>OX465560.1:14895719-17481415 GCA_950022955.1 Xestia ashworthii | reverse complement strand
AACTTACTTTTGTTTATGCGTTTATTATCAATACGAAAGAATTCTATTTGTCTATCAGTAATCTTTTCACTTGTTATCAATTCGGTTATTCTTAGGCAAAGAGTTTATTAGTTAAAAAATAGGACATTGTCTTTGTGCTATCTACACATTTATTTAGTTTTGGAGCAGTAGCTCTGTTGACAATATTTGGTGCTATTAGCTACCACTCACAAATCTAACGTTGAGTAGTTGTTACGTCACAGTCTGAGTTTGAAGACTTTTGTCTCGCGCTTAGGTTCAGATACAGCTCCGGACCCCCGGTGTCCCAGACTTTAGCAGATACTATACTAAAGAACCTGTGAGCGCGCGGTTTCCGCCAATTTGTCCGATCAGAAATTTGTCCATATCAGTTTGACTGATCTATTACTATCTAAACTAAATACGATTTTTTAAAAAAACATACTTAGGTTCACGTTTACCGAAAAGATAACGGTCTGATTATCTAAAAACAGCTGTCACTATGACATGTTCCCATTCAAAAATGTGTTTTAAACAGCTGTTTTTAGATAATCAGACTGTCATCTTTTTGGTGAACATGGACCTTACTCACTCTGTTTACTTTTCAGTTTACTGTTAAGAATTTGGACGATGGAAAGACTTTCGAAATAAGATACCCAATGATATTTCTTTGATAAATAAGTATGTCCACAAGTTTATTTACACACATCATTACCTGCCCAGCCTTTTCCAAACTATGTTGGGGTCGGCTTCCAGTCTAACCAGATGCAGTTGAATACCAGTATTTTACATGGAGCGACTGCCTATCTGACCTCCACAACCCAGTTAGTACTGGGTAATACGATATCCCTTGGTAAGACTGTGTGTAGTTTATCTACACAAACACAGCTGGTCACTATTTACCGAGCAAACCCGAGAGTAAAACTAGTGTAAGTAATATAACGAAGTCTTGTCACCAGACTGGAGCAATCATTTTAGCGGCAGTGATCAGTGGCACGCTCGCAAATGCGGCTTCATTTCGGCCCGGGGCGCGTTGCGGGCCTACTGCGGCAATCGGTTTTGATACTTGGCATTAAATATTTATTTTCTTGTTAGAAATTTATGTTTGAAGTAAAGGGAATAGAAGGTCGATGACGCGGATGGTGGAGTACACTATGCACGTACTCGTAGTTACAAATTATTTTCTTGATGTATGAAATAGGAATGTTTACCTACTAGATTGCCGTAGTGGGTAGGTAAGCGACTGCCTTTCTAAGCGTCAGATTGTAGTTTTCCGAAGAGAAAAATAAACGCATTCCACAAACGATAAACAATGCAATATTTCTAGATAATTCTAAGTAAGAAGCTGCATTAAATTACGTATTATATCGTCAACCTTTCTCCCTATTAAATTCAGGTAATTAAATGCACGAGCAACACAAAATACGAGCAGTAAACTTCAAACTAGATTATTCCCTGCAAGTCGCACGTCTCACGCTGCGCACCTCTCAAAGTACTCTTTAACGTCAGGATCTTTATAAAAGTGGCGTCAGAACGTGACGCTGAATCACAATCGCTTCATTTTATACGTCATATAAATAATGTTCCTCACAGTAATAATGGCTGCTGTAATATACGCAGACGTATGTAGTGTTATTAAGGCTGAGAGGTAGGTGGCGCTCTGATAAAGCTTGATAAAAGTGCTGTAATAAACGCGATGGAAGTGGCGAGTCTGGGAATGGCAGTGGGAGATTTTTTCACACAAGAGTGAACATGAGTGAGTGCTTTTCTAGTATCACCATTTCTAACTTCACTGGGCCCTTCTAAATTATTTTAGTTGGCAAGCGATCCACGCAGGCGATGTTGTAATGTCGAACGATAAAACCCGAAGCCAGCGTAAGCTGCCAGCTCATAATGTAACTAATCCTTCAAAGAGGTGCTAAATTAAATCTTTTTAATTATACCTCCCGATTTGTCATCGTCGTAAACACGAGACGAGGCACGAGAGTATAAAACGCGCAGGTACAATAAAGGAGAAGCGTAGCCAGCCGTGCGGTAATCCACCGAAAGTACCAGGCATCCATAACACGTATAGATACTCAAATATTGAACGAGGCAGGCGGGCGAGCATCACGAGCAGGGCTGCCAAGATTCCACGACATCGAAAGTTATCGATATTACCAAGAGGATTGCCTCCCCAGTCGAGTTCATAAATGGAATATTTCATGAAATTAAGTATGGATTTGAACTGCATACAAACGTCAGCATTACCTGTTTGTTGAATTGGGGGTGCATCAAATTCAAGGGATGGAGAGTTTAGGTATTTATGATAAGTATCAATAAAATCACTACTCCAACCTGAACTATTTTTTAAAATCTAGCAACTCACCGAGTGTAACACTCAGGAAACCTACACAAAGCCGTTCTAAGTTAAGTATAAGCAAACAATAAACCACGCAGTAGGAGCAATAAAATTGCCAATAAGAGGTTCCTTTCGTCCGTCGTCGGCAGCCCTACTCGGCACGACACAGGATACGGGCCGCGTTATCGCGCCCCCGCGGCGGGCGCACGTCACCTTGTCACCGAGCCGGTTTAATGGGCTGCCGTGTACGCCGCCTGCTCCAGCTTGATGCTTTGATTTATGAGCCTCTAGTACCTATGTATGTGTAGCGTGATAAATGTGTTTATTAGTTTGTAATTATTTATTAGGGTACGAAAGGAGGTCACGCCTTGCAATAGTTAGTTTGCTTTTGTTGACAAAATTGATGGTTTGATGAACTCGGGATTCAATCCTTCTCTTAGTTTTCATGAAAAAATAATGTGATGATTAATTAATAAAAACTCCATGATGTGTGTGTGTCTAAAATAACCCACATAAAGATTCGTATAAAATAGAACATCGTTTTAAAACAGTTAAAATATAATTCTTCAAAGCGTGAAATGCATGTTCTGTAGGAGCCGCGTACGACTGTACGTGGGTAGCATAGCAACGTACAGTTAAGCTTATGGCCGTCGGCGAGCGCACCGCGCCATAGCGGGCCGCACCCACCGTGCCACCGGCCGCCGAGCCCACCACGGCGCGGCGACCCGACACGGCTTCCATACGGGGTGTGCGAGCGACACTCTTTGTTTTTTTAGGCCACTTGTACCACTATGCTTGCAGTTCTTTTTTATTCCTTGGAAATACAGAGAACTCCGACGATGCTCAGAATACGAGTAATGCTCCTAGAGTGGAAACTTTAGTCAGGAATATAACATGGTTCTAATAACTGACAATTTCAGAGAATTCTACGTATAAGTAATTGAATAAGGAGCTCTCTAGCATGAAAATGGAATACCTAGAAGACACTATAATATTTTCGCACCTTAATGAAACTGATGACTAGAGCAGGCCTGAGACCACCCATCACACCGCTAATTAGTCACGGCGCTGCATTATTAATTACTTGCTAATGTATTCGAACATTAAGTCCCCAAGGTGGCGAATATGTTTCGCTGTATATCTCTGCAATGAAGAACCTCTGAAAATCGACCTTCATTTTGACAATTAGGAGATTTTCTAAGTAAGACTGTCCATTTTGTTTTCAATAATAAACTCGCTGTGAAAACTTCTGTGGTAAGTTTTAGCCGGTGCTCAAAAGCATTATCACTAACAGTTCAGTATCCCAAATTTACTGCTATCTGTATGTTTTCTGCTATCAAGCTTCTCCAACATTCCCGTTTCGGTTCCATCTAACGCCACCGCTTCCCAAATAGGTATTTGGTCATCATGTCCAAACTTAGCCGATTTTTTGTATTCTCAGTATCCGTGTTTGCTTGTAACCACAAAAACTTGTACCGACAGAGGTATAGCGCTTTAAATCTTGCATCTATATCAGTTGGCGGCAACATGTTCGTGTCGAAAAAAACGTCGGCGTTGTGGATTGCATAAAAAATGTCTGGCGGCGGCGAGCGGCGGCGGGTCGCTAACGCCGCCTCTAATGACGGCGCGCCCGACTCGCTCGCTTTGTGAGTAGGGCTGCGAGATGCTTTTATTAAATGCATAATATTTTTGTCCATTACGGTACTTTTTTGTTTTTTTATGCAGTATTGGGGGTAGTTTTGTCCCTGACGTTGCTCTGTTTCTTGAGCCACTGAAAATCATTTATTTGAATGTTATGTGTGTATAACTAAGCGGTATGTTGAGATCCGTTCATATACGTCTTTATCATTTGCCAAGGATAGTATTGGGCACTTATGGGTTAGCAACATTGAAGTACCCGAGAAAGATACGACCTAAGTTGATCATGAAACTGTGTTTTTTTTCATGGCCTGTCCTGTGTCGTTACTGTAATTAGCACAAATTGATATTGAGCATTCACTCTACAATATGCATCATCAAATCGATAGCGTCACAGTCACAGCCAATACAACTGAAATACAGTAAACTTCCCCATCGCACACAAACAAGCTCTCAACTAACGAAATTATATTTCACAAAGAAATTCCACAAACGCTCATAAATAAGTAATAAACGTGCACAAATTAAAAACGAGTCGTCGCCAGCCCTGGCGTCGGCGTGGGTGCGAGTTGCCTCCTACATATTTAATTTGCCCGGACTGGTTTCTGTCCGAGCGCCGCCCGCCGCTACGCTTTGTGTTTCGTTATGGCTCTATCGCTCTGCACTGTAGGGCTGCCTGATGAGGAATCGCTACTTTATTGGCGAGTGGGCGCTCTGAATACGGAGCCCGGAATTTATGTTTTAGCGAATAGTTCCCGGCGTTTTGTTGACTCCAATAAAATACTTAAACGTTGCGCTGTTCTCGGTTTATTAAATAAAATATTGCGACGCGGCAAAGTCGCGATCAAAAACTCATTTTCGAACACATATAAGCAAGGTTTTTTGGTTTTTCGGTCTTATCTTGAGATATTGTGAAGGGTGACAAGTACGTAAGCCGAAAAATGTAATCCTGGTCACGAACTCGGAACTTTACTTAAGAATATTCGTAGAAAACAAAACAATAGTAAAGTTGGTCGTCTCCTGGAATATTTAAACTATTGAAGGGTTCAAACGTTCTGTGGCTTTTTGTATCTGTTGGGACCTGAAGTTTGAGCTTAATATTGAAAAAGGTTGAAAAAGGCCACCTGAAAGTTGTGAAAAGCTCTTCTCAGACCTGCCTAAAAACTAAAGAAGACAAAACTTGTATCGAAATGACCACGTTACATGAATATATCATAAAAGGACTAGGTACGGGCTAGCGCCGACACAGGCTCTTCTGTCCTAAACAATGTTTTAAACACGTAAAACATTGTTTAGGACAGAAGAGGCGGCTGTGAAAACTGTGATGGGACACCCCATCACAGTTTGTAACGTTAAGTACAAAACACTTTATCTCAACGTAACGTGTAACACAAACTGTCATAACAACAAACTTGGTAAGCGAGACCTCTCTTGCGCTGAACATCCAAGAAAAGCGTAAAACGCCTTCTTAAAGCGAACTAGCTCATATCTTAATTCATAATTCAATATTCACTCCGCTCCACTTTCTGTGGCAAAGTGCAAGCGCGCGGGAAAAAAGCCAGCAGGGCAAACGAGGGAGGGAGGAACAAAGTGTGGGGGTGGGTGGTGTTGGCAGGGGGAGCCCGTAATCCCTTATCGCGGCCGCCGACCGCGCATCGACAATTATTATAAAGAGCCCGATGTAAACTAGTGTAAGTACTGTACGGTGTGAGCCGTAAATAGGAGGGTCTGATTTATGAAGTGTGTTAGTCATTTGCGACAGTTGTTAAACAGTTTTTGTTAGAATGTAATCTGAGGAAAGGTCTTTCCGGGATCCCTTCATTCATGTTCTGTAATTCATGTGGGATGTAAGAAGATTATACGTTTGTGAAGCCAATTTCGTCAATCAAAGTACATAGTTATATTTCTCTGGTGTGCAATGATTACTAAAATATTAAAGTACTGGTCCACTTTTTTCGTAGGTATGTATAATATCGTTATTCGTTTTACATCTCCTTGAAACCGATCTCTGCATTTCATCTAACGATGTAAAAATTCCAACACCATCCGAAAAAAATGCACCTCAAGTTTCTCCACACATAAAATAATATCAAGTATCAAAACCGTTCGCACTTAGTACTCGACACCGCGATCGTAAGCTACCGGCTACCGCACGGGCCGGCCACGGTCCCAGAATACTATCGCGCTCTCTCTCACTCACAGCTCTCGCTCCCACGCTAGGGAAGGAATCACGCCTTGCCGAAAACTTCGGGAAAATAATCGGATTTGTTTTAGCCGAAGCCGAGATCGCGTGTCTGGATTTGTAATGCCGGAGAATGGTAGAACAGTTTGTGGTCAGTGTTTGTGATGGAGGGCGAATGGGCGATGTCTTGTAGGTACTTAGGTGTAATTTTCTAAGTTGCAGCTTTTGTGGAATAGATTTAAAGCACCTTGATGTTCTCTTGTTCGTTATTGAATAAAATGTTACTGTTTACTTAAATAAAGATTGAAAAATGTAAGTAAGTATATCGGAGACCATTCCGATTGTATTGTTTCTCTTAATGACGTTTATGTGACAGCTGCATGACATGTGCCAAAAATATACAGAGACAATGTCAATTTGACTGATTTGACAGCAGTGAAATTAAGAACTTAATAAGTGCAGTCTAAATAACTAAGTGAAAAGAGACGAATAATCGAATTTGCTCATAGTAATCAGACAAATTTTCGTCTTCGTCTATCATAACCACTGAATAGATGGGAATCATCGACACGAAGAAGAATAGACAACTTACCCATCTCTCACCAAGTTATATACCCGAACATAGCGAATTTCACCGCCCGCGCGCCGCCCGTCGAACGCGCTATAAGAATTTAATAAACACTCTGTAACTTTGACGCTCCATAGCGTAGCTCGTATCGCCAAATCTATGAAATTACAAGCGTTGGTCAAATACACGGGGACTTAATGAAGGTTGGAAGGTTCTTGGGAGTATATTAAGGGAGAAGTTGTTACTTTTCCCTGAGAAAAAAGTGGGAAATTCTTTATTTTGCGGTCTTTCGTAAGATTTCGGTCTTAGAACTCGTATTTCTTCAGCAAACGTAAAATTTTTAACGCTGCATCAATGTCTAGTTATAATTCTACCAGTGGCGATACTACTTGCAGGCAGGTAAATACGTCTAAAGGGCATAGATAAGCAACGATGATGGAGATGTCAAAATGAATGACATATGCCACTGTAAAGCTTAGAAATTTCCTCAGAAATTTCACAATCGTTGGCTGTTGACAGTCGTTTCTGACATACGACTGTCACTTGTCTAGGATCTCTGCGCACCCCGGGGCCTGAAATACTTACCACTAATCTTACCAGGTAGTCTAAATAGCACTTTATTAGCTGCACAATTAGTTATTTTTAATTCCTGCAAATACGAGAGAGGAGCGATGCGGGGCCATACTTTGTTTAATAATTGTTGTCGTTGCTTTTTAGGGTTCCGTAGCCACATAGCAAAAAACGGAACCGTTATGGATTCGTCATGTCTGTCTGTCTGTCATAGCCACTTTTTTCCGAAACTATAAAAACTATGCTGTTGAAACTTGGTAAGTAGATGTATTCTGTGAACTGCATTAAGATTTTCACACAAAAATAGATAAAAAACAATAAATTTTGGGGGTTCCCCATACTTAGAACTGAAACTCATTTTTTTTTTCGTCAAACCCATACGTTTGGGTTGTCTATGGACAGGTCTTCAAAAATGATATTGAGGTTTCTAATATCTTTTTTTTCTAAACTGAATAGATTGCGCGAGACTCGAGAGACACTTCCAAAAATTGGTTCCCGAGTTATTGGTTTGTAAGTATTTTTTTTTTGAATACGTAATTAATCGTAAACGGCGACACTATTATTAAAACATCGATCAAAGTTACAACGAACTACAAGAACTTTTATATAATGTACTTGCTGCTACGGAACCCTTCATGGGTTCACACTTTCTTGCGACACAAAAAAAAATGGTATAAGTTGGCAGTACAAAATACTGCAGTGCGTAGATTTTTTAAACTCCAACCATAGTACTGGAGCCGGGGCAAATATGGCCAGATATCGCGCAAGATATAGAAGGAAGAATGTTTGGAAGAAAAAAATGGAGGGGGAGGCTATGCTCAGCCAGCAGTGACTGTGGCCCCACATGAAAAGCTAACAAAAAAAAAGACTACTTTGTAGTTTGAATTTCACCAAAAAAACTAAATAAGTATAGCTGGATATGACACACAGCGCCATCTAGTGCCACACTAAGGAATGAGGCTTGTGTCGTATTTGATATGTCACCGTAAAATTGTCAAACACGTTACATTGTAATCTCTCTAGCCAGGTTGTGAACTCTCTAAAATTTTGTTAATTGAACATACGGAAGTTTCTCTGCCGCCATAATAGGGACTTGGGGCACCCCCCCGTTAGGTTAGTTAGGTTCCTATAAACCCTGCACTCGGATATAGGGGCACCGCCGCGTAGCGGGGCTCCGTCGACTACGCTTTTTAGGGGAATATAAAGTTTTTTAAGGTTAGGTTATATTAATCGGTATTTCTCAGGAATTGTACATTATCTTTTCATGAGAGTGGTACCATTGGGCAAAGGGGACCCCTCCTTCCCTCCACACCGCATGAGTTGACTACCATCGCATGCATTTCACGAAAAATAATTCGTTTTCAACCGACTTCTAAAAAGAGGAGGTTCTCAATTCGCCTGTATTTTTTTTTTTTTTTTTTTTTTTGTGTTTGTTACCTCAGAACTTTCGACTGGGTGAACCGATTTTGATAATTCTTTTTTTATTTGAAAGCTGGTGCTTCCCATTCCCATGGGGCTGTTGGGTCCCATTTTAATTTGTTGAAGATCTGATTCTGATCTTCGGAGATATACAATGGATCTCTTCAAAAATAGACGGCAAATCTGCAGTGATTGCTGCATCCGCTTGTAGGTTCATTGTTTATACTACATCATGACGTAACATCACGCCTGTATGCTCTGAGGGAGTACGCAGAAGTATATAATACACCCAGATTTCGACAGACGTGTAAAGTTCCATTCAATGGGATCCCGGAGAAATAGAGGCACACCAGAAGCGGTTTGGGTAGTTTTAGGCAGAGTACTTTCTCGGAGTGATCCCGCGAGTCGGTGACAAAAAAACTAAATCAATCAAACAAAGGTCACCGACTTCTAAAGCTAAAGTTATTTTTCACTTTTTTGTGTGAAGTCGGTTATATTTTTTGCAAAAAAGTTTTTATATTGTAAAATTATGTACTTTTCTTGAGGAGCTCATGGCTAAATAATAACAGCCGCTCGGGCCGATCTTTAGGTTAAGCCGTGCTTGCCTAGGTTAGTCTGTGGATGGGTGACCACCCTTACATACAGAGTTTCTTCCGTGCCTCGGAAAGCACGTTAAGCTGTTGGTCCCGGCTGTCATTTGTCCATCTTTGGAAGTCGTTACAGGTAGTCAGTGGCCCAAAAAGTCTGACAACCAGTCTTACCAAGTGGTATCGTATTACCCAGTATTAACTGGGTTGTGGAGGTCAGATAGGCAGTCGCTCCATGTAAAATACTGGTATTCAGCTGCATCCGGAGATATTTCTATGTAAGACGACGCAGCGACACCCCTCCGGCGCCGCACCGACGCCGCAACGCATCGTGTGCCCCCGCTCTAACTCCTTAACTTTATAGGCACACCGGGAGCGGTTTGGGTAGTTTTAGGCAGAGTACTTTCTCGGAGTGATCCCATTTCGATTTGATAAAGATCTGGTGACTTCGGAAGATAGGCAACTGAACTCCTAAATAAATGATAGCAAATGTACTGGGATCGCTAAAGACTCACGTCTGTCTATTGTTTACACCAGTTCATAACAAAAAATCACACCGATACGCTGTGAAAGGGTAAGCACATGTGAACCACTAAAAAGTGAAAAAAAAAAAATTATTTGCAAAAAATATAACCGACTTCACACAAAAAAGTGAAAAATAACTTTAGCTTCAGAAGTCGGCGACAAAAAAAATAAATCAATCAAACAAAGGTCACCGACTTCTGAAGCTAAAGTTATTTTTCACTTTTTTGTGTGAAGTCGGTTATATTTTTTGCAAATAAAGTTTTTATTGTAAACAGTATGCTGCCGTCATGCGTCATAACAACGAAGGCCGTAACTGACAATTTTGTCAAAAAGGAGTTATATATAACCATAATTATTTGGAATCAGCAAAGAAAAAGCTATCTTGTGGTCTTACTCACAAAGCTGTAACTCGTATCAGATCAAAGATAGCATAAGAATTTTAGCCTTAACTACGACATAAATTATGGTTATTGAATCTGAAAAGCCTTAATTATACAATAACGGCTTTTTTTTAGTATTTTCGTAATTCTAGTCTGGAAGGCCGCAATTACCAATTAAATATTATTAAGTTAGCTTTAAATATTAAATAAATTTACTACTAGAAAAAGCCCTAACTACACAATAAGGGCTTTTACATAAGTATTTTGAAGGAACGTTTCCTCATTCGGAAGCCATGCCAAGCCAAGCTATGCCGTAATTACATTCTACGCAATTACGCCCTTTCAGATAAGTATTTCACAAATTATAATTATTTTTTTGCTAAGACAAAAGGGCAAAAATAAAATAAAATGAATACGCATGTATGATTTTAAATAAATTATGGTTCAACATAAAGCCTATATTTTTTGACGTTTTATAAAATAAGCATCACTAACTAAAACCATTCAGTAAACCGCGGGCCTCCGTTTTAGATAAAACTTCAATTATCTCGGAATCAACGTTGACGTAGTTACGGCCTTCTTTCTTATGAAGGCAGTATGTTCGTTTGACAATATTTCGAGAGTTTACAATCTCTCTAGTTAGTTTACAATCTAACGGGTTAAAAATTTTTACGGTGACAGATATACTACTTAGATATATAAAAATACATTCTCACTATAAATATAAACATCCAGGACTCGGAAACAAATGTATGAACATTTGTTTCCGAGTCCTGGATGTTTCACACAAACATTTGCTCCTACCGGGAATCGAACCTGGGATGCTAAGAACGTAAGGCAGCCTCACTACTGCTGCCATTAGGGTTGTCAATAAACTAAAGTCGATGTCAGACTTTCGGGCCCTACCTTTAAACACTGTCCAAGATCTACCTTTTAAATAAATGTTCCGCCTTCTTCAAGCTTCTCGTAGCGGGGACTAAGTTACCTGTTCCGGCAGACATGCACTATTAGTTGCTGTCTGTTCTGGTTTGATGGGTCTCGGACGTACCTACCGATACCGGGGTGAAATTGCAGGCTTGAGGTTTAGGCTTATGAGAGTTTAAATATTCACAAAGACTAGAGAGTCGGGGTATGTGCACCAAATCTTAGTGGACTGTGTGGTCTCCATTACGAGGTATTGCTGTAGTTATAATGCAAAGGTTTCCTTTAAATTAAATCAGATGGGCCATCTGCCAAAATAACTTTGCTAAATGTATGCCATGCAGAGGTTGAGCATTTTTTAACTTAGAAACAAAATTCAGTGGTATAGTTACTATCTCTACAAAGAATTTTTCACTGTCTCTAAGTTATTATTTGTCGTTATCATCTTTAGCTTTCACTCTTTCTTCCTAGACGCCCAAGACAAACATCATCATTCATCAAACATACATTGAACTGCAAAAAATATCTACATAGGTACTTAGTGCTGTATATATATATTGACAGGCAGGAGCGTGTAGTATGAAAGTTTCTGTGGATAAAACTAACTGAAGCTTTATGCCAGAAGAACGATATGTCACCGTAAAATTGTCAAATACGTTATATTGGAGTATCTCCCGAATGGCGTAGTGGTAGTGAAGGCTACCTTACGTTCTTAGGGTCCTGGGTTCGAATCCCGGTTGGAGCAAATGTTTGTGTGATATCATGGACATTTGTTTCCGAGTCATGGATGTTTATATGTATAATAAGTATGTATTTACAAACAAAAAATAGTAATATGTAGTATATCAACTATCTGGTGTCCACGACACAAGCCTTGCTTAGTGTGGCACTAGATGGCGCTGTGTGTTAATGTCCAGCGATATTGTAAAATCTCGAAATATTGTCAAATGAACATACTGCTTACAACAAAACGCATTATTTTACGTGAAATGCATGCGATGGTAGTCAACTCACGCGGTGTGGAGGGAAGGAGGAGTCCCCCTTGCCCAGTGGTACAACTCTCATGAAAAGATATTGTACCATTCCTGAGAAATACCGATTATTATAACCTAACCTTAAAACACTTTATATTCCCCTAAAAAGCGTAGTCGACGGAGCCCCTATTTCCGGGTGCAGGGTTTAAAGGAACCTAACTAACCTAACGGGGGGTGCCCCAAGTCCCGATTATGGGGGCAGAGATACTTCCATATGTTCAGTTGACAATAATTCGAGACTTTACAATATCGCTAGAGAGATACACGTTATATTGTAATATAACAATTTTACGGTGACAAATACACATTCACTGAACTGCAAAAAATGAACTAGACGTCAATAAAAAAAATCTCTTCGGCAAGCCGCAGGAGGAGGGAGATTTGGTACAAGGTTCCACCCATTTATACAGTTGTCTATTCTTTTTTATTTAATACTTTTTTTTACTGTTGAATAATTGTTAAGTATCATAATTTTTTAGGTTAACCTTTCCATTTTCGGACAACGATTTAAGGGAGGGGAGGGAAGCGGGAAATGGTATACCCCTGCAAGTACCATCCCCACCCCTCAGAGCCCCATGGTTATGGATATCCATAGTTAGTTATAGTTTTGAGGTTAGAATTGCGCTATTTAAATATTAGAACGAAAATGGTGTCGATTCTGTTGTGCACAAACTAAACTTAATTTAGGCTATTAATTACTTGCTTTTTCTCACCAATAAAACGAGAAAGAGACGGACGTAATTTAGAGCTGTCAAATTTAATTCGAACTAATATTTCTATACAAATGAAGGGTGCACGTAAAAACATGTCGACTAAAAACACGGTGAAGCGCAAGGCATAAACTAGTTTGACATTTCTAACTTAGTGCATAGCTATAGCCGTCCTTTTCTCGCACTGCCTTTTAGTAAAAGATAGCAATAGTCTATATTAAGTTTAGTTTGTGCACAACAGAATCGACACCAATATGAAAATATTTAAGTGGTATCGTTTGGCAGGAAGAGGGAGGGGGCGACTTTAGGTGCAAGACCAATAGGTAGATTATGTCTGACGAAGTCTACCTAAAAAATTTGCAAAGCAGCAGACTGTCCCTCCTAACTAACGCAAAAGTGAAGTGTCAAAAATGTCCCTCACTCACAAAACTCAAATAAAGCCACATCTACACTCTCGCAAATGCGTCCCTCGCAAGGTACATTCAGCACGACATACCGCATATTATCATAATAACATGCTCACGCGGCGTTGATCGCGCCGAATAATAATAAACCGTAATGGGGCGAGACGCGACTGCAATCTGTGTGTTACTACCCTTAGGGTGCGTTTCCACAGAAGCTGAGCTGCGCAGAGCTGAGCAGAGACTTATAAAAATTGACCAATCACATTGCTCACATCTCATCTCCGCCATCTCCGCTCCGATTCAGGGAAACAGTGTTAGCGGAGTTCAGAAGATTTACATTAAAATTTATGGTGCGCGGAGATAAGCGAGGCACAGCAGTGTCGAGCTTAGTGGAGCTGTGTCGGGTGAAGCGGGGCTGTGCGGTGTACAGCGGGGCAGTGCGGTGTACAGCGGGGCTGTGCGGTGTACAGCGGGGCTGTGCGGTGTACAGCGGGGCTGTGCGGTGTACAGCGGGGCTGTGCGGTGTAGAGCAGGGATGCGCGCCGGTAGAGCTGGGTTCCGCGGGGTGGAGCAGGGCTGAGAGGGGTAACGTGACGTCAGGCGCGGGAGTTTGTTTGTTGCAGTTTGACCTGTACCGTCATCTGAAAACCAAGTGTATTCACAGCCCCGTTCAGCTTATCTCCACTTCACAGCTCCGCTCCGCTAGTCTCAGCTCTGGTCTGCTCCGGTCGTCTCAGCTCCGCTCGGCTCCACTTCACCCAGCTATACAGCTTAGCCCTGCACCGCTCATCTCTGCGCAGCTTTAGTGGAAACACCTACCTATTTACACGGCTCTGCTCCGCTGAACTCCGCGCAGCTCCACTTCTGTGGAAACGCACCCTTACTTTGGCCGATTCGATTCTCAAGGGACTCGAACGAATGGTTGTAATCGAGTGAGGGTATGGAGAATTTGTTGTGTTTTAGGTAGAATTAGGATGTCCCCTCGTTAAAACGGTCTTTGGAAGGTCCCTTGTGTACTACAGCTATGGAAAAAATTGTTTTTCTTTTTCTTTCGATCATAAGTAAGTACTATAAGCCCTATGTTTGCTATTATGCATTCGGGTAAAAATAGGCAAGGTTTACACTGCCAGTGCTCAGTCCGGGTACAGTTGTTAAAACATGTGAGACCTTCACAGGTCTTAATATAATTTAGTATAGGTATAACCATTTATTGTGTAGCATAAAATATCACACCATATTTTGCCGCCCCTGGCCCCGGTGGAGTTCGTAGGTACTTAGGTACATTAGTAATTTACTACTGGACAGTGGGTTTGTAACTGGATCGATAAACATTGTACCTACACGAATGAGAATCGTGTCACGGCTTACTTGGTATTATATTAAAAGTTTTAAACTTTTAAGTACCTACCGAGTTACCGACCTACGTACCTTATGACGATAGCGTAGCCTGCAGTAGGTAAAACTATTTTAGTTTTAACATCAAATCTTACCTTTTATCTAAAATAACAAAAAACAAACCGAATCTGCTCTCGTTTATTTAATAAAAACAATTTAAACTTACGATTTCGCATCACTATTTCACTCTCCCGCCCCGCCTCGCCTTCGCGCCATTTGAACCGTTCGCGCCATTTTAGGCTGTCAAATGACGCGCGCTGTCAAACGCAATGTCGCGCGTCGTGACGTCGTGAATGTCGTGATGCAAATTTGGTTTTGAATCCCGACGTATTTATTTATGAATTTAGGAAATAATGTTTGAATCTTTGCTTTTAGTAAGTAACCTCTAACCTTCGAAGCGTTAGGCAAAGCCTAATACTTTATTAGTGCATTCACATTTCGCCATTTTTAGCTGTTCACACCTTTTTGGTTTTTTTATTATTTGTACATTTTATTCTTTTATTTTTTAAATATTAATGTGAATTTCCATTTGTGTATGATTATTGCGGTTATTATAAGGTACATTCTAAAACTAGTATAAAACAAAAATAATAATTATAGCCAGGTGTAAATTCTTGATACTTTTTATCAACACACGCTCATTACTAGCTGCCTAGCACGGTAATGCTTCGCATGCCAAACCAACGGGCAATCAATAACGAATGTCGACGGGATTACGCGGGAATTAATCCCGACAGTATGGGCGGTGAACAATCTGTATTTATTTAAATACTTTTTTGTTCAAAATTGGAGCTGGGAATAAGGTAAGTACCAATAGTTTTTTTTATGTTCGAATAAGGAATGTTTGATGAATTTAATCAAACCTTTTTAAATGATTGTGTTGTGATTACCTATTGTTGAGGATAGAATGATCAATATTGATTGATACTTGATATGCGCTCACCATATTAATAGTGTACTTATTTTTTTTTAAATGATGTTATTTTGTGACAAGTAAAACATAATTTACCCATATACCCATAATATAACATAATATACCCATTTTAATTATTTTCGCAGGTCAAAAAGAACTCAGTTTTTTGACATTTATAAAATATTTATTTCTCAATAAATCACAATCTGTATACAATCTAATTGTGGCACATAGAACAACAGATAATATATAATATTCCAGAACCGTACACTACTTATATGTACTGACACTAATTTGAGGTATTTAATTTCATATTACATGAAACGCATGCTGCAGTTACTCTAAGGGTATATATTCAACAGGTCAATACCGAAAACAGGCGGCGAATCTTGGCAATAATAAGAGAACTCTTGACAGTAGTGCCAACATTAACCGGATAATTTCGGCAGGGGATGAGGAATCCCATTTTTTCTATATTAATCACATTTATAACACAGATATCTACATTTTGTAAACCTATCACAATTAAAATAAATTCGTTATTGTTGGCAACTTTTTCAATTCGGGAGTTGCTAGCTTTAACGCAAAAAAAGTTAATACAAATATTATAATATGGTAACATGTCCTTTCGTAAAATAAAATAACACAGCCGAAACATCGAGATCTACATTACACCGAAATATCAATGACTAGTTTTTGAAAAATACTACATTTTTTTTATTTTTATTTTTTGCACATAAAGAATCTTTTCAGATTTTTTACTACTACGAATACATCGATCACACGAATATTTCATCTAAAACACATAGATATATAAATAATGGCAGTTAATAATGTCATCCAAATCACCAGATCAGAATATTCAGAATCTAAGTGATGCCATTGTGCGTCGTACGCTATACAAAGGTATATGAGCAAAATTCTCGAATTTATCTCAACAGAGAATTATGAGGTACTTATAGGTTGTGTGAGCAAAAACCGGTTTTTAATGGCTCCCGGAATCTTAATCTTCGTTTTCGGAGCCTAAAGAATATTCAATAGTCTTCAAATCCCTGTTCATTTCATCGGGAGAATCGTTTTCCATGCCCAAAGATCGAGATGCGAAAGAACCCTGTGTCGCCATGCCGGCTAGAATCCCGTTGGACAAAGCCTGTACGGACAAGGCTTCCTGGGACGGGCCCGCATAACTGTACTGCTGATAAACAGCTTGTATCCTCGCCGCGTTCACTAACGTCTGTATTTTCAACTGAGTGTCCAGCGCCAAGCTCAGCGGCAGCTTCCGCAACTGGCTCGCAATTAACTTCCCAAACATCTCGAACTCGTTCTCATTACCATTCTCGGAATGTTGACTCAGATCTTGTGGCAAGTCCGTGTGATCGCCGCTGTCTGAATTACTTTTCTTTTGTTTTGTCGGCACCGGGTAGATAGTTGCGAGTGAGGTAGTCAGCGGCGTTGCGATCCCAACGGGGGGATTGAGAAAAGGAGCGGACGTAACCGGCGGGAGGATTCCAAATGTCCCTTGACTCAAGCCGAACGGAGTGCCGGGGCGAGGGGACGGTGTGTTCAACACGTACGGTGTCGACGAACGCGTCGAGCTGCGCCGCTTTCGCGGACTTTTCTTTTCCGGCGACTTACGCTCGCTGAGGTCTTGAACCACGTCGCTGTCATCGCTCGCCGGGATCTCCAGCAAACTGTTGTCCACCTATCAACAAACATACAGCCGCTTAACGTCAGAGCGCATGTGTAAACATGAGTAAGCGTCGTAAACAACAAAAAAATAAACTCACAGAGCTCGGTGTGACGATCGCCCGCAGAAACCTGTCTGCATGTTCGAACCACGTGACGCTCGGTCGGTACGCATGCGCGCCAGCCTTCCTCGCCGCGCGAATCTTCTTCAACTCGACGCTGTACGACGAACGTATGTTTTTTATTTTATTTTTCAATTCTTTAACTGTGACGTCGACCAAATTCAGTGCATTTATGATCTCTATGTATCCTTGCTCCCTTATTTTCTTATTCTTGTAGTGTTCCGAGACAGGGTTCCAGAGGTATTCGCGCTTCTCGTACTCGATAATCATCTGGATGGTGAGGTCCTCGCTCCACTTGGGGTTGGCCAGGATAGCGACCATTTTGTTTTAAAGCATGCTAGGTATATTGAACACAGTTAAAATTTTTTATTTAGTAATTTGTGATTTAATTTCGCGAGTTTAGCTTTGTTAGTACCAGGAGCGCAGAAGGGTGCGGGCGGTTCGCATGCGCGCAGCATACTAAAAGCACGTCGATGGGCCGGCACCCCGCGCGGGGGGTCTATTTCGGGAGTAGCCGGCATCACGCAGTCGCGTGCTTTAGAGCGTGCTGTTTCCTCTTCTCACCGCTCGGAGGCTGGGCACCGAGTGAAACGGAAGATTTGTGGCCGCCGGACGGCGACTGTTCGTACACTTCGTACAAGACTTACAACGGCGACCGCCCGAGCGCCCGCCAATTGTCATATTTCAATCGGAGCACTTAGAACCTTTGGCGATATTGAATTTGAAATTTTCTTCGCGGCAAAGATTTGTAATAGTAGAAGATGTGCAATATTTATTGAGGCACATTGTGACGTTTTTAGTTTTGTGCAAATAATGGTTGCTTATAATGAACTTGGGGATAAAACTTTTTGTATCAAGAATTAGATTGTTTGATTGCATTATAAATTATAACGAATTATGAAGAAAGCATACTGGAGTCTAGGCAATTTAAGCACCTATTGGAGACCACCCACAGAATATTTTTATAGTTGTCGCATCGTCTTCCTTGTTTATGATTTAATAAAAACTTTCAGTACCTAAGTACAAGTAATTTTGTAAGCACCGAAAATGTTTTTTTCATTATTCCGTCTCTTTAGGCACATTATAAACTTTAATGGCAGATGTTTTTACAAAACAACTTTAGTCGTCCAGCATAAAATACGCGAACTAGGTATGTAAGTATGTAGGTATACGTACACTATTCAAACATTCATGAACAAAATTCTTCAAACATTGGTTGTTTTTGGGATTTGAGCAATGGTAATCCCCTTAAGGTAAGTACCTAAGCACCTACTTATATATTAAGTAACATTATTTTTTACTTTTTTTCCAAAAATTCGGAATTTGAATATAAATTTTCGAACTATGTATGTATAGTACTCAAACGTTCATGCTACTCGCTCGAGTCGACAAGCCGCGCGGCGCCGCGCCGCGCCCGCACCGCTATCGGACTCCGGTCGGGGAGATCCTGCGGCCGCGGCGCGGCGCGGGCCATTTGTTCGCGCCGCTCGCTTGCCGCCGCCCTAACGTCTGCACATGTTTGCCGACCAGCCGATAACCTCGCTGTGACCCTGCGCATAATTGTGGGAGCAATTTGCAAAATTGGGTACTGTCGGTACTTTTTTTTTGGAATGGATAGGGCTTTTAATTGAACCTCCTTTCATATTCGGAGGAGAGTAGCAAAGAAAATGTTACAGTTCGCATTTTTTTTTATTTGAGTTTGTATCTTTATTTTAATAACTATTACTTACTTATCTGAAAAGATAAGTAGTACTTAAAGTAGCAGTAGGTAGTAAATTCAAGCACAGGCGCTTTCTTTCACTTCACTTAACTAATTGAATTATAAAGCTTACTTATAACAATATCTCACAAAAGATTTTGTTCATTGATTCGAAAATCGTAAATACCTAACTTCAGTAAAACTTGAAGATTTTGCCTCAGTAAATAAAATCTGTAAAGCGATAAGAGTTTTGACACTTCGTGAAACATTAACGAATGGTTTCGTACGTAATTGTATTAATTGAGCAGTTACTATGTAAGGTCACGTAGTAGAAATAGCTATTAATAATGAAATAGTACTGAAGGAAGATAACGAAGGTGGAGTCGAAGCTATTTGAATGCAGGTTCAGTGCAAGAGATTAATTAAACATTGGTTGGAAGAGTTTTGTTACGGAAATTCAATGATTTTGTTGCAGAATTTGGAGATGAAGAGCGGAGGCCCAGCGGAGTGGTGGAACCTAGGCAGGCACACTACTTTGTGTAATTTATTCCATAACCACTACTGCTCTCAAAAACGGTGAAGGAAAACATCGTGAGGAAATCGGCATGTTCTAGAACTAAAAAATCGAAGACATGTGACTGTGACATCCTACCAACCCGCACTGGGCCGTGTGGTAGATTTTTTTAGCCCCTAGGTTTTGTGTCTCCGCAGTCAGCAGTAGGAACGACATAGGCTAAGTAAGTAAAGTGATTATGCCTATGCTTGGAGGTAAACTGATTAATAAATCTAGATTAATAACTGTACTTACTAAAAGATAGGGTAAATACGCCAAACATCGGCCACCCCCCAATCTTCGGCCGTCTGCACATTTTCGGCTTGCGTTCATTCAAACGGTAATTAAGTGGCAATTTTACCACTTGAATTGCAACCTTAGTTCATATTCTATAGGTAAAAAGCGTTACTATCCGTTTACGTCACTCGCTCCTCGCACAATCAGCATCAGTAGCGAAGGCGCCGTTGAAGCGTCAAGTTCTTAGTTAAAATAGCTTACTTTCTGAGAATACCCACGATCCGGGGATTGATATTACAACGTTAAGACGTTTATTATTTTTATTTTTAGCTTTGTTGTCACTAAATAGTTATTTTTACTATATTTTGAGATAGTTTTTTCAATGTTTTGCGTATTGCTTTATGGGAAAAATAGGGGGCCGCCATTTGAATACCAGTTTTCACTTAAAACCGTATTCTCGGCCGGGGCCGAATTTAAAGTAAAAGCAGACTGTTTTATAAATTCGAATTCTACCCGTTCCATTGGCTTAATAGGAAAATTTACAAAGCATAAAGGTAAATAAATCTATTTTACGTTTAATTTCCAAATACCGGCCGGGATGATATTAGTTGAATCTCGAGAAATAAGGTACACAAAACAGGGGCCGACTTTAGAAATATTAAAGATCGTAATGTCGGCCAGTCTCGAATTCAAGCACCACTATACAGGCTGATTACTTTTTTATGTTTTCATTGATTGTGTGGGTAGTAATTTTTTACTTATTTATTTATTAAACTTATTTTCTCAAAATTGAATTGGTATTACTATGTATGTAGGTACTATTATAATTTATTAGTATGTATTACAAATAGTTTGGATGTAGGAGTTGACAATTTGAAAACATATCTATGATAGCTAAATATGGTTTGGGATACAAATATAAATACTTGCTCTTTGGAACTTGCTACCTATCTATTAAACACAAAAGTCAAAAGTCAAAACATTTATTGAAATATATAGGGATGGTTGTAAAACCTTAATTGGTTAATATTGGTTATTTGATTTTTATTGTTTTACCTGCGTGGTACAAGAAGCTGCCTTTAGATACTAACTTAATACTTTTGATTTAGGTAGGTACTACAATGACAGAGCCAGGGCCTTCACGGAAAGAAAGGAAATTAACTTTTTAATAATTACGCTAACATTGTTTATGTGCAAATCAAAAATTTAATCTATAATTAAACAAATACAAATTAAAACTTATTGTGATATTATACTTCGAATCCCGGTAGGAGCAAATGTTTGTGTGATGAGCATGGACATTTGTTTCCGAGTCATGGATGTTTATATGTATAATAAGTATGTATTTACAAACAAAAAGTATATATGTATTATATCAACTGTCTGGTGACCACGACACAAGCCTTGCTTAGTGTGGCACTAGACGGCGCTGTGTGTATTGTCCAGCGATATTTATTTATTATTTATTTATTATACTCCTACCAAAATAAATCGCCGCGTCTTAATTTGAAACCGCCTGTACCCGGCCGACATTTGGGAAAAATGCGACCGACCATGGGCCTTGAACGGCCGACTTTAGGGTTTTTTCGATCTCGACGCATTTAAACCTTATTACTTTTTTCTATTAGTAGTTAAGTCAACCTTTTGCCTATAAACATAAAATTCATTAATTGACCTATCTAAAACCGCATCACAAGCTATCCTTTTGTTGCAAACTGATGGAGACAGAGAGATGCAGTTTGAAATTCCGCTAAGGGGGCCGACAACGTAGGTTACTTTTTGATTGTTTCCAATCTCAGGAGAAGTCATGGCTCGCTTCTGTAAATATTTTGCATTAAAACACGAATTTGAGCAATCACAAATCAGAAAAGACACCCGTCCAACAACCATTACAAAAGAGAATAATTAATTTCAAGAATTTTAATACTCTGTTTAATTTAATTTTAAATATTAATAATGTTGAGCCTAAACTCTGTATTAATAAATAATTCGGCTCAATTAGCATTCCTGCTCATCACTCCTTAGTTAAGGATGCTTAGGCTTGAAATCAAATTCCTTCCAATTCTAAGCGAGATATTGTTATTATTATTTCTATAAGCTGTTCCAGTTATGTTTAGTTGCGACGGGAGGCTGAGGAAAGTCTTCACTTGGTTTTGATGATGGTCAAATAGGTACAAATGTCAAGTATGTTTTATGCCATTTAATAAATACCTTTCTTCCTATTTAGAAAGAAAGTTATTTATTAAATGGCTTATGGCTATCTAAAGAATTTGCAATTCCTTTCCCATTTATTCATTCACAGATTTAAGAGGCCGCATTTGTACTGTGTACCACCGGGTTTCGACAACCACATGGCTAAGGCGCGAATTCTGTGCATTTGGTCAAAGTCCCTAATATGACCAATACGCTATTGAACCAACAGCAGAATCCGTATTTTAATTAAGAAAAACTATTATCAGAACAATTGCTCGCTCGCAATAATAAAACCAAAGTGGCAATATTCGTACGTCGACGCGTCTGCCATCGCGCGTCAGTGGATGGAAACGACACGGCCTCTCGGAGATAAGATACGGAACGAGACGGGCGAGATGGGCGAGACGGGGAAATCTCGGCGATACGATGTGAGCCCGTGAAATATGTCCGGGAAATGTGTGCCGCACTACGCTTAAATATTGCTCCGGTTCTCGCGTTATGAGATCAGAATGGAAAGGAGTGTTGTCATATTGCAGTGGTGGTTTGTGTTTTTGCTTTTAGGGATTAAAATTTTTGAGTGTTTTTTTGGGGCTTTAATCTTTTTGGTGAGGTAGGTTTCAAATGTTTTGGATATGCCACACATATCGTTGATTTTGTACTGACGGTCGCAGTGATTTTTTCTATCTTACATTTACATCATATTCCTGCCCTGCTCAAGGTTACTTGGGATTAGCGCAACACTTTTAGTTCTTCCATTTTCTCCTGTCAACCGTCAGCAATCATTTACACCTTTTTCCTTCATAGTTATCGTTCCCCACACAATCCATTGCACCCATCATTTCCTTGGTCTTCCTCTCCCTCTCCATCTATCAACATTTATATTCATCACTCTTTTTCCTATCCTTCAATCACTCAACAATCAACACCAATGATGATGCCATCAACGTGAATTATGCGAAAATAAACTTTATGAATTCCAATTTAAAGTTTCAGCAGTTTCTGGAACACTAGACGACACTTGCAACTACCAGTAACTAACTCCTATCCATTATCACCTCTACGACGTAGAATAAAGGGCAGCTGACTATGATAAACTAAAGCGAATATACCACAC
The DNA here is from genome assembly GCA_950022955.1 of Xestia ashworthii. Lineage (NCBI taxonomy): Eukaryota > Metazoa > Arthropoda > Insecta > Lepidoptera > Noctuidae > Xestia > Xestia ashworthii. Next base: position 17,458,227 of record OX465560.1, on the reverse strand, counting down.
ACATTCAACACGCATAATACACAAAACATCATTATATATAGATGTCAAGCGGTCCCGCGTTGCGTCACTGCACGCGAGCTCATCTATCTACGGTGCTATAGTTCCACATACTCCAACTAACAACACTGATGATGGAAAATGTACTTTAGGACCTGAAGATAGAGGCTATGATGATGGTAAATCAGTGTGTGCGGCACTCGACTTGATAGGAGCCGGTGCCGAGGCCAAGAGACAGATAAATATCGCTTTATACTCATCGCATCGCTTTGAAGCCGTGCGGTCAGTAATTTTCTCGCTCTCACTGCCATGGCGTTAGCAGTCTCGTGCATATTTATCACGGTGATATACTAACTACTAACGCGTACCCGGCGACGGCTTTTACGATTATTGTTCTTGCTTTTGTTTGTAAGCCTAAGGAAAGTTTTTTGAACACGAGAAGTTACACGGTTTTATATTGCAGGTCATTCTTTATGTGCAACTTGCTAAGCGGTAGTTTTGTCCGTAAACTTATTTTAATAGCTATAAACTCTTTGATTAGTCATACCAATAAACATGAGAAAGATAATGGCAACGATTCAAGTAAACATCAAGAAGAAGAGAAAACATAAATTTTCTCTATTAATAGAAAATATAATGTTAACAGAATCATAACCAGGCAAGGTAACATAACGTCAATATAGGAAGACTTATTTATCAGCGACAGAGCAAACAGTGGCTGAGTAGACATTACACTATTACAGTAACACAGTATCCGAAGGTTCAACGTCCATATCTTTATTGGTTACACGACACGTCAAAAGAGCTGCCATTATTTCTATACCTCCAGAATAGTTTTCTAGATAACTAGAAGTATATCTTTCGTTAGTAATACTTACGCCTTTAGAAGGAGACAGACGTAGTGAACACCCACGTTTTACTAAAATTAGACGAGAGTTAGTAAGTAATAAGGTCAATAATGTTGACAGAGTTATATCAGGATCATACAACCACTTATTAGTCTAATATTGAGAATGTTTCATATATTTATAACAGCTTTGTTATAAACATACAGATTTACCTGAAAAGTAAAAAGAATATACCCAAAGCTTGACTTGAAGTTGGCAAATAACGAAATCTTTGCCACAGACTCTATAAAAAGCTATACTATCGAAGTTAATGCCCCTAAGCAATAAAAGCAAGGAGCTTAGAAATCACAGCCATTACCCACACCGGCAGCTAAGAGCTAAACCAACTCGAAAAACGTAACCCACAACCTAACTTCTATTTACGATAGCAAACCAATGCTCTATAATTTGACAAAATTACATAAAAACCCTTTGGGTAGCAGATAACACGGTACAAATGAATACTGTTGTAAATTGACAAGTCTGCGTCGCATTACCACGGGGCAAAGCGCCATTTTGCAAAATGTATCCTCACGCGGTAACATAATGAGGGTGACAGTAACGTGGGACGGTGGGAGGATAACAGCCTGCGAGGCGCAAGCCCCCTGGCCCTTTGACGAGCTCCCGACCGCCGCCGCCGCTCGCTCGCCGCGCGCTCCGGAATGGGCTTGGTCGTTAGGCACCGTGAAATATTTCTTTCTTCTTACTTTTTGTTGAGTGGAGAAGCAGAAATGTTGATGAATGTGAAATGTGCGTAATTTGGTGAATAATGTGGTGGAAGTGTTGAATATCATTTGCAAACGTAGTTTTTCATTCCTAGCGGAAAGTTCAAATACCAAAATAGTGCAGCCACGTATGATTCGTTTTTTTTTTATTATTATTTCACAGCATATCAAGCTAGAAAAGTGGTCAGGCTTTGAAAAACCTAGTGCCTTTACTAGAATAGAATAATGGCTTATTAATAGGCTAAACGGCTATAACCACCTCTGTTGAAAATATTCGAACCATCAACATCACTATAACTCAAAATGAATCAACAACAATCACATTAATAAAAATAAATAATAAAATACTAAAGTATCAAGATTGTTTACGTCGCGCTATAGCCCGTCAGCGCAGGCAGGCACACAGCCGACAGGCGCGAGGCGCGGCCGTGTGCGGGGACGGCGCTACACCTACCGCGACACGCTATCTTTAGCGTTATATTATCGCTAGCGATAGCGTGTACAGTTGTACACCGCGGTTTTGCAATCGGCATCCATCTGGCCGACCAGCGTCCAACGCTGTGTCGTTGGACGCTGGTCGGCCAGCCAGATGGACCGAATACTTTAAAAAGGTGGCTGGTTCAGACTAGATGGGGATGTAGGAGTTGTAGGAGGACGAGATCTTCTGGCTTGGGAGCGGCCGATACTCTGCACTGCAATAGACTGCGTTAAGCAGTTGATTGATTGCGCGGTATCTACGCAACAATGTGGATCTTACACCAATATAAATTGAGCTACGTTACGAAGTTCACTTCACATGCTATTTTGTCTGTGGGTGGCGAAATTGATAGATTTTTTCAGAAGACTATCGGCAGCTGCTGGTTTTTACAAGTTGTTCAGACGGGCTAATCAACAACAACGGTGGTCAGGTGGTCTAATTGAGACTACTACTAGGTACTACACTATTGCTCCCTTCTCCATAATAACAATTAAATACTGTATGGAAAAAACTAAACGTCGCAGCACCATGCTGCGACATTTAATAGTACATTGTTACCCTAGGGGTGAAAGTAACTTATTTAGTCCCGGTTCGAGGGACTAAATGAATTGACAGCTGTCAGTCGAAAGTGATTCTCCCTAGGGCTGAAAAGTATTACTTTCAACCCGCTCCTAAGGCAACTTCAGGCCTACTTTCCGAGTATGAGTAATAAAAAAATACAAGTCGCAGCGCTGGATTCTGATGGGACGTCAAACCTACAGCCCACTATTTGTTCCCGAAATCGGTGAGGTTTTTGTGTGCTAACCGCATTACTGGTGGTAGTCCCTAAAAACATTCTTTGCGTGGATTTGTTATAAGAATTGGTACAATGAGTCTATGTCTAAGTGCAGCGGCCACATTGACTTACAAACTCGGAAAGTTTCGACTTTCGATCAGAGTTTGACGAACGACCGAGACTTTAGTATATAAAAGGCAACACCTGCCTACGTTAGCTATTTGTATTGTATACAACTAAAATGAATCAGTTGGTAATAATTCTGTCTACAAAGATCTTGTTGAGTTGACATTATTAGTCTCTACAAACTGTTTCTGAAAAGCTTTCAGGTTAACAATAACAAAACACCAAAACACGGGTCTAACAAGACCTTCACAAGACGGAAAATAATAATGTACTTACAAAAAAATCCGTGAAAAAGAAAAAATCGTCACTCGGGGAGCAGGGGCTAACGAGCAGTAGGTACCAGGGAGGCATGACATTATAGAGGCACGCGCCATTAGACGAACGCCGGGCGGTGGCGGAACGGGCCCTATTTCCGGAAGGAAGCGCGCCCGGAAGCCGCGCCGCGTCCGCCCCGCCTGTCGCTAAGTTACTTCGCCTGCTACTGAGTTATGGTCGCCTGGTGTCTGCACTAGATTTTGATACGGTCATGCTAGCCTAGTCTCTAAGTAATTCCGCTGCATTTACTTGGGTAAAGAAACTTTTGTTTATGCTAAGTTGATAGTTTTACTTACACAAGGAGATTTGTTTGTTTCTGTCTTACCTGTAATTAAAAAAAAACAACTTGATTAGAATAGTTTTAAATCACTTACTTTTTATTAACGGAATGAGTCCTTTTATTAAATGCTGATAAAACTGAAATACCTTTCAGTTTTTGACTCACCGGACTAATCAAGACAGCCAACCTCCCAAAGGTTTGGAAGGAGTAATTAACAAAATTCAATACTAAAATAATAAAATTCAAAAATACATCTACAAAACTCTGGAAAAAGTACCGCACCGTATGTCATATGCACAGGCTGGTGTAATTTAGTATTAGGACCGCGAACATCCAGAGTGCGGGGCACTGCGGGACAGTGCGGGACTGCGGGATACACGACGCGGTCAGGGATGACATTAATCAAAATTAAAAGTGGATTACGACAAGGCAGGCGCGCCGAGCCGCGGATACCTCGCTATCCCGCTGGAAAATGAGGGGAGAGTTTTTGTGTTGTATTTAAAGTGAGACTGATTTTTGAGGGTATTATTTATTGGTTGTTTAATGTGTTTGAGGATCGGAGGAGATTAGCACTAAGTTGTTTAGGTGAAAATACAAAATACAAACCTGGACGGGTTTCTACCTTCTCACAGCACTGCACCACGCATCGCTAAACCAAAGACCACCCTGCTTCTATTTATTACGAACGTCGGAAATGCTATGACGTTTTATACTCGTTAGGTTTTAAAATGAGTCGTGTTTTTGGTGCTAGTAGGTCTAAATGGTCAAAACCTAAGCAAGAGAGTAATGTGGGTTGTACTTACATTAGTATTCCTGTTACCTTAAGGTTCATTAATTTTATAGTGCAAGTGCAACGTCTCGAAAGCTGTCGAAATCGAACTCGATACCTCTGGCTCGCCAATCCAGGTCCTATTAATTACCGTCTTTCCATGTCTTATGGAGATTACCAAAAGCTTAATGACAATTACATGGTAACATTGACAGACAATCCACCTCCTTTTAATTCTGGCGATCAAAATTAAAATTATATCACTTTAAAAGTAACGCAGACTAGGCATTTTATTATTCTGCATCGGTTCACCCACACTCCGGCAAAACGAGCAGACACAAAGGATAGCCCGTCCCGCACTCCCGATCTCAACATATGGCGGGGCGGGCCAAATTGATAACTTGATAACACCCGGGATCCCGCGACCCGGGAACCCGCAATCCCGGCCCGGGGCTTATCCGGGGAAGAAAAAGATATGCTTTTTAGTGAGGGCCTGGTCGCCTGTTTATTATTTTTATGTAAAATCGTAATTCATCCGGATGGAATGATAACATGTGGGACTTGGAACACGTATGAGTAAGTGTTGGTCGTAGATGCGCATTTTTGGGAGATATCGTTTTCAGAGAGGGATATGCGGATTAACCTTTCATCGCTATTACAAAAGCCTCTCGAGTTTCCTAACTTTTGATACGACTTATCATAGTAAACACGCACCATCATTATCTATCTAGCCTTTTCCCAGCTATGTTGGGGTCGTCTCCAGTCTAGCCGGATGCAGCTGAATACATTATAAAACATATGAGAACGGGTATTTATCGCGAATTTATGAAGATCAAGTGAGGGTAGTTGAATAAACACCTTCACTTTGCTGTGGCGGTACCTCCAACACTTCAGTCTCCCCGCGACCACGGCTGGTGCAATCCGGTCGACACGTCGGGCTTAAATTAAAGGTAAATTCGCGATAAATACCCGTTCTCATATGTTTTATAATGCAGCTGAATACCTGTATTTTACATGGAGCGACTGCCTATCTGACCTCCACAACCCAGTTAGTACACGCACCCTGTGCAATTTATTTACAATAAATAGGTTTATGTTTGGCCGCGCACCTCGCCTGATGTGAATGATGCGGTCTAGGGTCGATTGCCTAGAAGAACGATCACTCGAACTTTAAACAGATCTAGATTGTAATGATCGTGGATCAGAGATGAATTCCACAAGACAATGAAAGCTTAAAAGGCCTGCGGAGCATGCGAAGTTCATACAAACGTTATACCAAAATAATTAGTAAATCAAACATATTCTTAAGGTAGTGTGTATTTATTTCTATTGGATTACAGAACATATAGGTTCCCAAACACATATTTTGAATGTACACCGATTTAAACAATAGTTATGAGAAAAATATTTTTTCTGTAGAAATTTTAAATTCCTCATTATCTCGTCTTTATCTCATTCTCCTTTCAAAATATTTATTAGGGAACATAAATATTATGTAATCCAATCGAAATAATATTATATACACACTACCTTAAGATTATGTTTGATTTTCATATTATTTTGGTATTACGTTTGTATGAAAAGCGCATGCTCCACCGGCCCCTTAAATTTTTCCCGTAGTATATGTGGAAGCATAGCGCTTTGTTCGGGTCGATGTAACTGCAACCATATATTCGACGTACTTCGGCTCGGTCGATGATGGAAAGGGGATGGGGGAATTTTATGTACTTACGTCCAAAGCACACTCTCCGAAATGAAACAGATCATTTATTAATTAAATGACAAAAAAGAACATCAGTTTTATCAATCTAGCTGAACTTGGCCCTCTAAGAAACAAGAAACGATCAAATGGGTTATTGTTTTAACTCGTAATTCCAAGCTTCTGACACGATTTTAATTTTTCCTCATATCTTTGAAACAGTGTGTGTTTTTAGGGTTCCGTAGCCAAATGGCAAAAAACGGAACCCTTATAGTTTCGCCATGTCTGTCTGTCTGTCTGTCCGCGGATAATCTCAGTGACCGTTAGCACCAGAAAGCTGAAATTTGGTACCAATATGTATATCAATCATGCCGACAAAGTGCAAAAATAAAAATTTAAAAAAACATTTTTATTAGGGTACCTCCCCCAGACGTAAAGTGGGGAGCGATTTTTTTTTTAATTTTGACCCTGACGTGTGATATATTGTTGGATAGGTATTTAAAAATGAATAGGGGTTTTCTAAAATCATTTTTTGATAATATTAATATTTTAGGAAATAATCGCTCCGAAAGTCAAAAACAATGTGTCCCCCCCCCCTCTAACTTTTGAACCATAAGTTTAAAAAATATGAAAAAAATCACAGAAGTAGACCTTTATATGAACTTTCTAGGAAAATTATTTTCAACTTGATGAGTTGAATAGTTTTTGAGTTATATAGCACTTTTTCAAAAAAACGCAAATGATAACTTTGTTTTTCATACAAATACTATGAAAAACAAAGTTATTTTTGCTGACGAAAAATGTTGGTATTTTTAATGGTCTGGGAAGCTACGGAACCCTACAGTGAGCGTGGCCCGACACGCTCTTGGCCGGTTTTTTTTTTTTAAATAAAGTTGGCAGTTCAACAGTTAGATAATTGGATTTCGAAAAATGTTTTTCGTCAACTTTTAGGTAGTTATATAGGTAGTTAGACTTTCAGATGCTCTTTCTTTACTATATGGGCATTTTAGTAGCCAAGATGCGATCTTCATTATTACATATATTTTTCATTTTGCAGAATAAACAAACACATATATTTAAGTGGTTTAGATATCTATATTTCAAAAGTTTTTTAAAAATGTGGTACTAGAGTGGTTACATTATTATCGACATGGATCCGAGTGATCCGACAGTATTCGTTTAGAAGGATAAATAAAAAATAATGGAAAATGGCCTAGATTTCCCGATGAAACCTTTTTATTGATTCCTTCCTAGCCCAGCTATAAACTGATTCCATTTCGGTCTGCCTGTACCATTTAACCTAGATTAAGTACCAAAATACCCCTTAATCCTATTGATTCGTTAAACAATTTGTACCAGGAGTACAGATCAGGGGGTCTAAAAAGGCCACTTTAGCAGAATCATAATTTGAATCACGTTAAAATTTAAAATTCTTAAAATGGACTTTATCTTTATGAAGATAAGGTCCATTTTACCAATTTAATTTTTTTAAGATGATTCAAATTATGATTCTTCTAAAGCGGCCATTTTAGGCCCGCAGGTGAGGACATAATTTTGCAGTTGTAATATCTCATTAAGCTGGCGGCGACCCGGGAAGGGGATCGGGAATGGAATTAAACGCCGCCGGGACCGCCCCGTCCCGGGAATAGGCGCCCCATCGCCCCTGGATTGGTAGATGCCGATTGTAGAGGTGCTGGAAGTGGTACATTGTGTTGACATTTTTATTGTTGTTTTTATTTCTTCGCGTCATTATATTTGTTGAGTTTTGATATACGAATCTTCGGAACTATTGATTGGATTCCGAAAATTCTTCCACTAATGGGAAGCTACGCTTTTCCAGGTTTATGATGATAATGCAACTAGGTAGTATAAATAATAATATAATAATAGTAAAAAATAAAAAACTTTTAACTTTAACTTTTGTTTAATAACATGTTTTGTAACACTAATAGTAAGATATAAAGGAGCGGCGCCTCCTGGCACAGGCATCTATATGCTTAAAAGGAGACGCCACCAACTGTATAATGTATAACGTGTAATAATGAAATAAAACATTTTTGTATTTGTATTGGTAGTGCCAGAAGAACCGTAAAATACCCCATTGGAACCCGACTGAAGTCATAAACGAATTTAAGGTCTAAAATACAGGTTTTACTAATAAAAAAGAATTAAAACGACAAAATGAGGCTAAGAAACTGTGAGTGAAACTGCAGTTGTACAGTTATTGTCGCGAAAGATGAAATCGCGATGTTCCAAACCTACAAAATGTAAATAGATAACTGTACAACATTAATGAAATGGCAACACTTATATTCAGTATTGACAACTTGACGCTACCGAAATGAAGGCGTTCTTTTTAAATGGTCGCCAAGACACGTGACATATCTAGTGTGAATAATATCCGAATTAAGTGGTGTAAAGTAAAATCACTGCGTGAAAATCTTAGGAGAAGATTCTTGTCACCAGTGAGACGCGCCACCGAGAAAGCTAAGTATTATTTATCTGTTTGCGTAATGTATAGAAATTCGATAATATGTTTGATAAAGACATGATGCGAAGGCAATTTGCTAACTTGAATGATTTGTGACACTAGGTCCGTAAGACGTGTGGATCGTGCCTTCAGTGGGTCTGGCTTCCCTTCAAGGACGTGCCGAAAGATAAGCTGATGGCATAACGACGACCCCACGCGGGAGACGATCGTATGTGTTCGTCGTGTCCAGCTGCCGGATCTGGTTGCAATGAGTTGCTTCCGTGATCGCAGCTGTGGGCATAAAAACGACTTCACGTGATTCTAGTCCGGACATAGAATGCGGGGGTTTTGCAAGAGGGTCATGGGTCAACCTCTCTTGCATACCCCCGAGTTACCTCCGTGGCCTTGATGGCGCTGACGAGCGCCAGCGTCGACGGACGCTATAAGAATATTACGCTATATCATAAATATAGAAGTAATTGTTGGAGGTGCATTCCGGCTGGTGAAGCACTGGGGCTGAACCAAAAGAAGCTGGAATGCGTGCTCTTGCAGAGGCGGAAAACGCCAAGTATCTGACTAGCACTTGGGTGTCACAAATGTTAAATGATGAGAATTAAAGTAGCACTCATCCTAAAATATTGCACTTGTAATAGCACTATTAGTTATAAACAGATAGGTGGTACTTAACCCAAAGTTCATGGGTAATTAAACTTACAGATAAACCAATAGCGCATGAGGAGTTGGACAAACAATTGATCAGCGTGATGATAACCACTTCGGTGCCCTTGAGGACCGAAGCTTGAGAGTCTGGATTGGGAGACATTCCGAACCAGTATGAGATCCGTATAGGTGAGTGTCTCTAAGATATCGGGAGGCGGGGGATTCTCTTCACATTAAAGCGAAGCAGAATAATCCTTTAGTACCACTATAAAACAAATCATATGGTAAACCTAGAAATCATCAGAGTATAACATGAAGAAGAAAAACCTCCTGCCGCCTTCCCGACAGTTATTTCGTTTACCACAACGGATCCCGACCTGAAATCGAGATCGTCTCGGCGGATTCTCGATGTCTCAACTTATGGTTTGGAGACAACAATGGGCCGTTTAAGGGGTTATGGATAGGATTTGACATTTTATTTATCTGACTGTAGGATATTTGGGTGTTGTGTGGGTGGCGGCACCTTCGAAATAAACCCAAGCTTTATTGTAAAATTTTCACATGTCGTCGTGACTTGGTAAGATTTCTTGGATAACAATACCTATGTTTATCGACTTAAATTATGGCGACTTCATAGTTTTTGGTCCTTTTTTTTCGGATGGGAAATCATCAAATGACCCCTCTCACTCTGGGCGGAGCGGGAGGGAGTGTCAGACTTTTACTGACTAAAAATCATCCATGTACCTTCCTCGCCTTTTACGTTCCGGGGCCGCGGTATCTCTTTCGAACAGTAGGTTTGTTTCTTTTATTTTCATCTAGTTATGTTATGATGCAAGTATGTACAACCCCAATCCTGATCATCATCATCATCATCATCAGCTGATGTAATCTGTGGTGGAACTATAATCTGTAAAATTATCGAAATAACGAGTAATCACCAAAATATTGAGTAGAACACCAAAATAATATAAAAGGGGCCGTTTCTAGTCATCTCTACATCTTATATCGAGGGTCCGAGGCTCCGAGCGTAGCGTAGCCCACTCGCGCAAGTTCGATCAAACACTAATTGGGGTGTGAATTTGCCTGCGGGCCCTTCCGCCACGTTTCGGATCCAAGGGATCTCTAAAAGTTGCATGATTTAGTGCTGTATTTCGTCTTGCAGATGGAGGCTTAGTTCGAACAGAACGTCTAAGTTTGAAATTTTAAAGCTGCTGTTTTGCTAAACCCGTGTAAAACTTTAATATCTACATCTAGGTATACCTACTTACATAGTCTTTTGTTTTAGACGATCAAAAATGTTTTGTATCGTTACGATTACCTAATATATTAAGTAGTCTACGATTATGATGACTGTAACGAATTTGGACTCGATTTTCATAATTTTACACTTACACTCTTTATGAAAAAATGTGTGTCCAAACATTGCTCCCATAAGTGTTAGTTATTTCAATGCAGATGGTACTGCTTTACTACCTATAAATTCTAAGGTTTAATTAGGATTATATCTGAAAGCCAGCGCTGCAACGAGTAATTACTGTTTTAGCGGACGGTAGGATAGCGCCTTACATCTTCTTTTCTAAATACGAAATGGTGAAAAATCTTTAATTACATTTTTAAGGAAAAAGTAATATTTATTTCCTTTTAAAATTCCAAACTTTAACGTGCAATATCACTTCGCCAAGCTAATCTCAAAAATTCGCTTCAATTTAGAAACACATTCTATAGTTCCAACACTTCCAACGTTCGAATTCAAATATAGAACGTGTGCGGGCCGGTTGGCGGCACGTTCGCCATTTTACGTAGCGTTTTTACGATGTACCCGATAACGTTTACGAGGCGCGCTGAGTGGCGTCGCCGCGGCTCGCCCCGACTGATTGCATGCGAGGGCACCGAGCCGTAGGGCTTGTGCCAAGTCTCTTTTTTGACGATGTTGAGTTGAATTTGTAGTTGTAAGAATGGTGTTATGTATATATGAAAAATATGTCTGTGTCGATGATGAAGATGATTGGCTGAGAGGTTAGGCTACGTTTGTTCAAGATTTCGATGATTACGATTAGATGGAGGCAGACTGTCCGCTTGAAGGGGTCCAGTGACCACGATCCTCAGGGATCGACTGAAGAAGAAGAGTAGATTACACGAAATTGGGCATCTATTAAAATTTTGTTTACGTTACGTTTTTATCGCATTCATGGTTTGATCTAATTTAAAACGCATTAGACACATTAATAAAATATCCGAAAAAAAGTAAAAAAAAAAACATTTATCGATATCGAAATCGACAATATCCGACCTTTACCACATCTCTACTCGGGTCGTGTATCCGTGACACATCGTGTAGTGTAGCCGACGACATCGCGCGGCGTATTTTATGCGCCCCGTCGCGCAGCCACGACCGCTCCCGACAGCGCCCAACCGTCCCGAAGGGCTACCACGACCAGACAATTTTGAATTTATTCATTCATCACAGTGTTTTTAATTTTTTTGCCATTCTTGTCTTTTTCTAAACAGAAAGTCTTTAGAGAGAATTGATCGATCTTGTCTGAAAGTGAAGTATTTATGATATCGCATTTAATTTATGTGTTCCGTCGCGCCTTTGCGCGCACGATAGCAGTTGAGTGCTTGTTTGAAGAGAAAATGTTTTGTGAACATGATAATCAGCTATCGTATAGTCGTCACAATAATCAGCTCCGAGAAACAAGGGAAGACTAGCAATAAAATCAAATTTATTGTATAAATAGCAAACTTGCATTGAGAAATGCAAGATAAACAATGAATTCGGCAGTTCGGCACGAATTTACGAAACTTAATAACTTAATCACTCTTGCATAGTAATTAATTTAAATCAGAAATATGTTTTCTCTCGATCAAATTTTCATTTTTAAATACCAAACATTGTTTCGACTTCCAACATTGTAGCAGCAACGGCTAAAAAACATAAATAGGTAAATAAAGTAACAGTGCCATTAAAACTGGCAACCCTACTTTAACCGCGCCAAGCCCGTGCGAACCAGGCGGCGACCGGCGACTAATGACCGAAAAGGGCCTTCCCTACGAAGTTCGAATTATAAATAAGAATGATGTTTTCGTTTGAAAAACTTAAAACTCGAGTTCAAATGTAGATGCTGCTTGGAGTGACGAGGTATCAAGGCGCAGAGAAGAACCTATTTTGATAAAAAAACAGAATTCGTTATATCTATGATTCAACTTGATAAACCTATCAAAGATTTGGTCCTTTCTGTGAAACTTAGCAACAGGCATACTATTTTAACATGAGGTGGGGCGGAGTCAACATAGTACAAACCTTTAAGCCACTTTTCCAAGAAAAAAAGTTTTAAAGCGTACCCACACTCCAGAAATAAAAGCGCTTTTTAAACTTTATACTCCAGCCTTCCGCTTGATTTAAGCGAACTGTAACTCCTATGCCTTTGATGGTAGTATTAAAAACTAAGGTGCGCTCTGCACACATAATGTTCTGATTTACGGCATCATAACATGGTTTATGTTTATGCCGTGGCCACCAGTGCTTCCCATAGTTTATCCTAAGGCGGTTACAAGATAAATATAGTGTAGCTTTTCAATCTAAAATTAGCTATCATCATGGGATTAATCTCTATGGACTGATATGTCAAGTGAACGTGAAGGCTCCGGACTTTTATGGACTCCTAGTCGAAAAATATCGTTTTTTTCTCGCGTTCAAGTGAGGGTCAAGAGAGGTCCATATGAGTACTACGGCTTTTTAAAAGGGCCCACCCGGAAGTTCGGAGTACGTCCGGGAGTTTTGAGGACGAAACTAGGATGAAACCGGGGAAACTTGGACGGATGCGGGCTTACGCATGACGGATTTTGTTGATTTTTTTTTGAACTTTTATTAGATTTGGTGTGCTATTCACCGTACGTAAGTAATGCATGAAATATGGTACAGTAAGCTTTTAAAATTATGATGGTTCCACACATTTTGCTTATTTTGTTTAGAATACAAAAAAAAACTAATTCAAACTTACAATTAAAACGTTCTTAGTATTTGTTACCAGTTCGTTAAAAATATCGCAGAACTGTAATGCTTTACTTCAAACCTTCAAACCGACATTTAGATTGGACTGGATCAGACTTCGTGGAAAAATAAGTGCACTTCACAGACAGCTCTTCAAAGATTCTACAAATCCATCAGACACTCCAAGGATGAAGCCACAACAAGAAGGACCTATCCTACATAGTTTCAAGGAATGTATTATTAATTCTCATTTCAGTGCAGCAGTCGACGTCGCACAGTGGATCGTCCCCATACAAGAGGGCGGACATAGAATTAAAAATTGAAAAAGTATTTAATTGAAAAAAATGAAATATACAGTTGCATTACTCTATTAAGGAACTACAAAAAATGTTACTACAATTTTTTTATTTGACCAGTACTTTATGAGCAATTCGATGAAAACTGTTATTTTTCTATGGAAATGGTCACAAAAATGTCTGTAGCTCACGATTCCCTCCTTGTTTCGATTTGCGGTTTTCACTACTGTTATTTACCCATTTTATGCCACATTTTCTTCAAGGACACATGGTGCCCCCAGCGACCCCCTTCCGAGATATTTTGCTTTTAATAACTATACTTTTTATTGTATAACTGATGAAATGGAGGTACATTAAGTATATTCATTACTGAGAATAAGTCATCCCTAAGTAGTTCCTTAAATAACAGGTGCATTTGCGATTACTTTAATGACTTATGAACGCTTCTGTTGCCATACAACAAAAGCGTTAATGAATCCTTAAGTAAAGATTACCAGTACTTGCTAAATCTAATTAGATATTGTAATTACTATGTTAACAGCCCTTAATCTCTGCATTGTGATTGTCTAATGTCATCATTAGCTTATCAAATTCATTGCTAGTTGCCTACTTGCTGCCCTATATATTTGAGTGTGTTTAGCAAATGTAATTCAGTTGTAATTATAACTTCTACCAAGTGTTGTCATTATGGCTTTCCGTGGGTTTTCTACTTATCTAGATCTTAACGTTGCTCTTTGTAATCATAAAGATCTTCGTGATTATGACCATTTGTTTAACACATTGAAGTCAAATACTAACGTCCAGTTAAGTGAAAGTGATGTGACGGATCTCAAGAACTGGTGTCGACGATTTTGCTATAGGGTTTACACCAAATGGGTGCAATCAAGAAGGACAGTCGACAGGTTCATTAACAAGAACGAAGAGTGGTTAAATTACGATATCGTTTGGCCAGATTGCTTTAAAGAAAACGTTGTTGACACTGAAGAAGCAAATGAAAATGAGGCAGAAGAGGTAGTCAGTCCATCAAAATCAGATGCATCAACTTCAACATATACATCTCCTCGCAAACGCTTTGAAGATTTATCAACTAGACAGAAAAGAAGACGTTTTAATGAAAATGTTGCTAGTTGCAGTCGTCCGGATGAGCTTTTGCATACTGTTGAAAGTATACTTAAGTCTGCCGGAAAAAATGATATGGCCAGAATAATGAAAAATTTGCTGGAAAATCCTGAACACGTCTCAACAGTTTTAAATGTCCTGGAAACTAAGCAGAATCCTTCGCTTCGTGAAGTTCCTACTCACAAAGCATAAGCAAAGCTCTTTACGTTTACTTGCAGTTATCCAAGTGGCGTTACATCACACTTCGGGACTTTGGTTTAAAAGAAGGTCATGCGAAATACCCAAGCTACTACTTGTTAGTTAAAGAAAAGCTTAAATGCTACCCGGCAAAAGAAGACATAACTGTGACTGAAACTTCCGCAAAGATACGGATCCAAGCCCATCTTGATCTCACAGTTAGGAGGCTGATCGATTCACTTGAATCAAATTTTGATGCTGGTAAACAACTTGTGCTTCACAGTAAATGGGGTTTTGATGGAGCTTCAAGTCAAAACATTTACCATCAAACGACAACAACAAGTGAACAAGACTTATCCAGTGTATTTATGGCAAGTCTTGTACCGCTTAAGTTAGTGACTTCTAGTGGAAGTATAGTGTGGCAGAACGATCGGCCATCGTCAACCACATATTGTCGCCCGATTTCATTTACATTTATGAAAGAAACGGAAGCGAATGTTAAGGCTGAAATGGAAATATTTGAGACCGAGATTCGTGAACGGAACCCGACTGATTGCGGCAATGCTACTGTTACTCACAATCTATGGCTAACCATGATTGATGGTAAGGTACATTCAATCATATCTGGTACATCGGCAGCAGTGTGTGATTTGTGCAAAGCTCGCCCAAGCGAAATGAATAACTTGGAAGAAGTGAGAGCTAAACCCGTGAATACAGATTTATACAAGCATGGATTTAGTTCATTGCATGCTTGGATTCGGTCTATGGAGTGTTTATTACACATTGCTTACAGAATGGACATAAAATCATGGCAAGCAAAAGGTGACGAAAATAAAAAAAAAGTTAAAGATAAGAAAGAAGCCATTCAAGAAGCTTTCCGAAGAAGTACAGGCTTACTTCTAGATGTTGTTAAGCAGGGTAGTGGCAATACAAACACTGGAAATGCTGCAAGAAGGTTTTTTGCAAACCCTGAAACGACTGCGGAAATTACTAAATTAGACGTTAATTTAATTAGAAGACTCGCCGTTATTTTGCAATGCATTTCCTCAGGCGAAAAAATTCAAGTCCAAAAATTCAAATCATATTGTGATAAAACAGCAAATTTATTCGTGGAATTATATCCATGGTATAACATGCCAGCAAGTTTACACAAATTGCTGATTCATGGATCACAGATAGTGGACCACTTATCAGTAGTGCCTATAGGTTTTTTGTCTGAAGAAGCATCTGAAGCAAGAAACAAGGATTTTCGTAAATTTAGAGAATGTCATACACGAAAGCATAGTAGCATCGCCACTAATGAAGACATTCTTCATAATCTGATATTATCTTCCGATCCTCTTCTCACTAGCTTACGACCGAAGATGACAAATAAAGCCAAAAAGTCTTCATTTGGAGAACTAGACGATTTACTCATACGTGATCAGAGTGAATTGGAGTTCATTGACGTTTCAACTGATACACTTGCTGCATGTAGTGACGTTGAAGAAGATGATGACGATAATAACGATCATGATGTCGTTATTGATGAAGATGAAGAAAATATAGTTTAAGTCTTTTAGTACCTAGTATTATTATTAACAAGCAGTTTCTTTGTTAATTTCTTGTTTTTGTGTATTTTTTTTTATTCTGTTCTTTTTTTTTTTTTTGTGTTACTACATGGTCGTGTTAATTAATTAATTTCCTATTATAATTTAGTTCTTAGTAGTTGTTTAAATTTTTAGTTTGTTTTAGGGTAGGTACATAGTTGTTTTATTTTTAAATTATTTTTACAGTGTTATATTATATAAATAAAAATATATTTATACTACATATTTTCTTATTGATCATAAAACTCTATTTCTTTTAAACTAAATATATTTCATATCATTAAATCTTTTCGATGTGTTATTGTAAATGCGACTCAGTCATTACTAAGCTAATGATGACATTAGACAATCACAATGCAGAGATTAAGGGCTGTTAACATAGTAATTACAATAACTAATTAGATTAAGCAAGTACTGGTAATCTTTACTTAAGGACTCATTAACGCTTTTGTTGTATGGCAACAGAAGCGTTCATAAGTCATTAAAGTAATCGCAAATGCACCTGTTATTTAAGGAACTACTTAGGGATGACTTATTCTCAGTAATGAATATACTTAATGTACCTCCATTTCATCAGTTATACAATAAAAAGTATAGTTATTAAAAGCAAAATATCTCGGAAGGGGGTCGCTGGGGGCACCATGTGTCCTTGAAGAAAATGTGGCATAAAATGGGTAAATAACAGTAGTGAAAACCGCAAATCGAAACAAGGAGGGAATCGTGAGCTACAGACATTTTTGTGACCATTTCCATAGAAAAATAACAGTTTTCATCGAATTGCTCATAAAGTACTGGTCAAATAAAAAAATTGTAGTAACATTTTTTGTAGTTCCTTAATAGAGTAATGCAACTGTATATTTCATTTTTTTCAATTAAATACTTTTTCAATTTTTAATTCTATGTCCGCCCTCTTGTATGGGGACGATCCACTGTGCGTCGGCACGTCAAAGATTTATAGAAATCCCAGGAACAGTAAATCCGACAGTAGCTCGTTTCGGCCGGTCGGTGTGCGAGTAAGTCTCACATGGGACTCATGTACGTTTCCGTGATGTTACTGTAACGTTTCATTTGTTATTTTCACGTGAATACTCAAAACTTTCCACTGCAACAGTAAACCGAAATGATGGAATTGGTCCATTTGTGAACCGTAGGTATACTCAACAACGCAACGCTCACACGAGTGAATTTAACCAGGTTTTCAGGGCTTTCAACCCAAGTACCTCGTTTTGCCCCAGGATTAACAAATATATCAAGACACCTGAACTATAGTACACCTAACCCAAGAGAAAAGCATAGTTAAAGCTCTCTCCTTGTCCCTAATTGTTTTCAGATGCATGCAGCCGAACTACCTCACCCCCAAGACTTACTAATTACAATGTCTTATTAAAATATTAATAATAACCAGCTGATACCTCCTTATTCTCTTTTAATCCCAGATTTTCGCACAAGCGTGTTAAAGATTAGCTAAAAGATTCAACTTTATTCAGCCGGATCGGAGTCAAAAACTTTTCAAACTACTTAAGATACTGTTTCCACAGTTTGCCCCTTTCTCTCTGGCCTCTATTCGCCCCGTGGCTGATAAAGGCATTATGTCCTGTAAATTGTCTGACTATAATTTGAATTTATAATTTTTTGCACTTACAGTAGATTATTATGTCAGTCATCAGACGATCGTATTTTCGTATCCCTCTTTGCCAAAGTTTTAGTTCAAAATTTGGTTGAGACGTTTCTATTGCTCAAATCTGAATCCGCTCTCATTTACGTCAATCTCACTCAATATTCAAGTTATATCTCAATCGTAATAAAATATACGACGTGAGAACCTCTAACAGTGTAATAAGGGGAACTTTGGCGCAAAACGTTAACTTTTCAGTGGAGAGAGTAGGTGCCGACATAACACTCGATAGCTAAAGTACTAGGTATACATGTGTTGGCAGGAGGTGTGCGCGCTCGTGGCGGGCGGTAGCGCCGTCGGTCGGATGTATAAAGTGGCGCGCCGGTGGCCACATGACATAGCTATAACTCCGCGGTAGCATGACAAACAGCCGCCCGGAGTGGTGTGGAGTCGACAAGTTTTGGTACGAAAATAATTATTTTGTTCGAGAAATCTTTCTGCCGCTGAGGACCTAAATTCATTCGCTTATCAGAAGAATATTATATCTTGAATGGGTTTTTTTGTACAAGTTCATATTTTGATTGTAAAATATCCATTGATTGATATTGGCCATTAGCCAAAACAAATGGTGTGTAATTATTCAACTTACTAGGTTTAACTAAGTAGTTTCACAGGCATGCCAAATGATTAATTATGTAAGAAATACTACTGCGTTAAGCAAGTAGTAACTTACAAATAAATTAAATATTAAGTAATCAGCTTTTTGCATTTCTTATAATGATACAATTTTTGAAATGAAAAGAAAATGATAAGCTACAACCGTGCCTAAAATAAACATAACATAGCAAGTAAATCCAACATCCATCCTAATTTAAATATCCTACAACCCGAACCGGCACACAAAATAAAGCGAAAAAACAACCAAAAAAATTTACACCTAATTCGACTCCACCGGCGTATAATGCGCGCCCGACACCGGAGGGCGCCCGTCGCTAAAGCGCGATACTACGGGCTCGCCTCGGGCGGCGCGAACCAATTACCCGCCGCCGCCGCGCGGGCATTTACCCCCTCCCCCGACCGCCCCGCCCGGCCCCCGACCGAGCACAGAATTACTTATCTCCTCGCGCCGCTGCGATCCTGGTACTCTGCCGCCAGACGTACGCCCGCAATGCGAATGCGCCGCAAGTTTTTGTCGCGCGTCCATGCGTCATGCGTGTCCTTTTTGCATTTTCCGAAACAAAAAAAGGTAAAAATATGCCGTGCGACTGTTGCGTGCGGGCTGCTGATAGAGAACTGAATTATCATGGAGTTGCCGTTTGAATAATTAAAAGGATATTTCCATGATATCTGTTTGTTTTGTGTTTAATTTCAATAAAAGCCGCATGGGACTCGTTTAAATATGGGGACACCTTTGTAACTTTCCAAAAGCATTTAATTTTGCGAACATTCGAATAAAAAATAGGAAAGGTACATTAAAAAGTATAAAATTCGGATCTTATCGATAAAAAATCGGATCTTGAATGTCGCATCCCTATTTATGAGCGGCCAATAGATAGGAGAGAATATAAATTATCACTAGTATAGTTAAAGTGTAAAAGGATAAGTATGGTCGCGATAATGTCGAGGGGCGATGATGAAAACGTGCAAAACTGCCATAGTTACCGTACTACCGTAGGTACCACGAGAATTATAATGAGCAGAGCTCGGCTGCCCCATTTCAAAACCTAGTAAGGACTTGAAACTAAATTTTACAGGAGAGTGCATAAACGTAAAATAGGTCAGCCTATGAAAAGTATTTATGTTAAGTAAAAAACATGATATTGGTTGTAAAAAATGATAAATGATGAACACATAGTACTACAAAATAAAATATACATGTGTATATTACATATTTTAAAACCCTTACTAACTTTGATAATTGACACGACATAGTAAAGGTTCATGTAGCAATTAGTTTCATAACATAGTAAGAGCACTTGCTTAGGTTTTGTAATGGTTTATGGGACATGGAACTTAGCATATTTCATTGACTTAATTCTAGTAACTGTAGGGTATATAAATAAAATAATGAGTTATTGAATGAATTCGTTTATTAATTAAAAAAAAGAAACAAAATAAATGTTACGGTAATGTCTGTATCAGCTGAATTATAGCTCTAGTCAGCTGGAGATATTTGCCCATCATTGGTCAAATCGACTGACGAGTCATTAATAGGTAAATTGTGCCAAAATGCCTTTCTTGATTCTGGCATCAGGGGTACTAATTTATTAATAATTTCTTCTTTTTTATTCTGTTTAACGCCCCTTGGATTGGCAATTGTCTTAGGGAGAGTATGACAATCAAATTTTTTAATTAAAAAGTCTAATTCCTGGAGAGGTTCATCAAATCTAAAAAAAAAAACAAAATTTAAATTCAAGTCAAAATAAAAAACAAACGTAATTTCAAAAATTAAGTTCAAATAAATAAGTTAAATGTACTTTGTTTTATAAAAAAGATTTCTTGAACCAGCATTAAATTGCAGTTGTACAAGAGAGTTTATATTAAAATCTTTAAGCGGGTCATTATGACGTGCCGCTCTCTTTTTTTTTGGCCATTCATATCTAGAAGTAACTTCTACAACTTTTATGTTTTTCCTTGATACAAACAAATTACTGAAACACAGTTACTTCGTTCGCGCGTCGACGACGATTGAAGCGAGACCGCAAGGTGCCGGCGAGTTGTGACTTGCTGCAAACCCACGCCCATCCCCACTCTGCGTTCGTATATTCGGTCTTGATTTCCAAAACCTAGTAAGGTGTATCGCCCATTTTAAAACCTAGCAAGTCCAGAGAGTTACTAGGTTTTGAATTGGTTAAAATGACTTACTAGGTTTTAAAGTGGTCACGAGGGAGTGAATGGTACACTTACTAGGTTTCGATGTTTAAATATTTCTGTTTTTGTGTGATTTTAAACAGCTGGTGTTTTTGTATTTGGTAGGGACTTACTAGGTTAGCTAGATTACGCAATAAAACGATTTTTGTAAAAAGTGTCCCTTACTAGGTTTTGAAATGGGACAGCCGAGCTCGCGCTATATCACCATGGACGTAGAACTACACACATTTTGGAGTTCCAAAGTCAGGGGTAACGAATATTTTTTTTATATTCCAAAACTAGAACATCATTCTTTGATTATTTGACGACCCGAATGGCGCAGCGGTAGTGAGGCTGCCTTACGTTCTTAGGGTCCCGGGTTCGAATCCCGGTAGGAGCAAATGTTTGTGTGATAAGCATGGACATTTGTTTCCGAAACACCTCTTAACGAAGCCGAAAGGCACTTGTTCTCCCTATCATTGCGATATTTTTTTTGTTCTACACCATACCTGGGAACCTTCTAGTTACGGAGATATGGGGGGTCAAAGTTACAACTTTTTGAAAACTTTTTTTTTAAATACAAGTTTTTTTTGTAAGATTTTGACTTTTAACACCTCCACGACCCCCGTACTATTCAATCCATCCATCAGCACAATGTTTTAAGTGCGTTACATTGAGTTCTACCACAAAACATGATTTATATCCAAAAAAGTTGTTTCCCAGCAATAATTTTTGCGTTAAGTTACTTAGTTTGATGTACAGAATGCTTGGTTAACGGCTTTGTGATGAGGTGGTTTACACCCTGTATGTATAATAAGCATGTATTTACAAACAAAAAGTATATATGTAGTATATCAACTGTGTGGTACCACGACACAAGCCTTGCTTACTGTGGCACTAGACGGCGCTGTATGTAATGTCCAACGATATTCATTTATTCATTCTACACACTGTAGATAACGTATTGAAGTTTTTCAAGTATCGAAACAACGACAGTGAGTGAGTGATTGAACTTTTGTGAATTTGATTCCCGAACGGGACAAAATTTGGAAAAGTACAGTCACGATAGTGGTCACGGTTGTACTGTACGAGTTTGTGTTGACAAAAAATAAACTAGATTTTTCAAAACCCAACAATGTGCAAAGAAAGTTATGTAGTCGGATAAAGACCAGTGCAGTACTAAAAGCAAACACAAATAAGTTACATTAAGTCTGTGTTATGAGCTGCAGCTATTTCTTATTTGCAACACTTTTTGCTTCTTGGGAGTTGACGCGAGAGATATCCTAGCTACTTGGTGCCCTAGTAAGTAGTAAGGGATGATCAAGTCGTATGCCAAAAACGTACGCAAAATACGCGCTTCGGATGTGGAGTCGTGAACACCAAGCCCGATCAATACGAACAATGCCAAAAGTATGAATTTAAAGTTATAGAAACTTGACAGCTTCAACACAATTTATTTGGTAGATATTGACTATCCGGGCCGGACTCGCTCGTTGCATCCGGTCAACCAGCCACCACCAATTAGCTTTATTTTTCTACCATAACATGATCTATTTTTTATTTTTATTTGTACCGAGTCGATTCGATACGTGATACGAATTCCGATAAAACCTACACAGTAGGTAAGTACGACGATAGACGACCTGTAGGATTACAAAATCAAAAGTTTTAAACTGGAACGAAAGTTATAGAGTGTACAAACTGGCTGCAGCCACATATTGCAGCTAAAATATTTTGAAATAAGAACTTTTTTTCTGCGCTAGATTTTTGACATGAAACTTTGACAGCCGACTATGCCATCTTTAGTAATTTCATCCCACACAGGTGGATCCCGCGGGATGAATCGACCTATTGAATTTTTGAATTGGTCAACTGATCCCGCTGACCAATTTTATAATTTGTATAGTCAAGAAGAAAAGTTTCTTGATATTAATTTATATGCTGATTCCCGTTGGCCTCATCGCCCGTGTCCACACTGGTGGGACGGGGGTGGGTTAATATTTATATTACCTAGTTTAACTACTCAAAAATATTGTATAGGATCTAGTACTTCTTAGTACAGCTGTTGTGCTAGTTACGGGCAGTAACCTTACGAACAGTACCAGGCTGGCATGAATCCAAGAAGGTATTTATTACTGGAAGACCGTACCTATCCAGAATAATAATTATTGAAATGCATACCACCTTGAGCTCATGCCAGCCTAGTACTTGTTGGGGAACGTAAGTGTATTTACGGGGTGGAATTTTTCATTGCCACCTGCAGTGAAAGTCATTAAGTACTCTAAATACTGGAGACAGCAATCTTTACATATAGGAAACATTCCTTTGTTTTTTAAAGAAGAAAATCTACATTCACAGATTTTAGTTCTGAATTCTGCCCAACTTCCATAGGCATTACGTTCATACCATGGTGTCTGAGGCAGTCAAATGCTTTATCACATTGGCAGCAATATAGAACCCCACAAGGAGCGCTCAAACGCAAACATGGCGTGAGCCGGAAGGTTGTGTCACCTAGCGTAGTGCCAATATTAGGTGACGGTAGTGTCTGAAGCCAGAGGCCCGACTCCTACTCACCCACAGCCAGCAGGCGGGCACGCTCAGCAGTATTACCAATACTGCTGAGCGTGCCCGGTGCGTGACATATTAATAAGTTTATTCCGTGATTTAAATTTGTTTGATTTAAATGTTTTTATTTCGTCCTGTCATTTCGTCTTTCTCATGCTTTCTTGATTTCAATACTTTAAACGTACTATCTTATATGCTTACTTAAAGTATCGAAAGTATGGGAGTCCCGGTGGCCCAGTGGTGGTGGCCCCGACTTACGAACAGGTTCGAACCCAGACAGGCACATTACTTTGTGTAATTTATTTCATCACCACTGGGGCCTAATTCTGCTATTTTAATAAATTCGTCACTCCGACACGATTCCATTCTCATCCCATTGTCATTTTGCTTAAAGTTCGTAATCTGCTAAATTCACAATGGTCGGTCAATGGTCTCGTAATAAAATTGTGTTTTAATGGCATTTTCGTATTGTCATTATTATAAAACCCTTAGTACAAATGATTTTCGAAATCTACTACTAAATGCGAACATTTATTCATGCCAGATTTCATGTACGAGATTAATATTCTATGACATTTCTTTCAATGGAGTGTCAGTGGTTGTTCATTGAGAAGTCATAATGGCGCCATTATGATAGTAGACTTAACAAACTTGTCAAAATTTGACAGAACTTGATCATTATGAAATCAATGATCGAATACTCTGACACTATTGTAATAGCAGAATCGAGGCCCTGCTCTCAAAACGGTGAAGGAAAACATCGTGAGGAAACCGGCATATCCTAGAACCAAAAAATCGCAACATGTGACGTCTCCCAACCCGCACTGGCCCCGCGTGAATGGGTTATGCCCATACGCAAAATACGCGCTTTGACGTGGAGTTGCGGACACCAGCCCGTTATACAATACAAGGGAGTCTCAGTTCTTTATCGGAACCGGCTCTGCATTCCCTAAATATGACACATAATTATGTTCCTCAAAAAGTACCAGGCTTGCATAAGCTCAAGGTAGTTTGATAATTCTGGATTTTGATAATTCTGGCTGTACGGTGTTCTTTTGATAAAAACCTTCTTGGAATCATGCCACCCTAGTACCTACTGTTCGTAAGGTAACTAGCACAATTGTACTAACTCTACTCGATCCCATACAATGTTAAAAATACGGTGGGGCACACGGGATTCTATTTTGATTTATTTTTATTCCGCCTAACATTTTTCTACACGCTGTTACTCAAATTTGAAATTCGAAGGCATTTTCTTTTTAATTTTAATAGCGGGACCAATCTACCAAAGAAAATGACATAAAAACAATAATTTGGTAAACTCATCCCGCGGGACCCAAATGACCGGGACCAATTTACTAAAGAGCCACAGGAATAGGGGAATAGTGGACCAGCCTTGAGCCAATCTAGGATTAGTTGTAAAGACAGGTACAATCCATAGGAATGAGCATTGGTGTTTTTACCTCTGTTTGATTGGTCTCTTCAATCATTGGAGAATCTGGTATGTTCGTTTCTGCTGGTTACGATTCCATTCCTTTTTGACAAGTCAAAAAAAAACTTAAGTAATTAAAAATATTATGTTCGCGTATATGTTTCATCGTCAGTAGTATTTGGTTCCCTGTTGTGCCGTTTTGCTTTCGTCGTTCTATCCGAAATTCTAATTCTGAATTTGAAAATGTAATTAAGTCATCTATTAAATAGGCACATTTATTGTTGCTTAAACTACCTGCCTATTATAATAGCAATAGCATACGCAGCAAACGGCATACCCAGTAATAGCAACGACAGATGGCTGTGTGAAGGATGATATGGCTCGAAAGGAGGTATCTGATGAAATGACGACTTATGAAAAAGGAGGTATCTGATGAGATGACCACTTATGAAAAAGGAGGTATCTGATGAGATGATGACTTATGAAAAAGGAGGTATCTGATGAGATGACGACTTATGAAAAAGGAGGTATCTGATGAGATGACAACTTATGAAAAAGGAGGTATCTGATGAGATGATGACTTATGAAAAAGGAGGTATCTGATGAGATGACGACTTATGAAAAAGCATGGACGAAGAAGACAACCTGCCTGGACCGAAAATACATTGGAATAATGCCTAACAACTGTCGCACTGTAGGACACGAGTTCTGTCTGTCTAATGAGGTTAAAATACAATCGATCTAGACGTCTCTGTACTGGCTGTAAAGCTGCGTAGTCTGTACCATAGCCAACACTATTAAATTGAAATGACTGAATCATTGATAGAAATTAGGGGTTCGTTATTCATTCACAATCACTATTTGCGTAGGTGCACGAAGCTAGGAAATTTTGAAGGAGTTCTGATTTGTGGTTGGGCAACTGAATAGACGGAACTGTTTTAGGTCTTAATTTCTCAATTTTTGAACATACTACTCGTAGTACTAATGCTATAGACATTTCAGTCATTTCCAGTTTTTCATCGAAAGGTTAGGAATGGATAGTACGGTCGAACAAGCTATTTGGTTTACAGCTTAACCCACAATTTAGCGGCTTTAGAATGTTGTTCGTCTGAAGGTGTTCCGCCGTCGCTTGTGCGTGGTTGCTTCCAGCTGCAGACTGCGCAATAACCACTTGCTCCTTGCTTTGCGTAGTTCCCATAGTCTTTCGATGTCCCAAATTGTTAATATATCGAAGGTCGGTGCGACGTTCCAAAAATTGAAGATGGTTGAAGGTCGTTGCAGTATGTTAGTGTGACACGAGGACTGGCAGAGCCATTGCAGTATGGTAGAGTGACATGAAAGCTGGCAGAGTCGTTGCAGTACGTTAATTACAGTGGCATGAGCACTGGCAGGGTCGCCATGTAGTGTGATCAGGTCGCTAGGTCGGAAAAGTCGAAATGATACGTCCGTTTGGTTTCATGGTCTGGTTTAATGTGTATTAAAATACTTACAATTTGTAATAAAATAGTATTGCTGAAGAAGCACTTTAAAATAAGGCTGTCAACATACATGCTTACTATTACTTACACACTACAGTCCTTCGGACTGTAAAGTTCTCAAATTCGACGCACCTCTGATTTTTCGGATTCATATGCGTATTGTATAATTACCACTTGCTTCGGTAAAGGAAAACATCGTGAGGAAACCATCATGCAACTGACGGCATGTTAAGCCAAGTGCGCCTGGGCGACATAAAAACTCTCGACACCAGGTAGGCACTAACCACATGATAAAGTATCAGGCTTTCTACCTACTCCGTACTAGTCAACACGTAACAAACACTAGAATCTATAGACAACACTATCTATCGCTATCTGTATATTTTCGGCGCGCCTTTGTGAAGTCGCACCCGACGCCGCCCGCCTCGCGCCTCCGTCTAGGGTTGTTACATCCGACAAATTGATTTATCTGCTGTAGTTTCGGAAAGGTAACACTATGTTTAGATTAGGTAAAGTCCCGGGAACTGTGGTGGGTCATGGGATGTTGTGGAGTTGGGTATGTGAAGTTAGTTAGTGACTTGCGAAGATCACCTGCTATACAATTTAACTAGATGGAGGTTGCAGTAAAATCTAGTCACAAGGGTAAGAATTATGTACAAAGTGGATTTGATGACCTCGCCCAATTAATAAATTGGCTCAAATTCTTGGATCTGGTTGAGTGATCTGCGTTCGGTTTCATAGTTACTTAAATAGATCTCCGCCATTAGAACCCCTTCCCCGATTCAAACACATTCGAAAATCGAATACATTTGTAAATCGAAACAAAACTGTTTCTAAAGCTGCTTCATCTAGAACTGTCGAAGTCAACCCACAGCACTTTTAAGACGGCAGTAAATGGTACAATTGTTTTGAGCAAAATAGCGGCTTTTTCCCGACTATAGCCCCGCATTAAAAGAAACCATGAAACACTACACAAACCCCTATTAGATACAAAACCTAGCTATAACTACAATATAAGCATTCCATATCTACAGACCGTGGGCCAGCCCTGCGTATAATTTACGAGGCGGGCCGTGGCGGGCCGTCGTCGGCGCTCGCTCCGGATTTATGGCGTAATTTTTACAATGGTCCGGGTCGGCCGGATTATACAGTTCTCGGCTCTTGACCAGGGTCTCAGTTTTGTGCAGTGGTGTCCGAAATTCTCGGAGATTGTGTGGATGAGAGTTAGCGGGATTAAAGTTGTCACATATTGTGTGAGATATGTTCAGATGTCTAAAGTGGTATCGTTTTACTCAGTAATCTAACTGCGTTGTGGAGGTCAGAAAGACAACTCCATGTAAAATACTGGTATTCTGGTGAATCCGGTTGGACTGGAAGCCGACCCCAACATAGTTGTGAAAAGGCTAGGCGATGATAACTGTTAAGAACTGTCGTTTCATCAGGTCATGACTTTTGACTCAATGAGATTCGTATGGGGCGTAATTTTTACCATTGCAGAACCAAGTGGATTAAAACGGCTTCATTTCATTGGCTCGATTCTCCTATGCAGCTGTGGAACCTTTTTTTCGACGCGCTGACGTTTTTTCTTATTCTTTATAGTGTGGTTAGTGCTTAAGTACAATGCACAATGTCAAAAACGTTCTTAAATAACCGGTTCTCAGTTAAGGGCCCCAGCATACTTTGAATTCGTTTCGTGGGGTCATTCTTACAATGGCAGGGCTTGTGCTGACCCTTTGTTAGCCACGTGCCGTGAGTGCGATCCGGTCTTTAATTGGTAGATATTCTGTGGTGTTATTTTAATTTTGGTTTGAAGGGGGATTGATGAAGCGATTTATGAAAGAATGGAAGCTATACTTAAGGGACTTTTATTGTATGGATTAAAGACTTATTCCCGTTTTGACTAACACTAAGCGAAATCTAAAATAATGCCTAAATATTGCATTATTGCAATATAAATTCAATTCTCGGTAGGCTAGGGTTAAAAATTCAACTGTCATTGTTCATTTCGTCATCATGTATCAATTTTATTTACCTATAAACAACGAAATACGATGCTTAAATAGTTTTTTTTACAGATTTAACTTTAAATCGCAATTTTCGACTGCATGGTCGCCATTATAGTACGTAGGCGTCTAGGCGTACTGTAGCAAGTAAGCGCTACACTATAGCGTAAACTACCGTAGCTCAACGCGTGGCGTAATGAGACGAAAGCGCTACTGTGGACCGTTTATTATGGACCCTTTGCCAATTTTTACAAGGTTTAAAATACTTAATTTAGACTGATTAATGGTGGTCTATTTTCAATTTTTTTTTATTGTACCACATGCTCATTTGCATGTTGTCGGAACATAGAATTCATCATTCTGTTGTCGTTTTGAAGTCCTTGCAGAAACCATAGAGTATAAAAATATTCTACTTATTCTGTATCCTAACTCTCAACGAACAACGTCAAACATATTTTACGTCAGCTTAAAGTTGTACTGCTATACAGTGCACCAATTAAGACGTGAATTGCAGCGTCAGGAGCATCCGTCCCTCCCTAACTTCGTACTATGATCACCTCATAACTGGAGTTGGTCAGTTGTTCCAAAAGTTTCTAGAAAACTAAACTAGTTTTCACTGACGTAATTTTCAGATGAAGGCTAGGTGCCGTTTCGCTTAATTCGCTCGGCAGTGTATTTTCGTATTTTCTGTACTAGTGTCCCTGGTGGGAAAAATAGAGTACCTACATAAGAAGTACTAGGGGTACAGAGGTACTAACCACCTATTTCCCCGTTGAGTCGTGGTCAGACGGCATTTGTTTCAAAATGCAGACTGCAAGGAGGTCGCGTCTGCATTTGAATTTGGAAGGAGCAGCTAATATCTACTGAGTGAAAAGTTTCTTGTTGTTGAGTCGGTAAAACTGACAGTGTTCTTGTTCTGGAGCGTAATTTTGAGTAAACAGAGTAAAGGATCTTTCTTCATAGGCTATCTCAGAAAGTATTTTGTAACAGGAAACTCGTTTAGGTTTGAAGTACCTACCTAGCAGAAAAATAAAAGTAAAGTTGGATATAATTCTTTAGGGACGGTAATTTTACCGAAAACATTACACACCTGACACCATTCACCACCATTGTGTACACATCCCCCGAAATATAAATCCGTCAGCAGGCCATCGACTCATGGTCATGTCTCGTTTTTTTTATGAAGCAAAGGTAAGCGATTCGCAGCATGAGCCTCAGCCAACCCCGGCCGCGTCGGTGTGATGATGCGGAATAATTTAATTGCTGCACACCACGGCGTACGAAGACTCCGTCCGCCATGGCTTGACGTGAATTTATTTATTTTACTTTTTTTCGACGTGTTAGGTGATATGAAGATTTTTCGAAAATGGAATATCGTGAATGAAGTAGGTACGGATATTTAAAAAAAATATTCATGTTTTGCTATTCAAAACTTATTTTGATTATAGGTAGGTAGGTACTTCTTTTGCAGTTCTATACAGAAATCAAGCGAAACCCGCCAGAGACGACATAGGCTTAACCTTATTAGCAAAAGGATTAGGAAAGCCATAAATTATAGGAATTTAAAAGGTCCCCATTGCAGCTTACTAATAAGCGTTTAATTCCGGGCAGGTAAAAACGAGGTTGGCTCAGAGTTGGTCGGTTGGTCCAGCATTCATTTTAATCAAGTGTGTCAAGCCCCGATTGCCTGATGAATTATACTCACCGCTTTGTTTTATTAATGCTGGCAATGCGGCGCGGCCATTTTTATATTTTAAGCTAAAAACTTTTTGGTAGGTACTGCATTTGAATTTCGAGTCTTCGCTAGGCAGTTTTTTTTATGCGGCCAATGCGGCGTAGGTCCTGCTGTTGGCTGTAAGTAATTGAATTTGAAAAAAAATTGCAAAACAAACCGACTCCCTAAAATACATTAAAATACTTAGTGAAGAATAAAATAACCTTATTTTTGTTTGTTTCTTTGTTTTTGTTTCGGGAACGACTAAAAATAATTGATAAGTAGGTACTTACCGTAAAACGGGGCTGGCCAAGAATTTCGAACAAAAATATCGATAGCTGTCGGTTGGTGTATGGTAATAGTACATTAAATAATACTTAAAATAATAAGTATTTTTAGTATTATTTTATTCTCAAGTGTGTTGAAAAACGTCGTATGATACACGTGTGTGTTGATGATTACCAAAATTACACACTTGTACCATACGACGTTTTTCAACACACTTGAGAATAAAATAATACTAAAAATACTTATTATTTTAAGTATTATTTTATTCTCAAGTGTGTTGAAAAACGCCGTATGATACACGTGTGTGTTGATGATTACCGTCCTCGGCTCTCTTAAGAGGCGCCTCAGCGGTAATCACCAACATTACACACTTGTACCATAATGTACTATTATTTTACAATGTCTAGAAACACTGATTGGCTACTACTGAAAAAAATCCTGATGGAAATACCCATGCAATAACATTTTTGTTTATATGGGACCAAATAGCCCCCAAGAACCCAAATACCTACGCCGTTTTACTGTAGGTACCTTCTAAAAAAGTGGACTGGAGATCCAACCGGACTGCGGACACGATGACTTTGACAGAAATGTACTGTAATTTCTGTCGAAACTCCGGTGTCCGCACACCGCAGCCAGTCTAGCAGAAAATGTCTACTGAAGGCGATCTGCAGTGTTCAGAAAACAAAGTCTTTAAGTAGTAAGTACCTACTTACAGTACTTACCTACTTTGTTTTGGAGACAACAAAAGTTTATAATCTGAAGAACCCGCTGAACATTGATATTTTGCAGAATGAAAATCTGATTTTATGCGCGATTTTTCTTTTATTGCGACCGTAGCATGATGCTTATTCGAGTATACCTACTCGATTTCTCATATTTATAGTAAAGGAAATGGAACGAATATGACAATTAACTGTTTGTTGTGCTGTTCCGTTGGGTTTAAAAAAAAACCCTTTGTAAATAGGTGCATGCATGCTTGATTTCTGAAAAAAACTTTTTTACAAAAAATAAACTAAAACTAAAAACTTCAGAGAAAACAAAAAAGTGTTACATAACTTTAGCTACAGAAGTCGGTGACCTTAAAGTTATTTAACACTTTTTGTTTTCTCTGAAGTCGGTTTTATTTAAAAGTTTTTATTTTTCACTTTTTAGCGGTTCACATGTGCTTACCCCTTCACAGCGTACTGGCGTGATTTTCTGTTATGAACTGGTGTAAACAATCCCAGTACATTTGCTATAATTTATTGAGGAGTTCCGTTGCCTATCTCCGAAGTTCTTATCAGATCTTCATCAAATTGAAATGGGATCACTTCGAGAAAGTACACTTCCCAAAACTACCCAAATCGCTTCTAGTGTGCCTATAAAATGTGAAGAGTTCTCTCTATTTATCCAGGATTCCATCATCAGATCCTGATTTGATGATTATGGGACAACCTGGGAAGTACACCCTTTCAAACAATTTAAAGAAACAAAATCGGTCCAGCCATCTTCGAATAATCGGGGAACATTTAATTGAGAACAATCTTATTTTTGAAGTCGGTTAATGACGTTATGGTAGGTGACTCAAATCTCCGGATAGCCTATACATATAAGATTCGGCCGAGTATCGTTAATTTGCTCTTAAGAATTTAAGAGATCCGTTCCTTTCTCATGGATCCCATAATCAGAAGTAATCAGAACCTAACTAAATTCTCATCAATGTACATCTACATTCTTTCCAATAAAAAAAAACAATACATGTCACGGTAATAGGGCTTATCCCAATAAATGGAACTTATCACACCTAACTGTCGAAATCTGGGTGTATTATACACTTCTGAGTATCCTCTCAAAGCATACAGGCGTGATGTTACGTCATGATATTGTATAAACAATAAACAACCAAGCGTTTGCAGCAATCACTGCAGCTTTGTCGTGTATTTTTGAAGAGTTCCATTTATATCTCCAAAGATCAGCATCAGATCTTCAGCAAATTAAAATTGGAACACACGGGAAGCACCAGCAAAAAAGAACCATCAAAATTGGTTCACCCAGTGGAAAGTTCTGAGCCAACAAACATTGTCGAAATCTGGGTGTATTGTACACATCTGCGTACACCCTCAGAGCATACAGGCGTGATGTTACGTCATGACATAGTATAAACAATGAACCTACAAGCGATTGCAGCAATTACTGCAGATTTGCTGTCTATTTTTGAAGAGTTCCATTGTATATATCCGAAGATAAGTAAGCATCTGATCTTCAGCAAATTAAAAAAAACAGACGAATTGAGAACCTCCTCTTTTTGGAAGTCGGTTGAAAAATCCCCCTATGTTTCTGGCTGGTTTATGCCCCACACGTTTTATTTATTTACAGCATTGACATTTCGTTCTAACATACAGAAACACTGCACAGTGAAGTTTTTAGCTAATTATTCAGTGTAGGTACCTAGGTACGTACTAATTTACTGTAATTATCGCTACGATTTTACCTGACACGTCAAGTTTGTATAAATTGTATATTGGTGGTAATGTCTCTCACTGATGATAAGGTAGACTGTTATCAAAAGCCAGGAAAATGTTTCATCAACGTGGAACAAGTCGCGAGCAGAAACTAGTCTAGCTACTCAACAAGACATCGAACATAACTGACTGTTTCCAAAAAGATGTCATCGCAATCGCGACAATTGATCGATTCGTTAGCTACGAATGATCAAGGCGACATGACGCGACAGGAGGTTCATGCGATCAAGTCGAACAAGCAGAAACGAATCGATCGTTGTTATCGCTCACATATCGGCGGTGCCTCCTATGTGTGGTCGCCGCCACTCGCGTCCACGACCATTGTTCTCCGCGTTTTTGCTATAACGTACGCCCGGAGCGCCTGGCGAATATAAATTGAATGTGAACGTTTGTTTAGAATTTCACACCGCGTCCGTATTGTCATGTGTGGATATCGGTGAAATGTCCCATAAGCCCACAACGCGGCAACGCACCGGTTTTGCATAGGTTTGCCTTCTCTATTGAAACTGCGAATAAGTACTGACTTTGGATACCGTACCTCCATGTATGTTCTGTTCGCATAGTGGACAGGTACCTGTCCGAACACACACATCAACCAACATACTTATCTGTGCAGGCTGAGAAACAAAGAACTAAAATAATTGTACTTACCAAGTTTGACATTTCGATGCAATTTTGCTTGACAAGCAGCGCCACTTTGAACTGCACGCGTAAAGTGATCACACTTTATCTGAGTTATTGTTCTTTTGAAAGAGGTTGTCTTAAAGCTGATACAGCCATGATAAATGACAAAGAGGATGCTCCACTTAGAATCTAGACACCGAACTGTTTCCAAATATCATTCCAAACAAAGGATTTATTAACGTTTTACTGTTCTCTGTGCTGTTTAAATTGTGTTTGAAGTTAGACATACCTAGTTTATACTCGTAATAACAAGATATCCGAACAAAATATTAATAATACGAGGATCTCTGGGCCGCAGCGAGTTCAGGTGAGACCAGGCTCGCGGGATAGCTGACTCTTTAATAAACATGAGGCAGGCTGGGCCGCTAATAATAAATGAGCGCGGCCCGCCCGGCACGTCTGAACACCCGGCGCGCAAGGGAAACTAGGAGTTGCGTATAACTGTGCTGCTATAATACGTCTTATAACTAATGTTACTCGTTATGATTTTATGAAAGCCTGGTGTGTGGAGTCAAGGTACAGTTGTTCGAATCAGGTGGTCAGAATGACAGAGATAAGGTACCTACTTTTCGAAAATCTGATTGAATTTGGTCCACTCGCGTTGAGGGGAACATGACGAAGAACCTCTCGCCACAAAGGCATAGGCTTTAAAATCACGTTTCGTATGTTTAAAGCCACTTTTAACATATTTTATTGAAACTGGACTCCACCAAAGTAGAGACAAGAGGAAATCGACCCATCTTATTGGTTGCAATGCGCATTGTTTCTCTCGTCCCTCCTGTGATTGGTCGAAACTTGCATGATCGCCTCCGTGTTGGTGGAGACCGGGCTTAAGGCTATAACAGTAGCATATGGAAATCAAATAAGTCTTGTGTGTTCCTTGTCCATCATCATTTTATAGCTAATATTATGTAATTTCGTCTATGCTACGATTAGTTATTGTGCAAGATAAAAAAACACTTAAGTAATGTTGGAGGCAGGCAAGTCGACAAGTCCTGGGAGTGGATAATCTGAAAACTGTAAATTGGAAGTATTAGCGTGGGCCGCTATGGCCGGTACCAAGCCCGTTGGCTAAATAGACGGACAACGTTAAGAATGTCATCGGGACAGACTGAACACGGAAATCGGAGACCAGGGTTGCTGTGAAATCAACTTCAAGGAGTCTTATGTGCATTAATGGACTGCGATAGGCCTAGTTTATAGATTTCGATGGTTGATGAGGACGGAACGTATTGTACAAAGTTCAAAATTCAACATCTGCCTAGCCTTTCCAAATTGTCGTCTCCAGTCTAACCGGATGCAGCTGAATACCGGTATTTTACCAGTATCTGACCTCCAGAACCCAGTTAGTACTGGCTGTGATACTGGGTAATACAATACCCCTTGATAAGACTGGTAGTCACACTTTCGGTCCAGTACCTTTACTACCTGTAACAACTGTCAAAGATCTACAAATAACAGCCGGGACCAACGGCTTAACGTGCTTTCCAAGCACGGAGGAAACTCGGTATGCAATGCAGGTCACTGGTCATCCATCCACAGAGCAAGCCATGGAAGCGCGGCTTAACCTAGCCGTAATTATCTAACCACGAGCCACAGTACAAACATATTCATTTTAATTACAAGTCCGCGTGAAAATCTAAAATCTATTAACGTCGTCCCATTGTGCATGCGTTTTGCTCATGATAAGCCATTGATTGGCTTCTTGATTAACAATGTCCGTGTAAATTGTCGAGTGACACACAAAACGTAGTTAGCGATCGATGTTGAGAGCTTGTCATCAGAATTCTATGCAATGTTGCTCTTTTTCATGACATGTTGATATGAATATTATTTTCTTTTGTAAAAATACAACTGCATGCATTGTTGGATGAAGAGGGAGGGCCAAAGAAAAGATGATGATGATGCATTGTTGGTCTAAGGTCCATCACCAAAAAGATGACGATCTGATTATCTAAAAACAGCTTTTGTATGGGAACATGTCAAAGTGACAGCTGTTTTTATATAATCAGACCGTTATCTTTTCGGTGAACATGGACCGAAGTAGTGGTTTCAAACGCGACTGCTGAGCGTGGAGAGGGGAAAAGGCCGTTTGATGGCCCCAACTACATGGGTCCTAATCCTAACATACCAGGCGATACCTATCCCTTCACAGAATACATACGAACACAATTTAAATGTGTACACAAAAGTTATTTGACAAAACTATCGGCACTTATATTGATAACCATATTTTTGTTCACGCGACAAATCGAACCCATGATCCTTTTATCATTGCCGCGAGTATGAAGTAAGTAACTGAGCCACTGGGCCATCATCATTCTACTGCCCTTATCCCAATTCATTTGTGGTCGACGTAGCACCTTTTCATCTTCCATACGTCCCTAGTACTCGTCATCTCATCAGTCACCTCCTGTATTGCTAGATCATCCTTCACAAAGTCCGTCCATCGTTTTTTTGATCTTCCTCTACTGTTGTAGCCATCCACATTCAAACTCAGAACTTTCCTCACGACATTTTCTTCATTGATCCTCCGCATCACATGCACATACCACGACAACAGAATAGATTAATTACCTCACAACTTTTCAGTCACCGGCGGGCGCCACTTTAAGACTAATGGTCATTCATTGTTCTCACACTTCTCACATAATGTACCATCTCAACATGATTGATGTAACCAAGATTTTGTAACAATATTTTGATTTAAAAGAGTGTCCATGGAGTTTCTTGCCCGTTCTTCTCCATAGAGATCTACGCTAGGGAATGGGCAACTACAGTACTTTCACAGTTTTTATGTCTTGTGACTGGGACTGTAGCTACATTAAATGTTCATTTTTGTTTCGACAATTCAAAAGTGCCTGTAACTGGCCTACTTGAAATAAATGCTTTGATTTTGATTTTGATTTTGAAGACTTCCACTTATGTATGTACTCGTACTTATTATTTTATCCATTCGCGTATTCGCGTAGCTGAGCCACTACACCTATCTTTATGGAAAACCTTATTTCCTTCTTCTATTCTTTTCTGGTTTCCAGCAATAGACCAAAACTACTCACGATATTTTGTTATTATTCAATTAAAAACAGGCAAAAGTTTACAGCTGAAGCTGCATTTTATTTATCCACCTAATTATACCAGTACAAAAATAAGGTTTAAAATACTTCCACCATTAGGAACACCATAAAAGCACCTCAAGAGGTTTTTTAGTTAATAAGTAAGTACCTTCCTAACTTTTTTTATTTCTAACTTTCCAGTGTAATAATAATATGAAAGATTTGATAGACGATTTAACTTTTTGTTTCAGTCACTTTTTTATAATAAAAAAAAAACAACTTTTAATGCGTTATAGATCCTGAATGGTCATTCGAGATGAAAAATAAATAAAATGAGAAACCTAAAGATTTTCAATTGCCTATTCAATGATACCTATATACCCCAATAGTTCGTAGACTTTAAAATTTTTCTTTTACACAATATGGCCTCTTGTTGTCGCCATAAAAAAAATGTGGCTGTCATTTGTTTAGTGACACTCGCAAGATAATGACAAATCGATTGACGTAGAAATCAGCAAAATCGACTCACGCGTTTGGTCTCTAGAGCCGATAAACACATTATTCGTTTGCGTCGCACAGTCGGGCAAAAAATATATGGTTCTGCTAAATAAGCGAATTGAAGAATCCCAACAGATTTGTACCAGTATCTATTCTGATTAGATCAAGTCTCTGCATTGGAAAGCCTATCCTCATAGCTATGGGCCCGACTTGGGGGCGTGGCCGTCACGTCACGGAATCAACGAAAACCCACATGATAATCTTGCCGCTTCAATGAGTGGTGCATTTAATTTATAATCACACCTCTTAGAGAGTTATGCGAACCTAGTACAGAGGTAGCACAGATCACCTGTTCTTTGATCTTGCTTGTTCTATTTTTCTTCAAGTTCATCCAATCGATGATATCCCCATCTTCTAGAGTCATATCAATCTTATCATAAATGGTGATGATAGGTCAACGACTCCAAAGTTGTTGGTAAATAAATAGAACAGCATATTCAGTAACACGCAAACTTATTTTCAATTCAAGTTCATTGCAAAATAACAAGCAAGCGATTTGATTTGAACATCGCGTTGCCGCGACTGTCAGTGAAGTATCTTACAAGGTTATGTTACCTTGGTATATTTGAAACAAAAATCACCTGTTCTTGTTTATGATGAATCAAACAGCAACAATTTCGGACCGGCACACACGATGCGCCTTTGACGACGCGATGTACAAATTTTATTGTCCTGTATGTACCTATTACACATAACGTGAAGATTTCTACTTCAATCAGATTATGCATCGCATTTTATAAGAAAAGATCTGTCATATTTATACACCAATTGTTCATTCAACCTTAGCCTGTGCTCAAATTAAGACCTTCCTCAATTTAAACTTCAGTTTAATTCTTGTTTTGTAACTCTTGGTCTTGGTTAGGTATCTGTTCGACGGTTACGCTAACTAATAAAACTAATAATAACAGCATCATCATTAACATTAGAATTAAAAACGGGATATTTACCATGTAAACTCATAGCATCATCATTCATCATCCTTTTATTCCTAACCCAACGAATGATGTAATTAAAACAATAACAGTATAAAAAATGTTTTCAATTAGATAGGTTTTACTGTGATTTACTGAAAGTGTTTATTAACAAATGCCGCTAAAAGTCGAGTTCATCATGATGTTGATGAAGTATCTTGGTAACTTATGTTTCCTTAGTACATTAGAAACTAAAATCACCTGTTCTTGTTTATGAATCAAACGGCAAGTTTTACCGCCTGCCCGCCGCCGGGCAGTCTTTGAAAATAAGAAGCGCGAGTCAAAATAAATGTACCATTTTCAACTAGGTATTTACTTAGAAGACACGGTAAAAATGCTTCAATTATAAACTACTCTACATATTTTTTTGTTTAAAAAATACCACTCATATAGGTACCTAAGTAGTTTTTTTTAATTCAATGTAAATCATATCCAGTGAAATTAAATTAATAAGTAGGTAGGTACTTAATCCACACTACCCATAAATTTCAATGTTTTACCCTTAAATAATGATGTGTCGCTTACCTTAACCGGCGGGGTCGGAATGTACAGCGGCGGGTCATTTTGGGATCCGCTGTAAACGTCTTGACCCTCGACGCCTGCAGTACACCTTTCGGCGTCGCCCACGCTGTACCGGCACACGATGCCGTCGGCCGGTTTCGCGTCGTATCCTGGCGGCTTCCCCACATGGAAACCCTTCGCTTTTACCCAGAAGCGGAATTTAGAACTGTCCGAACTATTGCATTCTTCTCCTCTGAGCGTACGGAGAATCCGACCATACTTCTTCAAAGTAATCGTCTTAGTTTTAGCCAAATCCCCGTACGTCTGTATGACCCAGGGCTGATATGTCGCGAATAAGTCTAATTTCGGATCCCCCGTCTGCACTTTCGCTCTCTTGTTATTGTTTTGCTCATTTTTCTTGTCAGCTTTCGAGCTGCCGGCTGTTGATTTACGTTTTGAGGGTTTCCGCGGAGTTTTCTCCGGAATAGCCTCTTGCGTTAACTTCTTACGAAGTCCCCGGTCACTTATCATTGCTGCTGCCATGTTTAATCAGTTCTAATTAGCACTACACTTTAAAGTTCATGCTTCTAATTATTGCTCAATCACAGTTATTTAATCTTTGAACTGATCACAAAGTCACAATACATCGCCTCTATACTCTTTCCAGTTTTCCATTAGGACAGTACCTACGCAACTTGAAGTGTTCTGGGGAACAGTTCGGGAATTGTTTTCGTGGAAAGTTGTCGAACTGAAAAGTTCCCGAGACTCGTGCGTATAACTTTGCGAACGCGAACTTTTGACTGCGAAGTTCGCATCGACCTATAAGGACTTTGTATTAGAGGAAAACTTTTCCCGGCGGGCGGCGATCGGACCGCGGAAGGATGTCGCTCGCCCTTTTACTATTGCTGATAACAACGGTGTTATCGTTGATTGGTCTTCTGGAAGAGGTTAAAGTGTAACTCTTCTTCTAGATGCAAAGTTTTGTTTATATTTATTTATCCCGGAAATGGGTCAAATAAATTAAATTCAAAAGTCCAAAATTTCCGATAAGACTTTGTTGGTAAACAGTTCTAAGTCGATCAAACAGGTGTCAGTCCAGGGGTTGCAAAGAAAGAAAATAGCGAACCAAAAAAAGTGTTGGTTGCGTGCCGTCGGGCAGCGTCCCGTGCGTAGTTCGCGGCGTGCGAGGAGTCGAGCGACAAGGACCCACCGGGGCGGCCGCTCGCGGACAGCGCGCGCGGTGTACTGGCGCGGGCCGGGCGCCGGGAGCGGCACGTGCGCCCAGACGGGCCCGACGCTAATTGCCCGCAAAACAATCGGGCCGATCGTCGGCCGCGGGGCGCCCGCGATAATGCTCGCACTTGGCCGTCCTTCTAGATAACGCACGCGGCAATTGTTCGATAGATAACTTCTACTCTTCAACGCGATAAACCGGCCCGTCGCGAGTTGTGTCGTGGGCTCGTGGCCCCCGTCTGTAGACTGATCTATTGTGTAGGTTAGTGTAGATATTGTGATTATTGTTCGGCGCGGTTCAATTAGATTATTGTCGCGAATTGTAGTACTTAAATAGTTAAATACTATACCTACATAGCGAAGTGTTTCAGAGTGCCGTATGCGCAAAACTATCGAATCGACCTTGACACCTAATTAGTAGGTTAATATAATTTCTTATGAAATTGATGACAAAGCTAGTGTTAATTTGTAAATGTAGGTTCTGGCA
The DNA here is from genome assembly GCA_950022955.1 of Xestia ashworthii. Classification (NCBI taxonomy): domain Eukaryota; kingdom Metazoa; phylum Arthropoda; class Insecta; order Lepidoptera; family Noctuidae; genus Xestia; species Xestia ashworthii. The sequence continues at coordinate 17,417,935 of OX465560.1, read as the reverse complement.
CATTTTTTTAAATATTTTAAATCAATATTTTTTCTTGTTAGGATAACTTAGGAACTATTTACTTAGAAACGGAACCCTCACAATTGGCGAAACTAGCAAAAAAATCGCCGAGGTAGGTATAAGTAATGAAAAAACGCCAAACAGTCAACTTACTTTTCTACAAGTTTTAATAATGTGTAGAAAATTGTGTCTATGTGTTGTTATCTCTATTGGTTAGCACCGGTTTTAGGCGTCCTACGTTGCTATCCTACTGATGGGCAAAGGCTTTCCCTTACTTCCTCCAAGTACCTACTCCTGTCTTGCTTTGGCTCGTAGGGTAAATACGCTAAATGTCGGCCCCCTTACGGATTTTCTAAACTGCATCGCTCAGTCTCCATCAGTTTTTACAAAAGGATAGCTTGTGATGCGGTTTTAGACAGGTTGATAAATCAATTTTATGTTTACTACGTAGTTATTTAATTTTATGTTTACTACGTAGTTTATGTTTACTAAGTAGTAGTAAACATAAAATTGATTTATCATAAAGAAAAAAGTAATAAGGTTTAAATGCGTCCAGGTCAAAAAAACCCTAAAGTCGGCCGTTCACGGCCCATGGTTCGTATTTTTCCCAAATGTCGGCCGGGTACAGGGTGTTTCAAATTAAGACATTTAAAAATATTATTAATATGATTTATTTTGGCAGGAGTATAATATCACAATAAGTTTGAATTTGCACTGACTTAATTATAAATTCAATTAAACAATATAAATCAATAACCAATATTAACCAATTACAGTTTCACAACCAATGCTATATATTTTATAAGCACATAGGGCATTGTGATTAATAGATAGGTAGCAAAAGCAATTTCCAAAAGAGCAATAATTTATAGGTATTTGTATCCCAAACCATATTTAGCTATCATACCACCTCATCACGAGGCCGTCAACCCACCATTCTGCGGGCTTGAAATGGTCGGTTTAGCAGACAGAAGCGGCCATTTTAGACCCCCTGTACATCAAACTAAGTATAGTTATAGTTTGCTGGAACTAGAAGGTTCCCAGTGGGGTAAAACAAAAAAAAATGATCGCAATAACGGGGAGAACGAGTGCCTTCACCCTTTTCTTTTCACATTTTATTATATTTGTATTAATTATTGATAAAATTGCAACTTGAATTAATTAAATCGACCCGCAGTATTTGTCCGTCGATCACGAGTCACAACCCGCCCGCGTCCTTCCGAACGCGCCGCGCGCTCTCGCCGTGGGCTGCCCGCCTGTTGCCTGCTTCAACTGACGTGCGCGCAACTCGCAAGCGCGACCAAGCGCACGCGCATCGAGACAACCACCGCAACTGACATGTTGTAAACATTTCATGTGGACAATTTTACTCAAAATTAAACCTTATGATTTGTGCCATATAGATCAAAATGTTTTAACCTGAATATATACTTCTGATGTTTCAAAATAGCAGGGTTGACCAGTTGCGCGCGCATTTCGCCCCAATCTGATGCGCACGAGCCCGCACTCTTGCGCGAAATGTGCGCATGTTACTAGGCGCACATAAAATAAGAAGAGCTGCGATGCGGCAAGACCACCGGCTGCGCGTGCGCCGGTCTCGGCGCTCGCTTACAAGTTTTTGACCTTCCCCTTTTATGTAATTTCAAATGAAAATAACCTTTATGCCCCTCACTTACGCTTTATTTTTGAATGATTCAGTCTGAGACGCGTTTTTTTTCATTGCCAAAAGTTGGCATTTTGGTTGGGTTTAAGAAAATATTCTTCGGTTCTATGTTGCCCTGTGAACTTGATGAACGCGTTGGCCATGATTTTTGATCATTCTTTTTTTTTAGTTTATTGATTTTCATCGATTGATCGTTCGAACAAATCATAGCAAGAGTTAAGTTTTTAACTACAGCTGATCTAGGATTACGTGATGAGTCTACTCAGCTAGCTCGACAAAAATGAAATGAAGTAAGATTAAAAGAATTTATTGTAATCTATGTAGACAAAGAAAGGTACTACATATTATTAACTTTTTACTAAACAAAAACAATGATTATTAAGTCAGGTATTTTTAACAAGAATCGAATTAAAATCATATTGATCACCTAGATTGAGTAAGAAGAATCGATGTTGCTTCATTGAACGAATTTGTACTAGGCTCGCATAACACAATGGGTCTCTTCCATAAAGTTTATCGGAGAACGGATTTTAGTACAGCTATTAGCTAACAGATGGCGTTTATTTTTCTAAGAGTCATGGGAAGGTGCCCAAAACACAGTCCAAAATAAGGCTGATGCTGCAGCATCAGCCTAAACGTAAAGCGCAAAAACGTAAGAAAATTTGCAGGGCAGTGCTACGTTGTATGTTGATAAACATATCGGTCGCGGCTGTAAGACGTAAGTACCTATGTAGTTACAGAATTATAATCATCAAAGTCATCATTATAACTTGATTATAACCCTTCAAATTCATAAGAATCGAGGAACAAAATTTTCACGGTCAAAGTCGTACCTCGACTCATATGAACTTGGAGGGTTGCATTGATGATTTGATGAATTTCGCGGGCCACCCTGACGCAAATATTCTGAAATACCGTACGTGGCCTCCGCTTTCTAAAAAAAAAACCTTTAGCAAAGTTATGTAATTTTTCTAATACCTTTGTAGTTAATATTAATTTAGTATGGACCTTGGTCTGAAATAAAGATTTATTATTATTATCTCCTTTATTCGTTGTATATCTTACTTGATACATTTTTAAATATTCTTAAAAAAAACATATAAAAACATTTAAAAATATAAAAAATAGGGATCCGCCGGTGTCGGGAGCAGGGTCCAAGTCACCGGTGGTTAGGGTTGCAGAGACAGGAACCTCCTCACAATGCGAGCCGTATCGAGGAGAACTGCCTTCTGAATCAGGCCCTTGATCCAACCGCCTAGAGAGAGCTTCGACAGATGTTCGTCGAGGCTCTTGGCTATCAGGCCATTGGCCGTCACGACAATCGGCACAATGATAACCGAGCTCATATTCCACATGTCGCGAACCTCGTGTGCCAAGTCGAGATACTTCATTTGTTTCTCTTTCTCAGCTTTCACGAGGCTCTCGTCATGAGGGATAGTAACATCGATTTTTATTATTATTGTTATTGTAATATTGTGTACCTAATACATGCATTTTTATTGATTCCTTTAAAAAATCACGTTACTTACAACAATTCAAAACTTAGACGCCCATTTGAAAACATAGAAATAAATATATATATATAGGTTTGGTTGCGCGTGAATCCACCCGCCCCACATGGGCTCAGCTGGTTTCGATTTGAATTCGTTGAATGAGTATTAGGAAAACATATTGTAGTAGAAGACTCAAACAAAATACCGGAAAAAATCAGCAGGCAAGACGGAAAAACACAAATATTTCACGAATCACTCTTTGAAATTGATGAAACTATATTCATTCGGCCGCAAACCAGTTGTGACGTGACTCTTACTTATGCTTTTCTGGCCAGTGTCAAAAAACTATCGATATCTATAGTTTTCTCGTCAGACTTGGAAATCTGTGCGAGTGGTTGTTGTGCTAGTTAAATATTATTGTAGCTTATTTTTTTATAGAATCAGGCGTTACTTTGTGGAAATGCAGGATATTAAATGTTTCGCAAATTATTGCGTATTAATTCCTCTCGGCTTTCTATTTAGTGTTGTTTGTTGAGATAATATAAATTATAATAGGGATCTAAATTATTAGTACTCAGCTGCATACGATTAGAATGAAAGCAGACCAAGAAAAAAAGAGAAAGATTGAATCTAAAAGGCATAATATTTATTTCTGTCGTAATATTTTGCACTTTCAAACTCCAGTTTTCCGATTAACATTAACATCACGACGTTCTATGATCCAATAGGCTGGAAACGTGGTTTTGATTTTACTCTCCTCATGATTACTAAGGGAACATTTTACAATAGGAGGCTTACATTTTGTCGCCGGCTAGTCCCACTTCCGTCGCTGGCGCTGCACTGGTGCTAGTTAGTGGTTATTGTGGTGAGTGGTAGCAGACAGCTGCGCGTGCGCTTGAATTAGCAGTGTAGTAGAGTAGTAGAGGACTGGCTTGCTGGACCAACTGACTTACGTGGTTTTGATTTTACTTCATTGAATGAGTACTAAGACAACATGGCTATGCCGGAGGCTATTTTGTACACAGCAAAATCATGCAAGAAAATAAAAAGTCAAAGGAGAGTTACGTTGTTTTGACTTTGCACCAGTGCACGACTACTAAGAAAACATGAGTCGTAGTAGGCTTCTTAGAACATTTGTCAGGCAACCTCTCAGTATACAAACATGTACTCATGTAGTACAGCGTAACCTATGTGTTCCTAGTACAATTGTTCCTAAAGAAACTCGAAAACGCGTATGCGCGTTTCCATGAAATGCAAAGCTTTCATACGGGTAGGCACTTCCTCTCTATAATTTATTCTGATCGGTCAATTTTACTCTGTCCCTTTTCAACAGCTTATATTAAATAGAGTGAGAAATGTTTAAAATAGCATGCTATCTATTCCCTCGTTCGGAATCAGCATTGCGGTGACATATTGCGACTTCTTTCGTAGCCCGATTTACTAGGACAGCATGTAAGTGGAAGTGTGGAATAAAACCAATCCACCTCCTGAATGGACCTGCTGATTCATCGAGATAAAATTATACCAGATGCACATAAACATTATGAAGGAAACAATGAAGGAAACGACTGATTCTGCCCTGAAAGAAGTGAAGCTGTGGAAATGCAGGAAAATAAATTATCAGTAGGTGGGCGTGTCAAATGAGAAAATTTTTATAATGTAAACATACGTTGCACGTGCTGAGTCCCATTATTTTACCTTATTATTGTTTAACACTTTGGCAACAATGATATTATAAGTTTTGGCAACATGAAACGTCACGCTGAATAGGTACTGTAATGTTTGTTTTTATTATACAAACAGTTACGTTTTTGACTGTTAGGTATTAAGTATCCGAAATTTTAATATACGTTCTCTCCAAGTACCTAACTGCATGGCCATTACGTGGAGGTTTAGCAATCCTAGTAACCTCAAAATTTGTATTATTCAAGATTTTAGTCTTTTCAATCTTTGTTTACTTTCGTAATGTCAGATAATGACAATGACAAGCCTAGGTTTCTTTTTAATTGATTGCTGAAGCTAGGAGTTGTAGGTTGTATAGATTTGATGTTAGACTTTCTTCGAAACCATTTTATTCTTCTATGTTCTAGTCTAGAACAATCTAAAAATTATAATCGGGATCTGACGCAAGAAGTTTCAAGACCGTCAGTCATATTGTGTTCTACCATTGTGTTCCAGAAAAACATCGTTTTCTACTGCGACCCTGGACACTCTGACGGCAGGTAACCCTCAGTCCTCTGGTAGCAACCTTACTCTTCGAGGTTGGCGACTTCAGCGAGCCTGACAATCTGACAGCGAGTAACCCTCAGCTCTCCTCTGCAATCTGCGAGCCTTGGACCCGGAACGTTCATTTTACATTTGAAGAAACTCCTGGATCTCATGGATCACCAACTTTCTTTCCTCGGCTTCCCTAAGATAATAAATATTGTCATCATATTGTCATCCTTGCCATTTTTCATTTAAAAGGAACCTAATAAACATAAACACAAACATCGCTGGACATTACACATAGCGCCGTCTAGTGCCACACTAAGCAAGGCTTGTGTCGTAGTCACCAGACAGTTGATATACTACATTTATATACTTTTTTGCTTGTAAATACATACTTATTATAGGTAGGTACATATAAACATCCATGACTCGGAAACAAATGTCCATGCTCATCACACAATCATTCGAACCCGAGACCCTAAGAACGTAAGGCAGCCTCACTACCGCTGCGCCATTCGGGTCGTCCAAATGTGGCTGCAGTTAGTTTCCTCCGTCCTGGAAAATGTAACGTTACAATTAAATAGCTGAAGGTAATGTTATACTGAAGGCATGTGTATATCCCTACTAGTCGAAAGATGGCGCTGTTAGTTCTCGTTTTAAAAAATACACGATAATCTTAGTTATTTGTTACCCCTCATGCGTCATGCGATCCTGGTACAAAGGCGATGCAACAAATCCAAGAACAAAGTATTGGAATTCTACTGAATAACGACTGACTTTCGATTGACTTGCGACTGAACTGACTGTGGGACCACTGTGACCAAAGGCTGATGTTAGTGTCATTTTATAACGCGGCATAAACTGGAAGTGATTTTTGAACAACTACAGTGTTATGTTACTATTAACTTATTATAATAATATCATTGATTAACACTCGATTAACTAACGTTAGCGCTGCCACTGTTGGTGGTAATGGTAAACATTTTGTGAACTTGTTTCGTGAAAATATGAACAATGAAGGCGGTTTTAGTTCCGATTTCAGCCACGCGGATCAGTACACAACAGTGTGCTGCTCTTGGACTAAAGGGACAATTAAAATGTAAGGCAACGGGAAAATAAGTTACTACCTATAATGTTTTTTTTTTATTTCTATGTTTTCCAATTTAGCTGCCAAATTGTAAGGTGCGATAAGCAAATTATTAACTCGCGCCCGCGTGAAGTTTGAAATTGACCCATGGGATCTTATTACAGGGATAAAAAGTATCCTATGTGTTAATCCAGATTATAAACTATCTGTGTGCAAAATTTGATCCCAATCCGTTCTGTAGTTTTTGCGTGAAAGAGTAACAAACATCCATACACCCATGCTCACAAACTTTCGCATTTATAATATTAGTAGGAAGGAGGATTACTTATTATGAATAGAAATGATAGATCTATTAATAGTCTAAACTACCTAAATTTAGTGATAATATAGGTAATTTGCCAGAAGTGAAAGCTATCGGGTCTACTTCCCCTCAATTATTGACGGGAAACCACCTACAATAATACGTTCTACCTAGTGTAAACCAATAAACACTAGGTAAGGGTTAGCCGTTAGCACTAATATGGTATCGTCTACTTTCTTATTTCTGATGGAAATCATCAAACTCCCACGATGGGCGAAGCGGAAGGGAGTGTCAGACTTTTGCTGACTAAAACACATCCATGTGTTCCAGGGTCGCGGTATCTCTTTCGAACGGGTCCATATTGGCTCATCTAAAGTTCTTTACCCGAAATTATTGTTGTTCTTCCTAATGATTTGTAATCTGAATGATCACTCTTCCTAAAATTTTTCATCCTAAAGTTTCCATTCATACTATTTGTAGTGCTACCGGCGATGTTCATAACACTCACGTTTCCGAAAATTGCTATTAATAATATCATAATGTTAATTTATTTAAACTCCTACTGTTTTTTATCATTACGCTTTTATCCCTAAACATAATTAACATAATATTTTCACTCATACTCAGAAAGAAACCTTTACCAAATGTAATAAAAAATATATGTGGGTAGAAGATGACATTTATAGTTTTTTTTTTGTTTTTGATTAAAGGTCGTTCCATCGATTTTTGTCTTAAATTAATGAAATTCAGGTCAGAGTGTCGTCTTGGGGGCACTATGAAAAAAATACTTAGAAAAATTTCGCGACCAATTTTATTTCGAGGTAGCGCTCGCCGGCCGCTGCCGCGGCACCGCTCGCTCGGCTCGCGCGTAGTAGTTGGTCACAGTTCTAACCTAACCTAACCTATGGATCCCTTCCACATCATTTTTACGACAAACGGTTAGTCGGAGACAAAAAACACCAAGACACTTTTAGCCTTTTATTTAGGTGTTTTATGTTATGTGAAAATAAAGTTACGCAAAATTAATGTACATAATATTGATTATTATGGGATAAAAAGAAATCTAAACAAAAAAGATATGACTTGGAATAAAAGTGTAAAAGATGGTTATGTTGAGAAAATATAGGAAAACAAATAAAAGTTTAATAGATGTTTATTGCCACTGACATTAGGAAGTTGAATGCTTCGGAATTATGAACATTAGAGACAGAGTAGTTAGGAATTGTGATTGTTATGATGAAAAATGTTAGGAAGAACATATTTTTCGGATTTCCAAATTATCGGAGTTGAAAATTTAGGTGAAGTTGGCGCACCCCTTTCGAACAGTCCCGAAGCCCAGACAGGAATAAGGTACTTATTAAGACTTCACCAGACCAACATTGCGCGACAACATAATATGGGTGGCAGGAACTGTCACTGTTATCACATCAGTACCGGGATAGCAGGAGTTGACAGGACACAGAATTATGATCATACGATATTATGCGCGCGTCGCTATAACGCGGGCCTTCCGTAGTGCCGCGCTGCCGACACGCTCCGCAGATGCGTAGGCATGGTGACAGTTTGTCGATAAATTAGTGGACAGCGTTTAATGTGTTCATTCAACGTTGGGCCATGACTCACCTTGATTGGTCTATGGTAAGCAGTTAGCCGACTAAATCCTAGTTTAAGTGAAAATGAGATTAATTTATAATTTTCGCTGTAATGGCAGGTTCCCAGGTTTACTTATCGTTTCAAAAAACGGCATAAAAAAACGATGTTACTAGTAGAAAGCTTAAGTATGCTAGTTAGCAAGCTATGTTAGAAAATATTAATAAGTAAGTATTAGCATAATTTTCTGAAAACTGCACATCGATGCCCTGAAGTGATGAGAAAAAAATGTCCCATCCTTACCGACACCTACTTAACTGGCCGAGTCAGGCAGTGCCGCGGTTTGATCGCTACTCCCTCCCTTCTCCACAAACTCCCACCCCCACGCCTGGCGCCCGCGGCTTATCTGACGCGGAAGCCAGTCCGTCCACCAGATATATTTCATCTCGCCACTCGACAGTTTTTCTGTACCCACTGAGTTCAGTACTCCTATCGCAGTCTGGATGCCTGGTATTTGATCATAATTTTGTTAAGTAAAAGTTGGAGTTATTTTGTTAATTATTTGCTTCTTTTGAAGAGTCAGCCCATTGCGCTGCACGAAGACTTCTTTTTTATTGTGAGTCAAAATGAAACAATTTTTGTAAGTTATTCTCCATAAGACCTCAGAGGCAAATAAACGTTATATCCAAGTTAAACGCTGGCGCCAAGCACAAGGCATTGTTGCCTATTTTCCCCATATTTACAAGATGGAATTAATTAAATAACCTTTCAGTATCATTCATTTCTGTAGCAATAGAATGGGGTTACTGAATTCAACATCGTTGTGATGTCAATTTGTAATTTGTGATCAATTTCTGCCACGTAGCTATTTCTCAAAGCTCTGTATCCTCAGTTCTAGATAATATTGCTAGCGAGAAACAACGGACGGACAAGCCTGTCTGTCGGCTGTCAAAGTTGATATCAAACGCACTGAATACCTTGGAGCCGTTTGAATTTCAGGCTATGGCAAAATAAACTGTGTTTGACATTACTAGAACGTTGATTTTCTCTTATATAGGGTGACTGGTAATTAGTGTACGATACTTTAACACGTGATTGTGCTCATGATAACAAACAACTTTTACTACGGGACCAAAGCCGAAATCGCGAAAACAAAAATCAGCTGTTCAGTACGTACGTTAAGTATCGTACACTAATTACCAGTCACCCGATATAAAGTTGTATTTGATCCCTTTCTGAGACAGATCTCTCAACCCTGCCCTCCAACATGGCTTTCGGTGAAATCGCAGGAGACACATTCTAGAAAGTATACTGAATGTTTTGTTAGCCTTTTTCATTAATGAATACTTCTTAATCATAATAAGTTGACCAACAATCCGCCTATTCAGTTTCGACTTACATAAAACAGACAGACCACGATAAAAATGATTTCAGCCAACATCCTTTGACCTAAATCCGACCCACAGCCTACGGCTTACTATAAGCGTTTAATTAAAAAATTCACGCCTACAAACTCACCTAATTAGTGTCCGTGGCTCTTAGCTGTGACTTTGTAATTTTGTATGTTTCATGATGTCTTGGTAGGTCGGGTAAGATGGTTTATGGGTAGACTGCGTTTGGCTATGCTATTATAGAAACCCAAATAAATAAGCAAGGGTCAAATCATCTGCCTATGCTTTACCCAACTATGTTGGGGTCTAACCGGATGCAGCTGAATACCAGTATTTTACATGGAGCGACTGCCTACCTGACCTCCAAAACCCAGTTAGTATTGGGTAAAACGGAAACCCCTTGGTAAGACTGGTTGTCAAACTTTTTGGGCCTGTGACTAGTTGACTACCTGTAACTGTCAAAGATCAACAAATGACAGCCGACGTGCATTCTGAGGCACTGAGGAAAACCGGTATGTAAGCGTGGTACCCATCCACAGACCAACATAGGCACGGCTTAACTCAAAGATCGATCCGAGCTAACATCAACAGCCACGAGCTCCTCAAATAAGCAAGGCTCAAAGTATGACTTAAATAGACAATCTCAAACTAAATCGTAAACTTATTGTTGCTAGCGGATTCTGGTAAAAACATGGCAAATGGCAGCTTTCCGTGAATGGAACTATTATGTACTGAGCTAATTTTCCTAAAACGTTATGATGCAATCATCAATCATTGTTTCTGAAGACAGATCATTTCCTTACAATCGGCTGGCGGCAGGTACTTAGCGAAGAAGTACGAGTATTAGGCATACCCCATACGACTGATGAACGGGCGATGTAGTACGTAGTACGAGTATGTTTACTTGTTTTTTCAAAATGGTTAGTAACAATGTTTTTTGAATAATCTTCTTTACATAGTTCATAACAAAGTCACTCCCGCTAGACGGATTTTGATGCAGTTTTTAGCAATAGTTAGTGATTCAAGAGGAATAGGAACACACACCCACTCGTGCGAAGCCGGGCGTTTCGCTAGTAAAAGATAAAGAGCTTCCTCCTTTTTGAAGTCAGTTAATAAAGAATGTTCCAGGAATTTAGTAAAATGGTTAGAAGTTAAAATAAAAATGTTACTCTTATTTTGACAATCTCAAAATATAGCGAAACAACAAAATATCGCTGTAACTACTAGAGTTGGAACTCGGAACCGACATCGAAGACACAGAGTAGTCGAAGATCTATTGTTAGAAGAAATCGTAAATTAATAAATAATAATAATAATAAATAATTTTTTTTTAGGATGGGAAATCATCAAATGACTTCTCCCGCTCTGGGCGGAGCGGGAGGGGTGTCAGACTTTTACTGACTAAAACCCATCCATGTTCCTTCCTCGCATTTTATGTTCCGGGGCCGCAGTATCTCTTTCAAACAGGCCCGCAACCCCAGACATACCTACATACTCCCTTCAGTGAGCTTTTCAGAATAATCCGGTATTACCTAATGCAGTTGCATTAGGTAATACCGGAAAAAACTTACCTACTTCGTAGATAATAGTGCTATATGGTTATTTTTAAAAAAGCACTCTGCTTATACTATGTTTATGTAAAAGCTATTAAATTAAAAAGTTACAATTAGTTTTTTTTATTGTTTCCACGTATTGCTCATTTTAAAACTCGACATCGTAAATAAATTAACCTGTTAAAAACTTATCAAGGTTATTACGACAAGAGACAATAGGTGTCGAACCCGGTAACCTCACGCACGGAAGCAACGAAGCGCCTACCGCTCGCACTTTCAAAAAGAAACACGGGAGGCGTGTTTTTCTTTTTCCGCACCGAAGGCAAGAAAGCGAGCGTTGTCGTGCCGCGAGTACCAGGGCGGCAGAACGCGGCAGGAGTAAATTAGGCGGCGGACACTCGCTCGGCGCGAGCATGGCGCGAGTCGACGCGCGCACTCAGCGATATTGTTATCGGCCCGCCCCGGTTGTGGTAGGGCTGGCGCCTGGCTGTATGGTTGCTTTATTTTAATTTCGATTACTCTTTTATTCTTTCTTTTTCTGGCAACCAGTCTTACCAAGGGGTATCGTATTACCCAGTACTAACTGGGTTGAGGAGGACAGATAGGCAGTCGCTCCATGTAAAATACTGGTATTCAGCTGCATCTAAGACTGGAAGCCGACCCCAACATAGTTAGGAAAAGGTTAGGCAGATGATGATGAGCCTTTACGTCTTCAGCAATCCATGAAACCTGGGGCCTAATTCTGCTATTTTAATAAATTCGTCACTCCAACACGATTCCATTCTCATCCCATTGTCATTTTGCTTAAAGTTCGTAATCTGCTAAATTCACAATAGTCGGTCAATGGTCTCGTAATAAAATTGTGTTTTAATGGCATTGTCGTATTGTCATTATTATAAAACCCTTAGTACAAATGGTTTTCGAAATCTACTACTAAATGCGAACATTTATTCATGCCAGATTTCATGTACGAGATTAATATTCTATGACATTTCTTTCAATGGAGTGTCAGTGGTTGTTCATTGAGAAGTCATAATGGCGCCATTATGATAGTAAAATTAACAAACTTGTCAAAATTTGACAGAACTTGATCATTATGAAATGAATGATCGAATACTCTGACACTATTGTAATAGCAGAATCGAGGCCCTGTAATGTTTTTAAAATTTGAAATAAATAATAAGTGGGTTTTTAGATGGCACGAAATAGTTGGTAATACTAAGTATAACTTTTTTAAAGAATAGATTAACGAGTAAAACGAAACGTTCAACGAAATGTTTTATTACTTAATGACTTCCCCATCATCAATAGGTATACCGCGTACTGCATAGTTGCTGCCAGTTAAGGCGATTACACGAGCTAAACGCGAGTTTTATAATTACTAAAAGTATATGATTCACTGCTATAAACAAGACCAGAAAAATATATGATATTCTTCAGGATATATGCTAGCATGATACTGTTTTGAAAACATAATACAATTAATTTGGCTCGATAAAAAGAAATCACGAACTTACCTCTAAAAATATCTTTCAAACAATAGAAAGCATACTAATATGCATGCGATCATTCTGATTTTTTGGCAAATAATTCTACAAGCAATATATTAGCATGATACTGTATTAGTTTTTTAATCCAATCAATAGTTTTTTTGTAAATCTATCGAAACCACTCATTTCGCGCTATTTGGCCCGCAGTGGCTGACGTAACAACCACTTTGTAGTGAAGCTGAGAACTTTATTCTAACAGCATTTCAAACGAAGTTTGAACCACCACAAATAGAGTTGCTTATTTAGCTCGTCTAAGCGCCATAAGATCGCAATTAAATAGCGGTCATTAAAAAAAAACCTACATCAGTTAAAGTTGAATTCCAAAAATAAACCTGTTCAAGTCGTGAGTCGTGATCTTCAACATAAATTATTTTCTAATGAAAAACGATATTCATGTTTCATTTGTTTTGGTTCGTACGAAGAGATATTAGGGAAAGGGCAATGACCGCTTATTATTTATGTCCAATGGGCCCCATCAGAATATCAGCGCTGTGACGTTTTTTTTTTTAAATGGTACAGCATCATGCTGGGATTTTCTATTTCTTTTTTTTCTTTTTCTCTTTATGTTTACTTTTTATATGATGTTACCTATTTGACCATTTTGTTTTTGTGTGTTTTATCCTGGTAGGCTAAAAAATGCTTTTTCTTTCTTTCTATGTATGTAGCAGCCCTGTGACAGCGGCAGTCCCCGCCAGCGCGGGAACAAAGCAGCCGCGCCAGCGCCACTCACCGCGAGCCTGCTGCGACCGCACGCACTTGATACTTTACATTTTATACTGTTTTAATTAAATTGGCACGCAGACGAACATCACCGAGAGAAGTGGAAGGAATGGGGGGGAGGTATTTGCCCAGTAGTGGGACTCTACAAGCTAACAAAAAAAAAAAACACTTTTCAAGGGCTCGTTGTCAAGTATACAGCAGCACGAGTTGATCTTCAGGGTAAGAGCAACGCTAATGGATGTTGGTGACAGCGTGTCCATTTATTACATACCGCCATCCATCCCTCTGCGCCTGGGAAAGCACATTTGAATACTACGAAACTTGAGTGTTTAATAATACAAAAGATAACATGCATCTATAAACATTTTGGGCTAGGAGCAGCAGAATAATTCGATGAATACATACTGAATCAGATGACGATATGGGAATGAGACATAACTGTCTTGTTTGCGCCAGACTGTCTCTCCTTCTTGCGAAAAAAAGAAAGAAGTTTCTTTTATGAGATTGTAACCTTTCCACACAAATAGCAATGCCCGTTACAGGATCGTATCACCCCATATCGTACAATATGACTGTAGTCAATAACTCAAGCTATACTAAACTACATACATATATTGTATTCGGTATACAGTTTACATGCGATACGGAGCGCGGCCTGCCCGGGAACAAAGCAGCGAGCGCCTGTGCTACTCACCTTGTGTCTACTGCGACTGTACTTGGTTGATACTTTGCAGTTTTTATTTGTGGCGGGACGAGTTTGTCCTCAACGGAAAGGACTGCCCTGTGACCCATATTAAAAGCAAGAGAATAGTTGTGTGGAAAAGGAGGCTTTTGAGCAGTTTGAGGTAAAAAGAATAGATTTAATTCTCTGGCAACTACCAAAATCATTTACTTTAGAATGCTTGACTATTAGAGATAACAGTTAATGAACAACTTAAGATAAGGAATGATTATTTCGTAATTAAGTTAGTTTATAAATAAGTATTATATGACTTTAAAATGAATAAGTAATTTGTCACTGCTCAGCTCTTCAGCCGACTAACTATATTCTTGTTCTTCTCTAAACGCGCAGTAGCTAAGCGATTGGCTGCTGCGCTGCGTGTCGCGGGTTCGATTACCGCACGGAACGAGATATTTCTATGGCCTACATGTAGTTGCTTCAGTTATGGCTGTGTGTGTGTTTAAATGTTTGTAAAGGCTCCCACGATAGGGAGAAAATCCTAATGTAATTTATTAAAAAAAATACAAAATATTTTATTCAAGAAATTTGTTACAACAATGGGTGGTTGTCTGGGGACTCCTTTTAAGCAATTTTTGCCTGTGTTAGGAGACCCCACTCTTCCATACCAAAATAATTACAACAATAATAAAAATATGTGGGTAATTAAACTTATACTTAATAACCATAGATCGGAATAGGTAGAGCTGTTTCATGTAGTTGCTAAAGGTTAGAATAATATGGATAATATTCCCCGAGTCCCGGGATTTGGTTTTTAAGTAGGTAGTAAAATAATAAAAAAAAACCATTCGGGACTAATGAAAGATTACACTTCCTTTCTGACGTGTAAATATAAGAAGGACGGGATTTATGATAGTATAATATTTAGATAAAATTGATTCATTAAACCACAAAAATGTTTTCTACGTAACAATTTCTTATTCAAGAATCAACAAACATTTGAACATTTTTATTCTGAAGTTGTAGGTACAAAAACATATTTCTTACCATACAAATTATTTGTTCCTCAGAAAATCAAAACATTATCAAATAGAACAATTTGTATTTACAATAAAATCTTAATTAAAATAATCAAAACGCTTCAACAATAATTCACTTATTTAAACAAATAACATAATAATAAAATCCCGTAGTATCAGTCGCAATCCCGTGGAATATCCATATTAACATCAATGTTTGCGGTCAATGAACCTAAATCGCTCTACCTATTCCGATCTATGTTAATAACTTATTTCTATTACTATTAAAAAAGAGTTTTATTTCCCAGAATTCCTCTAAGCATTGAGTATCTCACACCGAACTCGAAGTCTTCTAAATGTTTTAACGCCAACGATCAAGATCGTTCGATCACCGTATCGGTACATTACCCAATGATTCACCGGAGGCGCGACGGCCCGCCAGCGCGCGCCGCATCTACATCGTCCCGTGCATTGTACGTATGCATGTATTCATACACACACATGTACTGTATACTGATATTAGTTACAGCTCACCCACGGGCTACAAGCTCAAACGACGCGCGTGATGTGGCGGAAACCAAATGAAACAAGTAGGTAGCATGTTACAGAGCTAGAGATACAGTCATCGTGACGCGACGGAAACGTGTTTCTTCTCTTGACGCAAGTCGCGCCGCATCTCCTGTGGACGTGAACGGGGGTTTAGGCTGCGTTTTCAGCTGAGATGTGTGCGAAACTAACCAATACTTAGGTCCATGTTCACCGAAAAGATAACGGTCTGATTATCTAAAAACAGCTGTCACATGTTCCTATACAAAAGTGTGTTTTAAACAGCTGTTTTTAGATAATCAGATCGTCATCTTTTTGGTGAACATGGACCTTAAAATACCTAGCTGTTTTTTTTACAGTTTCAGCTATTCTAGCTATGTGATTGGTTCGTTTTATCACTCTTGGAATCGCAGTCTAATGCTCATACCAACACAATACATCGTTCATGTAAACTCTAAAATGAATTCAGACTATAATGTCTATGGTCTAAATGTATACGAAACATCACGCACGTTCGCAGTTTTGTAATAAATTCTGTTTTATGTTATTTAATCAGCGGTTTGCGTATTACAGACAGCGATGTACCACAGTACTGTGGTACTATACCACATTTCACCAGTTTTGTTGCCCCTTACCATAGGGGGTAAGCCATCAACCGGGCACAAGTTCAAACACCGGGCTTCTACTGGAAGCTCGTAATCGTAAAGGAAAAACCTAGGTACATACAAACCTTTGTATTCTTGACCGCTTGAGGTTTTCGATCCTGTACGGTCTACAAGATTGAAGAAGCAGATTTTGTTAGTGTTGAACCCACCTATCTGCAGCGAATCACATTTGCCGAGCGCATCGTCAATGCTGCCGCATGCTAGCACGGCACTTCGGCTCTGCAAATAACGGTTCTGAACTGCAGAAACGAATAGGAGCTTGAAAAAATGCGATTCCGTACTAAAGAGGTGGTTCAACGCTTACCCTTTTTTTTCGGATGGAATATCATCAAATGACTCCTCCCGCTGCGGAGCGGAAGCGAGTGTTGTTATGTGTGTATCGGAACGTGGTGCCCGCGCAATAAAGTGTCACGTTGACAGATGCGAAGGAAGAAGATCAAGGATGGTGTTAATAGAGATAACGCTTTGTAAGATTAATTAATAAATAGTTAAAATACATAAATACAGTCTTTATTATCAACAAGTGTCAGACTTTTACTGACAAAAACCCATCCATGTTCCTTCTTAGTGTTGATGTTGGATTTAATTTAAGTATTCAATTAGCGACTGGAAAGAATATCTATGTATTTATAGAATTCAATACTTGGTATTTAGGTATATTTGTCACCGTAAAATTGTCAAACACGTTATATTACAATATAACGTGTTACTCTCTAGCGATATTGTAAACTCTCGAAATATTGTCAACTGAACATACGGAAGTAGGTATCTCTCCCCCCATAATCGGGACTTGGGGCATCCCCCCCCCGTTAGGTTAGTTAGGTTCCCTTTAAAGTTTTAAACCCTGCACTCGGAAATAGGGGCCCCGCGAAGCGGGGCTCCGTCGACTACGCTTTTTAGGGGAATATAAAGTGTTTTAAGGTTAGGTTATATTACCCTGGCCTTACGTTCTTAGGGTCCCGGGTTCGAATCCCGGTAGGAGCAAATGTTTGTGTGATGAGCATGGACATTTGTTTCCGAGTCATGGATGTTCATATGCATAATAAGTATGTATTTACAAACAAAAAGTATATTATGTAGTATATCAACTGTCTGGTGACCACGACACAAGCCTTGCTTAGTGTGGCACTAGACGGCGCTGTGTGTAATGTCCAGCGATATTTATTTATTATTTATTAATCGGTATCTCTCAGGAATGGTACATTATCTTTTCATGAGAGTTGTACCACTGGGCAAGAGGGACCCGTCCTTCCCTCCACACCGCGTGATTTGACTACCATCTGCATCGCATGCATTTCACGAAAAATAATGCGTTTTGTTGTAAGCAGTATTTTCGTTTGACAATATTTCGAGATTTTACAATATCGCTAGAGATATTACAATATAACGTATTTGACAATTTTACGGTGACATATCGACATAATCGTTTAAAGAAAGAATATTTATTATAAGTAATTTAATAATTTTCACTGAAATCACGATGCGTCAAGCAACTTAGACAGCCAAAAACAAAATCAAAGCATTTTTATTTCAAGTATTACACGTTCAACGATCATGTGAAACTTACTCACTTCTCTTTTTGTTCACCAATTCATCAGCAAACAGGTGGTCGCATAATCTTGGTCGCCATTCTTCTTACTAAATAATACAATGATCAAAGTTACAGAATGCGCCCTCTAGTTATTCAACACTGCAATAAATCAACTGTGAAGTTTTATTTAGAAAGGGGCGATTGGTCCGAAAGCGAAATATCTCTTACGTTTAGCTTAGTTCTCGATAGATGTCGCTAGGTAAGTACTTACCTTTTTCTAAATTCAGTTTATTCTTGTTTATGACTAATTTACTCGACATTTTTATAAAATAAATATCTAATTTTATCATTTTTTAAGTCTGAGAGTCGAGTGTAGTAATGTGTTTGTTGTCCCAATCCCAATCTCTTTTCTACGCGGCGCGCCACAACTTTTAATTTACACATCCAAACTTCTCATGTTCGCCTAGTACTGGCCGATTCTGCAGCGAAATGTGACGGGGCAAATCCGTCCGGAAGAGTCGGCCCCGTCGCGTCGTTTATCCTCCCGCGAGATGTGGTTTTCTGGTCATTCATAAAAGAGGGTATTGTGGTACCATTTGGGAAAGCTAATGAGACAACAAAGTTGATTCTGTAATTTGCACGACAAATGTAAAACATTTATTTTGAGAAACCGGCCTCGAAAAACAAGAAAACTTTCAAGAAATTTCCAGAAGATGACCTTTAAGGCGCCTATTTTCCAAAGGCAGATGTACTGTTTTGATAAATTGGTTTTCGGAGGATCTACATTCGTTCATGAGCTATTATCAGAAAAGTATCAGTTTAATATCCTGAATAGCGAAGATTTCTCACAATCGGTACTTTGTGGTGTAAAGGTGGAACATTTCAAGGAACACTTTAAAAGTTAGATTTCTCAAAAAACACCCAGTTTGGACTTCAAGCTATCGGGGTCAAAATTGTTGCAAATAAGGTCTAGTAAGTATCCCCCATTTCAAGGCCTGCAGCCAATTACCAATCACCCTGTATAATTCATAAACAAGAGATAACAAATCACGATTTATTTTGCGATATTATCCAGGAAATAGTTATTTGTTATACAAGTGCAATTAAGTTGCTTTTTAACCGCGTGCTCAATTTTGATGACCGAGCAAGCGAAAGATTCTAAAATTGAGTCACGAGCGCAGCGATTGATTCAAAACTAAGAATCTTGAGCGTTAGCGAGGGAATCTTTGCACTCGAGTGCAACACGTAACTTTTCATCCCACCTCAGCGAGGAAATGAATACGCAAAAAAATGGCGCATTATTAACAAATTCAGTTAATTCTGTTGGCGTCAAATAAACTTCCTCGTCGCTAGATAATGGTGCCGATTCTCTTGTACACCGAACTAACTTAAACTAAAACTAAAATTTCTTAATTTTAGTTAGTTGGTTTCGGTAAGTTATTCTGAAAACAACATTCTCTAAACTTAGTTTTAGATTTGACACAATTAAAATCAAGTTTGACAGTCGCTAAGTTGAATAGACCATAGACTAAGATTTGTCGGAGATTACAATAAAAACTGAATGAAAGTGAACGAAATGATCTGAATAGCAAAAAAAAAAGCCCGAGTAAAATCAAATAATTATTTATAATTGTTTATCAATAATCATTAATGAAGTACAGGGAGTATAATAACGGCGTAAAACATTGTTGTTGTTAAATATTTATTTTTTAGTTTTTATTATCTGTGACCGTAGTAATATCAGGTAGCATGATTTATCCTGTTATTTATGTCAGTTTATTAAAGCTAGTTAACAAAGGATAATATTTTTGTGTTCACCAAAAATCTTTTCTTCCCCGAAAAATACTGATTGTGCACCAAATAATACTGATCGTGCACCAAATATTAAAGTATCTCTGCCCCCATAATCGGGACTTAGGGCACCCCCCCGTTAGGTTAGTTAGGTTCCTTTAAACCAGTGGCGTAGCGTGCCTTGGCGGGGCCCCGTATAAAAATTTGTTTGGGGGCCCTTATGGGTAAAAATTTCTGACAACGGAAAAAAATGTTTGCATAAAATTAAAAGAAATATTTATTCATCATAATTCAAATTATATATACACTCTCCTTGCCTATTTTTCGGCAAATGAAACGAAAAAAGAAATACCTAGCTTTTTTTGACTTTTGTAATTTCTGAAAAAAAAAATTGGGATGTTTTTATTAATTTTTGCTTACGCACGTCGGGGGCCCCCGTGGCCCGGGGGCCCCGTATAATTGATACGGCAGATACGGCGGTAGCTACGCCCCTGCTTTAAACCCTGCACTCGGAAACAGGGGCGCCGCGGAGCGGGGCTCCGTCGACTACGCTTTAAAGAGAATATACAGTGTTTAATTGTTAAATAGATGCTCGTTATGACATATTTTAATTAACATATTTTGGTGCACATTCAGTATATTTGGTGGAACGAATAAATTGAAGTACTTTTAAATACCATCCGTTAACAAATAAAAATATGATCTTAGAAAAAGAATGTTCGGTTTTGGTTGAGTATTTGAAAATCTCCGGTATTATCGTCGCGGTTTGGAAGGAAATCCCTATCTTTGTTTTGTTCGTCATGTCAGATGTCAATAATATTATTAATTTGGACATAATTAATAAATAAATACTCTTTGATGTACGATTCGTTTAACTAAACTTACATTCTCTCTGTGTTCACTAGTAGTAGTAAAGTAACGTATACTTGTGTACACTATACTAGTATATACTCTAAAACAAAATACAAAGGAAGAACAAGAGGAAAACCAAGCTGATCCCGAAGTGTTGGATTTTAGCAAACTGATCAAATTGGGCTGCAGCAGGACTGTAGAGCAGTGGCAACAATGTAAGTTGTTTCAGTGAGATGAAATGTTATACTGGATTGGATGTGTTCTAAACTTATTTAATTTCAACAGATTTAGAGTGTGTGGGTGACAAAAGTGAAAACAAAGGCAAGAAAGGCGAGGGATTCCATCAGGGCTACTAGTGGAGGACCGGCAGGGGCAGATCTCAATGACATTCGACGCATGTTATCCAGAAACATGTACTAAATATGCGGTTTCAATTTTGTGATACATAATCACTACTCTTTTTTGTTAAGGTTTAAGGAGAAAATAAAAATTCAAACATTAAAGAAATAAAATGTTTCATTTAATTAAAAGAATTGACAAGTGGTTGCCGAATATGCCACGCTTCAGCAAGGAAATCTGTGCAGGTATCCTCCGCAATAGCACTCTGCTCGCTATCCTCGGTGATATTGATATCTTCTTCATCTGCAAAGATACACTTAGATTAGACTTAGATTTCTTATTTTGCAAGCAAATAAAACAGAAGAATTACATAACAATCAAATCAAACACTTACCATCAAATGTTTCCAAAAACATATTGTACAGGGTGCAATATGCCAGAATAATTTTTGTAGCATTTTTTGGTTCTGTTGACTAGGCGCCCCATCCACTACACATTTCCACCACATTTCTTGCCCTTGAGTGGCACTCAATATATGGAGCCTCCGCTTCAGTAGTTGGCACCAAAATGGGAGTCATGAGCCATGACTGTAGTGGGTATCCGTTCCTAAAATAAATAAAACTTTATATGTACTTAGTTAATAGACATACCCAGTAGGTATAAAGTTTACTAGTGACCTACCGAGAAGCCACTGAGATCTTTCCTCTTGTACTAACTCATTTCTTTAATAAGTAATGACTAGGTATAATGTATCACCCATAAGTATAATAAAAGTCACTATGACAAAAAAACAAAATCCAGGAACTATAATTCTTACTACTTACTTAACTTGTTTTAGCAAGTGAATTACTGCATACATATATAAGAACACAAAACTGTTCTAACCTTTAGGTGTTTGGGGATAAATCCTTCATCCAAACGAGGATTCAGCTTATCCACCAAATAAAGTGCTCCCGATCTAGGAGTATTTTTATTGAATTTCTTCTCTGCCATTTGGAACGGGTTGGATTGGTCTTGTTATCTTTCCAATTGAATCCTCTCTTGATAGTTTCTAAAACATAGTTATTTCTTATTAGTTATTACACAAAACTTGGAAGCGGCTTTGAATATGAGAAGTGTATGTATCCACTTCTTTTCAAACTATTAATGTAGCAATGTGCATTAGATGTGCATTTCGTATTGTATCATAATAAAATAACACTAAATTTACCTTTCTGCCGAATCGACAACGGCTGCAATCACATAAGCTTCTATTCTAAACTCAAACACATCCAAACTTTTAAGAAAAACGAGAGAAATCTGCTTTGTAAATTTTAGTTCATGACAACTAATTTTATTCCACACCTTTTTAATCTCGATTAAAAATAGTCCGATTTAGTTTGACAATCAAAGTTTTAGGTAAAAAACGTCAATTTCAGAATAATTTAGCGAAATTGCCATTTTCACTAAATTGAATAATTTAGGGCTGTCAAACTATAATTTATTTAAGTTATGTCATTATAGTCAATTTCAGAATGGGAAACGTCGTTTGACAGGAATAAACTAAATTTTAGTGATTTTTAGTCTACTTTAGAGTTATTTGTGACAAGAGAATCGGCACCAATGACTGGTCATTTTAGGTTTTTCACTTATTTTCAAGTTCCTTGTTTTAACCTAAGGTGTTAACAATACGACGTAAATTACTTGTCGTTTGAACAATCGAGTACAAAATGTAGGTAGTGGTACATTATTGTTGGTTGGCCAAATACAACTTTAACCTATTTTTAAATATATTAATAGATGAAGAATCCCATAAGTCTTTTGGTAATTTATTATAAATTATGTTTTGAATTCACATACATGTTGCACATTGCACACGATGTTCTAAATTCAAATTTACTTAATCCTTTAAGTATACGATAAAAACGGCTTTTGCACTCAGATATCGAAGAGCAAAAATACTCTTTCCGAGATAGGGGGATGAAAAAAATATTTTCTCTTCAAAAACTTGCCTGTTTACCCCTTAGAAATAAACAGTTTACGTCTAATATACGAAAACTGATGTCACATCTCCGGGAATCTTATGTTTGCCTGGTGTTGGTTAGTTTGTGGACTACATGTGACGGGGTAAATAGAAACGGATTACGCACAATCGCGGATCGCGGATCGTGCGATGCTAGTTGTAAACGAAACTCCTACAAGTACATGTGTCCCTGGTACTTGAGAAAAAGACCACGGGGTAAGACGGTACGATCGCGTAGCTTTCAACCACAAATCAATCACTCACTACGTTTTAAGTATTCCAACTAAAAAAGGCAAAGGCATGTGGCTAAATTCAACTGTGTTTATCAATGGGCATATGAACGTTGGGGTGAGCCACAAGCATTAAACAAATTATGACTAGGAAAATACAAAACACTCGTTATGTTCGTGTTCGACACGCTTGTAAGCACAGTCACAGGCACACCAAAAGAAACTTGCTCAAGTTATTTAATTGTGAAAATAACTTTATAGGCGCTGTTTGTAACAGAGCCTAACGTTCTTTTATCTGTATTGTCCCACTGCTAGGCAAACGTTTCCCCCATCATGCCATATTTCCTAATGTTCCCCATAATCTTCCACTCTGTTCGGCGATGACAAAACCCGCTTATCAGCCTCAGTAACTCAGTTTAATACGAGTAAAAAGAGGATAAAAGAAGTGCAAAATAAACTTGTCAAACCATTTTTTGTCAAGATTTTGCCAAAACGTCCCTTTTCAGCCCTTTTGAAATAGCTGCCGAATATTCGGTCCATGAACCGAGCTGCGGCCGAATAGTGAACTTTTTCTACGTTACGAGTTTCCTTACGTTTGGCTCACATGCCAGGCTGGGTTCTATTACCGTCTCGGGCAAAGTTTTATCGAGTTTGATTTTGAGTTCAGTTAAAAATGGGGAGCAAAATTAGCGCCGTGGAGTTGCAGGCGCTATATCAACCGTTGTACAATAGGTACTATAAATTCGACATAATTAGTAACTCCATTGCCGAAATGTGGGCTATACAGTACAAGACGTACTAACAGACGTGTACAACTACATCTTCTGTTTGACCTTGTTATGTTTGATGAAAACTGATATCAAGTCTCCTGGAAACTTATGAGTGCCTGGTGTTTGCGCAGTTTGTGGGCAACATGTGACGGGGTAAATAGAACCGATTGACGATTGAACTGTCAGATGTGATAGTATGCTAAATTCCTTTGTGTTCATGAGTCCCTGGTACTTTAAAAAAAGATGTCGAGGTAAAAGGGAACGAACGCCCGCAGTCTCGATCGAAGCAATCTGTTGTCGTGGGCGGGTGATGATGATGAATGGATGATTCCTGACAAAAAAAATATGATTCTGTTTAGTCCGTCAGTTAGATTACTTATTGAAAACGTGTTGAATTGGAAACGTGTTTTTTGTAAAAAAAAAACAAAAAAAAAAACGACAAAAAAAAAGAATACGGAAAACGAATACGGTTAATAAAAAATACGATGCGCCGAATTGTTTTGCAACATCAACGAAAAACAGTTATTTTCCTATAATAATGGTCAAAGAATCTAGTGCTGGCCACTAGATGGCAGTATAACCAAATTACATAAATGCTAGCATTTATAACAGGAGCTACGCTATAAAACCAACTTCAAAAAGGAGGAGGTTCTCAATTCGTTAGAACCTTTTTTATATCAGGAGTAATTTAGATATCAATAAGATATGTGTTAACTTATTTTCGTCACACATGCATGAAAAAATTACCACCTATCTCTTATTTTTATGTCGTGTTTTCGAAAACGCTTCGATAAAACGTATCATTTTTCTATTAGAGCGTTTCACTCATTTGAATCTAAAGGGCGTTATTATTTGAGAGAAGTTAGATAATGATTAATCATTTCAAGACAACAATCGCCAACGTCCATACTACGTTGAATACACCGGTTCTCGTCCGATCACCGAAGTTAAGCAACATCGGGCGCGGTCAGTACTTGGATGGGTGACCGCCTGGGAACACCGCGTGACGTTGGCTTTTGCTTTTCCGGCATTCATAATTATTATTATGCTTTGACTTTGCATACTTTTTTTTACCGGCATCATTATTTATTATGCATGTAGGTACACTTATTTGTCTGCGGTTACTACTATTGCGATTTTGGTAATTGTTTTTTCATTCGGTAGAGGAAGTTCGGCAGTCATGGTCCCACATATTTTATTGCCAGATTTATAAAATTGTATTTGGATAAATAGGTGTTTATTATATTTCGACGACCTGAATGGCGTAGTGGTAGTGACGCTGCCTTACGTTCTTAGGGTCCTGGGTTCGAATCCCGGTAGGAGCAAATGTTTGTGTGATGAGCATGGACATTTGTTTCCGAGTCATGGATGTTTATATGTATAATAAGTATGTATTTACAAACAAAAAAGTATATATGTAGTATATCAACTATCTAGTGTCCACGATACAAGCTTTGCTTAGTGTGGCACTAGGTGGCGCTGTGTGTTAATGTCCAGCAATATTTATTATTTATATTTATTTATTATTTATTTATTTAACATCAGAAAAGCGCCTGAAGAAACAGTATGGCTCTTAGGCGGAATCACTACATTTGTTATAAAACAAAGTCCTCTCCGCCACGTCCGCGTCTGTCTGTTCGCAATAAACTACAAAACTACTGCAGCAATTTTCATGCTGTGTTCACCAATAGATGAGTGATTCTCGAGGATGGTATTAGTATATAAATATGAACGCGGGCTTAGCCGCGGACATCAGCTAGTAGTATGTTACAATATGAACCAACAATTAAATAACTCGTTCCGCAGTCGGTAAAATATTCAAAGGCAAAAAACAATCAGTGATAAGTTGAGTTGGGTTAGCATAATGAACACGTAGCACAGTCTGATTTGGAAGTAATGGCGTTTATTTTAAAATATCAGTACCCAGAAACTTAAGATGTAGAAGAAATCCTATCGAAATGTTTACGGATGAAGAATTTTAATTGAGATACCGCTTCGATAGAACCGATTGACGATTTGACTGTCGGCTGTGTATTCAAAATTCCTTCGTGTTCATGAGTCCCTGGTACTGTAGAAAAAGATGTCGGGGTAAAACGGAACGAACGGCGTGCAAGTCTCGATCGAATCATCGAACCAATCGGTTGTTGGACAAGCTGCATGATGATGAATGGCATTCATGGATGATTCCTGACAAAAAAAATATGATTCTGTTTAGTTCGTCAGTTAGATTATTGAAAAACATTGGAAACGTGTTTTTTGTATAATCTTTATAAAAAATAAGATTCGCCGAATGGTTTTGCAACATCAACAAAAAACATTAATTTTCCTATAATTATGGACAAACAATCAAACACGTTCGTTGGGCATTTTGTCAATTTAGGTACTCGTTGCCGGCGCGTAGTGGATTAGACTCACACCTGAAACGCCCTCGGCCCTGACCAATTAGAGCATTGGACACCAAACTTTAACTAAAAATACACAAATGAAAAGGAAAAAGGGATTCTGTAGCTTACAATATTAATATTATAAGTTCGTCACCATGTTGTGTGTGTTACCGACTTACCGGTAGTGTCCAAAATGAGTGAGTGCCTGGCATGAGTTCGATTCCCAGGCTTCCTGCGTTCGATTTCCTGGTCGAGCAAAGTGTCATAATGTCATTGGGTTTTTCCATCAGGAATTTCTCAGTGGCTGTCTCGGAGTCTGGATTTGTGTACTTCTGCCTAACTCTTCGGAGATCGGCTTGATGTTAGATACGTTATGTTATGTAAATTGATGAGCATTAGGCCTAAAACTGCGTTAAGCGGGCGCCCGCGACGTGCAACCGTTGCGTGTCTACGCGCGTGGATACGCGCGTGGACACGCGCGTGGTTTCCGTGACACGCGACGGGCACCGTCGCGGGTACTTGTCGCGGCGTTTCATTTACGCAGTTTCGCTAGTTCAATTTTAACGGTGTGCATGTACAGTCGTGTCGATGGAGAGTTTAATATATTATTACGTAGCAAAACGACGACTAGCAAAAAAAAAACGACAACCAGTAAGCCCGTATATTGAATCTAGATTGCTATGCGGGGAATTTGTTGTAAAGTTCGGTAGATTAAGAGAAAAAAAAAAAAAAACCGACTTCAAAAAAAAACCAAAAACGTGAAAAATTACTTTAGCTTCTGAAGTCAGTGACGTTTGTTTGATTGATTTAATTTTTTTTTGTCACCGATTTCAGAAGCTAAAGTTATTTTTCACGTTTTTGGTTTTTTTTTGAAGTCGGTTTTATTTTTTTGCAAAAAAGTTTTTATTTTTCACTTTTTAGTGGTTCACATATGTGCTTGGTACACATGGAAAGTGCATACCGTTACAATTACAACAAGCCCAAACACGACTAGGATACATTGTCTCATTATGGAGTTTCGTGACTCTTGGCTTCATCATCAGATCTGATGGTAGAATGGTTCTTATCAAATGCAAATGCTTCACTTGTTGTAGAACATACCAAAATTGCTGTACGTTATCCTATTTAACATACCTAACTGTCGAAATATGGGTATACTGTACACATCTGCGTACCCCCTCAGAGCATACAGGCGTGATGTTATGTTATGATGTTGTGTAAACAATAAACATCCAAGCGATTGCAGCAATCACGACAGATTTGCTGTCTATTATTGAAGAGTTCCGTTCCATATCTCCGAAGTTCGTGATCAGATCATGACAATATTTCTATGGGACCAACTTGGAAGTATACCCTTTCAAACAAAAAAAGAATTTTTCAAATCGGTTCAGGCGTCTTCGAGTAATCGGTGAAATTTTCACTGAAATTTTCGAAATTTTCAAATAATTCTTTGCCAATATCAAGCCATGCCGCTATTCTTGCATCTCTGTCTTTATAAAGGTTATTCGCCTGGTCCCATATGGCAGGGCGACACTGCACTTCTATAATTAGTCTTTCCGTATCGAAAGACATGATTTTCTCCGTGCGGTCCGTATCACATAGCGTTATTAACTGAACATGCATGCCGCATGCCGCTAGCGGTCCGGCGCGTACCCCCGCGCGGGTATCCGTCGCACGGAGGCGGGCATCCGTCGCGCTGGTGCGGGGCCCACCTCCCCGCAACGTACACCCGCGCGGGTTCCGCGCGGGGCCCCGCGACGGTGCACTTTTGTATGGTACCGCGCGGGCGTCCGCTTAACGCAGTTTTAGGCCTTAAAAAGGAACCAGTAGGTACCTACACCAGTATTTTTTTTACCCAAGTACGAAACAACTTCGAAATCATGTGTTCTTGGTACTATAAAATATTATGTAAGGGTTGTTTGAACCATGCATGAACGTCGAACGATATAATAATAAAAACTTTTTTGCAAAAAATATAACCGACTTCACACAAAAAAGTGAAAAATAGGTAACTTTAGTTTCAGAAGTCGGTGACCTTTGTTTGATTGATTTAGTTGTTTTGTCACCGACTTCTGAAGCTAAAGTTATTTTTCACTTTTTTGTGTGAAGTCGGTTATATTTTTTGCAAAAAAGTTTTTATTTTTCACTTTTTAGTGGTTCACAGGTGCTTACCCTTTCACAGCGTATCGGTGTGATTTTTTGTTATGAACTGGTGTAAACAATAGACAGACGTGAGTCTTCAGCGATCCCAGTACATTTGCTATCATTTATAAGAAGTTCAGTTGCCTATTTTCCGAAGTCACCAGATCTTTATCAAATCGAAATGGGATCACTCCGAGATTGTACTCTGCCTAAAACTACCCAAACCGCTTCTGGTGTGCCTATAAAGTTAAGGAGTTACCTCTATTTCTCCGGGATCCCATTGAATGGAACTTTACACGTCTAACTGTCAAAATCTGGGTGTATTGTATACTTCTGCGTACTCCCTCAGAGCATACAGGTGTGATGTTACGTCATGATGTTGCATAAACAATAAACAACCAAGCGATTGCAGCAATTACTGCAGCTTTGCCGTGTATTTTTGAAGAGTTCCATTTATATCTCCGAAGATCAGCATCAGATCTTAACCAAATTGACATGGAACCACACGGGAAGCACCAGCTTTCAAATAAAAAAAGAATCATTAAAATCGGTTCACCCAGTCGAAAGTTCTGAGGTAACAAACACAAAAAAAAAAAAAAATACAGACGAATTGAGAACCTCCTCTTTTTAGAAGTCGGTTGACAAACACTCAATGCATGCTCGCATGTTATCAAAAAGTTGACGGTAGATGCCGCTAGTTCGCTACCAGTTTTCGAAACTTTCCTACCAAAAACATGACTATAATTGTCTTGGGACACGTTTATTATTACATAAAAATTTCGCACATGGGAAGGTAATTGAGTTCGTCATTTACTTAAAGTACTGCTGCTGGCCACTAGATGGCAGTATAACCAAATTACATAAACTACGCTTTCTAGCCGACTTCAAAAAGGTGGTGGTTCTCAATTCGTCGGAACCTTTTTTATATCAGGGGGTCTAAAATGGCAACTTTAGCAGAACATTAAATGAATCACGTTAAAATTTTAAATTCTAAAAGTGGACTTTACCTACATAACAATAAAGTCCATTTTAGATATTTAAATTTTTTAAGGTGATTCGTATTATGTTCTGCTAAAGCGGCCATTTTAGGCACGCAGGAGTAATTTAGAGATCAATACGATGTGTTAACTTATTTTCATCACACATGCATGAAAAAATTACCACCATCTTTTATTTTTATGTCGGGTTAACTAGGGTTGTCCAAAACGTCGTATCATTTTTCTACTAAAGCGTTTCACTCATTTGAATCTAGATAAAGTTGGATAATGATTAATCATTTCAACCTACCATTCGCCAACGTCCATACTACGTTGAATACACCGGTTCTCGTCCGATCACCGAAGTTAAGCAACATCGGGCGCGGTCAGTACTTGGATGGGTGACCGCCTGGGAACACCGCGTGACGTTGGCTTTTTGCTTTTCCGGCTTTCACTTTGCATACTTCTAAAAGGGAGGTGATTTTCACCGGCATCATTTTCTATTTCTACTATACTTATTTATTTGTCTGCGGTTACTACTAGTGCGATTTTGGTAATTGTTTTTTCATTTGGTAGAGGAAGTTCGGGCAGTGGTCCCACATATTTTATTGCCAGACTATTTTGAAATGGCGGGACCACTACTTTTAAAATTGTATTTGGATAAATAAGTGTTTATTATATTAACGCCTGAAGAAACAATAGGGCTCTTAGGCGGAATATTATTATAAAACTAAGTCCTCCGGCCATGTCTGTTTGTTCGCAATAAACTCAAAAACTCCTGCACCGATTTTCATACTGTTTTCACCAATAGTGAGTGTATCTCGAGGATGGTTTTAGTATATCAATTTGAACGCGCGCTTAGCCGCAGACATCAGCTACAGCTAGTATGTTATAAGTAATATGAACCAACAATGTTTCCAATAGGCTTGACTGAAAAAATCTAATTAGTCCGTCATTTAGATTATCAAAAAATATTTGACCCGTATTTTTTCTTTTGTCACATAAACCAAAATTGACGAAGATACGACGCTTTTAAAATTCCCAATCGTCACGTTTGGTATCATTCTTAGTGAATACTGACGTCACGAGCCCCCACTCCCGAGTTTTGATGCGTTTTATCTTTGTAAATATTCGTTAATTTCCAAAAACCAAAAAATGTGTATTATTTTCCAATACTCTAACTGACGGTCTAAGGTCCATGTTCACCAAAAAGATGACGGACCATTATCTAAAAACAGCTGTTTAAAACACATTTTTGTATGGGAACATGTCACATTGACAGCTGTTTTTAGATAATCAGACTGTTATCTTCTCGGTGAACATGGACCTAAGGCAAGGTCAATGTTCACCAAAAAGATGACGCTCTGATTATCTAAAAACAGCTGTTTAAAACACATTTTTGTATGGGAACATGTCACAGTGACAGCTGTTTTTAGATAACCAGACTGTTATCTTTTCGGTGAACAGGGACCTTAATATAGATTTGCAATTTATTGATGGTGGAAACTAACCTATTATATATACTAACTTACACGAAAATAGAAATAAAATACACACAAAATTGATATTCCTTTTATTCGCTCCAAAGTTTATTAGATTCAAACAAAAAGTCAAGGATGATTTTGTACAATTTCTTAAAAAAAAAAACAAAGCGCATCGCATCGCTGTAAAGCTGTTTATTTTTTATACTTTGTAAGAATCGGCGGCTACAGTTATCAATCTAGATTTTCATCTCTATAATAAAATAAGGTTTCTCAAGACCATTTTAATTGTAAAACCTCAAGTTGTTGGCTGTTATTTCGGACAACCGACCCGATCAGACAGTTTGTAGTACTTGATTTGATACGCTGGCGACTGTACCATGCAACAAAAGTTATGGCACCCGGGTAATGAGTGGTTTCGCTGAACTGAACTCGACCTGTACAAAATCTTAATAAGATTAACAAGCGTTTCGTATCTTACCAAATGATAAGCTTTGAGGTGGGCAACGATGTCGCATTGAAAGTATTCTCATTTGTGAGCAGTTATTTGCAAAGCCAAAACAAACATCGACCCTAGAACAACTAAACCATTTTTTTTTAAATTACAAGCTATCTATAACCTATATAATAGGTACCTACATGATGATAATAATTTAATTCATTTCATACTTTGTCACTTTGAGGTACTTAAATAATAGGTAGTGAATATGCTACATGTCACTATTATAATATATTTTATATTAGTTACCAAAACAATTACATAAGTTTTCTGTTCAAAATAAAAAGTTGAAAAAAAAGCGTAATAAGATCAAATGATCATCAAACAAATATCTCTAACTATCAATCTCTTGAATATTTTTCTAATAATATACCTAATGTGATTAGTTGATTAGTTGGAAATTAATTGAACCAAAATTAAACATACACTGCAGTTGTTTTGGTATCTTGATGTAGCCGCCAATCTTTACAACGCAACGTTGCAATCAACGAACAGAATTCATTATAACTCAATATTTACAAATTAAATAATTACACTTACAAGTTCACTTGATAAATTAAATTAACTTATTTAAAATCAAATTGAAATCAATCAATTTAAACATGCGTTTTTTTACAATTTCAACAAGGACGCCTAATGTTAGACATTAGACTTTTTAGTGGAAAACGTACATTTTAGAACCTCATACACATAAGTACGCCTTTTCTATTTTAAGGCCACTTAAGTTTTCTTAACATAAAAACCTTATTTGGCATACATTCCAGGAATATACAAAAGGCAATTCATCTGAAGTTAATCTATCCAGACTTATAATTAAAAATACAATTAGGTACAATTCCAAGGGCGACTATAACTGCAAACTGCAGGAGCAAAGCGACCAACTGCAACGACAGACAGCAGCAACTTGATTAGTTTGTAAGTAATCTGACATCGACGTACAAACAACATAATCATCCATTACAATTCTACTGCTGGACGCAGGCCTCCTATAGATGAGAGAGAATGGGCTATAATCCACCACGAGGGCCAAGTGCGGATTGGTAGACGTCACATGTCTTCGAATTTTTGGTTCTAGAACATTCCGGTTTCCTCACGTTTTACTGCACCGTTTTTGAGGCAGTGGTGATGAAATAAATGACAATGGAGACTTCCACACTTTGCTTTTTTTATAGTAAACTCTTCTGTTGATGACGACAATGCCGCCTGGCATTGTCGTCATCAACAGAAGAGTTTGCATTGAATCCTGCTGTAGAACCAACACCGTGTTGCGCATGTCCAAGTCGTAGATCGTCTTCGGAATAGTATTGTGTACATTTTGTCATGACTATGGCTGAAAACATTTGCCGTTTTCACAATAGGCGATAAAGACAACGACACGATATCGTGGGACTGGTGGTTTCATACACAGGGTCTAAACAGACTCATCACGAAGCCGTCAGCCATACATTCTGTACATCATACTAACTTTACGCAAAAATTATTGCTGAGAAACGACTTTTTATTGGGTGAAAAATCATATTTTACGGTAAAACTCAATGTACCGCACTAAAAACATTGTGCTGGTGGATGAATTGAAAAGTACGGGGATCGTGGAGGTGTTTAAAGTAAAAATATTACAATAAAATCATGTATTTAAAAAGGACATTAACCCCCAGTATCTCGGTAACTAGAAGGACCAGGTATGGCTTAGAATAAAAAAAAAATGATCGCAATGACGGGGAGAACAAGGACCTTTCGGCTTCGTTGAGAGGTTTTTACACCCTTTATTGTAGATGTAAGTTGCTGGCGGAACGCGACTAAGTCCTCTAGACTGCTCGGTGGCATATTACAAGCTGTTGGTTATGTCGTCTCGACATTGTAAGATTAATTAAACAAAAAAACCCACGATATCGCCTAATGTGAAAACGCCCATTGACTTACGTAGTAAATTAGTCTTGGCCTATCTAGAAAATAAACTGAACACAATAACGTATGTGATTGAGTAGTTCAAAGAAAATCTTAATAAATTATACAATGCATTGATACATGTTTGTTGCCGCATGCAATAACAGAACATAGAGTAAACAGAACAGAGAATAAAGTAAAATATGACTGTTTTGAGACTTCCAGTGCAATTGGAATAGCCGTATTCGAGGTAAGTATATATCGAGCCAAGCACTGTTCTTTTCCAATTAGATATCATACACATGATAATGATAGGAACCAAGTATTGTTACAAAAAATTTTGAAGATCTCGATAGATGACGATTCAAGATTTGAACAGGCTTATTTTTAGATAAGTTAAGATCTTTAATGAATTTAGGTGGGTCAAAAACCGCTATTGCGATCTTAACTGGTAGCCAATATAGTTTACTTTTTAAGATAAACGGGGATGACTAAATACTACCTAGTTTAATATTTGATTTAGTCAACACATCAAAATAATAGTATATCTTGACGTGTGTGGCTACGATTGTTGCAGTATTAATAGTGCCGGCTAAAATGTATGTAATAGACAGTTTAGCACCCACTTTGGTCTTTAGAGGACATACATAATTTATTAATTTAAAATCAATCATTTTAATAGACTTTTGGCATGAACTCTAAAATTAACAAAGGCATTTTCAAAATGAAAAAAAAAATAGTCCAATTTGTCATCAGGCTCCTCTATAGTGTACTCTGTGGGCTCCTCTAACCTATTAAACAGTTGTTTCGCACGCATTGGTAAGTATAAAAAAAAAGAAAACATAGTGTGTTAAAAAAATAATTAAAATTTTCTTACGTTATTTGCAATTTGCAGGTAATAAGTACATAAACATAATAAGTAATTATTTTCAGAAAAAGTCAATGGGGGTTCTCAGTCTCTAGTGTACTGAAAACAGTACACCTCGTGACAAGCTATCTTAAGCATACCTTATTATGTTAGAGTGTTCTAAAAGTGATGAGTATTACTTACATGGAATTAATTTTAATCTTCAGGAACATCTGTTATAGTTGGAAATATGGGGGGACTTGAAGTATGGGAGAAAGTCAGAAATACATTACAAAATAAGCTGTTTAGGTCAATTCAGTTGACATGGTAACAACTATTTTTTATTACAATATATATGGTAGATTTCATTAACAGATTCAGAGTTGCTTCCATACTAAAAGTTGGTCACAGTATTATGCTAAGACTTGGTGGTACAGACACCTCACACCGGTATGACAATTTGGACTAGATTTAAGTTACATCCCTATATTTGATACAAGAACAGTTCTTAGTACTGATTCCACGGTACATTATCTATAGAGTGTTTCTTTAGTTTATGTTTCTTCAAGTATTTCGAGTCTATGAAAGCTTCTCCGCAAATTGAGCACACATATGGACGCTCCCCTGTATGTGTCCTAAGATGAACAACCAAGTTCCCTTTGAGGGCAAAGAACTTCATACAAACTGAGCAACCAAACTTCTTCTCACGTGTATGAGTCAGCTGATGAGTCCGTAAATGAGTTTTTGTTTTAAAACGTAAAGAACATAGTTGGCATGGGAAAGGCCTCTCATTTGTATGAACTCGCTCGTGCATCAGCAACATAGCCTGGCTTGAACATCCCTTACCACAAATGCTGCATTCAAACCTCTTTGCATTCTTTACTTTTAAGTTTTTATGCGTCATTATGTGAGTTTGCATGTCTTTCTTAGATGGCAGCACTTCACCGCATTCCGAACATAGCAATTCTGTCGGATCAACTATGTGTGTGCTCTCAATATGTTGCTCTAGAGCGGACTCCACTGAAAACATCTTCTTGCACAGCGAACAGGCATAACCAAGCAATTTACCAAGATTTGTGGTTATTTCTTGCTTGACAGTCTTCATCAATTCTTCTTTGACCCTAATCACTTTAGACCTAGAACAGTCTTCAGATTCTTTGTGACTGGCCAATGCAGTCTTATTCTCAAAAGACTGGTCGCATTGGTTGCATGAAAACGGGTTCATGTGTGTTAACCTATGTGTTTGCATTGTGATTTTCTGGTGGAATCTCTTGAAACAGATGTCGCATTCGAATTCTCTAACGCCACTGTGAATCATCATATGACGTTTTAAGTTGTTGGGGTTGGCAAATGTTTTCAAACAAATATTGCAGCGAGGTTTTATGTTGTTGTGACCGTACTTGATATGCTGCGTCAAAGCGTTACGTCTTATAAGCTGGTTGCAAAATGGACAAGTGATTAAGAGCCCCGTACTGCTGTGAAGTAACATGTGTCCAGTCAGAATCTCTGCGGACTCAAATCCTTTACCGCACAAGTTGCATAAATGTTCTCCTGCTGGATTGTGCTTGTACTGATGCTTCTCAAAATCGGCCAAGTCTTCAAACTGCTCTCCACAATCACATAAGAATGTTCCATCCTCTTGTTGTAGTACTGTAGCTATTTGGCTATCATCAGCATACTCAATAACCAATTCAGAGCCATCATATTTCAGGATTTGGAACTGCGAAGTGTCATCACCTTCACAGAATATCACTTCTTGAGCCAATGCATCGCCGTCTTCATCTTCATTTGTGACTAGCTGAGAATCTGTCAAGTATTGGATTCTGTCATTGCCTTTCAACAAAATAGTGCCATCAGAGTCTGTTGTGGTCAATATTTTGATGAAGTTTTTCGAATTTGGCAGTTCTTTGATAACACTGGAAGTAATAGTTTCAATGTTTTCATTGTCTTGTACATCTTCCATTTCTGCATAGTTTTGATCTTGACTCATGCTGTCCTGTGTTTCATCTATGTTCATGGCTCCATCTAGATCGTCAGTTTCCTGGCTTTCTTCCTCATTTT
The DNA here is from genome assembly GCA_950022955.1 of Xestia ashworthii. Taxonomy (NCBI): domain Eukaryota; kingdom Metazoa; phylum Arthropoda; class Insecta; order Lepidoptera; family Noctuidae; genus Xestia; species Xestia ashworthii. The sequence continues at coordinate 17,381,677 of OX465560.1, read as the reverse complement.
CCAGGATAGTTGCTGGTACGTTAGCTGAGACTTTGGTATTGGACATAAGAAAGGATTCAATTGAGTCCTCAAACTGACTCTGAGAGCTTTGCGTCGGTTGTTGTGTGTAAGTAGTTGTAGTTTCAGTATTTGCCATATCTTCTTCATACACTTCTTGTTTAATGTTGGTCACTTCAGTTTGTTCTTCCTTACCTTTATCTTTGGGGTCATCAATAACCAAGACATAATAGTAATCATCATCACTATCATTAGGCTCTTGTTTAATGATAGCTTCAAGTTGCTTCATGGGATCATTCCCAATATCGTCGTCATCACCGCTAGGGTCATATTTAGAGAGATTATCACTTTTGGATATGTCCAATACAGCATTAAGCTGTAAACGTAGTTCATTGTCCATTTTGATGCACTGTTTACGAAACTGGTACGCGGAGTTCATGATAGCATAACACTCTGTGCACAGCTTCTGTGGTAGACCATCGTCTTCCCTGGCCTGTAATTGAACAGAAAATTACTTTAAGATGAGCATATGGATCTGTTCTCATACAATGGTAACCAAAACCCTAACAGATAGATGGGTGTACGCAAAGGCGCATTTTTGCGTACGGGTGCAAAATATGATCAATCGATACACCCCACCTCCTCCAGAGTGGCCAGCAACGCCTTGGTGTTATTCTTGATCTCGCAAAAATGATCGTCTAATGAATGGATTTTGAAAATTGTTTCTGGAATTGTAGGTACATCTCTTCTATGTACTGTACAGTTGGACTCGATTGAGTGACACACTTATTTAAAATTCATAACTGATAACAACAATCATTCCGGTTTAGTCACTATTAACAATAACATAGTGTTTCATTCCTTCTGCAGTGGCCAGCAGCAAGCGGCAGACATCAACAGATCAAGATAAGTTGAAGCCCAAAGGAAGGAAGGAGCTGGACCATTCAGGGCAGAAAGTCGAAAGAGGGCAGGGAGTGGACCTTTGTTCAGCAGTGGCACACAAAGGATAATGGGACAGGAGCAATGAAATTACTATTATATTCATCCCCGTGCCCCTAATAGGGAATATGCATGTATTTTTTTCTTCACTTAAATCAATTAATTACACTATTATCAACCCAAGAAAAGTATTAAAAGTTAATTTCAACTACTGCTTGTCGCTTAAAAATAATACTAAACTCCTGCAATTTTCTATGACAGTTCAAACGTCCGTGATTGTCGCAACCATACTTTGACGTCATTTCTCAAAATCTACCTTGTTTATATCTATTTTTTTGGCCTTAATAAAGTAATTTTACTAATTGTATGTGCTTTATTCAAGCAAAAATTGCGATAACGATATTATAATAAAATCGTAGTGCAACTTTACCTACATTTCAAATAAAAGTTATTTTTTGACATATGAATTTTGATGTCACTACCGCCGTTATCGAGGACGACGTGTTTTGAGAGTGTGTTTCGTTTCACCAAAAACATGCTACATAAAACAATAAATTGTAAAATAAGTGATGTATTAGAAATTTAAACAAGTGCACCATAATGTTTATAAGCGCCATTACAAGGCATTTTTAATAAATAAAAAGAGTTTTGTATTTCTTGCATATTCCCTGTTCAAATACTCTTATAAGTATGGCCATCTTCCATCTTGCGCCGCGTGCATGCACTAGCATAGCTGAATTTTCTGCCAAACATCAATATACAGGTTGTGATGAGGTCATCACGAAGCCGTCAACCAAGCATTCTGTACATCAAACTAAGTAACATTACGCAAAAATTATTGTTGGGAAACAACTTTTTTTTTGGTGTGTAACTCAATGTAACGCACTCAAAACATTGTGCTGATGGATGGATTAAATAGTACGGGGTTCGTGGAGGTTTTTAAAGTAAAAATCTAGCAATAAGAACTTGTATTTAAAAAAAACTTGTCAAAAAGTTGTAACTTTGACCCCCAATATCTCCGTAACTAGAAGGTTCCCAGGTATGGTGTAAAACAAAAAAATGATCGCAATGACGGAGAGAACAAGTGCCTTTCAGCTTCTTTAAGAGGTGTTTTACACCCTATCTTCTATTATATAGGGTGACTGATAATTAGTGTACGAAACTTTTGCTCATGATAAGTTATCATGAGCAAAAGTTTAAGTTAGTTAGTTAGTGTAAGTTTATCATTGATAACAAGCAACTTTTACTATGGGACGGAACCTGAAATCGCGAAAAAAAAAACAACTGTTCAGTACATTTATGTTCGCCTAATGTACTGAACAGCTGTTATATTTTTCGCGATTTCCACTTTGGTCCCATAGTAAAAGTTGTTTGTTATCATGAGCACAATCACGTGTTTAAGTTTCGTACACTAATTACCAGTCACCCTTTAAACATAGGTATAATAAAAGAGTAAAAAACTGTGTCTGTACACTGAATATATTAAAAAAATAATCAAAAAAAAAGTCTGTCTGTTTGTTTGTACACGCTAATCTTCGGAACTACTGGACGGATTTGAATGTTTTTTTTTTGTTGTATAGATATTAAGTCTGGGCAACATATAGGCTTAATTTATCTTGGAAACTTGAACACCTGATGCAGAACCGCAACTGACCAGTTAAACTATAAGAGATACAAAAATGACACCATATTAAAAACTAGCTTCTGCCCGCGGATCCTGTTGCTTATGCCAGCGACAACGGGGTCGTCAAAATCGAAGACCTGAAACGTCTGATGTCGAATTCTAAGAGCCCGGGGACGGAAAAATAACGGATCTTTCCCACCTGAGCAACACATACCGGTATGTGTTGCTCAGCCCGGCTAGCATGGGCAGGGGATAAAAAGAATTAGTGAAATCGGTCCAGGCGTTGTTGAGTTATGCGCTTACCAACACATTTTGCGATTCATTTTTGTATTATAGAAGACTAGCTTCTGCCCGCGACTTCGTACGCGGATCCTGTTGCTTATGCCAGCGACAACGGGGTCGTCAAAATCGAACCTGCCCGGCTAGCATGGGCAGGGGATAAAAATTTTATCCACCGGTTATTTCCACTGACAAGGGACAAAATTCAAACAAAAGTGAAAATAACCGGTGGATAAAATTTTTATCCCCTGCCCATGCTAGCCGGGCAGGTTCGATTTTGACGACCCCGTTGTCGCTGGCATAAGCAACAGGATCCGCGTACGAAGTCGCGGGCAGAAGCTAGTCTTCTATAATACAAAAATGAATCGTAAAATGTGTTGGTAAGCGCATAACTCAACAACGCCTGGACCGATTTCACTAATTCTTTTTTTGTTGTGCTTGTTACTGCCAGGAGAAGGTACTTATGAAAAAAAAAATGTAGTAGTAGTAGCAGGTAGGTAGGTAGTAGTAGGTGGGTAGGTATTGGGTAGGTAGGGGTAGGTGATAGGTAGGTAGTGGGTAGGTGGTAGGTAGGTAGTGGGTAGTTAGGTTGTAGGTAGGTAGTGGGTAGGTGGTAGGGGTAGGTAATGGGTAGTTAGTATGTTGGTATTGTGTAGGTGGTAGGTAGGTAGTAGTAGGTAGCTTTTTCCCTCTTACTTATGTGACGCAGACGAAGTTGCGTGGGTCAGCTAGTACATAATTATATAAAACGCAATGCCACTTTTCGTTGTAATTTTATAACTCAAGAACGGGCTCACCTATCCAAACCAAATGTTTAGGCCTTGTTCGGACTATTTAGTAGATGGTTTACGTGAAATTTGCACAATATCGATAGAGCGGTTCTTCACGCAGACGAAGTTGCGCGGGTCAGCTAGTATTTAATAAATATTTGCCATCAACGCGCTAAGAAGAAGCTAAATAACCTTAGTTACATCAGTAACATTAGTATTATTATTATATACATCAGTAACAGGAGTGAAATCACTACAATAACAAAGTAGCAAAGTTATTAAAACAACTAGCGTTTCTCGGCTGCAAAAACTTTAAGGGCCCATGGGAGTGATCTTTGTAAAACTTAAATTCATAGTCACCGTTATTTTAGATTGTACTTGGACCAAGTACAATCTAAAACTAATCAATACTGAACTACTGAAGTTACAACCAAGTAACTTGGTTGTGTCATGGAATTTAATTAAATATTTGTGTTGCTAATTTACACTGCTACAGTTGTGTGGATGGTAAGTTATTGATTGGTGCAATAATTATCAATGTATGTCATTGCACAGACAGAATGTACAGAAGTTCCACTTTATACTTTATTTATCATCATCATCTGCGTAGCCTTTTCCCAACTATGTTGGGTTCGGCTTCCAGTCTCACCGGATGCAGCTGAATATCAGTATTTTACATGATACATTTTACCATCTGCCTATCTGACTGAACTTCACAACCCAGTTGGTATTGGGTTATACAATTCGTCATATAGTCAGTCCAAAAAGTCTGACAACCAGTCTTACCAAGTGGGTAAAACTGGTTGTCAGACTTTTTGGACCACTGACTACCTGTAACGGTTGTCAAAGATGAAGAAATGACAGCCAAGACCAACAGCTTAACATGCTTTCCAAAACAAGGAGGAAACCCGTAAAATTTATATCAGGTGACTGGTGGTATGAAAAACTACTTACTAGATCTCGTTCAAACCAATTTTCGGTGGAAGTTTACATGGTAATGTACATCACATATTTTTTTTAGGTTTATCATTCTCTTATTTTAGAAGTTACAGGGCCAGGGGAGGGAACACTTCCCGGGGTTACGGGCCTATTCGAAAGAGATACCGCGGCCCCGGAACATAAAGGGCGAGGAAGGAACATGGATGGGTTTTAGTCAGTAAAAGTCTGACACTCCCTCCCGCTCCGCCCAGAGTGGGACAAGTCATTTGATGATTTCCCAACAAAAAAAAAAAGGGGAGGGGACACACATTTCACCACTTTGGAAGTGTCTGTCGCGCAAACTATTCAGTTTGGAATTTTTTTTATTAGAAACCTCGATATCATTTTTGAAGACCTATCCATAGATACACTTAAAGTACTTACGGGATTATATCCGTAGATACCCCACAAGTATGGGTTTGATGAAAAAAAATATTTCAATTTCAGTTCAAAGTATGGATGGGGAACTTTTTTTCTATTTTTGTGTAAAAATCTTAATGCCGTTCACAGAATACATCTACATACCAAGTTTTAACAGCATCGCTCTTATAGTTTCGAAAAAGTGTCTGTGACACACAGACGGACAGACAGACAGGCAGACGGACAGGCAGAAATGACGAATCTACAAGGGTTCCGTTTTTTGCCATTTGGCTACGGAACCCTAAAAATAAAAAAGCTAATTCGGACGTTAAAAAATCTTATAGTTAAGAGGTAGGGTAGGAGTTTGATTTGATTAATTAAATTACAGTTATCATTATTTTTACAAATTTTGATATGATTTTCCAAAATCTTTATGATAGTTGGATTTATTGAGTTTACCTTCTGTTATACTTATAATATGCCTTAAAACAGGGTATTCCCCACATAGTACAGTACACTGATACAAGTGTTGACAATACAGAAAAGCACTTTTATTTAGGTACTAATTTAGGAATCTCCTGCTCTTAGAAAAAAAACCGGCCAAGAGCGTGTCGGGCCACGCTCAGTGTAGGGTTCCGTAGTTTCTCGTCCGTCCCAATAAGTGTTCAATCCAATCCGATTTTAATAATTCTTTTTTTGTTTGAAAAAAGATACATTCAGCATAATAAAATATGTAAACGAAGTTAAAAAAAATGCTTGCTTAAACGATTATACTACAAACGTAGTCCAGAGATTATTTTGCACAACTTTTAGTCTTTTTTGTAGAAAAACTTGTTTCCATCCAAGTTCAAAATAATTTTCCTAGAAAGTCCTTTTATAAAGTTCTACTTTTCAGATTTTTTTCATATTTTCTAAACTTAAGGTTCAAAAGTTGTGGGGGCGGGGGACACATTGTTTTTTACATTTGGAGCGATTATTTCCGAAATTATTGACATTATCAAAAAATAATTTGGGTTTACCCTTATTCATTTTTAAATACCTTTCCAACAATATATCACACGTCAGGGTTGACATTAAAAAAAAAATCGCTTCCCACTTTACATGGGGGGCTACCCTAATAAAACATTTTTTTCCAATTTTTATTGCGGTCACAGAGATTAAGCGAGGACGGACAGACGGACAGACAGACATGGCGAAACTATAAGGGTTCCTAGTTGACTACGGAACCCTAAAAAGGAGCATGAGTAAAAATGTATATAAAATAAATATCAAAACTAGACTCTACAGGCATTCAATGATCTTTATTTTGTTTTTACACATCCTCCTCTTTTTTATCCTAGATGAGGCCAGTGTTTCATACTAGAGATGCAACGAATAGTGATTTGGCCGAATACTGAATACCGAATATTCGGCGGCGCTCGCAGCCGAACACCGAATATTCGGCGGGTGATCCAGTACAATTATTGACGTCGACGCTAACAAGTTATGACAAATTTTTGATGCGGTGCGTGCGGCGGTGACGGGGCGGGAAGTACCTATTTGGCTCAGTAGCCGGCAAGTCGTGTTACAACGTGCAGTGTTTATATTTACTTTTTCTAAAATGGCTTTAGTAGTGAATAAAAAGTCTTCTATTTGGAAATATTTTGAAGTTTTCGCAATTAATGATTGTTGGATAATTAAATGTTTCGATTAAATTGCTTTTTTTATTCCCTTTTATAAGATATTTGCTACTTTTTTAAGTATTCGGTATTCGGCCGAATACTACTTACTATTCGGCCGAATACCGAATACTGAAAAAACTGGCCGAATAGGCCGAATACCGAATAGTTGCCGAATATTCGTTGCATCTCTATTTCATACCCGTTTTACTACTCTGAGAAGAAACAGCTGACACAAACTCATTGATATTGATACCTCATCACATCAGACAGGATGAAGAGAAACTACATTTAAATATTAAAATGATTAATTTGTGGATGAAGAGTAGGTGTTACCAGAAATTAAAAATAATCAGCAATCTATAGCCATCTACTACCTACTACATATGAAACACAAACCACTGAAGTAAATTGAGGTGGATTGGTAAAAACTATTCCAAATTGAAGGGCATAGAATGTTATGGGCATATCATTAACATCAACATAATAGCAATTGCAGGCAGGAACTGGTGGAATCTCAGTGCAAAAAAAGAGGATTGGAAGAAGATGGAGGAGGCTTTTACCCAAAATGGATCAATTACAAAGGCAGAATTAGAATAAAATATAATAAACTAGCAGATGCCTGCAGCTTCACCCGCGTAAAATTATATACAAAAACCTTCCCCTTGAATCACTCTATCTATTAAAAAAACCCACATCAGAATCCGTTGCGTAGTTTTAAAGATCTAAGCATACATAGGGACAGACAGACGCGGCGGGAGACTTTGTTTTATAATATGTAGTGATAGTGATGTAGTGATAAATAAATAATCATTAACAATGCTAGCCTTAAACGGTTCCACTGTTGGGCGAAAGCACCACTATACATTTTAAAAACCATATTTGTACACCAGAAACATCAGAATATTAAATTATGCGTGTATGTTTGTTACAACTTCATGCAAAAACAACAGAATGGATTTGTATGGGAATATAGGTAGTTTATAACCACCTGGATTAACATATAGGATACTTTTTATCCCTGCAGTATGATCTCGAGGGATAGTTATCAAACTTCATGCGGGCGAAGCTACAGGCAACAGCTAATTATATATATACTTCTCGCACCTAAAAACTTTGTACAACTTTCTGACAGATAAATGATTTTATTTATCCTATTCAATAACACTTGCTAAAAATAGATTGGCTATCCACCTACAGATATCTGGAATGTGTAACATAAACTAGAAATGAATAAAATTAGAATTTGCCAGGCTTTGTAGCCACAGTCTTGTTAATGAGGCAAGGCATTCTACGGTGTCAACAAAAAGTAGAACTATTTGCAACGCTAGTGTCATTATGACTAGGTAACTGATTGGTTCAATGGTTCATCTTGCGAAAACAGTGCGTGTCAACAACATAACAGGGAGTTGGATGATATTTTACAAAAAGGAAATGAAAAGCGTTTCATAGGTTGTCAAGATTTGGTAATCTTATTAGAATATGCTATGGCTAGATAGAATTGTCCAGAAAACTTAAGAAACAAAAAGAAAAGTTTATGTCTAATCAGTCAGACGTAGAACAAGATAAACACAGTTAGTGTTTTTTGGTACTTCAGTTGAACATCTTGTTTATTATGTCACTGTTATGTTGCTCGTAGTGGTATTGGAAAGTGAATAATATTTTATTTTTATTTCACTATGTTCGGGAGATCAATGGCATGTCACTTATAAATAATAATATTAAAACCGTAGCTTGGTTATCGGCAACGGTTTTGCCGCCTTTACTCGATTCTTCCTTAGATAAAATCGTCTAAGGAAAATCGACCATCTATCCTTGTTAAGCTAACACATTTAAGTCGAAAATCGCTTGCAATCTACATTTTCGCGGCGACACTCCAACGTAAAGTAAGGTTATGTTCCATGTCAATAATTTACAAACTGACATACATTCATGACAATATAGCGAAATTAACTTTTTGTAGATAACTTATTCCACGACCAAGTTTATTTAGGGGAAATTTTACACACCTCGATTGTGGTTACTTCAAGAAACTTCTCATTTACATTCAGTTCCGAATCTAGGAGTGACACTTCAGAATTGGCAGACAAACAACAGCGGCAGAGATCGGACCACGTATCCATTTCAATAGACGCGCATTATTATCCAACCAGTTAAACCTGGAAAAAATATTATAAACATTATAGAAATGCATTGTTTTGACAGTTTAGTAATCAGAGACCACAATACATTAAGGTATCCAAAGAGTAAAAATTATCTACGGACCATGCCCATAAAGACGATCTACTATTCCAAATTATAGACAAGAGACGAGCGTACAAAATGGAGGCAACTATGCAAAGCAACGGACGTGGCGTCACAATAGAGTTAATAACGATTGAACTGTCATGGTGGCACTACTGACAGACAATGACAGCTGCTCTTTAGTGTGTGTTCCGGTCAATACAGTTTTGTTATATTATTCTTTAGCTAATACAAGATTAATGCTACTTTAATGAATCGTTTTTTTATTTAGTTATTACATATTTTTTTATTTATTTCATTCAACAACAAAGTAGCGCTTGTTGTTTTTTTTTATTAAAGTTATTTTCCTACAAATTGTTTATGGTTCATTTCATCATTGACTCGTGAAAGTAAAAATAATTCCATGGCCTAAATGCTATTAATTAAAACAATTTTGTGGTTTATTTAATGTTGCTCTATTTTTGTTTTAAAATTATAAGTATTTTATTAAAACAATGTGGACCGAAGATGGTAGCGACATCTAAGATTATCTTTGCCTGTGTCTCCCCATTTTAGAATAATCGGATAAAAAAAAATGAGTGACAGGCCGTGTGTGTGACAGAACAATTTTGAAATTAAAAGCACAGATTACTATATTAGTAGCTAGCTACAGATACGACAGTCACTTTTTGGTAGTTTCCAAAGGGTCCGTTTTGGCGCTGTTGTAGCCATCGGGGTTTTGACAGAAGTATATATAAAATAGTTATGTATGTAGGTGTAATAGTGATGGCAGGAATCTTGTTATCGATAACTAGTGATGTTCTTTAATATCGACTTTTTCATCGATACTTTAATGGCGCCTTCATATAGTTGATTTATTTTTGAGGTTCAGGTAATCATAATAAAATAAAAATGATAATTTATAGGTTTATATTTGTATAAACATTTTTAAACTAACTGATTAAATTTTTTTGTTGGCGTCAACCCAAAAAGAATGATGTAGTGAGTCTTCTTTACAGCTCGTCTTAATTTTCTCCTTTTTCCACCACCAGGATAGCCATTAACACTGTCAAACAGTTCATCAAAAAATTCAACAACTTCAGCTGTTGTGGCCATTGTAGCTCCAGAATCTAGACCATGTAATTTATCTGAAAATAAGAATAATGAACACATTAGTAAACAAATACCAGTTCTGTAGAAATGGAGACACTTTGTATATGAGACGTTACGTTGCTGGACTGTTAATTATAGCCCTCGCAGTTGCCACAACAACTAAGAAATGTACGTTAATAAAGTAAAAAAAGGTCCATCAGCATGACGCATAACAAACAATTTTAAGTGATGACATGACAAAAGTTATGGGGCATTACAGAGCCCTCACACTGCTAAGAATATTTTCTGAGGGTGCCACAGTGGAGGGGATTTCTTATTTCCTATATTGGATTAAAATTAAAACATTAGAAGATATTTATGTATGTATATCTATACCTGCCGTTCCAATCAAAACTGATGATGTTATGACACTGTCACCTTGTTCCTCGGAGTAATTATGATCAACTGTACCAACCAACCAACCACCCTGAAAAATTGAGAAATATTGCTGTAATACATATTATTATAAGTTGTACTCATTTTAATAAAACCAGCCTATAACTGACCCACTGCTGGGCAAAGGCCTCTTCTCAACAGAGAAGGCACGAGCATTGATTACCATGCTTGCTCAAGACGGGTTGGCGAGTTGTCATACTTATAGTAAAATAATACTGATAAATGGGACTATATTTAGATAACCATACACACCAGTTGTAGTACATGTATATCCGCCTCATCTTGTGCCTTGAAATAATTATGTTCAAGTATTACATCCCACCCTGGAAACATATTTGATACAGTTAATACAGTAATTTTTAATATTTCGAAGTTGATTTTATGTTTTCCCTATAGGTACATTCTCTATAAGTTTTTTGTATATGTCCGCTATAATACACTCACAGGCACAATTAACCGCCCACCTATAACATTCGTCACCCTGTTTGTTTACGTTAACTATGGCTTATCAACTGTTTTGTTTTTTGTTAAGTGGGTACTCTAGCAATAAATTAAACACTTATACCCTTACTGCGTTTTCTAAACTTGTGTCACCGAAGGGTTTTTGGAATTTAGTCGTCGTTTGACATTGTTGCAGTTGTTTTACCGTGTTAACATTTCCTGTTCTGTTCTGCCATAGAGTGTGAATCTTGTTTAATTTGAGATTGTAGTGTTTGCTCACTGTTTGTGACCGTAAAAAATGCCACTGGATGCAACTGGTGCAGCTAGGGCAGTGGCTTTAGCTGACGCTGGGTACAGCCCACGTCGCATCGCTCGCACACTCGGTGTACCTCGAACTACGGTACGAGATGCCATCAGACGATTTCCGGAGACAGGCTTATACACCCCCAGGCCAGGTCAAGGCCGACAACGATGCACTTCAACTCGAGATGACCGCTTCGTTGTCAGCAACGTGTTGAGAAATCGCTTTTCGACCGCTACTGAAGCTCGTACGCGTCTTTTTGAGGTGAGAAATGTCAGTGAAAGTGAACGTACCATTAGAAGAAGACTGGCAGAAAGAAATCCGAGGGCTTTTCGTCCAGCTCGCGCCCCACAACTGCTCCCACAACACCGTAGAGCTAGACTTGGTTTTGCGCGAGAATATGCTGACTGGACTGTGGAGGAATGGAAGGACGTACTGTTCTCAGATGAGAGCAGAATAGCCTTAAGAGGTCCAGATGGACGTCAACGTGTCTACAGGCGTCAAAATGAAAGGTTTGCTCCATGCGCTATAACCGAAACAGTGGGGTACCAAGGAGGGTCCATAATGGTTTGGGGAGGTATCTCTTACGAGGCTCGTACTGATCTTGTTGTATTCGATAGAGGCAGTGTGAACGCTCAAAGGTATGTGGAAGAAGTTCTTCAAGACCATGTCATACCTTTCGCACCGTTCATTGGTGAAAACTTTAGATTAATGCATGACAATGCACGTTGCCATACCGCAAGATCCGTCAGTGAGTACCTTAACGAGGTCGGGATTCAAGTTTTACCATGGCCGGCACGCAGTCCCGATCTTAACCCAATTGAACACATTTGGGACAACCTCAAAAGACGTGTCCGAGCAAGAGTATCAGCCCCTACGACCTTAGGAGAGCTCAAAACGGCTGCGGTAGAGGAGTGGCACAATATCCCCCAATCGGATATCCAAGATATCATGGATGGATTGCCATACCGACTCCAAGAAGTCATAAGAGCCAGAGGCGGCAACACCCATTATTAATTTTTATTTTTTCTTGTAATTGGACCACTATTTATGAAATCAAAACTGTTAAATTTTCATCGAAGATTTTCAGAAAATCGATTTTTGGTAAGCATACTTTAATAAACAACTTTTTTTCCAAAACTTTTGTTGTTTCTTTTTCCTTAAAGGTAGTTTTTAACATACCTCTCATAAAATGTGGCCTAAGTTTGACAATTTTTGCAAATTGAAAGAAATACAAGGTGGGCGGTTAATTGTGCCTGTGAGTGTATTTTCTTTACGTTCTGTTGGTTTCTAGTTGATTGAAGTTTTAATAAAAATAACTTATAACATCTCAAATCAAGTAATCAAAATAGTCCTCTTTTTAAACTTATATTGTCACTTACGGGATATCTTCCGTGATTATTTATTGTTTTGAGCTCCAGTGTTAGTCCTCTTTTTACTTGATCTGAGTACTTATAACAAAACGACTTTTACATAACCTAAAAAGTTTAACAAAACTCACCAGCTACACTAAGCGGTACGCCTTATGCAACTTCTTCTGTTTTTCATAGACACGTTTCCTGAGTCCAATGAGGAGGGAATTTGTTGGCACTAGGAAGGCATCCACAGATTTCTAAGTTCATTGTTCTTGGGAAAACTTACTGTTGCATTGCAACCACCTACACAGCACTTTCGGATTCCCATGACGAATAATCGCACATTTAACATGCACAATCAGTATTGTCTCAAACTACAGAGGAAATTGTGTATCTCAACTCAGTAAAATACGAGGAAAATTAAGGAAAATAAACTCAGAGGTTAGAATTCTCTGAAGATTTTTGACAATGAGCGCATTATATACTCAAGTGTCATATGATACATAATTGTTATGTGCTTGACAAACACTGACATAACAAAACCAAGATGGCGATGCCGGCATGGCGCCGGCGATGCTACGCCAGCGCCAAAACGGACCCTTTGGAACTAAAGCTGTCACAGCCGTGATTAAAAGTGTCACCCACAGATTATAGCTGTTGGTCCACAAAGATTATATACTCTGTGCACAAAGAAGAATACATATACGATACGACGGTACGGTAGTAATTTCCTTGTCAGCGTTTGGTTATGTTGAACAAAATATAATTTGCGACCGCAAAACTATAATATGTAATCTTTTAAAATCATAAACGCATGTAAGTTCATGTTCCATCGAATGATTAGTTAATTTTCATGATATACAGGGTGTAAAAGACCTCATCACGAAGCCGTCAACCAAGCATTCTGTACACCAAACTAAGTAACACTGCGCAAAAATAATTGCTGGGAAACGAAATTTTTTTTTGGACCCTCAGATCAAATAAAAAAAGTAGATACCGCACTTAGAACAAGAAAGTGTCGCCATTTTTTCAACTATGTGTGAGTAAATGAAGTATTGCCACGTTTTGAAAAAAAAATCCCTTAAAATTGCGTAAAATAGGTAATATGCCAATGGGAAAATAAATGTCTCATAAATTACAATAACATTATAAATATGTAGGTGTGTAGGATCACTTTATAAATGGTCTCAACAGATAGTCCCGAAAAAAATACAACAAGGTTATTTAAAGAGTGTTTACTAAAAATAAATAACAAAAAAAGGCGGAATCATTTCTACTCTGTCGAATAGCAGCTACCCATTCATCTCTTATTAAAATATTTGCTGGCAACCTAAAACCAATAATATTTGATAGTAAAAAATAGAAGGTAAGTACTCGAGAATGTAGAAAGAAACGAGTAAAAAAAAAACTATTTACATAAAATGAAGTGATTATAAAATAAAACAATAATTATGTCCACTGTGCCTAATTATTTTGCTATGACTTTGCCTACAACTTACCCACATTTTTGGGTATTACAAATACGAACTCCTGGCAACACTCTCTCGATACGTCATTTCGGGACATTGACGTTATTTATGTGGAATAACCTCAAAACTGTGTTTGAATAATATAAAAAAGATAGTCTTGTGAGTACTTACGTGTGAAACGATATTCCTTCAGACTTTTTGTTCACTTTCGAGTTGTTTTTACACCATTTCATAACACACGACGGCATTTTTAAGGCAAACTTACTGTACGACGACCCGTAGGATAATAACAAAAATGAGCATAGTTTGGTGCATGTGTGTGCGTGAGTGCGTGTGTTTACTTGATTGAGCAGAGTTTTGTGGCTTCACTATTGGCAAAGGCCGTGCGATATCTACTTTTTTTATTTGATCTGAGTTTGGACCTAAAAAATAATCAGATTTTTGTAGCGCGCAATGGTTGGCGCGCTACCGACTGTTCCAATGTGTGCGTTGTGCCTACACGCCACACTGCACACAGCCAGGCGGCGCGGCTCCGCCCACCGCGCATTACTGACGCTACTCAGCGTAGGTACCTACTTACCTAGCAAAAAGTATTAGGTAAATTAACTTCGACTAAACTCATCATCATCATTTCAGCCGAAAGACGTCCACTGCTGGACATAGGCCTCCCCCAAGTGTCGCCACATTGACCGGTCCCGTGCGACTCGCATCCAACGGATTCCCGCAACCTTCACCAGGAGGTGGAGGTCTTCCGCATCGTCTTCCTTTTCGCGGTCGCCACTCTAGAACTTTTCAGCCCCATCGGCCATCCGTTCTACGAGCAATGTGTGCCCACTGCCACTTCAGTTTGTTTGTTGTTTTTGTTTACGATTCAACTACTCACAAGAAAAGATACTTGTTTGAAAGTAGGTAGGTACATGTAGGTATGTGCATCGCTTTATTGTCATCTACTTAACTGATCTAGCATCGATGGACACTGCACGTGAAAACAGACGCATTCTCTAATCTTCTACCTACTTCTACTGCTCGAGTGGCCTCCATCGTATTTCCTTAGGCCTTACGATACCTCAACAGTTAAACATGTACTTACGAATTTTTGCGATTATTACTGATAGCCGGCATTCGGCCGGCGTTTCAGCCGGCGTTCGAGAACGAGACTGCAATGCAATCAGCAAAAACACACTCGCTCACAATTACTCACAAACACAATGTACTCACAGTAGCATCACTCCTCTACCTATCACCTCTCTAACTTAATCACCATCACACAAAACGAAACACGCACGATTATGGTGCTTACTGCCATGCGCAATGCGAAATGTCTACAAACAAACAGAAAAAAAGAAACATGGACGTAAATAAAAAGTTGCGCAATAAAAATACACATGCACACTCGGTGGTGCTAGAAACGGAACTAATAATTCTTAACATTTTGAATTTCTTTGTGGTGGGATAGGTTTTAGGTACGCTAGCGGGCCGCGCGGCTTGGCCGGCGGTGTCGTTTGATGCTTTGATGTACGCCGATATCAAACGCGTGCGCCGCCGCCGCGCTGCTAACGGAGTTCATTTTAATGTGCTATTTTTTACCAACTAACAAACTTAGCGTTTGACCACTTTTCAATCTTAACGCCAAAGGCTTAAGGGTCAAAACTGGTTAACCGCCGTCTGTGTCAAGTGTTTGTAGATAGGATAGGATGTGACGATGTGAGTGTCGTTAGAGTTTGATTTACGTGGTCCCGACTCCCGAGGCGGTATCTTTAAACATTTTCGGCAAAATTTTCTCATTCCATTTTGAACTTAACAACTAACATTTTGTGGTTTAAAATTTTCGCAGTGAACCTCGAACCTAATCTTGTAGCGATAAAGTTGAAAATCTATTAAATAATTTTACACTCGTCTCCGGCGCCCGCGCCGCTGTACCTAATGCTAGCATCGATCGATCGATCGATCGATCGATCGTTGATCTAGCTAGAATTCCGTACCTACTTCCTTGCAATTTTATGATTGACGCAAATTTAGACATTTTTCCCCAAGTGTCTGAGTTTGTTGCTTTCATGAATTAGCTAGTAAAGGTACTTGCTTTAACTAAAAAAAAACATACTTTCCGAGTATTAATTTATTGCTTAACATTTTCAGTAAGGTGTAAATTATTCAGTAAATGCTGTTCAGTTTATTTAAAAACCTGCTCTAAAAGGATTTAATTTGAAGTACTTAAGTTAAAAAGTATGAGTGTTATTGATATTAACTAATTAAGGAAACTTCTCAGTCATTGGTTTAGGTAGTTAGATCGAAGAAAGGCATTCCTGCTTACCTACCAAGCACCTGTGAAAAGACGTATCGCACACGTTTTAATGTAAGTATGACAATTACTTTCAAATTTTCCAAGGAATTTCAAAACTTATCTTTTGGCAGGGTTCAATGATAACATAACATCACGCCTGTAATCCTCGAAGGCTTAGGCAGGGGTGTACCGAATAGTAGGTACACTCACATTTCAAACGTTATGTTGCCCAACTAAACCGTTTTTATGGTTTGTATGCGCGAACGGAAAAAAAACAGTATTAAAAATACAAAATTAATAACATTTCTACTTGAATCTGCAGTTTTTAAATTATTTTGTTGTGGGTTCTTCGATATTGCAATTTTTCAATTCGGTATCTCAAAAATCCGCAGAGTAAACTTGTGTTTAAAATCGCAAAGCAAATACGAGTAACCCATACTTAATCCACGTTTTTTAAAAACATCTGAAATCAAAAACCGTTTAATGCAAACAAATAAAGTCCTTTAATCGATCAGCTGAGTACGCCGCGCGGGTAGGTTACCTACCTAACACGGCCGCTCACATTCATGCGTTGAACTCAAATGACTCGAGGTCACGCGCCCCGCGGACACAGCTGATACCGCGCGCTTGTGTGCGTGAGACGACCGCGGCGTTGTCAATGTGTGTGTGCGCTTGGCTTGCGCGTACATTGCATTTCGTCAACTTCAAACGCATAATTTGTTAAGAAAATTTTAAAATTTTGATAATGTTTGTTTGGAAGAAAAAATTGTGATGACGCTTAGAATTTGATGATGCAAAAAAGTAGAAAAAAAAAATGACACTTTGACCCTCAATATCTCCGGAACCTGTGATTTCCCAGGTATTGTCTAGAAGTAAAAAATGATCCCATTGATGGGCAGAATATGAGGTTTTCGTTTTCGTTAAGAGGTCTTTTACACCCTTTATATTGAGGTGTTTTCAGGGCAAGCTTCCAACAAAAAAATATAGATGGCGCTGTTACGCTGTGTGCAGTGAATTTTTTTTTGCTGCTTTGGAGCTGGCTTTCATGGCCTTTTTAAAATAAAATCTACTGCCTATAAAATATCTGTGGGTGCTTTATTTGTTCTTTTCTTGCTTGCTTGACAGTAATAAAATGCAAGTGGAGTATTACATTATTTTTGATTTATATGGGTATTTTTATTGTACCTGGGTGCAAACATGTCGGGCGTCACAAAATAAAAACCAAGGAGGGTTGGCTTTAGTTACGTGACCGCCGCGGAGAGGGCTAAAAGGGGTTAAAGCTGGTAGGGAATGGGTCCCCTGTTATGACTAGACAACTCTTATACAAGATTATGCATATTTTCCGTGAAATTAGTGTAAAATGTTTCTAACCTCAAATCAGTTCTATAGCGAAAACGGAACGTTAAAATAGACGACTGACAGACAAATCTGCGTAAAATCTGTTCCAAATGTGTGTCTATGGTGCAGAATGACGTGAAAAGTCTTCAAAACGAAACGTAAAAAAAAATGTTTGTTATTGTGTCACTGTCATTGTACAATAGGCAATGTTACTAGAAGCTGAGAATGCTACTAGAATGTGGATGCAAGAGCGAGCGAAGCGAGCGAATAGACCACGCCATACCCTTCGTGGTTATTTTTTTGAAACCATTCAGAAGTAGGAGCCCCGCGTAGCGGGGCTCCGTCGACCGCCCCACCCTCGACTGTGCCACAATGAGTGGTATAGGATATATATTTTAACCCTAATACGCCATTTAAGCGACTTTTAAGTGTTTTGAGGTTAGGTTACATTAATCAATTTTTCTCAGGAATGGTGCATTGTCTTTTCATGGGAGTGGTACCAGGGGGCAAGGGGTACCCTCCCCCAGCTCTTCCACCCCCTCCCCGCCCCTTCTGAAGCGGTCACTTCACAAAATTTTTACCGGTTCTATTACAGACAACTTGCACTTGGTCAAAGAGAAATCCGGTCTGAGAGAGAAAGCGCTTCGAGAGCCCTGTGTCCCTTTCTAAACTGTTGCCATGAGGATTTTTAGTAGGAATGGAAGGAAAAAATAATTATTGTCATGACATTAAAAAAGACATTAATTTTCGTGCTGATAGTTTTCAATTATCTGTTAGAATGAAAACATATTTTTGGCAATAATTAGGACACTAGATTGAAATGTAATTAAAAAAGAAAAGATTATTAGTAGAATAAGGTAGACTGGCAGCCCGTCAGTCTTACTGGTTGGTGATATTTAATTTAACCACAATTCGACGATAATACAATCAATTTATTTATTCAGACGTATTAAGATGGTTAAAAAGTGTGCGATTCAAGGTTGCAAAAGCGAATCCTATGCAGGGTGCGGTGTTTCGTTGTTTAAGTATATTTCAATTCTTGAAGTAGGGTGCCCATAATGAACGCAATTTTATGATTATTTACGCAATGCAGCATTTAAATAGGAGGTAGTCTTCAACGTTAGCATAATATTACGCATGTCTGTTACAGGTATTTTATATTTATTAAATATTAGGCTGATTTTAACATTTATTTCAGTAATATGTGTATTGAGACTGTTATGTAGTACACGCCACGCATATTACTTTATAAGGAATGGTGTACCTACCGAATACATAATAGACGTGATCATGAAATTTTAAATTTCCCGAGGAACATTTTAGGAAAATGGCAAAAAAAGTTTCAACTTCTATAAGGAACATGATGATCCTGACCATGATCACTCTATTGATGTGTGCAAAGTTTCATCTTTCACGTCATTCATAGACAAAGGGAAATTAAAATATGTTTCTTATTTGTTTTGCCAAACTTTTATCGTATTCTGAGAAATTATTTTAATCCGCCACATCCTATTCAATCATTTCGCTGAGAAGATTCACACGAAATGCAACTTATTGAAAGCATTGCGCCTCATTATCTTACCGCTCGTATGATGAGCCACGGTAAAACTCAAACATTGAAAATTATAGCTATAGGTCACAAAGCAACTTTAGGACAGAAATTGCATAAAACTGTTTTATTTAGTAATGTGTGAACCTGTCTGTTGATATTAATTTGGCTTTAATCCCTAAACCATAGGTAATTATTATTATTTTATGAAAACATAAATTATATCCTATTATATTAGTGTCTGCCTACATCAAATTGTTTGGTCACCCTAATGAAAGGGACAGAGGGTTCTCGCAAAGCTATCTCGCTCGGACCGCGCATCGGCAACCTGTGCGCATTTCAGGTTGGATATAGGTTCCTTGATAAAAAAAAAGAAAACTTCGGCCCCGCTGTAACTCGATTTTCGTGATTTGTCGTGCGTCATTCGGCTAACTTCAGGTAAGTTCATTGCTCGTGATCGCCCAACTAATTTTACTGCCTTTCTTAGCTAAACATAGATAACATACTACGAAATATTGCTGCCCCCCTATAAAGGGTGTAAAACACGTCTTCACGAAGCCGAAAGGCACTTATTCTCCCCATCATTGCGATCATTTTTTTACTCTACACCATACCAGGGAACCTTCTAGTTACGGAGACATGCGGGGTCAAAGTTACAACTTTTTGACAGTTTTTTTTTTTTTAAATACAAGTTTTTTTTGTAAGATTTTAACTTTTAACACCTCCATGACCCCGTACTATTCAATCCATTCATCAGCACAATGTTTTAAGTGCGTTACATTGAGTTCTACCACAAAACACGATTTATAACCCCAAAAATAAAAGTTGTTTCCCAACAATATTTTTTGCATAAAGTTACTTAGTTTGATGTACAGAATGCTTGGTTAACGGATTTGTGATGAGGTGGTTTACACTCTGTATGCTGTAAAGCATGAAAAAATAAATAAACTATAGAAATTAAATTAACCTTGGAATAAACTTGTAAGCAAAGATTCAGTTGGATGAGCAACACTTCTAACAATCGTAATCGCCATAAGTACATATAATTTTTTAAAAACAAAATTCCCAAATTTTGCCGCCCTAGGCCCGGGCCTACTCGGCCTATAGGGAAATCTGCCCCTGAAAATGAGTTGCGCAATTGTCACGTATATAGTTACAGAATTATAATCATTAATACAACCCTCTTAGTTAATTTAATCCCACTAGAACACCACTTTCGTAGTTGATGGTTTTAGCCTGCACATCAAGCATCCCGAAACTGACAAATTTTCCAGTCAACCTTGAACCGAATGCTTTAGTGATGAAGTTGAAAATCTAATAAAGAAAGGGGTTTGAACTTTTTGGCCGGATTTTCTTCCACCATTTTAATTTTCTTTCAAAGTAGCGGCCACGCTTAAGACCTATATTAATCGATAGCTGGTATCATTAAAAACAATTTTAGTACGAGGCAAAATGTTCTAAAGTGTCACATTTCCGAAATATATGGCGTTGTGATCGCTACCTCAAGAACTCCCGAAGAGTGGGTCTAAAAATGAACATGGACAAGACGAAGGTCATGTTGAATGCCCATGTCACACCCATTCCTATCAAGATCGGAGACTCTACACTCGAAATTGTAGACGATTATGTATACCTAGGACAAACGGTCCATTTAGGTAGGTCTAATTTTGAGAAAGAGGTCAATCGTCGAATCCGACTCGGCTGGGCAGCGTTCGGGAAACTGCGCGGTATCTTCTCGTCCAACTTACCGCAGTGTCTCAAGACGAAAGTCTATGACCAGTGTGTGTTGCCAGTGATTACATACGGGACCGAAACGTGGTCGCTCACAATGGGCCTTGTCAAAAGGCTTAAAGTCACCCAAAGGGCAATGGAGAGGGCTATGCTCGGAGTTTCCTTGCGTGATCGAATCAGAAATGACGTAGCCCGAAGAATTGCTAAACTTAAGTGGCAGTGGGCAGGGCACATTGCTCGCAGAACGGATGGCCGTTGGGGCCGAAATGTTCTGGAGTGGCGACCGCGAACCGGAAGACGATGCGTTGGAAGACCTCCCACTAGGTGGACCGATGACCTGGTGAAGGTTGCGGGAATCCGATGGATGCGAGTCACAAGGGACCGGTTAATGTGGCGACACTTGGGGGAGGCCTATGTCCAGCAGTGGACGTCTTTCGGCTGAGATGATGATGATGAAGATTGGATAGGCGTTGGTTCTAACGTAAGAAGTTCGTGGTATATTTGTTTTGTTTTGCTTATATTTGTTATTTTTTTAATGCTACTCCAGAGCTTCTTGCTATTATGTTTGGCCAGCTCAAGTTCATGTTTTTCATGTTGTCTTCTACATTGCTTTATTATACGATTGCAAAAATTTCTGTACCTCTTATAAGTAGTTATAAGCACTTGATTATTAGGTTCCTTTTTTAGTTTAAAATGCATCCTATCACGGTTTCTGATACATCTGAGTAAACCTACTGTGATCCATGGCTTTTTTGATTTTGATTGATTTGAAAGTATTAACTGTTGAATATGTTGTATGAATAAATTAAAAGAAACGTTTGGATCACGATCTTTCAGTATTTGGGAAAAATCTATATTTTTACATTCCGCAATGATACTTTTGTAGTTAATTTTATCGAAGTATTGTTTGTTCGATATGCTGTTGTTATTATTAAATTAGTTTAGAACACATGAAAATGATGCATGTACTTATCCAATCCAGTATAACATTTCATCTCACTGAAACAACTTACATTGTTGCCACTGCTCTACAGTCCTGCTGCAGCCCAATTTGATCAGTTTGCTAAAATCCAACACTTCGGGATCAGCTTGGTTTTCCTCTTGTTCTTCCTTTGTATTTTGTTTTAGAGTATATACTAGTATAGTGTACACAAGTATACGTTACTTTACTACTACTAGTGAACACAGAGAGAATGTAAGTTTAGTTAAACGAATCGTACATCAAAGAGTATTTATTTATGGCATGTATTTAAATCGATATCTGTATATTCCCTTTTTTCGATCAAAATATTTCAAAGTTAAACCAAAAATACTGACTTGCACTCAAATTATGCACACTAAATAAATCAAATTCGATATACTGTTAATGGTATTTGCAGAACTGTTTTACTGAACGAATAACTATTATCAAAATAGTATATCTAACAATTCTATAATTCAACAAACATATTAAACCTTTTTTAAGGAAAACCATCACCTAATTTACTTTTAGGAACATCTATATGTCACCGTAAAATTGTCAAATTCGTTATATTGTAATATCTCTAGCGATATTGTAAAATCTCGAAATATTGTCAAATGAACATACTGCTTACAACACTTTATATTCCCCTAAAAAGAGTAGTCGACGGAGCCCCGCTTCGCGGGGCCCCTATTTCCGAGTGCAGGGTTTAAAGGGAACCTAACTAACCTAACGGGGGGGTGCCCCAAGTCCCGATTATGGGGGCAGAGATACTTCCGTATGTTCAGTTGATAATAATTCGAGATATTACAATATCGCTAGAGAGACACACGTTATATTGTAATATAACGTGTTTGACAAGTACAATTTAGAGTGCAAGTTAGTATTTTTGATAAGCAATTCGTATTTTTGTTTTCTATATCATATATCCGATGTACGAACCACATTTTTGGTGTGAATTCGATAAAAAAGGTCATCGTTTTGTGTTATTTTTTAGTTTTTTTTGCAGTACTTGTTTAGTTAATTAATTGGTTTTTTTGCACAGCATTCATTTTTCTGGTATGCATTCAGTTAATTAGTGGAGTTACCTAGTGTGCTGAAAAAATATACAGATGTGCATTTAAAAATATCCCTTTATTTATTAATTATGTCCAAATTAATAATATTATTGACATCTGTCATGACGAACAAAACAAAGATAGGGTTTTCTGTTATTATTTAATAACAGCCGCTCAGGCCTATCTTTAGGTTAAGCCGTGCTTGCCTAGGTTGGTCTGTGGATAGTTGACCATGCACCCTTAAATATCGAGTGTCCTCCGTGCCTCGGAAAGCACGTTGAAGCAGAAGCAGTTGGTCCCGGCTGTCATTTGTCCGTCTTTGACAGTCGTTACAGGTAGTTAGTGGCCCAAAAAGTCTGACAACCAGACTTACCAAGTGGTATCGTATTACCCAGTATTAACTGGGTTGTGGAGGTCAGATAGGCAGTTGAGCTGCATCCGGTTAGACTGGAAGCCGACCCCTAGTTGGGAAAAGGCTAGGCAGATGATGATTCCCAACTACATTGTTAAAGGTCAAATGGATATTCCAAGGTAGAAAGTATAAGAACTTTGAAGGCCTGCTGAAATGAAGTATTAAAAATATTGTCGCCTGTAGAGCTCACATAAAGGCAAAAATAATATACTATAGGTCTTGATGGGTAGCTGCAATGTTGAGAAGACAATAATTTATTAGTACCTATTGTAGATTAAATATAAACTAAGTATACGTTTCTCAAAAGCATTTTAGTCTATTTATTCTTTACCTTGGACACCAATGATATTATAAAGTAATTTAACTTATAATGTCATTGTTGGACACAGATAATATTTCCATGAACGCAGCCGATTGCCCCTCAGAACTTTGGCGCGTTAAGTGCGATTCAGAACTTACAAAATGGCGGGCGAATACGCGCTCTCTTCGATTGCACCACCTCAATACGGCCTGAGATTGATTGATCAGCCGCCTGTTTGCGATTGATTTGCTATAGAATTGATTGGTTCAGAGTTTTCTGTGCAGTGAATTAAAAGTAAACAAGGCCACTGTGGTTGGTAGGGAGAAATTGAAAATTACATTTTTGGTTGTTTTTTACACGACTGCCCAGAAAAACGAATATTTATTATGTTTTCAGGTTTTGTGGCTGGAAAAATAAACTTAAACTTGTTTTCAAGTGACCAGGAGATTGAAGAAGGTGTGGAACACTTTAATAACGTTGTACAGCAAAGTGCATGGGAAGCTACCCCAACGAACAGAACTGGTAAAAGCGAAACCGACTGCCCTGCTTCGGTCCAAGAGCTGCTTGCTGAGAAACGTGAACTAAGAAGGAGCTGGCAAGTGAATAGGTATCCCAGTGTCAAGAAAAAACTGAATGCACACATAAAAAAGCTAAAGCAGGCTCTGGAAGAAACTAGAAATGTAGGAGTACAGAGATATCTGGAAAAACTAGATGGAACCGCAAGCTCCAACTACTCTTTATGGAAGGCCACACAAAAGCTTAAAAGACCTCAACTGCACCAACCTCCAATCAGAAAGCTCGATGGTACATAGGCCAGGCCAGCAGTAATGCCGAAAAGGCTGAAGTTTTTGCTAACCATCTTGAAGGTGTATTTACTCCCCACCCCGACGAAGGCTCAAGCAAACTGGACTCTGTCAATGACACACTATCATCTATTCTCCAACTAGACCCACCACTGAGAAAATGTTCTTCCAGCGAAGTTAAATATGCTATCAACAAATTGAGGAACCACAAGGCTCCAGGATACGACTTAATAACCGCGACCATTCTAAAGCAGCTGCCGGAAGTCGCTATAACATTTCTCACGTACCTTTTTAATGCTATACTGCAGCGAACCTATGTCCCCAAACAGTGGAAGGTTGCGCAGATCATCATGATCTTAAAGCCTGGCAAGTCTGAAAATGACGTTAAAGCATATCGTCCTATCAGCCTATTACCGATTGCTTCAAAGCTGCTGGAAACACTATTTCTTAAGCGACTCATGCCGATCCTGGTGGAAAGAAACCTTATTCCTGACCACCAATTTGGATTCAGGAAGGGCCACGGTACAATAGAGCAGGTACATAGACTGGTGGAAAAAATCAACACCTCATTCGAAAACAAAGAGTACTGCTCTGCAGTCTTTCTGGACATTTCGCAGGCCTTTGATCGTGTATGGCACCAGGGTCTACTGGCCAAAATAAAAACGTCTCTCCCAACAAATTTCTACCTGTTTCTGCGCTCCTACCTCAGCAAAAGATTCTTCCTAGTGAAGCAAGGAGATGAGGTCACAAATCTACACGTGATTCAGGCCGGAGTACCTCAGGGCAGTGTCCTGGGTCCCACCTTGTACCCGTTATTTACTGCTGACCTGCCGCTGGATAGAAATGTCCTAACAGGCACTTTCGCCGATGATACGGCCATACTAGCTACTGATGTCTGCCCGAGGGAGGCCTCTGCAAAACTACAAAACAGCCTCAAGTTGATCTCTGAATGGCTTAAAGATTGGAAGATAAAAGCTAACGAAACAAAATCAGTCCAGGTGACTTTTACTACACGTAAAGAAACATGCCCACCTGTGACCTTAAACGATATAGAAGTACCCCAAGCAGAGGTCACTCGATACCTTGGAATACACCTTGACAGACGCCTTACGTGGAGACACCACATATTTACCAAACGCAAAGCCTTAGGACAAAAACTCCGCAGTCTACACTGGATGCTCAATAAAAACTCCCAAATGTCTCTGGAAAGCAAATTGCTTCTCTACAAATGCATACTCAAACCCATATGGTGCTATGGTATCCAGCTTTGGGGAACTGCAGCGAACTCAAACATCGAAATTCTTCAAAGGTTTCAATCTAAAACACTACGACAGATAGTAAATGCTCCCTGGTATGTCACAAACGAAAGAATTCACAAGGATTTAAAGATAAAGACTATCAAAGAGGAAATCAAAGCTAATATCACCACATACTCCACCAGATTAAAGGCTCACCCAAATCAATTGGCAATGAAACTAATGTCAAACCCTGTTACCTTCACAAGACTGAAAAGAAGGGCACCTCAAGACCTACTTACAAACAGCATGAATAAGCTGTAATGCCGATCGGATGAGGCTGTGTCTTCCTACCGTGCAAGATCAGGAACCATCATCTACCTATTGCTGAATGTCTGAGGACAGATTGCATTAAAGAGAAGGGGAAAAAAAAAAAAAAAGTTTTCAGGGTTCATGTATGTATGCTTGTAAGTTTATTTTTTCGAACATAACTTCTAAACGACTAAACCGATTTCGATGTACGTTAGAATCCTTGTGTTGCCTCGGGTAACGTAATCTAGTGAAAAATTGGTTCCGTTTTTGCCATTTGGCTACGGAACCCTAAAAATTAATAAAAAAAAACCCGGCTGCTTAAAAAAAAACTGAAAATAAAAAAACAAGTTCAGTAGATAGGACATATTGACTGTAATAGTCAGGGCCCACTAAATAATCTAGACTTAAATTATTAAGAACCTACATCCAAGATCCGAGAGGAGCGGTGGCTCAGTGGTAGCGGTCCCGACTTACGTTTAGTGAGTCGTGAGTTCGAACCCAGGCAGGCGCATTACTTTGTGTCATTTATTACATCACCGCTGCTCTCAA
This sequence comes from Xestia ashworthii, assembly GCA_950022955.1. Lineage (NCBI taxonomy): Eukaryota > Metazoa > Arthropoda > Insecta > Lepidoptera > Noctuidae > Xestia > Xestia ashworthii. The sequence goes on along the minus strand of OX465560.1, from coordinate 17,355,205 downwards.
AACGGTGAAGGAAAACGTAAGGAAACCGGCATGGCCTAGAACCATAAATTCGAAGACATGTGACATCTACCAATCCGCACTGGGCCCGCGTGTTGGATTATAGCCCATTCCTTCTCATAGAGAGGAGGCCTGTCCCAGCAGTGGAAACATTAATAGGCTGATGATGATGACATCCATTATAAGTTATTAGGTATTTTTACGTATTTGGATTTTTTTTACTTTTGGATGTCTTGGTTGAATTGTAATGGAGTGCGCCATGTTACCGTCGCCTGCACATCAATATACCACAAACTGTCTTTCTCCAAATGATTTTAATCCATAAAATGTTGAGGAATAAACACAAAATATAAAGCTGATAATTTGACAGTTTGTAACTTGATTCGCTAGCGACTGTACAATTGGCTATGATATATGACCAGGCACTGACGAGCGCTTTCTGTGAAGAATAGTGAAATTGTGTTAGGAAAACCAGATAGCGGCGTTAGTTTAGATTAATGCCACGCGCCAAAAGATCCGTGTACAACATGGAACAGGAAACACTTTTTTTTCAATACACTTCCTCGAAAACTGGTTCTTTTCGCACTACGATTAGGTTCAAAATACAGTGTATTTCACACACGTGCGTTTTTCATGTTTTTACCACACATGTGCAGAATGCAAAATTGCCATAGATAACAATACTTAGTCCAAATTGGTTCAATGCATAATTAAAAAAAAAACATTCACCTTTGACTATAGAGTCAGAGGTGAATGTTTTTTTTTTAATATCGACGAAGCCATCTACGCTTCGATCAATTATTATTGATCGAAGGATCTACGTCTTTACGGCGTAAACGTTTTTTGAATATTCTATGAGTTTATAAATTCAATATCATAGATAAACATGATTATTTAAAACTAATATTTACTTTTAACAAATTAACATTTATTTGTGTTATAAATTCAAAAATGTATAAAAACTATTTTTTATATTAGGCTGTATAACGGCTTCATACCTTTGCTTCTCCTTCAACCTGGCGAAAGCAAAAAGCGGAAAAAAGAAATTAAATCATAGTCTCGTAATCTCGAGAGCAATGAATCCGGGTCACTTAAAGAATCCTAAAAATCTCGGAAACTAAAAATGCTAGGTTAATGCAATAAATTGTATTTAATAGACAATGTAATACTCCTTAAATGAAAGTAAAAAAAATATGAGTCACCATACATTTTATTAACACAAAATTACATAAAGAAAAAAACTGCTGATCTCTCCTTAAAACAAAAATAGGAAACATGAAATTTTTGAACTTTATTACGATTTTCTTGAATTTTAATACTTCGTATTGCCTCCTCGTGCTTCCATTACTGCGTTTACGCGGTTTGGCATGCTGTACACCAAGTTCCTTATACGATTTTGGGGAATATTCTCCCATTCCTCTGTGAGAGCAATTTTGAGCTCACGAAGCGTGATTGGGGGAGGGTTTCGTTGTTTTACGCATCTGCCTAGCTCGTCCCAAGCATGCTCGATCGGGTTGATATCCGGGCTGCGCGCTGGCCACTCCATACGAGTAATGTTCATCTCTTGAAGGTAGTCATTCACAATCCTACCTGTATGAGGTCGGGCATTGTCATGCATAAATATAGCATCCTCACGTAAATTGACCATAAATGGACCAACGTGATCATTGAGGATTTCTGCCACATATCTTACGCTAGTTAAAGAGCCGTTTTCTATGATCACCAGCTCTGTGCGACTTTCAGAAGAAATTCCGGCCCACACAAGTACAGACCCACCACCGTAGGCTACTTTTTCTTCGATGCATGCTTGCTTGGATCTTTCCCCTGGTCTTCGATACACTCTGTGTCTTCCATCGTGCTTGTAGAGCATAAATTTTGATTCGTCGGATAACATAACTTTTGACCAATCTTCAATACTCCAATTTACGTGGCTCTGGGCATATCTTAGTCTTGAAATACGATGCCAACGCTCCAGTTTAGGGCCGTTTGCAGGTCTAAGGGGTTTTAAGTTAGATTCAGCAAGCCGACGTCTTACTGTCCATGCACTTGGGTTACTTCCTCCGAGGCGTCGAAACTGATTTGTGAGTTCAGTTCCTGTGAGAAAGCGATTTCGAAGCATGGTGTTCACCAAGTATCGGTCTTCTCGTGCTGTGGTACACCTGGTTCTGCCCGTTCCTGGTCTGCGTAGGTTAGAACCAGTTTCTTCGTAACGTCGGAGAACTCTTTGTACTGTTGACAGCGAAACACCGACAGTCCTGGCTGTATCGCGCTGACTCCGGCCGGTTTCCAGCATTGTAAGTATTCTGGTGCATTCTTCAGGCGTAAGCGACATAATTTCAGCTTGAATAATGAATATAGAGCACTATCAACATGTTTTATGTACCCACATAAATGGCAGATTACAAACAAAAGCAAAACCAAATGCTGTAATTTCGTAGTTCCATCTTCGAAAGTGGCCCTTTTTCAAATTTGATTTTTTTATGATATAACTTTACAATAACTAAGAAGTTTTAATACCTTCATTGAAGGAGTATTACATTGTCTATTAAATACAATTTATTGCATTAACCTAGCATTTTTAGTTTCCGAGATTTTTAGGATTCTATATGTGACCCGGATTCATTGCTCTCGAGTGTAATTCATGACACAAATATTTTACATTCTCATATTTCATTTCTTCAAAAGTGTGTTGAAAAACGTTGTTTGATACACGTGGACATTTGTTATTGCAGTTCTCGGCAAAATGTACTATTTCAATACACTTCCTCGAAAACTGGTTCTTATCGCACTACGATTAGGTTAAACATGCAATGTATTTCACACGGGTGCGTTTTTTGACAGTTTTCCAAATAATAATTCATGACTGAAATATTTTTCGTTCTTTTATATTATTTCTTCAAAAGTGCATTAAAACCTTCGTTTGATACACGTGGACATTTGTATGAAACTTTCTCCACTTGTATCAAAATGTACTATTTCTGTTCCGTGGTGCAGGTACATACTACGAGTACCTACAACTACTATCAAGAGAATAATTTGGTTTGATAATAATTACCAAGGCTAATTCACAACTTGAGAGGCCCGCGGAGCATGCGTAGTTCACACAAACGTAATACCAAAATAATTTGTAAGTAAATCAAACATATTAATAATGTAGTGTTTATTTATTTATTTAGATTGGATTACAGAATATCTAGGTTCCCAAATATATATTTTGAATGGACGATTTAAACAAGAATAGGCTTGTGTCCTAAAAAAATCTAATTAGTCTGTCAGTTAGATTATAAAAAAATATTTGACCCGTATAAACCAAAATTGACGAAGATACGACGCTTTTAAAATTCGCAATACGTCACGCCGTGCTATAGTTTTTAGTGCGTTGTGACGTCACGAGCCCCCACTCCTGAGTTTTGATGCGTTTTATCTTTGTCAGTACTCAGTGATTTACAAAAACAAAAAATACGTGTCCATTATTTTCCAATACTCTAACTGACGGACTAATTAGTTTTGCAATTTATTGATGGTGGAAACTAGCCTATTATGAGAAAATTAATTGTATAAGTATAGGAATTTTAAATTCCTCATAACTCGTCTTAATATCATTGTCCTTTAACAAGCAGTGATAGCCTTAAGTGGTGTAACCTTCGGACGACCAAGTTAAAGGTCTCGAGTTCGAACATAAGACACGCATCACTGATTTTTCGGATTCATGTGCGTATTGTATAATTATCACTTGCTTCGGTGAAGGAAAACATCGTGATGAAACCAGCATGCCTGAGAGATGTTCCTCGACGGCATGTTAAGCCACGTCAGAGGCCGATGGGCGGCTTAAGGACTCTGACACCAGGTTAGGCAACTAACCACACGATAAAGAAGACTTTAGTCCTTCCATATAGACAAGTAGTAAAAAAAAACCCTTAAGTAAATCAGTCGAGAAACAGCTCGGAAGGATCTCAGTATGTCTGGTCCCACGGACCGACCTTGACAAATCGACGCATGCGGCTGATATTATCTAGCTAGAGTTTTCGTTAACAAATTTAATCCCTTTATAATGCAACGTTGAATCTTCAACTGCCTAGCCTTTTCCCGACTATGTTGGGGTCGGCTTCCAGTCTAACCGGATGCAGCTGAATATTTTACATGGAGCGACTGCCTATCTGACCTCTACACCCCAGTTAGTACAAGGTAATACGATACCTACCCCTTGGTAAGACAATAAATATCCTAAAATAAAAATCAAATTGAATAATAATATTTAAAGTTTATCAGTGTTGGTATCTTTTTTTTTTTTCTTAATGGAAATCATCAAATGACTTCTCCCACTCTGGGCGGAGCGGGAGGGAGTGTCAGACTATTACTGACTGAAACCCATCCTGTATGTTCTGGGGCCACGGTATCTCTTTCAAACAGTCCCGCAGCCCCGGCAGGCTTCGGCCCTTGCGGGCCCCTTCCTTTATACCTACTGACATCTCTTTGAGGCGCGCGTGGAACACGAACGCGCCGTCGACACGGCCTGTCGTCATAAGGCGGCCCACGCCTACGGTGGCCGGGGGCCACCACGTGGCCCCCGACGCGTCTCCCAAGGCGGTTGGGGCGAGAGGTTCTCTCCCTCTCGCGTTCCGCCACCTCCTTCGCTAGCATGATTGCTTTGCCTTAGGTGACGGCTTCCCATTCCGTCTCGTTTCGGACCACGGATTGAACCAGGGCCGGACGCGAGAGGTCGCTGCACACCCCAGTTAGTACAAGGTAATACGGTACCCCTTGGTAAGACAATAAATATCATAAAATAAAAATCTAAATTGAATAATAATATTTAATGTTTCTCGGTATATTGTGTCTCAATTTTCATTGTGGCCATTTTATTTCTGTACAGTTTGCCACGCTTGTAGGACAATTTATTGATTTTAATCTGTATTGGATAAACATCAAAGAAATGTAGGGATTTTTTGCATAGTTTGAGGTTAGTGTCGATAAAGACCCTTCATTTTCGATATACTTGGAATAATCAAAAGGATTTTCTTCAGAGTTTGATTTGAATCGTTGATTTGCGTCTCGTCCTGGTATTGGCGCAAAAGCCTGTAGATACTCGTAATCCATCCAACGTTTAGCTGCAGACGCTGCACTATCCATATTTGTACTCATACCACAATTACACAGAAAATCATGCGTATCAACAAAACTGGAAGAATTACTTTGATATCCAGGGTTCCTCTTACCGTACACCTTATATTTCAACGGCATCGCATTCTGCAGGAGCATAGTCAAAGTAGGGCTGCGTTTTCTCAATTTCATATTCATTTCGTCGCATAGTTCCTGACAAAATTGTATTTTGTTACCCTTGGAAGAAGTGAAGGGGTTTTCTCCATACTGTGATGACTGCGACGGTGCCGGTTGATGGAGAAAGAACACCCAGCAAATAACTGTAACAAAAGGTTGAGTTTCAGATTCGTTGTCTACTCATATTTGTTAGCATGACAAATCTCTAAATGCGTATCGCGTTCATGTTCATGTATTTGTAAGAGTCAATCCACACGATGTTTTGCTACACCGATAATAATTTAATACGTTTCTCTTTTACCGGTGTGGTATAAAGGGTGTAAAAAATCACTTAACGAATCCGAAAGGCACTTGTTCTCCCCGTCATTGCGATATTATTTTGTTCTACACCATACCTGAGAGCCTTCTAGTTACGGAGATATTGGGGGTCAAAGTTCCAACTTGTTGACAAGTTTTTGTTTAGATACCTACAAGTTTTTACTGTGTTTTACTTTTATTTTAAACACCTCTACAACCCCCGTACTATTCAATCCATCCATCAGCACAATTTTTTGAGTGCGTTACATTGAGTTCTACCACAAAACATGAGTTTTCACCCCAAAAAAAAATCGTTTCCCAGCAATAATGTTTGCGTCAAGTTACTTAGTTTGATGTACAGAATGCTTTGTTGACGGCCTCGTGATGAGGTTCTTTGCACCCTGTATGTCAGGTCAGCCAGACAGGTTGTCAGCTGTGGATGCTTTATTATTAAAATTTTGAGCCGGTGCACGCTGTGCACGGGCACGCGGCGCATTTTAATTTAACTGCGCGGATTCATTTGTTTGGCAACGTGGGTCTGACCTACGATTCCACTGCAGTACACAATACACGCCCACGACTAATGTACCTACAACTGTAGCGTGCGTAGCCCACCGCGGCATATTCGTGTATAGGATGTACCACATGCACAGCGTGCATAGCGTACTTGACAGTGTTGAGCTATGTGAGCGTCTTATTAGAGCAAACTAATTGACGTCAACTCATGCATAGCGTGTCCATGGTTTGCAGCGAACACAGTTACATACATTTTCTTGCACAGCGATGCTTAAAACTCGTGCGTAGCCTCTCCGTGCGTAGCGGTGGGTATGAAGAAACAGATCGGCCGTTATTCCATACAAACGTAGTCGCCTGTTCCCTCCCTGGCTAATGGTTTTGTGTACTTTTAATTGGCATTTTCTGCTGTTGTCTCTTTCGCGGTTGTTTTGGCACAGCGCAACAGCAACACATTTTACAAATACCAATATTTCAATTCTCTCGCTCTAAAGGTGGATGCATACCTATCCGCGCCGAAGGAATCGACCGCGCCGAAATCGAATTTTAGAATTACTTGTATGAAATCACACTTATCTGCGTCGAATCGGATGAATAGATGACGTCATACGTATGAGAAAAAATTCTTTCGGCGCGGTCGATTACTTCGGCGCGGATAAGTGTGCGTCCACCTTTACTCACCATCTGCCTAACCTTTTCCCAACTAAGTTGTTGTCGGCTTCCAGTCTTACCGGATGCAGTTGAATATCAGTATTTTACATGAAACGACTGCCTATCTGACCTCCACAACCTAGTTACTCCCGGGTAATACGATACCCCTTGCTAAGACTGCTTATCAGACTTTTTGTCAAAGATCTACAAATGATAGCCGGGATCGAGGCACGGAGGAAACTCGGTATGATATGGGCCGTCACCCATCCACAGACCAACCTAGGCAAGCATGGCTTAGCCTAAAGATTGATCCGAACGGCTGTTATTATATAGCCACGAGCTACTCCCTCGCCCTTACTGTTTCCTCTTAATACCCTATGTACTATAAGTAGGTACGTTAAGTGAAATACTTGTACATAGAAACTAAACAAACAAAAGAGTTTTAAGTATTTCACCTAACATGGTAACTAACACTGGTACAGGACCATCAGGTATTTTCAACAAACAACTTACGAGAAATAGTAATCGCCCATTTCATGTCGAGACTGTAAATTGACGCAACACACTATGAAGAGTTCCCGCTTGGCAGTAAAAACGTATACGCTTTAGTCTTAAATATTACATGTTTATAATTAATTATGCATGATTTCGCGTCTGTATTTCGATTTGTTGCTATTAAGGCCTCGGCCATACTGGTAAATCTGGCAACTAATATTGGTTGATATCAACTTCACGTATCTTCTCTACTTGGTCGTATCTTGAATAACTCCTTTCCGCTCCATTCATCTTCGCTGTTTTTTGTGCCCGATTTCGACTGCTACTTAAAAAAATCATTAAAAAGTATATAAAGGGTGTAAAACACCTCTTAACGAAGACGAAAGGCACTTGTTCTCCCCATCATTGCCATCATTTTTTTGTTCTACACCATACCTGGGAACCTTCTAGTTACGGAGATATTGGGGGTCAAAGTTCCAAGTTTTTCACAAGTTTATTTTTAAATACAAGTTTTTAATGTAAGATGTTTACTTTAAACACATCTACGATCCCCGTACTATTCAATCCATCCATCAGCACAATGTTTTAAGTGCGTTACATTGAGTTTTACCACAAAACATGATTATTCACCCCAAAAAAAAGGTCGTTTCCCGAAAATAATTTTTGCATAAAGTTACTTAGTTTGATGTCCAGAATGCTTGGTTGACGGCTTCGTGATGAGGTGGTTTACACCCTGTATGTAGTATATCAACTGTCTGGTGGAACTTCGAACTCAGTACCTCATCCTCAGTAGTCGCACTTTCTACACCAACGAGGTAACAATCATTTAATTAAAATTAATAATGTCTAGTTATTGTTATCCGTCAGTGTGATTTTCTGCCTGTGGCTAATATAATATTAATCATAATCAGAGACATAGAATTTAAATTGAATGTTAATGAAGTACAGGACTTTTTTTTAGTCTCATTTTTTAATTTCATGATTTTTATAATTTCTTAGTTTCATCAATGTGACCGTCCGTTTAAAATGTTAAAAATAGAAAAACGCCGTGCAACAATGAATTTAATATCATGCAAGTATAAAGAGGTCCTGTCTCAAAAATCAACATCTTCTGCTTAGCCTTTTGCCCAACTATGTTGGGGTCGGCTTCCAGTCGAACCGGATGCAGCTGAATATCTGTATTTTACATGGAGCGACTGCCTATCTGACCTCCACAACCCAGTTAGTACTGGGTAATACGATACCACTAGATAAGACTGCTGGTAAATAATATCAGCCGCTCAGGTTGATCTTTAGGTTAAGCCGTGCTTGCCTAGGTTGGTCTGGGGATGGGTGACCACCCATTACATACCGAGTTTCCTCCGTGGATCGGAAAGCACATTTAGCAGTTGGTCCCGGCTGTCATTTGTAGATCTTTGACAGTCGTTACAGGTAGTCAGTGGCCCAAAAGTCTGATTACCAGCCTTACCAAGACTTATGTATTACCCAGTACTAACTGGGTTGTGAAGGTCAGTAGGTAGTCGCACCACGTAAAATACTGGTATTTAGCTGCATCCGGTTAGACTGGAAGCCGATCTCAACATAGTTGGGAAAATGCTAAGCAGATGATGATTAAAATTAGAAAACAAGGTTTTACCAACTAACGTTCTTTAATTACTTATTAGTTTCTGCTTATCTCGGTGGGATACAGGCGTGATTTCACGTTTGTAAGTTTCAAGATAATCGATATTGAAGTTTGTGTAAAATAATACGGGTTCACGTTGTCCAATGTTTCGGAATGCCCTCTTAACATGTCAACCGTTTTCGGTCCTTATCAGACACTAGGCCTTTAAAACTGCGGCAGACATTAGAATGTATGACTGAGAAACGGGGATAACAAATATTTCCTTTAGTAAGAACTAGCTTCTAGAAGCGGCTCCGTGGTTATGAAATACAATCCTGTGACACTCTGTAGTACTAGATGTCCATCATCATTGAAATCGAATTAATAGTTGAAAACGTGGGTACAAAAAGAACACAAACAAAGTATCGATTTTTACGCTCCTATAGGTTGTGCTCATCTTGTATGGACAAACCGCCGAACGACGTCGATAAAGCCCGCCATACTATTCCCTGCCCACTGTAAGGCGCGGATGCAGGTGGCGCGGTGCGGACGAGGTGATGGGGCGTGGCGCCACTTCTTTGATATTTCATACAAAATGTATATTGGTAGGTGTGGCGCGACACATACTGAGATGGCGTGGCACGGGCGTGGCGAGGGCGCCGCGCGGCCACCACTTCCTCGCCCTTCTTGCACCCATAGTTAGCAGTGGCATGCACAGGGCGGGAACAAGACGGCTAAAATGCGTGACAATTTAGACTTTAAAGACTAGAATACGCCCGCGCCTCGGCATTCAGACACCGTTAACGCGCCTGTTCTGCGCTGCGCCGGCGCTACGCCATAACCTCGCCCGCGTCGCGTCACCACCATACGCCATACGTTTTTGACCCGCGCCTAACTTCTGAAAGCCAGAATCAACAGTGGCGACCACCAGAAAAGCGCCGAGATAATTTAGCTCGGCGAAGTCCCAGATAATGAATTTAACTGTCTTGGAACCCGCAACGAAATTAATCAGAAAGTATAGCGGAGGAGTAGGAAAAAGCCGTAATTTCCACTTCCCTCCATATCAGCAGGAGACAGAACGAAACAAGGCCAGTAGGCATAAAGGAACGTTTACAACTGGGATAGGCCAAGTTGCCTAGCACCACGGATAAATATTAACATTAATGGTCCTAAGTTGTGACTTGTGAGCCAATTTGATTCCAATAAAAGGTAGGTATGGCAAAAACGTTTGAACGCACGGGTTCCCGTTTCCACAAAGTCCGTGTAGTAAATAACTCCGGATGTAACCTGTACACTATCCAACATAATATTGCGTTCATTTTGCCAAAGACTACACTCCCTGACTCCCATAAAATGTGATGTGCAGATTGTACGCCGTCGATCAATATATGTGTTGTGAACCTGGTGGAATCCTAATAGGTAAGTATTTACATTTTGTTATAACTATCGCTTTCTTATTATAAAACAAATGGAACGGGTATAGCCCGATTGCAACATCCGTGGTCGCGGGGCGACAAGTATTGGAGGTACCGCGACAGCAAAGCGAAGGCGTTTATTCAACTACCCTCACTTGATCTTCATAAATGTTAATTAGCGCCGGTAGGAACAGCACACTACACTAAGAATGTCCGTATATTGAGGCGATTTCACTTTATCTTTATCATCACTAAATCAACTTTAATGAAATCTTCTTGAAAAGGTTCCCAATTTCGTCCCTCACCCCTTTCACATAAGGCATGAATGCTGGCTGTCTGGTTACTTCAATGTGTCTTTGCTTCTGCTTGCATCTGCTATCAGGACGCCATCCATTAGTCCTGTATCCGTTTCGTTTTAGAACCTCCTGAACATGTTCCAGCTCTCCGGGCAGATGTTAAGGGTCACAGAGGTCATAGCTCTGTTCATAAGAGAAGAAACTACTGACTGAAGATGTTCTGGATGATGATGTGAGGCAGCATTCAGATATCCGTGTGTGTTGGGTTTCTGTACGGTGCCATTGGCTTCAACCATGACTTTTAAGTCTAAAAAAGCTAAAGATCTGTTATCCTCCATCTCATACGTGCACCTTATCTTCGGGTTTATGGAGTTAAGACGTTCAGTCAGTTGGTCAATTTCCTGTTTACCTCCACTGATAATGCAGAAAACATCGTCGACGTAACTTTTCCAGTCTTACACCGTGAGCTGTCATATTGATCATAGTCTCAAAGTGCTCCATCCAGATATTGGCAAGTACAAGAGCTACAGGACTACCCATAGCTACGCCGTCAATCTGAAGGTAATGTTGCCCTGGGTTTAAGAAGAAATTTCCAGTGATCACTAAGTGTACCTACTCGTCAAGTGAAATCGCCTCAATATACGGACGCTGTTGGTGTAGTGTGCTGTCCTTGTGTGAACCGGCCCTAATTATAGAAATTATAGTGAAAATGAAACACAAATCAAACGAAGAAAGACGAACACACAAACTAGGAAGGAATTACACATTAAAAGGTAATGAACGCCAGCTCCATACAGCCAATTTTCTTTACAATGGTCATCCTTCGCCATCTATCGTTTTTTGGCGGAAGCTGGTCTTGAGAAAACCTTTAATTATTATTTTGTTCCGCTGTGGCTGTCGCAAACCGCGTGCAACTTGAACGTGTAGCTTGTGGACGAACGGTTAAGCTTCTTGGATTTAGGTGACGGACTAATTTATATGTTAATACGTAAGGGACTAGCTGGTAGAGTTACCAGGACAACAGGGTGTGTCAGGAGGACAGGTGGGGAGACGTGATGCATTTACGAAAATTAGCGTACGTTGTGGCCTTCAAGAAAGCGATAGTCTTTTTTAAACTTTCACGATCAGAAAACTTTATAAAACACTAGCGGACGTCATGCGGTTTCACCCGCATAGTTCCCGTGCCCGTGGGAGTACGGGGATAAAAATATAGCCTATGTTACTCGCTGATAATGTAGCTATCCATTGCTGAAAGATTTTTTTAAAACGGTCCAGCAGTTTTTAAGCCTATTCATTACAACCAAACAAACAAAGTTTTCCTCTTTATAATATTAGTGTAGACTAGCTGACCCGCGCAACTTCGTCTGCGACACATAAGTGAAAGACAGGGTAACAGAGAGTGGGTCGTAAGCACCTCTAATACAATTGTCAAAGAGCACATCACATCACACACATCATTCCGCATAATGAAAAGCGCGTCCGGTACATGATCATTATTTTGCTGCTGAGTTATTTAAAACGGTGTATCTCTGATATTCATTCAAATCAAATTACGTACCTATCCAAGGGCAAGGGCATGTTTAAAATTAAATACTTGTGATTAACAACGTATTTATTTTGATAAGGATAAATTACCATGTTTATAAAAACAGTTTAAAGGGCTTCTCTCGACGTCCTAACGTCTTCATCCTTAGACACTCGATGACAGTCTGCTGTATACTGTTGCGGACCTCTTACAACTATAAGCCATTTCAAATTTCGAACTCTACGTGCCTATGAGGCCGTGTCCTAAAATGCACAACCTCTTTAAAGCTTAGAAACCTTCAAATGCGGTGTTAATATAGTACGGTGACTATCGGGACATTCCAATTTTAAAGAGTATTAGCACCAAGTTTTTATGTGAGTCCAATCTTTTTTGAATAAAATAGGATTGAGTTTTCAAACATTTATCAAAATAACATGTAGTTTAAATCAAAAGCACTAAGGTCCATGTTCACCAAAAACATGACGGTCTGATTATCTAAAAACAGCTGTTTAAAACACATTTTTGTATGGGAGCATGTCACAGGGACAGCGGTTTTTAGAAAATCAGACCGTTATCTCTTCGGTGAACATGGACCTAAGGAGTGTTGATATCAAATTCGAAACAAATCACCGCCAAAATAACTTTCTACCCCTTTTTTCATCAATTCAATTTCAATTAAACACGTCTTCCATCAATTCTGTTAAAAATTTGAAATAGATTGGACCAGTAGTTCGTTGTATTATTTTATTTGTAATAATTATGTAATAAACAGGGTGGAAACGGTTAACGGGGCAGTAAAGGGAGCTACCTTAACCGTTGAGTATATGAAACAGGATCGATTGGCATCAAAAGAATGTTGTGTAAAATAGCAATTTTCTTGCCACCCCTACGATTTTTTTTTAAATCTGTGAATGGGGATCAAAATTTCACGAAAAATTTCGGATGGTTTTCCAAGACCATTTTCATGTAGCTGCAGTGACTTTTTGAGTACTCTAACCTGGGTTGGTCTGGAAGAACTTTTTGATCAGTGTCGGAAAGAAGATCGATTGGCATCAAAAAAATTGTTTTATGTAAAATGGCAATTTTCTTGCTAACTGTACTTTACTTTTTTATTAAATCTGTGAACAACATTTCTCGAAAAAAATACGGGTTGTTTTCTAAGACCATTTCCGTGTAGCTGCAGCTCCCCTTACTTCCCCGTTTACCGTTTCCATCCTGTATTACCAACTACTTATACCGAGGAAAGCCGATTTTCTTGAGTTCCGTTATTTTGGGCGTATTCACTTCAAAAATCAAATTTCAAAAAAATTGAGAAATTATATTTACCTGTTTTAGATTTGAAGTATTTACAGCAACTTTTAAAGGTTTACACTTCATTGGATTTTATTCTATAGGTGTATGAAGTTAGTTAATTTTAAACACAAACCCTCTTTTTTACGTCTCTGGGTGAGATTTAAAAAAAATGCTGAAACAGGTATTTCTTTATTTTTAATAATAAGTATTTACTCTAAGTTTTATGATTCTAGAACAATCTAAAAATTTTTTTTCATACAAACTTTACCCCCCCTTTTCACCCCCTTTTTCCACAATTTTTCATAATTTCTATAGCCTAAATGTTATTCTGAGTTTATTTAAATAGAATAGTGAAGTTTTCATCAAAATCCGTCCAGCAGTTTTTACGTGATGCGCGTTCAAACAAACAAACAAACAAACAAACAAAAATTTTAAAAATGGTTTTAATATGTTCAGTTACTTATTTTAAGTCACCCTGATCGGTTTTTTTTTTGAAATCTTCAATGTACAGATTTTTTGGTCTCAACGATTTTATTATATGTATAGATATGGAAACGGGTATTTTCGAGGAAGTGTATTGAAAAAGTTATAACAGAAGTTGAACGAATGTGCAAAATGAAAACGTGGACCAAACGTTTTCATTTAAATCTGTTAATACTACCAGGGTCGCAGGAATCTAATAGAGTTTATTCCGAATTTATATTGATACTAGGATCTAGTATCTATCTATCCCGTAGTTTTTAAGTTTGTTGGTTACATACAAAAAATCTTTCCTCTTTATTATATTGGTTAAAAAACCCCTATTTCTTTATTTGTGACAAACTTAATACCTATACACAGGGTACGCAAATCAAATAGTAGGGGTAAGATTTAAGGATGAGAGGGCATTTTCCCGGCGCCTGATTGAATAGTCCCTTCAGAGTCCATCCATCATCCGAGTATCGGGTTTATTCAGCCGTATTTCTGTATTAATGTTATAGATATTCCCTTTTTATACCGTATATAAAATCTTCGAACTGATTGGAATGAGCGTTTTAGGCGCGAAAAGATTTGTATGCGTTTTTTTTTACTATACTTGTCTATGCAATATGGCTAGGACTACGTGTAAACGTTAAATGCGCAAAACCTGAAAATAGTTTGTTCAGAATCACAAGCAGAATCAATTGAACCACTTTTTAATATAGGTCACATTTTCAAAATTCTTCGTTAACAATGTTGCCCTGTGTATTTAATAATAGGTCAAGCTATCACATGCGCAAACCCGCCAAAATAGGTGAACAAACAAACACAAATGATTGTCGTCCAATTTAAATGTTCTAACGCGTGATAATAATAGTTCTTGCCAGTAAATCTAATTGCCAGTAAAACTAAAACAGCACATAAAACCTTTAATTTTTTTTTGTTTTTTTTTTTGTCTCGGAATTAGGTCAATTGAATTAAAAATCATTTGGGGTGTCTGACGTTTTGCGCATTTAACGTTACACGTTGTATTTTATATTAATACGAATCTATAAAAGGAGTTGATAATAACAACTTGTGTTTTTTTGTTTTGTTTGTTACTACGAGTACGTCTTTCAAGTTTTATATACCAGTAAAGACCAAAAAAACAAAATATGCGGGGCAATCTTTGGGGACTGCCGATAGAAGTGAAAATAAATAGATACCCTGTTTGAATTGAATTCTAATAAACAAATAAAAGAGATCAAGTTATGAATAAGCCTTGATGATTATCATATTTTATATTGTTGTTTTGTATTTTTAACCGACTTCAAAAAGGAGGAGATTTCCAATTCGTTGGAACCCTTTTTTATGTATGTTCCCCGATTACTCGAAGATGGCTGGACCGATTTGTATTTTTTTTATTTTATTTGAAAGGGTATACTGCCCAAGTGGTCCTATGATCATTAAGTCAGGATCTGATGATGGGATCTTGGAGAAATAGAGAGAACTCTTCAAATTTTATAGCCACACTTAAAGCGATTTGGGTAGTTTTTGGAAGAGTACTTTATCTTATCGGAGTGGTCCCATTTCAATTTGGTGAAGATCTGATGAAGAACTTTGGAGATAGGCAACGAAACTCCTCAATAAATGTCTTGTCTATAGTGTGCGGTAGTCCGTAGTGTATATTACAAATTCATCCAGTTCCATGGAACTACCGGGAGAAAAAAAACCCAGTAGTCCCATAATGGAACTACTGGGATACGGCGATCTTGTAATTACCTCCACAAAATTCATAATTATCAAGGATGAGTAGATTACGAAGTAAAATATATTGACTTCGCGTTGGGTAGAGGGGTACTAATTTGAAATAAGTGACAAATGGCAGACTACGACTAATAGCAATGACATGCCGGTTTTCTCGCAATGTTTTGAAAGCATTGATGATGAAATAAATAACACAAAGTAATGCGCACGCCTGAGTTCGAACCCACGACTGTTGGTAAGTCGGCGCCGCCACCACTGGGCCACCGCTAATCCAGATAAAGGTTTGAAAATATTATAAAATGTATATTAATTTTGATCTATGAGCATTATTACGCAAATATATTTTATTGATACAAAAAGATCCCACGTCGCATTGGCTTGTATGAAAACCGTTGGTGTCTTTCACACGGCTCGCTTGTTGACCGAGAATTGCCTACATTAAAGGGTGTAAGAAACCCCATAACGAAGCGAAAGGCACTTGTTCTCCCCGTCAATGCCCCCCCCCCCCGCCATGCCCCCCTACCCCTTCCTATTTATTTTTGTTTTACATCATACCTGAACCTTCTAGTTACGGAGGTATGTGGGGTCAAAGTTACAACTTTTTGACAAGTTTTTTTTAATAAGCACAAGTTTTAAATGTAAGATTTTTACTTTAAACACCTAAACGACCCCCGTACTGTTCAATCCATCCATCAGTTTTCACAATTTTTACCCAAAAAAATTCCTTTTCCAGTAATTATTTTTGCGTAAAGTTATTTGGTGTGACGGCTTCGTGATGAGGTTGTTTACACCCTGTATACTTTATTCTAGGAGCTCGTGGCTAAATAATAACAGCCGCTCGGGTCAATCTTTAGGTTAAGCCGTGCTAGCCCAGGTTGGTCTGTGGATGGGTGACCACCCTTACATACCGGGTTTCCTCCGTGTCTCGGAAAGCACGTTAAGCTGTTGGTCCCGGCTGTCATTTGTCCATCTTTGACAGTCGTTACAGGTAGTCAGTGGCCCAAAAAGTCTGACAACCAGTCTTACCAAGTGGTATCGTATTACCCAGTATTAACTGGGTTGTGGAGGTCAAATAGGCAGTCGCTCCATGTAAAATACTGGTATTCAGCTGTATCCGGTTAGACTGGAAGCCGACCTCAACAAGTTGGGAAAATGCTAGGCAGATAATGATATACTTTATTTTAGACTAGCTTCTGCCCGCGACTTCGTTCGCGTGAATTTTTGATATCGCAACGTATCGCCTGCTCAACGGAAGCTTTTTTCTCGCTTGCTTTTTTATTGCTGCTCCGCTAAATATATTAAGTATTAAGTATAGATACCAACGGATTTTTTTTTAATAGCGGCCTATCGAGAAACATCTTTGAAATATAGACCCGCGTGGTGGATTAGGTTTGTGGGTACCTTAACGCGGTCAAGGTGTTCCTGATGTGGGATCAGAGGCCCTACTCCCTAACGCTTCGTCCGGTTAGTCGGATCTATCCGTCTCTATCGCGCACGTCTGCAGATGAGTGCGAGTGAGAGAGACGGATGGATCCGAATATACGGACGAAGCGTTAGAGAGTAGGGCCTCAGGCTTTATTGATTACTAGCTTATGCCCACGGCTTCGCCCGCGTACAAATTATACAGGGTGGAAACGGTTAACGAGGCAGTAAGGGGAGCTACCTTAACCGTTGCAGCTACACGAAAACGGTCTTGGGAAACTATCCATAATTTTTAGTAATTTTTTTTTGATTTAAAAAATGTACAGTTAGCAAGAAAATTGCCATTTTACATAAAACATTATTTTGGTGCCTATCGATCCTGTTTCTAATACTGATCAAAAAGTACTTCTAAACCAACCCAGGTTGGAGTACTCAAAAAGTAAGAAATCGCAAAAAACGTAAAGTTACGTACCGCGCGTCTTCGTGATCACTTCACTTACTTATTTTTTTGTTTTCAGGTTCACAAATTCTTTCTTAGAACCTGCTATGATTTCGAGTGAGTTTTTGATCATAAACAAGGTCATCATCATCATCATCAGCCTTTTAATGTTCCCACTGCTGGGACAGGCCTCTTCTCTATGAGAGGGAATGGGCTATAATCCACCACGCGGGCCCAGTGCGGATTGGTAGATGTCACATGTCTTCGATTTTTTGGTTCTAAGACACGCCGGTTTCCTCACGATGTTTTCCTTCACCTTTTTGAGAGCAGTGGTGATCGTATAAATTACACAAAGTAATGCGCCTGTCTGGGTTCGAACCCACGACTCGGCTCGTAAGTCGGGACCGCCACCACTGGGTCACCGCTGCTCTCCATAAACAAGATCAAATAAAATAAAATAAAAAAGTGGTCCAAAATTTGCAATTTCTGACTTTTTGAGTACAATAAGTTCGTCCTAAAGAACTTCTTGATCACTTTTAGAAACAGGATCGATTGTCATCAAAAAATGGTTTGTGTAAAATGGCAAACTGTACTTTTTTTTTAAATCTGTGAATGCGGATCAAAATTTTACGAAAACTCATGGATGGTTTCCGAAGACCATTTTCGTGTAGCTGCAATCCCTTACTGCCCCGTTTACCGTTTCCACCCTGTATAATAAAACCTTCCCCGAGAACCACTCCATCCATTGGTGAAAACAGCATGATAATCGGTGCAGTAGCTTTTGAGTTAATCGCGAACAGACAGACAGGCAAACGCGGTGGAGGACTTTGTTTTCTAACAATGTAGTGACGATTTTTTTTTGGCGGCTGTATTTTATGTTTTGAGTTTTTCAGGCGATGCTACCACATGCGAGGCGACCCCAAATATTCCTGTAGCGATCCACAATGTTCAGTACTAAACCCCAAAAACCTATTACTAAATTAATTTACATTACAACAATCACTGTATATAAAAGCGGCCATACAAACCAGGTTAATACACTTCATTTGTTTAACAACTTCAGGCGAGTGAGTGGGACGGAAATATGAGAGTAGCATGAGAGCGACAGTGACGGAAAACAATAGAACATTGAAAGCATGCGAGCAGTTTGCGGATCGCACAAAGGATTCGGGGTCACGAGGCTAACAGGGGAGAATTACCCTGAATATGGGGAGAATCATCTAGCATTGTAAAACAATGTTTCAGTATAATTCCAAATTGGATTTAAAGTATCATACGTTTAAGGTACGATTTACAGTTTTTTTTTATGGAATATAGGAAAATGAGTTGACTGTTCTATAGCCAAAGTTCATATTCACAGGTGCGCTCGGGTACTATCGCCGTTCCTCGCACATAAATTTACCGCAATACTGCTCTGCTCCCGGTCACCCAAAGGACGTTCGAGGACGCGCGAGGACGTGCGAGAATTCGCGAGACTCTATAGTTCACTTTCTAAACTTCACTCTGGAATTCGGTAACTAGTTCCAAAGCGCTCTGTTATTTATTTTTTAAAAATAAAATAAAATTAGTTTATGTACACCTTGAAGTAAAAATGTTGTTTACAATACAATTAGGCCATTTAAAGTAGTATGTTTAAGTTTCAGCCAACACCTAAGCTAAGACAACTTTTATGATTTATCGAATCTTATAGTCCAGAACTCTTAATCAGGCTATACCTATTGTATTACTCACAAATACTTTTATAGATACTTCCTCACGTTTAATATGTAATAAATTCTCAGAAAGCGGCTGTAACGATTGCATTTTAAAAGGACGTATTCGAAGTTTTGCCGTTTTCGCTGATTTATGCGATTTTACAGTAGGACTTCTATGAATAATGCAAAACATGAAAGATCATTTCAATTACAATCTACCTCTTAGAGATTACGTCTATGCATAATAGTATGAGTTATCTACACGTTATTATTAATACTGAAAGTAATTTCAGGAAATGTAGAAACAACGGAAAACATGAATTTCGCGAAACAATTTCCCAACACTAGCAACCCCGCGCTGTAAGACCACCGGGAATCGGGAGCTTGCCCGAGCGCGCTTCAGTCGGCCGCGGGAGCTCGGCCTTGCCACACGGCCCGAGCAATCGATTGCTACAACCCAACAATCGAATTAAAATCGAACACTAAATCCACAATAACCTCACACAACATCAATAAAACAATATTCTAATTTCAAATATTTGACCGGTGACAGTTGAATCGAGATCGGTTTCGTGTTCTATTTATGAAATGAAAGTAGGTTGTGAGAGTGCACAGGATACGGTAGTGAAACAGGGATATTATTAAAAATAAGCTGTTTTCACACTGTTGTTGTGAGGGCGAAACCAGGTGAGTTCCTCATTTATTATTTAAGGAAACGTTTTCTTCTTGCTGTGAACAACTAATTGTCTAGGGACTGTGCCTTTACAGCGTGATGGCTGTATTTTAGAGCGGAAACTGTTTTTGTTTTTTTTTTTATCTGTAACCTTTTTATTTTTTAAACTTCCGCATCCTAATAAATAAAATTGTTACGCTGCGCTGATACATATTTTTTAAAAGATCGGAGTTCTGACAGTGAAAGTTTGAAATCCGGTATATTGCACGTTTTTGAAAAAAGTAATTTTCTTCGAGTGATTGAATTTTGTTAATCAAAACCATTTGTTTCAAATAGGTGGCTATATTTATATTAAAAAAGCGTTAATTTTAATCTACACCATGTGAATTTCCAAACCGTAAAAGCTGTAACATTTTCAACGCTCACCCCAGCGTCGAGAGTTCAAAGTCTAAAGTGCAATAAAATTGAGGTATTAAAGGTTCATTTGGGTATTCCATAATTGAAAACAGTGATGAAGGCAGTGATTTGTCAGCCATCATCTTTGAGTACCCAGTATTTCCGCATTTTACACGGAGTCACGTGGTTGTACTCAAAATCGGTATTGGAAGGATTTTGAAATATTGTTCAATTCGATTTGAGGCAAGGACGATTTTGTTTTTTTTTTAATTTCCATGTTAATTTATGTCAGTATCGGGTTTACTTTGTCTATAGAAACCATTACAGTCCGAGAAACACGTACGACGCAGCGTTTCCGAGAAATCGGCCTTTTGACATTTTTATACTTTGTAAACTTAGAAAATCAACATATTTTGACGTTTAGTCAAATGATAAAAACATTTAAAATTATGGAAAAAAAAAATAGTTCACGAAATACAAAAGGTACCTTAAAATACTGCACTTAACCCAACACTTAAATTATTTTTATGTATTTATGCAAAAAATAATGTTAAGTACATTAAAAACACTTCAGTTTTCAAAACCCTGATGATTCCATGTGTGCAAAGATGTGAGTTCGATTGATTATTTTTTTTAATGAATTTCAACGCATCCTTCATAGGCGTTATTCATTGAGAAGGAATTCCGTGAAAAGAAAACCACGAAATCCTGCCTAGCCGTTTCCCGAAATTTTGTATTGCTGATCATCATTCATTTTGAAACAATTTTTTTAATGGCTTGCAATACTAAAGAAGATTTGAGTTGCACGTTGCTATCAAATTTTAAGCTGCGTATAGACTAAATAAAATAAACACTCAATGATTATAGAAATGATATTCAAACCCGAGAGAAGCACAAATTGATGTCGATGATTTTAACGCTACATCTTGTCAATACTAATTGGTCATCCTAATCATCCTACCTATGACTTTGGATTAAAATTAAACTTTATTGTCGTTGTTTAATTTCACATTATCATATTTTATGACCATTGCAATAGACATGAATTTACTGTGAAAAGACTGTAGGTAAAAAGTAATACCTACTATAGTAGACATAAACATCTATAGAATACCTAATATTGTAAAGAAGTAAGTATGTAGAGGTTAATTTTCGGAACTACTGATCCTATTCCGAAAATTCTTTCACTAACGGGAAGCTGCATTATATCCGTGTATAGGGTTTTTTATATATCAATGCGTGTATAACAAATAAACTTTACGTTTAAAACGTTTCCGTGTCTTAATTTCTATACATAACGGGTGCATAAGCGCAACACTTCTTAGGTGGTGATTTAGATCTACAATCTGGACAATTTTCCTGGAGATTTCAATAGAAACCGGGTGCGTTTATTTCTCAACAGCTTTTTTTCTGTATACTGCACAACAAGCAGCTTGAAGTTAGAAGGTAGTTCGTAAAAAGAAACACAAGTACCAGGGTGGCAGAAATTATGAGATCTCAAAGCTCAAAGCGTGCTCGTGTACGGTGTGCGAGCGTAATTGCTTCCTGTGGGGAAACTCGGCGTGTGAAGAACGACCTCTCTCCACCCTGTTGCTACCAGGCTGCTATAAATTCGACGGAGATGTAATTAAGCCAGCTGTACTCAAACGTCATCGGGCTTGGAGCATTTTCCTTTGCGTTCCATTTTTGATTTGATTATATCGTTAAATCGGTCAAGGGGTATTTGAAGTCGTGAATGTGTTTATCAGAAATTTTATGTGACTGCTGCAACTAAAGTCTAAAATATCGTGATAAAATTACCAAAATAATAAAGATATGCGACATCATAACGGCTGGCTTCCCACAGATGGAGGCCGCCTTTATCCCAGCAGTAGGAATTTTATTGACTGATAATGGTACACGCATAAGTCATCAACAATCCTTAACTGTTTATGGGTAATAATGCCTTTGTTGTTATTATATCAAGTTTACCTTCTTAACATTTCAGCAGTAACACAAAAAAATCGTACCACATTTCCATATGACCTAATTTCAGATCCAGTTTGGTACACCTTACTTTCCTCCTGGTAGCTTACTCTGCATTACTGTTCGGTCAGAAACCTTCGTATTCATAAAGCTAGGATTACACTTGTAAATAAGCGCTTAGCTTACGTTGTGGACTCGGCATTAGGCACACCAGAGCGCACATTGCTTTCATCTAAATTTTAAAACGTTTTAAAAAATAGTTTCTTTAAAAAACCCTTAGATTATTCGAAGAGCCTGCTATTAAAGATAAAACGCCCCCGATCCCGCAGTATTTTATTTGTTTAGATCACGTGAGCACCAGTTACAGGTAGTCCGTGGCACAAAAAGTCTGACAACCAGTCTTACCAAGAGGTATCGTATTACCGAGTACTAACTGGGTTGTGGAGGTCAGATAGGCAGTCGCTCTATCTAAAATACCGGTATTCAGTTGCATGTAGAGGAAGAAAAACTGGAAGCTAACCCCAACATAGTTGGCAAAACGCTAGGAGTTCACGTGAACACCCTGGAACATTGAAAATCGCGTCGAAGTAAGGCCCGGACTGTACTTACGAGACGATTGGAGTGGAGATGCCCGCTTAGCTTTAGTGGAAACGGTAGGACAGAGAGGAGAAGATATCTCTCATTTGTTTAAACCAAGCAGTGAACTTCGTTAAGTAAGCGACAAAGATCGTTACTAAACTTTACTTTGAGTGTTATAGAGACTATCAAATATCGTTAAATTTGGATCGGTAAGACTTTGCGACCGAATTCGCTTGTTTAGCAATCACTACCTATGTCGAGACTGCAAGCCCAGGCAACAGTGAAGAGGCGGTCGCTAAACTGGGCGTGTGTAGCCTACACACACATCTTGCTCCGGTCTAGCCAGTATACATCTCCGCACGCCTTTCCTTTTCTCAGACAAAGTCAAAAAGTAGTGATATGACAGACAATTGGATTTTTTGAGAAATTCTGCTATATGCTCTCCGCTTCGCACATCTCCACACGTCTCCATTTTGGTGGAGTCTAGAGAGTATATATTCTAAGCAATACATTTGTTTGCAATTCATTTGAGCATGTACCGCGTGGCCAAGCATACCCGGAGTCAGGAAAACAGCTATAATTTACAACGTCTTCTCTGCCAAACAACAAGTATCTTTATACTTAGCTACAACAAGATACTTATTTGAATAAAACTCGTTAAGAACATCTAGGATGCGTTACCGAAGTTTCTGTCTTCAGTCGAAGTGCGGCGTGTAGCGGCCTTTGAATATTCTATGAAAGTTTCAGCGCGAGAGGAGCGCTGGAATAGAGCTACGAATAGACAGGCGTCATATCTATGCTTCTATACTTATATTACTGAACTAGTTTCTGCCCAAGACTTAACTGTGTGAATTTCAAAATTGGAATGAAAACCGGCCAAGTGCGAGTTGGACTCACGCATGAAAGTTTCCGTACCATCGTTGTAGGGAAGCCCCTTTTTATTTTTCAACCGACTTCTAAAAAGAGGAGGTTCTCAATTCGTCTGTATTTTTTTTTTGTTTTTTTTTTTCTTGTGTTTGTTACCTCAGACCTTTCGACTGGGCCAACCGATTTTGATAATTCTTTTTTTATTTGAAAGCTGGTGCTTCCCGTTGGGTCCCATTTAAATTTGTTGAAGATCTGATGCTGATCTTCGGAGATATACAATGGAACTCTTCAAAAATAGACGGCAAATCTGCACTGATTGCTGCATCCGCTTGTAGGTTCATTGTTTATACTACACCATGACGTAACATCACGCCTGTATGCTCTGAGGGGGTACGCAGATGTGTACAATATACCCAGATTTCGACAATGTTTGTTACCTCAGAACTTTCGATTGGGTAAACCGATTTTGATGATTCTTCTTTTATTTGAAAGCTGGTGCTTTCCGTGTGGTTCCATGCCAATTTGGCTAAGATCTTACGCTGATCTTCGGAGACATAAATGGAACTCTTAAAAAATACACGGCAAAGCTGCAGTAATTGCTGCAATCGCTTGGTTGTTTATTGTTTATACAACATCATGACGTAACATCACACCTGTATGCTCTGAGGGAGTACGCAGAAGTATACAATACACCCAGATTTCGACAGTTAGACGTGTAAAGTTCCATTCAATGGGATCCCGGAGAAATAGAGGTAACTCCTTAACTTTATAGGCACACCAGAAGCGGTTTGGGTAGTTTTAGGCAGAGTACTTTCTCGGAGTGATCCCATTTCGATTTGATAAAGATCTGGTGACTTCGGAAGATAGGCAACTAACTGAACTCCTTAATAAATGATAGCAAATGTACTGGGATCGCTGAAGACTCACGTCTGTCTATTGTTTACACCAGTTCATAACAAAAAATCACACCGATACGTTGTGAAAGGGTAAGCACATGTGAACCACTAAAAAGTGAAAAATAAAAACTTTTTTGCAAAAAATATAACCGACTTCACACGAAAAAGTGAAAAATAACTTTAGCTTCAGAAGTCGGTGACAAAAAAACTAAATCAATCAAACAAAGGTCACCGACTTCTGAAGCTAAAGTTATTTTTCAATTTTTCGTGTGAAGTCGGTTATATTTTTTGCAAAAAAGTTTTTTTATTTGTTTTTATAGGGGCAACAGAAATACACTGTCTGTGAAAACGAAAGTTTTGTTTTGTGGCTGCCATGAGTCACTGCGACAAGACTTGCGATGCGAAGGAAACAAGTGTGTGAAGAACAGGGTGTAAAGTACTTCATCCCCTATAGAAAAGGGAGGATCCTTCGATCAGACGGCCCTGTGTCTGGCGGGACACTGCCCGACAGTTGTGGAATTTTTGAATGACACCTGGAGGGAAAGCACTCTAAATATTGGGTCAAGCGGTAATCGAACTGATTAAAATTCGAAAAAAAAACATCCTGAACTTTTTGACATCGATCGATAGAGTAAAAATCATACGGATCAAATCTCTCTAACAAACATGGGGAATTAAACGAAAGGAAATCCATGAAATCTAAAGTTATTTATCGTTCGGGCCGTTACAGTATTAGGGCACCAGTTCTTTAAGGTGCTACATGAACCTACAGTTTGTAAGATAAACTTGTTCAGTCTTATTACAAAAAACTAAATAAACCTTGTTTTAAACCTGGACTATCAAGTCCAGGCTTATCTGCAGAACGATGATCTAAATCACAGAACATATAGTTCTGTGGTCTAAATTAATTCGTATTACAAAACTTAAAAAAACCTTGGTCTTCTTAGGTCCATGTTCACCGAAAAGATAACAGCCTGATTAGCTAAAACAGCTGTTTAAAGCACATTTTTGTATGGTAATATGTCACAGTGACAGCTGTTTTTAGCTAATCAGGCTGTTATCTTTTCGGTGAACATGGACCTTAATACTGTCATTTGAACCATCAACCACAGATTAACAGAAAAATCATTCGTTCACCATGATATCATTCAATTGCAACGTTCCGTATTCCCAGAAAAGATTTTTTTTTAAATACGTTACGTTATAATACGTTTTATAATACGTTAACGTAATTTTGTGGTTTAGGCCTTCTTTAAACTAGGGGTCGCCAAGGTTTAGCGTTAGACCATGATATAGTATATGGTTTATCGCAAAACCACGATTTGTAATACCATTTTTGTTTAGACCATAGTTTATAGAAGTTTAAACCAGATTTTTTAGTTAAACCGCTTTTTGTAATAAGGCTGCATGGTTAAGTCTCCCATTTAAGTTGCGCAGCCTTTTGATTCACATCGCCTATCTTTATTTTTATCATCTCGATGAAATATTATTTTTATTAAACCGCAACAATTACTGTAATACGAAATAAGTTTATTGTAATAATAAAACATATGTGATGAATGGCTTAAATTGTGGCAATAATGCGGGAAATAGGCTTTAGTTAGGCCGGGAGCCAGTGAGTCTAAGGTGGTGTCACAAAATTGTTGATATGTTTTATCTTGTGGCATTATCATTCTCTTTGCCCTTTGTGACATCTTTACCTTAATCGTTTTTTTTTTAATTTGGCCTATGCTATCCCGCAGCTTTGCAAAGGCCTCCCCTAATTCGTTTCATCTTAATCTTAGGAACTATTAATTATTCCACATATATTTTTTTGAGAAAATTTTGATACTCCCCCAAAAAATGTAAAATTGACACTTCATCCTTACTACTTTTTTTCTTATGATCCCCTTGGGATCATACATTATACTTATTTATAAATAGATTTCGTCTCAACTTCTTAGGGCCGCCTAAATTAGAAAACTACTAGTAGTGCCTTAAAAGGCTTAACAGTTTTAGCTACCAGAAAATAGAGGTTTTTTAAACACTTCTTCTTCTTTATCGTGTCAAATAAACAAACTAAATATATAACCTTAAAATTATTTCACAGTTTTTATGCCGCCCATGGACTTCTGACTTGGCTTAACATTCCGTCGAGAAATATCTATCAGGCATGCTGATTTAAACACTGACAAGCCCCCATGTAAAAGTTGGGGTTTAAAAGCTGGAATTACGACTTTTGCAGTGTGGCTGGATGACGAACAATAAGAGAGGCTTTTTTGAAATGATGAATACTTTCTTGTAACAGACAGATGTATTGATGGAGAGTTTGTTTCACCATTTCTTCTCCTCTGCTTAAACTTTAGGAAGTGACGAAGCTCATATAATTTGGGGGAAAACACGTGTTTTCTTTCCATTTTCCCTTGTCAGCCAATGAGGCCTAAAACAGTCCCTTTGGAATATTAAACACTACACAAGACAGCCCCAAATTGCTGAAGCTTCGCCACTTCCTAGTGTTTAAGTAGAGAATATAAATTGAGGATAGAAATTTACCGTAAGTTATATTATTTTTTAATTAAATAACCGATAAAATATTTCTAAATAGGGTGTTTCATAATTTCTATAATCCACCAGTTTTTCAGAGCAGAGGTGATGAAATGGATTACACAAAGTAATGCGCCTGCCTGGGTACGAACCAACGACTTACTGTTCGAGAATCGGGGCCGCCACCACTGGGCTACCACTGCTCTCTTAAGATGATGATATTATTATACTGCTGCAATGATGATGGATGAATTCAATCTCCCTGTCTCCTAAACTAAGCTAATAACACCGAACAAACGTAAGCTATATTTTTATTACGTTCGTTTCGGAACGTCGTGGTTCATAAAATGAACAATATTTCTTTTTCATGGTCCACTGGGCCTTTTGGTTGTAACTGTTTTTATTCAATTTGACCGTCACCATTCTGAGAATTGCCATTTTTTTTTTTTTTTTCCTTTAAAAATTTGCTTAAGGATTATTTGAAGGGATATTTCCTACTTGAAATGCTTTGGTATCTTAAAGCATCAGGTAATAAAATGCTGGGCTGGGACACTAGCCTCCTCTTTTTGTGAGGGAGACGGCAATAATCCACCAGACCCAGTACTCATGCCGGTTTCCTTACGATGTTAAGTCCTTCACCGTTTTGAGAGCAGTCGTGATGAAATAAATTACAAAGTAAACTGCTTACCCGTGTTCTACATAAAGGATGTAAATGGGCTTTCATTGTCACTAGTACCATTTACAGTTCCATGATGGAACAATTGTTGTTTTTTTTATCACTAGTTCCACTAGTAAGAATAACAGTTCCATGATGGAACTACTGTTGTTTTTTTATAATCACTAGTTCAATTTTGAATGAATCTGAAAATAATGAAACTAGTGTTGATTTTTTGTTATCACTAGTTCCACTTGACTCTTAACGAAGCCGAAAGGCACGTGTTCTTCCACATCATTGCGATATTTTTTTTGTTCTACACCATACCTACTAGTCACGGAGATACTGGAGGTCAAAGTTCCAACTATTTCAATTTTTTTTTTCAAATAGGTACTAGTTTTTAAGGTCATAATAACTTTACTTTAAATATCGCCATAACCCGTATACTATTAAAAGCGTCCATTAACACAATGTTTTAAGTGCGTTACATTGAGTTTTACCGTAAAACTGATTTTTCACCCCAAAAAAAAGACGTTTCCCAGCAATAATTTTTGCGAAAAGCTACTTAGGTCCATGTTCACCGAAAAGATAACGGTCCGATTATCTAAAAACAGCTGTCACAGTGACATGTTCCCATACAAAAATGTGATTTAAACAGCTGTTTTTAGATAATCACAGCGCCAACTAGTGCCACACTAAACAACGAGGCTTGTGTCGTGGACACCACATAGTTGATATATGTACTACATTGATACTTTTTGTTTGTAAATATGTACATATTATACATACATAAAACATCCATGACTTAACATGTCTTAAAACTATAAATGGAACGGAAACTTACAAGGAACAAGCATTAAGTCTACAGTATATTTTCATAGTTCAATGAAACGTCTTCACAGATGGGTTAACATGAAATTCGAGCGACTTGTGAAAGTACTTTTAAAGATAGGTAGTTTTATTTTAAAACTATGTTTTTTAGCTTGTTCCAGTTACGGCTAGGTATTATTTTACATTTTATATGTAAAAATTAAATGATACAGGCCTTGTTCTAGGTATGGGAGTATGAAGAACAAGGTGTAAAGCTCTTTATGAATAAGTTTTTTTTAATCTCAAACCGAAAGGTCTGCGCAATATGGTAGAATTTTCTTGAAGAAGAGGGGTAATGTTTAAAATAGATTCACCTTATAATAACATAGTGGCTGAGGCCTCTGCCTTGACTTTACTGATTTCAATACACATTCATATACTTACATACGTATAATAATAGAGAAGGTACCCTGAAGATAGGCACTAATACACAATAGACGTAATTCTCAATAGGGGACGGCGTAGGCCAGTCATAGTGAGTGAATTGGTCACAGCCTCTTGTAACCTCGTAAATTGTGCCAACAAACAGATTTGAGGGACACTTGAGGAACCTACGCATTTGTGAGGTTTCATAATAAGATTTGGTTGATATAGATGTGAGGCCCCTTGTACTAGGCGCACAGCGCCTGCATGGTAGTGAGTGACAAAAGCATTTTGAAAATGGCTACCAGAGTGGACTGTCCTTTCCAGAGACACTGGGTGGAAACAGTCTGAATAAATACTAGCAATACTGACCTGTTTACTTAAGCACCATTTTTACGAACACTAAAATCTATCTTTTCTGTGCCTACTTATTTTTTTTATCACTATATTCATCCGATTTTCATGAATAAGGTGTCAATCGATTTTTTCTTATGGCCCGGATAACATAGGTTACATTTTAACCGACTTCAACAATAGGAGGAGTAAACTTTTCTTGTGAATTCAGATTTTAATAAGAGCGAGATTTTTCAGTAGTCGGGTTTTTTAGTTGTAGTATAAACACAAATTCTTGTTTTAGTATCGCCTGTTGCAGGTATATTGGAAGAGATTTCTTTAAAAATAAGCATCACCTTTGTTCCATTTTACTCTGTTCCTTTTTTCTTTTCTACATTTTTCTAACCCTTTGGAAAACGTAGCTCTAATTTCACGCAAAACAATGAATCATCGAGCTCCAATAAATCGATTTCTCATCTTCAAAGCTTTCTTTTAACAACACAAAACCTTTCACACGCTATACAAGTTCCAATCAATCAAGAAACAAGTATAAGGCGGTGTCTAGACGAGTTTATCAAGATCCCGGGTGTAGTTAATCCTACGTAAAACTGTAATGTGTCTTAATCAAGAAACTGATGTGTTTTGACAGTGTAGATCGGGCCTATATATTGAGTTTGGGCGATGAAACGCGCTGATACAGGCTATCGTTAATTAATTTTGGAATAATGTATGGTGACTCACTTGTTCCCAACTGATTGGCCGGAGAAGGCAAAATGTAAGGGAGATTGGAAGAGTATGGGGGTGTCCTTTGCACAGGAGTGGGAAGGAAGTGTTCCTGTTTGCCTGCATCATCCCACTGCTGGGCAAAGTCCTTTCCCTATGATGCCCAGTTGTTTCGATCCAAGGCCAAAGTGGACTACTGGTCGCTGATCTTGTCCAGCTCGTCCCGCCATCTTCGACGACATCTGCCGCGATTCACTTTGTGACAGTGTTATGTGTTTTGACAAATAAGTCAAAAGCATGGTTGTAGTAATTGTCATCTAAATTAATAATTGTTATATTTAAAGAAGATGTTGTGACAAATTTGAAAACAGTATGCTTGGATCGTTTGATCAATGGTGAAAGGCGACTGACAAAAGGTACTTGCAAGACAGATGTGAGTGGCAACCGGGGGAAGGGACGCCTTGGAAGGACACTGACCTTATTGGTGAGGTTCTTCAGAGAGGTCAGGTGTATAGTACTTACAACAGACGTGCGTGTATGATCAGATGCACGTGGACGAGGCACAAGGAGGATGTCAGGATCGTAGCAGCGGTCTATGGTTTCTACCAACCCCTATGAGAAAAAAGCGTGAGTTTATCTACACAGGGTGTAAGTAAACCATCTCATCACGAAGTGTTTTGTGGTAAAACTCAATGTAACGCACTCAAAACATTGTGCTGATGGATGGAAAAAAAACCTTACAGCAACAACTTGTATTTAAAAAAAAAACTTGTCAAAATGTTGTAACTTTGACCCCCAACATCTCCATAACGTATGGTGTAGAACAATAAATGATTGGAATGACGAGGAGAACAAGTGCCTTTCGGCTTCGTTAAGAGGTGTTTTACACCCTTTATAATTGAGCATTCCAAACTTGTTGATCACAACAATGCTGAAAAATCACTAATTAATTATACAGATTAATGACATCTCATTTAGGTTCAAAATTACATCTAATTTATCCTAAAAATGAATGCAAATAACTAGAGTTTTGACTTCGCTAACGACTAAACTTTTAAATGTTATTAAACCATATTTCATCCTATAAAACATGTCTGGAACATTTTAGAATTTAAGCGCCTTTCAGTTTTCAGCAGTGCGCGTGAGGGAGACGGCAATTTACGCGTTGTTTAGGTTAGAAAGGGACGGTGTTTGAATAATTCATGTATTATGATTCGGTGCAGAAATTGTCAAAGCCATTATGTTTTTCAAATGTTTTATTCAATGTTTTGTTAATAGTTAGTTTATTTTAGAGTATGGTGTTGTTTCAGGTTTTTGTTTATAGTCTTGTTTAGCATATCAAAGCTCTGTTGAAAATCATTAATAGGTAACATCATCATCTGCTTAACCTTTTCCCAACTATGTTGGGGTCGGCTCTCAGTCTAACCGGATGCAACTGAATACCAGTATTTTACATGGAGCGACTGCCTGTCTGACCTCCACATCAGATCGGCTCGGAGACGAGAACTACGAAGTATTAGGTGACGGACGCGCGAGTTCCATGATTATTGTTCACACAAATAGTGGTTAAAGCGCTTAAAGAAGTTTCCACTTCAAAAAAATATGACACCAGGTTAGGTACTAGCCTCACGAAAGTAAAAGTGTCTATTTATCATAGTTACCATTACATACTGGCTCCTTGCCTCCTATACTGTCAGTACTTGGCAAAGAATTTAGAACGTAATATTCACCACAGTTGAAACAGATAACTTCTAGATGTATGTAGCACTCCATTCGATTAATTCTCCCTGTTCCCGTCTGATCTGCTTTGCATACGTAAAATATTCAATTAATTCAAGTCATGCTTCTTCTTTGGGTTCATAGGTTTACGCAAGTATATATATAAATAGCGATGGCTACTGAAATTGATTAGCTCATTAATTTATTCTTTGTTTTTAATAAAGGAGTTTGAAAGAAACATGTCGGGCAGTCTTTGCGGACGTATTCACTAAGTAATCTACATCTGCTACGGGTTGTGCCCCGCGCACGCCTAAGTGGTGCTACGCCGTAGCGGATCGGCTACGAGTGCTACGAAGCGTTAGGTGACGGTCACGCGAGTTTCATGATTTTTGTTCACCAAAAAAGTGCTCAAAGCTCCTGAAGAAGTTTTCATTTTAGAACAGTACCGCAATAACATAACAAAACATCACGCCTGCAATCCACGAAGCGTATGGCAGAGGTGTAGCTAATAGTACTACCACAGTTCGCTAGATGTGCTTAATTCCCATGTAATAGCGGGCGAACCTATTGCCATCAATTGGGCACAAATCTAGACTCAGTGGCTGCTACTGAGATATTCATGATGATAAAATTCAACACTTTGCCGAACCCGAGAGTAGAACCCAGGGCCTCGATTCTGCTATTACAATAGTGTCAGAGTATTCGATCATTGATTTCATAATGATCAAGTTCTGGCAAATTTTGACATGTTTGTTAATTCTACTATCATAATGGCGCCATTGTGACTTCTCAATGAACAACCACTGATACTCCTTTGAAAGAAATGTCATAGAATATTAATCTCGTACATGAAATCTGGCATGAATAAATGTTCGCATTTAGTAGTAGATTTCGAAAACCATTTGTACTAAGGGTTTTATAATAATAACAATACGACAATGCCATTAAAACACAATTTTATTACGAGACCATTGACCGACCATTATGAATTTAGCAGATTACGAACTTTAAGCAAAATGACGATGGGATGAGAATGGAATCGTGTTGGAGTGACGAATTTATTAAAATAGCAGAATTAGGCCCCAGGTCCCCATTGTCGGCACTACAGCCACACTTGCGACCCGTAGACCAACAAGGCAGTCAATAACTGCAGAAATAAATCCCCGTCATGAGCTAAATTAGCAACTCTATTTGTGGTGGTTCAAACTTAGTTTGAAATGCTGTTAGAATAAAGTTCTAATCAGCTAGCTCTACAAAGTGGTAGTTACGTCAGTCACTGCGGACCAAATAGTGCGAAATGAGTGGTTTCGATCGATTAACAAAAATCTAGTGATTGGACAAAAAAACTAAAACACTAAAATGCTAATTTATTGCTTGTAGAATTATTTGCCAAAAAATCAGAATGATCTCATGCATTTTAGTGTGTTTTTTTTTGTTTGAAAGATATTTTTAGAGATAAGTTCGTGATTTTTTTTTGTCGAGTCAAATTAATTGTGTTATGTTTTCAAAACACTATCATGCTAGCATAAATCCTGAAGAATATCATATATTTTTCTGGTCTTGTTTATAGCAGTGAATCATATACTTTTAGTAATTATAAAACTCGCGTTTAGCTCATGTAATCGCCTTAAGCATGACAGATAATTTCGACAGATAATTATTTCGACACAGTCTCAATTTCGAATAACAATACTTCGACAACTCATTGCTTCGACAGAACAAACACACCTTCGAAAAACACTACTTCGACAGAACCCTTTCCTTCTCGACATAATCGCTCTTTAATATCATTCTTGGAAGACAAATCACCGCAGCTCTTAAAACACAGCTTCGAATATCACAAACATCACAAGAATTCAACAAATAAAATTCTCATAAAAATATTCTAAAAGATTACATAAAACGTTCAGGATGACGTGTAGATTCAACGTTTACCGTTTTTTATTGAATTGATAGAATCAGCTGGTGTATTACAAAATGGATTTCTATCGTAAATTTTTCAAGAAAACCATTAGGATGTTTTATGAAAACTTCTCCATTTTTATTTCAGAAAATTCAGACGTTTTCGTATTTAATTTGATAGATTGTTTATAGATGTCGGCTGGCGCTTATTTATGTATTACGTCTTAAAATAGAAGTTAAAAGCTTTCATTGTTCAGTTGTAAATGCTGTAATCGTATTCTTTTGTCCGATAAAAGTTTTTCTGGGATATTTATTTGATGTTCGGGATTTAATCGCTACCTTGCAGAATTACTTAATGGCGGTAATTCTCTATTAATATTGTATAGAAGATCAAGAGTTTTTAACTGTACTTCTTTTCTTTTCGATTCAATGTTCATCACACTATTGTCTTGAACGAGTTTCAGAAAATATGTCGATAAAACATACATCATCATCATCATCATTTCAGTCGTAAATTTCTTTTTCTTATTTACGGAAATCAGTAAGTGTAAACCATCCGTATTAAAACGCAGCCCGTCTGTAACTGGCCCTATAAACATACCTTCACACACCCAAATAAACGCACACAGAGACATGTTGCGCGATGGCTGATTCTTCTATTACTTTCGTGTTATTCTGAAATACTGTCTAAGCAGTTTAAAATAGCAGCTTTGTTAATTATTTGACCGGGTATTGTAATTTATATTGACTATTTATGTCTTTTGCGACAAACTTCTTAATAGCAGCTTCTCTTCCGTATTTATTTATTTTATTTATTTCATCTGTTTTTTTGTATTATCTCCTGGTAACGTTCTCCACTAACGTTAATACTAGAACTGAATAGTTGACGTTACAGCGGAATCCATTTAATATTCTCTTTGTAAATTGCCATGAGAAGCAATCTAGGCCTCGACGTTCTGTATAGACCACCACAAAACCATTCGTGGGTTTGTTTTAAGGCGCTACCCCGAGCTAAGTGGCGCCCTCATTGAATAAAAAATCGTAGCATAGCATAGAAAACAAAAATAAAAAAATTGAATCTTGGAGTTTGTTACAAAGAGGATAAAGTATTTTTACGTTGTTAAAACAGGACTCAAAATGTTTAGTATCCAAAGTAGATGGCAAAACTGTCAAAAACGGCCGCTTTTGGTACTTTTGCTATCTACTTTGGATACTAAACATTTTGTGTCCTGTTTTAACAACGTAAAAATACTTTATCCTCTTTGTAACAAACTCCAAGATTCAATTTTTTTATTTTTGTTTTCTATGCTATGCTACGATTTTTTATTCAATGAGGGCGCCACTTAGCTCGGGGTAGCGCCTTAAAGGGATGTCCGCATTCATTTGAGGGTTTAAGTACTAATTTAGTGCTGTTAAAGTGCTATTTTACCCCCAACTATGGCGAAGCCAAAAAGAAGGGTTATGATTTTAACAGTCTATGTATTTTTGTAATTATGTATACAGTTCGCCGTAGCGCCTAAACTATTCTTCCAATTTTGATGAATAAGGTGTAAATCGATTCTTTATTATGACCCGGGTAGCATAGGCTACATTTGACCGACTTCAATAATAGGAGGAATTTATTTTACCTTAAAAACCCCGAATTAAATTAGAGCGGCATCTTCGGGTCGGGTTTTTAGTTATGACCACACAAATTCTTGTCTACTTTAGAATTGCTTGGTATAGTAGCGATTTAACTTATTTTCATGACAACGATTGCAATTGTGAGTTTCAAGAATTTGTGTTATGACATAAAATAAAAATTGTTTTGCGTTACCGGTATTTCAGCATAGGAGAATATTACTTTGAAATCTTGCGTAGTGTAAGGCATTTCAGCTAGTGACTGTACAAAAGATGCGACTTTGATCGACGGCGATGTCAAAATATCACGTCCACACAAAGATTTCGACATGAACAACGACAAACGGGCTATTCAAATCTATGATTTTGATATTGCTAGCGAGTTACTGGCGATCAAAGACGCTGGGTGTGTACTTACATAGTTTACAGGGTGTAAACAAACTCATCACGAAGCCGTCAACCAAGCATTCTGAACATCAAACTAAGTAACTTTACGCAAAAATTATTGCTGGGAAACCACCTTTTTTGGGGTGAAAAATCACGTTTTTCACGGGTGGAAAAACGAAGCGGAAAGAGACTTGTTCTTTTTGCGTCCATATATCCATATTGAGCTAGTAAAAAAGCACAGAAATCTTAAAGTTTAAACAAATCCGAAGCCTAAAATGGTGCTGAAACGTTAAAAAGCCCAGGGATGCGTGGATATGGACCTGACCCAGTGCAGTGCTAACACATGTACGGACGAACAAGCCATTTGGTTTACAGTTTAATCCACAAATTACTTTGTAAAATGTAAGCCTAATAATTTGTTCGACCGTACGTTGACCAATGAAAGAAACGAGTTGGTATTAAAGGCCATTGAACCCAATGTTAGTGGAGCCCTCAGTACTAGCCGCCATTAGATAAATAAGTCGATAAACAAATAAATTTACATATTGTTGTTATTGAAAGTTTAACTTGATTGACCTTGAGAAACATTTGACCTTACGCAAAGGTCACAACAAGGATGATCGAAGTAGTCTTGTAAGAATATACATTATTGATTTCTTTTATTAATTATTCTGGCGATGTATTAAAATGGTGGTAAGTAAAAAAACTGACGTAGCCCGAAGAATTGCCAAACTTATGTGGCCCTGGGTAGCTGGGTACATTGCTCGCAGAACGCATGGCCGATGGGGCCGAAAAGACCTGGAGTGGCGACCGTGACCCGGAAGACGATGCGTTGGAATACCTCCCACTAGGTGGACCGATGACCTGGTGAAGGTTGCGGGAATCTGGTGGATGCGAGTCGCAAGGGACCGGTCAATGTGGTGACACTTAGGGGAGGCCTATGTCCAGCAGTGGACGCCTTTCGGCTGAAGTGATGATGATGATGATGAAAAAGAATTGGCAAAGTGCGAATAGGGCTGGCGCATGAAAGGTTGCGATACCATCGTGGTAGCACTGCAGTGTTTCCGCAATGTCAAGTTATTATTACTGTACTGTATGAAAACGAGGTAGTTTCCTAGCTTGGAGTACGCAGATAGAATAAGAACGTGCTCAGGTGCGGTGGAAATCCGCTTACTAAAGAACTAATTATAGAGCTTGTCATGAAACCCTAGTAAGGCAAAAAGTCTGCTTATAGGAGGCGATTTTGTTCCTAAAAAAACATGTGGGGCAAGTCTTTGGAGACTGCCGAATTTGAAGTGAAAACTAAGTAATCTATATCTGCTACGGGTTGCGCCCCGCGCACGCCTAAGTAGTGCTACGCCGTAGTGGATCGGCTACGAGTGCTAAAAAGCGTTAGGTGACGGTCACGCGAGTTCCATGATTTTTGTTCACCCACAAAGTACTCCACGTGCCTAAAGAAGTTTCAAAAAAAAGCTCTTAAATTTAAAATATAATTTTATTCATATGTTACCCTTCGGGTAGGGAAGCCCGTAAAACTTGACAGGTTTGTTCAGTTTTCATCCGTGTTCGGAGATTCTGAAGGCAGAATATGTGAAAATTTTTCCTAGTTATCTGACGTCACAACAAAATTAGGTAATTAGGAACAAAGGCATCATATCATCTGCCTAGCCTTTTCCTGGTTAGACTGGAAGCCGACCCAGGAAAATCCACCTGCATACCTGTATTTTAAATGGAACAACTGCCTATTTGACCTCCACAACAAAATTAGTACTGGGTATGTAGAGTGGTCACACATCCACAGACCAACCTAAGCAAGTACGGCTTAACCTAAAGATCAACCCGAGTGGCTGTTATTATTAATATGTATGTTAGTCTGTAAGGTATATGTGATATGGGTCTTTTGTTACCCGAATTAAATGATATTATTATTTCCTTTATTCAATTTTTTACAAACTTTTTACATTTTTAAATATTAACTTAACAAAATATATAAAAATATATATTATTATTATTATATAGCGACGAGCTCCCCGTTTTGTTTTTTTTTTGCAATTGTGGTTAAAATACGTTCTATACTCATAATTTCTGATTGACTTTAAGGTCATGTGATAACCTAAATACCTATTTACAAAAAACTTAGGTATATTTTTTATATGAAAATATCACACGAAATTCGTGTTTATAATTTTGTGTGAGCACGCACGGATTAACGTGATTTAACCAAAATATAGAATATCTACCTAAATAATCTAAATGAATTAGGTTTAGACACCGATATATAATATGTACTTTGGTACTTTCTTTATTTCATTCCTTAGGCTCAGCGCAGACAGAACGGAGAGGATTTTATTAATGCACTTGAAAATAAACTTTAAAATTATTACAATAAAGTGCATAAATGCTTGAACCTGACAAAAAATGCTCGCGCGTCCTCGAAGATACGCTCGAGCATACACGATCCGTAAAGGAAATGCTCGAGACCGCGCTGTGATTATCCCTCTCTGTCTGCGCTGACCCTTAGTACCACGTGGTAAGTTTTTTTTGTAGCGTTGTTGGTGACGTGACTGCCTCCTTGGCAGGGGAATCTGGGTTTGATTCCCAGGCCGGGCAAACTGATATTGGGTTATTCCATCAGGAATACCACAGCCACCAATCTGGAGCCAATCTGGATTTGCGCCCGGTTGTTGGCAATAGGGTCAACCACTATTACATGGGACTTTAACCGAAATATAGATGTACTATTAGGTACACCTCTGTATAACCTTTTGGGGATTACAGGCGTGATGTTATATAAGGCCCCGTTCTCACTATGTCGTGACTACAGATAGTCGTGTCGTTTTAAATGTCTTGGCTTGTGTATTTAAATGGAGGTGTTCACATATAGGACGACACGATAACTGTCGTCCATGACTTTTGTCAACTAAAAACCAACGATAAATTAATCGTCACGACAAAGTGGGAACGGGGCCTTATTGCTGATTTTATTTCTTCGGTTTCATGGTGCAACACACCTTGCACTACACCATTTATAAGGAACTATAATTAAGTAAAATATCTGATTCTAATCATAAACGTTAAATTCAAAATCCTTTGCAAAAAATAGCAGCAAAAAGTTCAAGTAAAAGAACCCAACGCGTTGTACTTAGCTTTCGTGCTACGATGTCGTAGCAAGCGTAGCGGGTCAGCTACGGCGTAGCAAAGAGGCTACGGCGCACGACTAACCTTCTTTAGAAATGGTTTTTTTCTTTATTTTTATTCGTAAAAATTTTGGACGATGTATAACGTATTAAGTAGAGGCCTTTCATTGTTATTTTACTACTGCGTTAAAATCATTGTGAGCCTTATTTTCGCCAAGATAAGGTTTTTGTTAGATTGCTGTCACTGACAAGAGTGCCACAAATTTATTGATCTTTATTCTCACATCGATAAAAAAGAAAAAATACATATCGCTAGACATTAACACACAGCGCCACTTAGTGCCACACTAAGCACGTCTTGTGTCGTGGACACCAGATAGTTAATATACTACATATATACTTTTTTGTTTGTAAATACATACTTATTATACATATAAACATCCTTGACTCGAAACAAAAATGTCCATGCTCATCACACAAACATTAGCTTCTACCGGGATTCGAACCCAGGACCTTAAGACGTAAGGCAGCCTCACTACCACTACGCCGTTGATATTGTCAGCATACACAATTTACAAAAAAATACAGCAGACATCTTATGTAAACACCCCGACCCAAAAAGTGACAAAACTAAGACACAAAACCGTCTATTTGCTGAAACCAGCAAAATATTCCCTATTATTATATTTTAGTCTCCATTTTCCTTTAATGTATTCAAAATCGCTGTGTGATCTATCGACTTGAGCGTCGGATTATGTAAAGTGGGTTCCGTAGCAAATATTTATGATTTGTGCGAGACCCATCTTAAAGGAGTAATGTTATGCGAACAAAGCTCTTCTTAGATATTATGTTGAGGAGGCAGATGACCGATTCGGGAGTTTGTGTGTGATTTATTTTGGTAGCTGGACCCTTGAGGAAACGATATTGTTTAAGGTTTTAGGGTTTAGTGAATGGGGGTAAATGGGAGGCTGTTTTATTTTGCATTATAACATTTTCATTGATTTCCTACACCTAAAAGAACCCTGTGAAAATTTTCGTCAAGACATTGGAACTGATGAAAGATAAGGTCTACGATATATCTTTCATCAAATATGGCGGGCGTCTCCATAATCTAACTTATGGTACCATTTATTTATTTATTTCACGTATTCATTTATGTATACGAAAAAAACCAAAACAATATGAAATGAAATAAAGTAAGTATAAAAAAGATCTAAAGCCACTCAATGAAAAATAAAGTGTGGTCAGCAGACACTTTTTTTCACGGTTTATAACTGAACTGAAGCATTCATTTTATTTGTATCCACCTGCATTGTCCAGTCAACCCGCGATCACGGCGCTTGCAACAGCGTCAAAATATCGGGAGCTCATAATAAATAACAATCACGGAAGATTATCCCGTAATTGACAATATAATGTCGGTTGACCCTCGACATTTCAAATGGTTCAATTGAACAATTGAAAATTTAGTAGAACACTAGCCAGATATTAATTCTATGGATAATTAAGCACTCCATAAAAAAAATATAAGTATTTCCGAAAACCCTCAACAGAGTAATCCAGAAAAAATCGCGGTTTATTTAAACCAGTTCATTATTTGGACAAACCACAGTAATGGTCGATTTCCTCACAGATTACGCCTTAATTATTCAAAAACAATGGATTGGAACACGCAACGGTCTGCACCTGAAACCTAATTGAATCTCGGCGGGTCATGGAAATTGCGTTAGTTTTTTGTATTGGGCACAAATGTTGGTCATTGGGGCCAACGATTTGTACTCGATACAATGTGTAACAGAAACGAGTGGTAAGATTATGAAGGTAGAGTGTTAGTAAAAGTGTTGTTGAGTGTAGACCGCGAATCGGTAAGCGTAAAGTGGGACGACCTTAGGCTCGGTGGAGCGACAATCTTCGCAGGGTGGCAGCAACAGCATGAGAGTGGTCGAGAATCGAATCGGCCACCGTCCTTCTAAGACCGAATCGAATTGAGTGGCGTACGATTAAAAAGGCCTATGTCCAGCAGTGAACTACTGTGGGTCGATAATGATGAAGAAATCCTCAAACTGTACAATTTTCTCTATTACACCAACATCATTATGGTGAAAATTTATTCAGAAATCCCACTTTTTATAAGCCATAAATGTTCCACTGCTGGGGAAGGCCTCCCCCATATATTTCCAGGTTTCCTTTTAGTGCACCTTCTTGTACCAGCCATCGTCGTTCAGGGCATCTCGCCACCTCTTTCTGGACCATTTATGTCCCACACAAAACTTTAACATTTACTTGACTCAAATGGCCAATAGGCCAATAGGCCAGCAGGAATTTCCAGTTTTTACTGTTTTGTAAGTAACGTGTAACAATTCTTTAACATTAAAACTGAAATTATATTATTTTTTTCAGTAACGTTGTAGACGGCAGCTGTATTCACTTCATAAAATTCAATTCAAGCACATTTTAAAATTGATTGTAAAAATATATGGAACTGTCAAAAAAGTATGAGAACAAGTCGAAGATAGGCTCGATGCCAACGGAACATTTCGAAAGGCTACACACGAGTAGATAAAAGAGATATTTAAGTAGCCATATATTTTGTGTGAGTACCAAGTTTTGAACGTTTAACTGATTTAAAATCAACAACTAGCCAACATCATCTTTGGCAGCTTTGCTGCCCTGGTTTGTGTGAATGAGTTTTATGGCTTTAAAATGTGTGGTAAATTGTCTCTTCTCTCTGTTCATTAACTATAAGAACTTCATCAATTCCTATTAGATCATAGAAATAAATTCCTTAAACTGTCAGTACTATTTCCTCTACACCTCGAAATAACTGATTAAGAGTAAAAAAGACCGAAGAAACGATGAATGGACTGTGAGAAGAATAAAGACACGATGGCTGAGATTACGAGTAATAGACAAATATAGAATCTCTTCTAAAGAAGACATACTGCGTCGACCGATAAATTCATTATAAATCAAAATATTTAATTTCACATAGGCCTAGATGACACTTATAAAACGTCGAAAAGGTGCACGGGTTCGCGTAGGTCGATTCCATGGAGAAGAACCGGCAAGAAACTCCATGGTTACTATTTTCAAATCATTTGGTGTTACAATAATATTATGTTACAGAATTAGTACGTATGAGAGGACAGCGTAGGCCCAACAATAGGTCGTTGCTGACTATACAAAAGATGTAATACATTCTCCTGCCCCTATCCCAAAAAGAATGACGAGTGCAAGTAACTAAATAACCGTATTGATCAGCAAAATTTTGAACCAACAATTGGTCCAAACATTCCCAAAGCCAACACAACACAATCGGGTTTTTCTCTTTTTCGACGAAACCAAATTATTAATTAGCGTGCTTTAATTCGACCCTGGCAGTTTGTTACACACAAAACGTAACTCTGTTACCTTACTCTAAGGTTTCTTTTGCTTTGAAAAGGATTTATTTTGTTAGTTATTTCACGTAGAAATGAAAACGCAGGTGGGAACACAACTAATGAGAAGATTTAATATTATTAATTACGGTTTTATAGGCACTTGAATGGTGGCGGAATATTTTGTGGTAGAGCTAGGTTGAGGAGGTGTATTCTCGTTGACCTCACCGCCCACAGGCTGAACCAGCCCTGGAGGTTATGCCAGCCTGGTACGTTTTGGGGAATAATAATAGAATAGCATGTTTTCAGGCTACATTTAATAACTAGGTTAGGGGTTTCATGTTGACTTTGATAAGGTCGTTTTATTTATTATTTATTGTACACGTGGTACACTATTTATATGTGTGAAAGTTTTATGTGCGAGTTTAGTAAAATATGCTATAAGTAACATGTACAAATTATTATGATGTAATATATGAAATAATATTGTTGGCAATTTACTTTATTAGTGCTATTATTGAACAATTTTGTAAGGATATTTCAAAACGCCTAGTTTACGCTTCCCGTGACCCAAGAGCTGGCATGGTCTATATACCAATAGCACAAAAAGATTCACATAGAAAACTTCATTAGTTTAGGAAATATAGTAAAAATTGTAAAACATCAATTCCATCCAGATTATATTTTTAGACTAAGTTCTAGGAATATTCATTTCATTGTAATTTGTATCTGCTTCGAGGTTTGAAAGACTTCTAGCTTTACCCAGTAGAGTGCCTTAAGTAGTTTTAAGAATTTGCAGTAATGATAATCGATCATCTGAGTGTCCTACCCAACCTAAACTGATGGGTCCAGAAACATGAAATTTTTCCCAAGAGTGGAAGTAAGTCATCAAGAAAGGATTTTTCGGAATTCATTTCCAGTTGATTTGAAAATGGAATGATATTCTATATGATAATATTCGACATATTTGCGGATGTAAAATCCTCAATTCGAATTCCAAAATTCACGCGGTTTGTTCAATACAAGCTTGTTAAAAAAGCGGCCAAGTGCGAGTCGGACTCGCCCATGAAGGGTTCTGTAGCAGCAAGTAACATATCATAAAAGTTCTTGTAGTTCGTTGTAAATGAAAGTTAAATTGCGGTTTACGATTTATGACGTATTAAAAAAAACTACTTACTAGATTTCGTTCAAACCAATTTTCGGTGGAAGTTTACATGGTAATATGTACATAATACATTTTTTTTAGTTTTATTATTCTCTTATTTTAGAAGTTACAGGAAGGGGGCACACATTTTACCACTTTGAAAGTGTCTCTCGCGCAAACTATTTAGTTTAGAAAAAAATGATATTAGAAACGAGGTGAATGTAGTACGAGATCTGGGAGTTATCTTGGACTCCAAACTCACATTTATACCACATATTGACGACCCGAATGGCACAGCGGTAGTGAAGCTGCCTTACGTTCTTAGGGTCCCGGGTTCGAATCCCGGTAGGAGCAAATGTTTGTGTGATGAGCATACATTTCATACATTTGTTTCCGAGTCATGGATGTTTATATGTATAATAAGTATGTATTTACAAACAAAAAAAATTATATATGTAGTATATCAACTGTCTGGTGACCACGACACAAGCCTTGCTTAGTGTGGCACTAGATGGCGCTGTGTGTAATGTCCAGCCATATTTATTATTTATTATTTATTTATTTATTATTGAGAACATAGTCAGTCGATCCCAGCGTATGCTTGGATTTATCATTCGTAATGGGAAGGTATTTCAACGCCCACATACTAAATTAGTTCTCTACAATAGCCTTATAAGAAGCATCCTGGAATACTGCAGTGTGATATGGAGGCCTCACTACGCAACCCACTCGCTGCGGTTAGAACGAGTCCAAAAAAGGTTTATCCGATTCCTAGGGTACTCAAAGGGAAGGCAATTTAAATATCTATCCTACCTCGATAAACTAGCCTGCTACAAAATTAGTACACTGGAAGCTCGAAGGGAGCTTTTGGATTTGAGATTCGCATATAAACTGCTCAATAACACCATTGACTGCCCACAATTGATACGTAAGTTCAATTTCAGAGTACCTCGTATACCCCCTCGCAAAC
Organism: Xestia ashworthii; assembly: GCA_950022955.1. Taxonomy (NCBI): domain Eukaryota; kingdom Metazoa; phylum Arthropoda; class Insecta; order Lepidoptera; family Noctuidae; genus Xestia; species Xestia ashworthii. Next base: position 17,310,984 of record OX465560.1, on the reverse strand, counting down.
CTATAACCCCCTTAGCTCCACCGCTTCGCCGTACAGTGTTTGGTACTAATTCACCTATACCCCGCATGTGCAAACTCATAAACGAACGCAGCGACTTGGTTGACGTCCACGCAGACTCAATATCGAAGTTTGTCGGATTTATTAGTATTAGTGCATAAATTAGTATTTAGTATAATTATCTTGAATTTAAGTAGTTGTAGTAATAATTTAAGTAAGTAACTAGTAATTTAAGTTCTAAAATTATAAATAATTACTAAGAGCACTATGCATGTGGTGTTTGCCTGTAATTGGTTGTGCAGTTAGATTTAAGACACAATTACTTGTATGTTTCTAGATGTAAGATATCTGTAACAACTGTTGGCGAACCTTAATTAAATAAATAAATAAATAAAACCTTAGTATCATTTTTGAAGACCTATCCATAGATATGTATGACACCACACGTATGAGTTCGATGAAAAAAAAAATGAGTTTCAGTTCTAAAAGTGGCTGTGACATACGGACGGACAGACAGACAGACAGACATGACGAATCCATAAGGGTTCCGTTTTTTGCTATTTGGCTACGGAACCCTAAAAAGATAAAAATAATCAATTTAAATTACGATACCTGGCCAATAAATGAGTACAATACAATAAATTCGTTGAAGTGTAACGTAACTTTATCTGTTACGTTCTACTTGGGTGCACATAAAGGTATTTGGTCGATGTTACTGGTAAACTTCCTACCTTATTTAAGAATATACGAGTAGGTACCGTCTTCGACGAATTTCCCAAGGAGTCATTGATGCCTTATAACAGACTCGCAACAAAACTTGGGCTACATCCACTGATAATAAAATGTTTGGTTCCCCGCGGTATCTATTTTTCAAGAAGTTAGCTAGCAGTCTCTGAGGCTCGTCTTCTATAACTTAATCGTAGTTACGTAAAACTCGGCCGAATACTAAAACATCACTCAAAATATTAGTAACACTTATATTTAACAGATACTCAAAATTGACGTTTAGCCATACAAAATTTAAAGATTAGGAGCTGTTCAAGTGTTAAGCAGCGCTTCATTTTTGAGTTACGTTTCAGTATTCGGGGGACTGTCAGTTAATATGCCCCGTCTCGCAGCTCTGTGAAGTTTTGTTTCTAACCGTCTGTTAGCAAAATTTTAAACAAACAGAGATAGCAACCTACCGAAACCGAACAGTAAGTTGTCTTTTTTAAATTTCCACGATCAGAACACATTATAAAACATATGAACACGGGTTTTTAAAGGTAAATTCGCAATAAATACCCGTTTTCATATGTTTTATAATGCGAACAGTAAGCTATTGAAATTGGCCAGTGATCTTTTTGCTCTGCAACAAGAATTAAGTGACTTTCAAATAAGTGATCTGTGTGAAATTACCATTTATTTAGGAAAACACACCAACAGCAGTTTCCCAAGATATTTTCATTCTTAGATTTATGACTCGGCCAAACATCTTAGCAGGAGGTCTTCAACTATTATCGCGAAGGAGCTTTCGGAATCTCCATTTAAACGCTCAAAAACCTTGACACAAGCTAAAATAATTATAAATCCAAACATTCTATAATAATTATTCCTAAAATCACAAATGAATATATCTCTTAATGAAAGATAAATATGCCTTGTACGGATTGAATCTATATAATTAAAAATCTATTGGAACACGCGTGACTGTGAAGGATCTTCACTTAAGAATGGCTCTATCAATTTGGCTGAAGTTTTGTTGTGTTCGGAACTTTCGGGGGAAGCTTTGTATGTCTTCAAAGCAAGAGCACCTTATGGGCACGCTCGTTCCATCATAGACCTCATTCATCGTTTTCCACCAGGCGTAATCAAGGTCTAAAGCAGGCCTATTTTGGTAAAACATAAAAATTTCGCTTTTCTCATTTTTTTCATTGCTCATTATCTGCCCAGCCTTTTCCCAGAATTATGTTGGGATCGACTTCTAGTTTAACCGGATGCAGCTGAATACCAGTATTGTATATGGAGTGGCAGCCCATCTGACCTAGACAACCCATTTAGTGCTAAGTAATACGATACCCTTGATTAGACTGGTTTCCAGACTTTCGGGCCGCACTGACTACTTGTCACGACTGTCAAAATTTATAAATGACAGCCGGGATCAACGGCTTAACTTGCTTTCCGAAGCCCGGAGGAAACTCGGTGTGTAATGGGTGGTCGCCCATCCACGGAAAAACCTAGACAAGCACGGCTTAACCTAAAGATCGACGCCACGAGCCACGAGTTCCTCTTCCTTATTAATAAATGTTACAAATTAAAATTGATACACAATAGATCTTGTTAATAACTCAATTGCAGTTTGTTAGGTGACAGTATTGTTTGTGTCGCTTTGTTTGTCGCTTGCGATTGTTTTATAGAATGCTGGTTTAATTAGATTGCTACTAATTGATACAAATGTCTTTGGAAATTCTACAAATTGGGGTTGTGCAACAGTTGCTCAGTATTATTTAGTTTTTTTTATTGATAACTTGACACCTGTAACTCCGAAAGGGATAGTCAGAGGTTTGCCGAATAGTAGACCAACATTTTGCAGTATCATGTAATTCTGGACATCAGTACTGAATACTGTAACCTTAGGTAAAGTGTATGGCAAAGGAAAGATGAAGAAGATGGATGGTTTATTAAGCCGATACGAAACCGGTACGATAATGATCAAGGTCCAAAGCTCGCAGCTGGCAGAAACGTAAGTACAAAAACACAAACATTACAATACGGGTAATCGTTTTAAGCGTCGGTGTGCGTTCCACCCTCTATACTGGGTGTAAACAGACCGTTCATGAAGAATGAATGCTTGGTTGACGGCTAGAATTACTAAGTTCGATGTACGCATCGAGCTGAATAATTCTACGCAAAATTATTGCTGGGAAACGCACTGGAAACATTCTGATGGACGCATTGAATAGTACGGGAGAGGTGGAGGTGCTTCAAGTAAAAATCTTACATTGAAAACATTTGTAATATAAAAAAACTTGTGATAAAGTTGGAACTTTGACCCCTAATATCTCCGTAACTAGAATGGGACTAGACTTTTCTAAAATAAAAAAATATAGTAATGACCGGGCGAAAAAGTACCTTTCGGCATCGTTAAGGGAATTTTTGTCACCATTACACGGAAACGTACCACCGGGATTCCTGGATCATGGATTCATGTGAATTAAGCAAGATTGTCTGGACTTCAAAAGAGACTATGACCTCTGAGTTTGTTTCGGCTGTTTCTTTTCAGAGTAGTCAGGTACGAAACACCGGCCCCATCTAAAATGATATGTAAAAGTGTTTGAGAAAATCTACTTACTGAATAAATAACGGTTATCATTAATGTGTGATAAAACTCGGAATCTTATCTCGCTCAATGACAGACAAACAGGTTACTTTCCAATTTATTAGCCGTCCACCAGCTTCATGTTATAAAGTCCATTTTATTCTAATATCATAATTTTGACGCTCGTTTTCTCGAGTCCACTCGAGTATGAAAACTAGAATGGCAGTGGATTTTTCAGCGTTTGTTTGTGAGTGATATGACAGGGCCTTCTTGATTCGTTGTAGATGTTACGTATTAGCTGAGTTTCTCTAAGGAGCTCGTGGATAATTAATAACAGTCGCTCGGGGCAATCTTCAAGTTAAGCCGTGCTTGTCTGTGGATGGGTGACCAGTTAAGTCGTTGGTCCTGGCTGTCAATAGAAGATCTTCGACAGTCGTTATAGGTAGTCAGTGGCTCGAAAGTCTGACAACCAAGGTCTTACCAAGGGGTATGTATTACCCAGTACTAACTGGGTTGTGGAGGTTAGATAGACAGTCGCTCCATGTACTGGTATTGTTCAGCTGCTAACATAGTCGGGAAAAGGCTAGGCAGATTATGATGATGTATTAGCCGATTTTTATGTTGTAAGGTTTTGGACTAGATAATAACTAATATGGTCAGCGACTGATGGAGTATCAAAACGTTTGCGGGGAAGTAGTGCTTAGATTTGGGATTCTACAAAGTCCAATGGTGAATGATTCATTGTATCCGTATAGTTCTTCCATACAGTTCTATTAGTAGGACTAAATAGAGAAGAAAATCCGTGAATTTCTACTAGTAGGACAGAACGGACCGGCTGTCTTACTAGTAGAAATTAACGGAGAAAAAAAACATTAAGTTCGTGTAGTTCTACGACGAGTTCTACTGATGGGACTGAACAGGTAGCAGAAAAGACAGTAACAGATTGGGGAATATGGGTACAAATTGTCTATTTATTTATAATATAACATCACGAGTAATCCCCAAAGGAAAGTCAAATGTCATAGGGGCAAGCCCATTGACATCAATCGGGCACAAATCCAGACTCTGTGGCTGCTACTGAGAAATTCCTGATCGAAAAATCCAGCTATTGCACCAGTTGTCCCGCCCCCCTTTAAAAAAAATCATTCAAATCCATCTTTTTTGTAGATACATTGTGAAAAAATGACAAAAAATCCTAGCCAAACCAATCTTTTCCGTACCATATTTCAAAGAACAAATTACCTACTGATAACGGTTCAACTTAATGATCAAAACCAACTTGGTCGGTATGTAAAACTTGGTACACTCCGTGCCAAGATAAGTGCACCCAATTCCGGCCACTAAGTACGGAAGTACGGTGGCCTGATGGGTTGTTAACTTGCACGGCGGTGGATAAATACTCTCGTGGCGGAAATTTGAATTTAATTAGCGTTTTGTACGGTTATTATGAGGTTAAGGTGCGTTTAGGTTTTACCCTAATTAATTGTGAAGACTGTTTTCTAAGGAAAATGGTACATTTTGTGCTGGAAAATAGATTTAAACGGTGATCCTTTGTGTAGACGAATATTTGAATTGAATTTATCAAAATTATTCTTTTTGTTAGTGTGGATATTGAAATAACACTTACAACCTCTTACAACCTACATAGAATTTAATATTTTTTGTTTCAAAACTGAATTTTGGTTTACATCAATCCGATTTCGTCAATTTGTACGGGTAGTCCATGTTTTTGGCGTATTAAATGCTATGAAAAATATTTAGTTTTAATACCGCTAGACAAAAATATCCAGGTCTGAAAGCAGGACACAAATCCCACCGTCATGCATATGCACATGCACATATGGGCCCACCCTCCCGCCCTCATGCATATGCACACATACAAAACAAGTGAGAAATAATTAGCATGCCATGCAACCAAACCTTTACTCGACACGTGTTTCGCCCCTCCACGGGGCATCCTCAGGAGTTGTTGACTCGTCGAGCGTTTCAACTCGATCGAGTAAAACTAAATATTTTTCATAGCATTTAATGCCATGGATTTCCGCAAAGTAACGCCTGATTCCATAACTTATTTTTGGCGTATTTCCAAAAGTCATAGAACGTAAGCTATCAAATGTTATGTAATTAAGAAGCTTTCTGTAAGAAGTTGTTAGTGTTTCTTTAAAAACCTATATTGACACAATATATACTCACTTTTTCAATGAAGAAAGACGACGAGTAATAACGTACCCACCCCTATATAGCTACTTCAGACTTATACCAATAAAATAGTACATTGTTATCCAAGGGGTGAAAGTAACTTATTTAGTCCCGAGACGGGGTTTGGCGCCCAAGCGTAGCGCGGGCGCTAATAGCTCGAGGGACTAAAGAAGACTTTAACCCGAGGTAAACACTGTGCTTTTCATTACGAATACAAGGAAAATAAAAACAAAAACACGAAACCACTCAAAAAAAAATGAAGATCGGATTGCCGCTTTCCCGCCTATTTTGTTTTTTTTTTCTGTGGCCGGCTATTCAGCCTTTATTTTCACTATAGTCACTGAAAAATAGTAAATATTTTGCCCTAATTTTTGTTATTTTAAAGAAATATTTGTAACTAAATTATAACTAAGTTATTAAATAATTAAATTCTTTAATTAATACTGAATTTTATGTTATTTCAATTTTACATCGCGCTGTAATTTACAGGCTGTATAGAAGTCGGAACATGGTTCAATAGAAATGTGAAAATAGAACTAGATTTTTTTTTAATGATGTGATAGCTGTCAGTTGAAAGTGATTCTCCCTAGGGCTGAAAAGTATTACTTTCAGCCCGCTCCTCAGGCAACTTCAGACCTACTTTCCGAGTATGAGTAATGAAAAGGTCTTTGAAAATACATAGTTTTGGGATTTCGTACGTCAAAAGGTAAAAAAATGAACCCTTATAAGATCACACTTTACCTTCACACCTTAAAAAATCTGAAAACCTTAAATATGTAGTTTAATAACAAAAAAAAAAAACAATTTTATTTTACAAACTTATTATTAGCGGTTGGTGCAATAACTGTTTCATGGGATCGAACAGCAAAGTTAAGTTTGTCCTTTGGTGCGCGAATCCGACTCGCTCTTGGCCGTTTTTTTTGTATGGCGGCAACGAAAAAGAATTGACATGCCTATAATATGCCTTCGCGCCATCGCTAATTAATGGTCGCTTCGTTAATTTTTGGGTTATTCCTATAAACCCTTTCAAAATGACAACTGATCTACGGGGTCCGTACAAATTAACCCATTGTTCTTTGAAAATGTGAGTAATAATAATAATAATCTTTATTGAAAAAAGAGGAAATACATAACACATCACAATATTGACACAAGTACAGTAGGTAAGTAACCAGATCAAAATGAACCCTAACGTCAAAACTAGGCCATGCCTGTATCTTAGACGTTAGTCTCTCTATTAGTAATAAAGCCCCACGTAAGAAAAAAGCCTATTGCCATTAGGGAAGTCCACTTCATTTGGCATAACTATTCAACTACTTACTGTCGGTACTTAAGAGGGCAGAAATACATAAGAGATAGCTGACCTTTGCAATGAAAATGAATAGCATTGAGAAATAAAGATTGATTTATTTTTCACTCTCAGAAGATTGATCACAAAGTCTAGATTAATATTGACGGGGACCATTAAGGTACGGGTACTTTTGGTATACGAAGACTTTTAATGTTCGTTTTCACTTACACAAAGCCAAGCCTAATGTTATGACTGCCTGAATACAAGGGGAAACGGACATTGACGCATAAACAGTTACCATGTAATCATTAAGAACGTAGACGTTTTTCATCGTTAATTAAAAAACAATAGTTGTTATTGTGTAGGTATTGGGTATTGCACTTTGTTTTGGAAACAGAAGATTTTAATTTAATTAAATAAATAAATATCGCTGGACATTACACACAGCGCCATCTAGTGCCACACTAAGCAACGAGGCTCGTGTCGTGGATACCAGATAGTTGATTTGATATACTACATGTATACTTTTTTGTTTGTAAATACATACTCATTTTTATTTATTTTTCACATTTTAGTGGTTCACTTGTGCTTCACAGCGTACTGGCGTGATGTTATGTTATGAACTGGTGTAAACAATAGACAGATATTAGATTTCAGCAATCTCAATCCATTTGCTTTCAATTATCGAGGAGTTCCGGTGCTTATCTCCGAAGTTCTTCATCAGATCTTAACTTACCAAATTGAAATGGTGGTCCCATTTCAATTTCACTTTAAGAAAGTACTCTTCCAAATACTACCCAAATCGCATCAAGTGTTCCTATAAAACTTGAAGAGTTCTCTCTATTTCTCCAGGATCCCATCATCAGATCCTGACTTGATGATTATGGAACCACCTGGGAAGTGTACCCTTTCAAACAAAAAAAAAGTAATTCAAATCGGAAAAAAAGGTTACGACGGATTGGGAACCTCCTCCTTTTTGAAGTCGGTTAAAAACGATATACTACAAATTAACACTACAAATACGCTATCACTGATAAGACCGCCATTGTACCCATTTAATTCTCAATATTGAAATATTGTTATCCCTTTATTCGCATTACATTATATTCGCTAAATATTATATTCTCAAAATAGATCTACCACTGGGTTAAGTGGCGTGCCTAGTGACCAAAAATCCGGCATACCCGATAAGCTGACTGTTCAGTGTTCAGAGCCTGACATCAAGAAGAGTAGTAGGTTATACGGGTAAGCCAAGCTTTAAGGCTTGTATGGCAGTACCGCCACTAGGTATACCTCTGCCTAACATTTCGAGAATTACAAGACTTAGCGGTGGCCCAGTGGTGGCGGCCCGACTTACGAACAGTAAGTCGTGGGTCGAACCCAGGCAAGCGCATTACTTTGTGTAATTTATTTCATCACCACTGCTCTCAAAAACGGTGAAGGAAAACATCGTGAGGAAACCGGCATGTCCTAGAACCAAAAATTCGAAGACCACTGACATCTACCAACCCGCACTGGGCCCGCGTCGTGGAGGATAGCCCATGCGGAAAATACGCGCTTTGACGTGGAGTTGCGGACACCAGCCCGTTGTACAATACAAGACTTGATGTTATGTTATGCTATCTAGGTATAGAAGGTAGGTATAGGATTGTGTGAGGAATGATATGAAAGAGAAAGGAGTAAATGATGCCGTGACGTCTGACAGGGGAGAATGGAAGAGGAAAACGTGTTGCGCCGACCTCAAATAGAATGGGGCAAGGACAGGTAGATGATGACGATGAAAGTATATTCTATCTATCTGCAAAATAAAGACATCTCCAAAGAGACGCGATATTCCGACGCGCGACGTGATTTCTATTAAATTCCTAGTTCAATTTATATAAAAGCGCGATCTTACACACATCCGTGATGTATCACGACGCGGCGCGCGTGATATGCCAAGTTAGTCGCGTCTGTGTGGAAATACCTAAAACCCATCCATGTTCCTTCCTCGCCCTTTATGTTAATACATCTGTAAGAGTTAGAATTGAATGACACTTATTATTCAGTACTTAACAGATTTTTCTTTTTTTTTATGGCCAAGGTGTATTTTTGAATATAATATTCCAATTGGTTTACAGATTGATCTCTAAGTTTGTGATGAAAGTAAGTTAAACAAAAAGGATGCTGGTAATGACACAACCTCCTCACTTTTTAAGAAGTCGGTTAAAAAAGCTTTACTGATAGTTCTCGAATAGATTTATTATGTAGGACTCATTCATATGCAGGCCTCACCCACTCCTACTTAACCAGCTTTCTCGGTAACATCCATGAGAAATGGACAAAAAGATCCGCAAAGTGGTCCCATTAACAATACATGACATTGCGGCAGACCACAGTGAATATCAAGGGAGTAGTTTGAATCTTACCGAAAGAACTGATTGACACTAACAAAAGTCAGAATAGGGTAGAAAAGGCTTTGATGTGCATTTGGGACAACATAAGCTTTAAAGGGTGTAAAGCACCTCTTCACGAAGCTGAAAGGCACTTGTTCTCCCCATCATTGCGATAATTTTTTTGTCCTACACCATACCTGGGAACCTTCTACTTTGACCCCCCATATCTATGGGGGGTCAAAGTTACAACTTTTTTTTTTATACAAGTTTTTTTTTGTAGGATTTTAACTTTTAACACCTCCACGACCCCCGTACTATTCAATCCATCCATCAGCACAATGTTTTAAGTGCGTTACATCGAGTTCTACCACAAAATATGATTAATAACCTCATAAAAAAAGTTGTTTCCCAGCAATATTTTTTGAATAAAGTTACTTAGTTTGATGTACAGAATGCTTGGTTAACGGCTTTGTGATGAGGTGGTTTACACCCTGTATAGTTGCTGCCAGTTAAAATGGTAATAACGGTCACTGCCCTTTCCCTAGTATCTCTTCGTACGAATCAAAACAAATGAACCATGTTTCGTTTTTCATTAGGAAAAATGTAGAAGATCACGATAGATGACGATTCAAGACTTTGAACTTGACTGACTTGACTTGAAGGCCTATTTTTGGTTTTCAACGTTAAGCACTAATAAAAGCAGGTGGGTTAATGATTGCTATTGCGATCAACTTTAGTTAGTTACTCCAACAAGGCCCTAAGAGCAATTGCAAAAGTACTATGGTACATAACCAACAATGAAGTTAACGAGCACCTTGAAATGAGAACAATGAAAGAGGAAATTCGGAGCTTGGCAGCTAAATACAAAGAGCGGTTAATCCATCACCCTAACGAACTTGCTTGCCAACTTACCATGGACCAGTATGTGAGACGACTAAAACGTCATCATATCTTAGAGCTAGAAGACCGGCAGTAGCTCTGGGCAGCAGATGAGTACATGCTTCCAATGGGAAGCCACTCCGCACGACAACATCACAGAATACATTTGCTCATAGCCTTAGGGCCGATTGCAAATGCATGAAGAAAAAAAAAGAAAAAAAAGTTAGTTACTCCATAACTCTCTCAAGAACACAGCAACAAGAAGACTCCTCCTTGTAGGTCTAGTGGTCGTAATTTGTGCGACTGCTGAGCATGAGGGTTCGATTCCCGGGTCGGGCGATGTGTTATTGGGTTTTTCCATCAGTAATTTCTTAGTAACAGCCACGAACTTTAGATTTGTGCCCGGTTGATGGCAATAGGGTCACCCCTATTACATGGAACTTAAACATAACTGGCGAAATGTAGGTGTACTATTAGATACGCTTCTGCCTTATCTTTCGGGGAATACAGGCGAGATGTTATTGTTATAAAGTTCAATTTCCGATATCAGTGTCAATTTACTACGCCTTAGACGGCTGTCAAAACGGATTTCATAGATTTCGTCGACTTTATCAAGCACGGGAACATCGTTCAAAAACTACCCTCAAATAAACCGCTCCCATAAAATGAATGGGTTGTGTGAACGAAGAACATTCGCAGTTCCTTGTTCGTTCCCATTCGATTATCACAGTTGTTTGTGTTCCAAACTACTGTTTAATGGTTTAAGTGGAGAAACGATGTTGATTGTTTTGACAATGTGATTTACAATGACCGGGTGATAGATGGTGAGCTATTTTGAGATGGTTGTTTACTAATATGTTTGGCTGCAAACGTGTAAATGTTTGTGGAAAGACAAGTCGTGATGGTTCAAGGCTAATAATAAGATGGGAAGCAGACTCTTCCAGTCAGCTGATAACCTAGTAGTCACATATCTGTCTGAAAAATGATTATGACACGTGTGGTATATGGATACCAGGAAACCATGATTAGGAAGCTGTAAAAACATGCACAAAAGATTGATTTCCTAAAAATTATGATTAGCAATAACTTTTGTCCATTATTATTATTGGTAATAGGCACTATACCAAATATGTTATACACGTCATCAAAACCGATGGCATTGTACCAGGCAAACAACGGCTGTTAGGAGCTTCTTATAGACATATTCGCGGTGTCTTCGTGTCGATAAATCACGCTGTGCCAACATCGTTCACTCATTATAAAAGCGATCAAGGTTATAAGGAGAAAAAGGCCTGGATTTTTATTAAAAAAAAAGTACCGTATAGATAGCTCCATTTCGCGGGGATCGTGGATTCGTGATGGATTAGTAACTATTAATTTTTGAGCTCATCATTCATCTTCTTATCTCATTTTAGCTATTCATTGCCTAACTCCTGTAGTGTTTATGCGCTCCTGGTAAGATACATTGATCACATTCACTCACTGACAGTCTAAACCGTTGGGTCTAGAATCATGCAATTTGCAAAAGAGTTTCTTTTACGACAAAAAATAATACTATAGGCGATTGTTGAAAATAAGAAAATCGTCATTTTGGCTGAGGAGAAATCTTATCGGGAAACACGGCTTTGATAAATGGCATACATTTGCAAAAACCAAAAAGAAATCTTGAAATTTTCGATTTTATTCCGATAATTCGACGCTGTTGCAAACGCCATGCAACAATCACGGAAGAGTGACAGTCTAAGATTAGTTATAAAACCGTGAAATCTTCAAAACAGTGTTTCAAAAAATATGCACTTGTTACTACAACATTGTGATAACGTCACAAGAACTATCAGAAAGTCGTAACCCTCAAGGTTCCCACCGATAACGTCAAAACAATAGACGACTAACAAAGATGACGGGGAACGTAATCGGTAAACAACCCGTCCTAATGTCGGATACCCCTGCATTTACGACTTTTCGCCTCATATAACTAACCCGTCTTCATTAGTACATAGTTGACAAGTCCGTAGTCGAAGAAGTGACGTAATTGCGAAGTGAGAATGTAGGGTAGTTCGAGAATTTCGATAGATGTTTATAGGGGATGAACTGGGAAATAAAACTGAGGGTCTATTGTCGATATTGTGCGCTAGAATGAGGTTGAATACCCCTTTTTGTTTAAATAAAGAAACTACGTGTATGTGAGAATTTTGCGACGCGGGTTCTTTTCTTTTGCGGGAAGCAAGAAATTGGTTGTGTTGTGGAGGTAAGATAGGAGGAATAGGCAGTCGCTGTATGTGAAATTCTGGTAATCAGCTGCCTAAGGCTTGGCAGATAACGGTAATGAGTCTGACAAACGACCAATCTTCGTCACGAAATCTTACTAAATGACACACCTGGGTAATTTTTCTCGCCAATGTTTTACTTTATTCTTCTTTCTAGACCAACCAAATGTTGCGTCTTATAAAACAAACTTTTTAATTGTTTACACATCGCTAAACTTTATGAAGAAGTTACTACGGCCAGTCTTTGGAGTTGAACAACGTCGTGTCCGAACTCTTGAACAACGTCGTTCGTATAATGAGGGCAGCAGAAGTTCAAGTCTATTGTGATCGAACAGCAAGTTTGTGGCACCAAACTGCGGTCCGTGATGAGGGAAATTCATTTCGCAACTGTCTTTTGTCTAGTTCGTGTATTGTGAAGGACGCTTTGTACCTGTTCGATATTATATTCTTGTGGCGTTATGTTAGCCTAGTACCTCTGTTCGGTTTCCATTTGTTTTCGACCGTTGAATGTATGCCTATTTCAGTGATTGTTTTATTAAAAGAAAAGATGAATTGAACGGAAGCTTTTGTTTTAGAACGGAATCCTTCTGAGGACTTTGAGGGGCCTCTTAAGGATAAGGAGGGAGGAGGGCCCCTCCGACGTTACCTCTTTAGCAAGACAAGTCATTCCCATTTTAATCAAATGTTTCTTCGTAAAGTTTGTGAGTTGTAAAAAACATAATGTCTTTGATCTTGTCGATGGTCGAAGACTCAAATGACAGCATGGCAGCTTGCCAAGCTTATAAACGTGAAGTTCCGGGCTCGAATCCCGATTCGGAACAACAGTTTGTTCCAAATCTGGACGCGAGGGATCGTGTTTATTGCCAAAACAACACTTTAATGGGTTATTAGCACACTTATGACCGCTTTAATGCGTATAGACTCACGCGCAGCTATAGATCATGATGTTCGTCGATAGATACGCAGCAGGAATTTGTTACAGTCAATTGGTCGTTGGTCGAGTGGTCGCAAGGGCGACTGTTGAGCATGAGGTCTTGGATTAAAGTGTAATTGGGTTATTTCATTAGGAATTTCTCAGTAAAAGTATAATCATAGACGGCAATATGGCATTTGGCCTCACCACTATTACACGGGACTTAAACATCACAGGCGAATCAAAAATTATGTACGCCTCTGCCAACCCTGCGGGGTTTACAAGGTGTCGTATTATGTTACGTAATTTCTCTAATTGCACATGAAATTTGATCCTTAAGGTTGACCTTTTCGAATGACGTCATTTTAGTTTACAATACATAGTGTTTTTTTTTGCTTCGTAAAGAAAAAGGTAACTTTCAAAAATGTTATATCGCTGTTAGAAAAAGCTCTTGAAAAACTGGCAGGTTTCATATTTTCTACTTGCGTTATACAATCTGGATCCAGTAAGGGCATGGCAAAATATTAAGTATGTTAAAATTGTATGATTCATTGAAAGAAAACATTAAGGGGACTAGATGAGCTAAATTAGCAACTCTATTTGTGGTGGTTCAAACTTCGTTTGAATAAATTTCAAATCAGCTTGCACTACAAAGTGGTTGTTACGTCAGTCACTGCGGGCCAAATAGTGCGAAATGAGTGGTTTCGATCGATTTACAAAAAATCTATTGATTGGACTAAAAAACTAAAACACTAGGAAAGAAAGGAGATAGTTTTTTTGGGCCCACCTGGTCGTTGCATTTATTATTCATAATAACACCAAAAAAAAAGTAACCATTTTGCTATGGTATTAAACGAAATATTACCTAGAAACGAATCGTGAAAACGGAATCTTAAAATCATAATAAATAAGCTATGTTATGATATTTTATTGCGAGTCAAATCATTCCTGTTTTGGGCAATGTTATTTGACAGCAAATACTTACGTGAATAGGGGCGTTTCTTTTATGTTTACTAAAAAAAGTACGGTACCTACCCGTTGATAATTATGTATATCTGCTATAATTATTATAGAATCAGAAAGAATATAAAAATAAATATTATTAAACTGTGAGCATTTTTAATGCTATTTTTAAAGGTTTACACTAAAATCGCATAGATGGTTTAAACAATCAACGTGGCACGGAACGTTATAAACCCACTTTTTTAGTGATTGACAGACAACTTCATTATTTTGACATTTACTTTTTGTGTTTATTTTGGTTTTCGTAAGTGTTTTTGCAGATTTACCCATTTATTCCGGTTAGACAATGCTTGGCTAATTTAACCACTGGAATCTAGAGGTTATAAGGAAGAAATCAATGTAAGTTTCATGATTAAATGCTATAATTTATGTGGGTGGCCTAATCCCCTAACAAAAAAAATTGTCTCCTTTTAGAGGTGAGTTCGTGATTCTTTTTTATCGAGTCATATTAATTGTATCATGTTTTCAAAACACTATCATGCTAACATATATCCTGAAGAATATCATATATTTTTCTGGTTTTGTTTACTTTTAGGCATTAAACTCGTGTTTGGATCAATCTGCTTAGCCTTTTCCCAACTATGTTGTGGTCGGCTTCCAGTCTAACCGGATGCAGCTGAATACCAGTGTTTTACATGGACTGCCTGTGCCGATGACATATATATCACCATTATTATGTACTTAGATATAAAAAGAATATTACATAGAGACTTGCACCAGCAGCTTTCGCAGGCCTTTTTGTTCAAGATGAAATTATGACGTCATAAAGTTGACGTGAAGCGATTTCCTACTCTGTTTACGGTTATATTCTACTCTTTATAATCATGGTATGTGCTAACTGTACTATATATGGTGTAAACCACCTCATCACGAAGCCGTCAACTATGCATTCTGTACATCAAACTAAGTAACTACGCAAAAATCATTGCTGAGAAACGACTTGTTTTTGGGTAGAAAAATCACGTATTACGGTAGAACTCAATGTAACGCACTCAAAACATTGTGCTGATTGATGCATTTGATAGTGAACGGACCATGGAATATTAAAAGTAGAGTTAAAACTAGTATTTGAAAGACTGGTGAAAAAGTTTGGAACTTTGAATTCAGGTAAGGCCCAGAACAAAAACAATATCGCGATGACGGGGAAAACAAAAGCCTATCGGCTTCGTTTTGGTCTGTTTAAATTCTTTATGTGTCTGAGACTAGAAAATACACTGCAAAAACTAAAACAAATTGTTTGTTCAAGGGGCTCCCCTTTGTCATCCGACCCTAGTCAAACATTCTGAAATGATGCTAAAGGTGCTTTTCGTTGTTGTTCGTATGCATATTAAGTATTTCTGGGCCCAGTGTAGGGTAAAGTGCTTTTGCTACATTTTTTTTTTTATGATTACTCAATGAAAGAAACAGATTTTCCTTAAATAAATTTTCCCAGAAAGACCAATATTCATTGAGTCCTATGTTCCTTGTCTATTTACGTATCTTGAATACCTAGCTTAGGTGTTAGCTTTATTGATCCTCTACATTGAGTAAAAGTAGAAGTAATATTGTGCCGGTACTGAACTTTGTACTCCTAGTACTACTAGCTGACAAAAAAAAGAGAAATTCATATTGCTTATTTCCCCCATTTGAACATAGCTCGTAGATTCACGGAAAAGGTTTTAATATCTTCGGAAACAAGTTTCTCCAAGTTATATTAAGTTCTGAGACGGTACAACTAAATGTCGTGCCGTTTCTATGCAGCTGCCTGAGTTTGTAACTTATGAAACTTTAATAATTTGCAAGCAATTTTTGTATTCACCTGCGATTTTCGTAGAAGGATTATGATGTCGATAACGCAGAAATGTGGTATCGTAATTTTGAGTATAAACAAGAATAGGGGAAGACCAAAGAAACGGTGAATGGACTGTGTGAAAGATAATGAGGCTAGAAAGGAGGTGAGTGCTGAGATGCCGAGTAACAGAGATGTAAATAATACATTTAACTTAAAAGAAGACTCTTTTATTACAACGAAAAGAAGAAATTAGGTTTCCTTATCAAAATTGAACATACAAGGTTTAGTGTCCATGGTATTGACCGTTGAGGAGTTCTCTCGCGAGGAGGTGATTGATGCAGGCTGCAGGATCAATAGTCATAAAATGTATTGTACAGGAACCAAAGGTGTGTGCAAAATTTCAGCTCAATCGGTTGGGGGGGGGGAACTGGTTTGAAATGCAGTGGCAAGATTTGACTAATATATACTAATAAGTGACTAACAAGGTAAGTTAAATAAAAAGCTTATAAAAGAAGGGATAAGGAAGAAGATAAGAAGAAAAATTGTGATATTGACCTATGATGAGCATACAAATCTTTACACACTACGCCACCTAGCCACGATACTTTTTAGACCTATGTTAAACTGCAATAAGAGAGGCAGTACAAGTACATTGCCCTTTATGAAGCAAAGCTTCGTCCATACACGTTATAACATGAAAAGGCTTTAGCAGGCCATGCATTTTTCATGACTAGAGTACAATTTGAGTTCAATGTTCACAAGAACTGTTTAAAATCAACTACCTTTTTCCATTAAAGTCTAAAAGTTTTTTAATCGAACGGCTGTACCAAATTCTACTCCAATGCAGTTTTAGATTCTTAAATATTCATAAAAAACACCAACTTGACTACGAAAGCACACTAAAAAGTCTCTGGACCGATATTATTTCATAAACTTGGCACGTTATTTGCTGCACTTATCACAGGCTAAATTGAACTCTAGTACTAGGAAACTATAGTCGATAAGAAGAGTGGCCAAAAAGTTGGTTTTCAGGCAAGTTTGCCTCGAGCTAATAGTTTTCCAACTAGCATCCGTGTTCGGAGATAATATCTTATATCGAGATAGTGGGGAATTGAATTGACTTTACGCTTTGAGGATAGTTGAAAGAAAGGAATATTGGAGAGAAGTTAGAGTTTGAAGCACCTTTGTGGAGTAGAGTAATAATAGACAGCTTAGAACATGGTTTCGTTTCAACAGATATTTGATTTAGATGAAAATATAATGACTGGATTTGCATTCATGTATTTTGCTTCTTGACTGGACGGGTCGTCGATTCTGATTTCGCTTGTTGCTGATCAAAAATAAGATTAATCCGTAGTACCCTGACTTGACCGAAGTACCAGGATACTAGAAAAGTAAGGATATTGCATAATACCCGTTGTGTGCGAAGTGACGAGGAGGGGGGACCTCGGGGTTTGTATTGAAACCTCTCAACCTTTAACTGATTGTGATAAATCGGCCTTCTAAACTTCATCCTTGTTTGGGATGTGTTGTTTTTAAGGTGACCTTTATAAAGGTCATCATAGATGATGAACTATTTGAATAAATCATTGCTATATTTTCTTAATAAACCCATGAACCCGGAAATACTTCAATTATGAAGGAAGTTTTTCGAGGAAGTTTTTTTCTAACCATAGCAAATCCAATTTATTCGGGAATATCAAAGAACTGGTATCAGGACATCAGAAATGTAAAGCACTAAAGGTTGTGTTGACTGTGAGGAATGGCGTCGCTGCTTGTATTGAAAGCCTGTCATCCCGTCAAGTACTTGATGAATAGCTCTAAACTTCCTCTGCAAGTGAAGTTGAATGGCTTTCTAGGTGGCCAATGTACCTACGTATAATAATTTAGTAGTTTAGCTAGTTCCTATTGGTACATTTGAAATCTCTACAGGTTACTATAAATTCAACTTTTCAACCGACGAAATAATAGGTTACGGTTCGTAAGTCGTAAAGTTTTTGATGTATGATTTTTAAAACAAGCGAGATTTCTCAGTAGCAGTTACGGAGTCTGGATTTGCGCCTGGTTGATATCAATAGGCTCGCTCCCTACTACTTGGGACTTAAACTAGCCCTTCGGGGATTACAGGCGTCAGTTATGTTATGTTATAATCGAGATTCGTTTTATAAATAGCATTTTGAATGTGCATCTTTTGTACATGTTTCATCCTTTTTTTCCGAAGCCTGCCGGGGCTGCGGGACTGTTCGAAAGAGATACCGCGGCCCCGGAACGTAAAGGGCGAGGAAGGAACGTGGATGATTTTTAGTCAGTAAAAATCTGACACTGACGGCTGAGCGGGAGGGATCCCGCTCAGCCCAGAGTAGGAGGGGTCATTAATTTGATGATTTACCATCCGAAAAAGGGATATACTTAAAACAATGTCTAAAAACTAGCTTCTTCTTTACGAGATTTTATATACTTATATTCTCTTTTTACGTAATTTTTTCCCCCTTTTTCTCGCCAGTTTTTTATTCTTAAAACCTTAAGTGTATGTTCATCATCCAGTGTCATTTGTATAAAATCTGAGCAAAACTCTAGGGAGAACAAGGGCTCGTCCCCCCTTGTTATCGATGATCAAGTATCACTTGTGATAAGTGAGATACTTCATTCAAGTCTCGATGTTATAACTGTTGCTTCGGATGTTAACTAGAGTTTCTTCAACGGGACTTTAATTAGCACGAGTTTTGTTGTGCAGTTTAAATGAATAAACACATTAAAGGTGGCCTTGGCACTCTGTGAGTAAATGGTCAGTTTTAGGTTGAGCGCAGACTTAAGAGGGCTATCACAATTTTTCTTGTATTTGAGTGTTTCAAGCGTGTAACTCTCTAATACGAGAATAAATGTAAAATTTACCATAATCACACATCTAAAATTCTCAGTTTTGATGTGTGATTTGTCTTTGACAGTCGTTACAGGTAGTCAGTGTCCCAAAAACTCTGACAACCAGTCTTAGAAAGGGCTATCGTATTTCCCAGTATTAACTGGGTTGTGGAGGTCAGATAGGCAGTCGCTCCATGTAAAATACTGGTATTCAGCTGCATCCGGTTAGACTGGAACTCTGGAAGCCGACCCCACACAGTTGGCAAAAGGCTAGACAGATGATGTAAACTATTATACAGGGTTTATATAGAGTGTCCTCAAACCGTTTGACAGCCGCAAACTAATAATTTTCATCAGCTGAATTGATCGTTACAATCAGTGCCTACGGCTAGGTTATTATAGCTGATCTAGTAATTTGCAATCACGTCATCATCGAGGCAATTGATTGGTTGTCATGTACTCTTGACAGTAATTGCTCTAATAGTGTGGCGGCAAGTGTTTGCTGTCATTTTAGGGTCAATTTGCGAATTGTTGGCGGTTTGACAGTTGTTAACTCGATTGCGGAATTTAGGGAAAATATGGTCATATCTATTTATGAAGAAAGGATGTGGAATGGATTATAATTTTTATATAACTAGCTCTGCCCCGCGACCTTCTTCCGAGAATTTTTTTTTTTTAAATATTACTGATTTATGTGAATCGGATTATGTTAACAATTTCGAGGTTTTTAATTTTTTTGTGCACGAACCCTATTTTTTTCTAAAATTAAACTAACTTAATTTACTCTTTGTAACATCAGCTATCTGCAAGTAATAGCCCCGTCAAAATCGGTCTAGTTGTTTCGGAGAGAAGCCAAAACAAACAGACAAGCAAATTTCAAAATATTGTTTTTTTCTCATATTTATGTACCAGTACCTACTGTAGATAATATTATTTACTTTCATAAGCATTCAGTAAAAAGCTGTAATTTTGAAATTGATGACTTGCAGTCTCATAAAAGCCATCGCACTGAGGCCTATTACTTACGCTAAGTTTTTATCTAATCAAAAACCAAGGCCCACTTGCACCATGGTACAGTCGAGGTCTTTAAATGATAAGCCACTTTTACTACTTTCCAATTTTGCACTTTTATACATTCACGAGTACGAATATTACCGACTAAACCCTTTTGCATTAAAAATTTGCATTACACGGCTAAAATACGAATAGTGACAAGTGGCTCATCAATTAAAGTCCTCGACTGTACGGTCGAACAAGCCAATTGGTTTACAGTTTAACCAACAAATTACATTGTAAAGTGTAAACCAAATAGCATGTTCGACCGTACATCCAGTGGAACAAAACTAAGCGGGTGTAACGCAAAACGTAAACAATCACTTACTCCTGGGTTAAATTCTTAGCTCGAAATACATTTTCTGGCGTGAGCTGTCTAAAATGTTATACAGAGTATTTTTTTTTGTCTTTACTGTGGTTTAGCTGCAATACCTATTCCGCATAAATATTTTTTGTATAAATAAATGAACCACAAAATACAAAAAAGTAATAATTAACAACCAAGTACGAAAAAGTACAGACGGACACATAAATTACTAACACAACCCCTTTAAACACGGGCCGCAACTGGCGTGCTTAACGATAGGTATTCTTAAGTCTTTTTAATTAAATTTCTTTGTTCATAATCCTCAGCTTTGCGCAAACTCTTAAATTAATTTTGTCCTCATTTGTTTGAGGTTGTGGTTTGAGAGCAGCGTTTTGATTGGTCGTTTAAATTTTATGTTTTTATGGACGTATGTGTGGATATTGAGCTGTTAAGTAGGTTAAGACTCTGTTTCTGGAACGACAGTTAAGAGGAAACAACACGGCCGAGAGAATTGAAAAATAGGTATTTGTAAAATGTAATGCTGTCGCGCAGTGCCCGAACGACCGCGCGCAGATCGTGAAAGAGACAACAGCAGAAAATACCAATTAAAAGTACACAATAACAATGTTTCATATCCAATGTTTCGTCCCCTAATTACTTCTCCAAAACTTGACCGATTTAACTATTTTTTTATTAAAATTAAAAAAATGATTTGGCCGTGTTCTTTTGTTGTCTTTTTTTTGCAATCTAGTCAAATTTGTTTTTGAAAGTTAAATCTCTTTTAATAAACAATTTATTGCATGGGCATGGAAATAGTGGTCAATACATTTTTTGGATAAGAAAATTTTGCTCTACTGTCATTATTCATGGAGGAAACAGGGGACTACGTTTGTACGGAAAAAGGACCGTGCTGTGTCCTCTTAACGATACTTCAAAGTGAAACGCAAGATTGATTGGTTTGGCAATTTCTTCAACTGAAGGCCTCGGTTGAAGGAACGGTGTAGGCGTAACGTAATTACGTCGATTTTAAAATGTCAAAATCCGTTTCACATTTATAATATTTAAATAATTTTAATAATTTATTTATATAAATAAATAAGAAGAAGACGGTCTCTTTCGGAAGACGATGCGTTGGAAGACCTCCCACTAGGTGGACCTGGTGCGAGAATCCGTTGGATGCGAGTCGCACGGGACCGGTCAATGTGGCGACACTTGGGGGAGGCCTATGCCCAGCAGTCTTTCGGCTGAAATGATGATGATGATGATGATAAATAAATAAAAAAATATCGCTGGACAGTACACACGCTTGTATCGTGGACACCAGATAGTTGATAAAAAAGGTATCTATGTCCATCACATCAGTTGAAAATAAAAACGCACATCTCTGCAAAAAAAAAGTAACAGTATTTGTGTAGGAATAAACTCCAAAAAAAACAACAAACAAGTAAAAAAAAATGTAAACATTCTGACAGATCTTCCGAAATACTGAATCAAATTATTATACAGTGAAAATAAAAGCTTGCTTCAAATTAGCGGCCATTTTGTCCCCCTCCCACTAAGCGATGGTACAAATTAAAAGAAAGATGGCCACTTGACGAGATCTTCTTCGTTCCCTTTGATATCATTTAAACCCTTCGTTAATTTCTTCATCTCTTACAAATTGTATTTAGCATTGAAAAACGGATTAAGTACCAAGTTTAAAGAAACAGTTTCTTTTTATAAATAGGGTCTTGGTTTTTAACTGGGGAAGTGTACATTATCTTTTCGTTCAATAGGGCTTATGCTAGTAAATAAAACTTTTTTTAAGGCGCTTAGACGAGCTAAATTAGCAACTCTATTTGTGGTGGTTCAAACTTCGTTTGAAATGCTGTTAGAATAAAGTTCTAATCAGCTTGCACTACAAAGTGGTTGTTACGTCAGCCACTGCGGGCCAAATAGCGCGAAATGAGTGGTTTCGATCGATTTACAAAAAAACTATTGATTGGATTAAAAAACTAAAACAGTATCATGCTAATATATTGCTTGTAGAATTATTTGGCAAAAAATCAGAATGATCGCATGCATATTAGTATGTTTTTTATTGTTTGAAAGATATTTTTAGAGGTAAGTTCGTGATTTCTTTTTATCGAGCCAAATTAATTGTATTATGTTTTCAAAACAGTATCATGCTAGCATATATCCTGAAGAATATCATATATTTTTCTGGTCTTGTTTATAGCAGTGAATCATATACTTTTAGTAATTATAAAACTCGCGTTTAGCTCGTGTAATCGCCTTAATGAATTGTATTGGACCGATACTAACAATGCGGTAATACACTTGTTCAATTTTCTAATTATTTTATGTAGCGTGTTTGTGGTGAAACAGAAAACAAACTCGAAACGAACCGTTCTCGATAATGACGTCGTCGGTGGTGACGTGAATGGATATGTGTCAAAGAAACACTTTTTATTTTAAATTCTCTTTCAGTGAGACTATTATAATATTCTGGAGGTCAGATAAGTAGGCAGTCGCTCCTTGTAAAATACTGATATTCAGCTGCATCCGGTTAGACTGGAAGCCGGCTCCAACATAGTTGGGTAAAGCCAAACAAAATGTTATTTATTTATGTTATGAAAGGTAGCTACAGCTGACTGTACATTAACATAAAAATAAAACGAACAAACGATATAGACGAGAAATATTTAGAAGGAAACTCAGTACAAACAAAAGCTTTGATTAAGTTTAATGTAATAATCAAAGTCAAAATAAAAAGAAAATATTAATAAACATCAATTTGTGCGACGTGAAGACGTCAAAATTTTTCAATAATCAAAAAGCAACCGTGTTGGGTGGTAAAAGAATAGAATTTTCTTTATCAAAAGTCTACGCAATAACTTTTTGTGAACGACCTAACTCATTTTATTTTGATATTCTCTTTTTCCACTTGCTGTACATGTTTACAGTCAGGTATACGGAAGTGGGGGAAAATATGGGGGTTGAAAAGCCGATTTAAGTTTTTACACTACATTTTATTTTAAAATGTCTGTTCGGCATTTTTGGAAGATGTCAAATAATGTCTGGTGTGATTTGAATACATACGGAAAATTTATATTAATACCAAAATAATGTATGTCATGTAATTAGGACATAACTTTTTCATGTTATGTGAAAGGGACAAATTAGCATTTAAATTAATTAATTACAGGAGCTAAATTAGCAACTCTAGTCTATAATATGTGTCAAAGAATCATTGTTTTCCTTTCTTTATAATATCTGGTGTTATCTTACTAAAGTATTTACATATATTCAGCATTGTAAAATAATCTTTTCTTTGTTGCAGGAACATAAGTGTGGTGCGAATACAATGATCCGTTGTATGTGACGTAAGTCGAGTGCGTGTGCGCAGTGCATCGGTGACGTAGTGAGTGACAGTTAACAAAGATGGCGGACCCCGACGCGTTCGACGACGAGGTATGGTACCGAAGGATTTATATTAGACTTGCGCTGATAAGGGACGTACTTTTGGGTCACAAAAAATCAGGAAATTTAGGTGTTCTATGGTGATCCACCTCTACGGAACCCTTCAAACAAATGTGATGTTATGTTCCCACTGCAGTACTGCTGGGACACAGGCGTCTTTGTTGTTCTCTTTACGGGCCCTCAGATAGACAAATGTACGGTCGAACAAGCTATTTGGTTTACATTTTACAATGTAAGTTGTGGGTTAAACTGTAAACCAAATAGCTTGTTCGACCGTACGTAGGTTGCTTTAGCTAAAATGGCTACATTTACATAAAGTGATTTTTGACATATTTTTTTTGACGTTTACAGTTAACGAATGAACAGATTTCAAAATATTAAGATTAATGTGTGGTTTTTAATGCTAGGATTAGCAGAGTCCAGGGTTACCTGAGGCGCACTTTTCTTTCACAACATACAGCAAGTTGTAGCTTCAAAATGTTTTGTGTACCATTGCTGGTACATTGCTCGTCTATGGCTAGGCTTAAACCTCACGCGGCCTGACAAAAAGTGTTTTGAAGTGAAAAATTCTATAAGCGCGTTGAAAAAAAATCATGGAACTCGCGTGACCGTCACCTAACGCTTTTTAGCACTCGTAGCCGATCCGCTACGGCGTAGCACTACTTAGGCGTGCGCGGGGCGCAACCCGCAGCAGATATAGATTACTTAGTTTTCACTTCAAATTCGGCAGTCTCCAAAGGCAAGTGTTTGGAGAATGCCGCATGTTTTTTTAGGAACAAAATCGCCTCCTATAAGCAGACTTTTTGCCTTGGGCATTTTTTACTGGTTATTTCATAACTGTTAAAATGAATTCACACAAAATGCTGTTTAGTGTACTAGGGTTTCATGACAAGCTCTATAATTAGTTCTTCAGTAAGCGGATTTCCACCGCACCTGAGCACGTTCTTATTCTATCTGCGTACTCTAAGCTAGGAAACTACCTCGTTTTCATACAGAACAGTAATAATAACTTGGTATTGCGGAAACACTGCAGTTTCTGCGTTATTTAAAGTTAGTTAGATTAACCCGTCAACTCGTTCTTGGTACCTATGTGTGTTATGCGGTTTTGAGTTCAAACCGTACCGTATTGCTCCATCGCCATTTGTTGGGCAGTATTCCAATTTTGAATGTAAATAACGGTTTTTGCTTTTTTAATTGTTTTAAATTCGTGTAGGAATTCGTGATAAATTGGGCATTTCAGATTAGAAAGGAAGCCGTTCGGTTTGATAAGAAAAGTAAATTGTGGATTATTATTGACACTGTTTTTGGCATAAACTCAACTTAAGAAACATTCATTGTTTAAACAAAAGTGATGTCAATGATTGGATTACCTAAGCATATTATTACGGGGTCCTAATTAATTCCTTTTTTTTTGCTGCTTCCAATAAAGTTTCAAATTAATTAACGCTTTCCCGAATAAAATCCAAATTAAGTCAAATGTCAATCGAACCGTTTTTTAACGCTTTCAATATTTTAAAACAAAAATACTTTTCCTAAAGCAGCATCGTGTTCCAAGTTTGAAAATACGTCAATTAAAAGTATATTGGTAGAAGCCACTGGCGCGTTTTATTTTGCCCTATTTTCGTTCTAACTGCGTTTTTACGACTTTTTTGGTATATGCACGAAATACATTCGAAAAATATAGCTTTATTTCCCAGTTGGGGTTTTATTCGAAAATAATTTTTCACTGTAAACAAAGAAAAAGAATCGAATGCCGTAGATTTTATCAAATGACATTTTGTTTGTGAATTTTGGCAAATTCACAAACAAAATATTACACATATTGTATGTTGCACATATGCACCCACCTAGTGTTCCTTTTTTAACGAGCCAATTACCTGTGTCTGAAAATATACTAGGAAAGTAGCAAGTGTATCACAATAAGTGATCTGTTCTAGACGAAGCAAGAAAGAAACCTAAAAATGTTGAGTAGCTAAATTAAATATTACAATCTTCCTTTCATTGCAGAAGTTTTGACTTGTTCCCCTGTGGATAAAACATATTTTTTAAATTAGTCTCAACTTAACATAAGTCTGAAATCGCCAACACGTCTTGAGCAAGCGTGGTGATCAATGCTTGTGCCGTCTCTGTTGAGAAGAGGCCTTTGCCCAGCAGTGGGACAGTAATAGGCTGGTATTATTAATTATTATTGTTAGTCTCAGCTTCACCGACTTAATAGCAAGCGGTAAATAAACTGAAAGGACAGTAACAAAGTTTATATAAATTAAACCTAAAATGGATCCTTTTACTGGCTACTTCGTTGTATAATTTTAAATATTATTATCATATGAGACAGCAATAGTACCAATAACCAATGCACTGGTTCTATAAGAAAGCCGCGTGTGTATTTGTATTCACCAGGCATGCATGTATGAATAGATGCATGAGTTCGGAATCCAATCATAATAATCATAATCATAATCATAATCATTTATTCATTTGCGAATATGGGTACAAAATAAAAGGTCTTAAATAAACAAAAGTTTCCATTAGCCATATCCTACCATAAGGCATGCAAATTTATACACATTATAAAAGTTTGTCCTGCAAATATTCAGTGACAGAGTAGTACGCTTTTTTTAGTAACAGTGTTTTGACATAGTGTTTAAA
Source organism: Xestia ashworthii (assembly GCA_950022955.1). NCBI lineage: Eukaryota > Metazoa > Arthropoda > Insecta > Lepidoptera > Noctuidae > Xestia > Xestia ashworthii. Next base: position 17,284,641 of record OX465560.1, on the reverse strand, counting down.
AATATTCATATTATTTATCTCCAGCAATGAGTTTGGTAAATGGTTATATATGCGTGGAGCCATACAAAGTACACTTTTATTTAATAACGCTGTTTTATTGATTGGTAAACATATATTGAACTTGTGTCTTTTGTTATGTAATTTACTAAAGAGGTTTGTATTTTTTCTTACAAACATTATAACCTCTAATATATATAAACATGGTAAAGAAAGAATATTTAATTTTAAAAATAATGGTCTGCAACTGTCAGTTACTTTTATACTCGCTATGGCTCGTATACATTTCTTCTGGGCTCTAAATACCGTTTCTCTATCGGTAGAATTACCCCAAAAAATAACACAATACTTTAGAATAGGTGCAACATAGCCGTTGTAGGCTGTAAGGACTGTAGAAATACTGACCATTTGTTTAAGTTTAAACAATGCATAAGAAAATGTATTTAATCTAGAGCATAATGTATTTATATGTTCTTTAAAATTTAAATTATTATCTATCTTTATACCCAAAAATCTCGTAACGTCTACTTCCTGGATCTTAATATTTCTGTAAGTTATGTTCAAGCAGGTGGATTGCAAGGAGGCGTTCTATCACGTACTCTAGATGTTTCAGTACGGCAATGGTAGAATTAGGTAAATATTATGTATTTATGTACAAATAGAAGAGCTGTGCAGGGATCGTGTGAGGTTTTATGTGGTTTTGGTACTTTTGCTTGTGTGTCGGGATAGTTTTCTCGTTTTTTGAACAAGTACCTTTTTTTTTTTTTGGATGGGAAATCGTCAAGACTCATCCAATGACTCCTCCCGCTCCACCCAGAGCGGGAAGAGTCATTGGATGAGTCTCATGGAAGCCGTCATGGATGGAGAGACATGGATGGGTTTTAGTCAGTAAAAGTCTTTTACTTACTTAAACCCATCCATGTTCCTTCCTCGCTCTTTATGTTCCGGGGCCACGGTATCTCTTTCGAACAGTCCCGCAGCCCTGGCAGGCTTCGGCCCTTGCGGGCCCGTTCATTATGCTGACATCTCTTTGAGGCGCGCGTGGAACACGAGCGCGCCAACCACACGGCCTGTCGTCATAAGACGGTCGCACGGCTAGCCCATTGCTCACCGTCTACAGGTTTAAACATGTACCTAAAGTAAACATGAAACTTTTTGTTTTTAAAACGCTTTTGTTAACTTCACCTGCAAAAATGTAAAAAAAAATTTGAAGATAAATAAATAAAACATAAATATAATAAATAATATTAAATATGACCCACTCATGATTTTGCATACATGCTTAGTTTGTATGACAATACATACATGGTTAGTCAAGTGACGTCATTCTAAATCCAATATGGCGGACTCCAAGATGGCGGACTAGTTCTTTCATGCATTTCCATGATATGGGTATTTAATAAAAGGGTTTGCTGACAAAAATACGAGCAACAAAATGACACCACTCGAAAAATGTTTTTAAACCATTATTTTTTGATTTAGTTAATTTCATGATAGCTTTTGTTTAAAAATAAATAAAGTTGTTCAGACAAGAAATCATTGTAACATTTATATTTATTTTATTGGCTTTGAGTAGGTACTCAAAGAAGATTAATATAAAAAAAAAAACTATAAATACAGGCCCAAAAACGAAAATACAAAAACAAAATACGAAAACGAAATCTGGTAAGTTTTTTAAAATACTCCACCTAATCAATTACGGTATCCATTACTGTAAACACTTTTCCAACAAAACTCTTCATCGATATCACGATACAAAACGTGGGACTATTATATATCGATAAATTTTTTGTAACCCTCAAATAACGGTATTTTGATCGTACCGGTTTTGGCAAAAAACTGGTGGAGGCGCCGAAACCCCAATATTTTATACATCGGGAATATACGAGTAGATGGGTTTTTGTTCTTTTGGCTGGAGAACAGACAGGTCGATGGATTTTTATTTATATTGTAGTGAATGTCTACCTGATGTCAATTTTAAATGGTGGTGATAGATTTCTGATCGATGAACGAGCGAATTACTTGGTTATAGAGTTCAACGGGGTTATCATGATGTCTTAAAGCAAAAAAAAACTTCGATAAGAGCAAGATCATTTTATGTAGTTTTGGCTTACAAATTCTTAAAAGAGGATTTAGTTATTTTTCTAAAAATATTTAAATATCAAAGGGTGGTAAAATTCTTTTACATTTTTGTTGGACCTTTATACCCTTTTGCTATAAATATTTCATATTATTAAATACGTTAAAAATAGAACGTGCTTTTGTTATTTTGGGGTCGCTGAAACGAAAAGACAAAAAATTCAACGAGGTTTTTACATAACATCATGTCTGTTTTCTCGAAGAAAGAGGTAAGGTGGAGTTTTCGCTCACATGTGTCGCCAGTTATGATCAAGTCCCAAATAGAGGGCAAGCCTATTGCCGTCAATCGGGCACCAATCCACTGCATCATCGCGCTGAAGAGTTTATTTTTCCACAAAATATTACATCCGATACCACAGTTATTTTTGCTTAAATGAGGATGAGCTCGTGGCAAAATAATACCAGCCGCTCGGGCCGATCTTTAGGTTAAGCCGTGCTCGCCTAGGTTGGTCTGTGGATGGGTGACCGCCCTTACATACCGAGTTTCCTCCGTGCCTCGGAAAGCACGTTAAGCAGTTGGTACCGGCTGTCATTTGTCCATCTTTGGCAGTCGTTACAGGTAGTCAGTGGCCCAAAAAGTCTGACAACCAGTCTTACCAAGTGGTATCGTATTAGCCAGTATTAACTGGGTTGTGGAGTTCAGATAGGTAGTCGATCCATGTAAAATACTGGTATTCGCTGCATCCGGTTAGACTGGAAGCCGACCCCAACATAGTTGAAAAGGCTAGGCAGGTGATGATAGCTCGTTTAAATAAACGAATAGTTAATCACCTCTTTTACTCGTAACATTTTTCTTCTAAAATTCGTTTTATTACACAGAAATTAATAAGTCTCTTAGAAGATCTTAAAAATCTGTAAAAGAAACCTTAAAACCCAGCAAAAATTTAATTAAATGAAGAAAACCAATTCAGTTTGGAAAGAAACTAACAGTTTCATACAAAAACGGTTTGGTAAAAGGATTTCCAGCGCTCTTTTCGCGTTCGTCGACTAATGCGCTATTGTAGTGAGCTGGCAACTTCTCGTTCGTAATGAGCCCGTAATGAATTCTTGGCAACCCTAAACGTTCGGCAGGGTTGGCACAACTACATTTGAATTTTTAAATTAATTTAGGTACCGTGTTCTCGATTGGGAAAATGTTTTATACATGGAGCAACTCCTATCTGACCTCCACAACCCAGTTGGGTAATACGAAACCCCTTGGTAAGACTGGTTGTCTGGCTTTCGGGAAAAGGCTAGGCAGGTGCTGATACACAATCCATGGCCAGTGCGTTTTATATATCACGCGCCCAGTGCGGTTTACTAGAAGTCACATGTCTCATCTTCGATTTTTTTCGCTCGATGGGATGCTGGTTCTCCAACGACGTTTTTATCTCAGTTTATTCCTTGTTTATTCGTACTTAATTAATTGCTGCCAGCCCTGAACGCTCAAGCTTGTTAGGGTTGCAACGCTGCTGAAATGGTGTAATTGACACATTTTTATTACTGCAAAATGGGGTTTTAATTACCTGTGGCGTGAGAAAAGATCAAGTACTTTCTCTAGCAGGTTTCTCTCCTGAGGATTTTAATTTATAAAGGATTACTTTTAGAAAGATGTGTATATTGTGAAACCTTTGTTATGAAGTTTTATGAACAAGGAGTTAGAAGTTCAAAAGAGAAACATTGAGTGCAAAGTGTTGGGTATGTAAATATGTCTCGTATGTATGTCTCGTATGTATGTCTCGTATATATGTCTCGTATGTATGTCTCGTATGTATGTCTCGTATGTCTCGTATGTGTATATAAGATTAGTGAAAGATCAAAGTGGAAATCGCTTTCAAAGCTTTCCTTGTTTCAACAACGATTTGCAACAGGATTGATAGAAACACTTCGATAGCTAATGTAATTCTCATACATTTTTAATTTTTCTACCATCGTTAACGTTGTCAGAATGTCACATTCTCTAGGTCCTCTGGGTGGTTACCATGACGTCTGAAAGCAGTATTTTTTTAATTACACTCCGGTTTGGGAAAGAAACGAAGCTATACATGACGTCCACTGCCATCTCTCTCACACACTGAAAGAAGAAAATAATATGACAGTTTAGGCCACCTGCAAAATATTTTTTTACCAGGGCTTGATAATCTTAAGGCGCTTAGACGAGCTAAATTAGCAACTCTATTTGTGGTGGTTCAAACTTCGTTTGAAATGCTGTTAGAATAAAGTTCTAATCAGCTTGCACTACAAAGTGGTTGTTACGTCAGCCACTGCGGGCCAAATAGCGCGAAATGAGTGGTTTCGATCGATTAAAAAAAAAAGTATTGATTGGATTAAAAAACTAAAACAGTATCATGCTAATATATTGCTTGTAGAATTATTTGCCAAAAAATCAGCATGATCGCATGCATATTAGTATGTTTTTTATTGTTTGAAAGATATTTTTAGAGGTAAGTTCGTGATTTCTTTTTATCGAGCCAAATTAATTGTATTATGTTTTCAAAACAGTATCATGCTAGCACATATACTGAAAAATATCGTATATTTTTCTGGTCTTGTTTATAGCAGTGAATCATATACTTTTAGTAATTATAAAACTCGCGTTTAGCTCGTGTAATCGCCTTAAGGAAGTCTTTTATTTCGTGTTGGTATACAAGACGCTTTACTTTGCCAATCACTTAACCATAAGAAAAGTTATCTCTGAAAAAATAAAGGACCATTTTTTCTTACGACTTTTTTAATGAATATACTCGTAATATTGTGTATAAATTCTCTCGTTTTTTAATTCATAGATAAGCTTGGGTCTTCTTCTGAATGCGAATGAATGGTTTTAATTTTGAAAGAGCTTAGCTCTCGCTCGCTCAGTGGTTTCTCGTTATTTTCCTATTAGTGTTCCCTTGTGGTGTAGATTTTCTTATATTAAGGGAGATAAGGCTGGAAATGGGTTTGCAATTTACATTGAGCTTTTATTTTTTATTAAAGGGTGGCAAATAAACCGAGAACTATCTGATGGTTTATTTTTTATCGGTTTTTCTGTCAACCATCGTCCATTGTTGTAGGTATAATCATCCTCATTATTTATTTATTATTATTTATTTATTATTATTTATTTATTATTGTTTATTTATTATTTATTATTTATCTGCCTAGCCTTTTCCCAACTATGTTGAGGTTGGCTTCCAGTCTAACCGAATGCAAATGAATACCAGTATTTTACATCTGACGTCCACAACTCAGTTTGTTCTGGGTAATATGGTACGCCTTGGTAAGACCGATTGTCTAACTTTCAGACTACTGACTACCTGTGACAACTGTCAATGATCAACAAGTTATACCCTTGATCAACAGCTAAACGTGCATGTCGAGGCACGGAGGAAACTCGGTATGCAATGGGTGGTCACCATAGAGTATATAACCCCAGTCTTTGGTGGTCACCAATCTTCAGACCAACCCAGAGCAGCTGCTATTATTTAGCCACGAGCTCTTTTGGCAGATAATGTACAGATATATCTGTTGTCAAAGTCCGCTGCCAGTCTGGACTTTGACAAGAACTCCGAATAAATTCAAAACTACCTTACCAACAGCAACGAAGTAAAAATGTACTATCATTTTGTTACGTGCAAATGTTATTCAGCCGTATGTTGGCCCTCCTCCTGAAGTCCTGCTCCTCATTACTGAGGGTCGTGATCCTCCCTTGAAATCAGTTTTTCCCTGACGATGTTTCGCCATCTCCATCTATCCTTGGCCAAGTGAAGCGCATCATCAAACTTCATTTCGAGAGAAGAGCTTATCTGGTCGGACCATCGCAAAGGGCTGCGACCTCTGCGAGCTTGCCGGTAACCATCAGTTGTTCGAGGTAATTACCATCTTTTCTCACCATATGGCCGAAAAATTCCAAAACTCTGTATGTTGGTAAAGCAATTAAAATGTCAACTGTGTTTTACAAACTACTTCTTTTTTAATAAGACAGTTTTAATAATTGAATAGCCATGCAATTAATGAATGTTCTAAAGAGCTTTCAAAAAGCTTTGGCGACTAAATATCTTTCCCAATGAGCTGCCAAGACCACGCTTGGCTTATAATGTACTTAATGAATTTTGGCAGACGAGGAGTTTTGACGTCCGCAAAATCATTAACGGCGGAAATTATTAATGAGTAGATTGATTTGGTCCTACGATTTAATGTGCAATATGATTTATAGGATATAGATTTTATTAAAGTTTTTTGTTGCGACGGAAAATGATTTTGAATTAAAAATCGGCTGCTCATTTATTCCATACATTTGTCATGTTCCGTAGGTTAAATTTTCTATACAGTATAGTTTTCGCAGTCACGATATGTTTGAGGTATGTAGAATAGGGTGTAAGGTTTTTCTTCCCCCATAGAAAAGGGAGGATCTTTCGACTAGACTGGTGTTATGTCTGATGGGCTACTGCCCGACAATAATTATTGTGGTCGTGTTTTATAGTTTTAAGGTCCATGTTCACCGAAAAGTTAACGGTCTGATTATCCTTCAACAGCTGTCACTGTGACATGACGTTCCCATTCAAAAATGTGTTTTAAACAGCTGTTTTGAAATAATCAGACTGTCATATTTTTGGTGAACATGGATCTAAGTCGCGGATAACTTCAACTGCTCGATTTAGGATTTGATGTTAGTTGTTAATTTGTAACATAAAGGGTGTAAAAAACCTTTTAACGAAGCCCAAAGGTACTTGTTCTCCGCGTCATTGCGATATTGATTTTGTTCTAGACCCTGCCTGGGAACCTTCTAGTTACGGAGACATTAAGGGGTCGAAGTTTCAACTTTATAACAAGCTTTTTTTTTAATATAAGTTTTTAATGTTAAATTTTACTTTTAACACCTCCACGACCTCCGTACGATTCAATCAATCCATCAGCATTTTGTTTTCAGTGCGTAACAATTAGTTCTACCACAAAACGTGATTTTTCACCCCAAAAACAAGTCGTTTCTCAGCAATAATTTTTGCATTAAGTTACTTAGTTTGATCTACAGAATGCTTGGTTGACGGCTTCGTGATGAGTCTGTGCACACCTGTATATGGCTCTGTTTTGTAGTGCCACTACAGCCCCATAGAATACGTTCAGTTTGATGGTCTTATACATCCTTAAGTCTGAATACAGAGCGAGTATCGTTCAGTTACTCGCTCTAAAGTAGGCGTCATTGTTTTGATCTATGAGCCAACCGTTACGCAACTAGCTATTTTGCCATCTGTACTTATAAATAAACTAGCTCCTCTTCAATTATTTCCACATCAATTCCACTTCACTCTTCACCAACACTGCAGAAACGTCCTATTACCTCACACCAACAGAATAAAAAGACAAAAACAAGGCACTATCAATAAATGGTTATTTCTAATTGGTTTCAATCTGACGGCTCCCAATTACAGAGCAGTAGAGAGTGCTTCTGCTTTATGGGGCCCTAGTAACTGCGAGTTTGGTTTTTAAGGGTTTTGATTAAAACATTAGCATAGCCTCTTCTATGGTTTCTTTGTTAGAACTTACACTTGGTTGTTAGCCAGTTGGTCGATTTTTATTCGAATTCCGACACCCGATACTAAATGCACGGATGTCCGACTGAATACGAGAGTCTTCGAATAGTTTGAATGAAGTCTCGAGCACCTGTTTCATAAAATTATGAAGCCAAATCACTTAAAAAAGCCCTGAAAGCGGATTTATTTTCAATTACATTTTTAGTTGATTTGAAATCAATAAATAGTTGAATCATTGAGTTGACTAAACAGCGACGTCACAGCGTGCTACGAGTATTGCCATACAAAATCTATGAGAGAACCGCGTTTTGACAGCTCTTAAAAAGTATGACAATTGATTGGTCACTCACATCATTTATCCTATTTAATAATTGTGCCATTAGTCTAGTGGTCGCAGGAACTACTGTTGAGCATGATGAGGACATTTGTTAGATTCCAGGTCGAGGGAAATGTTTTTTCAAATCAAAAATAACAACGACAATAGGTACACCTCTACCTAACCTTTCAAGGAATTTCTTCCTTAGAAACCATGTATTAATAGTAAAAAAACATGAATAAAAAGGAAATTTCAAAGTAGCATTATTAAGACGAACATGTCATGAAGCGTTTCTTCAATACAACAGTTTACAAAGTAATACCAATTTCAATGCAAAAGGCTTCGAGCTACTCGTTTGTTAAAGAATGCAAATAGATATTCTGACTGACAGCTAACAATTACTGCGGAGCTCTAGAATATGCTAAACGTAGTACTGACAGCGAAGAATGATTGTTTTAAAATTCAACGGAAAATGTTGGCACATTTCTTTGAATAATTTTTGTAATTCCAAGGCTGGATAATAGTGCAGATGTTTTGCTTCATCGATTTGGTAGTTAGAGAAAAATATCCGGTCAAATGAGAGCTTGATGAAAGAAATAAGAAAATATTATGTAATACAATTATTTCCATAACAGTTGAGGACAGCATGTCCTAAAATCTAAAGTTCGAAGATATGTATGTGACACCTCCATTCTTGGCTCAAATCAGCCCGCTATGCTGAGCCAGTACTTCAAATCCAGCCCCTAAATAATCTCACTCACATTCAGTCTGGTCCTTTGCTGCCTTCTCCAGTGACGCCCTAAGCCGAGGCTTGAACCCCACACTGTAGCTTAGTCTATAAGTGTCTGGAGGCCTTACTCCCAAGGCATTCACAGGATATTCTGGTTAACTTTAACACTTCTACAGTACGGTTAGACAGAGGCGTAACTAATAGTACACCCACATTTCGCCAGTTATATTTAGGTCCCTTATAATAGGGTTGACCCTATTGCCATCAACCATCATAACAACTTGCTGACCTGGGAATTGAATCCAAGATCTCATGCTCGGAGTCGTGATTGCGAACACTAGACTAACAAGACAGTTGCAACACTTTCCACATGAACCGAGTCGTATGTCTAGTTGCAGTACGAGCAAGCGACGTAACGGCTTTGAGGCGATCAGTGATAGAAGTTGTGTAATCGAGTGGTTCAACGGATTTTCGGAGTTCAGTTGTTTAGATGAATCCTTCTAGCTATGTCAGTAGCCTTCTTTAGGAGGCCTAAATTCTGCAGTGGAAGGACGTCTTTCAATGTTATACAAAATAAGCCTTTTTTTTTTTTTTTTTTAGGATGGGAAATCATCAAATGACTTCTCCCACTCTGGGCGGAGCAGGAGGGAGTGTCAGACTCTTACTGACTAAAACCCATCCATGTTCCTTCCTCGCCCTTTACGTTCCGGGCCGCGGTATCTCTTTCGAACAGTCCCGCAACCCCGGCAGGCTTCGGCCCTTGCGATACAAAATAAGCCTAAAGTCAGCTTCTCGCTGGTTCTCAGGCCATACACTAGCGTCGACACTTCAGACCAGAATAGGAAAGAAATAGTGTCAATGTTATTGTCTTCGTCAAGTGGTACCCTGCAATTCCTATTTGTAGGTGGATTCTGTATTGTGTTTATTCATTAATTACTGGGTTTGTTAAAAGAGCCAGTATTTTTTCACGAGTTGTGTGTTTATAGAAGGCATAATAACTTGGAAAATATTTTTGAATAATTAATTTGTGTTCCGTGGTGTAAGGGTTTCAAAACTTGGAGATTAGAGCTTACAGTTGTTTATTTCAACCAATAAGATTTCCATTAGTTTTACTACGCATAGTAATGACCTAAACTTTGACTTGCTCGGATATTTGTTTTACTCAAGAAGGTACCCTTGTATAAGTCTGGCAATTAGATATTCATGGATAAGTAATTTTGCTATTGTTCATGGTAAAACTTAACCTTTACTACCCCTTAGTTAGCTACTTTAAATATGAATTGCGAATTTGCGAATAAAATAGTACTTATTGTACCCGGCTCTAGACGTTCGTGCAAGTCAATTTCATAAACGAAAACAATAAAATCCTTTCATAATCATAATATTCAAAGAAAGATGTAAAAGATAAAGTATCAATTAGCCTTCCTATCTTTTGAGACACGCGAGGATCATATAAAATAGAATAAACGAAGGGATTTCACCCTACGTCGGGGGAAATAGTTTTTCCAAGTACTAGGCTGACATACGGTGGTAAGAGGTTTTGTGTAAATCCGTCGCGGGTGAGACACGTATGCGGATAAATCCTAAAGCTTCGTTTACACGAGAAGAGTGTCTTGACGCGAATAAGTCGATTATCGAAAGGAGATAAGATTTTGGCACGTGTAAAGGATAGTGCGTGTATATGATACTAGCATATCGAATGGTGACACTCGCCACGCTACACAAAAGTAAAAAAGTCGTATATAGAATTGTCAAATCGAAACGTTTCAAGTTTCGGAACACATAATCGTAGGCGAATTTATATTTCCCGACTCGTTAAAACAACGAACGCTTTAAATCGCCGGGCAATTCTCGCCTACGAGTTTCACATGAACATTTTCTCAACAGTAAGTGCAAAGAAGGTTTTACTCGTCTAACCTCGGCTTTATTTACCCTTATCCTTCGCGGTTTAGTTTCGCTGCTTCGCTTCATGTTGCCTTAGTAAATGGGGAAGTTTTATGGTGTGGTTTGTCGTTTTTTATGGGAACCTCATGACATAATCACTGCTGTTATGTTGTCAAGGTTACAAAATAGTGGAGTTATGGAAACTGTTATTGGTTATCAGATTAATTTATAAGTACTCTGTTATTTACTGTTGTCGAAATCGGAGTATGTAAGGATCGTAGTAGGTCAAAGAGATGTCAGCAAAATGGAAGGGGTCCGCAAGGGCCGATGCCTGCGGGAGCTTCGGGACTATTCGAAAGAAATGCCGCGGCCCTGGAACACAAAGGGCTAAGAGGGAACATGGATAGGTTTTAATCAGTAAAAATCTGACACTCCCTTCCGCTCCGCCCAGAGCGGGGGGAGGTCATTTGAAGATTTAAAAAAAAAATAGCAAAAAAGGACCGTAGCAGGTGGCATTCTGTGGGCCACGCTCATGAGAAAAGGCGTAGGTTTACAGATGTAATAAACTAAATCTTTCGTTTTCCTTTCCTTTCCTGGTACTGAACTTCACACAAGCTTATATCCAAGTCTTTGTCCTGCACTTTAGAAACCGTCTAACTCAGCCAGTAAGTATATTAAGGAACTTACAACGACGCGCGACGTCACTTAGAGCCAGAGCCAACTTCAACGTACGGTGTTGAACTTAAAGGTTTCATAGTACAGGAGCAAGTTCACTTCGAACTCCTTTTTGTTGCTTTTTAAACTTTTTTATGGGACTTTGAAATAAATTCATGAAACGACGAAGTAAAGTATTAAATGCGTAACTGTTTGAGAATACCTAGTCAGAGTAGGTGAAGATGTACCTACTAAGACAAACACTATAAAAATATTAAGAAAAAAAATCGGAGATTTTACGCTGGATGTTATGTAAATAAAAAAAAAACGACGTCAATAAACTCCTTCGTACCAGGCAATCATATCCAAAGAGAAGTAGGGCTTGTCAGTCATAAACACAAGTTACAATACCTGTAATGAGCTTCTACGGTTATATATGACACTCTGCAGCAAATAACATTTAATCGTTTGTAGTAATGAATGGATATTAGAAATACCTGCTAGTAACATGCTATTACTCGTTGTTAGGGTTGACACAGAAGTGCTTAGGATCATTTTGTTAATTTTAGAAGACTACCTTATTTGTCGCTGGCGTCGCGTCTGCTGAGTCCCAGTTTCACAACCATCAAAAATTTCTCAGGAGCAGAATCACGAGTCTGAATAGGCATGACGATAGTATCAAAAAAATGCAAATCTATTTAGTCCGTCATTTAGAGTGTTGGAAAATAATGGACACGTATTTTTTGTTTGTGTAAATCAATGAATATTGACAAAGATACTCGTATAACGCATCAAAACTTGGGAGCGGGGGCTTGTGTCGTCAGAACTAGCTAAAAATTATACCAAGGTGTGACGTATTGAGAATTTTAAAGGCGTCGTATCATGCCTATTGTCTGTGAAAGTGGTAATTATGTTCATTGCGGGATCTAAGATAGCGAAATAAATTGTGTCTCTGGGTCATCGTCGACCTTCATTGCCGGCGCTTTTCTGGTATTCGCCACTGTTAATTCTGGCTTTCAGGAGTTGCAGAGGTTTGGGAATAGGGAGGTGGGCCATATTCCTAAAAAAAAATTGTATGTGAACGCAGTTGTAAGATGGATTCCGAAGCGAGACCAGTCGCGGGTTGGCGATACAGAAGCGATGCAGGCGCGCAGTAGCTGCGACAGTAGATGCGTATTTTGAAAACGCGCGTCAAAACGTCCATGTGTGTGAAGCCCCTAAGTTTAAAACATTAACTAACAACATTGAAAACTTTTGCTAACCCTAACGTTCGCAGCAACGTTTGCGGAAATTAATAACATCCAAACGCAATGTTAAAGCTTTGTTATGCATGTATGGTGGTAATGGCGTTAATGGCTAATTTACATTTAATGGTTTTTGCATAAGACGATAGCGCGTTTTGCTGAAGAATTCAAGGCGATTATGTTTTTTGTACCATACGTATAATGGTTATCGTTAAGCTGTTGGTTTCTTTTATAGATCTTTGACAGTCGTTACAGATAGTCAGTAGCCCAAAACGTCTGACAACCAGTGTTACCAAGGGGTATCGTATTACCCAGTACTAACTGGGTTGTGGAGTTCAGATAGGCAATCGCTTCATGTAAAATACTGATAATAATAATATTCACCTGCATTCGGTTAGACTGGAAACCGACCCCAACGTAGTTTGGAAAAGGCTAGGTAGATGATGACGTGTAATGGTTACCATCATTGTTATGGCATTGCTCAGTAAATACATGCAAAGGTCAGAAGAACACAAAATGATGTGTGTTCTTCTAACTGTCTAGTTGTTGGTCTGACATCGCCATGGAACCAACATTGTAATTGCAAAAAGAAATCAGCTGTCCAATACAAACTTTCAAGACCTACTCGACCCATATGTTGTCAACTGTTTTTTTTTTTGTTCAATTGTTATGTTAGTTTTATGGAGAAAGTATGTTCACTTTGATGATTGTGACCTTACATTTCAGTTACACACGGTACATAATATTATTTACTCTTACGAAAAGTTTATTGTGCCACTCGTTATCGATAAGCCGTAACTAACTAAAAGGAAGTATACTTATAAGGAAAAATAGAAAAGAAACGAAAAAGATGTTAGGATATATTTTTTTATATCAAAATAATACCAATCTGTCACTCTGTAAGTAATGCCGAAGCCATGCCGTTGAGAAAATATGCGAGAGAAATTCTGAGGCAAAAATATACGAAGGAATATAAGAAATATATTATGTTTTGGGTTTATCCATACAATGTATACAGAAATTGTTTGTTACTTTTTGATTCCGATACCTACACCCCCACTTTCAATCACAATTCGAAGAGTTTTGAATATATATAAAATAATCCATCGCTTTTTGTTCAAAAAAAATGTGTGCAACAACTTGTAGTATTATAGGTGACGCAATGAATGTCGTTGAACTGTCAAATAAAATGACATTGGAAGTATGGTTCAAACAACTTATGTATGCGGCGGGAAAACATAAATCTAATTAAATGTACCAAGTTTGACATACCGATTTTTTCTTAACAAGCAACGCCCTCTTGAACTGCACAGTTAAAGCGGTCATACATACTGAGAGGACTGTTGGAGAATGACATACGATGTTTTTTTGATTTGATACGTACGCGTATTGGTTTTCACCTAATTTTCCTGTAATTTCAATGGCGCTTTACCTGTGAAAGCAAAATATTTATACACTGCTTGGTTGAAAAAAGCAAGAATGGTATTCTGTAGCTTTAAGTTTCTATATGTGGCGAGTGGCTAAAATTTAAACAAGCTCCACCATTTAAATAATGTCACTGAAAATTACACAAATGTTTTTACCACGCGTCCTCAAAAAAAGAAATAAACAAAATCTTTTATCGCACGAAGCCTAATTTTAGTACAATCAAAATTCACCAAATATTCGCTGTCTTCTTGACTCACAATGACATAGGGGCTCTATTACGACAAATAAGGTTTTAATCCTACAGACATACTTAATCCCTTGTTCGAAATTTTCCGCCACCCACGCCTATACTCCATCTACATACTAAACCATGTAATCTTCTACCCTTAATAGCAATTGGCTTACATTGACAAAATATATCTTAACATCCTTATTATTTCTGTTTCCCTAGTACTCTCAAATCTTGTTGTCACGCTGTCGTCACCGCCGTCTCCCCATTGATGCTGATGAATAATGATTGCAGACCGGGTGTGGACTTGGGACACTATACGTAACCCTGTAAATTATTTGTTAGTGTCTACTGTCCGGATAGGAGTCCGGAATTTGGCCGGATCTTATAATACGGCTTTAAGGGTAGAAACAGACGAGTGCTAGTATGGCATAAACAATTATATTATTATGTGTGTTAATGCCATAACGCTTGTAACGTAACATTTTCCTGTCCAGGAAAATGTAAGGTCGCATTGTGATAAGTTCAAAAGAAAAATGGCAAGAGATGAAATGATGGTTTATTAAGACAAGGGAAACCGAGGTAACGTGGTGATAAGGGTCCAGCTCCAGGTCCAAAGCTCGCGGCTGGCAGAAACCGCTCGCCCCAGTGACAGGCCCGCTCGCAGGCGCCAATCTTGCGAGGGTTCGAGGGTCGAGGCTCACCCGCTGTCAGTGTCCAGGTTCTCAGTAGTAGGAGTAGTAGGAGTAGCAGCAGTTGTAGCAGCAGCAGTAGTGTAAGTACAAAAACATAAACATTACACGCTTTAGTAATAAGACATAGAATATGGTACTTCATGAAAAGTAGGACTTTCCGTGTATGAAAGTTGACCGCGGCCGCATCATCTCCGTACTGTTTTGTTGTCTACCCATAGTTTAATATAATGTCATTGTTCAAAGTAGCAATAAAAGCTGAAGAAGTTATATGAAACAAATCTGTACGTTACACAAAAAGTTCTCACAGTACTGAGCATATTGGATTTGCTCTATCTCATCCCAGCTAAGCTATCCCCACATTCACCTACAAAAAAGGCCACAAAACCTCGATCCCTGCTCACCCCATCTCAATACTAAGTCGATATCAATACACTGCATACCTAATACCGTCAGACCGAGGCTCTCAGGGTCTCCTAATTTGCATATCGAGTAATTTCAAACGTACGGTCGGATTGTAGGCCACCATATTGGCTTAGGGTCGCTATCCTTCAAATTTACATGGGACAGGGCGTTTTATGGCGGTTTTTAGGGTCTTAGATTATTCAGGCAGGAATATTAGGGGACTTGTCGTTTTAGTTTGAGGTGACTGCTGAAATGCCGAGTACTAGGGAAGTATGAAAGAAGAAGATATGGTGCGGCGACCCCAAATAAATAGTATCGTTCAATATAATATGGGTAAACTGCATGTGAACTATGCACTAAAAACGGCGAAGAAGAAAATATTTTGAGGAAACCGTCATCATACCACAAAAAAACTAAAACATGTGACATCTATCAACCCACATTGAGCCCTGGTGGATAGCGGTCACAGAGAGCAGACCTGAGTCCCAGCAATGGGGATGTCACTGTAAAATTGTAAAACTCGTTAGATTGTAATCTATCTAGCAAGATTGTAAAATCTCGAAAGATTGTCAAACGAACGTACTGCTTACAATTTAACGCATTATTTTTCGGTAGATTACAATCTTTCGAAGTGAAACCGTTATATTGTGAAATAAATGCGACGGAAGCATCTCTACCCCCATAATCGGGAATTGGGGCTCCCCGACGTTGCGTTAGTTAAGTTCCTTTAAACCCTGCAGACAGAAATAGGAGCCGTCGTCTACGCTTTTTAGGCGAATATAAAGGATTTGGAGGTTAGGTTACATTAATCGGTTTCTCTCAGGAATCGTGCATTTTTTTTTCATGGTAGTGGTACCATGGAGCAAGGGGGACCCCTCCTCCCCTGGCTGACAGGGACATGGCTCATAAGCTTACTTATCGCTGGCATGTGAATCCAAACCTTCTAAACATGAACTGTGAATGTTCCTTACATAGACTGAGCAAGTGAGCAAAAAGCATTAACTTAAACCATCGTCTCAAATGACCACTAATGTCCATAGTGCATTGTGTGTTGTGTGTTGAAATAGGACCGCCTTTTTTTATAACTAACTACTCATTTATGACCGAATTAATCGACTATATTTATAATGCAATTAATCACACTTGACATAATGTGCATTTCCACTACTAATATTATTTATACTGTAATAATTGCCATTCTAGAAGCTCAGCTGAGGGGTTGTATCCCCCTATCGTGCTTTTATTTAAACACTATTTAGGTGTCACGTATTGTTAATGAAAACGGGCATTAGTTGACTTAGCAGTACACGTGACTATAATACATAACAGTCCATCCCAATATCTTGGGATCAGATCTAAATTACGGTCGAAAATCAGTATTTTATCTTTGTATCTTAAAGGCAATTAATATTCGAAGCCCATAAAATAACCCATAGAGAAGCGAAACTCTATTAGTGTTGGGCACTAACTCCGCTCCAAATGTCCAATTTAAATCCGGATTCGGAATAAACGCAATTCCGGAATTTGGATCCAAATTAACTGTAGGCAGTTTTACAGTTCATCTATGCTTTCCTGGTACATGACTTGGGTTGATGATCACCGGGATTCCGTGACTCGTTTGGTGATTATGCCAATCACCTTTAATTATGTAGATTGGGTAATAGATGGCTTCAAGTAATACCAGGATAACAGGCAGACAGGAAATTCGAGAAGGAAAAGCTTAGGTATGGTAATTTGATTTGTGTTTTCATTCAGAAAGTGCCTTCTTTTATGTGATAATTATGAAAATCGGATATAGTGGTAAACAGATTAATTTTAAATAAAGTCATGGGCATTTATAAATTAAAATAACCTAAACTAACACCTAAAAAGTGCCGTCAAAAATCGTCAACGCAATTGGTAATGTCCCCAAGGGACTGGCGGTGTTGCCACGCTGTATGGTAACGCTAGCCTTTGGCTAAGGTAAAAGTCAGCCCTTGGGTCACGAGAAGTGATAATGTTGATCACTCTCTAACCGAAGTGGTCATTGGTGGTTTTGGTGGTTCAGTGTCAGCCTTGTTCCCACTGCATTCTAAAGACCTCCTTCCTTCTTCCTTGGTCTTTGCAAATCTGTACCATATCTGACCGGCGATCTTCTGAATATAATCCACAGCCATACCTGGCTGTTGGTCTTCCAACACTTTCGTCTGTCAGCAACAACTGTTATCAATCCCTAAACGACTGCGAATTTCGGGTAATTCAGGACCTTTTCATCATATAGTACTAAACTTTTTCTGATTGGATCGAATCACTACAGTTGATTGTTGACAAGCATTCACACTACATATTTTGGTTTTCTTTTCATTACATCTCGCTAACACCGGGAGCCCAGAGTGCAAAGAAGTTTCTTTACACCGATGCTTTAGAGATCAGTTGAAGAAAAAAACAACAGCCAATGATCACCCTTGATCAACAGATTGAATTAATCTTCAGTAATTAGAACTTAGTTTATCTTTAGGTTTATTGTTCCCTATATTCTCCAGCAGAAACACCAAACATTTTCAACTTACTTCAAAGCCTATAATTCTGAAAACAAAGTTTAGAAGAAGTTGAAACGCTTAAAACAAGAATTATGTTAAACAAGCCATTAGCTATTAGAAGACTAATTGTTCAAAGTATTCCAAGTCTATAACGAATCAAAAACTTGAACATCTTTGTCTTAAAATAAAGTTTTGAGTAGGTTCATGTTTTAGATGTTTTCCTTAATAATGATTAGTGAATATTGTTCTTTTCGTCCCGTGGCGTGGGTGTTTTGAAAGCCGACTAAAGTATTATCTTCTTTCAAGAGAATGTTGAGACGAATTGGCGATCGTCTTTTGTTATTTATAGAAACAATTGCGATCACCATTTTGTTCCATAGTTGTTTCGATTTTGGCAGGATTTTTTCGTAGTTGGGTATTATTGCAAAAGGGTGTAACGTTACAAATTTTCCTGGAAGGAGGAAACTGCATTCACATGACGTTACCTACTTACTTAGCTAGAGGAAAGCAAGCAAGAAAGGTTTAAATAAAAAATTGCAAGGGAATGAGATGAAAATTTACTATCCTAGGGAAGCCGAGTGAAAGTTAAGTTGGTGATCCAATGATGAGCCGTTCCGGGTCCAAGGTTCGCAGATTGCAGAGGAGGGCTGAGGGTTACCCGCCGTCAGAGTGTCCAGGTAGAACATAATCTGACTGACGGCCTTGAAACTTCTTGCGTCAGGGCTTCAGACTGACGCCAGGGCTAAGCATCGCGGGCTTAGCGACCACATAATAAACTGAGAACACTATCCTTCCCTTGTTGCTCATTTACCAAGCTTCTTGTCGCCACGAGCACCAAAAATAAACTGAATTTTCAGGCCCGGTTTCCCGTCATCGCGCGATCATAATTTTTAGATTGTTCTAGAACATAGAAGAATAAAATGGTTTCGAAGAAAGTCTAACATCAAATCTATACAACCTACAACTCCTAGCTCCAGCAATAAATTAAAAAGAAACCAAGGCTTGTCATTGTCATTATCTGACATTACAAAAGTAAACAAAGATTACAAGAGTAATAAAAGACTAAGATCTATAGAAAAGCTTTAAATAATACAAATTTCAGGGTACTAGGATTTCTAAACCTCCAAGTAGTGGCCATGCAGTTACATAGCGAGAACGTATGTTAAAGTTTCAGATTATAACAGTCAAAAACGTAAGTATAAACACACAAACATTACAGTGGGTCTCAAGCATATCTTTCATTTTGATTCCCAAATCGAAAAAACTGTAATGGGGTTTACCCATTTGGGATTAGGAGTAGTAGCAGCAGTATAGAAAAGTGGTCGGTGGATGTTAAAAGTCTGTCCTCCTTAATTCTTTTCTAACGCTTCAGGGGTTACATTACAGGGATTGTTGTAAGCTTAATGACCATGTAATGCTCCCACTGCTGGGACACAGGCCTCCTCTGTGTGCTATCATAAAAGACACGGGCCCAGTGCGGGTTGGTAGATGTCACATGTGTCTGAATTTTTAGTTCTAGGACATGCTAGTTTCGTCACGATGTTTTCCTTCACCGCTTTGAGAGCAATAATGATGACATAAACTATAGAAAGTAATGCGCCTGCCTGGGTTTGAACCCACGATTTACTGCTCGTAAGTCGGGGCCGCTACCACTTACCTCCGATGTACTATAATATAGTGTTATGTGATCTTAATCAATCCCACCTCTTTACAATGGAATTACATAATGATCTGTCACTCCTCAAAACAAAGATAACCGAATAATTCACCATGGCTGTATTAATTGTAACCTTCAACTGACCTCTACAACTTCTGCCGCTTCATCTGTTTTCCACAAGATCAGTTAACTTTACTTTCTCGTAAATAAGTGGTATATTTTCCGTTTCGACACGTCATCTCTTCGGGAAACTTCGGGCAACTTCGTGATAAATACTCTAGCGAAGTTGTGACGTATGCTCGAATTTGTGACGTATGGTGTAAGTTCGAATGTGGGTACCGTATCAGTGTATTAACCGATGAGTCGGTGGATGTGAAGTTGCTAGATTGTGTTTTGTTTCGTTCGTGGTCGTGAATATAGAGATTAATCGAATAGGAGACAAATTGCGTAATATAACTCTCCAAATCGCACGGCCATTTTGACACCCGGATAGACTGGAAGCCGACCCTAACATAGTTGGAAAAAGGCTAGGCAGGAAATCATTTTAACTGTGGATAGTATAAATGACTCTTTGTTTTTTTTTTTCGTATGGGAAATCATCAAATGACTTGTCCCACTCTGGGCGGAGAGGGAGTGTCAGAATTTTACTGACTAAAACCCATCCATGTTCCTTCTTCGGACTTTATTTTCCGGGGTAACGGTATCTCTTTCGAACAGTCCCGCAGCCCCGGCAGGCAATGAGTCTGCCCTGAAGTGTAAGTGTGGTGCTGTTCCACAAACGATGCGGCACTTATATCGCGTCCTGCGTGTCTTCTAGTTTGTTCACTACAGGAACTGATGGATGCTAGCGAAAGCGCCCAAACTTGTAAATTAGTTTTGGGCTGACACAATTTAAATAGCTATCTACACGTTAAGAAGAAGACTTTGACAGTTCTACAAGATTCATTGTGTTATTGAAATACCGTCACACACTTTTAATGACCGGAAGTGTTTGAAGGAAATTGCTAATCCATTGCTTCGTAAGGTTGAAAATTTCGTCTACTAAACTACTTAGAAAAATCAATGAATGGTGTTGGATTATTAAAATGAGTATTTGGGCTTATGAGCGTGTTGACAACAAAGTTGATACATAACTAAGTAGTGTATGATATTTGTTTCGTTTCTTCTGAATAAAGACCAGAAAAAAAGAGACTTCTGATCCTGGTTTCGATCCCAGTTGGGACATTTACTTTTTAATAAAACATTGCAAAGAAGATACCTATTTGTGAAGTAGGTATAACCATTGGAAATTGATATTAAGGACCCCAATTCTTCTTTTTCAGCCACAAGGTTTTCGATTTCCCGTCGAAAATACTTAGTCCGTCTTTTAAAGTGTTCTTTAATAATCAGTTTCCCTCAAAAAGGGATGGAAATGAAAGCTAAAGGGGTTTTTACGGTAAAATAATTAGATATAACGAGTTTCCGCATCACGGCCGTTGACTTTTCCAATTACTTATTTTGTTTTGAAGAAAAACGGAAAAATGAACTCTTTCGTAATAAAAGTTTTAAACGACAATTTGGAAAAGGTCAAGGAAAGGAAAGGAAATTGCAAAGATTGTTAATAACTTATAATTAGATCTTTCTTTTCAAACAAATAATTATTTGTTGAACTTTTTTCCGGGTCAATCACGCAGTTCGTTGACATTCCAATGTGGAACACAAAATTTACTTAGTTGAAGAGATATTTTGCCCCAAAGTAACATTTGCAAATGAGAAAAATTCCTAAAGGTTTTTTTTAATTCCTGTCAAAATGTTTCTTTATTTAAATGGTGCAAATCTTTTTTAGGAAACAAACACAAAGACCATCCCTTTCCACCTCACTACCAGGCCAGCATGAACTTAAAAGAGCAACTCAAACTAACAATGAATAATTGCAAACTAAACATTAACCTAATTCGTTGACCTGGCGGGGTTCAAACGGAGTCCTTTATTAATATGTCCATTACAGAGTCGATTCGTGAATAATTGATGGCCTCTGCTAATAAAGTAAACATGTTTGTGGAAATATTTTGACCTTTTGGCTCGCAGTAAATGCTGTAATATTAAATAAACACGGCGTAGTTGTGTTGTTACAGTGACATGGCTGCGGTGTTCATGTTATACTGGTGGAACAATTTTTCTGTGAAATAAACTTATAGGTACGGAAATTACCAATTGGTTTGTGAAGCGTAGTGGCTGATGTTTAGTTTAGTTTAGTTTATTTATTAATAATTATCAAGAATTACAGGTCAGTTTTATAAAAATTAAAAACACAAATCATAATCACATTAAAAAAGGGCGTCCGACACAAATATAAACATAGAATAAATTAAAATTAAAAACACATTAAAAATATCATAAAATACATGATACATAAAGGGTGTAAAACACCTCTTCACCAAGCCGAAAGGCGCTTGTTCTCCTCGTCATTGCGATCATTTTTTTGTTCTACGAGTACACCATACCTGCATGCATGGGAACCTTCTAGTTACGGAGATATGGATATGGGTGGTGGTGGATATAAAAAAACTTGTGAAAAAGTTGTAACTTTGACCAAGTTACAACTTTTTCACAAGTTTTTTTTTAAATACAAATTTTTATTATAAGAGTTTTACTATAAATACCTCCACGACCCCCGTACTATCAGCATAATGTATTGAGTGCGTTACATTGAGTTATACCACAAAACGTGATTTTTCACCCCAAAAAAAATAGTTGTTTCCCAGCAATAATTTTTGCGTAAAGTTACTTAGTTTGATGTACAGAATGCTTGGTTAACTGCTTCGTGATGAGGTTGTTTACACCCTGTATGATGCACCAGGGTAGCCAAATTTTCCAATGTTTTTTTGCAATTTGCAGGGCAGTGCCAAGTTGTACGCTGATGAAAACATCGTTCGCGGCTGCACGACATACTTATGCAGTCACAGAATTATAATCATCAAAATCATCAACACAACCCTCAAAGTTCATAAAAGTCGAGGAACGACTTTGACCGTGAAAAATTCGTTCCTCGACTTTCATGAATTTGGAGGGCTGCACCGATGATTCTGATGACTACTACTACTATTCTGCAACCACATACCACCAAAGCCGCGAACGGCCAACCTACAACCCAGCACTGACCCGCAAATTGCAAAAAAACTCCTGAAAATTTGAATTTCGCGGGGCACCCTGACGCTTTCACCTTAATGTTGTCCAAACTTGTAACTGGGTAGATTAGGCGCAGAATGTCAAATTGAAGCCTTTTAGTTGCATCCGGTTATCTTAGACTGGAAGCCAACCCCAAGTCGAACCACACTGTTTATTTTCATGAACAAATCAAGCGGCTTTAAGGTCATCACGTAATAACTAATAACTAATCACAGCTACGAATATAACACCCAACAATACCAGGAGATGAGAACCTATAAAGATATCAGTAAAATACTAGCCACACTGTTTACTTTAATTGACAAATATAAGCGTCGGTACATGTTTGGACCAGGGCCAATTGAGCAGCGGCGCGTTATACTAAATGTTAATGAAGCTACATTATCTCTATACTAAATGCATATTGTTTTGTGGCTGTGTGCTTACATTTACCTAGGTGGAGGGATTATAAGATTGGAGCCATTTTTGTTGCTTTCATTGCGAAAATTCGCTGTTAGTAGGACTGCTAAAAAAAGATTGTTATGAGTGTAATTTCCTTGCTCTAAATTTTTATTTTGTACATTTATGAACAAAAAACAATCTTTTCACTTCTCATGCTCTAAAAATACGCCAATATAGCCCTACGAAGCGGGACTAAAGTGACCACTTTACTCCATAGGGTGTAAAAAGTACTTAATTTAAAAATGGAACTATCTTTTACTCTGAAACATGGTAACAAAAGAGTAACTTTTCAAATGTTTTATTTAAATTTCGAGTTGGCTTGCAAATGGAAAGCGGTTTATTGAAAAAACAAATGACGGCGGGTGCGAATGGGGGCAAAAACGAATGGGGGCGGGGGGGGGGGCGCCCCGGTCGGCGCTATTTAGGTGGCGGCTATTTCACAATAAATTAGAAAAATATTTGAACCATTTCATATTTTTATTGCAACTACAAATTTGGACCGATTGAAAAGAGCACGGAATTTTTATTTACTTATTCTGTGACAAATTCGGAGAATCCAGGGGCCTAATTCTGCTATTTTAATAAATTCGTCACTCCAACACGATTCCATTCTCATCCTATTGTCATTTTGCTTAAAGTTCGTAATCTGCTAAATTCACAATGGTCGATCATTGGTCGGTCTGTGGTCTTGTAGTAAAATTGTGTTTTAATGGCATTGTCGTACTGTCATTATTATAAAACCCTTATTACAAATGGTTTTCGAAATCTACCACTAAATGCGAACATTTATTCATGCCAGATTTCATGTACGAGATTATCATTCTATGACATTCTTTCAATGGAGTGTCAGTGGTTGACCGTTGAAAAGTCATAATGGCGCCATTATGAGAATTAACAAACTTGTCAAAATTTGGCAGAACTTGACCATTATGAAATCAATGATCGACTACTCTGACACTATTGTAATAGCAGAATCGAGGCCCAGTTCCTTTGAACGGTATTTCGTAGCGACTGGTGGCAACACCGTCGATACTGACTCGCGGGATTCCCTGTATTTTATAATAGTAAGAAAGAACGTGATGCTTGGCAATTCAAAGAAAGTTTTATTGATGGATTGTCAGTTGTCCATTTCACATTTACGTATCGTAATTTATGTTACGCATTAATTACGCCCGGTTCTGATAAGATTATTATAATTTTGCATTAATTGCTAATTGTATTGCACGTCACATGGAACTGGCGTGAAAGGAAATGTTGGGAAATGATTTTTTTCTATTAATCTCTTCAAAACGAAAGTATTAAATTATTTGTAGATAAAATCAATAAAATGTTTTGTTTCCTGAAAACTGACTCGAAGTAGACACCTAATTATAATTACGACGATTTTAATTCTAATTAGCTTGACCGTAAGAGCGCTTTTGAACTGCATTCGGCTCGAAAAAATATGCTCCAATACAGAAGTCGAATGTTAAATGTAGATATTCGTTCGAGAAAAGTCTGCATTGTGCCGAGCCGACCCGAATATGATTCATTAACAGTAGATGCCGATCGGCATGAGCCAAATGAAATGTGAAGGGATTGATTCGGGTTAGGACTGTTGTTTAAGTAACACAGAACAACCTGGCTGGAGGTCTTACACTTAAGGCACCCACACTATAGTCCGGTTAAGCAGACGACAAGTAACCAAACTCTCAATTATCATTTATACAAAAAATATAGTAAATTATCCAACAAGTGAAAAAATAGTTAGTTATTAAATTATTAGTTTTATTGTTCCAAATTCAAAATGTTGTTATTCGACTTTACTCATAAAAGAGAGATTTATTCACTGTTATCGATCAACAAAATGCCCTTTTTTGAGTGGCGATGATAAAAAATATATAAAACACGATTTCGTCGCTTGAAACCGGGTACGCAAATTCTAAATCCAGACCCGGTTCTGTATGCCCTAATAGTATACATCAAACTGAAATACCTAAATAAAAAGGCGGCAAAATTGTATTCCGCCCCGGGCGGCTGACACCCACGCTACGACACTGCTGTGGAGTGTGGATCATCTTCATTACGAAAATGTTGGGAGTTTGTGTTGTGTTTTAAATTGTTAATGTGTGACTGTCCTGATAAAAGAAAAAACTGACCGCTCAGTTCAGAATTTTTGTCGAGTGTAAATTTGTTGGGTTTTAAATGACTATTTTTCTCGCACTCGAAGTGAAAAGTACAGTTTGTACGTCGAGACTAAATGCCAACTTAATATACCCTCGTTTTCATTGACTTCCTCGCACGCTCGGGAGTCAAACCACCTCGGGTATATTATATCGGCTTCGTTCAGTCCCTCGTTATAAAATATACTATTTCTGGCGTTGGGAAAGAGGTATTTCGTGAATATCTTTATTATTAAACTTATTAAACTACTTGGTACTGATAAATGAGTACGCCTGTCCTATTGATTTTATTACATACCTACAAACTAAAATAATTCCTTTTTATACGTTTTTACATAATAGCCAATGACAAATTGTTCTCGATAATGGCCTCTTTGTAGCCAGTTATTTTGTTGTCAATCAAAATATTATTTTTGAGGTTACCAAAGTAGTTGGTTTTTTTGACAAGGTGGGCGGGGTGGGGGCAGTTAGGTAATGGCAATATTTTCAAGAAAAATCGTTTTAGTTTTTTTCACGGAAGGATGTAAAGGGAAAAATACTGTACAGCCGTTGAAGTGCAACCGGGAGAAGTTAGGGCATTTTGTTGTGAGGCCTACCTAAAAATACCAAGATCACATGATAACGTAGAATGTAGAAGTCACCAGTACAGTGTATAGCTCTAAAACATTTTACTGAAGAAAAATAACCTTTCGTCAGGCAAAACGTTGCTAATAGTTGATCGAAGGGCAAAACAAAGCATCGTTAACATTGTTTCGCCCTTACTTTTCCCACCATAATATTTATTATATATTTATATAATAATTCATTTATTTATCAAGTAACAAGGACTCATTAATACACAGAAATTAGATATAGCACAAACTTTACACTAGAACACATTGAATACATTAAACATTACAATACAATAGGTACAACACAAAACAATAACCACACAAAACATTTTCATATTGACAGCCGACGACGTCACCTACAGTGACGTGCAAGTCACTGCAGCGTCTGATGTATGGACAGTCGAGCCTGTCGGCTATCATCACCAGCACGCTGTTGGAGCTGCCGCGAACTGTGCGTACCAGGGACGCGCTTCGCTTAGGCATCGTTGCATAAAAGCAGTCGACGCTAGCGACGGCGAACATGCCCGAGGCACTACGATGTGGCGGCAGTCCCATCAGCGCTCTGAATGCGTTGTTATATTGGAGCGCTTCGTATGCTTTTTGACTGTGATTTACCCACAGGCTGCACGTATATAGAGAAGTACAATAAGCCCTGAAAAGGGTCTGCTTGACCGACCCTGAACAACGCGCAGACCTGCGAGCTATCATGTTACCTCTTACAGCCAAGGCCCTCCGCTCCCTCTCAATATCAGCATCATCTCTGAGACGGGCTGTTACTACATGCTGCAAGCATTTGAAATGGTCCACTCTGACCAAGGGAACCCCGTATAGTTTGATGGGTGGTACTGCTATAGGACATTTAGAGCCGGCCTCAAAAACCATGAACTGACTTTTCGCCACATTATACTCGTATTTAAGACCTGTTCTTGCGCATATGCCTCACAAATCTGCAACAATGTTCTGATGCCTTAAACCGATGTGCTCAGCAGCATCATGTCGTCCGCATAGCTAAGATTATTTAGGCAAACTCCATTAATATGACAGCCGACATGATGACTGCTGAGAGCAACAATCAGAGCGTTCACATTAGGTTAAAAAGTGCGGAGGGAGCTCAACCCCTCCTGCCTCACCCCGCACTCCAACCCATAAGGTTCCGACAGCGACCCGGCCCAATTAACACTATTTATCTGGCCTCCATACCGACATTTAAATAAGTTTATGAGTTCTTTGGGAAAGTTAATCTCCTTCAACTTCTTCCAAAGAATGTCATAGGAGACCAGATCAAAAGACTTTTATGGACCCATTTATGGACCTGCGACTAAAAGTAAACGATGGACGATTTATTTTCCAGTGTTTCATGTTAGTACTCTCAACTTCAAACATGAGCTTCACGCATGAAGTTCTGAACATGATTTTCCTCAAAATACATAAACTAAAATTTCAGTTTTGGCAAGCGAAGCCGCGGGCTAGTTATATTCTGATTAATGAGAGCTATACACCTGGGTCTCTTGGTAGCGAGCGCAAATAAACATCTGCGATATTAAATATTGATCCACAGCCAGAATATGTGGAAATGGCTCCAATCCCACGAGGACACATTGATGTATGAGGCTCCATCTTGCAGAAGTACTAGGCTGCCATTAGTTAGAAGAGGTTGATTTAAGTGACATAAGGATGGTCTGATGATGGGTCCTGCATTTTTTGAAACGAGGAATAAAAGGCGGAATGTTATTTAGAAATGAATATACATTTATTATTGAGTGCCTTATTTTAATGATTTCGTATTATTTATTTACAATTCACTGATAATACACATGCATATTCCGTGACTTTATTAGCTGTATTAGTAGTTGTTACCTCCGTGTTTTAAGTGTTGCATATATCCATTCCTCTGGTCAACACGTTAAAACCAGACGCTACAAAAAAGAAAAAACAAACGATATACTACAAATAATACATTGTATGACTATTTCAGTATTGTACCAGGCCGTCAATAAAAAAGTAGTTTTATGAATAAAAAACAAGACGCGAACTTTTTTGAAAACGGAACCCAGCCTACACGAACGCGCGTTGGCATACATTTGAATAATGATTAAATCGAAAAATGATATTAAACGCTTTCACGTATAAAACGATTATTTTCACTTAAAATCGAATTTACGTCACATCCACTCTACGCGTTCGCGGTAAGTCCACACTGTACTTTAAAACATAAATTGAAGTCTACTTAATCGCCTAAATAATTATAATCATACCGGTCATATTTAGTCGGCATACGTGCGTATTTATCCTGGGCCATCATCATTGCCCTGGTAGAAGCCTTGCTTTGCGTCTTTTGTGTTTGTTCAACAGAAACTGCCTTAGTGGTTGAAGTCCTGGCCCTAACAAGACTCTGTAAGTACGACTCATAAAGACTCATTCCTGGCAACACAGAATTGTCTTCTGCCGGTTCTAAAGGCACATTTATTGGGTCGTACGGCAAAGTTAACATGTATTTGTTAGCGTCTCCGTAGTAAGGTCCGTGCTCTGGTTCCCCGCTGGTTGAATTTCCCGGCATTTTTGTCGTTGATGGTTCTTTTTCTTTCGTGGTTGTTGGCGGTTCAGTGGTTGATGGTTTGATGAGCTCGTCCCAGATTACGGAGTCTAACCACCGGACGAAGCTGGCTATTTTGGGGAAGGCGTGGGTTTTCGTGTAGAGGGCGCAGGTGTTGATGAAGGAGGATATGGCTACTAGGGTGTTGTTCTGGATGACTGCGCCGCCGTTGTCTCTCTGTAAAAGAAGTTTTTGTTTGTCAATGACTTTGTTAAATTAAAACATGAACGAACGAATGAACAATCTATCCTCATAGTTTCAAACTATTTTTTTGAATAGAGCATCCATACAAAAATGTGTCAAAAACTATGCTCAATAGTTCTATGTTCAGTAAGCAAGAGTGGTAGTACAGTTGGAGTATCAGCTCTAACATGGTTTGCAACTGTTTACCGATGTCCTATACATTTGGATTAGGTGGGACTGTATTGAAATTTTGTATGAGACAGTAAGTAATTGATTATTGTTCCACACCCAGAAATATGACCAAATTACCCTTTACTGATACATGCTGTAGATGACTTTTTAACGTTTTGTGAGCATTTATTTACACCAAATAGCTAAAAAGACTATCAAACACAAAATATCGCTATTCCTCAGATTACGACTACATAAACAACTGCATGTTTCATCCCCATTTATTTTTATTCTTCGTCACAATGACATTTACAAATGATCTCATAAAACAATGTAGCGGAACGATTCAGATGATTTATTATGTTTGTGCTTCCGCGAGTATATCGAGTTCGTTTAATTTTATTGTGGCTATTAACACCATACGTAATGATGTTTACTTTGCTCGTTATTTCTGAGCGATATTCGAAACGGGATACTGTAACCAGCTAGCTATTTATGTATTCCTAGTACAAAACCATTTTTTTCATGAATAAGCGAAATTTGGACCGGAGGATACATACATTAAACAGATAAATAAGTATTTTTGCATCCTTTGCCTCGTGGTCGCAAGTGCGACTAATGAGCATGAGATTCTGGGTTCGATTCCCTGGTCGGTCAAAGTGTTATTGGGTTTTTCCATTAGGAATTTCTCACTAGCAGCTGCAGCTAGGCTTGCCCCATAATATACATGGGATTTAAACAAACACAACTGGCGAAATGTGGATGTACTATTATTTACACTTCTCTGCCTAAACCTTTAAGAATTACAGGCGTGCTGTTATGTTAGGTTACAAACCTGAAACAGCGTGCTTGAATATAAAGGCATTCTTTTCAGATAAAACTAGAAATAGGCAAAGAAAGCTTAAGGCATCTGTGCCGCGATAATCCTGATGGCCAAAGATTTTGTTGCTCGAGAAATACACAAAAGATTGTAGGTCCCTAGTAGATTTTAAAAAAAAATAGTTGTTGACTCCGTTTCAAAGGAAATACAAAGCAATTTTTCCTCTAAAAATCCAAAATGGACATTGATTTATTAACTTCTAATATACCTAGTTTTCTCAAGTACCTATCAACTCTGATAAAATTATAGGCCCGTCAATCGATTGGCCAACAAAAAAGCCATCATATTTTACCCTTTGCCCCATGGGACTGACATTCAAGTACAGGATAAAAAATAACGTGTTTTCCCCTGACAGAGGCCCTTGACGGGGGATTCCTTATGGCGAAATTTATCGGTCCTTACTCGGGATTGAGTAAAATAAATAGACTTTCGAATTCGTTTTATTACTTAGGATTAAATATACCAATAAGGTTGAAAGAGTTTGGGGGAGACACTTTTGAAAAAGGAAAAAGCTAAAAGAAAAACTTGATCGAATTAGATTTTGAAAAGGGAATTGAGAACCTCTAGAAGTCTAAATGAATTACTAACATCGAATCTAATCTTTAAATAGTTACTCTGTATAGTTTTGAAGTCCTGGTAGAATGTGTAGAATTGAATAGTGGAAAATACGTTTTATAGGATACATTTTTTGATGGTACGGCTGGCGTAGTGGCTGAGCGATTGGCTGCTGCGCTGCACGTTGCGGGATCGATTCCCGGACGACACAAATATTTGTGTGTAGTAGGTCACTACACAGGTAGTCGAGAAAATTCCCCTAAGCTGAATGCCAACCCAAAACATTTACTTTCAAAAGACATTAATCTGATTATGATTAACTTGGAGAAAACATTAATTTTCGATTGAGAATGTTCCTGAAGTATCGATTTTCCTGTATTTCGTGACCCAGTTCCAACCTTTCTTATAATTACTGTTTGATGTTCAAATTCTTTGTTTACTTTTATCAAAGTTGGGATTGTTTCGATTCCCGTGAAATTGTTTCCTAATGTCGCCTTCCTGCTTCCTATTGCTTTCGTAAGAGGGGGATGAAAGGGTTTGTTTTTCGATTAGGCGTATCATTTACATAAAATAATTAATTGGCGCGTAATTACCACATTTTGTGGCATGAATCGCTCTATACACCGACGTGTCGTGTAATAAGCTACTCTTCGTATCACGTCCATTACTTCAGAGTATACGATTGTGACAAGACTTACGTCATGTGACACGCGCATGTGTCGTGATGACTACTTGTAGGATCTAAGCAATGTCTTTAATTTACTTTCTCCGCAGTTGATGTCACTTGAGCATGTAGTTAGTAGCCAAGAAGTTTAAGCTTGCAATATCGTGACAAAAATGACATTTGATAATCATTTTGCATGTGTGTTAAAAAATCTCTGCAGTTGCAGTTGACATTATAAATAAGAAGACGGTGAAAGATACAGAATCATACTAAAAAGTTGTCAACATACCCTGCAGAAGTGTCTGTTCGGATCCTGTACACCTCCTACGCAAACATAGTGCCCTGGTAGCATCTTTGTGTCAATCTCGCATATTTCAGGATCAATCATTGGGGCGTTTACTAACCGCAAATGCTATGGAAACGAAAAATAATGATTATTTAGATTCAGAAACAATTTATTTTTCTTCTAGATTCCTTAATGCATGTTTTTAAGATTATACCGGTTATGAAGCAGTTCGGAAGTCGTTCAAACTCAATTGATTGGCTTTTGTAGTCATACCTTGGAGACAAAGTTAAAAAGTCGCTATGGCTATCCACTCGGATCTACTCTATAATTACTGCTACTAACTCATTAAGTGAGTATAGTGATAAAACGCTCCATCCTCACTTCAAAAGAAGAAACCTTTGCCCTCTAGTGGCACAATAACAAACTGCCCGTAAATTCCCTTTCGTCTGCAAAAAAACCATTTTTCATTTCTTAAAACATAAAAAACTAAGCCACATTGTACGTTGTGCGGAAATTCATACATGCCAAGCATTTTCCTCACCATTGTTCGACGCAGTCCAGCCTTTTTCTTCACATATTTTTTCTGACGTCACAAACGGTTGGTCTCACAATCTTTGTACTCATGATATCGTATTTCAAAGGTGAAATCTTTATGACTTTCTGATGTTTATGAAGGCCTAGTAACACTTATCTACTTTGAATAATAGTGACAACTGTGGCTTATATTGGCACTTTGAATAATAGGGACTGACTGCCCTTGCTGGCAATGGCAAATTATGGGCATTCGTTTTTTTTAAAAGCTTTTATAAAAATAAATTTAAGAAATTGGTGAACGCGTCATACAAAGTTTTAGTGTCCGCGCGTATTTACTCGGTTGAGTTCTCAAATGAGGAGGCAATATGGTAAACGACAAAAAAAGTTCGTCAGATAGGTTTCCAAAAAATATTGGACACATATTTTTTTCTTTTTTCACGTATTTAAACAAAACAAACAGATGAATTGATAACCTTCACTTTTTGGAAGTCGGTTAAAAATAAGACTCGAAAACTCGTATGACGTCACATTTGAGTACAGTTTTTACCAGGAAGTGAGGTCATAAGCCCTAACTCATCATCTTTGATGCGTTTTATCTTCGTCAATTTTTATTAATTTGATAAAACAAAAAACACATATGAAATATTTTTCGAGAATCTAACGGACGGACTAAACAGAATCATAATGTTTTTCAATCAGGAATCATCCCTATTCTGGTCGCCGGTTCAAGTCGTCAGTCATAAAAATGTATTGTCACCAGAAAGGTGTAAAAAATATCATAATTATTTCAGTCTCGTCAGTGAATTTGACACCAACCCCACCAGGTGTCCATGCGACGATGGAGGCTAAGAATCCGAGCGAGATGTTGTCGTCAGCAGCTGGTAGTCTGACGCTCTGCAATTGAGAGCTGAACTCCATTGGAGTTTCCAGTTTCACTGCTGTCACATGTTGGTCAAAGTTGTTGATCATCATTTTTATCTGGAATTTAACGAATGTTATGTGGTAAAGGTTTTGTATTAAAAATAAATTTAGTGCCTTGTTGTACAAACGCCAGCTTAAGCTATTCGAAACTGTCAAATTTTCCCAGTATAAAAAAAAAACAGAAAAGAGATTGTAGTAGCTTCATGTGTTCATTGTGTATTTATTAGCGTCCGGTCAAAAAGATTCGTGTGATAAGGTAGCTCATCTGTAACACCCGTATCTAAAGGGTGTAAAAGAAGCCGAAGGGCACTTGTTCTCCTCGTTATTCCGATATTTTTTTTGTTCTACACCATGGAACCTGGGAACCTTCTAGTTACGGAGATATTGGGAGTCAAAGTTACAACTTTTTGACAAGTTTTTTTTTAAATACTATTTTTTATTAAAAGATTTTTACTTTAAACTTTTTTACGACCCCCGCACTATTACATCCATCCATCAGCGCAATGTTTTATTGCGTTACATTGAGGTATACCACAAAACGTGATTTTTCACCCCAAAAAAAAGTGGTTTTCCAGCAATAATTTTTGCGTAAAATAAGTACTTAGTTTTATGTACAGAATGCGTGGTTGACGGCTTCGTGATTAGCGTTCATTGTAATTTTTTTCGCTATTAAAATTTCGTTACAATTCATCATATACCTAGGCTTTTCCCTACTATGTCGGGGTCGGCTTCCAGTCTAACCAGATGCAGCTGAATACCAGTATTTTATACTATTATTGCGTAAAATGCGGCGCCATAGCCAATTTTTTTCAGAGCCAGATTAAGAGGTACAAAAATCTACATTTCTTTTTTAGAAACCCAGAAAGGACAACTACTTAGATTAAGTTTTTTTTATTTCCGGAGAACAGCTGGCAAGACAATTAGTTTGAGTCGGGTAGTAAAACTTTAATTCGAAGAGTTACTACGTAGTAAATAGTTGCTTCAATTCCTCGAAACTCTTACCCATATTATTAAGAATTGTTTTATTGCCGTTTGATGAAGACTTAATTACGTAAGTTTGATACTTATTTACCCTTATAATGTAATACCAGACGTGTGTATCTACGGCCTGGCGTTTTGAATTTCAAAAACGTTTTTTTTTACTTTTCGTTCCACCGTTGCTTATCACTGCACTGATAGACTGACATCAGCACAAACAAGGGACTAGGGAGGCATGTCACAGAAGAGAGGAATTCTATACTCAGCAGTGGCTGAAAGAAGAATTTCAAAGTGATGGCTTTGGAGTGTTGTGAGTTAAAATGGCAGTCGCTAAACGAAAATTGCATCTCATAATACTCAAAACTGTCCCATGAAAAGCTTTGTTAAGATGACCAAGTAAGGGTGTAGTCTATGAAGAAAATCAATTTAAATATGAGTTATGTTTCTTCTTCAATGTCAATGTCAAAGAAAAAAGGGAAATCATCGACACGACAAAGAGGAATGTCAATACTCTGTCAAGTTCTCTACAAACAAATGAATACGACACAATAGACAGGGTCAACAAACTATCCAATCAGAACTCAAGCGCTAAAAGTTTAATCACCGCGCTTTCCAGCCGGAGCAGTGTCTGTACTACGCAGACGCGACGGGCCATACGTAAATAAAATATGAACAGTGCTCGAATGGAACCTGCTGACGCCATCTGTTCTCCTAGTACATGACTTTCGTTTTAGTTATTGTGGTCTTATTTGTAGCTTTTTATTTGACCCTTTGATAATTAGAGCGTAACTTAATAGTTTGATTCGTGGTCCACATTAGTCACTCTTTTTAAAATTAGATATAAGCCTGGTTGAAAACTGTGCTTCATTTTTTTCTTGTTTTCTCTTTTCCCACAACTCCATCAAGTTGTCAACACGTCGGCCGTCGGCCTCTGTCATTACAGCATAAAACTCGCTTTTGATCGCACACAAGTGATAATTTTTGTCACACATAAAAAATAGAATTACTACTATCAAAGGGTCCCTTTTTAGGGTTCCGTAGCCAAATGGCAAAAAACGGAACCCTTATAGTTTCGCCATGTCTGTCTGTCTGTCTGTCTGTCTGTCTGTCTGTCTGTCCGCGGATAATCTCAGTGACCGTTAGCACCAGAAAGCTGAAATTTGGTACCAATATGTATATCAATCATGCCGACAAAGTGCAAAAATAAAAATTTAAAAAAACATTTTTATTAGGGTACCTCCCCCAGACGTAAAGTGGGGAGCGATTTTTTTTTAATTTTGACCCTGACGTGTGATATATTGTTGGATAGGTATTTAAAAATGAATAGGGGTTTTCTAAAATCATTTTTTGATAATATTAATATTTTAGGAAATAATCGCTCCGAAAGTCAAAAACAATGTGTCCCCCCCCCTCTAACTTTTGAACCATAAGTTTAAAAAATATGAAAAAAATCACAGAAGTAGACCTTTATATGAACTTTCTAGGAAAATTATTTTCAACTTGATGAGTTGAATAGTTTTTGAGTTATATAGCACTTTTTCAAAAAAACGCAAATGATAACTTTGTTTTTCATACAAATACTATGAAAAACAAAGTTATTTTTGCTGACGAAAAATGTTGGTATTTTTAATGGTCTGGGAAGCTACGGAACCCTACAGTGAGCGTGGCCCGACACGCTCTTGGCCGGTTTTTAGATATGCGAATCCCAGCAATATAGCAAGGCGAAATAAGTAGATGATAATCAACGCATCTGTAAAAACGTAAGCTCAACCAAAAAGAGTCCTATTTCGCTGTTCCAAATTGAAGTTTTTACCTCACAATCCTCGTTTTTAGAGCCTTTTTAACCAAATTCACGCGTCCAAAGATGCTCATACGCCGAACGATAATAAACTGAGTCGGTAACCGACTCATTACCAGCCCCTCCGGTGTCGCAGTAAAGATTTTACGCTCGAAATAAAAACGTCTGATATCACCTCTCATTTGGTTACGTTACAACGTTTTCATGATGCCCTAGTACCTTTTGGTTTTGGGAGTAATCTGATTTTGTTATCACTGTGAATGCTTTTGTTTTTGCTGATTGTATTCTGGAGATTATATTTCCTTTGGGCTTAATTTGTTATCAGAGTACCATAAGCATTATTGAACGATTTCAAATGCCTCTTTTATCTTATAAATGAATATTTAAAGGTAGCAAGAGTAGATAGAGATAGATAGTCCGCGCGAAGTGGTGTAAACTAACAACTAACTTTTGAAACATATGAAATCTATATCATCACCGATTTTGTTAAAGTTACGTTAACTATAACAGTTAGGCTGAGGCTACATTAGGCCGCGACGCGACCTGCGACACATGAACGATTAAAACAAGTAAATGAATGCTCACGTATATGGCTACACAGTACATCAAATATTACTAGCGATATTTGATTTCTTTATACGATAGGAACAACATTACTGTAATCGCGGCATCGGCTACATCAACATATCAGCGAAATTGAAGCGAATTTATTAGAAAATGTCTCACTTGCACGACTAGTTCAATAGTGCTACTAATTATGCGTGTGGCTACATTATGCGTATAGTAAACCGCGATGGATGATTTGATCGCATTTTAAGATAACGATCGATTCAAATTGAGTCTTTGTTATGATAGTGGCTACATTACGACTGTACTTTAGA
The DNA here is from genome assembly GCA_950022955.1 of Xestia ashworthii. NCBI lineage: Eukaryota > Metazoa > Arthropoda > Insecta > Lepidoptera > Noctuidae > Xestia > Xestia ashworthii. The sequence continues at coordinate 17,248,432 of OX465560.1, read as the reverse complement.
ACGTAGAAAAACAAATATTCGTCAGTTATATTAAATGGCTACATTATTTGAGCGAATTTAAATGAATGAGTGATTTATTTTGCGAGAAGTTCCTGTTTTGGTGGGTTCGCTGTCAAATGGCTACATAATCACGCTACGGACATCGGACTGGGGTGCGGGAGAACGAGGGCGACACGCTGCGACACGTTCAAATCAGTTTGTTTTGATCGCTGTACTAATGTATGAATCTACGATGGACATTGAGTTGTTTGTATCCAAAATACGAGCACGTCCTGCAATATGGATGCCTAAACATGGAGCACAGAAAAATAAAGTAGTTAGCGCTCTTTATTTATTTCGTGAATCCAACACAATCTCTTTTTCAAAAATAGTTCATACTTGAGGTAAGAGCTTTCAAGCAAAAATACAAGGTTTGGTTTTGACAAAGCCATTGAAAATAATACACGTTACGTTTACACAAAGGTACAGCAACCTATCGACTATTTGAATGACGCTAACTAAACGACCTCCCCTCTTGCACCGCACCCGTCGCGTGTGTCGCCTGTTTGTGCTCCCTCTATGTAGCCACCTTGACACGGAATCACCGCGAATATTTTAAGATCCTTAATATGCAATGTACTAGCGATTTATATTTCGTTGTGAAGCATGTGTACTGTAGCCACGTCATCGCCGAATATACGCCGGAATTTCGCTTGTAATGTAGCCATACCATGTTTTTCTCGTTTCGCTCTTCCAGTCGCATCGCAAATCAGCCTCAGCCTTAGATTGCCAAACAAACGTAACAAATGAATGAGTTTTTTTGGTAGATCCTTTTAAAACCTGAAGAAGGACAATAGGTTATTTTCATACCAAAAAAATAATATCCGGGCGTTATATACATAGTTTTATTTTATTAATTTAGCCTTTCATCAATTTGTGCCGAACAAAGCTTATCCAAACGAGACGTTTTATTTTGAAAAAGACATTGAAACAAAAGGCAATTCGAAAGGCATCAATTATATCACATTTCACTTAATTATCTTTTCTCAGAAGTTATACAAGTATATAGATAAATGTACTAGGCAAACAGAGGGAACGAGGAGGATCAACAAGGAAAATCGCGTAAAACTCAGTTAAGTGGAAAAAGATAATGAAATGACAGCCCTACGATAAATTAGTGGTGCGACATTTTATCGTCCGGCGACGGTAAGGAACCTTTCATAATATAATTATTTTGTTGGAATTCGGAAGTTAGATTGGGAGCTTGTTAGAAATGTTAATATAAAGTAACCTCAATACGGAGAGCTGAAATGCTTACAATCTTTTTGAATTAGTAGATTAGGTATTTCAGAATTTTCTTGCCGGTTCTTCTCCATGGGATCGACCTGATAAAATATTTTGATTTTTGTTTTTTTTGAGTGGACCAATGTTGTCAAATTAAATAAAATATATTATTATAACTGGGGAAATGTTGGTGTACTTACTATTAGATATTTCGGGGATTAGGTACAAGGTGCGATATTTGTTTTCATGGAAAGCACTAGTGGTTTTTCAGTACTTTAGATCTGTATGTGTGTCTGTTAGAAGCTCGTGGCTAAATAATAACAGCCGCTCGGGTCGATCTTAGGTTAAGCCGTGCTTGCATAGGTTGGTCAGTGGATGGGTGACCACCCTTACATACCGAGTTTCCTCCGTGCCTCGGAAAGCACGTTAAGCTATTGGTCCCGGCTGTCATTTGTCCATCTTTGATAGTCGTTACAGGTAGTCAGTGACCAAAAAAGATTGACAACCCGTCTTACCAAAGGGTATCGTATTACCCAGTACTGACTGGGTCATCATCATCATCACTTCAGCCGAAAGACGTTCACTGCTGGACATAGGTTCCCCAAGTGTCGCCACATTGACCGGTCTCGTGCGACTCGCATCCAACGGATTCCAGCAACCTTCACCAGGCCCCTTATTCACAACCATTCGACTCGCTTCCGAACCGAATCGAACGTCTACGATATCGAAGATGTCCTTCAAACGCTATTCACAAATCCGAAACCGAATAATTTTGACAGTTCAATTCGATAAGAAAACTCGAATCTTTCCGACAGCTGTTTGCTATCGGGAGGCATATCGAACAAAATTTAAACGAAGAAATAAACCATATTTCCAGATTATTTCAGTAAAATAAAACCGGCCAAGAGCGTGTCGGGCCACGCTCACTGTAGGGTTCCGTAGCTTCCCAGACCATTAAAAATACCAACATTTTTCGTCAGCAAAAATAACTTTGTTTTTCATAGTATTTGTATGAAAAACAAAGTTATCATTTGCGTTTTTTTGAAAAAGTGCTATATAACTCAAAAACTATTCAACTCATCAAGTTGAAAATAATTTTCCTAGAAAGTTCATATAAAGGTCTACTTCTGTGATTTTTTTCATATTTTTTAAACTTATGGTTCAAAAGTTAGAGGGGGGGGGGGACACATTGTTTTTGACTTTCGGAGCGATTATTTCCTAAAATATTAATATTATCAAAAAATGATTTTAGAAAACCCCTATTCATTTTTAAATACCTATCCAACAATATATCACACGTCACTTTACGTCTGGGGGAGGTACCCTAATAAAAATGTTTTTTTAAATTTTTATTTTTGCACTTTGTCGGCCCGATTGATACACATATTGGTACCAAATTTCAGCTTTCTGGTGCTAACGGTCACTGAGATTATCCGCGGACAGACAGACAGACAGACAGACAGACAGACAGACAGACATGGCGAAACTATAAGGGTTCCGTTTTTTGCCATTTGGCTACGGAACCCTAAAAATACCAAACTTTTTAAACACTGCCTGAAGTAAGTTAATGAAGTTTTATTATTGTCCGGTGTTGTTTGTGTTTTATTAGTTATTTTATTGACTATATTTCATTGATGTATCCGCATTTACTTAAATTCTGTGTGTTTACAAAAATGTGTTATTCGTTGTAGATTTTAGTTAATTATAAAGAATTGTATGACACAGATATCAAATACTTTTTCAGTCATTTTTTTTTAAGAAAAACGATAACTTTACTTAAAATAAAAACACCATTTCCTCTTTGCCAGTTTGACAGACGGCTGTTTACAAAGCTGGTTTATTCGAAATAAAGTTTATTTTAAAATTAATATAATTTGATTTCAATTAAATCATTTTGTTTCGTTTGCTGTCTATTAAGGTACTAGTGGTGTGGTTCCTTATATAAATAGATCGAAATATTCAAATAAACCAATTTTATTTACTACTTTTCATTTTCTACCACGATCATCTATTTACTACCATTTTGTAGCGTTCCCCATAAACACAATCTCAATCGGATAGAAAAAAGCGCATCCGTTCGGATCTGTGAATAGCGTTTTGACAGTTTTTCGGTTCGGAAATGAGATAGTCGAATTCGGTACCTTACCGACACGGAAACGTATCGAATGGTTGTGAATAAGGGCCCAGGTCATCGGCCCACCTAGTGGAAGGTCTTCCAACGCACCGCAACCGTTTGGGTTGTGGAGGTCAAATAGGCATAAGTCATAAGTCATTTATTTCATAACAAAATACATTGTGTAGAAATTTTATAAAATGAAACCATAAAAACATAACAGTCGGGGAAAAAAAAGAACATGTAAAGATTGTAAAAATAACAAATTCAAAACGATACCCATTCAAATTAAAATAATTAAGAATACAATATAACAAATGGTCAGATAAAATAAAAAGGAAAAACTGAAATCAAATTAGTCTATTTTTCTAATGCAATGAAATAAAAAATTAATTGTGTTAAAAAGATTAATAATAAATAATCAATAGTAATAATAGAATAAAAACAAATTCTTATAAAAAGGGTAATATTATGTCAAACAATTGTAAAAATAAAATGTCAGAAATAAAATTATACAGATACTATTGATAATATATATATAATATTACGGTTGTCGCTTATCATCTAGGTACTCATCGACGCTGTAGTAACCCTTCCTCAATAAATATGTCTTCAATTTGTTCTTAAATAAGTTTGCGCTATTAATGCTTTTTAATTTTAAGGGAAGCTTGTTGTATAGAAATACTGATTGGTACCTAGGACTGTGATGAACCACATTTATATTCGGTTGGATTGTGTTAGGCAGGTCTTTCCTACGTGTATTAACTCTAACTAGTCGTTGGTCCTCAGTTTCGAATTTGGGCAAGTTCTTAACAAAACTGGTTAAGAGCACCAGTATATACAGGCATAGCACAGTCAAAATATTTAGTGTAATGAAAAATTCTCTGCACGAGTCCGTCTGTTTCAAGCGGAGCATTGTCCTTATGGCTCTTTTTTGAATTACAAATCCCGAGTGGATATTGTACTTATAGCTATTGCCCCAAAACTCAATACTGTATCTCAGCTTGGACTCAACCAAGGCAAATTAACCATCCTAAGCTGGGCCAAGGTAAGTTCTTCCCTCAGGCTTCTAATTGCGTAGCATGCTGAGCTAACAGACTTCGTTACTGACGATGTCTCAACCTTCCAGCTTAACAATGCATCAATGTGAACACCTAGAAATTTTACATAGTCAACCACGCAGGCAGTCGCTCTATGTAAAGTATTGGTATTCAGCTGCATCCGGTTAGACTGGAAGCCGACCCCAACATAGTTGGGAAAAGACTAGGCAGATGATGATGAGATTTGTATAACCAGAACGTGGACGCAATAGGAGGATGTAAGGATCGTGAAAGGTGGCGTTCTGTTGTTTTTGAGTTTATGTGTGCACGTATCAATCCTTTATTCAATACTAGCGGACGTCAGGTTTTACCAGCTTTGTTCCCGTTTCCGTGGGAATGCAGGTATAAAAAGTACCCTATGTCACCCGGGGATAGTGTAGCTTCTTAACGGTGAAATAATTTTTCAAATCGGTCCAGTAGTTTTTGAGTTTATTCGTTACAAACATACAATAATACAAAACTTTCTTCTTAAAAATATTAGTATTGAAGTATTCTAAATGACATTGGCATAAAATACAGGGTGTAAACAACCTCATCACGAAGCCGTCAACCAAGCATTCTGTTCATTAAACGAAGTAACTTTACGCAAAAATTATTTCTGGGAAACAATTTTTTTTTGGGTGAAAAATCATGTTTTGTGGTGGGACTCAATGTAACGCACTCAAGACATTGTGCTGATGGATGTATTGAATAGTATATAGGTCATGCAGGTGTTTAAAAATCTTACATTGAAAACTTAAGTTTTCAATGTAAGATTTTTAAAATACAAATACAGTTACAAATACAAATACAATTGTATTTAAAAATAATCTTGTCAAAAAGACCCGCAGCTACGTTCCCATATCTCCGTAACTAGGTTCCCAGGTATGGTCTAGAGCAAAAAAAAATGATCGCAATGACGGGGAGAACAAGTACCTTTCGGCTTTGTTAAGGGAATTTTTACACCCTTTATTATTTTATTTTATTTATTTAGGGACAAAAAACAGTTACACGTTACAATTTATATATCGGAGCTAATTAGGTTCATTTAATAAACGTACAACCCACACTATTGTCCACGGGTTCAAAAAAAATATTTAAAAGAGGAAAGGACGGAAGGTCACACATATAAATTAGCAATAAAAAGAAAAAAAAAAGTAAGTTATGAATGGTTGTCGGTAAGTAAAGCTATAGCTATTTTTTTAAATCTTGCGGGGGAAAACGCAAAAATATCTGTATCAGTAAAGTGTGTGTTATAAGTTACTACAAGGCGGCGGATAGGTGCCCGCTCACCGGCGTTTGTTTTGCACTTGTCAGTGTGAAACAGACGAGGAACGCGCACCTCCCGCCGGATAATTACTTCTAGGTACTACATAACATAACTTATTGGTAAGTTCATTACAATCAAACTTATTATTACAAATGCCATGCAGCATCATGACCATGAGGAGCGTACGCCTGGACTCCAGACTTAAGAGATTGTGCTGTTTAAGCAGTTCTAAATAAGAAAATCTCGAGTGATAAAATTTACACTGCACGTTACGTAGGAAGTTTTTTTTAACCATTTCAAGTCTATTTGAATATTTGTCGTAGAAAGGACTCCAAATAGGAACAGCATATTCTAACTGAGAGCGAATCAGGGTCTTGTATAAAAATAAGAGAGTAGATTTTTTTTTAAAGTCCTTGGAAGATCTCATGACGAAACCATACATCCGAAAGGCCTTGCTGATAACATTATCGATGTGAATGTCAAAGTGTAATTTAGAATCCAGCAATATTCCAAGGTCTCGTGTAGACTCAACTTTTTTCAAAGCAATGCCATGCAGGGTATAAGTGAAATTAATTGGATTTTTATTTTTGGTAAATGATATAGAATTACATTTAGGTAAACTGAGTTGTAACTTGTTATCTAGGCAATATTGAGAAAGTTTATAGAGATCCTCTTGAAGCAGTAGGCAGTCATGAATATTCAAGCAAGATTTATAAATTTTTTCAACACACTTGCTCATAAAGTGGCTCTAATTTCACCGCAATTAGGCACATAATGACACCTGTAATCAAACTGTGACTTTTTCATTGCTATTATTCACAAGTGAGTTATAGGGTTTTTTTTTATTTTATTGGTTGAATTGCTTTGTTCTTAAAAAAGTTTCGATACAAAAAAGATCGTGTTCAATAATACAAATAAATTAATGTACCTATTGCTTGCTCATTTCATACAACTTCGTATCTACATAGATAATTTCAACTTATAAGTTTTTAATAAATAAAACTTTCACTCAAATGCCACTTTTGTTTTCTTTTTTTACTTTTTTTTTAATAATAAAACTTCGAATTCCCCGTTTCGTACGTGGCTAAAACGCTATCCGCGAAAAGCCAAAAAAAAAAAGGAACCTCATTCTTTTAGTCTATGGGCGATCGCCATTGTTAGATGCGCGCGCATAGGAAAACTGATGAATTATTCCCGCCATCGCGAAAAAAAATTCACAACTCGTTTTCACTGTTGAAATTATAGTTATTTTTAGTATTATTTTATTCTCAAGTGTGTTGAAAAACGTCGTATGATACACGTGTGTGTTGATGATTACCGTCTCAGCTCTCTTAAGAACCTCGCCTAACGGCTCGGTTCTCAATGGCGCCTCGGCGGTAATCACCAACATTACACACTTGTACCATAATGTACTATTATATCATCGGCGTACATTAGGAAGGCTGAGTTAATAAAACAGGATTTAATATCATTAATGAACAGAATAAAGAGGAGTGGGCCTAACACGGATCCCTGGGGCACACCAGATTCCACGACAACGTAGTCTGACTCGTAACCGTTTATTACTACTTTTTGAGTTCTATTAACTATGTAGGACGCAAACCACCTAAGCAAGCTACCTCTGATGCCATTGAAGGCAATTTTATCCAATAACAATTTATGGTCCACCTTGTCAAAAGCTTTCTGAAAATCCGTGTACACAGCATCCACTTGGATGCGGTTGTCCATCTTCTCAAATAAATAATTTGTAAAAATCATAAGATTTGTTGTTATACTCTATTCTGATTATGTTCTATTAACAATGATTCAACAAAATGAGCATACAAAAAAAAAAGTGCAAAGTAAAAAAATAAAAAAATACTCATACATGCATACATAATACACAATATACCTACATAATATTTATATGTTTTTTATTATTATTTTTCATTTCAATTTTTTTGAAATTTTCTTTGTTTCACAATAACAACTTGTAATGTTCCATCCAAGATCCTTATACTTCGACAATAACTTACGCTCTATTACCCAACTTCTAAATAAACACAATTTCCTTGACTAAACATCCATACAATAGCAATAAACACACGAAAAAAACAGGTAAAAACAACGTCGATTCATCAACAATTTCAATCTACTTAATTCTGTTGGCAGCTTATATATTTTGTATGTAAGTCTTTGTTGGTTATGTGGTCGTAAACCGCTATAGCTGAGGTCTTGGGTTTAATTCCCAGGTCGGGCATAATGTTATTGGGTTCTTCCATCAGATACTTCTCAGTGACTGCCTCGTTGGTTTAGTGGACGCAATCAAGACTGCTGGGCATGAGACCCTGGGTTTGATTCCTGGGTCAGGCAAACTGTTATTGGGTTTTTCCATTAGGAATTTCTCAGAAGCAGCCTTTGAGTCTGGATTTGTGAACGGGTGATGGCAAAAGGCTCGCCCCCTAAGTATATTATTATATTGGACTTAAAAAAAACTGCCGAAATGTGGGTGACACCTCTGCTTTACACTACGGGGATTACTGACCTGTTTTAACTAGAAAAGGTGGGTTCAGCGTAACTGTCTTATCTTCAAGAATTGCAGTATAATGTTACATTTATAAGGCATAAATCAAAAGATGAAGTATTTGTCCACCGTACAGACGCGGACCATTTGCAACAGCCAATGGATTAAAAAACAATCTGCGACAATTTCTGTCCGACTGACTATTAAGTGCATCGTCTGCGTAGGACCTAAAAGTAAACTTTACCTTATAGAGAGCCCCATTCTTGTTGTTATATGAGCTGCCTACCCTCACGGTGTAATTTCCGAGATTCTTGTGCGTCACATACGACGTTATGATTTTCCTGGAAATAAAAGAATGAGGTTTTACATAAATTACGGAGAACAATGGGGTAGTGGAAGGTTGGGTTTTAACGGATGTTGAGTTTGATGCGAATTAAAAATTTTGGTGTAGAATTTGTCTAAATTATGGGTATTATCATTAAAGTTAGGCTAGAAGTGATAATTAATTGTTATATTTAACGGCAAATGAAGTAGTGTAGTTTAGAAATCAATGGTAAATGGTGATTCTATTAATTGTTCAATCAAACACCCTGTTAGCCAGTATCCTGAGAAAAAAGTAACTTAAAATGCAGTGGTAATGACTCTAATTTACGTGTCAAAGATTGTGGGTGCGAACCCAGGAAATGACACAAATCGTCACCACTACACTAAAATCAGTGTAGGAAAATAATGTGAGGAGCACAACATATTGTCATAAAACCGAAAATTCAAAGATATCGTACCACTAACCAGCAATGGGCCCACGTGGTGGATTATGGCCCAATGATACACACGAAAGGAGACCTAGCCGAGAAAACGTGATAGGCTGATTATATATTTGTTTTTTTAAATAAATTACCGATGAAAATACTGTATGCCCGGAATGATGTACTGAATACGTGGCAATAGTTTCCACGTCGATGATTCCATCCTGTATTTGTTGTTGTTGTGTCTTGTTTGAAACATAAAATGTGTGCTTACTAACTTAACATAAAATGTATTATTCATTTTCCATTGTAGATAACACACAGAGATATTAAATGACACAAACAAACATAATAACTCAGAAAACTTCCAAACAAATTACAGCCACTATTATCGCATTATGTTGTCAGCTTATCATGTCCAACCATAATACCAGCCTTCCATAAATAATAAAGCAGCTATTACTACATCTACCATTAAGGATTTACCTTGGACATAACGTTCGCGCGTTCGTATAGCTCCTTTTTTCGAATTTTATCCTACCTATTACTACTTGTCAGGTATGGGATCCTGGTGAGAAGCCCAGAGGGTTAGCCTTGCAACGATTTGGGTATTTACTTAGGGTTGCCATTTAATGTTTTTTTGAGAATATTGTACCTAAATACTGTAATAATGCTAACATACATACATAGTTATGTAGTTTTATTAAGAAGATTGATAGTACTATTTGTCAGTGATGATTTTCAAGTTGTGGTTAAGGCCAAATTGACTGTCGTTATAAATTCAATCAATAAACTCTGGCTATTGCAGTCCATTCCTGGACAAGTAATCTAAAGTAAGAAAAGTATCTTCTGTGCCCCGCGAAATTCAAATATTCTTACATTTTTTGCAATTTGCAGGGCAGTGCCAAGTTGTATGTTGATAAACATATCGGTCGCGGCTGTAAGATGTTTGTAGTTACAGAATTAAAATCATCAAAATCATCAATACAAGCCTCCAAGTTCATAAGAGTCGAGGAATGAATTTTTTCCACGGTTAAAGTCGTTTCGCGGGCCAACTTGGAGCATCAGCCTTAATTAGGTACATATTTGAAATTGGGGTTTCTCATTCGTAAAATTGAACGGAGGTTGCTTGTCTCTGCATCATCTAAAGGTTTACTGGTAGAAAATGCGTATGGCATTAAGTCCGCCTCTGTACTTTTGTGCTTGAAGTGTTAAATAAATAAATAACGCGTAGTAGTAGGAACACAATCCCGGCGATTTCCTATGATTCTTTTCTGAAAATTCTAGTTTCAAAACTCCTTAATACATTTTGAATCAACGTTTTGAAAGTCCCTTCCATTTTCTGCTAACCTAGTACCACAAATAAAACTAAAACACAACATCGGTGACCCTACATCGTTTACTTTCCGTATAAAAGGACCACTGCGTATCTTTCCCACATTGTTGGTCCTTCCGAGGATATTAAGGGCCTCTTACATAAACCGACTTGGATATTAGCGGATCCCCACATAAACCCTGATGTTTAGTAACATAGTAAAATAAGATGATTTATGTATCGTCAGACGATTTTCGCGGTAGTTGGATTATAAGATAGAAGGTTTTCTATTTCCGAAACTTGATGTTTGTTGACAAGCACTTATTCATTCGATTTGGTTTTGTTCTTTTAGTTACGAAGAATTGGGTCGTGATTTCCCGAAGGATGGGACAAAAGAATATGAGGTTTTGCTTTTGAATTTGTTCAGTTTGAGTGCAACTTTTTGGTCAAGGAGGAATATTCCAAGTTATTGGTTAATTCAACCTTATTATTGGAGAAGCACCAAATATGAATGTGACATTTTCAGTTTCATGTTTTGTTTTAGTCAAAATAAAAAAAAACCGAGGCTAAGAATAACCATTAAAAAATTACTAAATAATAAGAAAAAAGAGCCAAACAAATATTGAATTATGATATTTTATACAGAAGTATTTTTTTTACGAATAAGTAACTATATTTATAAAATGCTCCTCATGAGTATATGCAAATCGGTACCCGTTTTCCCAAGTCTATACGGCAAGGTCTTCTACATTAAACTAGCATTATTATAACAGGCCCGTGTTATTAGATAACGTAGTGGATGTAGAATCCTGATTTACATGTAATTGAAACTCAAGCCGAATAAATTCGTAAGAAGGCAGCCGTTTGGACGAAGCCGTAGATAGTTAGCCGGTTAATTTTTTAAACTGTATTGTTTGTGCACATAAGTTTATACTCTCCTGCAAATCTCGCATCACAAGTATGGTTTGCTGTAAGAAAACCCAATTCTGGGTAAAACTCGCCATTAGCTATATATTTTAATTTTGTGTACTTAGGTATATTTTTCTTTATTAATTTTTGTGTGCAATAAAAAATAATAATTAGAATAAATCACGGTACCTAGTAGAAGATTTTTTAATGAATTAAAGCACATGTAATAAATATAAAAATAATCTACTTTTGAAGAAATTTAATCTATTGAAATAAAATTGAAGTATCTGTTTGTAATTTCAAATAGACAGCTTTTTACTGAATGCATATGAAAGTATATAGGTACTTATACTACATAAAACAAAAACCAATTTAAAAAATCTGTATGTCTGTTCCGGCTAATCTCCGAAACTGGTAGATCAATTTTGATAGGACTTTTACCGGCAGACAGCTGATATTTTATTTTAGAAAAAGAATCACTGTTCTGCGCGAAACCCTTATAATTATTAACAAGATTCGATTGAAATAGGGTCTTATTTTATAACAATTTCTTGTCGCAAACAATGTCGCGGGGCACAGCTAGTATAAATCAAAACCCGAACCGACTAGAGGGTTTATTCAAATAAATTACTTAATATGTTTTTAAAATAAAAACAAAACTAATTACCATCGAAAAAATAATTTGTAAAAGTGTTCCAAACTATTGTATTAATGTTGAATAAGGATTTAATAAATACTCATTATGGAACAAAGTAGCCTGTAATATCCATTAACGTTTTAAAAAATGGCGAATAAAAAAATAAAGTAAACATTCAAGCTAAAACCTTTTCAGCACATAATAGACGAGGTAAATTTGCAAACATTTGTTTATCATGAGGCAAAGGCAAAAGGCTATACAGCCAACGCAATGCGTAATTTGAATGAGTCAAATATGTTCATCTCGTTCTCTCCTATTGAATTTTGAATGTTAGAGCGAGATGCAATTATAATCCTTGGGGTGTTTGCTGAATGAATGAGTATTTGCCATCGACTAAGGGTTTCGTAATCTTGTCTTAATTTAACGTAAACAGTATCCCTAATTTGTGCATTAACAGCTACGATAAACGCTATAATTGGTTGTTTAGATTGCCATTTATTGAAAGTCCTTGAAACAATTGTACAATCATTTGCTGGAATGGTGGGAGGAAGCGTGTCTTTACATTTTATAGTCTCCTTGTATCTTCGCCAAGTTTCGCCCGCGTGGAGGTTAAAAATCATCCCACGTGAACTAACAACTACTGGGATAAAAAGTATCCGAGGTCCTATAGTCTGCCTGTGTGCCTTTCATTGAAATCCTTAAGGCATAAAAAGGTCAGATAGTCAGACCGACGACGGTCAGACATAATTACATTCGCATTATTCTTTTTAGCGATGACAATCAAATTGAGTTGGCCCTGAATTTAGGTACGAGTTTGGCACCGATACTTTCACATAATATTAATATGGAAACAGTTACAAACAAATATTATAAACTAAAGGACACTTTCCAAGCTTCAAATATGAGAATGTAATAAGAGATATTATTCAGTTTTTTTTTGTTTTCAAGTGACACTGACATTGGATGGGTTTATATGTAACTGTTTTGACGAAAATGAAGGGTGGTTGAAAACAGCAGAATAAATATGTCCGTGTCCGTTGTGTAATATGTGTGTGTATGAGTTTATGTGTGTGTATGTGTATCTACCTATTATGTGGTAAATTATGTTTCTGGGAAAGTTTTCCCTTATATTATTTTTATCAGCGTGTACCGTCGGTGAACTGAGCTAGTACAGTCACGTCTAATAATATGTAAACACTTAAGAATTTTTTAAATTGGGTTTCTCCTAATGTACAGATTATTTACAATATATACACACTAACACTATAATAGAAATAAAAATATGTACAAGTATCAAAAAGGGGTTACAGGGCATCGAAAAATTCGTCCACATCGCTGCCAACAGAAGGCTGGCAGCATTGCCACGTTGGATGGCATGCTGATTCTTTGGCCAAAAAATAGGCCCGCCCTCTGGTCACTTGAAGAGTGACCAACCGTTTGGCGATTTCCCGAAATACTAGGTGGGCACTCGGACCCCATGGCCCTAGTGTTTCAACCCCAAACGGCTCAAACACATAATTACCAATTAAATTATTGTATTTGCGCCGTTTGTATCAGCGCAGCAAACCGTGCTAGGAAGATGGGATGGCGCAAGGGTTTCGACGCAAGTTGCATCCCACACCAAAGGCCTACCCAACTTCCATGGCATTATGGTCATACCATCTGGTCTCTTGCCATCGACGCGTGCCAAGCCAGTAGGTTCTAATACAGCTGGCACCCCGACGGTGGCAAGAGCACGACGGATGAGATCATTAATGCTGGCGTGCCGCGCTATCCGACCTGCACTCTTAATGCAAGAAAGGCCATGGTGTCCGAGGCAGTCGACTGCTTCACCACATTGACAGCGATGTGAAGCCCATATTAAAGTAAAATAAATACTGTTGGAACTTGTGACGAATGTTTTATTTTACAGTAGAATGACAAGATACAAAATAACGAAAAACTGTTGTCAAGGAGACTGAAAGTACCTACAGTCATCCTAACATCCACTTCTCTTTTAGGAACTGAGGCCAAGAGCTTTAGTTAGCTTTTCCAGCCTGGGTGCATATACGGGCTTTGTGAAACAATCAGCCAGTTGGTCCTCAGTAGTAACTTGCTTGACCTCAAGCATGCCAGCTGCCACACACTCTCTGACATAGAGATACCTCCGTTGTATGTGCTTGGTCCGACTATGTTGCTCATACGGCGGATTGTACGCTAGCTTTATTGTTGATTCATTGTCAATATAAAGAAGTGGTGGCTTTTCAGTTTTCGTGATTTCCTCTAACATCTGTTGTAGCCATATCATTTCCCGTGCTGTCTCCGAAGCTGCCACTAGCTCCGCCTCTGTCGACGATAAAGCTATCGTCTTTTGTTTATTACTCCGCCAGCTGATTGGTCCATAATACAAACAAAGTATGCCGGACGTTGAGTGCGCTGCTGAAAAATCCGCATCGCTGTAGCAGATTAATTTGTTATTGGCATTATGTAATGAACCGAATACTAGGTTTTTATTCATTGTACCTTTTAGGTAGCGTAGTATTCTTTTTACTGCTAGAATGTCTGCTTTTGATGGATTATCAAGGTTTCTCGAAGCGCAGCTGACGGCGAAATTGATGTCTGGCCTAGTCGCGACCATGAGATAGGCTAAGGAACCCACAGCTTGTCTATAAGGGAAGATTAAACTACTTTGTTTTTCATTTGGTAAATTCTCTATTTTAGCTGTCTCTTTTGTTATTGGTGTCTTGACTGCTTTGCAGTCAGACATCTTGTACTTTTCTAGTACTTTCTTTGTATAAGCTTTTTGACTTAATGTTATGTTCCCATTATCAGATCTTTCGATTTCCAAACCAAGAAAATATGAAGCTGGTTTCGTAACAATTTTGAAGCGATTTTGTAGTTCCTTTATGAATTTCTTTCCATCATCCTCTGTAGTTGATGCAACCAACCCGTCATCAACGTAAAGTGCAATCAACACCTTAGATTTTCCATTCTCTCGAATATATAGGCATGGATCAGAAGTACTCTGTGTGAAGTTGGAACTCACAAGAAATTCATGTATACTGGTGTTCCAACATCTTGGAGCCTGCTTGAGGCCGTATAAGCTTCTCTTCAGGCGGCACACTCTGTTTGTTCCATCACTGTAACCATCGGGTTGTTTCATGTAGATTTCTTCTTCTACGTTACCGTTTAGAAATGCTGTCGACACATCAAACTGACAGAGAGATAATTTCTCTTTTACAGCTACTGCTAATAGGGCACGGACGGTAGTAAGACGCACTACAGGGCTAAATGTTTTGTCATAGTCTACCCCTGGTTTCTGTGAGAATCCCTTTACAACCAATCTCGCTTTGTGTCGTTCGATACTACCGTCTGGATTTGTCTTAACTTTAAATACCCACTTGCAAGGCAGTGCTTTTCTGTTCTTGGGTAAAGGAACAAGATCCCATGTTTGGTTTTCATTTAGGGAATATATTTCACTCAGCATCGCTCCTAACCACTTCTCTTTATCTGTGCTTTCTAGAGCTTCGCGATAGGTTGAAGGTTCTCTATAGCTGTTAAACTCTTCAGTAGCAGCGAGAACAAATTCATCAAACCTTTGTGGTTTTCTGAGGAGGCTGCGATCACGAAGTACTCGTTGTTCAGGAGAAGCGTCATTGGTAGTGACTTCATTATTGGTAACTTCATGAGTTGGATTTACTTCGATTATAATGTCATTGACATTAGTATCTGGGATAAATATTTGTTCATCATCATTACCTTGTACTGATTCTTGTTCACTATTTTCTTGCACTGACTCATACTCACTCTCACTTTCAACATCATCGTCAAAGAAGTTTATTTCGGCGTAATGTTTATGGTTATCCTCCAAAGATTTCGTAATTTCCGAGATTGAATTTTGTGTTTCGGTGTAGTAGAGTTTGTCAGTGAACCGTACGTCTTTGGCAATCATGATTTTATGTTTTGAAGGTACCCAAATTCTATAAGCTTTGGAAGTATCTGAATAGCCTGCAAACATCCCAGGTATAGCTTTCGATTTGAATTTATCACGTTCTTTGCCATCTTTCAGTAGTATGAAGGCTTTTATTCCAAACTGACGCAAATGGAAAATGCGAGGCTTTCTTTGTACCCATTTTTCATAAGGTGTAGTAACATTACCAAAATGTGCAGATACAGTTTTGTTGACACTCCGATTGGAAAGGTAGTTTGCAGTTTGAATAGCTTCTCCCCAAAGGCTTTGAGGTGCTTTGGATTCGATCATCATGCTCCTAGCCTTTTCAAGTAGGGTACGGTTTTTGCGTTCTGCAACACCATTCTGATGTGGTGTATATGGTGCTGTTAATCTTCTTGTAATACCATGTTTTTCCAGAAAGTTGTCAAAATTTTGATTGCAGCATTCCAAACCATTGTCGGACTGGAGATTGATAATTTTTTCACCTGTGAAATTTTCCATTTCTGCCTTGTAAAGTTTGAATTTGTCCAATACGTCACTTTTTTGTTTTATACAATAGACTCTGCTGTATCTAGTATAGTCATCGATGAAGGTTATGAAGTATTTCTCTCCACCGAGGGTTTGAGTCATTGGACCACAGACGTCGCTGTGTACTATCTCTAGTCGCTTTGTCGTGCGTGGTGTGTTATTGGGTTTACTAGGCAGTCTTTTAATCTTTCTTGAATGCATATTTCACAATCTCCAAGTTTTTCATCTGGCTCGAAATCTAAACCGATAAGTGTCTCATTCTTCAATGCCAACTTCATATCACTTTCATTCATATGCCCTAAACATTTATGCCATTTATTAATTTTCGTGTCTTTTGCCAAGTTACATTTGTCTTTTTTGTTGTATGTACACGATGCAGGATTTAAGTAGTACAGTCCATCTTTGCCTTTTGGCGCATCGAGAATAATACCTTCTTCAGGATGTGTAATTGTGGCCTTTTTATTTGTAAATAAGACAGTCCATCCAGATTCTGTTGCTTTTCCAATGGATAGTAAATTCGAGGATAAGGTTGGCACATAGAGAGTGTTTGTCAAAATAACCTCTTGAATTTTACTTTTGCCTTCAACGTTGACATCTAGCATAATAGAGACTTGGCCTTTTCCAGCAATTTGAGCTGTCGCATCTTGGGAAGCTAATTTTAGCAATTGGAAGTTCGATTTGTCTAGATTTTCGAAATAGTTTCTGTTATAAGACATGTGCGATGTACAACCGCTATCAAGAATCCATGTATTATTTTCATAATCTGAACTCTTAGTTTTGGAATGCATACTTAAAGCGTGAGAAGTTCTAGGAACTTCTTCATTCGTTTCTTTCTTCTTCTTATTCTCCAGCTTTCTGCATTCATTGATAACATGTCCTTTCTTCTTGCAAAATTTGCATGTTTTTACGAAATTCGACTCTTCTTCATGTTCATCTTTAATTTTGCTGTTGGAACCCTTATTAATTTGTCTGGCTTCTGATTCTTCTAAAATTTTTACTTTAAGTTCGTCAGGTTTCGGTAACGTGTCTCTGGATTCTATAGCTACTCGAAAATTTTCGTAGTCGGGTGGTAAGCTGTATAGCATCATAACAGAGAGCAAATCTTCATGAATATGAATGTCCATATCCTGCAATTTGTCTACCACGTCCATGAACTTATTTAAATGATCTCTAATATTGTCATGTTCCATTTTGGACAATATTAACTGTTTTAAAAGTGAAGCCTTTCTAGCTGGTCCTTTGCTGGCATATATGGAATCAAGCTTATTCCAAATCTCGTAAGCTGTTTTACAGTTTTTTATCTGTTTTAATTCTGAAGGTGAAATTAAAAGTACCAACTCTGATTGAGCTAAAAGATCCTTCTCTTTCTTCTCTTCATTAGCTTTCTCAAGATCCAGTGGCTTCTCAACAACACTCCATAATTTATTTTTGATGAGTACGGCCCTTGCTTGAATTCGCCATGTGTCGAAATTTTCTTTATTTAGAGTCTCAATTTTTGTACTTGAGCCCGACGCCATCGTGATCAGCGTATTTATAGCTTTATTTTCGCTCTGCTACCATATTAAAGTAAAATAAATACTGTTGGAACTTGTGACGAATGTTTTATTTTACAGTAGAATGACAAGATACAAAATAACGAAAAACTGTTGTCAAGGAGACTGAAAGTACCTACAGTCATCCTAACAGATAACACTGTCGCGAACACTACTACGGCTGATGGACCATTTTTATGTGGCAGTCGCTGGTAATGAAACCACATAAATTGGAATAAAATAAATGGACTGTATTTAAAATTATGCACAAGGTACAATAATGGCTATGTGTTACACCGACAGGTTGCGAATGGTGACTGAGATAGATTTGTTCACCTGAACGGAACGAGTGAATTGTTATGTTTGCTTCATACAACGCGCCCTATCGCCAACAGGCGTAATTAATTATTTTATAAGTTCTGCGTCGAGGAATCCCAATGTTCCCAAAGTTACTTTATTTTCTGAAAAAGAAAAATGTTTAATATAACCTAATAACAGTATAGGTACCTATTTCAGCACATAACAGATTGAGCACATACTTACGAGGACATTCGAGGGTCACTAAAATTGTGGCCAATGGCCATAGAAAAATACACAACATACTCTTATAAACCATGTTTTGATATAAACACATAAAGTAAATCACCATTCACTATAATACGAGTAGACAAATAAATATCCCGTATATGCACCCAGGCTGGAAAAGCTAACTAAAGCTCTTGGCCTCAGTTCCTAAAAGAGAAGTGGATGTTAGGATGACTGAAAGTACCTACAGTCATCCTAACATCCACTTCTCTTTTAGGAACTGAGGCCAAGAGCTTTAGTTAGCTTTTCCAGCCTGGGTGCATATACGGGCTTTGTGAAACAATCAGCCAGTTGGACAAGGAGCGCCCAAACGCAAACAAGTAGCGAGCCGGAAGGTCGTGTCACCTAACAAAGTCCCTATATTAGGTGACGGTAGTGCCTGAAGCCAGAGACCCGACTCCCACTCACCCACAGCCAGCAGGCGGGCACGCTCAGCAGTATTGGTAGACGTATAACTAATAAGTTTATTCCGTACCAACCTGCAGAGCGGCTCATCCCAAACTCATATTTTATGAAAAAGATCCAATCTCCTAGTTACAATAATCGTTATTTCTCGCGAATATAGCTATAATATTAAGGAAAGTGTATACATATTATTAGACATGACTGTACACCTGCAAATAGATGGTAGGTACACTTCTTTACTAATAATAAAAAGAGGAAAGATTTATATTTTTGTATGTGACGAATGAACCTTAGATTCGAAGACATGTGACATCTACCAATCCGCACTGGGCCCGCGTGGTGGATTATATAGCCCATTCCCTCTCATAGAGAGGAGGCCTGTCCCAGCAGTGGGAACATTAATAGGCCGATGATGATGATGATGATGTGACGAATAAACTTAAAAACTACTACTGGACAGATTTGGAAAATTATTTCAGCAATGCATAGCTACATTATCATCGAGTGTAATAGGCTATACTTTATCTCCGTACGTAGGAAATGTTAAAAGCTTTATTTTGCTCTTTTTAACCTTTTTGGATCTAAAACATTAATTAGCTACCCATCTAACAAAAGGTCTTAGGAACAGACTAAGTACCCTCTTTTTTATCACTAGTCCTGTATCCACTGATGATGCCTATGATTTGTGATATGTTTAAACGGCATGAAATTAACGAACCACCAGATTTAGCAAAATGTAACGGCAAAAATCACTTTTGATTGCCGAAATTAGTAAATGATCACCGAAATTGATCCCCATGTTATCATGAAATTAGAACCAAAACTTTATGTTATTAGTAAATGACCACCAGAAATTGAACTGTTATGCTCTTCCATCAGAGTCGAGGGAGACCCGGTCGACGGAGCCAAACTTACCGGGGCTCTTACTTCTGAATGGTTTATTAAAAAATAGCCTAAGTAAAACTAGTTTGGCATGAAACATCTCATTATAATTTGGTGATCAATTGATATTTTAGGTGATAGATGTTAGTGATCACAAAGCTATTTTTGGTGGTCATTATATTTTCCCCCTATTTAAACTAGCGGATGCCCGCGGCTTCGTCCGCGCCGATTTCTATAGCTATCCCAAGTGATCGTACTACCGGAATAAAAAGAAAAAATATCCTTATAATCCAGGTAAACCGCGTCTTCGCCCGCGTGAACTTTGATAATAATGGTCCCATTGGATCATACTACCGGGATAAAGAGTCTCATATGTTTTAATTTAGTTTATAAACTATCAGCGTGCAAAATTTCATCCAAATCCGTTCAATAGTTTTTGCGTGAAAGACTAAAAAACATCCACACATCCTCACAAACTTTAGCATTGATAGTCAGAAGTTCAGGAGCCAGTATACTATAGTAGTCTTTGAGTTCAGGGCAAACGATTTCATAAGTCCTACACATAGAATATAGATGTTGTCAATGTTGCCCCTCGCAGCGGCCGCTAAAGCGCGTCCCTATGTGTTCTATGGTAGCCTGGTAAGTACATATTTGATCTGTCAAACAGGCTTATTTGCTCAGTTCCGGACTTACCCTGCAGGCAGGTACAATTCAATTGGCTTTAATAACAATGGTACAACCAATTACACAGTCTACATTATCCTTCCTTACGCGTTAACGTAGTCTCTGACGTATTCTGGAATCTTAGTACCTATAACTTAAGGCCTGTAAATTATCTGGAGGGTAGACACACAGAGATGTACGGTACAGTCCCAGCGTACTCATATATTAGCAAGATTTTAAAGCGATTTCCTTATGAAATAACGATTATGACAATGCGATAAGACCTGTTTCGTACGAGTATGGGTTCCAACCAATAATATAATTTGTAGCAACCACAGATATAGATAGACCTAACGCAAGTATCACGATCTGTATGAAAACCAAGCGTGCCATTTTTTGACTACGTATTGTGACATCACAAGCACTATTTAGTGATCTGTGAATATCCCTCATTTTGCGAGATGAGTGTCATGTAACAGAAGATGAGCATTTTGCCATAAAGCGGGCACTATTTGAAACTACGTTATCGCTTTGCCCTTTAAACCCACTTGCACTGTGGAATTTACGAATTTCTATAAACTAAATATCTGGCTCAACCGTACGGCTTTAAATAGATGTTCATCAGACACATTCTAGTATACCATAAAAACAGGCATTTTTCTCCCAAAGGAAAGAAAGACAGGGGTACAGTAGCAGGGGTGTGCCTGCTTATAAGCACCAGCAATACGGTAAGCCCAGTTGGCAAGCAGGCTGTTCAAAAACCAGGCCATCATGAAAAGTAGAAGGTTATTAAGGACCAGTCAAACTTGCTGGCTTACGTACCGCCACTAAGTACGCCCATCATTTTGCTAGATATTGAAGTGTACCAGGAGGTCATAAACCGAGCGCAATTTCAAACTCCGATATCACTTTGCCCTTTACGAATTTCAATCCACTAAAAACTTCAGCGTCCTACTGACCTTTGTCCAAATAATTATACCGAAGTGAACCAGATGCGTTCCAAACCACTATTTAATTAACATTTAACATCCAATCTGACGGGAATTGTTTCATGTGAAACAAGTCAAATATTAAGCAGAGTAGATTTTCTACAATTCTAGAGAAACTCGCTTTATTGACTCGGATAAAGCAACCCTATATTGATATGTGCCAAAGAATGATTATCAAAATGACGGATCTCTCCAAGAGAATGGAAATACCTATAACACAAATAAATGGAGGAGTTCTTGGCTAATTATAAAACAGCCACCCAGATCAAACTTCAGGTTAAACCACACTTGCCTAGGTTGGTCTGTGGATGGGTGACCCTCCATTACATACACAGTTTCCTCCGAGCCTTGAAAAACACGTTAAGCCGTTGGCCCCGGTTGTCATCTTGTAAATCTTTGACAGTCGTTACAGGTAGTCAATGGCCTGAAATTCTGAAAACCAGTCTTACGAGTACCAAGGGGTATCTTATTACCTAGTACTAACTGGTTTGTGGTGCTGCATCCGGCTAGACTGGAAGCCGACCCCAACATAGTTGGGAAAAGGCTATTCAGATAAAATAAAGGAGTAGGTACTAAATTCATATTAGTGTAACAAGTACTTATTTATAGTCGCAGAATAATAAAGACGGCAAAACCTTATGTTTCAATCGACCCCATGGTCGATTGAAACATTGGGATTTACTGTATTTTGTCAAAGTTTTCACTACAATTTCCTGGCTCTATTACTATTCACTGACGATTTGGGTACTTGCTACCATATAACTATTTAAAATAGATTCTAATTATGTTGGTCTTACAACAGATTTTATGGAAAATTTTGGCAGTTTATGAGCGATAGAAGTAAAAAATTGAAAATTGTAATAGGATTGTCTATACAATACAATACCTGTCAGTAATTAACTCAGCTACATAATAGAGATTACAGATTATTAACTGGTATTGATAACGTTACTGTGGTTAAAGATGAATTTACTGCTTATAATAATGTTAAGATAGACAATAAGCTCATTGTCTTGTTTTCAGACTTCATAGTGAGTTCTTTTTACCGATATACTATACCTAGCAGATTATAAAGAAGACAAGGCCTTCTTAATTTTGTTTGAAAACTTCTGACCCGCACTTTAATTTGGTAGTACAGGTCCGAGCTGTAGAAATGCGAAATGGTGTGGAAACATTATGGAAGGTTGCATTGCACTAAAGTAGTAAGTTTCTGATATGCTCCCAGGCATTCATGATCACCTGGTAGTTTTCGCCACTGAAGTGATGGCGATTTTTTGGTTCCTAAATAAAAAAAGATACAGAAAGGGATATAAATTACTTACGAATCAAAGCATTTGGACAGGGTCAGAAGCCAGTATTCGTTGAGTACGATGGCGCTGCAGAAGTAGGTGCCGTTGTTGCTTAAGGAAGCAGCGTACGGGTGTGCGTACACCTGTGTCACAGTTGCGCCAATCTTCTCCAAACTATCGTCCAAGCCATCGTCTGGAAGGAAGAAGATTATAATAATAGTGAGTTTTTTTTGTAAAGCTAGATTGCCACAAATCTTGTCTGGAAAAAAACATTATCTTACGTCATTGATAGATTTAGTACATATATATGTCACCGTAAAATTGTCAAACACGTTATATTACAATATAACGTGTGTCTCTCTAGCGATATTGTAAAGTCTCGAATTATTGTCAACTGAGCATACGGAAGTATCTCTGCCCCCATATTTGGGACTTGGGGCACCCCCCCGTTAGGTTAGTTAGGTTCCTTTAAACCCTGCACTCGGAATAGGGGCCCCGCGAAGCGGGGCTCCGTCGACTACGCTTTTTAGGGGAATGTAAAGTGTTTTAAGGTTAGGTTATATTAATCGATATTTCTCAGGAATGGTACAGTATCTTTTCATGAGAGTGCAGGTACCACTGGGCAAGGGGGACCCCTCTTTCCCTCCACTCCGCGTGTGTTGAGTACCATCGCATGCATTTCACGAAAAACAATGCGTTTTATTGTAAGCAGTATGTTCGTTTGACAATAATTCGAGAGTTTACAATATCGCTAGAGATATTACAATATAACGTTTTTGACAATTTTACGGTGACATATATATTTTGGCAGTCTATAATGTTATTTTCTCACTTCTGGGACACAGGCCTCCTCTCGACTCTATAAGAGAGAATGGACCTTCAATGCTATAATCCACCACGCGGGCTCAGTGCAGGTTGGTACGAGTAGATGTAACATGGCTTCGACTTTTCGGTTCAATAGATATTATATATTGTATTGTATAACGGGATTAGATAATATTTTTAAACGATTTTCTATAATTGATTCTTCTTACAGTCCTCATTTGCATACTTCTTTATTTAATAAAAATATACTCTCTATTATAACTGTGATCAATTTTTAACCTGAGCAAAACTTATCGCTGTTGAAATGACTTAATGTTAATTACCGAAACGTTCTAACTAGTGATTATCGGTTGAAGTCAAAGTTATATGTAGCATTTATCGTTCTCGTTATTCTAAGTGTTACAGTTGAAGAAGTAATTTAAAATAAAGACGTGCTCTTATCTTCCAAAACTCAAGTTAAAACTATTTTAAATTCCAATCCTTCCCTGAGAGCTGTTTATTGATATGGGCTCCTGGTACCTTCTCCAAAGTACCAAACTATTTTGAGTGGAGTTTGGGTCCTGCTAATCGTTTGGTAATAATTCCAAATAGCAAAATTCGGTGTTAACTACCAAACTACTAAAACTATTGCAATTTGACCCTTTATTGTGGTCAATGACATTTTGTCCAACACCTATTTCATTATAAAACAACCGTGAATAATTTTAGCCCCATCTGTTTTAACTAGCCTAGCCAAAGTAACCCTTATTACATTAGAACAAGATTTATAGTTGCGTAAATTTTGTTCCATAATATGAGATAATCGGGCTCGGCAGGTAGCTGTCTAGAGATTTATAAAGAGGAACATTAGAAAAATAGGTCGTATACACTATGTAAATGGACTGTACTCGTATCTATGGTTGGGGGTAGGCATATGAATGCCTATAGGCCTACCTAACGGTTTTGTTGGTGTAATTCATCATATTTTCATACCGACGCTGGAAAGGAAAAGTTGTCTAAGCGACAGTTTTGGCCATATTGAGTTATATACCTTGTTGGAATCGCCTGATTTTTCTGCGTCGTTTGGTCCTACTCACGTCTTTCTACGACGACTTTTGATGTCGCTTCGACATTATGGAGTTGGCAAGATTTCACTTTTTCTTCCTTACTAACCGACTAAATTTTTGAGCATTTTTGAAAATTTGGTGGTTGTCGTAATTGTGAAATGATAAATCTGCCTTTGGTCAAGTTTTACATTTCTGTTCGTATCGTAATTACTCCACTTGGTTAATTTTTCCAGTATCTGGCAATATAGTGTTAGGCGCATAGTATATTTTTTCCTCACAAAGGATTTGTTTTTTTATCACTTAAGTAATTTTGCCTTATTTGGTTTTTTTCCTACATGGCGTTTAGTTAAATTTGGCAGTTTTCTTTTTTTAATATTCATCTGGTTCAGCAAATATTACCTGCCTAAAAATACAACTGATTGTCGGTTAGTCAATTTTTACCTGCCGTTTTCAAGTATTATTTTGTTATTTAGGCAACTTTTACTTGAACTTGTACGATTATCCAATGTTGGTTATATCCTATGGTAATGTCACGCGCAGGCGCAAAGTGTATTTTTACCCATAATAATTCACATAAAAAACGTCGGTTACACCTACGAACAACGCGTGAGCAGTCGCTTGAGCATGCAGTGAAGATAGTTTCAACGTAGCTAAGATACTTCGGTGCGCGGCCGGTCGTCGCTTGGGAGACACGCGCACGCGCTGTTGTCAACTGAGGTCTCGCTTACGCTTAACTTATGTACGACAAACATAAAAACTGTAAGTTGAATTAACAAATAAATTCGTTTTATAATGCTGTTTTCGCGTTACTACATGGTGTACCTTTATTTCAGAACAATGGACCGAAGAAAACGTGGACATAATCTTTTGGAAAAGGCTCTTAATAAATCGGGAATCTCTTTTAAAACCAAGGACGACTTACAGTCGGTATGTATGAACCTACCTATCATTAATTTTCTTTGCATCTCTCATTGTTGTTTAGTATTATTTGTTATGTTTATGTATATTACATTTCTATTTTGTTATCATAGATAAGGGCTCTCTTTAGCTTGTTACTCATTGAAGGTCACGTCTCGTCACAGGCGCTAGCTATATACCTACTACGGCCAAAGCCGAGTGTATTGAAGTAATATTGGTGCTGCTAATAATTGCCTTTTAGACTATTATCTCATGTTTATAAAAAGTGAGCGCTAGGTTAGAGGAAAGTAGGTAGGTTTTAGATTATGTGTAAATATGAACGTACCTACATAGGTGATACGGCCTCTGTAGCGCAGTGGTTGAGTGTTCGTCTCAAGTTACGGAGGTCCCGGGTTTGAATCCCGGTGGGACAATATAGTGATTTTTCACTGTGTGAGTGTCTTCCAGTTTGGTTAGGGCATTGCATTCTGAATCACCTAATTGTCCGAAAAGAAACATGATTCCGTGCTTCGGAAGGCACGTTAACCCGTCGGTCCCGGTTGCTGTCTATGATCACTTAGACGGCGGCGGTCGCTACATAACTATGTCAGAGACCTACTCGTAGTAGTTTAGGGTTCATCGGGTCGTTCGTTGACTCTGTGTCCCACACGATGAGAAGAGAAACTTAATCATTAAATCTTGGCCATAAGGTTATTTCATGATTTTAGATAAAATGAATTAAAGAAGCTACTTCATTTATTTCAGAATGAAACGCTGCGTCAGTGCTCTTCAACTGCGCCTGTAATATCACGACGTATTACTGAAGATGAAGAGAACTATGACCCCGGGGAAGTTTTCCCAGCTCTTACAGATACCATTCAACATATCCACAGTATGGACTTACCTTTGAATGACGATGCTGCATCAGGATTCTCTCACATTATGAACAGATCTTCGATTAATGATACCATTCAAGATGATTGGCAGGTTTATCTCGGTCCTTCGCAAACTGAAAGAACAAGCCCTCACAGTATTGACTTACCTTCACTTAATGGTGCTTCTCTAGAATACGCTCGCAGATTGCACTTACCTTCGATTGAAGATCCAGCTGCAGAAGTACCTCGCAACATGGGCTTACCTTTGATTGACAATCCAGCTGCAGAAGTACCTCGCAACATGCACTTACCTTTGATTGACGATCCAGCTGCAGAAGTACCTCGCAACATGCACTTACCTTCGATTGACGATCCAGCTGCAGAAGTACCTCGCAACATGGGCTTACCTTCGATTGACGATCCAGCGGCAGAAGTACCTCGCAACATGCACTTACCTTCGATTGACGATCCAGCTGCAGAAGTACCTCGCAACATGGGCTTACCTTCGATTGACGATCCAGCTGCAGAAGTACCTCGCAATATGGACTTACCTTCGATTGACGATCCAGCTGCAGAAGTACCTCGCAACATTCACTTACCTTCGATTGACGATCCAGCTGCAGAAGTACCTCGCAACATGGGCTTACCTTCGATTGACGATCCAGCGGCAGAAGTACCTCGCAACATGCACTTACCTTCGATTGACGATCCAGCTGCAGAAGTACCTCGCAACATGGGCTTACCTTCGATTGACGATCCAGCTGCAGAAGTACCTCGCAATATGGACTTACCTTCGATTGACGATCCAGCTGCAGAAGTACCTCGCAACATTCACTTACCTTCGATTGACGATCCAGCTGCAGAAGTACCTCGCAATATGGACTTACCTTCGATTGACGATCCAGCTGCAGAAGTACCTCGCAACATGGACTTACCTTCGATTGACGATCCAGCTGCAGAAGTACCTCGCAACATGGATTTACCTTCGATTGACAAGCTCCAGGAGTCTCTCGCAGTATGGACTTACCTTCAAATGATGATCCTCCTGCAGGAGTCTCTCACAATAAGGAGTTACCTCCAAAGGACAAGGCTGCTCTAGGTGTAAGTGCTCGTAAACGAAAAGCCAAAACAAGTATCCGATATGTTGATTACATGTCTGATGAAGATTTTTGCACTTTATTCTGTCCTGGTGAAGAGAATGGCGAAGTTGATTCTGACGAATGGGTAGAATCTGACACGATAAACAGTGATGAAGAAGAAGACCAGTCGAAAAAGAAAAAAACAAGAAAGAATAAGAAAAAGAAGCGGAAAGAGTTAAGTAAGAATAAAAACAGTGAGTTGCTGGAAAATAATACTGAAGAAAATTTAGATACAGAAAACGAGAACGTAGGACAAAAAGGTTTAAAATTGTTACTTCATATTATAATGAAGATGAAGACTGACAATATTACTAGCTGTAAGTTGTTTTCGCACAGTAATGGTTCCCTGACGGCTGTTATTTTCCTTTTATCTTGTCATTTCATTTAGTTTCTTATCGGGTTACCTGCTGCCAGAAGAACCATACTAGAATTGATAGAGTATCGTTGATATGATAGAATTTGAATTTAAGTTCGTTTTATAGAAGTTTTCTATTTGTTACGTATAGTTTTCTGAATGCCTATGAGGTAAATTTGATTTTAAGTGTTACTGAGCATCGAGCTGTGACTGAAATGTTACTAGTTTTGTAAACATAATTATTCACATTTTGTACTGATCTCAATGATTAATAGGTCTAAATACTTAAATTTGTGATCTCTATGTTCTTAATATTATTATTGTGGACACCTATCTTACTAATAATACTTGCTTTGATACATTTAATAAAACTTAAAACAGTTTAAATGCATTTTATTTACATTTTTTTAATGATATTATTAATCCAATTTTCTGTAATAAATGTCATTTATGTCAAAATTGCGGGAAAAAGATATATTAAATTAATATTAAGGTTGTTTTGCCTCGACTTCCACATGTTTTTTATTTTGGTAAGGCAACTTTTACTCTTATCTAAATTCTAAAAACAAGACATATTTTACATTTTTACCGTACCTTCCTTTTCAACGCTTGTCGGTTAGTCAATTTTTCCTGTTTCTACTTTTAGGGAAAATTTTACTAAGCGACACTAACTTCAAAACTAAGCATTATTTTTCGTAGTTACGTATACTATAATGTAGATAAAAAAATAAACAAACAAATTTCTAAGAATTACGCATTTTGGACCATTACAATAATTTACACGATTTTTTTTCTGAAAATTCAAACTTTAAACAGCTCTACTGTAAAGTTACTCTGATGTCGCTTAGACAACTTTTCCTTTCCAGCGTCGATACGGTTTTTTTAGGTTCATTGTAAAACGGCTTTCACTGAAATAATCACAATTCAACATTATGTAGTGTTTTCGTATTTAACCTAAAGATTCATTGGTAGAGAATGCATCGTGGCATCACTTACGGTTTCAATTCAATCATGGTTGTAGGTACATGAATACCACTACTGATTGACCAATATATAAATATCCAACATTTAATTCGAAGTGACCCGCACGTTGCAACCATTTACATTGCTCCCGCATTTAGCGCAAAATACAAACGAAACACAAAACATTAAAAATTTTGTTTGTTTTTATCTCAACCAAACTAAATAACTGCGTCATTGGTCTTGTTTTAGCAAGAATTGTTGCTTATCATGAGGTCTTGGTACTTGAGTAGCAACTCGGAGTGTGAATTTATTTAATTAAATTTCATAGGACTTAGACATAACTGGCGTATTGTGGCTGTACTAATGTGGCCTGAAAATATGTGGTAAATTCAAATAAAAATATCAAACAGGCCTAGATGGGCACGTCGAAAAAGGTGCATGGTTCAGGTTTTTCGTTCTTCGGTCCTATGGAGAAGAACCGGCACGAAAGTCCATTACCCAAAAATGGTTTTAATATATTATAACTAACATGCTACAGGAAAGATTTATGTCGATTATTGTTCGATAGTCGGACAAACTTACACAATGACTGAAACCTAAAACTAGATACATTATTATTATGAGTTACATGCTATACACAATCGTTCATCAAGGCCTTGAAACTAACGACCTTCTACTGTTACAGTCTTGGTACTTTAGGCTGGAACTATGTTCTACAGAAGGCCTCTTTTCATTAATATTGGTAAAACTTCACAGACGTTACGGACCTGAGTAGTTTTGCTTCTGACTCTGATACAAAAAAAAAAGGAAAAAAAGGCACCCAAGGGGCAATGGAGAGGGCTATGCTCGGAGTTTCCTTGCGTGATCGAATCAGAAATGAAGACAGCAAGAGAACCAAGGTCACCGACGTAGCCCGAAGAATTGCTAAACTTAAGTGGCAGTGGGCAGGGCACATTGCTCGCAAAACGGATGGCCGTTGGGGCAGAAAAGTTCTGGAGTGGCGACCGCGAACCGGAAGACGATGCGTTGGAAGACCTCCCACTAGGTGGACCGATGACCTGGTGAAGATTGCGGGAATCCGGTGGATGCGAGTCGCAAGGGACCGGTCAATGTGGCGACACTTGGGGGAGGCCTATGTCCAGCAGTGGACGTCTTTCGGCTGAAATGATGATGATGATGATGACTATGGGACATGAAGACTTCAATCAGCTCCTTAAAAAATATGCGGATTGCCAATAATACATGATGCCCTTCTTGTTTGTGAAGCAAATAATTTTAAAGAAATGACCATGGTGTAAAATATCACGGTTTTTTAGCCATATTTGGTCTCAATTGATAGGAGACGACTTGCCCTGCATTTTCTGCTGATAACGACTAGTCATCATCAATTATATTTGCCTAGCCTTTTCACAAATAAATTGGGGACGGTCCAGTCTCACCAGATGCAGCTGAATACCAGTATTCTACACGGACCGACTGCCTATCTGACGTCCACAACCCAGTTAGTAGCTACTGAATAATACGATTACTCCTTGGTTAAACCGGTTAACAGACGTTTCGGCCCACTGACTACCCGTAACAACTGTTAAAGATCTACAAAGACTAACATTGGACGCTAAAATCACATTTCAATTTTTCGGTCTATAAATCGCTATATACGTCTAAAATTGCATCTAACTTCAACCTCACCTAAAATAATATATTTGCCTTACCACTATCGCTCGCGCCACCCTCAACTGTTAGTCTAAGGATTTGGCAGCTCGAGAGTTATGATAATCGATGAGTTTCAACTTCATCTTAGACTTAGAGGGTCTTCTATCTGTTAGCGCAGTTGGAGTTAGGCTAAACAACTATCAGATTTGACAAGACTGAAACTATAAGACGAAAGTTATATAGGGGTGGGTTTTAGATTAGTATAGGCGAATCACGGTGACTAAAGCTAAGGGTCCACCTGTCCGCATCGGACGCATCGGACGCATCGCATCAAGCGGATCGTAGTATTTTTTGCATAGAAAGTCACTGATTCGCACCGTACGGATCGCTCTGTTTAACAATACTACGTCAATTTGTTTGATGCGATACGTCCGATGCGTACCATGAGGACAGGTGGACGCTTACCATAAAGTTACTTGGTCACTTTAATTGTATGTTGATTTGATTGACTAAGAAGAATGCGACCTAAATAAAGGTGATAAATATAAACATGCATATTGTCTCGTAGACCATGGCCGACACTCGGGGAGCAGTTTATAAAATATTAATTTTAACAGCGTGCTTAATTTTGATGACCGAGCAAGCGAAAGATTCTAAAATTGACTTGTTTTTAAGTTCCTTGTTTTAAACCTAAGGTTTTAACAATATGACGTGAAAAGAAAATGGCGCGCGCAAATCAAATTTAAAAAAGTAAACCAAAAAGGGTTCCGAGTCTGAGTTATTTACAAATTAAAAAAAGTTGTATGTGAAGTTCGGCACCATGGAGGTATTTAGAAGTAAATAGGTTTAATGATGTTTTGAATTCACAAACTTAGTGCACACGATGTTCTAAATTCAAATTTACTTTATCCTCTAGAGGATAATAACGGCTTTTGCACTCAGATATCGAAAAGCAAAAATACTCTTTCCGAGATGGGGGGATGAAAAACATTTTATTAATGCTCTTTCTGTAGCTTCCGGTTGTTAAAATACATGTCTAGAACATGAATTCAGCTGCACGCTATCTCTGTCAAATCGAACCTCTCACTCACTCCATTATCCGTAATTACACACCTTATCCAGAAAATCACAGTTGAAATCTGTTCGTCACATCTACAGAAGCTAAATGTACCTTTGCGTACTAGGCGCCCATACTCACACAGGAGTGGATTGGGCACCTAAATAGATTACTCGTGTACCGGTCGTGATTGCCTGAGTCGGTTGTGTGGAGCAATGAGCGTTCACATAATGGGATAACAGAGAACGTTTGAGCGAATTTTCGGTTTCATCGCATGATAACAGTTATAGAGTACTTAATGGGAAAAGGGCTGAAACAGGGCAGCACAGAATGAAACTTAAAATATCTGATCGCAGGACCAATGAAAAAAACTCATGAAATTAATGATGTTCCAAATCCTAAAACATAGTTTTGAAACTCGAATTACAATTTCACTTTGTTCTCAAACATTTTACGCTCCGCCTCCGAAAACAACAAACTCGTGCAAAAAACGCCACTTCATCACTGTTCAACAATTTCATTTAGTCTAACATTTACACCAAATCATAAAAAAACACGCGGGTCGTAGAACACGAAAGCAGTAGTTTTCTTAACTCCACATTATACGCGGTCGAAACAGCTGTTCGTAAAACCGAAATCTCCCGAGTACGTTGTTTGATAAAGGCTTCGGATTCTCCCTAAAGTGGGAAAACCGAGCAAATAAGTGGCGAAATAGGCTTGTTAACTGAAAAAATCTAATTAGTCCGTCACTTAGATTATCAAAAAATATTTGACCCGTATTTTTTCTTTTGTCACATAAACCAAAATTGACGAAGATACGACGCTTTTAAAATTCCCAATACGTCACTGTTCGGTATCATTCTTAGTGAGTTGATACCGAACAGTGACGTCACGAGCCCCCACTCCCGAGTTTTGATGCGTTTTATCTTTGTCAATATTCGTTGATTTACAAAAACAAAAAATACGTGTCCATTATTTTCCAATACTCTAATTGACGGACTAAATAGATTTGCAATTTATTGATGGTGGAAACAAGCCTATTCTACGAATTTTTTTTGCCCCAAATAAAGTTTTGGACCAAACTTTGACCGCAATTTGGAGTGTCTGAAAGTTGCAAACTATATTACGAGAGTGTGTAATTTTTAGTTTTGGGGACTGTATTTTTCTTTTCATTAAGAGTAACTCTGGATTTCATGCGTTGGTCTTTTTACCTCTTTTCGTTTAGTTTTTAGTGTTTGTCCACGAGCTACATGCAATACGGTCGTGTGTCGCGATAGCGAGCCTGTAGAAAAAAAAAAAGAAAAGTAACGCGATTTGCGACGCGAATAAAACAAGTGACACTCTATCGCTTGTCGCGTCTGCAGTTTTCCTGAGTTCGTGAACAAGGCATAACAGTTAAATATAGATTGTTTGAAAGCTTATTCAAACAAATCACATCTAAAAACTAAAACATAGAAATTGTTTTAAATCAGAAGATACTTACTAGTCCAAGAATCTGTTTCCAAAAGAAAATACTTCAAGATAAATCTGTTCTTCATTTAAGCTATCAAATAAAGATCTGTTCAAACTTAAAACAAAAAGAGAGTAATTTAAAAAGTTAACCCTTTAAGACGGGCATCGTCTTCAGTTCTATCCATCAATCAAAAGGTTGTTTAAAATGTTTTAAACTAGAGCATTGTGAGTACTTGTCAGTTTTTAGAAAGTTTTAGACTCCCTTACAAGACTAAAGTTCTCTTTGAAGAACTAGTTTTGTCAGCCGATTATAATGAATATTAGATTTTTTTTTAAACTGTTAAGAATACAAGAAAATGGAAAGTGTGGAGGGAGGCTAAGAAAACAAAGATAAAACAATAATTGGATCTTATAAAAGTCAACGTCTTCCGCGAACCGGAATACGTTTCGTTGGAAGACCCCCACCAGGTGGACCGATGACCTGGTAAATGCGGGAATCCGCTGGATGCGAGTCGCACGGGACCGGTCAATGTGGAGACACTTTGGGGATGCTTAAGTTCCCAAATGATGAATGATGATGATAAAAGTAATGTTGTGGAGGCTATGGCTGATATTAGAGGAGTGCTAAATAGCTACTAAGTTATGTCATAAAGCGTGTTTTTTTTATTTGCATATGTGTTGCTTTGACCGTTTAATCTCTATTAGGTTTTAAATTAAGGAACTGAATTAGCTTGAAAATATTTATGAACGACATCAAAAAATGGAAACCGAAATTCATTACTCTGTGTTTGAAGGAACATTTTTAAAATACTAGCTGTTCTTCTACTTCGTTCGTGTAGAAATGTTGATGTATACATAAGTGTGAGAATACAGTCCGACTTGCGACTAACTTCAACAAAGAAATTAAACAACTATGAGGCGATGTTAAAATCGAGTGTTTGTTCTCACAATATGTTATGTTATTGCAAACTCTCTGCGACATTGTGAAGCTAAACATGCGCGGTAGCTGTGCTGAACTAACCAATTTTATCTTCTGAACCGGGACTTCGTCCGCAAAAATTGTGATATAAATATAATTTTCACTTTTCATGCTCTAAAAATACGCCAATATAGCCCTACGAAGCGGGACTAAACTGACCACTTTACTCCCTAGGTAGTAAAAAGCAACTTTTCAAAGGTTTTATTTAAATTTCGAATTGGCTTGCAAATAGAAAGCGTTTTATTGAAAAAAATAAAACAAATGAACTCTCCAACGCGAGAAAAAATATTGTTGTTTGTGTGCATCGTTGATTTTGAACAGTAATGACTATCGCACGCTCAGGAGTCAAACCACCTCGGGTGTATTATGTCTTCGTTTAGTCCCTCGTTATAAAATATACTATTACATCTTATAGCACTCGCGAATAATGTAGCTTTCTGGCAATGAAGGATTTTTTAGAATTGGATCATTACTTCTGAAGCTACATACAAACTTTTATCTCTTTATAATATTAAGTATAGATTACAGATTCTAGGTTGTGGTAGCAATATGAGTCACCTCAGGCAGAATTCTTTTTCCATTTACAAGAAAGAAAGAATAGGCTTGTTTCCACCATCAATAAATTGCAAATCTATTTAGTCCGTCAGTTAGAGTATTAGAAAATAATGGACACGTATTTTTTGTTTTTGTAAATCAACGAATATTGACAAAGATAAAACGCATCAAAACTCGGGCGTGGGGGCTCGTGACGTCAGTACTCACTATGAATCATACCGAACAGTGACGTATTGGGAAATTTAAAAGCGTCGTATCTTCGTCAATTTTGGTTTATGTGACAAAAGAAAAAATACGGGTCAAATATTTTTTGATAATCTAAGTGACGGACTAATTAGATTTTTTCAGTTAACAAGCCTATTAAGCATTTAACCCGCACAGGACAAAACACACACAACTAAAATGGTTAAATTATCAGTACAAATAATAAAAGTACACATAGAGAAAAAAACAAAACTGAAGTTTGAGGATGCGTCAGAAAAGCAACTTAAGGCAGGTTTGCTTTTTCTCACGCATCCTCGCATACTGGTGTATTTTTTTCCCAGAAATGGAAGCAAATAACATAGAAGAGTGGCAGAAGAAACAAAAGAGGCCTAAACCTAACAGTGGGTGATTCCTGATGCGACTGTGCATTCGATGACTTTCTAGGGTGGTTGTCGAGAGTTTTGGTGTGCTCCAACGACTGTTAAAGGTCTACAAAAGGCAGTCGGAACCAACAGCTTAACGTGCTTTCCGAGGCACGGAGGTATGTAAGGGTGGTCACCCATCTATAGACTAACCTAGGCAAGCACGGCGTAACCTAAAGGTCTACCCGAGCGGCTGTTATTAGCCACGAGCTTTTCGTAACATAACGTAACAAAATTACGATTAGTTTTAGCATTGAAAGTATGTACTCGTTTCGTACATTTTTTTTCGTTATAACAATTTGCATTACCAGCACGTCATAAGTCAGTGCTAGAGTGCCTCTATACCTAACTTCTACATACATTACGTCACATTTCAAAAATTCAACAATGCTTTTTCTTACGGCGTTTTTCTTGCGTTATCAGATTATTTTTTTCATAAAACAGGCAAATTGAAATCAAAAATCGACCACTTTCTTAGAATGTTTCTGTTGCCGTTTATGATGGTTTGTGCCACGCAGCACGCCTGTTATTCCCAAAGGGTTAAGCAGAGGTGTATATAATAGTACACCCACATTTCGACAGTTATTTTAAGTCCCATATATTGGGGGCGAGCCTATTGCCATCATCCGGGTAATATTAGGACTCCGTGACTGCTACTGAGGAATACCTTAAGGAAAACCCAATAACACTTTGCCCGAACCGGGAATGGAACCACTTGCTCTGCAGTCTTAATGATAAAATTAAATGATAAACCATAAATGAATCATTTTTTTTAAACTAGATGGGTTCGGTGTTTCGTACCTGACTACTCTGTGAAGAAACAGCCGAAACAAACTCAGAGGTCATAGTCTCTTTAGAAGTCCAGACAATCTTGCGGATCATGCAGATATGCGACCAACAAGGCATAATTGTTTTCTACAATACAAATATATATTTCTGTAGATTAACCTAAACGACGGTTTTATTTTAGTCTTCTCTTGAAAACAAAAAAATTCTTCGGTACCCACTTTTCATAGTTTTATCTGTAAAACTTTGCAAAGGCACTTTTCAGAAATGCTATTGACTATACGACAGGATCTTATTCCAGAATGGAATTGGGCGCTAGACACCCTCTATAGCTCAGTCTCTTTTCCACTATGGAGTATCACTTGTTAGTGATACCTACTCCATAGTGGAAAAGAGACGTACCTGGGGGTGATCCCCCAGGTACTACTTTAATTTTGAGCTCGTCAGCAAAACAGGTGTAACATAGAATAACAACTTTTTTTATTGCTCTTTTATTTTCCATCTTGTTATTTTCAATTTCTTTTTTTCTTTTTGTAAAATAAACTCGACATACCGGATGACCCCTGATCGTCTTCTTCGAACAGCTTCCCATATACTCCTAAAGAACACAGGACGAACAGTAACACCAACATTTTCATAACGACTGTTTCACAGTTCAACGAAACAACAAAAGGCAAACGATAGGTAATAAAGTTTGTTTCAATTATACAATCTAGTTGTAGAACTAGGACGCGATAGAACTGGCAGTAAATATAACATCTCGCCTGTATTCCTCGGAGAGTTAGGCAGAGGTGTACACGATAAAACAGCCACATTTCGTAATAATGTTTGAGGAGGAAGCGCAAAATTTAGTTTTTTTTTTTGCTTATTTCATGAAAACGTCATTCAAAGGGATTAAATGAACTAAGGTCCATGTTCACCGCAAAGATAACAGTCTGATTATCTAACAAGTTACATTAAAAAAAAACCGTGCGATTATTTCAAGTTATTTTTCTTTCTTACAGGTAGTGCAATTCAGTTGAAATCGTCATGTAACGAAATGCCGTAGGCGAAGCCCTTTCATTTGAGACCCATATTAAGGGAGTTGTTGAATAAATATCTAATCCGCCATCTTGGACTGATTTTTATCAAATATAGCTAAGAACACTCCCGACTAATTTACCTTTCAAACAAAATCAAAATCGGTTCATCCGTTCGGGTGCTACGATGCCACAGACAGACACACACACACACACAGACACGTCAAACATTATAACACCGTCGTTTTTGCGTCGGGGGTTAAAAACAGAACAAGACATGTTCCCATACAAAAACGTGATTTAAACAGCTGTTTTTAGATTATCAGACCGTCATATTTTTGGTGAATATGGACCTTAGAAGGTTCTATTGATGATTTTAATCATTAAAGTCATCAGTCGCGAATCATACTTTAATCAAAATACAACCTGACACTGTCCTGCAAATTGCAAAGGTCCCAACCGTAGGTTTTTTTTTCCGTAACAAAAAAAAACCTACGGAAAGTTTATTGTGTGTTTATTTTCCTATTGTCACGTGTGTTACATAAATTGACGGAAGTGTGGACTTTTACTGTTCTACGGTTACCGTTAGTGGTCTATGTATGGTGTCATATAAGGATTGATGGTGTTTGGGGAGGATCAAAGTGATCTACGTCTTGGTTTTGGCAACTACAGTACTTTCACAAGTTATTATGTGCCCTGTGAATGTGGCTGTGGTTTCGTCTTTTTGACATTCAAAAGTGCTTGTTATGGTCTTATTGAAATAAATGCTTTGAGTTCGAGTCTTATTTGGTATTATACTGTAATGTCTAAAAGCTGTGTTAAGGCTTTGCGTGTACTTTTATTTTTCCGGTTCAAATCCTTGTTCCTTTTCCGACGAACCTACATTCTGTGAATACATTCAAGTCGGTCGTTTCACCGACAAAACCTGCCATACAGACAGATATGCTCACTTCCTCCTTCATAATCATATTATTTCGGAGAATTGTTACGCTTTGGGGTCTTTTCTTGGATGTGAACCATGCGTAAACGAGCGTTTGAATATCTTAACGTCATGTTTAAAAAAGAAATGTGTACCTTGGAACCAAATACAATAAACGATGTTTTAGAACAAAACGACAGTTTCTGTACTACTTTTTGCAATACTTAATTTAAAATGTGTGATCAAATAATAACTGTGCATGCTGTAATAAAAAAAAAACGCTAGTCCACTACTAAACTATTCATAGGTGTACCAGGACGTCAAAACTCACAGGATGTTTTCATCTCGCAGCCAATGTTGTGTCAACAGCGATACTAGAACGGTAGATTGGGGGAAATTGCTCTGCGAACGAGCTATAGTGTTTCCTTTACGATGGCACGTAGAAATCAGTGCTATAACCAACTTTTTGTACGTATTGCTCCATATTGCATAACGACGTCAAATTATTTAAGGCCTCGGTAAATGTTTATCGTTAGAAGGGAAGTTGCTGTCTGTTTATTTCCATAAGGAAGTGGTGCGTTTTGGTAATGGATAAACTGATTTTATGCTCTCAATCTTTTATGGTCTCCTGGTAGTAAAAGGAAATGGTAGCGGTTTGTTAAGTGGCTATCTTTCCTTATCTTTTCCAAACCATGACAGTGATTTGTGCAATTAAATAATTTCTGTTACTACCGGAAATTAATTAAGTACCTATCAAATGGTTTTAGTTAGAGTACCTAAATACATATGTTCGGTGATTATTAACGTCCTTTTGATTTGTCTTTAGGTAAACCAAGAAACGAATTTGCCGTGCGCTGTTTTTGTGACTAATTTAACATTTTATAACTAATGGCGTCAGACCGTTACGGTCAGGCTTGACAGATCAAGGGTTAAGCGAGGCTGCATTTATTTCAAGTCTCCTATAATTAATAGAGTAACCATTTTACACACTACACTCACTGCGATGCTTTCATCAATTATGTAGAGCGTTTCCAAGTAATTTGTATTACAAGATCATTCTTGCTAATGCTAAATGATATTCTATCACTTAACTGTAGTACAGGATACTCCACATAGGTTTAGTTACGAACAAGGTTATTAATTCATATCCCTTGAGTTTTGCGCGCAGCAACTAAGTAATTAAATCTCTGTATCTCCGTCGTATAGCTTGTAAGCTACAGGTTCTGAGTTCATTGGTCTGGTCGGGTAAAATTATTGTAGCGTACTTTTGGCTTACTTACCTTAATTTTTAAAGGAAAACTATAAAGAACGAGTTTTGTAATCTAAGCCTTAATACAGAACTTTGGAACAAAAATCTTATTGTTTCAACTTTTCTAGTCTATTCAAAGTTAAATTAAATGAAATGAAAAGTTAAATTAAGTTCAGGGTTTTATTCCAAGAACATCAAACTACGTCACAAACTTCCCTAACTTATAAACTCCTAGTATCTTGTATCGCGGTAGCATCTCTTGTTTATGCTATCTGTAGAAATTCTTAAAAAAAGATACCGTCCGTAAAAGATGTAATTTTCATACCCGAAAAACTTTTGAAACAAGATACAATCCCTCATTAGATCGGGTCTTTTGATACAAAATCTTTCACATTTGCCTCTCAACTCTAAGGACCAGGGCAAGATAAACCGAAGGGATGTAATAGGTTGTCACCCGAGTAGGCACTTGTTAAGATAACGGCCCATTAACGCCCAGAGTGGCTATTAAGGCCAGGGAGTCAGTTACGGCCTATTGAGACTGATTTCGTTTTTCGTGTTATGTTTGGGGGTAACGATTCGCGATATGGCTATGGGTAGGTAATTGGGTATCTGGAACTTTATTATGTATGATGGTGTCAGTGAAAAGTGGCCAAATCTTGAAGGACCACGCAAAGAAGAAAATAATAGCGTTTCGTGATGCGACGACCCCAATTAGCATGGAATGAAGGTAGATTAATGATGACGCCTTTCTGGGGCTCCATATGTCCGAATGAAATGAAAAACGGAACCCTTATAGAAAGAAAAAACCGACTTCAAAAAGAAAAAGTGAAAAATAACTTTAGCTTCTGAAGTCGGTGACGTTTGTATGATTGATTTAATTTTTTTGTCACCGACTTCAGAAGCTAAAGTTATTTTTCACTTTTTCTTTTTGAAGTCGGTTTTATTTTTTGCAAAAAAGTTTTTATTTTTCACTTTTTAGTGGTTCACATGGAAAGTGCATACCGTTACAATTACAACAAGCCCAAACACGACTAGGATACATTGTCTCATTATGGAGTTCCGTGACTCTTGGCTTCATCATCAGATCTGATGGTAGAATGGTTCTTATCAAACGCAAATGCTTCACTTGTTGTAGAAAATATAAAAATTGCTGTACGTTATCCTATAAAATTTGAAGAGTTCCCTCGATTTCGCCAAGATTCCATCATCAGATCCCGACTTGGCGACTATGGGACCAACTTGGAAGTATACCCTTTCAAACAAAAAAAGAATTTTTCAAATCGGTTTAGGCGTCTTCGAGTAATCGGGTAACATACATAAAAAAAAAAAAAAAATACATACAGTCGAATAGAGAACCTCCTCCTTTTTGGAAGTCGGTTAAAAAAGAACCCTTAAATGGACGGAACCTTCGTGTTTCTGTCTAGTTAGTTCGCTTCGAATCTACTGGAACGATGTAGTTGTACTGTTGTACACACTATGCATTTATGTAGTCTAAAGCAGCCGTATAAAGTAAAGAACAGAATTTTGGAAATTGGGGTCACTTTTGGGGGGCAAACTAGAACATAAATGAAAAAAAGGCTTGCTCAGCAAATTGAAAACCACATTCTCATAGTATCCAAAGTTCTTTTCTTGTAATTAATCTTAGCCTTACTTACGGCAAAGGAAAACCTCGTGAAGCCTTAACCTAATGGTTCGGAACCGCTAATGAGGAGTGAGCTAGCATGATAATTAATAGTTGTTCATTATCGGTGTGAGAAAGCAGCCTTGAGCTGCTTGGTACTATATGATACCCTGGTATTATCAATATAGCTTGCACCACTGTACAATGTTATTTTACCACAGATAGATAGTTCACAGTAAAGAAAAGTAAAAGGACTTCACTAGGAAGTTCTGAGGTACAACTCAATTTCGGATTTGTATCCTTTTTAACCACGAAAAAAAGGAGGGCATTTTTAAATCGACTCTTACATTTTTATAATGGCAACAAGTTTTTTTGTTTTAGAAACATTACGTGGCTGGTTGAAGTATTTTAAACTAGATTTATTTTTGAAAAATGCTACATACAATTATAAATTAAAATAAACTAAACTAACTTACACTATAAACTTAAAAAATGGCGTCAAAAAACTCCTCTTCAACGCTGTCAACTGTTAAAGTCCCCAGGAGACTGGCGGCGTTACTGCGCTGTATGGCAACGCTAAGCCTTTGGCCAAGGTAAAAGCCAGCCCTAGGGTCACGGGAAGTGTCAATTAAGCGTTTAGAAATTTCTTTAAAAAGGCTGTGAGCACTCTGACCCCACGGTCCTAGAGTTTCAACCCCAAACGGCTCGAAAATATAGTTACCAATAAGGTTACCATATTTACGCCACTTGAGATTCTCAGCAGCCGCAGCGGCAGCCCCTGCACAGCACGATGAGCTAGAAAGATGGGAAGGCGCAAGAGTATCGACACAAGTTGCGTCCCACATTAGAGGCCTACCCATCTTCCATGGAAACAAAGACATGCCGTCTGGTCTCTTGCCATCGTCGCGTGCCAAACCATTGGGTTCTAATAAAGCTGGAACGCCGACGGTGACAAGAGATCGACGGATGATGTCATTCAAGTTCGCGTGCCGTGTGCAAAACGGCCCGCACTTCGGCTGCATGACAGGCCGTGGTGTCCGAGGCTGTTGACAACTTCACCACAGTGACAGCGATGAGGAGAACAACAAGGGGCGCCTAGGCGTATATTTAAGATGGAGCTTTGAAAGAGAGAGTTTTTGAGGATTTTCCTCTTTGCTCTCAGTTGGTCCAGATTTTTTTCAGTTCTTATTCGAAAGCTGCATCCATTGGCATCATAAGAATAAACGACAATTGGCATTTTCAAAGCTGTTGTAGCATATTTGTAGAAAAAAAGTGTTCCGCCGACCCAAAAATTACATGGGACAAGCAAGGCCAGGAAGAAGATGATGTTGTAGAATTTTTAAAAAATCTGGCTTACTCAAAAACTAAGAAACAGTCTCCTAAGACCGTTTCCTTCAGCGAAAACGATACAAGTACCGGCTGGTACTTGTATCTTTTCCTGATCCCAAAAATCTTCACTGTAACTTAAAGAAGAAACACAAACCTTCTAAATACTTGAGGCAACTTGCCACATCTTCAAACACACGCCCAAACAACTACCTTTATCTATATTATCTCTACAAGTCTCTGAAACCCTGGTGTGTAACTATGCTCGAACAATTTGCCAGATAATCGTCAGTCGACCGTCCCTAAGAGGTGATTGGATCGATTCAGTTACATGACACCTGGCGTTAGCTAGGGTACGGGAATGGAGGCTTTTGTCTTCGAAATGGGGTCAAAAGGACCAGGAAGTCATTTGGGCAGGTTGAGACTGATGTTTGGTGTTGTAAGAGGTGACTTCTTTGAGTAAAACGAAAATGGTTTTTCAATTCACTGCCTTGAAAACTGGTGATATAAGAAAAAAATTTTTTCTTTACTTTAGACTTTTTAGCGGCTTATACAGAAGCAAATTTAATCACAGCTTCTATTCTATTAATTATTGACAAAAATACTTTTCCATATACTCTGTACCCTTACAGAAAATCGGTTATTAGTCCGGTAGCGCTAGGTTTTGAGGTTTCAAAAATATTAAAGTTGTTTGTTTTTTGCATATAGTTTCCGGACCATTTGCCTGACCTACTATATAAATTTGTGTCATTTTAGGAACTAGCGTAGGGAGAAATTTGGCTATTTGTCTTTTTAATCACTATCACACCAAAAGAAAATTATAGTTGAAAATTTAACTTTCATTATAATAACGAAGTAGTAACTGATATACATAGGCATTTTGTGTCATCTCTGTCCACGGGAATCCTTCTAATTAACAAGTACCTAACACGTCGCCCAACTAGCTTTATCTATCTATCTAAAAGAATATTACAGTTGGTGAAATAGGTGTTACGCGATTTAGAGTACTGATATCTGTCGTTCAATATATTTTGTGCCGAATTCATCCACGATATTTATAGATATTTCATTTTTTTTGTTACAAAACGATATAAAATCCACAAAAGAAAATTCAAGTTTTTAGAGTTTACCTGTTTTTGATTATTATGGTGAAACAAAACACCATTCTTAATATGTGTCGTTTTTATCCACGCAATCTTAATATTTGAAAGAAAATATACCAATTTCTTCGCACGAAGAGCGGCCATTCGGTACATGTTGCGACAAACAAGAGCATGCGTTTATTCAATTTGATTAAAAAAAAGTTTTAGTCCCATCAAAAGGGTTTATTTAAACCGAAATATTCTATCATTAATTGTAAGTTAAAATATGATATCGATTAAAGTAATTAATTGACATGTCTCGAACTTTGTTTGATAGAACTACAAGAACTATATTTCTGTCCTTTTCATTTCGTGCATGACGTCATTGACGTGTCATTTGTTTTTGGTTGAAGTTGAAATACATATTGCAGTAATGTCCGTATTTTTGAACCGTTTGACAACTGTCAACTGTCAAAACGTCATAAGAACAGAACAGCTTTTTTACACTTATTGTCACCGTAGTAATTGGCTCGTCGGTGTAAGCGCCCGACTTGAGAACATCGAGTCAATGGTTCGAGACTCGTATAAGATATTTTCATTTTGTATTTCTTATGATGGTTTTAATGCTGTAAGATTTCAAAAATAATAATTATGGTTCGCAAGTTTCATCCCCAGCTGATTTTTACTTTTTGTACACAGGTATGTTGATTTTTTAAAGATTTAAAATGTCCAAATCATTACAAAATAGTATACTAGGTACACTCTAACACCCGTATGCAGAGTCCTCGACTTGACTCAAAACCGTCTTGACACGCCTACTTTCCACCCCATTCGAGATATTGACAGCTAAAGTTTGTTTATAATTTGACATATCCGCCCACTTTTCTGTCAAATTCAACGTACAGTAGTACAAGAATCTTTTGACACTTGAATGAAGCCAACAGGGGGGCGCTGATGGTTAACCTTTTGTTAATTGTTTTGTAAGAAATATTTAGAAAAGAAAGAGATGGCTGCATTAGTTTTGATGTTTGCCCCGCGCCAGAAGATTCTTGAAATCGAGAAACTTACGTTGTGGGTGATATATGTACCTACCTACTGAAATTCAAGTTTGACGTGTGTATAATTATTGTCTTGAGATTGTCTAGAAATGGCGAAAGTAAGATGAATTTTGAGGAGTATGTCGATTATGCGAACGATACGTCATATAATTATTTATCGCGACGATATTTACGCGATGCCGATAACCCATTTGACTTTTACAACAACGAACAGTTCCAAAGACGATTTCGGTTTCAGAAGGAAACCGTGCAGATTTTTTTTTTACCCTTGGTATTTGAAAGTGCTAGCGTAGTTCTGATCGTGGACTATCAATTCCGACAACAATCCAGCTACTGCATACTGATCGGGGACAGCGGCTATGCCCAAACATCGCCTATGCTTCATCCACAGACTCCAGCCGAGTTACAATACAATAAAAACAAGAAACGTGATTGAGCGATTCAAAGGGGTCTGGAAAAGGCGATTTGCATGTCTCAGTAGAAAATTACAAAACAAATTACCAAACACCTTGAATATCATTAGTGCCTGTGCCATACTCCACAATATTTCTATCATGGTAAATGGAGACATGCGGACGCCAGAACCCAGAGTGGTCCAACATAATTCTGCTGCCGTTA
The DNA here is from genome assembly GCA_950022955.1 of Xestia ashworthii. Taxonomy (NCBI): domain Eukaryota; kingdom Metazoa; phylum Arthropoda; class Insecta; order Lepidoptera; family Noctuidae; genus Xestia; species Xestia ashworthii. The sequence goes on along the minus strand of OX465560.1, from coordinate 17,203,693 downwards.
TCCGAATGCAATTACGCTCGGCGCAGTATGTTTCCATTTTTTTTTATCCTATTTCTTTTGACAGAGTACATCCATCGTTTCTTTGGTCTTCCCCTACTCTTATAATAAATATTCGTAATCAAATCTTTCTTCACAACATGTTCCTCATTCAGCCGCATCACGAACTCATACCATTACAACCATAGACTTACCACAACTTTTCAGACGTCTTCCTCTTTGTATTACTTTGTTATTCCATCCATTCACATGACACTACACATCCCCCATTCATCTGAGCATTTTCATATAAAATTGCCTTTCATTTTGTTTTGTAGCCAAACATTGTGATCCGATGACCTGGTAAAGGTTACGGGAATCCGTTGGATGCGAGTCGCACGGCACCGGTCAATGTGGCAACACTTGGGGGAGGCCTATGTCCGGCGGTGGACGTCTTTCCTTTCGGCTGGAATGATGATGATGATTTTGATCCGTACAAGACAGCAGGTCTTACCATTTATTTGCCTAACCGTGGTGCCTTGATTTTCTTTGAAATCGTTCTCTTCACACTATGGAAAACTTTAAAAATCACATTATTTTCGTATGCAGAAACTGTTCGAAAGATTAATAATGTCTATGGGTACTGTCATAACGGATTGGTCGAAGAAAGCAATGTTTAACAAAATTGGAAAGCCATGGGAGAGGCCTTTGCCCAGCTGTGGGACATAGCGGGCTGATATAAAGTAAAATAAATAAATAAATAACCAACCCGTCTTGAGCAAGTTTGGTGATCAATGCTCGTGCCTTCTCAGTATGAGAAGAGGCTATTGCCCAGCAGTGGGACAGTAATAGGCTGGTATTATTTTTGTAAAAGAAAACACGGTTCATTTTTGGTTCCAACGTTCTCGTTCTGAAAACTTTTACCTGCAGCCTGTGCAATGGACGGCCGGAGACCATAGTTGCTAATACCTATTTTCCGTCGCGTTTAATTTCAAAGCTACCTAGTATGTAGGAGGAATTAGTAATTCATGATTATTACTAAGAATTGCAAGCACTTGCTCCGTGGTAAATATATATTGAGCACAGTTTCTTTCCCAAATCGGTGGGTATTTGGAAATGTTCATTGTCGTGGAATTGTATGAGCTATTTATCAAGATCGCGTAAATAATATAGTCGTGACAAATAATCATAATATGGAGTATCGTACACATAAAAGATGAATACAAGCTTAATTCATTTGGTATTTCTAAAGCATGAGAATGAAAACATCGTGAGGAAACCGGCATGTCCTAGAACCAAAAATTCGAACACATGGGAGCATTAATAGGTTGATGATGATGATGGTGATGAAAATGTTAACGCAGCATTTTGAATCTCAGAGAACAAGAGCGAGCTTGCATAGGTAGCTCGTGAATTCGTGATGTTTGGGAACTAATATTGGTTTATTTTTGAAATTTAGCAAGTTGTATGAGAAACCAATGCGGTACATAAGTTGCTTACCGAACATCATTTATTTTAAATAGTTTTTGGCTAAGGCTGTTTTGTTTTTTTATTTAGCCCCCAACCTACATCTTTAGTATATTTGTGTTGCGGTATTATACATATACTCGTAACTCGTTAATATAGTACATTCCTTGAGTTTAAGAAACTTTTTTTTTTTTTTTTTTTAATCTACAGAACGGATTTTGATGAAATTTTGCACACAGATACTTTAAAACCTGGATTAAAACATAGGATACTTTTATCCCGGTAGTAAGATATCATGGGACAATAATCAAACTTCACGTGGGCGAAGCCGCAGGCAGAAGCTAGTAATAATATAATCAGATCGAATACTTCTAAGCTGCTCGGTTCATCGTTCATCGTCGAAGCCAGTTATGGCAAGAGAGGTTCCCACCACCTTACAAATTGAAGCCCCAAGAACACAACCTGGCTACGGACAGACATTTTTTTTTGTTTCGCATGGGAAATCAAAGAAAACCCATCCCTGTTCCTTCCTCGCCCTTTACCTACAGTGACCTGCAGTGGCCTATTTGGAAAGCTCTGAATCGATTGCGTACACAAGTAGGCCGCTGCAAAACATATTTGGCAAAATGGAGTATTATTGGTTCCTCCAATACCGAGTGCAAGTGCGGCGGTCCGAACCAAACTATGCCGGGGCTATCTGCTGAAGTGTCCAAGGTGTTCGTTTACCTGCACTTGTTACGACCTGAATAGCGCCTCTGCCACTGCAGTAAACGTGGCCACCTACTGGGGCCAAACTATGTGCGTGTGGATTGAGGGCCACTTTGTTAAAATTCTTTGAAAAAGTGCTTAGGATTTAGAAACATTCCCAAAGAATTGTGAAAGTTGGAATGCCATTTTGTGAAAGTCAATTAAGGGTGTTATGGACTGCAAAGTTAGTATAGAAGTACATCGATACGACAAGCAGAAGAAGGTTCATCTTCCGACTGAATTCTTTGCTCAACTCTGGACGACCGGAACTTGCTAATAGAGCAAACTGGCGAAGAAAAGCTCAGAAGCTGTGAGCTCATAAAGCACAGCTGGGTTGGAGAGACCACCATGAAGCCGCGACGGATTGGAGGCAGCAGGGTACAATTTATTAAAAATTGCGGTTTCAAGGGTGCAAAAATGCAAAATCTGGCACTTCCTTGGATTTTGCCCCTATTTTTCTAAATAAGTATGTATGTATGCTCCAGTTTTTTATGTTGATAATTGTGTGATGTTTATATTTATATTTTTGCTGTCTCGTAGGTCCACTAGTCATAAACTGCACAGTGTGAGGTTATGGGTTCGATTCCCAGGCCATGCAGTGTTGTTGGGTTTTACTAACCCATAGACTGGATCTACTGTTACGTAGGACTAAATGAAAATGAAAAATCATTTTCTTTGTTTTTCTATGTCTTTAAATGTGTTATGTAGATATTTTACTTATTTGTTATACATACGTGATACTACTTTTATAATAAAAATCAATTGGCTTGCATAATGTGTAATAATTTATTTTTAATTTTTTTCGGCCTTGCAGCCTCACTGAATTGAAGCAACTGCGCGGCACTTAAACGGTCCAGCTTTGCATTTTAGTAGGCTTCCTCTGCTGCCTTTAATAGCCACTTCCTCTCCTGCATTTTCATTTGGCGCAGTTCTTCCTCTCTTTCTTGAATCCGCTTTAAGTTCTTCACTTTTAGCAAATGTGATTCTTGATCTCGTTCCTCATTCCCTTTTAAATTTTTTGGCCGTGCCTCAAACTCCATGCCCTCGGACTCACAGCCTACATGTTATTTGGTACTTACGCGGTACTTGCGCGTATTATTTATGGAGTTATATTCTTGGGTCAGGCGAACCCAAGCATTTTTTTTGCTGATGGGCTGCCCGTCCACGTCGTACATAAATGGAGCTTGTACTTGCGCACAAGTTCCAGTAAGCAGGATTTTTCTCCGGAGGTAAAGCAAACCTTGAGGCCATTTTAAATTCTTGAGAATGATTCTTGAATGATGAAAAAATATTTATTTGAAAGTTAATCCGTTTTATGCGGTTTTATGATTTTGTTCTTTGACAGATGATGTCAACCAAGAGCATTCGATCGAACATCAATTTATGACATCTCTAGCATTGTGACGTATTCTATTAAAACATTTTTAGCATATAAAGCAGCTTGCAACCTTCATGCAACATACTTATTTTGAGTTTGATATGGGCAGCATGTTTTGCAGGTAGATTAAGGTGAGTATTCATATGAGCATTTCAACGTATTGTAATGTTTTTACGAAAGCTTGGCACGGTGTTCAACGTATTTACTTGTAACATTCCTTTGGTTTCCGTCAAGAATGTGTGATGTAACATTGGTTGATAATTTTAGGAATAATGATAAAACTACAAGTTTGCGATTGAAAAGATGTAAAAGGACAATAAAATAAAAGAATATGTTTAGATGGTTTAGACATCTTGATAGAACGAGTAAAAGGCGACTAAAAAAAACCGAAAGAGAACGTAGGAGGACATACTTTATTGGTACCTAAAGGTTTCTTAGAAAAAGTCAGGTGGCAGTGCTCGAGTCCTGCGTGCGTGTCGCCGCGTGTTCCCAGATATATGAACGTGAATGAAGCAAAAGTAGTACCTAAATCAAGTTTTAACAAAGTGTCAAGCAGCTTGGTGTCTTCATGACTTGTTGAAAATACATGTTTTAGCTAGTCTGTACTCACCCTATGAACATAATTTTGTAGGCGTGTCGGAGGCGGTGGCCTGCAGTGGTTTCCTTGTTACCATGGCAACAAAGACCGTTTCAAGCAAAAAAATGGTCTTAAGCAAGTTTTTGGAATACGGGTGTTAGTTTTTTTAAAAAGGTTATCCTTGAAAATTTCAATCTCGTAATGTATATCTGATGGCTAATTAGTAGCCAAGACAATCTTAACTTCGGTGTTCAAATAGTCAGCTATTCAGGTCAATAACTGAACGGACATCGAATTAGTAAAAGTTATAATTACGGGTTAAAAACGGTTATCGGGGCAGAAAGGAGAGCTACCTTAGCCGTTGCAACTACATGAAAATGGTCTTAGGAAACTATACATAATTTATTGTGAAATTTTTATTCCCATTCACAGATTAAAAAAAAAAAGTACAGTTAGCAAGAAAATTGCCATTTTACACAAAACATTTTTTGATGCCAATCGATCCTGTTTCTAATACTGATCAAAAAGTTCTTTTAAACTAACCCAGGTTAAAGTACTAAAAAAGTCAGAAATTGCAAAAAAAACTTTTCCCATACATTTTGTTTGAAACAATTTTTTTTATGTTACTCGATACTGTTTGCAATACTGATCAAAAACTTCTACGGGACCAACCCGGGTTGGGGTACTAAAAAGTCAGAAATCGCAAAAAACGTTAAGTAACGTACCGCGCGTGTTCGTGATCATTTCACTAATTTATTTTGTTGTTTTTAAGGTTCACAAATTCTTTCTTAGGACCTGCTATAATTTCAATTGAGTTTTTGATCATAAACAAGACCAATTAACATCAAAAAAAAATTTTGGTTCAAACTTTGCAATTTCTGACTTTTAGTACTCCAAGCTGGGTTGGTCCGATAGAAGTTTTTGATCAATATTAGAAATAGGATCGATTGACATCAAAAAAATTATTTGTATAAAATAGCAATTTTCTTGCTAGCTGTAGATTTTTTTGAAAATCTGTAATTGGGAATCAAAATTTTACGAAAAATTATGGATGATGACCATTTTTATGTAGCTGCAACGGTTAAGGTAGCTCCCCTTATTGCCCCGTTTACCGTTTCCACCCAAGACCTCGAGCAATCGAAAACATTGACGACCAACACACACGACTAAAAATTATGTATAACTTTGAGAGTTGTCATTCAATAACTTACACCACTAAAGAGAGCTTCTCTTTAGCGGTGTAAGTTATTGCTGTTGATTACTCCGAAAATCTTGACTTCGGTGCTCAAATCGTTACCTATTTAGCTTAATAACTCTGAACGGAATACGATTTGCCAAAGTCGAAAGAGGCAAAGGTTCTCGTTAAAAATCTCTTTCTGTTGTATATATTATGGCTATTGGTTGCCTAGACAATCTTAACTTCAATGTCTAAATAATCAAAATTTGTCGTTGAAAAGCTCTCTCCAGCGGTGTAAATTATTTATGTTGGTTACTCCAAAAATCTTAACTTCGGTGATCAAATCGTCACCTATTTAGCTTAATAACTCCAAACGGAATAAGATTTGGCGAAAGCTTAATAGGCAAAAGGTTTTCCTTAGAAATCTCTTTCTAATATTGTATATCTTATGGCTGTTGGTTGCATAGACAATCTTGAAATTATATCATCTTCATTTTCGTCAACAATTCTGAATGGACTGAAAATTAGTAAAAGTTATAGAAGTAGCAAAAGTTGTCATTAAAAAGGTTTCTCCAATGGTATATATGTTATTGCTATTGGTCACCCAGAAAATCCTAACTTCGGTGCTCAAAAAACCATAGTTTTTGAGTCTTAATAATTTTAAATATCGTGGATGAAAATGACACAAATTCACAATGTTGACTTTACATGCATTTATGATCTCGACTAAGTGAACTCTAATAATTGTAATATTTTTTTGAAGCTTTCGTAGCTTGAAAAAACAAAATAGTTAAATAACTTTAAATTCCGTGGTCTAATTTGGCACAAATTTATTTAATAAGCTTATGTTAGCCATCTGAGAAAGAAAATAGTTATTTCATAAACTGTAATTTTTTTTTGTACTGTTTTTACGTACTGACACTTTTGCCAGTTTGCACTGGACGAAAATTACACAAACTGGGATTGCACACTCCGCAGGCTATCCTAGATAAGAAATAATAATTATTTTAAACTTTAAATCAATTTTGGCAATTTTAATTTGATTAAAAATAATCAACCACAAAACATCGAATTACTGAAAATGCTATGGTCAGATATGACACAAAATGCAATAATAAGCTCCGTAGGTACGACTGTATACACAGGCAAAAAATAATAAACTTTAGAATTTTTGAAACTTATGGCATCAAAATTGCCTAGCGCTATCGGACTATATAGTTTAAATATCCAAATTAACCGTTGCTCACGTTTATAGCTTTTTTTTTAAAATAAGGTTTTGAAATAATATACTTATGTCATGTACTTACTTATAATTTCCAACACACAAAATCAAATACACTTTACAATCAACACTCGGTATTCTTAAACACAACTCGGGTTGTAGCAGTCGATTTCTCGACGTCTGATGCACGACTGAGCTCGCAGGATTGGCACACGACAACCGACGTGACGTTCTCCCACCATTCTGCCTACATTCCAATCGAAGCAGTATGATTGGTTAGTCGTGCCATCTACGAACTCAGCCGGTACTACAGTGGTCAAAATAATATTTTTAATATTAAAATCGAATATAATTTTACAAATCGAATCGGATAAAATGTGATACAATTTACTATTGATAACACTTACATTTTATTTTTCTTCGTAACTACCACTTGTATCAAAATGTATTAGGTGAAAGCGTCAAGTTAGCCCACGAAATTCAAACTGTTTTTTTTAAAGTCAAAATCGTTCCTAGATCTTTAAGAACTTGGAGGGTTGTATTGATGATTTTGATGATTGTAATTCTGTAACTACATACGTCTTACAGTCGCTAACAATATTTTAATCAACAAACAACCTAGCACTGGCTTGAAAATTGCAAAAAATGTAAGAAAATTTGAATTTTACGGGCTTCCCTGGAGCACCAGCCTTAAGAATAAGAATAAGTTTATTGAAATGATTCAATAAACTTATTCCTATTCTTAAGAATCGTTACAATCATTTTTTAAACATAACTTAGCACCATGACAAAATCGTTACGAGTAAAATTTTTAAAACATATAGAAACGGGTATTTATCGCGAATTTACCTTTAATTTAAGCCCGACGTTCGATCGATCGCCTCAGTATACTGACACGGTTAGTGTAGTGTGCTGTCCTAGTGTGAACCGGCCCTAATTAACATTTATGAAGATCAAGTGAGGGTAGTTGAATAAACACCTTCACTTTGCTGTGAAGGTACCTCCACACTTCAGTCTCCCCGCGACCACGGCTGGTGCAATCCGGTCGAAACGTCGGGCTTAAATTAAAGGTAAATTCGCGATAAATACCCGTTTCTATATGTTTTATGATGTGTTCTGACGAGTAAAAATTTTATCATCAATATTTAGAAAACAGAAGTCTTTAAACTAGGCTGCGCCTGTATCTTCGGGACCGGTCACCGGAGTTGCGTTTTTAATTTTAATTAAAACACATAATTACAATCTAATGATGATCTTATAGAATTATCTGATTTTAATGCCTCAACATTATTACGTTTTACCATTTATCCATTTTGTTCCCATAAAAAGTTTGGAAAATTCATCTGTGAAACAAGATTTCAGACCATTCAACTAATACGGAATTTTGCCGCCAATTTTCACGTAACTGCACAGTGCACAGCGTAAGTGTTAGGGGAAAAGACTTAATTTCCCAAAGGTCAGATGGAAATTCTTACGTTCTGTAAACCATGCAGTTTTAGTTAGAGAAGTTCAAGGATTCCTTTGGCCTTCCTCAAACAGAAGTAATACCGGGTTGACTGACGGCCTGCCAATTTTCACCCTTATGAAACTAAGTAATAAGGTAGGTAATGAAGTTGTCATCATTTCCACAAAAAGTGATAATAAAAGAATGGCGAGCCAAAAACAACACTTACGTTTAATTTATATCACTTTATAAAGTAAAACTGTTTAAAGTAAGTCATGTTTCATCTTCTAAAAATGATGAAACAGTCTTATAAGAAAAACGCTGAAAATTGATAATATGTCCATTCACATAATATCCTCTTACAAATAGGGTCATCTTTCATCCACCCTTCGAAATAAATCAGCCTATCTATTCATATCACCCTGGTACATATTTTAGCCATCTCAGGCTCATCACTCTCTTTGAACCTAGATTCACGTTACTGATTACTCGCTATTATCCCTAAATCTATTGCCTTGGTAGTCTTGTAGAATAGGTAAGAAGGTATACTCGACGAAAGATGGTGTAAAATCTATTTTGAAACGACTGGTAAACAATAGTATATTTTATAACGAGGGACTAAACGAAGCCATAATATACCCGAGGTGGTTTCACTCCCGAACTTGCGAGGGAGTCAATGAAAGCGAGGGTATATTAAATTGGTGTTTAGTCTCGAGGTGAAAACTGTACTTTTCACTTCGAGTGCGAGAAAAATAGTCATTTAAAATCGAACCAAACACTCGACAAAAATTCTGAACTGAGCGGTCAGTTTTTTTCTTTTATCAGGTCAGTCACAGATTAACAATTTAAAACAACACAAACTCTCAACATTTTCGCAATGAAGATGATCCACCCACACTCCACAGATAATTAGTACCTACATTACTGCAGCGGCTAGCAACAGAGGCATTGCACATACTTTTCAAAATCAACGATGCAAACAAACAACACTTCATTTTTCTCGCGTTGAAGAGTTCATTTGTTTTTTTGTTTCAAACTCAAACTCAAATCATTTATTTCAATTAGACCATTACGGCACTTTTGAATGTCAAAAATACAAAACTAAATCAAAGCTACAGTCACAGTCACAAGGCATAATAACTTGAGAAAGTACTGTAGTTGCCCATTCCCTTTTTTTTTTTTTTTTTTTTTTTTTTTAGGATGGGAAATCATCAAATGACTTCTCCCACTCTGGGCGGAGCGGGAGGGAGTGTCAGACTTTTACTGACTAAAACACATCCATGTTCCTTCCTCACCCTTTATGTTCCGGGGCCGCGGTATCTCTTTCGAACAGGCCCGCATCCCCGGCAGGCTTCGGCCCTTGCGGGCCCCTCTCTTATGCTGACATCTCTTTGAGGCGCGCGTGGAACACGAACGCGCCGTCGACACGGCCTGTCGTCTTTAGACGGACGGACGGCTAGCTAGCCCATAGCCAACCGTCCACAGGCCCGCGTCTACGGTGGCCGGTAGCCACCACGTGGCCCCCGACGCCCGGTGCGTCTCCCGCGGCGGCCGGGAAGAGAGGATCTCTCCCTCTCTCGTTCCGCCACCTCCTTCGCTAGCATGACTGCTTCGCAGAAGTTGCCCATTCCCTAACGTAGATCTCTATGGAGAAGACCGGGCAAGAAACTCCATGGACACTCTTTTAAATCAAAATATTGTTACAAAATCTTGGTTACATCATTCATGTTGTGATTATACATATGTGTGAGAACGATGTAGACAGACGTGCACATTAAGAGCGTCCAGAGAAAAGATGAAATCAACAACTTAAAAAATAAATAAATTAAAATTAACCGTGGCAGCTGAGAGTTGACCAGTCTCAATTGACAGCGCCCGTTCACGAACATGACGCATGTATCAGCACCATTCAGCTCAACCATATTGAAGGGAACTAAATGACCCGACACACCCGCCACCATCACCGAGACATTTGAGTGAGCATGACATTCTCTCAGCCGCCAAGGCTTATTCAAGTCAGAAAAAATAAAATAACTAGATGTAAATGGTGGCTTTACAGTACATAGTACTCACACATGCGCTATGAAGTTATATAATACTAATATATGGAATCTATACAATGCAAGGATCTTTTTTACAATCTTCTGCAGCTTCCACAATAACTTGACTGGGAATCAATTAGTTTACTCCTATGGTTGTGGAGCAGGACCGGCATTGAGCCAAGCATTTTTATCATCTATGTAATCCACCAACTTATAATACGCTTGACTACATAGTGTGCGTTTTATACAAGATTTAAACTTTGTCTCATTCAGTTGAAGAATGTGGGGAGGGATTTTATTGTAACATTTTAAACAGTACCCCATGAAAGTTGAATCTACTTTAGCAAGCCTGAAACCTGGCTGAACTAGTTGATCCCTATTTCTAGTACTATAGTGATGTCTGTCACCTCTTTTATTGAATAAATGCAGGTTTTTCCTAACGTACATGATGTTTTCATAGATATATTGACAAGATACTGTCATGATATTAATTTTCTTGAACAGCTCTCTTAGAGAATCACGTCGACGTAAGTCATATATGGCTCTGACGGCTCTTTTTTGCAGAATAAATATAGACTCGATGTCTGCAGCCCGTCCCCATAGTAAAATACCGTATGACATAATACTGTGAAAATAACTATAATAGACTAGCCTCGCGGTATCGACATCAGTAAATTGACGGATTTTTCTAACAGCATATGCTGCTGAGATCAGCCGTCCTGCAAGAGATGTTAAATGAGGGCCCCATTGTAGCCTTGAATCGAGCGCGATTCCCAAGAAAACCGTTTTATCGACAAATTCTAGTTTCTCTTGATTCAATACTATGTCACAATCACTACTTTTGACATTTGGTAGAGCAAATCTAATGCACTTAGTTTTTTTCCCATTTAGAACTAAATTGTTTGCGGTAAACCAATCATGGACCTGCAGTAAGGCGTTATTTACGTCGTCAAGATTAGTGGCACGTCTGTTTATCCTAAATATTAAAGAAGTATCGTCTGCAAACAACACCGCTTTCTGTCCGTTTAATAAACCGCTTTCTGTTTGAAAAAATAAAACCTTTGATAAGGTACTCTTTTGTTACCATGTTTCAGAGTAAAAGATTGTTCCATTTTTAAATTAGGTACTTTTACTCCCTAGGGAATAAATGGTCACTTTAATCCCGCTTCGTAGGGCTATATTGGCGTGCTTTTAGAGCATGAGAAGTGAAAAAGGCCTTTTGCTCTGCAGTGTGATAACATTAGCGTGCATGAATTATAGTTACGTGTAACGCGACTAATGCGAGATGCCCCCCGTCTACACCCATCGCTCTCGTTGTTTGTGGTAACCCACAAACAACGAGAGCGATGGGTGCAGAGGTGGGGGGGGGGGGAGAGTGGGGTAGTGGATGATGATGATGAAGCAGCCGAGGTATTCAATTAGAATCCTAGATACGAGTATATATATTCACGGCTGCCTAATATAACAAACGCGACGTTGCGTTGGACGACTTCTCACTAGGTCAATGTGGCGACACTTGGGGGAGGCTTATGTCCAGCAGACACAGTCACAGTCACAGTTATTGACGTCTTTCGACCGAAATGATGATGATTATAGCAACTGTATAACTATATTTAGCTTGCTACAAGATTGCTTACCTCGAACACAAAATACGAGACTTTGGATGTGGAGCTGCGGTGGACACCGATAAACAATATACAGTATAAGAGTGGTGATTTAAACGAGGTCCATTCGTCCTGTTCTCTTTTTGAATCACTTCCCTTCTGTCTCCACTGTCACATGACAGTTAACCCTGTAAACGCCTAGGTACGTGAAAAGGTGTACGTGCGACCGCTTTCTACGTGCCGGACCGCTGTCAAAAGCAATTGATCATTTTACATCGACGTTGAAAACCGTTATTACATAAACGTGACCACGCTAAATTTTATACCAGGGCCCCAGAGCTCGTGGAGTTCTATTGATTTGAAATTAAGGAAGTTTCTTGGGTATTAAAAATGTATGAAACTGTAATATTTTGCGTGATCATGCTATTAGCGGAGGTTTTTTTGGCTAGTGGTGGAAAAAACTAGGCGTTCTGAATTTTTATAGTAACGTATGTTATAAAATTACTACAAAGCGTTTAATAGTTAGAATATAAACATTTTATTCGCCGAAAAAACCGGTGTTACCAGATAAAAAAACTAGTGATGTGTGCACAAACTATATTTTGCCTGTTTACGGCATCACGGGAATGAGTATGACCTACTTACTTATTAATGTATAACTAATTTTTACATTAATAAGTAGGTAAAAAATTCTTGTGGAGAGAAAAACAATTTTCTGTCAGCCATTTTCACAGTTTTATATAACTATATTTGAATTGATTGAAAATTGTTATACACATTCTCTTACCCTTATCCCAGTTTATTCTGGGTTGGCGCAGCATGTCTGCTTCTACACTTCTATATTACTCGTCATGTCACATGAAGATTGTAACATAGATACAAAATATTTTTAGACAAGCAGACGTCACGCGGTTTCACCCACGTAGTTCCCATTACGGTGGGAGTACGGGGACAAAATATAGCCTATGTTAAGTACTCGCTGATAATGTAGCTATCCATTGGTGAACGAATTTTTCAAATCTGTCCAGTAGTTTTTAAGCTAATTCGTTACATAAAAAAATATAAATCTTTCCTCTTTATAATATTAGTATAGATTTAATTAAGTCATTATGATGATTACAGTGAAGTGCACACAGCTGAAATCAATTAAGACTTCTAATCAAAGCATACTTGAATGTCAATATTAATATTGTCAATATCAATTGGAATTCAATATCACTGACACTAACATAGTTAACATTATAATTAGTATAATGAGTTTAAGGCCAAACACAGTATATGCCAGGCTTTCTCGCCTGCACATCGTGCACAATTAATTACACTCTCCAGGACTTAATGAGGCAAACGATCGAGCTGATCAGGTCGCTACGTACTGGACAGACAGAATCTGAGTCATCGATTCTGGAAGAAAAAGAAGTTACTGTATTAGCCTACTCGTAGCCATTTCCCAACTAGGCAGTCAATCCATGTAATATACTAGTATTCAGCTGCATTCTGTTAGACTGGAAGCCGACCCCAACATAGTTGGGAAAAGGCTGATGAACATAATATAATAAACACCGTGTTCCTGAGGATATACATTAATTTTGAATAATACTTCTATAGGTCTTGTTAAACATATCGTACAAAGGAAGTAGTAGTTTAAATGGCATAGTTTTTAAGTTATTGGTAATTTAAGTTAAACCAATTTAATTATGTTGTGCTGTGAGAAAGAGTCTTTATTTGTGAGATGTTGCCACTTTGTGCAACCATAACTATCACACTGAATTTAGAAGACTGAAACTGATTTCTGTTTTTTTTTTTTTAAGTTAGAGGCAGTTTGTGTTGTGTTGTGATAAAATGAGTTTGTAATCTAAGATGAACACGATAAGTCTTTACTTTAAAAAAAAGGTAAAAAAAAAAATAGTAAAAAATGATCAATTTCATGGTCTGAATAACATACCGAAGTTAATGTATAACCTCAGGAACACGGTGTATAGAATCGAACCATATATAAACAATTTGCCTACACAACCCTCAAAAGCTTACCTAATATAATAAAGTAAATACGGCTTGGTACAGCCACGACGTAGATATAAATCTCACAAAGATTGGATCCCTGATGTTTTTGTTAGTAATCAGCTTAACCTGGATTTTTGTTATCCACCTACGTGGTTACGTGGCTGTGGGTTTGTTAGTTTGACGGATATAGTGGGCGGAGTAAGTAGATACATAGTTCAGGTGTTATGTGGATTAGGTAGCATCTTTGGTATAAAAAAACAAAGTTGTAAAGCTCACAAATCTTATTGGAACATCGTGAAACCTTACAATGTAATATACAAACAACACCATGCCTGTATTTTCCCGAAGGCAGCACACATTCAGACTCCAGGCTCTAATTGAGTACACGGTGGAGGTTTGCCCCGCATGGGCGGAGCACCGCCGTGTCCTCGCAGCGGCGATCGGCGGCGGCGACCTCTCGCGTCCGGCCCTGGTTCAATCCAAGGTCCGAAGCGAGACGGAATGGGAAGCTGTCACCTCCTTCTGCGAAGCAGTCATGCTAGCGAAGGAGGTGGCGGAACGCGAGACGACAGGCCGCGTCGACGGCGCGTTCGTGTTCCACGCGCGCCTCAAAGAGATGTCAGCAAAATGAAGGGGTCCGTGAGGGTCGAAGCCTGCCGGGGACTGTTCTCTGCGGGACTGTTCGAAAGAAACCGTTGCCCCGGAATATAAAGGGCGAAAAAGAAACATGCATGTATGGGTTTTAGTCAGTAAAAGTCTGACACTCCCTCCCGCCCCGCGTAGAGCGGGTACTATTTGATGAAATGTCATCCGAAAAAATAAATAAAAATAAAATAGGCTCTAATACTCAGTGAGTGACTTCTGGTGGTAAAACCCGATTTTGGAATCGAACCCAGGTATGACGCTCAGCAGTATCTCTTGAGACCACTAACCGAACAAAGAAAGTCTGCATCTACATTGAAATGAATGGGCTCATGTTCTCTTCTTAGTCGAAACACTAATTATTTTAAAACTACAAAGAAATAATCAACGGCGGGCCCTTACAAAGTTTCAATACCAACTCGACCCTAATGTATGAGACAGCTGATTATTTTTTGACGATTACGATGGTGGTCCCATGGAGAAAGTGGTTCAATTTGATGCTCAGTAGCACACTTTTCCATTTGACTATGTACCCATTCTATTACAAGTTGTATAAACAAACGCAAATAGCACACTATTTTAGGTAGATAAAGTACCTAATTTGCACACAACACACCAGGGCCTCAGAGATACCCATTAGCCGATCACGTTACCCGTTTATACCCGTAATTTAGTAAATATCTCAAGAAAAATTTCAAGCTTGGAAGCTAAAGAAAAATTGCCCCGATGCTGCTCGCCTGGTATAATTTATCCATATACCCCTCCTCACGGCCATAAGGAAGGATGTGACATATCCACATACTCTGAAATAATAGTGAGGAAGCTGCAAGCGCTTTACGTAACATTTTTAAAAGTTATGGAATAGAAGTAGTTTTTAATAGTTGTTAGAAATTTTGGATATTATGGCGTGTGAGCGTCATCTGCCTGTATATGAGTCTAGGGAACATCTCCCACCCCTGATGAGTTAGTTACCTACACCACAATAACCAGTATTGTATAATCAAGCTTGGTGGTTTCCGCAACTCTATGTACGTCTCACACGTATTTTGAGTAAGTTTGTGGACAAATTGACAAATTACATAAAACGGGCCAAGTGCGAGTCGGAAGGGTTCCGTAGCAGATTGATGAAAGGTAAATTGCTGTTTACGATTTAAGACGTATTAAAAAAAAACTACTAACTAGATCTCGTTCAAACCAATTTTCGGTGGAAGTTTACATGGTAATGTACATCATATATTTTTTTTAGTTTTATCATTCTCTTATTTTAGAAGTTACAGGGGGGGGGGGGGGGACCCACATTTTACCACTTTGGAAGTGTCTCTTGCGCAAACTATTCAGTTTAGAAAAAAAATATGTTAGAAACCTCAATATCATTTTTGAAGACCTATCCATAGATACCCCACACGTATGGGTTTGACGAAAAAATAATATTTGACTTTCAGTTGTAAGTATGGGGAACCCCCAAAATTCATTGTTTTTTTTTTCTATTTTTGTGTGATAATCTTAATGTGGTTCAATACATCTACTTACCAAGTTTCAACAGCATAGTTCTTATAGTTTCGGAAAAAAGTGGCTGTGACATACGGACGGATAGACAGGCAGACAGACAGACAGCCAGACAGACAGACCGACAGACAGACAGACAGACAGACATGACGAATCTAGAAGGGTTCCGTTTTTGCCATTTGGCTACGGAACCCTAAAAATACTAGGCCCGACTACGGCAAAGCCTATTTAAAAGGAAGTGTTATGATAGTAAGTATGTTTGTATTTACATATGTTCCACCGTTAGCGTCTAAATTATTTATCTGATTTTGTTGAGTGAGGTGTCAATCGATTCGTTATTATGGCCCCGGTAACATACTATATATATAGGCTACATTTTATTCAGTAGTCGGGTTTTTAGGGGTAGTATACAACAAAAAATCTTGTTAATTAAATAAACATAAATAGTTAAAGTGAACTTATATATTGTCTCTTACGGGATATCTTCTGTGATTATTTGTTATTTTGAGCACGCGATATTTCGACGCTGTTGCAAGCACCATGATCGCGGGTTGACATAATATAAGGGTTGTGTTATAAATTTAGTTTTAAACCGTGAAAGCTTAAAACAGTGTTAGTTAACGTGAATTACATAATATGAAGCAAGAATTAAATATTTCTTGGAGATTATTGTCTTGAAGTCCTCTTTAATGATAGATAATATATCTTCATGCCATCTTTCTTATTCGCAGTTACATTAAGCCAACATGGGCCATTGTGTAGACGAGTCATTACAGCAATTTTCCACACACTGAATACTGGTACATGTGGTGTAGCTAACGACGTCTTATATAACGTCATAACTATGACGTTACGTCTTAATGACGTTTAATGTTAACGTCATTGCCGCTTGACACAAGCAGAGTGGAAGCCGTGGTCTAGGATTAAGATAGCAAGAGAATAATTGCAAGTCTGGGATGACATTACCTGATGAAATCGGGACTGCAGTCGCAGGAGTAGCTTCGGATTTCGATAACGTTACAATATTAAATACTATTATTTCTAATAAGCTAGTTTCCACCATCAATCAATTGCAAATCTATTTAGTCCGTCTGTTAGAGTATTGTAAAATAATGGACACGTATTTTTTAAATTTGTACATCAATGAATATTGACATAGACAAAACGCATCAAAGCTCGGGAGTGGGGTCGTGACGTCAGAACGCACGAAAAATTATACAACGGCGTGACGTATTGAGAATTTTAAAAGCGTAATTTTGGTTTAAGTAACAAAAGAAAAAAATACGGGTCAAATATTTTTTGATAAAGATTTTTTTAGTTGACAAGCCTATTGGCAGTTTTGATAGTGACGAATGAAGGAAAATGAATTGCACGACATGAAACAAATTGCTCTTGTTACATTAATCTTTCAGAATATGAAATTTGTTATGAAAATTAATAGCGTAACTCTATGACCGAGTTACGGCAAATGTGTGTTTTATAGCTTCCAACTTTACCCATGTTCTTTTTCCCATGGGTCACGGGGTTCATGAGAAAAAATATGTGTTTATCTGTACGTTTGTATAACGCCAGTATTTTTGTCGATCAAAGATCGTTCATAGGTATAGCTATAAAGTATATGGCTAAGCCTATATAGTATAGATATAGTCTATAGTATAGGCCAACTAATAAAACAACACGCCTATAATCCCCGAAGGCCTTATAGTACACCAACATTTTGCCAGTTATGTCTAAGAGTCATGGAATAGGGGAGCAAGCCTATTTTTTGCCATCAACCGGGCACATATCCAGACTCGGTGGTTGCTACTTAGAATTCCCTGATGGACAAACCCCAATAACAATTTGGCCGATCCTGAAATCGAAACCAGGACCTCATGCACTGCCCAATTGCAACCACTAGACCAACGAATAAAAACGAAACCTCCAATTTTAAAATAACAAAGGAGGAGACAAAGAATCACCTTGTAAGACACTCAATCTTCTCAGAATCATCCCACAGATTACGCGCTCTAATCCGAAGACCTTTAAGAAGTTTAATTGAAAAGATTAAAGTATCATCCGGACGTATTTTTAGCGCTTCGCTTGCTTGTCCGGGTCTTCTTTTTGAGGCTGGCCATCTTTTACGTAGTGTTCGAAGTTTTTCTTGACTGTGTAGGACGTGTAGCAGTGATGCCTAGTGGTGTTACCGACTGCCAAGTCATTGGTCTCAAGTTTGAACCCATGACGCACACCTCTGATTTTTCGGATTCATGAGCGTTTAATTCTTATTGCTTCGGTGAAGCAAAACATCGTGAGGAAACCAGCATGCCTACGAGACCTTCCTATTTCTTGACAGCATATGAACCCAAGTCAGAGGATAAGAATTCTGACACCAGGCACTAACCACACGATAAAGACTACAGTTTTAATGTTCAGTTTAGACAACTGACTTGTTGTATAGAGTATCGGGCTGGAGTCCGAACTCCACATCTAAATGTCTATTTTGCCTATGGTACATAATTAAGACCTTATTTCAGTACCGAATTTGCAGAAGTTTTTTTTTGTCTAATAAAAATTGTGAAACCCACATGGCGACTAACACGGTGAGTGTTAATCAGCTGCATCCGGTTAGATTGAAAGCCGACCCCAAAGTAGCTGGGAAAAGGCTAGGCAGATGTCTGCCAAACTTTTTACTCCCCACAAAATGCAAAGCCCTTTGGCCTTCGTTTACAATCAATTTAATCTTATCAGAAACCATTTAGAAATTTAATTGAAAAGTTCAAAGTATTATCCGCAAGATTTACATTTTCCATCTTTCTCTGTTCTGTAATTCGTAAGAAGTTCGCTAAGCTTTACACCGGGACGTAAAACCCAAGTTACATACTAGAAACTTAGGTCTTAACTCTTGAACTCTCATGTTCTCCTGGTACGAGATCAGGTAATTAAGTACAGGTATCAAACTGAATTGACACTAAGGTCCATGTTCACCGAGAAGACAACAGTCTGATTATCTAGAAACAGCTGTCAATGTGACATGTTCCCATACAAAAATGTGTTTTAAACAGCTGTTTTTTGATAATCGTCTGTCATCTTTTTGGTGAACATGGACCTAAGAGTGGATAACTGTGTCACTTGTGTTTTAGAAGTTGGTCAAAGTGGCCATAACAGCACCCTAATTTATGCTCTCTGAGTGACAAAAAAAAAATCATTTACGACTTTTGCTCGCAGCTTCGCTCCGCATTAGTATATGGAAATTAACTCACGGAAACGTTTTAAACGTAGCATTTGACACTAGGAGATAATGAAGTTTCCCGGTAGTGAGAGAATTTAATAAGAAATCGGATCTGGAGTTCCAAAGATTCTATCGATCTCTTGGTAATATTAGTACAGAAACGCACAGGTTATTTAAATTAAAACAAAGGTTTTCCGTATTTTGTGCTGTTTGTAATGCTAGTCACGTAAGCAAAGCATTTTTTTTATATGAAAATATAAATATTTATGGAAGAGATTAACGGGTTTTTAGCTTGTCGCAGTCCTAGATTAGACGCCAGGCGTAGTCGTCTCCAGAGGCGAAGGATTCTTGAGGTTTTTTTTATTTTTTGCATAGGACTACTTTCATCTGATGATGATGTTATTGTGTATAATTAAGGATACGTGAAACAGTGTTTGTAGGATACGCATACACATTCTACGATAAAAAGTGGCCGCCTATTTTAAAACAGGGATCTTTAAACTTTAGAAAAGGCTGGTAAAATAGGGAATTCTTACAAAAGAACAACAAGCCGTATATTTCATCTGAAACAACCCACTTAACAGGTGCGTTTCCCACTCCACCTTACCTCCAAGATAGCCTTTTAAAAGTAACGTAGCGTTAAAACAAATTGTCTATGGGCGTACCATAAAAAACTAAATAAGTACCTCCCTACGAAACGGTTATCGTTGGTACAACACTAACTTGCTGTAATGGCCGACATTTTGGCGGGGAAATGGTTCTGCGCCTCATATCCTTCAGTGTGAGAGTATTATTCTTTTGTTTAATTAATGGCTGATCACTACGTTTCATAGATAAATATGTTCTTCTTCTTCGTCAAGTCGATGATTTCCCCTTTTTTAAATTAAATTATTAAATATTTACATTTATTAATTACAGATATGTTTGATACTCTGCCAGACTGTTCTCCAGTGATATTGCTACGCATGAGGTCCTCGATTCGATTATCAGGACGGGCGAATTGAAACTAGAACTTTAGTGTGTCACTGAGGGGGCCTACTGAAAACCAGCGCTGAGTGTTTTACACCCAGCATATGCTGAGTTGGTAACCCTTTCGTTATGGGCATGCTCAGCGCAGTTGAGCTGTTTTAATGAATTGCTAAGCTGTTTGTTGTTATAATGTATATGTATGTGCTGCTCTATTGTGTTGCTGCTGTTCATTAACAAATAAATGATTATTCTATTCTACGAGTATTCTATTCATTATGAATTTCTCAGTAGCAGTCACTGAGTTTGGAATTGTGTCCGGTTGACAGCAATATGCTTGGGACTTTTACATAGGACTTCAGACATAACTGATACTATTAGGCACATCTTTGCCTAGCTCCTCGGGAATACAAAACAAAACAGACGTGCTGTTATGTTAGGTAATGTAAATTATAATCTCTGCGTTTCAGAGATATGGTAATTTGATAGTTATGTAGTTCTTTTCGTATAATTTAGTGCTGCTGAAGATCCTTCATTTTCATACGTATGGCCTCTGCCTCCATAATCTTTTACTGCGCGAGAATAATTACTGCATGCTCCATATAGTCTGGGCTTTAATGCAGCGGCAATGTGTCAGGGTCTGAAAGTAATCACGTCAGCTGTCTGGTAGGTATAAGGTATATTTTATACCAACGAGGACTGTTTGTTACAGTGTTCGTGATTTCCATTCATCATCATTCTCTTGCCCTTATTATCACAATTCATTTGTGTTGTAATTTTGTTAAATAGAAAAGAAAAGACGTGTTTCTTCAGTTATGTTATTTTATGAAGTATCAGGTAACCTAGTTACATAGAATAAGAAAGAATTTTGAATACAGTATAAGGACATTATAAAGCCAGTATTACAACAATTTGGGGTCGGCACAAATGACCAGGGACTCAAACTGTAACCGTAATAATGTGTTTTTAGCACTGTTTTTAAAACAGTTTCAACAGAAAAACACTTTTAGATGTCTCAGATACAATAATGTTACCGAATCAAACTGTAACCTTTTATATGTGTTAATAAGTGTTAATATGTGTAACTGAAATAATCAGTTTTACAACAGACTGCGACTAGATTTCGTCTATCCAATGGCAACGCTGAGTTTACCTGTTAAACATTTATTAACAATGTTAAACCTTTTACATGTGTTAATATGTGTAACTTAAATAATCAGTTTTACAACAGACTGCGACTAGATTTCGGCTATCCAATGGCAACGCTGAGTTTACCTGTTAAACACTTATTCACACTGTTAAACCTTTTATATCTGTTACAGATATGTTACACTTTTGTAAGTGTTTTGGGTTAACACATTGAAAACACATTTATAAGTGTTACATATTTGATTCTGTTACCAATTCAACATGTAACACTTATAATTCTGTCATCTTTATGGAGGTGTTTTTAAGTCCCTGGGCACAACATATCTTCTTGTTCCATACTTCTCTATCAGTCGTCATCTGATCCCGTCATCACAGTTCATCCATCGTTTCTTTGGACTTCCTCTACTCTTATACACATCCACATTCATACTCAAAACTTTCCTCACAACATTTTCCTCATTCCTCCGTGTTACATGCCCATACCTCGATCTCGTGATCACGTGATTTCCGATCATGAGGCTGAGATATACATATTGCTTAGCAGCCATTTTGGCTATGGGTTATTTCTGAAACCAAACGGACAGCTGTCAAACGACAAGTATAAGTATACAATTCAACAAACTTATCTGTGCATGCGGGTAAATACAGAACTATAACATAAATGCAGCAAGCTTGACATGTCGATGCAAATTTTCTTGACAAGCATAGTAGGTGTCTTCTTAAACTGCATATTGAAAGTGGTCATACACTACCTTACAATTATAAGGCATATATTTGAATGGAGACATTTTCATCGGCAGACAGGACTTAGATAGTTTGTGTGTGTGCTCGCAGCCGAGTCTGAATTCAAATCGGTATCATATTCCTTCCCATAGATTGTTTGCATCATCTCTAATTTTTCACGCCAACATCACATTTATCACAGTTACACACAGTGTCACAGCTTTATTTCTAAACCTTTCCCAACTTCGAATACTTTTTTTATCAGTCTCAACTCTTCAACTGAATTCAAACTGTCCATTGCTCCATATGAATGGTTCTGTTATCCCGTTGATCGTTCCTGGACACTGCTAATCCATCATGTTCTACAGCGAGCGATATAAAACCCTTTTCCAAGTTATCAACGAATCGTTATGACGTATCGAGGCGTATCGATGTCAGTAGCCGCCATGTTGTTTTTTTGACAGTTATGATTCTTTGTTTGAAATTGTATCGCGGTGTTTTCGTGATTAATGTCAAATATTTTTATCGGTTTCCTGGTTACAGACTTCGAAGTATTTTCTGTTTTGGTTTTGACATGAAACTTACTAAACAGAGAGGACCCTTATATTTATTTATTTATTAAAACTTAATGCACATAATGTAATACAAAGGCGGACTTAATGCCTTGGGCATTTTCTACCTTAGGGTGATGCAGAGATAAAACAGTAGGTTCCCAATTAGCAAAGCTACTACTACTGCGTATTACCGTTAATTACTTTTACATCCAACTTCCTACTTAATATTATAAATGCGAAAGTATGGATAGATGTTTGACACTCTTTCACGCAAAAACTACTAAACTAATTTGGATGAAATATAGCACACAGATAGCTTATAACTTCTATTAACACATACGATACTTTTATCCAGGTAATATGATCTCGTGGGACAGTAATCGAACTCCATCCGTGCGAAGCCGTGTGCATAAGTTATTCGGTTAAACAAGCCATTTGGTTTACAGTTTAACCCACATATCCACCACACATTGTAAAATGTAAACCAAATAGCTTATTTGACCGTACCTACATAATTAAACCTCCGTTCGTACCCGAGGGTATAGGCAGAAAATACGGAACACCTCCTGCTACAATCCTTACATACCCAGTCATTAATTTCTAACTTGTACTTTGAACATTAAACAATGATGAATTACCTATTTATTTGCTGGATTGGGTTTAAAGATACCATACCCTTAAAGAAGCCGAAAGGCACTTTTTCTCCCCATCGTTAAATTAATTCTTAGCCTTGTAATTACGGAGATATGGGTTCAAAGTTCCATGATTTTCCACATTTTTTTTATTTAAACACAATGTGTTCTTTTAATTCTTATTTTTTAATGTTACGTTTTACTTTACGAAATACCTCCATGACCCCGTTACTATTTAATACATCCTCTTCGGGCGCTTCTTCCAACCAGGAACGCACGTACTCATCGTTTGAGTTTCTGTCATCTATATATTCAGCTTCAGAGTTGTCTTCTTCGGCCCTCTGAAGTGCTATTTGTGCAAGCTCCAACCTAATTTTTAATAAAGCCTCACGGGCTTGTGATTTTTTTCTGTTAGATCGCGTCGTCAACACGTAAAACGTGATTATTAACAAAAAAAAGTTATTTCCCAGCAATATATTTTTCGTCGAGTTACTTATTTTGATGCATAGACTGCTTGGTTTACGGCTTCATAAGGATCTGTTTCCTCCCTGTTTAAAGTAGCATTATATTCGTCTGTGTCCAACAACCGAATACCAACCTACCATACATTCTAACAGCGGAGGCCCAGTGGTGGCAGTACCTAAGTCGTGTGTTCGAACCCTGGCGGGAAACATTATTTTTGTAATTTAATTCATCACCACTACTCTCACAAAACGGTGAGCGAAACCGGCATGTTCTAGAACCAAAAATTGACATGTTACATCTACCAACCCGCATTGGGCCCGCGTCTTGGATTACTGTCCACTCCTTCTGAGAGAGGAGGCCGTTTGTCCCAGCAGTGGGAACATTATAGGCTCATTATGGTTATGGTTATACATTCTAGAACCATCTAAACATATCCCCGTTGTTTTCAGAAGTTGGTTGTCGGGAGTCCGAACCAGCGCAACTGGCGCGGGATCCTCATTGCCCTGCTGGTCATAGTGGCGGTGTTGGCGCTGATCGTGACGTCAGTGGTCCTATTGACCCCGCCTGATGAAGGACCCAGGGTCAAGGGCAGGAGGCTCAGGATACAGGACCTGTTGACGGAGGAGCTGACGCCTGTACGGTGGAATGGGACGTGGATTTCTGGTGAGTTCATGTTTTTGTATTTTTTTTCTAGGGATGTCTTTGGTTAGGTTGAAAGTACCATAGTGATCAAAACTAAAATCATCAATTTTTATCATTAATAAGTTGTAGCAGATTCTTACAGATAATACAATCACATCATCATCATCATTTAAGCCGAAAGACGTCCACTGTTGGACATAGATTGACAGGTCTCGTGCGAATCGCACCCAGCGGACTCCGGCAACCTTCACAAGTTCATCAGTCTATCTAGTGTGAGGCCTTCCAATGCAACGTCTTCCGGTTCGCGGTCGCCACTCCAGAACTTTTCGGCCCCATCGGCCAGCCGTTCTGCAAGCAATGTGCTCTGCCCACTGGCACTTAAGTTTGGCAATTCTTCGGGCTACGTCGATAACCTTGGTTTTCTTCCGGATGTCCTCATTTCTGATTCGATCGCGCAAGGAAACTTCGAGCATAGCCCTCTCCATAGCCCTTTGGGTGACTACGCCTTCTGAAAAGGCCCATTGAGGCCCATCATTATTTATAACTAGAGAAAACATAATTAATTTGATTTATGCATGCATTTATTTATGCTCATTGAGAGGAGGCCGTGTCCCAGCAGTGGGATCATTATTTAAAATAAATAAATAAAATCATTTTATTTCAGGCATTGCACATAATGACATACAGTTCACCCATAGCAGCTACGTATTGATATATATATGTCACCGTAAAATTGTCAAACACGTTATATTACAATATAACGTGTATATCTCTAGCGATATTGTAAAGTCTCGAATTATTGTCAACTGAACATACGGAAGTATCTCTTGCCCCCATAAACGGGATTGGGGCACCCCCCCGTTAGGTTAGTTAGGTTCCTTTAAACCCTGCACCCGGAAATAGGGGCCCCGCGAAGCGGGGCTCCGTCGACTACGCTTTTTAGGGGAATATGAAGTGTTATAAGGTTAGGTTATATTAATCGATATTTCTCAGGAATGGTACAGTATCTTTTCATGAGAGTGGTACCACTGGGCAAGGGGGACCCCTCCTTCTCTCCACACCGCGTGAGTTGACTACCATCGCATGCATTTCACGAAAAATAATGCGTTTTATTGTAAGCAGTATGTTCATTTGACAATAATTCGAGACTTTACAATATCGCTAGAGATATTACAATATAACGTATTTGACAATTTTACGGTGACATATATAAGTGATTGAAGATTAAATTAAATTACATTAAATTAGATTAGATTATTAAATTAAATTAAATTAGCTTATTAATAAACAAAATTATATTCTATTCTATAGATAATTATTGTACAGATAATACTTAAGTTATGCATATGACTTACATCTTACAGTATTATCATTAAGTAATTAAATTAATTCGTCATTATTATAATTCGTCATTATTATTTCCTGGTTCCATTATAGTCAGTGCTGAGATTAAACAACTCGGTTCTAGTCACGAAAATTGTGCGGAATACAGTACTTACAATAATATTTTGAGATTTCAGCAATCGTGTTCGAAATGAAGCTCTAGACCGTCTTAGAACGGAAAAGAAGTCACCCACTCGGTTTTCAAAGAACATACCAGACGCACTACACCACCAGCTCAGGCTAAACATGGCACGAAATGCATTGTTGTACTGTACACGAAGCGAGTTGTAAGCTCTTTTCGTGTACTGGTACCAAAGCTGGCTGGTGTAGAACGCCCGGCAGTAGGTATCGAAAAGTGTTGCTTTCACTTGCTTGGAACAATGTGCAAATCGTCTTGCAAGCATGTTGCTTCTACACGCAATGCTTATTCTTTGCCGCTCCAAATCATTGTCATCCGTTAACTTTTCATTCAAGACATGTCCAAGATATTTAAAGGTGCTAACAATCCTCAATGTACAATCATTTAAAGTGATGGGTAATACAGTATCAGGGCCCTTTCCATACTTAAAAATCATGACTTCTGTTTTCTGAACATTGTACTTCAGCTGGTGAGCAGCTGCATATCGCTCACAAATTCCCAAGAGTAATCTAAGACCATTGGCCGAGGGGCTGAGCAGCACCATATCGTCTGCATAACTCAGGTTGTTTACACTTATGCCGCCAACATTGCATCCGACTCTGGAGCGGCTCAGCTCCTCGATCAACTCGTTGACATATAAGTTAAACAATATTGTGGACGTCACTCCCCCCTGCCTTACCCCACAGGTAAGTCTGTAGGGTCTAGAATAAGCAGTGCCCCACCTAACTTGGTTAACTTGATTGTCGTACCAATATTCCAGTATGTTTACAATATCCCGGGGGACTTTAGTATTACGAATTTTGTCCCATAATATATTATAATTAATAGAATCGAAGGCTCGACTTATGTCCAAAAAACAAGCAAACACTATTATGCACAGTACAGTATACAATATTTATGCACAGTATTTTTAAGAGCAAATATAGCTAAGTCAGTTGACATGCGTTGCCTAAAGCCGAACTGCGCATCACTCAACGGAATGTTATCTTCGTTCAGATGCCGAGAGATGAGGCGCTCAAATATTTTCGAAAGCACTGTTGCCAATGAGATTGGCCTATAATTAGCCAAGCTAGACGAGTCTCCAGTTCTATTCTTTACAATAGGTATCACTGTTGTCTTCATAAAATTATGCGGTAGATAGTTGTGATCAATACAAACGTTGAAAAATGTTGCAACCTTATCAAATAACAATGGCCCCGCAAACAAAATGTGCTCGACGCTGAGCCCGTCGTGGCCCGGTGACTTGCCACGCTTCATGCCTTTAACACACGTGAAAACATCATCTGCTGAGACATGCAGTCGGCTGGTGTCCCGCGTCTGGCAATTCGAGCAAGACCCGAGACTCGGGCCACCACGGGCCCCACTCGACCCATTACATGATGCGGGCGGATTAAACTTATTCATAAACAAGTGGGCAATTTCATCATGGTCCTGACTACCCTCTACAGATACTGGCATACTAGGTCTAAGTTTTAATTTATTAGTCTCTTTCCAGAATTTAACAAAGTCTTTGTTATGCGTGCGTGGCTAGAATGTCCATCTTTATTTTGTTTTCATTCATTTGACACCATTTCAACTTATTTTTAAATTCTCTACGAGTCAATAGCATGTCGTCATACAATTTACCCTGCCTAGGGCACCCATAGAAGTTCCATAACTGAAAACATGCCCTAGCTGTCTCATGAAGGCCCCTCACATGATAGTTCCATCCAATCACCTTTTTCTTTTTATGACAACTTTTACCAATATATGTTTTCAGAGCAGCTTGAGAAATACAGTCAATAATTTGCTCGTAGTACATATCTATGTGTGGCAGGTGATTTGAACCATCACATGCGCGGCCCTTGCATGGAAAGTGCTGCCAGTCATATCCATCAATATTCTTATCACACAGTTCCGCATATTTACGTTTTTGTTCATAACTGCGATTGCCCCAGATAACCTTATTTATTTTACTACAACTTTCTTGCACAGACTTCGGAGCAATAAAATCAATATTAAAATGGCATACAACTATAACTAAACTAAAACTATGCATGCAGTTAATAAACTAATTTGGAAACAATTTACTATTCATAATGTGACATGATATTTTTCAAGTCGTGAGAAACACCGGCACACAACCGGGAAATGTGACAGAAAAAATGGGTGGCCTATACCCAGCAGTGGGAAATTCCTTGCTGATATGATGATGATAATAATGATGAATGTGACATTATACCGCAATTTTTATTAATGACTTGAAACTTATAATCTAGGAACTCAATTTAAGGATACCATAAAAGCATCCACCAATTAATATTTTTGTTGATCTAACTTCTACAGTGCTTTTAAAATACAGGATGTTTTATGATTGCTGGGTCGAGTTTCACATACACAACGTGTAGTGTAGCTATCAGTTCTAGGTATCTACAAATTGATATTTCCTTTGAACAAATCTGTTAAAACTCGGTTGTTTATTTAACAAAATTGTTGTTGTTTCAATATTTTGTTTCATATCAAAAGAGGCATTTTCCGCTTCGTGTGCGAAACCTCACGTGTAGAGGAAAACTACAGTTTATTTACAAAATGTTATACTTTTACGTAGACGAAAGCTCCCATTCAACCATTACTTATTTACAAAAGCAAAAAATAAATATAATCTTCTTATTAGTGTTCCGTCCACAAAGAAGTGCCTTTTTATGTTTCTTCGATATTTGTTTTATGAACAAACTTTAGCGATACAGATTTCTAAGAAAATACTTACAAAAAAACTAAGGATCCTGTGAAAATAACAACGAAAGAAACGAAGATTTATCGCCTTTTAGTCGAAACTGGCATACTAAATCTTGTGTCTAGGTATTTTGTTCGTGAACCTTTGTTATAATAATATTGATGACCTATTTTTAAAGAAGAATAGGGTTAGTATAATAGACGAACTTTCTAAAGGATTCGAAAATGTTTTATTTTTATTTGTGAATGGATCGTTGACAGTTAGAGAGAGTGAAATAACAAAAAAAATAGTGTGTGTTGCATGTGTGTATTGGAATGTGAATGAAAGTGTGGAGATATTTATGTGGGGGCGGTACATTAATAAATAAATCAAATAAAATAAAAGAGCCTTATATGTCTTACTAATTAATATGATTATTTCTAATTATCTGCTAGTATTTATGTGTAAACTTATACTTTATGTTTATAGATTTAAATAATTTACTATTTATGTAGGAACCCCTCGTTCTCGAAGGTGAAGGCCTCCTCTGGAGATTTCCAAGTATCTCTGTTCTTCGCTGTCTCCATCCACTGATTGCCAGCCACCATCGTCCAGCTGGTCTGCCTCTCTTTCTGGTGCCTGATGGGCCCTTGCAGGATGTTAACCTGGCGGTACATCTGTTATCTGTTAGTCTGGCTATGTGTCCAGCCCAACGCCACTTAAGCTTTTTGCATTGAGTCAGAGCGTCTGAAACTTATGTCTTCTTACGAATTATACTATGAGATATTTTTTGAATTCTTTTGATTTTTAAAATACTCCTCTCCATTCCTCTTTGACACGTCCAGATTTTTGCTTTTGCTTGATGTGTGAACTTCCAAATTTGGCTAGCGTAAGGGGCAGTACCATTGTGTAAATCAGTGTTCCACCAACTCTTTCTGTTCGAGGTACATCTAGAAAATCCGAAGGAGGTACACCAATGAAAAAAAACAATTTTATATAATGTTCATCGTCATCATCAGTCTAAGGAGCTCGTGGCTAAATAATAACAGCCTATCGGGCCGATCTTTA
Organism: Xestia ashworthii; assembly: GCA_950022955.1. Lineage (NCBI taxonomy): Eukaryota > Metazoa > Arthropoda > Insecta > Lepidoptera > Noctuidae > Xestia > Xestia ashworthii. The sequence continues at coordinate 17,174,286 of OX465560.1, read as the reverse complement.
GGTTAAGCCGTACTTGCCTAGGTTGGCCTGTGGATGGTGACCACCCTTACATACCGAGTTTCCTCGTAAATCACGTTAAGCTGTTGGCCCTGGCTGTCATTTATCCATCTTTAGCAGTTGTTACAGGTGGCCCAAAAATTATGACAACCAGTCTTACCAAGTACTATCGTATTACCCAGTACTAACTGGGTTTTGGAGGTCGCTTCATGTAAAATACTGGTATTCAGTTGCATCCGGTTAGACTGGAAGCCGACCCCAACATAGTTGGGAAAAGGTTAAGCAGATGATGATGGTCATCATCAGCCTACAGCAGTCCGCTGCTGAACATAGGCCTCCTCAATCGCACGCTATTCAACTTTATTCTCAGCAACTCCTCATAATATTAATCAACATATACAGGGTGTAAATCAGCTCATCACGAAGCCGTCAACCAAGCATTCTGTACAGCAAACTAAGTATCTTAATGTAACGCACTCAAGACATTGTGCTGATGGATGGATTGAATATAGTACGGGGGTCGTAGAGATATTTAAAGAAAAAATCATGCGATAAAAAGTTGTGTTTTAAAAAAAACTTGTCAAAATCTTGCAACTGTGACCCCCAATATCTCCGTAACTAGAAAGTTCCCACGTATGGTGTAGAACAAAGAAATGATCGGAATGACGAGGAGAACAAGTGCCTTTTGTATTCGTTAAGAGGTGTTTTACACCCTTTATTAGTCATTATCTTCAGTTTTTTATTTATTAAGTACTAGCCGATGCCCGCGGCTTCGCCCGCGTAAAATTATATTCAAAAACCTTCCTCTTGAATCACTCTATCTATTAATAAAACCCGCAAAATCCCTTGCGTACTGTCTATTAAACTTTAAGAGGTAAGACTAGTCATGAACTCGGTAACTGGGTTGTGGTGGATAGATCACGGACATCCGGTTAGATTGGAAGCCGATCCCTGCAAGGTAGGGAAAAGGCTAGACAGATTATGATGATATTAAATAATGATGGTTGTCATCACAATCATCACCACCATGATCGTGATGATTAGTAGGGATGTACATCAATCAAATATTAAAATTTATTATGTTATCCAACTTTTTGTGTAATGAATTAATAATGAATGGTTTGCACAATAAATATTTATACTTTCGAAATGAAATGAATAATTATTTTCTATAGTAACAGAAATCGACGTGGATGAGGTGGAATGCCGAATAAAATTAATTAACAGCTTGATTTTGTATTCTCTTGATTACTTATTTTATACGTTGAGTTTATTTTTTGTTGAAATCCTTGTGATTTCGGGCGAATTTCACAAGTAGAACTGAACGTGATCAAATCATCTAAATCATGATCAAGAGCTGTTCATGTGAATTGTGTCATAATTGTTGAGGAACATTAATACTGACAGCTTAGGGGTCATAAACAGGGGTTTAAAACTGTAAGACAATCACTTCAGATACAAACCTGACATCCATCATCTGCCTAGCCTTTTCCCAACTATGTTGGGGTCGGCTTCCAGTATAACCGAATGCAGCTGAATACCAGTATTTTACATGGAGCGACTACCTATCGGACCTCCACGATACGATACCTCTTGGTAAGACTGGTTGTCAGACGTTTTGGCCCCTGACTACCTGTAACGACTGTCAGAGATCTACAAATAACAGCCGGGGTCAAGAGCAGCGGTGGCCCAGTGGTGGCGGCCCCGACTTACGAACAGTAAGTCGTTGGTTCGAACCCAGGCAGGTGCATTACTTTGTGTAATTTATTTCATCACCACTGCTCTCAAAAACGGTGAAGGAAAACATCGTGAGGAAACCGGCATTTCCTAGAACCAAAAAATCGAAGACATGTGACATCTACCAAACCGCACTGGGCCCGCGTGGTGGATTATAGCCCATACGCAAAATACGCGCTTTGACGTGGAGTTGCGGACACCAGCCCGTTGTACAATACAATACAGCCGGGGCCAACTGCTTGATGTGCTTTCCGAGGCACGGAGGAAACTCAGTATTTAATGGGTGGTCACCCATCCACAGACAAACCTAGGCAAGCCTTACGTTCAATAAAATGAACTTCCAAATAAAAAATCAAAGGTCTATTTCACTGCCCGAATTTATTTAATACAGTTTAAATTCGACTTAAGACGCCTGCGGAGCATGCGTATTTCATACAAACGTAATACCAAAATAATTTGTAAATTAAACGTATTCCTAAGGTAGTGTGTATTTATTTCGATTGAATTACAGAATATCTAGGTTTCCAAATATATATTTTGATTGGACACTGATTTTTACAAGAGTTATAAGAAAAACAAGTTTTCTATGGAAATTTTAAATTCCTCATATCTCGTCTTTGTATCATTGTCCTCTCAAAAAATATATTTGGGAACATAGATATTCTGTAATACAATCGAAATAAATACACGCTAGCTTAAGAATATGTTTTATTTACAAATTATTTTGGTATTACGTTTGTATGAAATATGCATGCTCCGCCGGCCCCTTAAAACAAAATTTCTGTTAACAAGCTAGTATTTAAATTACACAGAATCAATAATGTAATTACGGTCACCGCTGTACCCTTCTACGAAATCTGACTAATCAACATTTTCCATCAACGAGTTTTCGAAGTCAAACCATATAATTGAATTAGGCATTAACCTAAATTTAGTATAGTTGTGTGTACATATATGAGTATTGCATAAGTGAAAAAGAACAAATCATTTTTGTCACTTTCCAAAAGAATTTTAAATGCTGATGTGTTTCAAAAACTTTTTAGAAAATCAGCCGTCGCTGATTGGCAAATGTTAAGGACTGAATTCGGTGAGCGTATTTAAAGTTTTTCTTTAAAGCTTGAAATAAAAAGGATTCACACTTTCAAACCGAATAAACCCTTAAAATCTGTGGCACAAAACTTCTCCCTAAAGACTTTAAGTCAACCCCACATCGCAGTCTCAAGATGTTTCAAGTATCCTACGTAAAATCTCTGCTTCCCTGACACAGAAACGTCAGGCGTACATAGTGCACTACTCCTAGTACTTAGCAGTGCTATCCCCCCCTCTCTTTAGTAAGTACTACACCTCCATACGAGTCCTACTTTCCTAGTACCTTCGGCGAAGTTTCAAGTGGACTTTAGTGTTGAAATGGTGAATGAAGGTGGGAAAAATCGTTATTTTAGGATTCGTTAAGAACCTGGAACCCTTATTGATTTTTCCTGTCCGTCTGTATGTCTGTGTGTTCGTCCATATGTCGTAGCTTTTTTATTTCGAATTTATTTTAAATTAGTTCAAAGTTTTTCCTTCCTTCAATGTTATTTGTTAACAATACAAAATACTATTATCCAAAAGTGCTAAGCAACAACAAGATGCAATCTTTCAAACAGCGAATGTCAAATAATCTAAAATCCTTTCCTTTATCGGAAAATCCAATTTTATTAAACGGACGTTTTTGTCGACTGCTTTTAGTTCCTCTAACTTTTGCTTACTGAAGACAGGAAACATGTCACACTCTTTGGACACCGTTCTTTCAAACTTGGAAACGCCAGTGCTAAAGTGACCAACCCACTTATATATCAAAATGAAATACATTTATTTATTAATTTTAAATCTATTTTAAACAAACATTTTGGATGACCTTGATGGATCTTAATAAATAACTGAAACAAATCCACAATGTGTTGGATTAGTTTGAGGTATTTAACCGAGTAACTGATTTTTTTAATGTTGTTTGATGCTTTGCACTGTACCAATTTCGTTTCTTTTTTATTTTATTGTTTTTCTCCATATGTTTCCTTTTTATTACTTATAATTACAATTTAACTATTTTAGTTTTGTGTGTTTTGTCCATATGAAACTGTCGAGAACTTACTCCAGTATAAATGTTTGGAGAGAGGTACGTAGATACCTACATACCTCTCTCCAGCTAGACCTGGTTTATCATAGTTTCCGCCAAAGAATTTTGTTTATTGTTCATTCGTATTACATTGTACGAGTCCTCCTGTACGATTTATTTATTTTACTTTATTTATTAATTTTAAAATTATGTAAATTACATCAATTTGTTCTACTTAGTACAAGCCTTAGTTCTAAGATATGTATCAACTGTTTCTAGCTACTTATTGAATACATTACGTCGCAAGAATTAGGTCAGCTTAGTCATGTGAGCTGTGCTTAGTGGTAAGTACCAAAATTACCGGAATATACCGATAACTAATCATTTGGAGTGCATTGACCGCAAGTTCACGCGATGCCGATGGTGCAATTCATCTGGTTGAATTCGCAGAATGCAATCGATCTATGCCTCGTGGCTGACCGTAGGAATCTACATGATGTACTGTCGGGAAAATAATTAGTTATCAGATCCATTATTCTGCACTGCTTTTCTTTATACTGTTAAGTTCGATTCGAACGAAAAGGACGCCGGAAAAGTGATAACATGAAAAGTAAATCAATACGTTATGTGCTAAACGATTAAAACCATCGTTTCGTTTCTATCAATCGTTTAAAGATGCACAAAATGGTGTACTTAACTAGTATTTTAAATAAGTTAACGTTAAGCGAAATTTGTGAGTTTTGGTGCAAGTGAGTCTTAATTGGGAAAAATTAAGAAGGACGACCACTTTTCAACCTTATCTATTACTTGGGGCACAAGGCTGCTTGTCTACAGAGCGAAGAAACGGAGAAACCTTATCCAATAGGATTGCATAGTGGAGCGGAGCTGAGATTTTGGTTATTATTTCTCCGGTCCTGCGCTCCACAGCCTAGCTTCGCTTCATTGTGGTCGACAGCCAGTGAGGTACTCGTAGTACATAATATGGCAGACGATTAAAAAAAACTAATAAATCCGTCAGATTCCAAAAAATATTGGACACATATTTTTTCGACGATACAGTGCGTCGAAAACTCGTGTGACGTTACATTTCGGTACATTTTTTACCGGAAAGTGACATCACAAGCCCCCCCCCCCACTTATGAACTTTGATGCGTTTTTATTAATTTGATGATGATATTCAATATTTTTCGATATTCTAACTGACGGAATAAATAGAATCATATTTTTTAGTCAGCCATCCCTATTGTGGTTGGCTGACTGGAGAATTATTTTATAAATGGCATTCGTTCTTTTTAACCGACTTCCAAAAAGAGGAGGTTATCAATTCGTCTGTATGTTTTTTTTTTTTATTATTTTATACAATTATTTTAGGAATTTATTTTTGTATTCTTCAAACTTACGAATATTTTGAAGCATCGTTTACTATTGCTGATAGAATTTACTTATTTACTACTGTAAAAATAACCATGAAATTCAGACAATAGGTTTGAAAATCATACCAACCTAACCGTAGGGCGCAGCTTTATACCGTTACTCAAATTTATTTGTTCGAGTACAATTTACCTTCAGGTAATACGTCTAGCCTAAAAGCAATTAATTCAGGTATTTACCCTAAAATTAAAGCAGGTAATTTAGGCATTGTTTAATCGATCTAGGTCCGGGTTTTTGTTTGTAGAGGCGTTAAGGTGAACGAATTAATTATACATTTCTACGGGTTACTATTAAATTAAATAGAAATAATGAATTGAATTTACTTGACGTAAATTCATTTTTTTTGTTTTTTTGTTTTGCAATTTGCAGCACAGAGTGTAAGTATGGTGCTGTTCCACAAATGATGGGACACTTAATATCGTGTCCTGCGTGTCCTGTTGATTGTTCACTACAGGAACTGATCGATGCTAGCGAAAGCGCCCAAACTTGTAGTTCAGTTTTGAGCTGACACAATTTAATAATAATAATCATTAGTATGCGCCCGACCCAGTTCTCGTAAATGGTAATATCACGTTGTATTTGGACCGACCTATCACCACCGTCCACCACAGTCCTGCTGTTATTGCCAATATAGGCCTGACATTGTGGTGATAGATCGATTGGAGCGTCGTCGCACAATGATTGTTGATAAAACGGTTCCGCATGACGAGAACCTCGTGAAAGCAGAGCAAGATAAAAAAAACAAATATCTAGATCTGGCTCGCGAGGTTGTCGACATGTGGGATGTGAGTACAGCAGTAATTGTGCCGATAGCCGTGTCGGCCAATGGCTTAATAGCCAAGAGCCTCGACCAACATCTTAGGAGGCTCTCGCTTGGCAGCTGGATCAAGGGCTTGATTCAGAAAGCAGTACTTCTGGACACGGCGCGTATTGTTAGGAGGTTCCTCTCTCAAGAGCCCTGACCACCGGCAGCCCGGACCCTGTTCCCGGCGCTGGTGGACTACTATTTTTTTATGTTTTTTTATATAATCTTATATTAGAATATTTAAAAATGTAAATTTATATGTAAATAACTGAATAAAGGAAATAATCATTTATTTCAGATCATGATCCATAGTTTGTTAGTAATACACTTAGGTATGTCTATGTTAGTAAAATTTATCAAACAATCCATACAATAAAATACCTAAATACATTACAAATAATCAATTCATATATCTATTTCCTGTAGCACTGGAGCCGCCGCTGTGCAAGCGAGTCCCAGGAAAGGGCAGTCTGGCTTATCTGCAATAACCCTTAGGATACCGTTTGCGCTCCCCCACATCTTGCTCATCAGGGATGCTGTTCCCTTCCGCATTATTGCCATCAATTTAGATTGCCATCTACACGCCAAGAAGAAGCACACACATTCATACTCAAAACCTCACAGCATTTTCCCAAATCAACTTTATTTTACACTATAGAACTTCACCTGCGTTCACTTCACTTCGTTCGCAAAAATTGTGATAGTTCCGCCAATTTGTATGATATAAATCTATACTTATCTATCTATATAAAGGGTGTAAAACACCTCTTAACGAAGCCGAAAGGCACTTGTTCTTCCCATCATTGCGATCATTTTTTTTTGTTCTACACCATACCTGGGAACCTTCTAGTTACGGAGATATGGGGGGTCAAAGTTACAACTTTTTGACAAGTTTTTTTTTGAAAAACAGTTTTTTTTTTGTAAGATTTTAACACCTCCACGACCCCCGTACTATTCAATCCATCCATCAGCACAAAGTTTTAAGTGCGTTACATTGAGTTCTACCACAAAACATGATTTATAACCTCAAAAAAAAGTTGTTTCCCAGCAATATTTTTTGCGTAAAGTTACTTAGTTTGATGTACAGAATGCTTTTTTTTTTTAAAGTCTTTATTTATTTTAAGGGGTTTTATCACTTAGTGATAATGTCACCCCCATAACAACTACATTAAACAACTTAACACTAAACAATGGGTAATGCACAGTTCTTATTATAATCATGACCTATTTTTGGTTAACGGCTTCGTGATGAGGTGGTTTACACCCTGTATAAAGGAAAGTCGAGTTAGTTACACTATTTATAACTCAAGAACGGCTTAACCGATTTGACTGAAAATTGGTGGGGAGGTAGCTTAGAACCAGGAGACGGACATAGGATACTTTTTTTTTACTTTTTAGTAGGTAGGTAGTGGGTAGGTAGTGGGTTAGTAGTAGATCAATTTCGATTCAATATTCATAGATGACAGGACAACGTCTGTCGGGTCGGCTAGTAATATTATAAAGCTGATGAGTTTGTTTGTTTGTTTGAACGCGCTAATCTTAGGTTGGTCCCAATAGGAGCTGTGGAGCTGCGGTGGCTTGACCAATAGGAGCGGAGCATGAATGAAAAATGTTGCAAAAACGGGAAATATTTAGTCCTTTTGTGAGCTTTACTCTCTTATGTGATGCAGACGAAGTTGCCTGGGTCAGCTAGTGTAATATAATTTATAGCCTATATTACTTGGTAAATATGTGTAGCATTCTAATGGAGAATTTTTGATATCCGTTGAGTAGTTCTTGAGTTAAATTGTAAAAAAAGTGTCCTCTTTATGATATTAGTTTAGAAAACATAATTTTAAACAAAAATAATTTAAAAAACGAGTCCAAAACCATTTCAATAACGTTTACGTAATTTATAATTAGTACTTTTCATACTCATCGTGTTCGCAATACACAAATACGGAACGAACCTTGTAATACGCACCTCCCCGAAATTCCGACAATTAATTACGAACTTTAATCGGCCGTCCGTGTAACCCTCAACTGCTCACATGATTTATGAACATCGGTAATTCGGTAATGTATCTCCGGTAATTTTAGACCATTTATCTTAGAACACATTAACGGCTCATACGTAAACGTTTAAAGAATGTATTTACAGGGAAATTCTTCGATTCCCCGGTATTTTTTTGTAGGCAAAAGTTGCGAGATGCTGTTAAAATCTTTATTTGCTCACGCTCAAATAAAGATTTTATTTTATTTTTGTTATCTTGAAATGTTGTTCTTCTATCAGGGTTTATTAATGAGTGGGATAAATAATTCTATAAAATATTAAGACAACAGCGAATGTTCATTTAATCCTATTGAAAGTTTTTTTTTCCTGAAATAGTCACTCAATGGGCATTCAATGAACTTAGAGGGTTGTGTTAATGAAAAATATGAAAAAAAAAATACAACTTTGCATAACATTTAACGTCATGGATTTCAGTCGAACACATTAACGCCTGATTCTGTAATTTATTATATCATCATCATCATTCTCCTGCCCTTATCCCAATCTATTTGTGGTCGGCGCAGCATGTCTTCTTCTTCCATACTGCTCTATTTTTCGTCATCTCATCAGTCACTTCTTGTCTTACCATATCCTTCTTAACACAGTCCATCCATCGTTTCTTTGGTCTCCCTCTACTCAAATACCCATCCACCTTCATACTCAAAACTTTTTTCACGACATTTTCCTCATTCCTCCGCATCACATGCCCATACCACGACAACCGAATACCACACAACTTTTCAGTCACCGGCGCCACTTTCAGACTTCCTCTAATATACTCATTCCTTACTTTATCCATTCGCGTAACACCACACATCTCCCTTAGCATTCTCGTCTCCGCGACATGCAGATGCCTTTCATTCATCCCTTTTGTGGCCCAACATTCTGATCCATACAACACAGCAGGTCTAATCATTGTTTTATAAATCTTCCCCTTAAGTTTTAGGGGGACGCGGGAGTCGCAGATCGTTCCCGTGACCTGCCGCCATTTCATCCATCCCGTGTTAATTCTGTGCTTTACACTACGATCTATTTCGCCATCGCTTTGCATGAGTGAACCAAGATACCGAAAGTCGGAGCAGACAGGAAGAGACGCGCCATCTAGCGCTATGGCTCCAGAGCTGGAGAGACCGCCAAAATCGCAAAACATGTATTCAGTTTTACTTCTGCTGATTTTCAAGCCAACGTTCTCCAGTTTCTGTTGCCATTTCTCCAGTCTGCTCTGGATCTCAGGTCCATTTTCACCGACAAGAACAATGTCATCGGCAAACAGCATGCACCAGGGTGCCTCTTCTTGGATGTCCGACGTCAAAGCGTCCATGATCAACAAGAAGAGGTAAGGACTTAAAGCCGTAATAAATAAATAAATAATTCTGTAAATATGTCGCTAATCATATTTTGTTCAGCAAACAGCCTGAAATTGATCTGCAAATTACAAAAAAAAACGCAAGAATATATGAAATTCGCGTTCCAACTCTAATATTGAGATTAAAATTTTGAATTTCGAGTGCTACATTAGGTACATTGAAGAAATAACCTTGAATAGTGTTGGCCTAGTTCTCTTTTCAAATAATATAATCAAAAACTGGTTGTTATTTTTCAACCGACTTCCAAAAAGAGGAGGTTATCAATTCGTCTGTATGTTTTTTTTTTTTTTTTTTTTTTTTTTGTGTTTGTTACCTCATAACTTTCGACTGCGTGAACCGATTTTGATGATTCTTTTTTTATTTGAAAGCTGGTGCTTCCCATGTGGTCCCATTTTAATTTGCTGAAGATCTGATGCTGGTCTTCGGAGATATACAATGGAACTCTTCAAAAATGTACGGCAAATCTGCAGTGATTGCTATTATCGCTTGTAGGTTTATTGTTTATACAACATCATGACGTAATATCACGCCTGTATGCTCTGAGGGGGTACGCAGATGTGTACAATACACCCAGATTTCGACAGTGTTTGTTACCTCAGTACTTTCGACTGGGTGAACCGATTTTGATGATTCTTTTTTAATTTGAAAGCTGGTGCTTCCCGTGTGGTTATATTTTAATTTGCTGAAGATCTGATCCGGATCTTCGGAGATATACAATGGAACTCTTCAAATATACACGGCAAATCTGCAGTAACTGCTGCAATCGCTTGAATGTTTATTGTTTATACAACATCATGACGTAACATCACGCCTGTATGCTCTGAGGGGGTACGCAGATGTTTACAATATTCCCAGATTTCGACAGTTAGGTGTATTAAGTTCCATTTATTGGGGATAAGTTTTTTTTATTTTATTGGCAAGGGCACTTCAAGGGTAGTTTGATGAGAATTTGGTTAGGTTCTGATTATGGGATCCATGACAAAGGAACGGAACTCTTCAATTCTTAGAAGCAAATTACCGATTCTCGGCCAAATCTTTTAAAGGCTATCCGGATATTTGAGTCACGTACCATAACGTCGTTACTAACCGACTTCAAAAAGGAGGAGGTTCTCAATGCAATGTTCCCCGATTACTCGAAGATGACTGGACCGAATTTGTTTTTTAATTTTTTGAAAGGGTATACTTCCCAGAAGGTCCCATAATCATCAAGTCAGGATCCTGATAATGGGATCCTGGAGAAATAGAGAGAACTCTTCAAATTTTATAGGCACACCAGAAGCGATTTGGGTAGTTTTTGAAAGAGTAGTTTCTCGGAGTGATCCCATTTAAATTTGGTAAAGATCTGATGAAGAACTTCGGAGAAAGGCAACGGAACTCCTCATTCAATGTAGCAAATGTGTGTCTCTTACTGGGATTGCTGAAATCTCATGTCTGTCTATTGTTTACACCAGTTCATAACAAAAAATCACGCTGGTACGCTGTGAAAGGGTATGCACACATTGTGAACCACTAAAAAGTGAAAAATAAAAACTTTTTTGCAAAAAATAAAACCGACTTCACACAAAAAAGTGAAAAATAACTTTAGCTTCTGAAGTCGGTGACAAAAAAATTAAATTAATCAAACAAAGGTCACCGACTTCAGAAGCTAAAGTTATTTTTCACTTTTTTGTGTGAAGTCGGTTTTATTTTTTGCAAAAAAGTTTTTATTAAAGCGCCACTTCGAAATTCAAACAGTGTCGACATGAAAATCCGCCATGACATTTCTTCAAAAGCAAATGAGTTTGCTTTCGAATTATAACGTTTTATTTAGTGAGTTTTAAATGAATTTATTTAAGGAACAGCATGGCACCCCAGTACAATTACATCCAGCGCGAGCGTTACGATTTACCGCCACCAAGGTAAACTTAGTAATTACCTTGCTTATTCATGCTAATGTAATTGCAAAAAGTTTGTAATAGGTACAATACCAGCCAAGTTTAAGTACAAAGGAGTGTCGAGTCTTGTGTTGTTTCTTTAGTCTCAGTTTGAAAGTTGAGCATTTATATTTTTAATTTATTTTATTAATGGCTGTGTTGTGTGCCTCTGTGTAATACTGGGGTGTTTAATAGGTTAGTTTTTAAAGGTAAGACTGGTGATACTAGTAGATCTAGGGACGACCTAAATTCATTATCTGGGACTTGAGCTTCATTGTCTCCTGCGAGGATCGACCGGAGGACACGGTGGAGCACACGGTGGAGGTCTGCCCTGCGTGGGCGGAGCACCGCCGTGTCCTCGTAGCGGCGATCGGCGGCGGCGACCTCTCGCGTCCGGCCCTGGTTCAATCCATGGAGCGAGACGGAATGGGAAGCCGTCACCTCCTTCTGCGAAGCAGTCATGCTAGCGAAGGAGGTGGCGGAACGAGAGAGGGAAAGATCCTCTCTTCCCGGCCGCCGCGGGAGACGCACCGGGCGTCGGGGGCCACGTGGTGGCTACCGGCCACCGTAGATGCGGGCCTGTGGATGGTTAGCTATGGGCTAGCTAGCCGTCCGTCCGTCTAGTGACGACAGGCCGTGTCGACGGCGCGTTCGTGTTCCACGCGCGCCTCAAAGAGATGTCAGCATAAAGAGAGGGGCCCGCAAGGGCCGAAGCCTGCCGGGGTTGCGGGACTGTTCGAAAGAGATACCGCGGCCCCGGAACGTAAAGGGCGAGGAAGGAACATGGATGGGTTTTAGTCAGTAAAAGTCTGACACACCCTCCCGCTCCGCCCAGAGTGGGAGAAGTCATTTGATGAAAAAAAAAAAGCTTCATTGTCTCGGCGGTTTTCTGGTGGTCGCCACTGTTTATTCTGGCTTTCAGGAGTTACTGTGGTTTGGGAATAGTGTGGCAGGCTTGTCCCAAAAAAAGGACCTATCAGCAAGTCTCGCGAGGCGATTATACTTACCTTTCCGTTGAGTCCCATGGGAGAAAAATAAGTCGAATACGATGCGATGAGTCTCGTCATACGATTATTAGTTTCGAAGTCTCTCTGATGAAATAGAATATGACTGCAGAGCCACATCACAAACGATGCACTACCTTTCCTGCTCTTTGTGCAACTACAGCTGCACCAGTACGGTCCGAGGCGACTACCCAGGGTGCCAATTCTGTAACTTAACGTTAAGCAACACGCCATTGATAATCTATCGACACACTACAGACATAATAATTAATATTGCCACTGTTGCAAATTTGGTATTCTGCAAAAACTTCAATGGCGTTTCAGCGGTGTCTCAGTAGTGTGTCGATAGTGTGGCAGTTCGATAGACACAACTGTCAAATACACTTAAAATATTTACAGACTACCGTAACTTTGGCCATCATGCATGATGACATTGACCGATTATAGTGGAGCAGAATACCAATTATTACAATAGTCTTTCTATGGCGTTTCAATGGCACTACAGTCGTAAGTCAATGACCATAAAAAAGTAGAATACCAAATGTCAATGATTAGCTTACTGACACACTACCGACACACTATTGACAAGTTGGTTATTTTACGGAATTGGGCCCCAGGGCTGTAGCTACCGCCGTATCAACCGTATTAATGAAATGGGGCCCCCAAGTAACAAGGGCCCCTGATGAGGCAAAAAAATCACTAAATCATCTAGCAATCTCTAATATTCTTCTTGATAAAATATAAAACGAAAATATAACTTATCGCGGTCCAGAAAGCTTCAAAATTTCGAGCTCGCTTCACCACTCGTGGTCCAGAAAGCGCAAGATTTTCAAAGAAAACTTAAACCCTTTCAGGATTCTAGCTATTCATAAAAGTAACATATAAACCAGTAACCTATTACCTATATACCAGTAACCCTATAAACCATAATTAAAGTAAACCTATGCTAGTCATGATCACAGTGACACATTTTTTTGCCTCACTTTGCTCGCTCACACATTCTCTTAGTAAAATTAATGACAGCTAAATGGAAGTCAGGGTGCTACTTTCTTAACTTTGCAAAACTAATCTGAGATTTTCTCCTTTTTTTTGGGCTTCGCCGGACTCTGGTTCATAGGGCCCACAAAAAACTAGCTACGCCACTGCTACTAACGCTATCATGGTGGCAGAGTTTTGGTCCAAGCTCATTTAACATCACAGGAATAATCGACACGTCAATGAAAAAGATCTCTTAAAGTTGAACATTGACCAATAGACTGTCATTGCCACGAACTTCTCAATAAATAAATAAGCCATAATATTACCACACAAATAGTATAACAAAAGCATGGCGCGATCCTTCGACCGTCATCCACTTATTCCCAGCGAATTCAAATTCCGAAACACAATATTTATTCATAGAAACCGTTGATCGGTACAAAGTTCTATTCTTTTTTTAAAAGCTTTTCGACTTTTTTTGTTTTCTAACACTAATGGTTTCACGAAGTTTGGTACGTTGGAATTATTCATCGGTTTTTTTTAGAGTTCCAATTCAAAAAGGTGCCAACAAGACCTTGCTTACCATCTGCCATTTGCACGTCTTTCTACATCTTTCTCACATTTACATAATTGTGTATAATCTCACCATGAATGATGTACAGAGGTCGGAGTAGGTAGATTGAATTGGGGTCATTGATCCAGGTCTAGGAACTGCTTTTTCAAGGTCAAAGTCGTTCCTAGATCTTTGTGAACTTGGATGGTTGTATTGACGATTTTGATGATTATAATTATAAACTCCATACGTCTTACAGTCGCAAATCATATTTTCATCAACATACAATCTAGCACTGGCCTGCAAATTGCAAAAAAACTAAAGAAAATTTGAATTTCGTAGGCACCCTGGAGCATCAGCCTTAAATGAGTGTCCTGTTTCTTGCTCATTCTTCTCTATATACGAGTATATCTACGCTTTGGAAGGGCAACTGAAGTACTTCAAAGTAAATATGCCTTGTACCTGAGACTGTAGCTTCGCTTTCTTTTTGTTCTTGGACATTCAAAAGTGTCGTAGTGGTCTAATAAACTAATTGAAATAAATCTTTTGAGTTTCTGAGTTGAGTTGCTTTTGGGTTTATCCATAAATAAAATAGGTTTTAATTTGTTGGCCGGTTTAACTGCAGCCATTTTGAGGCTTCGTACAAAAATATTCCAAGCTCTTTGTCAGTAGCAGTCCAGAATCTGGAAATAGGCCCTCTTTTACTTTGGATTTAAACATAATTGGCGAAATTATTAACTATAGGTACACGTAGCTTCATTCTTCAGGGATTGAAGCCATGAACATGAATAAAATAAATAAATAAATAAATATCGCTGAACTTTACACACAGCGCCATCTAGTGCAACACTAAGCAAAGAGGCTTGTGTCGTGGACACCAGATAGTTGATATACTACATGTATATAATGATATATATAATGATATAGTTGTCGATAATCACAATAATAAAGGGAAACACCTCATAACTAAGCCAAAAATTTTTCTCCCCGTCATTGCGATCGTTTTTTTGGTCTATACCCCATACGTGGGAAGTTTCTAGTTACGGAGATATTGGGTTCAAAGTTCTCTCTTTTTTTTAATACGCAAGTTTTTAATGGACGATTTTTATTTTTAACACCTCCATGACCCCCGTATTATTCAATCGAGTGCGTTACATTGATTTGTACCACAAAAAGTATTCCCAGCAATATTTTTTGCGAGAATGCTTAGTTGGGGGATTCGTGATGACTATATGATTACACCCTGTATGTTGCAAGTCCTTTAAGTTTTAAAAAGTAAGTTAAATAAAAGGAGCCTCTTACAAGAAACCCCGAAATAAACGTCCTACTCGACCTTGGCCGATTTTCTAAAAACTGTTAACTGAAATAAAATAATTATGTAAATATACATTATGTTGAGTAGAACACCTTTTCAAGCCTAAGTGGTACCTAACGAGAATATTAGTCTAGTTTTATTTGTCACTAAAACAAAAACGTTTTTAAAAAAGTATGAATACCTACTTGATTTTAATAACAAAAGCCTTGGTCAGAACATTCAATATAACGGACCAAAATAGATTTATTATGATTTATATCTACGAAATTGTGATTTGTGGGTCACACTGTGTCCTCTCATGCATCCAAATTAGATTAATTGAATGAATTAATATTCCTGTTACGTCCAGTAATTAAATAAATATGTATACAGTGCTCTGATTTGGACTCACCCCTCGTAATGATAGATGTGGTTATCTATTTAGGTTAGGTAGTACCTACCTACTATGAAATAAAACTCCAAATAAATGTCCACTACAGAAAATAAGCATTCAATTCATTTCATCTATGAGATTTTGTTTAAAATCTTACTCAAACCCTGTTCTTGTTATTTCAAAAATCAAACAAGTCAAATTAAAACATAGTCATATTCGTTTAATGCAAGAATAAAGAAATAGTATATTTCATTACAAGTGCGGAAAGGTTGTCATTGCAAAGAGCAATAACGGTTCCGCAGGTGTACTGAGCGACTATTTTTAATACAGTTGCGAAAAAATGAAGCAATTTAATAAAATAATAAAAACACAATAAACTCAACTAACTAAAAGGGCGCCAACCGTAGAGTATAAGCAGAGTTTTTTTTTCTTTATCCATTTTGGTAGTCAAAGGGAACTATCCATACAGCCTTAGTCTTCAGTAGATTTTTTTTATTGATATGAAATGAAAATGAAATTTAATGAGATGAAATGAAATGAAACCTAACCTAACTCATTCAATTAAATCATTAAATCTGATATTGAAATAAATTATTAGCTTCTGTTTAGAAATATACGTATTTGTATGAATCGCAAAAACTCTTTAGTGAAAGGAACTTTGTAATGGAGAGAAAATAAACTCGGATTAACTTTTAAGTATAAATCTATATTAGTAATTCACTTGGAAACAATACAGGACAATAGATAATTTGACTGAATAAGAAAACGCATGTGTCTCCGATGATGTCCGAGCGTGACTAATGAGGCAGAGGTCGTAGGTCGCAGGGCACGCGCCGCGTTTGCCGAAATCACCCGAACATTGGCGAAGATAGCCGATGCACTTCCTCTCGATATTCTTTACTTCCGTACAGTCGGCCATTCTGATGATGCTGCGCGTCCCGCGTAGCTAGGAGATAAGTATATGACGACACCCCTTGAGGTGATCTGTCACTGCTGCGAAGAAACGTTAGTGGCGGCACGTATTAATGTGCCTTGCCCAACTTTGCACAGTCAACAGCTGTCTTACTTCAAACCATTATGTATTTGTAATAAAATGTACAACGAGAAGAAGAGAAATAAATTAATGATGTGATGAGCTATTCACTGTACAACGTTATATCCTTATAGGATGCAGAATTATTGTATTGACACTTCTTAATGTGTCCGGCGCTTTTCGACGACACTTGTAAATGTATCTGTCGTAGAGATGACGACGCCCACGTTTATAGCATCAGCAGATTTATTGAATAACTGTCAATCAGTCGACTACCATCATTAGCTATCTGACTGAAAGAACAATTATAATTATACGTGGGATCATCTATCATCAAAGACGACACCTTTCGTTATCTATCACTGACTGAGTGACGACGACTAGATATCTGTCAGATGACGACACCAGGGCCACAGATCACTGCTGATGTGAATGTGGATTTTATAGACCTTAAACTGGGGCGCCGATACCCCGATTATCTGTCATCTATAGACGACACGTAAAAACATGTCTGTCGGCGGTAACGACACGGTGTATCTATTACCAACCAATGGAAACTTAATTTCCTAGACGCGACACCGAGTCGGTGCCTGTCAATACCCGGCCGGGAATTAGTATAATAGATTATGAGCTGACAATCTACAGCAGCTTTATAAGCATAATGGTTAAAGTCAGTGAAAGTCCCGTTAATTGTTACATGCCTCATTTAATTAAGTCGTATGGTCCAGGTCATAGTCATAACAAAAGTCTGTTACCCTTACCACAGTTATTATTTTACCACACCATAAGCAAACTAACAAACAATATGAAACATGTTTTGCACTTCTTTCTGTCACACATTATACTCGTAGCAACAACCACTCATTCGAAATCACGACTTATAGATGCATCTTCTACTCGAATAATAAGTTAATAATTATCCTACTATAAGCCCTACCATAAACTATCACCTCTAAATCCTACCATGAATAATGAACCTAACCTTATGGAAATAATTGAGCATTAAACATTAAATTAAATAGCAATTTGGTAACCCATTATTCATAGCCGAAGCTGCATTTATAATTACACTCACAATACAATTTCAACTTGTTCAACATTATCATTCGTATATATATAGCACACACAAAATTATTGGGCACACATATCAATTGTTATAAGAAAGTACAAAAACTGTTTAGTCTGAGTCAAGGTCAGTAGGATGCTGCATAAGTTTTAATTTATCCCTGGCGAGGACATTTTTATAGGGACGACCGCGAGTACTAGTGCTCGCTATTAAGTATCGATCATGAGGCAATACTTTGACTACCACATATGGGCCGTCAAATCGTGACATAAGCTTGCCACTACGAAGACCTTTTTTAAATACTTTGCGCTCCGCAAGAACAAGGTCTCCTTCTTTAAATGGAACACCCTCACGTCTCCTCTTATCAAAGGAAGCTTTAGATTGTCGGGCGGCCTCTTGCGATCGAGTAACTGCACCCGCTCTGATTGCGGTGATATCGGACCTTGTCGGCACGACAATGTCGCCTGCGAGTCGCGGACGAAAACCATACAGCAACTCTAATGGGGATTTTCCTGTGCTAACATTAACATTGGAATTAAGACCCAATTGTACCTTAGGCAAAAACTCTTCCCAGCGATTTTGCTCGTCTTCGCCGACGTAAGCAACTAAAGCATTTAATATAGAGCGGTTAAATCGCTCTACTTGGCCGTTGGCTCTCGGACTAGCGACTGCTGTCATAACATGCTTTATCTGCCTATCACGACAGTATTTTTTTAAAGTCGTGGCAATCAAATGCTTTGCCACGGTCACTAATAATTCGGCTTGGCAACCCAAATGTTTTAATGAACTGGTCAAAGGTTTTTAACACTCCTGCACAGCTAGTATCGCGGACCGCCTCGATCCATATAAAACGAGTAAAAGCGTCGACGATCGCTAAAATATGCATCTTGCCCGATGGACTCTTACAGAATGGGCCGAGGTGGTCCACGTGTACTGTGTGGAATGGTACAGCCACCTTTTCAATGGGGTGTAGAAGTCCTACCTTACGACCAGTGGGTTTCTTGGCGTATTGACACGATATACAACCACCAACATATTTTTGAACAAAACGCCTCATGCCACCAAACCAATATTTTTCTTTCATAGCATCATATGTTTTAGTGTAGTTGGCATGCCCATTATTATCATGGAATGTTTGTACGAGGGACCACCGAGATTGACGGGGCACAACCACTTTATTTTGGTTATTAATCTTCCTAAAAAGTACGCCATTATCAATTACGTAGTCTCGCGCTAAACCGCTGACATTACCGACGGAAAGTTCATCTTTAAGCTGGTTCACAGTGAGGCGGATTGAGTCGTCATCACCTTGCATGCTTTCTATTAGGTCCTTTTCTACGCAACGCATTACGGATTCCACAGGATTGCGACTCAACGCATCCACGTGAGCCATGGATTTACCAGCGCGATATTCTACGTCAAAGTTATAACCTTGGACCTCGAGCCACCACCTCGCAATACGGGGGTTCAGATCTCGCTTGGACCACGTCCACCGCAAAGCATTGCAGTCGGTGACTATCACGAACTTTATACCGGTCAAATAAACACGAAACTTTTGCAATGACATTACGACAGCTAATGTTTCTAGCTCAAAACTATGATAGCGTTGCTCTGCTGTAGTCGTTTGACGACTAGCGTACGCGACTGGTTGCCACGAACCACCAGGCGGCCTTTGTAATAAAATACCCCCGAGACCATGTTTTGACGCGTCCGTGTGTACTTGCGACTCGTAATCGGGGTTGAATAAAAGTAATACTGGACGGCTCACTAATATTTCTTTAATAGAATGAAAGGCTTGTTGCTGCTCAGAGCCCCAAGCCCATGTGGTCTTTTTTTGTAAGTAAAGTTATAGGTCGTGCGAGGGTGGCAAAATTACGCACATACTTCCTAAAATAACTGGCTAAGCCCATGAATTGTCTTGCCTGGTGTACGTTCTCGGGTACTCGAAAATCTTTAACAGCATTTAATTTATGCTGGGCCGGCTTTACTTCACCATTGCTAATTTTATGACCTAAATATTCCACGCGAGAAACGAGAAACGAGCATTTATCGAGCCTGAGAGTCATTTTAGAATCACGAATGCGTTCTAATACCGCTCTTAAGTGTTGTAGGGCGATATTCGTCTCACTGGAATATATCAATATATCGTCCAAATACGCTGTACAAAATTCGAACTTAAGCGGCCCAAGTATCTCATCTATAGCGCGTTGGAACACGGACGGAGCATTCGCGAGACCGAAACTCATTCGCTTGTATTGGTAATGTCCGTTCGGCGTTATAAACGCCGTAAGATGTTTACTATCGTCGTCTAATTCTATACAATGATAGGCGGACAATATATCGAGACAGGAAAAGACGCGAGCTTTAGACAAGCGATCCAATTGATCCTGTATAAGCGGCAAGGGGTAGCGTTCCTTTTTCGTTATTTTATTAAGTGCTCGGTAATCGACGCACATGCGCGGCTCCCCTGTCTTTTTGGGAACGAGCAGCACCGGGCTGGCGTACGGAGAGGTAGACTCTTCTATGATACCCTTAGTTAAGAGGTCACTAATTATTTCGCGTACTTTATCGCGGTCACTAGCCGACATGCGGTAGGGGCGGTAATATATTACCTTCTCCTTATCGGTCAGTTCGATGTGCATTTTTACTGAGCATTTGCCTATTTTTCCATCATCGACATCAGAAAAACATTCCGAATATTCATTAAGGATAGACTCCAGGTCGGCAAGCACATCAGGACGTAGGTTATCACCTACCTTATACATTTTGGAGCCATCGGTTATCGCGGCGCGGGCAACACATTGGTTAACCGGTAAGTGGATACTATTTTTATTAATATTTATTATACTCATTACAGCCCTGCCGTCGATAATTTCAAGGTTATGCTCCGGTATGATACACTCAGCCCTAGGGGACTTATGTTCCGTACGACGCACAGACGCTTCACCTAACATCACCTCTTCGCACGATACCATTATCTTATTAACCCTGGGTAATAAAGTAACTTCACCGTCTGGGATAAACTTAATCCGCTCGGCATCCTCGCATATGTTAGGTAAATCACATAAATGATTTGCGTTATACATCTTTAAAGACGTCGGCGTCTTAATAACATAAACATTCGGGTAATCGGTAAACGGTTGCCCGACAATCACACCAATATTTTGAGCATAGTCCGGTACAATATACGCGCGAGTCTCACACGACGCTTCGTCAGCACAAATGTGTACATAAGATTCACCTATTGGTGTTATCTTAGAGTCACCAAACCCACCAATAACGCAGTTATGATCACAAGGTCGAATTACAATGTTCAACTGTTTTGCAGCGGAGTGAGTGATTGTTATACATGAGCTACCGAAGTCAATGAACGCTTCTATCGGAGAGTTATTTACTTTAATCATCATATAATATTTGGCACTAGCAGATCTATTCGTTATTTACTACGTTTACTGACTGTGATACAGTGGATGCGGGGTTTTTATTCGAATTACGAGCTTTCAACTTTAGGCACTCATCTTTAATATGACCCGACTTACCG
The DNA here is from genome assembly GCA_950022955.1 of Xestia ashworthii. Classification (NCBI taxonomy): domain Eukaryota; kingdom Metazoa; phylum Arthropoda; class Insecta; order Lepidoptera; family Noctuidae; genus Xestia; species Xestia ashworthii. Next base: position 17,153,046 of record OX465560.1, on the reverse strand, counting down.
CAGTACGAACATTTATTTACTTTGCGAAAACACTTATCTGCTACATGACCCGGCTTATGGCAAATAGTACATAATGAATTATCACGCTTATAACGACAAGTGGATGAAATATGACCCCGTCGTTTACACATAGTGCACCGCACTCCTTTTGAGGTATTATAGTTATGTGTATTATTTGAGCTACTAACCTCAGTTGCCTCAGTGGCGGTGCGTAACGACGACAGATAGTTTAACAATTTACCGGGTTCATTACAAGCTGCCGATACAGCACCAATTTCTACCACTTGGCTCCCGATTGTCCCTATAATAATCTCCGTTGTGAGGGATGGTGGAAGACCACAAGCATTACCCAGAGCCAATTTATCATGATAAAATTGCATAAAATCATCACCAGGTTTTCTAACAATATTCACTAAATCACGCAACATATTTAATTTACTTTTCTGGGATGGAAAGGCGACCATAAGCTGAGCTTTAAACCCTAACCATGTCATATTAATATCAATTAATTGGTCAAACCACTGGCGGGCATAGCCCTTCAATTTTGAAGATGTGTTGAATATGGTAGTCTTTTCGTCCCAGCCATACATATACGAGAGTCCTTCAATTTTCTTAAGCCAGTTCTCCATGCTTATTATAGATTTTTGTGGGTCGAACTCAGGTATGGGATCACTGCGGCCAACGTATCGTAACTGTGATTGTGAATGGACATACCCAGTTCCAGTGACATTGGTCACCTCATCAAACGGTGCGCACGCGGGGGGCACCTGTTGGTGCGCGGGGTGCGCGGGATGCGCGGTACCTTGGGGCAGCGCACACGCTGTTGCTGAAAGCAGGCCGGGTAATGCGGCCGGCATAGCTGACATCGTTGGCGTCACCACGGTGTGCGGCACGTAGGCAGACTCCACCGGCGGCGTCGCTGTGACTGCACCATGCCCGGAACAACACGCGGATGCCGGGGCATCCAGCGCGTATCTCGACGTCGATGGTTGCTGAGCCGGGGCCAGGGTGCCTGTGGTACTACCCACGGCCCTCGCCGGCGATACCGGACGTCGAACAGAACTCCGACCACCGCTCACAAGCGACGGCGGCAATGGAGGCGTCAGCGAGCCATCTTCATTAGGGCTCTGGTGAACGCCGTACACTTTCTTCTCTAGCGATTTTAATCGCTCCACTAATTTGTTAATATCCATATTTGCACGGCACAATGCACGAAATCACCACAGCAAACAATAACTTCTTTCACAATTAATTACTAACGGTTATAAGTAGTATAATCACGGCGGCGCGAGTGAGCGAATTGTGTAAACAATAACCACCATAATAATAAAAACGCGCGAAACAACGCCAAAAACGCGCGAAAACAATGCCGAATATTAGGTACGCTATGACCGATTGGCGCGGCAACGCGGGCGACCAATCACGGGCGACCATTCGGGCGCGCACATTACCTACGGTAATGGCGTCACAGGACACACATGCGTTCTTATTTTCAAAATTTTAAATTTTTGATGCACTTTTGTGGAAATAAGTTCATCGCACTTCTGAACTGAAAGGAACTTTGTAATGGAGAGAAAATAAACTCGGATTAACTTTTAAGTATAAATCTATATTAGTAATTCACTTGGAAACAATACAGGACAATAGATAATTTGACTGAATAAGAAAACGCATGTGTCTCCGATGATGTCCGAGCGTGACTAATGAGGCAGAGGTCGTAGGTCGCAGGGCACGCGCCGCGTTTGCCGAAATCACCCGAACATTGGCGAAGATAGCCGATGCACTTCCTCTCGATATTCTTTACTTCCGTACATTAGTAAAAACTTCATGGTTGGTTTTTCTTTTTAATAGACATTATTTTGACAGTTGGGAAAGAGAACGCACGAGTTCGGGAATGGTAAAAAAAAGCACTAGTATGTAATAGCCCACATCCCGGACGCTATACGTCCCTGCAATACACCACTTTTTGAGCAACTGTATTAAAAATAGTTTTCCTACCTTTTAATAAAGTTTTCCCTTTTAATTTTGTGGTTGGTATGAAAATGAAACCTTAAATCATGCCCCGCTGGTACCAGGAGCTCATAATGACGCTGTATTTAATTTATAGCAACACTACTAGCGGTGCGGGAAAGTAACTGGTGGCATGAATTATTTTTTTATGATGTGTATTTCTAAGAAAGTTACTTTAATGATATTACACTGTATTTTACAAATTAGTTACTTATGAATGTGCATGAGTTTGAAAAAGATTGTGTGGCACCTGGTTTAAACAAAGAAATCATTGAACAAAACAAGAGCAAGGATGATCGTTGTAAGTACATTTTTTTATCCTAATCCGGTGTCACAATATATCATACTACATTAAAATTACACATGTGTAAACAAACCTTGATGGATCTATGGTAGGATATTGAAATAGATTATCGCGTTCGAGTCCTCATAGCCTGTTCAATGAATTTTTTGATATTTGATACCCTTTTACAGTTTGTTGATAGTTTATTTATTGGTTTACATGATAGTATTATTAAAAAAAACTTTTTTGCAAAAAATAAAACCGACTTCAAAAAGAAAAAGTGAAAAATAACTTTAGCTTCTGAAGTCGGTGACGTTTGTATGATTGATTTAATTTTTTTGTCACCGACTTCAGAAGCTAAAGTTATTTTTCACTTTTTCTTTTTGAAGTCGGTTTTATTTTTTGCAAAAAAGTTTTTATTTTTCACTTTTTAGTGGTTCACATGGAAAGTGCATACCGTTACAATTACAACAAGCCCAAACACGACTAGGATACATTGTCTCATTATGGAGTTCCGTGACTCTTGGCTTCATCATCAGATCTGATGGTAGAATGGTTCTTATCAAACGCAAATGCTTCACTTGTTGTAGAAAATATAAAAATTGCTGTACGTTATCCTATAAAATTTGAAGAGTTCCCTCGATTTCGCCAAGATTCCATCATCAGATCCCGACTTGGCGACTATGGGACCAACTTGGAAGTATACCCTTTCAAACAAAAAAAGAATTTTTCAAATCGGTTTAGGCGTCTTCGAGTAATCGGGTAACATACATAAAAAAAAAAAAAAAAATACATACAGTCGAATAGAGAACCTCCTCCTTTTTGGAAGTCGGTTAATTAGTAATTTATATATCGACACACCACATAAAGGAGTGGCCTTCCAATGCCCGCTAATGATAATAATCCATATCTTACTCATTTGTTGACAAATGAGTAAGACATGGCCTTTCCCTAGAACTACCTTTGCCCTTCAGTAAATAACATAATAATATTTGTATTATATATAATACTTACTGTACATAAAACACGCCTGCAAACATTTAATCACACCCCGCCGGTACCAGGATCTCATAAGACTGCCGTACATTATTTATAGGAGCACTAGCGATGCGGGAACGTCGCTCCAGAGAGATTTCAGAGTCGATTACTACCAACTTGGAATTTCATTGCAGAAGCTGTTGCTTTCCATTGAATTTTATATTTTACACTGGTATAAAGAACGTTTGGGTACTTTCTGGTACCTTGTTGTATTAAAATGTAAGACGAGGGAAAGAAAGTTACGAAAATAACAAAATTGAATTCAAATCAAAACAAAACTGATTGGATTTTACTAAGATATCATTATTCCTACGAAACTAAATGGAATCAGCATTCAGCACATGATCATCTGAACTGGTTCAAAAGCTGTCAGCGTTGACCTGACATTTTATAGCAGCGATGATAACCTAGTGGTGTTACTCTCGGAATGCAAAGTCGTAGGTCTCGCTCGAGTCCAAAAAAAAAAAAAAAAAATTGGGTATATATTTTTTTTTGAACTCGAGACCTAATACTTGGTAGTCCTTTACCTCTGATTTTTCGGGTACATGTGCGTATTGTCTAAGTATCGCTGGCTTTGGCGAAGGAAAACACTGTGAGGAAACAAACCAACTAAGGCACTAACCACACGATAAAGAAGAAGAAAAGAGGAGACTATTGAACGTGTTTTAAACGTGTCGATCACATTTAGTGTCATATACGAGTGGCTAAAACTCGCACGTAACATTGGTTCAGTGAGCTTCATTTATCGGTGCGTTTTCCAATTTAATCAATTCGGTATGTAAAGTAAAAATTAACCTACGCTGATTCCAAAACCATTTGGAGATTTTAGGGTCTTATGCCTTATTTTTCTATTTTTAGCTTTCTATATCACAAGATTGTGTTTATTTTCACAATAATACTTGTAATCATTTGACTTTCATTTGACCTCTAAATGACGACATAACGTAGCCTGAATAGACTACTTCCTTCGTGCTTTTCAAGATAAATTAAAAAAAAATACTTCAGTCAAAAACAAAAAAAAAATACTTCGTCAGTGTCAAATCAAAACTGTCAATGCTAGTTACTGTGTTATTTATTTTAATGCATCGCGCGCTGATAATTTCGCGTTCAAATGATCTTCGCAACAAAAAAGACGACGCCCAGGCTTGTATTCCATATTTACTTCCTTGCACCACTTCTTTTTTAGCGTTTCTTTCACATTTACAAACAATTTGTGTCGGCTATTTGTTGTAGTGTTTTTACATGACGGTACGAAGCATTTAGCATAGTTGTCGATGACAGATTCATTGCACGGATACGCAGCACGGATAATGGATAGAAATTAAAATTTGCTAAAAATCGTAGGAAAAGAAACTCAAACAAAAAGTTCACATCACAGTCACGATCACAGCATTCACATTTCACAACAAAATAAAAACACGTATCTGTCAAGCGTCAACTGTCATCAATGTCAACTTTGAACTTATTTAGTGTTTTTTGTATGTACTGAAAATGTGGCAAAGACTTAAAGCTATTCAGGCTATGAAATGACGTCATCACGAATAATACTTTAAAAAATAATAAAAAAGAAACTGTAACTTGGAAAAAAAAAAGCTTAAAATTAGTTGCTTAAAATTAAATGTTTTACGAAATAAAAATGTAAAAAAAATACCTGAAAAATACTTTACATACCGAATTTTATAATTCCATCATCATCATCATTTCAGCCGAAAGACGTCCGCTGCTGGACATAGGCCTCCCCCAAGTGTTGCCACATTGACCGGTCCCGTGCGACGCGTATCCAGTGGATTCGCAGCCTTCTCTAGGTCATCTGTCCACCTAGTGGGAGGCAGTTTGATGATTGATTTCCACAAAATCCCGCAGTAAATATGAAAAAACTGCCAATAATATTATTTTCGAAAGCCTTAAATATAAGGATGGCGTGACTCGATGAAAAATAACGAACCGGCAAATATTGAACTTCACTTTTAATGAAAATGATAAATTGCTTTTTGTGACACGTCACTGGGCCACGGGTCGACAACATGATTAAGCTCTTAAGCTTTGTTTACACAGCGACAATATGTGACAAACACTCGTATAATGTACTGTGTATATCTAGCCTAATATGTTTCGCACGTGTAGGTACATAAATAGCATACTGCTACCTTTTATTTTATTCGAAAATCGGTGAAATTGACAGCGAAATACTCGTAAGTGCTGACTGATCAAAGGATGGCTTTATAAGATAGTGTTACGAGCTTGGTACGGGATAAATTGAAATATTACCAAAAACACCAAATATCTTTATTAATCTCAAAACACTTGTAACTCAATTACAACTACACTACTGTTTACTAGATCGCACTTCTAGTTCACTTCAGTTCGCTTCGTTGTATTGCCTGAATCAGACTGACTACTCCCGCAAACACGACGGCTATTTATATGCCAACCAATCATTTGAGAATGTTCCACAACTCTCTGGAACCTTCACAGTTCCGTAGTGGAACATTCTAGACTCGAACGTAATCTAGAATGTTCTCGTTACGCAACCGACGTAACAATATCAGTACAACGTCAGTGGCGGACTAACAGGGGGGCGGAAGGGGCGGCCCGCCCCAGGCCTCCGGTCTTGGGGGGCCCCCAATTGCCTCTGCGTTCCCCTCATCAAATCCTAAAAGAGACTTTAAAAATGTGCTTAGGCCCGGGTTTACCAGTAGCAGACTGCCAGTCACAGTTGCCAACTCCTGCCAGTCACCGGTATCAACCCCGTTTATTATATTTTAGGTTATGAAAGCTTTATAATCAAAAATGATTCTAGATACAGGAATCACCAAACTAAACGCCTTGAATGGGTATTTAGTGACCGAACGAACCACTGACGATGGTGGACAATGCTGTAACTTTTGGCATAAAAAATGCAATGACATGGAGCAACGAGGAAGAAGGAAGGTAAAAAGAACGATGCCGGGTGAATCAGCTCATGATGCTGGATTATCAATCTGGTTAATGTATAAATGCATAGACCGATTTATACAGGGTGGAATTTTACAGTGCCACCTGGAGGGAAAGTACTCTAAATACTGGAGATAGCAAATTTTACTCAAAGGAGACATTCGTTTATTTTTAAAAAGACAAGTCCCAGTTTTTCAAAAATTATTTTGCCACACTCGGGCATCGAACAGGCGGGCGACTAAATGATGGATGGATCGACTAAAGTTCGACAAAATAACGTTCTGTACCTTTTTGACATCAATCGATAGGGTCAAACAATTGGATCAAATCTCTCTCGCAAACATGATAAGTTAAATGAAACGAAAACCATGAATAAAAGTGCTTTATCTTGTTGAATTTATCCCATTGAATTTATAACTGTTCTTTAGTTTTCATGGTTTCCTTTCATTTAATTTATCATATTTGTTAGAGAGATTTAATCCATATGATTGGCCCTATCGATTGGTGTCAAAAATTACAGGTGTTTTTTTTTCGAACGTTAGTCGGTTTGATTCCCGAGTGTGACACTGTGAATGCAGATTTGTTTCTTTAAAAAAAAGGAATGTTTCCTTTAAGAAAAATTTTCTATCTCCAATATTTCGAGTACTTCCCTTCCCTCCAGGTGGCATTAAAAAAATCCACCCTGTATAAGAATTGTCGACACGATACGGGCCATGAAACAAATCAATAATATTTTCCAAATTATTGAAACAAAGTTTATGCTAGAAGCTTCAGATGACGCTCTGGCGGTAGCCTAGTTGTCAATCTGACACAAATGTATAGTGAAATTGACAACGAGCAAGTTTCCCAAGAAATAAATGGTACCTCAGGCATGTAAAAGCCTCCGGGACTGTTCGAAAGAGATACCGTGGCCCCAGAACGTAAAGGGCGAGGAAAGAACAGGGTTGGATTTTAGTCAGTAAAAGTCTGACACTCTCTCCGCCCAGAGTGGGATAAGTCATTTGATGATTTCCCATCCGAAAAAATAAAATAAAATAGGCATGTAAAAGCCACCGATACGAAAATGGACGTGGCTGCCAAATGGAGAGACCAAGAAATCTGACGGGCTCAGTCCGCCACTGTACAACGTGTAGCGTTAAATGTGCAAAACCTGATAATAGTTTGACCAGAATCACAAGCAGAATCAACGGGAAAGACCGTTAAAAGCTAATTGTAGATGGCGCCACCATAGCCTGTCTCGTTCTGACCAATGAGGTCAAGGTATTTTAAAATATGAAATGACATTCCTTGATTTTCAACCAATGACGATGCTTGGAACCAGCTATCCAGCTATGCTAGCGCCATTAGTTCCACAGTGTGCATCCCCATTGAACCACGTTTTAATATAGGTCACATTTTTCAAATAATCTTCATTAAAAATGTTGCCCTGTCTATTTATTAATAGGTCAAGCCATCACGTGCGCAAATCTGCCAAAACAGGTAATCAAACAAACACAAATGATTGTTGTCCATTTTAAAATTTTTCACGGGATAACAAATAGTTCTTGCCAGTAAATCTAATTGACAGTAAAACTAATACAGCACATAAAACCTTAAAAAAATAAATTGTTTTATTTTCACTCAGAATTAGGTCAATTGAATTAAAAATCATTTGGGGTGTCTGAGGTTCAAGTACTTGTACATCCTGTGATCCAGGGTTACCACAGACAAACTAGTCTTACAGGCTCTTAATAAGTCACTAAAATCTTTATATAATAAATATGAACGCTCACAAAATCAAATTAAAGAGCATATTCTTGCTACAAATGCATTGGTAGACAAAGTGGACTCACTGACTCTCAACAACATTCAGTGTACTTGTCAGGGGGAATCCAGGAATGTTGTTCAGCCTGAGGCAACGGAGGACCCGTGCCAAGCTGTGAAAACTCAGGACTGTGTTTCCAGCCAAGATACAATACCTGACTTAGGTAATTTTGTCTCACCTAATTGTCTAGATTCTAATCTTTCAGTTATGTTCTCTGATAGTATAGGTAGAGGGCTTGGGAAATTGATCAGTAATAGCCTGAGTTATTGTACTCAAAATTATTGTATGCCAGGGTCGACCTACAAACAGGTTATGGCATCTGCAACAAAAACTGTTTGTAATCCTAATACCACCATAACTATATGTATAGGTAATAGTTCTAAGATTAAAAAGGAAGATATCACTGAATGTGTATCAGAGTTGTTAAAGCTAAACTGTAGTAAAATCATATTGTGTGCTTTTCCCTATTTTGAAAAATTGGGTAATAGAAAAAACAATTATATACATATGTTAAATAACCATGTACATTTTCTGGCAGGTCACTATAGTAACAAACTTGTATATCTAGATATCAACACTATTGTTGGTAAACTTAAGTCGACACGGGGTAAGGTGTATCTACCTATTAGATGTAGACACAAAATAGCTTCGCTATTAGCTTTTAATATTCACACAGACATAAATATAGTATGTCTAAGTTTAGTTCCATTATTAACACTGCGACTATTAGTAATTCTACTAATGTACAGGTGACTTTAAATGAATATAGCAGTAGTGCTATAAATGTTTACAATTATTGCGATGAGGAGGATCCATCTGTCACCATGGTGAATCCGCAATTAGGGTCTATTACAGATAGGGTCTTGTTGTCTGAGGATGGCACGGGAGTCTCCGGCCTCACTCCAAATATTAATATAAATTTAAACTAGAAAGTGAGACAACAGAAGGTACTATTAATTCTTGCACTCAATTAGTTAATAAAAAACCGGCCAAGAGCGTGTCGGGCCACGCTCACTGTAGGGTTCCGTAGCTTCCCAGACCATTAAAAATACCAACATTTTTCGTCAGCAAAAATAACTTTGTTTTTCATAGTATTTGTATGAAAAACAAAGTTATCATTTGCGTTTTTTTGAAAAAGTGCTATATAACTCAAAAACTATTCAACTCATCAAGTTGAAAATAATTTTCCTAGAAAGTTCATATAAAGGTCTACTTCTGTGATTTTTTTCATATTTTTTAAACTTATGGTTCAAAAGTTAGAGGGGGGGGGACACATTGTTTTTGACTTTCGGAGCGATTATTTCCTAAAATATTAATATTATCAAAAAATGATTTTAGAAAACCCCTATTCATTTTTAAATACCTATCCAACAATATATCACACGTCAGGGTCAAAATTAAAAAAAAAATCGCTCCCCACTTTACGTCTGGGGGAGGTACCCTAATAAAAATGTTTTTTTAAATTTTTATTTTTGCACTTTGTCGGCATGATTGATATACATATTGGTACCAAATTTCAGCTTTCTGGTGCTAACGGTCACTGAGATTATCCGCGGACAGACAGACAGACAGACAGACAGACAGACAGACAGACATGGCGAAACTATAAGGGTTCCGTTTTTTGCCATTTGGCTACGGAACCCTAAAAAGGGCCTCAGCAGAACACCTTAAAATTATTCCACCAAAATATCCAAGGAATGTCTTGCAAATTATTAGAAATTGAATTGTTTTTAGAAAAAAGTAAGTTTGACATCATTTGTTTTACTGAACATTGGCTAAAGGATTACCAAATGCTTATTAATTATGAGAACTATATGGTGGGTAGCTGCTTTAACCGTAAAACTATGCTTCGTGGAGGTTCCCTAATATTAATTAAAAATAGTTTTAAATATAAGCAACGTAATGACATAGTAGGTCTCTCAGTTGAACATTGCGTCGAACTGTCCTGTGTTGAGCTAGATAAGCATGTAATTGTGTGTGTGTACAGACCCCCAAACTATCAAAACTTTTCCATATTTGAATCAATAATGGAAGATGTCCTGGCAAAACTTGCAGCCAGTAATAAATCTACAATAATTTGTGGTGATTTCAATATCAATATTTTAGAAGAAAATTCAAATAGCGGTCGGTTATTAAATCTTTTTAAGTCATTTGACCTGACTAACGTTTTTACTGAACCTACTAGAATCACAACATCTTCTGCTACTTGTATAGATAATGTTTTCTGCGATTGTGATTACTTAGATAAAGCCATAGTAAATTGTTTGCCGTCTGACCATAGCGGACAAACTGTAACTTATAGGTGTAATACACCATTGCAAAAAGTACAGATTAAATTTAGACCTATAACTTCTAGCAAATTAAATAGGTTTAATATTTCCCTACAGAACAAGTTAAGTGTTATGAGCCATGACGATATTAATATAAATCAATTTTATAATCGTTTCTTTTCAATAGTTCACACGGAATTCAACAAAACTTTTGAAAAGAAGACAAAAAGTATTTGCCCTAAATTCATATTTAGCGATTGGGCAACTAGAGGCATCAGAAAAAGTAGGGAAAGACTATTTGAGCTTTATGGCCTTAAGCCTTTTATTAACACTGAAACTTTTAACAAGTATGTTGCTAAGTATTCAAAAATTTTTAGAAATACATGCAAGGTTGCTAAAGCCCTGCACATTAGCAACAAGATCAAAACAGCAGAAAATAAAATAAAGACAGTTTGGAAAGTCATAAATAACGAGACTAACAGGAAGAAAATACGTAACACTAGCTACACATTAGATACAGCAAGTGGTCCTAAGTAGCTCAAGAATTTGTAAATTTCTTTACTGAAATACCATTAAAAACTACGGAGGCTCTAAATTCCTCTCCTGAAGTCTCAATGGGTTTATTAAAGGCGAATGTGTCTGGCTGCCTGGCTGAATTTAAATTTAAACACATTAACCCTATGGTAGTTATTAAAGCTTTCCGGCAAATAAAAATCAAACTGACCGAAGATCTATGGGGAATGTCTATCAAAGTTTGTACATCCATACTTGAGACAATAGCCCCATACTTAGCTTTAATTTTTAATCTATGTGTAGACCAAGGAGTTTTCCCTGATTTAATGAAATACAGTAAAGTCATACCTCTTTTCAAATCCGGGGACAGTAAAGATACTAACAATTATAGACCTGTATCCGTGTTGCCAGTTTTTAGCAAGGTTTTTGAAAAAGTAATGCTTGATCAAATGCTCTATCATTTTAACACCAACAGAATCTTACATGATCAACAGTATGGTTTCACCAAGGGACGTTGTACAACTGACGCCGGTGTAACCTTATTAAAGCACATATTTACTGCGTGGGAAGAGTCCCAAGATGCCATAGGAATTTTTTGTGACCTCTCCAAAGCGTTTGATTGCGTAAATCACGACACATTACTTTTGAAACTTGAGCATTACGGACTGGGTAAACTTGCACTTAGTTTGGTAAGATCATATTTGAATGATAGACAACAACATGTTCAGATAAATGGTGTTAATTCACAGGGTTTAAAAATAAAAATGGGGGTTCCACAAGGCTCAATATTGGGTCCTTTCCTCTTTCTGGTATATATAAATGATCTACCCTATTTATTGAAAAACCAACCTCAAAATATGGTGTTATTTGCTGATGACACTTCCTTAATTTTTAAGATAAACAGACGGGCACAAAATTTAGATGACGTGAATAATGCCCTACTTCAGGTCCTAAATTGGTTCACAGCAAACAATTTGGTATTAAATGAAAAAAAAACCAAATGCATAAGATTTGCTTTACCGAATGTTAAGGGTAGTGATTGTGATATATTATTGAATAATGAGAAACTTGAATTCGTAGATAAAACGGTTTTCCTGGGGCTTACGCTTGATTCAAGGCTACAATGGGGTTCTCATTTAACATCTCTTGCGGGGCGGCTAAGTTCAGCAGCATATGCCATTAGAAAAATCCGTCAATTTACTGATGTAGATACCGCTAGACTGGTCTATTTTAGTTACTTCCATAGTATAATGTCTTACGGTATTTTGCTATGGGGACGGGCTGCAGATATTGAGTCTATATTTATTCTGCAGAAAAGAGCCATCAGAGCTATATATAATCTTCGTAGGCGCGATTCTCTAAGGGAACTGTTTAAGGATATTGGCATTATGACGGTACATTGTCAATACATCTACGAAAACATAATGTACGTTAGAAAAAATTTGCATCTTTTTGGTAAAAGAGGTGACAGACATAATTACAGTACTAGAAATAGGGACCAATTAGTTCAGCCAGGCTTTAGACTCGCTAAAATAGACTCATCTTTCATGGGGTACTGTTTGAGATGCTATAATAAAATTCCACAAAGTATTCTTGAACTGAATGAGACGAAATTTAAAGCATGCATTAAACGCACACTATGTAAAAAAGCATATTACAAGTTGAGCGATTATATCGCTGATAAAAATGCTTGGCTTAATGCTGGTCCTGCTCCACATGGACAGGGGCGCAAAAATTGATAGCATTAAATGGTATAGTTGGAGCTGCTGAAGATTGTACTTAACTATCCTTGCATTGTATAGATTCAATGTTAGTATTATATAATCGCATAGCCCATATTGTGTGAGTACTATGTACTAGTAAGCTATCATTCACTGGAAACCTACGGCAGTTCTTGACTTGAATGTGCCCTGGCGGTTGAGAGTATGTCATGCTCACTCAAATGTCTCGCTGACGGTGGCGCGTGTGTCGGACCATTAAGTTCCCTTCAAAATGGTTGAGCTGAATGGTGCTGATCCATGCGTCATGTGCGTGAACGGGCGCTGTCAGTTGTGACTGGTCATCTCTTAGTCGCCATGGTTTATTTGAATTAATTATTTTGTTTTTGAGTTGTATTTTGTTTTGGTTTTGCTATGGACACTTTTAACGTGCACATCTTGCTACATTGTTCTCACATAATATACCATCTCAACATGAATGATGTAACCAAGATTTTGTAACAATATTTTGATTTAAAAGAGTGTCCATGGAGTTTCTTGCCCGTTCTTCTCCATAGAGATCTACGCTAGGGAATGGGCAACTACAGTACTTTCACAGTTTTTATGTCTTGTGACTGGGACTGTAGCTACATTAAATGTTCATTTTTGTTTCGACAATTCAAAAGTGCCTGTAACTGGCCTACTTGAAATAAATGCTTTGATTTTGATTTTGATTTCATTTTGATTTTGAGATTATTAAAGATAATGCAGAACAGATCCGATATCCCAATCATTATTTTATTATTACTGATTAGTATTCATTCACACAGAAATACACTACGGTTATTATGACATAACCTATCGTACAGAAACATTCAATTGTTGTTTCTAAAATGAACACGAATTCATTCTGTAAGGTCCCGTAGTGGTTACCACTTTACACTTGCAGTTTCAGTTTGAAGTGAAAAGTAAGTGACTGTTTTGAGTTAGGTGAGTTGACGTAAACACACACAGATTTGGTAACACTAAAAGTTTATTAGATGTACCGATCACAAATAAGTTAAGCGGCTTTCAGACTACACTATAATATAATAGCATATAGTATATAGCTCATAGCACAACAATATCGCTCACGATACATTTGTTATGGACACGTTCACACCGTACTGTATTATAATATTTTTTTTTTTTTTTTTGGGACAAGCCCGCCACACACGCCCAAACCACTGTAACTCCTGAAAGCCAGAATCAACAGTGGCGGCCACCAGAAAAGCGCCGAGACAATGAAGCTCGACGAAGTCCCAGAGAATGAATTTAACTGTCTTGGATCCCGCAACGAAATTAATCAGAAAGTATAGCGGAGGAGTAGGAAAAAAAAAAAAAAAACTATAATGTATTATAAAATATTATTGGCTTACTATATGCTATAAAATGGTGCGATACGCTGAGTTCATGCTATGATATATCATGCGCCGCCCTCTTTCTCCTCCCTCACCCCCGGCCGTATCGCAAGACTCTTTTAAGAAGCGGCCAAATGAGCTTGCTATATACTATAAATACTTGCGATAATATCGCGTAATGTGAACGCCATACTATATAGTATAGCATTAGGTCCGGCTTTGCTATACCATATAGCAGAATAGTATAGCGTAGTCTGAAATCAGCTTTAGAGTAGCTTATTTTGTCAACTAACTATTTTTTTTTCTAAACAATGTTTTAAATACGGTAGAGGAACGTAGGTTGCTGCGTTTGCAGCCTGGCGGTATGAACGTAAACGGTCCGCATTCAACATAATGCAATTATAAAGAATAGATCTCTTTAGCACCAAATATTAGAGTAATAAATATAGGTACGTAATCTATTAAAAACTATTTATAATCCCCGACGCAAAAACGACTGGGTGTTATAAGTTTGGCGTGTCTGTGTGTGTTTGTGTGTGTCTGTGTGTGTTTGTGTGTCTATGGCATCGTAGCACCCGAACGGATGAACCGATTTTGATTTTGTTTCAAAGGTGAATTAGTCGGGAGTGTTTTTAGCTATGTCTGATAAAAATCAGTCCAACATTTCGTGGCGGCGGTATTTACATATTTATTTAACAGCTCCCTCAACATGGGTATCAAATTATAGGGCTTGACTAGTAGAATATTAAATAAATTTTAAATCCAAGATAGCTGCCAGCACAAAATAGTGAATTACATTTATATAATTATGTGTCGGGGGTTTTTAAATTTTCTCCTAGTTATTAGTTAAAGAATGCCTTTAAGAGGCCTGCGGAGCATGCGAATCTCATACAAACGTAATACCAAAATAATGTATAAATCAAACATATTCTTAAGGTAGTGTTGTATTTATTTTGATTGGATTACAGAATACCTATATAGGTTCCCAATCACATATTTTGAATGTACACCGATTTAAACAAGAGTTATTAGAAAAATAAATTTTCTGTAGTAATTTACTCATATCTCGTCTTTATATCATAGTCCTTTCAAAATATTTATTTGGGAACATAGATATTCTATAATCCAATCAAAATACTCGTCTAAACACACTACCTTAAGAATATAGGGTGTAAAACACTTCTTAACGAAGCCGAAAGACACTTGTTCTCCTCGTCATTGCAATCATTTTTTTGTTCTAAACCATACCTGGGAACCTTTTAGTTACGGAGATATTGGGGGTCAAGGTTACAACTTTTTGAAAAGTTTTTTTTTAAATATACGTTTTTATTGCAAGATCTTTACTTTCAATACTTCCACGAACCCTGTACTTTTCAATCCATCCACCAGCACAATGTTTTGAGTGCGTTACATTGTGTTAAACCCCAAAACGTGATTCTTGACCCCAAAAAAAAAGTTTGATGTACAGAATGCTTGGTTGACGGCTTCGTGATGAGGTGGTTTACACCCCGTATGTTTGATTATCATATTATTTTGGTATTGCGTTTGTTTGAAAAACGCATGCTCCGCCGGCCCCTTAACACACGAAGTCCATTTCAAGTGTAGCAACCTTTTTTTTTTTTTTTTTTTTTTTTTTGGGATGGGAAATCATCAAATGACTTCTCCCACTCTGGGCGGAGCGGGAGGGAGTGTCAGACTCTTACTGACTAAAACCCATCCATGTTCCTTCCTCGCCCTTTACGTTCCGGGGCCGCGGTATCTCTTTCGAACAGTCCCGCAACCCCGGCAGGCTTCGGCCCTTGCGGGCCCCTCTTTGCTGCTGACATCTCTTTGAGGCGCGCGTGGAACACGAACGCGCCGTCGACACGGCCTGTCGTCACTAGACGGACGGACGGCTAGCTAGCCCATAGCTAACCGTCCACAGGCCCGCATCTACGGTGGCCGGTAGCCACCACGTGGCCCCCGACGCCCGGTGCGTCTCCCGCGGCGGCCGGGAAGAGAGGCTCTCTCCCTCTCTCGTTCCGCCACCTCCTTCGCCAGCATGACTGCTTCGCAGAAGGAGGTGACGGCTTCCCATTCCGTCTCGCTCCGGACCATGGATTGAACCAGGGCCGGACGCGAGAGGTCGCCGCCGCCGATCGCCGCTACGAGGACACGGCGGTGCTCCGCCCACGCAGGGCAGACCTCCACCGTGTGCTCCACCGTGTCCTCCGGTCGATCCTCGCAGTGGAGACACCCGGGCGTTTCCTCCCGCCCGATTCGGTGCAGGTACCTCCCGAAACATCCGTGTCCGGTGAGGACCTGCGTCAGGCGGAAGGTGAGGACGCCGTGGCGCCTCTCTAGCCACTCCTCAAAGAGGGGACTTACCGCCACTATCGTGGCGTGCCCTAAGTGTAGCAACCTTGACTTCAAACGAGTGACAGTTCTGTGTCTGAAACTGAAATAGCTCTCTTTTGTCTGCGGGGCCAAGGTCTTCTAGCTTTTCGGCCTATTCAAGTGAAACGAGACTCTGACTGCTGGCCAAGGCTTTGGGCATTCATTTACGTAAAGAAATATACTCGGAGTTCTCTGGACACTTTCGTTATATCCAAGCCTCTGTTAGTTTTCGTTAGAGATTTTTACATAAGTTGTGTATTTTCCTCTTACAATGTCCATCTTAGTCTCAAACTGATCTTTGCTGAATGGCACTACGTATTTTTTTAAACTCTTGATTTTGTTTGAATGTCATATTTCAGTAACTTGAAAGTTCCAAGTAACAAAACATTTATGGTTTTGGGGTAGCGAATTATTTTGCAAATATAGTTAATGATAAAATACATTATTCGGATTTGATTTTAATATAAAACAATATTTTTGTCTGTTTAGCACAAAATAACGTTGTAACAATAAACACTTTTCTCGCAACCATACGAGTATTTGCTAGAAAACCTGTTGAGACTACCAGGAAACTAGAAAACTAGGATGCAAGTAGTGTGCAATCACTCGCCTTAGCAATTTACGAGAAAGGCGTACACTTTAGGTATTGCTATTCGTAGAGGGAATGACGGGAGACTGATTTATTCTAGTTTGCATAACTTTGCATCTGTTTTCCATAGAAAGTAGAGGAGAACTGCCGTAGAAATATGTATATTTTACCGTGAAATTGTAAAACCCGTTATATTGTAATCTATTTAGCGAGATTGTAAACTCTCGAAATATTGTCAACTGAACATACTGCTTACAATTTAACGCATTATTTTTCGTTAGATTGTAATCTATCGAAGTGACCGTAAAAGTGTGAAATGTATGCGATGTATGTATTGTCAAACACGTTATGTGTGCCCCATGTCCCGATTATGGGGGCAGAGATACTTCCGTGTGTTCATTTGACAATATTTCGAGAGTTTACAATATCGCTAGAGAGATTACAATCTAACGTGTTTGACAATTTTACGGTGACATATAATGAAATTATAAATGGTTCAAGACGTAATATATTTTTTTAAATACTCTGTTTATAAACAAACAGACAATTTTTCCGGTTAATCTCCGAAAAAGTAGGACCGAATTTGATTTCAGACCTAGATTAATTAAAAGTCAAGAATGTTTTCCTTCATCCATGTCAGTCATATCCAAGATAAACAAAGAAAGTATTTAAGAATTGAGGAAATTACATTGTTGCTTACCCTTTTTGAACCCACCACAAGTGATAGCTAAATCAAATCATATCAAAAAGGTTTATTTGCAAGAAAATACATACAAACTGCCGAGAAAGCCCTTATATCGTCGTTGCGACTTTAAGACCTCTTATGTGTCACTTTTGGCAAAATCACTTTTTTACGCCAGCCTTTTTCACATTTTGAAGCTCTATCAAATGCAAAAACTCTCATGTGTATACGACGATTTAATCGTCATTTGTTTACCAATTTCAAGATCTACAATGTGCTTCCTAATCAAATGTTGGTGCTTAAAATATCTTATGTGTCGGTGTACACATACGAGTTTTTAGTTCTATGTAATACTCGGGGCCTTTCGGCAATTAGTAGATCAAAATATCTTATGTGCATCCGGGTATTGCGTCTGAAGATTCTGATGACGTTACGAATGCTTCATCTGATCATAGCATCAGCATACTCCCTGCCACTGAAGACCCGGGTTTTGCATCTGAATCGAAGCAAGTGCTATCAATACGTATCTTTGAAAATTTTAGCGATAACAGTGATGACGATCCAGATTGGGTTCCAGGGATTTCGCGGCGGAGGCGGAGATTTTACCCATTGCGGAGCCAGGTTGAAGAACATTTGGTCATCGATGAAAGTATCAGGTCGCTGTCTGTGCAAGATTTGAAGAGAAACCGGAATTTATTTTAAAAAAGACGCAGGATCTTGCCTTCTCTGGATGATGAAGATAGTGATAGTGATGACAATGTTACTAGGGTATCATTGCCCGACAATATTGATGGTAATACCTCTGTATAAGAGAACAAAGAAGCCCGTGTAGCCGGTAAATCATACCTTGGGTTTAAAAAGTTAGCTGACAAATGGACAGCGTGCGTTGAGAAGCCTGAAAGAATTTTGAAACCACGTTGCTTACACACGTGTGTAGCTTCAAAATCTAAAAAATATTTTCTTTGTGCTCTTGTTTCCGACGAAGAACGTGAACAAATTCATAAACATTTTTGGAAGCTCAAGACTTGGCCAGACAAGATGGCATTTATAAAAGCATCAGCAGTGAGAAGGTGTATAAGACGACGACGTGCATCTCAACAAAGGTCTACAAGCAAAAAACTAAGTGGCCACGATATCTTCATCAATAAATTGGACGCAAAATACACTAGAGTGAGAGTGTGTAAATTATTTTTCCTTAATAGCATTGGAGAAGACAGTTTTCGCCGCTGAACTAGAGAGATTGATACTTTCGAAGAAAATATTGTGGAACAGACTGCAGAAAACACTGCATCAAGTTCAAATATTATTACTAGGCCAGGAAAGAACGTTCAGAACGTTGAGTTGACAAGAACTGTTAATCCATGGCTGGATATTTTACCAAACGTGCCGAGCCATTACTGTCGTTCAAGCTCGAAAATAATTATGTTGAATCGACTTTTCGATCTGAACTCCACATGCATCAGGTGTTAAGGAGTGGTGTATAGAAAACCACTACAGAGTTGCCTCTAGAAAGACATTTTCGAAGGTATTATGACTTAAGAAAATATCAGCATTCACCATCCTCGCAAAGACCAGTGCGACACGTGCTGTAGTTATAAAACTGGTTCCAAAGAAGAATACGATAGCCATATAGTAAAGAAAATTGAAGCCCGTGAAGCCAAAAAGAATGCCGTAGCTAGTTCAAATGAAAAGGTTGTGGTTATAACAGTGGATGTTCAAAGTGTTTTGCTTGCCTCAAAGCTATTGGCTAGTGCATTGTACTACAAATTAAAATTACAATGCCATAACTTCACGGTTTATAACGTTCTATCTAAAGACGTAAAAATTTACTTTTGGCACGAAGCCGATGGTAATGTGACTGCTGATGGATGCGGACACCAAAACCGGAACCGAATTTTGTCAAGTGCCCTTAGCGCAAAGAAGGAAATTTTGTATCAAACAACTTTACCTGGAAAAGGAGCACACTATGATGGAAGTGGATAGTGTTCACTTCACTATTGAGCAATACATAAAACCACCAATATTCGCTCCCTGTGATTACATCACCCGGATAAGACAAGCTCGGCCACAAAAGCCCTATGATGTCAAATCCATTCACCATGATTTCTTCCTAAATTTCGAAGAGATGGAATCGAACCTAAAATCCATACGGCCTGGCAAAAAGAAGGGAGATCCTGTCGTGGTGGACATTAGAGGTCTTAAATCTTAATTATTTATCTGAGGGATCCGTATTTTATAGGTTAAGACATCTTGATGAGTGGTCCGTACTTCCACAGCGAAGAAATAACCAAAAAAATGGTCTGGTGTCTCCGAACCGATTGTACAGATCTCCGTAAAAAATTACTGAGAGCAAGTTTAAACATTTACAGGAACTGAAAATCAGGATTATCATCCGTTTTACAATGCATTACAATTTGATCCGGGTACTTAATTCTTAATTAAGTATATCCATAATTATATGGGTACCTCAGTAAATAATGGTACTTTGATTTTCAACTTTTATTTTATTCAATTTTTTGATTCTACTACTGTTATCATAACCTAATAATGTTTTCTGAGAAATATATATATACCTATTTTTTTCATTAAAACTAATAGTTTTTCATTTTAGTTATTCATAGGCATTTTTGTTCAAAAGCTCTGATATGATACGTAAAGCGCAACGAAAATCTCTTATGTGTTAACTGAAACAGTTATTTTTTTTTTACTATTATACTACTTTTAATTTCAACTAACAAGAGCAAAATAAAAAGCAGGAAATCATATGGCTGATACCTATATTTTTTGTTGTAATTGGTTTCATTATATTTTTTTCAGTAGACGGTTTATATCGATTTTCTCATAAAGTTGAATTTTACACATAAGAGGTCTTAAAGTCGCAACGACGATATCCTAAAAGTAATTGTATTCGGCCGCAAGCAAGCAAGATAGTCTTTATTTAAATTATTGTCTCCAAATATCTCACCTACTTTGAACTGCGGTACCTTTCAGCACAATATCATCCATTTCAAAGCTACATGAACTAAACAATATAATATTCCGAGCGCACAACGACTTGTAAAACAATTACATTCATACGTTCATTCGTTCACTCCCGTTCATTCGAATGAATGCATTCATACCGCACACCGCAGGGAAACAATGAAACTGCAACTTTATTTTCGAAGCCCGACTTCCATGCTGGCTTCAAATTGAAAGCCGTACAATGGCAGTGTCGGCCACACATTAACTATTAAACCGGACGATGTAAATTATTTTAGTGGACTTAGTTATGGAGGTGCAAGAATTAAATTCATATTGTTTTGTTAATTTAGCGCTGTGCTTTGTTTGAACTATGAATAATAAAAGACTAACAGACACCAACCTCATTGGTCTCGTGGTCGCAAGCGCAACTAATGAGCATGATGTCCTGAGCTGATGTGATCTGCACTAAAAAGTGGATAAAAAAGATACCCCTTTTTGAGACTGGTTGTCAGGTTTTCGGGTCATTGACTACCTGTAACGACTGTCCAAGATGTTCAAATGTCAGCGAATGTTTTGTCTTTGGTTCGTACTCGAGACCTGTGACTTGGTAGTCCCACGGTCACTAGGCTATTGATCACTGCTTAAAGTACATCATAATCACAGTCAAAAATCTTAATCAGTAAAAACTACTTTTGACTGGTGAAAACTCGTCAACACTAAAACTATTTTAACAATAACTAACATTTACTTAGAAACTCAATCGTAATTCTAGGACTAGGTAATTCCAAGTGAGGTGTTCTAAAACAACATATTTTAATACAGAAAACGTATTTTAACTTCATAAGGAATTTGACTGAAACCAGTCAAGAGTGGTGTTGATCGATTCCCAGTTTTGTCTGTAACATATCACTTTTTGGTCAGGCCGAGCAGAAGCAAACCCGCCTGTTCAGTATTACTTTTCCTTTTGCGGAAGGCCTCAAATATTTAACCTCTAAACAACAAACTCTTTTAAAATTCCCTCTCATCAAATAACCTCAAAGCGAACAAAATAAATTACAATTACACAGGTTTAACAAATAAATCCTTTGACAAAGGAATGAGTTAAGAAGTTGATGTTTTTCCTCAACTCGAGACTTTATGGATTATGGTAATAAGAGACTGTTTGCTTTGCTCGTACGAATTGGGTCGCGTTTGTTCGCGTATGTGTGTGGTTATAACATTAAGTGAGTGAACAATGTTTTTTTTTTATTTTTTTAGAGGAACTGACTGCATAATTTTGAAGAGTGCAAACGGAAATGAACAGAACCAAAACAGTGGTTGAAGTTTTTTCTTTATCATGTGGGTAGTGCATGTCTAACCTGGTATCAGAGTTTTTATGCCACCCATTGGACTCTGAGTTTGCTTTACGTGCAGTCGAAAAATATCTATCATGGCTGCTGATTTTTTAAAGGCCATTTTCAATAACCTACTAAAGTCCGGTCGCGCAGCACGAAGAATTTCGTAAAATGACCTCTTTACCTACTGACAGTCGTCACAAACATTTTTCTATTAAGTGCGGTTTACATGAAATATTTGAAGGAGAAAGAAAAACCAACTTATTAAATAAATTATTGTTATTATGTAAATTATTTATTTAAATGTCATATTAAGTTATAAAAATCGAGTTACAATTACTAATTCGGCAGAAATAAAAATAACTTATGTCTGGATTTTTTGTCGTGACTCAAGGCCAACCAAAAACCCACATGCAAACAAGAACAAACCTTACAGTGTTAGGTAAAAGCCACATCCAATCACCGTTTATCTGTGTTTCACAGAAACTTGTTTACATAATATCGAACGAACATTTTGCCCGCACTGATTTGTAATCTACGTCTATTTTTTTTGTAATACCCCAACTTTGTGTTCTTTTTAAGTGTCTAGTATTAATATTCTCACAACCTTTTGAGGTTTAAGATCATTCTTATGAGAACATAAGAATTCACTATTCACTTGATAGTGAATTCTTATGAGAATAAATGATCTTAACCTTAAAAGGTTTACAATTCCTGAGGACGGCGGTCATTGCATCTTTACGCGGGAGTGACAGAGACAGGTAATAACAGGTCATTGTACGAAATTCTTCGTGGACGGTTAAAAACAAAACGTCACAGAAAAGCTTTCTTTGTTTTTTCTATGAATCGGACAGGTAGGTGACGCAGATATGTATAGAAACACCGATAGCTACAGAAGTAGGTATATTAACTAACAGTTATACGTAAGTAAGTTACTTATAGAAAACGGCCGTTAGTGGTTTTGTTAACTTACGGTACTATAGGCACATCAGTGGTAAGAAGTCCATTATATGTTAGCATCTTTTTCAATTTAAAGTAAATAATGTAAAAGGTAACTCAAGACCTTTTTTTTAATAGCATGTACTGTCCCACTGCTGGGCAAAGGCCTGCCCTAGTTCCTTCCATGTGCTCGTTTTTTTAACCCCCGACACAAAAACGACGGGGTGTTGTAAGTTTTAAGTTTGACGTGTCTGTGTGTGTGTGTGTCTGTGGCATCGTAGCTCCCAAAGGGATGAGCTGATTTTAATTCAGATTTGTTTGTTTGTAAGGTGAATTAGTCAGGAGTGTTCTTAGCTATGTTTAATAAAAATATGTCCATGATGGCCGCCGCTACAAAATGGCCGACTACATATTTATTCAACAACTCCCTCAATATAGGTATCAAATGAAAGGGCTTGACTAGTATTTTATACGCTATAAAAAATTCAAATCCAAGATGATCGCCGTCACAAAATTGTGTTTTTTTTTTTTCACAACTCCCTCAAACATGGGTAACAAATGCAAGACGCGACAAGGAACTTCGTTCCAAAACAAAAATACCTGGAAATAATGACAAGTAACTTGTCTATGAATCATGCGTCATCACTAGACGCACAGACAATCTTTGGAAATCAGTAAACTTGTACAGAAAACAATCTCATTTGTATTCCGTTACTAGGAGTCCAGAAATACTAGAATATGATTAATGATATGATCGTACATGTGGAGCCAATTGACCGCGCCGTTTACGTCTAGCAAGTTAACTATGTATGGCTCTCAATGTGTCTGTGTAATCTACTGGACTGATTTTGACAAATGTAGTTTTTATCGATCAGACTATGTCGGCATCGGTTTTCGAAAGACTCAACTTTGACTGGTAACAGAATGAGTTTTCTTTTATTTCAACACGTGTTTGTGACCAAATGTATGAACGTGGGCGAGGATAAATGAGTATGTATTGATTGATGATTGATGATTGGTGATTGTTAATTGATGATTATGTTTGATGATTGTTAATTGATGATTATGATTGATGATTGGTGATTGTTAATTGATGATTATGATTGATGATTGGTGATTGTTAATTGATGATTATGATTGATGATGCATGATGGATGATGGATGATAGATGATTGATGATTGATAATTGAAGATTGATGATTGATGATTGATTGATGGATGGACTGTGTAAGGAATGCTATGAAAGAAAAATGAGTAAATAATAGCGTGACGTTTGACAGAGGAGAATGGAAGAAATCAACGTGTTACACCGACCCCAAGTAACATTGGACAAGGGCAAGAAGAAGGTGATGGAGGATCGTTGCAGGTGGTGTTTTCAATCAATCAATCATTTTACTATGTGGCATCTCAAGGCCCATAGAAAAAATACACCAAAATACATTACAAAAATATACTAATACATACAAAATATAAATTATAAACTATGAACACACGAAGTGGCGGCGCTGCGCGGTGTCACGTAGCCTGCCGCGAAAACGTCGGTAGACTACACCCTTCGGTCAAAACTCTTCTTTGAGAAACTTGTCGAGATATTGTGTTGGAACTCGCACCATAACAACGAAGTTGGTTTCGTAGTTTCGGCCTAGCCCCATTGGAAAAAAAGTGTTACTAGAAAAACCAATTCATACGAGTATCAACTCTCTCAAACTACCGTTCCGTACTCTAGATCCATTGAAGTATCGTGTATATTTTCCTATCGTTTGACGAATGTCATGTTTTACTGTTCCCACTAGGTCATGATGGTTGAAAATTTTAAATAGCACTGTTGAATTATAGTGTACGACAAATAAGTCCAGCTTATTTGACACAAAACTTTGCTATCATTTGCAAATTCTTCTGTAATTGGTTCATTGGATTACCAAGAGGCAATCACATCTCTGGACTGTTTCATAATTTTCGTTTCAGAAACAGGGTAAATAGAAAGTAGAAACAGAAATAGTCTTAAGAGCGCGTATCCCAAAAGTTGGCAACGTCGCAAATAGCTGTCAAATATTTACATGTTTTAATTAATTTGACAATTTTACTGTATGAAAATAAGAAATATGGCTCTGTAGTGGACAAAAAAATTGAATATGAATTGCAATTAAAACCCTAAATTTAATGTTGTAAACGTTTCAGGTGTAAAAAAGGCATTTGGCAAGTTCCCAAATACTTTTTTTACATTTAAAACTATATATTCGGTATTACGATATTAATTATTGCATTTCTTAATCAATTTTTTAGTGCACTACATAGCCATATTTCTTATTTTCATACAGTATTAATTAAAACATGTAAATATTTGACAGCTATTTGCGACGTTGCCAACTTTTGGGATACGCGCTCTTAACGTGTTCAATAGTTTTAATGTCAAAAACGTAAAATTTCATCATCATCTGCTCGAATTCCCAACTATGCTGCGGTCGGCTTCTATGTAGTTAAAACGAGATGCAGTTGAATACCGGTATTTTACATGGAGTGACTGACCTCCATAACCCTGTTAGTACTGTGTAATACGATACCTCTTGGTAAGACTGGTTGTCAGAATTTCGGGCCACTGACTACCTGTAACGACTGTCAAAAATCTACAAATGACAGCCGGGACCAACAGCTTGTCGCCAATATATCCTACTATCCTACTAATATCATAAATGCGAGAGTTTGTGAGTATGGATGTATGAATGTTTGTTACTCTTTCGCGCAAAAACTACAGAACGGATTTGGATGAAATTTTGCACACAGATAGTGTATAACCTGGATACTTTTTGTTCCGGCAGTAAGATCCCATGGGAAAATTATCAAACTTTGCGCGGGCGAAGCCGCTGGCAGAAGCTAGTAATTAATAAAATTATGAACAGGATTACTCAACTCTGTCTCAACAGAAAGACGGTAAAGAGAGGTGATGCTCATTGCTGTGAAAATATAACTATTTTTCTCATACCAAATGGGATAATCTATTTAATATTCTTTTCCCAAATTATCCATAAACCTACCAACAAAAAAATGAATTGTAATAAGAAAGCTAATAAACGTACTGTCTTGAAAAGCTGTCGTAACGCAGCCCAAAATAAAATTAATGTTCAAAACTGACGTCCAAATTAATGTTGAAAAGTGACGGTGAAATTAGCGGCTTTGCTGACAGATGGGACCCGTTATTTATCTGTTATTATTAAATTCTTTGTATATGAGATCTTTTTTTGTTGTATTTTTACTGTGGAGGAAAATAATGTGAGTAGGTATACAGGGTGTAAACAACCTCATCACGACGCCGTCTACCAAGCATTCTGTACATCAAACTAAGTAACTTTATGCAAAAATTATTGAAAAAAAAAGGTAACGACTTTTTTTGGGGTGAATAATCATGTTTTGTGGTAAAACTCAATGTAACGAACTTAGAACATTGTGCTGATGGATGGATTGAATAATACGGGGGTCGTGGAGGTGTTTAAAGTAAATCTAACAATAAAACTTGTATTTAAAAAAAAATTGTCAAAATGTTGGAACTTTGACCCCCAATATCTCCGTAACTTGAAGGTTCCCAGGTATGGTGTAGAACAAAAAATGATCGCAATGACGGTGAGAACAAGCGCCTTTCGGCTTCGTTAGGAGGTGTTTTACGCCTTTTATAGTTTTCAGGTGTTTGTTCCAGGAAGATATGGGCCAAGGTGTTTTTTAGTCCTAGGCCCTAGGACGAAAGTAAATATGTTAATTTTAAAGTTTAAAGTACCCGTTTCACATACCTACTAATCTCACTTAAATTATAAAAGCGAAAGTTTGTGAGTATGGATTTATTGGATGTTTCTTACTCTTTCACACAAAAACTACTGAACGGATTTGGATGAAATTGCACACAGATAGTTAATAACCTGGATTAACACATAAGATTATTTTTATCCTGGTAGTAAGATCCCATGAGACAATTAACCTTCACGCGGGCGAAGCTTTTCTTTTTTTTTTCGGGTGGGAAATCGTCAATTGACTTCTCCCACTCTGGGCGGAGCGGGAGGGAGTGTCAGACTTTTACTGACTAAAAATGTTCCTTCCTCGCTCTTTATATTCCGGGGCCGCGGTATCTCTTTCGAACAGTCCCGCAGCCCCGCCAGGCTTCGGCCCTTGCGGGCCCCTCCCTTTATGCTGACATCTCTTTGAGGCGCGCGTGGAACACGAACGCGCCGTCGACACGGCCTGTCGTCATTAGACGGACGGACGGCTAGCTAGCCCATAACAAATCGTCCACAGGCCCGCGTATACGGTGGCCGGTAGCCACCACGTGGCCCCCGACGCCCGGTGCGTCTCCCGCGGCACGTGGGAGAAGCTGCCGGCAGAAGCTAGTTATACATATTGACATATATATTGATGTTACTAATTGTGATCGTTTTAATCAACCAAAATGCTACAGAATATTAAGGTAGACGCCAAAAAAATACTAAATAGTCTGTCAGTTAGATTATCAACAGATATTTGACCCGTATTTTTTATTTTGTTACATAAACCAAAATTGACGAAGATGTGACGCTTTTAAAATTCTCAATACATCACTCCTTGGTGTAATTTTAGGCGAGTTCTGATGTCACGAGCACCACTCCCGAGTTTTGATACGTTTTATCTTTGTTAATATTCATTGATTTACAAAAACATAAAATACGTGTCCATTATTTTACAATGCATACGACGACGGACGGACTAAATAGATTTGCAATTTTTTTATATTGTCGTCATGCTTATTGTATTTTCGATTAAAAATGGACGTATTTACGTTACGAAAAACGTCTAAACTCGCTCTTAAACCTCGAGTGTAGCCAACCTTTTACAACATGGGGACAGAAATATGGAGGTCAAACTTCCCAAGTGCGTACATAACTAGATGAAACTAATAAAATAAATAAAAACCTACTTTTTACATAACCCAATAAACCCTACAGTTTTATATCATAACCGCATTAAAAAGGTAAAAAATAAGGCTGTAAACATATTTACGACACACATGTATCGTAACGTGGGTAGACTGTGACAGGTATTTCCCGGGACATATCATTTTTGTAGTGTATGTGTCAGCTTCTAAATTGGTATTTGGAAGTCACAAAGGGAAAATAGGAGTTGACAGGCGATCAAGTATCTTGAATTTCATGTTACCTTTAGTTTCCTACGTCTTGGATGCTTGAGAAAATGGATATGTCTTAAAATTAATCGGCATGATGACATTATCAAAAAATTACAAATTTATTTAGTCTGTCAATTAGAGTTTTGAAAAATAATGGACACGTATTTTTTATTTAAAAAAATCAGCGAATATTGACAAAGATAAACCGCATTAAAAACTCGGGAGTGAGGGAACTCATCACGTCAGTATTAACTAAAAATTATACCTAGGCGTGACGTGTTGCGAATTTTAAAAGCGTCGAATCTTCGTCAATTTTGATTTATGCAACAAAAGAAAAAAATACGGGTCAAATATTTTTAATAATCTACCTGACAGACTTATTTGATTTTATTTTGTCGTCTCACCTATTAAGTATTGTGTCAAGCCATTGTGCATTGTCCGGGAGACATGTCCTCGGGGGTGACCATAACGTCATATAGCAGAATTGTTTTAATCTTATTCTAGAGTGTGAAAGAGATGGCGCTAGAAGTCTTCTATAGCGCAATCTCTCCCGCAATGGTGTGACATTAAAACAATACTGCTTAACTGCTCCGTTGGTCTCGTGGTCGCAAACGCGACTGTTGAGCAGGTCCTGGGTTCGATTCCCGGGTCGGGCAAATAATTTTATTGGTTTTTACATTAGAAATTTCTCTTTAGTAGCCCGGATTTTAGGGGTTGGTGGTATGATACTCCCGTGCCTCGGTGCGCACGTTAAGCCGTTGGTCCTACGCAGGGGGGTGAAACTTCATACATTTGTCGTGATTTTGCATTGTAACATAATTTTACTTAGAAATATGGCAACACTAGCTGTCACTTTGGTAGCTAATCACGAACCCCAGTATCATAATGGTAGGGGTAAGAGTGGGGACAGACCGGCATCGGCAGTCGGTAGGCAGTTCATGCTGGGCTATCGTAGCTTTAAGACGTGTCGACTACACACACTGGATATTAAGACTGTGAATTGTATATTAGTTTGGAATAAACAAGTTGAGTTTAAGAACAGAGTTATCATTTTCGTAAAACATTGATTTCAAACAAAATTTTCATAGATAGTGCTGCCATCTGTGTGTTTAAGGACACCAACTTTTCAACTGTGGACGAGAACAGCTATTTTAGACTACTTGTCAGTGAATTAAATAGCCTAGCGGTGACAGCGGTTGCCTTGTGAATAATAGTTCACAAATAAATATAAATATCGCTGGACATTACACACAGCGCCATCTAGTGCCACACTAAGCAAGGCTTGTGTCGTGGTCACCAGACAGTTGTTATACTACATACATAATTACTTTTTTTTGTAAATACATACTTATTATACATATAAACATCCATGACTCGGAAACAAATGTCCATGCTCATCACACAAACATCTGCTCCTACCGGGATTCGAACCTGGGACTATAAGAACGTAAGGCAGCCTCACTAGTCTACCACTACGCCATTCGGGTCGTCAACGTTCACAAGTTCGAATCTTCAGTCAAGAATTACTTTTCGTATTTATTTGGTTGAACAAAAACTAACAGCGCCATCTAACAGTTTAGGTACACATTTTTAAAAAACGAAAACCAGAGTTGCGCCTCTATCTTGTATTATATTATATAGTGTATTATCTATGGTCCTACGTCTGATCTCTCTCTGGTCGTGTCGGTTTGCCGTCCCATCGGATTATCGGATTATGAGAGTAAAGGAACTGAGAGTGCACCAATGCCTGAGCACACACTTGTGCACTATAATATCTTCCACCTCGATGGCTAATCTGCGTTAAGATGGTCCGGCGTGACCGAAAACGGAGGACTATTAAAGTCTTAGCCCAGTTACACGACTCCGCTCGCACCCGGCAAAATTCAAATAATTATGGGCTTTAAATATTTCTCTTTAGATATACTTTACATTGGCATTGACAGCGGTAAGCCCGCTGACAGCGAGCAATCTGCTAATTTATGTTGCCAATGTAAAGTATATCTAGAAAGCAATATATAAAGCTCATATTTGAATTACATTATTTTTGCTGGGTCGAAGCGGAGTCGTTTATGTGGGCTACAACCTTTATGATTACTACTAAAGTAAGTCATAGTCACCCCCCAAGACATGTACGCTGCACTCCGGACAAACTGAGCCACCTGTATTCAAATATTATATAGCTCACACATATAGTCCTTTCTTAGACTTTAGGCTATCTCTCAATCAAAAAAAGGAAAGATTTGATAAAAAAACTTTCAACTATAGAAAGATACATCTTCATCGAGATTTATCTTTCTAAGTTGAAAGATTTTTTTTTGTAATATTACCACCTGATTGATATATTGACCCCTGAGCCACCTGTATTCAAATATATATCGCTCACACATATAGTCTTTTCTTAGACTTCAGGCAATCTCTCAATCAAAAAAAGGAAAGATTTGATTTTTTCGTTCGTTTGTATGTTTGTTCCTTTGTTACGGTTTAACTCAAGACCTACTCAACTGACATAAAAAAAAAAACTTTCAACTATAGAAAGATACATCTTTATCGAGATTTATCTTTCTAAGTTGAAAGATTTTTTTTGTAATGTTACCACCTGATTGATATATTGACCCCTGAGCCACCTGTATTCAAATATTATATCGCTCACACATATATTATTTTCTTAGACTTTAGGCAATCTCTCAATCAAAAAAAGGAAAGATTTGATTTTTCGTTCGTTTGTATGTTTGTTCCTTTGTTACGGTTTAACTCAAGACCTACTCAACCGACCTAAAAAAAAATTTCAACTATAGAAAGATACATATTTATCGAGTAACAAAGGTTATAAATTATATTAATTAAATATATCATGCAAATTAGCCGAACTTACAATTTTCGCGGACGAAATCGCAATTTTAGCATTTATTGTAATTTCCTCTACCCATATTCAATTTGATAAGTAATTTTCTTTAATACGTCGATAAAATTACCCTACCATGTAATGAAAATATAAACGAAGAAATTAAATGTTTAT
This sequence comes from Xestia ashworthii, assembly GCA_950022955.1. Lineage (NCBI taxonomy): Eukaryota > Metazoa > Arthropoda > Insecta > Lepidoptera > Noctuidae > Xestia > Xestia ashworthii. The sequence goes on along the minus strand of OX465560.1, from coordinate 17,122,057 downwards.
TTATTAGACATTTACGTCTGGGTATATCCGTGACCAGGGGTTGTAAACGTTTGGTAATGGCCGGACGTAAAATAAACTTAATTTTATATTTCGTCTTTATTGTTTTTAAGCAGTAAACAATGGCATGGCAAGTAAATATATTTAATTTATTGTTTAAAGCTTGGTTTATACAGCTCTTCAGAGTCAAATTAAAATAAATTATCTAGTGAAACTTACCTAGTGAAAATGACCTAGTGAAATTACCTAGTGAAACATACCTAGTGAAACTTACCTAATGAAAATGACCTAGTGAAATTACCTAGTGAAACATACCTAGTGAAACTTACCTAGTGAACATTACCTAGTGAAAATTATCTAGTGAAACGTACCTAGTGAAAATTACCAAGTGTAACTCACCTAGTGAAAATTACCTAGTGAAACGATTGCTTCGTTGGTCTAGTGATCGCAAGCGCGGCTGCTGATCATGAAGTATGGGTTCAATTCCCAGGTCAGCAAGTGTTATGGGGATTTCCATCAGGAATTTCTCAGTACTCGCAGCCACAAAACCTGGATTTGTGCCCGATTGATGGCAATAGGCTCGCCCCTTGTTAGTTTAAGTTTAGCCTTGGTGTTTTAGTCTATAAGGTACAGCTCTGCCAACCCTTTCGGGGATTATAGGCGTGATGTTATGTTATGTTATATAGTAAAACATGTGAACGGAGTTTCTCTATATAATTTATTTTGTTTTTGTATCCTTATTATACTATACCAATGTATACCTACATAATAAGGAACCAAAATAAAACTGCCTAAAACCCTTCACAGTTTTTTTAAATATTAAAGCTATTTTTAAATTTCATTACTTTTTAAGCTCACTCTAAATAACTTAACCGTTCATTTTAAGCCAAGAAGAAATTTCAAGATTGTCAGTTTACAGAATAAAACCTTTTGTTTGAAAGTTTGAGGTGTAACTACCCTATACAAACTACACAAATATTGACAAGAGCTTGTAATTAGTTTTTTAAAAGCTCCAAAAATGGTTGAATACTTTCTTGTGATTTCAAATAGATCTTCTATTTGTGACGGTTGAATTCAAGTAGGTTTCAGTTTACTTGTTTTAAATCAAACACGCTGTAAATGTATGTAGCTTAGATCACCTAATTTTCTACCGAAATTCAGTAGTTTTTGTGTTAGTTATAACGTGCGATAATTTCTGTTCAATTCTAAACTAAAAACACAATCTGCCAACCCGCTTTAATTTGAAATCCCACCCAAAATTCAAACGCTATCATAACCGCCGTAAGTTCCGCTTCACTTAAAATTCTTTTGACAAGCACCGCATACGTTCGCTCATGCATATAATCCGCAACACTTTACATTAAGTTCCTCTTTTGTGCGGCCGTATTCGGAGGCTCTAGCACGAATGTGCGACAAAAACGTAACGTAAAGTGGAATTATAAAATACAGGATAAAAAAATAAATAAAAAAATTACTTTTTTAAAATAAATAGTATAAATACAGGATGTAAAAGGAACGTTTACGAAGCCGTCAACCAATTTATGTACGATGACCGTTGGGGTTTGGGGTAGATGTGTTCATGAGTGGAGACCACGCATCGTCGAGTGTAGATGGGTCGCCTTCAGTCTCGGTGGAGCGACGATCTCTGCAGGGTGGCTGGCTGGTAGTATCAGGATCAGAGTTTCCGAGAATCGAGCAGAGTGGCGTGCGATTGGAAAGGCCTATTTCCAGATGCCATGATTAATATCATTATCATCATTTCAGCCGAAAGACGTCCACTGCTGAACATAGGTCTCCCCCAAGTGTAGCTACATTGACCGGTCCAGGCCGACTCACATGCAACGGATTCCCGCAACCTTCACCAGGTCATCAATCCACCTAGTAGGAGGTCTTCCAACGCAAAATCTTCTAAAATCAAAGCATTTATTCCAATAGGCCAGTAACAGGCACTTTTGTCCTTCCTGTCCTGTTGCTTGCATATCACAGGAGCTGTTGGACGCTACTAAAAGTACTAAACTCGTCACCGAAGGGCTTAGAAGATTTTTGTATGAAGTTTGGCAGGATTAACTTCCGCCATTTTGTCTTTATTCAAAGTAGCGGCCATGCTTATGAAATATAACAATACAAAAAAAACCTCAAAGTTTTGTATGAAGCAAAATGTTCTCAAGTGTCACGTTTCCGAGATATGAGATATAAAAGTTTAAGTCCATTCACTGATGGGATCTTCAGAACAACTTTGATTTGATCAGACACGCATAAAAATACAAAAAAGTTTTGTATGAAACAAAACGTTCTAAAGCGTCACGCAAACTTGTGCAAGGTAGCGATCACAACGCGGTTTTATAAAAGTCTTATGCGTGGCCGCTACTTTTAAACAAAATCAAAATGGCGGAAGAAAAATACAAACCCTTTGGAGGTCACTCAATTTAAATTGACATCGGCATGCTAAGCAGTAGATTTGATTGAACCTCTACTACGTGCGTTCATACTAGGCCTAGTTCGTATGGTACATACAGCCGGACCAGTTCCTACTGAAACAGGGTCGAGAGGAAAATTACGGAGTTTAAACGAGTCTGAATTTGTTGGCCGCGTTCGTATTTAGACTTTTGAGAGTATGTTTGTTGTATAGACTTTTATTTATGTACATAGTAGATGCTTGGGTTAACCTTTTTCTATCAGGATTTTTTCCGTAGCAGGCAATAAACCCGCCCCCTATCTGTCTATCTATCATGGGGTTTAGGTTCCCGCACTTAGTCCTTGAAGTTGACCACTGTACGTAAGCTATGGTGGCCGATTAGTGATTACTCCAATCTGCCCACCTCCCTCCAGAAGCAGATCAAATTTCCCAGTCTCCTCAGGGGGATGCCCTGAGGAGACCGGAAAATTTGATCTGCAAGAGATTTTGGTATTCCCAGGGTCTCCCCGCGAATCTTGGTAACGCCTGTGCACTCAAGGAGCACCAGCGCCACCGTTTCCTCCGCCTCCATGCATGCTCTGCACAGGGAACTGTCAGTGATTCCTAGGGTGTGGAAGTGTTTATTCAGTGAGCAGTGTCCAGTGATGGCCCAGCATCCAGACGCAGGCTATCTCTGTCCAGGCGCAGAAGGCGCCTGGTCAGCTTTAGATCCTTAGCTGTTTTGTGCCTGAGTAGTCACACAACTCCTCTATGAGCTCTATGTTGTAATGTTTTTTGAAGCAGTGGGTCTTCAGGGTTTTATCGATGGGTGATGCCATCATCGGCTGTTTTTTGATTGTATCTTCCCTGATGCGTGTGTGTTTCACAAAAGCAGCAAATTTAACTCAAATTAAACATGCCTTTTTTTATAAAAAGAAACAAACCTGCATTCACAGATTTTCGAAAATTCGTTTGCGACACTCGGGTTTCATGGTTTTCCTTTCATTTAATTTACAATGTTTGTTAGAGAGATTCGATTCATTTGATTTTGACCCTATCGGTTGATGTCAAAAAAATAGATGTATAGAGTTTTCGAATTTTAGTTGGTTCGATTCCTGAGTGTGGCAAGCGAATGCTCGAAAATGCAGATTGGTTTCTTTTTAAAAATAAGGAATATTTTCTTTCAGTAAAATTTGCTATCTCCAGTGTTTAGAGTAGATACTGTCCCTCCAGGTGGCATTCAAATATTCCACCCTGTATAATTAGGTAGGTATATTACTCGTATTTTAATAAATTAGATTTTTTTTTGTTACTTTAGAGAGTGTGTTCTCAATTCTGGGGGTCTAAAAAGGCCACTTTAGCAGAATCATAATTTGAACCACGTTAAAATTTAAAATTCTTAAAATGGACTTTATGCTAATGAAAATAAGGTCCATTTTACCAATTTAATTTTTTTAAGATGATTCAAATTATGATTCTTCTAAAGCGGCCATTTTAGGCCCGCTGTTTGTTTATCATCATAGTTTTCTACGAACGTTCAGAATAAATGACTCAATAACATATGGCCCCGTTTAGTAAGCCATTTTTTTTTACGAAAAAAAAAGTCATATCTTCACTTGTCTTTTGTATTCTTGTTTGTGTTTGTTTTTGAAGTGAAAACTTCTTCAGGCGCGTTGAGCTCTTTTGAGTGAACAAAAATCGTGGAACTCGCGTGACCGTCACGTACGCTTTCTCACTTCTAGCGGCAGCTTCTAGCCAAACAATAAATCTCTTTTACTTCTTTCCCCTCTCCATTGCTGTTGCACCAACAATCCCTCTATTGTAATTAGTAAAATTTTTATCGGATCAGACATTTTAATTAAGGACGTATTGGCCTCACAGAAAAGTCCACAGTCGTACGGAACCAATGGAGCCAATATTGACGCAGTGATTGTCAATAAAACCGCAGTTCGTATTACTTTGGCTGGTACATAAGAGGAGGTTGAACAGCTGGATGTGGTTTATGGTTAGATGAGAATATACTGAGGTTTCCTGGAAAACCATTCATTATTTCGGCCAGCTAACCAGTTTTTTAAACAAGTCCCAGTGGTGTTAAGCTACTAAGTTGGTTTTAATTACAATTAGCATTGCTGCATTTTAATGCGTCTACACAAATATAAGAAGACATCAAATCTTGTTTTTAGGGTTTTGTACCTCATTCGGCAAAACGGAGCCCTTACAGTATCACTTTGTTGTCCGTCTGTCTGTCTGTATGTCAAGACACTTTTCTCAGGAACGCGTGGAGGTATTATGGTGAAATAGGCTTGTTTCCACCATCAATAAATTGCAAATATATTTAGTCCGTCAGTTAGAGTATTAGAAAATAATGGACACGTATTTTTTGTTTTTGTAAATCAACGAATATTGACAAAGATAAAACGCATCAAAAGTCGGGAGTGGGCGCTCGTGACGTCGGTACTCACTAAGAATGATACCGAACAGTGACGTATTGGGAATTTTAAAAGCGTCGTATCTTCGTCAGTTTTGGTTTATGTGACAAAAGAAAAAATTCGGGTCAAATATTTTTTGATAATCTAAGTGACGGACTAATTAGATTTTTTCAGTTAACAAGCCTATACTCTTACTGGTCTGCTACCCCTTGAAGGGGATCAAACTAATATTATAAATGCGTAAATTTGTGGATGTTTGAAAGTTTGTTACCCTTTTTTTTTAGGATGAGCAATCATCAAATAACTTCTCCCACTCTGAGCGGAGCGGGAGGGAGTGTCATACTTTTACTGACTAAAACCCATCCATGTTCTTTCCTCGTCCTTTATGTTTCGGGGCCGCGGTATCTCTTTCGAATAGGCCCACAACCCCGGCAGGCTTCGGCCCTTACGGGCCCCTTCAATGTGCTGACCTCTATTTGAGGCGCCTGTGGAACACGAATGCGCCGTCGACACGGCCGGGGCCTGTCGTCATTAGACGGAAGGACGGCCGTGGCCGTGGCCGGTAGCCACCACGTGGCCCCCGACGCCCGGTGCGTCTCCCGCGGCGGCTGCGAAGAGAGGCTCTCTCCCTCTCTCGTTCCGCCACCTCCTTCGCTAGCATGACTGCTTCGCAGAAGGAGGTGACGGCTTCCCATTCCGTCTCGCTCCGGACCATGGATTGAACCAGGGCCGGAAGCGAGAGGTCGCCGTCGCCGATCGCTGCTACGAGGACACGGCGGTGCTCCGCCCACGCTGGGCAGACCTCCACCGTGTGCTCCACCGTGTCCTCCGGTCGATCCTCGTAGTGGAGTGTTTGTTACCCTTTCACGCAAAAACTACAGAACGGATTTGAATGAAATTTTGCACACTGATAGTTTATAACCTAGATTTAACACATAGGATACTTTTGATTCCAGTAGTATGATCCCGTGAGTTTCCTCCGTGCCGCCGAAAGCACGTTAAGCTGTTGGTTCCACCTGTCATTTATAGATATTTGACAGTGGCCTGAAAAGTCTCACAACTTACTAGTCTTACCAAGTGGTATCGTATTAGCCAGTATTAACTGGGTCGTGGAGGTCAGATAGACAGTCGCACCATGTAAAATACAGGCATTTAGCTGCATCTGGTTAGTCTGGAAGCCGACCCCAACATAGTCATAGTGGCGAAGTCGCATGAATAGGCTAGTTGACCACAATCCACAGTGAAAGCAAAAACTTTTTCAATAAGCCTAATTGATCCAAAATCTCCTATTTGGTAATCATGAGTAATAATAAGCAGTGGATCTTCCCAAGTAGTCAACAATTAACGTCTCTTCCACAACTTCTACATCCACGTATTTAATTTTACAACTGGACAAAAGGCAGGGAATAAAATTTATTACTGACATTGTACGAGACTCTACGTGGTTTCACGTACTTACACGGAAACGCATTTAAGTCGTACGTAGATAGTAAAACTGTTTGGTACTATTGCACCTTTGGCTGTAAAGATTTATTGCTTCCAATAACAAGTGGGTACCGACTTTTTGGACATCTGAATAGTAGAACATTAATCTTAGTTTTTATTCAATTTATCATCAAACTCAAACTCAAACTCAAATCATTTATTTCAATTAGACCATTACGGCACTTTTGAATGTCAAAAACACAAAACTAAATCAAAGCTACAGTCACAGTCACAAGGCATAATAACTTGAGAAAGTACTGTAGTTGCCCATTCCCTAGCGTAGATCTCTATGGAGAAGAACGGGCAAGAAACTCCATGGACACTCTTTTAAATCAAAATATTGTTACAAAATCTTGGTTACATCATTCATGTTGTGATTATACATATATGTGAGAACGATGTAGACAGACGTGCACATTAAGAGCGTCCAGAGAAAAGATGAAATCAACAAATTAAAAAATAAATAAATTAATTCATCATCAACTGCCTAGCCTTTTTTAATTATGTTTTGGTAGGCTTCCAGTCTAACCGGATGCAGCTAAATATCAGTATTTTACGTGGAGCGACTGCCTATCTGACCTCCATTATCAGTACTGAGTAATACGATACCACTTGGCAAGACTGGTTGTCAGACTTTTTGGGCCACTGACTACCTGTAACGACTGCCAAAGATGGACTAATGACAGGTGGGACCAGCAGCTTAACGTGTTTTCCGAGGCACGGAGGAAACTCGAAATGTAAGGGTGGTCTCCCATCTACAGACAAACCTAGACTATCACGGCTTAACCTAAAGATCCACCCAAACGGCTTGTTTATTTAGCCATGAGCTCCTTCACGTGTCGACCCCAAGTGGCTAAAAACTGTACATTCATTTTAGGATTAGTGGAAAATTTCAAAAAACCACTGAACGCGATTAGTATATCCCATACGACGTTCAAGTGCTGTCATTGTCAATACTGTCAATGTGCCATACCAGTTAGGACACTGGTAGCCCTTGGAAGATCAGCATTTTGAACGTTTCTGGCAAAGTTTGATTTAAATAGAATCTAAGAAAAAAAAAAAAAGAATTTGGCAACATTGTTGGTGTTAATTTTGAACCTGTATTATTTTTCATTTTCATTAAATAGCAATTAGCATTAAATAATGTGAATAAGCTTGCACTTTACGGTACATCGCATTTTTTCTAAACAATTTATCATCATTCTTTATATTTTCCGCTGCAATTTTCTATTTATCAGAGTCTTTGTCAACAAACGAGTGCCACCGCTCGTAGCAATATTGCTACGGCGTAGCACTGTGCTACGAAATTTCTGATAAAAGATTTATCTTTCTATTAATACTTCTTTGTTAGAAGATACATATTGTTGTGTGTTTTCTGAGTTACAGTGAAGTAGTTTATGATGTCTTGTTAGTCCAGCTATCAGTTGACTAGTATTAAGACTCCTTGTTGCTTTTTTTTAGTCGAGATTTTCGGAAGAAACATTAGAAAATATTTTCTGTACTTAATGTTTTTATATCAATAGTTGTTCTCCCGCAGTTTTGCTCACGTTGCTGTGTCACAGCTTATTCGTAAGGAATCCTTTATTTTTACAACATTAGATTTTTTACACTTGTCCGTTTTGAGTAACAGTAAGTGATACCAACTTCTGCACTATTGTGAGTGCTACTTAAAAATCTGATAGTGTCCTTTTATTTAGTCACTAGCACTATGCCCGCGACTTCGTCCGCAAAAATGGTGATAACTCGGCTAATATGCACGATATCAATATAATTTATAGCCTATGTTACTCGGTAAAGATGTAGCTTTTTAATGGTGAAAGAATTTTTTAAATCGGTTGAAGAGTTCTTGAGTTAAATCTAACAAACAAACAAAAAAACAAATCTCTCCTCTTTAAATTAGTTAAGAATTTATTATTATATAGCAATATATTATTTGATAGCGAGTAATATTATTTTTAAATAAGTCAATTAACGACTGCTATGTTAGTCTTAAGTCCATGTTCACCAAAATGATGACGGACGATTATCTAAAATGAAATCTGTTTAAAACACACTTTTGTATGGGAACATGTCACAGTGACAGCTGTTTTTAGATAATCAGGCCTTTATCTTTTCGGTGAACATGGACCTTAGTAGTCTCAACCGCGGCTGGTGAGTATGAGGTCCTGAGGGTGAGGCTGAGGATTCGATTCCCAGGTCGTCCATAGTGTTATTTGGTGTTTCTATTAGGAATTTCTTAGTAAGAGCCACGCAGTCTAGATTTGTGCCCGTTTGATAGCAAAACGCTCGCTCTCTCGTGTAATCATGGGACACACACTAGGTACACATCTGTCTTACCCTTCGGGATCACAGGTGTGATGTTATGTTAATGTCAATATCATCATCATCATTTCAGCCGAAGTGTCCACTGCTGGACATAGGCCTCCTCCAAGTGTCGCCACATTGACCGGTCCCGTGCGACTCCCATCCAATGTCAATATAATTAATGTTATTCTACCTCCGTTAACGTCAAAAATGAGAAGAAGACACGAATGAAAATGAGAAGGAGAAGAGAATGAAATAAATGAGAGAATAGAATGACTAACCATACTCCTAGAAGCCAAAACATACTATGACATTAAGTCTTGCTTTGTACTTTGTGCTTGAAGTGTTAAATAAATAAATAAATACTAGTAGCGAATACATACTAGTAGCCAATACACACTAGAATGAAAAACAATACATACTAGTAGCTAATACACTATTTTGTGTTACTCTTTTACTTGCAACTGGCTAGTGGCACTACGTAACTAAGTTGCGAAGCATTTATTTAATTCCCACTGTTCCGGCCATCCACCGAATGCATCTGTTCCACTCACGACTGCTATATATCTTTTCAATAGGGTTGTCACTTAACTTTATTTTGTTTTTGCGTACATAGATACATCAACCTTCCTGACAAGGGGGTTGATAGAACCAATTGAACGCCATTTTTGGCCTTTAGTATTTTGACAGCGCTTTTGACGGGCGTTTTTGACATATACCTCGTCGATCTTGTAGGAGAGGAGCTCGTGGCTTTATAATAACTGCCGCTCGGGTCAATCTTTAGGATAAGCCGTGCTTTCCTAGGTTGGTTTGTGGATGGGTGACCACCCATTACATACCGAGTTCCCTCCGTGCCTCGGAAAGCACGTTAAGCAGTTGGTCCCGGCTGTCATTTGTAGATATTTGACAGTCATTACAGGTAGTCAGTGGCCCAAAACCAGTCTTACCAAGGGGTTTCGTATTACCCAGTACTAACTGGGTTGTGGAGTTCAGATAGGCAGTCGCTCCATGTAAAATACTGGTATTCAGCTGCATCCGGTTAGACTGGAAGCTGACCCCAACATAGTTGGGAAAAGGCTAGGCAGATGATGACCTCGTTGATCTTGTGGTCTACCGAACATAAGGATTTAGTTTCGATTACGAGGTCGGTCAAAAGAGTGTTCTCAGATTTTATTCAGTGGCAAACTTGTGGCCTTCTGGGCTAATTCAATTTGAATAGTCATCGCCATGCTAAGGCCCCATCCAACTATGTCATGACGATTATTATTTATCGTTGGTTTTAGTTGGCAAAGTCATGGACGACAGTTATCGTGTCGTCCTATATGTGAACACCTCCATTTAAATACACAAGCCACGACACTTAAAGCTACACGATTATCTGTCGTCACGACATTATGGGAACAGGGTCTCAGAATAAGATTAGGTACACCACTACGTTATGTTATGACATACTAAGGTCCATGTTTACCGAAGAGATAACGGTCTGATTATCTAAAAACAGCTGTCACTGTGATATGTTCCCATACAAAAATGTGTTTTAAACAGCTGTTTCTAGATAATCAGACGGTCATCGTTTTGGTGAACATGGACCTAAGTGAGTTCTTCGATAGCTTAAGAGCGCTTTCGCACTATGTCCGATCCGAATCCGATCCGAACCCGGTCCGGAGTGCTCGTAAAACTAATTCTATGGTTCATGCACTATCGCGGCATCCATCATCCGATTTTGTATTGTAGTGTATTTTCACGGATACGGATCGGACTCGGATCGGACGTAGTGCGAAAACACTCTAAGTCAGTTCCAAACGTCACTTTTCCATTGTCGTTCATGCTGATAAAATGTTTACTTTGTGTAGACCCTCAGACACAACCTAACCATAATTATCACGTTATTAACCATAATTCCAATCCCCTGCAGTAACAACATAATTAAACGTTTTACCAAGCAAAGCATCAAAGCCGGAACCTCGCCGCGCTGACTAATTTCCAATGTTGCGGCTTCTACAGGATGTGACTCCGGTCGGACGCGCTATCTCTCTAGGTCTCTAGCAGTAGGGTTGGCATGTACTTCATTTATTTTAATGGTGGAGTATCTCCAAAATTCAAGACACTCCATCATTAAAATGTTTGTTATTTAATTAATAAGTATTTTTTGTATTTTTATTTATAAAAAAAAAACAGATCAAGAGAGTTTAAGTTGAAGGACGCTTAATTGGTCGAAAAGTGTTAGCAGATGTAAATAATTACTCAAGTTTAATTGGTCGAAAAGTGTTAGCAGACGTAAATAATTACTCAAGTTTAATTGGTCGAAAAGTGTTAGCAGATGTAAATAATTACTCAAGTTTAATTGGTCGAAAAGTGTTAGCAGATGTAAATAATACTCAAGTTTAATTGGTCGAAAAGTGTTAGCAGATATAAATAATTACTCAAGTTTAATTGGTCAAAAAGTGTTAGCAGATGTAAATAATACTCAAGTTTAATTGGTCGAAAAGTGTTAGCAGATGTAAATAATTACTCAAGTTTAATTGGTTGAAAAGTGTTAGCAGATGTAAATAATTACTCAAGTTTAATTGGTCGAAAAGTGTTAGCAGATGTAAATAATTACTCAAGTTTAATTGGTCGAAAAGTGTTAGCAGATGTAAATAATTACTCAAGTTTAATTGGTCGAAAAGTGTTAGCAGATGTAAATAATTACTCAAGTTTAATTGGTCGAAAAGTGTTAGCAGATGTAAATAATACTCAAGTTTAATTGGTCGAAAAGTAGTAGCAGATGTTAATAATTACTCAAGTTTAATTGGTTGAAAAGTGTTAGCAGATGTAAATAATTACTCAAGTTTAATTGGTCGAAAAGTGTTAGCAGATGTAAATAATTACTCAAGTTTAATTGGTCAAAAAGTGTTAGCAGATGTAAATAATACTCAAGTTTAATTGGTCGAAAAGTGTTAGCAGATGTAAATAATTACTCAAGTTTAATTGGTTAACGTCAAAAATGAGAAGAAGACACGAATGAAAATGAGAAGGAGAAGAGAATGAAATAAATGAGAGAATAGAATGACTAACCATACTCCTAGAAGCCAAAACATACTATGACATTAAGTCTTGCTTTGTACTTTGTGCTTGAAGTGTTAAATAAATAAATAAATACTAGTAGCGAATACATACTAGTAGCCAATACACACTAGAATGAAAAACAATACATACTAGTAGCTAATACACTATTTTGTGTTACTCTTTTACTTGCAACTGGCTAGTGGCACTACGTAACTAAGTTGCGAAGCATTTATTTAATTCCCATCACCATCTGCCCAGCCTTTTTCCAACTATGTTGTGGTCGGGTATGTAGCTGAATACAGTATTTTACATGGAGCGACTGCTTATCTGACCTCCACAACCCAATTACTCAACATTAAGTATCATTAATGAGTAACCCCTGAATATAAAGCTTAGCAATTAAACTAATCTTGTGTTTTGACATAACAAATTCATTGATTTAGATAGAATAACATGTTATTTATTCAGTTACTAAAACATTTGACGACCCGAGTGGCGCAACGGTAGTGAAGCTGCCTTACGTTCTTAGGGTCGCGGGTTCGAATCCCGGTAGGAGCAAATGTTTGTGTGATGAGTATGGACATTTGTTTCCGAGTCATGAATGTTTATATGTATAAAAAGTATGTATTTACAAACTAAAAAGTATATATGTAGTATATCAACTGTCTGGTGACCACGACACAAACCTTGCTTAGTGTGGCACTAGGTGGCGCTGTATGTAATGTCCTACATTTGTTACTGCGATATTTATTTATTTGTTTATTATTTGAAGCTATCAAATCCAAAACTTACTAAATACACACCAAAGACAGACAATCAAAACGGAATGTCCGTGTTTACAGTACATTTCTAAAATCAGTAATAAGTATGTGTTTACAATCCTAAATACTTTATAATATAGAATATCAACTATCTGGTGTCCACGACACAAGCTTAGTGTGCCACTAGATGGCGCTGTGTGTAATGTCTGGCGATATTTATTTATTTTTATCTCTTTCAAGTGCACCCATCCACCATCTTCACTTTCGACAACCCTAACAGGACTGGCCGCTTCTAGTAGCCAGTTATTTGTTAGACATAGTTGGCTCGTAAATCCTAGTTTATCGCTCAACTTCTTTTTTTTTATTTTTACCATCTGGGAAACAAGGGTAGTCACAAATGAGTTTAATGCCTTTTTTCAAATAGTTTTTAGGAGATTTTATTACTTTTTGATGAGTTTTGATAGGTTTTGGAAAGTTCTAATCTTAGAGGCTGATGACCTTTTCGCCAGTTGTTTTTTAGCTCTAAATCGAAGTAAAAGATATTTAAGGAACTATCCTTACGTGACGGCGTTCTATCTGTTAATAATAGTATAACATAAAATACTGCCTAACGCAAAGTTCACACTGCTATTTTCCTTAACTAGTAAATTAAATTAAAAACTTTAAAACCCTCGACACAAATATTAACATAGTCAATAATGTGCTAAAATATAAGTGAAAAATGTTCGTTAGGTCTTAGGTACCAGACATCACTCCACTTTCCTCATCGCATTTCGTTAGTTAGTATTCCTCATTCCCTTTCAATATATATGCAGTATACATTATTGTACTAGTGAATCCGTTTCATTTGATACCCATATTGAAGGAGTTGTGAAAAAAAAAACATACAGACGAATTGATAACCTCCTCTTTTTGGAAGTCGGTTGAAAATGAAATTCGCCATTATGTGGTGGCGGCCATCTTGGACCGATTTTCATCAAACTTAGCTAAGAACACTCTCGACTAATTCACTCTTCAAACAAAAAAAAAACTAAATCGGTTCATCCGTTTGGGAGCTACGATGCCACAGAGAGACAAACACACACAACAGACACGTCAAACTTATATCACCCCGTCGTCGTTTAAAAATACACTCACGCATACAAGTTTACTCCAATCAAACAATCACCATAGACAACATTCCTTCTATCCGACAGCTGTCAATAAGAAAAGAGGTTCCCATCGTATCTGACAATGCAAGAAGGATGAATGCCGAAACAAATACGCGAAACAAAGGAATCGAGGAAGAAAAGGGGAAAGATTCCTCCTGATTGATCCATCTCAATCAATTTCCTTCGAAATGGCTCCATCTACGAGTATATGTAGCGGAGTGGAGCCATCTATATTTATAAGAGAGTATAGTATAGCTGTTAGTCCCATCAGTGGTTTTGCTAGCGTGAAACGATTGGCCTTGAGGCTTTTTCGGAAATACAGTGAAGTCATTTAAAGGCTTTTAGGGAGTATTGTTATGGGATTTTCAAGGCCACTGTTGAAGTCGTTTTTAAGAAAAAATCATGGGAGTTTAGGCTTTGATTGGGTATGAGTGTAGCTTTCTTTACATAAATGTTAAATCTGTTAAACTATTTTCCATTCTAATCCGCTCGACACACCAGTGATTCGTTCCGGATACAGGTTTAGGTACACCAAAAACGAAGTGCTGCAGGTTCTACTGCCCCTACTTTCATTCTTTCAGTAAACATAGTAAGAATGTACGGTCGAACAAGCTATTTGGTTTACATTTTACAATGCAATTTGTCGGATAAACTGTAAACCAAATAGCTTGTTCGACTGTACATCTTCTTAGTATGTTTACTGAAAGAAAGAAAGTAAATTGTGTTTTTTGGCACTAGTGGCCCGTCCCGGCTTCACGGGCTTCATTGTATTATAGCAAAAATATGCATATGACCATCACAAATAACATGGCTTCCTATTGGCAAAAGAATTTTCAAAATCGGTTCAGTAGATCCAGAGAATACCCCTATAACCTCACAAACCTTCAAAATTATGCAAAATAAATAAACAAACAAAACTAATAATGCTAAAAGGGCCTCAACTCACAGGGTGTTACCACCTGACGCAGATTTTCAGTTCTGCATAAATGTTGATAACAAGCTACGTGTATTCTGTCTTAGTTAATCCTTCGTCGTCCCCTGAGCTCTCTAATCTGAACCATTTCTTAAAACAACGTACCACCCACGTATTTTTCACTACCAAGGTCCCTTAACCCTGCAAGTAAACGGCGCGTGAACCAACCCTCGGCCGCTAACCACTTTTAATTATTCAACTGGGTTCCGTTAAACATAGGCTATTTTCTGCGCGCTGTCGGAAACCCTAATTTTATAATGGAGGTAATGAGCATTTTTAAAAGGTTTTTAATGGTATTATTAAATCTTTTTTTAGGGTAATATTTTTGGTTTGGAATTCAAATGGAGTGGAATTGGCAACACTTTATGAGCAAGCATGGTCAATTGGTTGTTGGTTGTTCTCCCGTGTTGAAAACGAGGCTTAAGCTCAGCAATGGGATGGTAAATGACTTAAAACTAAGGAGATCGCTTAGAAAAAAAACATAAATGTATAATAGTGATTTTTTCAAGTTAAAAAAAATGAAATAGGTACAACCAGTCAGGTCGCAATAACGGTCATTGACCCACCTAGATTTATTAAACTTTGATTCCAAAAATAAACATATTCAAGTCTTGAATCGTCATCTATCGTGATCTTCAACATTTTTCCTAATGAAAAACGAAACATGTTTCAGTTCGGCTGTCATTTGTCCATCTTTGACAGTCGTTACAGGTATTCAGTGACCCAAATAGTCTAACAACCAGTCTTACCAAGGGGTATCGTATTACCCAGTATTATCTGGGTTGTGGAGGTCAAATACGCAGTCGCTCTATGTTAAATACTGGTATTCAGCTGCATTCCAATGTAGTTGGGAAAAGGCTAGGCAGATGATGCTTCATTTTGTTCGTATTAAGAGATATTAAGGAAAGGGTAATGACCTCTATTGCGATCGTAACTATCAGCAACTGGCACATGAATTGATGGACTGCCTCCTTCATCTGGTGGTCGCAAGAACTTCTTCTATGCGTGAAATTATCAATTTGGCAGTATTTCATCAAGAATTTTTCAAAAGCAGTCCAAAGCCACGGGCCGAAGTTAGTATTCCTACTCATAACGTTTTAAAATACGAATTCACCACAACAACTCGTTTTAATTCAATGGACGTTGTCGATTGTAGTCTGTGGTTAGAAGTGTATTACCTAATTAAAGTGCTCGTCTTAAGATCACCCACCATGAACATCCTAAAATAATACCATTCTTGATTACAAATGGGTCTCAAGAGAAATAATGCCTATGTTTCTAATATTTCATGCTACTTACGCGCGTAAGTTATGTTTATAAATTGCTCGCATGGGCATTGTTTTGTTTAGTTTAAGGCAGCTCTGCGGAATTTGCGACTTCTCTATTTCGAAAATTGAAAATAGCTTGATTGATATATTTACATATGTACTTGATTGACGATTTCCCATCCGAAAATAAATAATGAAAGGCACTCGCAAGAGGTCCCCAACAGTTTAAAGCATTTATATCATGACTGTCATCAGTCATCTAACTGAAGACGATACCTAAATGGATGCCCTAATAAAAATTTACAATTGGATTTTCAACTTTGGACACTGAATCGAAGGTTGAACAGAGCTTATTGAAAACGCAGCATTATATCAGACAGCGTTTAATACTTTTTTAAGCCTATTCTATCCCAGTGTTGGGCAAAGGGCTCTCTCCATTCTTGCCAACTCTCTCGATGTCTTGCCAGAGAAGACATAACTCTTCTATTTTTTTCGTAAAATTGTATCCCACTGATGGTCAAAGGCCCCCTCTTTCTCTCTCCAAACTTATCTGTTTCTAACTCCTAACTAATCAAAAAACCTTCAAAGTAAATATAAGCCTACAACACAGTCTGGCCACAATTCACAACTTGCAACCACAATGTTATTGTTGTAACAAAGGGACCAAACTAATCCCTTTTGACATCTGTACTGATATTTGAGGTTTGAAGTTTATTGTAACTTCTTGGCACCTACAGAAGTCAATCTTAGTTAATTAATTTGTTTTCGGTGTTCTTTACTAGTCTGATTATCATTTTATAAATAAATACAAACTTAAAATACTAATAACAAGTTAAATTAAATTAAAAATTTACAAAACCCCCACACATAGTAGGTCATAATTTCGAAGTATTTTTTTTTTGGAACAAAGTTCCTTAACGCGGCTCTCGCGATTTACTACTGCATTTCGTAACGTGCGATTTGGTAGAAATCGTCACGTTACGAAATGCAGTATGTTGTGTGTAGTATAATAATATAACATTCCTCATTCCCTTTCAATATAGTGTACATTATTCTACTTCCATTTGATATCCAATTTGAGGAAGTTGTGAAAAAAATGTAATCTACTATGTTGTGGTGGCGGCCATCTTGAATTTGAAATTTATTATAGCGTATAGTATTCTACTAATCAAGCTCTTTCATTTGATTCCCATATTAAGAGAGTTGTTGAATAAATGTGTTATCCGCCACTTTGTGGCGGCGGCCATCTTGGACTAATTTTTATCAAACATAGCTAAGAACACTCCCGACTAATTCACCTTTCAAATGAAAAAAAAAATTGAAATCGGTTCCGTTCGGGAGCTACGATGCCACAGACACACACACACACACACACAGACACGTCAAACTTATATCTCCCCGTGGTTTTTGCGTCGGGGGTTAAAAATGATCACTTTACAGTTTATTCATTTCCAAATAGTGTAATTTATCGATACTGAAAATATATTACTACACATAGGCCTTATACATGGGCACTTACGTAGGTATATAACTGTTACGGTTCGGGTTGGTCGTCTCCTATGGAGAAGAAACGGCAAGAAACTTTGTGGTTGTTCTTTTACAATGATTTGTTTCACAATATTATCATGTTACAGCTGATTTTAAAACCCCTGATCAAATCGGGAAACGGGTTAGTAGTTTGTGATTATTTGATCAGAATGTCAATGATTTGGAACCTTTACCAAACCTTTACCACTTTAAGTCAATTGTAAGATTACATAACTTGAACCTGAAGAGTTTGTTAGAACGCACTAATCTCTGAATTACATTTTTCTTTTGCATTTGGTCCAAATTTGGTGGTATGTAAATAAGCAATTCACCATCACGCTACGGCACTTGGGAGCCAGGAAACCGCGGGGTAAACGGTACTGTTTGTGATAAATCAAACAAAGATTCCGTTTTAGAGGTTTATTAAAACCTTTAAAAATTATAAAAACTATTTTTACATAATACGTTAAGACGGAGCAGTTTCAAAGATGGTGAATGAATGTATGAAGTAAATGCCAAAGTGAACATAGATTAAAAATGCTGAATGAACATTGAGTGATTGACTGAATGTGTCGCAGACAGGTACTACAACTGGGTTGCAGAAGTCAGATAGGCAGTCGCTCCATGTAAAATACTGGTATTCAGCTGCATCAGATTTGACTAGAAGTCGACCCCAACATATTTGGGAAA
The DNA here is from genome assembly GCA_950022955.1 of Xestia ashworthii. Classification (NCBI taxonomy): domain Eukaryota; kingdom Metazoa; phylum Arthropoda; class Insecta; order Lepidoptera; family Noctuidae; genus Xestia; species Xestia ashworthii. The sequence continues at coordinate 17,104,029 of OX465560.1, read as the reverse complement.
TGGTTAGGCAGATGATTAATAGGTATGTTCGCATTTATTTAACTACGACTAATTAGGACTGCAATGAATAGAGAAACATCTTATAAAATAATTACGTCAACTGTTACCGAGAGATAAGCGAATATGAATAATGGAGCGCACGAAACAATCATTATAAAAAAACTTCCAGTGCAATATTATACGTTGGTTATAAAAAAAAAAACACACTGGATAAAATAACTTGCTGTGCAATATTGTTTGTTGGTTATAAAACCAGCGATTTCATTAAAATTCTACACAAAATGTATAAATGAACAGTTGATTCTGTTTTTATAGCTGACCAAGAAAAAAGAAACAGTATTAAACAGTATACGGAACCGGGCTTGGTCCCATAGTAAAAATCCGGGAAAAACATAGTTTTCCCCTGATTTTCACGAGACAGACACATGGTTCCGAATGCCCATATCGATAGAATCATACATGAACTAAAGTCATGGTAACAGTTTGGTAACTATCGCTTACACGGAACCATATAACGAATTTGAAAATAAAAAAACATAATGTTCACTATACTAGCGGCGTGTTTCCCCTTTTTTAGATTTACAAATATTAACTGTGCGTATATCCCAGTTTCTGTTTTCCTCTCATATTTCCACGCAAACCTACGTATGTCCCGATTCCAGTATAAAGTCTGGAAACTCTTTCGACTTGCCGACTCGTAACCTCTTTTGCTCCGCTGAGCTGACGCCAATGTGTTCGAGCGTGACGTGGCTCTCGCTTACCGACCCGCTAATTTGTTTTTTTTTTATATAAAAATAAATCTGTCGACTAGTTTTTTTGTTTGAAATAGCAATAGCAGTTCGAATTTTGCATGTTTTAAGTAATGGGGTTAAGCCATGCTTGCAGAAGTTGGTCTGTGGATGCGTAACCACCCTTTTATTTTTTCGGATGGGAAATCATCAAATGACTTCTCCCACTCTGGGCGGAGCGGGAGGGAGTGTCAGACTTTTACTGACTAAAACCCATCCATGTTCCTTTCTCGCCCTTTACGTTCCGGGGCCGCGGTATCTCTTTCGAACAGGCCCGCAACCCCGGCAGGCTTCGGCCCTGCGGGCCCCTCCCCTTATGATGCGTAACCACCCTTACATACCAAGTTCCCTCCGTGCCTTGGAAAGCACGTTAAGCCGTTGGTCTCGGCTGTCATTTGTCCATCTTAGGCAGTCGTAACAGGTAGTCAGTGGCCCAATAAGTCTGACAAACAGTTTTACCAAGTGGTATCGTATTACCCAGTATTAACTGAGTTGTGGAGGTCAGATAGGCAGTCGTTCCATGTAAAATACTGGTATTCAGCTGCATCCGGGTAGACTGGAAGCCGACCTAGTTAGGAAAAGGCTTGGCAGATGATGTGTGGGTGGGTATTACATGTTGTAGGTGGCTGAATACTCTCGCCAAGAAACTCCGAGGCAGGGCGAGTGCAGCCAAGCGACGAACACCGAGGCTAAACGGGCACTTCTTTATAGGGACTCTCTTGCACTCGCCCTGCCTCGGAGTGTCGGCGGTAGTGTTCAGTTCTGTATGCGATTCCAGGTTTCAAATAATAAAACAAAGTGGGAAAACTGCATAGTTGTAGTGTTAGACCGTAGCAACACTACTGGCAATGGCAAAAATGCAGCCAATGCATGGCAATATCTACAGAATTGAGAGAGAACAATAACAGCTGCTCGGGTCTATCTTTAAAGCCAAGGTCGATCTATGGACATATAACAATCCATTACCAACCGTGTTTTATTCCTTGCCTTGAAAAGCAAGCAGTTGATTTCGGATCATTTTTAGATATTTGACAGTCATGCACAAAAATTTCAGCAACTAGATCCAAACTAGTAACCTGTATTTTGGCTTACAAAAATGTCCAATCTAAGTCAAAGAGGTAGCAACAAAAACATAACGACTTCAAAACACAACTCCAACTTTGAATCAGCCATTAAAATAATATTCTCGAATATTTATATACATTTGAATACAGGTCCACAATCCGCTTCCGATTGCCTCCATAATTGAATTGAACCCGTTAATTTTTCCACGTATTTGAACGTACTACCCATTCAATGGAATCAATTGAAAATACTCGTTTCTTAATGAAATTCATGTTCGTGTTTTGTATTTATTTATATGTGCGTTTTGCTCCTGTTTTTGTCATCTTAATTTATGTTTTGTAGAAAAAATAAACCTTTTTGTTGCTGTCCACGTCCACAGACGTTTTTCGGTAACAACATTTATACATATACTGTCACTTGCGGGATATCTTCCGTGATTACCTATTGTTCTGAGCTCCTGATATTTTGACGATGTTTCAAGCGCCATGATCGCGGCACAACTGGAAAAAGAGACTGAGGAGAAAAAATAATTATCTAAAAACAGCTGTCACTGTGACATGTTCCCATACAAATATGTGTTTTAAACAGCTGTTTTTCAGATAATCAGACCGTCATCTTTTTGGTGAACATGGACCTAACTAAAGGATGACCCATGGTAGACCGTATCGGGTCCGAGCCGACTGTTGGCCGTAGCACAATCAACCAAATTTTACATATACATAATTATTATGTATGGACACACTCAGGCTACACCGAGTGACGGCCCAGCAACGGACAAAACGATACAATGAGGCCGCCTGACACATTCTATCGTGAGTCAAGCTTTATTTGAGAGATGTTTGAACCACCTGAAAAATATTCACACCGCCATGCGTTTCACATCAGAAGTAGAGAAAGGTCGGGCGTGTTTCTTGACGAGGAATGGGGCTCTTAGCCGTAGCCGAAGGAATTCAGTTTGTAATGGTTGGTCACCCATTCACGAACCGACCTAGGTAAGTGCGGCATAACCTTCGGCAGCGGTGGCCCAGTGGTGGCGGCCCCGACTTACGAACAGTAAGTCGTGGATTCGAACCCAGACAGGTGCATTACTTTGTGTAATTTATTTCATCACCACTGCTCTCAAAACGGTGAAGGAAAACATCGTGAGGAAACCGGCATGTCCTAGAACCAAAAATTCGAAGACATGTGACATCTACCAACCCGCACTGGGCCCACGTGGTGGATTATAGCTCGTACGCAAAATACGTGCTCTGACGTGGAGACCTTCAGATCGACCCGAGCAGCTGTTACTATTTGACAAAGATCTTCTGTTTGCTAGAAAATATTTGCACAAAATTAAGGTAAACAAAAGTACTATTGAACGCACACATAAATTTAGCCGATGGCACAAAACACGCTGTTAAACAAACGAGGCGCAAACTAATCCAATATGCACTAACTCCAGTTGGAGAACAGCCTCCGGAAATGTACGCTGTATGTTTATAGTACTATGGTTTATATGGTTTTCAGGGCGGCTGGGGATGAAGGGAGAATTTGTTATGACGTAACTTAGCTGTTTCTGAGTGTTTTATTGCAAACTTGGATCGCTGGGTTACTAATTTATATATCCTGCATTTTAAGCTACCTGCCTTGTTGGTCCAGTGTGACTGCTGAGCATAAGGTCCTTTTTTATTTTTTTTTCGGATAGGAAATCATCAAATGACTCTGGGCGGAGCGGGAGGGAGTGTCAGACTTTTACTGACTAAAACCCATCCATGTTCCTTCCTCGCCCTTTATGTTCTGGGGCCGCGGTATCTCTTTCGAACAGGCCCGCAACCCCGGCAGGGAGCATAAGGTCCTGGGTTGCATTCCCGGGTCGAGCAAAGTGTCGTTGGAAGTCTTGAGGATAAAAACCAATAACAGTATTCTTATAGTATCTTATTTATGACTTTTCATGGTTCCTTGGTTAGTTTTTGTGGGTTTCTTGGCTCTTGAGCCTTTGAATAGTTTTAGGAATTTTGAGCTCATAAAAATATAAACGTGTTAAATTACGATTCGGCAAAAATAACTAGTTTACGTGCTATATAGTAGGATTTGATTCCGACTAACTAGGATTCCAAATGCAAATAAATGAACTCTACTACATAGTAAAATTTTGCGAAAATAGGTATCTCTATCTATATTCATGTGTACAGGGGTGCTTCTAGGATTTTGAAAAGATCAAAAAATTCCCACCAGCTAGTAAAATATCCAAAAACTACAAAGTTATAAAAGTTACTAGGAACTCATATTTGACGAAGCAATATTGAGAAAGCAAAGTTCTTGTTTGTGAAGGATCGACAAACAGGCAAAAACTTATGCGAAAAGTGTTTGTCTTTTACATTCTCACAATATTATTCAGAATACATGGGATAGGTTTATTTTTGGACTCCTAGAAGTGGGGGAGTAGGTGCCATCAAATATGTCTCATATACCTTTTTTTTCTGATCGGAAATCATCAAATGACTTCTCCTACTCTGGGCGGAGCGGGAGGGAGTGTCAGACTTTTACTGACTAAAACCCATCCATGTTCCTTTCTCGCCCTTTGTGTTCCGGGGCCACGGTCTCTTTCTAACAGTCCCGCAACCCTGGCAGGCTTCGGCCCTTGCGAGCCCCTTCCTTTTTGCTGACATCTCTTTTTGGCTCGCGTGGAACGCCGTCGACACGGCCTGTCGTCATAAGACGGACGGACGGCTAGCTAGCCCATAGCTCACAGTCAACAGGCCCGCATCTACGGTGGCCGTTAGCCACCACGTGGCCCCCGACGCCCGTTGCGCCTCCCGCGGCGGCTGGGGCGAGAGGTACTCTCCCTCTCGCGTTCCGCCACCTCCTTTGCTAGCTTGACTGCTTCGCAGAAGGAAGTGACGGCTTCCCATTCCGTATCGCTCCGGACCATGGATTGAACCAGGGCCGGACACGAGAGGTCGCCGCCGCCGATCGCCGCTACGAGGACACGGCGGTGCTCCGCCCACGCAGGGCAGACCTCCACCGTGTGCTCCACCGTGTAATATGTCTGAAACCTTGATAAAGAAATATGCCACTTAGCGCCACATCTCATGTTACGTTTTCGTACATACATACACACCTTTCTCCCATGAGGATAGGTAGAAGCTACAGACCGCCTCCTGCCACGATACTCACATACTCCTTTACCTCGTCCACATTCATAGATCTGATCATACACACACGTCTGCAGCGAGTACGACACCTGACCATTCTGATACACTCCCGGCGTTACCAGTCACGTCTGTCTAGTAAATACCTTTTATTAGTCGATTTTCACTGTTTTCGTGTTTTGAAAGTAACGCTGTTATATCATATCATTAATATAGTGGTTGTACATGTCTAGAGGAAGAGTAGAGGCAGACCAAAGAAACGATGGATGGACTGTGTTAAGAATGATAAGTAAAGAAAAGAAGTGTCTGACGAGATAACGAGTACTAGGGAAGTATAGAAGAAGAAGACATGCTGCGCTGTCCACTAATTAATTGGTATAAGGGCAAGAGAACGATGAAATTATAGTGACTGTACACTCTGGTGGAGATACTCCGAGACAGGGTATTTGTGAGAGTTTCGTATCGCTCGTCATTCTCGGTGCGACGGAGTTTGAATATCCCAACTAGCACATTAGCGAAAATTACAGCCAAAAAAGGCCCGTACTACAGTCAGTTTGTAGCTGTACAAACGGATAAGACGATTCCCGAGACTACACTAGAGGTAATCTCTACACTGTTAAACAGTACAGCTGACTAATAGCTGTAAAATGGAGAAAGAAACATCAAAACGCTTTTTAGTAGAATTTAAAAGAACCATCACCAGCAAAAATAACAGCCTCGAGTGTTCAAAAATTCTGGTGTTCAGTCTTTAACCAGCTATTTGTGCTAGATTGGATGTACCCGGACTGCAGCAGCATGAGGTCCTAGATTTCCGGGTCGAGTAAAGTATTATAAGACTTTTCCATCAGGAACTCCTTAGTTGATGGCATTAGGTCGCTCCCTATTTCATAGGACTTAAACATAACTGGCGAAATAGGGTGTACTATTAGATACACCTCTGCCTAATATATCAAGGATTAAAAGCGTGATGTTATGTTATGAAATAGGAAATATAACGCTTTCAGCAGCGCAGGCACCGGTTACGAACGCCTCAATAAATTGGCTCTGATGCTTAATGCTCCATAAAATATGTTTATGTGTCGCTGCGCTGTTCAAAGCTGGTGCCGACGTTTTTATATTCAGTTAAAGCTCTTGTTTAATAGCATATGCTTTTTTGTTTTGCATAGTGATTCAGCTAAAGATTTAATTGGGAAATTGTAAGGAAAAAACTTGACATTTGTGAAGACTATTTCATCATCATCATATCAGACTGGAATCACCAACTGCTATACACCTCCCCTTTTTTCTGTCACACTTCCTGGTTCTTTACGTCCCTTATCGAGGTGCGACTTTAACGATATCGTCGACACAACGAGTTCTAGGACGGCTGTGGTTTCTTTGGGCTAATCTTTAGACTTTATTTATGATTTTACATTGTGTAAGCCACCAGAATTGAAATGGCCACAAGGTTGAAAATCCATTTACTTAGTTCAACGGGAAGTAGCTCTCGCCACTTACTTTTGCGTACACTAAATTTTGCGTGGAAAAATACACAACCCAGGCGTTCTAAGAACGGTTAGGTTGTGTGTACCTGATAGGTACGTGGGCCGACGGAGGCGGCCGCCGCTGCTGTGGGTGCCGCCCGCTCGCACCAACTTGCTGCAGCATGCGCCGCTGATGCGCGCGCTGCGTGCACTTAATATGGTGTCACAACAGATTGATTGCTTCAATTGTACACTGAGCGAATTCACACGGGCCGCATTTTGCGGAATTACTTTAGCTTGTCAAATTAATTAATTTATTCATAACATCAATCATTTTACTTTAAATATAACTGCTCTATTGTATTAGGTACCTTAACCTGTAATAATAGTTGTATGTGTTGTTTAAATAAATAAAAAAAATATAACTATATTCCTAAAATATTTAAAGTTATACACTATTATTATTTATCGTGTGGTTAGTTGCCTAACCTGGTGTCAAGAGTTCTTAAGCCGCCCATGGGCTTGATTTGGCTTAACATACCGTCGAGAAATATCTCTCAGGAATGCTGATTTACTCACGATGTTTTCCTTCATCGAAGCACCTGATAATTATACAATACGCACATGAATCCGAAAAATAGCATGTGTATGTAATACACTAAATCAAAAACATTCGCACAAACTTTCGCATTTATTATAGTAGTGTCTGCCTCTTTCGTATACTGGGGTCGCAAGCACTACTGCGAAGCATGAGATCCTTGGTTCGATTCCCTGGTCAGACAAAAAGTTATTAATTTGCTCCTATAACATTGGACTTAAACATAACTGGTGAAAATGAGAGTGAACCATGGGAGGACAGAATAGGTGTATGCACTTTAAGAAAGTCATAGTCATATTTGTTGTTTTTTTTGTAGATTCGAAAAAAAACCCCACAAAATGCATCAGTGAACTGCGATGGCTAACAACTTTCTTTCTATAAGAGATTTCTGCTTGTAGCACCGTGGATTGCACTTTAAACACCTTTCCATTAATTTTATATTTACACTTAACGTCTTTACGATACTACCCACTACCCGTCCTACTGTCATAAACAACACCCACTGGTGTTGAGTGGGTATCTGTGCAGACCTTGCATAGATTATCCATTACAATACTCGTACCTTCTTCATGATTCTGACTGATCGCCTTCTTATTTAGTATGGTTATATCTGAAAAAAAAAAGACCACGGGTATTTTAGTGCCCATGGTCCCTTCAGAGGACATCTGACAGCTGCTGTTAAGTGTCACTCATGGCTAAATAATAACACCTCAAGATTTTCAAGGTTAAGCCGCATTTGCCTAGGTCGGTTCGTGGTTAGGGGACCCTCCATCACACAACACGTTTTCTCCGTGCCTCGGAAAGCACGTTAAGCCGTTGGTGCCGGCTGACATTAGTAAATCTTTGACAGCCGGTACAGGTAGTCAGTGGCCCAAACAGTCTCCAAGGGGTATCGTTTTACCCAGTATTAACTGGGTTATGGAATTCAGATAGGCATTCTCTCTGTGTAAAATACAGGTATACTGGTTGGTGGTATTTGTTAGACTGAAAGCCGACCGTACCATGGTTGGGAAAAGGCTAAATGGATAATGATGAGCTGCAGGCCAACAGCATCCTTATTTGCACAAAAATAAAGTTCACTATAATTATGACAGACTGAACAATGATAGCAATAGATTAATGACCTTATTGTTGCCACCATAAAGGTCACTGTGTTTGTCAGCTATGCATGCACGGATGTAAAATATCTATAAAAGGCCAGTAGACTTTCACATTTCCAGACACTTAAACATTATTCTATGTCACTTTAAATAGAGTTCATATTACCAAATAAAAAGGTCTTTGAACTTCACAGAATTGGTCGGCAACATGTCCCTAGAAATAGGAGTAAATTCTGGCACTGCTCCAGCATAATGCTGAACTAGTGAACAAGATTGGGTTGGTAACATTTTGTAGAGAAATGAACATGATGTACGCATTTTCATTAGTGATCGTGTTTGCCTGTCATGTAATCCTGGTACATGGGTTGTAGGAAAATGAAGTTGTCGAAGAAAATTAGATAGGTTTTTTTACACGTTTTTATTAGCTACCTACTTAAAACTATAAGTATTTTTGAGCCACTCCCGGTTTCCGATTGAGCTGGAATTTTGTATACATGTTTAGTTTGGATGACAATGTAACTAAGTTACGTCATTTAAATCCAATATGGCAGACTCCCAAAGATAGCGGACTAGTTATTTTGACAGACAGGGATATAAAGTGGTTTTTTTGCCAGACCTTTTTTTGTTTTTTTTTCGAATGGGAAATCATCAAATGACTTCCACTCTGGGCGGAGCGGGAGAGAGTGTCAGACTTTTATTGACTAAAACCCATCCATGTTTATTCCTCGCCTTTTACGTTCCGGGGCCACGGTATTTCTTTCAAACAGTCTCGCAGCCCCGGCAGGCTTCGGCCCTTAGGGTCCCCTTCCATCATGCTGACATCTCTTTGAAGCGCGCGTGGAACACGAACGCGCCGTCGACATAAGACGGACGGACGGCTAGCTAGCCCATAGCTCACCACCCACGGGCCCGCGGCTAGCCCATAGCTTGCCAGCCCTAAGACGCGATTGTACACCATGATGACAGTTAAGTCGCAATTAGCGGTCATTGCCCTTTCCCTAATATCTCTTCGTACGAACCAAAACAAATGAACCATGTGTATCGTTTTACATTGGAAAAAATGAAGATATAGATATAATATTATATAGATTACAATTCAAGACTTGAAGAGGCTTATTTTTGGATTTCAAAGTTAAGAACTTTACTAAATTTAGGTGAGTCAATGACCGGTATTGACAACTTAACTGACAGCAACTATACCTAAGGAGCACAAGTACGATATTGTCTGACTAGTATTTTGCCAGTGGCTTCGCGTGCATGACAGTACATGGCGGAAATTGCCCGATGTGGAAGTACGGTCCAATAAGCTATTTGGTTCTCAGTTTAACCCACAAATTACATTGTAAAATGTAAACCAAATAGCTTGTTCGACCATACTATCGGGGAAAAGCATATCTCCTAGCCCTAATTGTCTCAAATTTTCGTCAAAACAGACCAAGAGATAGACTTTTTTATTACTGGCGAATTTATACAATTGGGATCTTTTAAACAAAAGACACACATAAACACTACACCAGCAGTATCTAAACCTACGAAACTAGAACCTCGCACTAAATGATTATTCACGTTCACAAAACTTGCAACTCAAAGTTCAATCTACTCTTTAATGGATCTCCCAGTTCTGAATGGCGTTGAGTGTTTGAGCTTCAAACTGTCATGTTTGAGTTGTCAGCTGCCCGCATTTGATACTGATATCAACTGTGATTCTCTGATTGTCGGGAACTGTCGTGTGATATGCGAGTTTGAAAGAAGGTTTTAGTCTGTGAAAGTTGTTTTTTTGGTTTTTAAGACAGTGTGTACACTGGAAGCCGTAGAGATTTGTCTGTCATGGGCAGAGTAATTTTGCCTTGAGCCAGAACAGATTCTAAGTATATTTTACTACTAGCTTATGCCCGCGGCTTTACCCGCGCTGAGATAATTGTCCCAAGAGATCATAATACGGGGATTAAAAGAAATCCAGGTTATAGCTATCTTTGCGCTAAATTTCATCCAAATCCGTTCAGGAGTTTTTGCTTGAAAGAGTAACAAACATCCATCCATCAATCCATCCTAACAAACTTTCGCATTTATAACATTAGTAGATAGTTGGATAGGATTACTATAAGTGCAAAAGCTTGTGTGTGTTTTGATTTGGCTACGCGCTGGAGAAGGAGGAGCACACGGAGGACGCGCTCGTGCCTAAATAATAACAGCCGCTCCGGTCGATCTTTAGGTTAATCCGTGCTTGCTTAGGTTGGTCTGTGGATGGGTGACCACCCTTACATACCGAGTATCCTCCGTGCTTCGAAAAGCACGTTAAGCTGTTGGTCCCGGCTGTCATTTGTGCATCTTTGACAGTCGTTACAGGTAGTCAGTGGCCCAAAAAATCTGACACCAGTCTTACCAAGTGGTATCGTATTGCCCAGTATTAACTGGGTTGTGGAGGTCTGATAGGCAGTCGCTCCATGTAAAATACTGGTATTCAGCTGCATCCGGTTAGACTGGAAGCCGACCTCAACATAGTTGGGAAAAGGCTAGGCAGATGATGACGTGAAAAAAAATCCTTTTCCCAGATATTTTACCGAAAAACAAATGAAATCAAACTAAAATTCCTTTCACCAAAAGCTATCGATATAGAAATTTGATTATTCAAATCTAAACATTCATATTCGCTACACGTGTTATAGATTTGACGTCAGAAAGCGACGTAAAATCCTTCATGACAGTGTGAAACATATCGTCACAGTAAAGGCTTTTAACAGTAGGCTGGTTCCAAATGGGAATCGCGTGTAAGTACGAGTATACGCTGTTTAAGTTTAGGAATAATCTTGATTGGTGAAATTATGAGCGTTTTACATGTTTAATAAAGGTTTTTATTGCTGCTATTTTTGTTATTTTTAACCCCCGACGCAAAAACAACGGGGTGTTATAAGTTTGACGTGTCTTTGTGTGTGTTTCTGTGGCATCGTAGCTCCCGAACGGATGAACCGATTTGGATTTGGTATTTTTTTTAAAGGTGAATTAGTCGGGAGTGTTCTTAGCTATGTTTGATAAAAATCAGTCCAAGATGGCCGCCGCCACAAAATGGCGGATTACATATTTATTCAACAACTTCCTCAATATGGGTATCAAATGAAAGGGCTTGACTAGTAGAATACTACACTATGAAAAATTAAAAATCCAAGATGGCCGCCACCACAAAATGGCAATTAACGAATTATTTTCTGTCTGGGGTTTTTAAATTTTAATTTAATTTTACTTGTATTTATTGCATGTCGACGGACTCAAATAACACCCGACTAGGACTTATCCATCTGCACCGGTTTTTGTTGGCTTCATTTGAATCCTGGTAGGTACAAGTGGCTGTGTAGGATGGCCAAGAAAGAAGGTGGGGCATATCCTGCAGAGGGGCTCAAACTCCACACTGGGATTATATAAGGGTCGATGAAACCCCATTTGGCCAGATTATTTCTAGAGCGGCAAATCTGGGCCCGCAAACGGTTAAGAGATTTCCAGATTGACCACTGCAGTTCCTGTCCAAGAGGAAGATGTACTGCTGGATTGAAGAAATGAGGAGGGGAGGGATATCGGTTCCTCCACAATTCACATCTTTCATCTGACGCACGATTATTGTTACTGAAGGGCCAACTAAGGCCCATATTCTAACCAGTGCTGTATCCGACTCAAAGTAAAACTATAAAGGGTGTAAAATCTTCTTAACGAACAGGCACTTGTTCTCCTCGTCACTGCGATATTTTTTTTGTTCGATACCATACCCGGGAACCTTCTAATTACGGAGACATTGGGGGTCAAATTTGAAAAGTTTTTTTTTTTAAATACAAGTTTTTATTGGAAGATTTTTGGTTTGAACGCCTTCTCGGACGCCGTACTATTCTACATTGAGTTATACCACAAAACGTGATTTTTCACCCAAAAAAATGTTTCTCAGCAATAATTTTTGCGTAAAGTTACTTAGTTTAATGTTCAGAATGCTTGATTGATGGCTTTGTGATGAGGCGGTATACACCCTGTATATTGCTTGTAGAATTATTCGCCAAGAAATCAGAATGATCGCATGAATTTTAGTATGTTTTTTTGGTTAAAAGAAATTTTTAGAGATAAGTTCGTGATTTTTTTTAGCGAGTAAAATTAATTGTATTATGTTTTCAAAACACTATCATAGTAGCATATATCCTGAAGAATATCATATATTTTTCTGGTTTTGTTTATTGCAGTAAATCATATACTTTTAGGCATTATAAAACTCGCGTTTAGCTCCTGTAGTCGCCTTAAACTGAAACACTTAACATCCAAATGTTGTATAAAATGCAAATGGTATTAAGAGCAGTCACTTTCCCGTCAGCCAATGAGAAGGGTACAGTTATCGGTATGGGGTAATTGACGGGAAAGCTTACCTTCATAAGGGTATTAATTTTTATTTGTTTTATTTCGTTTATTTTTGTATTTGTTTATGTCGATGAAACAGAGCAGTAGATTGATAATAAACAATATTTCACTCGGTATATTTAAACACCATACAATTTTGAACTATGAACCTCAGCAACGCTTGGGGCCACCAAACCAAGGAGGTAGTCCAAAACGATAAAAAAGCGCAGCTTGCAAAAAAGTTAAACAAAATCAAACCGAAAAATACATGTCGGTACTGACTGAAAAATAAAAAAACCGGCCAAGAGCGTGTCGGGCCTCGCTCACTGTAGGGTTCCGTAGCTTCCCAGACCATTAAAAATACCAACATTTTTCGTCAGCAAAAATAACTTTGTTTTTCATAGTATTTGTATGAAAAACAAAGTTATCATTTGCGTTTTTTTGAAAAAGTGCTATATAACTCAAAAACTATTCAACTCATCAAGTTGAAAATAATTTTCCTAGAAAGTTCATATAAAGGTCTACTTCTGTGATTTTTTTCATATTTTTTAAACTTATGGTTCAAAAGTTAGAGGGGGGGGGGACACATTGTTTTTGACTTTCGGAGCGATTATTTCCTAAAATATTAATATTATCAAAAAATGATTTTAGAAAACCCCTATTCATTTTTAAATACCTATCCAACAATATATCACACGTCAGGGTCAAAATTAAAAAAAAAATCGCTCCCCACTTTACGTCTGGGGGAGGTACCCTAATAAAAATGTTTTTTTAAATTTTTATTTTTGCACTTTGTCGGCATGATTGATATACATATTGGTACCAAATTTCAGCTTTCTGGTGCTAACGGTCACTGAGATTATCCGCGGACAGACAGACAGACAGACAGACAGACAGACAGACAGACATGGCGAAACTATAAGGGTTCCGTTTTTTGCCATTTGGCTACGGAACCCTAAAAAGGGGCCAAGTGCGAGTCGGACTCGCCCATGAAGGGTTCCGTAGCAGATTGAATGAAAGGTAAATTGCTGTTTTCGATTTATGAAGTATTAAAAAAAAACTACTAACTAGATCTCGTTCAAACCAATTCTCGGTGGGAGTTTACATGGTAATGTACATCAAGTATTTTTTTTTAGTTTTCTTATTCTCGTATTTTAGAAGTTACAGGGGGGGGGGGGGACACATTTTTCCACTTTGGAAGGGGCTCTCGCTCAAACTATTCAGTTTAGTAAAAAAATATGTTGGAAACCTCAATATCATTTTTGAAGACCTATCCATAGATACCACACGTATGGGTTACATGAAAAAAAAAAATGTTGAGTTTCAGTTCTAAGTATGGGGACCCCCAAAATTTATTGTTTTTTTTTATTTTTGGGTGAAAATATTAATGCGGTTCACCGAATACATCTACTTACCAAGTTTCAACAGCATAGTTTTTATAGTTTCGGAAAAAAGTGGCTGTGACATACGGACGGACAGACAGACAGACAGACATGACGAATCTATAAGGGTTCCGTTTTTGCCATTTGGCTACGGAACCCTAAAAAACAATAAAGAAAATAACAGTTCCATGTTCAGTCACGTCTGTACACGTCGTATGTAAACACTTAAGATTTTTAAAATTGTGTTTCTCCTAATGTACTGATTAAAATTTAATGTTATTACGTACATAGTATTCTGGAACTCAATTTTTTGTAAAAAAAATCCAATCTCCTAGTTACAATCGTAATTTCTCGCGAAAATAGCTGTAATATTAAGGAAAGTGTTTACATATTATTAGACGTGACTGTTCGTTGAATCGTTTGAAAGTGGCCATAGAGAATGAGAACCAAAAAGAAGTAAGTATTTCGTACTCCATCGAGGTCTTCCGCTATTTCAACCGATTTTATCCTCCATTTTCATACCCACAGGCACTTGTATTGCATCTAAATATAATATAACCTAGTGGCCTATATTTCACACCGAGTACCTAACTTCAAAAGCTTTTATCATAAATATGTACGAGTATAAACTTATTTACCTCCCCAACATCTGGGATTACTGAACCATTTTGACAGCTCGACCAAAACCGCAATGTTCTAAAATTCTATATTCGAAATTCCGAATTCGCCTTTCAAATTCAAAAGCCACGTAGGAACGATAGACGTGCATCGAATTTTAAAACAGCTGACTAAATTGTGTAGCCAGCCTGTAACGTTCCCACAGCTGGGACACAGGCCCAGGCCCCTTGTCGAGTAGAAGAAGTGGGCCGTAATCCATCACTTGGGCCCAGAGTGGGTTGGTCAATGTCACATATATCTTCAAATTATTGATTGTAGGAGTGTGGATAGGTATAAGAGTAGAGGTAGACTGTGTGAAGGACGATTTGGCATGAAAGGAGCTTTCTCTAAATAAATTGGGATAAGGGCAAAATGGACATGCCGTTTTCCTCACGACGTTTTGACTTTTCGGAACTACGTTGTGGTCGGCTACTATTTTACATGAAGCTACTGCCTATCTTACCTACACCACAATGCAGTAATACTGGATAATACGATACCCCTCGGTAAGACTGGTTGTCAGATTTTCGTAGCGCCTGTGGTGATTGTCAAATCAAATCACTTTTTATTTGTTAACACAGGTACAGAAATACAGATCTTATAATTGATAAAACCGAGCGCTATGTTATGCCAGTAGCAGGCTGACAAATTTGGTGAGCATCTAGCTCAAGATTACAATTTAAAGTTTCTATAAAATATATTTGAGAATCATGCATAAGTATTATTTTAACATATAAACATGGACATTGCCATAGATCTACAATTCGACGACCGAGGTTAGCCCCGGTCGTCGAATTGTAGGTCTGTGACGGTTTAACGTGCTTTCCGAGTCATGGAGGCAACTTGGTATAACCTAGGCAATCACCGTTTAGCATGAAAATAGATCCTGAGCATCTGTTATTATTCAGCCACAAGCTCCAAGCTTCTCAATCTAAAAGTTTTCAATTAAAATAATGAAATAATTTGATCGTAAATTGTGGAATAATTACCAATGATTGGTGAAATAATAACGTAACATTGGCATCGCATCGTTCCACTTGTCACACCGTAATCGATTTTAATCGCTTGGCTCGCGTGTTTTGTGTAATAAACAAATTTCGCTTGTGGCTGAACTAAGTGTGTAATAATATTTTATTGGAGTCATTACCGTTTTGCTGGTGGAGGCCTATTTGTGTTGATTCTATTTGTGGTCAGTCGGCTGGGGGCTGAACAGTTAATATTAGTTATTTCATAGGTCTGTGCGTGTGACTTAAGTTTTTCATAGTTTTGTTATAGTTGTTCATGTTTTTTTTTTTCATATACCTGTCCATGTGTTAATTAATTGAAGCTTAAAGAGTCTAGTTTTAAAAAACCATTCATTTATAATCTATATATATAAAAACAAAAGTCCTGATTATTTATTTATTTATTTATTTATTTTATTTAACACTTCAAGCACATAGTACAGAGGCGGACTTAATGCCATAGGCATTCTCTACCAGTCAACCTTTGGGTGATGCAGAGACAAGCAGTGGTAGGTGTACATCTGAAAATAATAATTACTATGGTAAACTACAAGGATATATAAAATACTATAAATATACTACTACTACTACTACTGATTTATCAACGCCCAGCCTAAACCCTTGGACCTAGAAAGCTGTAATTTTGGCACAGAGGTTCCCTTTACAATGCAAACAAGAAATAACGAAGGATTTTTCGAAATTCAACCCCTAAGGGAGTTAAATAGGGGATGAAAGTCTCCGAATGCATTATATTGTAACGAACATATAATTTTGGAACTATGAACTTATGTATATATTTTTTATTTAATAAACTAAGTGTTTTGCAAAAACACTGTAATTTTTTATACTTATCTATAAAACAAAAAGTTACATTAAATTAGAAATTTAAGAAACCCCCGACACATAGGGTCATTATTTCAAGGTAGGTCGTTTTTATTGTTGCAAATAAAAACGGGGTATAACGGGGTACAACAAGACATTTCATTTGATACCCATATTGAAGGAGTTGTTGAATAAATATGTAATCCGCCATTTTGTGGCGGCGGCCATCTTTGACTGATTTTTATCAAACATATAAAAAGAACACTCTCGACTAATACACCTTTCAAACAAAAAAAAACAAAATCAAAATCGGTTCATTCGTTCGGGAGCTACGATGTCACAGACAGACACACACACACACACACACATACACAGAGAGAGACACGTCAAACTTGTTTTTGCGTCGGGGGTTAAAAATGATAAAACAAAGTAAGTTTCCTCTAACTTAATTCCATTTTCAGTTTCGAGTACTAGGAAACCAGGAACAGTGAAAACTTATCTGATTCTAGCTGTCCTAGCGACACTATCCATACTGATGTTACGTTCGGCACGTCGCCGACCAGGATTTGCTTACTTAGGGATGCTTGAAAACGTTGGGAGAAATGGATTCTGAATCTCGGTCGGGTTCTCTTAAATGGGAAATGTTTTATAAAGGTTTCTATAAAAAAATCATCCTAATAGTATAAATGTGAAAGTAACCCACCCTATCAGCCCTGTAGGTCTTGTGGTTGCAAGCACGACTGCTGAGCATGAGCTCCTGTGTTCGATTCCAAGGTCGGGCAAAGTGTTATTGAGTTATCCATCAGGAAGTTTTCATTAGCAGCCGCGAAGTCTGGATTTATGCCCAGCTGATGGCAATAGGATCACCCACTTGACGAAATGTGGGTGCACTATTAGGTATATGTCTGCCTAACTTCGTAGATTGCAGTTGTAAAGTTATGTAAACGGTCGGTCGGTCTGTTACCTTTTTATGACGCACTTGAATAGCTGAACGGATTTTGATAAAATAAAACCTCCAGAAAGACCACGTCCTGGAAAAAAAAACATGAAAGTATAGTCAGTTTCCATCCGGGCGAAACAACGGGTAGATGATTTAAAATTGATACAAGATATTGATTGAATGTTAATTCGGGACTGACCTTAACCTTTTTGTTCGGTCATTGGTTATATTTTATTTAGTCACATTGCTGGAAGTCTTATTTTGGGAAAAACGTTCGACAAAATAACTTTATTTCTTTATGAATATGCCATGACTTCTCTCGTTCACTAGCTCTTTCTGTACTTGCACCTGTAAAGCAGTCAACGAAGTATTGAAAGACGGATTCTCTCTTTTCTGGGCCGATTTTGCCAAAGCTGCATGAGCAGCCACCTTTGTCTCCTCCGACACCCCGATTCTTTTTACAGGTGCCTCCTTCTTCGACGTGGGAGAGCTGTTACTACTGAATTTGTGGCGTGGGCCAGCCATCTTGAATTTGGCATCAACCTTCTTCTTTTGAGTAACATTCTTTATTCCCCATTTTTTGTCCAAACATTAATTTTGTTTTTATTCGCGGCGTGTTCGCTGGGCACACGTTGCGAACTCGCGGCGAGCTCGGTGCGCACTAGCCCCGCTTTCGATTCGCTCGCAACTCGCTAGTGTGATAAGGCCCCTAAAGCCGCAGACACGGCTAATATGTTGTAGGAAGCGACCACACTTATCGGACGCAGAATCGGCTTGAGCCTTTCAGAAAAACCGTACATCCATTCAATAGAAGCAAAAAATACGTCATGCATCTCTATTCGGTTCTTACGAGGCAACTCGACACCGTGCCGAACTAAATGCAAAAAAAAAAAATCAGGTAAGGGGAAATACAGAACGGATGGCCGAAGGGGCCGAAAAGTACTATAGTGGCGACCGCGAACCGGAAGACGATGCTTTAGAAGACCTCCCACTAGGTGGACCGAGGACCTGGTGAAGGTTGCGGGACTTGGAGTTGGATGCGAGTCGCACGGGACCGGTCAACGTGGCGACACTTGGGGGAGGCCTCTGTCCAGCAGTGAACGTCTTTCGGCTGAAATGATGATGATGATGATGATGAAGAGGAAATAGTAAATAAAAATAAATAAATGTGGTAAAAATGATCAGTTTATGATGATGATGCTATTTTCACTCCCATGGAAAAATAAACTTTATTTCGACACATTTGTTTCGTTTCCACCAACGAAACTTCTCAAGTAACATTCATCATTAACAAAAGTATTTACCAAACGACAAATTAGGAGAAGAGACGAAAATCTCTGGTGACTTTCCTTACCTCGTTTACTCATTAGGGACGATAAAGAAATCACGTTTTCCCTGGCTTTTTCCTTAACCGGAACGTTTTCGCAATTAAGCAATCACGTCGGGGCCTCGAGTTACACGCGTCTTACAAAACAAATGCAAGCTAACTTGTTTTGACCATGTCACGACACACCGTCGTGTCGCAGGGCAGAGTGTCGCTTCCTTATCAAAGCGTTCGATCTTGTGACTACGTTGCCTGTGGTTGCTCGTAGTGGTTGCTCCTATTACAACGTTATCGCCAAAATTGACGAAGAAGCACACGACAATATTGGATTAGTTCCTTTATTCGGCGTCGCAACACATGGGGTATTATGTTGCGATGCCGGAGCGTGACACGGGTAGCATGTTCGATGTGCGTGTAACGCAGCGCCGGTAGCCTGCAGGTGTGATATCAACAAGGGCCTCTACAATCTGCAACGCACCATGTGCATAGACCCTGATGGAGCGACTACGCGTGTGTGTCTGTCAAGCCCGCCACACACGCCCAAACCACTGTAACTCCTGAAAGCCAGAATCAACAGTGGCGACCACCAGAAAAGCGCCGAGACAATGAAGCTCGACGAAGTCCCAGAGAATGAGTTTCACTGTCTTGGATCCCGCAACGAAATTAATCAGAAAGTATAGCGGAGGAGTAGGAAAAAAAACTGTAATTGTGTGTCTGTCAGAAAAAAAACGCAACAGTCACTTGTTCCCGTGAGCAACCGTACTTTTTTTAAGATAATATGCTGAAATAGGTATCTGTCTAATTCAATTCCCGTGTCTGCAGCCACTCTACTACTATCTACATGAATGACAAGTTACACAAGTCACATGACTCGAGGCTGTAAACACGGTCTTACGCCTCGGTGTAACAGGAGGTCGATGTACAATGGACAGTAATTACACAGACATTCGGCGAGTGTCACTGACGCGGTGAGATAACCTGCCAGCCGGGAAACTGGACAAACCGCAGAATAAATCGTAATGCTACATAGTTTCCACAATTATTTTATAACCACTAAAAAAGCCGGTAAAAGATATACAACGTGTAACATTAAATGCGCAAAACCTCAGACACCCCAAATGATTTTTAATTCAATTGACCTAATTCTGAGAGAAGAAAACATTTAAAAAAAAAGCGAAGGTTTTATATGCTGTTTTAGTTTTACTGGCAATTAGATTTACTAGTAAGAACTATTATTATTCCGCGAGAATTTTTTAATGGGCGACTACCATTTGTGTTTGTTTGTTTACCTATTTTGGCGGGTTTGCACACATGATGACTTGACCTATCCATAAATATACAGGGCAAAAATTTTAATAAAGATTTTTTTGAAAGGTGACCTATATTAAAAAGTGGTTCAATTGATTCTGCTCGTGATTCTGATCTAACTATTTTCAGGTTTTGCGCATTTAACGTTACACTTTGTATAGAATGATTTCCTTGTCTAATTTTGTTTGTTAATCAATTGAAGTGTTTGAAAGGCTATAATTGTTTTCTTCCTCTATCACATCTTATTCAGTTAAAGTAATAATTGAGTCAGTTTGATTAAAATTAAAACATTCGGCAGGTCGTAGCACAATAAACTATGGTGTAGCAATGCTTAGCAAGTCCCTGGCGTAGCAGCTGTAGCTATGCGTAGCAAGTCCCTGGCGTAGCACCCGTAGCAATGCTACGGCGTATCAAATACCTGGCGTAGTAGCCGTTGCACCCGTAGCAAGTCCCTGGCGTAGCAACCGTAGCAATGCTACGGCGTAGCAAGTGCCTGGCATAGTAGTCGTAGCACCCGTAGCAATTCCTGGCGTAGAAGTCGTGGCACTGAGGCTCGTAACTAACAACACTGTATACTGTATACTATAGCTTTGAAATCAATAATAAATAGGTCTAGTTATTATTAATGTATGTTGCTAATGAATAATTGATGTAATTAGGGTTTAATTGAAAATCCGTACATCGGTGCCTATGACGTGTTCGAGATAACCAGCCATCCGGTGAACTGTGCTAACCACATGCGATATCAATAATTAACGTCAACGTTTGTTCATCATTTGAAGGCTATTAAAAAACTTCAGTTCGTTCTTTCGTTTTGTAAAACTTTACGTTTTGTTATGTAATGACATCTGCCCACGGCTTCGCCTGTGTTTATGTCAAATTATCAATAGAAATAAAAAACAATTGACGCGTGGATTACGGAGAATCACTTGCTCGGCTCATTCGATTTGGCTGATCTTTTTTGTTGTATTATTTTATTATTGACAGGTCTAGGTTTATATGACTGATTTAAATTTTTATGATAAGCGTGAAATGATTAAAAAAACCTTTCAAGGGTTTATTTTTTTTGCACGGAACCCCAATCTTTTTTCTATTATATAAAAAACTACTAAGGTACTCCTTATAACATCAGCTATCTATCCGTAAAAGTCGTCAAAATCGGTCTAGAGGTGTTGTAGATTAATTGGAACAAAATATTTATAAAATGTTTTATTTTGTTTTACACTTTCACAAACATTCAGTAAAAGCTGTTATCTTTACGTTACTAACAGACACTTAAATTGTATTTATTTGTAAAGATGTAGACAAAAAAAAGACAAAAGTAAATACGGAACTCTTTTCTATGCTTGTCCCGACACATATTTGCCCAGTGACAAGGTTCCATTCCTAACCAATAACTACCTGCATTCAACTACCCTACACCCACCACGTTTCAGATTGATCACGTTCGTGTAGTATTTTATGTTGGGGCAGCCATTACAAGCGACCAGTGATACGGCTAATGTCTCTAGTACCATGAGGCACCGGTCTCACCGCCAGCGATAAGCGGGAAGCGAGTAGAACTACCGACTGAAAACAATTTACTCACAAATTGAATGAAGTAATGTGTTATTTATTAACTTTAACTCACTTTCTCCCGCGATGTTAATCTTCCGATAAAATGATATACTGCACATAATTATATTATAGTTATATAAAAAAACACGCGAGAATTAGAACTAAATTAGACTTCATTGTATTTCTCGTATTTTTTTCGGCTTACCTATTTATTTGATATCCATATCATGGGAATGGTTAGGTTAGGTTTATGGTCAATTCACACGAGACGCGACTCAAAATATAACTTTATTTACTACACGAAAAGACACACATTTCATTGCGGTGCGTTTCGCGGCGGCGATATCACTGGCCTCTTCCAGTACCGTCGCGCCGCGTTGCTTCACGTCGCGTCTCGGTATAAACTGACACTAATTCATTAGCATGCAAAAGCGTGTTGAAAACAGAGTCGAACGGCATTAATAATATGTTTTTACTCAATATTGACAACTCCCACTTGACCGTAAAATAAATTGTAAAACAATTTATTTACGGTCAGTAAAGATCAAGCAATTCGTATAATTTAGCGGACTACCCCATAGTCTCCCAGCTGAATAAATCTTCTTACTGACACGTACTGTATCTTTTTTTACTGACACGGGACCTCTCATCTTCTGTACTTTTCATGACCGAGACTATCGCTTCCTCGCCGGCAATGGAACAGTAGCCTTACAAGCGACAAACGATACGTCTAATGTCTCCAGTACCATTAAGCCGTACATTTACCAACTAATACAAGTATAAACACAAGTTTCTATGTAGCTTTGCTGGTAAGTCGCTTCGTTGGCGTCGTTGGTCCTGTGGTTGTAAGCGAGACTGCTGATTGTGGAGTCTTGGGTACCGCAAAATGAGGGGAATAGGGATCCAGGGGTGAATGGAAACAAAACTTTGAAAGGGATTTTATCGCTGAACTTAGATTGTATATTGCCAACAAGGTACATTTATAATTAAATATAATTTAGTTAATACAATAGAGTACTTGTTGGTACCATATCATGTGAATTCAACTTTAAATTCCATTCCAAAGTTTTGTTTCCATTCACCCCTGGATCCCTATTCCCCCCATTTTACCGGTACGCTATCTAGATCAAGCGAAGTGTTACTGGGCTCTTCTGTGAAGATTTTTGAAGTGAAAACTTCTTTAGGCGCGTTGAACACTTTTTGTTTGAACAAAAATTATGGAACTCGCGTGGCCATCACCTAACGCTTTGTAGCGTATGCGGGGTACAACCTGTAGCAGATATGTTTTCACTTCTATCGGCTGTCCCCAAAGACCGCATATTTTGGTTTTAAAGACCACTTTAGCAGCCCAGACAGCAGAAAACTGTAGTTTGAACTTCAGTATAACTTCAAGAAACCCCTACCTAAAAACCCGATAACACTTTGCTCGTCCTTGAAATCGAAACCAGGACGTCGTGCTCAGCAGTACCAATCCACCTTAAGCCTAATGCGGCAGTCGAGACTACGTTTCAAAAATCGAATCTTAAAACCGGTTTTTCAAAATCCCCGTCAAGGACAAACCGACCGATAGACCGTGGTCTACCTATATATACCGTTCTCCATCCCACCCCGAACCATTAAGTAAGACAAGCTATTAGGCTAATGTCTCAAGTACCATTATCCAACACATTTAGCTACCAGAACTGTTTGTACAATAATGTACAGTCGCAACCCCTAATATGTAAACACTTAGCAAAATTCAAACGCGATTATCTCCTACTGTACTGATTAACTTTTTACGTTTTCAAGAATATACTATGTTCCTTTTTTTGGAGCCACACTATTTTAAAAAAAAGCCTAATTTCGAAGTGGAATTTTGCCGAGTGTATATGTTACCGGACAAACCCGATTTAAGGACAAACTAGTTTGGCCCAGGCTAAACTAATCGCTAATCACTCGCTCTTGCATCCGAGTCGAGAGAGTCCCGGTCAGACCTAATTCTGAAGAGCTTACAAAAAAAATACCCTTCTAACCTAATCTATCCGTGTTGGGGTGCCCCAAGTCGGTATATATTGAAACTAGTTTAGCCTAGGCCAAACTAGTTTGTCCTGAAATTGGGGTTGGCCGGTAACAACTGACTGTACATGTCCATGTACTTATGTACATTGTACCAATGTATATGTACATTGTATGTATAGCGACGGAATGATCGTGTACTTAGATGTGCAATCAATTTATGGTTGGAATACGGATACGTAATGTGTTTATCTGCAGTAGTTTGAGGGTCATCATCATTATCTTAGTTGCTGCAGTGTTCTAACAAAAGTTTTGTTTAGGCATAGTATTTAGTGAAATTAATTACTAAGCAGATTGTTTGGTATCAAGCTCCATTTGTGATGATGGTGATCTTGACGAGCTTCTGGGTCTGAACATTGATCTGCAAGAGACACCAAGCACTTGGTAACTGTATGGAGCTATATGGAGCTGAAGAAGTATCGTCGTCATCGGATCTGAATCAAACAACAGACAATCACAACAGTCGACAATCAGTCAACTGAATCTAAAAATAATTTGTTGTAAGGAGCGCTATCCGGCTCGAAGGACCACTCATTGAATGTCAAGCTCCTGTTATGATGCTGGTGGTCGCGACTAAAAGAAACTGCTGCTTTTTTATATGAAGACTTTATAATACTGACTGGGTGAAATACTAATATAAATGGCCGACTCACTCGCTCACCGTCACTTACCATGCGCATACATCGGCCATTTTAATTGGAGCTTCAACACGCAAACACAGACACACCGTGTTCCGGACGATATCCATAAACTTCGACCGGTCAGTGTACTCATCATTATGAATAATTTTTACTATGAGACCTACTCTGAATCGCTAAAAAAATAAGCTGTTCCCTACAATTATGTACTACTATATACTATTATACTGATGGTAAAAGGTCGACATATGCAACATAACCCTTTATTCTCTTACCCTCCATACAGAAGGTAAATAAGAGAATTTCTCCGCGTAAAAATCAAAATTCTCGACAGACAAAAAACGTGGTTGTTTCCGTAAGCAAAGTGATAATTTATTTGACCTTTATTTTTCTTTGTTCCAAAAATGGTAGAGTAAAATAATCCAAGGAACAAAACTTTTCCACAATATACAGCAAGCACAGCAGAATTTTCTACGTCAGATTACGCTAAGACCTGAAATAAACTTATCCTAACCAATTTTTGTAGTAACATTCACAAAAGTATCCTAGCCAATTAACTTAAAACTTTTTGACAAAAACACCCAAGTAACAAAATATGTAAGCCCTCAGTCTCCCAAAACATTATCCTACATAAATTCTAACGTTGTATGTACTTATTTGATTAATTATTTTAGTCATATTTTACCAACTTTGCGAATAGTATGAAAGTTACGTAAGTTTTCGAACAGTCCCGCAGCCCCCGCAGGACTAATATTATGGGCTGCCTGGGATGTGTATTAGTCAGCACAAGTCTGACATGCCCTTCCGCTCCGCCGAGTGCGGGAGGGGGTCATCTAATGATTTACCATCCAAAAAAGAAAATGATGGATTTATGATTGTTTGTTACTCTTTTACGCACAAACTACTTAACGGATTTAGATGAAATTTAGGACACATATAGTTTATAACATGGACTACTGCGTAGTAAACTTTTTATCCTAGTTTTTCCTGCCCAGAAACCTAACTCATTTGCCATCTGTACATACAGTATGCTCTTAATTGTCTGTTCTACCATGTATGTTTCAGTAACATACAAATTTCAACATTAAGTAAATTGCTAGATAATCCTCTTACTTTGATTGGTCTGAATATTTTATTGAACCAATTCGATTAACGAAGGAGTTAGAGAGATACCTATATATGTAGATAGAAAGGGGCAGAATAAATATAATATTGGGTTGATTTTGGGAACGATGAACGGTTAGCTAAAGTGCTTTTTAGTGGAAGATAATCCTGGTTTAATTTATGCAGTGATTCGGATCAATGGCTGGGCTTGGGAGTGTTTATTTTAAATGAGGTTCTAAATTATGTTTGGGTACCTGCTGTTGTATAATACGGATTGGTTTATGTATTAGCAATGTTATAAATCTATGATAGATATAACATTGCTAATACATAAACCAATCCGTATAAATTAAATAAATAAACAAATATCGCTGGATATTATACACAGCGCCATCTAGTGCCACACTAAGCATCGAGGCTTGTGTCGTGAACACCAGATAGTTGATATTATTATACTACATAGGCATTTTTTGTTCGTAAATACATACTTGACTCGGAAACAATTGTCCATGCTCATCACACAAATATTTGCTCCTACCGGGATTCGAACCCGAGACTCTAAGAACGTAAGGCAACCTCACTACCGCTACGCCATTCGGGTTGTAATTATTTTCAAGGTCTGTGTTGTCAATTTTGTAAATGACATCAGCATCATCTGTCTTTCCATTTCACAACTATGTCGGAGTCGAATTCCAGTCCCGTAGGATGCAGCTGATTACCAGTATTTTACATAGAAAGACTGCCTATCTGATCTCCACAACCCAGTTCGTACTGTGTTATACAACACCCCTTGGTAAGACTGGTTGTCAGACTTTTTGGGCCACTGACTACCTGTAACGACTGTCAAATGACAGCCGAGACCAACGGTTTAACGTGTTTTCCGTGGTCACCCATCCACAGACCAATCCAGGCTTTACCTAAAGACAAAGATCAAAAGAACATGGAACATAAACATATCTGGCGAAATCTGGGTGGACTATTAGCTTACCCTTTGGGGATACAGGCGTGATATTATGTTATGTCATGTGTCGAATAATGTCATCAACATGCGTGTCGCATGATCGTTTAGCTTGACTTTCGGGGTTGCCAATTTTACTAAAAATGTGTGGTTTTATGAAACCACGGTAAAAGTGAATCTTTTTTTCATATTATAGACATTTAACTAAAATTTTTCACATTTCTTACACTACACGGTCAGCTGCTGCGAACTATAGGCGCCGCCATATTGGCCTTGGCTGCTCTGACGAGCGCCTTTCACTTTATCCCTACACCGCGGCCGACCGTCACGCGACATGCAACACACAGACGAAAAAGTTTGAGACGATGTAATAAAAGTTTCAGTTTAAAAAAAAAGACGAAAAAATAGTGTCAAAAAACATTTTTCAAACGCGTCAACGTATTACAATATATGAAATCCGAACTGTATTTACTGACAAACGCAACGTATGTGGTGTTAGCATGTAAGTATGCTATACCTAATAAAAACATTTTACATTTGTTTTTCTGTTTGTTTCAGGGGATGAATTCATTTTTCGTGACACATTCGGAGGCATTAGCCTCATGTTTGCAGCCAACCAAAGCTCGAAAACACTTATGCCGAACACTACATTTGTAAGTAAAACTTTTTATTTAGTAGAAATTAATAGAACATGATTATCTTTATCAATCTGTAACAATTAGGCCTGAATTAACATTACGCTGACGGTTGGTTGCGCACGGTCACTCGTTTACGAGCAAAATTTGTGTTCTAAATACATAGGAACATACCGTGACGCTGACGTCAGCGGTGACCGACAGCCGTATTTTGTTTTCGCTGACGTCACGACCGACCGTACGCGACAACTGTCAGCGCGACAAGAATTCAGGCTTTACTGTTGACATAGGCACCTCCCTGTTTCACACGGCATTACTACTCGGTAAGTACTCAGCCAGTCTCATGTAACTGATATCAGCCTTCAAATCTAACACGTTTACGTAAATACCAAACATACGTCGTCAGTAGCTTTCAGGAATGTCTACTATGTCTATGCACTCCTAGCTTAAACATTATGTGTTGTATATGTCAATACCAGAACAGGTACTATATACAATCCTACAATTTCTATATTTTTAACATAAACTGTGCGAGAAAACGAACGAAAGCAGCAAAAACTTGAACTTAATTTTCAGCGCTTAACAGAAAGTTATTAAACACAGCATGAAAAGCAAAACTCGACCACAAAAGAAGAATAAACACCAAGCAAGCGAGCGACCAAGTCAAAACCAGCACTTCAGCTTAACGAGTCAATTATCGAAGAAACAAAACAATCGATTTCAGTACAAAATTGTTTTCAATGAACTGAAAGTGTACGAAAACAGCAAGGTCACTCAATATCCTAAGTGTCAGGGACAGGGTCACGAAATAAATTGATGTCCGGCCAACAAGTGGCTCCAGGGGGTGTTAAGAGGGGTGGTAGGGGGTGTTCCGATCCATTGCCTCCTTGTGTATTCGATGGAAAACTTATTTTTGCAACGTACGCCCGATTGAGTTAACATATTGCGGTATTGGAGGGCGCCTGTTTATTTTTGGAGCTACTTTTTTTTTGGTTTAAATGTATGTGTGATATTTATTGGGTCAGGTATGTTTAATATGCTAGGAGTATGAGTGTGCAAGAAAATAAGATTCTTGAGCCAGTAACAAAAGATCACATGATTCTAAAGGCGACTGCACGGTGCTTCGTACCCCCCATTTAAACAACAAATTCAGAGGGTGCATTCAGAAAGTTGGCAACCTCGCAAATACCTGTCAAATTATTTTTAGTTAATTTCGAAATATTAATGTATAAGGAATGGGGCTAACTAGCGAACTAGAATATAAATAGTGAATTGCAATAAACACTGAATTCTATAGTTAAAAAAAAAAAAAAAGGTATTTGCGAGGTTGCCAACTTTCTGAAGCCTCTATGGATTCTTATCCTATAATAAAACCGGGACTTTTGAAAGAGATACCGGGGTCCCCGGAACATAGATATAGGGCGAGGAAGGAACATGGATAGGTTATAGTCTGTAAAAGTCTGACACTCCTAGGAGTGGGAGAATTCATTAGATAACAATACCATCCGAAAAAAAAAGGAAACCCACTCAGATGTCCTCGCATGGTATATTACAGCATTTACTGAAACTCAACTTAAAATCAAAGTATTTATTTGAATTAAACTAACATAGGCACTTATACATCCATATATGTGAGGACGATATAGAAAGTCTTAAATATACTTTAACAACATACATTTTCAAAGAGAGGACGCCTTTGACCCAGCTGTGGGAATACACTAAGCTAATCTTGCTTAAGTTAATCATAGGCACCGAAAAATAACATTCCCCTTTCATTTAAGTCGACCGAAAAATAACATTCCCCCTCCCCCTCCCGCCTCCCCCTCTCAGACAAAGCGGATCCATTATTACCACACACAAAAAAAGATTAACAGACACCGCAAAAAGGTATCGCAATGTAAACAAGACTTTCGTAATTGAAAACAATTACAGTCAAGCCGGCCCTAGCCTGCCAACTAAACTGCTTGGCCACAAGCTACACGATCAAGCGACACGTGTGTTCATGACATTATACGACACATGACATAGCATAACATCACGCTTGTAACCCCCAAAGGGTTAAGCTGTGCCCACATTTCGCCAGTTATGTTTATGTTCCATCTTCTTTTAATCTTTATCTTTAGGTAAAGCCTTGCTTGCCTGGATTGGTCTGTGGATGGGTGACCACGGAAAACACGCTAAGCCGTTGGTCTCGGCTGTCTTTTGTAGATCTTTGACAGTCGTTACACGTAGTCAGTGGCCCAAAAAAGTCTGACAACACATGTGACAACAAAAGTGTGACACACCTGTTACATGGAGTGACATAGTACTGATATTCAGGTGCATCCGGTTGGACTGGAAACCGACCCCAACATAAAAGGCTAAGTTCTATGTAATAGTTGAACCTATCAACATCAACCGGTACTAATCCAGACTCCATGGCTGCTACTGAGATATTCCTAATGGAAAAACTCAATAACATTTTGGCCGATCCGGGAATTGAACCCAGGATCCCATGCTCACCAGTCGCGATAGTTATTTCTAGACTATCGAAACAATGTTGTACAGTGACTGCATACATTCCGGACATAAGCCTCTACATTGTGCTTGTGAAGGGGGTAAAATCGTAATACGGGCCCAGTACAGATTGACGAATTGAGGAAA
Organism: Xestia ashworthii; assembly: GCA_950022955.1. Lineage (NCBI taxonomy): Eukaryota > Metazoa > Arthropoda > Insecta > Lepidoptera > Noctuidae > Xestia > Xestia ashworthii. The sequence continues at coordinate 17,074,489 of OX465560.1, read as the reverse complement.
TGCAACTGAGGAGAAACCCAATGAAAGTGATCGCTTAGAGCGACGATTCACCTCGAGGCGACGGTATAGCACCTTGACAATGTCCCCAAGAACCATGAGAGTCAAAAGAACCATGTTGCACAACACTTACATGAAGAAAACAAGCAAATCACAAATCGCATCCCAAGTCACATCACCTGAGGTCGTGGACGACGCGTAACTAAAACCAACACGCGCAAAAGGCTAAAAGCTACCAACTAGGGTTGTCACTTCACAGGCGACCGACAGACGTAAACAAACAGAGACATTGGTCGTGCCGGTCGCAATACAATTACACTGTCAGGCGAATGCCAGTGAAACGTCTCGCCAATGTAATGGGTGGTTCCGCAAGTGTAATTTTGTATGTAAATTAAACTTTCTGGAAATATTGTTAGCAAATCTTGCCGTGTTTTATTTTACAGGTGATATTTTCTGTTTTATGTAGTTTCCTGCGTCTTTTTAGGACCAATCTGGGTTTTTTTAGGTTCAAAGCTGCCAACGGGGCTCGTGTCACTAAACCTGTGCTATTTTTCTGAACATCGTAATACTAAACCAACCGGTTTAATGATTCTAAGCCATCATTGCAAATCTATTAAAAGAATATGAAGGTAAGAAACAAAAAAATATTTATCCAAGCATTGATGGGAATTCTCATTGGCAACAAACACAAAAGTCTATGACGAACTTTCATTCGCTATATCACGCCTTTTCTGGGATTGATTTTCAAGAAATAATTCCATAATGTATAACGTTTTTATTGAAGCAACTATAAGTGCTTTCATGCTTCCAGTGGTTTAGGATCAATCCACGCGTTGTCTGTCAGTCAGTAAATAAATTAAGTAGAGGATCTTTTACACCATCATTTGTTTGCCCTTATTCCAATTCATGTCGGGTCGTCGCAGCAAGTTTTCTCTTTCCATACTTCTCTATTACTCGACATCAGACACCTCCTTTCTTGCCATATCATCGTAACACATCTATCTATCGTTTCTTTGGTCTTTCTTTACTCTTATACACATCTACATTCATACTCAGAACTTTCCTTCCGACATTTTCCTCATTCCTCCGCATCACATGCCCATACTACGACAATCGATTACCACACAATGTTTCAATCACCGGCGCCACTTTCAGACTTCCTCTTAAGTACTCATTTCTTATTTTATCAATTCGGGTAACACCACATATCCCCCTCAGCATTCTCAGATCAACTGAATAAAAGGGAACCTTAAATGTAGGTCTGGCCTATATATCTCACAGAGCTAAAGTACTAACTCACCCGCTCAATAACATTTGCCTTACTTATGCCTCTGTTTTCCACTCTCACAGACCACTGAAGAAGTAAATTATGGCGCTAAGAGTCACTGGGAAATTCATTGAAGCGAATATTCCTTTGGTACCGTGTTATGCGACCGACTTCGGGATATTCTCTTTTGGAATATTCTTTTTTACAATTTTTTAATTATTATTTGGGACACACGGTGAGGTGCGTTATATTAAACTAAGTTTTCCCTGTTTGTTCATAATTAAGTATTTGTAAAGCCGCCACATAACTATTCAAGTACCATGAGACGAAGAACAGCGGCGACCCAGTGGCAGTGACCCCGACATAGGAGCAGTAAGTTGTGGGTTCGAACCCAGGCAGGGCATTACTTTGTGTAATTTGTTCCATCACCACTGCTCTCAAAACGGTGAAGGAAAACATCGTAAGGACAACTGCCATGTCCTAGAACCAAAAATTCTAAGATTTGTGACATACAGGGTGTAAATCAACTCATCACGAAGCCGTCAACCAAGCATTCTGTACATCAAACTAAGTAACTTTACGTAAAAAATATTGCTGGGAAACAACTTTTTTTTTTGGTGTCAAAAATCACGTTTAGCGGTATAACTCAATGCAACACACTCAAAACATTGTGCTGGTGCTGATAGATTGAATAGTATGGGGTTCATGGAGGTATTTTATGTAAAAATCTTGCAATAAAAACTTGTATTTAAAAACAAAACTTGTCAATAAGTTGTAACTCTGACCCCCAATATCTCCGTAACTAGAAGGTTCCCAGGTATGGTGTAGAACAAAAGAATGATCGCAATGACGGGGAGAACAAGTGCCTTACGGCTTCGTTAAGAGGTGTTTTACACCCTATATATTGTTACGATCTGGGTATGAGATAAATTAATTACTACCGATTAAACAACACAATAACTTTATTAATCACAAAACTATTTAAACTTAATCACAAATACACTACAGTTCACGATTCGCTTAGATATCGCAGTTCTAGTTCACCTCGATTCGCTTCGTTGTGTAGCCAAAACAAGACTGACCGTCGCGGCCCTGAGCTCTGTATTTATACTCGCCAACAGACATACAAAAAATAACCACGAGTATTGTAGAGGGTTATAGAACTGCTTCATAAAAAACACTAACAAAAGAATACGTAGCTGTACTTGTACAAAACAAACAAATATGAACCGTATGCCCTAGTCGTACGGTCGAAATTCTAATGTCTTTTTATAAATAGGTCTCGAATTTGTACCTACCTAACTTTAAAAGTAATAATAATGGAAAGCACTCGAAATTCCTACGTACACATACTGTAATCACGTGCTTTCTCGAATGTTCTAGTTGGTCCGATGTAACAATATCAACCCGCACTGGATCCGCGTGGTGGATTATAGCGCATTCCCTCTCATAGAGAGTCGGCCTGTGTCCCAGCAGTGGGAACATTATAGGCTGATTATGCCATGCTATACATAAAAATTAACATGGCTCAAATCCATCTGAATATACAAAGGGGAAATTGGTAGTATCTTCAACTCGAGAAAAAAAAAAATACAGACGAATTGATAACCTCCTCTTTTTAGAAGTCGGTTGAAAATAATACCAGATTTCAGTTAAGCACTTCATATCCTTAAGCTATCACTTAATTTAGTACTTATTCTTATTTCTTATGAATAAAACAATATGAACTTCAATTTTATCATAAAAAAACATAATACCAGCAAAGTATTGTGTAACAAAAAAACTTTTCCCATCACTTTATCATTGTTAATTCGTTTAAAATCGTATAATTTTCATCTGACGTTCGCCCATTCTTTGGAAGTCCATTAAAAATTATAATAATCTTATTTTCCTCAAGTTTTTGATGAGCACCCGATTTTATTCGTACAACATTACCATGAAAATTCTATGTTGTAACCATAAAGTTACCCCCTCGTTAAAGGAGGTTGAAATGGAACTTTTAACCCGTTTGATCATGTCGTTCTATCCCCTATGATCGCTTATCATTTCCTAACCTCCATCAAAAAATGGCATGTACTCAAAAATACTCTGAAAGAAGGGTATACGGAACCATAGGATGTCTGACTTTTTATGGAAGAGAAAATGATTAGGTATTATCGATAGACTCCGAGTCCCAACACGCGAATATACGATTGTCGCATTCGTATTTGTGTCGTATTTGTTCGAAAAACAGGAAAACCCACTGTCAAGGCAACCAGCATTTAGGTTAGCCGAATAAAATGAATGAGAATGTGACGCACGCATTCGACGTCCGCTTTAGTCAGACCATCGCCTTACAGTCAAAGATCCGATTCGTTTTTCCCATAGACAATATCTATTACATTACAATATTATATCAATTCCGAAATTAGCCAATTAAGCCCTAAATGATTTTATTAGCTGATCATTAAGGAAAACGGTTATCTATTAATAACCAGACCGTGTAATCAAATGAATAGGGATGTCAGGCTTTTGTGTGTGCGCGTTCATGTTCCACGCGCCTCAAAGAGATGTCAGCAAAGTGAAGGGGCCACCCCAAGGGCTGAAGCCTGCCGGGGTTGCGGGACTGTTCGAAAGAGATACCGTGGCCCCGGAACATAAAGGGCGAGGAAGGAACATGGTTTTAGTCAGTAAAAGTCTGACACTCCCTCTCGCTCCGCCCAGAGTGGGAGAAGTTATTTGATGATATCGCAACCGAAAAAAAAAAGGGTTTTGTGATGTGAGATACTAATTGGGACCTTCTTTCATTTCTAACTCCATGGACACGGTGGGAGGAGCTCGTGGCTTATATTAACAGCCGCTCGTGTCGATCTTAAGGTTAAGCCGCTCTTGCCAAGGTTGGTACGGGGATGGGTGACCGCAAATTACATACCGCGTTTCCTCAGTGCCTCAGAAAGCCCGTAAAGTCCCGGCTGTCATTTGTAGATCTTTGACAGTCGTTACAGGTAGTCCATGTAACATAGTTTTAAGTTATTAATTGTTATTTGTATGTATTTTTAGATTAAGGTATTTATCTTTGTTACCTGAAATAAATGGTTTATTATTATTACTGTCTCGAAAGTCTGACAACGAGTCTTACCAAGTGGTATACTATTGACCAGTACTAACTACCCGAATGGCGCAGCGGTAGTGAGGCTGCCTTACGTTCTTGGGGTCCCGGGTTCGAATCCCGGTAGGAGCAAATGTTTGTGTGATGAGCATGGACATTTGTTTCCGAGTCATGGATGTTTATATGTATAATAAGTATGTATTTACAAACAAAAAGTATATAATGTAGTATATCAACTGTCTGGTGACCACGACACAAGCCTTGCTTAGTGTGGCACTAGATGGCGCTGTGTGTAATGTCCAGCGATATTTGTTTATTTACTAACTGGGTTGTGTAGGTCAGATATGCAGTCGGTCCATATAAAATGCTTGTATTCAACTCCATCCGGTTAGACTGGAAGCTGCATCATCATCAATTTGATGATGATGATAGACGCGATTGGAATTGATATCTGAACATGATAAAACAACAGAAAAAAAATCGTCTTCAACTATTGTTTCAAATATCACCAATCAGGGCTATAGCGTTTGGATAAATTAATTAATTTTCGCCACTCCCGCACGAAAGAAGTGTCTTTCCTCTACTAAAACAGTGAGGAAAGTTGTTGCTTTCCTCACTGTTCAAACAGTGAGGAAAGTAATGATCCCGTTCAGAACCTAACCTTGCCTGATTTTTTTACGTTAAGTTTTCAGTTGTCAAGTTCATTTGCTATTCGTTTTGTTGAGTCTTTCACTTACTCAGGATAGAAATTTATAATCACTCGCTGCGCTCGTGATTCTATTTTTCAATCCTTCGTTCGCTCAAGACTCAAAATAAAAACTCATAGGAAAAACGAACTTTCCTCACATGTTGGATAAATAACTATTACTCTGTGCTTAGGAACAACGACCATACACCTCGTCAAAAAATCATAATTTATATTATCCAACATCTGTATTTACCCCACTAAGCATAATCTCTCTTCCTTAAGGTTTCCACATTAAAACTTATCTTGTTTGTCCCTAATTGAATATTTTCTGTTTGCTTAGGACCTAAGCCGAGGATGGAAGTTTGTTAACATTTTTAATTTCGTTCCCTTAGGCCGCATTCCCATTATGTTGTGACGACAGATAATCGTGTAGTTTTAAGTGTCGTGGCTTGTGTATTTAAATGGAGGTGTACACATTTAGGACGACATGACATAGTGGGAACGCGATTAATTTATCGTTGGTTTTATTGAGCAAAAGTCGTGGACGACAGTAATCGCATCGTCCTATATGCGGACACCTCCATTTAAACACACAAGCAACGACACTACGATTATCTGTCATCACGACAAAGTGGGAACGCGTCTTTACCCGTGTTGTCAAGACATAGTTGAGGAAGAATGATAATGAGACGCCCAAGTAGAAAATTACTTTTACTTACTTTGTGTTGTTGGAATATTTACAATATTAGGAGTTTGACACGGGGAGCGGCACGACACGTCACAGCACGTGTCTGTCTTAGTTTTTGTTTTTGATGTTTACTCGGTCATTAATTTTTTACTCACAGAACATCAGAAACTTGTACTTTAATTAAGTTTTGGTGTGCGTGCTCGATACTATTTTGTGCTTATTGTGCTTGTGTATTTTTTTTTTTTTTTTAATTTCCGACCATTTTTTTTTGTTCTGTGGTACAAAGGCTGACTACCGGGCCTGCTAGTAGATTATTATAGTTATGAAAGGATCAATTGTTAAGATTGAGGCTAAAATCGGCACTAACCCAGCACACCTTGTTTTCTCAACGTAATTTCTTAAGATTACTCTCACTCGCAAACTTTGTAATCCTGTTGCTATGCCACCACGCTTACATTAAGATTGTGCTCAACTTTTCAGGCACTAAAATGTGCTTATCTATCCACTGAATAACTCCTTATTCCCCAGTCACCTCTTCAGAAACTCCCGGAAAGACCAGACTTTGTTTTACTTAGGAAACCTTATTTAAATAATTATCATACCTACCGTGAACCTCTACCTAAATAAATAAATATCACTGGACATTAACACACAGCGCCACCTAGTGCCACACTAAGCAAAGCTTGTGTCGTGGACACTAGATAGTTGAACACGATTCATTTATACTTTTTTGTTTGTAAATACATACATATTATACATATAAACATCCATGACTCGGAAACAAATGTCCATGCTCCACGCACCACCTCACCTCTTACATGGAACTAAAACATAACGGTGAAATGTGGGTGTAAGAAGAAAGAAAGAAAGAAAGTAAACATATTTATTTGGCTTATGCCGCAAGTGCACACAACATAACAAAAATAGCAATTAAATAAAATAAAAAACTTAAAACTAAACAATAAAAAGTAAATAATGAAACTTAAAACTGTACAGAAAACAAAAGAGATAATATTGTGTGTCTCACGGCCGCGCCCAAGGCCCAGTTCAGCAAACTGCCGAGCAGCTAGTGCCCGACGCTGGTTTTCAACTGGACCTGATGTAGGTGATGTCACGGACATAAAACAGTTTTGTGGTGTGAGTGTTCAAATTACATTTGTGTAAGTATGTGTGAATAGATACTTAAATAAAATAACAGATAAACAACCTACTTTACTCTCATAGAGAGAGGCCTGTCCCAGCAGTGGGAACATTAATAGGCCGATGATGATGATGAAGTATGTGTGAATAGATATACTTAAATAAAATAAAAGATAAACAACCTACTTTAGAATAAAACATTAAGAAAAGTTGGTGGAGGTGTAAACCTCTACTTAACACTTCAAGTATTACAGGCGTAATGTTATGTTATGTTAGGACGTACTGTGAACCCTACTGCCGATACAAATATAATCTTCTGCCCTGTCAAATGACGGCCAGTCTCAATAACCTATCTATCTTTGGTTTTGCTCACTGTCGGTAGTTATTTGACACTTTTTGTATGGAAGTAATGTTTAATTTCTACCCACAGTAAGCAAAACCAAAGATTGTTGAGCCTGGTCGTTAATGGGTACTTAACTTTAGGTGACTACCCCGTTAGTTCAGTGGTCGTAAGTGCGACTGCTGAGCATGACGTTCTGGATTTGATTCCCAGGTGGGGAACTGTGTTATTCGGTTTTTCCATCAATTTATCAGTACCAGAGGGCCTACTCTCTAACGCTTCGTCCGTATATTCGGATCCATCCGTCTTTCTCACTCGCACTCATCTGCAGACGTGCGCGATAGAGACGGATAGATCCGAATAAACGGACAAAGCGTTAGGGAGTAGGGCCTCAGAGACGGAACATGGCTTCGTGTCTAGTTGATGGAAATAGGCTCGCCCTCTATTAAACATACCTGGTCACCTAAATCATCGGAGATTACAGGCGTAGGCATAAAGCAGTAAGTTGATAAAATAAGACTATCTGAAAACATTCTACGGGATGTCTTCCGTGATTGCCAACAGCGTCGAAATATCAGGAGCTCAAAATCATAAACAGTCTCGGAAGTAATCCCTTATGTGACAGTATATGCTTAGTATTAAACCGCAAAAGGTTAAAACAGTGATTCAATATAAATAAAACCAAAACAATTACTAAAAACACTTTAATAATACCTAAAAGAAACAGACTATTCAATAGAGTCCTCGTAAAAACACAAAGACCGATCTATTCTCTTACTGTCGTACTAAATTTGTGTTAGCTAAATTCCACCAGATGGTCCCTAATGAAGATTTCTGTTTCAATTCTCTCTGTACCATTGACAGTAATAAATCGCACCTGCCGAGCCTTATTAGGTGGTACTGTGACGTCATAGGACTTTTTCTTTTTTATTACTTTTCATCTTATTAAGGTAGTTTGTCGCCTGATACTGTTCTGGTAGAATGAGAAACGCCGAAGCTCAATTTAAATGTCGTTTTATTCGGGAGGTATTTTTTCTAGAAATTGATTACTCATGGGTGTAAAAGAACCCTTAATGAAAGGTGAAAGGCACTCTCCCTGTCATTGTGATTTTTTTTTGTTCTACACCATACCTGGAAACCTTCTAGTTACGGAAATATTGGGGGTCAAAGTTCCAACTTTTCAAAAGTTTTTGTGATAATTTACTTTTATTTATACCTTCACGACCCCCATACTATTCAATACATCCATCAGCACACTGCTTTGAGTGCGTTACATTGAGTTCCACCGTAAAACATGAACATAAACACAAATGAGTCTACTCAAAATCGTAATAAACCAAAACGGCTTTCAAGACAAATAAATACCATAACAATACAACAACACGACCGTGAATCGATTGAAACCAATTTGATAACATCGATACCTGTTTTACGATGCTCTTTATAGGCGTAGGCATCGGTTCTCGTTTCCTGGTATCGAATATGGTGTATAATTCGATACTACCCTCTAATACGGGTATCGCGTGTCGGGTGACATGAATGTTGTCACAGTGTAAAGGAATACAGTAGGATCATGGTTTGTTGTCAGACTGCGAATTTGAACTACGATTTTACAACTTTATTGAGCTTTCTACAGAGGAAGTTTTATAACATTCGTTCATTTTAAAATTAAAAAAATTATAAAATTTGTCGATTGTCAGCCAATTTATAAGCTTTGCTTCACTGACTGCAAGTTAATAGGTCTCTCACTTCATACTTGCACCGACTCGCCATGTTAAAATATTTTCACCATCTGCTACAATTAAGGCGCTTAATAACTGAAAAAAAAAAACGCATCATAAATGCGAAATGAACTGTGTCTGTGCGGTGTGGCGCGGACGAAGCGCGGTCGCGGCGGCACTTCTTTGATATTTCATACAAAATGTATAGAAGATGTGTGGCGTGTGGCGCGGCGCGGGCGCTGCTGCCTCGCCCTCGGCGCACCCACAGTTAGCAGTGGCATGCACAAGGAGAGAACAAGACGGCGAAAATGCGTGACAATATAGACTTTAAAGACTAGAATGCGCTCGCGCTTCGCATTTCCGACACAGTAAGCGCGCCTGTTCTGCGCTGCACCTGCGCGGCACGCTATCACCTCGTCCGCGCCTCGTCTCCGCCCGATGCTTCTTGTATTTGTCCCGCGCCTTAACAGCAAAACAAATTTCAATGAAAACAGGCACACGGGTAGGCCATGTTCCAAAGAACAAAGGATACTTTTTTATATACCGGCACTACATTCCCGTGTTATAATACCCGACAACCAAGCGTATGATGCCGCGGGGTCAAAGGTTTTACTCTCATATTTTCCAATTACGATTTTGTACGCACGGTATCGTCATGCGTGCATCCGTGTTCTGTGCGCATTTGAGTCAGCTGCCATACTACTTATGTAAGTTTACTTAATCGCGTGTTAAGCCATACTTACTACTTACCATTTGTTTCAGAGGGTGCTAGAACCAGCCTCGTTCACCGTGTCCGCCGATCGTCGGTTCCTTCTGCTCGCTCAGAACGTGCGCAAGATTCACACGCACTCGTACCTCGCACGGTACACTGTGTACGATATATTGACTACGTGAGTACTTTCTTAGCTTTGTTTATTTTTTAAATTAAACCCGCCCCTGTTTCACACTAGTTCCATCATGGAACTGTTAATGGTACTAGTGACAATGAACCCTCCTTATCGGGTTTGTCGTGTGTGAAAAAAAAAAAAAAAAAAAGTAAAAGTTGTTGGTTCAAAATGCCTTTATCTTATCCTGAGTTTCAAGCCGGCACAAACCATACACCTACACCCGAATGTTTGTCCTGTCTTCGAATGAGGGGTGCACAGCAGATTATATGCGCAGACATCGGACCGCAGCAGATTAAACCGATTTTCAGTGTGACAACGGGTCGTCGACATCGTGTTTCAGAACATATTGTAAGCGCACCTTAGTTATAAGAAAACAAGGAACCACTGCAGTAGTAGCGCAGTATTAATGTGCAGCCAAAAATGCTATTCATATTAGACTGAGCAATGGATGCTCAGTTGTAAAGGCCTGACGTACGAATATCTGGCCGTGGCTTGAAGAAACCAGGATGCTCTTAAACCTAAACACACACGTGACGTCCACCATCCCACGTGGTGGCTAATGACCAAGTTTTCTTACGGAGTCACATAATTATCGCTGGCCGGTGCTGCAACCCTCTATTTATTTTGACTTGACTGTGTCTGTCACTTCTTGACTAAAATTTTTCATGTTGCATTATGATATTTCTTGACATAATTTCGTGTGATCAAATATTTTTGTAATGTTTGTAAATTGTACATACATTTTCATGTAATTAGTTTACAGTAGTTATTCCTGCCCATTCGCGTCTCATAGGCTGATTTATTTATAACGAAAATTATTTGTTCTAATTGCCGCCTAAAACACGCAGAATAACTTACTTTGTAGGTAACCATATCAAAATGTTTTATGCCTTCTTTCAATCAATTAATAGTAACGACCAATATATTTAGTTTAGTTTCATATGCTGAAAGAATGAGTATGAATTATATATATTATATATTTATGTATAATATGTATATAATATTATAAAGCAGAAGAGTTTGTTTGTTTGTTTGTTTGGTTGAACGCGCTAATCTCAAGAACTACGGGCTCGAATTGAAAAATTCTTTTTGCGTTGGATAGTCCATTTATCGAGGAAGGCTATAGGCTATATAACATCACGCTATGACCAATAGGAGCGGAGCAGCAATAAGAAATGTTGCAAGCGGGAATTTCAAGCGAACAAAGTCGCGGGCAGAAGCTAGTTAAACATAACATCACGCCTGAAATCCTCGAAGCGTTTAGCACAGGTGTACCTCATAGTACAGCCATATTTCGCCAGTTATGTTTTCAATTGCATTTTGTAGGGGGGCACAAATCAGACTGAGAATACTACTGAGAATTTACTGGTACCACCGGCGAACAAATCGTCACCCAGGACCGGTAGCACAGGCACTCCTTAGCCAAATTAAGGCTTAGGGACCTCAGGGGGGAATTCTAGAACTCTTGTTCTTTATATTCCAGATTTCCCCCTCGGGGGCACTTTCAGGGGGGATTTGTGGAATAAGTATTTTTTCGATTCCAGTTTTCCCTCAAAGGGGGATTATCAGGAGGGAATTATAGATTTTTGTTTTTAGATTCCACCTTTCCCCCTTAGGGGGATTTGAGGAATAAGCCGGTCAAAGCACACGCTCGACCCGGGTATCGAACCCTCCCGGATAACGGACCTCATGCTCAGATGTCTCGCTTACGTCCACTCCACCAACAAGGCATTTGAATTATTAAAATAACAGAACATAACGCAATGTACCCAGCTGGGGTAGTAAAGTTATTTCTCTAGCCAAGCTATTACTTATGCATGGCTGGTCCTCGTTAAAACGTATAAAGTTAAATTATTTTGGGTATCGCAAGTAAAGATTCGGGCACACTTACTACACGTACTTCCAAATATTTAGTTTTGTTTTATCAAAAATGTATACTAAGGTAGATGACAAAAAATAAAATTATTAGTCTGTCAGATAGATTACCAATAAATATTACACACATATTTTTTCTTTTTTCACGTAAACAAAAAATAAAGACGATACAGTGCGTCGAAAACTCGTATGACGTCAGATTTGAGTACATTTTTTACCGAAAAGTGACGTCACAAAGCCCCCACTCATGATCTTTGACGCGTTTTATCTTCGTCTTTTTTTATTAATCTGATAAAACAAAAAAAAAACACGTATCCAATATTTTTCGATAATCTAACTGACGGACTAAACACAATCATATTTTTTTTAGTCAGGAATCATCACTAGGTATTATACTTGAATAAAGGATAATAACAACTGCGCTGAACTGTGTGTGTGCGTAACATCTGGTCTTGACGCTTTACGTAACGTAACAAGTAATAACCCAATAAAGTAACTATGTCGTCGTGAGTTGCTGATAATGGTATGCTTGCAAATGTACCAACCGCCAGGCTTGCAGTTACATGTGTGTCTTCTATGGAAGTCGGCACATTTAAAACGGTCATGCATATCCTATCGTCTACTAACGAGCAAGCAAGCGAACCGGGCGAGGTGAAACGATCACCTCTTTTATACTTTGGTTCACGCTGCGAACTCGCGACGAGCCTCTTTTCGGCACTTGGAAAGTGCCGAAAAGAAGCTCGTCTAGCTCGCTCGCTCGCTCGCTAGCTAGCTGGCGGTGCGGCCTGCTCTTCAAATAGTGGCAATTTAGTCTAAAATCTAAACTAAAAGAGGAAAGATTTGATTTTTTGTTTGGTTGTTACGATTTAACTCGAGAAATATCATTCACCATTAGAAAGCTACATCTTTACATAGGCTATAAATTATATTGATATCAAGCAAATTAGCTGAGCTATCAACATCTTTGCGGACGAAGTCGAGGGCGAAGTACTAATCGAAGAATATTTGTCATCATCACTGCCCCATAGTGTGCCCCATCCCTTACCAAAACATTACCCAGTACACACCACGTCTCAGAATCGTAGCATAATTAATTATTAAACAAAATGAACAAAGAGCTAATGAGCTCACAAAAGTTGAAGGTCGCCTAAAACTCCCGTTAATTTGTTGTGCTATTAGTCTTTTTGGATGACTCACTTTTTGTTCAGCTGGTAGTTATTAGCTGGGGGACATGATTTCGAAGTTGGTAATTAATGTTTGTTCAGAGGTAGTGTTAGAATATTGTTTCTAACATTACTATCTGTGACGACTACCGGACGTCAAGCGGTTTCACCCGCGTTGTTCCATCCCGTGGGAATGTAGGGATGAAAAGTACCCTATGTCACCCGGGGAAACTGTAGCTTCCCAAAGGTGAAATAATTTTTCAAATCGGTCCATTCGTTTTTAAGTTTATTCGTTACATACAAAAATACAAATCTTTTCTTTTTATAATATTAGTAACTAGCCGATGCCCGCGGCTTCGCCCGCGTAAAGGAAAACATCGTGAGGAAACCAGCATGGCTGCAAGATATTTCTTGACGGCATATAAAAGCCAACTTAGAGGCACATTGGCACTAGGTTAGGCATTGACCACACGATAAAGAAAGAAAAAGATTAGACATGTAAAGCGATACAACACAAGTCTCTGAAGTTCTGAACCTAAAAGATACCGCAGGCTATGTATGTTGCCTGCCGGGGTTGCGGGACTGTTCGAAGGAGATACCGCGGCCCTGGAACGTAAAGGGCAAGGAAGGAACATGGATGGTTTTAGTCAGTAAAAGTCTGACACTCCCTCCCGCTCCGCCCAGAGTGGGAGAAGTCATTTGATGATTTCCCAGCCGAAATGAAAATAAAATAAAAAAAAGCTATCTAAGTTGGATAAACTTTGTCCTAATTCAAGAAGATGATAAGGAATTTACGCACCTTTTGTAAAAAAACGAAAAGATAGTCTTGTAAGATAATTTTGCAATAGGGTCGAGCTTCTGAATAAGTATTTTTGTCTTTTTCGCAGATTTCAAAGAGATTCTTATTACCACACTTTTAAAAAGTAAAAGAAAAAAATATAGGGTTGAAACCAGTGTATTTTCCCAATAAGCATAATGGCTCACCCCGCTGAAATCCCAAATACAATGTAAAAAGAGAGAAAAGACGTCTTTTTTTCATATTTAGCTTTAAAGTTTCACAAACTTTTACCTGTGGCATTATCGGCCTATAAGTGTTCCCACTGCTGGGACCCAGAACTCCTTTTATGAGAGTTGGACTGGGCCGATATCTACCACTCATACTTGTTTTGATTTACCGTTTTGAGATCAGTGGTGATGAAATAAAACCTCACTTTAATGGTGAGGTTCTTCAGAGAGGTCAGGTGCGTAGTGCTCGCTACAGACGTGCGTGTAAGAGCAGATGTATGAACGTGGACGAGGCGACAGGAGTATGTAAGTAGTACTCGCTACAGACGTGCGTGTAAGAGCAGATGGATGAACGTGACCGAGGTGACAAGAGTATGTAAGTAGTACTCGCTACAGACGTGCGTGTAAGAGTAGATGTATGAACGTGGACGAGGTGACAGGAGTATGTAAGTAGTACTCGCTACAGACGTGCGTGTAAGAGCAGATGTATGAACGTGGACGAGGCACAAGGAGTATGTAAGTAGTACTCGCTACAGACGTGCGTGTAAGAGCAGATGTATGAACGTGGACGAGGTGACAGGAGTATGTAAGTAGTACTCGCTACAGACGTGCGTGTAAGAGCAGATGTATGAACGTGGACGAGGTGACAGGAGTATGTAAGTAGTACTCGCTACAGACGTGCGTGTAAGAGCAGATGTATGAACGTGGACGAGGTGACAGGAGTATGTAAGTAGTACTCGCTACAGACGTGCGTGTAAGAGCAGATGTATGAACGTGGACGAGGTGACAGGAGTATGTAAGTAGTACTCGCTACAGGCGTGCGTGTAAGAGCAGATGTATGAAAGTGGACGAGGCGAAAGGAGTATGTATTTTCACATAAGACTTTATGTTCACATAAGACTATAAGGTCCATTTTTTTAACGTGATTCATAATAAGATTCTACTGAAGTGGCCATTTTGGGCCAGCTGTTGTTTTTGCCTACCCACTTGGGTAAAAGCGTGAGTTTATGTATGTATTATAGTATACGAAAACTTCTTGCTCTCTACGCCTACCGGTATAAAAACTCTAATATTTCAAAATTCATTATCTATTCAAGAGTTCGCGAGCTCTCTCCCTTGAATTTTGTTTCTTACAAGCCAGTGAATTATGTAATGAAACATCTGTTCATGAGTTCTGAAAGAATAAAGGGATGGGGCCGTGTAGGGGTCGAATTTTCGGTTGGGGATGTAAGATGTTTTAGAAGCTCATGGCTAAATAATAACAGCCGCTCGGGCCAATCTTTAGGTTAAGCCGTGCTTGCCTAGGTTGGTCTATGGATGGGTGACCACCCTTGCATACCGAGTTTCCTCCGTGCCTCGGATAGCACGTTAAGCTGTTGGTCCCGGCTATCATTTGTCCATCTTTGGCAGTCGTTACAGGTAGTCAGTGGTCGTATTACCCAGTACTAACTGGGTTGTGGAGGTCAGATAGGCAGTCGCTCCATGTAAAATACTGGTATTCAGCTGCATCTGGTTAGACTGGAAGCCGTCCCCAACTAGTAAGGAAAAGGCAAAGCAGATGATGAAGCAAGGTGTTGATTATAAGTAGGTCATTAATAAAGACTGCCTAGTGGTCACAAGCGCGACTGCTGAGCATGACGTTCCGAGTTCGATTCCCAGGTCGGGGAAAGTGTTATTGTTTTTTAACAGACTTCCAAAAGGAGGAGGTTCTCAATTCGTTGGAATCTTTTTTTTTATGTATGTTCCAATCGGTGGCAAAAAAACTAAATCAATCAAACAAGACCTTTGTTTGATTGCTGATTACCGACTTCTGAAGCTAAAGTTATTTTTCACTTTTTGTGTTTGTAGAAGTCGGTTTTATTTTTTGCAAAAAAGTTTTTTCATTTATTGGTTTTTCTCAGTAGCAGCCACGGAGCCTGTATTTAAGCCCGGTTGATGAAAATAGGCGAGCCCCCTTTTAGATGGGACTTTAACAGAACTGTTTATACTTCTCTGCCTAACACTTCGGTGATGACACAGGCATGATATTATGTTAATAAAGAAATAACTTCTAACATTGTCCTGGTTCTACATTGTACGTGTTACGAAGATGTTGGAGGTCAAAGTTCAAACTTTTCACATTTCAAGTTTTTTTTTTGTAATATGTTCTAGTTTTTAGGTCATAACTTGACTTTAAATACCTCTATAACTCGCTTACTAGTAAATGCATCGCAGAACAAGCTGGTTTCCGCCCTGCGAAATCATGCACCGGGCAAATACTTCGCCTCACCCAATATATCGAGGATGGCTACGAAGCTAACGAAATAACTGGCGTTGTCCTAGTCGACCTATCATCAGCTTATGACACCGTCAACGTTAAATGACTGCTAGCCAAACTTACATCCCTAACAGACGATCAAAATTTCATCCGGATTTTGAGTGAAATGTTAAGCAACCGACGGTTCATAGTTCACCTGAACTCAGAGAAAAGTAGATGGTGCATCCTCAAGAACGGCTTACCTCAAGGCAGTGTCCTAGCTCCCATTTTATTCAACATATACACCAACGATCAACCCAAAACCAACCACCAAGAGCGATTTCTTTATGCAGACGACCTGGCCCTAGCTACAAGGACTACAAAACTTCGAGGATGCCGAAACGAATCTTGAAATTGCTCTGAATACTCTCAGCAGTTACCTACTATGAGAACAATGCTCTGAGACCCAATCCGTCTAAAATACAATCTTGCTCATTTCACGTCAGAAATCGTGAGGCGAACAGAACCCTTAATAAAACGGCAAGGCGCGGCCATTGAACACAATAGCAACCCTGTCTATTTGGGAGCCATACTAGATCGCTCACTCACTTACAAACCCCACTGCATCAAGATCGAGCTAAAGGTCGGCGCTCGCAACAACTTATCACGTCGGATAACATCCACCGCCAGGGGCGCCTCCGCACATTATTGTTCTCCGGACATCTGGCTCTCTGCTCCTCGGCTGGCGAATTTGCATGTCCAATATGGCATCGATCAGCTCATGCCCGAAAAGTACATGCAGCCCTAAACAAAACGTAATAATAATTACTGGCTGCCTCAAACGAACACGATTAGCTGCTCTACATCCGCTTGCAGGAGTAGCCCCCCAGAGGTAAGAAGTGAGGCTGCCTGCTTCTCTGTAAGCAAAAGCTACCTCCGGGACACCATCTGCCCTGGCCCACCTGGAAGACCCTAAACCGTTTGCGAAGTCAGGTGGGCCGCTTCAGATACAACCTGGTCCGGTGGGGATATTCCGATGAAGCCTTGTGTGACTGCGGTGCCTCAACGCAAACTATGGCTCACCTCCTTTCCTGCACTATGTGTGGTTCCACCTGCACTCTGAGGGACTTGTCCGAGGCCACCCCCAACGCTGTCGAGGTGGCAGAGTACTGGTCGAAAACAATTAAAGCAAAAAAATCGTCGACACGACGAAGAAGAAAATGAAGAAGATTAAATGTATCCATCAGCACAATGTTTTGAGTTCGTTACATTGAGTTTTACCCTAAAACGTGATTATTTAAACCAAAAAAAAGTCGTCACGGCAATAATATTTGCGTAGACTTACTTACTTTGATGTACAGAATGCTTGATTAGCGGTTTTATGAAGGTGGAGGTCCTTTTACACCTTGTACAATGTCCCCCCGTCAGTAAAGTTATCCTCGATAATGATAATACACACAATTCTGTTATGGAAATCATTAAAAAAGTTCCTGATAAATTAAATTTCGTAAACAATTAAAAAACCGCCAGCCCTTGCATCAATATTTTAAAACTGGTTTACATATAAATCAAAAAAATATGGCGAACCAATAAATCTCTTCCACATTTATGAAACCCTGGTACCTGGTTACAAATAGCCACCATTATGCACGGGGTTACCATTTAAAAACGTGAAAAATTGACTCCCTGTTCGAATGGAACGAGCTTTAAAAACTGAGTTACAAATTACTTTTCAATTTGCTATGTTAGCTCCAAGATTTATTTCAAAAGAAAACGTGTTGTTCTTTCTGGGAACTTGGTAAATGATGACATTCAGGTGTTATTTTGTTCAACCATTCATTATCTGCCTAGCTTTTCCCAACTATGTTGCGGTCGGCTTCCAGTCTAACCAAATGCAGCTGAATATCAATATTTTACATGGAGCAACTGCGTATTTGACCTCCACAACCCAGTTAGTACTGGGCAATACGATACGTCTTGGTAAGACTGGTTGTCAGAATTTTTGGGCCACTCATTACCTGTAACGACTGTCACAGATCTACAATTGACAGCCGGGACTAACGGCCTAACGTGCTTTCCGAGGCACGGAGGAAACTCGGTATGTCACCCATCCACAGTTCGGTTCTTTAGGTTGGTACCTAAAGATCAACCCGAGCTGCTGTTGTTATTTGGCCACTAGCTCTTCATTTTGATCAGTCATTATTGTAGTTGATATTTTATTTATCAAATCAATCGAAACAATCTAATTATTATAAGGGTCTCGTTTCCATGCATGCGGAATTAGAAGAAGATATAGTGGGCATTTTATTTAATCGATTTCATACTTACGTTTTCTAAATTACTGTTGAAGTCTAAAAAAGGCAAACCGTTTAAATTATACGACCAAGGACAAGACTAGTAAAATCGTAATCCAGAACTTGTCACTACATAATAAACAAATCGGTCTGTCTAGTATTACAAGCCCGTTTGTCAGATGGCATTCGTGAGTCAAAATTGAAAATGTTCGTGATTCAAACTTTTGTTTGACTTTATTCTCAAATAAAAACTTTTTGCAAAAAATAAAACCGACTTCACACAAAAAAGTGAAAAATAACTTTAGCTTCAGAAGTCGGTGACCTTTATTTGATTGATTTAGTTTTTTTGTCACCGACTTCTGAAGCTAAAGTTATTTTTCACTTTTTTGTGTGAAGTCGGTTTTATTTTTTGCAAAAAGTTTTTATTTTTCACTTGTTAGTGGTTCACATGTGCATACCCTTTCACAGCGTACCAGCGTGATTTTTTGTTATGAACTGGTGTAAACAATAGACAGACATGAGATTTCAGCAATCCCAGTAAGAGACACACATTTGCTACATTTAATGAGGAGTTCCGTTGCCTTTCTCCGAAGTTTTTCATCTAATCTTTACCAAATTTAAATGGGATCACTCCGAGAAAGTAGTCTTTCTAAAACTACCCAAATCGCTTCTGGTGTGCCATTGTGCCATTGATCCCATTATCAGGATCCTGACTTGATGATTATGGGACCTTCTGGGAAGTATACCCTTTCAAACAATTAAAAAACAAATTCGGTCCAGTCATCTTCGAGTAATCGGGGAACATTGAATTGAGAACCTTCTCCTTTTTGAAGTCGGTTAATAACGACGTTATGGTACGTGACCCAAATATCCGGATAGCCTTTAAAAGATTTGGCCGAGTATCGTTAATTTGCTTCTAAGAATTGAAGAGCTCCGTTCCTTTGTCATGGATCCCATAATCAGAACCTAACCAAATTCTCATCAAACTACCCTTGAAGTACCCTTGCCAATAAAACAAAAAAAAAAACAATACATGTCAAGGAGGCTTATCCCCAATAAATGGAACTTAATACACCTAACTGTCGAAATCTGGGAATATTGTACACATCTGCGCACCCCCTCAGAGCATACAGGCGTGATGTTACGTCATGATGCTGTATAAACAATAAACATTCAAGCGATTGCAGCAGTTACTGCAGATTTGCCGTGTATTTTTGAAGAGTTCCATTGTATATCTCCGAAGATCCGGATCAGATCTTCAGCAAATTAAAATGGGACCACATGAGAAGCACCAGCTTTCAAATTAAAAAAGAATCTTCAAACTCGGTTCACCCAGTCGAAAGTACTGAGGTAACAAACACTGTCGAAATCTGGGTGTACTGTACACATCTGCGTACCCCCTCAGAGCATACAGGCGTGATATTACGTCATGATGTTGTATAAACAATAAACCTACAAGCGATAACAGCAATCACTGCAGATTTGCCGTACATTTTTGAGGAGTTCCATTGTATATCTCCGAAGACCAGCATCAGATCTTCAGCAAATTAAAATGGGACCACATGGGAAGCACCAGCTTTCAATTAAAAAAAGAATCATCAAAATCGGTTCACTCAGTCGAAAGTTATGAGGTAACAAACACAAAAAAAAAAAAAAAAAAAAAAAAAAAACATACAGACGAATTGATAACCTCCTCTTTTTGGAAGTCGGTTAAAAATATGTTAAAAGGCATTTTTGCAAGTCAAAATTAAAATGCAATTTTAAAAACCGGCCAAGTGCGAGTCAGACTCGCGCACCGAGGGTTCCGTACAAACCTGTAGGTATATAGGTAAAAGTTATGGTAATTTAAGATTTTCGGAATTTTTCCTATATGTGTACTTTATAACGTTGCTTCATGCCAAATTTCAAGATTCCAGGTCGTCTGGAAGTATCCTTTAGGTTTTGATTCCCTTGCGAGTAGTTGCGAGTTTCAAAATATGCGGCTTTAATTGCTGTATCTTTTGATTGCGTTGACGTAGAAGTTTGATTTTGTTACAGCTTAAAGATATTATAGACTTGAGTATTTGTTAAGAATTTCAATATAATACCACTACGCGTTCATGAGTAAAGGGGTAATAAGTTTAAAATTATTAAAAATATTTTTATTATATGATGTAACTAAAAATTTATGCTTTTCGCAATTTTTCCTTTATCTGTGTTATAAGACGTTGCTTCGTACCAAATTTCAAGATTCTGAGTTCACGGGAAGTACCCTGTAGGTTTTGATTCCCTTGCGAGTGTCGAAAATTTGCGGCATAAACTTGAGTATCTTTTGATCGCGTTGACTTAGAAGTTTGATTTTTTCACAGCTCCAAGAGACCATAGACTTGAGTATTTGATATGAATTTCAGCTTGATACCTCCACGCGTTCCTGAGAAAAAAGGTCTTGACAGACAGACAGACAGACAGACAGACAGACAGACGGACAACAAAGTGATCCTATAAGGGTTCCGTTTTTACCTTTTGAGGTACGGAACCCTAAAAACAGAAGTAGATTTCTGGTCCTATTCATCATCATCATCATCATCCTTTAATCTTCTCACGGCTGAGACAGGCCTCCTCTCTATGAGAGGGAATGGGCTATAATCCACCACGCGGGCCCAGTGGTAAATGTCACATGTCTTTGAATTTTTGGTTCTAGGACATGCCGGTTTCCTCACGATGTTTTCCTTAACCATTTTTGAGACCAGTGGCGATGGAATAAATTACACAAAGTAATGCGCCTGCCTGGGTTCGTACCCACAACTTACTGCTCGTAAGTCGGGACCGCCACCACTGGGCCACCGCTGCTTTCTCTGTTCCTATTACTAAAGCTCAAAATGGTCTACCTATACCTTAACATCTGCACGATTCTAGACCCTCTAACTGTCGAAAATACGATACGATGGTCATTATAAATCCATTCGCTTAATTTCTGAAATGGTTCGGGTCACCTTACTCCACACCAAACCTAAAACAAATCGATGCCAGTACTAACGAAAACATCAACGCCAATTCATAGACAATAGCCATAAACTTCATCACAAACAACAAACAGACAACTCGTTGCCAAATCGATCCCTACAAATCTCAACTCTAATGATAAATCCCACAAGTACCAAAACTCGTTGATAGTCGGTTAGTTTGTCACAACAACTTGAAGGCTAACGGCTACAAAGACTTATTGTTTGCCGAATAGATTGTGTGAATTTGATTTAAACTTTGAATCGATTATCGAAGTTAACCAACCTTTGTTTGGACACAGAATAGATAGTAAAGATGATCGATTCCTTATTCAACTCTGCTTCGAAGTGACGCAGTCCACTGCTGGACATATCCTTTCACATCCAGCCACAGCCACCTGTTTAATAACGTCGTGGAGTTGCGGACACCAGCCCGTCGACAATAAAGTCGTCGGATCACCTACGCTGGAAGGTTTTCTGGATAATTTCATTCGGATCTTACCCGTCAATGGTATTCCAGTTCCATATTAGCTCATAGATACGTTTCACGTACAGCAAGTGCAAATCCTTATCCTTACTTCCTAACTAATATTATAAATGCGAAAGTAAGTTTGTCTGTTACCTTTGCACGCTTAAACCACTGAACCGATCATTCTGAAATTTGGCATATACGTTGTCAGGTGTACAGAAACAGACATAGTAACCTTTTATATCTTTTTTTTACTGTTTCCGAAGAAAACAACAATAACGTACTGATGATAATAGATGACGCCATGTGTCTTTCGAATCATCATTAAATTTTTGTTAAAAAACACAAACCTGGTTAAAAATATGTATGTCTCGCATACTTTTTAATGTTTATCCCTATCTTTGTCTATATTACCAATGAATCGCGTTACCGGGTCGGCTCTCTTTGAGAGCAGTTCAATCAATATGCATCCGTCAATAATATCTACAGTTTTAATTCTGGGTGAAACATTGTGCCTTTTTTATATCGTTGTATTGATCCTTCTGTATCTATCTCCTCCGTGATTTGTATTTGGTTATTTCTCTTGTACATTATGCCCCAACAAAAGAAACTTTTTCATGCTTTAAAGTATTTCAAAGCCCGTGGTTTCGTGTTTTGTGAATTGCCTTTTTGTATCCGATTTGAGTCGATTGGTAAAAGGATGTTCTTTATCGATTTGAGTTGCGTTGTGAAAGGTAATTACTAAAGTTCTGTTGAATAAAGGTTTGGGTTGTAAACTTTTGTGTTTGGTAATGTTGTTTTTGCAATATGGTAAAAGGTAAAGTAATTACTTTGCAAACTGTATTCGATCTTCTTTATTCCTGGTGTAAAGTGCGTATTCTTTTTATTAAAGGAAATGTCAGGTCATGGTCAAAGACTACTCTGAAAAGCACTTTTCATGTCAGTAATCAAATCCCTAATTTTTATCTAAGTTAAAGTAAAAAACACTACATTTTCTTCCCAAATCCGTTTGTTTAATGTAAATGTTTTGTACATTCTCGTATGTACATAATAAAATTCAGAAGTACCTATACAACAGCACAGCAGCCATAATCGCAGGTACCAGGCGAACATAAAACCTAATATGTTCATAAATCGGGCCTTTAACACTACGTTCAGCGTACTAAGGTATTTTGCTTGAATATTCAAGACACGTAAAGGATTCTCTACTCTATTTCATAGAAATAAAGTTGGTTATAAATTGGGATTATTTATTTACAGTGTGGTCTGGATACATACATGTCTTGCAGTTTGCAGAATGGTGTATCGTAAGAGATTTTGTATGTTAACACTCTTCATATTTTAAAGTCTGATTTCATGTTTTCGCATTCTTCAACCTCATTTTGTGCGCGTTGTGTGTCGAGAAAAGTGTTTTTTTCATATGATTACAAACTTTATTTATTGGTCACACAAGTCAGGAGGGCCCAAAAATATCCCAAAACGATACCTTCGGCAATCATCTGATTATTTAATCAACTTTACGCACATTATTTCTTTTAAAACTTACAGCTAATTCTGCAGAAATTCAAACCAAAATTAGTATTGGACAGGACTTTTAACTTAAAAAGGAACGAGAAAGATCTCTATTCATCCATTCTAATTCACAAAGATTATCTAACATTTCTTAAAGATTTTCGTGAAATCAATGCCGTGTTAAAACATGGCCGAGTAATGTATATTTAAAAAGTGAAAGAGACGCAAAGGCGACTGAATAAAGCCTTTGTTCGCCCTTCAGCCACTTCCCTTGGGCCTATTGTTGGAAAAATAAAAAAATATTCGACCGTTGCGCAGGAAAACACGGCTTTGTGACTAATGTCTTGGATGCTAGAGGATACCGGCTTGTTTATTGAAGCTCTTCGAGAACTTGGGAGCCTGGTACTTTGTATGACTTATTTAGTAGGAGTACGTATTTTTATGAAGGGGCTAAATTAATAACAGCCACACGGGTCGATCTTCAAAGTTAAGCAACGGCTTTCAAAGCCGGTACGTGGATGGATGGCCATCCATTACAAGACCCCTCCGTGACTCAGAAAGCACGGTATGCCGTCCGTCCCGGCTGTCATGTTTAGAGGTTTGACCTTTGACAGTCATTACGGGCAGACAAAATTGAACTGCATTGGTCAGACAGGAAGCCGACTCCATAGTAGTTGGTTCAAACCAAGGCAGATGATGTTGTACCTATGATGTTTTAAGGACTAAAGAACCAGAATAATTTTAAATGAACCTCCACACGGAAACAACAATGAACTGTGACGGGTTTCACTTAGTACAAAAAGACCTTGCAAAAAGCCGAGACCAAGTCAAACAAAATTCAGCAACTATACTCAGATTTCCAATTGCATTCTCGAACCGCAGCAAATATTTTTACTTCATTCAAATTCATATATTCCGACGGAAGTTCGCCAGCCAAGCTCAAGGAGTAATGGAGCGGGCGAGGTTTTCTCTCAAACTTGTCTTGGGTGCTGTCTTGCGGACTTGCGTATTAAATCTCCTTGACAATTTGGGACCCTGGTACTTTTTGATTATAGGTTTGAAATAGGAAACAACTGTCTTGGATGCTGTCTTTTTGACTTGCGATAACAATCTCTATGTGAACTTGTAGCTTTGGTACTTTCCAATGATTTCTAGTCATTAAAATAGAAAAAGCACCGAAGGATGGGTTTTCTATCAAGCTTGTCTTTCTGACTCGTGTATGAAATCTCTTCGGTACCTTGTAAGCCTTGACTTTTTGATGATTTAGTCATTGAAATGGGGAGTTTGAACAGCGCTGATAGAATGATTGATTCGTGATTGATTAGCCAACGTGGAGCAGAAATATTAATCCTGTTTTCACTTAAACTAGGTGACACCTAAATTTGGCGTTGCCTAATTCTCGGGGATGGGACCTACTGCGTATTTGAACACCGACGCATTAACCAATTAACCGTTGCTTTCGTCGAAATTCAGCAAAACAGAAACATTTTTCCATCATTCAAATTCATAATATTCACGTCACACTGATATCTTCGCTCATTTCAAGGTGTAATGGAGCGGGAGAGGTTTTCTATCAAACTTGCCTCGCGGCGAAGTCCCACCTAACACGATAAAAACGCGAATATTACCATTATATCCACTTTCTTGTATAGTTAGGGAGGGTCACGGAAAAGTCATTATTTGGGTAAGGTCAGGGATTTTAATAAATGTAGCTAACATAATAAAGTGCGTGAGGGTAACTTTAGAAAAGGTCGGGGTAAAGTTAGCTGTACCTGTAAGGGACTTCCATGGGAACCATGTGTTACCGTTACTCGGTGTGGGACTTTTCTGTTTTCTACCCACATTCTAAACATACTCGTACTTTATTTATTAATATAAAGGGTGTAAAACACCTCTTAACGAATCCGAAAACCACTTGTTCTCCCCGTCATTGCGATCATTTTTTTGTTCCACACAATACCTGGGAACCTTCTAGTTACGAATATATGGGGGGTCAAAGTTATTGACTTTTTGACAAGTATTTTTTTAAATACAAGTTTTCTTTGTAAGATTTTGACTTAAAACACCTCCACGTCCCCCGTACTATTCAATCCATCCATCAGCACAATGTTTTAAGTGCGTTACATTGAGTTCTACCACAAAACATGATTTATAAACCTCAAAAAAAAAAAAAAAATTGCGTAAATTTACTTAGTTTGATGTACAGAATGCTTGGTTAACGGCTTTGTGATGAGGTGATTTACACCCTGTATAATACTATTTGCCTTGTAATGTTTAATCACAGTATACTCATCTCTGATTATAACAACATTGAAAGGGACTAACGTCTACGATACAGGCTTGGCCTAGTTTAGGCGTTAGGGTTCATTTTGATCTAATTGTGTACTTACTGTACTTGCAACAATATTGTGATAAGTGTAAAATGTATTTCCTCTTTTTTTCAATAAAGATTTTTATTTTGTGTTGCGGGGTAAACAAAAGTAAGGTCGAGTCAAGCGGTACCGCTATTTGCACACGTTGGAAAGATTTTTTCTACCTAATAACACTACTATTGGCTTCGCCCTCCCTCCTTCCGCCTTATATACTGTATGGTGCTGCATGGTTCTTTTGATGTTTACCCTCCTGCCTATGAAATTCAAGTGCCAGAAGAAACATGCTACAATATTGCACAAGTCATCCTAAAAGACAATGAAGATCAACACGCTAATTCCTCCTCTTTGTCCTCAGAGAATCCTACCCCCTCACGCATTTGCCAGACGAGGTTGGAGGCGGCGTGATCACAGAAGGACCCTCCTTGCTGCTCGCCACCTGGACGCCCAAGGGTCACGGGCTGATCACCGTGAAGGACTATGACATATACTACAGACCTGCCCCTCGGTCTTCCACGGGCTATCGAGTCACGGAATCTGGGATCCCTGGGACCATCCACAATGGTGTTCCGGATTGGTTGTACGAAGGTATGTTCTGTTTATTTATTTATTTATTTATTTATTGGATCTCCAACAGAAACTACACAATTACATTAGAGTATATAGATAACAGGGAAAATTCAAGTGTGCGCTTCCAATTATAGGAGACCACATCATTCACTTATAATCTAGGTAGGTACATACAGTAAATTTGATAAGGTAAACCATCTAAACAAATCAAAATACATTACACAAAGATATACAAAAGAAACAAGGCGAATTACACAAAAGATGAACTATAATACCAACGGAAGTGAATAATAACAAAAAAATAGATGTTAAAAATGAAATGAATATCGCTGGACGTTAACACACAGCGCCATCTAGTGCCACACTAAGCAAGGCTTGTGTCGTGGACACCAAATAGTGATATACTACATATATACTTTTTTGTTTGTTAATACATACTTATCAAACATATAAACACCCATAACTCGGAAACAACTGTCCATGCTCATCACACAAACATTTAATCCTACCGGGATTCGAACCCAGGACCCTAAGAACGTAAGGCAGCTTCACTACCACTTTCCATTCAGCAGGTCGTCAATTGCTGATCGATTGCCAATGAAACGTTGGATGGACTGTGTAGGATGATATGGCTAGAAAGGAGGTGACTGGTGAAATTACGAGTAATCGAGGAGTATGGAAGAAGACAAACTGCTTGCATGCTGAAATAAGAATAAGAATCAGAATAATTTATTTTAAAAGAAGAAGGTTTTACAAAAGTATACAAAAATATATATATATAAATATATGTATTATATAAGTAACATATATTATTTTATTATATTTATTATTTTATATTGTTTTATAAATTTGGATGAGGACAGAAGAATGATGATGATGATTTAGGAAAAACTACCAGAAACTACCAGATTCAGCTGAATACCAGTATTTTACATGGAGCGACTGCCTATCTGACCCCCGCAACCCAGTTAATACTGGGTAATACGATACCACTTGATAAGGACTGGTTGTCAGACTTTTTGTTCCACTGACTACCTAACTGTACCGACCGTACCTGTGTACCGTTTTGCCTAGATGCGATGCATATTTTCCCCCAACATATTGTTTTGATGTGCTCTATCTTTTATGCGTCACGATTACTGCAAATAAGAAATGTTTTCTTTCTTGTTTCTTCCTTACTATGGTACGAATTTACCCCGAAGGTATCCGAAACTCGAAAGACGATTTAACTCGTTATAAAGGTTAAGACACAAAATAGAACTTAAAAACAGCTTTAAAAATCGTTTGTAAACGTTTTTTCCGGTTTTCTATTAATTTCAGTTTAATTAAACAAAATTATCAATTTTCTTGTGTAAGTACAACCTTCTGATTTAACATGCTTATTAATAAATACGTATAGCGTAATAAACACAGCTAGGACGCAGGGCTTCTCTCTACGAGAGGCAACGGATTTTACGCTCATCAAAACATTTTTTCGCTAACCAAAAACATGACTCCATCATTTCATTAAATTCTCGACTCCATCACAATACAAAAAAACCGGCCAAGTGCGAGTCAGACTCGCGCACCGAGGGTTCCGTACAAACCTGTAGGTATATAAGTAAAAGTTATGGTAATTTAAGATTTTCGGAATTTTTCCTATATGTGTACTTTATAACGTTGCTTCATGCCAAATTTCAAGATTCCAGGTCGTCTGGAAGTATCCTTTAGGTTTTGATTCCCTTGCGAGTAGTTGCGAGTTTCAAAATATGCGGCTTTAATTGCTGTATCTTTTGATTGCGTTGACGTAGAAGTTTGATTTTGTTACAGCTTAAAGATATTATAGACTTGAGTATTTGTTAAGAATTTCAATATAATACCACTACGCGTTCATGAGTAAAGGGGTAATAAGTTTAAAATTATTAAAAATATTTTTATTATATGATGTAACTAAAAATTTATGCTTTTCGCAATTTTTCCTTTATCTGTGTTATAAGACGTTGCTTCGTACCAAATTTCAAGATTCTGAGTTCACGGGAAGTACCCTGTAGGTTTTGATTCCCTTGCGAGTGTCGAAAATTTGCGGCATAAACGGGAGTATCTTTTGATCGCGTTGACTTAGAAGTTTGATTTTTTCACAGCTCCAAGAGACCATAGACTTGAGTATTTGATATGAATTTCAGCTTGATACCTCCACGCGTTCCTGAGAAAAAAGGTCTTGACAGACAGACAGACAGACAGACAGACAGACGGACAACAAAGTGATCCTATAAGGGTTCCGTTTTTACCTTTTGAGGTACGGAACCCTAAAAACAGCAATTTCCTCTCACCATAATCTCCACAAACAACAAAAGCCTATCCGTTCACTTTTATCGCAACTTCTATAGAATGGACGCCGAAAATTTTCAAATATTTTCTCCCAGCATACAGACACTTCAATTTCATGGTCGGCAAGGCGTATCCGTATAACGCTTACGTCATAACCGTTCGTTTTCACAAAGGAAAATCTGGAAATCTTTGGGTACAGAGAAACCAGTGTTGCTAGTCAATTTTAAATTTTTCGGAGACGATTTTGTCATTGTGAATGTAGAGGAATAGAATAAGTGCGGAGTGCTCTTGAAATAAAATATTACATTATATTTTAAAGTGATTTCATATTGTTTTATTATTCAATTATATTTCTGGAATTAAACGTGTGAGTCCTGACGTGTCGACAATCGTTTCATATATTGGAAATTGTCATAAATACGAGTTTAATAAAAATAGGTCCTCATGGATCGGTGGAGATAATATGTCAATTCAATTTTTATTAAAGTTACAGGGAATGCAGATAATAATAAGTTCGAGTAGTATATTATTATTTAGTATCTTTAGTGGACTATACACACCAAAGACGCGGAACAAACCGGTGACTTACGTAGGTACAGTTCTGGTAGAATTAGACCATCTGCAATATTGTAATTTGGTCTCTTTTCGTCTCGTCTAACGCATTAATATTAAACTTATATTAACGTTCCGTCATCGATCTCATCGCTGTCCTTTGGGCAAGGTTGAGGTCAAGAGTAGGCCCATTCAATATAAGAAAAAACATACAATATGATATCATAAAACCTCGATGTTCTATGAAGCCGTAAAATATTGCAAAACAGGGCTGCTAGATAATTTCTAAATCATAATGATACGCCCTGTCCACTCAACTCGTACAATGAGAGAACCTACAATTTCCAATGTCAATGTAAAATTAAACCACTGCCTCTTGAACAGTGG
The DNA here is from genome assembly GCA_950022955.1 of Xestia ashworthii. NCBI lineage: Eukaryota > Metazoa > Arthropoda > Insecta > Lepidoptera > Noctuidae > Xestia > Xestia ashworthii. The sequence continues at coordinate 17,044,953 of OX465560.1, read as the reverse complement.
TCCATGAAACTCGATATTTATCGACGATTCGCTTTTCAATATGGCCGACGCTCATTCAGCGCAATATTGTAATTTGTTCCTTGAGAATATTCTATTCAATTTTGAGGGTTGGTATCTAGTCCAACGAACTCCGATAAATGTTATTTTTATTGATATGAGGGTAGTTCTATGTTGGTGATAACATTTGGCGAATATTTGCGAAGTATTCGTTGTAACCAGTCGATTTTGACTGCTGACAAAATGATATGACCCTTTTTATTCGATAGCAAGCTATGCGGCTGCTTAAATTTCCCACCAGCTCCTTACCAGGAACGTTAGGTGATGACTGTTTAAAAGAAAGATGATGCAAGTATATTTTTCCACATCATCATTTCAACTGAATGACGCCAACAGCTGGAAATAGGCCTCCCCCAAGTGTCGCCATATTGACCGGTCGCGTGCGGCTCCAGCGGATTCCTGCAACCTTCCCCAAGCCATCGGTCCACCTAAGTGGGAGGTCTTCCAACACTACGTCTTCCGGATACAAAATACAAACTTCTACAAAAGCTTTCATTACCTAAAAAACTCCTGGAAGAAATTTTATATACTCCACAGAAAAAAAAACGTTCTTAAAATTCAATGCTTTCTTGCTTTACCTATGTCTTCTAAACACAGAGTTCAACCCGAATCTTTAAAAAAGTCAAAGCTTGAGTTAAAGTAATTACTTATGATACGATTTTTGTTCTTTAATAAAGTAATTGCTTGAAGTTAGAACTGTCAAATGTTATAATTCTTAGCTATGCTTTCTTTGACGGTTCCTACTTGGTTTAAATTCTTTTTTTTAATGGTTCCATGCGTAATTACTTGACTAAAGCTACGCGTGTTAGTCCGTGCGTTGTCTGTTAGTTAGTGAATGAATAATTTCAATCATTTTACTAAGGAGAGCTTTTCCCTACGTTTGAAACCAAATTGCTCTAAACCACGTACCATCATACATCAGCTACATGTAGTAGGTTGTATTTAGATATGGTTGAAGACATGCATGTCTAATTAATTCTCCCTGCGTTGCTGGAATATCTCAGTTTACTGATACGATAATCTCGACTCTGTAATATCACGGTTATACCTTAGCTAGAATTTCTTGGAAGAAGACCTGTTTCAAGCTAGTATGATTTTTGGTCAGTCCTTCAATCTACTTCTTGACTTAGAACTTATGACTTACGAGTAGAATTGCGTTTCCCATAATATTCATATTCATTTTCTTGACGGGGGGTTTAGTGGTTTTATATGAAGCATGGCCTGTCTAACTACCGCCATTGATTCTATTTTCAAAATATCGGCTACTCATAAAACCTGTATTATAAAGTATGAAATCAATAGGAAGCATCAATACAAACAGATGTTTCAAATGCGGGTTGGTAAATGACACATGTATACGAATTTTGCAGACAACATTTCATTTTCATACTTTATTAAATGTCACTAATGTTACTTATTAAAAATATTCAGTCCTTATTAGTCAATAGTATGCATAGTTACCAATTGAAAAATTATGACTGTATTTTTGCCCTCTCGAAGCAGAACTAAATAAAATAAAATAAATAAAGTGCACATAGGAGACCAACTTTCAGAGGGTTACGAGTCGACCAAGTTTCTTGTATGTAAGTTCTGTGCGTGTTTAGTAACTTATAATTTGGATAGTTTATTAATTATTGAACTTACTTGGCCGTAATAGTTTTATACGTATTCTTTATAAAGAAGCCAGCTATTTTATGTCCATTGTTATTAAAATAGAAAAGCAGATCATTCATCATCAACATCAACATCATCAGCTTATTAATGTTCACTGCTGGGACGCAGGCTCCTTTATATATGAGAGGGAATGGGCTATAATCTACCACGCAGGCCCAGTGCGGACTGGTAGATGTCACATGTCTTCGAATTTTTGGTTCTATGACATGCCAGTTTCCTCACGATGTTTTCTTTCACCGTTTCTAGAGCAGTGGTAATGAAATAAATTACACAAAGTAATGCGCCTGTCTGGGTTCGAACCCACGACTTACTGTTCATATGTCGGGGCAGCCGCCACTGGGCCACCGCTGCTCAGCAGATCATCCAAATAGACATAAAGGAAAATATTATATCATCTAGGATAGCCTGTGTACTACCCAAGCAATGTAAATTATATTAATTTTACCAAATTACAATAGGTAAACACGTAAATCGAACCAAAATTCACGATGTGATGAAGTAACAAAACAAAAAAGAAACTCCCGAATTGGTAACCTCCTTTTTTACAAGTCGGTTGAAAAGGAAAGAGGTTCACTCTAGTCTCGGAGTAGGACAATAGAAGCTTTTATTTCTTGCAAAGAGTCTAATTAAATCATACCTACAATAGAGACGGGCTAAACAAAAGAGGAACACATTTCCTTTTGTTTTAGCATTGCACTTAAAATGGAACCATATTATGTAGCTAAGTATAGTAGAATATTACAAGTTGTTGTTAAGTGTAAATAATTGTAATTGTGTTCTTTCTTAATTCAGGCAGTCCTATACCGTGTTGTTTTAATTCTATTTTTTCCTGATACGATAAAAACTTTGTTGTTAATTAGCAAGTATTTTTTTAACTTTTTATTTTATATAATTATTAATGGACGCACTTAGATAGAGGGCACAGTTAGGGGGGGGGGGGTCAGTTAGGGGGACAGTTTATCTATGAAGTGTGGTCGTTAGCAGGGAAGTCTAACACCCATGTCTGTAGTCATTTTTTATGTAAAAGACAAACATTTTAAACCGTCAAAGAAACCAAAGCTAAGAATACTTTTGACAGTTCTATCTTCAAGAAATTACCAAACTACAAAATAAAAACTGTCTACATTACTTTTTTTCTTTTGAAATAAGCTGTGCCTTTGTTTCCTCATGTTCTCTGCTGTGAGTACTTACATGGTGAAATAAACAGTAAAAATTACAAAGATGGAACTGAAAATACGTTTTATATTACTTAAAGATTCATTTACTAACACTGAAACAAAACAACTTGTCTTATGTATTGAGTACAACATTTAACGTTTCCTAGAGATAGATTCACAATGAAAGGCAGAATTTATTGTACTCCATACTTCAAGCTAACCATTTAATTCTAAATCCGAGATTCCTGACCTTCCATTCCATTCAGAAATAACTGCCGAAATTTCGCATAAAACACGTTTCAACCCTCCAGCGCATCTCTAGTGGCAACCTGGCAGGTATGCCAAGGAATGTGGCGGACTGGCAACTGGCACAATCTGACAACTGGCACGCAAATGAGTCGAGTGCAAGCGCTCATTAAGATAAAGGTGGAGGCTCGATCGTTTACAAGCCGTCTGAAGGAATAGAATGATCATTCTCCCCTTGGGGTATTAAATTAGAACGTCTTGTGGTTTTCAGTTCACAGGGTTCTGTAGAATGTTGTGTATATTTGTGGGCGATCGGTTCTATTTCAACCGCGAGGTCAGGTGTAAACTATTCGAACAGATGTCATTTTTTCACGAGTTGACATAGCGGGAATCGACATAGAGGGAATCTTCACTATCGTGTGGTTGGTGCCTAACCTGGTTTCGGAGTTTTTTTGCAACCCATGCGCCTCTGACTTGACTTAACATGCCGTCGAGAAATATCTCTCAGGCATGTTGGTTTCTTCACGATGATTTCCTTCACCGGAGCAAGTGATAATTATTATACAATACGCTTATGAATGTCTTGGGTAAGTGTCTGGGGTAAATGTCTTTGGTTCGAAGTTGCGGCGACTATTCTATCACTGCGTCTAAGATTCAGTTTTTGAAGCAACTCTTGCACATCTTTGTCTAATTAAGGGCCAAAACTGCGTTAAGCGGGCGCCCGCGACGAGCAACCGTCACGCGTGGATACGCGGATGGGCTCTACGTGCCCCGTCGTGTATATTTATTTATGCAGTGTCGCTAGTTCAATTTTAACGGTGTGCATGCACACCGTGTCCGTGCAATTATAAGGCCTGAAACTGCGTTAAGTGGATCCATCGGGATCCACTCAACGCAGTTCAATGTATTATTTTAAATACGGATCACCGGATGAGCAAAATAACTTTACAAATTCAAAATCAAAAATCAAAATCAATGCATTTATTTCAAGTAGGCCACACAGGCACTTTTGAATTGTCGAAACAAATATGAAAATTAAATGTAGTTGCCCATTCCCTAGCGTAGATCTCTATGGAGAAGAACGGGCAAGAAACTCCATGGACACTCTTTTAAATCAAATTTTTGTTACAAAATCTTGGTTACATCATTCATGTTGAGATGGTATATTATGTGAGAACAATGTAGCAAGATGTGCACGTTAAAAGTGTCCATAGACAAAACAAAATAATTCATTCAAATAAGCCTTGGCAACTATGAGTTGACCAGTCACAACTGACAGCGCCGACAATTAAAAGCCGTATTTCGTTTTTAGCATGACTGTATTCTGTGACAGCCATTTTGAGGCGAAACAAAAGACAGCATCAAAATCAAGAAAAATCACGAGACGACGTTAAGGGACTCGACGCAAGGAGGTTCTTTAAAACTGTCCATCGATATAATGAATAGACCCATCTGTATTTGTAATCATGGTTGCGCTCTGAGGAATAAACATATAATGTTTTTATTTTCAATTTTCAATGAATCTAGCGTAATAAAATCAAATATTCCGGTCACTATCCGTCTCCTACAACTAACGTCAGTATGAGGGAGTGTCGGACTTTTACTGACTAAAACCCATCCATGTTCCTTCCTCGCCCTTTTTGTTCCGGGGCCACGGTCTTTCGAACAGTCCCGCTAGCCCACCGCCTCTAATCCCTGCGCCACGAACTTCACGCTCAAAAACACGCGTATTGCGGCATCGACTACAGAGAGACAATTGAAAGAGATTGCTGGTGACATGATCGCCACGAGACAGCGCGGTACTCATGCGAAAAAAACAAGTGACATTCGCACGTGTTTGTTGACGGACGTAAGCAAATCTACATTACACCTGCACAAGAGGAAAGGAGGTTGTTTGTTTTTTACGATTTAACCCAACTAGTGCTCAACCGATTTAAAAAATACTTCCACCATTAGAAAGCTACATCTTTACCGAGTAACATCGGATATCTAAATTATATTGATATTATGCAAATTACCTGAGTTAACACAATTTTCGTGGACGAAGTCACGGGCGAAATGATAGACGTTACGTTTAATTAATACAATATTTTTAATTGTGAAAATAGATACTGCAATATAATTAGTTTTAAGTTATCTTCTGCGCCCTAAAAGGGTCATGTATTTATCACGTTACAGCCATACCGTAGACACGCCGTATTACGTAATGGCGCGCCGGATTATAAAACGTCGCCGCTATGTAATGCGGCGTGTTTTACGAATTGGCTGCGACGTATTTAATAGTTCCGTGTTCCGTTCCCTTAGTGCCTAGCGTTTATCTATGGTTGTATGCATTAAACAAATAAATACGTTTACATCGCTCGCTCTCGCTAGAACCTCGGGTAAAGTGTTCTAGCGTAATAAAATCAAATATCCCGCCAACTACCCGCCTCCCACAATACCGGCTAAAAGATGTAGGGGCCTAAACCCGGCCGGCCGGGCTTACGGCGACACTAATTGAACTAGGCACACGTAGACCTTGACATTCGGCTCAGATGGATGAAAGTTTTCCGCTATATTCGAGTCTAGCCTTGTTTGTTCAAAGCTATGCCTAGTTTTTGTCAATAATCTGAGGATATACACTTGTTCTTAGTAAGTGCCAGTTAAAATCGCAAAAGCGATCATTGACCCATCTACATTTACTTAAGTTCTTAACTTTGAAATCCAAAAATAAAAATAATAAAGCGGCCAAGGGCGAGTCGGACTCGCCCATGAAGGGTTCCGTAGCAGCAAGTAACATAATATAAAAGTAACGATTTATGACGTATTAAAAAAAACTACTTCCTAGATCTCGTTCAAACAATTTTCGGTGGAAGTTTACATGGTAATGTACATCATATATTTTCTTCAGTTTTATCATTCTCTTAATTTAGAAGTTACAGGAGGGGGGGACACATTTTACCACTTTGAAAGTGTCTTTCGCGCAAACTATACAGTTTAGAAAAAAATGAAATTTTTGATTTTTGAAACCTCAATATCATTTTTGAAGACCTATCCATAGATACCCCACACGTATGGGTTTGACGAAAAAAAAAAGTTTCAGTTCCAAGTATGGGGAACCCCAAAAATTTATATTTTTTTTCTATTTTTGTGTGAAAATCTTAATGCGGTTCACAGAATACACCTACTTACCAAGTTTCAATAGCATAGTTCGGACGGACAGACAGACAGACAGATATACAGACAGACATGACGAATCTATAAGGGTTCCGTTTTTTGCCATTTGGCAACGGAACCCTAAAAATAGAAGATGGGTTTAAGTCTTAAATCGTCATCTATTGTGATCTCTAACATTTTTTTTAGTAAAAAACGATACGTGGTTAATTTTGGGTTCGTATGAAGAGATATTAGAGAAAGGCAAAGACCGTTATTGCAACCTTAATTGGCACTTACTATAATAAAATTAATAATATCTTAACATAACATCACGCTTCTAATCCCTGACGGAAGGAAGGCAGAGGTGTTCCTAATAATACACCCTCATTTCCATGTTTTTAATTTTTAAGGGTTTTATTGATACTGTTTTTTTTAATGATTGTTTAATGAATTGAATTATATTTTATGATTTTTAATTAAGTAATTGTATGCTATTTTATGATTTGTAATGGATTGAATGATATTTTTATGATTATTAATGATTTCTTTGCTACTACTATTTTATCGGGTTCAATTGTATTTTTCTTGTATACTTATGGGTATTTTTGCCTGCAATAAAACACTATTTATTTTTATTTATTTTATTTTATTTCGCCAGTTACGTTTAAGTCTTAGAGGGCGAGTTTATTTCCATCATTCGGGCACAAATCCGGGCTCCATGGCTGCAACGAGTCCTAAAAAAATACTTTTCAACTCTCATGCTCTAAAAGTACGCCATTATAGCCCTACGAAGCGGGATTAAAGTGACCGTTTATTCCCTAGGGAGTAAAAAGTAATTTAAAAATGGAACGATCTTTTACTCTGAAACATGGGCACAAACGAGTAACTTCTTTTTTTTTTTTTTAAAGGCTTCACACGTTTTGTGCAACGAGTAACTTATCAAAGGTTTTATTTAAATTTCGAATTGGCTTGCAAATAGAAAGCGGTTTATTGAAAAAAAAAACAAATGAACTCTTCAACGCGAGGAAAATTTATGGTTGTTTGTGTGCATCGTTGATTTTGAAAAGTATGTGTAATGCCTCTGTTGCTAGCCGCTGCAGTAATGTAGGTACTAATTATTTGTGGAGTGTGGATCATCTTCATTGCGAAAATGTTGAGAGTTTATTTTGTATTGTTAATCTGTAACTGACCTGATAGAAGAAAAAACTGACCGCCCAGTTCAGATTTTTTGTCGAGTGTAAATTTGTTCGGTTTTAAATGACTGTTTTTCTCGCACTCGAAGTGAAAAGTACAGTTTGCACCTCGAGACTAAACGCCAATTTAATATACCCTCGCTTTCATTGCCTCCCTCGCAAGCTCGGGAGTCAAACCACCTCGGGTATATAATGGCTTCGTTTAGTCCCTCGTTATAAAATATACTATTTCGAAACAAAAAACCTGATAACAATTTGCCTGACCCGATAATCGAATCCAAGACCAAATGCTAAGCAGGCGCGTTTGCAACTTCAGAGAAAGTTTGTAAGTATAAAGGTTGTAAACAACCACATCACGAAGATGTCAACCAAGCATTCTGTGCATCAAACTAAGTAAAAGTAACTTTATGCAAAAAATATTGCTGGGAAACTACTTTCTTTTTAGGTGTTAAATCATGTTGACGACCCGAATGGCGTAGTGGTAGTGAGGCTGCCTTGCGTTCTTAGGGTCCTGAGTTCGCGGGCCTGTGGACGGTTGGCTATGGGCTAGCTAGCCGTCCGTCCGTCTAACGACGACAGGTTGACGGCGCGTTCGTGTTCCACGCGCGCCTCAAAGAGTTGTCAGCACAGAGAGTGGGGCCCGCAAGGGCCGAAGCCTGCCGGGGTTGCGGGACTGTTCGAAAGAGATACCGCAGCCCCGGAACGTAAAGGGCGAGGAAGGAACATGGATGGGTTTTAGTCAGTAAAAGTCTGACACTCCCTCCCGCCCCGCCCAGAGTGGGAGAAGTCATTTTATGATTTCCCATCCTAAAAAAAAAAAAAAATGTACATTAAGTATGTATTTACAAACAAAAAGTATATCAACTGTCTGGTGACTACGACACAAGCTTTGCTTAGTGTGGTACTAGATGGTGCTGTGTATAATGTCCAGCAATATTTATTTATTTATGTTTTGTGGTAGAACTCAATGTAATGCACTCAAAACATTCTGCTGATGGATGATAGAATAGTACGGGGGTCGTGGAGGAGTTAAAAGTAAAAATCTTACAATAAAAACTTGTATTTAAAAAACTTGTCAAAAGTTGTAACTTTGACCCCCGGTTATCTCTCCAGGTTCGCAGGTATGGCGTAAAACAAAAAAATATTGCAATGAGGGTGTAAAACCTCTAGAAGCCCCTTTAGAGGTTTTGTACACCCATTATTCGAATCAAATCAAATCAATTTATTATTATTTATTGTTACTTTATTAAAATATGGGTGTTAATCCTGACAAGAAAAGCGTAGAAGTAACTTGTGCCAGCCTTTCCAAAGATTTTAAAAGTAACTACATACCTAAATTACTAAATCTGTCTTCTATCCTAAACACACTCTTTATTTAGCTCCCAAGGTTATGCAAAAATTCTTCTGAGGCACTAGGCAGTCTAGGCACGTCGGCCATCCGTAAAATTAAACACGAAGACTCTAAAGAAAAGGAGAACGACCCATCAATGGCGAGTCCTCACTAAATTCCCCGAGCTTCTCGACTATTTCATAGTTATTTCTCGCAAACACGCGAAAAGGTCCTCCTCTGCCTTTTCTGAAAAGGCTCCAAAAAGCGGAAAGGGTTCGAATTCCTTTGGGAGTGTGTTAAGTTAGTTTTTTACGTGAAAAACTACACAAATATTCCAATAATGGGAGTTGTATACAAGGTGGAAGGCATCCGTGGAGGGTCGGGTGGACCCCCCCCCATAGAAAAGTTTCATCGGTAATTATAATAAAAAAGATGGCCAACACTCATCAATTCGCTACGTTACGGTAGGGTTTTCTGACATATACCCGGTGTATAGTACTGGAGGAGCTCCTGGCTAAATAATAACAGCCACTCGGGTCGATCTTTAGGTTAAGCCTTGCTTGCCTAGGTTGGTCTGTGGATGAGTGACCACCCTTACATTCCGAGTTTCCTCTGTGCCTCGGAAATCACGTTAAGATGTTGGTCCCGGCTGTCATTTGTCCATCTTTGCCAGTCGTAACGTATTATTCAGTAATATTAACTGGCTTGTGGAAGGTCAGATAGGCAGTCGCTCCATGTAAAATACTGGTATTCAGCTGCATCCGGTAAGACTGCAAGCCGACCCCAATACAGTTGCGAAAAGGCTAGGCAGAAGACCCCGTGTATGGTACTGATTTTAACGACGATTCACGTAAAAAAAACAGCTGTTTCGTTCATTTTGACTATGTAGGTATTGCAGTTAAATAGGAAGCAGCCATTTTCTTTCAATAACCGACGTGGTGACTGTTTTAGCGTCGCGTCGGTGTCCGACCCACCTTGTCAAGTGTCTTGTCAATTATCCCTTTTGGCAATACATAGTTGACTATAAAAAATAAAATATTAATACAAACCAATGTACATAAAACGTAAATAAATATCATTAAAATTGTCAACATAATATGTCATGTTTTTAATTATTTTTTCAATCGTGGGAGTGTCTGTGTTAACAATTTTAATTTTTCAATAGTCGTGTGTGTATTTTTACGGTTATTATTTTACTTTATGTGTATGTCATTAAAGTAAATATTATAGCTTTTATATCGTTTCGTTGTTGTTAAATACTGGCTCTTTTTACCCATATTTTGTTCATTCTGTAATTTTCTTAACTTTTTTATCATTTATTAATCATCAGTGTACTATTGGTTTTCTCTCTTTTATGTTGAACTACACTTCCTATCTCTACTTCACTCTGAAGTTCATCAGCACTAGTATTGCTAATGGTACACATTATAGTCGCAAAACTAAAAAAAAGTTTTTTTTTGAGTTTTCTCTCTTTCATGTTGCGCTGCACTTCCTATCTCTACTTCATTCTAAAGTTCATCATTTTTCTCCTGCCCTTATCTCAATTTACTAAGGGTCGGCACAGCATATCTCCTTCTTCCATACTCCTCTAGTACTCGTCATCTCGTCAGACACCTCCTTTTTTACCATATCATCCTTCACACAGTCCATCCTACGTGTCTTTGGACTTCCTCTACTCTTATACTCATCCACATTCATACTCAATTCTTTTCTCACGACATTTTCCTCATTCCTCCACATCACATGCCCATACCACGATAACCGCTTACCACACCACTTTTCAGTAAACTTCTACGGCATATTATGATCCACCTTTTTAGGGTTCCGTAGCCAAATAGCAAAAACGGAACCCTTATAAATTCTCATGTCTGTCTGTTTATCGGTCTGTCTGTCTGTCCGTCCGTATATCACAGCCACTTTTTTCCGAAACTATAAGAACTATGCTGTTGAAACTTGGTAAGTAGATGTATTCTGTGAACCGCATTAAGATTTTCACATAAAAATAGAAAAAAAGCAATAAATTTTGGGGGTTCCCCATACTTTGAACTGAAACTCAAAAACTTTTTTTTCATCAGACCTGTACGTGTATCTATGGATAGGTCTTCAAAAATGATATTGAAGTTTCTAAAATCATTTTTTTCTAAACTGAATAGTTTGCGCGAGAGACACTTCCAAAGTGGTAAAATGTGTGTCCCCCCCCCTGTAACTTCGAAAATAAGAGAAAAATAAAACTAAAAAAAATATGTGATGTACATTACCATATAAACTTCCTCCAAAAATTGGTTTGAACGAAATCTAGTCAGTAGTTTTTTTTAAAACGTCATAAATCGTAAACAGCAGCACTTTTTTCATTTCAATAAAAAAAAACATTCGAGCACGTATCTTCTCGTCCAACTTACCGCAGTGTCTCAAGATGAAAGTCTATGACCAGTGTGTGTTGCCAGTGATTACATACAGGACCGAAACGTGGTCGCTCACAATGGGCCTTATCAAAAGGCTTAAAGTCACCCAAAGGGCAATGGAGAGGGCTATGCTCGGAGTTTCCTTGCGTGATCGAATCAGAAATGAAGACATCCGCAAGAGAACCAAGGTCACCGACGCGAAGAATTGCCAAACTTAAGTGGCAGTGGGCAGGGCATATTGCTCGCAGAACGGATGACCGATGGGGCCGAAAAGTCCTGGAGTGGCGACCGCGAACCGGAAGATGCGATGGAAGACCTCCCACTAGGTGGACCTGTGACCTGGTGAAGGTTGCTGGAATCCGTTAGATGCGAGTCGCACGGGATAGGTCAATGTGGCGACACTTGGGGGAGGCTTATGTCCAGCAGTGGACGTCTTTTGGCTGAAATGATGCGAGCAGGCTTTGGGGACTGCCGATAGAAGTGAAATTTCGTAGCCGATCCGTTACGAGTACTACAAAGCGTTAGGTGACGGTCACGCGACTTCCATGATTTTTTCACTCTAAAAGTGCTCAACGCGTCCAAAGAAAATTTCACTTCAAAAATACAAGTTTGACTAAAATAACCACGTTTCATGCGAATTAAGATCCTCCTCATTCAACATAAATCATTGCAGACCTACAGAACCATCATCATTTTCCCTGTAACAATTTATTCAGCAGATGTCTACACGACTTTATCTTATCTATAGAATGTCATCAAGCCGTCTCGTGAGCGGCGCACCTTAATGATGAGAACCTTAAACTTTTTGATAGAAAGACTTGGAATGAAGTAAGGTACAGGTTCGGTTAGTATACTATCCTGGAGTATACAGGGTGTAAACCACATCATCACAAAATCGTTAACCAAGCATTCTGTACATCAAACTAAGTAACTTTACGCAAAAAATATTGCTGGGAAACAACTTTTTTTTTTGAGGTTATAAATCATGTTTTGTGGAAGAACTCAATGTAACGCACTTAAAACGTTCCTTTAATGGATGGATTGAATAGTACGGGGGTCTTAGAAGTGTTAAAAGTTAAAATCTTACAAAAAAATTGTATTTAAAAAAAAAACTTGTTAAAAAGTTGTAACTTTGACCCCCCATATCTCCGTAACTAGGAGGTTCCCAGGTATGGTGTAGAACAAAAAACTGATCGCAATGATGGGGAGAACAAGTGCCTTTCGGCTTCGTGAAGAGGTGTTTTACACCCTATATTTAATTCTGGGGTTTTTTGCTTTGAATTGAGTACTGTGATTGTGAAAAGAAGTTTTCGTTGTTTTTTTTTAAATGAAAGATGTTGTATATCATGTGCTAGATGACCCACGCAATATCGTCTGCGTCACTTAAGAAAGAAAAACTCACAAAAGGAGTAAATTTTACCTGTTTTTGCATCATTTTTCATTTATGCTCCGCTCCTATTGGTCGTAGCGTGATTTTATACGGCCTTTAACCTTCCTCGATAAATGATCTATCAAACGTATTTTTTTTTCATTTCCAACCAGTATAGTTCCTGAGATTAGCGCGTTTAACAAGCTTTATTTTGTGTTATTTGGTAATTGGTAGTAAAGTCTTCTAACACTTAGTGCTGACTTTTAAAGTAGACCTATGATTTACCCATCATACCGAAATACAGGTGTGACTCATGTGCAGTTAGTTGCTTGTGATAGTTTTCTGCTTCTATTCTTATTATTTGTAAAGTTTTATTTAATTAACTTTTTAATTAATTCTAAATTATTATTATTGTAACTAGAAATGGACCATTTCTTGGATTATAATCTATCACTTAATGTAATTTAAATCCATTATTTTCATCTCTATACTATAGAGTCGTTCCCTTACTAAAGCGAATGAAACCACAGACAACAGCTAGATCATAATATTCCACCCTATTTTATAATAATATCCAAGTCCTTGCTACCACAGACACATTTTCCACTCTATTATACAAGGCATCCCTCTGATAAACAATATTTATAGTTCCCCTACAATCTATGTAGCCCTGGTAGCCTGCTTACTGGGGTAAAATAAACATGGACGCCAGTTTGCCACAGATAATGTAATAATAGCCCGTTGTGGGGAATTACTGCGTAGTTTTGTGTATTCAGAAATAAAGTTAGTAATCATGTGTTGCGTCTTTATGTCTTTTAATATATAACATCGCGCCTATACTCCCGGACCCAGGACTTCATGCACAGCTGTCGGGCTTCCGTCTTTTAGAAGTATAAATCATTAAGGCTATTACCTTGCTCAATGACCTATATGACCTATCAATCAGCTATACAAATAGGTACACCCTTATCGAAACCATCCATTTGGGTGAAACCGTGAGCGAAAACTAGATTCATATTGTAATACTAGCTGACCCGCGCAACTTCGTCTGCGAGTGAGGGTTAGAGAAAGTGTGAGTCAACCTTAAGAAATAGACATATGCTATCGCGACTTTTTTTTTAAATACTTAAGAGGAACAATTCCTTCGTACGTGATTGCTGTGTACCTTTAACCGCGTTATGCAGTGCTTGCAACGGAAGCAAAGAAAAGGAATAAATCTTTGTTTTTGTGATTTTTTTCATTGATGCTCCGCTCCTATTGGTGATGTTAGCCTTCCTTGATGAACGGGCAGTCCAACACTAAAATATGTTTATAGCTCGAACCACCATTTCCTGAAATTAGCGGGTTCCAACTCAACAAACTCTTCAGCTTTATAATATTAGTGTAGATTCGAGTAGGTAACAATTTAATTTCTCGGAAATCTTTGCATTTATCGCTCATATATTCTACCTATGGTTTTCCAAATAAGGGCTTCCCTCGAAAGCTTGCCCATGCTGGCTCACTGGAGACGGCTGCACACATAGGTGTAAGTCGAAGTATCTACGAGTATTTTGTATATAGTGTGGATCTTATTTTTACTTTTTTTTTACTAACGTAAGGTTAATACATAAATGGATTGTATTTGATCTGAAATAAAATTTATGTTTTTATCATTTACGTTTGCTTCCTTAGACATTTGATGACAGTCATACTCCTGCCAGGTCTAAAGTTCTCATCGGAATGCATTAAATGAACCGAAACACGATATAGCTGCTGTAAACTTTTGGGGACTTCTCGCTACTGTCTTTCATCTCCATCGTCAGATCATCGATGAAAGTCGTAGTCTAATTAGGTTAAAGGTTCTCATCAGGTTGCATGAAATGATCCTAAAGGCGCTTTCAATTTACACGTTTCGAGTCGTACAACAAATGCACTGCTTTGGCGCCGCAGCGGCGCGACACGAAACGTCTGAATTGAAAGCGCCCTAAACACGATAAAGCTGTTGTAAACTCTTGCGGATCTGTTGCAAGGCCAACTGCCTTCCATCTTCATTGACATACCTTTGGTGACAATTTTGAAACCAAAATGTTTTAATCTTCAATTTCAAATTTCTAACTCTACGTCCCATAAGGCCGTGTCTTAAAAGTGCATAACCTCTAAAGCTTTGAAACCTTCAAATATAATATGGTGACTTTCGAGACATTCCAATTTTAGAGTATTAGCACCAAGGTTTTATGTGAGTTCAACCTTTTTGAATAAAATCGGATTGAGTTTTCAAACATGTGTCAAAATAAAATGTAGTTTAAATCAAAAGCTCTGAGTATTGCTATCAACTTCGAAGCAAATCAGCGCCATGGCCAAAATAATTATTTACCCTTTTTTACGAAACACGTCTTCCAATTCTGTTAAAAAGGTTTATGCAAAAGTTCAAGTAGATTGGACCAAGGAATCACGTTGTCTTTTACAAACTTTGCCCCCCTTGTTTACCCCCTTAGGGGTTCATTCTTGGAAAATTCTTCTATACCGGATGCTTACATCATATAAAGAACACACCCTGCTAGTTTCAGGTCTCTACGATCAACAGTTTAGGCTGTGCGTTGATCCATGAGTCACTAAAGCTAAATCGTCAGTAGATCGCTATTTTGTGCGTATTCAATATTCACCTCAAAAATCAAATTTCAAGGAAACTGAGAAATTATATTTATCTTTTTTAGATTTGAAGTATATGTAGCAACTTTTAAAGGTTTACACTTCATTGGATTTTATTCTATAGGTGTATGAAGTATCGATTTTTTTTTAATCTTCGATGTACAGATTTTTTGGTCTCAACGATTTTATATTTTTTATCTCTGCCCCCATAATCGTTACTTGGGGCACCCCCCCGTTAGGTTAGTTAAGTTCCTTGAAACCCTGCACTCGGAAATAGGGGCCCGCGAAGCGGGGCTCCGTCGACTACACGTTTTAGGGGAATATAAAGTGTTTTAAGGTTAGGTTATATTAATCGATATTTCTCAGGAATAGTACAATATCTTTTCATGAGAGTGGTACCACTGGGCAAGGGGGACCCCTCTTTCCCTCCACTCCGCGTGTGTTGACTACCATCACATGCATTTCACGAAAAATAATGCGTTTTATTGTAAGCAGTATGTTCGTTTGACAATAATTCAAGAGTTTCCAATATCGCTAGAGAGATTACAATATAACGTTTTTGACAATTTTACGGTGACATAAACATTGAATAAGTAATTTTTGATTACTTACTACCCACATTTGCTCTGCTAAATAGTTACCTTCACGAAGCTGTCAACCAAGAGTCTGTAAATCAAACTGTTTTCAACCTTTACATAATTATCTTATGTCACATTTTCGCTACCATCGTATACACCTACCACTTACCAGGCTTCCATACATGCTAGAGAGTAAAGCAAACAGAGCTTCTGACCTTTACAACACCCGAGTACGGTCGGCAAACTCATGGAAATGTTTTATTAATTTAACAACTTTATGCACATTTGTAGAATTTTAAATTTGGAACTGGAAGCTTTTGAATAAAATGGCGACTCTGTAAGTCGATCAGTGAGGTACGTTCATGTACAAGTATTTCACTGTTATTTTATATTTGCACGTGTATCGCTGTCAAAGTCAATGATCTTTATGCCAGTAATAATAAGATTGTTTTTAGGTTGCCATCACTCACGAATCGTCTAAAGAGATAGTGAGCTTTATTTCATTGTAAGTAAGGTTGCTATTGGACTGCAACTTTCAATGGTAAAGAACTTTAGAAGGACTGTACCTACTAATTTTGTGTCCCGGTCACGTTTTCGTCGGCTACCGGTTCTTTTTATTCTGTACCTTGTCAACCACACACTCGTGTTGCAATTTGACTTTTGCAGCGCCTTTATTTCGTTGCAATAAGGTAGTTTTTTGTAGTTCAAGTGTATATACGCTTTAGAGCACGTGTTGCTGCCACCTTGGTAGTTTTAGCTGTCATTTGAATGTGTATCTTTGCATGTGAATTCGACTGAAGTATTTCCATAGAGATGAGGTATATCTTACCTCTACAGGTAGGAAAACTAGGCCGGATTGTTAGTTTCTAAAAATGGCGCTTTAGTTATAGAATTAGCTTTTTCATTATTATCGAAAAAAAATGGCAAAGCCTTCGTTTGATCGTAATTTAAAGTGGAAAGAAGAATATATTTATTGGACAATACAAAAAAAATATAAAATTAAAAAAATATATACTTACATAAAAGTAAACAGAAAAACTTAAATATTCGACACAAAATAAAATAAAATTAGTTCTGAACGAGGCCAATAGCCCCCTATCTAAACATGGTGCTGTAACATTAAAAACAAATATCACAAAAAAATACGACAAAAGTGCTTTTTCTCTCTAGCACACAAAGTGGTTTTCCAATCTAATACTTAGAGATCAACCCCTAACCCTCACTTCCAAACAAAAGGCCAAATATTAATTAACTTTCTGCCAACGCTACATTCGTTTTAGCAAACACCGGCCCATTCAAGTGGAACTTTTTATGCCGACGCTAGAACATCTCTGTATAGTTCTAACGAGTGGTAGCGTCTGAAAAAAACATGGCCGTCTGAAATTATACGCCTTTGCATTTACACCAGAGCGTGAACAATGCAATCTTTTTTGCCAACCGTACACTGTATGTGCTAACTTTATAGCATTTTTAGTATAATGAAGGAACTCGCGTATTCTTTTACATACTGTCTGAAAGAGAATACGTTGGTTTAATGAGGGCAAGCTCTTGTACCAGAATGTAGCTATTTATGAAGGCACCTTGGTATGTAGTATACAAATTGTCCATCTGAATCTTTTGCGTGGGTATGTCATCTGTGTACCGGAGTTATAAATAGGTATTTTAGTACTGGATCAACTTTCGACTCTTTTAGACAGCATTAATTGGAAGTTGCAATAAAAAGAGTTCAAATTGAAACAAATATAAAGCAAGCAAGCGTTAATGTTTGACTGAATTTTCGAAGTTTATGTTAAATACCTCTTTAGACCAGCTTATGATGAGCAGTGCCGTAGTAAACATTAGAGATAGGTATGTAATAATTATATTCCGTATTTAAATCCATACCCAATATTGTTGTTTCAATCGTGTTTACTAAATTGGTTTCAGTCGAAGTAGCTCAAAGGTTTGTCTCCAAGTCATTTTCTAAGGGAGGATATGTTATTTTTGAAAAAGATAACGAAATTTTATCACTTTCCACAGTAACATCTACTGTAATTAGCGCTAGGTAAACTTAAACAAAGTAACCCTACATTATCTCGCTTCTCTATAAAAGTATTTAGCGAAACCAAAAACGCGTAAACTTTTACGCAACTTCAGATAAGTTCGTACCCAAAAGGAACAATTTACATAAATAATTGACTTGGCGATTCTTTACCAACACCGTTCCTTGGGCCTGTAGAGGTTTCCTTCACTTATTAAGATAAAAACTTTGGACAATAAACTAGTTAGTCCATTAAAACCCAATAGGGTTTGCGGTAGTGTTCTGTAAAGTTCACTTTCACCTTATTCAAATGATTTGACACAATTTGAAAACGACTTCATTTTTATTAGGAAATCATGGATATAGACACGTTCGAATCTTGAAGTGAAATCAGCTGCGGAATAGATGGAACGCAATTTTGAGTTTTTAAATTTGCTGGATTTTCAAATCCAGAACCACGTCGACAGACTTATTTGAATTTTTAAAATTTCAAAGTTTAAAACGGGCGGGTCTTATGTGGACTCAAACGTAGACTCACGGCTTTTTCCGATGAAGGTAGACTAACAGTAATTTATCATTCAAGTACCAGGCTCTCATATCGTTTAGGCATCTCATATTTTTAATATATACTACGCGCCACGAGAAGCTATAATTTTTGTAATCAAATAATTTCTACCAAGTTACGTAGCGACAATTCAATCAACAACCAATACTCCCAAATTCAATCAACTCTAATTATCATACGTGTAATACGAAACTAACGAGCAATATTACTTGGTCGGGTTATTAATTTTGCGATAGAAAGCACTGTTGTTTTATGTTTTGTGGTACGAACCCTAGAACCTAAATATTTTGAATTCGAAATTCGAATTTGAGTTTCGAATGCGTCTCAGTATGTGTGTGCTGTTTTCACGGATTGTTGTTTTTGATTTGTTTATTTTGATATTATTTTCTAGAAAATTGTTGGTTTTGTTAATTATTGTATTTTTGTTATTTTTTTACTACCTATAATAATGGATCTAGTACGTCCAAGGAAATTAATTCATAATAATACACGGAATCGTCTGACGATAATAATTAAAAAGGCAGCTCTTCCCAACTATGTTGGGTTCGGCTTCCAGTCTAATCGGATGCAGCTGAATACCAGTATTTAACATGGAATACGATACCACTTTGTACCATTTGGACTGGTTGTCACTTTGTCAGACTTTTTGGGCCCCCTGACTACCTGTAACCTGTCAAAGATGGACAACTGACAGCCGGGACCAACAGCTTAACGTGTTTTCCGAGGCACGGAGGAAACTCGGTATGTAAGGGCGGTCACCCATCCACAGACCAACCTAGGCAAGCACGGCTTAACCTAAAGATCGACCCCGAGCGGCTGTTATTATTTTGCCACGAGCTCATCCTCAGTAATTAGCTGTGTGTGTTAACATAATTAATATAATTATATATTATCCTTGTTTATAAATCATTAAAAAACTGTTTTACTTGATCTTTAAATCAAGAAAAAGGTTGTGAACCCTGAATGTTTGTTTACAAAATTTAGAGCTTCTCGTGGCGGAGACTATAGACTAAGTAAGAAACTGTGATCGTCGAACCACATCTTTGCGGTATTATTAGGTGAGGATATACAAACTCCGGACATGGACACCTCCTTTCAATATTACTTACTCCTCAGTCCTCAAGTATCTGTCTGTCCGGTGTCCACAGCAGGTCCGCAATTTGTCCATATAGTCCGAAAGCGCTAGGTTTTGAGGTTTCAAAAATATTAAAATTGTATTTTTTTCGCAAATCGTTTCCGGACCATTTGACTATATTGATTTGTGTCATTTTAGGTACTTGCATATGAAGAAATTTGGCCATTGGTCTTTTCGACCACTATTAGACTAAAACAGAAAATTATAGTTGAAAATTTTAATTTAATTAAGTTTAATTACAATAACGAAGTAGTAACTGATCCTACATAGGCATTTTGTGTCATCTCCGTCCACGGGGAATCCTTATATTTAACCAGTACCAGCTCTAAAAGAATATTACAATCGGTGAAATAGGTGTTACGCGTTTTGTAGTACTGATATCTGTTGTTCAAAATATTTTATGCCAATGTCAATAGGTATAACATTGTCATACCAGGAGAGGGCTACGGGAACCCGCTGGATGCGTATCGCATGGGACCGGTCAATGTGGCGACACTTGGGGGAGGTATGTCCAGCAGTGGACGTCTTTCGGCTGAAATGATGATGATGATGGCATCAAAATAGCCCAGTGCTATCGGACTAATACTCCAGAATGGTGGCATAGCACCTCGATTAATCTAACAGTATTGTATTGTACAACGGGCTGGTATCCGCAACTCCACGTCAAAGCCCGTATTTTGCGTATGGGCTATAATCCATTGCACCACGTGGGCCCAGTGCGGGTTGGTAGATGTCACATGTCTTCGAATTTTTGGTTCTTAGGACATGCCGGTTTCCTCACGATGTTTTCCTTCACCGTTTTTGAGAGCAGTGGTGATGAAATAAATTACACAAAGTAATGCGCCTGCCTGGGTTCGAACCCACGACTTACTGTTCGTAAGTCGGGGCCGCTACCACTGGGCCACCGCTGCCCTCAATTAATCCAACAGTAATTTAAATGTCAAGTACTAGGCGCACATATCATCGAGGCACACCACACATCGTAATTATTATGTAGGCTATGTAATTAATGTCAATGACTGCGCGTAGAGACTGCGACCGTTGCACCACATCTGTGCAGTATTATTAGATGTGAATATACAAGGTGAGTCTTTTAAAAAAATTTATATTTTGAACTTTCTTCGAGTTTAAGATCCTAAAACGAATAAAATATGACTGTGTATAACGACAACAACATCAATTTGTTTCAAGCTACAATGGCCCATAGATATACAACCTTATAAACTAACATATTTATAGTAAATGCAAAACTTGTGTAAAACACACTCACTCACTTACTTACACTTACACTCACTCAAACTTGTCACTTAGTCAAACTTCACTTGTGTAGGCTGTCCAGTGGTACTTGTCCGCGGAAGCGACGAACACCACGTCCTGCGGCTAAAAGTCTTCCTCCATCACCATGGGCAGGTAACAATTCGGTACTCACACCACGAACGCCTTGAAGTTGACGTTGCGGCGCGACTCCAGTAACTGCACCCTCGGTGTGTACCTCGTCTTTAGGCGCACGTCCTCCACGATGTTCTCCGCTTTAGTGGTGTAAGCGGGAAATGGAGACCGGTGTATTCGGTTTGGCAGCATACAGGCTCACCTTAGGGTCCACGGGAGCCTTGCAGCTGTTTACCAGTAATTGTTAACTATTACATAATTGTACATTAAAGTAGGTTTCCGTGTCTGTCTGTGTGGGCACGCTGTCATCGAAGCTGCGTAAATGTATTTTGATACGATATTCATTTTTAATTAAACTGATATGTACGCCAACACTATCATTAGCACTTAAAACAGGATTGTTTTAAAATTAGATTATTTATATTTGATCCTAGACCATGACGCTTGCAACAGTGCCGAAATATCGTTATATTCTGTTTTAAGTGCTAACGGAAGATTTCGATGCGGTTTTAACGTCCACGATATAACGATTTGAAACCACGTTATCTTCAGAAATTAAGCAAGTAACACTCTAAAATCTGTTATAACCGGTTCAACAACAAGGACTCTAGCAAATAAAATAGACTATAGTGGCCATAACTCAACAAAAGTCTACATAAATTCATGTGTCAGACCAGCAAGATGTGTATAATGTTCCATTTTAAAAATAAATCACCCTGTATACACATGACATGGCATGCTGCGGTATGCACTGACGTAGAAGTGACGCACCGCTGTCAGCTGTGATGTGACGGCTCGCTGACATATGCGTCTGATTAGATACATACTTAGTAAGTAGATTTTCACCCTATTTGTGATTAATACAGCGTATCTTTTTGAGTTAAATATAACTTGCACTGGGGACGCACTGACGTGAATGCGATGTATCGCTTCGATAAAATATAGTTCGAAGGACAGGTCCACTTAAATCTGTGTAGTTCTTTCTTCATCTCAGACACTTATAATCTGCATAGTCCTCATGGAAATTAAGCAAGACTTTCAGGACTTTAAAAGAGACCTCTGAGCTTGTTTCGGCTGTTTCTTCTCAGAGTAGTCAGGCGCGAAACACTGGCCCCATCTAGTTTAAAAGAAAAATGACGAGTAAAAGTGTTTGTGAAAACCTACATGCTGAATAAAGCACTTACTATAGATAGAATATTAATAATACATTGCATAATTTGACGATCAATAGAATATTTTTTAAACTCATTCGTCATCATTGGCGACACCTTCGGGGCTATACGATCCTAGTACCTATTGTATAATTCATTAA
The DNA here is from genome assembly GCA_950022955.1 of Xestia ashworthii. Lineage (NCBI taxonomy): Eukaryota > Metazoa > Arthropoda > Insecta > Lepidoptera > Noctuidae > Xestia > Xestia ashworthii. The sequence continues at coordinate 17,022,763 of OX465560.1, read as the reverse complement.
TTATGTTTTTACTCTAAAACCTCATTAGTCGCCAATTTCAGATTAATAATTATTTAACCAAAGGTCGCAAGCACCTCTGCTGAGCATACGAGGTCCGGAGTTCGATTCCCGGGTCGGGCAAAGTGTAATTCGGTTTTGTGGGTTTTATTATCAGGAATTTCTCAGAAGCAGTCACAGAGTTTGTAATTGTGCCACGTTTAATGGCAATAGGCTCGCCACCTACATAACTGGCGAAATTCGAGAACACTATTAGGTATAGCTCTGCCTAACTCTTCGTAGATTATAGGCGTGATGTTACGGCAATTTTTTTCTTGACTGTTGGGCGAGGTTGAACAAAATGATTTTTTCAGTGGCAATCCGATATTTTGTCTAATTGCAAGATATTAAGTCGGTAAGTTTGCCCCCCTGTAACATGGTACTTAAATAAAGGGTGTAAAACACCTCTTAACGAAACCGAAAGGCACTTGTTTTTCCCGTCATTGTTATCATTTTTTAACCGACTTCCAAAAAGGAGGAGGTTCTCTATTCGACTGTATGTATTTTTTTTTTTTTTTTTTTTTTTTTATGTATGTTACCCGATTACTCGAAGACGCCTAAACCGATTTGAAAAAATCTTTTTTTGTTTGAAAGGGTATACTTCCAAGTTGGTCCCATAGTCGCCAAGTCGGGATCTGATGATGGAATCTTGGCGAAATCGAGGGAACTCTTCAAATTTTATAGGATAACGTACAGCAATTTTTATATTTTCTACAACAAGTGAAGCATTTGCGTTTGATAAGAACCATTCTACCATCAGATCTGATGATGAAGCCAAGAGTCACGGAACTCCATAATGAGACAATGTATCCTAGTCGTGTTTGGGCTTGTTGTAATTGTAACGGTATGCACTTTCCATGTGAACCACTAAAAAGTGAAAAATAAAAACTTTTTTGCAAAAAGTAAAACCGACTTCAAAAAGAAAAAGTGAAAAATAACTTTAGCTTCTGAAGTCGGTGACAAAAAAATTAAATCAATCATACAAACGTCACCGACTTCAGAAGCTAAAGTTATTTTTCACTTTTTCTTTTTGAAGTCGGTTTTACTTTTTGCAAAAAAGTTTTTATTTGTTCTACACCATACCTTCTAGGTACGGAGATATTGGGGATCAAAGTTCCAACTTTTTGACAAGTTTTTTTTTAATACAAGTTTTTACTGTAAGATTTTTACTTTAACCACCTCTATGACGCTCGTACTATTCAATGCATCCATCAGCACAATGTTTTAAGTGCGTTTCGTTGAGTTTTATGACAAAACATGGTTCTTCACTCCAAAAAAAAAGTCGTTTCTCAGCAATAATTTTTGCGTAAAGTTACTTAGTTTGATGTACAGAATGCTTGGTTGACGGCTTCGTGATGAGGTAGTTTACCCTGTATAACTGGCGAAATGAGGATATACCATACGCCCCTGCCAATCCCTTCTGAGACCACAGGAATGATGTAATGTGCTTGTCGCTATATTTGTGTATCAAGTTTTATTGCTGTTTAAGTGTGAGACTAAAAAATTTTTACGACCTATTTTCAGACCTCCCAAATATACACATAAAATTTTATAATAATGGGTCAAGCCGTTCCGGAGGAGTTCGATAACAAACACTGTGACACGAGATTTTTATTTAGATTCTGTGTCGACATAAAATTGTTTGATATTTTTAAAACAAAAATGGTTTTCAGTAAAAATATGTTTGCATTGAACATTGCGTCAATGTGTCGCATATTTAATTTGAAAGTCATTCCCAATAGTGTTGAGCTGAAATATTCTGAAATGAAAAGAGGAAAATGTCATGCCAACTTGTTACTTATTTTATTTTGTTCCTATTCTACTTTCAATTCAGAAAACATTCACAATATTTTGAACAAAAGACCATTAAATTGATTATGTACCTGGCCATGACTTGGTTATTTTTAATGCTCTTTTAAATAAATACACACAAAACATCACGCCTGTAACGCCCAAAAGGTAAGGTTTCTCTAGTTGTGTTTGTGACGCAGTGGGTGCAGATGAAGAGGAGAATAATAAACGTATTATATGCGACTTGTAGTTTATTTTGTGTAGAAAGGGTAAGATAAAAAAAAACCCGTGCGTCGGGTTTTTTAGAACTTTCTTATTACAATAGAATCTAGCTGTGCTAGTTAGAGAAATCCATTGTTACATAGTCAATACTCTGGTACAAGAAACTTAGGAAGTTGTATTCTGTTCAATAATTTTGGTAGGACTGATGATAAAATGGCTGTGCAGTCAATGCGACAAGCCTATTTCAAATTTGAATTTTGAAAGGACTGTTACATTTCTTTCTTTGAGTACCAAGTAAGTACTATGGAGGTTTTTTAGTCGTCGTGGAGGTTTTACGTCCACGAGACTGTAAATGAAACGACATCGTTACATGTTTAAGTCCAATGTCATCCGGGCACAAATAAAAACTCCGGGAAGCTACATCCTTTTAGAAAAATCCAATAACCCTTCACCCGACCCAGAAATCAATCCCAGGACCTCTTGCTCCTACTAAGCACAGCGCTTGTGTCCAATAGACCAAAGAAGTAGAAATCTTAACTTCAAGGTCAAGCGTAAACTCTTTAAAACAGATGTCATTTGTTTCACCAGTCGACAGCAGGAATCTATACATATAGAGGGAATGATTCCTACAAAGGATCTTTTAATTAATCTAAATACGATACCTGGCTTCCCCACCAATGGTCAAGGAAAAGATCGTGAGGGAACTTTCTTTACCATTTTGTGGCGTTCAACCAAAAAACTAAATTTCGTCTCTGATAAATTCTTGATAAATAAAACTAGTTTCTTTGTTACAGAAGAGATCCTGGGCTCTCGAACTGCGCTATGGATGTCAGCAGACGGACACATGGTGTTATACGCGACCTTCAACGACAGCCTGGTGCATGAACAAAAGTACCCCTGGTATGGAGCAGCACTAGACACCGATGATCCTGCAAAGGTAATCTGAATGTTATGTGTTGTCTGATTAGGTTACTATTTATAAAAAAAAAACAGGCGGGGCAGTCTTTGGAGACGAAGGGAGGAGATAAAACTTTTTTGCAAAAAATAAAACCGACTTCAAAAAGAAAAAGTGAAAAATAACTTTAGCTTCTGAAGTCGGTGACGTTTGTATGATTGATTTAATTTTTTTGTCACCGACTTCAGAAGCTAAAGTTATTTTTCACTTTTTCTTTTTGAAGTCGGTTTTATTTTTTGCAAAAAAGTTTTTATTTTTCACTTTTTAGTGGTTCACATGGAAAGTGCATACCGTTACAATTACAACAAGCCCAAACACGACTAGGATACATTGTCTCATTATGGAGTTCCGTGACTCTTGGCTTCATCATCAGATCTGATGGTAGAATGGTTCTTATCAAACGCAAATGCTTCACTTGTTGTAGAAAATACCAAAATTGCTGTACGTTATCCTATAAAATTTGAAGAGTTCCCTCGATTTCGCCAAGATTCCATCATCAGATCCCGACTTGGCGACTATGGGACCAACTTGGAAGTATACCCTTTCAAACAAAAAAAGAATTTTTCAAATCGGTTTAGGCGTCTTCGAGTAATCGGTGAACATGCATAAAAAAAAATAAAATAAAAAAAAATACATACAGTCGAATAGAGAACCTCCTCCTTTTTGGAAGTCGGTTAAAAAGTGAAAACTAAGTAATCTATATCTGCTTCAGGTTGTGCCCTGCGCACGCCTAAGTGGTGCTACGCCGTAGCGGATCGGCTACGAGTGCTACGAAGCGTTAGGTGACGGTCACGCGAGTTCCATGATTTTTGTTCACCCAAAAAGTGCGCAACGCGCCTAAAGAAGTTTTCACTTCAAAAATATTTTATTAAACTGCCGTGCGGTTGCTAAAACTATTTTCAAAAGACCTTAATCTAATCATGTCTGTCTTCTCTAAACATAAATGCACTTTATGCCACCTTAGACAATTTGGTCAACTGAATGGAATGTGGATTCTCTGCCCGCCTACCGTCTTAGGCCCCACATTTGTCCCGATACTGTGACGTACCCGAGATATTTAGGAGTTACATCACTACGGTGACTTGCATAACTGACTTACTACTTACTGGTTATGTAAACAATTGGAGCTGGGGATCAATTAATCTGTGGTAGCTTAGCATTACTGCAATTTAAGTAAAATAAAGATAAACAAAAACTTTCGATTCCTTGGTGATGGTGTTTTTGGGTTTTTGGGTTTTTTCGGTGATAGTTTACGTGATAATGTACATCATGTATTTTTTTTAGTTTTATCATTCTCTTATTTTAGAAGTTACAGGGGGGGGGGACACATTTTACCACTTTGGAAGTGTCTCTCGCGCAAACTATTCAGTTAAGAAAAAAATGATATTAGAAACCTCAATATCATTTTTAAAGACCTATCCATAGATACCCCACACGTATGGGTTTGATGAAAAAAAAAATGAGTTTCAGTTCTATGTATGGGGAACCCCCTAATTTTTTATTTTCTATTTTTGTGTGAAAATCTTAATGCGGTTCACAGAATACATCTACTTACCAAGTTTCACCCGCATAGTTCTTATAGTTTCGGAAAAAAGTGGCTGTGACATACGGACGGACAGACAGACAGACATGACGAATCTATCAGGGTTCCGTTTTTTGCCATTTGGCAACGGAACCCTAAAAAAGCTTTTTCCATAACATATCCGTCTTAAACTATTCGTTCTCTCCACCCAGACATACCCGGAGATCAGAAGCGTGAGGTACCCAAAGCCAGGGACGAACAACCCGACCGCGACACTGACAGTCGCCGACATTGCGGACCCGAAACACATACGAACAAGACACCTCACACCACCCAAAGTTATACTAGAAGAAGGGTAAGTAAATCAATATTTTTATTAAATGTAGAAAACTTGAAGCTTATTATTTGAGGAGACCATTGGAACGGATCTAATAACGTCGTGCTGAGATCTACGATCTTATTTATCTGAGCTTTTAAGAAGCTCGTGACCACGCACTAACCAGTCGCTTGGGTCGATCTTTAGGTTAAGCCGCACTTTCCTAAGTTGGCCCGTGGAGGTGTTTGGGAAAAGGCTATATAGGCAAATGTTGATGATCTTATCTGGGTCATTGGCCAGTCTTGCTCCACTCACTGCTGATTGTAGGCTCTTTTTGGGTCATGTTTTCTTGTTCCACGCGAGTCTTCACCAGATCTTATGATTGCATTTGTATTAGTAAAAAACTTTTATACGAGTTTAGGGTAACATCAATTACAGTTTGTTGTTCTTGATAGTAAGTGTTGAACTCTTTTGAGAGTTCTTTCAGCTTTGCAATGATTTGCAATGCTATGATCGTCTAATAACAAACAAAAAACAGGCTGCTGAATAACCTAAATCGGAAAAAAATTATGGCTAAACTACGAAGAGGGACCACCTCTATATTCAGCTTACTGAAGGTACCTATGTTATCAAGTATCCGACCAGGGCTACATGAAAGTTACTATAACAACAGCTAAAAACATTTTACTATCCTCGAAAGAACCCTTCATAGTGTTTCAATATACAAAGTCCCATGATAGCCATAAAAAGTGAAGACTCTAAAGCGGACCCGACTGCTTTAAAGCGCTGTAAGCCATAAACCGAGCTAGATAAATGAGTTGAACCCCGTAAAGTATACAAAGTGGGCGGGTATAGTATTACAACTTTAATATTTTAGATCGTGGTTCATTTACATTGTGAGTTTATTGGTGAAAGAACCCGGTCGTGTTATGTTTTATGGTTTACTGGTAGTTTCGTGAAGGTACGTTTTGATTTCTTGTAATTCAAGTAAGTAGTCAGTTATGTTTTCATGTAGGTTGTTCAACAATCCTTAGAAATTGCGTCTATCATTTTCGATAGTTTTTCGAAAGGCAGTCATTCAGAAGTTTTTTTACATTCACATTAATTACTTTTACTTTACATAAATTCACATTAATTACTTTTACTTTCTAGAGTTCCGCTCCAGAAGGGTACCCAACGGACCCTATTACGAAGCCTCCCTTGTCCGTCCGTCCTAGGGCATACGAACCGGTTTTTCCCGGTTCTCAAAAACCCGGGAATGCCGGGATTTTCGCTTTGTGAATAAAACCGGCTCTGCCGTATAAAAAGCCGGGATTTCGGGATTTTGGTATTTTTTAAATCGATCATTATGGATCTGTGAACTTCGCAGATCAGCACGCAACACGTCGTAGGTCAGCAGAAACTTCAAGGGTCAAAAATTTTAAAGGCTCACATAATTTCCTCCATGGAACTTGATGTTCACTTATTTTATTCGTATCAGTTATCGTCTACAAGAAAACAAAGTCTTACATGTAATTGATCATTTTCCTTGACATGATATTCTATAACATGACGTTCTATTACAGTGACTACTACTTCACGAGCGCACAATGGGTGTCCCTGACAGAAGTGTGCGTGGTCTGGTTGACCAGGATGCAGAACCTGTCTGTGGTCTCCGTTTGCAAGAGTCCCATGTGGTACTGTCAAGAGGTAATAAACAGCTTAAGGCGAAAGCGTAGCCCGCAAAATTCAAATTTTCTTCCGTTTTTTTGGAATTTGCAGGCCAGTTGTATGTTGATTAAAATATTGTTCGCGACTGTAAGACAGAATTATAATCATCAAAATCGTCGATACAACCCTCCAAGTTCATAAGGTCTGGGAACGATTTTGACCTTTAGAAAGTCATGCAAAATTTGAATTTCACAGGCTACCCCGGAGCTCCCACCATAAGTTCCTTAAGGATGCTCCATATATAATTTTTGATAGTTTTTTGAAAGACGTCTTTCAGAAATCTTGTAATGAGCACCACATCAGCTGCTAGGGTTCCATTCCCGAGGGTACCCAACGGTACCCTTTTACTAAGTCTCCACTGTCCGTCTGTCTGTCTGTCAGCGGGCTTTATCTGAGCATCCACCTTAAGGCATATGTTTGATTATGTAGTTTGGCAGATCATCACTACATATTATAAAATAAAGTCTCCTGCCGCGTCTGTCTGTCCATATGTATACTTAGATCTTTAAAATTACGCAACGGATTTTAATGCGGGTTTTTTATAGATAGAGTGATTGAAGAGGAAGATTTTTGTATGTAATTTTACGTGGGTGAAGCCGCGGGCATCGGCTAGTATACCAATAATACCTAATTAATTTGCTTTCAAAGTCAGCGTGGATAGATGACTATCCATTACGACAGAATGGTTGGCACAGTGGCTGAGCTATTGACTGCTGCGTGTCGTGGGTTTGATCCCCACACGTAACAAATATTTGTATGACCTAAAGATAGTCGTTCCGGGTCTGGCCTGTTTGTGTATGTGAGTTTAGATGTTTGGAAGCGAACCCACGATACCGAGTTTCCTGCATGCCTCGGAAAGCACGATAAGCCGTTGGTAGCGGCTGTCATTTTTGATCTTTGACAGTCGTAACTGACAGATGTCTTACCAAGGGGTATCGTATTACCGAGAACTAACTGGGATGTGGAGGTCAGATAGGCAGTCGCTCCATGTAAAGTACTGGTATTTGGTATAGACTAGGCAGACGACGAATTACTGCGGTCTCTGCGCAATTTAATATATAACTAATAATGCAACATTTTGTAAAAAAAAACTTTATCAGCTTCAATACTTGTAAGTATTGAAGCTGAAATAATATAAAATTAAATATCTACCAGTTCCAGCTTCGATCAATTATTGATCGAAGAGTTCCAGTAACACTAAAAACTCTTGATAAAACCAGTATCACTGTTTGACTTAATAAAAGAACTGTCTTTAAATGGCTTCGAAGTTTGAAAATATTTCAACCAGAATATTATTGTTGAAATTGGAACAATTCAAAAAGATTCTGTGTTCTATTGTAACTTCATATTTTTACTCGTTTTTTTTTATAAATGGCGTACTAGAATTTTGTTTGGTCGTAGCTTTTCAATGTTAAGGCCTTAACAAAATTTTATGTTAGGTTAGGGAATGTGGATAGGTGGTACGACTCGATTGGCGTAGTGGTAGTGAGGCCGTTCTTAGGGTCCTTTTTTTTTTTTTTTTTTTTAGGATGGGAAATCATCAAATGACTTCTCCCACTCTGGGCGGAGCGGGAGGGAGTGTCAGACTCTTACTGACTAAAACCCATCCATGTTCCTTCCTCGCCCTTTACGTTCCGGGGCCGCGGTATCTCTTTCGAACAGTCCCGCAACCCCGGCAGGCTTCGGCCCTTGCGGGCCCCTCTCTTATGCTGACATCTCTTTGAGGCGCGCGTGGAACACGAACGCGCCGTCGACACGGCCTGTCGTCGTTAGACGGACGGACGGCTAGCTAGCCCATAGCCAACCGTCCACAGGCCCGCATCTACGGTGGCCGGACGTTCTTAGGGTCCTGGGTTCGAATCCCGGTAGGAGCAAATGTTTGTGTGATGAGCATGGACATTTGTTTCCGAGTCATGGATGTTTATATGTATAATATGTATGTATTTACAAACAAAAAAGTGTATATGTAGTATATCAACTGTCTGGTGTCCACGACACAAGCCTTGCTTAGTGTGGCACTAGGTGGCGCTGTGTGTTAATGTACAGCGATGCACGTTTTTTAGGGTTCTGTACGACTGTACCTCAGTCGGCAAAATCGGAACCCTTATAAGACTCTATTACTTTGTTGTTCGTCTGTCCATTTGTCAGTTCGTCTGTCAAGGCTCTTTTTTCAGGAAACCGTCAAAGTATCAAGCTGAAAGTAATACCGAATACTTAAATCTGCTATATCTTGGAGCAGTGAATAAATCTTACTTGTAAGTCAACGCGATCAAAAGATATGACCATTTATGTCGCATATTTTTCGATTTAACAAGGGAATCAAAACCTGGTATTTCTCGTTGATCAAGAATCATGTAGCACATCCCCTGTGTCGGTAACATAATAATAATTTGTCCACTTCTCGATCGGGTTATTTTTTTGTGGCAAGAAGCAATGTCATGCAGAAAAGTATGTTAAGGAAAACGTCTGAAAACTGTAAATATTTAATAACAAAATATCTACAATTTTATACGGAACCCTCGGTGCGCGACTCCAACTCGCACTTGGTAATGCTTTACCAACTGTTTTTGTTTTATTTTTCGTCCCTAACTTTGTGGCTTGGTAATTTTAAATTCTTATTAATGTTTAAGAATGCTAACTTTTCTCGGCTTGACTAAAAAGTCTCGGATTAAATATTCACATGAATTAAGTTTGCTTACTAAAGGACCGTCTCCATGAGCAAGAGAATCGCGGCGATATTATTGTATAGAAATACATACGTGGCACGACAATAATATAAAGGGTGTAAAACATCTCTTCACGAAGCCAAAAGACACTTGTTCTCCCCATCATTGCAATCATTTTTTTGTTCTACACCATACCTGGGAACCTTCTACGGAGATATGGGGGGTCAAAGTTACAACGTTTTGACTAGTTTTTTTTTTTAAATACTTGTTTTTTTTTTGCAAGATTTTGACTTTTAACACCTCCACGACCCCCGTACTATTCAATCCATCCATCAGCACAATGTTTTAAGTGCGTTACATTGAGTTCTACCACAAAACATGATTTATAACGGCAACTCTATTGGTGGCGGTTCGAACTTCGTTTGAAATGCTGTTAGAATAAAGTTCTAATCAGCTTGCACTACAAACTGGTTGTAACGTCAGTCACTGCGGGTCAAATAGTGCGAAATGAGTGGTTTCGATCGATTTACAAAAAAATCGAATGATTGGACTAAAAAAATAAAACACTATGATGCTATAAAGGATGTAAAACACCTCTTAACTAAGCCGAAAGGCATTTGTTCTCCTCGTCATTGCGATTATTTTTTGTTCTCCTGGCCACCTTCTAGTTACGGAGATATAAGGTGTCAAAGTTACATCTTTTTGAGAAGTTTTTTTGTAAATACAAGTCTTTATTGCAATATTATTACTATAAATACCGCCACGAACCCCGTACTATTCAATCCATCCATCAGCACAATGTCTTGACTTTTGAGTGCGTTAGATTGAGTTATATCACAAAACCTGATTTTTCACCCAAAAAAAAAGTTGTTTCCCAGCAATAATTTTTGCGTATAGTTACTTAGTTTGATGTACAGAATGCTTGGTTGACGGCTTCGTGATGATGTGGTTTACATCCTGTAGATATAAGAGAGTATAAAGAAATACGTGACACGACGATAATATCGCCGCGATTCTCTTGCTCGTGGAGACGGCCTCTAAGAGAGTGTAGAGATATGTCACCGTAAAATTGTAAAACCCGTTACATTGTGTAATCCATCTAGCGAGAACTCGTCGTGTACTCGTCGCATAATTTCACAATATTTCTGTTTCATTTCGTTAGATTATAATCTACAGAAAAATAATGCGTCATATTGTTAAAATAACGAACATACCTACTGCTTAGTATGTTCGTTTGACAATCTTTCGAGAGTTTACAATCTCGCTAGTTATATTACAATCTAACGGTTTTTACAATGTGACGCTGACAGATATATGTAGTAGGTACGACGATAATATCGCCGCGATTCTCTCGCTCGTGCAGACGGCCCCTAAGAAAAGATCATTACTTAACTTTGTCTGAAACAAATTTGTTTTATCTTTACTGGTTTCGGCACTATGTTGCAAAATGTAGACTTCCTTTGTTATTTATTCAACGGCAGTTTTTGTTTATTCTAGATATTTTAAATATAACATGAAATAACAAGGCTATTAATTTGGGTGGTTTTCATAGGGATTCCAATTTATATTAGGTACGACAAAAGCAGGAACATACTTCTCCCATTTATTTATTTATTATTTATGCTTCATTGGTGTATAGGTCGCAATGAGGTCCACGGTTCGATTCCCGGGTGAGGCAAATTTATGTTTGGTTTAATCATCAAGAATTTCTCAGTAGCATCTACGGATTTGTGCCAGGTTGATGGCAATAGGCTCACCTCCTATTAAATAGGACTTCAACAAATCTGGCGAAATGTGGGTGTACTATTAAGAATAACTCTACCTAACCCTTCGAGTATACCAGGTGTCATTTTATGTTATGTTATTTATTTAGTTACCCGTTCTACGCTCAGCATTTCATCTATTTCTTCTCAGTTTAACTTCTCCATTCTTCCCCAGGTCTACAGAATATCATCAGGGTTGGATGGCTGGGTAGAGTCAGCCCCCTCCCCCCTCTGGTCAGCCGGTGGCGGGGCCCTGGTGACCCTGGCCCCTGTCCGGGACGGTCCAGCGGGGTTGTTCCGTCATATAGTGCGGACGGAACATAACTCGCATGGGCCCAGGGCGTTGCCGCTGACGCATGGGAGCTTTGATGTCGTTCAGTTGTTGGCTTGGGATCATGCGAATCAGCATATGTGAGTGATTTTATGTGATTAGATACTCATTAATTATTATTCAATCTTAGTACTATAGCTTGTTGCGTATTTCCTAAACTATTTCAAAACATACAAACATTACATTTCCCATTTGCGTCTAATCAGTGAACTGATGCGGATTTGTTTACGGTGCATTCTTAAATAACTATCATTAAAGCTCAAAATAGGTCCATTACATATTTAAGTAAATTAACTACCTAATTTCACACTTAGAATATAGTTTTTTTTTTTTGTAAAAACGTATTTTTTATTTAAAAAAAGTGTAATTGGTCCGGTGTTGTGAGTCGATTGTGACTGTTATGTCTTGTTTCAGATATTACATGGGTATCCCGGAAGGTAAACCAGGGCAGCAACACTTATACAGAGTATCCTCCGAGGCCCCGAGGCCAGGCTCACCGCAAAAACTACCGTACTGTGTCACATGTAACTCACAGGTCAGTTCAATCTCCATGTAGAATCAGGATCACCATTACGATGTCGTATGTGTACCAGGACAACAGAATTAACTAAAAGCTTTCGTTAATTTGTCTGTCTCAGGCCTGCATGTCGTGTGGATAAATCACAAGTCAGTTCAATCAACAATGAAACCATAGTGTTGGCTAAGTGTAATAAAATCGGTTCTCAAAACACTTTGCAAATACTAATATTATATCGAAAATTACTACTAAATCGCTTAATCATTTACATCTGTTGCAATGTGTAGTGGCTAATCGTCAGAATATTGCAAGTACGTCTTTACCAACATCTGTGCTACATCGGTGACACACGGAGTCAGGATATGATATTGCGTGCACTTATACTTCTATCTATAGATGATGATGTATGATGGCCTAGTAGAAATGTAACTGTAGTACCAGAAAAACTAAAAACATGCTTTCTCTCATTCTTTGTAGCAAACACTTTCCTTAATTAATTTGATTTGTCATGGAATGCATAAAAATAACTAGTCCGCCATCTTTGGAAGTCCGCCATATTGCATTTTGAAATCAAAATCAAAATCAAAATCAAAGCATTTATTTCAAGTAGGCCAATAACAGGCACTTTTGAATTGTCGAAACAAAGATGAAAATTAAATGTAGCTACAGTCCCAGTCACAAGACATAAAAACTGTGAAAGTACTGTAGTTGCCCATTCCCTAGCGTAGATCTCTATGGAGAAGAACGGGCAAGAAACTCCATGGACACTCTTTTAAATCAAAAAATTGTTACAAAATCTTGGTTACATCACTCATGTTGAGATGTTATATTATGTGAGAACAATGTAGCAAGATGTGCACGTTAAAAGTGTCCATAGCAAAACAAAACAAAATACAACTCAAAAACAAAATAATTAATTCAAATAAACCATGGCGACTAAGAGATGACCAGTCACAACTGACAGCGCCCGTTCACGCACATGACGCATGGATCAGCACCATTCAGCTCAACCATTTTGAAGGGAACTAAATGGTCCGACACACGCGCCATGATCAGCGAGACATTTGAGTGAGCATGACATACTCTCAACCGCCAGGGCACATTCAAGTCAAAAACTAAAGTAGGTTTCCAGTGAATGATAGCTTTCTAGTACATAGTACTCACACAATATGGGCTATGCGTTTATATAATACTAAATAGATTGAATCTATACAATGCAAAGATAGTTGTACAATCTTCAGCAGCTCCAACCGCTCCGCTTCCGCTCAACTTGTAATATGCTTGCTTAGATAGTGTGCGTTTAATGCATGTTTTAAATTTAGTCTCATTCAGTTCAAGAATACTTTGTGGAATTTTATTATAGCATCTCAAACAGTACCCCATGAAAGATGAGTCTACTTTAGCGAGTCTAAAGCCTGGCTGAACTAGTTGGTCCCTATTTCTAGTACTGTAATTGTGTCTGTCGCCTCTTTTACCGAAAAGATGCAGATTTTTTCTAACGTACATTATGTTTTCGTAGATGTATTGGCAATGAACCGTCATGATGCCAATATCCTTAAAAAGTTCCCTTAGAGAATCGCGCCTACGAAGATTGTATATGGCTCTGATGGCTCTTTTCTGCAGAATAAATATAGACTCAATATCAGCAGCCCGTCCCCATAGCAAAATACCGTAAGACATTATACTATGGAAGTAACTAAAATAGACCAGTCTAGCGGTATCTACATCAGTGAATTGACGGATTTTTCTAATGGCATATGCTGCTGAACTTAAGCGCCCCGCAAGAGATGTTAAATGAGAACCCCATTGTAGCCTTGAATCAAGCGTAAGCCCCAGGAAAACCGTTTTATCTACGAATTCGAGTTTCTCTTTATTCAATATTATCTCACAATCACTACTTTTAACATTCGGTAATGAAAATCTTATGCATTTAGTTTTTTTTTCATTCAATACCAAATTGTTTGCTGTGAACCAATTTTGGACCTGAAGTAGGGCATCATTCACGTCATCTAGATTTTGGGCCCGTCTATTTATCTTAAAAATTAGAGAAGTGTCATCAGCAAACAACACCATATTTTGAGGTTGGTGTTTCAACAAATAGGGTAGATCATTTATATATACTAAAAAAAGGAAAGGACCCAATATTGAGCCTTGCGGAACCCCCATTTTTACATTCAAACCCTGTGAATTAACACCATTTATTTGAACATGTTGTTTTCTATCGCTCAAATAAGATTTTAGCAGGCTAAGTGCAAGTTTACCCAGTCCGTAATGCTCCAGTTTCAAAAGTAATGTGTCGTGATTTACGCAATCAAAAGCTTTGGAGAGATCACAGAAAATTCCTATTGCGTCTTGGGACTCTTCCCACGCAGCAAATATGTGCTTTAATAGGGTTACACCGGCGTCAGTTGTACAACGTCCCTTGGTGAAACCATACTGTTGATCATGTAAGATTCTGTTGGTGCTAAAATGACAGAGCATTTGATTAAGCATTACTTTTTCAAAAACCTTGCTAAAAACTGGTAACACGGATACGGGTCTATAATTATTGGAATCTTTACTGTCCCCGGATTTGAAAAGAGGTATGACTTTACTGTATTTCATTAAATCCGGGAAAACTCCTTGGTCTACACATAAATTAAAAATTAAAGCTAAGTACGGGGCTATGGTCTCAAGTATAGATGTACAAACTTTGATAGACATTCCCCATAAATCTTCGGTCAGTTTGATTTTAATTTGCCGGAAAGCTTTAATAACTGTCATAGGGTTAATGTGTTTAAATTTAAATTCAGCCAGGCAGCCAGACACATTCGCCTTTAATAAGCCAATTGAGGCTTCAGGTGAGGAATTAAGAGCCTCCGTAGTTTTTATTGGTATTTCGGTAAAAAAATTAACAAATTCTTGAGCTACTTCCTGATCAGAGCTTTTAGGACCACATGCTGTATCTAATGTAAAGCTATTCTTACGCACTTAACTAACCATGTGTCATCCAAACTAAACATGTGTGCAAAGGGCTATGGGCACAAATATATGGACTCTGGTCCTGGACCCAATAGATATAAATAGTATATCGTTAGAAAGGTATATTTTCAAATTAGAGCACGAATAGGTATGGCGCTTGACCTAATATGTTGTCCGATCGGAGTACGCGTACTGGAATATTAAATCATTTTGTGATTATCTCTAAGTATTTTTGATACACTTTTCAAACTGCATAACCTATTATAATGATTAAGATCTTAAATTAATAGTATAAATCTTTTCAGTGTTAAAGGGTACATAAAATGTAGACATTTTTTTTTCGATGTGAAATCATCAAATTACCCCTCCCGAGCGGAAGGTAGTGATTTTACGAACTAAAACCCATCCATGTTCCTTCTTAGCCCAGGCCACGGTATCTCTATCGAACAATCCCGCAGCCCCGGCAGGCATCGGCCCTTGCGGACCCCTTTCTTTTAGCTGACATCTCTTTGAGGCGCGCTTGGAACACGAACGCGTTAGTACTGTGTAATACGATACCCCTTGGTAAGACTAGTTGTCAGACTTTTTGGGCCACCTGTAACGACTGTCAAAGATCTACAAATGACGGCCGGGACCAACAGCTTAACGTGCTTTCCGAGGCACGGAGAAAACTCGGTATGTAAGGCTCGGTATGTAATCCATCCACAAACCAACCTAGGCAAGCACGGCTTGACCTAAAGATCGACCCGAGCTGCTGTTATTATTTAGTTAAAAGCTAAACTAAACATTCCAGCTTAGTAATCACTACACAATACGCATTTTCTTGATTTTTGGCGTACTATCCGATATACTGAAAACACACATTTTATAAGCCGATATCTCGATTCGGACAACAAATCCAAATGTAACCCAATAATAACTTTTTCATCCTGTTGAAAAGACCTATCCATCGATGTACGATTCAAGTCCATTGGTCATAAGGACCAAAACGCCCGAACCCCTTTCAACATAATCGGGAACCGGGAAGTGGGCCAAATATGACTTCTAATATTTTTTACGTAGTAAAAGGTGAAGCTAATAAAATCGTGTAAACATAAATATTCTTTTAATGTAGGTAAATAAGCCACAACACTCATATTAGTATTCAATGTCTTATTAGAGCTAATAAAGATCTAAGTTAACAGATTCCGGAAATAAATACTTAGATTTCCTTTCTTGACGATCATTTCCTAAGATAATAGTTGAAATAATATTCACAGGATCGTTTTCTCCTTTTTCTGGTCAATAGGCACTTGGACTGTAGTAAGTTGAAGGGTAATATGAACACAAGTATCATGAGTACACACTTGATGTTCGAGGAAGCGGCTTATATTGAAAAATATTTGCTTCACTGGTTTCTGATATTGATAAAACTGTAGATTTAGTATTGCAGTACCTAGTAGAGTGTTATTTGTGAAGACCACCTTAGAAGTACTAGAGAAGAGGTCTACATAAATATCGCTGGACATTAACACACAGCGCCATCTAGTGCCACACTAAGCAAGTGTCGTGGACACCAGATAGTTGATATACTACATATAT
Organism: Xestia ashworthii; assembly: GCA_950022955.1. Classification (NCBI taxonomy): domain Eukaryota; kingdom Metazoa; phylum Arthropoda; class Insecta; order Lepidoptera; family Noctuidae; genus Xestia; species Xestia ashworthii. Next base: position 17,006,392 of record OX465560.1, on the reverse strand, counting down.
ACTTTTTTGTTTGTTAATACATACTTATTATACATATAAACATCCATGAATCGGAAACAAATGTCCATGCTCATCACACAAACATTTGCTCCCACCGGGATTCGAACCCAGGACCCTAAGAACGTAAGACAGCCTCACTACCACTACGCCATTCGGGTCGTCAAATATAAGTATGTATGCCACCAGTTTATTATTGCCATGGGCATACCAGATATTCCAAGTTTGTTGTTAAATCTTTAGTTTATATCTCTAACACTTCAACCAACCTGTTTAGAAACTAAAATAAAACCAATTTTGACATATCGATGCGTTTTTTGACAAGCTGCCTCGCCATCTTGAACTGCACACTCAAAGTGGCCGTAATACACATTTATATGAATATACCTTTTTCAAATGTCCATAGCCTACAATCAGCAGAACAGCCCGCTTATTCATCACCCAACAGCATTAAACAATGAATAGTCGTAGACACATCGAAATAGGCATCTAAATAATGAGGACTACAGTAATTTAATAGCTAAATGCACATTGAGACAGCCTTGTTTCTTTAAATCATTATCTTGTACGGTTTATATCGTTGTGTTTCTCCCCCAGCCATCCCCGTCAATAAACCTGGAGTACTACGGCAACCTTGCGTCGTCTGGTGACAGCACGTGGGGAGACAGCGACTGGGATGAAGAGCTCCCAGCAACTTCGCCCTCGCCCAGCAAGAAGAAGAAGAAGAAGTACCCTGGTAAGAGGACATTCTGTTACCTTAATACTGAAGCATCGGATGGCAAAGATTGCGTCAAGTAACGTCATCAGACCTAAACTTAATGGAAATGGGCTGTTGAACACAAGGCACTTCTTGGCGTCTGTCGTTGACTCGTTGCTGTGCATGAAGGGTTCTGTGTGTTCGTTGTCTTTGAATTTATTTTTAATTATTTTTTGTTATATTAGAAATACTCTTTATGCATGACGGCGGTATCAAAAAATTACAAATATTTTTAGTACATCAGTTAGATTATTGATAAATAGTGGACACGTATTTTTTGTTTTTGTAAATCAATAAATAATGACAATAATAATACGCATCAAAACTTGGGAGAGGGGGCTCGTGACGTCAGAACTAGCTAAAAATTATACCTAGGCGTGAAGTATTGGGTAAAAGCGTCATATCTTCGTGAATTTTTATTTATGTAACAAATGAAAAAATAACGGACTAATTACATTTTTTTTTTGTAGTCTACCGTATTTCAACTGTCTACTTATAACGGATCTTGAGATGTAGCCTACTGACAGATAGACGGACGGAAGGGCAGCAGAGGCTTAGTGTTTAGGGTTCCGTAACCTCGGGTACGGAACCCTTAAAAGGTTCCAAAAAAGTCTAAAGATTTTTCCGAAGGTGGCTTCAACCGCAGCGGCAATGCAAAAATTGCAAATACACATCGTACACAGAAGCGTTTTCATAAACTGACGTAGAAGTCGTGTAGGTGGGGTTTATCTTCAGAGATTGGGCAACTTTGCTTCCAAGTAAAGTATTTATGATAGTTAGATATAGTATGATAATAGTTAGATAAAGTATTTATGTCGATGCGAACACCAGGCCAACGAAACCAGGGCCGTCCCAAAGTTCGTTGGGTTGACGATATCGACAAAGTCGCGGGAACACAGAGACAGCTAAGGAATACACAGAACCAGGAAGTGTGGAATAAAGGGGAGGTCTCTACCTAGCAGTGGGTGGATTCCGAGCTGATATGATGATGATGAACACCATACAAGAGTCCATTTACTTTCTCCCACCTTCCCTCAGATGGTGTGCCTCAGAACCTGCCGTGCCTGTACCACGAGGCGCACTTCAGCCCCTCGTCGGCCTACTTCGTGCTGGAGTGCCTCGGGCCTGGAGTGCCCACCTTCAGCCTGCATCGGACTGCGCTGCCTGATCCCAGGCTGGTGGCGCATTTGGAGAATAATACTATTGTTAAGGTAATAAAGTCGTTATTCCTTTTACTCTTCATTAGATACGAAGACCCAATCAATGCAATATTTTGTTGGAGTTTTATTTTTACGTAAGATTCGCGGCCCGATAAGTAAATAGGTCAGGTTTTGGTATGGAAATTCGATTACTCCATACTAAACATTAAGGAATAATATGTTTTAGTTTAAAATTTTTGATTGCTACTGTAGTTAGCGGTGTCAATCGAAGTATGAAAAGAGATGTTACGATGCTCGTCGGGGTTGCTCACTCGCTCGCATTGTCCAGTTGCAAAATATAAAAATCAAAGTATATATTTCAGCCATCTGAAGCAAAAAGTTCTTTCAGCCATCGATCCGTGATAAAAGCAAAGATTATCCCGGATAATAGCAGGATAGGATTATCTTCTTGGTCGATTCCTACCGTTTCAACTTTATGTATTCCCAAATAAATTTTCCACAGAAATAACTCCGAGCCTGTTTACTTATTGTTAAAATTTTATTCGTCTGCTTTTTTTGAGTAAAGTTATGGCTTTTTAAGGGCTAGGTTATAAAATGTTGAGCAAACATGTTTAATAAAGTGCGTGACGCGGTTTTATGTCCATGAATGTTTAAAAAGTAGGCTATAAACTTAATGGTGTTTAAACACTGTACATTAAAGCGTCTGGCGGAAAGTTTTTTTAACATAACATCACGCCCGTGATAGTAACTTATAGTACTGTCGAGGCCTTTAATTGATAAGCCACATTCACTACTTTCCAATTTTGCAGTTTTATATATTCACGAGTACAAATGTTACCGACTAAACCCGATTTTTATTACACGGCTAAAATACGAATAGTGGCAAGTGGCTGCTAAAATAAAGTCCCCGACTGTACATCTAAATTACCGGTCAAAAGTTTCACCGGATTCAGCTGAACACTAGTATTTTACATGGAGCAACTGCCTATCTGACCTCCACAACCTAGTAAGAACCGGGTAATGCAATACCCTTGGTAAGACTAGTTGTTACAATTTCGACCCACTGAGCCTGTAACGACTGTCAAAGATCTATAATGGACAACCGAGACCAAAGGTTTAACGTCCTTTTTGAGGCACGTAGGTAACTCTCAACGCTCGGATGGCCGATGGGGCCGAAAAGTCCTGAAGTGGCGAGCCCGAACCGGAAGACGATGCGTTGGAAGACCTCCCACTAGGTGGACCGATTACCTGGTGAAGGTTGCGGGAATCCGTTGGATGCGAGTCGCGCGGGACTGGTCAATGTGGCGACACTTGGGGGAGGTCTATGTCCAGCAGTGGACGTCTTTCGGCTGAGATGATGATGATGATGATGATGAGGTAACTCAGTAGTCTTTATGTTACCTAGGCAAGTGCGGGTTAACGGTAAGATCCATCCGAGCGGCTTTTATAATATAGCCAAGAGCTCATACCGAAACACTTTTTTTCATAAACACAACGTTATTCAACCAGAAACAAAGATAACAACACTAACGACTCTTGTACAATATCTTCTTATCATTAGCTCATTATCTTTTCCCAAATATTTCCTCAATTACAACAGACCATCCGTAAAACCCTAGTTTCTCACCACATTGTACGAATTGTATGTGAGTTAAGATTCCATTCATCACTACGCAAAAACAAGGTTAAGACTCCACTGTAGGAAAAGCGGAATTATATAGCTTACCGTCATTAAAATGGGATTGAAATCTCGACAATATCTTGGCGCATTTTTGGATAATGATTTTCGAGGGATTTTGTTTATCCGTTAAGATTAACATTGAGACATTAAATAAGCAGGGAAAGATTATTCTTATACATAGTCGCTGACTTTTGCCGATTTTGTAACGATAAGGTTTTTTGCCGAGGTTTCCTTATGGCAAGATTTATTCCTACTTATGGGGTGGGTGTACCAAGGTCTGCCGGAGTTGCGGGCCTGTTCGGAAGAGATACCGCGGCCCAGGAACATAAAGGGCGAGGAAGGAACGGAACATCAGTCTGACAGTCCCTCCCGCTCCGCCCAGAGTGGGAGAAGTTATTTAATGATTTCCCAGCCCAAAAAAAAAAAAAGGCGTGTACCAAGGTCCTTAAACGAAGCCGAAAGGCACTTATTGTCCCCATCATTGCGATATTTTTTTGTTTTAGCTAGACCATACCTGAGACCTTCCAGTTACAGAGATGTTGGGGGTCAAAGTTCCAAATTTTTGACAAGACTTTTTAAAAAATAAATGTAAGATTTTTACTTTAAACACCTCGACGACCCCAGTACTATTCAATCCATTCATCAGCACAATGTTTTAAGCGCGTTACATTGAGTTCGACCACAAAACATGTTTTATTCACTTAAAAAAAAAGTCGTTTCCCAGTAATAATAATAATGTTTTGCAGTAAAACTCAATGTAACAAACTTAAAACATTGTGCTGATGGATGGATTGAATAGTACGAAAAATCTTACAATTAAACTAAGTAGTATTTGAAAAAATCCCTCCGGCAAGCCGCAGGAGGAGGTAGATTTCGGAGAAGGATTCACTCATATTTACATTTGTAAATTTATATTCTTTTATTCAGGGTGATCATTAAGGGGGCCATAGTTTCATTATTTTTGCGATAGAACGGACCGTTTTCGAGATATAAGCAAATTAAGAATAAGAACCAGCAATGACTTCACATGACAGTTGGCTTGGTGCGATTTTTGATGTCGCTTCACGCTAGGATCCACAAAAAAAAATTGACATGTTTTTGTAAAAATGTCAATGTATTCATTTGCATATTAATCAGCAATCAATTATTGTGCACATTTATTACACGCCAAAAGTATGTGAATATGCAAAAATAAAATTACATTCATGTAAAAACATGTACGAAATACACTTCTACTGTCAACGGCACGTGAAATGTCAACTTTGACGTCTACCATGGCAAATGGCGTCCTTTTTTCCAATTAGTATAGAAATTTTACCGACTATTGAAAATTTGTATAAAGAGTTGTACTTATGTGTACAATCTACAAAAAACACATGATTTCAAAATCGTCCTGTAATCGAATGTTTACCCTTTTTAAATCCTCTCATAAGGGCTACCGCACACTACAGACAAGACAGACTTTCGCTATACAAAATATATGAAGATGCGCACACTTGAGACAAAACGTCTTGCAGACAAAACTGTCTCATACCTACAAAAACTGCACAGCGACAAGTCTGACTACCTATTGTCGGCTTCCCTTTTGGATGTACGCGGGCGCGCACATCTACGACAAAACAGTCTAGCGATAGGGCATCGAAAAGTGGCTATTATCAAACCCGGGTTTTCGGTTTCGGGTTTTTTTGTCTAAAACCGGGTACCCGAGTTTTTCGTTTTTTTTTGTCATCAAATGATAAGATGTTTATTTTGCAAAGGGGTTTTTTAATTTAATCCGCTGGATGCGAGTCGCATGGGACCGGTCAATGTGGTAACACTTGAGGGAGGCCTATATCCTCAAATGGACGTCTTTCGGCTGAAATGATGATGATGAATGCAATAAATGAAACAAATCAAAACTCAACTTACATTTCTTATAATTGACCCCTTATTTACATCGTTGAATAGTTTTTACTCTCGGTGATGATAATAATTTTCGATTAAAAATGTTTCGTTTTACCATTATTGTAAAAAAAGTAGTTTATTTAATATGACTTTTTACTTTATATTGAAAAAAAAATAAAGTAAATAATATAGTACCGAAAGTATACCGAAAGACCCGGTACCAGATTGTTAAAAAAATACCCGGGATTTTCGGTACCGGAATTTCCCGGGAGCATGCCCTATAGTAGACCAAACAGTTTCGTCTCAGGTGTGCGATGTGCCCAAGACAAAACAGTTTTGAGACAGACTTGTCTTTATGAGGCAAGTCTGTCTCAAGACAGTCTTGTCTGTAGTGTGCGGTAGCCCTAAGAGTTTAGCATGGAAACGCCCTCAATTTTTTTATTAGAATTTTTTATTTCGAAAACTATAAGTTCTATCGCTAAACTTCAAAGATAACAATTATAGAATAAACAATTTGCTTTCAAACAAAAATATTTCCGACGCTCAAAATGTTTACTGTTTCGGTGATATGATTTTTTTTCGCAAAAATTTTAGAAATATCAACCTCCTCCCCAATTTAGGGGTTGCATCAAAAAATTTTTAATTTAAAGTTGTCCGTATTCTTACTCAAAATGATAAAAACGTAAAACGGTTCAAAAATTTTCCATAGGAAAAAAGTTATGCCCAAAATTTTGAAAAACCGCCCCCCGCCGCCCCCCATGAACGAATTCCGCCCATTCACGAACTTAGCCTAAGTTTTGACTTTTTCGATTTTTTGGCCAAGTTTGAAAGCAATCAGTTCATGGTTGCGACCTGTAGAGTGTGGCTAAATTTTGCTTGTCACCCATATATATACGTATACATATATGTATATGCCCGTAGGTGAGAGACCAATAGGCAGATTTTTTTTTTAAAAAAAAGGAAATCTACCTAAAAAATCTTGTCATAAAGTAGGAACTTTGACCCCCAATATTTCCGTAACTAGAAGGTTCCCAGGTATTGTGTGAACAAAAAAATGATCACAATGACGGGGAGAACAAGTGCCTTTCGACTTTGTTATGAGGTGTTTTACAACCATTATAGGTTCATGTTTTAACGTTGTAATATAGCATCCTAACCTTTGATACTAATCGGCTAACCTAACCATTTCTTTACAACAGGAGAGACTAGCAGCCATAGCTTTGCCGACGCCCCGTACGTTCTCGGTGCAGCTGTCCAGCGGTCACGCAGCCAGGGTTCGGTTGCTTCTCCCACCGGGGCTTCGAGAAGACGAGGTTACGAAGTACCCTCTTGTGCTGAAAGTGTGAGTGCTAATACTTTATTACAAGCTTTTATTACCTATCCTTGTACAGCGAGGTGTAAGACAGGGAGACGTCATATCTCCGAAACTGTTCACCGCTGCACTGGAGGATGTCTTCAAGGTTCTGGACTGGAGAGGGCTAGGCATCAACGTCAATGGCGAGTACATCACTCACCTTCGGTTTACCGACGATATTGTGGTCATGGCTGAGACCATGGAGGACCTCAGTACAATGCTCGATGACCTCAGTAGAGCTTCCGAAAGAGTGGGTTTAAAAATGAACAAGGACAAGACGAAGGTCATGTTGAATGCCCATGTCACACCCATTCCTGTAAAAATCGGAGACTCTACACTCGAAGTTGTGGACGATTATGTGTACCTGGTCCAGGTCTAACTTCAAGAAAGAGGTCAATCGTCGAATCCGACTCGGCTGGGCAGCGTTCAGGAAGCTGCGCGGTATCTTCTCGTCTAACTTATCACAGTGTCTCAAGACAAAAGTCTATGACTAGTGTGCGTTGCCGGTTATTACATACGGGACCGAAACGTGGTCGCTCACAATGGGCCTTATCGAAAGGCAATGGACAGGGCTATGCTCGGAGTTTCCTTGCGTGATCGAATCAGAAATGAAGACATCCGCAAGAGAACAAAGGTCACCGGACGTAGCCCGAAGAATTGCCAAACTTAAGTGGTGAATGGCCGATGGGGCCGAAAAGTTCTGGAGTGGCGACCGCGAACCGGAAGACGATGCGTTGGAAGACCTCCCACTAGGTGGACCGATGACCTGGTGAAGGTTGCAGGAATCCGTTGGATGCGAGTCGTATGGGACCGGTCAATGTGGCGACACTTGGGGGAGGACTATGTCCAGCAGTGGACGTCTTTCGGCTGAAATGATCATGGAGCTTTTATTTAACTTGCAATGTTTGTATGTTTGTTTAGGTCAAATCTTGCCACTTAATTTTCAAAAATTAGTCGCCAAATGGTTGAGCTGAAATTTTGCATACGCGTTTAGTTTAGATCACAATCCATGGTTAGTTAAGTGACGCCATTCTAAATTCAATATGGCGGACTCCAAAAGATGGCGGACTAAAACATCAAAAGAAATAGTACCGGTAAGTACAAAGAAATAAAAAAGCAACCCAAATAAAAGACACAAATTGGGTCAATGGTGTGATGGTGTGACTACGGATCAGGTTGAATTGTCCGTGGTCATACTAGTGTAACTGCGGATCAGCCGTTGCCACACCAGTGTGACCACGGATCAGGTTAAATTATCCGTAGTCATACCAGTGTGACTATGGATCAGCCGTAGTCATACCAGTGTGACTACGGATAAATAAAATTAACCATAGTCACACTGGTGTGGCAAGTTGGTGTGACTATGGGTCGGTCGCGGTTATTTCGCGTTATCATATGGGTATCAATTGAATTTTTATAGTGTATTGTGACTGTGTTTTGATTGTATATGTATTTGTATTGAAGTATTTTATGTTACGATTTTATGTTTTAATGTTTTAATTTTATCTTAGACTAATTTTAATGTTGTAATTTCTATTTCATCTTATTTTTTTTTATTTTTTTTTTTAATCTGATTTTATGGTAATTTATTTTAGTTTTTTTGATTCTAATGTTTATTTATTTAATTATTAATAATTTTGTTTATGTTAATTTTGCTGTTTATGGATCATGTTATCTGAATTAAATGAATATTATTATTATTATTAAAAGAAATTGCTGAGATGAATCCGAAAAACAATGACGTCACACCTATATTTAAAAGCTTATTTAAAAAAAGGTACTTTTACTATAAGTTTGTTGATTTCGTACGTTCGGGATTTATGAACGGTGGCAGGCATTAGTAGGTAGTATGACACCTGCTTTTGATTATGAATCAGTCAAAAAACGCAATACTACGTTCAGAATGTTCAGATTTGAATCTCCGAATCTGATTTCGAATTCAGAAACTCAAGAGAAGAAGAATAGTAATCTTCGCTTCCAAAAAAAAAACAATTTTAACAATAAATTACTTTGACATAGACAACCTCATTTATGAATATGAATGGTTTATGATAGTACCTACCATACTTAAATTGTCCAATGTCCATGTGTTTTTACGGCATTCAGAGTATTTATTCATTTTTAGGGTTCTGTAGCCAAATGAAAAAAACGGAATCCTTATAGATTCGTCATGTCTGTCTGTCTGTCTGTCTGTCTGTCTGTCTGTCGGTCTGTCTGTCTGTCCGTCCGTATGTCACAGCCACTTTTGTCTGAAACTATAAGAACTATGCTATTTAAATTTGCTAAGTAGATGTATTCTGTGAACTGCATTAAGATTTTCACACAAAAATAGAAAAAAAAACAATAAATTTTGGGGGTTCCCCATACTTAGAACTGAAAGTCAAAATTTTTTTTTCGTCTATGGATAGGTCTTCAAAAATGATGGGAGGAGGTTTATAACATCATTTTTTTCTAAACTGAATAGTTTGCGCGAGAGACACTTCCAACATAAGAGCAACATAATTTCTAAAATAAGAGATAACGATAAAACTAAAAAAAATATATGATGTACGAGTACATTACCATGTAAACTTCCACCGAAAATTGGTTTGAACGAGATCTAGTAAGTCGTTTTTTTTTTAATACGTCATAAATCGTAAACAGCAATTTACTTTTCATTAAATCTGATAGGGAACCCTTCATGAGCGAGTCCGACTCGCACTTGGCCCCTTTTTATTTCAAAAACTGAGATGTTATTAAAGAGATATAAGGCAGCAACATCAAAAGGAACTACTTAGTTATAAGGTACGCATTTGGCGAAACCATCTATTTGATCTAAAATCGCGTTAAAGCATTTAGAAGACGCAAAATACACGGAGATAAAGGTAAGAGAACATTTTCTTTGGAAGATGTCTTAACGGCAATATATTTCGAATACGTAAAAGAGTCGTGACTACAAATATTCTCCGGTCCTAATACTAACTATTAAGAACACTGACAAATATCGAACTTCTCAACCAAATTTGATGATCAGAAAACGACTGAACATCAAAATTATTCGAATTCTGCCATAGAATGAAACTGTAAACGTAAAATATAACCGCAGTTACTTTTTATAAGATTCTTAGTCTATTTCTGGCCGATAGCCGCGCCATTACAGTCATTGTTACAAGAGCTATAAGAGCCGTAATGGCTTGAGATCCTACAAATCATTTGGACAATAGACTCTGAAAATATATCTGATGCTTAACATTCCTTGTAAGTAATAAGAGACATTTATGGACGGATTTATTACTGTCATTACTGTTCTCAAATAATAAGGATTTTTAAGCAATCTCTATTGTAATTTTCAAATAAAAATTCTCGTTTTTTTAGCTTCAGATCTGTAAAGTTGCTCATAATTTCGGTCTACAAAGACTTTTTGTGACTGAAATGAAAATCTTTTTAAGAATGAAGCATAAGCCTTTTTCACTCTAAAAGAAAAAGTAAGCCAATCTCAAAATAAGAAGACAATTCCTAAAGTTAAAAGCTGAGTACAGACCAAGCGTATAGAAAACGGATGAGTTGTACATGCAAGTGTCATTGCTACCTTTTGAACAGCCATTTGCAGCAGTGTTTTAGCCATTTGCAGTAACACAGAGCCTCACGTTTTGCTAATGCACTTTTCTTCCATCATAACAACCGAACAGCTATAAAGTCGACTGGAACTGCCTAGCTGCTAGCAGCAACTAATTCTAAGTTCCTTATAACCTTTGCTCGCCTGGTACTTTTTACCTGCTTTAACAACATCTTCATTTAACACACAACTTAGTTTCAACAGACCTTTGGACTTTAGATACGAGCTGTAAGATTGGGGATAGCGCGGACAGCACCTCCGCGTCAATTTCATTTACAACTTATAACCACCTGGAACTTTTATCTGCATTAATTCCTTCAAAAGGCATGACGCACCAGAGACGCAGCTAGTGACGAAGCATTGGAGTCTAGACTGATGTGGCTCGATAGCAGCTGCTGAAGCGGGGAGATCCTCATTTCAATAATACTTACAACTTATAACCGCCTGATACTTTTTCTCCAACAGACACGGGGCACCAGGGACACAGCTAGTCACAGAGCGCTGGGCCCTCGACTGGGGCTCGCTGGCTGCTGGAGCGGGGGCTATCCTCGCCTCAGTAGACGCGAGGGGGGCGGGAGGAAGAGGTCTCGGTGCTCATCACGCGTTGCATCGCCGGCTCGGGACTGTTGAGTTACAAGACCAGTTGGAGGTTGCTGAGTAAGTTATGCTAAGCTGCAATAAGAAGTGACCATTAAATTGATGACGGTAAAGACGTAAATTTTCAAGCAAAAAACAAGAAAAGAAATTATAGAACTGTGCCCGTACGTGTACTGTACTAGTCGGTGCTTAGCGATTTTGGATTCAAATAATATGTACCTATGTAAATAAGTGATAGCTGGCCATGTTTGTTTTCAACATTTCTGAATCACCTCGAGACATCTGAAGAACATTCATTGAAAACAGAGTTGAATGCTAGAAAAGCAAAGAGCTGGCTAATGCCAGTGTCCGTTTATCAATCCCTGGTATTCCCACGATGTATGTCGTTTACTGTATGTAATTCCATACTAATCTTGATTTTCCACCAGGTACCTCCGTGACTCCCTCCACTTTATAGACTCGCGTCGCGTGGCCGTGTGGGGGCGTGCACACGGAGGGTTCCTAGCAGCGCTCGCGTTAGCCAGCACGCTGAACGTGTTCCATTGCGGCATCGCGCTGACGCCCATCGTGCGCTGGCGGTACTATGGTGAGCAATGTATAGCGAACTGTGCGATAGATGTATTGGTACCTTCAGGAGTTAGCGATTCTTGTGTTAGCCAGCACGCTGAACAGGTTCCATTGCAGTATCGCGAGGAGGTGTGGTCAGTAATGTATGGAAAACTGTGCGATAGATAGATGTGTGTGTGTACATATCTATCTATCCAAATCATTGTTTCATCCGGATCTGGTAAGTCGTTTTTGCGTAAAATATAATAAACATCGAGATATCCAAACCTCTTCACATTCCTTCGCCTTTATAGTATTTGTTTCACGTGTTCTCCAACAAGGTACTATTTTCATCAAATCTAATTTATGCCAATCACATCATGAAGCATTTCGTTTCTCTTCCACAAACGAACGAAGCAACCACAAAATTCTCATCAGACCCAGACAACAAAGGAACTCAAATAGTAATCGAAGGACGCCTGTAATTGTTATAAATACAGTAATTTCGCCCTTATACTAATGGGCTTTAATGTTATTTTAATGGCGGTACATGACAGGCGTTGCTCGCGTAATCTATTTGAATAGGCTTTTGTTTTCGAGGGACTGTGGTTGGATAATCTTGGGTGATTAAAAGGATAGGAGGTTTAGCATTATTTTGAAATTGCAGTCATTTGTCATTTCTTCGTTGAAATTCTAATACCACGCAAGTCAAGAGTAGCAACTTTAAAGAAGAGTGAAAAAACTGCGTTCACTTTTAATTAGATATAGACTTTGCTTATTGAAATATTGCGTCTTACAATAATTCTTTAGTAAACTGAATCAAAATATTAAAACCGCCAAAAAATCATGGTAACGTCTAAGAACGTCTAAGACTAGAAACTGCCAAAAATGTACTTACTAATTCAATGATGATTTGTAGCTTACGCGTAAATATCCAAATTGACTCAGTTCCCAACAGTATTACAGAGCTTCGACAGGTTATGTCAGTCAACTGTATGTCAATATTTCGCTATTGTTATGCTGTCATTATCATTCTTCGGCTCTTATCCAGCAGCATGTCTTCTTCTTCCTTACTTCCCTATTACATCCTGGCCACAGCTACGAGCGGCGCGAATTGCGAAGCGAATTGCGGCGCGACAAACGGTGAACGCGAAAAACAAATGTTAGACAACTATTCTTGACTGAATGATATCTTGAGCTAACGCACTTATTTCATGGCAATACCATGCCACTTTTTAGAGGGCAATTTTAATAATAATGTTCTCTAAATACGTCAACCGCTGACCGGCGTGGCGTGACCGGGGCGGCCCGCGGTCGCTAGTAGTTGAGCTGTGGCATACCACCGCGAATCGCGCCGCAAGACGCGCCGCAATTCGCGCAATAGGGAATATGCAAGAAATACAAAACTCTTTTCATTTATTAAAAATGCCTTGTATTGGCGCTTATAAACATTATGAGCTAAGCTGATCAGTTTCTAATACATCACTTAATTTACAATTTATTGTTTTATGTAGCATGTTTTTGGTGAAACGGAACGCACTCTCAAAACACGTCGTCCTCGATAACGGCGGTAGTGACATCAAAATTCATATGTCAAAAAATAACTTTTATTTGAAATGTAGGTAAAGTTGAACTACGATTTTATTATAATATCGTTATCAATTATTGCTTGAATAAAGCACATACAATTAGTAAAACTACTTTATTAAGGCCAAAAAAATAGATGTAAACAAGGTAGATTTTGATAAATGACGTCAAAGTATGGTCGCGACAATCACGGACGTTTGAACTGCCATAGAAAATTGCAGGAGTTTAGTATTACAGTAGTTGAAATTAACTTTTAGTACTTTTCTTGGGTTGATAATAGTGTAATTATTTGATTTAAGTGAAGAAAAAAATACATGCATATTCCCTATTCCGAGGTCAAATGTTTCTAATAATTTCTACAATAAAGTACTATTCCTTTTGGACTCTGGTCTGTTTAAAACTTTACAGTCCTTTTCGAGCCTTTTCTTTAGGTCTTACTTTATTCTTTCACAGCTTCACAATGCCTGAATAAATAATTTTATTATTCCCTAAACCTTTTAAAGTTAATGTAGCTGAAAACCTTATTCCTTTCTTTCTTTGAACTAAGCTTTTATTGTCTGGCCCGAAATCCTAGTTGAAAGTATCAACTTTTTAAGTCTTGGAAACTGATCTGGGTACCTAGATTCTGTTCTTAGTTACTTTAAATTCCTTTACTTTTTTCAACTATTGTCTTTATGAAAAAAGTTTTATACGATATGTTTTGTCCCACAAGATGTTTCGTGACATCAATTCAAGAAAATATATGGAAAGCAACAACAACAGTAAGGAGTAAACTAAAGCTGTCATCTTGTTTTTCAATACGGGATATTGTACATTCGCCACAAAGTTAATTCGTCACATTCAATTTCACAAATGAATTCAAGAGCCAAAATATCCAAGTTGCCATAGAATAAAATGAAAAGCGCGTCATCGCTCGCGAAAAAAATGGGATGCTGTTAAATAATTCTGTTCTTCTCTCCAACAGCCTCCGCCTATGCGGAACGCTACATGGGCTTCCCGAACGCCACCGGGAACTACCGAGGGTACGCCGACGCTGACGTCACCAAGCAAGCAGCAGCATTGCATGACAAGATGCTGCTGTTGGTGCATGGGACTGCAGACAATAATGTGCATGTGCAGCAGAGCATGGCGCTTGCTAGGGCGCTGGCCGACCAGGGGAGCATGTTTCGACAGCAGGTCAGAGATACAACAGAAAGTTATCATCATTTAGGAAAGAGAATAGAATAGTGATAATTAAGGTTTTAAATGTACTAGGACAGCGTAATTCAATAGGAGATGGAGACAGCAGGTAAGAGAGAAAATTATAGTTACACACGGTACTGCAGACCATAATGTGCATGTGTAGCAGAGCAGGGCGCTTGTGAAGACGTTGGCAGATTAGGAGAGCACGTTTTGACAGCAGTTAAAAGAGATGTAAGGAAAATAAAGAAATACTAGGACAGCCTTTTCCAATAGAAGATGACAAAACATAATAATTACAGGAGATAAAACCTACCAATACGACGAGGTTAAAAAGTATCCTGACTTCGAGGATATTCCAATAAATCAATAAAGAGTAACTGATACACAAGCTGTTTTCTAAGAGGATAACAATGAAACTTTGTTTACCTAATAATAAGTTCGGTGAAGTCCTAATGATGTTAGAGTAACTGATAGTGTTGAGGTTTCGAGGTGTTTTCTTGGCCTCTTATTTCATTTTAATATCCTACACTTCGTAATGGGCTTGCTTGGTGGCTTTTGGTCCACTTACTAGGGAAACATTGCCTACACGTGGTAAACTAGCAGTGTGGGGTACATAGGTAGATAGACTGCTAAAATCCCTCTTTCTTTCCTCAGATCTACCCCGATGAGGGCCACAGCCTTGACGGAGTGAAGCGGCACCTGTACCGGACGATGTCGGCATTCCTGGACGACTGCTTCCGCAAGCAGGTGCCCCCGGAGACCAAGGCGGGGTTGCGGAACGGGGGGAACCTAGACTGAGACACGTGGAAAGACGAGGAGTTGTGCTCTTGGTGAGATTTTTGTAAATGTGATTCGTGTTCGTTGTTCGTGTCATTCTCAGTGACATTATTGGCTCATTGCAAAAACGTAAATTGGTATCTTGAATCTAAAAAGCTAAAGAGATAAAGCTAAAGACATTCAAGATACGAATTAATGTTTTCTATTTCTATCTTCTATCGATGGTATTGTGGTTTATAAGTGCATCATTTAGTAGAAAGGCTTTTAAAACTTTAAAAAGTCGTTTTCTGTAAAAAAAATCAGTGCATTGCCTTTAAAATCGTTGATAAACGTTCCTCATAATTCATGAAATTTAACATAGGTTTTCTCTGAATGTGGTTGGTTTTAAAATGTGTTTGCTACATTGAGTAAAATGCACTAGTCCTGAGTAAAAATCGCTCAATGTAAGCACGTGTCCGCCTCATAAGATGGAACTATAAAAACCACAAAGAGAAACCAGAGACTGCAAAAAAGCTTAGTCGGACAATAGTACACAATGGCAACATAATTATACGTAGTGCTCTCATACATACTATTTCAGTAAAACCACGAAATTACAACAAACCAAAGCTAAAGCTTGCATTAACGTGTTTTTCTTTGCAAAAATCGCATTGAAAAAACTACTGAAGGCTAGTTATTACAAAAGAAAGCAAATAAAAACCAAAATATCATTAATCTTTCAAGTGCAAAGCTGAGCCGGACAATACGTCAGCAATACAGCGACAAGTGGAATGGTACCAGGAATACATAAGTAACTTAGATGCCGGTAGTAGCCCCGCATCAATGCCTTGCGGCCGGGACACAATGGCAAGATATACGTACTGCTCTCATACATGTTGCAACTGCGGCTTGTTGTAATCCGGTCGGAGCATAATCCGGGCCTAAATGTATGTCAGATGGTTCTTGTGTGTAAATGATGATAGAATGAATATACTTATTTGCTGAAAATAGTGATTTTACTTTCTTCAAATGCCAGCAGTATTGCAAACATTTTATAGATTTACGATCTTTACTTTTATGTTACGACACCTTTTATTGAGGCATTCTAGACTAGACTATTCTTTGACCCTAAGTTTCCGATTTCTTCAACTGCATTATGCCAAGCAACTGATTTGAATACAACGTTTGATAAACTTGACATGTTTATAATAATTTATGTATTTGCTCACAGCTCACCAATACGAGGAGAGGACAACTCTGAGCCAGAAGACTCCGAAGAGAGGTATGTCAAAAGTAATTGATAACTTGTATTTACCCTGATACCATAATAGAAAAATCTGTGCACCCAAGGTAATATCTTAGGGCCCAATCTAATTTCGAGATTTCGCTTTGACCTTAGTTTCCCCAATAAAGTCTGTTTGATCTGCATTCAGATCTTTCAAAGGTAATTAAAGTTGTCTCAAATTAATTTTCATACAGTGTGACGTATCAATATCTTTTAGAAGATTGTTTTGGCATCTTGTTTCTAAAACTATGTATTCTTATTTTTTTCAATTGCGTGCCGACGTTTAATCTAGTTACGATTCTCTGTTATCCGTCAGTCATTTTATCAGTACAATAGAAAAACTAACGAATTATTCTCTTTGTTCTCAGGTAATAATAAATCAAAATTGGACTAGCACCCGAAGAGAGAGTGTAGTGATAATCAAATAACCCGTAGTACAATTAACTCCATATCCGACGCGTTCGACAACTGCCACGTCATACATATACTGGTTTTTATGTCATCGTAATCGTGGACGGAGCCAGGATACCTTCAATTTTAAAATAGAGTAAAAGAACGATGATATACACTAATACAAGGATCTTTTGGCGCTCGAATGACGTTGACAGGTGACATTTGACAAGTATATTAAAACAACAAAATGGCGGCGTTAGTCCCTATTTTATATTCGCGCCAAAATCTCCATTGACGTCTATATCTTCACTTCTCAAAGAACTAACGAACGGGGATATAGAAACCATACATTCGTTCGTTCATTGAACAAAACTATGGCTACATAATTGTCAAAGTCAAAAACAAAATTATTATTGACTTTAACGTCTCGTATATAATAGAAATTCTGTGTTTCTATATTATGTATATTGCAAGAGGATTAAGAAATTGCATATTTATGGTGGACTCAATTCTCAATTTATAAAAACAAAATTATTTAAGCTGCAATACTTGATTCTCTAAAGTGAATCTAGTGCTTTAAAGGAATTCTGGCTACGTTCATGACATCATAAAAAGTATTGGACAATTGATAAAGACTCGGCCACATTGTTGTCGCGGCGTATTATTATTTAAAATGGAATCATCAGTATTATAATTGCAAGCTACGTTAAGATGCATAATTATGTATTCAGTCCAGTCTGATTAATTGGAATGAAGTAATTTAGAGTGCTACTGAGAATTAAACGGTTGTATGAATAAATAAATACGTTTCAAACAATAATAATTTAAGTGCTTTAATAATACGCCGTACAATAGTGTGTCCGAACCATAACAGACAATCATGTGAATTTTCTTATTATATAAACATACCATAGTTATAGCACTAAAATTTTAACCTCAAAAGAAAAATTTACGCCAACTATATTTAAGAATAAAACGATATTTACAGCAGTAATTTTACACAAACACATATCGGTGAACTCAATGGTTACTTATTATTACTATTCAAAACTCAAAAATAATTATTCGAAACTTGATATCTATTTTAAAACTTTACTCAAACACAAGATTCTTCCATTATACCCACTGTGCATGCATTATTCGCGTCTTCTCAACATTTAGCTTGTAAAACGCAATATTTCATCTAGCGACTAATAAAGGAATTGATAAATAGTTCTTTAGTCAATCAGTTTGTGATCTAGTAGTTAAATTGTTATAACTAGTGGTACCTTTTCATGTATTCATTGTCATGTTCGCTCGAGGAAGACTTCCTTGAGTAATGTAGAATTTTCGTTGATCGAAAATGTCTTGGTGAGCGGTCATTGTTTTTGATGAGGCGATCATGGCCTGGTTTTTGTGCAATTGTAGGAAAATGTACTAAATAACTTGAAGAAGCTGTAATGTCCTACAATCGAAAATTCGCCCCTCTTCATCTCTCCGAGATATGCAAATCCGGAATTGGAATATAACTTGTTTAAAGTTCAATTTATATTTTTTTTGCGAGGACAGTTTAAAACAATTTCAGGGGATATTTTAGTTAAATATTATGTAACTTATATGCGGTTAACACATTGTTGCAACTACAGTTACCAGGCGGTTAAAAGTTAAAACTTTGGTTTACCTTCGTTAGAACAGAACAGTTTTCAACTTGTCCAATACATACATGAAAAAGTTCTGAAACATAATAATAACTTCAAAAGTATGTGATCTATATTGCGTAATTCTAATATGTTTTCTTGGTATTTGGAGAAACAAATAAATAAAATAAGTGGAGCTCCAAATATCTAATTAGTAATATGAGTCCATTTTCTTACTATTGCTGCAGCCAGGCCAAGGCCTGTAAATACTCGAGTCCGCATGAATCACACTTAAAGCCATTGCAATATTTTGCAATGTGAATAATTTACTTCGAATAATAATTTAATCATTAATTTTAATCGCATACGATGATGATGGTAAAGTGTAATTTCTAAATGACAAATAATTGTACAGATATTTATATAATATTTCCCATTTAGATAATATAATATGCTTCTTATATGTATGTTACTGAATGTATGGAAAAATATTACACAAATTATAATGCAAAATGATTTGGTGTTTCCATAAAGTTAGTAAAATACATTTATTTTAACAAATATCCAAACATTTGATCTTTAAGTATAAAATTGCTCATTCTCATCAAGTTTTGCATGATTCTAGTCATTTCATTTATAGTATTAATAGTATTTAATATTAAATTTTATTAAAGACCAATAGTACGTTAAAAATATTTTATTAAAGAAAATAAAAGTTTTAAAAACTAATTAGTGAAGATTTTGAAAAACTAGTAAGATTTAGTGCATTAGTTACCTTAGTGAAAGTTTGAAATTAAAAAAGTTTTATTGAAATGTAATTAATATAGCAATAATTTAATAGATAAAATACCTCCTTTGTAAGTAAGCACTCTTCCGATAAAGCACTTGTATAAAAGGAATTTTGAAGCGTTAAAAATATGAAGAAAGCTATAGAAACGAACAGTTAGTACACTTGCACATACGACTGGGTTTATGTGCAGATATCATGACGTTTCTGTGCACGAACACCAATCGCCAATGTTTAATGCTTTAGTGTGCCTGCACGAGCCAAGAAGCGATGTTCTTACCGTCGTTCGCACAGATTTTTAGCTCAAGCAAAAACGTGTGATGTTTCTGCACAAATTTCTTGCGCAAATCCAGCTTTATTTGCAAGTGTTCAAAATCTACACTATAAAAGAATATTTATTCCAGTGGCGTACCATTGAAAAAATAATACGACTAAGTAATAATAATACGCCACTAGAAAAATGATTCTTCATTGTAGGTTGAAATGTTCCAAATAATAAAGTTGAGTGAAGCAATGCTCGAAAAAGATTGTTCAAAAGAATAAAGGAAAAGACCTAAGTGCCAAAAGCGTCGTTTTATCTCGTACGTTTCTGTGTAAGTAATTATTGTAAGTACATTAGATTCATACGGAAAATTCGATTACATACTCGTGTATTATTATTTTTCGTCATTAGATTATTATTCCAGTCGAATACGCGGTTCGTCGGTAAAAATCGGTTTTATTACAGCGTATTTTCTGTTTAAATAAGTGATTTAACGTCTTTTCCTTTGTCGTTAATAGGGTACGGTTTTTTGTGCTTGTACCTACTTTTTGTTATACTAATAATTATATTTCCTGTTTGAAAGAAAATTGTTTTTTATCTTAATTTATTTGTATGATTTAAGTTAAATGTTAAATTCTATCAATCGAATGTATAATAAGTGAAATAATACAAATTAATTTGTTTGAATGTGTCTATGGATGCCTTCACATTTGGCGTTGCTAAGACGCTTTGCCGTCGCGTTGACGCTACGCTTACGTCGCGTAAACGTGATCGAATCGAAAAAATCGGTACGTTTGAATGCTCAAACGATAAGCGTGTTGTGACAGCTACTGTAGAGGTGAAGAAATTAACGCAATTGTCTCGTGTCAAAACAAATGAAAGACAAATTATTCTAAACATTCTTTTCATTTGTTTTTTCGGTAGCAGCTGTGTCAACACGCGTATCGCTCGATCGTGTAACTTGTGGCCAGGTGGTGAGCGTCACGTTGACTTCTACAATGCTGCATGGATCTTTTGGCGCTTACATGACATTGTCAGAAGACCGCTGTTGGTAAACACTTGTGATTTTTTCTGTAAAAATGTTATTGAAAAATACAAGATGGCGGCAGCGTTAGTTCCGATAATGTCCACGTTCCAATAGAACCATGTACGCTAGATGTGAAGGTGTGCCTTAGTCGAGTGTAAAATGTTGAAGGTTGGCATACACTAGCACGTTCGAGTAACACAAATAAAACGCACAGATTGTGATTTTTGCCTTATCGGTGTTCTCGCTGTTAACGTTTTTGTTTTTAAGCAACCAGTTTGTTTGTATTGCTGAATATTATAAAACATAAATTATGAAGGAATAACAGAAAACAATAAAATTGTTTAAAACCAGCTTTTAAATAAGATCATAATATGTAAAAGTATTCCCGTATCCTTCGATCAATGATTATATCAATGTATGAAAAGGGAACTGTTACACTGACAAAACGTCATTCGTCTAATGTTTGACAAATGATTAATGTCCCAAACGTTTTGTGTCATTATAATAATCAGCTTAACAATAATTCTACCAAATGAAACGTTGTCATACAAAAATTTGCTAATCGTTAGTTGTCAAAGTGAAACATCGGCGAAACGTTGGTTGGCAAACGATAATCTGCCAAACAATTTTCGGCGAAAAGGCAGGATACGTTCAACAATCTTTTTGTACTTTGGCAAAGATTTGACTACACTGTCAGGCTCTATTTCTGTTCCCCGGCGACTTAGGTCATAGTATAATGTGAACTACTGTGATGTTAATGTGAAGTACTGAAATGGTGGCTCCCAGATTTCATAGGAAATTGCCCATCATCCTTTACGTTTATTTATTTTTACAGATATCACGAAACAACATAATAATATTAATAAACACGCATCTATTATTTAAATATCATTTTGTTCATATGTGTATAAATAAGTATTCTCTATACGTAAATATATCTTTAGAGAGTTTTGATTATTACATTCAGCAATACAAATAAATAAAAGGCAATGGTGCAATCGCTTTGTGATTACAATATAATAACTTTAAAAACATAGTTTTAAGCTGTTTGATTCGGGGCGTTGTTAAATGTAGTTATTTTTCAACCATTATCGTAATATTTAATTAGGAAGTAATTGAAATACAACGCTATATTTTTATTAAAATATCTCTGACTCTACTCTTAAAGGTGTAGGTAGTGTGGTGCAATGTTACATGAGATTAAAATGGCTCCACTTTATTGTTCTATTGCTAGGGATGGTAAACACCATGCTTTGGTCGGTATGATTAAGAACGGTCGAGCCGAAAAATTAAATATATTTGGCCGACCCCATCATTTTATCGAACGGAATATACAAATCGGCACCCGAGGAATAAGTGGGTAGCATCACCGTAGTATATGAAATGTAGCTTCTTTGGTGACGTGTTTAAGTACTACTTTTTGCAAGGTTAGTGAGAACAAGGCTTTACATAAAAATAGTTTAAAAATACAAAATAACGTACACCTGGAGTAAAAGGAAATCTTTTTCTAAGTTGCTGCGTGATCAAGAAAATCTAGACCTATTTCTCAAACTACCAAAAGTGACTCTAAGTCCCCTTAAACAATTAAGTGACTTTAAGGCCCATTTACACCACAAATTATAAATGCGTTTACTGTTAAACTTTCACTGTTCTGTTTCACGTTTGAAGATTACATGGCAGAGACAGAATGTTGTTCTCAAAAAAGTTAACGTTAAACACGTAAAAGTAGTTAGTTTTGGTCCAAATGGGACTTTATCTGAGCGCACTTATAGCCGCAGTGCATGTCATTTCAATACAAAATATGCGTTTCAGACCGCATATAGTTTGCAATAGCTCCTGCAAAAACGTACGAAAGCGATATAGGAGTATTTTTTGCAATGTGGTGCGGCCAGCTCAAATATATGCCTTGTAACATTGCTCCCAAAACGGTGAAGTAAACATCGTGAGGAAACGGGAATGTACTAGAACCAAAAATTCTAAGACATGACGTCTACCAACCCGCACAGAGTCTGCGTGGAGGATTATAGCCCACTCCCTCTTGTGGAGGCCTGTGTCCCAGCAGTGGGAACCATATATGCTGATTTTGCTTGTAACATTGCATCAAACTGCACCCCTCTACAATACAATTCAAATCTAGGCTTAAAATAATATTTCTCTCTATAATTTAGCTTACCAACAGATTTTAAATCGATGCCAAAATGATTTCTAGTAATGAGCAGTATTGGATTTGTGTTATAATCATAGTTCGACTGTTATTTGATCAGATCAAAGTATTATTAGCTAATTAATATATTGTAAACTTAATTATTGTGGGTAGTGTCAGTCAGTGAGCGAACTAAGGTCCATGTTCACCGAACAGATAACGGTCTGATTATCTAAAAACAGCTGTTTGTTTAAGAGACATGTTCCCCTACAAAAATGTGTTTTTAAACAGCTGGTTGTAGATAATCAGACCGTCATCTTTTTCGTGAACATTGACGTAGTAAGCCGTAGGGAGTAACCACAGTTAACCACGTTGGAACCAGAGTGATCTAAGTGACATTTTTACCAATACCAAGGTTATTCATCATTACACAATTGCATAAAACAATCATGATAGGGTGTATGACCCACACACAGCTGACAAAACGCGGTTCTCTCATAGATGTTGTATTGCAATAGCGCGCTGTAACGTCACTGCTTAGTCAACTCGATGACTCAACTTTTTATTGATTTCAAGGAACTAAAATCAAATTTAGCAATTAATTGAAAATAAACCGGGTTTTCAGGGCCAAAATTAAGTTTTTTTTTGAGATTGGTGATTGATGGTTTCTTGCAATGAGATGTTTTCTTTTTAAGAATAAAAAATAAAAAATAGTTTTCACAAACTCGACAGATGGTGTTGATCTGACTACGTTACTAGGTATCAAAGCCAAAACGCTTGAAAAAACAACGTCACATGTAACGCACGTTGACTGACACTTTCGTTTGCATAAGCTTTCGAATATAACCATTAGGTCTAAGTGAAATTATGTGACGTTCTGTTCCTTGCAGTAACGTAGTCAAATCAACGCCATCTATCCAGCAACTAGGGAAGAGTTGAAAAAGAAAATCCCTCATAGCGCGCTGACCGTCACTGCTTAGTCGTCTCGATGACTCAACCTTTTATCGATTTCAAGGAACCAAAATCGAATTTGGCAATTAATTGAAAAAAAATCGGTGTTTTTAGAGACTGGTCTTTGAATTATTGTTCATTGTCACCTACCTTATTCTTCCATGCCACACTGAGATAAGTGCTCTTCAGTGCTTTCTCCCATCACAACATGTCACTATAGAATTGGTGCGGTCTGCAAAATGAAGAATATGCCACACATTGTCGAAATAATGAGGTATACTATTGTGCCGTAGCTAGATCACTCTAGTTCCAACGTCGCGTCAGTTATAGACGCGGCATCAACTTGGCCGGGTTAGAAACAGCTTTAACTCCTTGCAATAGAAGCGAAAATGATGTCATCCGTCTCATTCCGGTTTGGAAATGACGGAAAAGTGATGAGGCGTGACTGGCTTAAGCCGAGTCATGTCGATAAGTGTGCTCAATCCCTAAAAACACTATTTCTGGAATACGTCAGCAAATACTGAGCTAGTTGACGTCCTTAGCTTTTTGAACGACATTGTCACATATACGTGACAAACAAGCGTTTGCCCTGTACGCCAAATGACACAAATATGTGACAAAATGGTAGGTGAAATTGTGACTTGGCCCAGAGGGCATGCGCGTGCGTGTATGCTCTGGTGTTCAAAACGTCAAGTGACTTACATTCTTACACGTAGAGACACGTAACGAGCAACAGGCAGTTGCTTTTGCAAACAGACACCGTCAAAATGAAATATTGCAAATGATACTAGATATCACACAAGTACTTTAAGCTTACACAAGTATTACTAATCTAAAATAAAAATTATTTAGGAAGCGCTCAAATTCATATAAGCTATTTGTGATAACACAAAAAGCGCTGCATAAGTGCAACGCAGCTACAAAATGGTACTACGTAATACTACGCAGTACTACACGAGGGATTTAAAACAGTTACCGTTTTCAAAATACCGGTATTTAGGGGTCCCGATACCAATAGGTACCAATACCGGACCAGGAACCTGAACCTAAATTAGAACCTTTATTTTATCGGTTCTTAGGCAAAGCGAGTCCAAAAATGTTTTTTGAAGTGCGAAACGAAGGCGAACTAAAAGAAAAAACATAATATGCTAAGCACGCTCCGAACACCGTCCCTTCTTCCGTAAGGAACCTAGTTTAAATCGGGTAACAACGAACCGGTATAAAATCATCCGATTTAGAACCGGTACATCGGAACCCAAACCGGAACCGTACCAAAAAGAGGAACCTTTATAAGAACTTAAATGAAGAACCAGAACCGGAATTGGTACCGGTTTTCAATCCCTGTACACAATCAGTGTGATTATGTGTTTACCTTTTTGTATGGCGGCGCGGTTGGCGCAGTGGCTGAGAATAATCAGCCAATCTCTCTCTTACGGAACAAATATTTGTGAAGCCTACAGATAGCTGTTCTAGGTCTGGTTGTTAGTGTGAGTTTAAATATTTGTAAACACACTCACGAATTCACGATAAAGGAGCAAGTCGTAGTGTGAGGCAAGGTTATAAAAAGAAGAAAAATAGTATGGGTACATAGAGTTTCCAAATACATATTAATTATGATGTACGGTCGAACAAGCTAATTGGTTTACAGTTAACCACAAATTACATTGTAATGTGTAAACCAAATAGCTTGTTCGACCGTACACACTCTAACGTATTAAAACATACCACAGAGTACCCTATGATAAAGCCAATTTTTAACTAAATAAATATTCATAATATCAACGCAATCATTTCAAAACGAAAAAAACGTATTTTCTCGATATCCACCCATTCCGGAGCAGATAAAATATTAAATTTCCTTTTTGACTGATTTGTTATCTTTTGCGGAAATATTGACCTTTTGTCGAACTAATGAACAGGATGCCAATAAAGGTGAAAATGGAATAAAAACGTAAAATAAAGTGACATCTTTCAATATAAATTCTTTAGGGACCTGCCCCGCTGCTGGCGATAAGCGGGAAGCGAGTAGAGCCAGTAACTAGAGCGAATTGTTTATTTGACCGAGTTCTTCAGGGCCGGCGGGCGGTGTGAACAGTCAGCTATCAACTATTAATCAACATCTTTCATCTTTTCCCAACTATCTTGGTATCGGCTTCCAGTCAAACCGTAGTCAGCTGAATACCAGTATATTTAACCGACTTCAACTACAGTACTTTCACAGTTTTTATGTCTTGTGACGTCTTGTGACTGGGATTGTAGCTACATTAAATGTTCATTTTCAACCGACTTCCAAAAAGAGGAGGTTCTCAATTCGTCTGTATGTTTTTTTTTTTTTTTTTGTGTTTGTTACCTCAGAACTTTCGACTGGGTGAACCGATTTTGATGGTTCTTTTTTTATTTGAAAGCTGGTGCTTCCCGTTTGGTCCCATTTTAATTTGGTTAAGATCTGACGCTGATCTTCGGAGATATAAATGGAACTCTTCAAAAATACACGGCAAAGCTGCAGTAATTGCTGCAATCGCTTGGTTGTTTATTGTTTATATAACATCATGACCTAACATCACGCCTGTATGCTCTGAGGGAGTATGCAGAAGTGTACAATACACCCAGATCTCGACAGTTAGACGTGTAAAGTTCCATTTAATGGGATCCCGGAGAAATAGAGGTAACTCCTTAAATTTATAGGCACACCAGAAGCGGTTTGGGTAGTTTTAGGAAGAGTACTTTCTCGGAGTGATCCCATTTCAATTTGATAAAGATCTGGTGACTTCGGAAGATAGGCAACGGAACTCCTTAATAAATGATAGTAAATGTACTGGGATCGCTGAAATCTCACGTCTGTCTATTGTTTACAGTTCATAACAAAAAATCACACCGATACGCTGTGAAAGGGTAAGCACATGTGAACCACTAAAAAGTGAAAAATAAAAACTTTTTTGCAAAAAATATAACTGTCTTCACACAAAAAAGTGAAAAATAACTTTAGCTTCAGAAGTCGGTGACAAAAAAAAAGTGAAAAATAACTTCAGAAAAAACGCTTCAGAAGTCGGTGACCTTTGTTTGATTTATTGTTTCGACAATTCAAAAGTGCCTGTAACTGGCCTACTTGAAATAAATGCTTTGATTTTGATTTTGAAGATAATTCCCTTATAACTCCTTCATTTATGAACCGATTTGAAAAAAATATTTTTTAGGTAAAAGGATATACTTTCCGATTGTTCACATAGAAGTTCATCAAAATCGGTCCAGTGTTTTGTTTTTTTTTCTTGGCTTATGTTGACATGATGGTCCTCAATAACTTCTAGTTACTATGTAAAATTGATTTATGACAAGAATTTGTTTGGTAAAAGTACTCCTACTGAAGAAGGGTGAAATCATCATCATCAGCCGAGAGACATCCACTGCTAGACATAGGCCTCCCCCAAGTGACCGATCCTGTGCGACTTGAATTCAGCGGATTAAAAAACTAACCCTCACTCGCACTTGCGCGGGTCAGCTAGTATCCCTAGAAATAAAGAGCGAAAAAAAGTAATATCAAGTTTTATGAAAAAACCACTGCATACATCAATTGTTTTACAAATAAAATTTATTGGATTCTTCAATAATTTTGCTTTGTTGTTGCCAACTTAGTTTTGGAAATTTGAAACTTCTTTTATTAATAATTTACGCCCAAACTTGCGTTAAAAAAACTTGCGTTAAAATTGCCAATTAAAACGAACATTTACGGGCCCGCGGGCCGCGCGTTGTTGACCGATGACTCTAGATATCACTGAATACCTGTAACAACTGTTAACAACTCATATTATTTCTTATCTATCTCGGGACACGGGTCCTTTAATCTTTTGTACTACGTTTTTTTATGTGACAAAATAGTTGATAGCTAGTCGTTTACACGCTGGTGGTGGGACTGAGCCTTATAGTCGCCAACTCGGCAACAAGCCGAATTCAACCCGTTGAAATAAAGAATGTGAAAAAAATGCTAATTATTTGAAATGAAAACCGGTTCCTTTCCAGTTGATTTAACATTTTCTTTTTTCCGATGTTTTAAAAGCGATTTTTGGCTAGCTAGCTTGATACACGCAACGGAGCTGTTTGAAAAGTGTTGGTAAAATTAAATGAATTTATTCTTAAATACTTCATTATTATTAAACTGCTTCATTGTAATTACGTCAACAAGTTCTGCAGATTTTTTGATTATGATTTAAATCCTACAATATTTATAGAATAAAGTGATAACTGTGACAGACAGATAGAAGACATGTCTCACTCTAGCAAATAAATATAAATAAATAAATATCGCCGGACATTATACACAGCGTCATCTAGTGCCACACTAAGCAACGAGGCTTGTGCGCGGACACCAGATAGTTGATATACTACATAAATATTTTTTTTTTTGGGACTCGATCCCGGGACCCATGGAACGTAAAGCAGCCTGACTATTGCTGCGCCATTCGGGTCGTCAGTACATTTTCTCATACAATAATATGAAAAGTAAAATCCGCGCGAGATCGCTTCGCGTAGCACACCAGCTACGACGTGCTACATCACGCTACGACATGCTACGTCACGCTACGATCCCGCTACGACGGTAATTACTAGTTTCTGGTAGGTGCTTTGCTTTACTTCTTACAACGATTGAGCTAAATGCGTAGCATAATAATTCTAAACGGATTACACCACGTCTATTACGAACTTTTTGTGGCAATGTGATCATTATTTCGGGGCTAACATGGCCAGAGATCGCACACCATGCCCTATGTCCTTTTCCTCGTAAAAAAATGCGGGCAGCCTTTGGGAACTGCCGAAAGAAGTGAAAAAGCGGCGCTACGAAGCGTTAGGTGACGGCCACGCGAGTTCCATGATTTTTGTTCACATAAAAACTGCCCAATGCGCCTAAAGAAGTTTTCAATTCCAAAAAAAAGACCATTGAAAACAAGTCCCGTTGTTCGTATCGTAGCTAGTATTCGTAAATCGATATACAACAAAATGAGTAGACAAGTAACATCCGTGTAATTCAGTAGGATACTGATTAAAACCCACTGTTTCGAGTAAACATCGAGTGGGTACTGGGTATAATGAAAACTACAGAAAAGAACTTTTGAAAACGTTACGAATCGTATTAGAGTAGAGAATTATGAAGAATCAAATAAAAATCGGTCACGAAAGTCCACAGATGAAATTAATACTTATCGATATCTAAAATGAAAGATACAATGTTATATATGATTTTTATGACAGTTAAAAACGATCGTCTCAACGCATAATGACCTTTTCTCCAAATTCCTTTCTCAAAAGACAAAGGGGCATCAAAAGTCTCCTCAACACGGTCACCTAGTAAGATACCCAAGACATTGGCAGCGTTGCCACTCTATATGGCAACTCTTAGCCTCTAGGTCAAGGTACAATCGCCAGAGCATTAAGTTACCACTAAGTGTCAAATTTTGTCATTCGATTTTGAACCTATCCATCAACAGTTTATGATTTAAAATCATTTGGAGAAAGACAGTTTGTAGCAACTTATTATGCTGTCGGCTGTACCATGTGGTAGTTTCGCTAGTTAATTTAATATAACCTTTGATAAACTGTCGTGCTCTCTTCTACAACGTCTAGCTTACCATCAAACTGAACAACTTTTTCCATGGGACCACCATCGTAATCGCGAAAAAATAATCAGCTGTCTCATACATTTGGGTCGAGTACTTATAGAAGGGCCAATTTGATAGATCACATTTGACATCTGTCAGTTCCTATGAACTGACAGATGAACCTATACTATTATAAGTTACCCTCTTTTGCCATTATTACAATAAAGATGTTATCGTAATTGAAAAAAGTTAAGCACTTGTCAAGTCCTCACTGCTAAAAAATAAATAATACTTTATGCCCGACG
This sequence comes from Xestia ashworthii, assembly GCA_950022955.1. Classification (NCBI taxonomy): domain Eukaryota; kingdom Metazoa; phylum Arthropoda; class Insecta; order Lepidoptera; family Noctuidae; genus Xestia; species Xestia ashworthii. The sequence continues at coordinate 16,976,939 of OX465560.1, read as the reverse complement.
TTACAAGGTTACGTTGTTGTATTTTGATGAAGTGTCAAATATTTATTAAAATTATTGAAATTTTGTATGGAGCCGTTGAGTATTTTTTTCTCGATTACGATGGTGGTCCCATTGAAAAAGTTGTTCAGTTTGATGGTCGGTAGCACACCCTTCTCTATGACTATACCCTTTCTACTACACGTTGTTTAAAAAACTGTGGTTTCGCTGACTGACACTTATTTCACGTCAATCTACTTCTAAGTATGTTATTGCTGCAAATTTTATTTACTTACTGTTATATAACTATTGGATGAACTCACTCACTTCATCGAGACTTATCTATTGTACTATGAAATCAATAAATAGATATCATAAATGATCTGTGGTTTTATTTTTTTACACACACTTTTCTTAGTTTCACTTGATAAAATCTTAGACCAACTTTCCAGTTTCCTATTGAGCTAAAACTTTGCAAACATGTTTAATTTGGATGTCTATGCATGGTTAGCCAAGTGAGAGACGTCAACGAGTGACGAAGAATATGGCGGACTTCCAAAGACGATGGACTTCTAAAGGTGGAGGAATAGTTATTTTTAATGCATTCCAATAATATGGGTATTGGGTATCAAATGAAAGGGTTTCATCTGCCGGCCTTTTCCCAACTATGTTGGGGTCGGCTTCTATTCTAACCGGATGCAGCTGAATACCAGGATTTTCCATGGAGCGACTGCCTATCTGACCTCCACAACCCTGTTAATACTGGGCAGTACGATTCTACTTTGAAATACTTTTTACCCCCACAATATACCTAAATTGCTAAGTACCTACCGGTACATTATCGTAGTATACACTAACGTTGCTCTCAGAGTCAGTCGCACGACAATTTCCGGCGACTGCCTGCACTTTGAGTCATTTCCACGCGCCGTAGCTGTACATAGCTGCATAGGTACTGCTTGTACTTAATGTACTGGATACAGTTAGGTGATAAAAGGATCTAAGTACTATGACACAGTTTCAGAATTCTCTGTAGGTAAAGTCGAGGACTTCAATTGATAATCCACTTTCACAACTTTCAAATTTTGCACGAGTTTAACCGACTAAACCCGATTTGTATTACGCGACTAAAATACGAATAGTGGCAAGTGGCTCCTAAATTAAAGTCCTCAACTGTACCTACGGCCTGTTTTACTGCTAGAAAATGTCTAATCAATTAATCATAGTACCTGTATGTATGTAGAGTAAATGAAAAAGGTCATGGTCAATAGGTTAGAGCCCGACCGAAGTTCCTGCTTCCGCCATTTTCGATCAAAAAATCCATCTTCGGCCAAAATGGATGATTATGTAGATTTTTTATTTTTTTTGTTGTCGATGGTTTCAAGAAAACACCGATATTGAACGAACTATTACAAATGATCGAGAGCAAAGAGGGAGAAACTACGCGCGGGGAGCAGAGTAGGGGGCCTAAAATGGCCGCTTTAGCAGAATTATAATAGGACTAGCGGACATCACGCGGTTTCACCCTCGTAGTTCCCGTCAGAGTCATCATCATCTGCCCAGCCTTTTCCCAACTATGTTGGGGTCCGCTTCCAGCCTAACCGGATGCAGCTGAATACCAGTATTTTACATGGAGCGACTGCCTATCTGACCTCCACAACCCAGTTAATACTGGCTAATAGTTCCTGTCGGAGTACGGGGATAATATATAGCCTATGTTACTTGCTGGTAATGTAGTAATGCTGAAAGAATTTATCAAATCCAGTAGTTTTTAAGTTTATTCCTAACATATAAAAATACAATTTTTTCCTCTTTATTTTGTCATTTTGTGACAGTTGGAAAATGGTCACAAAATGACAATTCATAATATAATCTGCGTCTGTGACCATTTCAAAAAAAATAACGCAATTCCTATGCTATTCTGATTCTGTTAGAGCGGCTATTTTAGATCCCCAGTTGTTAAAACAACAAACAGTCCTAGACTGAAAAACCAGACAAATCACTCGTCGCGTCCACCAGACAGACCAAATGAGTTCTCCTAAGTCCGGGGACCTAGTTAGGTTTTAATTTACTCTGTTCCGAAAGCAATTTATCATTTTCACGGAGAAAATAAGATGAATCACTTTATTTCATCACGATTAGGTAGCTCTGCTGGAAGTTTGTTTGTTGAAATTGAATATTATGAAGAGAAGTTTCTGTAATTACCTACCTTTAGTAAGTAGGTATCTTACCTATAATTATGATTTTGTTTAGTTGGTACCTAAGTTTGTAAGTTTATGATCATCATCTGCGTAGCTTTTTCCTTACTATATTGGGAGCGGCTTCCAGTCTAACCGGTTGCAGCTGAATACTCGTATTTTACATGGAGCGACTGCCTATCTGAACTCCACAACCCAGTTAGTACTGGGTATTACGATATCCTGTAATGGATTGTTCAGAAGGGGAGTTGTGATTGAGAAACACACACACACGGTTATTTTACTCTGTATTTTAACAAGAAACCAATCTTACAACCAAAAAGAATCTCAAAAAGCTGTCGACCGAGCCACGCTAGCAAAAATGTACCGCCCCCAACAGGAAGTCAAACTCACATCCCCTTTTATTATTGTAAAATATTCGTAACACTTACATAAATTGACAGACCTATTACAATAATCCTAAGAATATAAGCTATATTGTTTTATAAAGTAAACTTTCACAATTGAATATAATTTACAGTAATATTTGACAATTAATAAATGGATGCTCAAAGAAAAGGACAAGTTATTAATATTTAAAATGACCACAACATTGTAGTGTCTTAACAAATTGATAGATGGCGCTATTAGGTAGATTGCATCAGTAGATCTCAATGGCTGCTGTTATACTAGTTGCGTTAAATGTCGATAGATGGCGTTGGCCGTTTATACTTGACGATGAGGTGAATATATATTAGATCTTCCTGGGCTCCGTACAGCTGTGGCGGCTAACTGTTACACTCGGCCATCCTGCTATTGTCGTGGTCCCCCACGACGTTGGGCTCCAGCTCCTTCAGCAGAAGTAGTGGCACCGGAGTCCATTTTGTCCATTTTGGGCGGTACCTGGAAACAAACAGGCCACAGTATATTTTGATTTACAAAATAAATTATGAAATGTGTTCTTTCTTTATGACACATCGAGTTTTTATTAAATTAGCATTCAATTATTCACATAGATTTATTTGACATCTCACTCGGCACACAGTGAAGTGCACTCAGATCTGTCTGGAGTTTCACAAAGCACAATCGGAAAGACATTGACTCAGATGTAACAGAAAGTGTAACTGGATACATAATCACACAGATTTATCTACATTATCACGCAGTAGAACAGGACAGATATTCACACAGACCAATCTGCTGTATCACACAGTATACTAGGACAGATATTCACACAGATCTATCAGCTGTATCACACAGTATGACAGGATAGATATTCACACAGACCTTTCTGGCATATCACACAGTATAACAGGATAAGGTATACACACAGATCTATCTGCTGTATCACACAGTATGACAGGATAAGGTATTCACACAGATCTATCTGCTGTATCACACAGTATCGCAGGATAGATATTCACATAGACCTTTCTGTATCACACAGATTAACTAGTTAATAATTTGTTTAGGTATCAATTAGATTCTGTTCTATAATGAATACACTAATCTGTATCTAGTTTAAAGTTGTTGTGTTCTGTAGTTAGGGCAATATTTTTAATACCTAGCTACTCAAGGAATCCTTCAGGGTGTGTTAAATATTTAAATTGGAATAATAAGACTATTTATAATATAAAGTAGGTATTTAATTTAAAATTATGAGAGGAAGTTAAAACAATAATATTTGAATTATTAAGTAAGGAATACAGTACAAATAAATGATATTATGAACAGTAAGACACACAACAACTATATCTAGTGCAGACAAATGGTATTATAATTAACTCTCCAATAAATCTATTAAATCATCCCTATCTATTTCATGATCCGAGTCTGTAGAGCTGTCTGGCACTGATGATTTATACGGGCGTAGTGAATCACCAGCAACCACTGCATTGAACTTTTTATATCCTTTGACCCCTTCATGGGGTCTCAACTAGAACAAATTATAAATAGTCTTGAAAAAAGACAATAGATGGCAGCATAGGTAGCAGTAATGAAATTAACAATCACTAAAATGCGTTATACGGTAGATTTTGGAAGAAATAAGATTAGCAAAAATCAAAAGTTCCTTGTTTAACGCTAATCTATCTATTTACTCTCATAAATCACGTTATTTCAACAAAATAGATAACGAAAGCCTTTTACTTAATTCGTACCCTTAGATTGATAAAGTTGTCAAAAGTCAGCCATCTGTGAATCATTTTCGTTAGAGCTGTTTGCAATAGATGGCGTTTTACTCAATATATCACATTCAATATTACCACAATCGTAACTGATTTACGTCTTGTTGTTTCATTTTAATTAAATTTAAACTTTAAAAACAAAATAAATGGATTCTGTTTATAGAAATATAAAAAATCTTTTAACATTTCCAAGGTAAATAATAACATGTTTTTCTCATTTTATTAAACTCGGAACTACTTACATAACACGAAACGTCCTACCCGTAGGTAGTTACTCTGCCTGTCAATGTCAATTCTTGACTCTCCATCTCATCCGACATCACGAGCGAAAGGGATAGACGCTGTGATGAGCAGTAAGGAGCTAGTGCGCGTACACACACATAGTCACATACGCACTCCTGACCACAGAACATATATACTCTAGCCTCCTGACCCTGAATGAGGCATACATGTGCGACTTCATTGAATTGACAGCGCGGGCGGTCGTGTGATTCATGTTTGAATGACAACATGAACTCAAACAAATAGGTGTTAGACTGGAACTGAGGCTTAGGATTATTACTGTGTGAAACGTAATAAATATGCACCCAATTTACCTAGTTGTTTTTATGAATGGTCAAGCTCCTACATAATACTTACCTGCGACTTTGCCCACGTGACAATCTGTTCTCTTGCTAAAGCGTGAACATTATTATACGTTGAATAATGTAGGTAGATATTGTTATTATCAACAAATAATTTCATTGATTAGATTTTTTTCTTTGATGTGACTGTGAGGCTGGTTGTTGGTTCATCAAATAAAAAAATGTGTTATTTTTTAAATTGTTTATTGGCTGTTTATTTACAATAGCGGTCAATAGATAGTACAATAAGCATTGACAATAATCTCTTAGTATACAGTTATCAACAATACATTGTGTAACCACAGGGACTAGGCGGAGGACTTGCCCACAATATTTGCTTCACGTAGGTTCTTGGCGATATTTATTTAAGTATTTATTAAAACTTTATGTACAAAAACGGACTGCGGCGGATGCCTTGGGCATTTTCTACATTTGCAGTACGTATTGATATATATATATCCGCAAAGCACCTAAAAAAAGAAAGGTAGGTATATGCCGGACGATAATAACTCCGATTAAGTACTTATAAAATACCTAAAACTTGAGAGATTATAAATTGTGATGATCGGAAAGAAGATACATTTTTTATTAAAACATTGGTATGAAAATAAGTAAAAATATTGCTGGACATTACACGCAGCGCCATCTAGTGCCACACTAAGCCACGAGGCTTGTGTCGTGGTCATCAGGTAGTTGATATACTACATAGATACTTTTTGTTTGTAAATACATACTTATCGTACATATTAACATCCATGACTCGGAAACAAAATAATGTACATGCTCATCACACAAACATTTGCTCCTACCGGGATTCGAACCCTGGGACTCTAAGAACGTAAGGCAGTCTCATTACCGCTATGGCATTTGTATTGTCATTTAATTAGGTTTACACGAAAAAAAACTTTCGATTCAGAAAAAGTCATTGTTGCAGGAATATTTTCTTTATTTGCACTTAAAAATCTACCTTTTACTCTGCACCTCTTTTTGCGAGCAACACTTGGCTATAGGCTGGTCTTTTCGCCCATACGTGTATCCTTATTTGCCTCTGTAACACAAAAGGTTATTCTGTAAGAAATCAAATCTATCCAAAACACACTACAATGCCGTAGCAAAATGACTGACTACTATTTAATTTAGTAGTACTCGTAGTCGCTTCCGACACTCGCCAGGCCGAGCTTGTGAGTGTCGAAAGCGAGTCTATCGCAAATATTGCCAAAACTTTTTTATTCGTTCATAATAGAAAACGCTGACTTAGAAATGATCACTATCACTGCATTTTATAAAACAAAGTCTCCGCCGCATTTGTCTTTCTGTCTGTCTGTCCGTGGCAAACTCAAAAACTGAGGCACGGATTTTCATGCGGTTTTTACCAAATCGACAGAATGATTCATGAGGAAGGTGTTTACACACACACAATCAATATTTCGTGGTCAAGTCGTCAATAGTATCAATTTCCGGGAGCTTTCATGGCGTACACAGGCTAACCCTTGTTAGATTTAACAAAATTATGTGATAAAGACTTATAAAAAGCTAAAGAAAAGTCCGTAATAACATAATAAGTATATCTATAATAACACCATAGAGTTTACCATAGGAGATATAATAAGTATATCTTCTATGGTAAACTATAAGTAACCATTTTTATCTTTCAAAATTAAAAAATATGACCTACTTTGCCAAGCCGTTTTCCTCTATTCAGTATTAATCCTTATCCAAATAAGTATGTGCATTATCTTGATAATTGAATTTATATTAAAAGTCACTATACTATAATTTTCATCATGTTATTGCGTCAAAAGTAAGTAGGTAGTTATTATTAACTAACTGCTTTTTTTTATCAAAACATGCTTCAACAAACTTTTGTCCTACACAAAAGTTTTAACGCACATTTTGTTAAACCTACAGGAGCTTTAGTTGGCCCGGCTACAGCATTGTACACAAACAAAAGGAAGCCATTTTTCTAAATAAAGATGTAGGCAGTCGGTACTTTATAATTCTAAAATGCGCGTGAAACTTTAGAATAGGAATGACGACAGTATCAAAAAAATACAAATCTATGTAGTCCGTCAGTTAAAGTATTTAAAAATAATGGACACATATTTATTTTTTTGTAAATCATAGAATATTCACAAAGATAAAACGCATCGAAACTCGGGAGTAGGAGCTCGTGACGTCAGAACTAGCTAAAATTATACCTAGGCGTGACGTATTGAGAATTTTAAAAGCTTCGTATTTTCTTCAATTTTGATTTATGTACCAAAAGAAAAATACGGGTCAAATAAAACGCATCGAAACTCGGGAGTGGGAGCTCGTGACGTCAGAACTAGCTAAAAATTATACCTAGGCGTGACGTATTGAGAATTTTAAAAGCGTCGTATCTTCGTCAATTTTGATTTATGTACCAAAAGAAAAATACGGGTCAAATATTTTTAATTATCTACCTGACGGACTATTTTTTTTTTCGTCTAACCTATTGTTGATAAAAGTCACGTCATGTGCCCTCATGAATTTTACAAAGTAAAATAAAAGATTCCACTTACCCATAATTAATTTCTTGAATTGCTGAAGATCACTTCACTGACGCAACAAGTCCAAATTCAAACGCCGCCCGTAAATCAATATCAAATCGGAATCCAAAGTCCAAAGACAGGGTCAGTAAAATTAGACATAAATTCTAAATTCAACACGAACTATCAATAAAGAAATATCGGATTCCATATTCAAGCCATACTCGTACCTACGATAGCAAACAAAACCAGTTACATGCACAGCACGCACGGGTGCCGAAACCAAGCATGTGTGCACCCGCACACTGCGCACACACACGCGCTGCGTGCCTCCCGTCTTCTCCACTGACCGGGGAGGCAACTTGCAGCGAAATGCAATGCGATTTACAACTAAACCGGGCGCGCGAAATTTTCTATGCAGACCTTTGGTAGTCTGGATATCATGAAAAATCTATTGAATGTATCTGTTCAAACTAAAGTTATTTGAAATTTTTAATAACTCATCTATCCTTGTATGGTTTCGCTTTTTTTCGTTTTCGTATTAAATACGTTACTTATTTACGCCCAAAGATGATACGCTCATAACTTCCAAACCAATATCTTTTTTTCCAATTCTGCTTCCATAAGGGGCTAATAATGTCAAGAATAGAACATTCTAATAAGATGTAGCTAAATATATATTATTAAGTAAATTTAAACAATTAAGTATCCTGTTACGTTTGTGTAGGTTGTCATAGCCAATTGAAACAGTAGTTAGTAGCATACCTAATAATAATGCATATACGATAATTCAAAGCAAAAACACTCACCGATTTAAACTGAAATTTAATTAACTTACTTTACGAAATTTGGTTATGCATTTCTCTACTATGCTGTAAAATAATCAAACTAATACGTAAAAAACATTATTTGACATGAATCTTCCAAACGGGTCAAAACGATTGACAAATAGAAAAATAAACCATATTAGCAATATTTCATTAGTCAGTCGATATTTTCGATTTTTGTAACTACAATATGTCTTGTAGTCGCGAACGATATTTTCATCAATATACAACCAAGCACTGACCTGCAAATTCCAAAAAACGTAAGGAAACTTTGAATGTCGCGGGCCCCCTGGCGCTTTCACCTTAATTAATCTAATCCCATTGAATGACTTTTTCATGAATAAGATATTCAATGGGATTGTATTGACGATTTAATTACTGATAATTCTGTGAATAGATATGTGTTACGGATTTACTTCAACGAATCATAATTATTTTGTTTAACATACAGGCTCAGACCAAATAAAAAGGTAAAGCCGCGAGACGTAATTTGACGGGCCTCACTTTGCTGTTCGCAGAGTTTCAACATTCCCTTTTCATTTACATATATGTCTTACAGTCTCGAGCGATATTTTCATCAACATACAAACTAGCACTGGCCTGCAAATTGCAAAAAAACGTAAAAAAAATTGATATATCGCGGGCTACCCTGGAGCATCCACCTTAAGTATTGAAATACTCAAAAACACATGAAGAGGCATTCGCTACAGCGTGAATATTGCTAACTCACTCAAACAAAGGAAAATGTTTCGCCGACATTTTTTGTTGTATTGTTATTATCTACTCGTTCTTGAACGCACGGCGATGGTAAGAATCTATATAAAACAGCGCCATCTAGTTCATGCAATGCCACTTAGTATCGAAACAACCCAGTATCGAGGTGAACTCCTAGATGGCGTTGTAAAACTCCAATCTGTGGCAATTAGTGATACGCTGGTGCTGTCATCTGTTGTAAAAATAGAGGAAGGGATATAACCGGAGCAATAACCTGACTTAGGGAGGTGTCATTTCTTTGTATGGGATTGGGTATCTGTACGAAGTATTATAATATCTGTGACCCCTTGAATGCTATGTATTGTGTATCGGTCAATAGTATGATCTGTTTTAGTGATCTTGTACGGTCCCGTAAACACACTCCCTAACTTTTTAGTGACCCCAACTGTATGATCACGAGATAAACCTCCCTTCCACAAAACCAATTCACCTACATTATATTTCCTACATTTCTTATGCCTTTTATCATACCGACCTTTCATAATTGCCATATTATTATCAATGCGCAACTTTGCATTGTGTCTACTGTAACAGATTATGTTATCTGTGACATCAATCGTAATATGTAATATTATCTGTGGTTTTTATTAAAGATTGACTCTCGTATCTCGGTCATCACCACACGCACGCTCGTTGTTTTAATTAATATTCCCTAAATCCTGGAGTCCCACGATCCTCTACATGGTGTCAGAAGTTTAATCGGAACCCAGAAGAACCAAAGAAAATGCCGGAACAGGTACAAAATATCATTCTAGCTAATAACTTAAAGCCGTTAGTTGTAAATGGCGGCAAAGATGGCAAAAATGCTGCCGAGTCATGGAAGCTGTGGAAACAAAAATTCAAAATCTTCTTTGAAGCAAATGATTTACAGAAGGTCTCAAAGTCAAAACAAATTGCTATATTGTTAAATTCTATCGGTGATGAAGGCCTAGATATTTATAATTCTTTCAATATTCAAAATGAAACGGACGAAACGTTAACGACTATTATTGAAAAATTTGATGGAAAATTCAATCCATGCAAGAATGTCACTGTGGAGCGATACAATTTCTTTACAAAGTACCAAAATAGCGAATCATTGGATGAATATGTAACAATTTTGAACAATTTAGCATCAGGCTGCAAGTTTGAAAATTTGAAAGAGTCATTGGTAAAGGACATGTTTATCATAGGAATAAGGAATACTCAAATAAAGGAACAAATATTGCAAAATCAAAACATAACGAATGTTGACGAAGCTGTTCAATTTGCAAAAAATATGGAATTGTCTCAAGAAAGATCTAGAAAATTACAGAATGGAAATGAAGCTAATAATAATTCTAGTTCACAAGTGCAATCAATTCGTCAAAGCAGAAGTACATATTTCAAGAACCAGCCATCAAAAAGAGAAAATTCAAAGAAAAGGTCAATAACTCCATACAGAAAATCGTTGGAAAATAGAAGTTCTAGTCAAAATCGATATAAGTCCAATCCAGCACAATCTTTTTCAGCCAATTCCAGGTCAAACAACAATATTAGAAATAATTCTAACTGTAATAGATGTGGTCAGCTGCATAGGTACAAGTGTCCAGCACAAGGCAAAATCTGCAATATATGTAAGAAAATGAACCATTTTGCCAATTACTGTTTCTACAAAAATCAAAATAGCAAGAAGAATGTAAGTACAATTAGTAGTTCTGAATGTATACAAAAGTTGCATAGTCATGAAAATGATATTCATAGTAATGTTATTCTGGATTACCCTCAAAATGATTTTATTATTAATTCAATTAATTGTAATTCAAATTCACAAAATTGGAAATTAGAATTGAATGTTCATGGCAATATTATAAGATGTCAAATTGACACAGGTGCTGATATAAATGTAATTTCACTAAATACTTTAAAAAGTTTAGAAAACATGTGTAAGAAAAATTTTTTCATTGAAAAGTCAAACAAAAGAGTATTTTCATTTGCAGGTCAATTGATTGAAAACTTGGGTTCTGTCAGACTTGAATGTTCTTTTGATCACAAACTATTTAAGCCAATCAATTTCATAGTTGTTAAATGTGACTGTTCTACAATTTTGGGTTGGAGGACATGTGAAGAATGTGGCATTGTAAAACGTATTTTCGAACTATCCCAAAACAATTCTAAAATAACCACTAACAAAGAACAAAAGTCAGTACAAATGCTTATTAACAAATATTCAGATACTTTTGAAGGATTAGGTTGCTTACCAGGTAGTGTTAATTTACAAGTAGATACAACCGTCACACCAAAGATTTGTCCAGTTAGGAGAATACCATATGCTTTACAACAAAAACTCAAAAATGAATTAGAACGAATGGTGCGACTACAAGTCATAGAAAAAGTTACTAAACCTACTGACTGGGTAAATTCCATAGTACCTGTAGAAAAACCCAATGGTGACTTACGTATTTGTCTAGATCCTAGGAACTTAAATAAAGCCATAAAAAGACCTCATTTTCCATACCCTACATTTGATGATTTGCGGTCAAGGGTAGTGAATGCGTCAGTATTCTCAAAGTTAGATGCTAATTCAGGTTACTGGATGCTAAAATTAGATCCAGAGAGTAGTGATCTTTGCACTTTCAACACACAGTTTGGTAGATATAAATTTTTAAGACTTCCTTACGGAATAAATTCAAGTGGTGAAATTTTTCATAGAGTAATGTCCGAGTTACTTGGGGACCTTCCAGGTGTTATTATATTTGTCGACGATATATTGGTCTATGGTTCTACACAAAGTGAACACGATGAAAGATTAGAAAATGTTTTAAAAAAAGCTAAAGAAATCAATTTAAAATTTAATAAATCAAAATGTCAGTTCGGACAGTCTGAAGTTTCGTATGTGGGTCATGTTTTTAACAAAAATGGTATTTCACCGGATACGTCAAAAATCGAAGCTATAATGAAAATGCCAAGACCAGAAAACATAAAAGATCTTCAACGATTTCTTGGTATGATAAATTACCTTGGTTCATATGTACCTAACTTAGCTCATGAAACTACTTTACTTAGAGAACTCCTTAAAAAACAAAATATGTGGCAGTGGACTCCTAATCACGAAAAACAATTTACTAAATTAAAATCTCTTATTTGTCAATCACCTGTCCTAGTACATTATGATGTAAACAAACCTGTACGATTGTCAGTAGATGCTTCAAAAAATGCAGTTGGAGCAGTAATTTTTCATGGACAAAATCCTATTGCATATGCATCTAAAACTTTAAATAAGTCTCAGGAAAACTATGCCCAAATAGAGAAAGAATTGTATGCTATAGTTTTTGGTTGCAAGAAATTTCATCAATATATTTATGGAAAAACAACTTATGTTGAAACTGATCATCAACCTCTTGTAACTTTGTTCAAAAAATCACTTTCTGATGTCCCGCCTCGTCTTCAAAGAATGATGATAGCTATACAGTCATATGATCTTAACGTTTCATATACAAAAGGTACTGAAATGTATGTCTCTGATACTTTGTCCCGTGCACCCATATCAAAAACTAATATAGAAAAAATTAATTTTGATGAGTTGGATAGTAATATAGTTTGTCAAGTAAATTTACTAACTTCTAATTTAGCAATTACTAAAGAAAAACAAGAAAAAATCATGTCTCATACAAAATCTGATATGTCACTCCAAAAACTAAAAGAATACTTTATGTCAGGATGGCCTAATTGCAAGCAAAAATGTGATTCAATTGTTTTACCCTATTGGAACATTAGAGATGAGATTCATGTTGTAAATGATCTAGTTTTCAAGAATCAGTCTGTCATTATACCTAAATCTCTACGTTCTGAAATTCTCTCAATTTTACATGAAGGACACATGGGCATAGAAAAAACTAAAAATCATGCCCGTGGAACTGTTTTTTGGCCTAATATTTATCATGATATCGAAATCAAAATAAAACAATGTGAAACTTGCATGACATTTAGTTCAAATAAAACAAAGGAAACTTTATTATCTCATGAACAACCTTCTTTACCATGGCAAAAAGTAGCTACAGATTTATTTGATTACAAAAGCAAAAAATATTTAATAGTTGTCGATTATTATTCAAATTACATCGAAATAGCACAATTAAATCAAGATTCTAGAAGTTATACAGTCATTAATCAAATCAAGTCAATTTTTTCACGACACGGTATTCCATTGCAATTAGTAAGTGATGGTGGCCCTCCATTCAACTCTCATGAATTTCAAAATTTCACAAAAGACTGGGATATTCAACATATCATGTCAAGTCCTCACTTTCCTCGATCAAACGGTCTTGCGGAAGTATCTGTAAAAATTGTCAAAAATATTCTCAGAAAATGTGAACAGTCAGGTACAGACTTTTATATTGGTCTGTTACAATACAGAAATACCCCAAGAGGTAATCTCAAATCACCTTCAGAATTACTTATGTCAAGAAAACTGAGAACAAAATTGCCTACTACAACAAGTAATTTAAAGCCAAAAGTAGTTCAATTTTCAAGTCATTTAAAAAATAAGTCACAAAAATTGGAAAATAGAAAATTATATTATGATAGAAATGCTGTATCTCCTCAACAATTTCAGTCAAATGACATAATATTTTTCAAGAGAAATCCCAAGGATGCAACATGGTATAAAGGTGTTATTTTATCAAAAACTAACTTTCCAAGATCATACTTAGTCAAAGATAGTAATGGAACAATCTATAGAAGAAACTCACATCATATTAAGCTATTTAAATCAAATCTGTCACAGTCAAGGTCACAAAATAGTTATAAATTGTCACAGTCAAAGGAAAATACCAAAAATATATTGGAAAATAACAATGATAATGCTAATCATTCTGGTCACAAGTCGTCCAAGTCTTATAATAAATCGTATCAAAAATCATACAAGTCAAGTCTAATAGAAAAGGAGGATACAGAGATACATCATTATTATATTCCTGAGTATCTTTATTGTAGAAGAAAAAGTAATGAAGAACAAATTGTAAATTTAGATGATTCTTATGCATCTGCCGAGTCAAGTCAGTCATCTAATGATGAAAATCCAACACAATTGGATAAGTCTGTCAAGTCAAATGTAATGAATAAAAGTAGGACACAGTCTCCTATATTTGTAGAAGTTAATGATGATGTACAAAATAATGAATATTTGTCAGAAAATGAAATGTTAAGTCAGTCACAGTATGGTAGTCAAGACTTACCTGAAATGTTAGATATAAGTATAAGTTCAAATACACCGGAGTTAAGATACTCATCCAAAGGGAGATTATTAAAGTCAAGAAAAAGACTAGATTTATAAAAATGAATGTATATTTATTATGTCAATTTAATGAGTCAATTAATTCAATTTTTAAGGTTAAGTTATTTAATTTGTCCTAATGTTTATTTACGTTCTAATAGCAATGTCAAATGTCATTAACGTCAATGTCAAGTCATGTCATAATTAGTCGATGTCAAATTTATGTCAACTAACAAGTTCAGTGTTGCCTTTTTATCTTTAAGAAAGGGCATGTAACAGATTATGTTATCTGTGACATCAATCGTAATATGTAATATTATCTGTGGTTTTTATTAAAGATTGACTCTCGTATCTCGGTCATCACCACACGCACGCTCGTTGTTTTAATTAATATTCCCTAAATCCTGGAGTCCCACGATCCTCTACATCTACGTTCAAGTAACTGCTTTTGAGGGTCGATGTTTGTATCAATGTTTGCAGAGTAAGCAGGTAATAAAGCATTGTCATGCGAAAACATCAGACTAAAGGGAGAGAATCCTGTAACAGCATGAGGACTGTTATTTATACCCCAGACTACATCCGAAAGTTTTTCATCCCATGTGCATTCACTTTCAGCGGTAGTGTTCAGGCCATTTACAATGGTTCTGTTTACTCGTTCGACCTGACCATTTGATCGTGGACAAGCAACTGCATTTAATACATGCTTGAACTGTTTTTGTTTAGAAAACTCTTTAAAATACCGACTAGTGAAAGCGACACCTCTATCTGTAACTATTCTATGAGGATTGCCAAAAGTGGATATTATCTCCTTTAAGTTCTGAATAGTTTCTATAGAACCAGTGCCTTTAACAGCTCGAGCAAATACAAATTTCGTAAAAGAGTCAATTATTACAAGTATGTACGAGTAACCACGGCGTGTTTTCAGGAATGGGCCCAAATGATCCATATGTAAAGTATGCATCGGTATTGCGACTTTCTCAATGGGATGCAGCTCGCCCTCTACTTTGCCATAATTTCCCTTAGCATAAGCACAGTGTAAGCAGGCATTTACATATTTTCGAATAAACCGAGTCATACCAGAGAACCAAAACTTTGATTTTATTGTCTTTTCGCACTTTTCGAAACCTATGTGCCCAACTTGGTCGTGGTATTTTTGTAACAATGACCACTTTGACAGTTTAGGTATCACGAATCGATCGCCGTGTAAAGTTTTTCGAAACAGACATCCGTTAACAATGGTATAATTTTTATTTATATCCGGATTATTCGTGCCCGCATTAATCTGTCGAATAATACTTTGTACCGTATCATCTTGCAACTGTAGCGTGAGGCGCCAGTCAGCTTCATCAATACGAAGTACAGGAACGCTTTCAACCGGGTTGCGACTGAGCGCGTCAACATGTTGCATACGGTGGCCAGGGCCGGCAGTCTCGACAGAGATAACGACAAAATCGCTAACTTTCGATCGCTGATTACTAACGAATAAAGTTTGTTGCAATAATTATGCTTACGAGAAATACCTCTAGGATGTAGAGACTTTTATTATTCGCAAGCAACATTATTGCAACCGAATTTATTCGTTAGTAATCAGCGATCAAAAGTTAGCGATTTTGTCGTTATCTCTGTCGAGACTGCTGGGCCAGGGCGATATTCGATTTCAATATCGAAATCCTGGATCGTTAGCCACCATCGGGCTATGCGCGGTATCAAATCTTTTTTAGTCAGTGTGGTTCTTAGTGCTGCACAATCGGTAATCACCTTAACTGGGATACCTGTTACGTAAATACGGAAGCGTTTTAAAGATTCAACCACTGCGAGAGTTTCCAGCTCATAACTATGATAGTGCATTTCCTCTCTACTAGTAACGCGACTAAAATAAGCAACAGGTTTTAATTCACCATCATTTTGATATTGAAGGAGAATGCCGCCTAATCCCAAGCTACTAGCATCTGTATGGATTTCTGTTTTAGCATGCGGGTCATAGATTGCTAAAACAGGTCGCTCAGTCAACGTGGATTTTAAAAGATTAAAAGAATATTCTTGTTCGGAACCCCACACCCAGGCTACGTCCTTTTTTGTTAAGCTGGTTAAAGGTTGGGCAATTTCAGCGAATCCTCTTACAAATTTACGGAAATACGATGCTAAACCGATGAATTGACGTAGTTCATGTACGTTTCGCGGCTGCCTAAAATTAATAACACTAGTAATCTTTTCTTGCCCCGGGCGTACAGACCCTTCAGTAACCTCATGACCCAAGTACCTAATTTACACTGGTCTTCAAAAAAGAGCACTTTGTTAAATTTAGTTTTAAATTAGCACGAGAGAGAAGTTTCAAAACATCTTCCAATAGGTCTATACCTTCTTCTATTGTAACAGTGGGCAAAGTGACGTCATCAAGGTAAGTAGCTATTTTATTATCTAGGGACCCTAATGCCTTACGAATTAACCGTGAGAAAACCGCCGGCGCGTTGGCCAAACCAAACGGCATTTTTAAAAATTCATACTGTCCAGTCGACGTTATAAAGGCGGTTTTATGAATTGAATTTTTCGCCATTTTAACTTGATAGTAACTTTGCGCCATATCAAGAACCGTAAAGTACATTTTTCCCGATAGTCGATTGATCTGATCATCGATGTGTGGTAGAGGGAATCGATCTTTTACAGTACGTGCGTTGAGAGCGCGGTAGTCAATACATAGCCGATGGTCGCCTCCCTTTTTCCTAACTAGAATTACAGGACTCGCGTATTCGGAGTTTGATTCTCGCACTATTCCCGCGGATAAAAGGTCATTCACCTTTTCCTGCACAATTTCATTTTCTTTGTAGGATAATCGATAGGGCTTACAAAACACAGGTGTTTCTGAAGTGGTAGAAATATGCATATCTATTAAATCCGTACAACCAAGTTCACTGCTACTTTCAGCAAAACAACTTGGATACTTATTCAGTAAATCTAATAATAATTTAGAATGTTTTTCTTCCATTTCGCCAATATCTAGTTCAGACAATACAAATGTCTTATTTGGCTGATCATAATCCTGTGTACTATTAGCGGCACAACTCGGAGTAACGAAAGCTACGTCGGTTTGCGTAAACATATCCGCGCGCGTAATCAGTCGGCCCGCGGACCATTGTAAACAAGAATCACCTAAGTTAATTTCGCGTAAATGTAATGTTGGTGTATTTTTCAAGACCAACTCTGGGATATAGTACGATTCATCACCCATAGAATACAAACGTGGATGGGTAACAAGTATTCCACTTGGCGCCAAATCATATGATGTGTAGACGCGTACCTCGGCACTCGAACCCGGCAGGACTTCGACATAGTTGAACAAGAATAAGGGGACTTTTGTTATAAAATCCTGGCTAGACAAACGGATAGTTGATAAAGGACAGTCGTACGCACTATTTGAAATTAATTTCACAGATTTACAGGTTATAATTAAGTTTAGGTTCGGCTGATTAATAATAGGCTGCCCCACTATTAAATCTATATCGTTGAGGTTTGCATTCGTTATCTCGGCACATGTTTGTAAACTGATATTATCTATTACTAAATCTATGGACGCTTTTCCTAGAGAAATTACAAGTAAACCTCCAAAGCCTCTCATTACAACATTTGATGGCATTAAACTTGATCGCGATTTTTCGATAGCTTGCATCGTGATTATATTAACCTTACTGCCAGTATCAATATAGCCGATTGCTTCAAAACCATTAATAGATATTTGTTTACGGTATACATCTGAAATAATTTCTGTGGTTACATGATAAACCTGCCGTACCTGTGGATTTCTTTGCGGTGGCGCCGACATGTCACGCGAGCTCGCCCCGGCCGCATACCAGCAGGTATTGGCAGCGTGTCCCGCGCGCTGGCAGACCTGGCAGCGAGTGGCGGGTGCAGCTCGGCAATCCCGGGCTTCGTGCCCCGGTCGCCGACAGTTGTAGCACACCTTCGGAGCAGGATTCCCTGCCGCAGAGCCCCGTTGCCAAGTCGACTTGATCTGCTTCTGGTCGGAGGATCTTCTGTTTTTTTCAGCCCCGTAGTTTTCGAGTGACGAAAGGAACCCGTAATACCTATAGTTCTTCGGGAGTCTTGTAGCCGCATGCTTTCGCATTCGCACGCAATTCAACCGGCAATCCACGGATGAGGCACGACATTGCGTTCTCCCCATCCAGCCCACATTTTTTCATTAAAGATATTTTATCATGGTAGTATCGGGTCATGGTCTCGTTCCCTTTTTGGCGTGCCAGCATTTCTTCCAGGCGGTCGACGAAATCGGTGGTACGTGGAAACGCCTTAGTCAGCCATTCCTTCCATGTGTCCCACGTGGCACTGTAATCCTCCTACCAGTCGCGCGCAGCGCCGCGTAGCCGAGTTTGCATGACGAAAACCCTGTCCCTTTCTTCCCAGTTGTATATGTCGCCTAGTTGATCGATCTTGTGAAGCCATCCAATAACGTTTACATTTTTCCTTGCTGGATCGAACTTCGGAATGACCTCTGTGTCCAGGTGCGTTATTCTCGGTCTTTTGTTGGCGGGTGACTCACGAAACGAGGACTGCGGAGAAAAAAAAACGGGACTTTTTCCCTCCTGGTGGCCTCCATTTTCTTCAGAATCGACGCTTGGCGACCGTCTCCCCATGCCTCGGATATATGGGCCGTGGAATTCTTCCATCCCACTTCTGAACTGTAATGGATTGTTCAGAAGGGGAGTTGTGATTGAGAAACACACACACACGGTTATTTTACTCTGTATTTTAACAAGAAACCAATCTTACAACCAAAAAGAATCTCAAAAAGCTGTCGACCGAGCCACGCTAGCAAAAATGTACCGCCCCCAACAGGAAGTCAAACTCACATCCCCTTTTATTATTGTAAAATATTCGTAACACTTACATAAATTGACAGACCTATTACAATAATCCTAAGAATATAAGCTATATTGTTTTATAAAGTAAACTTTCACAATTGAATATAATTTACAGTAATATTTGACGATTAATGAATGGATGCTCAAAGAAAAGGACAAGTTATTAATATTTAAAATGACCACAACATTGTAGTGTCTTAACAAATTGATAGATGGCGCTATTAGGTAGATTGCATCAGTAGATCTCAATGGCTGCTGTTATACTAGTTGCGTTAAATGTCGATAGATGGCGTTGGCCGTTTATACTTGACGATGAGGTGAATATATATTAGATCTTCCTGGGCTCCGTACAGCTGTGGCGGCTAACTGTTACAATCCCTTGGTAAGACTGGACCAGTAACGACTGTCTAAGAATTCTAAGGTGGATCGATTAACTTTAAACAACCAACTAAACTATTCGAATGTTTATTCCTAGCTACCGTTCATTATGGTATAACAAAAACATTAAAGTAATAAACAATGCCAACAAAGTTACCCTTTTTGACCTAAAACACATAGACCCTGACCTTTCCGACGCCCTTGCGAAGGTCATGGTGTCAAGTTTGTAGATGTGACAGATTCAGTGTGACCTAGGTATGTGTATGTTGCCTAAGCTGTGTCTATGGTGCTGACGTTAGAGATGAGACAGCTTTCGGGTGACCTAAGTGAATTGGGTAGGTACTGGTGAGACAAAAGGGGTTTTTGTTGAGGTATGAATAAAAGATTTGGTTTCTAAAACACGTCAAATAAATTCGGTTAGTTTCTAGCTTAGTTACCATGATGTTGATAAAGTGACTTGATAGTTTTAAAGCGTACATAAGCGTACTCTTTCTCTTTCTCTCACCGACGCGTCGGAGTAAATCGCCATCTACAACAACTATGATTTTGTATTTTAAGAGTTCCTAAAAAAGGAACCCTAATGCCCGATTTCACCGACATCCCCTAAGTTTATGGGATCCCCTAAACATAGATAGGGGACCGATAGGGGATGGTTTCTGTTTCACCGACGTTTAGGGGTCACTTAAACGCTAAAAGGTCCCCTAAATTTAGGAGGTCGAAATTCCAGCCCATAAACCGGCACCTAAGTAAATGATCTCCCAAAACACGAAGATGGATTCTGGTCTCAACGAACTTTTTGTAAAGTTAGAAACTGTTTCTACAATATTCAATGCTATAAACGTAAAAACAGCCGCAGACCAAAAATATATCGGAAACGACCCAATTATGATGAAACTGACTTTTAAAGGAGATATAGGTTAAGTAAAGCTTCAGTGTTATATTTTTTGGAAAAGATTAAACTCGCCTTAGAATTTCCTGATAATAGGTGAGTACATAACACACGCAAGTTTTTACATGTCCCTTGCTTTTAAAATAAATTACACCTCGTGGTACTTTTTCGTAGTAACATGGTGTTTTGTTGACAATACTTTATCAATTCACCTACCTACCATTCACTTGTTAAGCAGGTAGGTACCTTATAACCTATTATTAATTGATGTTGTCTGTATGGTTCCTACAATGAAAACATTTTATTTTTTCAGAAATAATTTTATATATCTATCAAATCAGTTATTGATAGCATTGAGTTTTTATGCTACGGGTAACCATTTGTTGGCCGTGGGAGACATGGGTGGCATCAGTGTGGCTACTTGAAGTCGAATAATAAAAAGAGTGTTTGCAGCAATTATAGTGACTCTATACGTCCGGAGTATTATTGAAACCAGTGAGGAATAAGTTAAGTGAAGATGGGGTTTCATAATATTGCAAGGTTCTCCATGTAATTGGATGCATTGATTGTACAAAATATGAAAATACAATAACCAAGTGAAAGCACAACACCTTCAACTAGTTAAAATTATGAAATCAATCTGTTTAAACATTGTTACGATTATTACAAAATAAAACATGAAGTAAAATTAAATTTACTATATTTTGTAAGGTGAAGATGATGCAGAGCTCTTTAGGAATAGGAAGGGGTATGTCCATAAAGGAACTAAAATCTCGAATTAACGATACGCGACGCTGAACGCACAACAAACATTTTCATATCTCACGACTATGGATTACATAAGATAAGACCAGACGTGTCAAAAACAAAATCAGTAATAGACCACAGATAATACGCAAGGTATCGTAATGTACGCACAGAGTAATTGTTCAAGAAAATTTAAAATTTATGAAAAATTTAATGAAATCATAATGATATTGATAATAGACCATGATTAATTAATAACTGTATCCATTTAGGTGTTTATTTAAGAGATTTTAATAAAAAAAACTCATGTTTCAGAGTATCGATAAATTCAAAAACGAATCAATCACCACTATCGAGAACAAAACGTCACTTAGGTAAGAGTCCCCTAGCTAAGTGATGGAAATGGTGGTGAAACAAAAATTTATTTAGGGGCTAATTTAGGGGAGCTTTTAAGCTAAGGGTCCCGTACGTAGGTGGTAGTATAGGGGATGTCGGTGAAAACGGGCATTAGAAGATCACTTTCTTGTCCGTCTGTCACGGAAAGTCGTCCGTCTGTCACCGTCGATTTTTGTTTATCATTGATCATCAGGAATCAACGCTTTGGGGGAGACATATGCCCAGCAGAAGAACAGTGTTATTGTCTTTTTTAAACTTCCACGATCAGAACACACTATAAAACTTATTAAAACGGGTAGGTATTTATCGCGAACTTTACCTTTAATTCCAGCCTTTAATTGTCTTCGACGACCACGGCTGGTGCAATCCAGTCAAAAATGTAAATTAAATTAACTTAAATTAAAGGTAAAGTTCGCGATAAATACCCGTTTGCATAAGTTTTATAATAGAAGAAACAGTATTTAAATTTTGAACAAAAAAAAGGGGGTCTGTTTATTGCCAAGATACAGCCGGGCCCGGTGTAGACTATTCAAAATACCGATAAGTAATGTTCCAAGTTTAAAAACGCGAGTCTACTTCTATAATCATACTCGCCCCAGTTAATGTTTTTACCCTGTCAATGGATAGCCATTGACAGGGTAAAAACATTAACTGGAGCCTTTTTTTTCGGATGGGGAATCATCAAATGATTCTTCCCACTCTGGGCGAAGCGGGAGGGAGTGTCGGACTTTTACTGACTAAAAACCATCCATGTTCCTTCTTCGCCCTTTACGTTCCGGGGCCGCGGTATCTCTTTTGAACAGTCTCGCAGCCCCGGCAGGCTTCGGCCCTTGCAGACCCCTTCCTCAAGCTGACTGGAGCCTAATGGAAAGATTCAAGAATACTTTCAGGATCAATCCAAGGTCTTGGGCCATCACGTTTGCGACTAAAATTGTTCGTTTGAGTTTTTTTATTTCTTATAAATGTGATATTATAGTATGTTTCCCTACATGCGTTATTAAGTAACATTATGTAGCTCCGCTTAGAGAATATGTAAACATGTATGCCAACATTTTTGTTAGCGAGTGTACAACGCAAAAGAGAATGTCTGCCCCTGGCAGTCTGTTTTCGCCTGTACAGGTCGATTCACACTCATCGTTTGATGTATTTCGACTTTAGGCTAATAAAAGAATGTCCTAAAACTCCTTGATTGTTTACAGTTAATGACCGCCTGTTCTTTGTTTTTAAAACAGGCAGACACAAGTCTTAAGACCCATTTACACGATACAAGTTTATTGCCTGTTGCATACAATAATATTGAAGCAATAAATGACTGGGATCGTCTAAACAACATGTCCCATTCTTGCTCTACTACGCAATTTTTCCATTCAAAACTATTCCTGGTAGGTAGTTTGGATTCTCTTCATTTGCAAATGGATGAATTGGATTCTCTTCATTTGCAAATATGAGTGCATTGAGTGAGGATGTGTTGATTGTTGTCGCTTTCAAGTTTGTAAGTAAATCCGCGTGTAAACAGTTGCTGGCAATTCTTGAAAGTCAATTGCAAGTACAATAATTGAATGCAATAATTTAAGCGCCATGCTTAAATTATTGCATTCAATTATTGTACTTGCATGTTCAAAAAAAATCATGTAAATGAGGCTTTACACTTTACATATGAATAGTCAAATTAAAGCAATTACTCCATCATTTAAACGTCAACGAACTATAGCCTATTCCCAATTATGTTGGTTGAGGACGGCTACCAATCTAACCGGATGCAGCTGAATACCAGTATTTTACATGGGGCGACTGCCTATCTGATCTCCACAACCCAATTAGTACTGGGTAATACGATACCCCTTAGAAAGACTGGTTGTCAGACTAATGGGCCACCAATGTAAGTACCTACCGGTAATAAACTTAGTGCTATCATCTACCAACCTAAACTAATCACAGATGTAATATCATTAGAGGCTTTCAAGAAGCTTGTTCTCGGTAGAGTAATATAGACGTGAGCGAAGTCGCATCAGCGAGGCCCCTTTTCTATCGTTCCCAAGATCTACCCAATGGATATATCTACCAAAAAGTGGGAGGATAGAAAAAAACAAAGATTTGAAAAAATGTTTTATATTTTGTAACTTGCGTGAAAGTAACGGTTGCGGTCTCAAACAATCACGTTTTTTTGCGACGTTCTATTTCCAGCGTCAAAGTGATCAAATTAATTGCATGGTCATCTGTGGCAAAGTCTGGGGGTATTTATAGATGCTCTGTGTCTGGGGGCATCGCATTAGCCCGCTAAATTCAAATTTTCATACGTTTTTTGCAATTTGCAGGCCAGTGCTAGGTTGTCTGTTGATTCAAATATTGTTTACGACTATAAGACGTATGTAGTTACAGAATTATAATCATCAAAGTCATACATACAACCCTCCAAGTTCATACAGGTTGAGGAACGAATTTTTCAAGGTCATAGTCGTTCCGTTATCCAGATACCAACAATAAAATAAACTTAGGTAGGTAGATAGATAAATGATTAAAACTAAGACTTAATAATATACCTGTCCAGTGGATTCAATACAGCATCCAGGTATATCCGAGCAATCCCACGTAGTGTAGTCCGTCCCTAACATCGTCGCCCCAGTTCAAGGTCCCTCCGACGGAACACTAGTGACGTCATCGGCTTTCTTCCCGCCATGTTTACTTTATTTTCACCGATTATAGGCTTTTATTGAGATAAGCGGGTTCTGCTTGTCTGGCATTGAGGGATATGTAGAGGTCAGGATAGGACAGAAGTATTTTTATCTATGAATTGCTCAACATTTGTGTCTTTTCTAGCGACACCACGCGCGTTTGCTTGAGTGTTAGGGTTCCGTATCCAAAAGGTAAAAACTGGACCCTATTACTAAGACTCCACTGTCCGTCTGTCTGTCTGTCAGCAGGTTATAATCTCATGAACCGTGACAACTAGACAGTCGAGTTGAATTTTCACAAGTGATGTATTTCAGTTGCCGTAAAACAGCACATTATAACAACAAATTGTGTCGTAGTACAGCTCGCACTTGGCCAGTTTTGCTGATAATAAATACCGTCGTACGTCTTGTTCCAAATAAAACACATGCGACATATTCATAATTTTATTAGTCCGACATTAAAATATGATCTATACAATAAACATTATCAATTTGTTCGCATTCCATAATCTAGCCCATTCATATACGCAATATGAAAAATACTTGTAAAATAATATGAAAATCTATCGTTGTGTGGGATATATCAGTATAAAATAATGTCTAGTTGTAGTCTCGTTGAGATCCCTGGTCCCGGCGATTTTTACTTCATTGACAATCTGCAACAAAATGATTAAATTATTATATACTTCATACAACATGCGACAACAAACTGGTGGTGGTCTGGTGGTGTTTGAGTGGTGGTAACTGTGGTGTGGTGTGGTGGACAAAGATGATAAACTAAATAGCGAAATATCTTCGATCGAAATGCCTTCAGACTATAATTATAGCCAGGAGGTACCTTTGCATTTGTAGTGTTTTTACGCCGAGCGGTTGCCATCTTGTTCAATAGATCTCGAATGACTGATAAGTAAACCCAGCGTCAGCTGACGCGCCCGTGGTTGGTGTAGGATTGGGAGGTTAGGTTAGGTTAGAAAAAAAAAGAGTACGTCATAATACGCCGGCTGAAACTTGTTTCATAAATAGTTTTCATCATACTGAGCTTAAAAAATATCGTCAGCTGCATAGTGGTGGGGGGATTATGCGTCAGCCGCTCGCATGAACTAGTAAATGATGCACGCCTGATAAAAAACTAAAAGCAATCTATCACACACTCTCCACTTGGTTGTAATAATCCTACACCCACACCTACTTGAGCAGCTGACGGTTGATTTACTAGTTGGTAATATAAGATGACAATATCACCTACTCATACTCATACTTTGACTTTTTTATTTGCAACGGTACCTCCCAGACTATTATCATCATTATTACCATCTGATCGGGGAATCCTCCCTTTTCTATGAGGTATGAAGAGCTTTACACTCTGTTCTTCATACCCCCCACTGGGACAAAATAGTAGGGAACTGGTGCACTGAGTCAGTGAGGCGGGGTCGCGGCCGGCCACGAAGGAGATGGCGGGACCAACTGGACCGGTTCCATCAAGACTGGAAGTATTACGCGGTAGATCCATGACCGGACACATTGTATAATAGAACTACTCATGGTAGGTGCTAGATGCCCCATGGTTTCATTTCCACAAAGTTACCAACCCTATGTTCCTACGCATATAAGATACAGGGTGTAAACAAATTCATCACGAAGCTGTCAACCAAGCATTCTGTACATCAAACTAAGTAACTTTATGCAAAAATTATTGCTGGGAAACGACTTTTATTTTTGGTGAAAAATCATGTTTTGTAGTAGAACTGAATGTAGAGCACTGAAAACGTGCTGATGGATGGATTGAATAGTACAGGGGTCGTGGGGGTGTTTAAAGTAAAAAACTTACATTCAAAACTTGTATTAAAAAAAAAACTTGTCAAAAAGTTGGAAATTTGACCCCCAATATCCCCGTAAGTAGAAGGTTCCCTCCCAGGTATGGTGTTGAACACAAAATTATCGCAATGACGGGGAGAACAAGTGCCTTTCGGCTTCGTTAGAAGTTTTTTTTACCTCTATTTAATAGAGTATACAATACTACTTACGATTGATGTTAGCTCCCCATGCTGTTGGAGTTGCTACTCTTGCTCATCAGCTTGGCGACCATCTCTTGCACGCGTTTCATTTCTTCTAGTTGTGTTGTGAGCTGGTACAGGCGGTTCTCTCGTTCGAGGACTGTCTTCTCTAGCTGTTTTATTGTCTGCGAAAAAATGTACGTGTTAATAAAATGTGTGATATCAACTTGTGTTTTAGAAATCAGTTCGTTCCTCGACAAACAATGAATCTCTACAAAAATAAGGTGTCTTTCACTTCACTTCACTTTCACTACAAAAGGAAGTAATTGCAGGCGATGGCACACACATGGCAGATGATGGCAAGTCTGCAATCTGTAATTCCAGAAGGGTTAAGGGGGATGCTCCAAGGTAGCCCACGAAATTCAAATTTTGTTAGGTTTTTTGCAATTTGCAGGGCAGTGGTAAATTGTATGTTGATAAACATATCGGTCGCGGCTGTAAGACGTAAGTATGTAGTTACAGAATTATAATCATCAAAATCATCAATACAACCCTCCAAGTTCATAAGAGTCGATGAACGAATTTTTCACGGTCAAAGTCCTTCTTCTTGTTTTTATATGGCATGTATTTAATGCGGCAACTAAGTAAAATGAATACAGGTTTTTGAAAAAAATAGAGTGGGTACCATATATAACGGGTTGGCAGCTAATAAGGAGTATCGTAATAAGTAATAGGTAGCATATTAATATATCAGTAATAAGCTCCGTTTTAATTTAAACTAGCATCAAGTTTTTCTTTTGGGAACTGAATTAATATCTAAGCGGAAACTTAATGGCGAAAATAAAATAGAAAATGGGCATTCATTACTTCTGGGTGGTTTAAAAAAAAATAACCACAATAATAATAATTCGTGTCGGGGTGCCCTAAGTCCCGAGCTCGCTTCGCTCGCTCTTGCATCCTTAGTCAAATAAATAAATAAATAGTTGGTAATATATTATCTTTGCCACCCTACTAACATTATTAGGTCCATGTTCACCAAAAATATAACCGTCTGATTATCTAAAAACAGCTGTCACTGTGACATGTTCCCATACAAAAAGGCGTTTTAAACAGCTGTTTTAGATAATCAGACTGTCATCTTCTTGGTGAACATGGACCTTAGTCGCCAAGTCATTATTTTAAATAGCTCCTCGCCTAATATTTTATTTGACTGGTATAGTTTATTTGCTACCTAAACGCAGCTGCTAGTTTTTAGTTTTTATAACACCTTTAATTTTGAACCTTACATAATATAATAGTCGCGGAAATATTTAATCGCTAGCAAGTTATTTTATTTGTTGCAAACATTTAGTCGACTTTTAAGTTATTAGTCACTCGGAAAATAATAAGCTTTTTTATATTTGTCAACAGACACGCAAAAAATATTCACGGAAAATCTAGAGGCGTGTAGAACTGCTTCATAAAAAAAA
Organism: Xestia ashworthii; assembly: GCA_950022955.1. Classification (NCBI taxonomy): domain Eukaryota; kingdom Metazoa; phylum Arthropoda; class Insecta; order Lepidoptera; family Noctuidae; genus Xestia; species Xestia ashworthii. Next base: position 16,949,217 of record OX465560.1, on the reverse strand, counting down.
AACATTAACAAAAGAACACAAAAGGAATTGTAGGCAAAAAAAGATAATAAACAACTTTTACAAAACAAAGCAGTAGGCACTTTATGCCGTCGGTGTACGGTCGAAATTATAATGACAATTCCTAATGTTTTTTACTAGGTTGCGAATTTGTACCTACTTAACTTGAAAACTAATAATAATGGGAAGCACTCGAAGTTTCAACGTAGACACACTGTAATCACGTGCTTTCTCGAATGTTCTCGTGTACGATGTAACACTACATACATACATGAACCCTGATAACTTAACTTTAACTTTCATACGCAAAATACGCGCTTTGACGTGGAGTTGCGGACACCCGCCCGTTGTACAATACAATACAATACATGAACCCTGAAAACATACACTCCTTTTCTTGGGCAGTTGTGTAAAAAAGGAGTGGTGACTCAGAGCTTTAAGGAACCAGGGAAATAAAGAGGGTAGTAGTTACCGTATCTCTCTGGTCGATCTCCTTCCGCAGCGCGGCGTCGTGTCCGGCTGCCTCCTCTAGCTTCTTGTCGCGTTGTTTGACTCGCTCTTCAAACTTTATTAGTACGCCCGCTAATTCGCTGTTTTTACTTGTCTGGGAGAAAAATTGGTGGCAGTTAGTATACTGTTTATTGTGTTATTTTAATTAACCGCAGTTACAAGTAAACCGCAAACAGATGGAGTTTACGGAACTTTTAGTGCATATTTCACGTTTTTACAAACAAAAAGTATCTATATAGTATATCAGCAATCTGGTGTCCACAACACAAGCCTCGTTGCTTAGTTTGGCACTAGATGACACTGTGTGTAATGTCCAGCGATATTTATTTATTTATTTTTAGAGGTTCGTACATAAAACAAGGAACACTTGAAAGTTTTAGGCAGCCGTGAACCAAGCACATCAAACTAAGTAACTCTCCGCAGAAACTGGGAAACAACTTTTTTCACGTATGTACCGCACTCAAATCATTGTGCTAATGAATGCATTGACATTACAGGGGTCATGGAGATATTTAAAGTAAAGATGCAATATCAAAAACTTCAATGTAAAAAAATTGTGTAAGAGCCGGAACTTTGACCTTTGTTCTCCATAACTCGTTAAAGGTATTTTACACCCATTATAACACAGAACTCCTTCATGCTTATATTCGGTAAAAGCACTCGTTACTTTTCCTGAAAGTAATAGTAAAAGTTATTTAAATTTTAGTTTCATAAATAGATCTCACCTGTTGTTCTAATTTCTTCTGTATCGCCCTATTGTCAGCTTCGGCCGCTTTTAGACGCTCCTCGAATTCTCTCTCGCGGACTTTCATTTCACTTTCCAGACTCTGAAACAGTAAAAAGTTATAAAATTGAAGTTATAAAACCCAATAACACTGCCCAACCTGGGAATCGAAACCAGGACCTCACAATCAGCAGCCGCGCGTCTTCTCGACCAACGAGGCAGTCAAAATTGGAGTTATTTACACAAATCAACGCTATATCCTCCTTATAAGGCAGTCGGGCAATGAAATATTTCGTTTTTTACATTGGAGATAAGGAATTGTTACTGATGAAAAAGACATAAATACTAGTTTATTAGGTATTTTGCTAAATTAAATTTTATAATATTTATGGGTGACCACACCAATGGGGAAGAACGTTAAAAACTAATTGTAGATGGCGCCACCATAGCTGGTCCCGTTCTGACCAATGAGGTCAAGGTATTTTAAAACATGAAATGACATTCCTTGAATTTCAACCAATGACGATGCTTGGAACCAGCTATGCTAGCGCCATTAGTTCCACAGTGTGCATCCCCATTACAAACCGAATTTCCTCCGTGCCTCGGAAAGCACGTTAAGCCCGGCTGTTATTTGTAGATCTTTGACAGTCGTTACAGGTAGTCAGAGGCCCAAAAAAGTCTTACAACCAGTCTTAACAAGGGGTATATTGCCCACTACTAACTAGGTTGTGGAGGTCAGATCGGCAGTCGCTCCATGTAAAATACTGGTATTCAGCTGCATCTGGTGAGACTGGAAGTCGACCACAACATAGTTGGGAAAATAGGCTAGGCAGTCGGGAGTTTTGGACGCAAAATGTAGAAGTAATAAAACTATTTATAATACATACCGCCATTTGCGCGCGCATTTCCTTGTGTAGATTGTCCTTCTGGTTTTCTTTGTCTAATTTCTCAGCGGCTAACTTCGCCCTGTAACCTCGCAACGTTAATTCTGCATCTTCTAGCTGTTTGTGTAATTCCTCTATAGTTTTCTTGTGTCTGGAAATAAAATACCACTATACAGGTTGTGAACAACCTCATCACGAAGCTGTCAACCAAGCATTCTGTACATCAAACGAAGTAACTTCACGCAAAAAAGATTGCTGGGAAACAACTATTTTTTTGGGGTGAAAAATCATGTTTTGTAGTCTAACTCAATGTAACGCACTGCAAAAATTGTGCTGATGGATGGATTGAATAGTACGGGGGTCGGTCGGAGTGCCTGTAGCTTCAACCGCTAGTAGTTCCGTAATAAGGATGAATGATTCCATTTATAATAGAAAAATATTGGATACATGTTTTTTTGTTTTATCAAATTAATAAAAATTGCAGAAGATAAAACGCGTCAAAAATCATGAGTTGGGGGTTTGTGACGTCACTTTTCGGTAAAAAATGCACTCAAATCTGACGTCACACGAGTTTCAGACGCACAATAGTCTTTTATGTTTACGGGACAAAAGAAAAAAAAGTGTCCAATTTTTTTTTGAAAATCTACGAGTATCTGACGGACTTATTAGATTTTTGTGTCACTCATCTACCATATTATCACACGGGATCTTAGTACCAGAATAAAAGTATCATATAGGGTGACTGGTAATTAGTGTATGAAACTTAAACACGTGATTGTGCAAAAAATCTGCTATTCAATACATTTATGTTCGCCTAATGGACTGAATAGCTGATATTCTTTTCACGATTTCAGCTTTGGTCCCATAGTAAAAGTTGTTTGTTATCATGAGCACAATCACGTGTTTAAGTATCGTACACTAATTAACAGTCACACTATATACGAGTAAGTTAAGCCAGGTCAACTATCTGAGTGCAAAATTTCATCCAAATCTGGTCACTGGCTTTTGCGTGAAAGAGTAACAAACATTATGTCTATCCTCACAAACTTTCGCATTAATAATAGACTAAACTTTTATAAAGAAAAAAATGTATAATCTTGCTTTAAAAATCATGTATAAATACAAAAAGTATACTGCATCGGCCGGGAATCGAACCCGGGCCGCCCGCGTGGCAGGCGAGCATTCTACCACTGAACCACCGATGCTTATACAAATCTGCTTCAATTTACCGTTCACATTCAACATAGAACCGGTATTTATAGTAAAAGTAGATATGAAGCAGTATTACGGTCATTCACCTATTACGTTATATCGTAATTCAAGCGATTGTAGGTATTCGTCATTCGTGAATTGTGTTGTTAGCATAAAATAACAAAGTGCGGTCGGATGTGCTAATTTAATGCTAATAGAAGTAGTTATACTTCATGATTTAATGCTTTTCGATGAGTGTTTTATATCCACGCTTTGTATGATTGCAGGGTGGGTAGATTTAGTAGTAAAAATTTACAAATTTTGTTTTTTCAGTGAGCTACCAATGTTTTTAAGAAATTATTTATTAAATTTTATGAAATTTATTTCATCACCAGTGCTCTCAAAAACGGTGAAGGAAAACATCGTGAGGAATCCGGCATGTCCTAGAACCAAAAATTCGAAGACATGTGACATCTACGAACCCGCACTGGGCCCGCGTGGTGGATTATAGCCCATACGCTTTGATGTGGAGTTGCGGACACCAGCCCGTTGTAAAATACAATACAAGAAATTAATTACTAATTTTAAAGATTTTTTATAACAATTAGTCAGCTAATTATTTAATTTTCTCTAAAAGAAAACATAATAGGTACTTATCTTATGAAAGATGTACACACAATCGCTTTTCAGTTGTTTTTACAAAAGGCAATATCTAAAAACAAGATTTGGCCTAAAAATAATCATTCTTTCTTTTACACTAGTGATGCCATCTAGCCGAATTCCGCCACAGCGACTGCATTCGATGGCTTCCTAGTTTGGTTGTAGAGAGCTTTGATGTGCTGCTTTTTCATGTGCTCTCAAGTTCCTTGCATAACCATTGTACACTAGTGGGAAAATTGTGAATCTACACTAATATTATAAAGAGGAAAACTTTGTTTGTTTGTTTGTTTGGTTGTAATGAATAGGCTTAAAAACTACTGGACCGTTTTTAAAAATTCTTTCACCATTCGAAAGCTACATTATCCACGAGTAACATAGGATATATTTTATCCCCGTACTCCCACGGGAACGGGAACTATGCGGGTGAAACCGCGGGACGTCCGCTAGTAGGTAATAAATAAATATCGCTGGACATTAACACACAGCGCCATCTAGTGCCACACTAAGCAAGGCTTGTGTCGTGGACACCAGATAGTTAATATACTACATATATACTTTTTTGTTTGTAAATACATACTTATTATACACACATATAAACATCCATGACTCGGAAACAAAAATGCACACAAACATTTGCTCCTACCGAGATTCGAACCCAGGACCCTACGAACGTAAGGCAGCCTCACTACCACCACGCCATTCGAGTCGTCAATATAAAGTGTAAAAGGTATAAAAGTGTGTGTTACCTTTCATTTTGCATTTGTGTGGTGTACAGTACATCTTGTTGAGATGAGTTCGTAGCTTGTAGCATCGCTAATGCGTGCTGTAGTGACGCCATATGCTCGCTGGCACCCTAGAAAATATGTACATTATAGTATCTAAAGGTTTAAAGTCACCCAAAGGGCAATGGAGAGATCTATGCTCGGAGTTTCCTTGCGTGATCGAATCAGAAATGAAGACATCCGCAAGAGAACCAAAGTCACCGACGTAGCCCGAAGAATTGCCAAACTTAAGTGGCAGTGGGCAGGGAGGGCACATTGCTCGCAGAACGGATGGCCGACGGGGCCGAAAAGTTCTAGAGTGGTGACCGCGACCCGGAAGACGATGCGTTGGAAGACCTCCCACTAGGTGGACCGATGACCTGGTGCTGGTTGCGGGAATCCGGTGGATGCGAGTCGCAAGGGACCGGTCAATGTGGTGACACTTGGGGGAGGCCTATGTCCAACAGTGGACGTCTTTCGGCTGAAATGATGATCATGATGATAGTAGTATCTAATACTATCAACCATCATCACCATTCTATTGTCCTTATCCTAATTTATTTGTGGTCGGCGCAGCATGTCTTCTTCTTTCATACTTCCCTATTAGGGACTACGCACACTTATTTGCGTATTGCTTATTAAGCTGAATAGAGCTGAATAAGTGTGCGTAGTCCCTTACTCGTCATCTCTGCAGTCACCTCCTTTCTAGCAATATCATCCTTCACACAGTCCATCCATCGTATCTTCTCTACTCTGATACCCATCCACATTCATACTCAAAACTTTCCTCACAACATTTTCCTCATTCCTCCGCATCACATGCTTATAAAACGACAACTATACAACGAAAACATTCACGACGCAATTTTTGATTTAAAATTGTACTACAACATACATTACGCCACGACCCTAGTGTTTTGCAGACTATTATATTCTATAGTCCGCGCCACAAGAAGCTATAATTTTTTGTAAACAAAGAATTTCTACGTAGCGACATACAATCAACCAGAAATACTCCTAAATTCAATCAACTCTAATTATCATACGTGTAATACGAAACTAACGATCTATTTCACTTGGTCGGGTTATATTTTGGCGTTATACAGCGTTCATCCAATGTTTTGGGGTACTGGAACGCATCTGACATCATGGAACGTAAACATTTGGGTCACCATTTTGAAGTAAGTTCACCCTGACGCTGTCATTTTTGAATTTGTTCCAAAGGTTGCTAACCCAAATGTGTGTTTATATAATTTATAGCTTCTCGTGACGGAAACTATACTTGTCTTACTCTCAGATTATTATGAACTTTACAAACACTAAAAAAAAATACATTTATTTACCTGTAAAGCTACGGAGTGTGAGTGCAGCCTCTGTTCTAGACACGTCATCTTGTAACCGTACAACTCCATTACGCTTGACGTCGCGATGTCCGATATCTAGAAATGTATAAAAATAAAATTATAATGTATTGCTGTGTCTGTTAAATGCAAATGTATATCTTATCAAAAAGTATCGTGTTATCACTGGGTTATGGAGTTTATATAAGTTAATACTTAGTCAAATATTGGTATTCAGTTGCATTTGGTTGGGCTGAAAACCAAGTCTATCATAGTTAGGGAAAAGACTCGGCAGAGCACAGGGAGCAATGGCTCGACCTTTGTGAACTTGGAGGGATGTATTGATGATTTTGATGATCATAATAGGCTAGTTTCCACCATCAATAAATTGCAAAACTAATTAGTCCGTCAGTTAGAGTATTGGAAAATAATGGAAACGTGTTTTTTGTTTTTGTAAATCACTGAGTACTGACAAAGATAAAACGCATCACAACTCGGGAGTGGGGGCTCGTGACGTCACAACGCACTAAAAACTATAGCACGGCGTGACGTATTGCGAATTTTAAAAGCGTCGTATCTTCGTCAATTTTGGTTTATGTAACAAAAGAAAAAATACGGGTCAAATATTTTTTTATAATCTAACTGACGGACTAATTAGATTTTTTTAGGACACAAGCCTATTCTGTAACTACATACGTCGTACAGTTGGAAAGATATCTACATCAACATACAACCTAGCACTGGACTGCAAATTGTAACAAACGTAAGAAAATTTTAATTTCAAGGGCTACCCTGGAGCATCATCATCATCAGCCTATTAATGTCCCCACTGCTGGGACAGGCCTCCTCTCTATGAGAAGGAATGGGCTATAATCCACCACGCGAGCCCAGTGCGGATTGGTAGATGTCACATATCTTCGAATTATTTGGTTCTGGACTTCTGGGACATGCCGGTTTCCTCACGATGTTTTCCTTCACCGTTTTGAGAGCAGCGGTGATGTAATAAATTACACAAATTAATGCTCCTGTCTGGGTTCGAAACCCCGACTTGTGAAGTCGCCACCACTGGGCCAACGCTGCTCAAACATTACCACCATAAATACGCAAATCTGATGACATGTGACATCTACCAGCCTTCGTTGGGCCCGCGTGGTGGATTGTTGTCCACTTCCACGCAGAGAGAAGAGTTCTGTGCCCAAAACTAATAATACTTATCCTATAACACACAGTTAAAACTGTTCATTGGTTAAAACTATTTTTGATTGATGAAAACCAGTCAAAATTACTTTTGACCAGTTAAAACTACTTTAATAATAACAGTTACTTTTACTAACTTATTAGGTTGTTAGGGTATTTATTGTGACCTTTGGAAAAATATCACGTAATTGTAGGACTAGGTAATAACAATACTTAATCGAAATATTTTTAAAGCACAAAAAAATAGAAACATCCGAATTGAGAACCTCCTCCTTTTTTAGAAGTCGCGTCGGTTAAAAACGCATTTAAACTCATAAGGGTTTTTACTGACACCAGTCAAAAGTAGTTTTGAATGTAACATAACGTAGCGTATCGTTCTGTAGTAGTTGGTCCCGGCTGTCCATCTTTGGCAGTCGTTACAGGTAGATCAGTGGCCGAAAAAGTCTAACAACCAGTCTTACCAAGTGGTATCGTATTACCCAGTACAAGCGGGGTTGTGGAGGACAGATAGGATATTCAGTTGCATCCGGTTAGACTGGAAGTCGACCCAGACGTAGTTGAGAAAAGGCTGGGCAGATGATGATGATGGTGATATCGCTTTATTTACCTTCCCATCTCGTAGCTTATCAGTGAGCGTGGCGACGAGTGTGTCGACGGCATGTTCCTGCGCGGGCGCCAGCCACGCGCCCCCCTCCCCGCACGCACCCCCCGCAACCCCCGCACTCCCCGACCCCGCACCGACCGACACGTCCGACGTCGACTCGGAGAGACCTGCGAGGGACTCGCCGAATACCTGGGAATGGAAACAAGATTCTATACCATCTAACACTACATTTTATTATAAAACAAAGACCGCCGCGTCTGTCTGACTGTGTGTTCGCGATAAACTCAAAATCTACTACACCGATTTTCATGTTGTTTTCACCAATGGATGGAGTGGTTCTCGAAGAAGGTTTTAGTATATAATTTGTACGCGGGCATCAGCTAGTATACTAACATTATAAAGCTGAAGAGGTTGGTTGGTTGGTTGAACGCGCTAATCTCAGGAACTACTGGTTGATTTTTTTGTGTTGGATAGTCGATTTATCGAGGAAGGTTAACATTACGATATTACGACCAATAGAAGCGGAGCATAAATAAAAAATGTTGCAAAAACGGGGGAAATGCATTCCCTTTGTGAGCTTTTTCTCTCTTATGTGACACAGACGAAGTTACGTTATGCTGAGATAACGAGTTTTAGAAAAGTATGGAATAAGAAAACATGCTGCGCCAACACTAAATAAATTGCGAGAGGGGCAGGAGAATGACGATATCCAATCAAGAAAAAAAAAGCATTTCAATCGTAATGATTATCTTGTAATGTACATGAAAATCATTGTGATTCGAACAACAACGTCAAGTCACACCACACTTTTCAAGAGGGAAGACTCAAACCTATTTAGGCTTATTTCAGAGAAAACCAGCGCCGGTTGCGTGCGCCGGTCGGGCATTTCAGTATCCAAAAACTTGTACGATAGCGTTCACTGTTCAATGTGCGTTGTTCGATAAAATCGCATGTTACGAAATCGGTCTCGCTTTGAATGGTTGACTGGTAGAGAATGCCTTGTGGCATTAAGTCCGCCTATGTACCACTCCTGTACATGAAGTTTAAATAAATAAATAAATAGACCTCAGTACGGCGCGATGTCTAGTCCGAACGAATACGAGGCTTCAGTCTTTCTGACCAGCTCCAGCCAATTCCCTTGACAACAGTCTCTCCCTTATAGCTATGAATTAATTTGTAGACGTGTAGAATACACACATTAGACTCGGAAAATGAGTTATTTATTTTTATAACAGACCTTAATTGTGGCCGAAAAACACCAATTTAGTACGAAAAACCCCAATTTAGTACGAAAAACACCAATTTAGTACGAAAAACACCAATTTAGTACGAATAACATAACTTTACGCCTGTAATGGAAGTGGAAGGGGATAAACTGTGGGTGTAGTGTTAGTAATGGCACACCTACATTTTGCCAGATGTTTCATGAACTAGAGGGTGCGCCGATTACCATCAATCGGACGCAAATCCAAGCTTTGTGGCTACTAAGAATATATTTTACCTGATTCATCTGGTCAGGAGGGAAGTAATGATGTTTGACTAGCTGCAGTATCTGTCGCCGTCTCGGTCCATTACTGCTAGTTAAACCGACGCACAGGAGTTTCCTCACCTGTAAAACATGACGATTTGATAATATTATTCCGATCTTTTTCAAGTTTCCTTTTGAACGTTTTTTTTTACAGATTATTGCACCTTAGCGTGTTTTCCAGCACTACATCACGACTTTTCCTATCTATCTCTTTTATTCTCTTTCACACATACAGTCATCTCTATCATTCTCTCTCACACATATAGTCTCTCTCTCATTCTCTCTCACACATACAGTCTCGCTCTCATTCTCTCTCACACATACAGTCTCTCTCTTATTCTCTCTCACGCATAGTCTCTCTCTCATTCTCTCTCACACATACATTCTCTCTCTCATCCTCTCTCACACATACATTCTCTGTCACACATACTCACTCTCTCTCCCTCTCTCATCCTCTCTCACACATTCTCTCTCTCTCTCTCTCTCTCATTCTATCTCACTCATACATTCTCTCTCTCTCTCTCTCTCTCTAGGCAGTGGAATCATTATACACTGATTACGATTACTGACCTGATGATGTGCTAGCATACGCGCTAGGGCAGACTCCCAGTTTCTGTCGAGCGGCGCTAATGTCAGTGCAGTGCGACATCCCACTACCACGGCTTGCTGAGACGCATCGGCGCCTACTACGCCGTTCTGAAAAATACGAATAATGGACTGTTAGGCTACTATTACGACACTAATCGCGAATTATTTAATTCGTGATGGATTCGCGAGTGTGATGATATTAATCATCAGTATCATCACACTCGCACACACACAACATAACACAGCTATCCTTCATACACAACACACCTTGCATAACACTGAACACACACCTGCAAGCAAGATTTTTCTTAAGTTTAAAATTAAATCGTAATTTCTTTATTGTATAATATCACACTTCTGTACCTATTTATTGTTTTTTGTAAACACCCAGTTAGTTAAGTTTGTATTTTTTGCTTTGCTATGAAAGAGCGGGGCTTCCCAACACAGGCATTACTTGTTTAAAGGGAAACTCTCCAGACACTAAACTTTTATGTAAGCTTATGAAGCAATAAGCTATTTTGTATTTAACAAATCCTGTTATTTCGTAACATCATTTATTAATTGTGACCGACAGCATGTATGACATTTTATTATATGGCCTCTAGCGAGTTAACATAGAGACATACACTGTCTAAAGAGTTTCTAATATACCACATCTCTCCCCTCCTAGCTACTGCGGATCAAGGGTGCACCCAAAAGCTGGTCGAGATGTAGGCGCCAGATATCACCGTTGTCGGTGCGAACTTCGTAGTGCAGTCGGCCCAAACGTTTTATGATGCTTCCAAACTGCCACCGCTGCGTGGCACTCGTGTAGTCACGAGCCTGTACCCGATCACCTAGGTTGAACTCTCTGACATTGACCTTTTGAAGCGGAGGTTGTTCTGTCTCCTTGTCTTTTCTTAAAAACATAGCATGTAGGCCCGTGCGTATTTCTCTGCCAAACATAAGCTGGTACGGAGTTTGACCATTAGCATTTGGCGTCCGTCGGAGATGAGTTTTCACTGTCACTAACTTCTCTACTAGGCTACCTCCTTCCCCCTCTACGCTTCGTAAAATTCTCTTAACTGTCTGCACAAAACGCTCAGCTTGCCCATTGGTTGCAGGGTGGTATGGAGCGGAAGTCTTATGAATGATCATACAATATTTCAAGTATTTTTCGAACTCTTCCGAAACGAACTGTCGACCATTGTCTGAAACCAAGACGTGTGGTGTCCCAAAAGTGCAAAATAGTTCTTTCAATTTTTGTATGCACCAAGAGCTTGTAGTGGACTTGGTTGGTATAATCTCAGTCCATTTTGAGAATGCATCTACAATAATTAAAAGTTGATATCCGTGCACAGGTCCAGCGAAATCAATATGAAGTCTTTGCCAGGGGCCGTTTGGTTGTTCCCAATGGTGTAGTGGTGCTTTCTCTGGTTCATTTTGTTGCAATCTACAGGTTCTACATGACTTGACTTTGGTCTCAATCTCGTTGTCAATTCCTTTCCAGTACACGAAACTGCGAGCCAATAGCTTCATCTTTACAATGCCTGGGTGACCGAGGTGTAGCTCGTCAAGCACTTGTTCGCGTAATGCTTTTGGAATTAACACTCGTGATCCTCTTAATAAGCAACCATCATGCAAAGTAAATTCATTGTCCTTGTAACCGATTGTTTTTAGTGATTGGCCATTTTCCAATGCTTGTAGCAAAGATGTACAGTCGGCGTCCTTTCTTGTTTCTGTCGCTATGACATCTGGATTAATATCAATGGTATGGATTTGCTGAAATTGAAAACTGTAATTCTGGTCAATTCTGTTGGTTTTGGTGTTTTCTACTGGAAACCTGGATAAATAATCTGCATTTGAGTTGTTCGCCGAAGTTCTGTATTCAATGTTGTAGTCAAATCCAGATAAGAAGTGAGCGTAGTGAAACAGCCTCATCGTACTCATTGCTGGTAGCGTTTGATGTGGGTGGAAAATTACTGTAAGAGGTTTATGGTCTGTAACGAGGATGAATTTTCGACCATAACAATAGTAGAAAAACTTTTTCAATCCCCAGTGTATCGCTGTAGCTTCCTTGTCGATTTGACTGTAATTCTTCTCACTATTAGACAGCGTTCTTGAAGCGAATGCTATAGGTCTTTCTGACCCATCTGGAAGTCTATGTGACAGAACTGCCCCGAGTCCCAGTGGCGATGCGTCTGTTGAAAGCACTAACGGCTTTTTAGAGTCAAAGTGTATCAGTACTCTTTCACTTACAATTTCTTTCTTAATTTGTATAAAAGCTTGTTCACACTCTGCAGACCATATGAAGCTTGATTCTTTCTTTAGTAAGTTGTTTAGTGGGTTCGTGATCGATGCTAGATTTGGTATGAATTTGTTGTAAAAATTTGCTATCCCAAGAAATGTTCTTAATTCTGCTGTATTGGTTGGGTGTTCTGTTTTAACTATTGCATTTATCTTGTCCCTGTTTTTGTGTAGACCTTCATTGTCGATAGTGTGTCCCAGGTAATTTATACTTGTTTGGAAAAAATGACACTTGTCTTTGTTTACTCGAAGGTTACTTTCTTTTAGTTTATCGAGTACGAGTTTGAGCCTCTGTAGTAGTTGTTCTTGGTTAGCTCCTTGTATAATTATATCGTCGAAGAAACATTTAACGCCTTCTAGGCCTTGTAACAGTTTATCCATGAACTTCTGCCATAGGCTCGGAGCGACCTTAACTCCGAACATGAGCCTGTTTACTCTGTAAGTCCCTTTGTGTGTACTGAGTGTTTGTAGCATTGCGCTCTCTTCATCCATCACCATGTTTAGGTACGCCTGAGTTATGTCGAGTGTACAAAATAGTTTACCTCCATTCATCTCTGTGAAAATATCTTCAATCGTAGGTATTGGATATTGTTCATCTTGTATAAATTTGTTTAGAGTAACCTTATAATCAGCGCATAATCGGATATTCCCATTTGGTTTGACAACTGGTACTACTGGAGTACCCCATTCAGAGTGGTCAACTTTCGTGATGACACCTTGTGTGTTTAGTCGTTCTATTTCTTCATCCACTTTTGTTTTTAAAGCATAAGGTATTCTACGTGGTCTAATAAAAATTGGCTTAGTGTTCTCTTTCAGGTTTAGGTGTCCTCTGTAGTTTGGTATTTTGCCAAGGTCGTTTTTGAATACTGAAGTCTTGTAGAGCTCTAGGAGCTGGTCTAATTCTATGTTTTCAGTAGGTTGTACGGTTTTTATGTCTGCTAAGTTAAGTGTATCGAGTTCTTTCATCCAGCTGCGGCCAAAAATGGGGTCAACGTTGTTGTTGATAACATACAGTTTTCCGTGGAATTCTTTTCCTTGGCATCTGTATTGAACGTATGCCACGCCTGTTGGTTTTATTACTTCTCCAGTATAAGTTCTGAGTCTTAATTTTGTCTTAAAAATTCTTTTTCCAATATTTAGTTTTTGAAAGTCTCGTAATGACATTGAAGTTAGTGTAGCTCCGGTATCAAATTCCATCTTTATCTTAACGTGTTCAATATGTACCGTTATCATATATTTTTCAGATGATTCTCCAGATATGATATTAATATTATTCCAGTCATCATGGTCACTTGTCATTGAGTCTTCTAATAGTTTCGTATTCGGTTTATTCTTGTTAAGACTCGCATCAGAGTGGCGCTGAAGGCAAACACGTGCTAGGTGACCGACTTTATTGCATTTATGGCATGTAACGTTTACAGCGCCACATTTGTTGGTTTCGTGATTCGCAGCACCACAGCGAAAGCATTTCCCTTTTAGATCTTTAGGTGTAATTTGTCTTGGACTTGGTCCTGGTCCTGCTGGTCTCTTGTAAGGAGTGATTTTGTTGATGTGGTCACTACTGGTACTTGGTTGTTCATTAGTAACCATTGATGCGTTTTCTGCCTTACCCATTTCAATAGATATCGCAATCTGTGTCAGTGATTTGAATGTATATACTGTTCGGTCTTGTAAAATTTTTGTACGTGCATCACTATCTTTCAATCCCCTTATAAATTGTAGAGATAAAAAGCTTTCTGATGTATTTTTCTGACAGTGTTGGCAATTGAATCCACAGTTAGTGGTAAGTTTCTTCAACTCAGCGGCGTACTGCGCTACAGTTTCATCGGCTTTTTGAGTTCTTGTTATGAATTTATGTTGTAGCGCCCATTTGCTAGGTTTTGGGTCTAAGTATTCGTCAAGTATTTCAGTAATATCAGCAAATGACATATTCATTGGTTCTTCCGGTGATGTTAAATCGCAAAGTTTCTCGTGGAGCTCTGGTGATAATGTTGACAGTAAGATATTTGATTTCATTTGTGCTTCCGATATGTCGTTCAATCGAAAATACACTTCTAGTCGTTTTTTGAAATTGTTGAAAGTTTCTGATTTTTGTAGAGGTTGAAATTGTATCTTTGGTGTATTGCCATGCCTGGATTCAGTTTCTTTTATGTGTTGTTGCTGTTGTTGGCCCTGTTGCTGACCTCCATTCTGTGTCTGTTTTGTTAAAAGTTTAACTGTTATTGTTGTATAAAGTTCTTCAAATGCGTACCTGTATTCTTGTTCTTGATAATAAGTGTCATCGTCCTTGTCGTCGACGGTCTTGTTTTCGATATTTTCTTGTACCTCCCTTAAAGCTAGGATCGTCTCCTTCAGGCCCAGGAAGCGAGCATTAATGTCTTCGTCAGACATCGTTGCCCTCTGATTGACATAGGTGTCGAGTCGCGTGAGCATCCCGCGTAGGGTGCCACGATATTTTCGTAGTTTGTCCATTTCATATATTAGTTTATGCAATGTTTATTTGACTTTTTTTTCTCGTCGCCAATAACAAATCCTGTTATTTCGTAACATCATTTATTAATTGTGACCGACAGCATGTATGACATTTTATTATATGGCCTCTAGCGAGTTAACATAGAGACATACACTGTCTAAAGAGTTTCTAATATACCACAGTATTTGTACTAGCTGTTGCCCGCGACTTCGTCCGCGTAAACCACCCTTGTCACATAGGGGTATAAAAGTAGCCTTCGACTTGTTCTCTAAACTACCAAATATATATACAAAAAAAAATGTTAAATCGGTGAAGTCGTTTCGGAGGACTTCGATAACAAACAATGTGACACGAGATTTTTATGTATTAGATAGCTTTGTCTGCGGCTTTGCTCGCGTTGAATTTGGGGTAATTGTTATTAAAAAATGAGAGAATTTCATTGCGCAAAACAAAGAGTAAGTAAAATTCAAGATCCAGCAGACTTTAAAGATATAAATATCTGGGTTGCTCATAAATTAGTTGGTTTCAAAGCAGAACAGAGGAACTTTGCAGAAGTATTGTGTAAAATCTTAAATTATTGTCTAGGATGGAATTACTATGGCCGGTAAATTACATAACGACACGTAGCTACGAAAACAAACAAAAGTTTAAGAAAAATTCGATTTGTGTTCAGTGAAAACCACGAAGGAAAAACGAAAAAAATCCTAGGTGCCTTCTTGAATTTTCATTTTGACCTCATTTTTGTTATCAACGACTCCGAAAACCACGCAAACGACACCCATGACGGAAATATTTAAAAAAAACCCTAGATGCCGTCTTGGATTTTCATTTTGACCTCATTTTCGATATCAGCGACCCCAAAAAACATGAAAATGACACACATGACGAAAAATTTACTTCAACGTCATTTCGATCTCATTTTTGTAATCAGCGACCTCGACAACCATGTAAACGACACCCAAGATGGAAAAACAAATGCTTTTCCTGGGCGCTATCTTGTATTTATCAATAGGAGTACTCTTGTGAGGTTTCGAATGAAATAGTCTTACCAATCTTGTTTCCCCTTACAAAAATTTGAGGCCGGTTTCACCCCTTGGAGGGTAAATTTTGAAAAATTCTTTCTTAGTGCACCCCTAGACTACATAATGAACCTACTTGCCAAATTTGGAATCAGTAGACCCAGCGGTTTGGGCTGTGCGTTGATTTTTAGAATTTGTCACCCCATTTACCCCTCTTAGGGGTTGAATTTTGAAAAACCTGAAACCCGTTTCTACTCATTTATCAATAAGAGTACTCTTGTGCAGTTTCGAATGAAATAGTCTAACTTATCTTGTTTCCCCATTCAAACTTTGGAGGCCCGTTTCACCCCTCTTAGGGGTTGAATTTTGAAAAAACCTAAAACCTATTTCTACTCATTTATCAATAGGAGTACTCTTGTGAAGTTTCGAATGAAATAGTCTAACTAATCTTGTTTCCTCATACAAACTTTAGAGGCCCGTTTCACCCCCTTAGAGGGTAAATTTTGTTTTTTTTTTTCTTAGTGCACTCCTAGACCACATAAGGAACCTACTTGCCGAATTTGAAATCTGTAGACCCAGCGGTTTGGGCTGTGCGTTGATTTTTACACTTTGTCACCCCATTTACCCCTCTTAGGGGTTGAATTTTGAAAAAAACTGAAACCCGTTTCTTCTCATTTATCAATAGGAGTACTCTTGTGAAGTTTCGAATAAAATAGTCTAACTAATTTTGTTTCCCCATACAAACTTTGGGGGCCCGTTTCACCCCCTTAGAGGGTGAATTTTGAAAAATCCTTTCTTAGTGCACCCCTACACCACATAAGGAACTTTCATGCCAAATTTGGAATCTGTAGACCTAGCGGTTTGGGCTGTGCGTTGATATATCACCCAGTCAGTCAGTCAGTCAGTTTACTATTTTATATATATAGATTATTTAGACGACCCGAATGGCGTAGTGGTAGTGACGCTGCCTTACGTTCTTAGGGTCCTGGGTTCGAATCCCGGTAGGAGCAAATGTTTGTGTTATGAGCATGGACATTTGTTTCAGAGTTATGGATGTTTATATGTATAATAACTTATTATACATATAAACATCCATAACTCTGAAACAAATGTTAATAAGTATGTATTTACAAACAAAAAAGTATATATGTAGTATATCAACTATCTAGTGTCCACGAAACAAGCTTTGCTTAGTGTGGCACTAGGTGGCGCTGTATGTTAATGTCCAGCGATATTTATTTATTCATTATGAGAATAGAATCTGACTACTACACTTACTGTATTATAAATGCGAAAAATTGGAAGAATGTTTGTTACTCAATCACGGCAAAACGACTGACCGGATTTGGATGAAATTTAGAGATAGATTACAGTCTGGAATAGCACATAGGCGTTAGCAAACACGTAAATCTAAACCACCTAGCACCACAGGACGCGTGTTTTCGAGCAAGATGTCACAGAATCAGAATTCGCTCTGTCACAATTCGAAAGTAATTTGTAGAGTACCTGTGATGTATATTGCAGTACGCTATACAACGTGTCTTCGAAAGCGTCGGGTGTCACTTCTAGCAGAAGACGTTCTTGTGTTTCTGTGGACTCGCAGAGAGCGCTCACTACTTGCAACTGTAAACAATATGAATAATTAATTATTATTATTTTATTTCACTCTGTCTTTATCTTGTGGTTAGTGCCTAACCTGGTGTCAGACTTTTTATGCCGTCCATGGGTAAGGCATACATTTCCTTACGATGTTTTCCTTCAGCGAAGCAAGTAATTATTTTACAATACGCACATGAATTCGAAAAATCAGAGTTGCGTGCCTTGGGTTCGAAGTCGAGGCTTTGAAGTCCGACGGTCACACTACAAGACTATCTCAGCTTTCAATAGGTTAAGTTGCATGATATTCGCAAAACAATGTAACAATAGAGTAAGCATGGACCACATAGCCATTACTGCTTACCCATACAAATACTCTGGAAAACTATTCAAAATTATAAGGACATCGCATCTTATTACATTTGAGTTCCAATTGGAATAAAGGTAAAAGGCATGATATATTTCTGTTCAAATTTTATGGTAGATCGGAAGTTAGCTGCAAGTGACGGTCTATAGCGGCTCGGAACATCTAAAGCGCGGGACAAAAACAAGAGGCGTCGGGCGAAGGTGTGGCGCGGGCGCGGCGCCACTTCTATGATATTTCATACAAAATGTATAGAAGAGGTGTGGCGCGAGTCGCGACACATACTGAGACGGCGTGGCACCGGCGTGGAGCGGGCGTGGAGCAGGCGTGGAGCGGGCGCAGCTTCCTCGCCCTCAGCGCACCGCAGTGGCATGCATAGGAGAGAACAAGACGGCGAAAATGCGTGACGATTCCAATTCTTTCCAATTCTCAATGTCTCACATTTAGTTCATCCCGCCATCTCCTTCGTGGTGTCGCGACCCCGTCTCACCGTTGACACCTCTTGACTAATTTAGTTGAATTATAGTAACTTACCCACTGCAACCCCGCCTTGCCCGGCTCCAATGAAGGTGGAACGAGGAGTCCTGGTAATCCATCGCTTATCACTGATATCAACTCCTGGGGTAGACGACCCTCATCTAGAAAACACCGACACATTTTTTTTTAAGCATTTTGTCATTTCGAGCGCCAATGTCAGTTGGCCATGGTGAGGGCATGTGGCTTACTAAATTGTATGGTTAGGTAATGTCAGTTGGCCATGGTGAGGGCATGGCCTACTAAATTATATGGTTAGGTAAATATTGGAAGCAAAATTACTAAATAAATTGAACCGTGTTTGTTTTGAATGTAGAATTTTATACCTTATCAATCAGGGTATAAGTGTGAAGACCGACCGTCAGTGAAATCGGTAGTACATAAAACAATCTGTATGGCTGTTTACACAAATACTAACTAATCAGTGACTGTACCCATCGAGCATAAATAACCTATAGAGTAGAAATGTTACTTATTTTGTTTGAAAACAATTCCGCCAACTGACAGCTACTCACATCTGCGTTCACTACGCTCTGATGGGCTGACCGAATGTCAAAAATAAAACTGTAGAGATGGGGTAGTGCGCATGCAAGTTTTATCGATATCGATAACCAATGCATCAGTATAGTAGTAATAGTGAATAATACTTGCGTGTTTTCTTATGGAAATCAGTGTATCAATGTGTTATTAGGTAAATAATAACATAATATTCACTGATTTTTGAAATTAATTCGTTTCGTATAAATTCTTCTGACCACTTGTATCTCATTATGTCTTCCTTTTGCTTAGGAAAGCTAGGCTCATCTTTCTCTCCTTCTGTCATAATAGGTTTAAATAATAAGTGACAAATCACTTATTGGTTGCGGAGGCGGCTGGACTGACATTACCACTATATAGGTTATATCCTCGATGTCTGTACCCAACAAATGTGTAAGCAGTTGGCGAGAAAATTTGACATGATAGGCCTCAAGCATTTTCCCAACTATGTTAGGGTCGACTTTCAGTCTAGCCGGATGCAGCTGCAACCATCATTTAGCTAAATACCAGTTTAAACATGGAGCGACTGCCTATCTGACCTCCACAACCCAGTTAGTACTGAGACAAACATTAGCCCTTTGGTAATCATGGTTGATCTGACTTAAATGTGTGTGACTATGAAATCAGACTTTAAAACGATATTCTTATGTTCGAGTCGACCTAACTAGTCACAGCCGGATGGTAAAAATACATTCACTTAATTTTTTCAACCCAGCCTTTACCGTTTCACGCAAATGAATACGACCCGAACTTAGCACGGCTTTAAAGTCTAAAATAGCGAAGCATCTCATTTCAGTACTAGGGGATCTGTCTCAAGTTCCTATTTTTAAGCGCCTTAAAAAAAAATAGCGCGCGGAAGATGAGAAACTTCGTAATGAGGAAATGAAAATAGGAAGGGGGGGGGGGACATGGGGTGCTGGGGGTCACGGGGGGCTGGGGTCATGGGGCCTGGGGGTCATGGGGGCCTGGGAGTCATGGGGGCCTGGGAGTCATGGGGGCCTGGGGGTCATGGGGGCCTGGGGGGTCATAGGGGGCATGGAGGGGGGGCTCCATGGTAGCGTTAAACGTTTAACGCAGCCTTGTTGGAAGTCGCATTAGAAGTTTCACTTCAAAAAGAAGGAGGTTATGTTTAGGTTATCTTGTGTACACCGATTTCTACGTGATTACTGGGCTATTTACGTGTTTTTTTTTTCTACCGTACTTCCGTAAGTAAAATAATGTTTCACGTTTTTTGGAAGTCGGTTTTTTTTAGCAAAAAGTTTTAGTACAAACATAAAAGTAATATTAATATTACCTCTATATTGTGACACGATAGCGGCGAATAGTTCTAGAGACTCCGGCAAACATATACGACTTGCTTTCATACATAGGCAAACTAAAGCGCTGTGGTGGCAACGAAGCGAGTATAGATCTGAAAATATAGAAATTAACAGTGATAAACTCTAAACAACTTTTCAAGGTTGAAATGAGTTTGAGTTCAACGAAAGGGCTGTGCAGGTGGCTATATAGGGTGACTGGAATTAATGTACGAAACTTAAACACGTGATTGTGCTTATGATAACAAACAACTTTTACTATGGGACCTAACCTGAAATCGCAAAGTATTTCTCTTTGGATACACTTTACTTCGGCATTGACAGCGGTAAGCCCGCTGACAGCGAGCTGTCTGCTAATTTATGTTGCCAATGTAAAGTTTATCTAGATAGCAATACATAAAACTCATATTTGAACTATATTCTTTTTGTTGGGTGGGAGCGGAGTCGTTTGTGTGGGCTTCAACCTTTAGTAATAGTGTCCCGTGTTTAACCTCTTGGGTACGGAACCGGATAAACAAATACATACCCAAGCTAACCAAAACAGTGAGGAACTTCAGCACGTTACGAAGACAATTAAGTGCATTCTCCGGTTCACCCATATCATCTGGTGCTGCCTGACATAGTTGCGTCACATCCTGGAAATAAATACATTAATTAGGGCCGGTTCACACTAGGACAGCACACTACACTAACAGTGTCCGTATATTGAGGTGATTTCACTTGACGAGTACATTTAGTGATCACTGGATCACCTCAGAACTTTCGACTGTATGAACCGATATTGATGATTCTTTTATTATTTGAAAGCTGGTGCTTCTTGTGTGGTCCCATTTAATGAAGAAGTGACAAAAAAACGAAATAAATCAGACAAAGGTTACGGACTTCTGAAGGTAAAGTTATTTTTTGGGTTTTTGTGATTTGAAGTCGGTTTTTTCATTGTTACCTTCATTGCCTCGCCGAGCGCAGTAACGAAGTGCGGATAGGTGAGCACGTAGCTCCGCAAGTTGTTGTCACAACACAGGTCGTTAACGAACGTGTACGCGTGGAGAAGCTGGGTCGTGTCTTGTTCGCTGAAACAGAATTTAAAAGATCAACACTTGGTTGCTTAGCATTCATCATTCACATGCTCTTAGTTGAATTTATTTGGGGTTGATGCAGCATGTCTTCTTCCAAACTTACTTCTTTATTACTCGTCATCTCATCAGACACCTCCTTTCTTGTTATTATCTTCCTTTGCACAGTACATCTATCGTTTCTTAGGTCTTCCTCTACTCTTATCGGTATTCTTGGTTGCTTAGCATTGTAGGTGTTTTTTTTACGATCGGACAGATTTATCGAATCCTCTGTCCAGATTTGTCCGGCTGTTTGATCTTTGTTTGGATTTTACAGACCTTGATTTTTTTATACAATAAAAATGTAAAATGACTACTGAAAAAAACTTTTAAGCAGACATTTTCTGGAGGCTTCCATGATTTATCGTATTGTAATAGGTGTCAGTGTCCGAGCCATGGAGCGTGCCATGCTCGGCATAAAGTTAATAGCCGAAAACGCACAAAAGTTTTCGATATTGGAAATCGCGTTACGGAACTCAAATGGAGTTGGGCAGGACACCTAGCAAGGCGCTGGGATGACAGGTGGAGCAAGGCTGACACCGAATGGCGTCCAAGAAATGGAAAAAGGAACGTGGGTCGTCTGGCGGCGAGATGGGCAGACGATATAGTTGCCGTCGGGGGAATAACCTGGATGAGGCTAGCGCAAGACCGTGGAAATTGGCACAAGAAGAGAGAGACCTATACCCAGCAGGGGGTGAGTTCGGCCTGTGGATGATGATGATGAATAATGTCCGCAAATTCACGTCCAAAGCGCGTATTTTACGAACGGATCGGAGAATCACTAGGGATGCATCCGATACCGATACCGATACCGATATATCGGTGATACTTAGGGTTTGCCGATATATCGGTATCGGCGATATTTACTTATTATACTTTTCAAATTTCGCACTTTAAAAATGACGTTAAACCCAAACTTGAAAAAAAATGGCGCAGAAGTACTTTAGTTTCCAAATGAGTTCTGTCGCATCTGAGAGACTATTTTCCACCGCAAAGACCTGCGGTGGAAACAGATTCAATCAGACTTGCGAAACCGCCTTTGCCCGCAAAACTTAAGAATACTTTGTTTTTTAAATAAAAATCTTATAAAATAATGTTAATTTTGATTATTAAAACTATTAATTAATTGTGTTTCATTTATTCTACCTTCCTTTTTGAATTAAATAAGCGTATCGGTATCGCTGATATTTTTATAACAGTATCGGTATCGGTATCGTATCGGCAAAAAGGCGTATCCAGGCATCCCTAAGAATCACCTCCTTCTTAGCGTGTTAATGGCAATCTAAATTGGTCAGCCCAGGACTGAGCTACTAGTTTGGCGCTGTCGGTAACACACATCAGTTCCTAGTGTACAAACAACAGGACACCACAATATTAAGTACCCCATCGTTTCTGGAACAGCACCACAGAAATCACCCTTTCCCACACAAAGGCTAGTTATGCCCTAGAAAACTGGTTCTCGCATTAATTGGCTTTAGAAAAATAATGTACCTGACTGCCTTACTAAAAGTGCGCATAGTGCAACACAGATAGCTATGCACGTCTGGTTGCCTGGTCGCGGCCGCGCCTCTCGTCGCACCTGACAGACACAGGAGCAGTCTGCATACTTCCACACCACCATAGCCACCATCCTGGAATAATATTTTAATGTAAATAGGGTAGACGACAAACAAAACTAATTAGTCCGTCAGTTAAATTATCAAAAAATATTTGACCCATGTTTTTTTCTTTTGTTACGTAAATCAAAATTTACGAAGATACGACGCTTTTAAAATTCTCAACACGTCACGCCTTGGCATAATTTTTAGAGCGTACTGACGTCATGAACCGAACGGTCCGGTCCGGAGTTTTAATGCGTTTTATCTTTGTCAATATTCATTGATTTACAAAAACAAAAAATACGAGTCCATTATTTTCCAATACTCTAACTGACAGACTAAACAGAATCACTTTTTTTAGTCAGGAACATCTCCTATTGTGTAAGTCCAAAGTTAATATACCTTCAAAGTAATAAGATGAACAACAAAATCCTTAGTATCAACAGTCCTCATCAGGGCATATATTGCTGGCAGGTTTCCATAGCAGATATTGACCAATACTGTCAGGGACTTATGGCCGATGGTGCGGTGTTGACCCTCTGCCATCGGTTGGGTTATCCATTCTGTTAGTTGCTTCATTAGGTTGGATAAGTAGGACTCTTGCCAACTAATTTTGATGCCATAGGATATTTCCTGAAATAGAAAACGATTTTACACATCTGAGAAGTCTCATCACCATCTGCCTTTTCCCAACTATGTTAGGGTCGGCTTCCAGTCTAACCGGATGCAGCTCAACACCAGTATTTTACATGGAGCAACTGCCTATCTGACCTCCACAACCCAGTTAATACTGAGTAAGTAATATGATACCACTTGTTAAGAGTGGTCTATACTATGATATTGTAGTATTGAGTTTGAATTTTTTGAGTTTGTATGTATCAGGGGGTTTCTCTGAACCTCAAGCCAGCACCTATTTGAAAAATACTTTCATCATTTCAGAGGTACATTATTCTGGATGGAGGAAGGTTACTTTCATTCAGGTAACCGACAGGCGAAGCTGTTCACAGAAGCAAGTTTCATATAAAAATGTGGATACCAACTATCTTGACTATCTTAGTAATTACTTCATGATTATTCAAAGGCTTATAGGTTCAGCAGATTTTTTACACTTATTGCACAATTACTTACTTGCATAACAGACAGAAGTTTTATCTTCTTGTCATTTGATATTGAGTCAGATAATAGTCTTGCCAGGATCGGCATGAACCTGAAAATATGGAAACAAAATTTAAATTTGATTCATCTACTATCATGAGTCTGCTTCATGGTGTAGTGGTCACAAATGCAAAGCACGAGGTCATGGGTTCAATTTGCAGGTTGGGCATATTGCTGATGTGTTTATTTATCAGGAATTTTTCAGTGGCAGCCACAGAGTCAAGGTAAGTACACCTTTGCCTGACCCTTCGGGGATTACAAGTAGGGTTGGCAACTTTTTTTACAAGAAATAAAGAACATTCAGGTCTATGAAGAATATAAAACAGTATTTTAGAAAAATGAACAGTATTTTATTTATTTATTGTTTTAAATACATATTTTTAGAGCTTCTCGCACAACTTATTAATTTACAATCTTTTAAACTTCATACGCCTCATCAGAATTATAACAGAAATTAAAATAAATGAGGAGCTCATTTTGATTAAATTTATAGATGCCTATTTCTATCCTCCCGCCACTTTGCATTCATTACTGAAAAAACTCTTTCAGTAAATGCTGAGGCAGTGAAATTTGTGTGATCTAAATATAGCACATAATAATGTGTTTGCATTTTGATACTGAAAACAGTATTTTGTATACTTTATTTTTGTTCAACAGTAAAAGTATAATTTAGTAAAAACAGTATAGTTTAGTTAAAAACAGTATAATTTAGTCAAAATCAGTATAATACTGTTTAAAACAGTATAGTTGGCAACCCTAATTACAAGTATAATGTCATATATTGTCACAAGGTGTAAGCAGCATTTTATTAAAGTAATTTGTACATTCCCCAATGATTGCGATAGCCATCGCAATGTGGAATGTACAAATTACTTCCATAAATAATGTACAATACAATTACTTCCATTTATTCAAACGTCACACAAACGTTCACAAATCAACCATAGGCTTGTTCCATGTGAGCCCGCTTGCACAACAGACATGTTCAAACTTGTTTAGTTTGTTTTTTTGTAAGCCACGGATTCTGTATCAGCTGTAATACAGTATCTACCACTCAGATAGGATGCACACAGTGTATATTAGTCGCAAAGGCATCTGGTTAGCCCGCCCACCATTTATTTAAATAAAGAACTTGACTAACTTGTAAGTATGTGTTAGAGCATGTCTAGCACTAGGCTCAATAGCGGCCCTCGCAAGTACTGCCACGCCAGCCCAGTGTGGGCCACGTCCGTCACACATCACGCGCCATAACGAGCTGAAGAACGCACACACTTCTGAACGACCAGGCGAGAATATCGAGAGGTCGCATGATGAGGCTATTAACTGAAATACAAAGAATTAAGATTTCAGCCAGAGCTTTATGTTTGGTTGAAGTTATTAGCAAGTTAGATTTCTGTTGAGAATTTATTGGTTTAAAACTGTACTGCAACATAAGGCATCGTTCATGTGGTTTTTATTTTAAGTGTGGGGCAAGGAACTTACCCCAAGATATCTTGTCATCAAATTCACAGCAGACTCACTGTGTGTTGCCTCAAATTCACGGGCAGCAGTCACAAATGCTTTTAAGTTGCAGAACTTTCCACCTTCCGATGTATTACTGATAGTTTCGAACCCGTCGACTTCCATGTCCATACCATACGGGTTTCAGGACAGTTCAAGAAAAATAATGATTGATATGAATCACACAAGCAAGTTTACACGATGAGCAAAAAATCACGCCTAAATGTATGAAAATATCACTGATAAAATGATTAGGTTTGTTAAAAAAACTTATATTTTCACCACAAAATTCAATTTCAACTGTTTTCTGTGTCAATCCCTGCGAGCGACAGACTATTTGCTTGTTTATAAAATTAAGCGTTTTGATTGGTTGACGCTAGGAACCATAAACAAAATAAAAATTAATGTTGGGTATTCTCGTTATTGATA
Organism: Xestia ashworthii; assembly: GCA_950022955.1. Taxonomy (NCBI): domain Eukaryota; kingdom Metazoa; phylum Arthropoda; class Insecta; order Lepidoptera; family Noctuidae; genus Xestia; species Xestia ashworthii. The sequence goes on along the minus strand of OX465560.1, from coordinate 16,923,314 downwards.
TTATGTCGGATCCTTTTTTTGGTTTGAGGGTGTTCCTACACTAACTTTTGTAGAGATGTATCGAGAATTTCATCAATAAAAGTACTCTGTGATTTCATCCAATCTCTTTCATTCAGGCTGTATACTTGGTACATTAACCAAAACAAGATACCTACTAAAATAAAACTAAACGTAGTGATTATTTAATTTTAATCTGTGCAATAACCTACCTTGACGTTTTCGATTGTGTTGTTATTATTTTACAAACAATTTAAATAACTGAAAAGTACAAAACTTTTACATATTTTCAGCATCACAGTTATTGTTTACTATCATGGGAGTAGACGTAGAAACTATTACACCTGGTAATGGTACGTAATTTATCAATAACTTGTGTCCACCCATCGCATAACCTCAATTGATTTATTTGTATCACTAAAATTTATTTATAGGTACAACATTCCCCAAACCTGGTCAAACTGTAGTGGTTCACTACACTGGAACGCTAGAAGATGGCAAGAAGTTTGATTCCTCGAGGGATAGAGGACAGCCATTTAAGTTTACACTAGGAAGAGGTGATGTTATTCAGGGATGGGACCAAGGCATTTGTAGGGTACGTACTTACTCATTAATAAAGTCATTAATTGTGGCCCTGCCTGCCCTTGATATCATGCACTTATCTCTTATTGGTTGTGTTATTTCTAGTCTGTGACTGTGGCTTCTCCACTGTCATGATTTTTAGTGTACCACTCTCAAAAAAATGTATTAAAAGTAGTAAAAATAGTGGCCTGTCATATAGTGAAAGAACAAGCTTTGACTAAGCCTGTTAGCTTCTTCTATCTCATGTGGTTGAGACCTACCCATTTGTCGGAGCCTGTTATCATACAAAACACTAGTTCATGGATGTAGCCTAGAAAAATCGAACATTGTGAAACAAATCTGCAATATTCAACTCTAAGATGACACTATGACCCAGTGAATTTCACAATCCTTGAAACTTATAATACAGTTCAGGTGGAATTTGACCTAAACACATCTTATGGATTGCCAATATTGATTCTCAAGTAATGTTTTCTTACCTACAATAACAATTTTTCCAGATGTCGGTTGGTGAGCGTGCCAGATTAATCTGCTCTCCAGACTTTGCATATGGATCTAGAGGCCATCCCGGAGTCATCCCACCAAATGCAACCTTAGTTTTTGATGTTGAGTTAATACGTGTTGAATAGTTCTAACGAACAACCGTTACGCATAACACCTGTCCCACCACCAAGGAGAAAGCTTTCTTGTTCAAGAAATGTATAAAAGATTACATGTCTGGTGTCAGTAAAAGAGATACATATGTATGTTAACTCATACTCTGGCCATGACACAACAGTTCTGAACCATGTGTTTCATGGGACAGGGAAAACGTTGATAATTGACCATTTACAGTTTACACTGCTGCCGAAAACTCACTCAAGCAAAATAATTCGATTTTACTTGCTACCTCTACTCGCCTCTTTGGCAATACTCGGAAGTGGGACAGGAGCCTATGTTTGATAATTTTATCTGTTTCATAATATTGTTGACAAAAATCTCATTAAATGTTTATAATAATTGTTTATAACAGTATTGGGTTTGTGACTTACTTGTGATGTTTATATTAGAACTTATAATGTACAAATGCTCTGCTTATAAGGATTTTTTAAGTGTAGGTTGCTAGAGTATTTTAAAGTATGCATTTCGGTGATGGAACAGACAGATATGAAGGTATAAAACATTTGGCATGACATTCTGTTGACAATAAATTACAATCGTGATCCTCAGTATTTTTCATCAATGTTTTGGGGTTTGCAAGAAGACCCAAAACTATTGCCCTTGCCATTAGGGAATGAGCATTGTCTTTTGATCTATTTTGGGCACATAAATGTGATCACTAGTGTTTTGAACTATGATGGCACACGCACAGAATTGAAAAGTCATTTAGCAATGCTAGATTTGAAATAAGCGAAGATCGTTATTTGAATGGATTGGTATTGTTATCTTTATGGCCTTTTTGAAATTAATCTAGGCTTTTATGTGGTCATGCTTTTTGATGTTTTAGTCTCAAAAAGTTTTTAAACAAAATGGGCCTATTATGGTCTGGAGATAAACAGGACTTTCTCGTATAGAGAAGACGAGCATTGACCAAGCTTGTTAACTTACCAAGTGTTTTAAATATTTAAAAAATAGTTCTATGTATTTGTTGTTCTAGGTCTAATAATGGATTTCAATATTCTGTGCTTAACTGTATAAATTATAATATTTTTCTTCTTGATGTTTTCAATCTTTGTGCTTGGCAAGTGGCCTGTTTTTAACTGACTTCAAAAAAAGGAGGAGGTTCTCAATCCAACTGTTTTTTTTTTTCAATATGAATCAATGGTAGAGGGAGATCGAGATCCTATGACCTCTAAAAGTCCAGACCTACATAATTAAAACAAAAACTGTTTTTTTTTCTGCAGAAGTACCTTTTTACAGATGAAAACGCTTGGCTACCTATATTGTAAAAAGTCGATTGTAGTGACTTTGGCAGGACAAAAATTAAGCTTTTTTAAAAAGAAGTAGGTCTGGCATTCACAGGATCTTCACCCATTAATGATTGTCAAACATCACAAATCATAACAGAATTGTGTAACACTATATTTTCGTATTCAAACTTACTGTTGTATTTACAAAAAAATAATAATTATAAAAGTATAGGTAGTGGGTACCTACCTAAACTTTTATAATTCTTTTAGCACCCTATGGGATGATATTATAATATGTATATGTATTTGATATTTCATATATTATGCATTTTGTGTTATTTATGGCCACTTATTATACAATTGTGTCCAATTTAAAATGACACTTGTGTCCTTAGATGGCTAATGCCTTATTTTAACTTGATAATTATAAAATCTTTAAATATGTATGGTCCTTTGAATATTAATTCATTTATGTATATGTAAAAAGTTCCTTGCATTAGCATGTTATAAATGCAAACCTTTGGGTGCTTCCAGTAGTTACGTTATACAATTTAGGCGATTTTTCGACCCCCCCACATGGTGAGATCGTAAGATTTGACGTGACCCCCTCACTCCTTCCCTAATCTTAACGTGATACTTGCCACGACTCCTTCTCTCCTTCGTTCGATTCGGCTCTACTCCACACCCCCAAGCGGCTCACGTACATAATTAATGGATGCCCCCTCTTCATGCCTTGATGGCTGAACAGATTTAAATATTTAATAAGTACACAGGTAAACCTTGACTTGGTTTAGGTGTTATGTAAAAAGTGTAACTTTTTTTATTCCAGTCAGTTGTGCACTCTTGGCTGACATACAACATAGACAGTGTTATGAAATAATTTGCCATTTCTTGTATAGATTAGCTTTTTCCTTTCCTGAAATTGTTATCATGTTAATTTATTACTATTGTATCTAATAAAAGATTTTATTTAACTGGAAAAATATATTTATTTTCATTCATAAGCTGATAGCCGAATGCCCACCACCATCATATGAATTATCTCTAGAACATTAATGTACTTAACACAAATTCTTTTTTATCACAGAAATAGATAGAAATAATACTTAAATGATAAATATACAAATACAAGGCAGTATTTAGATAACATAACCGTCAGTACCTAATATGTAGTACACTCAATTACATACTTCTTTGGTTAAACATTTCCTAGCATAAGCATTTAATTTCCCTTACCAAAATATTAACATTAAAACTTGGAAAAGATTGATAATACACATTTCTCCTTTGCCGAAATTCTCAACAAAAACAAACAAATTGTCTAGGATCCCTCTGGAAAATAATTCATCAATGGAACAACACAATTTTTAGTGAATGGTGAGCGGCATAATGCACAGCTTTCCAGTGGCCCGTAAGAGCAATTCATACAAAAGATATGACCGCAGGGTAAGACACAAGGCTGAAGGATTTCTTCTAAGCAGGCCACGCAAGATTTGCTACTGTCCACCTCATTTGGGATTTCTCTCATTTGGTCCATGTGAGTTTTTGCTCTGTACAAACTCTGGCCACACGAAACAAAGGCATGTAGCAGAGTTACTACACCAAGGAGCCTTAAATGCGCATAGTAAGCTGCAGCAGCCGGCCTAACATGCACATAGTCTATTCCAGCCACTGTTTTACCTATCTGCAGTGGCCCTCCATACATATAGGCTACTCCTCTGTGAATATTTTGAATCTGAGGGACTATGTTGCCCAAAGTCTTCAGGAAAATTAAAAATACGTTCTGTGCTTCTACAGTTAGTGATGGATTTTGTTCAACACGCTTTTCTACGTGTTGGAGTAAGTGCCTAGTTATGTTCTCTCCAAATATTGATAGTATGATGCCGAATAGTCGGCTGTAGTACGATGGCAATTTATTGTAGGTGTCGTCGACTTGCACAATACCGGAGTATTCTTCTCCGAGAGTTTGAAGGTCTTTGAGTGTTGTGAGGGATCTGTAGATCACAGAAGATAATGGTATTGCCTTGGAAGCGTTTCTTGCTGACATCAACTTAGATAAAGATTCAGCCAGCTGTTTCTCGTAAAGATCGTCTTTCTGCCATGCTCGAAGAATTTCGGCGGGTTGGGCAGTTGGTAGCGCCATGGTTGGTCAGTGGGTCGTCTTAGGGGCGGTTTAAAGCAGGGCGATACAGTAAAATATAATATTTTCGGACTGGCTTATAAAATATTGCGAACTTTGGCTTGGCAATTTTGACATATAATTGTAAACATGTCACTGATTGTTGTGATTGTGTGTGGTTGTCAATAATGTCAATCGTAACTTTTTTTCTTGACATTGGACTATGGCATTTTGAGCCATTTCTAGAAAAGGGTTTTGAAATCTGAAAGAAATTGATTTATTTATTTTTCCTATTTGCGATAAGAAACTTAGGGATGAATCGATACAAAACTTTGGATTGGATTTATTGTGATACAATAACGTTAAATTATTATAGTGTGTTGCCAACAAATCTCAAAATTAATAAAATAGAGTACTTGTTAGTGACGTAATCTTATGAATTTAACGTTAAAATCCTATTCAAAAAATTATTCAATTCACCCCTGCTGCGTCTGTAATCACCCGGTAATACCAGGCCCTCAGACTGCACATTGAACTGAGTATGAAGAGAAAACCTCGACTATAGTCTGTAGTCGAAGAGAGATATAGACTTTTGGATCCCGATCTATCGTTCAGTAGGTATAAGTATACTTTCCTCGGAAAATCGACCACCTAGCTCCTCTCTCAGTAGTGTGCTCAAAGGCTAGGTCAAATATTTGGAGGCTTTTTGTTCATACCTTGGATATCAGATGCAAAGGAGGTCCAATTTCCAATCCTTTATATTCCTTGGTCCAATTTATATGGATGGACTATCTAGGCCGGATTCCGAATTACCAAATAATCACTCACAACGCTTACATCTATAATTTGCGTTCCGATTTTAGTAGGTATTCAGAAAGTTGGCAACCTCGCGAATTGCCAACTTTCTGAATACTATTATAAGTAAAAAATTGAGGGTGTTTCCATGCTAAACTCATATGAGAGGATTTAAAAAGGGCAAACTTTCCATTACAGGACAACCATTTCGAAATTAACTACTATCTAAAATCGGAGAAATTTTGAATTTCGCGTCTATATGGAAATAAGAAATGTGGGTATCAAACTATCTAGAATGTTGATTGATTCATGGTGTTAGATGTAAAAAAAACTATTTGGAAACTTTCCAAATGCCTTTTTTCCATTTAAAACACCGGTCTTTCCGGTGTCACGATATCAGTATTGCCAAATTAATCAAAACAGCATAATTTACAGCTATTTGCGACGTTGCCCACTCTTTGTATGTCTTTCCGTCCACGACTTTTGCCTACTAAAAACCAACAACCGTCACGCCATAGTGGGAATGGGGCCTTACAGAGACTAGAGTAGTCCCCACTGCGGTTCTTGCTTTTACATATAGGTACCCCAACAAACAAGACTAATAAATTAAACTTTTAAATCTTTATTACAAATCATTTGTATTTCCTTAAAACTATTACAGATTACACAAATACAGTAATCCCAAATCATACAACATCCTAGAATCACCACAGAGTCCTCATTAATAGTTCAAAAATGCATTCGGAATAAGTCTGCCACATACACAAGTAAAACCACAGTTTATGAGAAAAACATGTTGACAGCATGGGTTCTTCTGCCCCGGCCTGAGTGGGTGCCCCACCAGACTGGAGGCTGTGATTGTCAGAAGAAGTGACGGTATGTGTGCTTGTGCGTCTGTCAAGTGCGCCTACGCTTCGCCGGTGTGGTGGCAGGGGGTGTAGATGTATTTGCTCTTCGGCGACCGCGGCGTGAACCACCATCTTCGTCTATCAGAGGGGAGTCCCATGCTGTGGAGATTATATTTTTTAATGGAAACTCATTATCCTTATTTTGTCATTTTTAATGGCTGGTAGCCCTAAGGCCCCGTTCCCAAAATGTCGTGACGACAGATAATCGTGTAGTTTTAAGTGTCGTCGCTTGACTGGCTTGTGTATACAACATGTCCCAAAATTCAACGATAAGCCAGCACCGGAGGATAGACCTGCCCATGACTACTCGGGGAAAAAAAGAAAAAAACATATATATCTCTTTTTTTTTGAAGTTATAAAAAAAAAGAAGAAATTCTTAAAAAAGTGAGACCTTTTATGATATTTTTCACTACCATGACCACACTTTTTTAAATATTTCTGTTATTTTTTTTTATAGGCAACCTGAATAGCACTGCTATCTACCACAATTCTTAAAAAATCCAGAATACCTCTAGTTTTTTCACGTAAATTAATGAAACTTAATTTATTCCCTAAATTTTTTGAAGATTTTTACTTTTAATCAACTTTAACTCATCGTGGTGTAAAAAAAAGTATGAACACTACTATGGCAAGTTTTTTTATAAATTGACGCAACTAATCAAGATTCCAAAATGGTATAATACTCTAGGAAAATCAACCACAAAAAAATAATATCCATACTAGTTCAAAACAAGAACCAAATTCCTTAAATTATAGTTGACAGTAATCACTTTCACTGCGTGCCCAAAATGGGTTCTTGTTACAATTTCTAGGAATTTGAGTGGGGCATACATACCTTAGAAGTTAGAGAGAGATAGATAGATAGAGATATTTACGTTAAAAAGAGACAACAACAGGGCAGGTAGTGGGTTCTTGTTACAATTTCTAGGAATTTGAATGGGGCATACATACCTTAGAAGTTAGAGAGAGATAGATAGACAGAGATATTTACGTTAAAAAGAGACAACAACAGGGCAGGTAGAGAAGCTGTTATTATTCTCAGAGCAAGTCAGTTCAGTACGCTCTGCTCCTTTGTTTACTGCGCACCGTTCCGTATTCAACTGACGTGGCTCTCGTACGTACTAACGACTTTTGGCTTGGCTTTTTGGACTGGAATCGATCTGCAAACTGAACTGACCTGGCATTATCTTGGACTACGATTGTGTGTTTTGTGACTACGATTGTGAGTTTTGTGATTTGGAGTTCTGGCGCATTTTGGACTGTTTAACGATCAACATGCCGCAACCATACACACCACAGGAATACGCAAATATGCACCTCATCTATGGAGAAACCCGATGCAATGCTAACGCTGCTAGCAGACTGTATCGAGAAAGGTACCCAAATGCTCAAAGATATCCTGATTATCGAGTGTTTATTAATGTGCATCAAGCGTTTTCGGAGGGTCGTATGCCATCCAGTAGGAGAAACGCTGGAAGACCTAGTTCGGATCGTGATGAAGAAGTTCTCAATGAGATAGAAAATGATTCGACTACTTCGGTACGCGCCATAGAAGAAGCTACAGGAATCCCGAAAAGTTCTGCACATCGAATTTTACAACGTCACAAGCTTCACCCATATCATTACAGGCGTGTGCAGACGTTGTTACCGCGGGACTATCCATTAAGAGTCACATTTTGCCGTGTGATGCTGCAAAGGCACAGGGAAGATCCCCAATTCCTGGACAAAATTCTATGGTCGGATGAAACAACATGCAAGAAAGATGGATATTTAAATCTACACAACCTACATAGTTGGAGCAATGAAAATCCGCACTTGATGAGACAAGACAGATCCCAATATCAATTCAAGGTTAACTTATGGACCGTATTTAAATGGAAAAGTAATTGGGCCCTTTGAGTTACAAGGAAACTTAGATGGCAATAGTTATTTAAACTTTTTACAAAATGACTTGCAAGAATTGCTAGACGACGTGCCCTTAAATGATCTCCAAAACATGTGGCTCCAAAATGATGGTTGCCCAGCACACTATGCCCGCCCTGTGCGAGAATATTTAAATCAAGAGTATCCAGGGCGTTGGATCGGGCGACTTGGTCCTATCTTATGGCCACCTCGTTCACCCGATTTGAACCCCCTGGACTTCTTCTATTGGGGTTGTCTTAAAGACAGGGTCTACTCAAAACCCATTGCGTCATTGGACGAGCTTCGTCGAAATATCAGTCAGGCTGCGGATCATATTAATCGCAGAAGATATGCAAGACAAATAAAACGGTCATTTTTAAGGCGATGTCGTGCATGTATTATTGCTGGTGGCAAACAATTTGAACATTGGTTATAATGTTAATAAATTACATGAGAAATTGTTTGACCATTTATTTAAATATTAAACATTTTCCAAGAACTAATACTTTTTATTACCTGACCGTCATTTGGCCCCTGTTTAGAAATAATAGGAACATTTTTTTTTTAAACTTGTTTGCCTAGAGTATTATACCATTTTGGAATCTTGATTAGTTGCGTCAATTTATAAAAAAACTTGCCATAGTAGTGTTCATACTTTTTTTTTACACCACGATGAGTTAAAGTTGATTAAAAGTAAAAATCTTCAAAAAATTTAGGGAATAAATTAAGTTTCATTAATTTACGTGAAAAAACTAGAGGTATTCTGGATTTTTTAAGAATTGTGGTAGATAGCAGTGCTATTCAGGTTGCCTATAAAAAAAAATAACAGAAATATTTAAAAAAGTGTGGTCATGGTAGTGAAAAATATCATAAAAGGTCTCACTTTTTTAAGAATTTCTTCTTTTTTTTTATAACTTCAAAAAAAAAGAGATATATATTTTTTTTCTTTTTTTCCCCGAGTAGTCATGGGCAGGTCTATCCTCCGGTGCTGGCTTATCGTTGAATTTTGGGACATGTTGTATAAATGGAGGTGTTCACATTTAGGACGACACGATTACTGTCGTTCACTAGTTTTGCCGACTAAAAACCAACGATAAATAATAATCGTCACGACATAGTGGGAACAGGGCCTTAGCCCTAAGGGCCTTGTCACAGTAGCGAGTTGAAAGCGGGGGGGCGCGGGGGCGAGTGCGCAACGTGTGCGCGGCGCCGCGAAGAAAAACAAAATGAATGATTGTAGAAAAAGCGGATCGCACACCGCGAAGTCGCTGCCATGGACAGCGCACATGTTGCGCACTCGCGGCGAGCTCGCTGCGCACTCGCCCCGCTTTCCACTTGCTTGCAACTCACTAGTGTGTTATGGCTCTAAGGATTTTGAAAAGGCATGATTTATGTTTAATTCAAATATCCAATAAGGGACTTGATTTACTAATTAAAACAATTAATATTGCGTTTTCAGTTTAAATAAAGCCTGTTCTGAAAATGAACCTTAACTGAGAAATGAGCATTAACTGAAAAAACCGGCCTTGTGCGAGACGAATTCGCGCTTGAAGGGTTCCGTAATCTCGTAGTAGGGGAGCCCCATATAATTTTTATTATTTGTTGTTATAGCGGCAACAGAAATACATCATCTGTGAAAATTTAATCACAGTTCATAAGACAGCCTGGTCACAAACAGACAGTGCAGTCTTAGTAATAGAGTCCTGTTTAATAACCCTTTGGGTAAGGAATCCTAAAAAAGTATTTTGATGTCATTCTTTACCTGCCACTGAGCTAACTTTAGGGTTCGACACTTTCTCCCTCTGCGATGTAGACTTTCTACTGCTGGAGCTGTCTCGAGGACCAGACGCGTTCGAGTCGCGGGAGTCTCTTCTGCGGTCTAGAAAACAGAAAATAAATAACACTAAAATATTTATAACATAGTTATGATGGACTGAGGGGCAGAGAAACTTGAAGGTAAACTTAAATGAATTTTGTGAAAGGGGATATTAGCCTTTAGACCACCAGACCATTAACACACGCATTTCCACGCCAAGCCATACTTTCACCTACCATCTGGTCACATATTTGTGTCATTTGGCATACAGGGCACTCGCTTGCCTGTCACGTATATCTGCCGATTAAAGAAAATGAGAAGATGAAAGTCTAAAGACCATAGACAATATTTCCTTACCATAATCCTTTTCAGATTTGATGCTGGGTGTGTCAGTGGAAGCATGGGAACTGCCACTCTCCTTGCGGGTCTTAGTGGCCAGTGCGCTCACACTATCTTTGCGGCTGCCTGGTCAAGTAACTAGCACGTTAAATATGTATCAATATATTTATATTTACATTCCATAAAAATGTGAATGATGACATTAATGCTGCCCTCGTAAGCTAAAAAGTAGTACCTCAATAACAAAATAAACAAAATGTTAGGTGCTTTTTGGTAGTTATCAACTTGAAACATCTTGCATCAGGTCAGATAGCCTGATCAAAGCAATCTTTTCTTCATTACTATTTTTTAAGCTTTGTTGGGTTACCACTTTTTGGCTAACAGGGGCAAAAAAAGACAATTCAAAGCAAGAATAGGACTGACCTTTAAAATGTTGTTTAAACTAACTTCAATTGAAAATAAACATCTGACAGAGATTTACAAACATGATGAATTAATACATCTTAGAATGGTGACAGTTGGAAGTCAATCCTAATCTTATCTTCATTTCAAAGTAATTTTCTGTAGAAAATAATAATGAAATGATTATTTAGTGAAACCACTTTTCATGGCAGTTTTAATTCAGTTAATAAAATTTACTCTTCTATACCACATCATTAGCTACAAACACCACAAACCACAACAATAAAAAAAATACAATTGGTAATAGACAATTTCTACCTTTGGGTGTACTATCTTTAGACGCAGTGCCCCTAGAACTGCTCCTAGGTGTCGAAGGCTTAGGTGACGGACTCCTCCCATCTAGACGTTAACATTTTAATGCATTATAAGCGTAAATATGATGGCCCAAGCAGGCCCTGCCACTGAAAATAGCAAGAATTGGCGGCAAAGTTTTCAAATTCAGAACAGAACATAATTATTACCTTCACTATCATCGGCTAATATAGCCTCCTTACATTTCTGTTTCATGAGCGAACCGAACTCGCTCTCAGGCAAACTAAACGGCATTTCTTGATTCGGAAACGGTATTTGCTCCGTCTCTTCTAACATATTTAAATCGTACAAACTTCCTATATGTTTCCATATATCCTGGGTGGAAATCTCTTTGGTTATAGAGTTGGAAAGCTTCTCCCAAATGCAGGCCATGTGAAAATGTTTGTTTATACCAACCGGCTTGTGGTTAGCCATGGCGTAAAACAATTGAACCTCCATATCGACGTCCCATGTTAATGGGTCGCCGGTCTTCACTTCTGGCTCTTCCTCGCTAGAAACCATTTTTGTTAAAACACAATAATCACATAAAAGTAGTGAGTTCAATATTTGCTAAATATTTTTTTTGTTTACAATTAATTTTACAGAGCGCGTCACCTTTATGAATACTGTCAGAAGTGTCAGACACAAATTGAAATATGATAATGATGACACTGACAGATAGCCAGCAGAAGACAGCAGTTTGACAGGTTTTCAGAGACAATTCAAATTCCAAACCACATATTATTATTGTGGCCTTTGATCCTAACCGTTTTTTTGCTTCAGCTTGGGAAATAAAATAGATGTAATTCTTATTGGATTTTTCCATCATGTATTATTTGAGCTAGCAGCAAACCAGATGAAAAATAAATTGTATTATCTGATTATTCTAAATGAATTAAGCGCATCTCTTGGGAATTGTGATCGATCGGTGTAAAAGTATTAACAGACGTTCGAATATTGTGCGTCCGAACCAACGGACTGGTGCGTTTTTTTTCGGAATGGCATCTCGCAGTTCAACCTACAGAGGTTGTCGTCTGCTTAACCGGACTATGACTGGTACGGTGTGCTCGACACGTTTCCTTCGTCTACTTTGGTACTAAAGTTACCAGTTACAAGCGAAGATTTTTCGTTCGCTGTTTGGTAACTATGTAGTTGTGAGAGAAGAATTATTTTTCCATGTTCGTAGATCAAATTATTTCCATTTTTGTAACCAACCAGTTACAATAAAATAATTTTCCTTCGCTGTTTGGCATTGAGTTTTGGTAACTAGTTGTGAGAGAATTATATTATGTATTTTCAATACACTTCCTCGAAAACTGGTTCTTTTCGCACTACGATTAGGTTCGAAATGCAGTGTATTTCACACACGTGCGTTTTTCATGTTTTTCCACACATGTGCAGAAAGCAAAATTGTCACAGATACATTACCTATACTTAGTCCAAACTGGTTAATGCATAATTTAAAAAAAAAAACATTCACCTGTGACTATAGAGCAAAGACCTAGAATAATATACTCTAAGCTATAGAGTCAGAGATGAATGTTTTTTTAGTTGTCAGTTGGTGACAGATGGTTGATAGTGTAACCATGACTAAAATAAGTTTCTATCATTGATTGAATTAATTCTTTTATTGGTGGTTACTTAGATTGGTGTAAATTCAATAAATATGGTTTTTTAACCTTAAATCTTATCACTGTTATAAAGTGGTAACCCAGCCAGTAAATAGTTTTCACCTATGCGAGATAGCTGGAGCGAGCTGCGGACCGCACCAAATCCTGTGAAGTAATATAAGAATCATTGAACCGAGCGCAGTGCGCACCGTCAATAATAATAATAATAATGTGCGGCGGACCGCTGAACACACCATTGAATGTGGTCCGGAGCACACCAAGTCCACGGTGCGGAGCGCACCATATTCCAACCAAAGAGTAAAGTAACTATAGAGGGAAAGAGTGACAACTCTGTGGTAAAATTTGCATGTATGGAATGTGCTGCCACCTTAAGTTTGGTGGGTGAACTAAAGTTCTGATTTACGCACACTTACCTACGGTATGTGTGTGCGTGTATTCATACCTTTACGTATGTGTGAAGGGTAATATGTGTTCTGTGTATGTGTGTGTGAACTTCTTTCTACTTCTACTTTAACTGTTCAAAACAATAAAAATGACCAATGAAAAACAAAGTTATATATATAAAGGCGAGTTCTCTTTATCAGAAGATGCCATCTTAGAGCGTGCGTGGGTTTGCGGGCAAGGAGGATCAAGTAATAAAAGTCTTTGTAAAATCACAAGTAAGTATCTAATCAAACACAAATGTTGCCATTTATCACTGATACGACATTCCACCGGGCACGTGGGGTACTAATACATCGCCATATAGCTCGACTATCACAAGCTATCCAGTCACTACTCACAATAGTTCACAAATTCACAATTACCAATTAAAACAATAATAAATCAATCTCGGCTTCACGATCGATCGATCTGACATGCCTGTCAATCTTTTCCCGCTCCCCAGTACCCGGTGTTACGTCAAATTGACAGCTGCGATATTCGTACGGAAATCAGTTAGAAGAAGCGTCGCCGAACCAATTCTTTCGACGCGCCGTCACGGCCAGCCTGACTATAGCACGTCCTCGTGCTCTCTCTCATCCTGATATTGCACATCTGAAACGCCAGAGGAAATAGTATTCCATTAGGTTCAGCTCGTCCATTCCTGACAAGCGGAAGTGTCAGTTAACATTTAAGAATGCTCCACTTATCAATGCATTGCTGTTTCGCACTGTTCACACATACTGATTAATCGCATAGCCTTGTTAACTTCGTACCATCGCCCAGCGACTATTCCATTCGGTCCGCGTAGTCCGGGCATCCGGGGCCCCTTCGACTAGCTCTTGACTCCTTGTTGTAAGAAAGACTTCCAACAGATACTCAAAACGCGGCGTAGGCTAGGCATACCAAGCCCATTCGCCTGACAACCAAGTTACCTTGCGGTGTGGACCGAGCGTATTAGGCTCTTACGACCAACCACCAACTTACCATGCGGTGAGGACTCGGCGTACTAAGCCTTTACGACCTACCACCAACTTCCCACGTGGTGTGAACCGGGCGTACTAGGTCCATATCGATCAACCACCAACTTACCGTGCGGTGTGGACCGAGCGTACTAGGCTCTTACGACCAACCACCAACTTACCATGCGGTGAGGACTGGGCGTACTAGGCCCTTACGACCTACCACCAACTTCCTACGTGGTGTGAACCGGGCGTTCTCGGCCCTGACGAACAACCACCAACTTACCACGTGATGTGAACCGGGCGTACTAGGCCCATATCGATCAACCACTTTCACAGCTTTGTGGCGTGGTTCGGGCGTACTCGGCCCTTTCGACCAGCCATCTACTAATCACGCTGCTTAAACCGGGAGTTTCTGGTCCCTTCCAATAACCACTCACTTGCAATACGGTTTGGACCGGGCGTCTCAAGCCCCTACGACCATGCTAAACCAATCCCAATATTAACACTGTATGTTAAAGAAAGTTTTAAATATTCACAACGTACTTTCATTTTCACGTACGTCCGCTTCATGAATGACCGAATGTGATTCATTATCCGTAGCTGTAAGGGTATCTGAACCGGCAGTCAGGGTGCCCTCACTGGAGATCGAGAGAGTATCGCTGTCGTTATCAACGGGTGTTATTTCGTCAATTTGTTCCAAATCACGCGCCGTCTCGGTTTCATCACCATCAATCATATTCGATGCTATCTCTACTAATCCTTCAAAACCTCTGGGTACTAGACGCAAATTTTCATGGGAATATTTGAAGATGCGGTTTGTGCCATTCATGGATCTCAACTCATAGCGATCATTATCAAGCACGCGAGTAATAACAAACGGTCCTCGGAATTTGCGCGATAATTTCGTCTGGTTACGTTCGCTACTCTTAACAAACACGTAATCACCTTGCAAAAAGGGTCGGACTTCAGCTCTACCGCGATTGAAACGTTGCGTATCGACTGCTGCAGCCGCTTGAATACCGCGGGATGCGTCGTTTCGTATTGATTCTAAATTCGCGCGGGTGGGAGTATTCGAATCGGATGATATTTTAGAGATGCCTAACGACTGAGCTTTGATACCGAACATAAGTTCAGTGGGTGTGTATCCCGTTATCCTGGACCGAGTGCTATTAAGAGCTAGTTGAACATCGTCAAGTTCATCCCGCCAAACTTTGTTTGAATCATTTTCGATCACCGTTAGTAGGCTCTTAAGTGTACGCATTACACGTTCGACCTGTCCGTTGGCCCTCGATGAACCCGTAGCGACCAAATGTAAGTCAATGTTATGTTCGTGGCAGTACTTTCTGAAGTCGGCACTAATGTAACATCTGCCCTGGTCAGCGATGACTCTTCGCGGTGCTCCGAATAGAGATACAGCTCTTTTGAGGGCTTTTACTGCGCAAATAGCATCCAACGATTGAGTGTATTCTAGTAAAACGTATTTAGTAAACGCGTCAATTATTACAGAAGCATATTCTTTTCTGTCACTTTTACCGCTTAGTTTTCCCGTAAGGTCGATGTGAATTGTATGCCACGGTACTGCGATTTTAGGGATGGGATGCAATCTCACTTGCTGGGCACCTGAAGGTCCCTTCGAAGCTTTACATACAATACACGATTCAACGAACCTACGGACGTTCTTTGCCATTTCCGGAAACCAATATTGTTCATAGATTTTATCGAGAGTTTTCTCATATCCTAAGTGTTTAATTTCAGTGTGTACATGATTGATAAGTGTCCAAATAAGAGACCTAGGCACAATTGGTAACCACGAACTGATTTTATTACGCTCTACTTTCCTATACAGAATACCGTCACGTACATCGTAGGTATGAGCGACAGCTTCGGGTATCTCGTTATTTAAGTGCTTGCTTACCATTCTTTGTATCTCGGTGTCTCGCTTCTGCTCTACTTGAAGCCAGCTGTCATGAAGCTCAACGAAGTTAACAATTTTACGGGACCGGGATGACTCCGCATCAGTACTTACAGTATCACAGACGATAGCAGGCATAGTCCTTGCAGGTAAAGGGTTTCGTGACAGGTAATCGGCGTGTTCCATGCGGCGTCCTTCCTTATAAACTATGTCGAAATCATATGCCTGGAGATACGCCCACCAGCGGTGGACACGCGGAGAAAGGTCAGTTTTTGCTTTAGAAGCTTTTAGGGAATTGCAGTCGGTATAAACAGTAAAATGCTGACCGTAAAGGTAGTGCCGGAAGTTCTCAACCGCGCGCACCACCGCTAATGTCTCCAATTCATACGAGTGATACCTGGATTCGGTTTCAGTAGTGCGACGGCTAAAATAGGCTACAACGTGTGGTACATTATTATTCTTTTGGATTAATATAGCCCCATATCCATTCGAACTAGCGTCCGTATGGAGTTCTATGGGGACCTGGGGGTCAAATATTGTGAGGACTGGTTTTGATGTGAGAATATGAACAATTTTCTTGTGAACGTCACTGTGTTCATCAGTCCAAACAATGGGGCCTTTCAGCTTAGTAAGAGGATATAGTGGACTAGCCAAAGTAGCAAAATTTGATATGAACCTTCTAAAATAAGAAGCTAAGCCAAGAAACTGTCTCACCTGCGTTGCCGTTTTGGGAGTTGGTGCCTCTTTGAGCGCTTGGACCTTGCGAGGATTAGGCCTGACTTCGCCTGCTCTAATGACGTAACCTAAATAGTCAATCTCACGTTTCATAAATTTGCACTTATGTACATTGAAGGAAAATCCTGCATCACAAAGCGCTGCGAGGACGCTGTCGAGACGGTGTAAGCCCTCACTGATATCTGCTGAAAAACAAAGAACATCGTCCATGTATGCTAGAGCGACAGAATCCTTCAACGATTTTAGCGCCTTGTTAATGCATCGTTGGTAGACAGATGCTGCATTCCGTAAACCAAACGGCATGGTCAAATATTCGTATTGGCCGTCCGGAGTAACGAAAGCAGTACGCTCAACAGAGTCAGGAGCTACGTTTATTTGATGGTACCCTGATGCCATATCTAACGAAGAAAAGAAATGGGCACCACTCAGGCGATCTACCTGTTCGTCGATCCTTGGAAGGGGAAAGTGTTCAGGGCGCGTATTAGCGTTCAGTTCTCTATAATCAACACACATCCTGTCGGAGCCATCCTTTTTCTTAACCAGCAGGATGGGACTGGCAAAAGGTGATGAACTTTCGCGAATTATACCAGCTTCCAGAAGAGTCTGTACTTTGCTTTTGACAATATCTTTTTCAGCAGGCGACAACCGATAAGGACGCCTCTGAACGATCTTGCATGGGTCTATAAGATCAATTTTCAACTCACCTGTAGTCACGCGACGAGTAGGAACGCCATCTATGAAGAACTTACCATATTTCTGTAAAACAGCCACTAGTGCCTCATAATCTTTACCTTCAAGATCGGTGTCCACCTTGTCAAGGTCGAAATCATATACTGTTTGGCATACCTGAATATCTTTGCGTAAAGAGAATTTAATACAATTGCTATTAATTTCAACATGAACACCCTGTTCTAGGACATCTCTGCCTACAATTATTGGATCAGTTATAATATCGTCTGGTATAACATGAAATAGTATTGTAAGAGGTATATCTTGAATTTGAACTGAACTAAGAACCTGTGTTGTGCATTTAATGTCCTCACCACCAATTCCCGTTAAATATACCGAATCATTGCGTATAGTACCAAGGAGTTTATTACCAATGCTATTTTTTACTAATGAGCAAGAAGAACCACTATCAAAAAGGAACAAAATGACCTCACCAGTTGATGTTGACAGGGTACCTCTTGTCATCTGATGGTTGCAAAGCTGAACTTCCTTCCGGGTTGTATATTGTTCAGATCCCTTTTTTTCCGGGCAGCTCGTACTAATGTGTCCGGGTTTCCCACAGACAAAGCAGGTAACAGACTTTTCTTTTTCAGATAATCTAGGCTTGGTTTCTGCATTGCGTTTCTTGCGACACTCTTCCTGCTTGTGACCTTTATTTCCACAGTAATGACAAGTTCCACTGAACCGTGTGTCATTGAATCGAGGCTTTTTGTTAAAATCATTGGGTTTGGTTTCAGAAGTGTCATGGTCCTCGCTGCGTCTCTTCAAGGAGATTCTATTTAAGACTCTGAAGAGCTGTGCTCTAGTGGAGATTGTATGTGAATTTAATTCTCTTCGTATAAAATTATCCCGCAGACATAGTACAGAAATAATTAAACCTGTGGTGGCTTCTTCATTAAAATCAACATTTGGTATTCGTTCAATGAGACCCCATAGACGCATGGCACCTTCACATGCTGTTTCTTTATTCCCTAACTGAAATCTTAAGATTTCATCAAAGTAATCTTGCATTAACATGGGACGTCCAAACTTAGCGAGTAGAACTTCCTTTATTTTTGGCCATGTTATTTCTGACACTTGGAGTTTAGTTAAGCAAGAGGCAGCTCTTCCCTTCAGAGAATTCATCAGGGCAAGTAACAGTTCAGGTCCACACAAATGTCTACTATTAACAATTATTTCTGTCATCCTGCACCAACCTTCAATATCTGCTTCAGAATCATCGGGATCAAACCTTATTAGTTTCATAGAAGGGTGACTAACCGCTGCTGTTTGTGTCACCGTCAACAGGCGCGATAAAAGAGTCTCCATGTTCCCAAGTAAATTGCCAGTGTTCCCTTCATTAGTAACTTCACTTATCGTGGGTTGTTCTATAGGAATCTCACAAGCCTCCTCTGCATCTAGCCCTCTGCATCCCACTTCTGATAAAGGCGAGTTCTCTTTATCAGAAGATGCCATCTTAGAGCGTGCGTGGGTTTGCGGGCAAGGAGGATCAAGTAATAAAAGTCTTTGTAAAATCACAAGTAAGTATCTAATCAAACACAAATGTTGCCATTTATCACTGATACGACATTCCACCGGGCACGTGGGGTACTAATACATCGCCATATAGCTCGACTATCACAAGCTATCCAGTCACTACTCACAATAGTTCACAAATTCACAATTACCAATTAAAACAATAATAAATTGTAACGAAGTAAACAATGCGCGCACGACTAATGCGATCGTCCACCAGAGTACACACGTAAGGTCTCATCGCCTACGCACACATACGCGCCCTGCGCGGGTATAAAAGACGTGCCCGGCTTGCCTAACGCCAGTCCTAGTCCGATAACCATGTTCGGCAAGCCGATCCCCTGGGAGAAGCATGCCAGATACTTAGGAGTCATTCTCGATAGGCGGTTAAGATTCGGTGAGCACATCAAGACGGTACGTTCGCGTGCCGCCTTCGCTCTCGGTAGGCTCCACTGCTTGCTGAATGCGCGTAGCAAATTGTCACTTAAGTGCAAATTGCGCATTTACATCGCGTGCATTCGGCCCATCATGACGTACGCGTGCCCCGTGTTCGCGCACGCCAAACCCCATCTCCTTCATAGGATGCAGACCCTCCAAAACCGATTTTTACGTAAGGCCACGGGAGCCCCATGGTACGTTAGGAATGAGCAACTTCACGTTGACCTCAAGATCCCCACCATCCAGCAGTGTATGAAGCGACTCACTAAGGGTTTTTTCGATAGGGCCGAAAAACACCCTAACCCGTTAGTCGTTTCAGCAGCTAGTTATGTCCCCTCCGCGATATCTAGGATCCGACGCCCGAGGTCCACCCTCCTCCAGCCCGATGACCCCACCACTCTCTTGCAGGAAAGTCGTAGGGAAACCAGCACTCTCAGAAAGCACACAAAACGACACACATACAAACCCCGAATCCGGTCTCGCCGCCGAGGCACGCCGCGACCTCCCAGTAATATCATTACTCCCCGACCCTTGCTCGACGAGCCAGCCCGCGACGCTGAGCATGTAACGATGATAAACTCCCCAATTAATAATCCGACCCAGCCTGTCCCTTGCTGCCCTCCCGATAATGACGCACTAAGTCGAGGCCCGAACCCCACAGGGGGTGCCCTTAGTGATCGTCATTTAAATGTAAATATTTTTAGTTTGTAAGCCCTGGCTGGGGGCCTTAAAGTAATTTTTGGCCACCCACAGGATAGTTCGGTTAAGTAGTTAAGCAACCTTATCGAGTTGCAACTACGAGTGGTCATTCCTAAAAAAAAAAAAAAAAAAAAAAAGCCTAACGCCAGTTCGACTCTGCGAGGGCTTTGTATCCGACGATTCGGAACTACTCCCTAGCAAGTTGAGCGCTCTGCTTATAATACGTCACTCCTGGTGATACTTTCGTAACACGGAATATTACCGGTGTGTCATATTATTCGTGGAGTTATTTTGCTTTGAGCGCTTTACGCTTTTATTTACTCTTTGGTAGTTAGTTTGCTTAAACTTCGCAAGTCACTGTTGATCATTCTGTTTTCTTATATTTTATTAGTTTCATAATTCGGTATGTAAAGTATTTTTCAGGTATTTTTTTTACATTTTTATTTCGTAAAACATTTAATTTTAAGCAACTAATTTTAAGCTTTTTTTTTTCCAATTTACAGTTTCTTTTTTATTATTTTTTAAAGTATTATTCGTGATGACGTCATTTCATAGCCTGAATAGCTTTAAGTCTTTGCCACGTTTTCAGTACATACAAAAAACACTAAATAACTTCAAAGTTGACATTGATGACAGTTGACGCTTGACAGATACGTGTTTTTATTTTGTTGTGAAATGTGAATGCTGTGATCGTGACTGTGATGTGAACTTTTTGTTTGAGTTTCTTTTCCTACGATTTTTAGCAAATTTTAATTTCTATCCATTATCCGTGCTGCGTATCCGTGCAATGAATCTGTCATCGACAACTAGTGCTAAATGCTTCGTACCGTCATGTAAAAACACTACAACAAATAGCCGACACAAATTGTTTGTAAATGTGAAAGAAACGCTAAAAAAGAAGTGGTGCAAGGAAGTAAATATGGAATACAAGCCTGGGCGTCGTCTTTTTTGTTGCGAAGATCATTTGAACGCGAAATTATCAGCGCGCGATGCATTCAAATAAATAACACATAGTGCATTGACAGTTTTGATTTGACACTGACGGTATGACAAACAAAAGTATTTTTTTTTTTAATTTATCTTGAAAAGCACGAAGGAAGTAGTCTATTCTGGCTACGTTATGACGTAATTTAGAGGTCAAATGAAAGTCAAATGATTACAAGTATTATTGTGAAAATAAACACAATCTTGTGATATAGAAAGCTAAAAATAGAAAAATAAGGCATAGGACCCTAAAATCTCCAAATGGTTTTGGAATCAGCGTAGGTTAATTTTTACTTTACATACCGAATTGTATTGTATAACTAAGTAGCATAGCATAGCATAGTATGAATATATTTCCTCAATCGCCTAGCTTGCACTAGCTTATTAGCTTAACTTTTGTTTTGTATCACCTACCTTCATTAGTGTAATATTGGCTTAGTAACTTTTTCTCCTTGCTACCCGTTTCTTTTTTTTTTGTTTTGTATAGCATTCTTGTGTATCGTGTGTTATTTTGAATATAGGTCTTAAGTATTTCTTTCTGGAGTATTATTTACGAAGAACCCCACTACAAATTGACGCCCCAACGTGGATCCTCCAAAGAAAAACCTTAGGCCTAGACCAACAGTACAAACACAGAGGTTTACAATACAGGACTACCCGCAGAAAGGGAAGGAAAAAGTAACAATGGATAGTAAGAGTGGTTCTGCTTCAACTTCGTCACCCATAACTATGTCGACTGAACAGTTCCAACAACTACTCGCAGCAGTTGCTTCAGGGTCAAAGCATAAGAGTTCCATGGTAAGATGTCCGGTAAAATTTAATGGCAATAAGAGCGCTTCTGAGGTCGAGTCTTTTCTAGCAGCGGTGCGTGTGTTCAAGAAAGTTGAGCTTATAGAAGACGAAGATGTTTTAACAGGGCTGCCATTGATTTTAATAAATGATGCTGCTACTTGGTGGCAAGGCATTCAGAACCAGGTAAAAACATGGAGCCAGTTCGAAGAACGCTTGCGGCACGCATTTGCGCCCAAAAAGTTGGCATTTAAAGTGTACCAAGACATTGTGGAAAGGAAGCAAAAGAAGGATACATTAACAGAAATATTTATAGCAGAAAAACGTGCCCTCATAGCTGAATTACCTGCACCAGGTCATAATGAACAGCAAGAGATAGATTTGGTATTCGGTCAAATTCGTTTTGAGATTAGAGAGAGAATATCTAGAGAAGCTATAGAAAGTTTCG
The DNA here is from genome assembly GCA_950022955.1 of Xestia ashworthii. Lineage (NCBI taxonomy): Eukaryota > Metazoa > Arthropoda > Insecta > Lepidoptera > Noctuidae > Xestia > Xestia ashworthii. Next base: position 16,900,949 of record OX465560.1, on the reverse strand, counting down.
ATGATCTATTAGAGAAGGCTAGAGAGATTGAGCGGAATTTAGGAGAAAGAGCTGAAGAAAAACAGACGTCTAAAGCAGCAGAAAGCACTCCTAAGGGAAAAACTAGATGCAACTACTGCAGACTTCCAGGACACACTTCGGATGTCTGTAGAAAACGTCTGAAAACTGAGCAGCAGAAACCTGCAGGGAAGCCAGTGGAAACTAAACCTGATGATAAGGTGAAGCCAAAATTTTCATGCTACGGATGCGGCGAACCAGGTGTCGTGAGAAGTCGTTGTCCGAAGTGTAATGTTCAGCGCATAGGAACTGAAGACATCAATTTCTGTTCCATAAGCTCTGCAAGAGCCAGATGCCTCAGGCCAGTAGTTCCAATTAGTATTGGAGGTATAAAGGGTACTGGATTCGTAGATACGTGTGCTAGATCAAGTGTAGCCTCATATCAGCTTTTCATTTGTTTGAAGCAAGAAGGATATGACTTCAAAAAGGAGACTATGAACATAACGTTAGCCGATGGTATACCCAAAATGCAGACCGTTATGACTGTCGAAGCGCCTGTTAGTATTTATGGGAAAGTGATAAATACTTTTTTCATTGTTATGCCTCATGCCAAAAGTAACAAGACATTACTGGGAGTTGGTTTTATCGAAGATGCCATGATGGTTCTTAACTTACCTCAGCTAACATGTAGGTTTCTTGATGATCCTGTGAAAGTTCATGACTTGAAACAAGAAGATATTTGCGAGACAATGATCGCCGATTTGATTTGCATTGCTAGTTTACCAGAATTCATTTCTCCAATGTCTAGTTCACCAGAAAAAGCTATTGCTCCGACATCGATAACATCGAGTCATGTCGAACAAAATTTGATCCGACCGTATGGTCCCGTGATGAGAGTTTCTTCTCCTGACGTATTAGAAAATGTACCTGTGCAAACTCACAGTGAGCCATTAGTTGGTAATGACGCACCCACTAATATGGAGATTTGTCAAGCAAGTGCAGCACGTCCACAGACACCTACGTATGGTCCACTAGTGCCATTTGAATTTTCTACTCCACCGAGTAAGCGCCAACGACTGTTTGATGGCCATTCTCCAGTAGTAGATGCATTGTATCGAGATGCTAGAAGATCAATAGAGGAAAGTGCCATAGAATTGTCACCAGCTTCCAGATCTTTGTTCAATTCGCCTAGTACGGATATTTCAGCGATAGATGCCGAACAGTCTGACTTTGCTCTGAGTAATGAGGAGTTGGTACGTTTGCAAAATCTTTTAGAGAGGAATGCAAATACATTTGTTCCCAATGGTAAACCTACAACCCAAACGGAGCACTTCATTGAAACAGGGGATCACAGACCAATTTCCGTCCCACCGTATCGCTTACCGCCTGCAAAAACTCAAATCCTGAAGGATGAGATAAGCAAGATGCTTGCAGAAGGGATAATAGAACCATGCAATTCTCCGTGGTCCGCACCTGTAGTTATGGTTCCTAAGAAAGATGGTGGAACACGAGTTTGCATTGACTATCGTCAACTTAATGCAGTAACTATACCAGATGTGTATCCACTACCTCGTATAGATGATTTGTTACATGATGCTAAACTGACGCCATATATGTCTACCATAGACCTCCGCGCAGGTTACTGGCAGATTAGAGTAAAGCAGGAAGACCAATGCAAAACTGCTTTTGTAACACCATTCGGCATGTACAAGTTTTTAAGGATGCCCTTTGGTTTGCGCAATGCACCAGCCACCTTTCAACGATTGATGGATGGTTTCCGCGTGTCTCTGAGCCATGTAAAACTGTGTGTCTATATCGACGACCTCATCGTCCTGTCTCCAACATTTGAGCAACATCTGAGCGATCTTCAAGATGTCTTCTCCCGACTTCAAGAATACAACTTGACAGCCAATAAGGAAAAGTGCAAATTCTGTTGTTCGAGAGTTAAGTACCTGGGACATTATATTACCCCAAAAGGACTACAGATGGATCCTAACAAAGTCAGTGCGATTGTAAACATGACTGCACCTACCAATATAAAACATTTACTTTCGTTCCTGCAAATGTGTTCTTGGTACAGAAGATTTATTCCCGGATTTGCTAAAGTTGCTGAACCCCTAACCCGTCTAACCAAGAAACAAGCTAAATGGCTGTGGGAGGACGAACAAGAAGGTGCCTACGAAAAACTCAAAGAACTTCTCTCGACTAGTCCCATATTGTCTCAAGCAGATGACTCAAAACCCTATATAATTAAAACCGACGCCAGCAACTATGCTATCGGTGCAGTTCTCGTGCAGGGGGAGGGTGAACAAGAACACCCCGTGGAATACGCCAGTCGATTGCTAAATCAAGCTGAAAGAAATTATTCTACGACTGAACGCGAGGCACTCGCAGTTGTATGGGCACTTAATAAGTTTAGAGGATATGTAGAAGGGACGCCTATTACAATCCTGACGGATCATCAGGCTCTCAAATGGCTGATGACATTAAAATCCCCAACTGGGCGATTAGCAAGATGGGCTCTGCAGTTACAGCCGTATGATATCACAATAAAGTATATCACTGGGAAGACGAACGTCGTAGCAGATGCGTTATCTCGCCCTAATTGTGATGCTGACACTAAAGAAAATTGTGGAATATGTAGTATTGTGGTAGATACGCCAAGGAAGAATCCTAAAGAAATAAGAGAGGCACAAATGAAGGACAAATACATAGAGAAGATAATAAAAGCATTTGAAAGTAATAATGAAGAAGAAGTACGATACTGGTGTCAAAAGGGTTATGTAATGAATAACGGTTTACTATACCGCTACAACCCTGACAGTGATTATGATAACAGTCAGATTCTAGTGCCAGAACAAGAACAAACCAATGTTATATCAGCATATCATGATGAGCCTACTGCCGGCCATTATGGTACAGACAAAACGTTTGCTAGAATAGCTCAACGTTATTATTGGAAAGGCATGAGGAAGGACATTGAAAGTTACATTCGAAACTGTTTGTCATGCCAGAGATACAAACCGTCGAATATGAAACCAGCTGGACTCCTTCAAACAACTGCAATGAATAAAAGGTTTGAAGTAGTCGCTTTTGATCTGTTTGGCCCACTACCTTCGTCAACCAATGGAATGACCTGGATACTCATCGTTGAAGATCTTGCTTCTAGATGGGTAGAATTATTCCCGCTAGAACATGCAACAGCGACTAATTGCGCGATGACTCTCATTAACGAGGTATTTTTAAGATACGGCATGCCACGAAGAATAATCAGTGACAATGGCACACAGTTTGTTAGCGCTGTTATGCAGCAAGTAGCCTATTGCCTTGACATCAAGCATGCATTCACGCCCGTCTACCATCCTGAAACGAACTCAGTAGAACGTCGCAACCGAGATCTTAAAACTCAGCTGGCCATTCTTGTTGGAGATGATCATCGGACCTGGCCAGAGAAACTACCAAGCATCCGATTTGCGATGAACACTGCAGTATGTTCTTCGACTGAGCATACTCCAGCATACCTTACATTCGGTCGAGAATTAAGAACGCCCGATGATAATGAACACGATCTACGCGAAATAATCTCGTCAGAAAATTTTATTCCTGAAATTACACCCAAACTGTTATTATTAGCAGAAACATTAAAAAGAGTTAAAGAAGTACAAGAAGGAAAAGAAGAAAAGCGAAAGGAATATGTAGATAAAAGCAGAAGACCTAGCCCTAAATACAAACCTGGAGATCGAGTTCTCGTTGATACACATACCCTCAGTAAGACCGTCCAAGGATTCAGCTCAAAACTTGCCCCACGTCGAGATGGCCCTTATATAATTTTGAAGAATCACGGACCAAGCTCTTACCATGTCGCAGACCCTAAATCACCAAACCAGAGTGTAGGGCTATACCATTCATCTGCATTACGCCCTTTCCAAAGTGACACTGAAAGTCCACTACCAACACCAGCTCGGCCAATTCGCAAGCGTGGACGACCACCTAAAACAGCTGACCCACTTACCTCTGTCCAAGTTACAACCACTCAACTTCCGAAACCCACTCGAGGACGACCACGAAAGGAATCTTCAAGTCTGCCTTCCTCGTCGAGACGTCTTCGGAGCCAGAGGGGGAGACTGTAACGAAGTAAACAATGCGCGCACGACTAATGCGATCGTCCACCAGAGTACACACGTAAGGTCTCATCGCCTACGCACACATACGCGCCCTGCGCGGGTATAAAAGACGTGCCCGGCTTGCCTAACGCCAGCGGCCTCAGCCACCTCGGCTGCCCCCTCGTCCCAATCCGCCACCCCGGCAGACGCCCCTAAATCGGTCCGTCCTCCTCCCATTTTCATACACGAAAAGGGAAAATGGACAGAATTATCCAAAACCCTAAACGAGCGTAAAATCAATTATATAAACGCTCGTGCAGTAGAGGTTGGCATTAAAGTCCAATGTCCAACTTCAAGTGATTACCGCGCCATCACTAAGCTCCTCCGGGATAGGAGCATCCTCTACCACACCCATTCGCTGCAAGAGGACATCCCAGTACGAGCAGTAGTCAAGAATGTCCCGGTAGAAATCTCCATTCAGGAGATTAAGGACGACTTAATCGCTCAAAAAATACCCGTCATCGAAGTGCACCGCATGCACCGTAAGGTTGGCGGTCGCACTAGCTCGGCACCATATAACATGGTGCTCGTAATATGCGACCGCGTGGATGGGCATCACCCAATCCACAAGCTCTCTAAAATTTGCAACCTCTCTGGCATCCGCATCGAGAAGCCTGCCAAACTTGGCGTGCTTTCTCAGTGCCACCGATGCCAACTGTACGGCCACGCACAGAGGAATTGCTTCGGTAAGCCACGCTGCGTCAAGTGCCTGGGTGACCACGGCACCGCTGACTGCCCTCGACCGAAGGACCGCACATTGTGCACCGAACCCCCTAGCTGCGTTCTATGCGGCGAGTCCGGCCACCCCGCCAACTACCGCGGATGCCCTAAGGCCCCCAAGTCGTCAGCCCCCAAGCTGGCCAAACGGGCCATCAACAAACAGCAGCGAGAGAGCCCATCCCTCACTACTGACCCCCCTGCCTCACTCCGACCCCAGCGCCCCAGCCCCTGGAATGCGCTTAATCACCAAGCGCACTTCCCGGCCCTGAGGCCTACCCAAACACCTGCTTCACAGGTAATCCCACCACTGATGGCATTGCCTGCCATGCCCTCACCCCCTATACCCGCATCTCAGAACGCCGCACCGCCAGCGCCCCGCAGAGCGCTCTCAGGCCGCCCTCACCCCCGCGATCCCAGGTGCCCGCCCATGCCAGCCAGGGCGCACCCCGTCCCCCCTGCGTGTTTTAATTTTACAGCCACCCCTCCACCTTCAGTGGCAAGACCCCCGTTGCCCCCGAACTTTGACCCCACCGACCCCGTATTTGTGTTAGGTAGCACCTTTGCCGTTTTTTATAGCCCGCGTGCTCTACAAATGCGGGATGAAACGATGGCCTGTAGAGGTAACTGGCAACAGCTTCAACAAGTCTGGGCCAAATACCGCGACATCCAGGAAGACATTAAGAACCTCCCCTACTTGAAATATCTATAATGGATAGGTCACCCCACAGTAGGTTCAAACCGACTTCCCTTAGGATAGGGACCTTTAACGCCGAGAGCCTAAATGGCCAACGTGATGAGATCGCCACATTCCTCCGCGACCATCGCCTAGATATCCTTTTAGTTCAAGAGACGTTCTTGAAACCCTACAACCGAGACCCGAAAATTGCCAACTACCGGTTAGTTCGTAATGACAGGACTCGTTGTCACAGAGGAGGTACTCTGATTTATTACAAATCTAGTTTGTACTGCATCCCCTTAGACCCCCCTGCTCTTTCCAAGATAGAAGTCTCCGTATGTCGGCTGGGCATGACGGGACACCAACCCCTCACGATCGTCTCGGCCTACATCCCGCCCTCAGGAGCCGGCTCCTCGGTCGCGAATAACGAGATGAGCGATGACCTCAAAGTTCTTTTCGATCTAAGTGACTCCGTCCTTCTGGCGGGAGATCTTAATGCTAAACACCCCGCGTGGAATAGCCATCTATCAAACAGCAGGGGTAATGCCCTATATAATCTCTGCTGTTCTCTCAACTTCGATGTCATCGCTCCGATGAGTCCCACGCATTACCCTAATAACCCGGATCACAGACCCGACGTGCTAGATGTCGCGCTTCTAAAGAACGTAAACTTGCGATTACATTCTATAGAGACGATCGACGAGCTTAATTCGGACCACAGACCCGTGATAATAGAGTTTTCCCCGAGAAACGGTCATTCGGACCCTTCTCAGCCCCCTCCCACCAAAGTGATCACGGATTGGAAGAAAGTAAGCGAATTGCTGAAATCCACCGAATCCCCTCACTTGGATAAAATCCCCGACAACATCGCGACTGTAGCTGACACGGAGGCCGCGATCGACTCGTTCACAGAGCACGTACAGTCAGTCCTGAACGTTTGTTCAAGGGAAGTTCCAGCGGATGACCACCGCTGGAAACTCCCGGACGATGTACGTGAACTGTTGACCGAGAAGAACGCGGCCGTCCGTGCTTATACTTCTTTTCCCTGTGCGAGTAACAAAGTTTTTATGCGCCGTTTACAACGCAAAGTAAGCAGATGCATCAAAAAGCTTCGTGACGAGCAGTGGGACAAGACGCTCAGCGAACTCGAACCGACCCACCAGGCCTTTTGGGAACTTCAGAGGAAACTACAATCCTCTCAAGTTGCCTCCATGCCTCCCCTCACGCGCCCAGATAATACCGTCGCCTTCGACGACGACGACAAAGCCGAATGCCTGGCAGCTAGCTTAGAAGCGCAATGTTCCCCCAGTACCCAGCCAGTAGACCCAGCTCACCTCGCTGAGGTGGATGCTGAAGTCGAACGCCGGACCTCACTACCCCCCGTAGAAGACCCTGATAATCCCCTACCCTCAGTCACCCCTGAAGAGGTGGAGGATATAATCAAAGGCCTTAAGCATAGGAAAGCCCCTGGCTCAGACGGAATCACCAATAGGGTATTCAAACTCTTCTCCCCAGCCCTTATAGTGCTAATGACCGCTATCTTCAATAGCGCCATGGCCAATAACGTGTTCCCTCAAGCGTGGAAACAGGCCACCGTAATAGGTATTCCCAAACCGGGTAAGCCCAAGTCCTCGCCGAGTAGTTACCGGCCCATTAGTTTGCTCAATGTGTTTGGTAAAATCTATGAGAGACTTATTTACAAGCGACTCAAAGATTTCGCCGAAGCAAAGAGCTTAATTCCGACAGAGCAGTTTGGTTTTAGACCTCAACACTCCTGCGTCCAACAGGTGCACCGCATAGTCGAGCACATCAGTGCCCGCTTCCAGCGGGGACTGATGACCGGTGCCTTGTTCTTCGATATCGCGAAGGCTTTCGACAAGGTCTGGCACAACGGGCTGATATACAAGCTATACCAGCTCGGTGTGCCGGATCGACTCGTACTGATACTACGAGACTTCTTGTCGAACCGCACATTCCAATACCGTATTGATGGTGCGCTCTCATCCCCTCATCCGATACGTGCAGGCGTCCCGCAGGGATCGGTGTTATCCCCTCTAGCCTTCACGCTTTACACCAGCGATATACCTAAGAGTAGAGCAGCCCAGTTAGCCTTGTTCGCTGACGACACGGCCATCTACTACTCTGGTAAGAGTATATCCAACATTTGCCGTATTCTCCAAAACTCCGCAAGAGCCTTAGGCGATTGGTTCCGGAAATGGAGAATCGAGGTCAACCCCGATAAGAGTCAGGCAGTACTTTTCTCTAGCCCCCGCGTAAGATTTCCCCCGTCCCCCAGTCCGATTACCATGTTCGGCAAGCCGATCCCCTGGGAGAAGCAAGCTAGATACTTAGGAGTCATTCTCGATAGGCGGTTAAGATTCGGTGAGCACATCAAGACGGTACGTTCGCGTGCCGCCTTCGCTCTAGGTAGGCTCCACTGCTTGCTGAATGCACGTAGCAAATTGTCACTCAAGTGCAAATTGCGTATTTACATCGCGTGTATTCGGCCTATCATGACATACGCGTGCCCCGTGTTCGCGCATGCCAAACCCCATCTCCTTCATAGGATGCAGACCCTCCAAAACCGATTTTTACGTAAGGCCACGGGAGCCCCATGGTACGTTAGGAATGAGCAACTACATGTTGACCTCAGGATCCCCACCATCCAGCAGTGCATGAAGCGACTCACTAAGGGTTTTTTCGATAGGGCCGAAAAACACCCTAACCAGTTAGTCGTTTCATCAGCTAGTTATGTTCCCTCCGCGATATCTAGGATTCGTCGCCCAAGGTCCACCCTCCTCCAGCCCGATGACCCCATCACCCTCTTGCAGGAAAGCCGTAGGGAAACCAGCACTCTTAGAAAGCACACAAGACGACACAAATACAAACCGCGAATCCGGTCTCGCCGCCGAGGCACGCCGCGACCTCCCAGTAATATCATTACTCCCCGACCCTTGCTCGAACGAGCCAGCCCGCGACGCTGAGCATGTAACGTTAAATTCCCCAAATAATATTCCGACCCAGCCTGTCCCTTGCTGCCCTCCCGACAATGACGCACTAAGTCGAGGCCCGAACCCCACAGGGGGTGCCCTTAGTGATCGTCATTTAAATGTAAATATTTTTAGTTTGTAAGCCCTGGCTGGGGGCCTTAAAGTAATTTTTGGCCACCCACAGGATCGTTCGGTTAAGTAGTCAAGCAACCTTAGAGTGTTGCAACTACGAGTGGTCATACCTAAAAAAAAAAAAAAAAAAAAAAAAAAAAAAAAAAAAAAAAAAAAAAAAAAAAAAAAAAGCCTAACGCCAGTTCGACTCTGCGAGGGCTTTGTATCCGACGATTCGGAACTACTCCCTAGCAAGTTGAGCGCTCTGCTTATAATACGTCACTCCTGGTGATACTTTCGTAACACGGAATATTACCGGTGTGTCATATTATTCGTGGAGTTATTTTGCTTTGAGCGCTTTACGCTTTTATTTACTCTTTGGTAGTTAGTTTGCTTAAACTTCGCAAGTCACTGTTGATCATTCTGTTTTCTTATATTTTATTAGTTTCATAATTGTATTGTATAACTAAGTAGCATAGCATAGCATAGTATGAATATATTTCCTCAATCGCCTAGCTTGCACTAGCTTATTAGCTTAACTTTTGTTTTGTATCACCTACCTTCATTAGTGTAATATTGGCTTAGTAACTTTTTCTCCTTGCTACCCGTTTCTTTTTTTTTTGTTTTGTATAGCATTCTTGTGTATCGTGTGTTATTTTGAATATAGGTCTTAAGTATTTCTTTCTGGAGTATTATTTACGAAGAACCCCACTACAAAATCAATCTCGGCTTCACGATCGATCGATCTGACATGCCTGTCAATCTTTTCCCGCTCCCCAGTACCCGGTGTTACGTCAAATTGACAGCTGCGATATTCGTACGGAAATCAGTTAGAAGAAGCGTCGCCGAACCAATTCTTTCGACGCGCCGTCATATATTATGAACTAAAAACAAAACAAGTAACAATAACAAGTAACAATTTTAACAGAATTTGCTGAGATTAACTCGGGAAGCGCATCAAACGTCGGGAAAGCCGGAGTTCAATGGCGACTATGACCTTTGTTTGACAGACTAGTCAAGATGGCTGTCGTTTGGTTATGCCACCAATCTCCAGATGTCGCTGTCGTCTATGTAAATTGATGACAGTACTAAGTGTGCCCCCCCTGATTCCAACCAAGGAACTTATTAGTATTTATGTTCCTTGATTCCAACCATAGACTATATACTATAAACTGAGAATTCCAACGTCTGTTAATGCTTTAAGAACGCGACTAGTACTCTATTTGTCTATGTCATTAAAAATCTGTCAAATTTGACAACGATTAAACAGCGTTGTGGTTCATTCGAAAATTCGATGTGTTGAATTTATACACAGCCTAATGCTAATTACCTGTGTGTAATTACAGCTGTGACCCTAATATAAGCCATGGCTAATCACTATGAGGTGCCCAATTGGTAAGGGATACTTCCGTTCTTGTCTTACAAACATACGTTGAATGCCAAGTTCGCCGGTCATAAATTTTAATTTTCTTTTAGGGCTGGAAAACCTCCTACTGGGCTTCACTTAGACGTTTTAAAAGGCGACAAATTAATACAGAAGCTTATGATTGATGAGAAGAAATGTTATTTGTTTGGTCGGAACCCACAGATGAATGATTTTTGCATCGACCATGCTAGTTGTTCGAGAGTGCATGCTGCATTTGTTTATCATAAAGACTTGAACAGAGCATTCTTGGTTGACTTAGGCAGCAGTGAGTATGAACTATGAGTGGTCTCACACATTACAGCAACGATGACGGCTTGTCGCAAAACGGGCTACAATTTGGTTCACAGAATCTCTGACCAATAAGAAATTTAGACTGAACGATCACTCAGTTGATCAGTTTGGTTCAAAATTATGGCCTGTCGTGCGACAACTTGTAGACGTAGCCGCGCGGTATTTGATGTTGACAAAAATTTTTTTTTGCAAAAAATAAAACCGACAATAACTTTCGCTTCAAAAAAATTAATAACTCAAATCGGTCCAGCCATCTTCGAGTAATTGGGGAACATACATAAAAGAAAAAAAAAGGTTCTGATGAATGGAGAACCTCCTCCTTTTTGAAGTTGGTTAAAATACTATTAACATAAACTTAAAATGTCACATGATTTCATCCGTGATTTTATTTATATTGAGCTCCCGATATTTCGACGCTGTTGAAGAGACATCCTGCAAATGACATTTTAAGTTTAGTTGTGAACCGTGATAGCTTACAAGATACTCTTTTGATGAATTTCAAACTTATGTGTAGATTCAAATTACTTTTTAGCTCATGGAACGTTTATTGGACAAATGCGTTTGGAGTCTAACAAGCCGACCCAGTTGCCTATAGATTCCAATTTCCACTTTGGAGCGTCTACAAGAAATTACATTATAAGGTAATATGGACAACCAATTAGATTTCAGTTAGAACTAAAACAGACAAACCAGAACAAAATACTTTCCTTCTCCAGGACGAATGTTGGATAGATAGAAAATCATTATGCCTTATTGTAGGTACGCATGAGGTCTTGGGATTGAACACACAATACGACTAATTCTTATTGGATTTTTCCATCAGCAATTTCTCAGTAGACAGTCATGGTGTCTGGATTTGTTCCTGGTCGGTGGAGCCTATGCTCATCCCCCATTACATGAGACTTCAACATAACTAGCGAAATGTAGCCTAATCTTTCAGGGACTGCAGTCACGTTTTTTACAGAAGTGCGAATGTTCTTTGTAATAATAATACCATTTTCCAAACAGAGAGCGTCCTACAGGCAATTCTAGAGGCATAATGGAGGATTTGCCTAACACGGAACAAGAAGGTGCCTTGCTGGGCCTGCCTGAAACACAAACTGAATTAGATGTAAGTACTATTAATTTTAAATAAACCAAAATTCAAGAGAAATGTATATCCTTTCCTCTGCTGGAAAACATTTCTTAGCCTTTAGCCTTAGCTCCATGCCAAAACACAATTTCACCTACCATTTCATCACATAAAAAAAAGCGCTAGACATTAACAAACAGCGCCATCTAGTGCCACACTAAGCAAGGCTTGTGTCGTTGACACCCGATAGTTGATATACTACATATAGGTATACTTTTTTCCACACACTTTTTTTTTTTTTCTACATAATTATGTGTGTCATTTGGCGTACTGGGCATATGCTTGCTTGTCATGTATTTGTGACTCTGGCAATCAAAAAGTAAATAAAATAAGCTTTACTAAGACTGTGTTCTTTTATCTGTATGTTATTGTAATGTTTGGGTGTACAAGTGAATTGTAATTCACATTTTCATAATTTTGAATAATTTGACTGTAAGTACTCTCTTGTAGACTAACTTCAAAATGATTTTAAATACTTGCAGAATCTAACGGAATTCAACACAGCACACAACAGAAGAATTTCCATGTTAGGAATATCAACTGAAGATGGCAGCGACGTCATGAAGGTATATTCTATTACCAAAGAGGTTTTACCACTGACTGAATAAAACCTATTTACTAAACACCTACTTTTTTAGCCGCCCACTGGCACGAAACGATCAACGTCCATGCCAGGTGGGATTGCAAAGAAAATGAAGCGTAATGTGTCATTCAATGAAGAGGTGGATATAATCAACCCTGAGGATATAGATCCGACTATTGGAAGGTTCCGGAACTTGGTGAAGTCTACTATAGTGCCAAATGCTAATAGTCAGCCTAAGAAACTGAAGTTGCAGACTGCTGATGACAGTAAGTTAAAAAGAAAACCCAGTGATGACTAGAATCTTAATCTTACCTTTTTGGTTCACAGTTAAACCTTTTGATGGAAATAATCCATGACTGCATTTATGTAGGCCATGTTGTTCATGACCTGGTGAGTGTTGCGGAAATCCGTAGGATGCGAGTCGCACGCGACCTGTCAATGTGGCGACACTTGGGGGCGGCCTATGTCCAGCAGTAGACGTCTTTCGGCTGAAATGATGATGATGATGATGTTGTTCAGAATAAAACCATATCTTGACCACAAGCTAATGATTTGCCCAGATCTGCGCCAACCCCAAATATATTGACATAAAGGCAGGAAAATGATCTTGGATAATTAGCTTATGAGAGGGGATGGGCTATAATCTATAATGTCTTAGAATTTTCCAAGACAGGCCGGTTCCCTCATGATGTATGCCTTCACCATTTTGATGATGAAATTGATGAAATATATTAAAAAAAGTAATTCGCTTGCCTGGGTTCGAAACCTACAGCTTACTGCTCGTAAGTCGAGGCCGCCACCACTGGGCTGCCACTGCTCTCATTAATTATAATGATGATGGTGACTACATAATTAATGAAGAGTAAATAAATAAATGTTTATTTGTGCAGGTAATCATCACCATTCACTAAGACTACAGGAGATATCAAGAGGCAGCAACTTGTACTCGGACCTGCCGGCGCCTAGCTCACATCTTAGTCTTATTGGAGCCAGGTTTTATTTTATTTTATTTTATTTTATTTATTGGGGAAAACAAACAGTGACACATTACATTAATATAAAAAACAATAATAACAAGTATGAGTAAATGTGTTACCAACAACATTTTCCACGGAATACATTTAAAAATACAAGCTTAACCTAGCATGCAAGTTTCGATCTACAATTAATAATAATAATTTACAATTTAAAGCTGTTTTAGTAGGTAGTGTAGTTTTAGGTTTTAGGGTATGCCCAATCAAGGCCTAGTGTTTTCAAAATATTTTTTTTAAATTCTCTAGCAGAGAGAGCAAACATGTCAACATCATTGAAAACTTTGTTATAATTGTTGGTAAGTCGACGCAGAGGTGCCCGCAGACCTGCGTTGTTGTTACACGAGCTAACGGCAAACAGTGGTCGTGCACGCACCCCGCGACATACTGTTGTTCTAGGAACGAAGTAACTTATTTTATTGCGAATATCGAGACAATCATACACATTACTACACAAGTCAAACAAAAATACCGTCTCCAAGAAAGTGCGTCTAGATTTTAAATCAAGTAATTTATACTTTTTAAGTGAATCGTTATAGGACACAGATGTAAAAAAGCAACGGTAATGCATGGCTTTTAGAAATTTTCTTTGGATCTTTTCAATACGATCTGAGTATTTGTTGTAAAAGGGATTCCACACCGGCACTGCATATTCGAGCTGTGATCTAATAAGAGACTTATACAGATATAAATAAGTAGATAGGCGTTTAAAGTCCTTCGCGGACCTCATCACAAAACCGTACATTTGATAGGCATTATTGACTACTTTATCAATGTGGGCATCAAGGTGCAGTTTATCGTCGAGAAGAATCCCGAGATCACGTACAAGTGATACCCTTGATAATGTTGTACCATCTAAAGAATAAGGGTATCTGAGAACATTCTTATTTTTCGTGAAGCTGATACAACAGCACTTAGATATACTCAGCTGTAGTTTATTAATCTTGCAATACTCACTAAAGCGATCCAAATCCTCCTGTAGCAATCCGCAGTCCTGCAAAGTTTTGATGGGCCTGTAAATCTTGAGGTCGTCAGCATAAAGCAAGACTTTAGAGTTTTTAAAGCAACACGTGATGTCGTTTATAAACAGTATAAATAGCAGAGGTCCCAAAATCGAGCCCTGAGGCACACCGGAAGTCACGCCAATAGCAGTGGCAGAGCAGAAACCATTAATTACTACTCTTTGAGTTCTATTCGTGACGTATGAAGTGAACCATCGAAGTAAATCACCACGTATGCCGTTAAATGAAATTTTGTTCAGGAGCAACTCATGATCAACCTTGTCGAACGCCTTCCGAAAATCCGTATAAATGGCGTCCACTTGAACACGTGAATCCATATTATTGAATAAGTAATCCGTAAAAGCCACCAAATTAGTTGTGGTTGATCGTTTTTTGACGAATCCATGTTGTTGTTGGAGAATGCTATGATGTAAAACAGGATATACTCTATTATGGACTAACCTCTCGAAAAGCTTCGGCAGTGCTGACATAATAGATATTGGGCGATAGTTCTCAACATCTTGCTTAGAACCCGATTTGTAAACTGGTGTTATATTAGCGCTCTTCCACACCTCGGGAAAAATTCCTTGAGTCAATGATTTATTAAATATAATCAGTAAGGGAGTACAAATATTTTCAGCAGTAGCTTTTAGAAAAGTAACTGGTAGGCCGTCCGGACCTGGACCCTTTGTTGGGTCCAAGGTTTTAAGTGCACTTAATATCTCCTCTTTGCTCAACTCTATCCTGTTAATAAGGGAATTGTGTTCATGAGTATTGGTACTCGATGGTACATTTCTTGCAGTAGGTTGTTCATAAACTGATTTAAAAAAATCAGAAAAAAAGTCACAAATTTCTTCGGGATCACTGGTGCTCTTGTTTTTGTATGTCATGTTAGAAGGGATGCCTGTAGAAGACTTCCGGTTCGCAATGTACGTCCAGAAATGTTTTACGTTATCGCGTATGCCATCTTCAACAGAATCCATGTACTTTTTGTAGCAGTTTGTGCATTCGTCATGAAATCTGGATCGGTACAGAGAGAACTGTTCATAATCAGAGATATTGTGATAAACTTTCCATCTAACCCAAGCTTTAGCTTTATTCTTATAAATATGTATCAGAGATGGCGAAAACCAAATCGGGAATTTCGGAGATTTTGAATTAGCTAGTGGAACATAAGATTTAATTAAGCCAAAAATAATATTATAAAATGTATTTAATGCTATGTCTACGGATTGTTCTGACCCAATCTGCTCATTCCAGTTGATTTTACCTAATTCCTCATTTATCTTCTCATAATCACCCTTAAAATAATTAAATCTTTTCAATGACTTTCGAATCATGGTTGTTCGGGAAGATTTATATGGTAATAATACACAAAAAGGTATTATTACCATATAAAGGTTTGTACATACGATTAGAACTGAGGCCCTACTCCCTAACGCTTCGTCCGTTTATTCGGATCTACCCGTCTCTATCGCGCACGTCTGCTGATGAGTGCGAGTGAGAGAGACGGATGGATCCGATATACGGACGAAGCGTTAGAGAGTAGGGCCTCTGTTAGCGAAGTTGACACAATAGTTAAACAATGGCGTCAGAACGATTCGGTCGGCCTTCACAGATCATGGAACATCATTTAAAAAACAAAGATTAATGATTATTAAAGTACCAAAGAGAGTGTGTAGGTAAAAAAAATGGTGATTGCCATGTGTTGGCGTCCTAATCAAAGCGATTGCCGTATTAATATGTCACTGATTTTCTCGGGAAACTAAGCCAGTTGGCGCAACCATGCATTCGGGTTTGCTGAACAAAATGAATATGACGGTCCAGTGTTCCCGAAACGATCGCTTTGGTAAGAACGCGACTTAAAAATGTCAAGACGTCTTAATATACCTCAATTGTCAAGAGATTTCGGCCCCATTAGCTAATAAAAACTTTTGATTTCAGATTGGGTCTATCACTACCAAATCCTGCACCTGATGTGGAATTGGAAGGTCCCGAGCCACACCTCAATATTCATCCACCTCTGCCACACACAGGTAAAACCTACCTATCAAGTTATTATTTCTTATAAGGGGTCATCCTTTAATCACGCAAGTGATACTTCATGAGTTTTTAGGCAACCTCTCCTCCGCCCTTTCAAAGTCACGTGTATTTAATTATTATTGAAAAGATCAATATTAATTAAATACACAAATCCGCGTGTTAGAGTTTTTAATTAATTATTAGTACCTATGTTTTAAACATCACACAATCATTTAATTATTATTTTTCCTCCAACAAAAAACATACACGTTATTGTCACACTAATCCATTCCTCTTAATCTTGATCCGTCGTGTTTTTTTTTTCTAAACCTGATCTTTTCGAACCTCACTTGATTAGAAGTCGACCTCAAAGGTACTTACTTACTTTAAATAGTTCAGGGGGTCTAAAATGGCCACTTTTGCAGAACATAATATGAATCACTTTAAAAATTTAAAATTCTTAAAATTGACTTAATGTGTATGACAATAAAGTGAATTTTTAGAATTTATAATTTTTAACGTGATTCATATTATGTTCTGCTAAAGCGGCCATTTTAGGCCCGCTGATGGCCAGACATTTTGAAAAAAAAAAATGACTGCAGTCACAGACTATAATTTCCTGCTTGCCATTTCCAACTAGGTTCTAGTTACGATATTCGGAAGCTCAGGCCTCTAATCAAGACAGTCAGCACAAACAATAACTCAATGTTCTACTTTTCCAGCTCCAGAAGAGGCAGGCCCGTCAAGCGAGCCCAAAAAGAAGAAGTACGCCAAAGAAGCCTGGCCGGGCAGGAAACCAGGTCTCATACAGGGAGTATGAGATTTGTACTAAGAGTCTTATTATACTGGCGGTGAGACAAGCAAAAATGTTCCTTATGTGGCACTAAGAAAGTTTATTATTCAACGTATCTTGGTGATAGGCACCCTACTTATGTGACAACGTCCGCGAAAATTGTAATATCTCGGAAAATTTGCGTGATATCAATATGGTTTATAGTCTACGTTACTCAGTAAATTTACAGCTTTCTAATAGTGAAAGAATTTTGAAAATAGGTCGAGTAGTTCTTGAGTTGAATCTTAACAAACAAAAAATCAAATCTTTCCTCTTCATAAAGTTAGACACTCAATTTTCTTTTTATATTCTTATATAGATCTTCAACTTTCCTTTACCCAGTCTCGTTGATCGCTGAGAATAAGGTCCTCAGTTCAATTCCCAGGCCGGGTAAGGTGTAGGGTGTACCCACAGAGTCTGGATTTGTGCCCAGTTGATGGTTTAAAGCTCTCCCTTTTTACATGGGACTTAAACATAACTGGCAAAATATGGGTGTAACATTAGGTACACTTCTGCCTAACTACTTGGGGGATACAGGCGTGTGTGTTATGTTGTAATATTGAGACAAAACTATCAATTTTTTAGGGTGACTGGTAATTAGTGTACGATACTTATACACGTGTTTGCACTCATGACAACAAACAACTTTTACTATGGTACCAAACCCGAAAACGCAAAAAAGAAATTGCGTTTCTGTACATTTTGACCAGTTAGGCGTACTGAACGGCTGTTTTTAACCGACTTCTAAAAAAGGCGGAGGTTCTCAATTCGGATGTGTCTATTTTTTTTTTTTTTTTTTTTTTTATGTTTGTTCGGGCATAACTCCGTCGCTTGCCAACCGATTTGCAAAATTCATTTTTTGTTGGAAAGGGTATTCTTTCCAAATGGTCCCATAGCCACCAAGTCGGGATCTGATGATGGAATCTTGGCGAAATCGAGGGAACTCTTCAAATTTTATATGAAAATGTGTTGCGATTTTGGTATTTTCTACAACAACTGAAACATTTGCGTTTGATAAGAACCATTCTACCATCAGATCTGATGATGAAGCCAAGAGTCACGGAACTCCATAATGAGACAATGTACCCTAGTCGTGTTTGGGCTTGATGTAATTGTAACGGTATGCACTTTCCATGTATATCAAGCACATGAGAACCACTAAAAAGTGAAAAATAAAAACTTTTTTGCAAAAAATAAAACCGACTTCAAAAAAAAAACAAAAAAGTGAAAAATAACTTTAGCTTCTGAAGTCGGTGACAAAAAAACTAAATCAATCAAACAAAGGTCACCGACTTCAGAAGCTAAAGTTATTTTTCACTTTTTTGTTTTTTTTTTGAAGTCGGTTTTATTTTTTGCAAAAAAGTTTTTTTTCTTTCGCGATTTCAGGTTTGGTACCATAGTAAAAGTTGTTTGTTGTCATGAGTACAATCACGTGTTTAAAGTATCGTACACTAATTCCCAGACACCCTATATCGCTTGAGATGTCCGGAAAGTTTGTTTGCATAAAAGTATAAATAACGTAATCGATATAATTCCAAAATAATATTTTGAAAGAGTGTTTCATATTTAGGGTGCAGTTGTATCTTTTAGTTTCTTATAAGAATGCGCCGCCAGTGTAATTTGACCCTTATATTTGACATTATAGTGACGCGAATGCCGCTAGTGATGTGCATGAATTGTACAAAATTTATGCAAGTACAGTCAGCGCCATTTCTATGTTTAATTTTATAGATTTGAAAAACATAGGTATGGAGATCCTATTTAGTTGAAAATTCTATCGAAAAAGGATAATAAATAAAGAAAATGCATGTAAACGACATATAACTACTTAGAAAATTAAAAAATAATGTTTTCTAAACTTAGATAAAAAAATATTCCGCGAAATGAAGTGTCAATTAATGTTTTAATAGGTGTTTTTGAGGATGGTTGATAATCCCTTAAGTTAAGGTCGCTAGTAAAATAAAAAGAATTAGGTTTAAAAGTTTTAAGTTGCTGTTTAACCAACTTCGAAAAGTTTTTTTTAGAGAACGTTGAATTCGCTGGGCTTGAAAAATGGTAAACACTAACTTGTGTTGGCGACGATTTAAATATCGCAACGGAAACGTACAAGCTCATATTATATTGGACTGACGAAGAAAGTTGGTAAATAAACCCTTCTTTATTTATCATGAATAAGTACCCACACAACATATTAATGAAATTTTTGCTCAAATGTATATTGAATGATGTAGGAATATGTTTAGACAAAACGACTGGCTAAAGTTTTACCGATTAAGACCAGTATTAAAAAACACCTGTGAAGACGTTGGACTTTTTGACCTTCCATATCTCTAAAATGAGAAGGATCCCAGGTATGGTCCAAAAAAAAAACAATAATGGGTAGCACACGTGCCGCTCAGCTTGGTAAGGGTCTTTTTTCCACCCCTTTTTTCCTAAATGCATATATCGATACAGAATAATAATTCGATATATATGTCACCGTAAAATTGTCAAATACGTTATATTGTAATATCTCTAGCGATATTGTAAAATCTCGAAATATAGTCAAACGAACATACTGCTTACAACAAAACGCGCAATTTTTCGTGAAATGCATGCGATGGTAGTCAACTCACGCGGTGTGGAGGGAAGGAGGGAAGGAGGGATCCTCCTTGCCCAATGGTACAACTATCATGAAAAGATTTACCCGTATGTAGTCACTTAAGTGTATTTATGTCCCTCTTAAATGCTTACCAATTTAATCCGATAAGAAATTCAAACGGGAAGATACTGGACTTGGTCATAAGTAATGATGACTGCTCAGTTTTTACACCCACAAGTAACTTACTACAACTTGACAACCACCATCCCCCGTTCTGTGTATTCATAGCCCAACGTTTACCTCACAGCTCATTGGTACGCAAAACAATAAAAAAATATAATTACTACAAGGCCAATTACGACGACATTAATGACGACTTAAAGGAAATAGATTGGAAAGACGCCTTAAGCAACCAATCAGTTGACGAATCCGTCAACACGTTTTATAATATTATATTCGGTATTATTAAAAAACATGTACCATTGACTGTCAGCAGATCCTCTAAGTTTCCCGTGTGGTTCTCAAAACCTCTTATACATATTTATAAAAATAAGGCCAAAGCGTGGGTTAAGTGGAAAATGTATCACAACGTTTCGGATTACGAGCAGTTTGCACTTTACCGATCTAGATTCCAAGACGAATGCACGAACTGTTATAATAAATATATCAACAGTGTCGAGGATGGTATTCGAAACAATGTCAAGCATTTCTGGACTTTCATTTCCAATAAGAAAAAATGTGTAGCTGGCATTCCGTCCACGATGAATTATAACAACCAGTCAACTAGCGACCCAGAAAACATTTGCAATCTTTTCTCAGACTTTTTTAAATCCGTATATGAACCTTCCACTTCTTCTAATATTCCATCCACGGATAACGACTGTTCCGAAAGTTGCACTCTGCTAAGTGATATTCAGTTTACTACCGACGAAGTACTTAATGCACTCAAAGCATTGGATCCTGCTAAAGGGCCTGGGTCGGACGGTCTACCAGTATTTTTTATAAAGCATACAGCTGCTAATTTATGTATACCCCTGCACATTATATTTAACCTCTCTATCTCTCAAGGATGCTTTCCACAAGCCTGGAAACTTGCAAATATAACACCAGTTCACAAGTCGGGACCCAAGGATGACGTGCAGAATTACCGTCCAATATCAATACTGTCAGCTTTGTCAAAGGTTTTCGAGAGATTAGTTCATGATAAAATATACCCCCTGTTGCACAATATAATCATTCAACAACAGCATGGATTCGTCCAAAGAAGGTCAACTACAACCAACTTGGTGACTTTCGTGGACTATTTGTTCAATAACATGGACTCCCGTATTCAAGTTGACACTATATATACTGATTTCCGCAAAGCTTTTGACAAGGTTGACCATCAGCTGCTAATGAGTAAGATTGCCTTCAATGGTATACGTGGGGACCTTCTGAGATGGTTCTCTTCTTACGTATCTAATAGAACTCAGAGGGTTGTCATTAATGGATTCACTTCCAGCACTCTGAGTGTTACTTCTGGAGTGCCTCAAGGCTCCATTTTGGGACCTCTTTTATTTGTTATATTTATTAATGACATAAACAAGTGTTTTCGAAATTCAAAATTGTTACTATATGCAGACGATCTCAAAATTTTTAGGCCTGTTAGGAGTTTGCAAGATTGCATACTCTTACAGGAAGACCTGGACAGATTCTCTGCATACTGTTCACATAATAAACTACAACTTAGCATAAATAAATGTTGCTGCATAAGTTTTACTAAAAACAAAAGCGCTATCATGCATCCTTACTCCTTAAATAATGTTGCATTAACAAGAGAAACGTTGGTGCGTGATCTTGGAGTTCTATTAGACGACAAATTACATCTTGACGCTCATATTAGTAGAATAGTGAATAATGCTTTCCGAATGTACGGGTTCGTTATGAGATCAGCCATTGAATTTGTCCGCCCATATACGTATATATACCTTTACAAATCATTAATCAGGTCCCAGTTAGAGTATGCTGTTGCGGTATGGAGTCCCTTCTATAAGAAATACTCAGACGCGATCGAAAAAGTTCAAAGCAAGTTTCTGAAATCAATGCATTTCCGTTGTTTTCGTACGTATGCTTCTTATAGTGATCTTTTGAATAAGTATAAACTGCACAATCTTAAAGCCAGACGTATTATTTTGGAGACAATGTTTTTATATGATTTATGTAATAACGTGTGTGATTGTATGGACATCTCTAATAAGATTAGTTACGTAGTACCTAGAACAACTATGGGCCGTAGGGTGCGCGCACGACCCCTATTTGCCGTATCTTCTAGTCGCACGAACGCGGGCTTACGAGCACCCCTACGTCGCCTAACTAGTCAGTACAACAATCTGTTCGAAAATATTGACATCTTTGCTGTTCCTATAGGAAAATTCAAAGGCCTTGTTCGTAAAACCATTTTCGATTGAGTGTTTTTTTTTTCTTTTTTTCCTTTGTTTTTCTTTCAACTCATAAACCAGATTAATGTTAATGTCATTTCATGTATTTTTTAATTTAGCTTTTTTTTTTTTTTTTAATTTGTATGCCTGTTTTGTTTAACACTAACACATTATGTATTTTTTTTTTGTTCGCATTTAATTGTTAGCGCAAGTCGCATTGTGTTTAGATTTAGAATTAATTGTTTTTATAATATGTGGAAAATGTCGTTGGTTATACATTTACTCACACCCTAGATATAGTTTTGTGTAATATTGTAATGTGTAACCGTTTGTTTTCCCAAATAAATAAAAATAAAAATAAAAATAAAATAAAAAGATAATGTACCATTCCTGAGAAATACCGATTAATATAACCTAACCTTAAAACTCTTTATATTCCCCTAAAAAGCGTAGTCGACGGAGCCCCGCTTCGCGGGGCCCCTATTTCCGAGTGCAGGGTTTAAAGGGAACCTAAAATTGTCAAACACGTTATATTACAATATAACGTGTGTCTCTCTAGCGATATTGTAAAGTCTCGAATTATTGTCAACTGAGCATACGGAAGTATCTCTGCCCCCATATTTGGGACTTGGGGCACCCCCCGTTAGGTTAGTTAGGTTCCGTTAGGTTAGGTTATAATAATCGGTATTTCTCAGGAATGGTACAGTATCTTTTCATGAGAGTGGTACCACTGGGCAAGGGGGACCCCTCTTTCCCTCCACTCCGCGTGTCTTGAGTACCATTGCATGCATTTCACGAAATGAAAAACAATGCGTTTTATTGTAAGCAGTATGTTCGTTTGACAATAATTCGAGAGTTTACAATATCGCTAGAGATATTACAATATAACGTGTATCTCTCTAGCGATATTGTAAAGTCTCGAATTATTGTCAACTGCACATACGGAAGTATCTCTGCCCCCATGATCGGGACTTGGGGCACCCCCCCGTTAGGTTAGTTAGGTTCCTTTAGACCCTGCACCCGGAAATAGGAGCCCCGCCAAGCGGGGCTCCGTCGACTACGCTTTTTAGGGGTATATAAAGTGTTTTAAGGTTAGGTTATAATAATCGGTATTTCTCAGGAATGGTACAATATCTTTTCATGAGAGTTGTACCACTGAGCAAGGGGGACTCCTCCTTCCCTCCACACCGCATGAGTTGACTGCCATCGCATGCATTTTACGTAAAATAATGCGTTTTGTTGTAAGCAGGATGTTCATTTGACAATATTTCGAGATTTTACAATATCGCTAGAGATATTGCAATATAACGTATTTGACAATTTTACGGTGACATATACAGATAATTCGACCTAAGAATCCATGATCGCTTTAATACACACGTAGGAACATAGAAAGGCCTATCCTAATCAGACCATAATATGGCAATACTCTTAAGTCACTACTTTCTGCGCTAGATAGAATTATAAAAAAATTGTTGCCTAAATTCATATTGTATTAAATTTAGTCAAATATATAATTCGTTTAGAAATTGTACCTTAATGAACATGAAATAAAGCTCACGTTTCAACGCTGTACTTAGAGTCTGTGTAATGTGCGAAGACTATAAAAGTTGGGTCTGGAAACATAAATTTTTTCACAAGAGTTCATTTTATAACAATGGGGAGCACTAAATAAATATTTTCTTAAATCACCCCCTAAAGGAGGGGAAATTTATGGAATGGTTTGTTTGTCATTTTGACAGTGGGGTTTCTCGTAGCGCCCACAAATGATAACATCCCAATTAATACTTTCTAGTACTTATATAAAAAAATAATGCAATAATAGTGACCACATATTTTTGGCGCTGACTGTAGTTACAAAAAGTTGCTCATATAATAATTATGGCAATCATATTTTTCACTCTTTTAAGTACATTTTAATCTAGTGTAATGGATGTAGTAATAAGTTACTTTTAAGAAAATTGTGAATGAATTATAAGAGAAAGTAATAAGTGAATTTGTATTTTATTTTCATTTACCCATTCCCAATTGTACAGTCAGCACAAGAGTTAGGTTTACAGGCTAGCAATCTTCTTACTACTATTTATAAATGGAAAGGAGTTATAATCAATTTGTTTGCAATTTCATCCAAATCCTTTCGGTAGTTTCTGCGTGAAAAAATAACAAAAATGAATCCTTACAGACTTTTACATTTATAATAGTCGTAAAAAAAATTCTAGCCTGCATACCTAATTCTTTTGTTGACTGTACCCTAGATATTATACTAAGTCATTATTTATGAGCCATCGAGTTTTAAGATATGGAATATTTTAAGAGCCATCGAGTTTTAAGGTATGGAACATTATATGAGCCTTTGAGTTTTAAGGTATGATTTCAAACCAGCAATCACATTAATTCGCAGTGGAGGTGGAAATTTCATCACCTTGAATTGCAAAGGTAAGTTGAGCCGTCTCGGCTGCACGTCGCGCCGCGGGTTCGATTCCCACACGGAAGCCTAGCCTTGAGCCTTTTCCCAACTATTTTGGGGTCGGCTTCCAGTCTAACCAGATCCAGCTAAATAGGTACCATAGTGTTTACCTCCACAACTTGGTACTGGGTAATACGATATATACCATTTAGTAAGACTGGTTGTCTGACTTTCGGGCAACTGTCAATCCGTAACTGCTGTCAAAGATCTGTAAATTACAGCCGAGAACAATGGCGTAATGTGCTTCCGAAGCATGGAAGAAACACTGCGTCTAATGGATGGTCAATCATCCACAGGCCGACTTTGAAAAGCGGAC
This sequence comes from Xestia ashworthii, assembly GCA_950022955.1. NCBI lineage: Eukaryota > Metazoa > Arthropoda > Insecta > Lepidoptera > Noctuidae > Xestia > Xestia ashworthii. The sequence goes on along the minus strand of OX465560.1, from coordinate 16,876,193 downwards.
CTGCGGGGTAGCCATGACGTCTTAGAGCAGGATTGCTTTAACGTCATTCCAGAGTGGGAAAGAGACGGAGCTATGGAGAACGTCTAGCTCCGTCTCTTTCCCACTCTGGAATAAGATTAAAACAATCATGCTTTTTGACGTCATGGTACGCCACCTGTGCGGCATTTATTATTTAGCCACGAGCTGATCTAAGTGTACTATTTGTATTGATGGTACAAATTTCGAATTTAGTTCAGTTCTTCGTTCTCATTTTCTACTTCAACGAGTGTAGATATCTTCCGAATCTCTCCACTTTTGGCGGATTCGTGTAGTGGCTATCCAGTTTCTTCCGACCACTTCAATAGGATCCTGGAGACCGTCAGTCACATTACAAGTCTATTGTTTACACGTTACATTAAATAAAAAAAACCCTCGACTTTAGGGTCATAATGTCAAGGTATTTTTTTTTGGAATGAAGTTCCATAACTGGGCATACGGGTAGTGCGATTTAGTAGAAATCGTCAAGTAACGAAATGCCGTATGCTGTGTGTGTGTGTATTATAATAATATAATATTCTTTCAGTATAGTGTACATTATTCTACTCGTCAAGCCCTTTCATTTGATACCCATATTGAGGGAGTTGTGAAAGATGAGAATGTAATTCACCATTTTGTGGTGACGGCCATCTTGGATTTGAAATTTATCATAGCGCATAGTATTCTACTAGTAAAGCCCTTTCATTTGATACCCATATTGAAGGAGTTGTTGAATAAATATGTAATTCGCCATTTTGTGGCGCCGGCCATCCTGGACTGATTTTCAACCGACTTCTAAAAAGAGGAGGTTATCAATTCGTCTGTTTTTTTTTTTTTTTTGTGTTTGTTACCTCAGAACTTTCGACTGGGTGAACCGATTTTGATGATTCTTTTTTTATTTGAAAGCTGGTGCTTCCCGTTGGGTCCCATTTAAATTTGTTGAAGATCTGATGCTGATCTTCGGAGATATACAATGGAACTCTTCAAAAATAGACGGCAAATCTGCAGTGATTGCTGCATCCGCTTGTAGGTTCATTGTTTATACTACATCATGACGTAACATCACGCCTGTATGCTCTGAGGGGGTACGCAGATGTGTACAATATACCCAGATTTCGACAATGTTTGTTACCTCAGAACTTTCGACTGGGTGAACCGATTTTGATGATTCTTCTTTTATTTGAAAGCTGGTACTTTCCGTGTGGGTCCATGTCAATTTGGTTAAGATCTTACGCTGACTTTCGGAGATATAAATGGAACTCTTCAAAAATACACGGCAAAGCTGCAGTAATTGCTGCAATCCTTTGGTTGTTTATTGTTTATACAACATCATGACGTAACATCACACCTGTATGCTCTGAGGGAGTACGCAGAAGTATACAATACACCCAGATTTCGACAGTTAGACGTGTAAAATTCCATTCAATGGGATCCCGGAGAAATAGAGGTAACTCCTTAACTTTATAGGCACACCAGAAGCGGTTTGGGTAGTTTTAGGCAGAGTACTTTCTCGGAGTGATCCCATTTCGATTTGATAAAGATCTGGTGACTTCGGAAGATAGGCAACTGAACTCCTTAATAAATTATAGCAAATGTACTCATAGCAAAGCAAGGCGACCCACTCTCACCTAAACTGTTCACTAGCGCACTGCAGGAGGTTTTTAACAAACTGCCCGCTTCATGGCAGTCTCGAGGCATAAATGTTAGCGGCCATCAGCTAACGAACCTACGCTTTGCTGATGACATTGTGTTGTTCTCCACATCTGCTTCAGAACTCGAAGAAATGCTCCAAGATCTGAGCACAGCAAGTCTTGAGGTTGGACTTTCAATGAACAGATCAAAAACCCAGGTCATGACCAACAGCATGAAACGTAGGGTAGAGGTAGACGGGCATGTGCTACAATATGTCGATGAGTATACATACTTGGGCCAGATAGTGTCTTTCAAAAGTCGGCAAAATAAGGAAATAGAAAAACGAGTCCAAAATGCTTGGAAGACCTTCTGGGCCCTAAAAGAACACATGAAGGGAAGTCCTCCAATGACACTGAAAAGAAAACTCATCGATATGTGCATCCTGCCTGTCCTAACCTACGGTGCGCAAAGTTGGTCACTTACTGAACAACAGAAGTCCAAACTCAAGATTTGCCAGATGGCAATGGAACGCAGTATAATTGGTGTGAAGCGTACAGATCGCGTAAAAAACACGACCCTGCGTTCCATAACTCAGGTTGCAGATGTTGGAGAAAAAACAGCCAAGCTGAAGTGGGAGTGGGCTGGCCAAGTAGTAAGAATGCACCCGGAGAGATGGGCAAAGATCGTCACTCACTGGACGCCTGACGGAGGGAATCGCCGTCGAGGTAGACCGCGGCGAAGGTGGTGTGACGATCTGATCTTGTTTGCGGGGCGAACATGGCCAGATATCGCACAAGATAGAGAGGTTTGGAAGGAAAAAGGGGAGGCCTTTGCCCAGCAGTGGGACACACGATAGGCTAGGAAAAAAAAAAAAAAAAAAATGTACTGGGATCGCTGAAGACTCACGTCTGTCTATTGTTTACACCAGTTCATAACAAAAAATCACACCGATACGCTGTGAAAGGGTAAGCACATGTGAACCACTAAAAAGTGAAAAATAAAAACTTTTTTGCAAAAAATATAACCGACTTCACACAAAAAAGTGAAAAATAACTTTAGCTTCAGAAGTCGGTGACTAAAAAACTAAATCAATCAAACAAAGGTCACCGACTTCTGAAGCTAAAGTTATTTTTCACTTTTTTGTGTGAAGTCGGTTATATTTTTTGCAAAAAAGTTTTTATTAGCAAACATAGTTAAAAACACTCCCGACTGATTCACCTACCAAACTGCTCGCAATGAGCCGGCCAACACACGGTCGCCGCACACGCGCGCATCTGTTCGTAGCACATGCCTCGCAACAAACATGAAGACAGAAAAACGAGGCATTAACTTCACACGCGATGGCTCTGGAATTTGGAACCATAAACAAATCCTCCATTCCCGATACTTTTTTGACTGAAATTAAGTTTAGTGACACTGATAGACGCGAGCGATTCTCGGGTTAAAGCTAGTATTGTAATAAATAAGTCGTCATTTTCCTGCCCTTATCCCAATCTATTTGAAGTCGGCGCGAGTATTATAGAATTATAAAAGAGACATAATTATCATCCTTCACCAAGTCTATTAATCGTTTCTTTGTTGGTCTTCCTCTACTCTTATATCTAGGTACATTCATACTCAACATTTTCTTCATTCCTCCGCAGCACATATACCTACCATGCAGACAACCGATTACCACACAACTTTTCAGTCACCGGCGCCACTTTCAGACTTCCTCATTATGTAGGTACTCATTGCAAGGAAAATTATTTCATTAAGTAAGCTACTAAGCTACTTTAGCTATGGCTAAGTACTCAAATTCTACAGTTCAAGGTATTAGTTCTCGTATTTACCAATCAAGTTAACCGCAAACTTTTCTGGATAGTTGGGCAGTATTAATCAGTTGGTCGGTAAAGCCAAATTCTGTTGAGATTAACCAAGTTTTCATAAGGGCACTCGCTAGGTTCCTATTTAACTTGCATAGTTGCGCTACTGCGCTATAGGGCTACTGAAAGTTACCTAAGGTCAATGCAAGTAGTTAGGCAGGTAAGTAGATATGTATTTGTATATTCTTAGCACGCAGGTCAAAGTGGCGCTAGTTGTTAAAATTGGGGTTTTAGGCACAACCCACAGTCCGGGGTTGCGGGCCTGTTCGAAAGAGATACCGCGGCCCCGGAACATAAAGGGCGAGGAAGGAACATGGATGGGTTTTAGTCAGTAAAAGTCTGACTCCTCCCAGAGTGATTTGATGATTTCCCATCCGAAAAAAAGGGTATGCAAATGTTATTTTTAATACCTACATCATTTTATACATAAGTACTTAAACAACAATTGGAATTTTAGTGAATAATTCAAACTCAAACTCAAAGTGAACTACAGTGGTCTATTTGGAAATCTCTAAATCGATTACGCACCCAAGTAGGCCGCTGCAAACATAATCTGGCAAAATGGGGTATTATTGGTTCCTCCAACACCGAGGGCGAGTGCGGCGCTACCGACCAAACTATGCCCCATCTGCTGGTGTGTTCAGTGTCCCAAGTGTCCCTTTACCTGCACACATGACGACCTGAATAGCGCCTCATTTTTTTTCGGATGGGAAATCATCAAATAACTCCCAATCTGGGTGGACCGGGAGGGAGTGCCAGACTTTTACTGACTAAAACCTATCTATGTTCCTTCCTCGCCCTTTACGTTCTGGGGCCGCGGTACCTATCTCTTTTGAACAGTCCCGCAGCCCCGGTAGGCTTCGGCTTTTGCGGATTTTTTTTTTCTTTTTTCTTGTTTCACCACTTTCTTAACTTTAAAGTGTATTTTTTATTAAAATGAGTAAAACAGGTAATATTTTTTTTTTAATCTTTGATGTTGGCAGATTCTTATAAAATTATTGCTTTGTTCAGATGTTAGCTAGAAAAAAAGTTATGAGTCCTCAAACTTACAGAAAGATGTAAAAAAAAAAATACTGCCTGTTTCTCATTTTTAATAAAAATTACACTTTAAAGTTAAGAAAGTGGTGAAACAAGAAAAAAGAAAAATATTAAAAAAAAAAATACCCAGTGGGCCAGGGCCAAATAAATTAGGGCTGAGTAAGTAGCAGATGACCCCACCTATCCACCATTTTCGTATGTTCAATGTTCTGCCAAACACCCTGTATAGCTTACATCGATACGACAAGAAGAAGAAGAATAAAATATCTAAAACGTTTATTTTTGTTTTTTTAGTAAACCATTTCGGCAGGTGCACACGTAAGTACTAGCTATTTACGTAGACCCACCTAAAGCTAAGACAAAATGATAACGCGCGGCTTTACCCATTGACCGGTTCACAGATTTCTTTGTAAAGGATGCAGTCCAGCTACACTTTATTGCCTACCGAACTCCAATAAAATCTCGATTCCGAATCGTCCAACTGAAAATTAAAGTACCTAGGCAGGTCTAGTTACTTACAGCGCTGGCATTGCTATTGCTTCCGCTTCGGAAATAGGTACGTAGGTAGGCGTATGTGCAGGTACTGTGATGCAGTGATATGAACGATAGAACGGTGAAAGATTTTGAATGTATGGATTCCGTTTTGTGTTTACTTAATTGCCTACAGGACACCGCATGTGGGGTCGGTAGGTATAATAGGTATAAGTTGTTGAAAATTTTGGTTATGATTCCCGAGACGTGTAGGTACCTATTAAAACCAGGCATGGATGGCTAAGAATGACATGGCAAGAAAAGAAGTGTCTGAGGAGATGACGAAAATAGAGAAGTACAGAAGAAGAAGACATGCTGCGCTGACCCCAAATGTCGTGATCAATGATGATGATATAAAAAATGTCGAGAACCCTATATGGTATAAGGTGTTTCTGTCACCGTGAAATTTTCAAACACATAAGATTGTAATCTCTGTAACTAGATTGTAAACTCTCGAAATATTGTCAACTGAACATACTGCTTACAATATAACGCTTTATTTTTCGGAAGATTGTAATCTATCGAAATGAAACCGTAATATTGTGAAATTGCATGCAACGGAAGTATCTCTGCCGCCATAATCGGGATTTGGGGCACCCCCCCACGTTAGGTTACTTATGTTCCTTTAAAACCTGCAGACAGAAATAGGGGCCGCGCGTAGTGGGGCTCCTTCGACTACGCTTTTAATGTTAATTACGAAAATGACTTGTAACTAATGTCAATTACACTTTGACATCATTTTCTTTATCAGCGACCCCAAAAACCATGAAAACGACACCCATGATTGAAAAACCAAAAAAAAACTAGACGCCATCTTGGATTTTCATTTTGACATAATTTTCGTAATTAGTGACCCCAAAACCCATGAAAACGACACCCATGATGGAAAACTCAAACATTTTCCTAGGCGCCATCTTGGATTTTCACTTTGACATCATTTTCTTTATCAGCGACCCCTAAAACCATGAAAACGACACCCATAATTGGAAGATAAAAAAAAATCGAGACGCCATTTTGGATTTTCATTTTGACATCATTTTCGTAATTAGCGACCTCAAATATCAAAAAAACGACACCCATGATTGAAAAAATAAAAAAATCTAGACGCCATCTTGGATTTTCATTTTGACATCATTTTCGTAATTAGCGACCCCAAAAACCATGAAAACGACACCCATGACGAAATAACCGAAAAAAATCCACCTTCAAATAATAACACAAGAATTCAAGATGACGCTGAGGAAAATTTTGGTTTTTCACCAAAATTTTCCTCATCGCCATCTTGAATTTTCATTTCTTTCTCATTTTCGTTATCAGCGACCCTAAATACCATGAAAACGACACCCATGATGGAAACCCCAAACATTTACCTAGGCGCCATCTTGGATTTCCACTTTGACATCATTTCCTTTATCAGCGACCTCAAAAAGCATGAAAACGACACCCATGATGGAAAAACCAAACAAAATCTAGACGCCATCTTGGATTTTCATTTTGACATCATTTTCGTAATTAGCAACCCCAAATACCAAGAAAACGACACCCACGATTGAAAAAAAAAAATCTAGACACCATCTTGGATTTTCATTTTGACATCATTTTCGTAATTAGCGACCCCAAAAACCATGAAAACGACACCCATGATGGAAAACCCAAACATTTTCCAAGGCGCCATCTTGGATTTCCACTTTAACATCATTTTCTTTATCAGCGACTTCAAAAAGCATGAAAACGACACCCATGATGGAAAAACAAAAAAAAATCTAGACGCCATCTTGGATTTTCATTTTGACATCATTTTCGTAATTAGCGACCCCAAAAACCATGAAAACGACACCCGTGACGAAATAACCGAAAAAAATCCACCTTCAAATGATAAATGGCGTGATGTTACGTATATTTACTCTACAGATTAAATTTTTTCGGATTAAAATGTTGTAGTCGGCGTACAATCACTGGAATATATTTACGAAGAACACACGTGACCCGCGCATCAAAGTCATATGTCCACACTCTGGGAAGGCCCGGTTGTTACTGAACTTGAACGGTTGAAAAAGATAGCGCTATTACTACTGCGTGCGAAACGAGAGACAAAAAGAGTGTGTGTGCTCGCTTAGAATAAAATAACGTAAGCGCCAAATCATCTGCCTAGCCTTGATGCTAATTACGAGAAAACGACGTAGAAAATAAGATTTTTTTACGGCAGGATTTGAGATAATAATGTTACCTACCATAAGGTTTCAGAGATCCAACTCAAAATATGTGCAAAACAACATGTTTTTAGTATGTTTTTATTCTATCGAGATTTTTTTATCCAATTGTGTTTTGCTTCGGCAGAATTAAAGATTAAAAGTCCAAGTTAGTGAACTCTTAGGTCATATAGATTTTGAGATAAAGTTCAATCAATATCATCAAAACTACATAGTACGGCCTCTTAAGGGGTCATTGAACTCACCATTATGAACAACTTTTACTATTGGGAACCTCGACTCGCGAAAAAAAAATGGGTAAAAATATAATGACCACCAGAAATAACTTTGTGACCACTAACATCTATCACCTAAAATATCAATTGATCACCAAAAGTAAATTGAGCACCAAATTTTAATGAGGTGTTTGATGGCAAACTAGTTTTGCCTAGGTCGCGACTTGGGGCACCCCGACACGGATAGATTAGGTTAGAAAGGAATTGAGCTCTTTGCTGTCAAAATCGTGATATCTAAATCGGAACGCAAAATATGAATTAGAGCGCTGTGAGCGATTATTTTGTATCTCGGAATGCAGCCATGGTTTCACTTCGTTTAAATCGGTAATTGTGTGTTCGGTTGACAATATTTCGAGAGCTTACAATCTCGCTAGATAGATAACAATCTAATGGGATTTACGATTTCACGGTAACATAGAGGGTGTAAAACACCTCATAAACAGGAGGTAAATTAGCAACTCTATTTGTGGTGGTTCAAACTTCGTGTGAAATACAGTACAGTACTGTACTTAACTGTAAGGATAAAGTTCAAATCAGCTTGCACTACAAAGTGGTTGTTACGTCAGTCACTGCGGGCCGAATAGTGTGAAATTAGTGGTTTCGATCGATTTACAAAAAAAACTATTGATTGGACTAAAAAAATAAAATATCTTGATGCTAATATGTTGCTTGTAGAATTATTTGCCAAAACAAATAATGACCGCATGTACTTTCGGCTGAAATGATGTATTTTAGTGTGGTTTTTACTCGCTAAAAGAATTTTTTAGAGATCATAAGTTCGTGATTTTTTTATCGAGTAAGTAATAGTTATTTGTGCAACAAGAGAGTAAGTTGGATTTTTGCTGCGAGTGTTGATTTTGAATCCCGAGTAAGCGAAGCTTTCTATAGTTGAATCACGAGCGTAGCGAGTGATTCTAGATTAGAATCCTGAGCGTAGCGATCGATTCAAAGACACGGGATGCAAATAACTTTGGTCTCGTGTAACACATACAACTTTTCACCTCAGCAGCGAGAACATAATACGTAAACAATACAAAGCATACATAAAACACAGTACATACAACAACATACAACAACATACATGCAACTACAACATAAAACACAGTGAGATATAAATAATGTACAGATATTAAAAATAATTTACGATATTTACCGCGAGACTTTTCAGGCAAGAAAATTCTGCATTTTTACATCTTCGGGTGTTAAATAGCAGACTTCGTCATTGTTCTCAGTCATATTCAATTTTGATTACTTTAGTATCCAAATTTTATTGTACTTTGTAGTAAGCGTACATTGACCAAATCATTGCTAGCATAGCAGAGAATTTAAACAATAAAAATTTGAATCCTGCTATTTTTTTTAAATGCGTTCTGAAACTACAATTGCGGTATTCTGTCTCAATATTAAAGATTGTTAAAACTATAAATAAATAAGTAGATACTCGTACATGATAAACTTCGTATTTTTTCTTGAACTTTCTTCATCTTGATTTAATTATAAAAAATGTAATTCGATTATTTGAAATACAACAATTCTTCATATAAAACCTAAACACGTAATGTACAATATTACGGTTATCGATTTACAATATCGGTATCCGAACGTTTTAATGTTCTTTTTTGTGCCCATATTTGAAATACAACAATTCTTCATATAAAACCTAAACACGTAATGTACAATATTACGGTTATCGATTTACAATATCGGTATCCGAACGTTTTAATGTTCTTTTTTGTGCCCACTAGATATGGATTTGAAAATCGAATTTCCAATCGACTTGTTTCTATCTCTCGCTTTTTTCGTATCGAAATGAAAGTGACAGAACAAAGTGAAGTTGAAATCTGTCGAATTTTGTGAGTAGACTTACACAGTTCTCGATATTTAAAAAAAATATTAAAAAGTTACACTGTCTCGCGCTCGCAGCAAAATCGAACTTTGCTCACTGTCTGTAAACAGCAAAACCTGCTTGTTTGAGGTGAAAACTTAATTGTATTATGTTTTCAAAACACTATCATACTAGCATAAATCCTGAAGAATATCATATATTTTTCTGTTTTTTTTTTTATTGCAGTGAATCATATACTTTCAGGCATTATAAAACTCGCGTTTAGCTCCTGTAGTCGCCTTAACGAAGCCGAAAGGCACTTGTTCTCCCCATCATTGCGATCATTTTTTCGATCTACACCATACGTGGGAACCTTCTAATTACGGAGATATTTTGGGTTCCAACTTTTTTGTCAAGTTTTTTTTTAAAACAATTTTTGGTGTAAAACACCTGTTCACGATGCCGAAAGGCACATTCTCCTCGTTTATTTATTATTTTGTTCTACACCATCTCTGCTAGTAACGGAGGTATTGGGGTCTAAGTTCCAACTTTTTGACAATCCAAATTTTTTAATACAGGTTTTTATTGTAAGATTTTCCTTCTATCCTCTACGACCCCCGTACTATTCAATCCATCCATCAGCACAATGTTTTAAGTTGCGATTGATTGAGTTCTACGACAAAACCTGATCTATCGCCCCAAAAAAAAAGTCGTTTCCCAGCAATAATTTTTGCGTAAAGTTTCTTAGTTTGATGTACTAGTACTACTTAGTAATGCTTGGTTGACGGCTTCGTGATGAGGTTGTTTACACCCTGTATATTACTTACATACCTAGTTCATAGGTATTTTGAGGCTTAACCACAAAATCCCGTCTCGGATGTCCAATCCGCTCCCCAATTCGACCGAGCCGCATTCTGTCGGAATTGTCCGATGCAAGAACAATGCTTGCGTCCGGCCTATGGGCTGGCAGTCTCGACAGAGATAACGACAAAATCGCTAACATTTGATCGCTGATTACTAACGAAAAAATTCGGTTGCAATAATGATGCTTGCGAATAATGAAAATCTCTACATCCTAGACGCGTTTCCCGCAAGCACAATTATTGACACCAAATTAATTCGTTCGTTATTACCAATCGAAAGTTAGCGATTTTGTCACTATCTATGTCGAGACTGTCGCCCTGGATGCAAGCATTATTAGCTTTTATTGTAAAATGAAAATTAAAGGTCCCTAAAATCTAATAATGATCAGATTTTACTCTCTACGTCTACAAGAATGTAAGTATGCAGACAAAGTGTAATCTTAGAGAATGTAATTACCTACACAGTTGTTTTGTAATGTAGTATGTACCTATTGAGTTGTAATAGGTAGTTGTAGTATTAGTTACTTTTGCACTTTTCATAAAATCTGTCAATGATTTGTACCTACTTCTTAATAATGTAAAACTGCATACTGCCTTTACCAGGCAAAACGGATTGTGCACAAATCACCTACTTTTTTATCAGGTAACCCTGTATTTTATGCAATTGTCATTCTTATTCCTTATCCTTAAGTAGTATACGACTGCAGAAAAATCTCACCCCCTGGAAATGTGTAAAAGCGCCATCTCTGGGAAATCAATGACACTGCTAAGATTCTAAGGCCACGTTTTGAAATTTTTTATTAAGAACAATATTATAAAGCACCTCTGACCATTTTCAGACATTTCAGACGGGTCCAACCGATGTCAGACACCCATTTAAGTCTACCGTGGGTGCGATTGCGAGTAAGAGGAACGACTTTTACCGTTAGGGCTACACGAAAATGGTCTTCGGAGACTATCCATAATTTTTCGTGAAATTTCGATCCTCATTCACATATTTAAAAAAACATATCTGTAAATAGGGATCAAAATTTCACAAAAAAATATGGATAGTCTTCCAAGACCATTTTCGTGTAGTAGCAAATGATAAGGTAGCTCCCCTTACTGCACCGTTTACCGTTTCCACCCTGTATATTGTAGTCTTTGGTCGTCTGAACGCAATGACGTTCGTCGCCCTCTTGTGTTACGACGTCGTCGCAACGCAGGTGTGGCATACAATGCGTGAGGCAATGCAACGCACTAATGAAGCGTCACCCTGTGGAATCGATATCACTAACTTCATTAATTTCACAGAGATGGCGCGCTCGTAAACATCGTAGATCATCCTGCAATAGGTGTCGCTTTTTTACATTTCTAGGGGGCGAGGTTCCTCTGGAGTTGTAGTGGTAGCTGTGAATATGATTCAGTTTAAATAAATATGACACTAGCTACCAAGACACTTGCACGAATATCTTTTCTTTATGTAGGTAGTAAGTTTATTCAGATCGTTATCGCTTTCATCATAATTAATATAAAGATAATTCTGAAAATATCTCTGACATTTTGACCTGGAGCTAACTTCAGAGTTTCACAAAATAAGAGACCAGCTTGTACTGGTTAGGCTGTATAACCGTTTAGGTTATGTTACCACTGAAGTGCGGCTTATACCTACCATACTTAGGTCGATGTTCACCAAAAAGATGACAGTCTGATTATCTAAAAAGGGCTGTTTAAAACACATTTTTGTATGGGAACATGTCACAGAGACAGCTGTTTTAAGATAATCAGACCGTTATCTTTTCGGTGAACATGGATCTAAGTAGCTGTTTTGCTGCCAGATAAGATGACAATAGCGGTTATTGACCCACCAACATTTATTAAAGTTCTTAACTTTGAAAACCAAAAATAAGCCTGTTCAAGTCTTCATCGTTTATCGTGATCTTCAACTTTTTTTTTCTAATCATACAAGATTCATTTGTTTTTGGTTCGTATGAATGAAGAGATATTGTCATCTTATCTGGCAGCAACTATATTTTGTTTATACTCGTATAATGAAGGTAAAACTAACAGAGTAATGCTTTACGCACTACGATTTACAAGCTATTCAAAACCAGCTTATCAGGATCTCTCATTGGATGGCAAACGTTAGCTACGGGAGTCGTTTGCTAGCCACAGTAGGGGCACGTCGCGCCGCGCGTTACTTTATCGATCGGCATCACATTGTAAGTGCATGCTGGGTGTTACCCTGCTTGTCGCAGTCACGACGAGCAAGTTGTTTACTGTTTTGTTCCGTCCTGTTGAATGTGTTATTTTGTAACTTTTTTTATTTGTGTAACTTGTTATGCGTTGTTTGTTTACTGTTATGTTTTGGCATGCATTTAAGTGAGCGTTTTAATTTTGTAAAAACGGCAAGCAAAAATTCTAAACGGTCATCTTTTTTTAATGATTGATCCTCTTTCTTTGAGATAAAAAAAAAAACAATTCAGTCGATATATTTTTATTATGTTTAAAACTACTTCTGTAATTTACTTTTTGGGACCCAAAACTAAGAGAATTATGAGCATGAAATAAGTATATTACATTATTTTGACTTTTTTTATTCGATTTATCTAAATTACTTTTTTGCGTCTATAAATTTTAATTTTACAAAGAAGTCAAGATCGAACACAATTAATAATAATTTTGGAAGTTCAAATTAGGAATAAAATCAAGGTAATATCAAAATGTTTGTAATAAGGCGTAGTCAACGTACCTAGGCCCGCTACGCGGGGCTTCTGTTTCTGACTGCAGGGTTTAAAAGTAACCTGTCACGAAGGGGATGGCGGGGTCTTACTAGTGCGCTCGCTTCGCTCACTCTCTAAATCCCGCCATCCCCTTCGAACCTAACGGGGTGCCCCAAGTTACGAGTACGAGCTCATTTCGCTCGCTCGTGCTTAAAAGACCTGTACCTAATGATGAGGATCAAAATAAATATTATTTTTGTATGCCAAATATGTATTTGTGTTTGTGTTTTATGTATGTTGTAATAGAGTATTATCAAACATAATTATCATGTTACATTGTATGAAGTTTATTTACAATTAATCCGTAGATCAACTATTGTAATATGTAGACGCATTAATTTATTTAAAGACTAGGCATAAAAAATACATCATTTGTTTTTTAAAGTGCTCATTTACAATAGATTAATTAGATTTTAGAGGATTAAATAATAAAATCACTTATTTTTTTTGTAATTTTTTATGAAGCACGTCATAGCCCTTTTTTTTTTTTTTTAGGGTGGGAAATCATCAAATGACTTCTCCCACTCTGGGCGGAGCGGGAGGGAGTGTCAGACTCTTACTGACTAAAACCCATCCATGTTCCTTCCTCGCCCTTTAGGTTCCGGGGCCGCGGTATCTCTTTCGAACAGTCCCGCAACCCCGGCAGGCTTCGGCCCTAGCGGGCCCCTCTCACGTCATAGCCCTACGACTAATAAATATTTTTCTTTCTTTCTTTCTTTAGGTGCGATGGACGTGCTTCCAAGCGGTAACTTATTCCGCGAACTGCAGGTCGTCACGGACACCGGCCATTTCGAGTGGAAGCTGTCTCTGGAAGACTACTGGCAACAGACATGCTACGAGATGGAGAGGTATCTTCGAGAGGAGCCACTCAAACGCCACGAATCCTCTGAAAAAGTGGACATCTCCACGGTGAAGTGCGAGCCGCTCAGCGATTCGGAGCAAGAAATCAACCCTGGTACATCAATCCAGGAGCCACCGTCTGCTCTAAGCTCGGAGCCGTTGCTGCTCCTGATTCCGCGCAAGTTGGGGCCTTCGACGCGCCACCACCCACACCCGCACCCCGCAGCCCCTCACCGGCGTGTGTATCGCTGCGAGTTCCTCGCCTGCGATAAGGTTTACACCAAGAGCTCGCACCTTAAGGCTCATAAGAGGACACATACTGGAGAGAAGCCGTTCAAGTGCTCGTGGGAAGGTTGCACCTGGCGGTTTTCGCGCTCGGACGAGCTGACGCGCCACTACCGCAAACACACAGGCGCCAAGCCGTTCCACTGCCTAAATTGCGAGCGCTGTTTTTCGCGCTCCGACCACCTCGCTCTGCACGCCAAGCGGTGCCACTCAGCCACCACCACTCGCGGCAACAACCGCGCGCGCGCCGCAACGTAAACGCAAAGAAAAGTCGCGCGCTTCGTTTATGTATATTTAGTCATTCGTGAGTCGTGACTGTTGTGACCGCGGAATTAATTGTGATGGGCCGCGAGTGTCAAGCCAAATAATGCTTTAAAGTTTACGTTATTAAGTTTAAACGAGTTTTTTGTTTAGGAAAAATGTTATGATATTCCTGCATTTATCGTTACGGTTCTTTGTTGCTAAGAGTTTGATTTATCGCGTAGCTGTTGTGTATTAAGTTGTATTGTGACTCACAATTTGTCACATCATACACGAAGCTCACAATTTGTGAGCTTCGTGTATTATGGCGCCGTCGTCGGTCGCCGAGCGATGGTGCGTGTTTGCCATGAGTGGGGGCCAATGTCATGACATGCATTTCAATCACGGTCATATTATTTATTGGGGAGTTCGGCTAATCATTCCACCGTCGCCGAGCGAGACCCGTATTATTTTAGGCTCAGTGCGTCGCGTTACCTGATATGTAATTGGAGCCGTGGATCAGTCGAAGCACTCATGTACTGTGAGTACCACCGCTTCACTGATGGACGCCAAGTACAGTGAGGGTCCAGCGACTGGTTCGCTGATTCGTGTTTGTCTATACTATACTAATATACTCATACTAACATACTTATACTAATACTGATATACTAATACTATTAAAAAGAGGAAAGATTATAAAGAGGACAGATGTTTTGTTTGTTTGTACTGAAAAAGCTTCAAAACTTCTAGACCTATTTTAACCATATTTTCACCAACAGAAAGCTAAATTATCAGGACATAACATAAGCTGTAAATTATATTTGCATCATAAAAAACAGCCAAGCTATAACAATTATTGTGAACCAAGTCGCGGATGAACTGCTAGTGTTGTATAATTATATTTTTTTGTATTGTGAGTTTGCGCTACGTGTGTACAGACCTCGATTGTAGGGCCGGCGACGATGGCCATCGACATCGATGTTGCGTGTTCAGTCTTGATCTCAGAAATATACAAGAACAGCACTATTTCTTACTCGTTGTCAATTTCTCCCGGCGTCGCCTGCCCAGAATCATCAGCTACTATTGTCCAGGGCCGGAATAATGGCCGGATGAAGGAGCACAATTTTATATATTAATCATTTATGGTTAATTACTTTTCATTACTCATACTCGGAAAGTAGGTCTGAAGTTGCCTGAGGAGCGGGCTGAAAGTAATACTTTTCAGCCCTAGGGAGAATCACTTTCAACTGACAGCTGTCACATTATTAAAAAAAAATCTAGTTCTATTTTCACATTTCTATTGAACCATGTTCCGACTTCTATACAGCCTGTAAATTACAGCGCGATGTAAAATTGAAATAACATAAAATTCAGTATTAATTAAAGAATATAATTATTTAATAACTTAGTTATAATTTAGTTACAAATATTTCTTTAAAATAACAAAAATTAGGGCAAAATATTTACTATTTTTTCAGTGACTATAGTGAAAATAAAGGCTAAATAGCCAGCCACAGAAAAAAAAAACAAAATAGGCGGGAAAGCGGCAATCCGATCTTCATTTTTTTTCGAGTGGTTTCGTGTTTTTGTTTTTATTTTCCTTGTATTCGTAATGAAAAGCACAGTGTTTACCTCGGGTTAAAGACTTCTTTAGTCCCTCGAGCTATTAGCGCCCGCGCTACGCTTGGGCGCCAAACCCCGTCTCGGGACTAAATAAGTTACTTTCACCCCTTGGATAACAATGTACTATTAATACAAATGTAGGTAAGCGGTTTAAAATCAAAACTATCAAATTATTATTATTAAAGGCACTGAGAATAAAACGGTTGAACGTGTATCCCAACCAATTTAAAAACTAAACAATTTTAAGACTAGGTACATATTGTATTGTTAGGTAGAACAATACAACCTCATTTCTTCCTAATAAGGAAGAAATGAGGTTGTATTGTACGTGGCACATGTTCTATTCTATTCTATTTTTGATGAATTGCAATTGAAGCCGATGTCGACTATTCTGCCCTGCCAATGTCGAAAGTGATAGTGGCACATGTTATTTCTGTGGAAAGGAATGACAACCTCGAAATTGTCTCTGGTCGTGGGTGGCTCTTCTTGAGAATTTCGCTCAAAGGGGTTGTAATATTTAAAATTTCCTATTTTGTGTACTTGCTAGCTATTTTTCTAAACAATTACGTTTTAATTGAATTCGTTATAATTTGTGGCGGTTTAGGTTAGATGCAGTGATTGATATTTTGTTCCAAGTTAGAAAAAACGGTTGTTGCATTTTTTATTTTGTGTACCTCGTTGTCGTTTTTAAACATCGTTGCTTCTGTTTGTTAATTAATGTAATGTCGGTAACCGTTACCTAAGTAGAATAAGTTTATTACAATAAGTTATCATAAATTATGTTCTCATGTAAGTGGTTCTTTTGTCTTTTTGAGAATAACAGTGTTTTTATATGAATATTTTGTCTATGTCTATACAACTATTGTAATAAGTGTAAGTACAATATGTATTTGATCTCTTATTTTTAGTTTAAGTCTAAGATGTTTTGTTTTCTGTTATTAGTTTAGTAGGGTAGGTAAGTCAGATATTTGATCTGTTTTTATATTATTCTAAATATTAAAAAGTCCTGACTGACAGACTGACTGATATATCAACGCAAAACCCAAACCGCTGGTCCTAGACCCATAAAATTTGAAGGGTGTTTGTATAGAGTTAGTATACACTAAGAATTTCCAAATTACACACCTAAAAGGGGAAAATGGGGTGTTGATATTTTACGAAACTTTTATTCTCGACGTCAATTAACTCAAAAATTGGTGTATACATTCTTCAATTAAAATTATGAGACACATGTATCATTTAAAATCACCCCCCACAGAGTCAAATAGGGCTTCGAAACTCACTTTGGCGCGAAGTGTGGCCAGGGTGTGAGAGGCGCGGGAGTATTTAGTTTTACTGGTTTTACCTATTGGTAAGTAGGTAGGGTTATTCTGAGGTGGATGTGTCTGTAAATATATGAGAAAACGGATTTTCGCGTTGGCTCGATACGCGACTTTGATATTTAATGTAGGTAAATATATGTCTGTAAATAAGTAGATTCGTAATGAATCATTTGACTGTCGTCCCCTGTGTCCAATCCCTAACCAAGGTACCTATCAATATTTCAAATATATTTTAATGTAATTGATATTAATATGATATAATATTTGTAAGTTATAAGTAAGTACATGTTATAAAATTCTGTGTGTCTATATTACTGAAATTAAATTAAATATTGTTCCCAAGGGGAGTCTGTGTTTATTCTGAGGATTCCTGTAAGGGGGCCCAGACAAACGTATTGAGGAAAAGCACTTCCTATGAGGTGCGATCAGTCAGCCTATTTATTCTCGTAATGTGAAACTCCTTGGTAAAATACTCTTTTTTTTTAGGAAATAAAAAAAAACCGTAAAGAATACGCACGGTGCTATACAAGGGGGAGTGCGGTAAAATAGGTAAGTACTTAGGTGAGAGTACCTATTTTATCGCACGTTCCGTTGTATGGTGCGTAATTTTTAACTAACGAACAATGTACGAGTATACAGGCTTCGTAAATGCACTTTTTGAGCAAGTGTGTTGAAAGTTCTGTGTTGCAAGTGTGATCGAACCTCATAGGACTTGTGCTTTTCCTCAATACGTTTGTCTCACTTGAATACAAAAGAGTAAGTGAGACGAAAGATGTAGTTCTAATTTTCACCACGTGCATGTGGCGCCATTTGCAAATTCGCGCCATTTTCATAGAAACGTCACAGATTGTTACGACTTTCCGATTGATAAACAAAATAATAATATGAGTTCAAGCGAGGAATCAGATGTTAATATGGAATCAACTCCACCTGAAATTTTGAAAGAGGTGCAAATTGCAGAAAACAGTTTCTTGCCGCCAAAATCGCGAGAGCGCTATTTAATAATTTACAAAAAAAATATAGCGTGGTTTTAATATACTTATTGAATAATTTTCTCGCAAATGTGTTGAAAAACGTTGTATGACACACGTGCAGAAATTGGTATTTACAAACTCGTGACTATGGTAAGCCTTCGACTTAGTCTCAGGCTTACATTCGTCTACTCATTTGTAAAAACCAACTTACCGCACTAGTATCATAAATAACTATTTCTTTCTTTTTTTCTGCCAGCACAACTTTGATAGTCAACAGTCCCGCAGCTCCGGGGGGTGAAGGTTCAAAGTTCCTACTTTTTCACAAGTTTTTTTAGAGCACAGTCCAAAGAAAGTACCAGGGCAGCATAGCACAGCAGGAGGAGTAAGAGAAGATATATTAAACCACAAGTTAAGACACGTCATTCACTTAAAAGGATCCGATAAATAGATAAATCTGCTAAAAGGATTGAAAAGTCAAAGTTTTATTTTTCTTAATACAATTTGTACTTTCAGTCAAAGTTTCGAATTTTATTATTATTATCTTCCTTCATCTGTATTGCTACATCTGTCTCGTAAAGTTTGAAATTTTTTGGACACAATCTTTAGAGACTTCTTGCTGAGGGAGCACTTTGTTTAATTGAAGGTTGTGTATTGTGTCCAAACTTTTGATTGAGTAGACAGTCTAAGCTTTAGACTCAAAAGCTTGAGTTACTATTTCTTCTGAAAAACAAAACTCATTTGTATTATGACGAAAATTAGCATAGAACTTGGTGTTTAGTACTGGCAACCGGTTTGCGTGTATGTTCTTGTTATTGTTCTGAGGTTCGAGGTCAAGCGTAACTTTTTAAAACAGATGTCATGTGTTTCACGAGTCGACATAGGAGGGATTAAGATTACCACTTCTGTGATACCTAAAATTAATTTAACTTTAATTCAAAGAACTGTTAATATAGGGTGTAAAACACCTCTTAACGAAGCCGAAAAGCACTTGTTCTCCTTGTCATTGTGATCATTTTTTAACCGACTTCTAAAAAGAGGAGGTTATCAATTCGTCTGTATGTTTTTTTTTTTTTTTTTTTTTTTTTTGTGTTTGTTACCTCATAACTTTCGACTGAGTGAACCGATTTTGATGATTCTTTTTTTATTTGAAAGCTGGTGCTTCCCATGTGGTCCCATTTTATTTTGCTGTAGATCTGATGCTGGTCTTCGGAGATATACAATGGAACTCTTCAAAAATGTACGGCAAATCGGCAGTGCTTGCTGTTAACGCTTGTAGGTTTATTGTTTATGCAACATCATGACGTAATATCACGCCTGTATGCTCTGAGGGGGTACGCAGATGTGTACAATACACCCAGATTTCGACAGTGGTTGTTACCTCAGTACTTTCGACTGGGTGAACCGATTTTGATGATTCTTTTTTAATTTGAAAGCTGGTGCTTCCTGTGTGGTTATATTTTAATTTGCTGAAGATCTGATCCGGGTCTTCGGAGATATACAATGGAACTCTTCAAAAATACACGGCAAATCTGCAGTAACTGCTGCAATCGCTTGAATGTTTATTGTTTATAAAAAATCATGACGTAACATCACGCCTGTATGCTCTGAGGGGGTACGCAGAAGTGTACAATATTCCCAGATTTCGACGGTTAGGTGTATTAAGTTTCATTTATTGGGGATAAGCCTATTACCTTGACATGTATTGTTATTTTTTTGGCAAGGGTACCTACTTCAAGGGTAGTTTGATGAGAATTTGTTTAGGTTCTGGTTATGGGATCCATGACAAAGGACCGGAACTCTTCAATTCTTAGAAGCAAATTAACGATACTCGGCCAAATCTTTTAAAGGCTATCCGGATATTTGAGTCACGTACTATAACGTCGTTATTAATCGACTTCAAAAAGGAGGAGGTTCTCAATTCAATGTTCCCCGATTACTCAAAGATGACTGGACCGAATTTGTTTTTTAATTGTTTGAAAGGGTATACTTCCTAGAAGGTCCCATAATCATCAAGTCAGGATCCTGATAGTGGGATCCTGGAGAAATAGAGGGAACTCTTCAAATTTTATAGGCACACCAGAAGCGATTTGGGTAGTTTTAGAAAGAGTACTTTCTCGGAGTGATCCCATTTAAATTTGGTAAAGATTAGATGAAGAACTTCGGAGAAAGGCAACGGAACTCCTCATTAAATGTAGCAAATGTGTGTCTCTTACTGGGATTGCTGAAATCTCATGTCTGTCTATTGTTTACACCAGTTCATAACAAAAAATCACGCTGGTACGCTGTGAAAGGGTATGCACATGTGAACCACTAAAAAGTGAAAAATAAAAACTTTTTTCCAAAAAATAAAACCGACTTCACACAAAAAAGTGAAAAATAACTTTAGCTTCAGAAGTCGGTGACAAAAAAACTAAATCAATCAAATAAAGGTCACCGACTTCTGAAGCTAAAGTTATTTTTCACTTTTTTGTGTGAAGTCGGTTTTATTTTTTGGAAAAAAGTTTTTATTTTTTTTGTTCTACACCATACCTGGGAACCTTCTAGTTACGGAGATATTGGGGGTCAAAGTTCCTACTTTTTTGCTTTTTTTTTTTTTTTAGATAGGTACAAGTTTTTACTGTAAAACTTTTACTTAAACCACCTCTACGACCCTCGTACTATTCAATCCATCCACAGCACAATGTTTTAAGTGCGTTGCATTGAGTTTTACCACAAAACATGATTTTTAACCCCAAAAAAAAGTTATGAGTTTTTAGACTGACATGGTCACTAACACAAACATTTCATCCCGTTTTAAATTCTAATGTTTGTTTAAAAAAAGTTGTTTCCCAGCAATAATTTTTGCGTAAATTTGCCTTAGTTTGATGTACAGAATGCTTGGTTTACGGCTTCGTGATGAGTTGGCTTACACCCTGTATATCACCTTGACTTCATAATATTTTTTGTAAGGAATTTAGCTATTTATCGAAAAGACGATTTAACGAAAATAGGAGTGAAATGTTAATGGATCAATTTTGTAAAACGAACGAATTGTATAGTTGTTCATTTGATGATACTTAGCATCGATGAGGAATCGCTACTAAAGAAACAAAAAATGTTGAAATAGTTGTGATTCGTGATCTTTTAATGATACCTTCATTTCTTAGGATTATCTCCATAAAACAAAACAACTTTTATGCAAAAGAAAATAACGGACTTCCAAAAAAAAACAGTTAAAAGTGAAGTAACGTCGGTCTTTTGACAAAAACTTTATATTTTACCCTTTTTACTTAAAGTTCTCACACAAATCCTTATTCAGCATCAATTTTACTACTAGAAATGATTACTTCATCATCCATATAGACAAAGAAGAAAAATGCGTACTGGTTAAGTGCCAAAGCAAAGTTAGTCAATTTCAAATGAAACCACCGCCCAAGCTTCTTCTACCAAATAAAAAAAAAAAAACTCAAATCGGAAAAAAAGGTTGCTGGTGGAATACATAATCTTCTCCTTCTTGAAAAAAAAATCATTCCTCAGTCTGCGGGCACGAAACTTGCGTCGGCCGAGCGATGGCGGGGCGGCGCAACGGCGATGTATATTAGCATTGCACAATATAGCGACGGGCACGAAACGGGCGACGGCGGAACGGGGTCATCGAGCGATGCACGGGCGGCGGTGGAGCGACGCCGTCGCTGTTCCATCGTTGTTCTCGTCGCTTGCGCGGGTACTACAGTGTTGTATTGAATTATTATTTTCGTAATGGAAATTGAAAAAGAGGAATTTATATCTTATCAAATCCTGCTCTATGGGACAGTAAAAACGTACACCATAAAAACAAAAAGGTTGTAATGAAGTCACTTCATTGACTGTGGCCCAACACTTCATTGAAGTGTTGGGAAGAAATAAAGTGCCATATTGCTCGTAATAAAGCGTAGAAAATTCTCCCAAATTGCGTCTTCGTTGATTTATTGGATGAACACCATTTCTAGCTAAAAATAATTCCCTCATTAGGAGACGAGGCTCCAATAGTTCTCTTTGACGTAAACTCATGTTTCTCACAACACTCGAGCGCGACTGTCCCGCCATGCCAGCTTGTTTCGTGCCCGCGCGAGATATCGCTGCCTGATCGCATCGCTCCGCTACCGCCATCGCTCGGCCGTCGCAAGTTTCGTGCCCGCAGACTAAAGCAGGCCGCACACCAGCGCCACATGCTACACGCATCGAACATTTACGTCGCCACAATCATTGCGCTACAATTCAGCTTATTACCAATGTATTGTATATGCGCATATCGGAAGCACAGTTGTAGCGTGGCACTGCTTTGAGAATGTCAACATCATCGTCTGATGACGATGATTTCTTGATGTGGCGATGATACAAAAAATCGAGAATATTTGTGTAATTACTTGAACTGAATTTTTCGCCAATCTTAGTCAAAATAATTTCTGTAATCCGTCTGTTGCTGTAATCATTGAGCGTATGATTGTATAATATAGGGTTTTTTTCAACCTCTGCAATAAACTCAACGTAAAATTCAATGTTTTCTTTCTTTCTTTCAAACCAACGCGACACCAAAAACGAATGTGTTCGATCTTGAATTCGTGTAGCGCGGACAGCGTTTCGCTACAAAGTGCGCCCGCTACAAATGTTTCCTCGGTGTGCGTGTTCACGTCCAAATATATGGGGGCGTTAAATGTGTCGCGTTACAAATGTGGCGCTACAATTATCGAGTCACAAATGTATGCTTGGTAAGTCTCTGCCCGTTTTTGTCCCGTGAATCGTGATCGACATAAATATATGTTTTTCAATACTCTTCCTCGAAAACTAGTTCTATTCGCACTACGATTAAGTTCAAAATGCAATGTATTTCACACACGTGCGTTTTTTATATTTTTTCCACACGTGTGCGGGAATGAAAATTGCCATAGATAACCATACCTATACTTAGTCCAAATTGGTTTAATGACTATAGTCGGAGGTGAATGTTTCTTTTTTTAAATTTCGGCAAAGCAATATACGTTTTTACGGCGGATTAAACATTTTTTGAATATATTATACAAATTGTGTTTATAAATTCAATATCATAGACAATAGTACATTTTGATAGAAGTGGAGAAAGTTTGTTATTGTAGTTCAAGGCGGTATTATCACACGAGCCGTAAGGCGAGGGTGTTTTTGAGCTGAGAACTCCAATAACAAATGTCCACGTGTATCAAACGACATTTTTCAATACATTTTTGGAGAAATAAAATAAAAGAATGGACTTAAAATAATTGTGTCATGAATTATTACGAGACTATGATTTAATTTTCTTTTTCCGCGCTTTGCTTTCACCAGGTTGAAACAGAAGCAAAGGTATGAAGCTATTATACAGCCTAATATACTAAATAGTATTTTTTTTTACATATTTTTGAATTTAGAACACAAATTAATGTTAATTTGTTTATAAAAGAAAACGCGCGGCTTCACGCGGCTCAAAAACACCCTGGCCTATGGCTCGTGTGTTAATACCGCCTTGAACTACAATAACAAACTTTCTCCACTTGTATCAAAATGTACTATTCTCCCTCCATTCTCCCTTTTCAGCGTGAAAGATTCACTCTCGTTCATTCCTATCAACACTAAGTAGGTACCTACCTACCTATAATACATTCATTCTTCCCCCCATATTGTGATAATTGTCATAACAAAGATATTCACAATAATCATAAACTCACTGGAAAAACAAATGAAACGGCGAATAAACAAAACAACATCAATATTACATAACATTCGATTGCAATGAGCAGCGTTCATTTCCCTACAAATAACAAACATTGTATTGAAATAGCTCACAATCGCAATTGAACAAAATGGAAACAATAGTCTATTTTATAAAGAGGGACTAAACGAAGCCATAATATAGCGAAGGTATATTAATTTGGCGATAAGACTCGAGGTGCAAACTGTACTTTTCACTTCGAATGCGAGAAAAATAGTCATTTAAAACCGAACAAATTTATACTCGACAAAAATTCGGAACGGTCAGTTTTTTCTTCAATCGGTTCAGTCACAGATTAACAATTAAATACAACACAAACTCTCAACATTTTCCCAACGAAGAGGATCCACACTCAAAAATTCGGAACGGTCAGTTTTTTCTTCAATCGGTTCAGTCACAGATTAACAATTTAAAATACAACACAAACTCTCAACATTTTCCCAACGAAGATGATCCACACTCCACAGATAATTAGTACCTACCTACATTACTGCAGCGGGTAGCAACAGAGGCATTGCACATACAATTCAAAATCAACGATGCCCACAAACAACAATAATTTTTCTCGCGTTGAAGAGTTCTTTTGTTTTTTTTTTTTTTTCAATAAACCGCTTTTTATTTGCAAGCCAATTCGAAATTTAAATAAAACCTTTGATAAGTTATTATTTTGTTACCATGTTTCAGAGTAAAAGATCGTTCCATTTTTAAATTACTTTACTTTACGGGATTAAAGGTTAACCCCGCTTCATAGGGCTATATTGGCGTACTTTTTTTAGAGCATAAGAAGTGAAAAAATAAACTCCTTGCTGTAGTCTCAAAAAGATTGATATTTCGCCTTCTGTTCACGTCTAAGGACGCGCGGCGGCTATCAATGACCCTGGCTGGAAAATCGTCGTTTCCTTCATGTTTTTAGTTCATAATTTTCTTGGCTCTACAAGTCCGCACGATTTTCTCCTCAATCCAGCCAGTCGGTCCCGGACCGCCGCACTGAACGGTCGTGTCCCGCGCTCCCGAGTTTACGAAAAACATTATTGTGTATGAAACATAAATA
Organism: Xestia ashworthii; assembly: GCA_950022955.1. Classification (NCBI taxonomy): domain Eukaryota; kingdom Metazoa; phylum Arthropoda; class Insecta; order Lepidoptera; family Noctuidae; genus Xestia; species Xestia ashworthii. The sequence goes on along the minus strand of OX465560.1, from coordinate 16,851,102 downwards.
TTGTGTGAAATAACTGTGTTTATTGTGAATTTTCATCGCTGTTTATTGGATTTTCTCCTCGGTAAGTCTACCGTAATATTTTAGTCATCTTTTTAGATTTTATCGTGTTTTCTGAGGATACCTGTTGATTTTTGGATGGCACTCGAATTAGAGGCTGAGAATTGAAAGTAATTCGTAAAGATAAAAAAGTGAAACACAGGGATGGATGAACATTTTTCGTTCAGTGTTTTTGTTTATTTATGATTTACAAAATAACTACAAAATAACTTTTTGTAAATTTTAGCGATGCATGCCTCCATTTATTTTTCATATTATTATGTTTCGAGGTGGCAGACCCTTAAAATTGATGAAAATTGGATTGGACACCGTTACTTGGATTTTTTACTTTAGGACCTACCTAATTTTAATAGACCACCTCCTATTTTAACACCAATTTTGGCTACTATTTTTTTACCTCAACAAAAGATTGTCATTAAAAGACAAAAGTGGAGAAAGAAATGATTTATTGTTTGATTTGAACTTCGTTTAATGTCATTTATTTAGGAATGACCCCTTTTTGAGTCTATTTACTAACGTAGTTATGGGGAACATTAATACGAAGTCAAGCAAGATATTGTAAATGACTTGGAAGTCTACAGGATTATATATTTAAAAAAAGCTCAATATCGAGTGGGATAAGCAAAGCAAACATGTTTTGTTTAAAAACACGACTGTTTACTCTATTTATGACTTATATGCATAAAAGAAAGAAGATAGAAGAATAGACGGTTATGAAGGAGATTTTTGGAGAGCAGAGGCACAATAGAGCCTAAAAAAAACATAAAACGTTCAAAACGTGAGCTATTTCGATACTCCTTCAAGCTTAGTTTGGAAGTTTTTTTGCCCCTGTTCAGCCAGGGGCAAAAAAACTTCCAAACTAAGCCTTACACTTAAAGCCCCGCGCGCGCTTAGGCCTTATTAATATTATTATTATTAGGGCACCCACAGGATTGTACGGTTAAGCAGAAGCCAGTCTCATTAGGGTGACCTGCAAGATGCAAGTATGAAAAAAAAACACCTTCAAGGTCTTTTCTTGCACTCTTTTTCTGCATTGATACGAACATTTTTGAAGTGGCGCGGTGAGCACTTTTCGGGTGAACTAAAATCGTGGAACTATCGTCGCTGAACGTTTTCATAGAACGTTAATCAAAATCAACCATCATCATCTGCCGAGCCTTTTCTCAATTCTCTCCTTTCTAAAATCAACCCTAAACAATTAAGATAAAGTTTGTTTTGGATTACTTAGTTTTCACTTCTATCGGAAGACTGCGGTATCTTTATTCAGTCTATATCTTTCAATGAAAACGGAAGGTTTTTTTATGAAGGAAAAATAAGTAGCAGCAGATTCATAATTAACCATGGTGAGTGGTCATTTAGAAAGAAAGAAAGAATAGTTATTTGTTATACAAGAGTGCAAAGTTGTTTTTAAACCGCGTGCTCAATTTTGATGACCGAGCAAGCGAAAGATTCTAAAATTGAGTCACGAGCGAAGCGAGTGATTCAAAACTTAGTCCCGTATTACAGAACATCGCTCAATACTCAAGCATTACTTAAAACTAGATTCAAGTCATTTGATTGGTTGAAATTATTTTTAAGTAACACTTGAGTCTTGGTAGACGTTCTGTAATACGGGCCTTAGAATCTTGAGCGTTAGCGAGGGAATCAAAAGAGCTCGAGGTGAAAAATATTTGCACTCGAGTGCAACACGTAACTTTTCATCCCACCTCAGCGAGGAAATGAATAAACGCAAAAAAAATTGCGCATTATTAACAAATTCAGCTAATTCTGTTGGCGTCAAATAAACTTCCTCGTCGCTAGATAATGAGAGGTCATTTTAGGTTTTTCACTTGTTTTCAAGTTGGATTCCTTGTTTTTAACCTAAGGTGTTAACAATATGACGTGAAAAGAAAATGGCGCGCGCAAAACATATTAAAAAAAGTACACCAAGAAGGTTCCGAGTCTGAGTTCTTAACAAAAAAAAAAAAATATGATAAATTCGGCATCATAGAGGTAGAACTAAATAGGTCCAATGATGTTTTGAATTCACATGCTTAGTGCACACGATGTTCTTAATTCAAATTTACTTTACCCTCAAGACGATAAAAACGGCTTTTGCACTCAGATATTGAAGAGCAAAAATACTCTTTCCGAGATGGGGGGATGAAAATAGTTATTTGTTATACAAGAGTGCAAAGTTGTTATTTAACCGCGTGCTCAATTTTGATGACCGAGCAAGCGAAAGATTCTAAAATTGAGTCACGAGCGAAGCGAGTGAATCAAAACTTAGAATCTTGAGCGTTAGCGAGGGAATCAAAAGAGCTCGAAGTGAAAAATCTTTGCACTCGAGTGCAACACGTAACTTTTCATCCCACCTCAGCGAGGATATGAATAAACGCAAAAAAAATGCGCATTATTAACAAATTCGGTTAATTCTGTTGACGTCAAATAAACTTCCTCGTCGCTAGATAATGAGTGGTCATTTTAGATTTTTCACTTGTTTTCAAGTTGGATTCCTTGTTTTTAACCTAAGGTGTTAACAATATGACGTGAAAAGAAAATGGCGCGCGCAAAACGTATTAAAAATAGTACACCAAGAAGGTTCCGAGTCTGAGTTCTTAACAAATTAAAAAAAAAATATGATAAATTCGGCACCATAGAGGTAGAACTAAATAGGTCCAATGATGTTTTGAATTCACATGCTTAGTGCACACGATGTTCTAAATTCAAATTTACTTTACCCTTTTTTTTTTTTTTTTTTGGGTTGGGAAATCATCAAATGACTTCTCCCACTCTGGGCGGAGCGGGAGGGAGTGTCAGACTCTTACTGACTAAAACCCATCCATGTTCCTTCCTCGCCCTTTACGTTCCGGGGCCGCGGTATCTCTTTCGAACAGTCCCGCAGCCCCGGCAGGCTTCGGCCCTTGCGGGCCCCTCTCAATTTACTTTACCCTCAAGACGATAAAAACGGCTTTTGCACTCAGATATTGAGGAGCAAAAATACTCTTTCCGAGATGGGGGGATGAAATAGTACATTGTTATCCAAGGGGTGAAAGTAACTTATTTAGTCCCGAGACGGGGTTTGGCGCCCAAGCGTAGCGCGGGCGCTAATAGCTCGAGGGACTAAAGAAGTCTTTAACCCGAGGTAAACACTGTGCTTTTCATTACGAATACAAGGAAAATAAAAACAAAAACACGAAACCACTCAAAAAAAAAAAATGAAGATCGGATTGCCGCTTTCCCGCCTATTTTGTTTTTTTTTCTGTGGCCGGCTGTTCAGCCTTTATTTTCACTATGGTCACTGAAAAAATAGTAAATATTTTGCCCAAATTTTTGTTATTTTAAAGAAATATTTGTAACTAAATTATACTAAATTATTTAAAATAATTATATTCTTTAATTAATACTGAATTTTATGTTATTTCAATTTTACATCGCGCTGTAATTTACAGGCTGTATAGAAGTCGGAACATGGTTCAATAGAAATGTGAAAATAGAACTAGATTTTTTTTTTAATAATGTGACAGCTGTCAGTTGAAAGTGATTCTCCCTAGGGCTGAAAAGTATTACTTTCAGCCCGCTCCTCAGGCAACTTCAGACCTACTTTCCGAGTATGAGTAATGAAAAACATATTTATTTGGCACATGCCACAAGTGTGCACAGCAAAATAAAAATAAAAACTTAAATCTAAACCAGAAATAAAGATTATATTGCGTGTGTCATCTCACGTTTACGCCAAATAGGCCTAGTTTATAAACTGCCGAGCAGCTAGTGCCCGACACTGGTTTGCATAATCATTAATGTAATTTTACCCAGGAACCGCCCGCTGCAGACTGCCTTTCCTTTCTGCCATGATGATTGGAAGTCATCATCTGCTTGCCTTTTCACTACTATGTTAAGATCGGCTTCCAATTTAATCGGATGCAGCTGAATATGTGTATTTTACCTAGAACGACTGCCTATTTGACCTCCACAACCCAGTAACTACTGGATAATACCATAACATTTGGTAACATAGATTGTCAGGGTTTCAGGCCACTGACTACCAGTAACGACTGCCAAAGATCTACAAATGACAGTCGGGAGATACGGCTTAGCGTGGCACAGAGGAAACTCGATATATGGATGGTCTCCCAACCTTTGCTAGCACAACTTAACCTTAAAGAAAGACCCATACGGCTGTTAAGATACCGATATAAAACGAATTCAGACCTTGACCACCATTCGGCCATTACCGTATTATCAATCTTCACACATTCCCATGGTAATTTACTACTAAAAGAATGGCTGTAGGGGAATAATAAACATAGACAAGGAAAAATGTACTTATTATCTAAGTAGTTGGCAATCAATCGATGGAACATTTTATGTTCAACACAAGCTATAAAAATCAGGGAAAATGGATTCCGTGTTCTTATACGACAACTGAACGGGACTGTGGTAGCTTTCAGGGAGGGACAATAATAGTATACTACAGGGGGAGAATATTAATGCCTTTTTTGGGAAAATGTGTCAGAATAGGCATGAAGACAGTTCCAAAAAATTGCAAATCTATTTAGTCCGTCATAGAGTACCTATTGGAAAATAATGCACACGTATTTGTTTTTGGAAATCAATGAAAATTGACGTAGATAAAATGCGTCAAAACTCGGGAGTGGGGGCTCGTGACGTCAGAACTCACTAAAAATTAAACCAAGGTGTGACGTATTGAGAATTTTAAAAGCATCGTATCCTCGTCAATTTTGGTTTACGCAACGAAAGAAAACATACGGGTCAAATATTTTTTTAAGATCTAAATGACGGAGTAATTAGATGTTTTTTCTCGTCTACCTACCTTTTTTTTTTCTTTTTTTTTTTTAAGATGGGAAATCATCCATGTTCCTTCCTCGCCCCTTACTTCAATTTCGGGCATTGAAAATGAAAAACAGTTAGACCTAAATGGTTTTAATGTCTGTCAATCTCAAAGAAATGTCTTTAGTCAAATCACTTGTAGTGTCATTGGTAAAACAAAAAACGAATATTACCGATTACATAAGTGGTGTAAAGATAAACGAATGTGACAGCAGTTTTAACATTACAATGTACCTAGGTGCACATGGTTTTTGTGACAAAATAAATCATACTTATTCCTGGTGATTGGTTTTACAAAACCCGGTATGTAAAACTAGATGGGGCCGGTTTTTCGTACCTGACTACTCTGAACAGAAACAGCCGAAACAAACCCAGAAGTCACTGTCTCTTTTAAATTCCAGACATTGGTAAAGTCTTAAGAGGACCATGGGCCACAAAAATGTAAACGCAATTAATGTTCAATCCAAATTCAAATCTTGTTTTTTCAAAATGGCGGCTGAATCATTTTATATGTTATTGCTTGTTTGCGTCCAGTTATTCCCCAGAAGTGCATAAGTTTGTGCTCTTAAGAAAGTTGTGCCATCAAATTAGCACTTCACTTGAAGAAAATGTAAAGATAAGCTAAGAGGTTATTCTCCCTTGTATGCAAGAGCCACAGGTGTTCCTAAACATATGGAAACATAATACGTAAGGTTAATAGCGCTGAACACTTTCTACACGGTTGCATTTTGTCGCGTTAGCGTTTTTCACTTATCCGTTTTATCGGGCGGGCAAAAAGAGATAGAATCTGTTTTTTTTTAAGTTCTACTTATGAAGGTTTACAGGGTGATAATAAAGTGGGGTGGTGAGATAAGCTCGTGGCTTTAGATTAAGCCATGCTTGCTTAGGTTGGTCTGTGGATGGGTGACCACCCTTACGTACCGAGTTTCCTCCGTGACTAGGAAAGCACGTTAAGCAGTCGGTCCCGGCTGTCATTTGTCCATCTTTGACAGTCGTTAAAGGAAGTCAGTGGTCCAAAAAGTCTCATAACCCGTTTTACCAAGTGGTATCGTATTACCCAGTATTAACAAGGTTGTGGAGGTCAGATAGGCAGTCGCTCTATGTAAAATACTGGTATTCAGCTGCATCCGGTTAGACTGGAAGCTGACCCCAACATAGTTGGGAAAAGGCTAGGCAGATGATGAGAGGGTGGTAATTTAGGCGAACTGCATCCTTCAAGGGAGTAAATAAAACACATCATAATACACTTAAAGTACTTACGGGATTATATCCGTGATTTTTTTTTTGTTTTTTTTTTTTTTTTTTATAAATTTTTTTTTTTTACATCATAATAGGTGTAAAACACCTCTTAACGAAGCCGCACTTGTTCTTCCCGTGTCCCGTCATTGTGATCATTTTTTTTGTTCTACACTATACCTGGGAACCGTCTAGTTACGGAGATATTGGGGGTTAAGGTTCCAAGTTTTTTTTTAAATACATGTATTTTTTTTTAATACAAGTTTTTATTGTTTGATTTTTACTTTAAACACCTCTACGACCACTTTTATATTCAATTAATCCACCAGCACTATGTTTTAAGTGCGTTACATTGAGTTCTACTACAAAATATGTTTTTTTACCCCAAAAAAAGTCGTTTCGCAGCAATATTTTATGCGTAAAGTACTTAGTTTGATGTACAGAATGCTTGGTTGACGGCTTCGTGATGAGGTGGTTCCCACCCTGTATAGTACTTAAACATTTTCGCTATGATACTCAAATACAAGTTGTGAAAAAAATTACAAATTCTCATACATACGAGTACATAAACTCATGCCTATTTGCCATGAATGTAGGCAGAAGCCACAGAATGACATCTGCTACGATCCTTAGATACTCTTTCTGCTTCGTCCACGTTCATACATCTGATCAAACACGCACGTCTGTAGCGAGTACTACGCACCTGACCTCTCTGAAGAACCTCACCAATAAGGTCGGTGTCCTTCCAGGGCGTCCCCTCCCGGCGTTACCTCTCACATCTGTCTTATAAATACCTTTGTTAGTCGCCTTTCACTCATGCTTTGATTCTTTTCCAACTTTCAATTCTTTTTATTGAATAGAGTAGACTACAAAAAAAAAATTATCAAAAAATACTTGACTCGTATTTTTTTTTTGTTATGTAAACCAAAATTAATGAAGATACGGACGCTTTTAAAATTCACAATACGATATGCCTTGCTGTAATTTTTAGTGTGTTCTGACGTCACGAAACCTCACTCCTGAGTTTTGATGTTTATCTTAGTCAATATTTAAATTAGGTATTGATTTACAAAACCAAAAAATACGTGTCCATTATTTTCCAATACTCTAACTGACGGACTAAATAGATTTGCATTTTTGATACTGTCGTCATGCCTATTTGAATAATAATAATAATCCTTCCATGCCGTTTTCGGCTACGGCGACCGCTTCTTCCTAAACCTACTGGCGTCTAGCATGGGCTCTCATGTGGCTAGCAAATCCACCTTTGTTTATAAATAGTCTTGCACAGAGTGGACACGTGAGAGCACCATTTACATAATTGTAATTTATTGCCGCTGGTGATGGTCGGGCTTTTAGTTCGTCACGCTTAGAGTCTAATTTTGAAAGTCGACGAGTTTCAAAATCAAAAACATTCTTTTTAACTAGTGACCTCCACTCTCCGCGGTTAGACGAATATGCTTTCCATGGCGAAAGTTGTTTAGTCTGACGGGTAGACTGCCCCCTTGACATAAGCAAACTTCTATATTTTCTTAGTTTTTTTAAATTTTATATATTATATTCTTCACATATTTGCTCGATTACACTTTATTTATTTTATATTCTTAACCGTATCTGACCGTGGTATCACTTTGGGCCCTATCAGAATATCAGCGCTGTAACGTTTTTTTCTTAAATGTGTAACATTTAAGAAAAAAACGCACCATGCTGAGACAGAAGCCTTTTGGTCTTGTAGAGGACAAATTCTGTTTGTATTTTTTTTTTCACTATGTTTTACTTTTTACTAGTGTTATAATCATAATTTAACCATTTTTTATTTTTTTATGTTTTGTCCTGTCGGGCTAATAAATGCTTTTTCTTTCCTTCTTCCTTCTTTCTTCTATATAGCATACTTATTTTTAAAGCTAAATCAAAACTTTTTGCAGTGAAAATGAAAAGAAGAAAGCATTCTGTCTGTCTCGTTGATCGAAATAGTGTATTATCTACGGATCGAATGCTCGCAAGCGCGATTACTGAGCATGAGGTTCGAGTCCTGGATTCGATTCCGGGTTCCTTGGTTTTTCTATCATGAGTTTCATAATTAATTAAGTAGAAGCCACGGAGTCTGTATTCGCTGTCTGCCTCGCCTTATATTAAAATGGGGGCTTAAAAATAAATTTCAGAATGTGGGTGTACTTTTTTTAGCTACACCTCTGCCTAACCCTGCAAGTATTACCAGCGTTATGTTATGTTAAAAGTTTGAGAGAGAGTTTCACAAAATAAATTACTTTTTCACCTCCGCCGGTAATAGTTATTTTCCGCCCACAAAATCAGCAATTAACATGTGTGATGCGTTTTCCAATTTAATTACAATAAAAGTTTAATGAAAAGTGAGAAGGTACTACGAAAACCAAATTGACTATGAAAATCATTAAAAAAAAATAGTGCGGAATCCCTCCGCGCAGAAGAAGTGAAATTTCGTAAAAAAAAAATACATTTTATTTCTGGAATTGCACATAAAATCACATACAGTTCACCCATAGCAGCTACGAGAAAATATGAAGAATTGAAGTAGAGAGTTTCATACAAAGAATAGTGAATGGCTCAAGTTGATACGGTGACGATCCCTTTTCAAGTTAATATATGTGCTGTGACCTTAAACCACCATACGGTAGTCCAAATTGGACAGGAGCATAATAATTAAAAAAACTGAAAACCGAACTCTCACGGCAAATTTTCTGTAAAAACAGTTTTCAAGGATTTTTGAAGTGACAACTTCTTTAGGCGCGTTGAGCACTTTTTGGGTGAACAAAAATCATGGAACTCGCGTGATCATCACCTAATGCTTCGGAGGCGTGTGTGGGGCACAATCCGTAGCAGATATAGATTACTTCGTTTTTAATTCTATCGGCAGTACCCAAAGACTGTTTTTTTTCAATCCTAAACGGGGTGTTTTATGACATATACACTCGTGACGTAACAGCCAGTAGAAAAGCTCCCCTAGCAGGACCGTAATACCTGTTTGTTTACGTTCGAACGAGTCAAATATTGGCACACTATGTTTACACAAGACTTGTCGATGCGAGAGTCTATGTATGAAAGGTTTTTAAGTAAATTAGTCTACCTGAGTGCGTGTCGATTTTAACACATACGTAGTAGAAGGCAGGACAATTGTTTGGAACACCTGGTTGTTCTATTAAGTAAACCTCTGCCTAACTATACGAGGATTAAAGGCGTGAGGTTTAACACTTCTTGTTTTCACTTGAGACAAAAAATACGACACTGTTGCCAATCCATTATTTTATTGGTGAAAGCATTAGCATCATTTATTATTCATAACGAAAGTAAAACGTTTATAAACTCCATATCTAGAAAATATATTTAGGGACGTACCTAAATAGATTTACAGGTTTTTAAACTCGAAGAGTTCGTTCAATACGAGTTTTGTAATATGTTTCTCAATATAAAAAGTTGCTTATAAATATTATTTTCCAATATGCTTATATCGGGATAAGCTAAGCTAAACTAAAGTATAAGTTTCACAGAATAATGTTACTGTTCTTCTTTTTGTGTCGATAAAACCAAATGGTGTTATGTAAGTATGGAGCCGCACAGCTCTAAAATGTATTATTTTTATTACAGCAAGCCTATATTGTCCCACTGTTGGGCAAAGGGCTTTCAGACCTAACGTTTTAGCTTTCTTGCAAAGGCTCCGCACGAAATGGGAAATTGAAAAAAAACAGAAAACTGTGTAAATAATTGCTGCTAACTTGAAGGACGCGCGACACTGACAGGTACAACGTACAATTATAATATATTGTGAATTGTGACTAAAAAGGCCAGTATCTCAAGTGGCCAGTACCTGAAGAACTCACTTTAATTCAAGTATTTACTCTACGTATAAACTTGATGCAGTGGGGCCACGAACCTACGATTTTAACTATGACTGGTAGTCTCACTAAGCAGTGGAACCACGAACCCATGATTTCAGGGATAGTGGGACCACGAGTAATAGTGGTACAATCCCAGTGGGACCACGAGTCGACAACCCTTCCAACGGTCATGATTCTGCGCTATTTCCTTCCGATTCTCAAGGAAGACATCCAACCCATCCCGCCTACGTGGTCTGTCGCGACCTGGTGTCACTGTTTCAGGGTATCAATCCTGGGCCCACAGTTCGATCGGCACGAACACACTAGTTGTAGTTCACACTACTACTTCGATTCAATCCTGAAAAGTTCAGGGTGGGCTGGATATAAGGTGGGGCATGTTCTGTAAAGTAAACTGTTTCGAGCCCTCCACACGGTCGCTGGCATTCTGCTTGGGATACATCGAGGATATCCCAATAATAATGTTACTACAACTGCAGCAAAGCTCCAGTCTTTGTTACGTGTGAAGATAGCAACCATTCTACGCGTCCTAACCGCTTTTTTAAGAACGGCCAACCCACCATACGTTTCGGGAGAATTTTGATAAACGCTTGTACGTGATTATATGCCGTTGTTATTACGTAAATCTTTGAATTTTCTGAACTAATAAGTATCTTGTGTAACGGCCCTCTTGAGCTGTTGTAAATGAACTTTAGGTCAATTCAAGTTAATTTTTTCTCTTTTTTTACAGTTTGTTTTTATTGCTATCCTGATTGTCATACCTTTATCCAAGTGAATGTGCTCTTAAATTACTTTGTTGGACTGAAGAAGCTTATTATTGATTTTTTCAAAACATCTGCATCAGCATTTGTCTTATAATTCCGATTACGAATGGTGTTTGCAGATATTTAATTAATTAATTTCAATATTCGCTAAATAGGATTGTTTTATTAGTCTTAGAAAAATTAAAAAAAAAAAACACAAGCGGTAGACGGGACAATTCGAAGAAAATTGTTAATAATAAACTTACTCGTATTAATTACTACTTAGTAACTAATTGCTCTGTCTAGTGACATCAACTGCTTTTCAGCATAGCATTCGTGTGTCAAAATCGATAATGATCGGGTCAACATTTTTATGAAAATGTTCCCAGTGTCCTTTAAATCTTATTGACTCAGCACTTTTTGTATTAAAATATTCCCAACGTCCCCTCTATAAATCTCTTTGACTCATAACGATCTAGGGTTCATTAATTTCGTAGAAAAGCCGGAACTATACATCATCATCATCATCAGCCTATTAATGTTCCCACTGCTGGGACACACTCCTACTCTCTATGAGAGGGAACTATAAAGCTTCATGTAAAATGACTTATTCAAGCAAACAGGCTGTTCAAACACCACGTTTCCTAGAAAAATAAATGTGAGGTATTACGAAGAAAAGGGATCCTTTTCGGTTATCCGTCGAAACTCATTTTTGTTTAACTTTTGCTCCATTGATTTTCACTTTTCGAACTGCTACTTTTACTACATTTAGTTGTCATTTTGGGAAGTGATCCTTCTGAGAACTTGCTTAAACCTCCCGCAGGTAGGTAAGTAGGATGCCGGGACTGTTCGAAAGAGATACCGCGGCCCCGGAACGTAAGGGGCGAGGAAGGAACATGGATGGGTTTTAGTCAGTAAAAGTCTGACACTCCCTCCGGCTCCGCCCAAAGCAACGATAAATTAATCGTCACGACTTAGTGGGAACCCCCGAAAAAATCGTGCCTCTCAGCCTAGAAGAGTACTTCAACTGTAACTATTTTTTTTTAAATCTAGAATTTAAAGACCCACTTCCCGGTGTCCGATTGAGCTGAAATGTTGCATACATGATTTAGTTAGGAAGACAATGCATGTTCAGTAGATAAGTGACGTCATTTTAAACCCAATATGGCCGATTCCCAAAGATGGCAGGCCAATTATTTTTATGCATTTCCAAATTCCCTTGTTATTGGTATAAAATGCTGAGAAGAATGCGAAAAATTAAATGACGTTACTCTAAAGCGTGCTTTCAAGTTTTTTTTACTGTAATATATAATTATAAATAGCTACCATACTTTCTATTATACCATACTTGTTATATCTCACTTTAGCATATATATGTATTAAAAAGATGATTGTATAACTGACGTTTCTCGATTGCGGATACAATTAGGTGTTCGGGTCGGTAGATCCCAGCAGTTACATCCCGAGGATATATTGTTGCCAATTGGATAATTGACTATCTCCCATTGTGTTGCCGCATTCAAATGCTGCACAGTGAATTTCCATTTATATAACTTCTATACTTTCTCAGCTACTTTTTCGGGTTTGAAGCCTCAACTCGCTTGACGTGAAGCATTAAATTGGTGGAGCACGCCTACCTACAAGTAACCGATTCACTTGAACTTTGAAGAAAGTATAATCCTGACCATATTGACATCTACCTAGCCTTTTCTGTGTCGAGGTTAGCTGTCAGTCTGACCTGATGATCTGATGCTAAATCTCCGAGTTTCACATGGAGTGACTCCCTACCTGACCTTCACAGTCCCGTAAATACAGGGTAATACGATACCCTTTGGTAAGACTGATTCTCAGACTTTCGGGCGCCGGATTACCTGGATTGACTGTCAAAGACAGCCGGCTGTCTTTTCGAAGCATGGAGGAAACTCGGTATGTAGGTAATTGCTGGTCACCCATCCGCGGTCTAACCAAGGCAAGCGCGGCTTAACCTGAAGATTAACCGGAGTGACTTTTATTATTAACAAGCTCCTTTAGGTTGCAGGTAACTGAAACATTACAGTATGATTTTCGCACAGAATCCTTCTGCCTAGCCTTTTCCCAACTATGTTGGGGTCGGCTTCCAATCTAACCGGATCCAGCTGAATACCAGTATTTTACATGGAGCGACTACCTATCTGACCTCCACAACCCAGTTAATACTGGGAAATACGATACCACTTGGTAAAACTGGTGTCAGACTTTTGGGGCCACTGACTATCTAATAACGACTGCCAAAGATGGACATTTGACAGCCGGGACCAACGGCTTAACGTGCTTTCCGAGGCACGGAGGAAACTCGGTATGTAAGGGTGATCACCCATCCACAGACCAACCTAGGCAAGCACGGCTTAACCTAAAGATCAACCCGAGTGGCTGATATTATTTAGCCACGGGCTCCTCACACTACACAGAATATTCCTATAATATTGAGTGTTTCCACGAAATATCCATTGCCGGAAATATCTAAAGGGTGTAAAACACCTCTTCACAAGGCACTTGTTCTCCCCATCATTGCGATCATTTTTTTTGTTCTACACCATACCTGGGAACCTTCTAGTTACGGAGATATGGGGGGTCAAAGTTACAACTTTTTGACGTGTTTTTTTTAAACACAAGTTTTTTTTGGAAGATTTTGACTTTGAACACCTCCACGACCCCCGTACTATTCAATCCATCCATCAACACAATGTTTTAAGTGCGTTACATTGAGTTCTACCACAAAACATGATTTATAACCTCAAAAAAAAAAAAGTTGTTTCCCAGCAATATTTTTTGCGTAAAGTTACTTAGTTTGATGTACAGAATGCTTGGTTAACGGCTTTGTGATGAGGTGGTTTACACCCTGTAGATAAGACTTGCTATCTTTGAGGCATGTTGGAAAGATTGTGGGAGTGGGGTTTAATAATTACTAAAGTACGTAGGTAATGCGGAAATGTAATGTTGAAAATCGGATCTGGTTTTTTTTTAATTTTTATTTAATAACAATGACACTGATGTTTTCCAACAACACTGACATGGATATAGGCCATGCGATTTTGATCATCAAAACTAATTTTATATAGAGGAAAGATTAGTTTTTTGTTTGTTTGTATGTTTATTTAACTCAAGAACTACTTAACCGATTATAAAAATTATTTCAACATTAGAAAGCTACATCTTTACCGAGTAATATAGACTATAAATACATTTTATTGAAATCATGTAAATTAGCCGAGCTACTACAATTTTTGCAGTGCTTTGAAGTGCTTCTATTAATAATATCATCATTCTTGCCATTATCCTTATTAATTTACGGTTGGCGTACCATATTCCATACTTCTCTATCAGTAGTTATATCGGTACGGCTGTACCGACATGACTATTTCAAATTTAATATTTTCGGCTAGCTAATGTTAGATAATCTGTCATTTGAAATTTAGTGTGTCGATGACGATTTAAGGCGATTAGACGAGCTAAATTAGCAACTCTATTTGTGGTGGTTCAGACTTCGTTTGAAATGCTGTTAGAATAATGTTCTAATCAGCTTGCACTACAAAGTGGTTGTTACGTCAGTCACTGCGGGCCAAATAGCGCGAGAATGAGTGGTTTCGATTTTCAAAAAAACTATTGATTGGATTAAAAAACTAACTAACTATTTAATTTTTTTGTCACCGACTTCAGAAGCTAAAGTTATTTTTCACTTTTTTGTTTATTTTTTTTGAAGTCGGTTTTTATTTTTTGCAAAAAAGTTTTAATTTTTCACATTTTAGTGGTTCATATGTGCTTGGTACACATGGAAAGTGCAAACCGTTACAATTACAACAACCCCAAACACGACTAGGATGCATTTTCTCATTATGGAGTTCCGTGACTCTTGGCTTCATCATCAGAATGAAGCCAATGTAGAATGGTTCATATCAAACGCAAATGCTTTACTTGTTGTAGAAAATACCAAAATTGCTGTACGTTATCCTATAAAATTTGAAGAGTTCCCTCGATTTCGCCAAGATTCCATCATCAGATCCCGATTTGGTGGCTGTGGGACCATTTGGAAAGTATACCCTTTCCAAAAAAAAAATATTTTTTCAAATCGGATGGCAAACGACGGAGTTATGCGCGAACAAACATAAAAAAAAATAGAAACATCCGAATTGAGAAACTCTCCTGTACAAAGACATTCAAATATCGTTAGCATTTAGTAAACTGTGAGGAACAGTTGTCAACCCAGCCAAAATATAAAAAAAGAAAACAAAAGAGAACGCATACTTATCAAGTGTCAAATATAAATATTAACCCACCCCCGTCCCACCAGTGTGGACACGGGCGATGAGGCCAACGGGAATCACCATATAAATTAATATCAAGAAACTTTTCTTCTTGACTATACAAATTATAAAATTGGTCAGCGGGATCAGTTGACCAATTCAAAAATTCAATAGGTCGATTCATCCCGCGGGATCCACCTGTGTGGGATGAAATTACTAAAGAGCCAATGAAACAATGCTGATTCAAATTAGATTCCAGTTTCGAATTTAATGAATAGCGCGGGAATGTTAGCACCTGTCAGAGGGTTTTCTTTTTGTTTTCATTCACCTGGATCCTTGTGTCACTTAGAGGCAAAAAGATCCTTTTAGATATCTCTTTTATATATTTAGCCCTTTAGGTACAGAAGGAACTGGAATATTTTACGTATATTTTTTGGAATGTACCTACTCGCGAACTTTAATTTTAAAAGATAAACGATTGGTTGCCATCCTGATTTCCTGGGGAAGCACATTTCACAGATAAATAGACTGGACGAAGAACGATAGATGACTACATTTAACTACTTCTACTTTTTGGTAACTCTTAGCTTAATTTATTTGACTTTTTTTCTGTTCAGTCCTATTGAATTTTGTCTGAAATTAGTAGTACTAAAAGAACTTTTTTATCCGTTTAGTGCAATTAAAATTCATACTGCAGATAGTAGTACTAAACGGATTTTTTTCTCCGTTTAGTCCTACTGGTAGAACTGAACGGTAGAACTATACGGACATAATCAAATTTTTAAGGTTTTCGAAACTTGCATTAATAATATTTTTGATTTGCGTAATAGTACCCCTAATGGATATAGTATCATTAGCAGTGCCTTAGTTTAAAATAATGCCCATGACTTCAATTCCACCCAGGTTCTTTATGTCATTTTTATACAACAACAACAGAAATATCTAGTAGAGAAATGTTTAGCCTACATCTCATAACACATTAAAGTAAATGTTTGATATTTACTTATGTACATAAGTCTAACTACGCCACAATCTCGTAACTTTATGTTATGGCTGGATAGTTACTATTTAACTTGCGAACCCTTGCGGTTGAAATTGCTACTCGGATATTATACCACAAATGGATCAAATGAACAAAGTCCGTAGTTTAGCCAGCATAGTGGAAGGAAATTTTCCATTCATCCTCTTTTGATAAAAATCTTTTTAGTAAACCTCATGGTTCCTAATTATTCTGCTAGGTTAATGGGTTCATCAAAGGTGTTAGATATGATTTATAATATCTGTAATTCAATCACTCCGCACTAAATGGGTTGTGGAGGTCAGTAGGCAGTCGCTCCAGGTAAAATACTGGTTTTCAACTGCATCCGGTTAGACTAGAAGCCAATACACACAGTTGGAAAAAGGGAAGGCAGGTCGCAGAGATGACATTGAATTGAATTGGGGAGACTAATGACATCAACCGGGCAGAAATCCAGACTTCGGACTGCTACTAAAAAAATCCTGATGAAAAAATCTTGCATACAATAGCAGACCTATAGTATTGTATTATATTGTACAACACGTGCTGGTGTCCGCAACTCCACGTCAAAGCGCGCATTTTGCGTATGGGCTATAATCCACCACGCGGGCCAAGTGTGGGTTGGTAGATGTCATAAATGTCTTCGAATTTTTGGTTCTAGGACATGCCGGTTTCCTCACGATGTTTTCCTTCACCGTTTTTGAGAGCAGTGGTGATGAAATAAATTACACAAAGTAATGCGCCTGCCTGGGTTCGAACCCACGACTTACGGTTCGTAAGTCGGGGCCGCCACCACTGGGCCACCATTGCTCTCAGACAGACCTATATTAACAAACTATTTATAACTTTTATTTGATTAACAGACTAATAACTAATTAATACTCGTAACTAACCACCGCAGTCAGTGGGTTTCAAAAGGCGTGTATTTTAATATTTAATCTGTTAATAAGGCAAAGAGAAGGTGCTTCTCTGCGAAACGAACCGAAGTGGTACAGAACAGACGTTTTGACACCCTTGGAAAGTAAATTAATTCGGAGTAAGGACGTTCCTTTGCTTAAAATATCGATGTTTTAACTATTGAAATGAAACTTATGTCAATTAGACCGTAAGGCCCCGTAAGCCCCGTTACCAATATGTCGTTATGATTTAATTATAATATACAGGGCTTTACAGGCACTTTTGAAGGTCAAAAACAAAAAGTCCCAAGGCATACGGGCGTCCGTATTCCACGCGCGCCTCTAAGAGATGTCAGCAAAAAGTAAGGGGCTCGCAAAGGCCGAAGCTTGCCGGGGCTGCGAGACTGTTCGAAAGAAATACCGTGGCCCCGGATCATAAAGGGCGACGAAGGAACATGGATGGGTTTTAGTCAGTAAAAGTCTGACACTCCCTTCCGCTCCGCCCAGATTGGAAGGAGTCATTTGATGATTTCCCATACGAAAAAACAAGGCATAATAACTTGTGAAAGTCCAATCTCAAGCGTAGATCTCTATGGACAAGAATTAGTAAGTAGAAGTTACACACTTTTAAGTAAAAATATTTTTACAACATATTTATCTATCTACCTTGCTACTTGTAATATGTAGGTAACCAAGTGGCCCAGTAATCTACTTCCATTATCACATTAATTAGTATTATAGACTGAGCAAATGGGTTCAGTACGCATATTTACTATAGCAATCATAATGGTGAATGCACGTGTAATTGTGTACAGAAGACAAACTTGATTGATTACATAAATATCATCATTTTCTTGCCCTTATTCCATTCTATTTGTGGTCAGCGCAACACGTTATCTACATTAATAAAAAGTAAAATTAAATTAAATATTTAAAAAACCCCCGACACGTAATGTACTAAAAGTTAAATCTACACTAATATTATAAAGAGGAAAACTTTGTTTGTTTGGTTGTAATGAATAGGCTTAAAAACTACTGGACCGTTTTTAAAAATTCTTTCACCATTCGAAAGCTACATTATCCACGAGTAACATAGGATATATTTTATCCCCGTACTCCCACGGGAACGGGAACTATGCGGGTGAAACCGCGGGACGTCCGCTAGTAGAAAATAATTTGTGACTCGTTAGGAGGCGTCGCGGCAGACCTCGCAGAAGATGGCGGGACGAGCTGGACAAAACCAATGACCAGTGGCCAACATTAGCCCTGGATCGTACCAACTGGAAGTCATGGGGAGAGGCCTTTGCCCAGCAGTGGGATGATGCAGGCTAGCAGTAACAGTAACAGTAACTCGTTATGTCCTAGGTACCCGTCATCACTCCATTTTCCTCACCTAATTTCGTTAGGTAGTATTCCTCATTCCCTTTCAATGTAGTAAACATTATTGTACTAGTCAAGCCCTTTCATTTTATATCCTTATTGAAGGAATTGTGACAAAAAATGTAATTCTCCATTTTGTGGTGAAACTGAACAACTTTCGCCGTGGGACCACCATCACAATCGCGAAAAAATAATCAACGGCCCCACACAGAATTCCAATACCTACTCGACCAAATGTATGAGACAGATGATTATTTTTTTACGATTACGATGGTGGTCCCATGGAGAAAGTTGTTCAGATTGATAGTCTGTAGCACACTCTTGAATTTGATCGGGATGCAAAGCAATATCTTGTATAATAAATAAGCACAAACAAGCTAACATAATTCAGATCAATAGAATATCGTTAAAAAACCACAGGTTACAAAAACATCGACACATTTTCCCACCTCCCTATTTTTATTGCTTCGCTCTGAAATTCTCCATTTAGAGCGATTCAACGGGTAATTACTTGTTCAATCCCAATCATGGCAGTTAGAGGTGCACCTTTTGTTGCCGGCCAACGTAATGCTACTAATTAGATAACCAATTAGCCATTTTATATTGTTGGCAACATCACTCATAATCTCTGACAGGCATTGTCCAATATAATAAAGGGTTGCTAATTTTAGGCGGGAATTTTGAAAAGAGAATTTTTGATCAGGTACTGCGGCAACTTGTACCGTTATTGTTGAAGACTTCCAAGCAATTTGGATAAACTTTTCCTGCTATTTCCAACTATTTATAACTAGCGGTTGCCCAGCGTAGTGGCCGCGGCATAAAGGTCGGTTGAATGACGTTTTCTTGAAATAGTCATTCAATCGACCATTATGAATTTGGAGGGTTGTTTTGATGATTATAATTCTGTACCTAACTACATACGTCTTACAGCCGCGAATCATATTTTAATCAACATACAACCGAATACTGGCCTACAAATTGCAAAACACGTAAGAAACGGAGACAATTTTTCTTGTTCGGGGACTAGGCCACCCGCATAAATTATAGCATATAATCATGAAACTTACATTGATTTGTTCCTTATAACCTCTAGATTACAGTGGTTAAATTAGCTAAGCGTTGTCCAAACGGAATAAATGCGAAAAATCTGCAAAAACACTTACGAAAATCAAAATAAACAGAAAAAGTAAATGTCAAAATAATGAAGTTGTCTGTCAATCACTAAAAAAGTGGATTCATAACGTTCCGTGCCACGTTGATTGTTTAAACCATCTATGCGATTTTAGTGTAAACCTTTAAAAATAGCATTAAAAATGCTCACAGTTTAATAATATTTTTTTTATATTCTTTCTGATTCTATAATAATTATAGCAAATATGATTACCAACGGGTAGGTACCGTACTTTTTTTAGTAAACAGAAAAAAAACGCCCCTATTCACGTAAGTATTTGCTGTCAAATGACATTGACCAAAACAGGAATGATTTATGAAAATATCATAACATAGCTTATTTATTATGATTTTAAGATTTCGTTTTCAATTCTACGTAATATTTCGTTTACTACCATAGTAAAATGGTTACTTTTTTTTGGTGTTATTATGAATAATAAATGCAATGACCTGGTGGGCCCAAAAAAAACTATCTCCTTTGAATTTCGCGCTACGCTTGAGCATCCACCTTAAATATAAATCGTTGCATTTATCTTGACATTCATTGTGCTGTTGGTTAAAACGTCGTAGGTACATTTAAAAGGGGACCGTTCCCGTTTTCTCTTCTATGTATGCCTATCCAAAAGAGTAATGGAATTTTTCTTCTTAAAAAAAAAAAAAACAAATATATAGACACAGGTGAATCTTTTCTCAGCGACCAGCGTCATTGCGACGCTTTTTGGTTGAACACTTTTTGACACTGTTGTGTGTCTAGATTTTAGGTTATTGTTTGGAGCGGTGTGGCTGGCTGGTTGACAATAAAATTGACAGTTATAAATACTACGCCAATTGAGTAAAACTACGCCGTTTGAGCAATACTGCGTTGTTATTCCTGACTCGTCGCGCGTGGGCGTAATAAAGGATTATACTGTTGGTTTACGCAGTGTGACATGACAATGTTCAGGAATTTTAACACATTTCTCTTGATTAAAATGAGATTCTCTGACTTGGTTATACATGCCGGTCAAGTAATATCTCCCAGGCATGCTGGTTTCCTTACGATGTTTTCTCTTCAGTAAAGGTTGTAAAAAACCTCTTCACGAAGCCGAAAGGCACTTGTTCTCCCTGTCATTGCGATCAGTTTTTTGCTAGTTACGGAGATATTGGGGTCAAAGTTCCAACTTTTTTTTTTTTTTTTGTATACGCACGTTTTTATTGTAAGATTTTTACTTGTAACACCTCTACGACTATTCAATCATCAGCTAAATGATTTGAATGCGTTACATTGAGTTCTACCACAAAATAAGATTTTTCACCCTAAACTACTAATTTGAGTAACATGACATAATTATTATTGATAGCTATTATGTACAAATTATTATTTGAAATGAATCTAATTATATTTAATTTGATTGATTGGTTTTAGTTTTAATTATGATGAAAACTAAACTGCCAGTTTCTAAATGTGTACTGCATGCTATTAGTATACAAGATATAAAACTTTAATATTTGTATGGCAGAGATGCCGAATATAGTGAAACCCTTAGATATTAAGAACCTATGTAAAGTACCTATATTCTTGTAAAAAAATGTATCATTCATTCATTCATTAAAAAAAAATAAGCAATAATTTTTGCGTAAAGTTACTTAATTTGATGTAGAGAATGCTTGGTTGACGGCTTCGTGATAAGGTTATTTACACCCTGTATATGCATAATTAGGAATCCGAAAAATCAGAGGTGCGTATCTTGGATTCGGATTTGAAACCTGTCTTATATTATTTCTTTTATAATTGATCGGCTTTCAGTCTAGCTCTAACCAAAGGCAATTGAATACCTACTGGTATTCAGAAGTATTTTTCATGGAGCGACTGTCAGTTTGGTTGCCCCCAACTCGTTACTTGGTAGTCGATAACCCCTGGTTTGTCCACTGGTTCAGTTCATCATCATCATTTCAGCTGAAAGACATCCACTGCTGGACATAGGTCTCCCCCAAGTGTCGCCACATTGACCGGTCTCGTGCGACTCGCACACAACGGATTCCTGCAACCTTCACCAGGTCATCTGTCCACCTAATGGGAGGTCTTTCAATGCAACGTCTTCCGGTTCGCGGTCGCGGGATCAGTGACCATTGTAAGAATTAGAAGTATTTTGAAACGGCTCAGTTGCTCCTTCTGAATTACTAGGTATAAGGAAGCTGAAATATTATTATATTATAACGTATATAATGGATTCCTGTCATAGTTTAATGTTCGCCTTTTAGTTGAACGACACCCACGCGGGACTGTCATTGATTAATGAACATTCTTTGATCCGATGAATTGTGATGGAACTTGGAGATAAAGTAGCCAATTTTATACGGTAACTTCAGCTGATGGCTTTTGATTTGACTCGTTTTATTTGTTTTATTTTATTTTATTTACGTGGCAATGCTGCCAGCCTTCTGGGCACTTTTCCTGTTGGCAGCGATGTGGACGAATTTTTCGATGCCCTGTATTGTAAATAATTAGTCTGTGGTTTAAAATAAATATTTTATTTAGGAATTATAGCTACGATACATAAAGGTATTTAATGTTTTGTTCCGAAAAAAACATACGTTAGTTTAGATTTTATTTTCAGAAAATGAAAGTCCCTTGATACCATACACAAAATAATATTAAGTACAATCTAAACATTTACAAAAACAAAAAAAAAAATTAAAACACATACTAATTATTTACAACTACAAGTATCACACAGGGCATCGAAAAATTCCTTCACATCGCTGCCAACAGGAAAAGTACCCAGAAGGCTGGTAGTATTGCCACGTTTTAATGGCAATGCTGATTCTTTGCCCAAAAAATAGGCCCGCCCTCTGGTCAGGTGAAGAGTCGACCAAAAACAAAAACTAATAAATACGCTGGGTCAGTGACAAATTGCACTGAATCGAGGTGTCGTGTAGCATTCCGCGAAATCGCCGATACATGACACCCTTCGGCCAAATTTCCTCTTCCATAAAAGTCTTGAGATGGTGTGTACCCGCACCACAAAAGATTTGAAGTTAATCGTAACGTATACTTCTGTTAATTTTTTTTCGCACTTAGATCGTACAACCGGGATAAAAGTATTCTATGCGTTAATCCAGGCTATAAACTATCTGTGTGCCAAATTTAATCCAAATCCGGTCAGTAGTTTTTGCGTGAAGAAGTAACAGGGATCCAGATATCCTCACAAACTTTCACATGTATAAATATGGAGGAATAGGTTGGGCCTGGATCTCGCCTGATAGAAAGCTATATGGATTTGCTCTGTAGCGTGTCTTGTATATTTTTCACTCTTGCATTGCATTTCAAAAGCACTGATCCATGTTCATCGACGGTCTGGTTATCAAAAAACAGCTGTCACTGACTCACTGTGACTTGTTCCCATACAAAAATGTATTTTAAACAGCTGTTTTTTTAGATAATCAGACTACCATCTTTTTGGTGAACATGGACCTAAGTCTACAAATAAAATTCGTCACCTGTTTACTTTTCCCATCAAAATCAGTTCGATTGTTCGTTAATAGCCTTTCATGAACGTACAGAAATAGCAATCGAACGGCTATATTTACCAATTTTATTGCAATTGACGTAAACTTTGACGTAAGTTGTTAGTGCAAGCGCTTAAATAGTTGCGTGGATTGTGTGGGTTACAAAGTATTTCGCCTAATGAATGTTTACGGAAGAAAGTCTAGCGGAAAGTGTGATTTGGGCGCATGATTCACGAAATTTTATGTAGTACCTATATAGGTACTTTACTTGTTTTCAGTTGTAGGTAGTATCATAGCATTTGCTGAAGAACAATGAGTTTACAGGGTGTAAACCACCTCATCACAAAGCCGTTAACCAAGCATTCTGTACATCAAACTAAGTAACTTTACGCAAAAATTATTGCTGGGAAACAACTTTTTTTTGAGGTTATAAATCATGTTTTGTGGTAGAACTCAATGCAACGCACTTAAAACATTGTGTTGATGGATGGATTGAAAAGAACGGGGGTCGTGGGGGTGTTAAATGTCAAAATCTTCCAAAAAAAAACTTGTAAGTATTTAAAAAAACACTTGTCAAAAAGTTGTAACTTTGACCCCCCATATGGGGGCTCCGTAACTAGAAGGTTCCCAGGTATAGTGTAGAACAAAAAAATGATCGCAATTATGGGGAGAACAAGTGCCTTTCAGCTTCGTGAAGAGGTGTTTTACACCCTTTATACTGCCACCATGTTGCTCGGTTCGGAGGAGCTCGTGGCTAAACAATAACAGCCGCTCGGGTCGATCTTAAGGTTAAACCGAGCTTGCCTAGGTTGGTACGTGGATAAGAGACCTATTGGAGTTTCGGCAGTATTTCAATAAAACGCGTTAGATTTCTAAAAACACGATATTTTATCATACTTACAAATTACAATATAACGTTTGTAAAAACCAAACTCAAACTCTTTATTAACCGACTTCTAAAAAAGGAGGAGGTTCTCAATTCGGATGTTTCTATTTTTTTTTTTTTTTTATGTTTGTTCGCGCATAACTCCGTCGCTTGCCAACCGATTTGAAAAATTCTTTTTTTGTTGGAAAGAGAATCCTTTCCAAATGGTACCATAGTAACAAATCGGGATCTGATGATGGAATCTTGGCGAAATCGAGGGAACTCTTCAAATTTTATAGGATAACGTACAACGATTTTGGTATTTTCTACAACAAGTGAAGCATTTGCGTTTGATAAGAACCATTCTACCATCACATCTGATGATGAAGCCAAGAGTCACGGAACTCAATAATGAGACAATGTATCCTTGTCGTGTTTGGGCTCGTTGTAATTGTAACGGTATGCACTTTCCATGTGTACCAAGCACATGTAAACCACTAAAAAGTGAAAATAAAAACTTTATTGCAAAAAATAAAACCGACTTAAGTCCGATCGACCGAGTCGGTGACTTTTGTTTGATTGATTTATTTTTTTGTCACCGACTTCAGAAGCTAAAGTTATTTTTCACTTTTTGTTTTTTTTTTGAACTCGGTTTTATTTTTTGCAAAAAAGTTTTTTTGCATTCATGTGTACATTCATTTGTTATATATATGTATGTAAGTAAGTTCCAAAATGAAACCCGGTTAGGGCACGGCAACATAATAGATTAAACAAAACAAGTATCCAGTGAGTAGGTATACTGGATTGCGAGTTTGTTAACCAAAGAGAAGACAAGAGAGCTACCAGTGTCAGAAAATGACCTATGATCTATCTTATAAGTTTACATATCCAATAAGACCAACCATTGCATACCGAGTTTTCCCTGTATCTCAGAAAGCACGTTAAGCCGATAGTGCCGATTGTCATGTGTAGATCTTTGACATTATAAAACATATGAAAACGGGTATTTATCGCGAATTTATCTTTAATTTAAGCCCGAAGTTTCGACCGGATTGCACCAGCCGTGGTCGCGGGGAGACTGAAGTGTTGGAGGTACCGCCACAGCAAAGTGAAGGTAACCACTGGATGGAGTTACACAACCCAAAAATCCTTGCCAATGAGAAGCACTACTATAAGAGAATGGTTCGGGAAGCGATTGAGATCAAGAAGTACCCTAATTTCAATCGCGAAGACGGCTTCAAACTCTCTTCAGCTTGGAATCCAGTGATCACTAAGTAAACTTGTCAAGTGAAATCGCCTCAATATACGGACACGGTTAGTGTAGTGTGCTGTCCTAGTGTGAACCGGCCCTAATTAACATTTATGAAGATCAATTAGTGAGGGTAGTTGAATAAACACCTTCACTTTGCTGTGGCG
Source organism: Xestia ashworthii (assembly GCA_950022955.1). Lineage (NCBI taxonomy): Eukaryota > Metazoa > Arthropoda > Insecta > Lepidoptera > Noctuidae > Xestia > Xestia ashworthii. The sequence continues at coordinate 16,825,853 of OX465560.1, read as the reverse complement.
GTACCTCCAACACTTCAGTCTCCCCGCGACCATGGCTGGTGCAATCCGTTCGAAACGTCGGGCTTAAATTAAAGGTAAATTCGCGATAAATAACCGTTTTCATGTTTTATAATGTGTTCTGATCGTGAAAGTTTAAAAATAGATCTTTGACAGTCATAACAGGTAATCAGTGGCCCAGCAGTCTGACTACCAGTCTTACCAAGGGGTATCGTATTACTCGAGATTGACTGCCATCATATAGGTGTGTCCATGATTAAATTTCTTGTGCTTCAGTTTGAAGATAGGTGTCGGTGTGATTTAGGCTCGTGAGACATTGTCAGTTTTATTGCTTGGAAAGCAACGCATCTGCCATGTCTCTGGAATCATAGATGTCCTGAGAAGGGTTTGAGTATTACTTTCTATTAAGGGTGTCAAGTTAGGTAAAAAGGGTTAACCTGATATCCTACAGACAGTTAATCAGAGACTACATTATAAAACATATAGAAACGGGTATTTATCGCGAACTTTACTTTAATTTAAGCCCGACGCGGGTAGGGTTGAAGGTAGTTGAATAAACGCCTTCGCTTTGCTGTCGCGGGACCTCCAATACTTCAGTCTTCCCGCGACTACGGCTGGTGCAATCTGGTTGAAATGTCGGCTAAAATTAAAGGTAAAGTTCGTGATAAATACCCGTTTCCATATGTCCAAACTGTTCCATTAATGGCACCAGCGAAAAATATTGATAGGTCCCGTTAAAGCGGGTTCCCATTCGTCGTATGTGAATCGTGAATGTTTAAAAAAGACAATCAGAGACTAGTTGATCAAGGTTTACAAAATACGAGTGTTGCCAGCTTTCACACAAACTACGTTAAAAGAGAGATTTACGAAGCTTATTGCATTTATCACCTTATCTGTTCTGTTTACTATAGATATTCTAATAATAACCCGGCACAGATACGAGGCTTACGGCTAGATAGCCTGCCATGTTTGAGTGATCGACGCTTTATTCAACTTATAAGGATATTTTCATTACCTATTTATTTTCTCCAATAATGTGGTATGATTTCATTTGATAGATTGATGTATTGTTTCGATATTGAGTGCCGTTTAAATATAGAATACGCAATAGAATGCTGTTTGAAAATATAGAGCACAGTTTGACTTAAAGCTTGACTTAAAGTTTGACTTTAGCTTAACCTTTTTAAAGTTCTATCCGCGGGTATTACGTTCAAAAGATTGCAAGTTAATCATTTATTTAGGCACTGAGAAATCGGAGCGGAGGCAGTTATAAAGGTTGTAAAACACCTCTTAACGAAGCCAAAAGGCACTTGTTCTCCTCGTCATTTCGATCATTTTTTCTACACTATATCTGGGAACCTTCTAGTCACGGAGATATTGGGGGTCAACGTTACCACTTTTTAACTTGTTTTTTTTTTAAATACAAGTTTTTAGTGTAAGATTTTTACTTTAAATACCTCCACGAACCCCGTACTATTCATCCATCAGCACGATGTTTTGAATACGTTAGATTGAGTTATACCACAAAACGTGATTTCACACCCCAAAAAAAAAGTAGTTTCCCGGCAATAATTTTTGCGTAAAGTTACTTAGTTTGGTGTACAGAATGCTTGGTTGACGGTTTCGTGATGAGGTGGTTTACACCCTGTACACCTGAAAATTTATGGCATTACACATGTGTACGTAAAATTACGCTTTTTGTGGTGAGAGGTACAACCTACAGAACGATTCTATGCTTCAATCTTCTTCTTCTTGCTCGTGTTGATGATCTCTATGGTTATAATATCATCATCATCATCATCGGCCTATTAATGTTCCCACTGCTGGGACAGGCCTCCTCTCTATGAGAGGGAATGGGCTATATAATATTTACCACGCGGGCCCAGTGCGGATTGGTAGATGTCACATGTCTTCGAATATATGGTTCTAGGACATGCCGGTTTCCTCACGATGTTTTTAACCGACTTTTAAAAAAGGAGGAGGTTCTCAATTCGGATGTTTCTATTTTTTTTTTTTTTTTTTATATTTGTTCGCGCATAACTTCGTCGCTTGCCAACCGATTTGAAAAAATCTTTTTTTGTTGGAAAGGGTATACTTTCCAATGGTCCCATAGCCACCAAGTCGGGATCTGATGATGGAATCTTGGTGAAATCGAGGGAACTCTTCAAATTTTATAGGATAACGTACAGCGATTTTGGTATTTTCTGCAACAAATGAAGCACTTGCGTTTGATGAGAACCATTCTACCATCAGATCGGATGATGAAGCCAAGAGTCACGGAACTCGCTAATGAGACAATGTATCCTAGTCGTGTATGGGCTTGTTGTAATTGTAACGGTATGCACTTTCCATGTGTACCAAGCACATGTGAACCACTAAAAAGTGAAAAATAAAAACTTTTTTTGCAAAAAATAAAACCAACTTCAAAAAAAAACAAAAAGTTATTTTTAACTTTGTTGTTTTTTTTTGAAGTCGGTTTAGAATTGAGGAATTTAGGCACCTAGATATTATGTAATCCAATCGAAATAAATACACACTTCCTTAAGAATATGTTTGGTTTACGAATTATTTTGGTATTACGTTTGTATGAACGACGCACGCTCCGCCGGCCCCTTAACCCCCAATATCTTCGTAACTAGAAGGTTACCAAGTATGGTCTATAATGCAATGACGGGGAGAACAAGTGCCTTTCGGCTACGTTAAGGGTCTTTTTAACCCCCGACGCAAAAACGACGGGGTGTTAGAAGTTTGACGTGTCTGTGTGTGTGTGTGTCTGTGGCATCGTAGCTCCCGAGAGGATGAACCAATTTTGAATTTGTTTTTTTTTTGAAAGGTGAGTTAGTCGGGAGTGTTCTTAGCTATGTTTGATAAACAATTGTCCAAGATGGCCGCCGCCACAAAATGGCGGATTACATATTTATTCAACAACTCCCTCAACATGGGTATCAAATGAAAGGGATTGACTAGTAGAATACTACTTCAAATCCAAGATGGCTGCCACCATTAAATGATAAATTATATTTTTATGACAACTCCCTCAATATGGGTATCAAATGAAAGGGCTTGGCCAGTAGAATAATGTACAATATGTAAAGACCCTATGTGTCGAGGGTTTTTTAAATTTTAAATTAAATGTAACTTGTTATACCCTTTAAAGGCACTCCTTTGGCTACATTTACGTTTATACATCCGCTCATACCCTCCTCCCGGTTGCGAGTGCCACACTCCTGACCCTTTTGAAAAACCTTTTCAAATATAAGGTCAGAGTAACTCTTTCCAAGGTGTCCACTCCATCCCTTTCATTTGTTAATGGATGGGAAAGATGTTTCTTATAACTTTGCATCCGTACTTGGGCTCAAGGACGTGGGACGATCTTTCATAAATCAACCATTTATTTGAAGACTAGCACTTAACCTGCGACTTTGTCCGCAAAAATTGTGATAGCTCGGCTGAAATGCATGATATTAATATAATTTATAGCCTATGGCACCCACGAATAATTTAGCTTTCTGCTAGTGAAAGATTTTTTAGAATTGGATCTTTAGTTGCGGAGATTACCCCTACATACAAACTTACAAACTTTTACCTCTTGATAATGTTAGTATAGATTCAGGAGCGGAAGATCCCAAGTTAACTTTATGTTAAAACACATCAAAGGAGTTTGTAAGAATAATTAAAAAAAAACCTTTCCTCTAAAAAGTAATTCATCCAAAGAAAAACGCAGAACATCGTTATTTTTGTAGTCGACGCTCGATTAGCTTCGAAGCGAAAGTAAATTATCTCCCTACGTTTCTGCCGTGTTGTATAGTACCTACCGACCTGTGCTTACAAAGAGTAAGCACTTATGGAAGCGTCATTCACACTACGAAAGCTTTTAAGTGCTCCTTGCAGTTTCCGAGTATATTTGACTAAGTTGAACATAAAATACTCAAAAACTCATATAATTTCATATTTTGAGTTGTAGTTTGTGAATTTGCGGCTCATAACCGCATTGTTACAAGAAAATGTGCCTATCAACCTACTAAACAATTTGTTTTCTTTTAAAATTATAATATGTTGACGCACTAACTCCATAACTGGAACAGTAACTTTTATTAACCTTCCGAAGATAAACAACGTTGTAAAGTAGTAAGGCGTCATCTTACTTAGGTCCATGTGCACCAAATAGATGACGGTCTGATTATCTGAAAATAGCTGTTTAAGGGGCCGGCGGAGCATGCGTTTTTCATACAAACGTAATACCAAAATAATTTGTAAATCATACATATTCCTAAGGTAGTGTGTATTTATTCCGATTGGATTACAGAATATCTATGTTCCCAAATATATATTTTGAAAGAACAATGATATAAAGACGAGATATGAGGATTTTAAAATTTCTATAGAAAACTTATTTTTCTCATAACTCTTGTTTAAATCAGTGTCCATACAAAATGTATATTTGGGAACCTAGATATTCTATGATCCAATCGAAATAAATAGACACTACCTTAAGAATATGTTTTATTTACAAATTATTTTGGTATTATGTTTGTATGAACGACGCATGCTCCGCAGGCGTCTTAAAACACATTTTTATATGGGAACATGTCACAGTGACAACTGTTTTTAGATAATCAGACCGTTATCTTTTCGGTGAACATGGACCTTAGTCACTCAAACATGTAGATAGATAGAGTACACTTTTTTGTACAGACAAGTCGTATTTGCCTAGCTTGGTGTAACAGAATGAGTATATTACTAAAACGAAATGTGCTAAACGACCGTAAAAACGTGACAATTTCGGCAGCATAAGAGCCCACACAAAGGGAAGTGCGTTTCACTTCCATTAAAATATCTTATTCGACGGTACAGACAGTCGCTCCGTCTCCCTCTAAAATTCGGTATAGAAGCCACAGGTAGCAGTGACGTCAATGACAGCATACTGAGATAAAACGTACAAGGTACAGTCACACGGATCGTAATGATACGCCGTGTGAGGAAACTCCGAGGGAAAATTTATTTTGTCACCTGTTGATACAGTTATGTGATGGTAAAGTTTACGTTATACAACAGACGTAAAATATATTTCTAGGGGCTTTTGACTTAAGGCGACTACAGGAAGCAGGAGAATATCATATATTTTTCTGGTTTTGTTTATTGCAGTGATTACTTTTAGGCATTATAAAACTCTAAATGCGTTTATATGATATTCTTCAGGATATATGCTAGTATGATAGTGTTTTTAAAACATAATACAATTAATTTTACTCGATAGAAAAAAATCACGAACTTATCTCTAAAAATTTCTTGTAACGAGTAAAAACCATACTAAAATACATGCGATTGTACAGATTTTTTGGCAAATACAACTTACAAGCAAATATTAGCATCATAATGTAGTGTTTTATGTCGAATGTGTCGTTATTTTGTCGAACTTTAGTCGATCCGAGTGTGGCAACCGAATTTTCGAAAATCTGTGAATGCAGATTTGTTTCTTTTTAAAAATAAAGGAATGGTTCTTTTGATTAAAATTTTCTATCTTCAGTATTGCGATTTCTTTCCTCCCTCCATTGCAAAATTCCACCCTGGAATAACCATTAATCACAACGCTTTTTAGTGTGGGATTTCAAGCAATTATTATTATACTGAAGTACTGTGTGTCACATAGACGCCCGCATCATGTATTTTATTTAAAGGAAACATCTTCTCTATGACGTCAAGCTGTCAGTTTGCACGTGCAGTGTTGCGGACACTGGACATATTGCAATATATATCTACCAGTTGGGACATATTGCAATATGTTATCTACCAGTAACATCCCGCCAGGTGACGAGATTTATAGAGCTAATATCGTGCCCATACATTTATAGTGGATGTTAGAATGTATAGCTTTAGATGGAATTGGTTATCTGTCATAGCATCTCATCACATTTATCATCATCTGAACAGCCTTTTCCCAACTACGTTGGGGTCGGCTTCCAGTCTAACCAGATGCAGCTGAAAACCAATATTTTACATGGAGCGACTGTCTATCTGACCTCCACAACCCAGTATTAACTGGGTAATACGATACCATTTGGTAAGACTGGTGTCAGACTTTTTGGGCCATTGACTGTACATGTAACGACTGTCAAAGATCTACAAATGACAGTCGGGACCAACAGCTTAACGTGCTTTCTGAGGCACGGAGGAAAGTCGGTATGTAAGGGTAGTCACCCATCCACAGACCAACTTAGGCAAGCACGGCTTAACCTAAAAATCGACGATATTATTTAGCCTCAAGGTCCTGAACATATCACATTTATTTATAATTTTATACTTTCATAGGTATCGATTTGGTTTGCTTTTGCCTTTATATGTGCCAGCTTTGTGTGTGTATGTGGGTTTTGCCCTACAGTGTGACATAGCCTGATGTTATTATAAACCTTTATGTAATCAGGAGCAATTCCATTGGAGATAGACCGGTGGGGGCAGATCGGAATAAACCTTTACTTTTCCTGAGAACAACTTCATTATCTCGACCGTTCACTAAGAAACCGTTCATTTCTTAGTTAATTTTTTTGCAAGCGAAAACTAACAGTATTACTATCTCTCAACCAGGGCCCTATTTCATAAACATGACAAGTTGACAATTTGTCAGTTTTTGACAAAATTGTCGAATTGTAGCTACAAATTCTGTTTCATAAACGTGACAAATATGTCCGGTTGCGACAGGTAAATAGTTGACAACATTGTCAGTGTCAGTTGCGTTTCATAAAGGTCTACAATTGTCAGTTTTAAAATGTCAGTATTTAAGAAGATTGTCAAGACTTTTTTGTCATGGTAATCGACATAACTGTCGTAAATTGCGACAAATATGTCACAGCATACATTTTTGTTAAAATGATATAGCAGTATCAGGGTAGCAATAACAATGTTTGTCTAACATTATAATTTTGACTAGCATTCTAGGATTTGTTTGGTATTAGTACTTGCAACAAGTAAAATGAACACAAAAATAATTATTTTGGGCCTTATACACGACAACCGAGAAATATTGTATCCTAAATGCTCGACGTTGCTACTATTGTATGTCGATGTTAGCACCATTTCACTGGTAATAAGTAAAGTGAGAAGTAGGTAGCCGCTGACATTGGGTGAAGTCGCCTGTCAGAAATCTTCGACAAGTCTACAAATTTATCAACTTGTAATTACAATTTTGTGTTTCATAGAACGAATATGTCAAGTTTTTCGCGACAAATTGTCACCTGTCGCCTGTCAAGGGAAAATTTTTATGAAACAGAAATATGTCAAAATGTCGCGACAATTTGACAAAATTGTAATTTTTCCACCATGACTTATTTGTCATAGGTAATGTTTATGAAACGAAAAATGGTCTAAATGTCGCATTGTCACCTGTCACCTGTCGCCAGTCATTGTCACGTATATGAAATAGAGCCCTCTGATAATTTAGCCAGAATTTCCACGTGGGTAGTAAAACAGACTCTAAATTAAGACAAACGTCAGAAGAAAACGTCATGTTTGTACACAAAGGTTTCCCCATCCTGTTATCGTAGGCGTCAGAAGATAAATAAATATAATAATTATGACAGTGGGATCGTCAGACACCCACTCAAGTCAGCCTACTATTGATAATAATGTCATAGGGACCAGCCAAGCGTAGTCTTCAAATTATGACGATGATAAACATATTAGAAGATCTATTCTTCTATCTATTTAGCATCCAGAAGTGAAGATGTTTAAAATAGGACAACCAGGTACACAAAGTCCCTGCCGGGGCTGCGGGACTGTTCGAAAGAGATACCGCGGCCCCGGAACATAAAGGGCGAGGAAGGAACATAGATGGGTTTTAGTCGGTAAAAGTCCCTCCCGCTCCACCCAGAGTGGGAGAAATCATCTAATGATTTCCCATCCGTAGAGGAAATGTTTGATGCTTTGATTGATTTACTTTTTAGTTTTTTGTTACCGACTTCTAAAGCTAAAATTATTTTTCACTTTTTAGTGGTTCACTTGTGCTTACCCCTTCACAGCGTAGCGGCGTGATGTTATGTTATGAACTGGTGTAAACAATAGGTAGACATGAGATTTCAGCAATCCCAGTCCATTTGCTATCATTTAGTGAGGAGTTCCGTTGCCTATCTCCGAAGTTCTTCATCAGATCTTCACCAAATTGAAATGGGACCACTTTAAGAAAGTACTCTTCCAAAAACTACCCAAATCACATCAAGTGTGCCTATAAAATTTGAAGAGTTCTCTCAATTTCTCCAGGATCCCATCATCAGATCCCGACTTGATGATTATGGGACCACTTGGGAAGTATACCCTTTCAAACAAAAAAAACAATAATTTAAATCGCTCCACCCATCTTCGAGTAACCCGCTTACTCGAAGATGGCTGGAGCGATTTAAATTATTGTTTTAACATACATAAAAAAAAAGATTCCGATGAATTGAGACCCTCCTCCTTTTACAAATCGGTTAAAAACAAAGTCTCCCGCCGCGTCTGTCTGTCCCTATGTATGCTTAGATCTTTAAAACTACGCAAAGAATTTTGGTGCGGGTTTTTTTTTAATAGATAGAGTGATTCAAGAGGAAGGTTTTTGTATATAATGTTATGCGAGCGAAGCCGCGGGCATCGGCTAGTTATGAAATGAATGTAGGTCTTATCTCTCAAAGGTAACAATAATTTCTGCTCGAGAATATTGCTTTTGAATTTTACTAAATTTATATATACTTGGCTGTATTTAAATGTCACACTGAAGCCCGCATGAATAAGTGATTTTCATTTAAAAGCACATACGTTGTTTGAATTCCTCTTGATATGCTAATTTCACAAAAAGAACATTGTTGTTATCAAAAACTCTGCATATGAAATTAAAGCAATGTTTGCATCTGAATTTAAAACCTTTGAATAATTAAAAGCATACTGCTCTCAAAACGATGAAGGAACACATCGCGAGGAAACCAGCATGTCCTAGAACCAGAAAAATTCGAAGACATGTGAGATCTACCAATACGCACTGGGCCAGCGTGGTGGATTATAGCCCATTCGCTCTCATAGAGAGAAAGCCTGTGTCCCAGCAGTGGGAACATTAATAGGCTGATGATGATGATGATGATGATAAAGCGTGAAATACCTTAGATTGTTTTTATATATTGAAATTTAGAAACAAACACAGTTTTTTACAGTTTTTACGCCTTGTGACTGGGACTGTAGCTACATTTCATTGTTTTTGTTTCGACAGTTCAAAAGTGTCTGTTAGTGTTGTGTGTGTTACTGGCCTTCTTGAAATAAATGTTTTAATTTTGATTTTGGAATTGCGCTTACCGATAGACCATGTCACCGAACTCTGTTCTACTCGTCAAAAGCAACGATTTAATGAATACAGATTACAATATCGATCAGCGTATTATTAAAACTGGGGGCGGGTTGAAAGGGAATTATTCATAGCTACGCTTTGACAGCAAAGGGTTAATCTGTTAATATGTATGGATAACAGGTTTATTTGATTCTTTTTGTATTTTAGTCACACATGAACTACACTGATAAAAAGTAAAAACATAGTTCACTAGCCAATGCCCGCGGATTCGCCCGCGTACAAATTATATGCCAAAACCCTTCCTCTTGAATCACTCTATTCTACCCGTATTAAAAAAACCCGCATCAAAATCCGTTGCGTAGTTTTAAAGATCTAAAAAAGTCCCCCGCCGCGTCTGTCTGTACATAAATGTATGTGTCGCAGCCAAATCGCAGAATACGCCGTATTACATATTGCCGGATTGTAAAGCGTCGCCGTTATGTAATGCGGCGTCGTCACGTTCAGCCGTATAACAATTCGGCTGAAATAAAGTACGCCGCATTGAATGAGTACTTAGCGTTCGTCAAAGCGGCGTAAACGTGCCGCCCAAATACAAACGGGCGCATCATCGATACGCCGCTTTGAAAGCGAGCGAGGCGAGCTCGGTACTTAGGGCACCCGACATTAGGTTACGAGTATGTTAGATTACTTTAAACCCTGCAGACAGAAGTAGGGGGCTACGTCTACTACGCCTTATTTTCGGAATTTTCAGTATTTTATTCGGTCGTTTTACAATACGGCTAAACGTTGGACGCCGCTTTGTCGAACGTAACGCCACTGCAATCGGGCTGAACGTGACGACGCCGCATTACATAACAGCGACGTTTTACAATCTGGCGCGCCATTATGTATTACGGCGTGTTATACGAATTAGCTACGACATATGCATATGGACAGACAGGGCGGGGGACTTTGTTTTATAATAAAATCGCATAATATGCAGTGAAAATGTTATAAAGCATATTTGCTTAATCACCATATGTCTTCAACCATACAACGTCACCGTTGTACTGTTGAACTCCCACGGACAAGAACAAAGCGCTTTGCTCCCACATTTAGTTGGAGCAAAGCGCAAAGCAAAACACAAGCCTTTTGTCAAAAAAAATCGCTCCATGTAAAATACTGGTATTCAGCTGCATCCGGTTAGACTGGAAGCCGACCCCAACATAGTTGGGAAAAGGCTAGGCAGATGATGATTCTGTCTCCGCCATTTTCAGAACATTGTCAGAAAGCGAATAAACCAATGCAATAATTTCTACTAGTTTTGTCTATACGTAACACAGTAACATTGCAAAAAGTAGTGATCCATAAACCAATGCAATAATTTCTACTAGTTTTGTCTATACGTAACACAGTAACATTGCAAAAAGTAGTGATCCATCATGACTCTGTAACGTCTTTCTGTCACAAGTCACAGTTCTAGTGGATTCCTATTTAACTTTGACCTGTTCACATCGCCGTCTGTTTGTCCTTTCAAAAACATTTAAAATCGTTTTTGTTGTACCAAACCTCTACTGCAACTCCATAACGATAAAACTAGTTCCAAACTACAAAGCGCAGTTCATCAGAATGCCATATCACGTACCATGTAGAATGAATGTTTGATACCGCTTGCATACCTCGTAGCAAAGCCTCGTAGCATCACATTCCTCGTAGCAGCGTAGCTCGTAGCACGTAGTTGACTACCGCAAATGTTCCGCGTAGCTGCGTAGCGGTGTGGAACAAATGGCTTTCCTTTGAACATAAATTAATGTGTAGATGAGTGTAATAGTGCTTCACTACATTAGAACTTTACTGTGTTTTCTGCACAATAAAATCTTCAGGCTTTTATGCCAATTAATTTGGGGTTCGTCAGCATGTGTTCTTAATTTCAAGAAAAATTAATATAAGTTGTATTTAGTTGCAAAGCTAGTCTTTCCAAGGGGTATCGTGTTACCCATAGGCTAAGTTATAACGGGTCGGCCTTCAAGGGTAAGCAGCGCTTACCTATTTTGGTCCGTGGATGGGTGACCATCCATTAAATACCGAGTTTCTTCCGTGAACATTCGCATTCTCAATTCCTGGCCACGACAATGATTTGTTACATTTCTTTGTCTGAAATTATGTTTCCATTTTAATAAATACTAGAAAAATGGCGACGATAATATTATGTTCTCGAGGTTCTGTCGATCGTTTCAAGTGACAGATTCGATTTATTGTGACCCCAAAACTATTATCCGTAAATCGAGGTGAAAATAATTTATTGGACAAACATAGAGCTTGTTTTCTGAGAATATATTTTGATAACACTTCATTGATTTAACTAGAAATTGTAACATTTCTGTCGTGTAACATTCCGGATTCGATTTTGAGCGTATATTACAGTACTGAGTCCCAGATTTGACGGGCATACATATTGTGACATTTCAGATTCGATTTCGAGCATTTAGTTGATTCCACAATGTCAGACGACGCGGTCGTTGTGCTAAGCGTGGCATTATTAATTTTACACATTTTATCATCAAGCTGGCACTGTGCACTGTTCTGCTCGGTTCTCTTTCCTCACCAATGTAATGCTCGAATCTGTAATATTACAGATTGCGCGTTGTACTGCTCGGTTTTCTTCACTCACTGATGTAATATTTGATTTTTTCCATCACGAATTTCTCAGTAGCAACCATTGAGTCTGGATTATGCCCGGCTGATGGTAACAAACTCACTCCTTATTACTTACATGGAATTTAAAACTCAATTGACGAAATGTGGATGTACTACATGAGGGTTTATAGGCGTGATGTGATGTAATGTTCAAAGCAACGCGTCAAAAAAAAAACAATACAAAAAAAAACGAATTCCTAGACACCCACGACCCGGTCAAGTGCCCTTTGACACTGCAGGTGCCCTTCACCCCAAAAGTATCATCGAAGACCCACAAATGATCATTAAAGACCCTTCGCAAGGTGAAGAGCCGTTTGCGCCATAGTTGCTCGATTCGAGAGCACTGGATGCTTCTAAAATAAGTCTCCAACCAGAGGTAAGCACTGTGCTTTAATTACGAATACAAGGAAAATAAAAATAAAAACACGAATCAACTCGAAAAGAAATGAAGATCAGATTGCCACCATTGATCAGAGACCTACTTTCCAAGTATGAGTAATGAAAAGTACATTTATTTGGCACATGAACATAATATAAAACAAAAATATACTCGTACTAAAAAACACTTAAATCTGACTCTCTACTGTTAGTTCTTTTTTATTTTTTGTAATTTTAATAATTTGACATCTTTTATTCGGTATCAATACCGTTTCTCTTTTTCATTTTAATTAAATACTATTTGCGACCCATACGACGGTACAATATGGAGGACTATATTTTATGAGAAGAAAACATTTAGATATCAAATTACCTATATTTGCAAAGAAATAAATGATTTGATTTAAATAAAAAAATGTAAGACTACAGTCAGAAATGTGCCAAACAACATAACTAGTGCCCGACACTAGGTTTCAACTGGACCTGGAACTAAGGTAAATCTGACCACACCTTTCTGACTCATGTTGCAGAGATATCAGCATCAGAGTGGACAGCTTTTGATCCTCCATAAAAAGAGGAATGGATGTGCACTGTATGGTGTCGGACGTAAGGAATAGTACCATCCCATATCTTCCCGTGGGTGTCGTAAGAGGCGACTAAGGGAGCGACCAGAGAGTGGGCAGCAGCGTTCTCTGTGCTTTCGTAAAACCGTACTGCGATCGGCAACCCGCCTGCCAAGCGTGGCGATTATTGCAAAATCCCCCTTTTGGGGGAGGCCTATGTTCAGCAATGGACGTCTTACGGCTCAAATGATGATGATGATGAAAAAAGAGGGGAACCTTCGATTAGCCGGGAGTTCTATCTAGTGGGCCACTACCCGGTTGTTCGGTATCTGTATAAATATTTCGTCTAGAGGATAACTTTGATTGCGCGGTGCACGGCGGGACCTCAATACATCATAGATGGCCCATCCACGGTTCGGCTTCGTCCAGCGCGATTTAACCTTGAAAATCGGCCCATGTGGTTGTTAATATTTGCTCACAAGCTCCTACTGAATTTGAGAAATAATACTGAAATAAATAACACAATTTGAGCTCACCCTTACGCCGTAAACAACTCCATATTACTCCACGATCCATCAAAATTGACCTATTCGTGTTGTACACATAAAATACGACATAGCTATACAGCGAAATTATTTAGCAACGGATGACCGGGTCGATATGGCGGGCCGAGGTCAACTAGGGTCCGTAAAGGGTTAATTCAAAAGGCCCCTACATAACTTCGAAATGCTACAGACAATCAATTTGACTGTATAATCAAATTATATAGTTGTTCGAGAGAAATTCTGCTTTTGATTTTTCATGGGACAATACAGTGCAGATTGTATTCATTCAGTATTGACGGCCTTGTTCCAATCTTTCAGTACTAGTTGAATTGTGGAGGTCAGATAGACAGCCGCTCCCTGGAAAGGACTGGTATTAATCTAGGTTTAATCTAAGGACTGGTATTAATCGGTTAAACTGGAAGCCAACCCCAACATAGTTGTGAAGAGGTGCGGCAGATGATGATAGCAGCCTTGTTTCAACCGCTGCTAAGCATGGCCTACAGCGCCATGCTTTGTCGGTCTTCCTTTTGTTTTACATTTTTTGTATAGCAAGCAACGACCTATTGTCGGGCCTACGCTGTCCCTCTCCATACTTTAGTACTAATACTGTAACGTAATAATATTGTAATACCAAATGATTTGAAAAGAGTAACCATGGAGTTTCTTGCCGGTTCTTCTCCATGGAATCGACCAACGTGAACCGTTTCGACGTTTTATAAGTGCCTATCTAGACCTATGTGAAATAAAATGTTTTGATTTTGATTTTGACCAGGTGCGGATTTGATACGTTAGGCCTACGAAAAATTGCCGCACCTCATGTCCTGTAAATCATGAAAAACTAAATAAACTATAGAAATTAATTAAAATAAAAAAAAAACGATGGGCAGTAAATTATTTAATTATCTCAATCAGTATTTCAGATACTGATTCATAACATTTCTACTAGTGAGTTTTTGAGTTTTTACAAGTAGGCGCGTGGGCAACTACTAAAAAAAAACGACAAAATTTTGCCGCCCTAGGCCCGGGCCCACTGGGCCTATGGGGAAATCCGACTCTGATCAAGTATCGGGTAAGACCTGCTGGTCTTACCCGCGAGGTTTTGTTTATAAATCACCAATTTATCTGCCTGATTGATCTGCCAACGACCAACACTCTCTTCTTCAACCGTCTCACGGCAACCATTTAAATGGGTTGCAAATGAATAGTTACTGCATGTGTTAGCGGTCGTTTTATTGAACTTTCTTTTTTATACGATGGTCCTACTTTTTCATTTGTGAATTCCGAGTCCCCGCTATATGTGTTCCAACACAGCACGTGTAAGTGAGATCGCCCTACATGCCAGGAGGCTTTATTTATGTGTGAGTATATTTTTATGTTTATTTTTTATTTTGGTATATTGGAGAGTGCTAGCGTCAATGTGACAGTAATTTAATTTAGTGGATTCTTTGTGTAAGTTTACTTTATATACAATATGTTACCGGCCAAAGCCGATTTCAGGACAAACTAGTTTGACCTAGGCTAAAATAGTTTGAATCCATACCGAATTGGGGCACCCCGACATTTACGTATTTTTTTAATAAACCATTTAGAAGTAGGAGCCCCGCGAAGCGGGTCTCCGTCGACTGGGACTCCCTCGACTCGGATGCAGCAAGAGCGAGAGATTCAAACTAGTTTAGCTTAGGCTAAACTAGTTCGTCCTGAAATCGTCTTTGGCCGGTAATATAGACGTATGCCACATTTGTATACACAAACTACTTCCAGACAAACTAATGACCTGTGATCCACATTGGCCCTAGATCGAAGAATTTGGAAGTCTTGGGGAAAGTCCTTTGCTCTAACAGTAACTATTATACGAATAAAATTATAGGTTCTTCTTTACAGACAAATGTGTTGTTGGGAATTTTGTTTTCCATTTCTTCTTCCCAGCTTAAATACTAGGAAATGGCGAAGAGCAGCCGTTTTGGGGGACAGTCTCTTGTAAGGTTTAAAGTTAATAAAGTTCTAATTACACCAGCATAAATTGCGAATGTTGATCTTGATTCGAATGTTGATTTTGATCGAATGTTATTGAGCTTCTTTTGGGTTAGCTTGTTCGATCGTCGACCCCATCTCTGTCCTCAGGACTAGAATGAGCCTCCTCTTGCTATGGCGGATCCAGACCCATTCACCATGTATCGTCCTCCTTAATCAAAATTCTCAAAAACATTAAACTCATGTATTTTAGTAGCATCTAATTTTGTTAGATCACTGTTTTGTATCACGTTTGTTTTAATCGATCTTTGTTTCCGCATTTAGAATCATTATTTATGCCTACCTAAATGTTTAGTGTCGGCTGAAAATATTACGAGGGAACGATTTATTTTTAGCGTAGTCCCCAGACGATTTCGTTCGTTTTCGTTCGAAAACGACGAAACGAGGTAGTAAAGTTATGGGATAAATATAAATAAATAAATAGATAAAATCTTCTACAATAAAGTCGTTTCAATACACTTCCTCGAAAACAGGTTCTTATCTCACTACGATTAGGTTCAACGTGCAACGTATTTCACACGCGTGCGTTTTTTGTCAATTTTCCAATGTGGCAAATTTTGTGGCAATGACTATTAATCAGAGGTGTATGTTTTTTTTTTCGGCAAAAAAATATGCAGTTTTACGGCGTAAACATTGTTTGAATATTCAAATTGTGTAAATAGAATATCATAGATGAACAGGATTATTTTAAAACTAATATTTACTTTTATAAACCAATTAACATTTATTTGTGTTCTCATTGAACCAATTTTGACTAAGTAGGTATAAGTTATCTGTGGCAATTTTCATTCCCGCACACGTGGTGAAAAAATGTCAAAAAACGAAAGTGTATGAAATACACTGCATTTTGAACCTAATCGTAGTGCGAAAAGAACCAGTTTTCGAGGAAGTGTGTTGAAAAAAATAAACACTAACTAAACTAAATAATTCTTATTTTTTTATTTCTTCAAAAGTGTATTGAAAAACGTTGTTTGATACACGTGGACATTTGTTATTGCAGTTCTTGGCTCAAAAATACCCTCGCCTTCGGCTCGTGTGTTAACTTCCGCCTTGAATACCTACTATTGTAGAGAACACAAGTGTAGAAAGTTTATCCACAGATCTTTAGGTTAAGTCGTGCTTGCCCAGGTACTGGTCTGTGGATCTGTGACCACCTATTACATACCAAGTTGAATCTGTGCCCACCTATTACATACCAAGTTGAATCTGTGCCTCGGAAAGCACATTTAGCTGTAGGTTTTGGTCATTTGTAAATCTTTGACAGTCGTTATGAGTAGTCAGAAGCCCGAAAGTTTGACAAGCCTTACCAAATAGTATCGTATTATCCGGTTGAGGAATTCAGATAGGCAGTCACTCTGTAAAATACTGGTAAACAGCTACGTTCTGTTAGACTGGAAGTTTACCCAACATAGTTTGGGAAAGGCGAGTGATTTTCCAATTTTGAAATTCACTCTTTTTTAATTTTCGGCCTGATCTTTGCGCAAATTTGCTCCAGTATAATTATGTATGTATAATCTTTCCTGTAGTAAGTAGTGTTGTGTTAGTAAAGTCGTAGAACATCAAAGTAAGTATAATTCCACCTGAACGGCGCCGCTAGTGTTTACAACGATGTTAATTGTACAAGGCGACCCGATTGGCGTAGTGGTAGTGACGCTGCCTTACGTTCTTAGGGTCCTGGGTTCGAATCCCGGTAGGAGCAAATGTTTGTGTGATGAGCACGGACATTTGTTTCCGAGTCATGGATGTTTATATGTATAATAAGTATGTATTTACAAACAAAAAAGTATATATGTAGTATATCAACTATCTAGTGTCCACGACACAAGCTTTGCTTAGTGTGGCACTAGGTGGCGCTGTGTGTTTATGTCCAGCGATATTTATTTATTTTATTTATTTATTTAATTACTTGAACATTGTTCTTAGACGACTCGACGCCATCTTGTAAACGGCTTATGAACAATGATAGCTTTTAGTTGTGGGCTTGTGAGAACTTATTTAGTTTGGTTAGTGGGAAATCTTAGAAACCGGTGTGACATACTTTTTGACAGTCGAATGTTTAAAAGTTAATTTTTATTTACATCTTAAGCAAAATGATGTTATGTTTTGATGAAATGAATCTTATTATCATTACCATTTTAACTAAAAGACGTCCACTACTTGACATAGGCCTCCCCCAAGTGTTACCACATTGACCGGTCCCGTGCGGACTCGCATCAAGCGGATGTCGAATTGGGAGGTCTTCCAACCTCTTCCGATTCGCGGTCGCCACTCCAAAACTTTTCGGCCCCATTGGTCATCCGTTCTGTGAGCAACGTGCCCTGCCTGCTGCCACTTAAGTTTGACAATTCTTCGGGCTACGTCGGTAACGAACTCTTGTGGAGGTCCTCATTTCTTCGATTTTGATCACACAAGGAAACCCGAGCATAGCCCTCTCCATTGCCTTTAAGAATTCTGATAAGGCCCTTGTGAGCGACCACGTTTCGGTCCCTTATGTAATCACTGGCAACACACACTGGTCATAGACTTTCGTCTGGAAACACTGCGGTAAGTTGGACGAGAAGATACCGCGCAACTTTCCGACCGCAGCCCAGCCGTGCCAGATTTGCCCTTAACATTTCATCATAATACATATAACATTGGACAAAAATAATAACAGAATGTAATAGGACACTCACGTACGCCAGTTATGTTAAAGTTCCACGTAATGAGGATGGAGGGGGTAATCATTTTAAAATAGCTTTGTGAATAAACCCCGCACTCAAAGCGTAACATAATTTTCTATAATAATGCTAAATAGCAGGAACTCGTAAAATAAAGCTTGAAAAGTCTGCCTGTATAGAGCGCAAACGATGTTGTTTTATTAATATTTGTTACGCGTTGTATTTTTATTGCTTATCTATTTTTTTGTCATTTTGACCCTGCGACAAATAAATATTTCTTTCTTCTTTTATTATTTTCAAAATGAATAAGCATTTGATTCTGCGTGTGTTACACAATTTCCCCAAAGTTACTGTTACTTTTACTGCTAGCCTGCATCACCCCAATGCCGGGCAAAGGTCTCTCCCAAGGTCTTTCCAGTTGTTTTGATCTAGGGCTAATGTGGGCTACTGATCGTTGGTTTTGTCCAGCATGTCCCGCCATCGCAGTAGCCCAAAGATTTATGCTTGTCAGAAGAAAGTAAATTACCTAAGGAATTGGCTTTCTCTAAGATGGACTTTATTTTAGGATAAATAATATCGAAACATATAAATTTAATTTTAAAAGTAAAAGTCGCCTCTTTCTTTTGCTCAATCAATTCAGTTCAGCATATATTTGCGAAGACGTCATCCAAGTTTTAGTTCAAAAACGCGCTTTTTAGTTCAGAAATGCAAAAGCTTCCACGTGGTCGTTTGAATACATTCTAGAACTAACACCTCTATGAAAAGATTTACTGTAAAGGTTTTATTCGAAAAACTACGTAGATATCTTTCCATGAAGGTAAACAACTCAATGTAATCTGTTTTTATGTTGCAAACAAGTACTAAGTTACATTCTTGTTTGACACTTTGAGAGCTCCGAACAATGCTTTTATTATGTATCAAAGTGTTCTTTGTAAGTTTGTTCTAGATAACAGAGTCAAAGTTTCATGGATCATCGTTTAAAGAATTACCTTCTCCAGTATTCTGGAACCCTGATACCTGTTTAAATTCTGTTGGCAATCTAATATTGATATGCAAATATGATTGGTTGTTACTAATCGCTTTTTTGTTTTAGAACTGAGGCAAAGTTACAGTTTTAAGAATGACCTTCTATAGTTTTCTGTTATCCTAGTACCTGTTTAAATTCTGTTGGGAATCTAATATTGATTTGCAAATATGATTGGTGTTACTTACATCGCTATTTTCGTAGATGTAGACCAAACATAACTGTTGAATTGTGATTGGCAGCCGATTTACTAATTTGGCACTTGATCACTTTGATCACGTAGGCATTCAGATGGTGTGATGGCGGTGTGATTCAAAAATCATCACTATCATCGCCTTTTTAGGACGCATTCTTGGCTAAATACCTCAGCTGAATGTATTAGACAAACGATGTAAATATGGATAAAACGACGTGTCGGTCAAGGCTGTCTCAAACACGGTCTTTGAAACTGTTTTAAACATTTACCGAAGATTTTTTATATTCGATGTATAATTTCATTAATATGTATATACATAATTTCAGAATGATGTACTGAATGGAAGACGTTTGTGTCACGATTACACTATGTATAGAATACTCAGCCTGCTATGTTCTCACTGCTGGGACACCCCACGAGCTTCATTGTCTCGGCGCTTTTCTGGTGGTCGCCACTGTTGATTCTGGCTTTCAGGAGTTACAGTGGTTTCGGAATAATGTGGCGGGCTTGCTGGGACTCCGGCCTTTCTGTGAGAAATTGGCTAAAATCCACCACGCGGGCCCAGTACTGGTTGGTAGATGTCAGATGTGTTAGAATTTTTGGTTCTAGGACATGCCGGTTTCCGTACGATGTTTCCTTTTACCGTTTTGAGAGCAGTGTTGACCAAATAAATTACACAAAGTAATATGCTCCTGCCTGAGTTCGAATCCACGCGGTTTAGTGCCAATCGTAAGTTGTAACAGGCATAATCACCTGCACTGCAAATGATAACGGTAGAATCCTCGCCTTCATAATACTAAACTAAGAAATGATCAGCAGTCATGTAATGTACATACTACAGTTTTTATGTTTCTTCTGGAAGCGTCCGAAAACACATAAAGTTGGTTTTCACGCGTCGGCAATAATCAATAATTTTATCAGTAGATAAGTTCGCTTGGAGATACGGGCGAAATTCATGCGTCCGTGTTACTACCCACTAAATAAATGATGTACCTAGTTCTGTACTTAATGAGGTTGGTTTGTGTTTAGAACTTCTTCGTCTGCTGAAAAAACTAGATGTAAACGGACCTAAATTGGTTTTTTACTTGAGTATACAGGGTGTAAACTGAATCATCAAGAAGTTGACGGCTTCGTGATGAGTCTGTTTATACCCTCAAGCATTTTGTACATCAAACTAAGTAAATCTACTCAAAAATTATTGCTGGGAAATTAACTTTTTTGGGTTGAAAAAACACGTTTTACGGTAGGATTCTATGTAACGCACTCAAGTCATAGTGCTGATGGATGTTTTGAACAGTACGCAGGTCATGGAGTAAAGTTATAACACCAAAAACTTAGAATATCTCCGTAACTGGAAGGTTCCCGGTATTGTATAAACGCACAAGAGTTAAGGGTAACTTTCTGCTTACACATTTTCTAACACAATCCAAAATATTTTGCAGGAAATTCCATGCATAACTCCGGTAGGTTTAAAACTCGTCTGTTGATTGTCGTCGAACTAAATAAAATAGAATATGATATGAGTGAGTTACACTAGTATTTACATGGTTTTATATCTTACTGTGTATCACATTTTTTCAACATCTGTTCAGCCAGTTTATACGTGGTTTTTGATAAAAAAAACGTTTTATGAGGTTGAAAAAATCATGCCTAAATTGATTGAAAGAAATTTTTTTATTTGTCGCATGACGTGCGTACTGAATGAAAACAAAATAGCATTAAACAACGCATAACAAATACTTATAAAACAACGGAGCAGAAAAAAACACCTCAAATAACCTTACATTGTTGTGGTCAGAATTCCTTCAAACTAGAACTTACATAATATCAAAATTCTACAGAAATTCCTTATTTTGATTAGGGTGAAAACTTTTAAAGTAGGTACCTACTCCTTACATAAGAACTTTTGGCATTTAAAATGTAAATCGGTACGAACACGTCTTGGAATTGCGAACAATTATATCATACTTTTACTAGTTAGGTACCAAAAATTTTTAACGTTCTTGAAAACAGCAAGTAAATGTTTCAGTTATTAGAAATTCTGAATCGTGAAATATATATTCATAACAGCTGTTCCAAAAATTCCATAGACACGACAGCTATTTTTAGGAGGGACAATTCCAGAAAAAAATTCGTATGCAACTAAAACTTTTAATTCCCATAATTTATGAGTTTGGGGTACAGATACACTTGCAACTATTTTGTTCATTGACACCCACTCGTTGACAGATGGGAAGGGATGGACCGTTATAACGAAGAAAGATGTACAACGAAGAAAAATGTGGCCATCACACCTGTCTGAACATTATCCTTATTCTCTTGCCCTTATACCAATTTATTTGGGATCAGCGCCGTGTGTCTTCTTCTTCTATACTTATACCAATTTATTTGGGATCAGCGCCGTATGTCTTCTTCTTCTATACTTATACCAATTTATTTGGAATCAGCGCTGTATGTCTTCTTCTTCTATACTTATACCAATTTAATTGGGATCAGCGCCGTATGTCTTCTTCTTCTATACTTATACTAATTTATTTGGAATCAGCGCCGTATGTCTTCTTCTTCTATACTTATACCAATTTATTTGGGATCAGCGCCGTATGTCTTCTTCTATACTTCTATATTACTCGCCATCTTTTTAGGATTCCGTAGCCAAATGGCAAAAACGGAACCCTTTTAGATTCGTCATGTCTGTCTGTCTGTCGGTCTGTCTGTCTGTCCGTCCGTATGTCACAGCCACTTTTTTCCGAAACTATAAGAACTATGCTGTTGAAACTTGGTAAGTAGATGTATTCTGTGAACCGCATTAGATTGTCACACAAAAATAAAAAAAAAAAACAATAAATTTTGGGGGTTCCCCATACTTAGAACTGAAAGAAAGAAAGAAAAAATGTTTATTTGACGTCAGTACATAAAGCACACACACAATAAAATTAAAAAAGTTACAAGAAAAAAGAGAAAATACATAGTATGTACTGTGTGCCTCACAATAATGAGGTTTCTAACATCATTTTTTTCTAAACTGAATAGTTTGCGCGAGAGACACTTCCAAAGTGGTAAAATGTGTCCCCCCCCCCCCTGTAACTTCTAAAATAAGAGAATGATAAAACTAAAAAAAATATATGATGTACATTACCATGTAAACTTCCACCGAAAATTGGTTTGAACGAGATCTAGTAAGTAGTTTTTTTTTTAATACGTCAAAATTCGTAAACAGCAATTTACCTTTCAATCAATCTGCTACGGAACCCTTCATGGGCGAGTCCGACTCGCACTTGGCCCCTCTTTTAATATTCATTTATTGATTTAGATAGGTTGACATTATAAGGGGTACGTATCCCAAAAGTTCATAATACCTATGATTGAAATACCGACGTCCAAAACATCGAAATTCAAAATACCGAAAGTTTTAAATACCGATAGTCGTTATATCGAAACACAAAATACCGATGTTCAAATGCCCGAAAGGACGAAATCCCTAATGGACGAAATACCGAATGGACGAAATCCCGAATGGACAAAATATCGATGGATGAAATACCGATGGATGAAATCCCGAATCGACGAAATCCCGAATGAACGAAATACCGATGGATGAAATCCCGCGCGACGAAATCCCGAATGGACGAAATCTCTTATTTAATAGCCGTATTATATGCCCCTAAAAAGCGTAGTCGACGGAGCCCCGCTTCGCGGGGCCCCTATTTCCGAGTGCAGGGTTTAAGTATATCTTTAAAAATATTCGTTCCTTTTGCCCGCCAAATATAATCTTGTTAGTTTATATATCCTTATGCCAGTCTATTATAACGTATGCCATTGCTGCGTGGGGAGGTGCCTCCAAGTCAGTCCTTATTAATTTAGAAAGAGCGCAACGTGCAGTTCTCAAGGTTATGAGTCACAAAAGATTTAGATACCCCACTTTTTCGTTATACTCCGAATTATCAGTCCTTACAGTGAGGCAACTTTTTATCAAAAACATAATACAAACACAACATAAAAATACACCTGATTATACCAACAAAAGAAGGAAAGATATTGTTTACTCTGTGCCTCACTGTAAAACTTCATTCGCAAAAAGATTTTTACACTACTTGGGACCGTCTATATATAATAAAATATCAAAGCATATTCAAATTCGCCATCTTAGCAAACATGCATGTAAAACTGAAATGTTTAAACATCTAAACTCATTGAATTATGACAATACGGAACAATTGATAAAATTCACTGCGTAACTATTGCACCAGATATCATTCCACGACACACACACCTCTGTACATATACATACACATATACATATATATACTTACATAAATACATACCCACACACACATCACATCATACATACACTTTCATAAATTTTTGAATATAATTGAGACCTATTTAAATTTGGTTTTTATTTTTATTTTTAAATTAATTTAAATTTATTTTAATTGAAACTGTACTTTAATTTTAATTGCACTTTGCGGTCAATTTTAATTTTGATTTGAATTAAATTTTGACTCTAATTTTGATTATGAATTTGATTTTAATTTTATGTTAGAAATAGATTTTGATTTTAATTTTAGTCTTGGTTTTAATTTTAATATTATGTTTAATTTTAATTATAATTCCATTTTATTGTAATTTTATTTTTTAACTATTTTAATTAATTATTACTTTTGTTTTATTTTTTACTTCAATTTAACTACATATTAATCAAAAACATGTATCAATCACAAAAAGTAACTATTAGCTTTGTAAACAAACAAAGCATCTAAAAACCTTGCATATACTATGTAAACTTTTAGAACTACCAACAAATTTAAAAAATAACTGATCAATTATTTAATGTATACCCTTCTATTTAAACTAGTAACTTTTAATGTTTTGTTCCTTGTTTTGTTACTATACCGAATTAACTTAAGTGCCACTAGTCTAATGTAATAACTAACCTATTACCGCGACCGAGGAAAACTGTTCCACCGTAATACAGTTTATACTAGTACGGGGAACAGGGTGAATCAGTTCTGTGTAAACTAACATCCTAATAGAGTTAGCTAGTGAAACTGTTAATAGAAGAATTTAAATGTTTGTGTAAGGAAAAAAAAAAAGGGAACCTAACTAACCTAACGGGGGGGTGCCCCAAGTCCCGATTATGGGGGCAGAGATACTTCCGTATGTTCAGTTGACAATAATTCGAGAGTTTACAATATCGCTAGAGAGTAACACGTTATATCGTAATATAACGTGTTTGACAATTTTACGGTGACATAATAGGCACAAATTTTGTGACAGAAATGAATCGCTGCAGAACCGACTCCACGTAGTCTTTTCTGCCCTACCCCTAGAGTGTAATTTAAGCCCGCGTAGGCGCGGAGGCGCGAGGCGCTAGGCAACTTTTAAGTGTTTTTACGTTAGGTTTACAAAAAATCGTTTTTCTCGGAAACGGTGACAATTTCGGGATTTTGAACTTCGGGATTTTAAATTTCGGGCAAATGAACTTTCGGGATTTCGAACTTCGGGATTTTAAACTGTCGGGCAAATGAACTTTCGGGTATTTGAACTACGGGATTTTAAACTTCGGGATTTTAAACTTAGGGTTTATAAACTTCGGAATTTTAAACTTTCGGGCAAATGTACTTTCGGGATTTTAAACTTTCGGTCAAACAACCATTCGGCGTTTCAATTTTCGGGATTTCGTCCATCGGTATTTTAAATTTCGGTCTTTTAAAATTCGGGATTATGATACGTACCCATTATATGATTGTTATTTTTAGGTACTTAACATATATTTTCTTTATTTATTTATAATATTCAAATTATCTGTTACCTGTGTCCTGTTGTGCGGCGTCACGCTGAAGAGTCAGTTATACAATCTGCCTTTACTGTCTGTATTGGGCCACCAAGATACAGGCTGTGCCTAGTTTGGCGCTCACGGTTTCTTCTAGTTTTGAACTCCTTTATGTATGCTCATTGTTTTTGTTTTGTTGTTTGTATAATTTGTAACTTGTGTGCGTCAATAAATTGATTTATTTATTTATCTCATTATACACCTCCTTTCTTGCCATAACTTCCTTCACACAGTCCATCCATCGTGTCTTTGGTCTTCCTCTACTCTTATAGTTGTCCATATTCGTACTCAAAACTTTTCTCACGACGTTTTCCTCATTCCTCCGCATCACATTCCCATACCACGAGAACCGATTACCCAAACAATCTGAACCAACTTTCAATTAAGTTTTTTCTATGCTTGTATGTCTTGCATCAATCAAATAAGATGTTAATCGGGAACGACCATCCTGTTTAATGAATTATTTCATTAAACAAGAGAGTCACTTTCCTAGACAGCCTATTACCGAGACCATTACAGTAATTGATTTATCTACTAAGTACTATCACTAGTTAGTTATCTTGTTACTTACCGCCTACTGGAACATTGAAAAACAAAATACTTACGTTAATACATCGTTAATAAGTTACGTAAGTTACTCACATACGTACATTATGCTTGTGTTACACATGAAGGAGGCGCGCGTGGCGGGCCTCTCAATATATAGAAGGTGCTACCGGGGCGATAGTTGTTCGGAGAGCAGAAATAAAAAGTCTAAAACGTACTGTAAACTATTTACATGAAAATGTATGTACAATTTATGAACTAAACAAAAATATTTTTATCTTAGTAATTAACAAGAAATATTATATACAGAGTATATAATCACTACGTTTAATATTATAGTTCAACATGAAAAAATATTAGTAGAGAAGTGACAGATAGTCAAGTCAAAAATAAGAAGAGTGTCGCAGCACCGGCCAGTGACAAACGAACGCCGCCTCCTTGGTCGCGGCCTCACGGCGTTCATAGTGATGAGTAGTGTTAGGCACTACACACACATAAGATAAAATCATGTCTGTTATCCCCAAAGAGTGGAGCAGAGATGAACCTAACCATGTTTCGCTAGCTATGGTAAATCCCACATAATAGACGGTCATTATAGATGATTCCTGACTAAAAAAAATATTCTGTTTAGTCCGTCAGTTAGATTATCGAAAAATGTTGGATTCTTGTGTTTTGTTTTATCAAAATTGAGGAAATTAAAATTTAATTCTGTGTAATTATACCTATGACCCAATGTTGATTGAGATAAATAAAATAATAATAATAAAAAAAAATAAAACGCGTCAAAGATCATGAGTGGGGGCTTGTGACGTCACTGTCCGGTAAAAAATTACTCAAATGTGACGTCACACGAGTTTTCGACGCACTGTCTTAATCTTTTGTTTACGTGAAAAAAGAAAAACAAAATGTGTCCAATATTTGAAAATCTGTCTGACAGACTGATTAGATTTGTCATCTACCCTATTCTGTAATAGATAAAAAAAATACTAGCACAAATCCAGACTCGTGGCTCCAATAGGGAAAATGCATGAATTTTTTTCTTCACTTAAATCAATTAATTACACTATTATCAACCCAAGAGAAGTATTAAAAGTTAATTTCAACTACCGCTTGTCGCTTAAAAATAATACTAAACTCCTGCAATTTTCTATGACAGTTCAAACGTCCGTGATTGTCGCGACCATACTTTGACGTCATTTACCAAAATCTACCTTGTTTACATTTATTTTTTTGGCCATAATAAAGTAATTTTACTAATTGTATGTGCTTTATTCAACCAAAAATTGCGATAACGATATTATAATAAAATCGTAGTGCAACTTTACCTACATTTCAAATAAAAGTTATTTTTTGACTTATGAATTTTGATGTCACTACCGCCATTATCGAGGACGACGTGTTTTGAGAGTGCGTTCCGTTTCACCAAAAACATGCTACATAAAACAATAAATTGTAAAATAAGTGATGTTTTAGAAACTTAAACAAGTGTACGATAATGTTTGTATGCTCCAATACAAGGCATTTTTAATAAATAAAAAGACTTTTGTATTTCTTGCATATTCCCTATTGCAATAAAACTTTGCCCATTCTGGTAATCGAACGTCATGCTCAGTAGTCGCGCATATGCATTAGACCAGTAAGACAGTTTTTAGGTACTTATAATAGAATTACCCGTTAGCCTTATAATATTTATTCGAGTTTTTCTTACATCGGTGTCGCTTTTATCGATTCTTATTCTTTATAGCACACAAAAATAATTAAGAAAATATACACAAAATTAGAATATATATAGCTTGCTTAACTAAAATCATGGTGACAGAAAATGTTCCTTTATTATTTTCTTGAACACTTCTAACGAAGGGCTATCCCGCACGGAGGGTGGAAGCGAATTCCAAAGGCCCACAGCACGAACAGTAAAAGAACCATCATACCGACTTGAGGAAAGATGTTGAGCAACAGGGTTTACCTCTAGGAACAAGAAATTCGATTCGTTTTATTGAACTGACGTGCTGTTGTCTTTTACAACTGTCATTTAATGTCTTAAAGGTTTTTGAGTGACTCTTGATATTCAGCCATCAAACTGTATGCATTAAATTGTAATATTTCTTCGCAATTTCTGTTTTAATCAAGCAATCCTGCACTGATCCTTCATACCTAATTAAGAATCATCAATAATGCTTATCAATCAGTCCATTTCTAGGCGTTTTCACTAAGAAAAAGCCGGTCCCAGCTCACTGCTGGTCTTTAATTCTTTAAGCAAGGTGTTATGGCTCTTATTGTGGAGTTACCCAAATACTGGTTTGTGGAGTTGACACAAACAGTTTCTCCCTGTAATATATTTGTGCATTTAGTCTGAAAGCCTACGAATAAAAGCTGAAACTCTTTCAAATCGAGGATCGAGAACAAATTTGGACCCAGAATATTGAAGAATTACATAAGATCCTATTGAAAAGTATAATTAATTGAAACTCGACCCTTTCGTCCGTCTACAAACATGGCTTAGTGATTAACCAATATAAGGCGCGCTACACATTTGTTCGATTCCACACATTTTGGTAGCATTTTGTTGAAGCTCTTCTTCTTTTTCTTCCTGCCCTTGTCCCATTATATTTGGGGTCATTGCAAAACGTTTGGCCTTCCACTCCCTCTCCTTCTATCAAAATTCTTGACCATCACTCTTTAAGTCACCTTTTATTTACTGGGACAAGCCCGCCACTCTATTCCCAAAACACAGTAACTCCTGAAAGCCAGAATCAACAGTGACGTCCACCAGAAAAGCGCCGAGACAATGAAGCTTGACGAAGACCCAGATATTGAATTTAACTATCTTAGATCCCGCATAAATAGCGCAGAAAAGTATAGCGGAGAAGTAGGACAAACCGTAATTTTCACTTCCCTCCATATCAGCAGGAGACAGAACGAAACAAGGCCAATAGGCACAAAGGGACGTTTATAACTGGGATAGGCCCAGTTGCCTAGCACCACGGATAGATATTAACATTTAATGGGTCCTACGTTGTGAGCTGTTTTAATTGATTCCTGTAATAGGTACATATGACAAAAACGCTTGTTTTAGTCACATGCGTTTAATCCCTCCTCATGACACGAAGCCAACCAGTGGCAATTATTCGGTTTTCATTCAGCTCGAGCTAATAGGCAAGCTTCATCAGTATCTTATATCGGTGAACGACGTTCGGAGCTTTTTCACGAATGTGAAAAGCTCTTAAAGCCGCATGCGGTGTGTAGCCGCAAGCGGTGATCATGAGGCCATCGGTTCAATTACCAGGTCGGACAAAACGTTATTTGTTTTTTCCCTTTGGAACTTCTTATGACTAAAGCCCGGTTCGGCATTTGTGCCCGGTTGGTGACTACAGGCTAGTCCCCTACTATGGCACCTAAGTACCTATCTATCTATCTATCATGGGGTTTAGGTTTCCGCATTTAGTCCTTGAGGTGGACCATTGTGCGTGAGCCATGGTGGCCGGTTACTCCAACCAGCCCACCTCCCTCCAGAAGCAGATCAATCTTCCCGGTCTTCTCAGGGCATCCGCAAGTGATCTTGGCGTTCCCAGGGTCTCCTCGCGAATCTTGGTAACGCCTGTACACTCAAGGACCACATGCGCCACCGTCTCTTCCGCCTCCATGCACGCTCTGCACAGGGGACTGTCAGTGATTCCTAGGGTGTGGAAGTGTTTGTTCAGTGAGCAGTGTCCAGTGATGGTCCCCGCCACCAGACGCAGGCTATCTCTGTCCAGGCGCAGAAGGCGCCTGGTCTGCTTTGTATCCAGGGATGGCATAGCTTCCTTGGATTGCCTATATCCTGGTGTCGAGGTCCACCATTTTTCCGCTTGTATTCGGGTGTGATCCTTTAACCAGCTTCTTAGCTGCTTGAAGGGAATGGGCACAATGGGTTCGGGTCCGTAGGGTTTTGTTTTGAAGTACCTATACCTCTGCCTAATCTTTCGACAACAAGACTTAATGTTATGTAAACCTACATAAATATTCCATTAAGCTGCCCAGCAGTACCGTAAACATCGACCCGACAAGTGTGTAGAACTCCTAAGTTACCTTCACATACAACATTGTACCTATTTTGGTTTCTAAGAATCCGATGTAACAACATATTGGATAATGTCCATTACGTAATGAATAGCTATTTCATATTATTATAATAATAACATTACGAATATTAGTATCCGGTCCTGTGTAGGTAGAAAAAGTTTCCGATCTTGTTATTATTACAAGAAAGACGAAAAGGAGTATGAATAAGATATGCTGTAGGCACATAAGTAAGTAAACTAGTTAGTCATGTGCTGTAGGTACTGTAGAGATTTTAACCTTTGTGATTTTAAAGGGATTAACTCTGGCACGTTATAAATAAATAAAAAATAGTAAGGTTGAAATTAGAATAAGAAATGTTAGAGAGACAATTTAGGCGTGTGTCAAAAGTGCATGATGTAGTCATGTAATTCTTTTTAATATTTTTTCAGATTTAAATGTTTAAACGCCCTTTAACCCATACAAAATTTAAAAATTCAACAGCACACAATTTAAAAAAAAATCTTTATTTTTTTTTTAAATAAAAACGATTTTTTATAAATAATGAAGGGGTAAGCACATGTGAACCACTGAAAAGTGACTGATCGACACTTCGCGTGACCAGAGGGCTGGCTCTTTCTTTGGACAAAGAATTAGCATTGCCATTCAACGTGGCAATGCTGCCAGTCTTCTGGGCACGTTTCCCTATGACAGCGATGCGGAGGAGTACTTTGACGCCTAAGTGTCCTTTTGACATTGTTGTATATAATACAAGTTTTACGTTTAGTTTTATTTTTGTAATTATATATAGTTAAAGATGTAGTAGGTATGTAAATATTGTACATACTTATTAATAATTAATAAAGTAGCGAAAAATTAAAAAAAAAAACACTTTTCAGTTGTTCACATGTGCTTACCCCTTCACAGCGTACGGACGTGATGTTATGTTGTGAATTGGTGTAAACAATAGACAGACATGAGATTTCAGCAATCCCATTCCATTTGCTGTCATTTATTGGGGAGTTCCGTTGCCTATCTACGAAGTTCATCATCAGAATTTCACTAAATTTAAATGAAATCACTCCAAGAAAGTACCTACTCATTCTAAAACTACCCAAATCGCTTCAAGTGTGCCTATGAAATTTGTAGAGTTCTCTCTATTTCTCCAGGATCCCATCATCAGATCCTGACTTGGTGATTATGGGACCACGCTTTCAAACAAAAAATAAAAAAAAAACAATATCGGTCCAGCCATATTCGAGTAATCGGGGAACATACATAAAAAAAGGTTCGGACGAATTGAGAACCTCCTCCTTTTTGAAGTCGGTTAAACAAAATATCACCTTTAAAATTATTCCCATGAGCGCTCTACGTACTCCATACTCCAACCGCGTACCTATTTTCGTATTTACTTACTGTTATACCAACCGTACATCCCTTGGGAGCCATGGCAACGATCAAGGTAGACTGTCAGGAGAATTGGTGTAGTTCCTGTTTACTCACAAGGCGGACCCTCAGCCCCCCTTGGGGGTCATGAAGGCTAATATGAAAGCAGGTACTGCAAACATAATTCTGGGAAATTGTTAGGTTTTGTGTCGTAATGGGGTTGTGAAAGTGCTTTATAAGATGAAATGTGACCATGATTTGTGGTCTTCGTGTTTCGTCTTAGACAAATGTATAAAGACTCTTTTAAGCTTTCACGGTTACGCAGTTTGTGGGTGCATAAAATGTACAAAATGTTTGGTCCTAATTAAATGATTTATTTATAAAAAAAAGAAAAATTAAATTGAAATTGTCAGTTACCTACTTATTGTCCAGTACGTGGAATTCAATTTGAGAAAAGTAGCAGCCGATGTCATAATAAAGACTCCACAAAACCTGGTGATACTGTGAGTGCGTTTTGTCGTGACTTAGTGTTGAGTTCCAATAGTGCGCGTAGCAAAAGACAAAGAAAGAGGGTAGACATATTGGTCTGCTTCTAACAATTTATCCGCGCGTATGGCGCTTGCAACAGCGTCGAAATATCGGGAGCTTAAAAACAATGAACAATCACGGAATAGTACGTAAGTGACAATATTAGTTTAAATGTATAAAGGTATGAAGATCAGGATGTTATAGTTCTAAAAAGAACTTTAGTTCTTCAAAGAAAAGTCTACATAAAAGGAATGACGACAGTATCAAAAAATTGCTAATCTATTTAGTCTGAGAGTATTGGAAAGTTATGGATATGTATTTTTTTATTTTGTAAATCAATTTGAATATTGACAAAGATAAAACGCATCAAAACTCGGCAGTGGGGACTCGTGACGTCAGAACGCACCAATAATTATACCAAGGCGTGACGTATTGAGAACTTTAAAAACGTCGTATCTTCTTCAATTTTGTTTTACGTAACAAAAGAAAAAATACGGGTCAAATTTTTTTTGATAAACTAATTGACAGACTATTTAGTTTTTTCTTTTCGTCTGCCTATTCTTGTAAAGTTTTTCTAGTATGCTGTTAATTCACGCAGAACTTTAATTTCGCCAGTTTGAAATTTGATTTTGGTTCTTCATTTGTGGAATAGATACTGTAGTATTTTTGTACTGTTTGATAGATACTGTAGAATAGATACTGTAGTATTTTTGTACTGTAGGGCGCTGGAATTGTGTAGAATCTTTTTAAAATAAAATAAAAAAGTGTAAAACGAAAAGGATAGTTGTAGAGTAATGTTTTGAAAGTTCAATGCGTGATCAAATCAAATAATTTTTTCGCTTAATACTAATAACAAGTAGTAATCTATCTACCCAAGATAGATTGTATAAAGCAAAAGTGACTAGTGCCTAATATCAAATTCTTTTGACCAATAAAATATATATCAAAAGCCACCCACGGAAAGCCAATAAGCCTAAATTGACAAGTAAATCATGCTCGCACCTAATATAAAAGTTTGGCACTTGGCGACAGCGCGAGAGTCGGGAAACGAAAACGACGAGAATGATGTCAATTTGAAAAAATCAAATGATTCTTATAAATTACGGACCGAAGTAAACTTGACAGGACTACTTTGTCTTTTGCAAGAAAATAAAAACAAAAGAAGAATAAAGAAATTTCTTTGAAAATATGAGTATGGAATGTAGATATGATTATAAGTGTAGACAAAGACCAAAGAAGCGATGGAACGTGTGAAGGATGGCTAGAAAGGCGGTGAGATGACGAATTATAGAGAAATATAGAAGAAGTATGTTCATTTATAAGTCAAGGATTCCTCACGATGTTTTCCTTCACCGATGTCTGTGATGTCCAAGATAAACTTAGAAAGTACATAGACATACACGGTGTGAGGGTCGTAGCACACGTATCAATTCGGAAAGGGATCGTCACAGCCTCGCCTTTTCCCTTAGCGTCCACGTAACGTAAGCGGATCAGAAGCACCGGCACGTAGACTCGGCTACGGCTATGCGACGCCGCGCTTACGGCTCGCCGACCGCAGGCGGCACTAGTTCAATCATTTTGAATCAACGATAGACGTAAGCTAGGGTACGGAGAGCCGTAAGCTAGGGTACGGAGAACCGTAAGCGCGGGAACTGCAAGTCGACCACGCACCGCACCGCGGTTCGCGAGCTTGTCCCGAGGCGAGGCGATTACGTTACGATTCTGATTAGAGTGCGTTTCAGTAGGGAGTTTCGTACAAATAATACTGAACGGCTAGAGTTGATACGGTGACGATACCTTTTCGAGTTGATACGTGTGCTACGACCTTAAACCACCTCATCACAAAACCGTCAACCAAGCATTCTGTACATCAAACTTAGTAACTTTACGCAAAAATTATTGCTGGG
Source organism: Xestia ashworthii (assembly GCA_950022955.1). Taxonomy (NCBI): domain Eukaryota; kingdom Metazoa; phylum Arthropoda; class Insecta; order Lepidoptera; family Noctuidae; genus Xestia; species Xestia ashworthii. Next base: position 16,792,244 of record OX465560.1, on the reverse strand, counting down.
AAACGTTTTTTTTTTGTGGTGAATAATCATGTTTCGTGATAGAACTCAGTGTAACACACTTAAAACATTGTCTTGATGAATGGATTGAATAGTACGGAGGTCGTTGAGGTGTTCAAAGTAAAATCTTACAACAAAAACTTGTATTTAAAAAAAACTTGTCAACTCTCGGCCATCACTACACACCAACCAACCAGAATACTGATTCCGAATCATCTGTGGAACTTACAAGATGATCAACTTAATTTTACGCTGGAAAAACACAAAATTTTTACCAATTACATTGATTCAATATTAATTTAAGCCAAAATTAGTCTCATAACAGACTTGTGATAAAAGGGTGCAAATAAGTCGGTTTTTAAATTACCCCCGGCTAAAGAACCAGGGTTGGCCGTAGGCGTTATTAGAGGAAAGTGGAATACATTAATGGACCTCACCCCGCCTTAGACTAGGTGACTAATACTGGCTTTTATCGAAGGGACTATAGAGTCTATGTTTACTAATGTTGTAGGATGATTTCTTTTGTTGGGTTTTTAAAGTGAACACTTCTTTAGGCGCGTTGAACAAAAATCATGAAACTCGCGGGAAAGTCACCTAACGCTTCGTAGCTGATCCGCTACGGCGTAGCATCACTTAGTAGAACTCGTAGCCGATCTGCTACGACGTGCGGAGGCACAACCCGTTAGATAGATAACTTAGTTTTCACTTCTATCGGCGGTCCCCAAAGATTGTCCCGTATTTTTTTTTTATGATTTCTTTGGGTGGTTTATAAATATCATGCTATCATGGCTGAAATTTCTTCGGGTTTAGTAGAGCTGTCTAGTGAGATTATTGTATTGTATTGTACAACGGGCTGGTGTCCGCAACTCCACGTCAAAGCGCGTATTGTGCGTATTTTGCGTAGTGAGATTATATCGTACACCCTCATTTCACAAGTTATGTGTATGTCCCATGTAATATGGGTAGAGCCTATTGCCATCAAGCTCACAAATCCAGACTGATAAATTCCTGATGGAAGAACCCAATAAGACTTTGACGACTTTGACTGACCTGGAAATCGAAGCCGGGGCCTCATTCAGCAGTCGTGCTTGCGGCCAATAGACCAGCGACGTTATTACTGATGGACAGCGACAAGTTTGTCACATCTTGGAATCAAATCCTGGACTTCATGCTCAAGGAGGGGCCCGCAAGGGCCGAAGCCTGCCGGGGCTGCGGGACTGTTCGAAAGAGATACCGCGGCCCCGGAACGTAAAGGGCGAGGAAAGAACATGGATGGGTTTTAGTCAGTAAAATTCTGACACTCCCTCCCGCTCCGCCCAGAGTGGGAGAAGTCATTTGATGATTTCCCATCCGAAAAAAAGAAAAAAAGAATAAAAAAAGGACTTCATGCTCATTAGATATACATACAGGTGTGTTTAAGTTATTAAAAAGATTCACTTTATAAAATCCTATAGTGTATTATATTATATATTAGTCTTATTCTAAATACAGCCGTTTCCCAATTGTTGTGGTCGGCTTCCAGTCTAACCAGATGCAGCTGATTACCAGTATTTTACATGGAGTGGCTGCCTATCTGACCTCCACAACCCAGTTAGTAGTTTGTCTTATTCTAAATAAATATCTATACTAACATTATATAGAAGAAATATTTGTATTTTTGTATGTAACGAATAAACTTAAAAACTACTGGACCGATTTAAAAAAATATTTCAGCAATAGATAGCTACATTATCAGCAAGTAACATAGGCTATATTTTATCCCCGTACTTCCAGGAGAACGGGAACTACGAGGGTGAAACCGCGTAACCTCCACTAGTTTTTTTTTTAAATTCAAGGTGCCATCAACCTATACTGGAAACGACAATTTGATAATTCCAATTTAATTATTTCTAATTTTATCAATTCTAATTTAATTTAATCTATGTTATTTATTATAATTTAAGTAATTGTTAGCTGCATATTTTTCCAAACTATGTATTTATTGTTTTAATTAATGATTTAATTGTACATTTGTCTCCGCATAATGTAGTGCATGCTGTGCTTTTCTATAAGTGATGAGGCGCTTAGACTTAAGTTTGTAATGTATAAATTACTTACATTGTAACAGTGTACTCATTGTTGAGAAAGTTTGTAATGTATAAATTATATTGTAACAGTGTACTCATTATTGAGAAGCCATATAATAAATAAATAAATAATAAAAGTCCTAAGAAAAAGTCTCCGAACTCGACACTTGGTTGTCAGGATGTACAGTCAACAGAAGACAGAAAATATGTGAAAACTTTCTTATCTTTACATTTTGCCTTTCTAACTAACTATATCTTGTGCTGAAAGTGATAGGAAATTCCACAGGATCATTTTAATTAAATATGGGTCGTTCCCACAAGTTCTACGGTAGAACTAAAAGAAATATTTTTTCCCACTAGTTCTACGATTTAAGGTGTTACAAAATCGTAGAACTAGTGGGACCAAACATTTCCAATTCTCTACTGACGATTACAAGCAGGAAATTTTTCAATGTTGAATTTTCCTTGTTATTGTTAAAACTAAACGCAATTTGACAACGGTTTCATAAAATGTAAAAAAAAATATTATTAAATGTTGTGCGTTTAGCACTTTCGCACACATACTTCAGACAGAAGAATGAACCGAAACTCAGCTTACGAGAAAACGTTTGTGAAAATTGCTAACGTAATTTTCCCCTTGACTGTATTAACGTCATAAAAAGTTTACACCCTAATGGCTTTGATGGGATACAAGTAGGGGGTAGAGAGAGGGGTGGAGGGGGGTGAGTTTGACGTAAGAGGAAGACACGAGGTTGAATGAGATCGTTCAAAAATGTAGCTCCTCCTTGTTGCTGTTATAGTTTACTTAAGTTTATCGTTCTGTTAGAACTCTTTCGGGTAGGATAAGCTCAGCTGCATAAGCAGTAAGGAAAATAAGGCAGTTAACGGATGTAGCCACAGCTAGGTTAGTATACTATGCTTATTTCTACAGTATTATGTCTTACGGCATCCTGCTGTGGTGATCAGCAGCGTCAGCAGCAGACGTTGACTCGGGTCCAGCTCTGGGTCTTCTTTCTTAGTCGTTTGCTACTCGCACTTCTGGAACTCGATACAAAGTCACGGCAAAACACAATCACAGTATCACTAAGTTATATGGAGTCTTTGTTAAGTACGACGCCGGCTGTTACTTTAGTGGATACTTAAAACTGGATTACACGTACTTGACAATTTGAAACGCTCTTCTCGATTGAAATGTTTGTGTTTTGCTATTTCAATTGCTTCTCTTGACAGCCACGACGTATGTAATGTTGACAAAATATGTAGCTTGTGAAACTCGAACTCGGAAGATATCCCGTACGTTACAATGTAAGTTCAACTAAAAACATCACAAAAGCTGAACATTTTTGATCTCTCAGCTTCTGATTTTGGCTTATGAAAACTTCTTCAAGTCATGCTGTATCTACACATGTTTCAACATGACTGAACAAGTGACATTTTAAACTTCTAATACTTCCACTCGAACACAGTCAAAACTTCACCATTTCAAGCGAATTCAGAAATATAACTTTAAATGAAAGTACTAGGAATAAAGAAGCTCGAGAAGTTCTTTCTAAACAGAGTTTGTGCAGTTCAGAAATAAAATGAATTGAGTGCGTTGTAACCGCTAGAGTTGTTAAAAAGAATGAGAGAAAATGTTGAAGAGTTTTGAACTTTAAAAGGGTTTCAGAGTAATGGAAGTGGAAACAATACTTGGCTTTGTTATTCTTGGTCTTTGAATTAGCTCTAATTAAGTTGGTTGAAGGAAAAAACACAATAATTATAATAAAAACATTTCTGAGTCATTTTGGAAAAAGGCCATTTCGGGAAATGGACATTCTGGGGGGGAATATTTCGAGACAGAGACATTTTGAGCCTGAACCAAGCCGCCGAGATTATTAAATTAGACTTTTACCAACAACATAATATTGATTTTATAATCTAAAATAAAGCATTTATTAATATTAGAAACTAAAATAACTCGGATTCGAAGTGAGTATCCAAATCTATTCTCAGAAAACAAGGTCCATGTTTGTCCAATAAATTCCTTTCACCTCGATTTACGTATAATAGTTTTGGGGTCACAATAAATCGAATCTGTCACTTGAAACGATCGACATAACCTCGAGAACATTCTCGCCGCCATTTTTCCAGTATTTATTCAAATGGAAACATAATTTCAAACAAAGAAATGTAACAAATCATTGTCGTGGCCAGAAATTGAGAACCGGGTTCGTGTAAGTGTGGGTTTTTATACTCGTATTTCAGGATCTATCTATAAGGTAAATTGAATACCTGAAGGGTCATTCGTATCCCACATCTTCAATTACTATATAGAATGCCAATACTGCCAATCTTCTGGACACGTTTCCGGATGACAGCGATGCAGAATAGTTCTTTGACGCCAAGTGGCCTATTGACGTCGTTGTGTATATGTAGGTATACTTACTTTCAGTTTTATGTTTGTAATTATATTTAGTTCTAGTTGTAGTATGTATATAATGTACATAATAAAAAAAAAACTACTCTATAGAATAGATGAATTTAAAACAAAGTCTTCAAGCGATTGACAGAAACAGTTCGTTGCTGTAAAAACGTTGAACTTGCGTAGAGATTTGTGGTGCAAGCGAGCCTAGACGGTATTTCCTTTCCTTAAATCGGATGAGTAGTTCTTTAGTTAAATCGTAACAAATAAACAAACAAAAAATCAAATCTTTCCTCTTTATAATATTAGTGTAGAAGTGTAGATAATGTATAACAAAAGCAAACAATACGTTTACAAATAACTCCTAAGAAAAATAAACATCAGAAAAAACACACCGGGAAACATGAAGTACACAATGAAAGCATTTCTTCTACAAACTTGACTATACAAACAAAATTAATTTCATAGCTTTCGAGGAAGGAAAGTAATGCCTTCTTTAAACAGAAAGAGAAATGTCTAATTGAGCAAATGTTAGCATTCCTTGTTGAGATTTCAGCGAGTCACGTCACATTTTTAGGGTTCCGTAGCTCAGTCGGCAAAAAAGGAACGTTTTTCTCAGGAAAACGAACGTTTTTGTGTATATTGACATTGCATAATTATTTATTTTCAGTGTATGTCTTGGCATGACGTAATATATTGACATTTCAATTTTATATATATTATTTAGTTGAATTTTTTCTTGACATTTATTGCTATTGTTATTTTTATCAATTAATTTTTAGTATGGGATTCTTTATTCTATTATTAAGACTTGGCTGTCTTGATTTCTAAATTTAATTAAATTGTTTTGTTTTTTTTTTACATACATTTGTACGCTCTCTGGCATAACATGGCGCACTCTTTATTGCCTTGATACACCAATATTATTGTACCTATGTTAAACAAATGAATAAATGACTTATGAAAGCGCTGAAAGCTGTAATTTATATAAAATACTTATATCTCATCATATTATATCTGCAAGCCTTTAGAGCAGTGAATAAAAAAACATGCGAGATAGTTTTTGGGGACTGGCGATAGAAGTGAAAACTAAGTAATATATCTACAAGTGACAGACGGGACTAACGGCTTAATGTGCTTTCCGAGGCACGGAGGAAACTCGGTGTGCAATATCTGCTACGGATTGTGCCCCGCGCACGCCTAAGTCGTGCTATGCCGCAGCGGATCGGTTACGAGTGCTACGAAGCATTAGGTGGCGGTCACGCGAGTTCCATGATTTTTGTTCACCCAAAAAGTGCTTAACGCATCTAAAGAAGTTTTCACTTCAAAAACTTGTAAGACAACGCGATCAAAAGTTGTGACCATTTATGTTGCATATTTTCCGATTTCACAAGGTTGAAGGCATGACTCCCATCGATATAGATTCTAGATCAATCGAAAAAGCTATGCCTTACAGCACATGTCAAAGAACAAATCTGAAAACCGTAAATATATTATGTAGTTTAATAACAAAATACCTACACGTCTCTACGGAACCCTCGCTGCGCGAGGCCAACTCGCAGCTGGCCGGATTTTTCTTTTCGTCGTCCGGTAAGTAGTGGATGTAGAAAAGCGTTTTACAAGAGCGAGTCTGAAGAATTCTCTTTACAAACTGTAGAGCCAGGCGCGTAAGTTAGGAAATGAAATAAAGTTGTGATGACGTCTGATGACTTACTATGTAACTTTACTGTTCTTATAAAGATAACTAGCTTGTATCCGCGGCTTCGCTCACGTGGAAATCGATAAATAATGGTCCTCATACTACTGGATCATATTACCGAGATAGAAGTATCTTAAGTGTCGGTGTGGGCTCAAAAAGTCTGACAACCTGTCTTACTGAGTGGTATCGTATTACCCGGTATATTAACGGGGTTGTGGAAGTCAGATATACAGTCGCTCCATGTCAAATACTGGTATTCAGCTGCATCCGGTTAGACTGGAAGCCGACCCCAACATAGTTGGGAAAAGGCTAGGTAGATGATGAAGTGTTAACCCAGATTGTAAACTATTTGTGTGCTAAATTTCATCCAAATATGGTCTGTGGTTTTTGCTTGAAAGAGTAACAAATATCCAGACATCCATAATATACATTCATACATCCCCTCAAACATTTGCATTTATTATATTAGTGGGATAGTCTTTCGTGTTTATAATTTCTGGAATAACTTATACTAATATTATTAAACTGAAGAATTTGTTTTTTTGTTCGATTGAACGCGCTAATCTCGGAAAGTACTGGTCGAAATTGAATTAATTTGTATTGGATTGTCCATTTATCGGGGTAGCTATACAACATCATTGTACGACTAATAGGAGTGAAGCATAAATGAAAAATGTTGCGAAAACAGAGTGAAATTATTCTAATATTATTAAGACTTCAGGAGCTAAATTAGCAACTCTATTTGCGGTCGTTCAAGCTTCGTTTGAAACACTGTTAGAATAAAGTTCTAATCAGCTCGCACTGCAAGTGATTGTTACTTCAGTCACTGCGGGCCGAATAGTCCGAAATTAGTTGTTTCGATCGATTTACAAAAAAAAAAAATGATTGGACTAAAACAATAAAACACTATGATGCTAATATGTTGCTTGTAGAGTTATTTGCAAAAAAATCAGAATGATCGCATGTATTTTAGTACGGTTTTAACTCGTTAAAATAATTTTTTAGAGATAAGTTCGTGATTATGTTTTAAAAGCACTATCATACTAGCATAATATATCCTGAAGAATATCATATATTTTTCTGGTTTTGTTTATTGAGTGAATCTTATAATTTCAGGCATTATAAAACTTGCGTTTAGCTCCTGTAGTCGCCTGAAATGCGAAAGTTTATATTAACATATAGGATACTTTCATGTAGGTTGCATGATCTCGTGGAACAATAGGCTTGTGTCCTAAAAAAATCTAATTAGTCCGTCAGTTAGATTTAAAAAAAATATATTATTTCTTTTCTTTTGTTGTTCGTATTTTTTCTTTTGTTACATAAACCAAAATTGACGAAGATACGACGCTTTTAAAATTCGCAATACGTCACGCCGTGCTATAGTTTTTAGTGCGTTGTGACGTCACGAGCCCCCACTCCCGAGTTTTGATGCGTTTTATCTTTGTCAGTACTCAGTGATTTACAAAAACAAAAAATACGTGTCCATTATTTTCCAATACTCTAACTGACGGACTAATTAGTTTTGCAATTTATTGATGGTGGAAACTAGCCTATTACCGAACTTCCGCGGGTGAATTAAACCGCAGGTATAACCTAGAACTATAATATTAGCACATCAAACAGTTCATAACCACGGCTAAACTAAGATCAATATTATACCAAAATATTAGCATTTCAAGGTTGATATAACAATACCTTCCACTACTTCGATCATTGACTTACGAAACAAGAGAAGCACCAACTTCAACGCGATCTTGAACTGTCAGAAGTTCATGAACGAACCCTTGAACTAGTGAATGATGAATGAGTGAACTGAATGCGATCGCCGACCTACCTATGAAGACTATGAACCTGGTTCTAACAATAGCTTTGTTTTGTTTTGGGTAGATGAGTTGTTGGATTGGAATGTTATTTAGCTATAGGCCTATAGCCGAACTATGCAAATTGATGGATGAAAACAAACGAGATTTGTGGCCCAAGGCTTGATGCCATAAAAACAAACGGGCTTCAAAAGAACACAAAAAAGTGAAAAATTACTTAATTTCGAAAGTCGACTCTCGTGAATTTGTCAGTTTCATTGATTTTTTTGACACAATAGCTTCAAACATCATCGAATAGCCTAGCCTTTTCTCAATTATGATTAAAGTTGGCTTCCAATCTAATCGGCTACGTATCATATACCTAAGTTTATCTCAATTATTTTCATCATAACTGCGGTTGATTCACATATGTTCATAACGCATATTAGACAACTCACATACTTGTTTAACTTACCTAATTTTGATTCAACTACCAATCGCACTAACGAATGATTAATCGATGGTTTTAATGATATCTAACCGCATGTAACTGCAGCCAGTATTTCACATGAATAGTTTCAAACATGTTGCACAATGCCAATTTTATAAAACTTCGTAAGCACATCCATCTACTGCAATCAAATACATACCTACAATATGACTATGAATATGACGCTCAATAAATCCCACCTCGCTATAATCGTAACTAAATGTTGGCAGCACCGAACTGTATTGAACATAAATAAACTACACGCGTCTATACTGTGTAGTCGGTGGAACGCATCGATTTCGATCAATCACTCCATTTTGGTGCTGTTTTACGCAACGCTCCAGGGTTGTTAGGGCTTGGGTATAGTAGGGAGATATTATGCAGTTGATTGACTGTCTAATAAATAAATGTCGCTGGAAATTACACTTGTCACCTTCTAGTGCCACACCAAGCCTCGCTTGTGTCTTGGACACCAGATAGTTGATGTACTATATGGATACTTTTTTTTTGTAAATACAATATGTATCTTGAAACGGAATGAATGGATGGATTGTGGCATGATATGAAAGATTGGAAGAAAAAACGTGTTGCGCCGACCCCAAGTAACATGGATCATTGGCAGGATGTGATAGGTAGTAGTTATTACGTCAGAACCTTAGAATAAGTCAGAGTTCAAAATACGTCACTACATATTATAAAACAAAGTCTCCCGCCGCGTCTGTCTGTCCCTATGTATGCTTAGATCTTTAGAACTACGCAACGGATTTTGATGCGGGTTTTTCTAATAGATAGAATGATTTAAGAGGAAGGTTTTAGTATATAATTTTACGCGGGCGAAGCCGCGGGCATCGGCTAGTATAAGAATAAAACTGGGAACCGAAATATGTAGATTCTTATTTTTCTTACCTTTGTGTAAGAAAAATAAGAATCTGATTGAAATATGATTTTATTTTTTCCTATTGTATATCTACATTCAATAACAATATTACTGCATTTTCAGAACTATTACTTCTTCAAAATATCTCAAAGGTGTCAGCGGATGCCGCACCTTTTCTGAACATTCTTTCCGCGTATGTTACTCGTAAACCTATCCATCTCCCCTTGATTTATAGATTACCATCTTGACACATTTATCTTTTCTGACCTACCAGTTGACACTGTTGACAAGTATTTCGTAACGTTTAAAAAGGCCAGAGTATCTTTTATTATGACTATAGATTTGTATTTCGAGTATTTAGGTCAAACTTGTGATGTGTGGAATGTGACTATTTGTGACATTTCGTTATGGGTTCACGCCGACCGCGACGTGACATTTGTTGATGCATATTTAGCAGAAGTCAACCGATTGGCACATTGGTCTTGGGGGAGCATGCGCGACTATCTCAGCATGGGCTAAGGATTTGATTCCCAAGTTGAACAGTGTTAATTGTTTTTTTTTCTGATTAGCAATATCTCAGTCAGTCAAGGATTCTGGATTTGCACCCACTTGATGGCAAAAGACTTGCTCCCATTACATGGGACTTAAGGAGCCGGTGGAGCATGCGTAATTCATACAAACGTAAGTATACCAAAATAATTTGTAAATCAAACGTATGCTTAAGGTAGTGTGTATTTATTTCGAGTGGATAACAGAATATCTACGTTCCCAAATATACATTTTTAAAGGACAATGATATCAAGATGAGATATGAGGAAATTAAATTTTCTATAGAAAACTTATTTTTCTTATAGCCCTTGTTCAAATGAGTGTTCATTCAAAATATATATTTGGGAACCTGGATATTCTGTAATCCAATCGAAATTAATATACACACTACTTTCAGAATATTTTTGAAATGCAAATTATTTTGGTATTACGTTTGTATGAACAACGCATGCTCCGCGGGCCTCTTAAACAACAGGCGAAATGTGGATATACCTCTGATTAACCCTTGGGGGTTTGCAGGCGTGATGAAATGTAAATTGGTCTGGCATTTAGGTCAAACTTGTGATGTGAGGAATGTGATTAAAAGTGACATTTCGTTACGAGTGTGATTCCGAGTTGATATTCAACAGAATTCAACCTTAATGCAATGTTGTGGTTGGTGCATTTCTAAATAACACATCGATATGTTTGCGTACGTGCCACTAGAAGCCGATCGCATCAACCTTGCCGTGCGTAATCTTATCATGTGACGGTGGGTTACACAGGAATCCAGATATATCCGAAGAGGTTATTACTAACATGTTTTACAGCAGTCACTTCTGTCATTTTTTTGGAGCAGTCGTTACGTTTCGTAGGTCATGCGTTTCAACACAGACATGTTCTTTACTTTATCTTTTTTTTTTTTGCTTACTCTTTTCCCAACTATGTTGGAGTCGCCTTCCGACTATAACATAGTTGGGAAGAGAAGTCTAACCGGATGCAGCTGAATACCGGTATTTTACATGGAGCGATTGCCTATTTGACCTTCACGACCCAGTTAGTAATGGGTGATACGATAACAATATCCCTTGCTAAGACTTGTCATTGTCAGATATTTGGGCTACAGACAACCTGTAACGACAGACATACTTTACTTAAGAACACTAATTGATTTCATCACCACTCATCTCAAAACAGTAAAGAATAGCAAAATGGTTGAGAATTTTCAAAACACTGACATACATCGATCCACACTGAGCCCAACACCCTACACTCTCTCACGTAAAAGATACCAGTGTCTCTGCAGAGTGAAAATAATTAGCTGAAAGATATTCCGTAGCCTTCCGACTGCAAAAAATGCCTACAGAACTCCTTTATTCCCAGCTCTCGTTCGAAGTTTTAAAGTAGTTTATTAGCTTTCGACATGAAACTGAATCTTCGAAGAGCATATTCGATACAAATTGAAGTTTATACGAGTAAAGATACAGATAGCATTGGACTGGTAGCTATACCTAGGTAGTTAAGTACACAGCAAAATGGCAGATACGACAGTTAAGTAGAGTAGGGGTGCCACACATTTCTCTGTGTTAGCACATTCGATTGGGCAGCAATTTGCTAAATAATAATAGTTACCGTGTTCGATCGCGGCGGCCAATCTTAGCGGAGATTAGCCACCGCGGGAGATATTATAGTGATTATTACTCTTGTATTATACGTAGAGATGTTACAGTGATAAGACATTGTGTGGGCAAGCACAGGTGCAATTTCTGTTTCTTTTTCGCTCATAGTCCGACATGACCGGAAAGGGATCAGGCGCAAGAGCAGCGGCTTAACGTGCTTTCCGAGGCACGGGGTACCAACCACCAATGTCCAAAGTCCGGGCTACTACTGAGAGATTTCTAATGGCTAAACCCAATAGCACTTTTTGCCTGACTCGCCACGGGGGGTCCCGTGGCGATTCCCGAGTCAGGCAAAAAGTAGCTCAGCAGTCGAGCTTGCGACCGAGACCAACGGGGTAGTTGCTTTGCTGAATAACAAAGCCTACTATATACTAGATTATGCCCGTGGCTTCGTCTGCGCCGAGTTTGGTCGGGATGAAAAGTGTCCTACATGTTAATCCAGGTAATTTATAATATGTGTGCCTAAATTCACCCAAATCCATACAAACATGCATACATTCTCACTTTCGCATTTATAATAATAGTTAGATTCAGTTTTCATTCGTGTCATGCCGATCGGCAATTATCGTTCGGCACCTACCATGGCTCTTTAGTAAACTCATTCCACTCAGACCCAGTCGACCTAACGAATTTGATTCATGTTCGGTTCGGTACGAGCTAAACCAAACACATTTATTGCTTTGAGTGGCTGTGTCGTTTCATACCGATCATGTAACACACCCCTCACAAATTGAAGTTTATGCATTGGTAGCTATGTACTTAAATACATATAGCGAGATGTCACTTGTGACAGTTCTATGTATCGCGCGGTACGCCTGATGTTTCATCTCAGGGCTGACGCTAAAAATAGCAGGGACAATAAACTGGCTTTTTCGGAGAACCTTGATGGAGTTCGAATGTTTTGGTGTTTTGGTATTGCGTGCATATTTATTATTGGAAGTTTTGTATCTTTTCAACATTCAGCTCTTTATTTTTCTCAGGAAAAAAATCTTTTTAATAATCGTTTTTTCAGTTACTATTCTCTTGCTTCAAAGTCAAATTTCATTCTATGTACGCAGCACACATCGTAAATAACACGGCTAAAATAAAAAAAAAACTTAACCCAACAGATGGATGTTGAAAAACTATAACGAACGGCGCATGAAATCAGCTGCTCACTTCCTGTCTAGCTACAGATGTCATCAAACTCGTCGTCGCGCTTGCCGTTCGCTTCGTGCTTTTTGCCACGATAATGATACATTGCATATGAGGAAATAAAACAAATCTTTATTATACTCCCTTAACGTTTCTGAAATAATTTTCTTGTACCGGTCATATAAGTATTATCTACTGAATTCACCCCATTTTAGTCTGCGGAGGGATGTTCTTAACACCCTGTAGACATCAGATTAAAATTAAAAATATAAAATTACCAGCTCTTCCTGGCTTCCTTATCAATGAGGTTTATTGTAATATTTTGACATCAGTTTTACGCAAAAGGTTAACCTAAATATAGACAATCCCCTGAGGATAAAATAATGTAATCCCAGTGGAATCACAAGAAAACGATGTTTCGGTATTCAGTTATTCAGGAACTAAAATGTCGTTGTTGTTGGAAAATGTATCACATTTATACTATACTTCTTTATTTACTAGCATATGCCCGCGGCTTCGCCCCGCGCAACATGATTGTTTTTTTTTTATATAATTATAGGCATGACGACAATTCAAAAAACAAATCTATTTAGTCCGCCAGTTAGAATATTTGAAAATAATGGACACGTATTTTTTGTTTTTGTAAATTAATGCAAATTAACAAAGAGGTTCCGTTTCCGGATCTGAAATAAGACAGTCGCAAAGTCAAACGCTCTCGCAAATAATTCTATAAAAGTGAGAAATATTAAACATCGAGTGTAAAAGTGCCACTTCAGATAGCTCAAATACGCGTGTGCTTCGAAACATAAAACTAAAACAACAGAAATAAGCATCTAAAGTGAGAAATTACGAAACACATTTTAAAAATCAATCGTGTTTGAGGTTATGTGTCAAACATAGACATAGACAATAGCCAGCTGCCACAGTGCTACCAACTTTCGAAAACAAAGATTCGTTCAGAAACCACAAGATAATTTACGTTTCGTTTCACCACAATGTCTGCCGAGTTGTCACCAGAGATGTCTTTACTCTTCACTAAACTGACGGAACAACTAAACTTACAAACAACCACAATAACTGACAATATCACATCAGCTGTTTTGGTGAAAGTAGATGAGAAAATTAAACCAATCATAGAAGAGAATGAAAAACTGAAGAAAGAAGTGGAATTATTAAATAATAAAATACTAAATCTTGAGACTGGTAGTAAGAGAAACAACATATTAATTCATGGGCTCCCAGAAACTAAAGAACAAGGCACCGAAGACCTAAATGTTCTAGTAATATCTACGATGGAGGACATCGGAGTGGAAATTGGAGCAGGTGAAATCGACAGAAATCAGAGGCTGGGAAAAAAGGGAGAGAATAATGAAAAAGTTAGACCAATCCTACTTGCAACAACAACACTGCAGAAAAAAATAAAGATCTTGAAAAACAAAAAGAAACTACAAGGAAACGTCTACATTACTCATGATCTACCAAAAGCAGTCCTACAGAAGAGAAAGGAAAACAAACAAAAAAACACAGATAAAACAGATATCGAGAAAAGAAAAAGATCGGAAACCCCAAGCCCTAGCAACCACAACGCAACAACTTCGAAATTGCAAAAAACAAGCACCAAAGACGCTTTTCAAAAAGGCGCGCCCCAAACTGATGCCTTTCAATACATGCGGGAGAGGGCATACTCGTTATCGGACAGAAACACATATCGCAACTAACGCACCAACTATAAATCAAGAAGTAACAAGTAACGACAACAGTTCACCGGAAATCAGGAACAGAACAGAAACAACAACATTACATAAGAAAAAACCAAAAACACAATTCCCCAATCCGGCTGGTCCCCGTGGGGAGAACGACCACTACCCTCCATCAAACAACTATGAAAAAGAAACAAAAATCAAATTGAAAACAACACATCAACTTAAAATCTGCACATACAATGTAAGATCATTATCAACAAGAGAAAGACTAATAGAGCTTAACAACTCAATAGAAAATATAGACTGGGACATTATAGGACTAGCAGAAACCCGAAGAATGGGCCAAAATATTGAAGAACATGAAAACTATATCCTATGTTATATAGGCGAAACTGCCGGCCTGCATGGAGTAGGCTTCCTAATAAAGAAAATGTTCAAAAATAATATAGTAAACTTCCAAGGAATATCAGAAAGAATCGCAATTCTAAAACTTAAATTTGAAGAATTGGCATTTACCATAATCCAAGCTTATGCACCAACTTTAAGCTCAAGCGAAGAGGAAATTATAAAGTTTTACAATGATCTAAAGACAGCACAAGAGCTATCTGATAAACACATGCTGGTGGTCGGTGATTTCAATGCAAAGATCGGGCAACCAAAACCAGAAGAAAATATGATAATGGGAAAATTTGGATACGGGACAAGAAACAGCAGGGGAGAACGCCTTATACAATATGCAAATGAGTACAAACTGTCCATAATGAACACATTTTTCAAAAAGAAACAATCCTGCAGATGGACATGGACGTCGCCCGACCAGAAAACAAGGAATGAAATCGATTATGTAATGACCAATTTCCCAAAGTCTGTAGCCAATGTTGAAGTACTCAACTTAGCCAATTTTCCATCAGACCACAGAATGCTCAGATGTTCGCTAATGATTCAAACACCCAAAGTTAGTCGAAAATCATTCAAACTTTCAACGAGCCTACTTAAGACTACAACCGAAAGAGAAACATACACTCAAAACCTAGAAAAGTACTCTAAGTCACTCAATGAAATCTTAGAAACCGAAAATGATACACAAATTATAAGCAACCAACTAGAACAGGTAATAACAAAAAGTCTCAAACTCGAAAACCAAACAAAAACCCACAAACACAAAATACTGACTACTGAAACGTTAGACCTAATCGCCAGACGCGGAAAACTAATATTATTAAAAAACAAAACTAAGGAAGAGAAAGATGAATTAAAACGATTATTTAAAAAAACAAAAAATGCCATCAGAGAAGACTACAACACTTATAGAAAGTCAATAATCGAAAAAAACTTAACAACGCTTCGAAGTTCAAAACGAGCCAACAAAGAACTGTCAACACACAAAACATGGATTCAGAAACTAAAGGACGGTCAGAATGAAACAAAAAACAGGAAAGATACTCTCAAATGCGCTACTGATTTCTATAGGAACCTCTATAAAAAATCACCAGAAGAATTAGCCATCAATGAAAACAATTTAAACAAGAAAGACAAAGAACAAACCCAAGAAACAATAGATTCAATAAGCGAAATGGAAGTATTTAGACACATAAAAGCACTGAAAACAGAAAAAAGCCCAGGACCAGACAATCTAACTAATGAAACACTAAAAATCGGAGCACGGGTTTTAATCCCATTCTTGACCGAACTCTTCAACCGGATTTTAGAATCAGAACAAATACCAGAACAATGGGGTCTATCATACATAGTTCTACTTTACAAGAAAGGAAACCCCCTAGATGTAGGAAACTACAGGCCTATTAGTCTGTTATCGGCTGTATATAAGCTGTTTTCTTCGATTTTGCTTAGCAGAATAGCACCGAATATTGACAAAAATCAAACAATGGAACAAGCAGGGTTTCGACCAAACTATTCAACCAGTGACCATATCCACACAATGGACCAACTAATAGAGAAATACCAGGAATTTAATAAACCACTCTATATAGCATTTGTTGACTATTCAAAAGCATTCGACAGTATTGCGCATACATCTATATGGGAAGCACTTAGAAACAATGACATACATGAAAAATACATAAACCTCATAAAGAATGTGTATTCAAAAAGCGTCAGCAGAATAAAACTAGAAAGGAAAGGTGAAGAGTTTCCTATAGAAAGAGGTGTAAAGCAGGGAGATCCGCTTTCGCCGAAGCTATTCATAGCGGTTCTTCAAAATATCTTCCAAAATATAGATTGGACAAACAAGGGGGTGTGGATACTAAATAGACGTCTAACCCATTTAAGATTCGCCGACGACATAGCTCTTTTTAGTGAAACTGCCACAGACCTAGAAAAGATGCTTCTAAACCTCGACACAGAAAGCAAGAAAGTAGGATTAGAAATGAATACCAGCAAAACGAAAATAATGACCAATAATATTCAAACCCCAATAAACATAGATGGAAGGACCATAGAATATGTCAATGAATATATATACCTCGGAAAACTTATGTCATTTGATAAAAATCGAAACGAGAATGAAGTAGACAGAAGAATAAACACAACATGGAAAAAATATTGGTCACAGAAAGAAATCCTCAAAGGAAATTATAGTCTGAAGTTAAAGAAGATCATAATGGATTCATGTATCTTGCCCTCCTTAACATATGCAAGTCAGACCTGGACTTTCACTAATAAGACTAAAAACAAAATCCGCTCGTGCCAGCATGCCATGGAAAGAAGCATCCTGAAACTAAGAAGAATAGATAAAATACGAAATGCTGACATACGCAACAAAACAAAACTCACGGATGCACTGCAACAAGCCATGGCACTGAAGTGGAAGTGGGCAGGCCATATTGCGAGGTACCAGGATAGCAGATGGACATTACAAACCACAAAGTGGCTCGGTCCCACTGGTAAAAGACAGAGAGGACCGCAAAAGAAACGATGGGTCGACGACATCGTAAAAACGGCTGGGAAAAACTGGATGTGCATCGCCCAAGACAAAGAAAAATGGAAAATGATGGAGGAGGCTTTTTACCCTACAGGGGCCATACAATAATATAATATATCTTATGTAAATTTCAAAGTTTGTAACTAGTATGGATAAATAAAGCTTAAATAATAATAATAATAACAAAGATTAAATGCATCAAAACTCGGAAGTGGAGGCTCGTGACGTCAGAACTCACTAATAATTATACCAAGGTGTGACGTATTGAGGATTTTAAAAGTTTCGTATCTTCGTCAATTTTGGTTTACGAAACAAAGAAAAAAATACGGGTCAAACATTTTTTATAATCTAACTGACGGACTAATTCCATTTTTTTATCGTATAACCTATTGTTGTTGTTGTATGAATTTTTATTTTATTTACTAGCTTATGCCTCCAGCTTTGCCCCACCTAGAGTTCGGTTATTGCACACCGAGCCTACTACCGGGATAAAAAATCAAGTAATAATCCAGGTAATAAACTCAGTACCTGTTTGCCAAATTTCGTCGTACTGCCAAGTCGTAGGTCTCGAGTTCGTTTAAAGCACGAACCTCTGATTTTTCAGATTCATCTGCGTATTGTATAATTATCACTTAGTTCGGTGAAGCAAAAACCTCGTCAGGAAACTGGCATACCTGACAGATATTTCTCGACGGCAAAAGCTAAGTCCGAGGCCCATGGGCGACATAAAAACTCTGACACCAGGTCAGGCAATAGTTACAAGATAAAGGAATTAGTCATTATCTCCCTAGCCTTTTCCCAAATAAATAGGCTTGTTTCCACCATTAATAAATTGCAAATCTATTTAGTCCGTCAGTTAGAGTATTAGAAAATAATCGACACGTATTTTTTGTTTTTGTAAATCAACGAATATTGACAAAGATAAAACGCATCAAAACTCGGGAGTGGGGGCTCGTGACGTCAGTACACACTAAGAATGATACCGAACAGTGACGTATTGGGAATTTTAAAAGCGTCGTATCTTCGTCAATTTTGGTTTATGTGACAAAAGAAAAAATACGGGTCAAATATTTTTTGATAATGTAAGTGACGGACTAATTAGAATTTTTCAGTTAACAAGCCTATTCGGAGCCACTGCCTATCCGACCTCCATAACCCATCTTAGTACTGATAGAGAAAGAAGTGAAATCACTAAAAAGTCTATTCATTTCACAATTTATTTGGACACTGCCAATAACGTTCACAAGATTTGCAGCTTCGTAAAAGCGAGTTTTCAATGAAAATATACAGAAGTGAGCAGCCCTGACCCCTATTACCTTTCAGCGTGCCCCATTCGCTTTCACAGTCAAGTGCAATGCACACATATTGCTGTGGCGTAGCTACTCCACTCTTATGCTCACAAAATGCATAAAATATTTACTTTACGTACGAGAAAAGTTTTAAGAGGCCCGCGGAGCATGCGTAGTTCATACAAACGTAATGCCAAAATAATTTGTAAATCAGACATATTCATAAAGTAGTGTGAATTTATGTCGATTGGATTACAGAATATCAATGTTCACAAATATTTATTTTGAATGGACACTGGTTTAAACAAGAGTTATGAGAAAATTAAGTTTTCTATAGAAATTTTAAATTCCTCATATCTTGTCTTTATATTAATTTGGGAACATAGATATTATGTAATCCAATCGAAATAAATACACACTACCTTTAGAATATTTTTGATTTACAAATAATTTTGGTATTAGTTTGTAAGAAGTACGCATATATGCTCCGCCGGCCCCTTAAGAACCAATTTTTGATCTGTGTTTATTGGCATAGATTATAGAAGAAGTTTATCTTTGGTTTTTGTAGCTAAATGTTTCGTTTATTTTTGTTTATGCTCGTAAAATGTTAATTGAGGTTGAGGTTACGTTTGATAGGATTTTTGTCTTTCGATCTTAGATTGTTTTCTTTACGTTTTATGCATAAGTCATTTGTTTTTATGTCTGTTTTTTTTTAATATTGTACGGGATCCTTTTCTTACCAGCAGAATTCGATAATTCGTCCGTCTCGATTGGCACACGAAAATCTACGACAGTGATTAAGGGTAAACAAAAGTGTACAATGCTGTCAGTTGGTCTAAATTAATGTAAAAAAATGGCTGTAGTTCTAAGTCAAATCCAATCTAACTAGATCGTGCGAGTTTTGAAGCTTTCGGTTATATTATCTGTATTTAGGATTCAAAATAAGAACGCGATGAACTGAAGTTTTTTAAGTGAAAATAGAGCTGGCAACCAAAGCAGCCACAAACAACCCCCTTAAACTTTTCATTAAGTCATTGGTATATTGAGATAGCTGTACGTAACATGTCCTTTTACCTAATTGCGACAAAGCAGTGACAGCTTAGTGATGTGACCGTATCGGGCTGCCAAGTCAAGGTCTCAAGTTCGAACCCAAGCCGCGCCCTTCTGATTTTTCGGATTTATGTGTGTTTTGTAGAATTATTACTTGCTTTGGTGAAGAAAATCATCGTAAGAAAACTAGATATTTCTAGACGGCATGTAAACGCCAAGCCCATGGGCTGCATAGAAACTCTGACAACAGGTTATGCACTAACCACACGATAAAGAAGAATAAGAAGGTGGCAACAAGAACTAAACTGTTCCAGATTATTTCTATTCACCCAGTTCTACAAAACTAACTTCACTTTCATTTAAAGCAATTGCTCCTACATTCAGAGTTCCCAGTTCAAGGACACATGTTCCCAACCTACTCCTGACGTAATCCCTTTGCACACTTCCCATATGACGCCCGGGGGAAGGACGGGGTATTTGGTGTAGCTATTTATACATTGAAGGACGAAAGTACTACATCGAAGAATGGCTTTTTGGTTGACGTAGAAATGTGTCTGAATTTTAGTGTTAATTAAATATTCTTTGGTTTTTAAGCTTAATTTCGTGTATGAATTTAAAGGAACTAATGTTTGTATGGACTACCGGTTCTTGTTCTGGGTCTGGCTGTTTGTGTATGTGTTTGTAAACGCACCCTTAATAAAGAAAACTAGTTTGGTGCAACGTTTTTTTCGTGGAATTCACTGAAGGCTTCTCTGTTTCCCGATCATTAAAATCTGGATCTCTTCAAAGTTCGAAAGAATCGGTTTCTTCTAGGCAGGCGAGCTCCACCCTAGGCCGCGCCATCGCTTCACATCAGGCGAGTTGCGGCCAGACGCAAGACAATTTAGTATAAAAAGAGCACCAGTTTAAAGATTGTTCTTCCCGTCATTGCGATATTTTTTTTTGTTTTACCTGGGAACCTTCTAGTTACGTAGATATTGGAAGTCAAAATTTCAACTACTTCACAAAAAAAAACTAGTTTTTAAAGTCATAACTTTACATTAAAAACTCATTCGCGATTCGTGAAGGGTCCGTTAACATCCTTTAGATTTCCCGTACAATGAGAGATCTGCATAAACTGGTTTTGTATTGCTTGATTTGTCGTCGTGCCTACAATTTATATTGCACAACTGACATTTTACTTAGTAGAAAGTACATAATTTGACCGCATTCCAATATCCTTCGTTAAGGGGCCGGCGGAGTATGAGTTTTTCATACTTCGTAATACCAAAATAATATGAAAATCACACTATTTACATACTACATCTAAAACTATTTAGAATTACAAAAATAAAACTAAACGTAAAACTAGTACCAATATATATACAACAATGTCAATAGGACACAAAGGCATGAAAATCAAACATATTCTTAAGGTAGTGTGTATATTTTTCGATTGGATTACAGAATATCTGTTTCCAAATACATGTTTTGAAAGGAGAATGGTATAAAGACGAGATATGAGGAATTTGAAATTTCTATATAAAATTTATTTTTCTCATAACTCTTATTTAAATCAGTGTACATTCAAAATATGTGTTTGGAAACCTATATATTCTGTAATTCAATCGAAACAAATACACACTACCTTAAGAATATGTTTGATTAACAAACTATTTGCGTATTACGTTTGTATGAATTTCGCATGCTCCGCCTCTTAATCCGGCTAGATATTGCAGCTCGTCGATATTCAATTCTAACATTAATTTCCTATCAACAAGTACTTTATCGGAATAGTTCACTGATTCTCAATATTGGCTGTAGATACTTCACCCGAGTACTGGTTCCCAATATTGCCTGCATTCATTTGTGATCAAAGGTTCTTTCAGGCAGCAATATCTGCTAATCAAGTTATTGGTTTTGCTTTAGCGGGTATCTGGTAGAAAGTATCAGGTTCTATGATTATTAAGAAAATTGTTATGACTTACAAACTTATAACGACCCGAATGGCGTAGTGGTAGTGACGCTGCCTTACGTTCTTAGGGTCCTGGGTTCGAATCCCGGTAGGAGCAAATGTTTGTGTGATGAGCATGGACATTTGTTTCCGAGTCATGGATGTTTATATGTATAATAAGTATGTATTTACAAACAAAAAAGTATATACGTAGTATATCAACTATCTAGTGTCCACGACACAAGCTTTGCTTAGTGTGGCACTAGGTGGCGCTGTGTGTTAATGTCTAGCGATATTTATTTGTTATTATTATTATAAATAGTTCTAGTTGTTGTCTCTACAAAATGTTTATTTTCGATCAACATTTTACTTCATCTTTTGTACCTGAATGTATAGTTTACAACCTCATTTATTTTTGCTAGTGGATGGTGGCACAATTATGTTCAGTTAGGGTTAACACTTTTAGAGGAGCTCGTGCCTAAATAATATCAGCCGCTCGGGTCGATCTTTAGGTTAAGCCATGCTTGCCTAGGTTGGTCTGTGGATGGGTGACCACCTTACATACCGAGTTTCCTCCGTAGCTCGGAAAGCACGTTAAGCCGTTGGTCCCGGCTGTCATTTGTCCATCTTTGACAGTCGTTACAGGTAGTCAGTGGCCCCAAAAGTCTGACACCAGTCTTACCAAGTGGTATCGTATTTCCCAGTATTAACTGGGTTGTGGAGGTCAGATAGGCAGTCGCTCCATGTAAAATACTGGTATTCAGCTGCATCCGGTTAGACTGGAAGCCGACCCCAACATAGTTGGGAAAAGGCTAGGCAGATGACATGATGAGGGTTTAACACTTTTGTGTTTTGTTTTTCATAAAAATATGTATATCATCATCTGCCTAGCCTTTTCCCAACTATGTTGGGGTCGGCTTCCAGTCTAACCGGATGCAGCTGAATACCAGTATTTTACATGGAGTGATTGCGTGTCTGACCACCAAAACTTTTGGTGTTGGGTAATACGAAACCCTTTGTTAAGACTGATTGTCAGACTTTCGAGCCACCTGTAACGACTGTCAAAGATCTTCAAATGACGCCCGGTACCAACGGCTTACGTACTTTCCGAGGCACGGAGGAAACTCGATACGTAATGGGTGGTAACCCATCCACAGAACAACCTAGACAAGCGTGGTTTAAACTAAAGATTGATCCGAGCGGCTGCTATAGCTTATATAGCTACGAGCTCCTCATCACTACATATTATAAAACAAAGTCTCCCGCCGCGTCTGTCTGTCCCTATGTATGCTTAGATCTGAACGGATTTTGATGCGGGTTTTTTTAATAAATAGAGTGATTCGAGAGGAAGGTTTTAGTATGTAATTTAATAGTAGTAGTAAAAGTAGACAATTTAAAAAACACTCCGCCTACTTGTACAATAAAATTAATAAACTAATGTATATTTATGATAAAAAAAAATAAGAATGCAAAATAAAAACTAAAAATATGGCTACACAATTTAAATTATGATGACACAGAGTTACTCTTGCAACGCGTGAGTTAACAATAAATAAAAACTTAATGATGTTATTCGATAAGCAAGACACAGTACAGTTGTACACTCAAACTTCTCTCCCTCTCACTCGCACACTCACTCTCACACACGCACACATACTCACACACACGCACACGCACACACACACACACACACTCAAACATACTCATGCGTACACACGCTTATACAATTTATCGTACTTTTATAACTTTGTTTTTTTTTATTTTTTTGTTAATTGCCAATTTATTTTGTATCTCTAAAATGTAAGGGAAGAGCGGAGCCTTCAACTACAGGCATTTTTTATGCCTAAATGGAGACTCCTTGACATGCAATGTAACCCTAACTGATACGTAATAAACTTATTTTATTTTATTTTATTATTTTACGCGGGCGAAGCCGCTGGCATCGGCTAGTAAAACTATATACGACTCAATAATTTGCTTACTCTAGAGCCAAATTTTGGAAGTAGCTGATTTATTTTACGGCTGCTATTGATTTCAGGAGAATTTAAGGATATAAAACAACGTTTTAGTTTTATGAGCAACAGTTTATTAAAATTACGTAGAACAGAAGTGTTTTAGCAACATGCACAATAGGCTTGTATCCTAAAAAAATCTAATTAGTCCGTCAGTTAGATTATAAAAAAATATTTGACCCGTATTTTTTCTTTTGTTACATAAACCAAAATTGACGAAGATACGACGCTTTTAAAATTCGCAATACGTCACGCCGTGCTATAGTTTTTAGTGCGTTGTGACGTCACGAGCCCCCACTCCCGAGTTTTGATGCGTTTTATCTGTGTCAGTACTCAGTGATTTACAAAAACAAAAAATACGTGTCCATTATTTTCCAATACTCTAACTGACGGACTAATTAGTTTTGCAATTTATTGATGGTGGAAACTAGCCTATTTCATAGCATTTCAAAAGGATTCATTCAGGCAATTGATTAAATTCGTTTACGCAAATATTCCTATCGAATTTCAATATTTTGGGTCGCTTTTTAATTTCGTTCAAAATCATGAATTGCTTTGTATGTAAATAATAAATATATTTCACCGTTTTCATGCACCACCAGATATGTATTGTAATTACTCGCATTCGTTCGAATATTGCTAATTGAAACAAATACAAAAGAGAGATTGGAAGCTGTGTGAACGGTGTTATTGAAAATGTGAAATATTGAATGCATGCAATTTTTACTATGAAGCTGGATTCAAGCTTTTAACTATTTATTTCTCTTTAAGGGGCTGTCAACACCAAAATGTCTATTTGTATCGGAGTAAACGAGAGCCCAC
This sequence comes from Xestia ashworthii, assembly GCA_950022955.1. Lineage (NCBI taxonomy): Eukaryota > Metazoa > Arthropoda > Insecta > Lepidoptera > Noctuidae > Xestia > Xestia ashworthii. Next base: position 16,767,824 of record OX465560.1, on the reverse strand, counting down.
TATTACAGGGCGGCCAGGTTTTAGAAGATAATAAGATATCACCACTGACAGGACTGTTACCAATAGGCCTGACATTGTGGTGATAGATCGATTGGAGCGTCGTACAATGATTGTTGATATAACGGTCCCCCATGACGAGAACCTCGTGTATAGCAGTCATTATGCATATAGTCGTGTCGGCCAATGGCTTAATAGCCAAGAGCTTCGACTAACATCTTAGGAGGCTCTCGCTTGGCAGCTGGATCAAGGGCTTGATTCAGAAAGCAGTACTTCTTGACACGGCACGTATTGTTAGGGGGTTCCTCTCTCAAGAGCCCTGACCACCAGCGGCTAGTACCCTGTTCCCAGCGCTGGTGGGTTACTATTTTTATATTTTTAAATGTTTTTTATTTAGTTATTTTATGAAATATTTAAAGTAAAGAAATGAATTAAGAAATAGATATTGAAATAAAAATGTGTGGATGTCACAAATATGTGAAATATGACTCGTTAGCGGTTTAGGTATGATTATGTTGACCTCATATTTTTAATTGTAGGGCAACTACAGTACTTTCACAGTTTTTATGTCTTGTGACTGGGACTGTAGCTACATTTAATTTTCCGACTGTATATTTAATAAGTATGTAAATAATAAAAAAATAAATAAAAAAATTAAATAAATATATTTTTTCGACAATTCAAAAGTGCTTGTAATTGGCCTACTTGAAATAAATGCTTTGATTTTGATTTTTTGATTTTAGACCCATACGTCAAAAAAATAAAGAGAACCGTTCAATGATGATTTTATGACCACACTTATTCTTCCACAATTATTTTCTATCAAGCCGATTTCGTCCAATTATGAATCCAATCCACGGTATTTGATATGTGATGAATATTAACATATATTCTTTTTGATGTGCTACACCAAATCGTTTTTCTTATAACATCCATTAGGTGTTGTCAGTCTCTTAAAAGCAGTTAGTTTTTTTAAAAAAACCTACGGCGGCCCTTGAAATATTTAGTGGGTCTAGAGTTCTGGACCTTGTATTTAAAATATACCAGTGTTAATAGCCTGTTTAGGGAAGTTTTGAAACGCCTAGTTGACGCTCCCGTGACCCAAGCTTTTATCTTGACCAGAGGCTAAGTGTTGCCATACAACGTGGCAACGCCGTCAGTCTCTTGGGCATGACCCAAGCTTTTATCTTGGCCAGAGGCTAGTGTTGCCATACAACGTGGCAACGCCGCCAGTCTCTTGGGCATGACCCAAGCTTTTATCTTGGCCAGAGGCTAAGTGTTGCCATATAACGTGGCAACGCCGCGCCGCCAGTCTCTTGGGCATGACCCATATCATCAGCTGACAGCGTTGAGGAGGACTTTTTATGCCCATTTTTAGTTTTTTGTTAGTCTATTTATTTTAGTTTATTTATTGTAATGTCATTAGTTTACTTTCCTTAATACAATATAATTTCATTTAAGTCAATGTTTAAATTTCCACCACCGATCCATTTCATCTGTGGATGTCCTTTTCAAATCTAATCAAGTAACAGTATCATTCCGAAATCTTACCACACCCAAACATCCTTACTTAACCTCATCTCTCAAATGATATCAATCCATATTGACTTACCCATATTTACGTCAAGCCAGCTGAATAGTCGTCGATTACTTTGATGTGGGTGACTCCATTGAAAAGTAACGACGCGACTCTGAGGACAAATTACGAGACACCCTTTGGCCTTCAGTGGGTTCGGTTACGATGGATAGACAAAACTGGTCCTTTTGGTGTAGCACAAGGAGATCCAGAAGGTTCGCTAGTATTTTGAAAACGTAGTTGGTGCGTATTTCTTCACGTGTAATAAAAAAAAACAAACAGAACTGTTTGTTTTTTCAAAATGATAACTTTTTACTGAATTACGAAAGTATAAAGGGTACTTAGATTTGGTTTACGGTTGAAAAATACGGTACGGTAAAAATGTTGTCTGTCTGTCTGTTTCGACTAATATCTGAAACGGTTGAACCGATTTTGACGGGACCTTTAATGGCAAATAATTTAAATCCATGCAATTGTTAACAACATCTGATTCAATTAGGGAAGTAATATTTTTATAATCATTTTTGTATTGACGAAGGTGGTGGGTAATATCATCGATACTGAAATGTTTTCATATCTAAATGAACTAGAGAAATTCCATCCGAACTGGAAGGAGGGAAATGGAAGGAGTGGAGAGAGGCCTTTGCCCTGAAGGAGCTCGTTGCTAAATAATATCAGCCGCTCGGGTCGATCTTTAGGTTAAGCCATGCTTGCCTAGGTTGGTCTGTGGATGGGTGACCACCCTTACATACCGAGTTTCCTCCGTGCCTCGGAAAGCACGTTAAGCTGTTGCTCCCGGCTGTCATTTGTCCATCTTTGACAGTCGTTACAGGTAGTCAGTGGCCCAAAAAGTCTGATACCAGTCTTACCAACTGGTATGATATTTCCCAGTATTAACTGGGTTGTGGAGGTCAGATAGGCAGTCCCTCTACTGGTATTCAGCTGCATCCGGTTAGACTGGAAGCCGACCCCAACATAGTTGAGAAAAGGCTATAAGGCAGATGGTGGAGAGAGGTCTTTTGCCCAGGAGTGAGACAGAGCAGGTTAGTAAAGAGAATAAAGTGTTACAGACCTCTGCACCTCGCAAGCGCAACTGTTGTGGAATATCCCGTATGTTTTTTTTTTAAATTGCATCTCGCAGTTTAACCTAAAGAGGTTGCCGTCGGTTAACCGAACCATCCTGTGGGTGCTTTGAGTGTAAGGCTTCCAGCCAGGGCTAAATTTCAAATTACTTAAACACTAAGCGACTACACGCTAAGGTCACCCCCTGTGGGGTACGAGCCTCGGTTTAGGGCGTCGGGTGGACTGTCGAAAGAGATACCGTGGCCCCGGAACATAAAGGGCGAGGAAGGAACATGGATGGGTTTTAGTCAGTAAAAGTCTGACGCTCTCTCCAGCTCCGCCCAGAGTGGGAGGAGTCATTTGATGATTTCCCATACGAGTAAAAAGGGCGTCGCTGGGGAAGCACAGCAAAGGGAAAGGCTAGTTCTGAGTGGAGTCATTATTTAGGGGATGATTTTGAACTACAGGGTCAGTCACGCGGGCAAATAAAGCTGAAGAGTTTTTTTGTTTTTTTGAACGCTCTAATCTCAGAAATTGCTGGTTCGAATTGAAAAAATATTTTTGTGTTGGATAGTCCATTTATCGGGGAAGGTTATATGCTAAATAACAACACGCTACTACCAATAGGAGCGGAGCATAAAAGAAAAATGTTGCAAAAACGGGGAAAAATTGTTCCTTATGTGAGCTTTTGTCTCTTGTTTGACGCAGACGATGTTGCGTGGGTCAGCTAGTAAATAAATAAATATCGCTGGACATTACACACCGCGCCATCTAGTGCCACACTTAGCAAGGCTTGTGTCGTGATCACTAGAACATATTTACTTTTGTTTGTAAATACATACTTATTAAACATATAAACATCCATGACTCGGAAACAAATGTCCATGCTCATCACACAAATACTTGCTCCTACCGGGAAAGGCCGCCTCACTACCGCTGCGCCATTCCGGTCGAAATGCCGTGTATGTTGTACAAAGTCATCCTTCTGTATCTTACTACTATATGTAAGTGATTTTAGGTCCCAGCCGTAAACAGACCAGTGATAATAAATGTTTTGTACAGGCTGACGATGTAAAGAGCATGGCTTCCTTTATTTTGGAGTTGTAAAACCTTCTCAAAGGACAATGTCGTTTTAAGGGTTTGTCGTTTCGTGTGACAATATCCTGTAACACTGTTGTGTCGACGGGACAGCAGAGGAATAGGTGTCTTACCTTCTACATCAAGCTTTTAAATGACTTATGTCAACGGTTAATTACATTATTAACCTACGTAGTATATCACTATCACTATCACTACATATTATAAAACAAAGTCTCCCGCCGCGTCTGTCTGTCCCTATGTATGCTTAGATCTTTAAAACTACGCAACGGATTTTGATGCGGTTTTTTTTAAATAGATAGAGTTATTCAAGAGGAAGGTGTTAGTATATAATTTTACGCGGGCGAAGCTTTCTGAATTTAAAAATAAAATAAAACTCTGAGCGCCAATGCATTGCTTGATCTGCTGGCAACATGTAAAAGAAATGAACATCACGGAAGGGTATTTGAAAATTCATTACTTTTATTATCACGTAACTTCTGGTTGAAAAACACACATTTTTTGTGCAGAAGTCCACCACTACGATCGTTACAAACTACTTTTGCCTGTTCCATCACTTCTTAAGAAAATAGAGCATCTTCCTTCGTTATTTTAGGGCAATTCTCGCAGTGAACCACAAAATAAAAACATTCCTCTTTAATCTACATTTTGGAAATAAACGAAAAATATAACACGTAACAATATCAACGTTAAATCCAAGCAACTACGCTTGATAATCGCACGTGTTGGCAATTGGAGTTACTAATGGCCGCTCGGGGACTATTATAATCTCTGACTGACGTTTATGGCCGCTAAACTATGTGCTATATAAGCCATACATATATTGTGTGGTATAAACGCCTTACATATTCAACGAGGTGTACGTAGGGGAGACCGGGTACAAAAGTAACGGCGGGTCGAAAGTTACAAACGCTCTGTAGGTATATCAAATGGTCGAAACGCTGCTCCGCTACCTCCAGGCGACAGCCGACAACGCTCCCGCCGCTTGCATTTAGTCGCCGCGCTCGCTTCGTGCCATAAAGTTGTGCTATAGGACGCCACGTGATTTTACGAACCAAAAGTAAGTTTTTTGTCATTTACTCATTTAGTGTTTACGTAGTGTTAAAATGGTGACATCAATGTTACTATTTGCAGTGTAATTTTTTTATTAATTTTTTAAAAGCAAGTTCTACTACCATACCATAACACCACATTGTACACTTGGTTCGCAATAAATGTTTTGACTTTGACTTTGACTTTTACTTTTATGGAAGCATTCATGAATTAACAAAAACGTGGTTGGGTAGAAAAGTATAACACAGCACTACGGGTACAAAAGTAACATGTTACTTTTGTCCCCATAACGCAATGAGTGTGATTCACTCATTGTTTTATGTTAATTAATCGTTTTTATTTACCAACAGAATGCCGCGACAGCAAGTGAGAACGACAACAAGAAGGACCACGGGCATATTATGGTATACAGAAAAGCGGCTGACGAGCATTTCAAAGATAATGCCACAATTAGAGCCCTTTCAAAAAAGTACAATGTTTGCCATGTGACCTACGAAAATTACCATTAAAAAAATTATAAACACAGCTACAGACAGCTGAATGTGAAATAATCCCGGTCAAACTCTGACTATACATTACATACCCGGTATTGTCAAAAAAGCATTTCCTCTTGCTGTTACTGATAAAAATGTCATTGTTGGGTTTACTTGCACTGTTATAAGTTCATTTAATAGAAATATATTTACTGATGCTGACTTTGCACCAAATCGTGTAACAGACCGTTCTTTGCCAGTCAACGAAGAAATACCACATACTGATCTGTCGACCACATCCAACGCACCCTCAGCCCTCCTGGTTGAATATGCCAACTGACGATTGTATCTCGCCAGTAGCAGGACCTAGCGGACTACAAGTGGGTTCTTCTTCGCCAATTGCTTTCTTGCCAATTCCTTTCTCAGTCTCACCCCAAAATGTACACCTATTCCAAGAGCTGGTTCGAGGACTACAACCAATATGGGGCGTAAGAAACGTTAGACGGCGATTTTGACCAACACGAGCTGTCCGATATTTATATTCTTCTTCAGTTGCAAAAAATGCGATTGAAGAAGAATACAAAGACAGAATGAAAGTAAAAAACAAGGAAGGGAAAATTAAAAAGAACAAAGAAGGTAAGTTAAGAAAAAGAAAACACTAATCATAACAATTCATCTGACGGAGAAGATTGCTTTTGTCTTGTGTGTTTTTTTTAATAATAAATAAGTTTATTTACTATGGCATTTCATTATACATTAATCATGTTACTTCCGACTCACACCGTGTTACTTTCGCCCTGGCCTCGGGGTCGAAAGTAACAACCGTCATTTTTTTTTCAAAACCTTGTAATTCACAGTAAACAGCAAATAAAAGAAATTGTAGAGCACAGTTAAGGTTTTGATGTGGCTATATTAATTTCATCATAAATATAATAAATAACTAGAAATCAGTGTCAAAGTACAAAGTGTTACTTTTGTACCCGGTCTCCCCTACTCTCATAGCAGTGTATGTGTTCTAAGATTAGAAATCTGACTGTAAAATTTCTCTTTCCAATTTGAAAATGTCCTGGTAAAGATACGACTGAATTTGATCAGAAATGTACGATTTTCGAGCTATCGCTAGTTTGCATTTTGTTAACTTTTTGGCATAAGGATTTTTTCACTGAACCAGTATAGTAACAATAAAGCACAATATGATGTCCTTGGCAAACATGTTAAAAAAAAATAGTGATACAATATTTTTTTCACTCCTCTTGCTCGAAAAGACCGATATAATAGCGTACCAGAGGGGGCGTAAAATTGCTCATTATAGCCCTAGGGAAAACAACCTTTTTTTTTAAATTTCGTCGTCGGTGTTCGAAAATGCAAAGTCATTCATAAAGAATTGACTTTTTACTGCTCCATAAAAAAAAAAAACATTTTATTTTAAAAATGGAACCAAACGCGCCGAACGCCGAACTCTTTTGGCAGGAATGGAATGGAAACGTCAAATTGGCAGGATGTGTGCGTTGCATTCCAGCTACAGACGAAATAAAAAAAGGCATTGGCGCAAAATTTTAAGATTTTTTCTGTATTATTTATTTGAATTTCTTTTTATCTCCTACGTTTACCTCACAGACGACACAATATTATATTCGTCTACACAGAGAACTGAGATTATGTTGCCGGGAAAAAACATCTCATTAGAACAACAGTACAAATTGTACATTTCATTTTTAATAAAATAAACTATCATATTAAATATGATTATTTTATTTTCTCGCAATCGTAGTGAAAGTACGGTGTAACACACGGCGCTAAAATCCCATTATAACTCGGTTCTTATTTACTACCTCGCTAAAGCTCGGTAGTAAAACTACCTCGTCTATAATAGGTCATTTTAGCCCCTTGTATCACAATGTACTATCAAATATCGAACTACCCTGGCCTTCAAACAAATCGATGCACCCACGGATATTTTGATTCAATTTAAACTAGAATAAATTTGGTTGGCATTATGAGCGCATATCCTGAAAGATGGTAACGTCGCAAATAGTTGTCAAATATTTACCCATTTTAATTAGTTTGGTTATATTACTGTATGTAAATAAGAAATATGGCTAACTAGTAAATTAAAATATTAATAGTGAATTGCAATTAAAGCACGGAATTCGATATTGTAACCGTTTTATGTATAGAAAATGCATTTGGAAAGTTTCCAAATAGTTTTTTCACTCCTCTTGCTCGAAAAGACCGTCATAATAGCGTACCAGAGAGGGCGGAAAATTGCATGATTATTGTGCCCTTGGGAAAAAAAGTTTTTTTTTTTTAATTTTCGTCGTCAGTGTTCGAAAACGCGTGTCTTTACTCACAATTCATAAAGAATTGACTTATTACTGTCCCATTAAAAAAAAAACATTTTATTTTAAAAATGGAACCAAACGCGCCGAACGCCGAAATCTTTGGCAGGATGTGTGCGTTGCATTCCAGCTACAGAAGAAATAAAAAAAGGCATTGGCGCGAAATTTTATGATTTTTTCTGTATTATTTATTTGAATTATAATTAGGATTCCTTTTTATCTCCTACGTTTACCCCACAGACGACCCAATATTATATTCGTCTTCACAGAGAACTGAAATTATGTTGCCGGGAAAAAACATCTCATTAAATTTGAACAACAGTACAAATTGTACATTTAATTTTTAATAAAATAAACTATCATATTAAATATGGTTATTTTATTTTCTCGCAATCGTAGTGAAAAGTACGGTGTAACACACGGCGCTAAAATCCCATTATAACTCGGTTCCTATTTACTACCTCGCTAAACCTCGGTAGTAAAACTACCTCGTCTATACTGGGTAATTTCAGCCCCTTGTATTACAATGTACTATTTCACTCCTCTTGCTCAAAAATACTGTCATAATAGCGTACCAGAGCGGGCGTAAAATTGCATTTATTGCCCTAGGGGAAAAAAGTTTTTTTTTTTTATTTGCGTCGTCGGTGTTCGTAAACGCATAAGTCTTTATTTATAATTCATAAAGAATAGACTTATTACTGTTCCATTAAAAAAAAAAAAACATTTTATTTTAGCCCCTTGCATTACAATGTACTATTACATCTAACACTAATTATTATTATTCGGTGTTACAATATTAATGATTACAGTTTGTATGTTTGACGATACTAATGATTAATTATATTTTGTATGGTTGTAACTAGGTACGTACTAAAATTATTTAAAATCAATTTACCATTTTATTCCAACAATAGGTGATTTTCATGATCATTGTTAATATTTCTGCACAACAAAAACCCAAACTCGCAATTCAATTTTCAACCAACCAATTTTTTTGACAACCAGTGAGTAAAAATGTTGATCAGCATGATTACAATCTAAATAAACCATATTAATGAATAAAAATCATAGCCAAAAGTAAATAAATGTGTTATCTTTACATTTCAATCCCAAGATTTAATATTGTTTAAGCGTAGGCGAGTGTTTCCAACCTTTCAAAGACGTGGGTGGAAGGATACCCACGTCCTCCTGTTGCAAGTTCTGACAATTCAGTACTGCCTCCGTAAACCAAAAAGTGGGAATTTGTTTCTTTTTTAATTATTAAATTAACATGTACTTTGAAAAGTACATGAGTACATGTACAGATAGGCAGTCGCTCCTTGTAAAATACTGGTATTCAGCTGCATCCAGTTAGACTGGAAGCCGACCCCAACATAGTTGGGAAAAGGCTACGCAGATGATGATAATGATGTACTTTGAAAAGTAATCTCTCTTTTTCAGTAAAAAATGATCTGTACATTAATGTTTTTGCTGTTTTTTTTATGTATAAGTAATCATCATCGATTCACACCAGTGGGTTTAAGCGCTCATTTAGTCTTAAAGTTTTTTTTGTCCCGTAGGTATGATGTAAATAAATAATAATGGTTGCGATGGAATGGCGAGTGTATTGAAAGTGTATAAATAAAAATTAAATAAAAAAAACATACATTGGTGTCGATTCTGGGTTTTGTCTTAAGGCGCTACCCCAGGCAAAATTAGCAACTCTATTTGTGGTTATTCAAACTTCGTTTGAAATACTATTAGAATAACGTTCTAATCAGCTTGCACTACAAAGTGGTTTTTACGTCAGTCACTGCGGGCCGAATAGTGCGAAATTAGTGATTTTTATTCTTTATAAAATCAAATTTCCGTCTTTTCAAAAAAAAAAACTAGCATTATGTTCATTATTAAATTGTCTATCCATTAGTATAAGAAGCAAATCAAAATAATGTTAACTTTACGAGAAGAAGCATGTTATAAATATTTTTTTCTCATTTTTGTGGTTTCATTGTGAGGGGATTTATTACACATTATGAGACTAAAAATAAAAAATAAAACTACCACTTTGCAGTCTAAGAATATGTAGAAATTTAATGTATTTTTATTACTTGGTATTTCTTTTGGATAAAGAGGAGTTGGCTCCAAAAAACTGCACAAAAAACGGCTTTTGCTTGGGGTAGCGCCTTAAGAAATGTGAAACAGTTTAGAAGCTGTAAGACAAAAATAATGCTATACAATTGCTTGGTTCGAAGCGTGTTGGAATATTGTAGCGTGGTCTGGCGACCGCACTATGCTGCACATTCGTTGCGTCTAGAACGTGTCCAAAAGCGTTTTCTGTGGCATCTGGCGTTTTCTAGGGGTATAGCTAAGAAAGTACGTTCTTATAATAGTAGATTGCGACATTTCAAAATGATTTCCCTGGACAAGCGCCGACGCCTAAATGACGCGACGTTTGTCTGCAAAGTTATGGCTCACAAGATTGATTGTCCACAAATACTGAGCACTTTAAATTTCCGTGCACCTTCAAGAGTTCCTCGCAGCCAGATAACACCACTGCGTCCACCGCAAAGAAGAACGGTTTTAGGCTCCAATTCTCCTTACGCGAGATTTTGCAAGGTGGTTAATGGTTGTAGCGACGTAATCGATCTGCACTTTAACTCTTTAAGCCTATTAAGAACCAATATTCATAAATATCATTTCGATTTAGATTAGATTACACTTATGAAGTAGCGTGTTTTCAATAATAATAATAATTTTAGTTTTAAGATTAGTTTAATTAAGTTTTTTTTTCTCATATACAACTTATCCTTAAAGCATGCGGAGTTTACCTATAAGTGATTGTTACACTATTGTACTCTACTCTATTGCTAGTTACCTTTAGAATAATACCAGTGTAAACAATTGTTGGTGAACCAATAAATAAATAAAATCAAATAAAATTCTGTTGTGCACAAACTAAACTTAATTTAGGCTATTACTATCTTTTTCTCACTAATAAAACGAGAAAGAGACGGACGTAATTTAGAGCTGTCAAATTTAATTCGAACTAATATTTCCATACAAATGAAGGGTGCACGTAAAAACATGTCGACTAAAAACACGGGGAAGCGCAAGGCATAAACTAGTTTGACATTTCTAACTTAGTGCATGGCTATAGCCGTCCTTTTCTCGCACTGCCTTTTAGTAAAAGATAGCAATAGTCTAAATTAAGTTTAGTTTGTGCACAACAGAATCGACACCATTGTATGTTTTTTTTCTTTAATTTTTATTTATACACTTTCAATACACTCGCAAGCGCATTTTCATCACAAACCGCGCGATAAATCTTTTCCGTGTAAACAGGTTTCAGAGGTCCTTTGTAGATAGTTGAGCCATCATTATAAAGTCTGAAATATAAGCCTCTGGAACAATATCAATTTCTTGTTCTTGTTCAAGAAGAACCGATGCTAACAACTTTAGTTTAGTTTAGACTCAACGTGCAAATGAGAAACCTTAGCTGTGCCTAGGGTTACCATCACTACGGATTTTTCCAGAAATAACTAGTTTTTTGGATCTCTGGGATTAGCTGTGCCTAGGGTTACCATCACTACGGATTTGTCCAGAAATAACTAGTTTTTTTGATCTCTGGGAAAAGCCTGGATCAGGGACGCACAGAACCGGGAAGAGTGGTAGAAAAAAGGGGAGATTTAGAAGAGTGGTAGAAAAAAGGGGAGATTTAGAAGAGTGGTAGAAAAAAGGGGAGATTTATACCTAGTAGTGGGTGATTACGGGCTGATATAATAAATAATAAATATAATAAATATCGCTGGACATTAACACACAGCGCCACCTAGTGCCACACTAAGCAAAGCTTGTGTCGTGGACACTAGATAGTTGATATACTACATGTATACTTTTTTGTTTGTAAATACATACTTATTATACATATAAACATCCATGACTCGGAAACAAATGTCCGTGCTCAACACACAAACATTTTCTCCTACCGGGATTCGAACCCAGGACCCTTAGAACGTAAGGCAGCATCACTACCACTACGCCAATCGGGTCGTCAGTGATATGATGATGATGAGCTCGTGGCTAAATAATAACAGCCACTCGGGTCGATCTTTAGGTTTAGCCGTGCTTGCCTAGGTTGGTCTGTGGACCCTTAAATACCGAGTTGCCTCCGTGCCTCGGAAAGCACGTTTAGCGGTTGACCTATGACAGTCGTTACAGGTAGTCAGTGGCCCAAAAAATCTAACAGCCAGTCTTACCACGTGGTATCTTATTACCCAGTATTAACTGGGTTGTGGAGGTCAGATAGGCAGTCGCTCCATGTAAAATACTGATATTTAGCTGCAACTCGTTAAACTGGAAGCCGACCCCAACATAGTTGGGAAAAGTCTAGGCAGTTGATGTTTATTCTGATGATGATGGATTTTGTCCGAGCGTCATGTTCGTGAACGGGCGCTGTCAATTGAAACTGGTCAACTCTCAGCTGCCACGGTTAATTTTAATTAATTTATTTTTTAACCGACTTCCAAAAAGGAGGAGGTTCTCTATTCGACTGTATGTATTTTTTTTTTTTTTTTTTTTTTTATGTATGTTACCCGATTACTCGAAGACGCCTAAACCGATTTGAAAAATTCTTTTTTTGTTTGAAAGGGTATACTTCCAAGTTGGTCCCATAGTCGCCAAGTCGGGATCTGATGATGGAATCTTGGCGAAATCGAGGGAACTCTTCAAATTTTATAGGATAACGTACAGCAATTTTTATATTTTCTACAACAAGTGAAGCATTTGCGTTTGATAAGAACCATTCTACCATCAGATCTGATGATGAAGCCAAGAGTCACGGAACTCCATAATGAGACAATGTATCCTAGTCGTGTTTGGGCTTGTTGTAATTGTAACGGTATGCACTTTCCATGTGAACCACTAAAAAGTGAAAAATAAAAACTTTTTTGCAAAAAGTAAAACCGACTTCAAAAAGGAAAAGTGAAAAATAACTTTAGCTTCTGAAGTCGGTGACAAAATAATTAAATCAATCATACAAACGTCACCGACTTCAGAAGCTAAAGTTATTTTTCACTTTTTCTTTTTGAAGTCGGTTTTACTTTTTGAAAAAAAGTTTTTAATTTGTTGATTTCATCTTTTTTCTGGACGCTCTTAATGTGCACGTCTGTCTACATCGTTCTCACATATATGTATAATCACAACATGAATGATGTAACCAAGATTTTGTAACAATATTGTTATTTAAAAGAGTGTCCATGGAGTTTCTTGCCCGTTCTTCTCCATAGAGATCTACGCTAGGGAATGGGCAACTACAGTACTTTCTCAAGTTATTATGCCTTGTGACTGTGACTGTAGCTTTGATTTAGTTTTGTATTTTTGACATTCAAAAGTGCCGTAATGGTTTAATTGAAATAAATGATTTGAGTTTGAGTTTGCAACATTTCGCAGACAATAAATATAATGCATTTTACTGCTTGCTTGATCCAGTGGTTGCAAGTACGACTGCTGCGCATGACGTCCTGAGTCCGATTCAAGGTCCAAGATTCTGTCACCGTAAAATTGTCAAATACGTTATATTACAATATAACGTGTATCTCTCTAGCGATATTGTAAAGTCTCGAATTATTGTCAACTGAACATACGGAAGTATCTCTGCCCCCATAATCGGGACTTCGGGCACCCCCCCGTTAGGTTAGTTAGGTTCCTTTAAACCCTGCACCCGGAAATAGGGGCTCCGTCGACTACGCTTTTTAGGGGAATATAAAGTGTTTTAAGGTTAGGTTATAGTAATCGGTATTTCTCAGGAATGGTACAATATCTTTTCATGAGAGTTGTACCACTGGGCAAGGGGGACTCCTCCTTCCCTCCACACCGCGTGAGTTGACTACCAAAGCATGCATTTCACGTAAAATAATGCGTTTTGTTGTAAGCAGTATGTTCATTTGACAATATTTCGAGATTTTACAATATCGCTAGAGATATTACAATATAACGTATTTGACAATTTTACGGTGACAATTCTATATCTTATTTTCCATATGCGAAACCAAACTGCAGAAAAAACAAATTCACCGAGATCGAAAATTTACATTTACACAGCCAGTCATGCGAACCATGCAACCACATGAAAAGCATCGGATCCAGACGGCTTAGAGCTGTCCTATTGCATTTGCACCAACTATACTGGCAGAGTTTTTAGGAGTCCGTTTCCAAAGAGTGCCAACGAGACTAATGGTCTGCGTCTGCCTGTTCATCTGTCACAGGGCTATATCTTTAGAACATTCATTAACAGATAGACACTTGAACTTTTCATAATATGTGTATAACTATGGCTGCTACAACAACAATATTTTTTTAGCGTTATTTCACACTAGCCTCTGCCAGCGGCTTCGCCCGCGTGAAGTTTGAAATTGACCCATGAGATCTTATTACCGGGATAAAAGGTATCCTATGTGTGTCCTGTGTGCTAAATTTGATCCAAATCCGTTCAGTAGTTTTTGCGTGAAAGAGTAACAAACATCCATACATCCATCTATACTCACAAACTTTCGCATTTAAAATATTAGTAGGATCAGTTTTGTGGCGCGGTTCATAGAAGACACTTGAGGATCTCGTGGCTAAATAATATCAGCCGCTCGGGCCGATCTTTAGGTTAAGCCGTGCTTGCCTAGGTTGGTAAGTGGATGGGTGACCACCCTTTTTTTTTTTTTGGGATGGGAAATCATCAAATGACTTCTCCCACTCTGGGCGGAGAGGGAGGGAGTGTCAGACTTTTACTGACTAAAACCCATCCATGTTCCTTCCTCACCCTTTATGTTCCGGGGCCGCGGTATCTCTTTCGAACAGGCCCGCAGCCCCGGCAGGCTTCGGCCCTTGCGGGCCCCTCTCTTATGCTGACATCTCTTTGAGGCGCGCGTGGAACACGAACGCGGCGTGGACACGGCCTGTCGTCGTTAGACGGACGGACGGCTAGCTAGCCCATTGCTAACCGTCCACAGGCCCGCGTCTACGGTGGCCGGTAGCCACCACGTGGCCCCCGACGCCCGGTGCGTCTCCCGCGGCAGCCGGGCAGAGAGGATCTCTCCCTCTCTCGTTCCGCCACCTCCTTCGCTAGCATGACTGCTTCGCAAAAGGAGGTGACGGCTTCCCATTCCGTCTCGCTCCGGACCATGGATTGAACCAGGGCCGGACGCGAGAGGTCGCCGCCGCCGATCGCCGCTACGAGGACACGGCGGTGCTCCGCCCACGCAGGGCAGACTTCCACCGTGTGCTCTACCCACCCCACCATCCACCCACCACCCTTACGTACCGAGTTTCCTCCATGCCTCGGAAAGCACGGTAAGCTGTTGGTCCCGGCTGTTATTTGTCCATCTTTGGCAGTCGTTACAGGTAGTCAGTGGCCCAAAAAGTCTGACAACCAGTCTTTCCAAGTGGTATCGTATTACCCAGTAATAACTAAGTTGTGGAGGTTAGCTAGGCAGTCACTCCATGTAAAATACTGGTATTCAGCTGCATCCAGTTAGACTGGAAGCCGACCCCAACATAGTTGAGAAAAGGCTAGGCAGATGATGGTTCATAGAAGACACTTGCTATCCAAATTATACAGTCTTGGAAAAAAATGGCTGTTAATATACATACGGACAGACGGTCAAACAGACGTACCCAATAAGAAATAAAGGGTACTCATTAAATAAACGTTTTGTTTCGGCGTTTTAGTGTTAAATATTTTACGGAGGTACGGACCCCATCGTGTGCAAAATATATTTCCATACATACAAGTCCGACTCACATCGGTTTTTGTGAAAGTAAAGCTGAAATCTCTACAGCAGTACAAATCCGACGAGAGGATTCTAACAGGGCCTCAGCAAGCTCATTTTTGGTTTCTCTTGACGTTTTTTGCGCCGCCAGTGTACCGAGTATCGGCGAAATCTGGATTGGATTTGGATAGGAGTTTTGGTTGTTTTTGGGTGCATCGTGACTTGTGTACATTTTCCATTCGTACTAGATAAAAATAAACAAAATAGACGTGTCTGTTTGTCAATTTCAAACGCTGCTTTTGCCTGAATGAGCGTACAAAGCCGAAAGGTACTTGTTCTCCACGTCACTGCAATTTTTGTTTGTTCTAATTACGAAGATATTGGGGGTCAAAGTTCCAACTTTTTGACAAGTTTTTTTTAAACTTATATTGTCACTTACGGGATATCTTCCGTGATTATTTATTGTTTTGAGCTCCCGATATTTCGGCGCTGTTGCAAGCGCCATGATCGCGGGTTGACTGGAGACTGCGGGTGGATGGAAAATAAAATTGTTACGAGCAGACAAATCTGTCTACCCTCTTTCTTTGTCTTTTGCTACGCGCACTATTGGAACTCGACACTGAGTAAGTGTCGAGTTCCAATAGTGCGTGTAAGTGACAATATAAGTTTAGTTTTAAACCGTGAAAGCCTAAAACAGTGTTTGAAGTTTTTTTTTATTAATACAAGTTTTTATTGTAAGATATTTATATGTATATTTTTCTCCACGACCACGTACTATTCAATTCATCTATAAGCACAATATTTTAAGTGCGTTACTTTGACTTCTACCATAAAAATTGATTTTTCACCCCAAAAATGTTCTTTCCCAGCAATATTTTTTACATGAAGTTACTTAGTTTGATGTACAGAATGCTTGGTTGATGGCTTCGTGAAGATGTTGTTTACACCCTGTATTCTGTTGTTCTTTCTTCTTCTTCAATCCTTGACCATTCAATGCTGAGCGTAGTTCTCTTATCAATCTCTCCATTTTGGCAGTTTTATGTCATGGCTATCAAGTTTATTCCACTTTCATTACTTTTATGAGGTTGTCTGTCCACCTAGTCTTCCCACATTCCTCCGTCCCGTCCGTACCTACTCTTCACTTTTTTTAATTTTTTTTTATTTGTTCGTTTATTTTCATCAAAACGGAGGGTGTTGTTTCGATACAAAACAGATAAATCTACTAGACTATTAGTTCCAGTAGTGCGCGTAATAAAAGACTAAGAAAGAGGGTAGACAGATTTGTCTGCTCCTAATTAATAATTTTCGTCCTCCCGCCTCGTCAGTATTCCCGCGATCATGATGCTTGCAATGGCGTCGAAATATCGGGAACTCGTAGAAACAAAGGAAAATCACGGATATAATCCCGTAAGTACTTTAAGTGTAGTGAAAAACCGTGAAAGTCTAAAACAGATAAAACTACTGTAACCAAAATATATCAAAAATACCTCACACTAAAAGGTTATTTCTGGTGCGACAACTAGAAAATAACGTTTGCCAACATTATGGACGAAGCGTGAAATGAAAATCGCTAGTTTAGTGCGAGTGTGAATACCCCCCAGTGCTTGCTGCAAAGTCAATATTTTGTTGAATGCCGAAGGCCGAAACCGGGCGATCCCAACAATTTAGTTTCGGCCGAAACCAAACTTCGTATGTTTTCGTGCCAAATGTATGTACCGAATAATATAATAAAGGGGTTTTGCTATTTGCAAAGGATTCTGCAAATATTTGCTATTGAATACGTTGAAATAACGAAATTCCTATAGTTTGCTCGAAAACTGGGTCATTTGCAGATTTTGCATAAGTTCAACTTGTATCAATTTTATTATTAATCAGTTTGAAATTAAAGACTATTGGGTTATTTGAATATGTAAAACTACTATTTAAATTGGATGCAGATTGGATTAAAAAAAAACTCCTTGGTGCAGTGACGTTTGAAATTAGTGACATATGAAATTAATCAAATACTTAATTTTGAGTTGTTACTCCTTACTTTAAGTTCACTCAGCTTTCATAAAATCTTTTGTCTTCTCTACATCATAACACACATAACAGGTAGGAATAATAGACCAGTTAGAGCTACGATTCTAAGATACTCCTTTTGCTTTGTTAATTTATGTATATGAGTTGTAGGCTGTCTCAGCCTCCTAAGACATCGGACTAATCATAAACAGCGACATGTGGTGGTGTGGTACACCTCTATCTGAACCTTTGGTGAAACACACGATGTGATATGTTACGCTTATGTATGTATACAATATTCATTCAGTTCCGGCCATTTTCTCTAAGGCCGAATTCCGAACAAACCTTCGCCAACACTGAGACTACAGTTGGACAATAGACGCCATAAATTCCAAATTTAATCTAGCGTGAAGTAATGACAGTCGTCACACTCGTAAAAATAAACGGATGTCAAGATCTCGGGTACTTGTCAATGGTCAACTAGGGCGTGTAAAAGTGAAATAAAAGTTGCTGAAAAGGAAATATTTCTTAGCTGGGTCACTGATGAACATGATTGGGGCAAGAAATATCTCAACATCTTTGATGGACAGTCACGTGGTGGCTTTACGCTTTGCAGATGGAAATTCTGTGAAATGAAACTGTCCGTAATCTCACCAAATAGAAAAAGAACAGCACTAGGAGACCATACAGGGTGTAAATGGACCGTCCACCAGGAAGCCGTCAACCAAGCATTCTGTACATCAAACTAAGTAACTATAAGCAAAAATTATTGCTGGGAATCGACTTTTTATTTGAGTGAAAAATCACGTTATACGGTAAAACTCAATGTAACGCACTCAAAACATTGTTCTGATGGACGTATTTAATACTAGCGTCTGCCAGCGGCTTCGCCCGCGTGAAGTTTGATTATTGTCCCATGGGATCTTACTACCGGAATAAAAAGTATCCTATGTTTTAATCCAGGTTATAAACTATCTGTGTGCAAAATTTCATCCAAATCCGTTCAGTAGTTTTCGCGTGAAAGCGTAACAAACAAACTTACATTCGCATTTATAAGATTAGTAGGGATTTAATGGGTTATGGTTATAAATAGATACGGAAATATCGATTGGATCGGACAAACGATACAATATGCGTGATGGTTGACAGAGGAGAATCGAAGAAAAACGTGTTACGCCGACCTCAAGTAACATGACACATGGACAGGAAGATCATGAGACAACACAAATAAGTTTTCGTGAAAATCTAAATTTGCCTATATTTTTTATCGTTTTGGCTCAGGACCTTGATTTTTATACACCTAATAGGGACTATAGACCTCAGTATCTAACATAAATTTAAAGTGACTAGGTCCACCCCTTCCTGAGAAAATCGGTGGTGACAGACGGACAAGAAAGTAATCTTATACGGGCTCCTTTTTTACCTTTCGAGATACGGAACCCTAAAAACATCAGATACTCGAATACAGCAAATAAAACATTCATGTACCTACATGAGTGTTTATTTACGATAACTGTCTCTTACTATACGGTGGTGGGGGTGTGGTGACCGTATTAATGTCATTAACGACCGAGACTTGCGAGCGGACAGTCGCCTCGTGTACGGGGTTTATCACGCAGATTAGCTGCATCACTCAACAGCTGACGTTTATTTAATCAGAATGAGGCAAACTAGAAACTACTGTGGGTTTACTGTTACTGGAATGTACTACGGGTAATAGAATTAGTAAGGTTGTGTGTGTTTTGTAACAAAACATATACTTGGTACTCATTATACTTAGCAGCGGTGACCCAGTGGTGGCGGCCCCGGCTCACAGGCACTACGTCGTTGCTTGCATTACTTGGTTAAATTTATTTCATTACCACTGCTCTCAAAAGACGTGACAGAAAACATCGTGAGGAAAATTGATGCGCTTGGACGTGGGGTTGTGGATTCTGGTTCGTTATTTAATACAATATTGTGAGGAAACCGGCATGTCGTAGAAGCGCAAATTCGAAAGCCACGAGAGTATTAACCGCCAACTCCCTTTCTCCGAGCCGCTGTTGAGAAATTCCTAAAGGAAAAACCGAATATCAGTTTATGCCCTACTCAAGAATAGAAGCCAGGGTAGGCTAGTAAGCACGACTGCTGAGCATGGGGATGCTCAGCAGTCGTGTTAGTGACCGCGAGAACAACGGAGCCGTTCATAATATTATGCGAATGTGTTGCTGGGATGAAAATCCTATACAGGATGTAGACCCAAAACGTCACGAAACTGTCAACCAAGTATTCTGGACATCAAACTAAGTAACACTACGCAAAAATTATTGCTGGGAAACGATCTTTTTTGTGATGTAAAATCACTTTTGTAAAACTCAATGTAACGCACTCAAATCATTGATGGACGCATTTGATAGTAAACGTGTTATGGAGGTGATTAAATTAACGTTATGAGCTTAAAAACTGGTATTTAATTTTGATGAAAACTTGTGAAAAAGTTGTAACTTTGACCTTCAATATCTCCGTAACTAGTAGGTTCCCAGGTATGGTCCAGAGCCGTGTCGACGGCGCGTTTGTGTTCCACGCGCGCCTCAAAGAGATGTCAGCATAAAGGGAGGGGCCCGCAAGGGCAGAAGCCTGCCGGGGATGCGGGCCTGTTCGAAAGAGATACCACGGCCCCGGAACATAAAGGCCGAGGAAGGAACATAGATGGGTTTTAGTCAGTAAAAGTCCGACACCCCTCCCGCTCCGCCCAGAGTCGGAGAAGTTATTTGATGATTTCCCATCCTAAAAAAAATAAAAAAAAAATAAAGGTATGGTCCAGAACAAAAAAAAAGTGCCTTTCGGCATCGTTAAAGGTATTTTTAAACGCTAAATGTTAACCCAGGTCATAATCTACCTGTGTGTCAAAAAACAGGTTAGAGAGGCCGGCAGATGTACCGACCCACAGGCAAGAGTTGTTTGTTACTGTTACTGGTAGCCTACATCATACCACTGCTGGTATAGGCCCCTCTCCCCATGACTGCCAGGTGTTTTGATCCAAGGCTAATGAGGACTGCTGGTCTCTGGTCTTATCCAGATCGACCCCAACATCTTTTACGAGACCCCTTGAGCTGTGGGCCGAAATAGCCACTTTCTGGAGCCCTGACACAGCCAGAATTGCTTGTAGGTACCAAAATTGCTTGACCTTCAGTCGTTAATTTTGAACAATATTTTTTCCTAAATTATGCTTTTATTTGTTAAGTCATAATCCATCTTAAGATAAAAATTCCACAAAAAGAATAATACGCTTTCTACTTTAATAAAATATCGGATTAAGTTTATTAGCCTAATCCATCAAATCGGTTTATCAATCATGCGTGTCTAAATATCAGATTGACTTTCAGTCTTGCTACAATAGAAAATAAACGTTCTTATTTATTACTTAAGTCGGTAAATCCAATTACATTAACATAAGTCATCTTTATCCTGGCATAAGGATTAATTTTTGGTTGGCATCAGTAATAAATAAATAAATAAATATTGCTGGACATTAACACACAGCGCCACCTAGTGCCACACTAAGCAAAGCTTGTGTCGTGGACACTAGATAGTTGATATACTACATATAAACTTTTTTTGTTTGTAAATACATACTTATACTTATTAGAATCTATCTCTCTCTCTCTCTCCTATGAATCAGTGACGTGCCCATGAATCTAGGACACTGTTCAGAAACTCTCACATCATGAAGAGTTGTAGGGTTATTAGTTCAAATCAGGCTTGTAAGCTTGTATGAAAGTAACGCTATTAGTTGGCGCAACATGTGTGCTTCCATATTTTTTGATGACGTCGTCGTCATCTCGGTAATCATTTTGCCATGATCATTGTTCACACAATCCATCCATCGTTTCTTTGATTTCTTATAATCTTGGCTATTCGTACTACTAAATAAAAATCTCAAAAAAAAATCTCCAGATTTTTTTTCACAAAACGAATGTAAACAAATAACTCAGCTTAAAACAGAAACAAGAAAACAAAACAAAAAACAATGATCTTACAAACTTTGTTTTTGAATAAGTTTTATTTCATCCGTCGAGTCCCTTCGGAAGTTTCGTCGTAATTCCCGGAGTCGGGCCGGACAAGTTTGAATACGGTCCGGAGTTTGACAGGCTAGTTCTGTTTATATTGACGCACACACGGGGACAGTGCGCGTATGTTTGTTTAAGCTCCATTTCACACACGGGGGCGTACCCGTGTTTTGTTTTAAGTTTGGGTTCTATATTTTGGTTTATTTTGGTAAAGTGTCCGATACTTAAATGTATAAGTTGCTCTGCATCCTGGTTTTATTAGATATATGAAAGTATTTACAATATATATACACTAACACTATAATAGAAATAAAAATATGTACAAGTATCAAAAAGGGTTACAGGGCATCGAAAAAATCGCCCACATCGCTGCCAACAGGAAAAGTGCCCAGAAGGCTGGCAGCATTGCCACGTTGGATGGCAATACTGATTCTTTGGCCAAAAAATAGGCCCGCCCTCTGGTCACGTGAAGAGTCGACCAACCGCTTGGCGATTTCCCGAAATACTAAGTAGGCACTCACTCCTGGTTAAATTCAAGTATGTGCTATTACAGACCATCGAATTGAACAATTTTCTTCATGGGACTACCATCGTAATCGTAAAAAAATAATCAGCTGTCTCATACATTTGGTCGAGTAGGTATTGGAATTTTGTATGGAGCCGTTGATCATTAGGATGATATGAGATATAATAAAGAAGGAGCTAGATGAAGAATGATGTGGCTAAAAAGGAGGAGACCACTGAGATAACAAGTAGATAAAGAGAAGTATGGAAGAAGGAGACATGCTTCACCGACCCCAAATAAATGGGGTTCTACCCTTATCCCAATTGGGAGGGTGGGGGAATGATGATAAGGAAGTTTGTTGAATCGGCACTGGACCGCTTGGTTGAATATGACCCACTCACTCTTACAAAGTCGAGGCCTGTGACCCAACACTGATTTTGATTTAGCAAAATTACACAAATGACAGTTATTTTAAATCAGATTTCAGATTCTCATAAACAAAAAAAAGTGGCCCATTAACGAAAGAAGCTGGATTTATGAACCGCGTCTGGTATTGTTTTATTTAATACGGAAATTACACCTTTTTGCAGGTTTCAGTGGCAAACATTATCGAAAATAAGTAAAAGGTTAACTCGCGTAGCCGAACACATCTAGTACGTTACATACAGGGTGTAAACCACCTCATCACAAAGCCGTTAACGAAGCATACTGCACATCAAACTAAGTAACTTTACGCAAAAATTATTGCTGGGAAACAACTTTTTTTTTGAGGTTATAAATCATATTTTGTGGTAGAATTCAATGTAACGCACTTAAAACATTGTGCTGATGGATGGATTGAATAGTACGGGGGTCGTGGAGGTGTTAAAAGTCAAAAACTTACAAAAAAAACTTGTATTTAAAAAAAAAACTTGTCGAAAAGTTGTAACTTTGACCCCCCATATCTCCATAACTAGAAGGTTCCCAGGTATGGTGTAGAACAAAAAAATGATCACAATGATGGAGAAAACAAGTGCCTTTCGGCTTCGTGAAGAGGTGTTTTACACCCTATAGGTCATATCTATATTGTTTTATACTAAGTATAACATTCGATATACGATGACAGAATAACACTTCTCTTAAAAGTTTTTTTAAAAAATAGGTATGATCATTATACTAGTCTGTTAGCATTTTTCCTCTTTTAAATGCAATAATGCAAAACATCTTGTTTGTAAGTACCTAATTAAAATAAGAGTGTTTAAGGATAACTTATATTTTGTTGAGAAGATTATTCATTTTGATCAGTATAGCAACCCAGAGCTTTTAAAAAATGTAAAGGGGGTAGTCCACCGACGCAGTGGGGGACATTGAGAGCGTAGACTGGGGAACGGCGAGGTTATGAGTAGAGGATTATTGTAAGAAACCTAAATACAGGACAGTGATTTCAACTACAAGTCGTTGTTATTTACAACCCATTCTGGCTACTTCTAATAAGTCGATAGAAATACGTTTCTATCCACCAAAACCTTATAATAACATCTCCTTTTTATTTCTTTACAGGTGAAAAGTGAAATGGTGCCCAAGTGAAAGTTCAAGTGATCAAGATGGCTGTCAACAGCCCCGGAGGTTACCCGCCTCTGTCCCCCAAACCACACACTCCAAAAAGCCCTCGCCACTTCATATTCCCCCAAAAGAGTCCTTCCATTACATCCAGCACTTCTTCATCAGGCTACTATACCCCTCAATCCGGCTGCAGCTATGACAAACACAACCAGCCTCCTAAGTCCCCAATAGCCCATGGGCACAGATCCCCAATGTCTCCCAGGCACTTCAACTTCCCCCAAAAGTCCCCATCAGGACGGTCCAGTCCTTGTGTGGAGAGAACCAGCCTGCAGTACACCACCTCCCTTAAGCACAGTCGTCGCGAAAAGTCGAGGTCGCCAAAACCGCCCCCTGTGCACATTCACACGAACCCTGGCTATGTTTCCCCTAAGCATACGAGGAAACTGTACAGTTCTACTTCCACAGTAAGCTCACCGAGGATGGTGACGTCACCGAGTATAGTATCCAGCCACACTGATGACTCAACAGACGCGATGCCTGGAACACCTTCTGCGATCCTTCATGACGTGGACGATGAGTGTACTACGATTTCCTCGAAAATATGTCGAAAATCGACATCAGATTTGACAGACATGACGGATGATACTCCTCAAACACGATCCACGAGCATCAGCAGACCATGTTCTCCAATGCGTAGAGGGTCCATGAAAGGTGGTTTGGCGTACTTGGCGAGTAGACGAGGTTCGAGGGAATCTACCATGTCAAACTGCGACTCTGTCGAAGACATTGGGCCGCTGAACTTTCAGAACACTATGAGAGGTCGGCAGCGGAGGACGTCAAACTTTTTGGAGCTACCTGGTGAGTACTTTGGGACCTTTAACTAACTCTTGCCGCTAGATCGATCGACGAGTGCTGCCTGTGACGCACCGATATAATTTTGATGAGGGTTCGCATTGATTCGAACTGATTAATTATTCACTTTTATCCTTAATGCGGGTTTCGTTAATTTTGTATTCGATTTTAACCACTTTGAGTGTAACTCAAGGACGAGAGAAAATGAGCAGTTCCACGTTTTTGCTTGAATATTTTTGCATGACATTTTGTAACAGCACTCATCTGAAAGCATTGTGAGCAAAGTGAGATAAGGTTTCGTGGCTCATTCTTACTGAAAACTTTTTACAAAAAATAAAACCGACTTCACACAACAATGAAAAATAACTTTAGCTTCAGAAGTCGGTGACCTTTGTTTGATTGATTTAGTTTTTTTTGTCACCGACTTCTGAAGATAAAGTTATTTTTCAACTTTTTGTGTGAAGTCGGTTTTATTTTGTGTAAAATGTTTTTGTTTTCACTTTTTAGGGGTTCGCATGTGCTTACCCCTTCACAGCGTACCGGCGTGATTTTCTGTTATGAACTGGTGTAAACAATAGACAGATATGGGATTTCAGCAATTCCAGTACATTTGCTATCATTTATTGAGGAGTTCCGTTGCCTATCTCCGAAGTTCTTCATCAGATCTTCATCAAATTGAAATGGGATCACTTCGAGAAAGTACACTTCCAAAAACTAAACTAACTAAAACTAGCCAAATCGCTTCTAGTGTGCCTATAAAATGTGAAGAGTTCTCTCTATTTCTCCAGGATTCCATAATCAGATCCTGATTTGATGATTATGGGACAACCTGGGAAGGACACCCTTTCAAAAAATAAAAAAAAAAAACAAAATCGGTCCAGCCATCTTCGAGTAATCGGGGAACATTGAGTTGAGAACCTCCTTATTTTTTAAACCGGTTAATAACGACGTTATGGTAGACTGGTGTGGCTCAAATATCCGGATAGCCTTTATAAGATTCGGCCGAGTGTCGTTAAGGCGCTACCCTGAGCTAAGTGGCGCCCTCATTGAATAAAAAATCGTAGCATAGCATAGAAAACAAAAATAAAAAAATGGGTTCTTGGAGTTTGTTACAAAGAGGATAAAGTATTTTTACGTTGTTAAAACAGGACTCAAAATGTTTAGTATCCAAAGTAGATAGCAAAAGTACCAAAAGCGGCCGTTTTTGACAGTTTTGCCATCTACTTTGGATTCTGAACATTTTGAGTCTTGTTTTAACAACGTAAAAATATTTTATCCTCTTTGTAACTAACTCCAAGATTCAATTTTTTATTTTTGTTTTCTATGCTATGCTACGATTTTTTATTCAATGAGGGCGCCACTTAGCTCGGGGTAGCGCCTTAATGGAGGAACGGAACTCTTAAATTATTAAGAGCAACTTAAAAATTTAAGAGTTCCGTTCCTTTGTCATGGATCCCATTAACAGAAGTAATCAGAACCTAACCAAATTCTCATCAATGTTCCCTTGAAGTACATCCTTTCCAATAAAATACAAAAAAATTAATACATGTCACGGTTATAGGGCTTATCCCCAATAAATGGAACTTAACACACTTGAATGAACTTACAAGCGATTGCAGCAATCACTGCAGATTTGCTGTCTATTTTTGAAGAGTTCCATTGTATATCTCCGAAGATCAGCATCAGATCTTCAGCAAATTAAAATGGGACCACACGGGAAAAAAGAGCTAAAAGCGAGAGCGAAGCTCTTTAGCTAGAGCTAAAGAGCTTTCAAATAAAAAAAGAACCATAAAAATAGGTTCACCCAGTCGAAAGTTCTGAGGTAACAAACACAAAAAAAAACAGACGAATTGAGAACCTCCTCTTTTTAGAAGTCGGTTGAAAAGAGATGAAACTGCGACAGTCATGTGACAAGCAGGTTCTGTTCTAATTTACTGTTATGGTAAGGTATTACGTAAAACACCATGTTTTAAGTTCCATTGATGGAGTAGGGAGTGAGTCTTTTGCCATAAAATGGTATCACACACAGACATTTGCGCGAAGGACACTTGCGCAACCAATTTACGCGAAAAGACATATTATTATGCGCGCATGAACTTTTGTGCCAGTGGAATTTTGCGCGACTTAATGGCACTAGCTCTGTAGAGTAAACGTGACATCACGCCTGTTATTACTTGAAGCTGAACCGAGTTGAAAAAATAGTTAGGATCACTGTTTTTTTTCTTAATTTGAATGGGTGTTTTTTTCAGTGTTTGTTAAAATGAAAATCCAAAATATTTAGTTTTTCCTTCATGGGAGATCGAACCTGGGAACCGTTGGCTCAGTAATTGCCCTTTTCTCCCCTCTTATCTCGTCTTCTCGACGTCCGTATGTCACTACAGGGATCCAGCAGAATATCAGCGTCAGGTGCACGCCTGACACATTCTGAGCTGGACTCCCATTTGGTGCAACATTGAGACGCACACCGCACCTTGCATACCTACTTGTTATTTTATTTTTATTTGAGTTACGTCACGGTGTTACTATACTTATTTCTATTCTTATGTTTATTCTTTTTTAAATTGGCACCTCATTTATACGTAAGTCAACTGTATAATTTAATTATAGTTATGTGTGTTGTGCTATGTCTTTTGTGTGCACTAAATAAAGGATTTATCTATCTATCTACTATGTTGGGGTTGGTTCCAGTCTAACCGGATGCAGCTAAATACCAGTATTTTACATCAGCGACTGCCTATCTGACCTCCATAACCCAGTTAATACTGGGTAATAAGATACCACGTGGTAAGACCTGTAACGACTGTCAAAGGTCAACCGCTAAACGTGCTTTCCGATGCACGGAGGCAACTCGGTATGTAAAGGTGGTTACCCATCCACAGACCAACCTAGGCAAACACGGCTGAACCTAAAGATCGACCCGAGCGGCTGTTATTATTTAGGCACGATCTCCTCCAGCTTTTCATAACTTATTATAATAAAACCAAAATGTACAAACAAATTCGAATTGATAAGAATATCTTAATGTAAATCAGACCCATTCAGCAACGTAAATCAATATCAAATCAGCTTTACGATTCAAATTGGATTACAGATTTACCCACAATCTTGTGATGTTGATGTTTTGTAAAATTATTGAGAAATGGATATTCTGATATTTCTGCGGTAAAGTTTCGTCTTTCTGACGTCATTTACTTTTGTGTATTTAGAATTATGCGATTATGAAGGGTGTAAAACACCTCTTAATGAATCCGAATGGCACTTATTCTCCCCGTCATTGCGATATTTTTTTTGTTCTACACCATTACTGGGAACCTTTTAGTTACGGAGATATTGGGGATCAAAGTTACAACTTTTTGACAACTTTTTTTTTAATACAATTTTTTATTGTAAGATTTTTATTTTAAATACCTCCACGAACCCCGTATTATTTAATCCATCCATCAGCACAATGTTTTGAGTGCGTTACATTGAGTCATACCACAATACGTGATTTTTAACCGACTTCTAAAAAAGGAGGAGGTTCTCAATTCGGATGTTTCTATTTTTTTTTTTTTTTTTTTTTATGTTTGTTCGGGCATAACTCCGTCGCTTGCCAACCGATTTGGAAAATTCTTTTTTTGTTGGAAAGGGTATTCTTTCCAAATGGTCCCATATCCACCAAGTCGGGATCTGATGATGGAATCTTGGCGAAATCGAGAGAACTTCAAATTTTATATGAAAACGTGTTGCGATTTTGGTATTTTCTACAACAAGTGAAGCATTTGCGTTCGATAAGAACCATTCTACCATCAGATCTGATGATGAAGCCAAGAGTCACGGAACTCCATAATGAGACAATGTACCCTAGTCGTGTTTGGGCTTGTTGTAATTGTAACGGTATGCACTTTCCATGTATATCAAGCACATGTGAACCACTAAAAAGTGAAAAATAAAAACTTTTTTTGCAAAAAATAAAACCGACTTCAAAAAAAAACAAACAAGTGAAAAATAACTTTAGCTTCTGAAGTCGGTGACAAAAAAACTAAATCAATCAAACAAAGGTCACCGACTTCAGAAGCTAAAGTTATTTTTCACTTGTTTGTTTTTTTTTGAAGTCGGTTTTATTTTTTGCAAAAAAAGTTTTTATTTTTCACCCCAAAAAAAAAGTCGCTTCCCAGCAATAATTTTTGCGTAAAGTTACTTAGTTTGATGTACAGAATGCTTGGTTGACAGCTTCGTGATGAGGTGGTTTACATCCTGTAGATAGATAATCTCACAGAATATCTAAACTGGAGTGGCATTGGGCTAGCCATATTAACCATAGAACCGATGACAGTTGGGGTAGACGTGTTCTTGAGTAGAGACCGCGAATCGGCAAGGCGAAATGGGGTTGTACTATTAGGACCTACCTCTGCCGAAACCTTTGGGGATTACATGCTTGTTATTCTGTAACGTTATGATTTGTGAGATTGTGGGTGTTCAGGTCACCTCTGCCTACGACGCAAGGAAACAGGAGCGAGATAATATTGTGTTATTATTATCCAACATCGTTGGGAAAAGGCTAGGCATCGAATTGAGGAAACCGGCATGTCCTAGAACCAAAAAATTCGAAGACATGTGACATCTACCAATCCGCACTGGGCCCGCGTGGTAGATTATAGCCCATTCCCTCTCATTGAGAGGAGGCCCTGTCCCAGCAGTGGGAACATTATAGGCTGATGATGATGATGATGATGACCATAGAAAATAAGAAGTAAGTTCCAAAGAGGCATTATAAAACCTCAAAAAAAAAAATACAGATGAACTGCTGCACCAATCAGGACCCAATTAGATATACCATGTACTTTCGTTAAAGTAGATTTTCAAGAAATAACGACATACCGCAACAAGACTAATGTTATGTTTCTTAGATATTTCTCTTCCATTTTAAAGCTAAAAATATTTCGTAATGTGTCTTTGTAATCAACCAGCCTTAACAATAATAACGGTCCCGTATTATGAGAACTTCGTGAAAGCCGAGAAAGATACACAAATCAATTTTTTTGATTTGGCTCGCGATGTTCTCGACATTTGGGGTGTGCTCAGCGACCATTGTGCCGATAGTCTTATCAGTCCATGGCTTAGTTGCCAAGAGCCTCGATCAATACCTAGGCAGCTGGATCAGGGGCTTGATTTAGAAAGCGGTACTCTTGGACAAGGCTCGTATTGTTAGGAGGTTCCTCTCTCTGGAGTCCTGACCGCTTACTCGTATTATCTTGGACCCTATTCCGGATACCAGTGGGCTACAATTTTTTATTATTTTTAAATGTTTTTTAAATTGTTTTTTTTTTTTTGTCTAAGGAATATTTAAAGAAATGTATTTGATTCGTAAAGAGATAAATATAGGAAAATGTCACATGATAAACTAGTAATTATAGAAACAGTTACTAATTTATCATCTGACATTTTAGAACTCGTATAATAATTTCCGCACACATCGCAAAATCCACACAGATGGAAATGAACACAGCCCAAACCACGCGGTGTTTTTCTCATATTTTCAAACGACGCGCAACAAGATTTCAAGCACGAAATACAGCCTTGATCTCATGTTAAATATTTTCGTCTTTGTCTCTGAAACAACCATATTAATGTTCGAAATTAAATAAGTGAAGTAATTGTATAATTTTTAAGTGTGCAAATAATTTGCACACTCGACACACTGTGCATAATTCGCACAGATTGAAATCCACAGTCTGAAATTCTCACACCGGTGCTTTTCTCCTATTTTTAAGTGTGCAAATAATTTGCACACTCACGTTCCCACCGCATTATTCGCACAGATTGAAATCCACACAGTCTGAAATTCTCACTGGTGCTTTTCTCTTATTTATGACACGTCGCTCACGACACGACGCGCAACAAGTTGTCCCCAGGTGAAGTCTGTTAGCGCGGCCATTACTCGTTATTACGGGTTCAGGTGTGAAATAAAAGTGCCTCTAAAAATATCATATACTGAGGGAGACAGTAATCCGCTGTAAAAGCGTGTTGAGTGGGGGTATTGTGTGCGAGGTAATTCGAGGTTTTTGTAGTCAGATTAAAACATTGCCACGAAATTACTAACTAAGATTGTCTGTACATAATGGAAGTAGCTGTGTTTGTTAAGTCGAACCCAAATCGTTTTAAACTCCTGGCTGACGTAGTTCCTCGTAATAGACGTGACAATAATCTTGTGTGTTCCCACCCCGCCAAAACGGCACTAATGAGCAAAAGTGTCTACTGCATGGCTTCGGTCATCTATAATAAATTACCTAAGCAATGGAGAGAATTGCCGCTATCTTTATTTAAAAGCAGGCTTCGAAAGTTTTTAACTCATAAAGTATACTATACTGTCAGTGAATTCCTTACTGAGAAAGATTTTTTTTTTAACTTAAGTATTTGACATTGATATTATTTCATTGACATTGTAAATTTTATTTCATTTTTGACATCGTAAATTGTATTCTGTTATTGACATTTTCATTTTTATTGCATTATTGACATTGTAAGTTTTATTCCATTATTGACATTGAATTTTTATCTTTATTTCCATGTTAATGTTTTGTTTGTTTTTCTGTCTTAAGTTATTTTGAGTGTTATTGTAATTAATTTGACCAATTATGTGAAAGAGTGTACACCTTTAAGGTAGGTTTTTGAGGAACTGATTATTTATTATTAAGATCTCATGAAAATGTACCAAAAATCACACCAATAAATGAATTTGAATTTGAATTTGAAGATATAAAGGGTGCAAATAGACCTTAACGAAGCCGGAAGGCATTTGTTCTCCCCGTCATTGCGATTATTGTTTTGTTCTACATCATATCTGGGAACCTCTCTTTTTGCGTCGACTGCTTGCTTAGAATTGTTAATTTTAATTTCTTTCTCTCATTCAAGCATTCGGTTAAGCCACAGTATAATTACCTATAAGCAGCAGTGTGACACGGACGTGTCCGTGAATGCTATGCCTACTGTTGATCACTACTGTCGGGTCTACTGTGTGGTTTATAGTTAAGAAAGTAACCGCGCGCGACTATATCAGTCTGTTCGTATTTCGCACCTTGAAGTTTCTTTACGGGCAGTAGAGGGATACTCTGTTAATTACGTCAGTGTTTCGACCTTTCTTTAAAGTCAATTTATTGCTTAAAATTGTCCTGAGGTTAAACCCTTCTATGGCTATAGGTTAATTACGTAGAATTATAAAAGTATTGAGAGACATGGCAATATAATTGCCTTAATCATTAAAACATTTCATTTTGATTAACGATAACTTAAAAAAGGCAGAGCTGAAATCAATTTAATAAATCATTTGATTTGTGAGCCATTTCAATTAGTACGAGTACGTTACTGAACGAAATCACTACAAAGCTATGAATTGGTTTTCACGTAAGTTTTATTATTGATTAATTGAATATTCACACATACCAGGAAAACATGTCAAAAAAGGGTACAGGCTTAATACTCATGATACAAGACTAACAATTAAGAAATGCACACACAGTGCACGCGAGTGTGAAGTATCTATCCAATTTTTTCGTAGCAACGAGTACATAACCTGTCTTCAGAACTGTTGCCCTGGTACAGTGCATTCACTTCAGTCACTGGCATCGGTAGTCGGCTGTCTTTGGGGTAAGCGGCAGCTAATTTACTAGCTTATCCCGAGGTGATACGATGCTGATTAGAGTGCATTGATTTCAATATTCTCGCGATGCCGATCTGTGTGTGGATGGACCATATACAGTATGTACAAGAATGTTGTGGTTGTGGTCATATTTAATGGTTTTAGGGTCCCATGAAAAAGTGGTTAAGTTTGATGGTCTGTACAAAACATAACCACAACTTACTGGTACGCGCTATGTAATTGTTATAGTACTTAATTTTCCTAACCGTTTTGGGTCACAAGGCCAATCTCAGTGGAGACTAACCATGGACGCGGGAAATATAGTGGACAAGACAGTGCACTTAAACAGGGGCACTTTCTTTGTCTTATTGTACAGTGTGAGTCTTTATAATGTCCACATATCGAAATGAGCTATGCTTAATTTCATAGACGGAAAAAATATTGGAAAAATCTCTTTTTTTTTATGGAATAAAAAAAAAAATAGTTAGCTACAGTGTAAACACACCAGCTTAACTTTTAAACTAAAGTGAGGAAACAAACTTCATGATGGTTAAAAGTAATTAGACGTCATAAAATGAAAACGGAACTCTTTTGAATTAATTATATTATTTTCAAGGGAACAATAAATGGCTCGTTCGGAATGCCATCTTGCGACACTTAATAGAAAATGTTACGTTTGAGTTACAAACATGCATTTTTTTCCGAGAAAAATAAAAAAAAGTTGAAAATTTAATTAAATGGGCACTTACAAGTTTTTGCGAAAATCTTAATTTGCCCATATCTTTTTATCGTGTTGACTCAGGACCTTGATTTTATATACTTAATAGAGACTATAGACAACAGTATCTGGTATAAATTTCAACTTGCTAGGCCCACCTGTCCCTGATAAAATCGGTGGTGACAGACGGACAAGAAAGTGATCTTATAAGGGTTCCTTTTCATATTTTGAGGTGCGGAACCCTAATGAAAGTAGCCAAGTTGCTCCTTATAACATCAGCTATCTGCTATTATAAGACACGCTGATAAGTATTAAAAAATGTATTTTTGTGTTAAGTATCGTTTAGTTGACGACCCGAATGGTGCTCCTCAAGTAAAAACACGTAATTATGCGAAAACTTAGTAACATAGTATAAAATATTTAGTAAGCAAGTCAAATAATCGTAGATCGTTGCTGCTAATTTACTAAGCTAGAAAAATAATATCCACAATTTTATTTGCCATCATAATCCACAAATCGAATAACTTAAACATAGCTTAAAAACATTGTTACGCCTCCAAACCTTCGTTCTACGGAACTAAAACGCTTCCTAAGCTGAACAATAGCCGTTCTATGTTACAACTTAAGTGGATAACCTTATAGCCCACTTTACAATTTGATTGGAAGTACCCCTTTAAAATTGTTAAACGCTGTGATACTTTGAAACCGAAGTTTTCCAATCATTTAACTTAACTCTAACTTAACTCCAACTTCGTAGACTTTCTTGTGTATCTTTTACTTAGTTTGCTTGTAGCTTGTTTTTTATAAGCTTTTGAAATGAGATGAAGCGGTGTAAGTTTCATGACCTCGTCTTAATAAGTATTTTTACTTTATTTGTCCTTTCTGCACGTTAATTACACTTTGAAACTAATTAAACATTTAAAAATAAAAAGAGTGCCGATAGAACTGAAAGCTAAGTAACTAGTGTTTTTTTTTTGTGTTATCGCCACTACTTTTCGAAAAACTCCTATATAAATGTTAAATTCATTATTTCCTTGTATCGATATCAATCGATTAATTCAATATTCGGTTTTCGTTTGACAGCACCCCTCCTTGCGTAGCGGTGTACTTTCGAGAATATTCCATTGATTAGAATAAATCCAAATAAAATTTATCTAAACAGAATAAGGTTGATTTTGACAAAGCGTTTGGTGACGATGACGCGAATTCTTTGTTTTTTGTTCACCCAAAAAGTGCTCAACGCGCCTAAAAAAGTTTTCACTTCCTAAAAAACCGGCCGAGTGCGAGTCGGAATCACGTATCATTTACTTACCATCGTAGTAGGGGTTCCGCCTTTAATTTTGATTACTTGTTGTTATAGCGGCAACAGAATAACATCACCATCCTCTGCCTAGCCTTTTCTCAACTATGTTGGGGTCGGCTTCCAGTCTAACCGGATGCAGCTGAATACCAATATTTTACATGGAGCGACTGCCTATCTGACCTCCACAACCCAGTTAATACTGGGTAATACGATATCCCATGGCAAGACTGGTGGTCAGACTTTTTGGGCCACTGACTACCTGTAACGACTGCCAAAGATGGACCAATGATAGCCGGGACCAACAGCTTAACATGCTTTCCGAAGCACGGAGGAAACTCGGTATGTAAGGGTGGTCACCCATCCACAGACCAACCTAGGCAAGCACAGCTTGGCCACGAGCTCCTAAAGAGCCAAGGAAGCGAGTCCGAGCGTTTAAAGTCTTAAATAAAAAAACTGGCTTAACATAAAAATCGACCCGTGCGGCTGTTACTATTTGGCCACGAAATCCTAAAGAGCCGAGCGAACGAGACCGACCGTTTAAAGTCGTAAATTAAAAAACAGTGTAAAAAATAAACTTCTGGAAAAGTTGGAATTTTGACCCCTAATTTCTTCGTAACTAAAAGGTTCCCAAGTATGTTCTAGAATAAAAAGAATTATGGCAAAGACGTGGTTATGTGCATCCATTGGGCCAATATGCTAAAAGTCTTATTATGAAAATAAAATAGAATGCATTTGTTTACTTGTGTTTGTTACTCAGTAATTTCTATGGCCAACCCAAAAATACTTTTTTTAAACTAAAATATTAAAAAAATGGTGCAAATGTCCGAAAGCAGTATCATATTACTAAAAGGTTTTTCAAAAAAATACCTTGAGAAAATGTATTTGCTTTGACAAATTCTGATACTACTTTTACAAGTCTGATGTAATTGAAGTCTTTGTGAAAACAAAGAGTTTCATTTGACCCATTACCTACTTGGATTGAGAAGATCAGATAGGCAGTCGTTCCATGTAAATTCTGGCATAGTTCAGCTGTATCAAAAACGAAACCATGAAATTGTTTGTGCGTGGAATGAAATGGCCGACGCATGAAGATACAATGTATCTCAAAAGCAATACAGATTGTTTAGTGCGATCGACTCGACTTGGCGGGGGCACTGCCGTGCTTCCCGATAGGATGAATTACGTTACATTTCGTATAATGGTCACAAAAAAAAGACTAAGTCACAATATATTGTTAATTACAATATTTATTGTAACTTTGTCTGTCTCAGGCGTCTGTCATTCTGCCTGTCCGTCTGCCATTTCAAAAATTGATCGAATGTGTTTGCTAATGCGGCCATTTTAGACCCCTATCCAAAATGCTTTTCTCTTATTCTGTCGTACTTTCCCTAACTCAACGAAGAAATGATTAATATTAAAATTCTTCAGTTATTTCATATTTGTATTAGCTACTAGCACTTCGCTTTTTTACTTAAATCTTAACAAACGTAAAAACAAATCTTTATAATATGTAAGTGTAGATTTCAACCCCGCCAATGGATTATTTGCCAATAAAGCTTATATACGTAAATATTTACGTTTATTGCAACATTTACAACCTGTCATAAATGTCTAGACAGCTTTTTGGGAAAATCCATATTTACATTGTAAATGCGAAAATAACTTTCTGTCCGTTTGGTTTTATTATCTTTAGTTAGTTTTCTACCTTAACGGCTGAACAGATTTTAATGATGTTAAATGACACGTGTAGACAATGATCTATATTAGGACATGGAATACTCCGGGGTTGCGGGCCTGCAGTGCAAGTACGTAAAATTCGATAGGAGGACTCGTGTTGTTAAATTTGACAGTTATTCTCGATAAAATGAGGTTTTATCGAGTCAAAAACTCATTTTATCGAGAATAACTGTCAAATTTATCTAATCGAGTCCTATCGAATTTTACGTACTTGCACTGCTGTTCCGAAAGAAATACCGCGGCCCCGGAACATAAAGGGCGAGAAAGGAACATGGATGGGTTTTAGTCAGTAAAAGTCTGACACTCCACACTGAAGTCATTTGATGATTTCCCATCCTAAAAAAAAAAAAAAGGACATGGAATACTTGATAACCCGGTAAGAAGTCATCAGGCTAATGATGACATCTCCACCCAATTATGCAGGGGTCGGCTTCCAGTCTTACCGGATACTGTTAAAACCGGTTCTAGGGTTTCACATGGAGTGACAACCTGTCTGACCCCCACAACCCAATAAGTGATATGATACTCCTTGGTGAGACTATCAGTCTTTCAAGTTTCACTACCTGACTTGGCTGGTTTGACTACCTGTAAAGACTTTCAAAATTCTTCAAAAGACAGCCAGATCTAACGGTTTAACGTGCTTACTTAGACATGGAGAAAACTAAGTATGAAATGGATAGTCACCCATCCACTGATCCAACTCGACGACCGTGGCTAAACCGTGAATTGACCTGTACAGCCTTTATAATTTAGCTACGAACTCCAGCAGTAATTACAGGATAATTTTAGAACTCCATGCAGGCGAAGCTGCTGGTAATAACTAGTCTGAAATAAACACTAACAGGCTGAAAAATAAAATGAATATCAGCTGATTGACGATATTAAAAATATGCAGTTGATAGCAGTCTGCTATTAGATTTTTATGTAGAAATAGGATCAGCTCTAAGCCAGTATGTTTTATGAGACTTGGGTTATATTCAATCGCGAACCGATCTTAGGAGAACGGTTGCGGAATCTCACGTTGGAGTTTAATATTTTCTTTCTTCTTTGATTCTTTTTGTAAATTTACGCAAAAATTGTTGTGGGGATATGCCTTTTTTTGGGGTGAAAAATCATGTTTTGTGGTAGAACTCAATGTACGAGTAACTCAATCAAAACATTGTGCTGATGGATGGATTGAAATGTACGGGGGTCGAAGAGCTGTTTAAAGTAAAATCTTTCGTTAAAAACTTTAATTAAAGAAAACTTGTCAAAAAGTCAAGGAGCGTTAACCCCCAATATCTCCGTAACTATAAGATTCCGTATGGTGTACAACAAAAAAAAAATATCGCAACGACGACGGGGAGAAGAAGTGCCTTTTGGCTTCTTGTAGAGGTTTTTACACCCTCTATACTTTTCTGCAAAATTAAACTAAACTACACTCTTCCCCCAACTTCATTAAAATTAAGTAAAGTAATACGACACTGCAGTTATAACAAAGATAATATTATTTAGTCTTTAAGGTTTCCGTTTTATAAGGGTCCATCATCTTCTAGCCTTTTGCCAACTATGGATTCTGCTTCCAGTCTAACTAAATGAAGACGAATACCAATATTTTCATGAAACGACTG
This sequence comes from Xestia ashworthii, assembly GCA_950022955.1. Classification (NCBI taxonomy): domain Eukaryota; kingdom Metazoa; phylum Arthropoda; class Insecta; order Lepidoptera; family Noctuidae; genus Xestia; species Xestia ashworthii. The sequence goes on along the minus strand of OX465560.1, from coordinate 16,730,555 downwards.
AACTACATAGCCCAGTAATGTTCAAAGTGAAAATCCACCGAAGCTGTGTGGAAATGTGCAAGGCGGAGAAGATAGAAGATGTGCAAAGCGGCACACCGCTCTATGCACGCCGCACACAGCACACACTCATCGCAGCCGCAGACAGCACACAACTCATCGCTCGCCGTTCACGTATCTTCTTGTCTCCACTGGCCTAATCAATCACAAGACATCTCACTCAGCTGCTCAACCGTTTCCACTAAAGCTAAGCGAAGACGAAAAATGTAAATAACGAAATTCTATTAGGGTTAAAACACGACTCCTCTTTTCTCGTCTTGTCTTTGCTTCGGTGGAGTCCGGCCCTAAACGTTGCCATACGACGGGGCGACGCCCCCGGTCTCTTGGGCACATTAACAGCTGACAGCGGTGAGCAAAAGTTTTTAAAGCCGGTTTATTAGTTTATTGTTAGGTTAGTTAGTTACTTTAGGTTTTTTTATCGTTTAAATTTGTTTATGTACATACTAGCTGTTGCCTTCGTCCGCATGAAATTATTATAAAATTATCCTTATATAAATAATCCCTGTTTGAATTGGATTTTGTAAGCAATAACAAGGGTTTTTTTTTACACGGGACCTTTATATTTAAAAAAAATTAAGTGAGCAAGTTACTGCTGAAGATTAGTCGGAACAAACAAACATACAGACAAAAATAGATAATAATTATACTTGCGTATGCGTTCAGTAAGAAGCTGTTATTTTGATATTACACAGACACACATCAATTTTATTTATTTGAATGAAATTACGATCACTGTGATTTAACAGATTTGCCAGAAGAACGAACAGTGAAGCGCAGAGATGAACTGTGAAAGCACTGTAGGTACAATCAGCCACAGATTACGAAGACCCAGTCGTGTTTGATTCCTGCCGTAATCCATTCATGCGGCTCCCTGAAGATATTGATTGAATTTATTCAATAGCGCATTAGATCTATTGTTATTGAAATGCAGAAGGCGATTGCTGGTTTTAAAGTTAAAGGTTTCAATAAGACGTTATTTAGTATTATCTTAGAAGACTTTAGTTGCACAATACAATTTAATTTTGGTTTACAATCAAAGAAACGATGGATAGACTGTGTGTGGAGTGGTATGAAAGAAAACGGAGTAAATGATTGGGTGACGGCTGACAGGGAAGAACGGAAGAAGAAAACGTGTTGCAAGGCAGGTAGATAATGATGAATGACGAAACTTCTCTATTAAATTTTGTCCATGAAAGTTTACTGATTTCCAAGATACAGGTTCTATACCTAGTTTTGAAGTCCATTTCGTTTTTTGCACAGTACTGAATGATATTGTATCAGGCTATGTTTTACTGACTCGAATAAAAGATTATGACTACAATTGTTATTTGTTGGTTTATATAATTGGTGTTTGTTTCCTTTTTCATCAACATCTGCCTAGCCTTTTCCCAACTATGTTGGGGTAGGCTTCCAGTCTAACCGGATGCAGCTGAATACCAGTATTTTACATGGAGCGACTGCCTATCTGACGTCCACAATCTAGTGACCAGATAATACGATACCCCTTGTGCCCTTGATAAGGATGGTTCACACAAACGTGGAACCACGTGGTGTTGGCTGGTTGTAACAAGTCTTTGTAACGACTGTCAAAGATCTACAAATCACAGCCGGTACCAACAGCGTAACGTGAATTCCGAGGCGCGGCTGTCACAAAATTTGACTCCATTAAATAGAAAAAAACACCTCATTAAATTATTGCGCTAGTAAATTTCACAACAAACTAATAATATCATAATTACTACCTCTCAACCCTCTGAGATCGGCCTGACAGATTGGTTGTAGAATGAATACGTTCTAAGAAAAAAGTAAATGAATATTTCTTTTGTTTTTAATTTATTCTTCATTATTATACTTGAAAAACAGTTGTCGTGGGATGTTAAGTAGGTGTTATAAAGGTCGGACTATTTAACTTGACATTTTATTTTTGTTTTTTGTTTATTTCTGTTTAGCCCGTTACTAACCTATAGTAGCAATAGTCAGGTTGTTAGTCTGGTTGACCGAACTAGTGCAGCTTTTCAGTAGCAGTAGTTCGGTTGAAATATAGCACCAAATTACCGATACTCTTTAGTAGCAACAGTTCGGTTTGTAATTTTACTATACTGCTAAATTTGTGCTATATTTCAACCGAATTACTGCTACTGAAAAGTTTCACTAGTCAACCTGATTAACAACCGGACTATACTGCTACTAGACCGTTGCTAAAGCAGATTCTTAGACTAATACTTATTATAACATCGCGCTTTGTAATCCCCAACTGGATAGGCAGAGGTGATCCGGACCACTACAGTCACGAGCAACATTAGTATATACACTTTTCTAAATTCAAAGGAATTTTCGCGATAAATAACGATTTTGACATGGAGAATGGAGATAGAATCTGAAAGTTGCATGTTAGAGTAATTGACATCACTGACTTTGAATATATAATTTGCACGCCATGTTATGGCAGGATATGCTGAAACAAACCTACAGTAACACCATATGTACCATATTCTAACAAATAAATATTTTTGATTTTTGATTTGATTTTTCATAAAAATATGCGTTCCAGAATACTATGTTCGTAACAAGAGGAAATTTTAACCAGCACAGTAGGGGGAAAACACTTCTGACGGACAGGGCCGTCATCTACCCCAGTCGCTGCGGAGATTGGAACCGGCGAGAGATGTCGTGCGGTGTCCCACAGGGATCGGTTCTGGGACCGCCCCTGTGGAACATCGGTTACGACTGGGTGCTGCGCGCCGACCTCCCTAGTGGTGTCAGCGTCGTTTGCTACGCAGACGACACCCTGGTGCTGGCACAGGGGAGGTCGCACGAGGCGGCGGCCGAAGTGATGACACGCGGGGTTGCGATAGTCGTTGAGAGGATCCGGCAACTGGGTCTCGAGGTGGCATTGCACAAGTCCGAGGCCATGTGCTTTCATGGGCCTCGGAACGCGCCACCGTCGGGATCCACACTGACGGTAGGAGGGGTATCCATCGGCGTCGAGTCGACGTTGAAGTACCTAGGACTCGTCCTCGACAGCCGGTGGAACTTCGTGGAGCATTTCCGACGTTTGGCCCCCAGGCTGGAACGGACCGGGGCTGCCTTCAGGCGGCTCCTGCCCAACCTTGGGGGGCCAAACGCCTCCTGCCGCAGGCTCTACGCGGGGGTCGTGCGGTCCATGGCCCTTTACGGGGCCCCAGTGTGGGCGCGTTCTTTGAGGCGGCGAGCCGCCCACTATCTGAACGCGCCCCAGAAAGTGGTGGCCGTGAGAATGGTCCGTGGATACCGCACGATCGCCCGCGAGGCGGCGGGCCTGCTTGCCGGATTGCCGCCATGGGATCTGGAGGCGATAGTCCTCGCGCGCCTACATGAATGGCGCGCGGAGGCACTACGCCGGGGGGAAACTCCGCTGCCGCGGCAAATTGCCGTTCAGCGGACAGACCTCCGGCGCGATCTCATGGCGACATGGAGAGAGCGACTGTCGCAACCCCGTGCAGGGCACGCCACGATAGTGGCGGTAAGTCCCCTCTTTGAGGAGTGGCTTGAGAGGCGCCACGGCGCCCTCACCTTCCGCCTGACGCAGGTCCTCACCGGACACGGATGTTTCGGGAGGTACCTGCACCGAATCGGGCGGGAGGAAACGCCCGGGTGTTTCCACTGTGAGGATCGACCGGAGGACACGGTGGAGCACACGGTGGAAGTCTGCCCTGCGTGGGCGGAGCACCGCCGTGTCCTCGTAGCGGCGATCGGCGGCGGCGACCTCTCGCGTCCGGCCCTGGTTCAATCCATGGTCCGGAGCGAGACGGAATGGGAAGCCGTCACCTCCTTCTGCGAAGCAGTCATGCTGGCGAAGGAGGTGGCGGAACAAGAGAGGGAGAGAGCCTCTCTTCCCGGCCGCCGCGAGAGACGCACCGGGCGTCGGGGGCCACGTGGTGGCTACCGGCCACCGTAGATGCGGGCCTGTGGACGGTTAGCTATGGGCTAGCTAGCCGTCCGTCCGTCTAGTGACGACAGGCCGTGTCGACGGCGCGTTTGTGTTCCACGCGCGCCTCAAAGAGATGTCAGCAGAAGAGAGGGGCCCGCAAGGGCCGAAGCCTGCCGGGGTTGCGGGCTGTTCGAAAGAGATACCGCGGCCCCGGAACGTAAAGGGCGAGGAAGGAACATGGATGGGTTTTAGTCAGTAAGAGTCTGACACTCCCTCCCGCTCCGCCCAGAGTGGGAGAAGTCATTTGATGATTTCCCATCCTAAAAAAAAAAAAAAAAAAGGGGGAAAACACTTATAAAAGTTGTTGAATGTTTATATATTGGTGCTCGTGACTTTACATCCACATTTCGCCAGATACGTTTATGTAGTATTAGGGGGCGAGCCTATTGCCATCAACCGGGCACAAATCCTAAAATAATTATGAAAATCCTGATAAAAACCCAATAACACTTTGTCCCACATTAGAATTGAACACAGGACTTGATGCTCAGCATTCGCGCTTGCGACTACTAGACCATCGAGGCAATCAGATACAGTACTACTAGTTTTTATAACTACTTACATTGATATATATATCATCAATATTTCAATAAGTACTACAACGTGTTACAGAAAGGGTATAGTCATATGGAAGGGTGTGCTACAGACCATTTAACTGAACAACTTTCTCCATGGGAACACCATCGTATTCGTGAAAAAATAATCAATTTATCATGATGATCGTACGCCTCTGTAGATTTATTTAAAACAAATGTATGACACAAATGAGTACCTATGCTAGTTTTCAATTGTCCATTTGCTAAATCTGTCCTCTGCAAGATTTACGGAAAATGATCACAGGAAATGATATCTCTCAATATTTCCGTTCGACTTTGTTTGTTTCGTCTATAAATTAATGTAGAAAAGATAAATGAAACATAACCCAAAATAGTTCCTTATACTGATAGGTCTATTTCCTGTTGTCAGATACTAAGATAAATCCATTCTTAATATCGACGAATATAGATCTCAAGCAAAAGGCTGTTCCTATAATCAATTGTCACTAGACTGGTGACCATGAGGTCTTCGGTCCAGTTCCCAGGTCGTCCCGATCGTCAGTGATTCCTCAGTAGCAGGCACAGGTTCCGGATTCGTTTGGTGGCAATAGACTCGCTTCGTTTTTCATCGGACTTGCAAATTATGCGCCATGCACAAGCTCAGCCTTTTCCCAACTGTTGGGGTCGGCTTCCAATCTAACCGGACGTAGCTGAGTACTAATATTTTACATGGAGCGAATGCTCATCCCCACAACCCAGTTAGTACTGGGTTATACGATACCTACCCAGACCTATATCTATTACAAGATGGGAAGACGACATTGAAACGATAGCTGGCCCAAACTGGAGACAAGTGGCTCATGACAGAATCACTGGAGGAGGCCTTTACCCATTCTGGGGTTCCGGTAGATATACAGGGTGTAAACCACCTCATCACAAAGCCGTTAACCAAGCATTCTGTACATCAAACTAAATCATGTTTTATGGTAGAACTCAATGTGAAGCACTTAAAACATTGTGCTGATGGATGGATTGAATAGTACGCGGGTCGTAGAGGTGTTAAAAGTTAAAATCTTGCAAAAAAAACCTGTATTTAAAAAACAACTTGTCAAAAAGTTGGAACTTTGACCCTCCGTAACTAGAAGGTACCCAGGTATGGTGTAGAACAAAAAAATGATCGCAATGATGGGGAGAACAAGTGCCTTTCGGCTTCGTGAAGAGGTGTTTTACACCCTTTAGATTAGATTAGACAAGACTGGAAATAAAAGGCTTTTTTATTTATTTAATACTAGCTTCTGCCCGCGACTTCGTACGCGGATCCTGTTGTTTATGTCAGCGACAGCGGGGTCGTCAAAATCGAAGATCTGAAACGTCTGATGTCGAATTCTAAGAACCCGGGGACGGGAAAATAACGGATCTTTCCCACCTGAGCAACACATACCGTTTGTTTCATTTTGCCATTTAACAGCTCACAAAAAGTACAATTTTGAACCATACCTCCGATGGCGGAATATGTGGCGTATTCAATCATAGGAATAAACGTAAATGCACTACGTTCCTTATCAACCCAAGGAAGGTCGCCATGCTCTACGGCTATATCTTGAGACACATTCGATTCTTCAGATGATATCGACATTCTGTTCAGAGAATGTCGAAGTCGATCAGAATTCAAACGTTCGTTGCGCTCTTCTTCGGTCTCTTCATGCCGTACTCCAGCAATTATTTCACTCTCACTTTCTAACTGATTATGAATATTTTGTTGTGTGCGTGTTCGGGACAATGTATGATAATCTCGATCAGCAGTTAGTTGCGCATCACGTTCATCACTCGTTTCAAAAGACCTGTTAGTAGATGCGCGAATACACTGAGAACTCAAGCGTGATTCTGTATCGGTAAACATCTCCGACTCGCGAGACAATGCGTGACGTTCACGATCAGTGGTCAGTCGCGCATCTATTCTTCAATGGTCTCTAGAGACCTGGATGTGGATGCGTAAATACGCTGAGAATGCAGGTGTTTCCACGGAGCAAGTTGCAGCCTGATGTTCTCGAACAGCATCAAGTCTCTCCTGACGCTCTTCGGTAGATTCTTGGGATCTTATGATCCTCAATCTTGTAGCTCCTTTGGAACATTGGGAAAGATTTGACCTCTTTCTAAGCATGGTTATACTTTCGTTGTGAAGATACCTGATCAATTAAAATCGAAGTGACTGCTCCCCTGCGTTACCGGGTAGGCTACCGAGTCACGAAGATAAATGGAAAAGAAAATTAAACACTGAAATAACATGAGCCCGAAGGCATATATATATTTGATAAAATAAAATAATAAATTCGAGTTTTGGCCAGTACAGTCAACTTTTCAATGATACTCGTATACCATCGTCATCGAAAATCAGTCCTAAACTGATACCGCTTTCACCGCGTGGAGGTACTTTCAGCTGATGTTATTTTAAACAATTATTGATAGTGATAGCTTTGCAATAATTTTCACATCAGATGTTTCTGATCTTCGATTTTTTAAAAGTCAACTGGAAATGCCCATCAGACCGATCAACTTTTGCTAAGACGTCAACCCTATATTATGTGTTATGGTGTAGCTGGGCTATTGGGGTTCCACAACAGGTGTCCGAGATCTTCGATTTTCATAAGTCAACAGAGAGTACTCATCAGATTGAACAACTTTTGCTAAGACGTCATTCCTATATGTGTTATGGTGTAGCTGGGCTCTTGGGGTTGCACAACAGGTGTTCCAGATCTTCGATTTTTATAAGTCAACAGAGAGTGCTCATCAGATTGAACAACTTTTGCTAAGACGCCATTCCTATATGTGTTATGGTGTAGCTGGGCTCTTGGAGTTCCACATCAGGTGTTCCAGATCTTCAAAAGAAAAACAATTTTGATAAAATGAACAGATCTTAAAACCCCAAATTGCAGCTCTCTCGTATGTAGGTATACATTATTGACTAATAACGGTTTGGCTTTATGCTTCCAATCAACGTAAATCTATCAAAGCAAGTGGATCATTCATGCATTGAACAATATTAACATCACAATGGAGCCGTCAGTACATTAAGTCATTTGCACACATGACTGGTTATCAAATGCACTGAAGCTACTGATTAGATTACATTTAATGCCCTGTACAGATTGGTGAATCGTAATCTGAAATGCAAGAGGCGCTAACACAATCATCAAAATCATCTGCCTAGCCTTTTACCAACAATGTTGGGGCCGGCTTCCAGTCTAACCGGATTCAGCTGAATACTAGTTTTTTAATTAAGCGACTGCCTATTTGACGTCTACAACCCAGTCAGTACTAGTTAATACAATACCCTTTGGTAAGACTGGTTGTCAGACTTTTTAGGCCACTGACTACCTGTAACGTCTGTCAAAGATCTACAAATGACAGCCGGGACCAACTGCTTAACGTGCTTTCCGAGGCACGGAGCAAACTCGGTAAGTAATGGGTCACCCATCCACAGGACAACCTAAATACCGACCCGAGTGACTATTGTAATTTAGGTACGAGCTCTTCCTCCTTTCTTACCACTAGTATTTCCACTAGTATGTAATCACGTGACATCTTGATCATTAAACCTCTTTGTTATTACTACGGTCAACATAATAAATAACTTGGTCGTTCAAGACGCAAGTACCAACTAAATTCGGGGCCATTCGGCTTTTCTCGGCTATTTTCGGCAGTCATCAATAAAACATTATGACGGAATGCCTTCACTGAGATTGTAAGCAGTGATTCAAGATTACCTACTGTTTTTCTTGTAAATTACTTTAGAACCACCCTCCTGTGTAGTGTGCTTTCTTTGATGATTATTTTAATCTTGTGGTTTCGTTATTGCAAAACGAATTCATATAAATTATAAAATAATACAAGAATTGCGTAGCACCTACGGCGTAGGTCCGTGCTACGGCGTAGGTCCGTGCTACGGCGTAGGGGTCTACGTGTAGGTCGAATGCGGTAATTCCGACTCGACTTTGACTATTCAGTACATTATCTGTCAAAGTGTAGTAAAATTCGTGTGCAGGACTCGTCCCTCTGCGAATGCGGATTGGATGAGGGTAGCTTGGAACACATTTTTTTCGAATGCATCAACAACGATTCATCCTACGACTTATATAGTCGTCTCCCCAAATTAAAGATTCCTGTGCCAATTAATTTCCCTTCCCTTTTAATATACTCCTCTCCAGAATTGCTCCAAATGCTGATGATTTTTATCCGTCTTAATAATATTAAATTATAAAATTATATTTGGTGTGGTATACGTTTTAAATTTTAATGTTATTAACAATTATAATTTATGTATATGTATATTCTTGTTTGTTTCAGTGCTGTCCTACTAACCCAACAACAAGTTTTACAACGAGTTATTGATTTTTTTTTTCTTTCATTCTTCTCTTTTTTTTTTTTTTTTTTTTTTTATCTCTCTCTTTCTTTCCTTTTCTATATACATCTCTTGCTTTCTCATTTCACTTCTGACATTGGCAGAATTGTCGACATTGGCATCGACAGCACTTGCCATAATCAAAAATAGAATAGAATAGAATCTGTAATGGTCCGTTCTCCAGTCCACTGCTTGGTTTGGCCGCTATCATAAACACTCAAACATGTTTATTTTTTCATAGATTCGTAAAAGGTGCTGTTGAGATTGATTATACTTAATAAGGTACGTCTGAGAGCAAACTAGCTTCTCTACCAACCGAACTGATGAGCCTATAACCATTGCAAACACGAGGGGAAACAAACAAAATGAAAACAAGAACAAATTGCGTAGTCGCTACGTCGTAGCCGACATCAATTCTACGACTGCTACGTGGTCGTAGCAAATCACTGATTGCTTCTTCAGATGCTAAGTGTAAAACGACCACGTTTTTGAAGAGGACACTTACACAGCTATGTGCTGCTATGTATCCCTAGTACTATTTCTGATAAATTAAATGGTGTTTCATAGGGGTTTTGAGGTGAATCGAATTAATTTATTTCATAACTTGACGAAAATAACAATGGATGGATTGTGTGAGGATTCTATACTAATATTATAAAGCAGAAGAGTTTGTTTGTTTGGTTGAACGCGCTAATCTCTGGAACTACCGGCTCGAATTGAAAAATTACATTTGCGTTGGATAGTCCATTTATCGAGGAAGGCATATATATAACATCACGCTAAGACAAATAGGAGCGGAGCGGCAGTAAGAAATATTGCAAGCGGGAAAAAAGCTTCCGTTGAGCAGGTGATGCGTTGCGAAATTGCAAAATCCTGCGCCGATTTCAAAAAAATTATCACCATTGGAAATCTACATTCGCCTTGAGTAACATAGGCTACATTTTATCCCCGTACACCTACCGGAACGGAAACTACGCGGCTGAAACCACGTGACGTCCGCTAGTGTAATATAAAATGTAGTCATGCCCGATTGTACGTACGTACTGTACTTATGTAATTGGACCCTAAAACAACACATCGAGTCTATTTAGAGGAGCTCTTTTTTCCAAGACACGTTCCTAACTTCAAGGTACACACTTTCATAATTGAATACATAATATTATTATATTACTCACTCATGAAATTGAAAAGTTTTGTTGACGATAGGTATCTACCATCTTCCAAAAACACACGCGTGTGTGAAAGTTAGGTACAATGAAATTAACTAAATCATACTCGTACGTGGTTCAAATATCATAATGAAAAGGTTTGGGAACTTGAAAATAATATTTGCGACGGAAACTGTTCTTGAAAAGGTTTAGTTTTTGTGAACTTTGTTACCCGATTACAGTCAGTTTGCCTAGCCTTTTTAACCGACTTCTAAAACGAGGAGGTTCTCAATTAGTCGTTATGTCATGAACTCGTGTAAACAATAGACAGACATGAGATTTCAGCAATCCCAGTACATTTGCTATTATTTATTGAGGAGTTCCGTCGCCTATCTCCGAAGTTCTTCATCTTCACCAAATTGAAGGGGGACCACTCCGAGAAAGTACTCTTCCGAAAATTATCCAAATCGCTTCATGTGTGCCTATACAGTTTGAAGATTTCTCTCTATTTCTCCAGGATCCCATCATCAGATCCTGACTTGATGATTATGGGACCACCTGTGAAGCATACCCCTTCAAACAAAATAAAAATAGTCCAAATCGGTCCAGCCATATTCGAGTAATCGGGGAACATACTCGTACATAAAAAAAATTGCATAAACGCAATTGTGTTGCAGTCGGCTGCCAGTCTAACCAGATGCAGCCAAGTACTAGTATTTTACATGAAGTGACACTCGGTAATACGATGCCCCTTGGTAAGACTGGTTGTCAGACTTTCGGGCCACTGACTACCTGTAACGACTGTCAAATATCTACAAATGACAATCTTAAATTTCAATGCAGTTACTAAGGTCATCATACTCTGGTCTAGTGGCAGCACGACTGCTGAGCATTAGGCCCTGGGTACGATTCCCATGTGGCAGTGTTATTGGGTTTTTGAAGTGAAAACTTTTTTAGGCGCAGTGTGATCAAAAATCGTTGTACTTTACGCTTCGTAGCACTCGTAGCCGATCCGCTACGGCGTAGCACGACAAGGCGTGCGCGGGGCACAACCCGTAGAAGATATAGATTACTTAGTTTTTACTTCTATCGGTATTTCCCAAAGACTGCTATGTTCTTTTTTTCAATGTAACCTTTTAAGATTTAAACAACTTTTGAGGGTCAATACAGTGGACTAGACACCCTATGGCTAGACCAAGACAGTTTATTGAATCCCTTTTTATATAAATACAAAAGAAGAGATAAAAGAGCAGCAAGACACGTAAACAAATTAACTTTCACAAAGAGGCGTCGAATGCTCACACAAAAGAATATTATACCTATTCTATTAATTTGATATGAAAAGAGAGAAAACCTTCATGAAATTACTTTATTGACAAAGCTTTAGAAAACGAATTATTATAGAGATTCGGGACAACTGGTAATATGAAAACGATGTTGTTACTATGCTAGAAGTTTAAATACTCAAAAACACATACGAGGAAGTTTATACTTTCACAGAAAATGTCACAAATTTCATAGAAGGACCTGGAGCGCTCTGTCGTACTAGTACTTTCCGTTCAAAATCTAAATTATGCTCTCTAGTAACAACTCTTAATGTGCCACAGAGAGAACAAAAATTGTTTCATCAACAAAAAGTTTCTTTGTCACTTTGGGAGCTGACTGTACCGAACTAAAACAGTTGTTTAAGGGCCTTATCAGCCGAAGTGATGACACGCGGGGTTGCGATAGTCGTTGAGAGGATCCGGCAACTGGGTCTCGAGGTGGCATTGCACAAGTCCGAGGCCATGTGCTTTCATGGGCCTCGGAACGCGCCACCGTCGGGATCCACACTGACGGTAGGAGGGGTATCCATCGGCGTCGAGTCGACGTTGAAGTACCTAGGACTCGTCCTCGACAGCCGGTGGAACTTCGTGGAGCATTTCCGACGTTTGGCCCCCAGGCTGGAACGGACCGGGGCTGCCTTCAGGCGGCTCCTGCCCAACCTTAGGGGGCCAAACGCCTCCTGCCGCAGGCTCTATGCGGGGGTCGTGCGGTCCATGGCCCTCTACGGGGCCCCAGTGTGGGCGCGTTCCTTGAAGCGGCGTGCCGCTCATTATCTGAACGCGCCCCAAAAAGTGGTGGCCGTAAGGATGGTCCGTGGGTACCGCACGATCTCCCGCGAGGCGGCGGGCCTGCTTGCCGGATTGCCGCCATGGGATCTGGAGGCGATAGTCCTCGCGCGCCTACACGAATGGCGCGCGGAGGTACTACGCCGGGGGGAAACTCCGCTGCCGCGGCAAATTGCCACTCAGCGGACTGACCTCCGGCGCGATCTCATGGCGACATGGAGAGAGCGACTGTCGCAACCCCGTGCAGGGCACGCCACGATAGTGGCGGTAAGTCCCCTCTTTGAGGAGTGGCTAGAGAGGCGCCACGGCGTCCTCACCTTCCGCCTGACGCAGGTCCTCACCGGACACGGATGTTTCGGGAGGTACTTGCACCGAATCGGGCGGGAGGAAACGCCCGGGTGTCTCCACTGCGAGGATCGACCGGAGGACACGGTGGAGCACACGGTGGAGGTCTGCCCTGCGTGGGCGGAGCACCGCCGTGTCCTCGAAGCGGCGATCGGCGGCGGCGACCTCTCGCGTCCGGCCCTGGTTCAATCCATGGTCCGGAGCGAGATGGAATGGGAAGCCGTCACTTCCTTCTGCGAAGCAGTCATGCTAGCGAAGGAGGTGGCGGAACGAGAGAGGGAGAGATCCTCACTTCCCGGCCGCCGCGGGAGACGCACCGGGCGTCGAGGGCCACGTGGTGGCTACCGGCCACCGTAGATGCGGGCCTGTGGACGGTTGGCTATGGGCTAGCTAGCCGTCCGTCCGTCTAACGACGACAGGCCGTGTCGACGGCGCGTTCGTGTTCCACGCGCGCCTCAAAGAGATGTCAGCATAAGAGAGGGGCCCGCAAGGGCCGAAGCCTGCCGGGGTTGCGGGACTGTTCGAAAGAGATACCGCGGCCCCGAAACGTAAAGGGCGAGGAAGGAACATGGATGGGTTTTAGTCAGTAAGAGTCTGACACTCCCTCCCGCTCCGCCCAGAGTGGGAGAAGTCATTTGATGATTTCCCATCCTAAAAAAAAAAAAAAAAAAAAAAAAAAAGGGCCTTATCACACTAGCGAGTTGCGAGCGAGTAGAAAGCGGGGCGAGTGCGCAGCGAACTCTTCGTGAGTTCGCAACATGTGCGTGGCGAAGACGCTGCGGGTGGAAAGCGGGGCGACGCGACGCTTTCCACTTGCTCGCAACTCGCTAGTGTGATTAGGCTCTAAAGGATGACGGACGCTAGACCGTGCCGGGACCGAGCCCATTTTCGGCAGTAGCAAAACCCATTGTCTGTTTTTTCGGTAGCGGCTCGGAAGCGTGATGAAGCCCATACAAAATTACAGGGTCAACACTCGGCTGGCACCCGACACGATCTAGTGTGAATCAAGCTTAAGGTTGACGAAAAAGGACCAATCTAAAAAGACTAAAATAATCACTTTTTTCACTTGTTTTGCACGGCTTTTGTTTACTTGGCGAATAGAAGTTATCAAAAGTAATGCGGCCTTTTTCTGTGCGCGTTACATAGATCGGGTGTTCAAAATGTGGTGACGTGTTTTCTGTCGTGAAAACTCAGTACTATTTGCGTTATATAAGGTCCTTGAAATGCAGGTTTCAATGATTTATTCTAATTGAACGTGCATCTAGAGGCTCGTAGCTAACTAAATACAGCAGCATGGGTCGATCTTCAGCTTAAACCGCGTTTGCCTCGGTTGGTTCATGGATGGGTGACCCATTCATAACCAGTTTCCTCTATGCCTCGGAAAGCACGTGAAGCTCTTGGTTCCGGCTGTTAATTTTTGGTCTTTGACAGTCGTTATAGGTAGTCATGCCCGAATGTCTGGCAACCAGTCTTACCAAGGGGCATCGTGTTACCCAGTACTAACTGTCTTATGAAGGTCAGATAGGCAATCGCTCCATTTAAAATATCGGTACTTATCTGCATCTTTTTAGGCTGGAAGCCGACCCCGACATAGTTGGGAAAAGGTTAGGCAGGTGGCGATCTTGAGGCTAGTATAAAATTAAATAAAAATCTTCAAAGCATTCTTTATTTAAACTTTCAAACAATTTTTGACAGATGTCATATAAAATTAAATAAAAATCTTCAAAGTATTCTTTAAACTTTCAAACAATTTTTGACCGATGTCAATCAACGAACATTTTACATAGGGTTTAAATCGATGAGCTATTAATTATAGTTCTTATTCTTTGTGATTTCTTAGAGCCTTATCACACTAGCGAGTTGAAAGCGGGGCAAGCTCGCGGCGAACGGCGCTTTCGACGCCAATTCGTACATTTGCGTTCAGTTTATTCACAGAAGACTAATTTTCTGATATCTCTTTGTCTAATAATTTTATCACCATTGTTTTATGTTAATTAATAAAAATATTTAGCTCGCCTCGCTTTCCACTCGCTCGCAACTCGCTAGTGTGATAAGGCCCAAGATCCATCCTGTACTTTACTCAAATATTTCTCCTTCTTCCACAGTGGTAGAACACTCCCGTCCCCGCGTGTGCTCGCTACCAGAGAAGCCGTACAACCCTCGAGTGTCGGATGACCTATACCGTTTGCGCACCTTCAGCATCACCAACAAAGGCGGTGTGGTCAACTGTGGTGACTCCATCTGCAATCGCCGGAGTCGATCTAATACCTCGGTCAATTCTACTAATAGCAGGTAAGACTTTAAAGACAATTATATATGGTGTTAACGGGCTGACGCTTCGTGATGAGTTCGTCAAACTAAGTAACTTTACGCAAAAATTCTATCTGGGAAATGTTTTTTTTTTGACGTGAAAATAACGTTTTACCACGGTTCCCAGGTATGGTCTGGAAAAAAAATAACGCGATGACGGGGAGAATTAGTGCCTCTTGGCTTCGTTGAAGGTCTTTTTACACCCTATTGATTTATACTAAAAAAATGTTTAACAATGAGATTAAAAGCTACGGTGCAACAAGTACTTTTATGAGCTGCTACTCACGACCCGTTTTTGCCTAGCTTATTTCTGTGCATAACCCGAAAGAGAGACGATTTGTAACCGACTTCTGTTCATATAGTTAAGTTCATAAGCGCTTATAGATTATCACCAGGTAGATTTTTTGTACTTACTTCAAGTGATCCGCTGGATGCAAGTCGTACGGGACCGGTCAGTGTGGCGATACTTGGGGGAGGCCTATGTCCAGCAGTGGACGTCTATCGGCTGAAATGAATGATGATGACAGCAAACGATCAAAGACATGCTTTGCTCAAAAATAGTTATTGAAAACACGCGTTCCCTGCATGTGTTTAAGATTAGAAGATATTTTTTTTTTTTTTTTTTTTTATTTATTTATTTATTTATTCAGTAGCAAACATACAGTTTATACATTTAAGTTGGTACCAACATAAACTCATTAGAGTTTTACCGTGCACCAAGAGCATCGACTACACAATTTAGCATTAGATCCACTTAAGTAGGTACTTAGTTAAAAATAAAGAAACAAAGTAATGGTTACAACGGGTATTTGGCGAAATAATATCAGCGAGCGAAACTCGGTGACCAATCCGACCGTCCGTTCATAAAAACAAAAGTAGTGGAGGAAGTTTTAATATAATACAGGTTGTTCATAGAAGTACATAATAAACTATGCATTTATTAATATTTTATTTTTTTGTTATAAATGCCATGTAATAGTCCTTTGCCGAGTTTTTTCCGAATACTATTAAGGTACACCTTTATGATCTTGGAGGGTTACATTGATGATTTTGATCATAATAATTCTATAACTACATATGTCTTACAGTCGCTAACAATATTTTAATCAACATACAACGTAGCAATTGCCTGCAAATAGCTAAAAACGTAAGAAAAATTGAATTTCGCAGGGTACCCTGACGCTTTCACGTTAAAGGTCATGTAGGTTTCACTACTACAACTGCATTTCACCTCAATATTTTACCCTTTGCTGAAATAACTTAAGTTTGGAATCTCTGAGATTCTTGTCTCTCCGCAGTCGGCAATCGTCGGGTTGCGTGTTTGAACCTATCAGGAGTAACTTCCGGTGAAGGAAAACATTCTTACTAACGACGGTAATTTCATGGATTAAACCACGGTTTTAGTGAACCTACTTCTTTGTAATGAATACTTAGGATCACGGGGTTACTTCATTTGATAAAAGAAGAGATAAGCGAGGGAGTGCAGTAGCAAAAGTTTGCCCCTTCTTATTTCAATTTTTTTCTTTATTCTAAATCTTGCACTTCGACCGCGGCTTTTTCTGCAAAACTTGAGGTAGTTCGGCTAACATTCGTGATATAAATATAAGTTACAGCCAATAGCACCCAAGAATAATGTAGCTTTAATTGAGAATTGTATCATTATTTCCGAAGATTTTTCCCTATATACAAACTTAAAAATAAATTGCACCTCTTTATATTACGGTAACTCAAGCATGGTTTCCAAATCTTTGATTGAAATCAGAGGGGGAATAAATTAAAAAAAATACGCTTTTTATCGCCTAAACAGTAGAGCAGATTAACATAACGTAACATATGGGATAATAAAGTAATATGAGACAAGCCCTTTTACCTTCAACGGCGAAGGAAAACATCGTGAGGAAACCGGCATGTCCTAGAATAAAATAATCGAAGACACGTGACTACCAACCCGCACTGGGCCCGCGTGGTGGATTATAATAGCCCATACGCAAAATACGCGCTTTGACGTGGAGTTGCGGACACCAGCCTGTTGTACAATACAATACCTTCAACCGGGCAAAAATTCGTACTTCGGGGCTGCAACTGATAAATTTCTGATGGAAAACCCCAATAACACTTTGCAACTTAACAACCTGGTAATCGAATCCAGGAGCGTATGTCCAGCAATCACGCTTGCGACCACTAGACCGACGAGGCAGTTAATTGAGCAGATTATGATAAAAAATTGCATACAAGGGGCACCTGACTACTTAACCTTTAGGAAATAGGATACTTTTTACCCCGGCAATACGTCCCTATGTGGTATACTGATTACTGAAACTGAAAAAAACCATCACCAAATAACTCCTCTCTAGTAGCAGACTTACGATTCAACACCACGCCATGACGAGGCAAACCATAGACAATGCAAGTAGTCACCCACAAAGAACAGACGGTGTCTAATCAGATTAAAAGAGATTTGTAACTGATTACCGTATGGCGTGACCGTTGCAGGGTTGACACTGGTTGCCTATCTTACCCGGAATGAGGTGATCCGACGCAGAATCAGATTAGGCAAATTGCAATGGAGTTACTAAGGTCGTGATACTCTCTGGTCTAGTGGCAGCACGATTGCTGAGCATTAAGCCCTGGGTACGATTACCATGTGGGGCAGTGTTATTGGGTTTTTGAAGTAAAACTTTTATAGGCGTCGTGTGAGCAAAAATCGTAGTAACTAACGCTTTGTAACACTCGTAGCCGATCCGCTACGGCGTAGCACCACTGGGCGTGCGCGGGGCACAATCCTTTTCACTTCTATCGGCAGTCCCCAAAGACTGCCACGCATTTTTTTTTTCAGGAATTTCTCGGTAGCAGCCACGGAGTCTGGATTTGTGTGCAATCTTGAACCTAATGCTACAGAGATAAGGTGGAAAATTTATTAAAGTTTGACAGATCGCAGTAGCTTGACGTGCTGGCGTCAGAATATTATTTAATAATAATACGAAAGAAAGGAGTCTCTCGTTAGGCAGCTGGATCAAGGGCTTGATACAGAAAGCGGTACTCCTGGACACGGCCCGTATTGTTAGGAGGTTCCTCTCTCTGGAGCCCTGACCGCCGGGTAGCTTGGACCCTGTTCCCGATACCGATGGGCTACAATTTTTAAATTTTTAAATGATTTTTATATATATTTTCATATTAATATTTAAAAATGTAAAAAGTTTGTGAAAAAATGAATAAGTAAAGGAAATAATAATACATTTGCGTGACGGCCTATGGCCAGATGGCCAAGAGCCTCGACGAACATCTATCGAAGCTCTCTTTAGGCGGTTGGATCAAGGGCCTGATTCAGAAGGCAGTACTCCTCGATACGACTCGCATTGTGAGGAGGTTCCTGTCTCTGCAGCCCTAACCACCTGGACCCTGCTCCCGACACCGGCGGATCACTCTTTTATTTTTTATTTTTAAATATTTTTTAAGAAATATTTAAAAATGTGTAAAGTAAGGTGCTAACTGAATAAAGGAGATATTGATAAAACTAGCCTTTTACTGTCCCACTGTTGGCTAAAAGCCTCTTCTCATACAAAGAAGGCACGAGCAATGATCACCACGCTTGCTCAAGACGAGTTGATGATTTTGGGCTTAGTCCAGGTTTTCTCACGTGTTTTCCTTCACCGATGAAAGATAAACTTAGAAAGCACATTATGAATTAAAAAAAGTCACATTGATACTTCCCCGGATTTGGCGAGGCCTTAACCTCTGGGCCATCACATTATTTACAAACTAAAAATAGCTAAGACAAATTATGATAAATAAAATACTTTCTTTTTGCGCCACCCCTACCCTCGACCTACTTCCTCGTTCGCACCCCTCCCTGATTAACGTGCGGTCACTGAGCGGACTGTCTTATACTATGACGAGTGTATCGACTACATAATGAAGTCATTTCATGGAGGACCTATTACCAAACTGCTCAACTTGTTCCATTGGTGACGTCTGTTTAACCATAGATCAACTTTTGGGCTTGAATGTTACAACATATTATCCTACTAATATTATAAAGCTGAAGAGTTTCTATGTTTGTTTGTGCTAATCTCACGAACTACTGGTTCGAATTGAAATTCTTTTTGTGTTGGATAGTCCATTTATCGAGGAAGGCTTTAGGCTTATAACATCACGCTACGACCAATAGGAGCGGAGCATAAATGAAGCGTGTTACGTTGTGCGGTGTCACGTAGCCTGCCGCGAAAACGTCGGTAGACAACACCCTTCGGCCAAAACTCTTCCTTGAGACACTTCGAGATATTGTGTCGGAACTCGCACCACAAACGACTTGAAGTTGGTGCCCCGCGCACGCCCTAGTGGTGCTACGCCATAGCGGATCGGCTGCGAGTGCTACATAGCGTTAGGTGACGGTCACGCTTCTCCACGATTTTTATTCACACAAAAAGTGTTCAACGCACCTAAAGATTTATTCACTTCAAAAATTAGTCCTGAAACGCAGCAGCGTTGTATTTTATAGGGCTCAGAATGATGAACTAAATACGTTGTAATAATTTGTGCGTCGATATCCCGTCAACCCTGAATTTAAAAATAAATAAAGGTTAATTCACAATCTGTCAAATTGGAACCGCCATACCCACGTATGGATCCAAGTGCATGCACCATTTGCTCTACAGTTCTTTCCGCTTTAGTAGATTTTCGCGATAAAAATAGACACTTGGCCTTTGCACACTGTTTTTTTTTTTATCGCAGATAGTATATCTGTATTAGTGGTCTTCTGATAAAATAATCCACCCACTGTACTTGCGTGGGTTTAGCAAAGTGAAAATGACATATGGACGGTAGAAATACAACGGATGTATACTATGTGTAGTTTTGTATTCTAGTCAATATTTAGGAGCTTGTCACAAAAGACATAAAATATACAAAAAATATTAATAAATCTGACATTTAAAATTGTTTAAATTTTACAGCATTTCAGAATAACACGAAAGTAATAGAAAAATCACCCATCGCGCGACGTGTCTCGTGTGCTGTGTGTGCGATTGTTTGTGTGTGTGAAGGCGCGGTTATAGAGCCAGTCACAGACAGGCTGCGTTTCAATACACTTACCGATTTCCGTAAATAAAAAAAAAAACCTTTCCATATTCTTATCGATTCGGGTCGAGAATCATTAATATAGATATCTCCTTGAATTTGTCCAGAACACCTTGTAGTGGTTTTATTTTAATACAACTCGTATCATTGAAGTGGAATTTATCATCAAAATATGAGTACTTATGTTTGTATTGTACCAAAAGGTTATAAACAAACACCGGCCTACTCTGGACGTTTATGAACCCCACCCCAATACAGACCTTCTTAATTGGGTCACAACCTTCAAATTCCTTTAAAACAATTCACACCTGAACACAATTCAAACTTGCACAATGGACAAGGAGTTCGAAACTCAAACTGGAGTCGTTCATTCAGTAAGAGTGTACGTAAGACCGGTCGTTCTTCGTTCACCGGTCATTATTTTGGAGTGAGAGAAAAAGGGATGACGCTATACGTCTTGTATAGCTCTATCTCTTTCCCGCACTAGAACAAATTATGAGTGTTACACTTCCGTATAAGCTTCGAAGGTAGTGATTGTCCGTTTTGTTTCTACAGTGACCTCTATCGTCGTTGGAATAAGGTTCATATTAGAGACCAAGTAACTGAAAGGAGTGTATTGTTTCGAGCTGAGCGAAATCATTACTCGCTCAGCTTTGTGGTTAGGAAGGAAAGGCGTGGTTTTGCTGGTAATGTACCCATTTGATCTTGTGTGTGGGTGTTTGTTAATTATGTAATTAGTTCCTTGTATACATATACGTAGCTGTTTGTATTCAACCCAAGTTATTTGTTAAAACAGGCCAAGTAGTACCAAGGTGACATAAACCGTAGGAATGTTGAAGATTGTCCTCTAGATGAATTCCTTTCACGATTCCGTCTTTATTACACGACTACCAAGGAAGTGTAAAGTTTTTATTTACTAGAAGACTCAGAGCTAGTTGGGCGTCCAGCACGTGGTTCGCCAACCTGCTAAAGAATTGCTGGACATTACAATACGCCTGTATTTCTCTAGGGGTTTGGTAGAGATGTGCCGAGCGATGGCGCGAGCCTATAGCCATCAATCGGGCACTTTAACTTATATGTCTAATCTCTAAATTGTATGGTTGACTGTACTTGTGTATTATCTCTTTTGTTTTCTGGAGAGTTTTAAGTTTCTTTATTTACTTTTTATTGTTTATTTTTAAGTTTATTATTTTATTTTATTTAGTTCCTATTTTTGTAATGTTGTGTGCACTTGCGGCATAAGCCAAATAAATATGTTTCCTTTCTTTTTTTTTTTCTTTTACTTACCAAGACATAACTTTTTTTTTTCTTGAAGTCCCAAAATACCACTCAAAAATATTTAGGGGGAATCCGGGACCGCGGTCCCGGCCCAAAAGCCCCCCGACTCACGAATCTAGTCTGTTGCTACTGAGATCTTGATGAACAAACACAACAATATTTTTTTCCGACTTGAGTTTCGACCCAAGACCTCATATACAACTCATAACACTGGACTAAAGAGGCATTTTTTTTTTCAGTCAGTAAAAAGGTTTTGCTTAAAACAATGCTACTGTCGCTAATTTGCATCCTGCTACATCGTTCTCACATAATGTACCATCTCTACAGAAATAATGTAGGTAACCAAGGTTTTGTAATTACATTTATTCGATTTAAAAGAGTGTCCATGAAGTTTCTTGCCCGTTCTTCTCCATAGAGATCTACGCTAGGGAATGGACAACTACAGTACTTTCACAATTTATTATTCTGCCTATTGAATGGGACTGTAGCTTCATTTTATTGTTGTCTTTGTTTTGACAGTTCAAAAGTGCCTGTAAATGGCCTACTTGAAATAAATGCTTTGATTTTGATTTCCCCACTCAACTTTGCCTCTACATCCCACGCTTTTGATACCAACTATATCTTGACGTATTCCGAATAGTTAACAAGAAATTCAAAATTAGAACATTCACCTGAATTGTTCATTATTATAATAACTGCTGAAGTAATTATTCCGAAGTGGGCGTTGACTTTGATTTTAGAACTTCGTTTGATCGTCGCGTTAGCTCGAAGATTGGTTTGGCGAATTTATAAATGTATTCTGAAGTTCAAAACGAGGTGACATTCTGTCAAAAAACATAGATAAGCTTATGTAAATAGTTATCACTCGCGGGGAGTTTGGATATTGTCCTACAGGGACGCACTATCGGGACAAAACCAATCCTATGAGTCAATCCTGGTACGTGTGTGTCAAATTTCGTCCAAATCTGTTCTGTGGTTTTCGCGTGAAAGAGTATTAAACATCCCAACTTTGTGACGATGGATGGATCCATCCATTCGTTCATCGTCACAATGTTTCTCATTTTTAACAATAGTCATGATTTTTTTAACTTTTGCGTTATAAAAACTCGAAACATTTTGAAAACGGCTTTTGGCCCACTCACGACGTTTTTCTTCACCGAAGCAAGTTATAATTATACAATACTAGCCGACCCGACAGACGTTATCCGGTCACCTACTAACTACTACCTACCTACCTACCTACTACTACCTACCTACTCCTACCTACCTACTACCTACCAACTACTACCCTACTACCTACCTACTACCTACCACTACTACCTACCTACTACCTACCACTACTACCTACCTACCACTACCTACCTACTACTACCTACCTACCTACCTACTACTACCTACCTACTACTACCTACCTACCTACCTACTACTACCTACCTACCTACTACTACCTACCTACCTACTACTACCTACCTACCTACTACTACCTACCTACCTACTACTACCTACCTACTACTACCTGCCTACCTACTACCTGCCTACCTACTACTACCTTCCTACTACCTACCTACTACTACTACCTACCTACTACTACATTTTTTTTTAGAGAAGAACCTTCTCCTGACAATAAAAAACACAACAAAAAAAGCATTAGTGAAATCGGTCCAGGCGTTGTTGAGTTATGCGCTTACCAACACATTTTGCTATTCATTTTTATATTATAGAGATGCACATGAAACGTATATAACACTCCAATCAGACCGACACGTTAACAGCGGTCTGTAAGGCCTTTTAAATTATAAAAGTAAGTATGTAGGGTTTTCGCGTGTAAGTTACAAAGCCTAATGGAATAAAAATGTAGAGAATTGCTTGTGGAGTGCTTCGTGGCTTAAGTGCTTGGTCACGAGCTACGTAACCAAACGACGCTGACATATTGCGACATCGATTGCAAAGCGAATATAGAGAGGGAAATCCCATGACCGTCAAACCTACGTTTACGCTGAAACTTTGCTTGTTTGTGTGCTTAATAGCTGCTTAGTTACATATTTTAAAAAGTGTTTTTTTTTTTTATATTGCCAAAGGGCTAGTAAGTTGAGCCTGCAGAAAAGCTCCCAGCGGATCACTAACTGCCATAGCCCACCTGGAAGACTCTAAACCGACTTCAAAGCCAGGTGGGCCACTGCCTCCGGCCCTGGTTCAATCCATGGTCCGGAGCGAGACGGAATGGGAAGCCGTCACCTCCTTCTGCGAAGCAGTCATGCTAGCGAAGGAGGTGGCGGAACGAGAGAGGGAGAGATCCTCACTTCCCGGCCGCCGCGGGAAACGCACCGGGCGTCGGGGGCCACGTGGTGGCTACCGGCCACCGTAGATGCAGGCCTGTGGACGGTTGGCTATGGGCTAGCTAGCCGTCCGTCCGTCTAACGACGACAGGCCGTGTCGACGGCGCGTTCGTGTTCCACGCGCGCCTCAAAGAGATGTCAGCATAAGAGAGGGGCCCGCAAGGGCCGAAGCCTGCCGGGGTTGCGGGACTGTTCGAAAGAGATACCACGGCCCCGGAACGTAAAGGGCGAGGAAGGAACATGGATGGGTTTTAGTCAGTAAGAGTCTGACACTCCCTCCCGCTCCGCCCAGAGTGGGAGAAGTCATTTGATGATTTCCCATCCTAAAAAAAAAAAAAAAGGTGGGCCACTGCAGGTACGATGGGAGAATTGCAATAAAGCTGAGTGCGACTGCGAAACCTCATCCCAAACCATGGCTGACATCCTGACCTGCTCTTTGTGCAAATTCACCTGCACTTTAAGGTACCTGTCCGAAGCCACCACCAACAATATCGACGTGGCCCGGTCGAAACTATTCAAATAAATAACTATGGGATTCCTTGAAGCGAAGAAGAAGATGGGCTAGTTGTTACTAGTATAGTTCGGTTCAAACTTTATGGCGGCTCAGAAGTCATTTTATCATCTGGTGTTGGGTTTCCACCACACAAATTATCTGGTAGTGGAAGATGTCCTTAATACTCGAATCCGAGTCACCGCAATGTAACTAGAGAAGCTACGATACCTACTCACACGAGGAAACACTTAACATATATGCGTGTACCACTTGTCACAGTCACATCGTACGAGGTCGTGAACGAGGCACAAAAGTAAATGGTAGAAATGGGCACAAGTTCTTACTATTTGTATATGTAGCTAGCGGTTTAAAGTGTTATCGCTTGTATGAAATGGAACAAATTCAATAGACTATGCGACGTTTTAATGTTGAGCTTAGCATACTTTTATTTCGAGATGTTTGAATACTAAGTGGAGGATATTTATTAGGTGTCATAAGAAATACTTAGTAAAGATAAAGATAAAGTAGATTAGGAGTAAATGATAGCGTGACAGGTGACAGAGGATAATGGAAGAAAAAAACGTGTTGTGCCGACCCCAAGGAACATGGACAAGGGCAGAAAATCAAATCAAATCAAATCATTTATTCGCATAGAATGTAGGTGTCGTACAATAGTTGTTACTTATAAAATAATTAACTTACAAAATGAAGATGGTGATGACGAAGACATATTTAGACTGTTCGGCTCAGTGGTCCTGCACTACCAGCCAGAATCTTTTGACCTTCGCTAGAGGACTTTTAGACAGGCAAAAATGTCTTGTATTAATTTCCTGCTCGTAGTATAGCAATAGGTCACCCACGCGTTGGACTGACCAGATCAAGTCTGCCATTCGAGGTTCAGTCAACGAATGCAGCAGGATGACCTCTAGCAGGCAGCGGTGGCGAAATGTCGTGAAGTGCATCACATCTGACCCTTCCAAACGACAGCTCGGTCAAGAGTCAAGAGCGTACCGGATAAGAAGAAGAAGAAGTATGGCAAAATAACAAAAACACGCAGTTATAACAAAAACATAAATACTAAAGGGTGTAAAACACCTCTTCACGAAGCCGAAAGGCACTTGTTCTCCCCATCATTGCGATCATTTTTTTGTTCTACACCATACGTGGGAACCTTCTAGTTACGGAGATATGGGGGGTCAAAGTTACAACTTTTTGACATGTTTTTTTTTTTAAATACAAGTTTTTTTTTGTAAGATTTTGTCTTTTAACATTTCTACGACCCCCGTACTATTCAATCCATCCATCAGCACAATGTTTTAAGTGCGTTACATTGAGTTCTACCACAAAACATAATTTATAACCTCAAAAAAAAAGTTGTTTCCCAGCAAAAATTTTTGCGTAAAGTTACTTAGTTTGATGTACAGAATGCTTGGTTAACGGCTTTGTGATTAGGTGGTTTACACCCTGTATATTACTAATAGTTTTACTAACACCAAAGCCAAAGAGAAATCTAATTTCAAATTACCCAGCAAAATAAATGCTCTAATTGGCCAATAACTGCGTTTGCGTTCACTTCACATTTTCTATATAAATAAGTTTCTGAGAAAAACTAATCTTGAAGGTACTCAATTGAAGCCCAATCGGTTTTGGATTTCATTAGCTTTTGCTAGAAAATCCGTTTTTCTTACTAAGAAGGATTTTTCTCGCTTTCATTAGCTGGCTAATCTGATATAAATGAGTTTATTGAAAAATAAACTGGTTAGAAGGATTGAAATCGGATAATTCTGTGAAGTATTTACGGTCTAGTGTACCTACGTTTTAATGAGAAAACGTCTAAGTAGAAATTAAGATTAGTTTCAAGTGGCGACCGCGAACTGGAAGACGATGCGTTGGAAGACCTCGCACTAGGTGGACCGATGACCTGGTGAAGGTTGCGGGAATCCGTTGGATGCGAGTCGCAAGGGACCGGTCAATATGGTGACACTTGGGGGAGGCCTGTGTCCAGCAGTGGACGTCTTTCGGCTGAAATGATGATGATGATATTAGTTAGGTTTAGGTTTAAAGATATTTTTATTCTCAAAAAAGACCTAAAATAAATTATAATTAAATTTCGTCACAGACGTCACAGTAGCAGTTATGAAATTACTATACACCCATCCAATGCATTCAGATGTTAGGAAGGGTGTTATTTGTGATCAAATATTTCGTTAATAGAGTTTTGAATGCATTGAATGAGTGCACTCTTTTAATACATGAGGGTACTTTGTTGTACAATTGTGCTCCTTCAAATGTTAACATTTTTTTACCTAACTTAGTTCGCATTCTTGGTAAAATAGTTGGTAATAAGTAGTTTCGTACTTATAAATATGATGGATGACTTAACTAGGTTGTGGAGGTCAGATAGGCAGTCAGGCAGGCAGTGATGATGTTATACCAATAAAGAATAATGAACATTTATAAAAGACCGATTGGCATTTTACAAGTATTAAACTTACTAACCCCTGACGCAAAAACGACGGGGTGTTATAAGTTTAACCTGTATGTGTGTGTGTGTGTGTGTCTGTGGCATCGTAGCTCCTGAACGGATGGACCAATTTTGATTTTGTTAGAAAGGGAGTGTTCTTAGCTATGTTTGATGTAAATCGGTCCAAGATAGCCGCCGCCACAAAATGGCGGATTACATATTTTTTCACAATTCGCTCAATATGGGTATCAAATGAAACGGATTCACTAGTACAGTAATGTATACTATATTGAAAGGGAATGAGGAATACTAACAAACGAAATGAGATAGTTGAGTGATGACTGGTACCTAGAGCCTAATGATTTACGAATAATTTTCTATTTAACTTTTAGTACATAATGTGTCGGCGGTTTTTTTTTAATTTTATTTTACTTGTTTACTCGAAAACTCAATGTCTTCTAGAAACTTTAAGGTTTAAAATACAACAACGTCCTATTATTTGTGTCATTCAGTGTATGTCAAAACGTCAACTAAAGACGTTCAAGATATATAGTTATTAACTTATTAAAATAGACTGTATCGATCGTTCTCCAAGGTTATGGGCTGCACTTTAAATAGCGGTCATTTTGTTAATTGAGTTTCTCGTCTATTTTAAGAACAAGTACACAGGGTGTAAACCACCTCATCAACCGAAAATAGTTCTACTACGCAGTTCTACGGTAGAACCAGTGGGAATTATTTTTCCCACTAGTCCTACGAAATAAGTTGCTGGGAAACGACTTTTTTTTGGGGTGAAAAATAAAAAATGTAACGCACTTAAAACATTGTGCTGATGGATGGATTGCATAGTACGGGGTTCATAGAGGTGTTAAAAATCTTACAGTGAAAACTAGTATTTCAAAAAAAAACTTGTCAAAAAGTTGGAACTTTGACCCCCAATATCTCCGTAACTAGAAGGTTCCCACGTATGTTGTAGAACAAAAAAATGATCGCAATGACAGGGAGAACAAGTATCGAGTACTAAGTAATAATAAAATAGGTACCGAATTAACTAAAAATCGATTCAAATTTTGATTCAACAGAACTTGTGGAATGATATTAAGGGTGTTTATAGACCCTTAACGAACCGAAAGGCTCTTGTTCTCCCTGTCATTGCGATTTCTTTGTTCTGGACCATACCTGAAAACCTTCTTGTTACGGAAATATTTGGAGGTCAAAGTTTTAAAGTTTCCACAAGTATATTTTTAAAATAACTAGTATTTAAAAAAAAAATACTTGTGAAAACTTTATTTAAGCTTTATTTTAAACTAGCCGATGACTGCGGCTTCGCCCGCTTAAAATTATATACTAAAACCTTCCTCTTGAATCACTCTATCTAATAAAAAAACCAGCGTCGCAATCCGTAGCGTAGTTTTAAAGATCTAAGCATGCATAGGGACTGACAGACGCGGCGGGAGACTTTGTTTTATACTCGTATGTATGTAGTGATACCTCCTTATAAATGTACTTTTAAATCCGTCCATAAACACAATATTTCGAGTGCTTTACATTTAATTTTACTGTAAAACGCGATGTTTTGGTGGTTTAATCTCATAGTTATTGAAAATCAGTGATCTGAAAAATAACGTACTAACATGTTTTAAAGTCTCAATTTTTAAATGGCATTCTAAACGGTGCCAGTTATAAATAAAACCGATTCAGTGTTTCCGCCTGAATGCTTTATTAATTATTTAGGTATGCCTGACTTCAGGCCATTTTTTGCGCAACCTGTGCGCTGTTTTATGCGCCTATTTATAAATGACCTCCTAAGGCATGAAGCCCTTTCTGTAAAGAATAATCATCGACAAAATAATTGTTTTTTAGAGAAACAGAGGAGCTTCTGGCTAAATAATAACAGCCGCTAGAGTCAATCTGCACGTTAAACTGTGGTTGCCTAGGTTGGTCCGTGGATGGGTGAGCACCCATTACAGTCCGAGTTTATTCCATGCCTCTGAAAGCACGTTAACGCGTTGGTCTCGGCTGTCATTTGTATATCTTTGACAGTCGTTGCTGCTATGCCTGTCAGTGGCCTAATAGTCTTACACCCATGCAGTCTTACCGAGGGCAGGCGAGTCTTATCGTATTACCCAGTAATAACTGGGTCGTAGAAGTCAGATAGGCAGTCGCTCCATGTAGAATTCTGGTGTTTACCTGCATTCGGTTTACAATAAATATCATCAGCAATGATTTCGTTTTTGATTTACGTCCATGTTAAACAGTTGATCTAGTCTCGTTAGTAAACTCTCTCATTAGGGTCGGTCCCGCATGTCTGAGGATCGTAGTCAGCTTGAGGGTTCTATCTGAAGCGGATGGTACACCGCCATCAGTTTCTGTCAATCGCGTCTCTCACAAACGTGTAGAATTTGGAGGACAACGAGTTTTTGATTTGATCGGTCCATCTTTTTAATGAGTTACCGTACCTTGGGTGTTTCCAAACACTTTTATTGTATCCAAATTTTCGTCGCCTCTACGCACATCATCATCATCATTATTTCAGCCAAAAGACGTCCACTGCTGGACATAGGCCTCCCCCAAGTGTCGCCACATTGACCGGTCCCTTGCGACTCGCATCCAATGGATTCCCGCAACCTTCACCAGGTCATCGGTCCACCTAGTGGGAGGTCTTCCAACGCATCGTCTTCCGGTTCGCGGTCGCCACTCAAGAACTTATCGGCCCCATCGGCTATCCGTTCTGTGGCCTGCCCACTGCCACTTAAGTTTGGCAATTATTGGGGCTACGTCGGTAACCTTGGTTCTCTTGCGGATGTCTTCGTTTCTGATTCCATCACGCAAGGAAACTCCCAGCATAGCCCTCTCCATTGCCCTTTGGGTGATTTTAAGAATTCTGATGAGGCCCATTGTGAGCGACCACGTTTTGGTTCTGTATGCAATCACTGGCAACACACTCTACGCACTGTCTGGCCGAAAAACGAAAGTATGCGTAGTTGGTTAGTAATTTTTCACCTTAAAAACACTAAAATCACAAGTAACCTAACCTACAAAACTAATCTATGGCAGCTAAAAGATAAGCAATAACAAACGACTTGCCTAAAAGCTAAAAGGTGCCGCGTAAACCAGGTCAGTTCATTTACCTTCAAAATGTCGCGAATACTAATAGTTAGGGAGTAAGAAGGTGATCGATCGAGCGTAAACTATGGTGCGGCACTATTCATAAATGGGGAGCACCTTATGAAATAAATTGACCAAGTGCGAGTTCGGTTCGGGTATCTAACGGTTCAGTAAGTATGGTTTTCCTGACCGTTTTCGGTCGTGGGACCAAAGTAATATGATCCACTCTACTTCTTTCTTTCCGTGCTTGCCTAGGTTGGTCTGTGGATGGGTGACCTCTACCCTTTCATATCGAGTTTCTTCCATGCCTCGAAAAGCACGTTACCGGCTGTGATTGTTATCCTTCTAGTAACTGAGATATTGGTAGTAAAAGTTTTAACTATATCACAAGTTTTTTTTGAAATAGTTGTTTCTAAGGTTGTAACCTCCAGGACCCGTTTTAAATTCAACTTATTCGCTGCTTTAGGTTTAACGGTGATGCCTGCCGGGGTTGCGGGACTGTTCGAAAGAGATACCGCGGCCCCGGAACGTAAAGGGCGAGGAAGGAACATGGATGGGTTTTAGTCAGTAAGAGTCTGAAACTCCCTCCCGCTCCGCCCAGAGTGGGAGAAGTCATTTGATGATTTCCCATCCTAAAAAAAAAAAAAAAGGTTTAACGGTGATCAGGCCTGTGGACGGTGAGCTATGAACTAGCTCGCCATCCGTCAGTCTTATGACGACAGGCCGTGTCGACGGCGCGTTCGTGTTCCACGCGCGACTCAAAGAGATGTCAGCAGAAAGGAAGGATTCCGCAAGGGCCGATGACTGCCGGGGCTGCGGGACTGTTCGAAAGAGATACCGTGGCCCCGGAACGTAAAGGGCGAGGAAAGAACATGGATGGGTTTTAGTCAGTAAAAGTCTGAGTCATTTGATGAAATCTCATCCGAAATAAAAAGGTTCAAGGTTGATTGGTAAACTTTAACAGATTACAGATCTTGAAGTGTTGGTGTCTTTACTCGAATAGTTAATTTATTTTTAGAAGAAAGAAAGAAAGAAAGAAAAACCGTTTATTTTGCACAGACTACAAACGCGCAATAATAAAACGCAACCCTACAAAATACAAGAAGACGTGAAAGCTAATAATAAAAAATAAAAATAAAATAAAATCTAATATTTCCTTCGCAGTTCGCAGAGAATACTATTCTCCGTCTAAGTACGATTGCCCTGAGATCCCCCGTGGCATTGAGATAGAAAATATATGTCAATGCCCTGTGGCATCTGTGGTCACACCACAGACAACTCTAGAAAATGCACGTCTATGGCATGGTGACACCATAGACGAGCATTCTCGACATGACATTGACACAACGATGACATAAGGAGATCCCAAAACAATAACAAACTACATAGGTCATAGGTACAGGTACAATACGAAACTTAAATCATTACATGAAGGCACGAACTATGTGAAACATAAATGAAACTGCGCGTCCTATCCGTGCAAAAATGGTCGATGCTCAGCTAAATGCTGTGGCTTCGGACGAACCGTAAGTCCTCAGCGCTGATTTTCAGCAAAGGCCAAAGGAGAGGAGTGACATAGTGACGCCGCCATGGGGCGTGCTATGGTGTCTCAGTTATTATTTAAAACACTAATAATAATAATGGTAAGTACTATTAAATGTATGTGTTTTTGGAAAATAAATATATTTACATAATGATTGAGTTGTAACACGAATATCATATTTGCAAGTGTACCTACAGAATAGCTTGTGTAAATAAAAATAAAAATACATGATAAGTAGTATTGCCAACAAACAAAAACCAACACAAAAAGATGCTCAAAAACTAACATTATTATAACTAATTATTAAAATCTGAAATTAAATATCTATTGAATCTCCAGGTACTGATCACAGCATGGAAAGAGATTTTCAACAATGGTCAATACACCATCCCATGAATGAACCATGGGCGTGGCGGCCATATGCATTATGGAATGGCGTCGTTTGACCAAACGAAGTAAACTTAATTGTCTTGGATCAATCTAATTGAAAGGCGCAATGCATCAGCCGTGAGCACGCCTTGCATTGTTGAAGGCCTTCTCCAATTGCTCTTAGGCCGTGACCCCGAGGTAAGTTCCAAATGCACTGGTGCAATAAGATCTACCTATCATCGGATTGCTGCAGTTGCATGAAGCTTTTCTTTAAAATATTTAAAAAACGCCTTTTTGTTTTCAGGACTCTCACTGGTGGTGGAAGGTCATTCCAACAGTGTGTGGCGGCGAATTTGAAGCAACCCCTGAATGCTGCGGTTCTATGTTGTGGATTACAAAGCGGTTTTGTGGAATAACGCGGTTCATATTTACTCTGTCTCCAACTTAGCTTATCAAAAAGGTAGTGTGGTTTCTGTGTAGTGACCACTCCAAAAAGCAAACTAGCCAGATGCAACCTTCTCCTAGCAGCCATTTTCAAAATATTATTTTCGTTAATATAAGGAGTGACATGACTTCTACGAGGGATATTAACACAGAACCGTGTACATGCATTTTGTATTCGTTGAATTAGTTTATTGGTTCTTTCTAACAGGCATGGTCCATACACGGTGTCACAGTAATTAAGTCTAGACAAAATAAGACTGTCTACTAGTTGCTTGCGTAGCTCAACACTCAGGTAGTCTCTAATGGAATACAGTAGCCTTAATCTATAAAAACAATTCCTCATGGAGTTACTGATGTGCTTCTCAAAACGTAGTTGAGGATCCATAGTTAGACCAAGATTGCATGCAGTTTCCACTCTGTCGATTTTATCGCCCCTGATAATGACTTGTGGTTTAGCCGACAGTATTGCGCTGATCATTTTCGTACTCCCCAAAATCATAAATTTCGACTTTAATGGGTTTAAAACCAGTGAGTTGCTTTCTGACCATTCTACCACTCTTTCCAGATCCCCATTGATTTTTCGTACTGCCTCTGTTGTATCTGTTGGCTTGAAAGATATATATAATTGGATATCATCTGCGTACATGTGATATTTGCAATGATGGAATGAGTTTATTATATCGGCACTGTAAAGGATATAGAGCGGGGGGCCCAAAATTGAACCCTGAGGCACACCACGCGGCACCTGACGAGGTGGGGATGATATTTTTGATCCATCATCCCTCTGGATCTCAACGAGCTGAGTTCTATTTTGCAGGTAGCTAGCAAACCACTCTATTGTTTCCTCTGTGAAACCATAGTAGGCCAACTTAGAAAGCAATAGAGTTGTATTTATTGCATCAAAGGCCCGTGAGAAATCCAGAAGAGCAAGGATTGTCCCCTCCCCCCTATCCCTTGCCTCCAATATATTTCCTACTACATCAGAGAGAGCTGTAGCCGTCCCACGGCCTTTCCTAAAGCCAGACTGAAGGTCAGGGAGCATACTGTTTGTTTCCAGATATTCCAGCATTTGATTGTAAACCACCCTCTCTAAGACCTTGGACAAACAAGGCAGAATGCTTACCGGGCGTAGATCTTTGAAAGTTATTGGGTTACTAATTTTAGGTAGCGGACGCACAATAGCACACTTCCATGAGTTAGGAAAAGTGCTTGACTCTATTGATTTATTTACTATTGTAGTGATGACCTGGAGGGTGGTTGGCAATGTGAGCATGATCATATCCAGACTCAAATCATCAATCCCTTTAGCGTTTGATCCCAAGCCTTTCATAATTTTCGCTATTTCTTCCTCGGTAACATTCCTCAGCTTAAATTGAGCATCTCCATATTTGTTGCAACTAAAATGTGATAGCTGGGATGGGGTCAATGTGCTCTGTCCAGGTACATTGAGAAAGGCCTTGTTTATCTCATCTGGGTCGTTAAAATGACTGGGGAGAGTACCATCATGATGGTCTGCAAACACATCTGACTTGAGATTTTGCCAAAGTTTTTTGGGGTTTTTTATCTGACCATTAATATGCTTTTCAAAGTAGACCTTCCTTTCCTGCATCAGTGCAGCAGAAGCTTGTTTTTTTAGATCCAAGTAATATTGTTTTGCAGTATCTTGCTTGTTCTTGCGATAGTTTTCCCTTGCCTCATCTCTAAGCCTTATCATTAATTTAATATTGTCTGTTAGCCATGGTGTGGGACGGTCTCTAAATATTTTACTTTTTACAGGTGCATGTAAGTCAAATAATTGGGTGATAAGAACATTGAAGTATTCTACCATGCAATGCACGTCCGGTAGTGAGCAGACTTCCGACCAAGGCATTGATACCAGATCCACCGCATAGTAATCCTCCAATATATCCCTTAGAGGCCGATATACAACTAACCTAGGTTTGCTCTTCACTTTCTTAATTACAGTATCACATACAATAAACGAGTGATTTTTCTGTTCCTATCAGTGATAATACTTCATCATTGATACCATTTACTACGGAACCCTGAAAATGTGTCCCCTACAAGTTTCATATCACCTTACGCAAAGACTTGCCTTGACTGACGCTTTCATGGTTCATTGACTCGTGACTCGCGAAATAGACGTCTTTGAGGAAATATTTCTCGTTGATATTGCTCTACGAAATCAAGGATATTTGCTTTGAAAGTATTTTGTGAATTTCTTCTAGTATATTGGAACTGTGCTAATAAATTAAATAAACTAAAATAAGCTGTTATTGAGCACTTCAGCACATACATAAGATAATTAGACATTTTCACATTGAAATTAACAAGAATAAAAAAATGTGTAACATCCACTCTTAGTTCAGTCGGTGTTACAACTTCAAACATACACTTTAACTTTTCCACTAAAACTAGTTATTTCTGAAATCAACACAATTAACTCCTAACCTGTACAATATTTACATACTACTTACATCTAAAACTATAAATTACAAAAATAAAACTAAACGTAAAACTAGTATCAATATATATACAACAATGTCAAAAGGACACTTAGGCGTCAAAGTACTCCTCCGCATCGCTGTCATCGGGAAACGTGCCCAGAAGACTGGCAGCATTGCCACGTTGAATGGCAATGCTAATTCTTTGGCCAAAGATAGAGCCAGCCCTCTGGTCGCGCGAAGTGTCGATCAGTCGGCGGGAGATTTCCTTAAAAAGGAGACGCGCACTCGGACCCCATGACCCGAGCGTTTCGACCCCAAACGGCTCGAAGCTGTAGTTACCAATAAGGTTACAGTATTTGCGTCGTTTGAGGATCTCAGCAGCTGCAGCAGCAGCACCTGCACAGCCCGCCGTGCTTGCAACGTGGCAAGGAGCTAGGGTGTCGACACAAGTTGCGTCCCACACCAAAGGCCTGCCAACGCTCCAAGGCACCAACGTCATGCCGTCCGGTCTCTTGCCATCGTCACGCACCAAGCCGTTTGGTTCTAAAACCGCAGGTACGCCGGCGCTGGCAAGAGCCCTACGAATAATGTCGTTGATGCTGGCGTGCCGTGCAATGCGACCTGCGCTCCTGTAGCAGGACAGGCCATGGTGTCCGAGGCTGTCGACAGCTACACCGCAGTGACAACGATGCGAAGCAACACAAGGTGCGCGTAATCCTAACCTAAAGTTGATATTTGTTTGTTTATATAACACAGGGTCTTGAATAGACTTCACATAATAATTATCATACGGGGTAAAAGGGACACTGGAACGCACAAATGCTTACCATGTACTCAGAACATCACTCTGAACATCCAGAATTTTTCTATGTCCCCCAGAATCATCACTTAATCATCTGCCCAGCCTTTTCCCAACTATGTTGAGGTCGGCTTCCAGTCTAAGCAGATACAGCTGATTATCAGTATTTTATATGAAGCGACTGCCTATCTGACCTCCACAACCTAGCTAGAACTGGGGAATACGATACCCCTTAGGTAGTAAGACTGGTTGTCAGACATTTTGGGCCACTGACTATCTATCACGAATGTTAAAGTTTTACAAATGACAGCCAGGACCAACTTTTTAACGTGCTTTCCGAGGCACAGAGGAAACTTGGTATATAATGGGTGGTCACCCATCAACAGCACAACCTAGGCAAGCACGGCTTAACCTAAAGATCGAAACGAGCTTCAGACCCAGGTTTCAGAATGATGAATTGAATACGGGGTTGCCCTTTGTGCGTCGGTGTTACGCCCTGTATTACAAAAACACCTATTAACGAAGCCAAAAGGCACTAGTTCTCCCCATCATTGCGATACTTTTTTTGCTCTACACCATACCTGGGAATATTCTAGTTACGGAGATTTTGGGGTTCCAAGTTCTACATTTTGACAAGTTTTTTTTAAATAGAAATTTTACTATAGAGTTTTACTTTAAACACCTCTACGACCCCCGTACTGTTCAATTCATCCATCAGCACAATGTTTGAAGTGCGTAACATTGAGTTCTAAAAAAAAGACGTTTCCCAGCAATAATTTGTTGTTGCGTAAAGTTATTTAGTTTGATGTACAGAATGCTTCGTTGATGGCTTCGTGATGAGGTTGTTTACACCCTGTAAATCACAGTACCCGCCGGTTCTCCCCAAAATTAGTTGAAATATAAATTAACTAACCTGAGCGCGATGTAAGCGTTCCTAATTGAATTAGATTCAATGTCTAACACAATTCTACAGCTGTGTCTGATATTGTAAAAGGAATGTTACCTAAATGTTCCAGAATACGGTGAGAATGCTTTGTGCGTTACAATAATTGTTTATTGGTAATTGGTAACCTTGAGCAGATTGGTAACCTTGGGTGGTGGTTTCCAAGTGGTAATAGGCATAACGACAGTATCAAAAAATTCCAAATCTATTTAGTCCGTTAGAGTA
Source organism: Xestia ashworthii (assembly GCA_950022955.1). Lineage (NCBI taxonomy): Eukaryota > Metazoa > Arthropoda > Insecta > Lepidoptera > Noctuidae > Xestia > Xestia ashworthii. The sequence goes on along the minus strand of OX465560.1, from coordinate 16,694,154 downwards.
TTGGAAAAAAATGGAAAAACACGTATTTTTTTTTTGTAAATCAATGAATATTAACAAAGATAAAACGCACCAAAACTCGGGAGTGGGGGCTCGTGACGTCAAAACTCGCTAAAAATTATACCAAGGCGTGACGTATTGAGAATTTAAAAAAGCGTCGCATCTTCGGCAATTTTGGTTTATGTAATGGAAAAAAAATACGGGTTAAATGTGACTTTTTTTTTTGGGACAAACCCGCCACACACGCCCAAACCACAGTAACTCCTGAAAGCCAGAATGAACAGTGGCGACCACCAGAAAAGCACCGAGACAATGAAGCTCGACGAAGTCCCAGAGAAAGAATTTAACTGTCTTGGATCCCGCACCGAAGTTTTATTAATCAGAAAGTATAGCGGAGGAGTAGGAAAAAACACCGTAATTTCCACTTCCCTCCGTATCAGCAGGAGACAGAACGAAACAAGGCCAATAGGCATAAATGACGGACTATTTCGATTTTTTTGACGTCTTCTCTATTGCCTATGTTACATATCATCACGCGTTATAATCCCCAAAGGTTTAAGCAGAGGTGTACCACATTTCTCCAGTTATGTTTAAGTCCCATGCAATAGGGGGCGAGCCTAATGCCATCAACTGGCAACAACTCCAGACTCCGTGGATGGTACTGAGAAAATCTTTAAAAAAAAAACCAATATCAATGCCTGAACCGGGAATCGAACGTAGGACTTCATGCTGAGCAGTCGCTCATGTGCCAACTAGGTAAACGAGGCAGTCAAATCCAGGCTATAAAGTTCCCATTGCTTGGTTTGCTCTGCTGCTAAGTTTTTATCTCTGTGAGAAAGTGTGTATCGGCCTTAAGAGGCCTGCGGGGCATGCGTAGTTCATACAAACGTAATACCAAAATAATTTGTAAATCAAACATATTCCTAAGGTAGTGTGTTTTTATTTCGATTAGATTACAGAATATCTAGGTTCCCAAAATAATATTTTGATTGAACACTGATTTTAACAAGAGTTATGAGAAAAATAAGTTTTTTATAGAAATTTTAAATTCCTCATAACTTGTCTTTTATAAATATATATTTGGGAACATAGATATTCTGTAATCCAATCGAAATAAATACACACTACCTTAAGAATATGTTTGATTTAATAAATTATTTTGGTATTACGTTTGTATGAAATACGCATGCTCCGCCGGCCCTTTAATGATAGGCGTGCTGGTTTCATGTTTCAATAACTTACTAAGGTCCATGTTCACCAAAAAGATAATAGTCTGATTATCTAAATACAGCTGTCACTGTGACATGTTCCCATACAAAAAAGTGTTTTAAACAGCTGTTTATAGATAATCAGAGCGCCATCTTTTTGGTGAACATGGACCTAAGAAAAGGAAGGAAGGTTGCTATCTCTGTCTGTTTGACATTTAGACGTTATTTACCGTTGGAAACAAAAACGTCAGAAAAGTTTTCTTTGATTTTTCTATTAATCAAGTTACAGGCAGGTGACGCGGATAGGATATTTCAAGCTAACTTTGTTTATAGAGGCACCGATAGCTACGAGACGTAGGCATATTAACTAACAGTTACACGTTAGTAAGTTGTAGAAAACGGCAGTTAATGACAACAGCGTGTGATTATTACCCCACGACCTTCGTCCATGTCAAAACTATACTAATATTGTAAAGCTGAAGAGTTTGCTTGTTTGTTAGTCTGTTTGTTTGAACGCGCTAATCTCAGAAACTACCGGTTCGAATTGTTTTTTTTTGTGTTGGATAGTCCATTTTTTGAGGAAGGCTTTAGGCTATAAAAGATCACGCTACAACCAATAGGAGCGGAGCATAAATGAAAAATGTTGCAAAAATGGGGGAAATTTTATTTCCCTTTGTGAGCTTTTTTTCTCTTATGTGACGCAGACGAAGTGGCGTGGGTCAGCTAGTTAGTATACAAATAGAATATTACTACCTGCTACTTCCTTGTATTAATCAAAATCTGTTAAAAATTTCAAAGGTTTTATTTTTTTCCACGGAACCCTAATTTAATAAATCTTTTGAGAAACAGAAATCTTCTAAACCAGTAACGTTATTTTACCATTATGAGTACATAACATTCTCAACGGATATTGTTCATAAATATGAAAACAAACTGAATAACACTAACAACATGAAACATATCGAGTTTGGTTAACTTCAGAATTATTCATGTTTCTCAAAATGTTATTTCAGAACACCTATTCGAAGTTGGAGTCTGTTTTATGTCTAAAACTTATTTCTTAAAGGATGATATTCTTAAGACCAACAGTTGATATTTACTATATCTATTTTTTTTTTGTTCGGATGGGAAATCATCAAATGACTTCTCCCACTCTGGGCGGAGCGGGAGGGAGTGTCAGACTTTTACTGACTAAAACCCATCCATGTTCCTTCCTCGCCCTTTACGTTCCGGTGCCACGGTGTCTCTTTCGAACAGTCCCGCAACCCCGGATATTTACTATATCTGGGCCACCAAGATACAGGCTGTGCCTAGTTTGGGGCCCACGGTTTCTTCTAGTTTTGAACACCTTTAAGTATACTCATTGTTTTTGTTTTCTTTCTTGTATAATTTGTAACTTGTGTGTAACAATAAATTGATTTTATTTTTTATTTTATATCACGCGGTTCTGCCTGCATGAAAATTTCCACAAGACTTGAGCATTAGACGGCGGTGTGTATTGTCCAGCGATATTATTTTTTTTCTCTCTAATTGAAGTATCGTATGTCACTGGGGAATAACACAGGTTTATTTTTATGAACAACATATGATTAACGGCCATTTTCAATAACTTACTATTCGGTTTCGGTAGGTTGCTATCTGGATCAGTTTGACATTTTGCTTACAGACGGTTAGGACGGGTAGAAACACCGATAGCTGCGAGACGTGGCCTATTAACTGACAGTGATATGTAAGAAAGTAATAGAAAATTGGCCTAAAAGAGCGATGATGAAGGAGAGGAAGGCCAAAGCAAAGATAGATGGATAGGAATGATATGAAAAAGAAAGAAAGAAATGATGCTGTCTATGTCTGGCAGGGGAGAATGGAAAAAGGAAACTTGTTGCGCCGACCCCAAGTAGATATTAACAAATTACTTGTCACGTTCATGTATTCCCGTTGTCCCCGTAATCTGTGTCCCCGTCACGGGGATAACAGGACGTCAAATAATTTCTTACCGCTGTCCCCCTTATGTACATAATATGGGCTACGGGGACAACGAACAGTTAAAATTTCACGTATCGTTGGCCACTTTAAATTTTTATTTCTTTTTAAACGTGGGTAATTTAGCGGGGCAAGCCTACACCTAAAATTAAAGATATTAATATTTACATATTATTAATCAATTATTATTATTAAGTTGTTTATTCATTATTAAACATATCATTTACATTTTTAAATATATCTTAAAAAAAATAAAAAATACATTTAAAAACATAAAAAATAGTGGTCCACTGGTATCGGGAGCAAGGTCCAAGCTACCGGTGGTGAGGGCTGCAGAGACAGGAACCTCCTCACAATGCGAGCCGTATCGAGGAGAACTGTCTTCTTATTAATATTATTAATTATTTATTTAATTTTCATTTCCGACATTGTTAAAGGTGTGCCAATATTTAAAAGTTTATTTTCCTGTGAAGAGGAACCCTACATACACCAAAGACGTTGGGAAGTCCACCACTTTTGTATGCTTTCAGTTCTCATGCTATCAGTCAGTGGTGTACAGGATACCCGAAGAACTTTACATCTTGTTCTTTATACCTATAAACGGCATTTTTCTTTAACTTACAAACTTAGAACGGTTAGTTAATATGCCTTTCTCTCGTAGCTATCGGTGTTTCTATAAACAAAAGCTTGAAATATTACCTGTCACTTGATTCATAGAAAAAACAAAGAAAGCTTTTCCGAGTCATTTTGTTGAGTAATTCAGGAACCCGTCCCACATGTCGATGGCCCATTTGAGACGAGTTGATGAAAATCAAAATAAATAATATTTTCATTGTGCAACTCGTCCCACGTTTCTTTTTGTGTGGAACTTTAAACTTTATCAACGTTTGGTACAGTTATTAAGACTAGATATAACAACAATCGAAACAAAAGTACTAGGCTATCAGGAATTGAAGATGGTATTCCAATCACAAGTTTACTCTGATATAATATTAAACAGAAGTACCTACCTACTTAGATATCCGGAATATAAAAAAACACAACTCCTTGAACTTCTGCTAGCTTAGTACATTTTTATGGGTTATCAGCCGCCACACCGCGTGAGTTGACTACCATCGCATGCATTTCACGATAAATAATGCACTTTATTGTAAGCAGTACGTTTGTTTGACAACATTTCGAGAGTTTACAATATCGCTAGAGAGATTACAATATAACGTGTTTGACAATTATTGCATTTCAGGCATTTTGCTTGTTAAACATTTTGATCTCTAGGCGATTTACAGCTTAGGCAATTTGCTGTGTAGACATTAATTTTAAGCATTTGGCTTCATAGACGAATTGAAAGTTAGACACTGATCATTAAAAATCGACTTTTTAAAAGTCCGTTCGCTTTTAATTTCTGCGTCGGGGGTTTGTTATAAATTTATTTGGTGTAGAGCGTCAAGCGAAATCAATTACGTTGTTCTAGATCAAAGGATTTTATGTCCACGGTCCCGAATCATATTGTAGTCAGCTACTATGCATACAAATCCAATCTCACGCCCAAGAGCTAATATTGATTCTAGTAGCCCTTTGACGGCCAGATTGGTAATTGCAGACGCTATAGAACATAGATCAACATAGAACATGGTATTATTTACGGTATTATATGTTAGCCTTGTTTTTCAAGATACAAATTGCCCTATATGTTTCTAGTCTGATCTAAAAACGTTCTTAAATGGGAAACCTGCTATTACATTGTCATTCAAATAGGTTAAAATCCTAAAATAATCGAATCAGTCCGTCAGATACATTTCCAATAAATATTGGACACGTACTTTTTCTTTTTTCTCGTAAACAAAAAATTAAGACGATGCAGTGCGTCGAAAACTCGTGTGGCGTCACATAAGTTCACTTTGACTGATTTTTAACCACAAGTGACGTCACACGCTCCCACTCATGTTCTTTGATGCGTTTTATCTTCGTAAATTGTTATTGATATAATAAAACATAAAATAAGTATCCAATATTATTCGATAATCTAACTGACGGACTAAATACAATCATAGTTTTTTCACTTCTTATGCTCTAAAAGTACGCCAATATAGCCCTACGAAGCGGGACTAAAGTGACCACTTTAGTCTCTAGGGAGTGAAAATAATTAGTTTTTTAATTTCCTTCATTTGACATAGATAAACTCAAACAGCCAGTAAATATTTTATTATCTGTGGAGAGTGGACCACGAGTACATCTTCATTGCGAAAATGTTGGGAGTTTTAGTTCCATGGTATTTCCGCAAAGAAGGTGGCGCCATATTGTGTTTTAAACTGTTAGGCTGTGTTGTCAGTAGGCAAACTGTTAGCGGCCGACTGAACTTGCGGCGTATCGGTTTAGTACGCCCTTCCATATATTTGAAATGGAGTATCCACAGTTTGCTAGTTTTGCGCTCACTTTACGCAGTTTGCAGCGTTACGTGCGCCGACTGTCTCAGTGAGTGGCCGACTCTCAGAAAAACCTGCTTGCGACGCACGAAAATTGATCTGAGTTTGCAGCTAACTCAAATTTCAGTTCGCCACAAAGAACACCGGCCACAGCGCGAACAATTTTTTGTTGAAATTTTATTTTAGCGTCTGCCCATGAGAAATATGTAAAAGTATAGAGTTTGAATTCCTGATCAATTTTGTCTTCTGTTATACTTTTATACGAAGTCAGGAATTAAAGATATTTTAGTTTGAAGTTGTAAAGGTTATGTATGTGCAGTCAACATCAGATAAATGTAAAAATAAGTACTTACTTAGCACACACACGCAAAGTAAGGGTAGATCCCTTATTAGCGTGTGAAATACGCAATGGCGAATCAAATATATCTATTGATTTTAAAAGTCACCCCTGGGTTTAACTTTAATAGACATTTTGTAACTTGATTATATACTTATTTCTGTAAACTATACCACTGATTCCTCAAATTATTAAAAAAGCATTTTATTTGTAAACTCATTTCAATCAATTTCAATGTCAAATTGTAAATAATTCGCTATTTCGTCTCTTATTTATAGTTTTTTTTTTAAACTGAAATCTTCATTTTGATCTTCAGTTGGACTTCGATTAATTCAGTTACTGAACAGCAAGTTGTGTTTTATTAATGAAGTACGAGTTGCCTTCGGATTTTGTTTGGTGTTTGTTGATATCATTTCCATTAGAGATTTTCAAATGATGGTACGAGTACATCCCAACCGAAGCCAATGAGTTACAAGAAACCTGCTGACTGAGATCGGTCAGGACAAATCGCCAGTCAGAATGTTATCGTATTTAACTACTTACGAGAGGGAAAAATAGGCAATCATTTTGTATTGAACTTCCAACTAAGTAGCTACGTGCCACGATCTTGGGTAACGGAATGTGTGTAATATAATCATAATAAATTATTAGTATCTCCTTTCTTGACTTCTTATTTGTGCGCCTGCCTTCCTTAAGCATTGCATTTGTAAGTATCACCTACATTACTTTAGTAGAAGGCGAGCCTATTGCCACAGACCGTACGAGCACAATGTTCCAGGCTTCAGGATACTAGAATTACAGAATCAGTACAAAAAGTGTTTCCCTCTAAAGATATATCATCCTATTATACTACATACATACTATTATTTCATTAGGCCAGTTGACAAAATAAATGTCATGGGTTTTTGTTTGGAGGTGACATTATAGTTAGAGAACCCATGACACTAGACCTAGTTTGAAAAGAATCTCGATACATATTATAATATTATTTCTTTCATAATGGGGTCACACAAAATGGCGATGCTACAATGCAAAACACCTGGCGGCGCTATTAAAAAAACTATTTTTAGGTATCTAGTATGATCGACCTCCTGAAAAAACCAACGCTCATTTGAAATGTCATCAATTTCTTTGTAAGAAAAACCACTGCTGCATCTTCCAAACAGTGAAGAAAGTGGTTGCTGCAGCGATTGAACGTCGCCCTCCGCGCAGCTGGATTCGGCATTTTGTCAGCACCCGGTTCCTTTCGATTTATACGGATTGAATACGCGTGCCACGGTCACGTATGAATAATTTTACGAAACTTGGGAGTCATATCATACTAGAAATTGTTTTGTTCGCCAGGCTTTTTGCATTGTAGCATCGCCATTTCGTGTTCCCCTATTAATAACGTTACGAATAATTATATTTCGCCTGGGAGTGTCATGGGCTCTCTAACTATTAAAAGTGTAGCTTAGCCAAAAGTCATGAAGTCAAGCCAGAAAGAAAAAAACTAAGCCATGATTATTTCTTATCATCATTATTCTAGTCAAGCTTTTAATAATTACGATTTTTTTTCCTGACTTCGATAGGCCTTAAGCTTGATTTGATAAATCTTAGTAAATTATTTCGTCGGTATCTATAACGGTGACGTTTGTAGACGCTTAATAATTTCATCAGCAATTGTAGGGCCCATTCATGATTCATGCTCCTGAATATTTCACGCATTTAGCAAGCAAGCATGCAGAACGCATGTAGCAAGCATGCGGCAAGCATGCAACAAGCAAGCATGCAGCAAGCAAGCATGCATGTAGCATGCAAACGAGCAAGCATCATGCAGCAGGCATGGCTTCTGTCACGGCTCCGGCGCTGCGGGGCTCCGGCGGCCTCACGCGAGCTTATCGTCACAGATGGGTTTAACACTCACCTGCTCCTCAACTCGCGGCCCGCCTCGCCCCTCCGCGCCTACGCGATTTTAAATAACACTCTTGGGGTAGGGCAGACAAGACTGCGTGGAGTCGGATTTACAGCAATTCGTTTCTGGCACTAAAACCTAACTTTTAGGGATTTTTTTTGCGACTAACAATTTATAAATGACCATTCGGAATCATACACATTATGTGATACAATACTTAGGACATACGACTTTATGTCATGTAAAATTAGAAGACTCAATTATTATAGTATTCGATATTATGACAAAATAGTATTAGAAGTAAAGTTAGTTATGTAAAACATAATTTCGGTGTTTTGAACATTCTGGTTACTGAAGTTTATAGCAAACGTGTTATGGATAATGATTTTTGGACAAAAATTTTTAGGACAATCAAGGGAGTACCTAACTGGCAACATGACGTGCTTTCCGAAACAAGAAAGGGTCATCATCTACCTAGCCTTTTCCCAATTATAATGGGGAGTGCTTCCGGTCAAACCGAAAGCAGCTGAATACTCGTGTTTTAAATGCAGCGACTGCTTATCTGACCTGCACAACCCAGTTAGTACTGGGTAATACGATACCCTTTGGTAAGACTGGTTGTCAGACTTTCGGGCCACCGCACCGTCAAAAGGAACAATAAAGAGTCACGAATGAAAATGTCAAAATGAAAATGCCTCTAGAAACATTCCTCATCCGAGTTTTCGTTTTGACCAATGATGTAGCCAGATTTAGACGAAGACAGTAACGCTGACGCCAGTTCTCAGACAAGTCAGCCCTGACCTGGCCCGTGTGTGGGTGAGGCCAATGGATGTATTTCATTCGTGGGTTATTCTTGTAGTGTGCACATAAGCGCCAGTGACTGGCGTGATGCATCTACATGCGGCCTCACGCTGGCGCAGGGGTTGCGGGTTACGCGGGCGGAGGCCACTGGCTTAAAATAGGCTGACGCTCTATTCCCACCAGTGCTGGCTTGTCTTGAAAAACGAGGCCAATAACAAGCCAGCGCTGGCCTGGCACCCAACACTGGCTTCGTCAAACCTTGTTTTACAATAAAAGGCAATCAACTTGTTCTTTCTTACATCCTCACTCATGTGTAAGGATAAGCGGCACGTGATTGGTTGTTCGTGTGCGTCAACAGCATGACGCGTCGCTTTGCGTCACGTTGTTTATCTGTTCGCGGTTCACTGGGTTTTAAAGTTCATGTGTATCTAGGGAGTAGTTTGCAGACATTGCTGAAATTATTATTGCCAAGCAAGGGAACATAGTTGCGTAATCATTAGCTCTAAAAACGGGGTAGTTACGTATAAAAAAGTTGTTGCGTTTCAGCTTGTTAATAGCAGTCATTAAACAAAGAGCAAAAGTATTATTGCCCGGAAGATACCTGTTCACTCTTGCCTTGAAGACAGGCGGGTTGAACGTGGGTGGAAACACAGATGCAGCCATATTTATCTCATTCTAATTAAGCTCATCTAATATTACTATATCTTTGTCCTCAGAGCATCGGACCGGTCTCCATTTGATGGATCCTGCTGCTCGGGCTACCGGCCCGTGGACTCCGCCAGCCTAGACACTCCTGATGAGGATGAAATGGATCCGGTGAGCATTTTATACATAAAACATGTATACTAAGGGTCAGCTCACTCTGAGACGCGACTCAACGCGGCGCTGCGCGTACATTTTGATAAAGCGACTCAAATTACAACTTTATTTACTACACGAAAAGGAACACATTCCATCTTTAAAAAAAAAATACAAAAAGTGAAAAATAACTTTAGCTTCAGAAGTCGGTGACCTTTGTTTGATTGATTTACTTAGTTTTTTGCTATCGACTTCTGAAACTAAAGCAATTTTTCACTTTTTTGTGTTTTTGGAGTCGGTTTTATTTTTTGAAAAAAAGTTTAAATTTTTCACTTTTTAGTGGTTCACTTGTGCTAACCCCTTCACAGCGTAGAGGCGTCATATTATCTTATGAACTGGTGTAAACAATAGATAGACATGAGATTTCAGCAATCCCAGTCCATTTGCTATCATTTATTGAGGAGTTCCGTTGCCTATCTCCGAAGTTCTTCATCAGATCTTCACCAAATTGAAATGGGACCACTTTAAGAAAGTACTTTTCCAAAAACTACCTAAATCACATCAAGTGTAACTATAAAATTTGAAGAGTTCTCTCATTTTCTCCAGAATCCCATCATCAGATCCCGACTTGATGATTATGGGACCACCTGTGAAGTATGTACACCTGTATACCCTCTCAAACAAAAAAAGAATAATTTAAATCGCTCCAGCCATCTTCGAGTAATCGGGGAAAATACATAAAAAAAAAAGAAAAAAAAAGGTTCCGACGAATTGAGAACCTCCTCCTTTTTGAAGTCGGTTAAAAATGAGGTCAGTGATATCGCGCTGCAGTGTGTGGCGCAGCGAGGCGTCATGCTGCCAACGATGCGCCATTCACTGTCACTGGCCTCTTTCAGTACCTTCGCGCCACGTCGCGTCTCGGCGTGTCTCGGTGTGCAACATAGTACAAAAAGTATGTAGTACACAAATCAAGAATTATCGTCAAAATTCTAAATCACGCAGTTAAAATTTACTAAGTCGGGGTTTTTCTATACAGGGTGTAAACCACCTCATCGCGAAGCCGTTAACCAAGCATTCTGTACATCAAAATAAGTAACTTTACGCAAAAATTTTTGCTGTGAAACAACTTTTTTTTTGGGGTGAAAAATCATGTTTTGTCGTAGAACTCAATGTAATGCACTTAAAACATTGTGCTGATGGATGGATTGAATAGTACGGGGTTCGTAGAGGTGTCAAAATTTTACAATAAAAACTTGTATTTAAAAAAAACTTGTCAAAAGTTGTAACTTTGACACCCCATATCTCCGTAACTAGAAGGTTCTCAGGTATGGTGTAGAACAAAAAAATGATTGCAATGATGGGGAGAACAAGTGCCTTTCGGCTTCGTGAAGAGGTGTTTTACACCATTTATAATAGTCGTCGTCGGCAAGTACCAGACACAACACCCGAGACGGTCGGAAGATCCTCCTATTTTTACGGGGGATTAAAAAATTCATGCTCATCAAAATATGTTAGCTTTATAAGGAAAGAAAAAAAAAAACAACTTTGTGTAGCTGTAGCAGTGTGATTTTCGTTCTACTTAATTTCGTAGCGTTCATTGCGTAGCGAAGTGCTACGAAGCGTAGAGTCTGCGTAGCAGTCGCGTAGCAAAGAAATAACAGAGCTGTTTTTCTAGGTTAAGGTAGCACGAAGTTCGTTTAAACAACCTAAATAGTGAATATTTGTGTAAAGTGGGTTTTAATGAGTCTTTCGTAGCGTAAAAGTAGACGCTACGTAATAATGAATACAGTAATAATATATTTAAACAATGAATTTATATGAAACGTGTAAAAGTTCATTATTAATAGTAATGTATTGTTAATTGCACAATTAGATTTGGTTTGTGCTTTATTGTTTGCTGAACAGGCCCATAATTATTTCTTTAATTTGTTTAGATTAAAGTTTTCTTTTTGTGAGTTTAGTTTAGTGTTATGAGTACTCGTGGCCTGTGCCGAATAAATATTTTTTCTTTCCAATGTAGCTGTAACTGTAAAGAAATAATTTGATATTTTAAACTCTCTCAAAAGTAACGAATCATGTCTTCTAATTGCTTTAAATACAGTTTTCCATGTACTTACTATTCAATAGCCTGACAACGCTATTTGAGAGATACATAAGCGGTTGTACAAAAAAAATACAACTTTCCAAAATAATATACATTTAATCACAGTTAGTCACAAATACTAGCCATTTAGACGACCCGGATGGCGCAGCGGTAGTGAAGCTGCCTTACGTTCTTAGGGTCCCGGGTTCGAATCCCGGTAGGAGCAAATGTTTGTGTGATGACTTGATGAGCATGGACATTTGTTTCCGAGTCATGGATGTTATATGTATAATAAGTATGTATTTACAAACAAAAAGTATATATGTAGTATATCAACTGTCTGGTGACCACGACACAAGCCTTGCTTAGTGTGGCACTAGGTGGTGCTGTGTGTAATGTCCAGCGATTTTTTATTTTTTATTTTTTATTTAAGTACAAAACAAATATTATCACAATTTCTTGCATTTTACGAAACCTAATAACGACATCAAACAATATAACACCATAATTCCTTATACGAACACAACGTAAATCCAATATACATGCCGCCAACCCTTTTCAAGCGAATTTCAATCTTAATCCGTAGCTTTACGCGCCAAAATTATTTGACACATATTTCCTTGTCAGCGAAGAAGCTAATTTAAATTTATATTGAAGAAAAAGGCCCATTTATTCCCCTGTTTAGAAATCTGGTAAGAATTATTATGAAAATAAAAGTAAAATTGGTTCTTGAGCTTTCTGAATAGATAAACCTATCTTTAGGTTTTAAGAAAATATTCGAATTCGTAACCTATAAATACATCATTAGCCATCAACCGGGCACAAATTCTTGACTCCGTGGCAGTTACTGAGAAATTCATGATGAAAATGAAACTTTAACTTAAACTTAAACTTAGACTTGAACTAATTAGACTTAGGGCCGGTATTTCAATAGTGACTTATCTCGAAGTTATTCAGGATTAAATTTAAGAACGACTTATGTGTATTTCAATATTGGATTAAAGTTAAGCGGCAAATAAAGTCCACCCTAACTAGCCTTAATCTAAGTGACAGATTTCTGTCGCTTAAGTTCCGATCTGGGATTAGCGTGTGTCAACCTCAAAAAAAAGTTGCTTTATGGTTAATAATTCTGACCCGCAAAAAGGTTTTTATGCCGCATATAGAATATTTTATAAGTTGATAAAATGATAAAAAGGCTGTGAGGAATCTATGTACCTAAATGTAGGTACAGACATTCTTGCGAAATATTATCTTGTAGTAGGCCATTTGATTTGGTCTCATAACTGTTCCAGCACAACGTATGCTGTACGTTTCGTTAAACGAAATCGGTCGTAAAATTCACCTTCATTCCATTTCTGGAAATTAGTCTCTCATGTTCTATAAATTCGTATACGTCGCGGGGTCGTTGAATAATTGATAAATTCAATCATATCTTCATCATCACTGCTCGAGCTAAACGTATAGTTACTGAACAAAAAACATATTAGAGTTGAGTAATTGCCAAGTTGTAAAATCGTAGAAAAAGAGCGAAAACGGTAGGCAGGTACTTACGTGATACTACTCAAATTACTCAATTGTTCAGACAACTCAACAATGTCGTGAACTTAAAACTTTTTTCTTCGAACTTTTTAAAACTTGAAAAAAAAAACAATGTGGTAGGATGACAACAGAAACCACACTCAAATGACATATTCTGTTTATTATGTTGCAATATTGCGATTTATCCTAGATTAGTTAAGGCGAGGAAGATCCGGATTGAAATACACTTCTGTCTTACTTAATACTCGTAGGACCCGTCCCGCTCTGGGCGGAGTAGAAGAGAGTCTCAGTTTTGTACTGACTAAAACCCATCCATGTTCCTCCTTAGCCCTTGTATATCCGAGCCGTGGTATCTCTTGAAGAGTCCCGCTGCCCCGGCAGGCATCGGCCCTTGCAGACCCCTTTCTGAGTTCAGGCCTGAAAACGGATGTTTTATTCATATTTCGACATGGGATATCTACCAAAACCACGCTGGGCCCGCGTGGTGGATTATAGCCCATACGCAAAATACGTGCTTTGACGTGGAGTTGCGGACACCAGCCCGTTGTACAATACAATACAATACAAGCAACTCATAAATACTTTTTCAAAAAATTACTTTGATAAAAGCAATATTCGTTCTATTTTGTTAATTTATCAAACAATATTCTTGCTGGAATCACTCTGTTCGTAACACAATTCAACCAATTTCAATTAGGATAATGGATCAATTTAATAATGAAGCTGTTTCGTCTGTAATCCAATAAATAAAATTGGTCAAAGTATATAGCGGTGAACCCTTTTTAGAGAGAGAGATATAAAGGGTGTAAAAAATAATAGACCCTTCATCAGCCTATTCATGATCCCATTGTTGGGAAAACAGGCCTCCCCTCTATGAGAGGGAATGGGCTATAACCCACCACGCGGGCCCAGTGCGTATTGGTAGATGTCACATGTCTTCGATTTTTTAGTTCTAGGACATGCCGGTTTCCTCACGATGTTTTCCTACCCCGTTTTGAGAAAAAATAGAAAAAAGCCAAAAGGCACTTGTTCTTCTGGTCATTGCGGTAATTTTTTTGTTCTAGACCATACCCGGGCACCTTCTAGTTACGGAAGGATTGGAGGTCATAGTTCCAGCTTTTTCAGAAGGCCTTAGAAACTAGTATTTAAAAAAATACTAGTTTCTAAGGTTGTAGAAAGATACAAACTTAATAACTAGTTTTTAAAAAGACTTCTTTAAAGTCTAAAGACATTAAATACCTCCATGACTCTGTTACTAATCAACGCATCCTCCAGCACTATATTTAAGTGCGTTACATCGCATCGTTTATCATAAAACGTGGTTTTTCAGTCCAAAAAACTAGTTTCCCAGCAATATTTTTTGCGTAGAGTTACTTAGTATGATGTACAGGACGCTTGGTGGCTTCATGAAGTATCCGCTTACACGTTATAGGTATAGAAATATTCTGTATACACCATCCCTATTTGCAGCAGGACATTCATCTTAAAAGATTATTGCAACCCTATTGCTGCTACGATTTTCAGCCATAGACTGACAACGCACTATCTGGGTCACTGACGACAGAAATATAAGATATGATGTTCCTAGGTGCCTCTAGATAATGTCCATATTTTTCTGATTTTCAGTGGGATAAAAAAAAATGGAAATTTGTTCTATTACTGATATTGATCCTCCAATTTTTTTTTCCACGTTGCTAAAAAAATAATCCTGTTTAAAACTGTGATAAAATTGGTTTCGTTGAATTCGATTTCCGGGTCGAGCAAATTGTTATTGGGGTTTTCCATTAGGAATTTCCCAATACTAACCCGAAATTAGGTCGTTGGTAGTATTATAGTCCCATGTCTTGGTAAACACGTTAAGCCAGTGGTCCTAAATTTGATCTCTACCGTTTCCACCATTTCATATTCCTAATGCATCTATTTTATCATATTTTTTGTTACAGATACCAAAATACAGGGTGGTGTTACTTGGTGACGCCGGCGTGGGGAAGACAGCTCTAGTGTCACAATTTATGACATCAGAATACATGAATACATACGACGCCAGTTTAGGTAAGCCATTCATTCCGAACATTCACGAAAACTCACGAATACTCCCGGACTTTTCCTCCCTTTTTTGTTTTGTATGATACAGTTCCTTCGGTTTATGCAGCCCTGGTACTCTGGCTCCGACATCACATTTTTCAGAAGTTTGTCGAAACTTTTGAGATGTTAAAAATTACCTTTTGATTGTTCGGTTTTTTGTTCCGATAATTAGATTGAAAGTTTTTTCATTACTTACTTTTTTTTGTTATCTTATTTTTTTATCCTTGTAACACTGTACCAATCCAAAACAATCGAAAAGAAAATGTTTCATTATCAGTTTTCAATCCTGAATCTAAATTACTAAGCCAGCATGAAAAATAGGAATCGCTTTGAAAATAAGAGTAGCATGTGCGAATTTCCTAAATCCAAAGCATGAGCCAGCATTTTAAGCATGAATCTTTGAAATTCCTAGCAATTTAGGCCGATTTTACATTGAAACTGAACACGTTCAACACATCTGAATCGCCTTTACAAGTTGTCCCTGTCTTCAAATTCACGAATGTTGACATTTACAACTGTTGAATGCGGTTAAGGTGAGGTGATCGCGATCACTTTCAGTGGAGAAATTCGCCCTTTAATAAAATATTTTTTATTATTATAAATTCTTTCGAATGAAATAGTTAATTAACTGATATTTTGTTTTAGATAAGAGGGACAGTAGCAAAAATAAAAATGGTTTGTAATACATTTTAAAATATTTATCTACTTCTTTTCTTTTCAAAGCATTAATTAGTATTTGTATTTTAGTTTCTATGTATTTAGGTATTTCTTAACTGTTTCTTTTGTATAACTTTCCAGAAAATTATCATTACAGGTATTTTTAACCCCTTTAATGAAATAATGCGTTAAATGTAAAATTATTTACAGACGATGATATTGAACACAATTTTAGGAACAAAAGATATTACTATTATTATTTTTATATTACCTGTCATCAGAAAACTGGTTATTATGATGCTTTCTGGCAAATAGTAGTCCGTTATACTAATACCATACTACAATGAACCAAGAATTAGTAGCCTTATTTTTATCTCTAAGTTAGTCATCAACCTAGCCTTTTTCCAACTATGTTGGGGTCGACTTCCAGTCTAACCGGATGCAGCTGAATACCAGTATTTTACATGGAGCGACCGCCTATCTGACCTCCACAACCCAGTTAACACTGGGAAATACGATAACACTTGGTAAGACTGGTGTCAGACTTTTTGGGCCACTGACTACCTGTAACGACTGTCAAAGATGGACAAATGACAGCCGGGACCAACAGCTTAACGTGCTTTCCGAGGCACGGAGGAAACTCGGTATGTAAGGGTGGTCACCCATCCACAGACAAACCTAGGCAAGCATGGCTTAACCTAAAGATCGACCCGAGCGGCTGGATATTATTTAGCCACGATCTGCAAGTTAGTACTAAGATTTAAAAACTACTTTTTGGGTTACATCAGTACTTTTTTGATAGACGCCATGATCTTATGCTTCTTCCTGACTGACCTGCTTGACTGTCTCATTGATTTAGTGGTCGCAAACACGACTGCTGACCATGTAGTCCTGAATTCGAGTACAACAACAACAATTTGCACGATCCGGATCGTGCAAATTGTTATTGGGTTTCTTTATCAGGAATTTCCCAGTAACAGCCACGGAGTCATGTTTTGCGCCTGAATGATGGCAATAGGCTCTTGCTTTATTACATGAGGCTTAATCATAACTGGCTAAATGTGGGTGTGTTATTAGGAACATCTCTCTAAGCCTTCAAGATTTACAGGCGTGATTTTATGTTAAGCTTCTAACTTTCACATAAAAAAGTAATTCCAAATCTGACAGTTTTATATCACAAATAAGTAACTATAATAGTAACTTTAATAATACATAATGTAACTTATTTATTTATTATGTACAATATTTACATACTACATCTAAAACTATATATATAATTACAAAAATAAAACTAAACGTAAAACTAGTAGACGTAAACTATACAGCACGTTTCCCGATGACAGCGATGCGGAGGAGTACTTTGACGCCTAATTGACATTGTTGTATATGTCAAAGTACTCCTCCGCATCGCTGTCATCGGGTGCGCACGTTTGTGGGCACGTTTCCTGATGACAGCGATGCGGAGGAGTACTTTGACGCCTAATTGACATTGTTGTATATGTCAAAGTACTCCTCCGCATCGCTGTCATCGGGAAACGTGCCCAGAAGACTGGCAGCATTGCCACGTTGAATGGCAATGCTAATTCTTTGGCCAAAGAAAGAGCCAGCTCTCTGGTCGCATTACATTTTCCTTCAATAAAATACCAACCTATGCTCGGAGTGATCGAATCAGAAATGAAGACATCCGCAAGAGAACCAAGGTCACCGACGTAGCACGAAGAATTGCCAAACTTAAGTGGCAGTGGGCAGGGCACATTGCTCGCAGAACGGATGGCCGAGGGGGCCGAAAAGTTCTGGAGTGGCGGTCGCGAACCGGAAGACGATGCGTTGGAAGACCTCCCACTAGGTGGAGCGATGACCTGGTGAAGGTTGCGGGAATCTGTTGGATGCGAGTCGCACGGGACCGATCGATGTGGCGTCACTTGGGGGCGGCCTATGTCCAGCAGTGGACGTCTTTCGGGTGAAATTATGATAATGATGATGAAAATACAAGCTGTGACAACGACACTAGTTGAATATTTAAGTAAATCCACGAAATGTAGGTCTAATAATGTCAAAATCAGCGTTGGCCTTATTAACGTGTCGTCATTGCGGCCATATAATACATCCGTCAGTGACAGCTGTCAGACGCATTACGTGCGCCGGAGATATGACGTGCGACGACGTTTCATAATTTTACTGTCCACTACTATTGTTGTTGATGGGTGTTGTTGTTGATGATGGATTTTAAATAGGTAATTAGGGTGTTTTCAAATTAGTCGGTTGAGGTCGGACTGCGCGGTTATCGCACTGTGTACGGTCGACCAATGTATTTCGTTTACAGTTTAACCCACAAATTACATTGTAAAATGTAAACCAAATCGCTTGTTTGACCGTACGTGTGGTCCGACATCAACCGTCTAATTTGAAAGCGCCCTGATCATGGCATCAATCGAAATTAAGGATTTGTTTTTGCCAATACAATTTACGCAAATGTAATACCAACAGCTCTCAAATAAGTCATTCATATGTCAAATAAATCTTGTATCACTACATCATCGGCTTAGCCAGTCCAGTCTAATCGAATACGGGGAATATCAGTATTCTACATGAAGCAATAACTTCCTATCTGATCCCCACAACCCAGTAGTTACTGGGTAAGTCTGTAAGTTACTGCTAGTCAGTGAAGCCCGCAAGTATGACAACCAGTCTTACCCAGGTATAAAGGATGTAAAACACCTCTTAACGAAGCCGAGAGGCACTTGTTTTCCCCGTCATTGTGATTATTTTTTTGTTCTACACCATACCTTGGAACCTTCTAGTTAGGTACGGAGATATTGGGGGTCAAAGTTGCAAAATTTCGACAAGTTTTTTTTTCATACGTTTTTATTGTAATTTTATACTTTAACCACATCTACGATCCCGGTACTATTCAATCCATCCATTAGCACATTTTTTTAAGTGCGTTACATTGAGTTCTACCACAAAACACGATTATTCATCCCAAAAAAAAATAGTTTCCCAGCTTTATTTTTTGGCTTTTTTAGCCATGGTTGACGACTTCGTGATGAGGTGGGTTACACCCTGTATAGTCGTATCATATCGTCCACAACTCAGTTGTAACTGGGTTATGTAGTGAGATAGGCAGTCGCTACATGTAAAATACTGGTACTAAGCTGCATCTGGTTAGACTGGAAGCCGACCCCAACATAGTTGGCAAAAAACCAAGCACATGATGATGATTAGATTTACTATTATCTGCAATTTATCCTAGAAAACACCATCTACTAATAGGCATGACGATAGTATAAAAAATTGCAAATGTATGTAGTCCGTCAGTTAGAGTATAGGAAAATAATAGACACGTATTTTTTGATTTTGTAAATCAATCAATATTGACAAATGTAAAACGCATCAAAACTCTGGAGTGGGGGGCTCGTGACGTCAGAACGCATTAAAAATTATATCAAGGCGTGGCTTATTGAGAATATTAAAAGCGTCGTATCTACGTCAATTTTGGTCTATGTATCAAAAGAAAATATAGGTACGGGGCAAATATGTTTTGATAATCTAACCCACGGACTAATTTCGAGTTTTTTGTCGTGTTTTTTTTTTATTTTAAATAGTAAATCCATGAAATACAAAGCAAACACTTCAAAATCAATAGTTTGCCTTATTAGTGTTCCGTCATTACGGCCATATAATTTCTGGGTGTCAATGTCAGTGACAGCAGCTGTCAAACGCATACCACGTGCCCTAGATGCCTAAACGTGATACGTAATACACGCTTCTATTGTTATTTGTTAAATTAATTAATTTAATGACAAGCAAAGCCAGTTTTTTTAATATCTGGAAGTCGTAGTCGTGGTGGATATGGAGTGACAGTGTATCAAGTAGACATGATGATTTGGCGTAGTATCCTGGACAAGAATATTATTTTTACATGATATTTTATCATTACAAATAAAGTAAATGTTATTCTTAGAAAGTTTTATGATTTACTTTTAACATGACGTAAATTATGTCCAATAAGGAAAATATCCTTTTCAAAAACACAATTTTGGCCAGAATCTACTCAGAACCACAAACACTCTCATAACTAGATAATTAAAATTAACTATTCGAACACTTTGAACAAACAAGAGCCTACTCCACTCCATCAAACCAATAGTGCCCGGCGGCCATTTTGTTTTCCATTCACCTAATGAAAATAGACATAAATAATCAACACTTTCAGGTCTTATCAAAGGCTTTTCACTCATACAAAAGCCGTGAGAGCCTCTAAATAGGCCAAATAACTGATTTTATCCTCCTTTTATCAACTATAAGTGTTTTGTAAGTGGTTTTTGCAAAGTACCACCATTAAGTCGTTTTCTGTTGAAAAATTTATGATGTTGGCTGTACAGTGTACAGTCACGAGCACTAATATGTGGCAACTTTTCAAAGTGTTTTTTGCATTGTATTGATTGTAATTTTAGTTAGTTATAAATATAGTATTTTGAAACACTCTCCCTCTCTTTCTTCTCTTCATTGAGTGAACAACGTAACGTAACAAAAAATTTGTAATTTGTAAAATTATAAAGTGGTAATTTTTGCAAAAAGTTACTTAGTTTGATGTACAGGTACTGTATACTACATCATATAAAACTCAAGGATATTGTAACTTCTCTAGGCATTCTATTCTCTAGGCAGACTATTAAAACTTTTTTAGGCACGTTTTGCACTTTTTGGGTGAACAAAAATCATGGAACTCGCGGTATCGTCACCGAACGCTTTTATGGAACGTTTAGTCAAAATTAACTTTATAAAATTAAGCTTAAGTTTATTTTGGATTACTTATATAGTTTTCACTTCTGTCGGCAGTCCCCAAAGACTATTTTTCCTTTTAATTTTTTATATTAGATAAGTGTGTACATATTGGTGCTCTTGACTGTACCTATGTTTGGTCCGTTTTTGGGTTAAGTGCGGTCGAAACACAGTTTCTTTAGGATATGTCGTTCGTGTTTTAGTGAGTAAATAAATGTTTTCGGAGTTATCTTTTTAAGATGTTTTTGATAAAATGTGGGGTGCCGACCCTGTAAAACATACTATGTATAGAATAGTAGTAGTAGTTGGTTTTTTCCACCGGGAAATAACATAACGTAATCTTCGAAGGGTTAGGCAGAGTGATGTACCAGTGGTGAAGGTATCATACAACTCGATTCCGGATTCCCTCTGAATAATAGTAACAGTATTCTATAGACAAATAGAGTGACGAAAATCTAAGAAGTCCGTTTTGACAGCCGTCAAATCCATAGTAAACTGACACCGCTATCGGAATTTGAACTTTATTACTATTAAGCTAACAAATGTCAAAGCGGGCGTTTTATTTTTTTAATTACTTTAATATAATCACACTATAGATATTTAATCCGGCTTACCTTTTACAAAAATTGACCCTTCATTAATGTGGTGTACCTAATATTATCAGTCCGATGTAATAGAGGCGCGCCTAATGCCATCAACGGGGAACAATTCTAGACTCCGTGGCTGCTACTGAAAAGTTCCTGATTGAAAAATCCAATAAAAATATATAAATATCGCTGGACATTAACACACAGTGCCAACTAGTGCCACACTAAGCAAGGCTTGTGTCGTGGACACCAGACAGCTGATATACTACATATATTATATACCTTTTTTGTTTGTAAATACATAAATACCTGGGAACCTTCTAGTTACGGAGATATTGGGGTCAAAGTTTCAACTTTTGACAAGTCTTTATTAAAATACAAGTTTTTATTGAACGATTTTTACTTTAAACACCTTTACAACCCCCGTACTATTCAATCCAGCCACAGAACATGATTTTTCACCCAAAAAAAAAAGTCCCAGTGGAGCCATAATTATTGCATAAAGTTACTTAGTTTGATGTACAAAATGCTTGGTTGACGACTTCGTGATGAGGTGGTTTACAACCTGTATAGAGGTTTCTGCTTTGAAATCCTATAACACTAGTATACTCGTATCAACAAGTTGAACTTCGTTGTGACAGTCACAATACCGGATAAGACACGTCTGTTTCACTGCCTAAATACCAGAAAGGACGTGTATCGACAGGCTCGGCCTAGAACCACGTTCACTAATATTGTGATAATAGGAGTGATAACAAATTAATGGTTTTAGTTCCATGACACACGTGGAGGAGCACACTTCAGCCAAATAAGTATTGGTAAACCCAATCTCGCGACCCATCTATATACAACGTGTAACGTTAAATGCGCAAAACCTGAAAATAGTTTGATCAGAATCACGAGTAGAATCAATAGGCTTGTTAACTGAAAAAATCTAATTAGTCCGTCACTTATATTATCAAAAAATATTTGACCCATATTTTTTCTTTTGTCACATAAAGCAAAATTGACGAAGATACGACGCTTTTAAATTTCCCAATACGTCACTGTTCGGTATGATTCATAGTGAGTACTGACGTCACGAGCCCCCAGAAGACCTGATGCTGATCTTCGGAGATATACAATGGAACTCTTCAAAAATACACAGCAAATCTGCAGTGATTGCTGCAATCGGTTGATTGTTTATTGTTTACACAATATAACGACGTAACATCACGCCTGTATGCTTTGAAGGGGTATTCAGAAGTGTATAATACACCCAAATTTCGACAGTTAGGTGTGTTAAAATCCATTTATTGGGGATAAGAACTATTACCGTGACATGTATTGTTTTTTTTATTGTATTGGAAAGGATGTACTTCAAGAGTACTTTGATGAGAATTTGGTTAGGTTCTGATTACTTCTGATTATGGGATCCATGACAAAGGAACGGAACTCTTAAATTCTTATGAGCAAATTAACGACACTCGGCCGAATCTTATATAGGCTATCCGGATATTTGAGTCACCTACCATAACGTCGTTATTAACCGACTTCAAAAATAAGGAGGTTCTCAATTCAATGTTCCCCGATTACTCGAAGATGGCTGGCCCGATTTTTTTTTTTATTGTTTGAAAGGGTAAGGAACCCTTTCAAACAATTTAAAAGGCTTCAGAAGTCGGTGACAAAAAAACTAAATCAATCAAACAAAGGTCACCGACTTCTGAAGCGTTTTTTCTGAAGTTATTTTTCACTTTTTTGTTTTATCTGAAGTCGGTTTTATTTTTTGTAAAAAAGTTTTATATAAATATCTTTTAGGAGCAAATAAAGAGAAAACGTAAGGGGAAAGCGTCAGGGTTGCCTGCGAAATCCATAAAGGCCGAGGAACGATTGTTTCAAGGTCAAAGACGTTCCTGGACCTTTACGAACTTGGAGGGTTGCATTGATGACTTTGATGATTTAATTCTGTCAATATGTACGTCTTACAGTCGCGAACGATATTTTCATCAACATACAACCTACGAGTAGTACTGGCCTGCAAATTGCAAAAAACGTAAGAAAATTTGAATTTCGCGGGCTGCATTGGAGCATCCACCTTGAACCGCGCTTGCCTGGTTGACTGACCACCCATTACATACCGAGTTTCCTCCATGTCGTTTGTAGATCATTGACGTTACTGGTAGTCAGTGGCCCGAATGTCTGACAATCAGTCTTACCCAGCGATCTATACTAAATACTAACTAATCCATGGTGGTGCCGTGGAGGATGCAGCGTGATAAATTACGCGTGGTACTTTAGTTTGAGGAACTGTATAGATAAATCATTAGTTATTCTTTTATGGGTTATCTAGAAAAAAGGGGAAGTGTGTGTGTTTGAAGTGTGTTTTACTAACGTAGTTTTTTAAGTTTAAACACTTTGTATTATTGTGATATATATGTCGGAGAAGTCGGAGAAGTAGCATCATCATCAGTGTTCACGAGTCTAGTGGGCGTCATTTGGGTGAAATGCGAGCACAAAACAAAATATTCATTGTTTCACACAAATTAATGGCAATGTCTCACGATAACTAGTTTGCATAGCAATTAAATTCGAGCAGCAGGTTCGCAACACCAATCGTGGAGGATGCAGCCTATCTGATCTCCACAACCCAGTTAGAACTGGGTAACAGATACCCCTTGGTAAGACTGGTTGTCATACTTTTTGGGCCTCTGACTATTTGTAACGATAATCAATGATCTACAAACGACAGCCAGGATCAACGTCTTAACGTGCTTTCTTAGGCATGGAACTCGGTATGTATTGGGTGGTCACCCATCCACAGACCAACCTAGGCAAACACGGCTTAACCTAAAGACCGACCGAGCCAAGAGCTCCTCCGAGCCCCGTAACAACATTATCCCTAAACCAACATTCCTCGTGGAAAGTGTCGACTTCCCATAATGACCCGACATACCTTCGGCCGTCTTCGGTTACGGTCGGCGGTCTTCGGATAATAGAATGATTACGGCGTAATTGTTACTACTAGACCCTCAATTTTCAAATTTCCGGGGAAACCACAGCATATTGATAATTGTTATAATGGTTTGCGTTAATTAACTTAATGTTTAGTTTCATATTGCGGTGGGATGGTGGTTTGGACCTAATTTTAGGGTAAAATCTGTCCTGCCGGGGTTGCGTGCCTGTTCGAAAGAGATACCGCCGCCCCGGAAGATAAAGGGCGAGGAAGGAACGTGGATGGATTTTAGTCAGTAAAAGTCTGACACTCCCTCCCGCTCCGCCCAGAGTGAGAGAAGTCATTTGATGATTTCCCATCCTAACAAAAAAAAAAACAAAAAAACAGGGTAAAATCTGTGGTTGTTTATTGCTGCAAGTTTAGTAAATACCAGTCGAATAATGTAGAATCCCAAAAAAAAAACGAGTTATAACAGTCTGTAATGTTCTATTGCTGGGACAGAGGCCTTTTCTCTGAAAGAGGAAGTGAACCATGACCCACTATGTAGGCCCAGGACAGGTTGATGTTGGAAGAAAAGGATGAAATATGTGCATTTGTGCAATGCGCGTCGTTTCAGACGAAACTGACTATTGTTGAAATTATACAGGATGGCAACGACAATACCGAATCGGAGTGAAACTTCAATTGTGTCAGCTCAGCGCGCTTGCTAATGGACACACAAACATGCAGCACATTTGACTCCACCAAAAGAATCTACACTGGTACTACCAATTCGCCAATATTCGCTCGAATTGAATTTCTCACTTCAACAATAAAATACTTTACAAGAGAATGTAAAACACAATAAAATTTGCGTATATTTAGTTCACTGCGGCCCAAGTCAGCCCTTTTCGTAAAACTTTTGAATCTATTACTTGGTTATTTCTTTATCCATTTGCAAAAGAATCGTTAGATACCTTTTTGTACAAATGAATCCACGAAAATGTCGATTTGTTTTACGTTATTTTTGTTTATAAATGATAAATAATATTTATTCAGTAAGTAGGTTTTCTCAAACACTTTTACACGTCATGTTTTTAAACTAGATGGGGCCGGTGTTTCGTACCTGACTACTCTGAGAAGAAACAGCCGAAACAAACTCAGAGGTCATAGTTTCTAATGGTAGGTACAGTACATGGTACATCCGTGTTGTAGCCGCGAATTATATTTTCATCAACATATAACCTGACACTGGCCTGAAAATTGCAAAACATGTAAGAAATTTGAATTTTCCCGGGCTACCGTAGAGCTTCCACTTTTTTTTTCAGATGGGTAATCATCAAATGACTTTTCCCACTCTGGGTGGAGCGGGAGGGAGTGTCAGACTTCTACTGACTAAAACCCATCCATGTTCCTTCCTCGCCCTTTATGTTCCGGGGCCACGGTATCTCTTTCGAACAGTCCCACCTTAATTAAAATAGATAAGTATTTGACTGCTATTTGCGACGCTGGCAACTTTTTGGATGCGCGCTCTTAATACGTTTCCTTTAAAATACGAGTATATATACTTACAAAATCACATCCCGTACATCACAGTACCTACAATTTGCTATTTATCAGTATTTCTTGGAAAACTAGAGATTCAACTAGACATCGCAATGAGTAAGACGTTGCCTTTCAACGGAATGAATACTAACCGGGTATTATTCAGTTTAATTAGGTTGAAAGCACTGTTTCTCGGGAGGTTAGGAAGAAGGATTCTGTTCTCGCCTGAAAAGCATCGTAATAACTAACGTTTTCGTATTTAAAACCTGCTCTGAAAGGCTTGCAACATTACATATTATTAGTTGTACTAAGAGTTCAGGATATTATGGATGGTAAGGTAATATTCTGAAGCTTGAGTCCAACTTTTGCTGTACAGTACCATACAGTTTCTGCGCTTGCTTTGTTTTCGAAAAGGAAAAATTAACGCAGTGAACTGAAACCATCATTATTTAAGAGATTTTTTTTTATTGTAACTTACTGTTTTCTTTTTGTTGATGTTCTTGTAACTTTTTACTAGAACGATTAGTGATACTTATTTTATTTAATACCAAAGGAATCTGGGGTGCCGTAATTATATTATTTTTAGTAACAATTTTCTAATCACTATTTCTACATGACTCTTCTTTTTAGGGTTCCGTAGCCAAATGGCAAAAAACGGAACCCTTATAGTTTCGCCATGTCTGTCTGTCTGTCTGTCCGCGGATAATCTCAGTGACCGTTAGCACCAGAAAGCTGAAATTTGGTACCAATATGTATATCAATCATGCCGACAAAGTGCAAAAATAAAAATTTAAAAAAACATTTTTATTAGGGTACCTCCCCCAGACGTAAAGTGGGGAGCGATTTTTTTTTTAATTTTGACCCTGACGTGTGATATATTGTTGGATAGGTATTTAAAAATGAATAGGGGTTTTCTAAAATCATTTTTTGATAATATTAATATTTTAGGAAATAATCGCTCCGAAAGTCAAAAACAATGTGTCCCCCCCCCCTCTAACTTTTGAACCATAAGTTTAAAAAATATGAAAAAAATCACAGAAGTAGACCTTTATATGAACTTTCTAGGAAAATTATTTTCAACTTGATGAGTTGAATAGTTTTTGAGTTATATAGCACTTTTTCAAAAAAACGCAAATGATAACTTTGTTTTTCATACAAATACTATGAAAAACAAAGTTATTTTTGCTGACGAAAAATGTTGGTATTTTTAATGGTCTGGGAAGCTACGGAACCCTACAGTGAGCGTGGCCCGACACGCTCTTGGCCGGTTTTTCCAACACAAGTAGGCTCTTTATCTAGGTTGTAAATAAATCGATTAATTATAAATAGTGATTAACAAGAGTTTTTGTAAATTATTATTATTTATTAGCTGGCTGGTTATGTATAAGCTTTACTTAGAATGATGACGATGAGAGCAGATTTTTTAAATAACCATGAAACAAATAAAACATCAACATCAAGTTTATATTCTAAACTTCATTGATTTATGTCTTACAAAAATTGTACCTTACATTATACTTAAACTAATTAAACAAAGAACAGGAGTACCAGTTTCGATTTCAAGACTAATTAATGAAATTCTAATTGTCTCGCTAATTACAAAGTGTCTGTTGCTTACTTTGATCAATAATAGTATTGCTTACTTCGTTTATTTACGTTGTACGTAAAATGTTACACCTCTATTGTAAAACATTTCCACCACTATTATCTCAACCTCATTCAATCAAATTAACAGTTAAAGCTTGTAAGTCCTTCACTTTGAGATACTAAAAATAGTTCAGTTGATTGCGAGAGTGAGTGAATGAAAAAAAACTTTAAACCTAGTGTGATCAAAGATTGAAATCGATTAAAACCTTTGTTTGTCGACTCATCTCCATCTCAATTTTGTAGTAGTGCAGCTCTTATCGAAGTGGTTTGTCTAGACTACTCTAGATTTTACCTTACTAGCCAAGAATTTTAACCTACACTTCAATTTCCTGAAATTTATTTTCAAACGTGGTCCTTCGAGCCGGATAGAATAATTAATAAATGAGTAAATAAATAAATGAGTACAGCAGTCATTGTGCCGATTGTTATGTCGACCAATGGTTTACTAGCCAAGAATTTCGACCAATATCTTAGGAGGCTGTCGCTTGGTAGCTGGATCAAGGGCTTGATTCAGAAAGCAGTACTTCTCGACACGGCACGTATTGTTAGGAGGGTCCGGGTCCTCTCTCAAGAGCTCGGACAGCTCGGACTCTGTTCCCAGCGCTGTTGGGCTACTATTTCTATTTTTTAAATGTTATTTTTATAGTTTTCTAAAATGGAATGTTTAAAAATGTGAAATATTATGTACTTGTACCCTAAATAAATAAAGGAGATAAATAATAAGTTTAATTGAAAAGATTAAAGTAACAGTTAAACTGTATTAGTCTAACATTCATTCACATAATTATTATTAATTATGGTAGACAATAAAGTTAAAAGATTTGAAGTGTAAACCGTAGACGGAAGGACCCAGCGATATTTTAAAAAATGATTACTTAAATAAATATAATCTTTGAGAGAACACACGAAATCTAAAACCAATTTAAATAGGATTCTTAATCCTGACAAATATTTACAAATAAGTTCGATTTTCTATCTTAGACATCCAAATTAATTTGCTTGTATTTACAAAACGTAATTAGATTCTTAGAGTCTCGACCCTAATTGAAAAGCTAATGAAATAGAAATTCTAATAAATTCTATCTGCAAAAGCAAAAGATTTTTGAGATAAATGTTTTGGGAATATTAGTACCTCAACTTGTAAATATAACTAGAGTTTATTTTTTTAATATGAGGTAGTAAACTCCTATCAAAACCGAAGCTGTGTGGTTACCCGTAGCTTCGACCATTTCTTCGACCGAACCGGAATACGATGCGTCGAAAGACCTCCCACTAGGTGGACCGATGACCTGGTGAAGGTTGCGGGAATCCGTTGGATGCGAGTCGCAAGAGACCGGTCAATGTGGCGACACTTGTGGGAGGCCTATGTCCAGCAGTGGACGTCTTTCGGCTGAGATGTTGATGATGATGACGATCACTCATCTTTGTATAACATACTGAATTCACCTCATCAGTCTGCGGACCGCTTTCCCTTACGTAGTAAAATGTACTCGTAGTAGTTTATCGTTCTACGTTTCGTAATTGGCCCGCTAAACGTAAACAGTTCTCTAAAAATGAGGCGGGTATTTTGGTGTTCACCACAACTTGTTCTAGCTCGGTTAGGTAAACGAGCGTTTTAGGAATGAAAGACCGAATGATTATAATACAGTCAAACAGGGTGGGTAACTTACTTAACACGTAAAAAAACGTACAAATGCAAAACATATTAAAATGATTGCATTCTTACTGAGATGACAGTTCTTTATAACACTCAAATTATCTGTGGTGAATGGACTTTTGAAGTTTTGTTTGTTTTAAATAGTTTTTTTTTTTAAATTATATATGTCACCGTAAAATTGTCAAACACGTTATATTGTAAATGTCTAGTGATATTGTAAACTCTCGAATTATTGTCAAACGAACATACTGCTTACAATGAAAACGCATTAGTTTTCGTGAAATGCATGCGATGGTAGTCAACTCACGCGGTGTGGAGGTAAGGAGGGGTCCCCCTTGCCCAGTGGTACCACTCTCATGAAAAGATACTGTACCATTCCTGAGAAATATCGATTAATATAACCTAACCTTAAAACACTTTATATTCCCCTAAAAAGCGTAGAGCAGCGGTGGCCCAGCGGTGGCGGCCCCGACTTACGTTCAGTAAGTCGTGGGTTCGAACCCAGGCAGGCGCATTACTTTGTGTAATTTATTACATCACCGCTGCTCTCAAAACGGTGAAGGAAAACATCGTGAGGAAACCGGCATGTCCTAGAACCATAAATTCGAAGACATGTGACATCTACCAATCCGCACTGGGCCCGCGTGGTGGATTATATAGCCCATTCCTTCTCATAGAGAGGAGGCCTGTCCCAGCAGTGGGAACATTAATAGGCTGATGATGATGATGATGATGATGAAAAAGCGTAGTCGACGACTATTTCCGAGTGCAGGGACCAGTTAAAGGAACCTAACTAACCTAACGGAGGGGTGCCCCAAGTCCCGATTATGGGGCAGAGATACTTCAGTATGTTCAGTTGACAATATTTCGAGAGTTTACAATATCGCTAGAGAGCAACACGTTATATTGTAATATAACGTGTTTGACAATTTTTTTACGCATAGGTACATGATGAGAAATAAATTGTCACTAATTTAGTGTTAAAGCACAAAGGCGTAATTGAGAACAAACGCTCCGAACGATGCCGGCAAATGCAAATACAAACGAGGAGTTCGCAAAAGTCTTTCATTCTACGTTCTACTAAAAACAATGATAGTCACATTGTTATCTAGACATTTTTTCATTAATGAAATATCTTATAAATTCGGTCGAGAATTAATTTAGATTAACATAAAAATAATTTAATAAATAAATTAAGAATGGCTTGAAACCTAGTTTATTAGCAAGTCAGGTCATGTGGCCAGTAACCTTTTTATCGAATAAAATAATAATGTATCTAAGCTTGAAATGCCCCTGATATTTAACGGACCTAAGTATAACGATAATATTTTCTTTAAGACTGTTACATGCCTTGTACGTTCGCTGGTCCGATATACCTACTTGTTTCAAACATTTTTGTTTTATTTCTGATACTGTAGATTAGGATAGACGATTTTCAGGTCAAAATACACTCAACACTAGTTGATTTGAGTTCCACATAAGTCCACGTTTACAAATCAGTGCTCTTAAAACGATGAAGGAAAACATCTTGAGGAAACCGCCATATCCTAGAACCAAAAATTCGAAGACATGTCATGTGACATCTACCAACCCGCACTTAGCCGCGTGGTGGATTATAGCCCATTCCCTCTCATAGAGAGAAGGCCTGTGTCCCAGCTGTGGGAACATTATAGGTTGATTATGATTATGCTAAGCTACTTAATGTTAACGTATAATTTGAAACGAAAATCTGCTCTCATCTACAATCAATAGCAACTTTACTATAAGCACAATCTTGGCTGTTAGCTCTTCTGTAAATAACATAAATTCCTTTTTGCTGCTTGCGTCTGGTGAAGCTAAAGGCGGTAAGTGTATGTCACCCTTTAATATAGTGTGTCCTTGCCTTGACACCCCGCTGTCAGCGTTTGTGTGTTGTGTAGACAAGTAGACTTTAGTATGAATGAGGTATTTTCTTTTTCAACTCTGGCCTAGTCTTTGGATAGATGGCGCTGTTCTCGGTACGTTACAGCAAGGAACAGAACGTCACATAATTTCACTTGGACCTAATAGTTATATTCGGAAGCTTCTGCAAACAAAAGTGTCAGTCACGGCATAGAGTATATAACTGAGTCACGGAGCGTATGTGACGTGTGTTTTTCAAGCGTTTTGGCTTTGGCACCTAGTAAAGTAGTCAGATCAACGCCATCTATCGAGTTTATGGAAAATATATTTTTTCTTTAATTCTCAAAAAGAAAACCTCCCATTAAAACTTACCGTTTTAGCGTTTTAGCATTGACGTTGAAAAGTTTTGTTTAAATTATTATTTTTAAACTAGCCTCGCACGCCTTTGCCCCCAATGTTATTATAACTGACTTAAAAAAAATAGAGATTTGCAATTCGACTTGTTGTGTAATATCGTTGGAATTGCATAATATTTATTTATGTTAGTTTATGTGGACTTATAAGCCATTTAAGCGTTAGAGTTCGCATGTATGTTTTTATAACAATATCGTTAGTAGTTATATCCAATGTGTTTCATTGATGTTTAAGCTAGCTATATTCTATACAGAGTGTATACAACCTCACCACGAAGCCGTCAACCAAGCATTCTGTACATCAAACTAAATAACAAGTGCCTTTTGGGTTCGTTAAGAGGTGTTTTACACCCTTTATTTTATAAGTTTCATCAAAACCCGTTCGGTAGTTTTTTCGTGAATTCTATCCTCACAATCTTATGAATGTATAATGATGTAGTATTAGGATAGCAGAAAGTAGTAGAATATTTCTGTTTTCTTTTGTTTCGGGAGTAATGACCTCGGTCAGGGCTAGGAAGTCATTAATTATCTAATGAAATTCATCCATCATATACTCATCATTTATCATATCAGACTATAAAGGTCAAATGACCTACACTGACCCTTCTAATAGATTGGTAAAATGAACAATACAACATGGAATATCGGGCACCCTATCGTTTCTGCGTTCCTTGGTGATCAAGCAATTTGTTATATTTTACTCGTGACCGTGGCTGGCACGGGTAATTAAAGCTTTCATCGAAAAGTGAGCGAAGTGAGCTCGAAAAATTATCGCTGGGCCGATGAGTCAAGTCTTCATTAAATTAAGACTCATCATCTGCCCTTTTTAAAACTAAGTTGGGGTCGGATTTCAGTCTAACCGGATGCAGCTGAATACCAGTATTTTACACAGAGCGACTGCCTATCTGACCTCCACAACCCAGTTAACACTTGGTAAGACTGGCTGACAGACTTTTTGGGCCACTGACTACCTGTAACGACTGAAAGAACCAAAAGATTGTCAAATGACAGCCGGAACCAACAGTTTAACGTGCTTTCTGAAGCACGGGGGAAACTCGGTAGGTATGTAAGGGGTGGTCACCCATCCACAGATCAACCTAGGCAAACAAGGCTTAACCTAAAGATCGGCTCGAGCAGCTGTTATTATTTAGCCTCGAGACTAAATTAATAAATCGTATGTGTTTTTTTTTGGAGAGTTACTTAGTTTGATGAACCGAATGCTTGGTTGACGGCTTTGTTTACATCGTGTATATCAGTAGTAAGACATGCACTACATAATCACCCTTAATGCTACAACATAAGGTGCTGTCAATGTCAAATTGTTACTACCGACATGCGGTTTAATACGACGTAACTGACAGTGACCGTGGAAAATGTTCTATTTGGATATCGCTTAATGTCTGTAACGGTAAAACATTCATCCATAAATGTCACTGTTTATTGCAGATGCCGTATGTTTGAATACTTTATCTATAAATATACAGTTTCGGAAACAATAATAAAAACAGGGAGTTCCAGAATTTGTGTGTCCAAGTGTGATTATAATATACTTAGTTGGTGTTAAATTTATTACCTAATAAAACTCCAAAACCCGAAAGAGACTATGAACTCTGAATCTGTTTCGCCTGTTTCTTCTCAGATCAGGCGGGTGATTCGTACCTGACTAGGTACGAATCACCCGCCTGATCCTGATTATTTTAATGACGTGTGAAATAGGCCAGACTACGCAGAGATAATCTCTAAACGTACATTTAGCATACCCATCCCTCAAGCCAACTCTCTTATGGCAAGACGCTCTCCAAATTATCTGTATCCACACATATACAATGAAACTGTTAAGAACTGCAACATAATAGCTCTCAAAACATCCATGTGTAAAAAGATCATAAAGAACTGGCTCCTAACACTCTCCTACGACGAAACAGAAAGGATCATCCATAAATAAATACTACATACACTAACCGATAGCACTCCTAATCTCACTCTGATCACACACACACACACACACACACAACACACACACAACACACAACACACACACACACACAACACACACACATACACACACAAACACACAAATCTAAGTTGAATCTTGTTTGAATGTGCATTGTTACCAAGTTTTTGTTTTTAATTACTTTTAATTATAATTTCCTTGTTCTTACTTTAATTTACAAATTTTATCTTTAGTTTAATCTTGTTAATAATCGCCGTGTACGTCCGAATAACCTAACGATGTGCAACTCTGATCCCCAAAATACAGACTAACGTCTAGTTTGGGGATCACCGTTAAACCTGATAAATATGTACTTGATTATTAATAAATAATTTGAATTTGAATTTAATTTGAATTTGAATTTGAGTTTGTAAAAACATATTTGCAAAATAAACATGGATGATTTTTTTGGTGACGTTTTCTAAAAAATAAACAAGAGCTAGATCGATTTATCGCCCCCGAAACCCTCTGCATACTTGTTTTCATTAAAAAAGTTGGAGCCGTTTCCGAAATTCAGATTAGGTATATATCCAAAAATTGAAGAAGGTATTACATACTTATGTTAAATAAAGTAAAAAAACTATAAACCCGACTATGGAAATAAAGGGTCTTAAAAGGACGAATCATGAACATAATTCAAATAGAAATCCAGAAATGCATGGGTACAAAAATAGTCGAGTAGAGCCGTAGTCGCACCCACACGAACGTAATGTTAGAATGTTATTTACGCGAACTGTACGACCGCATTTTAAACGTATGTTTTGACTTATAATTTAACATACATGTTTGTAATGTGCTTGCCAAGACCTTTCTTTTTATACCAAACACGTGATGATAATCACAGTTTAATTATGTCCGAGGTCAAAATCTTAGGTTTTCCGCCATATAAAATGTTGATAAAACTGAGCTCGTGGCTAAATAATAACAGCCGCTCGGGCCGATATTTAGGTTAACCCGTGCTTGACTAGGTTGGTCAGTGGATGAGTGACCACCCTTACATACTTACCGAGTTTCCTCCGTGCCTCGCAAAGCACGTTAAGCTGTTGGTCCCGGCTGTCATTTGTCCATCTTAGGCAGTCGTTACAGGATGTCAGTAGCCCAAAAAGTCTGACAACCAGTCTTACCAAGTGGTATCGTATTACCCAGTATTAACTGGGCAGTCGCTCCGTGTAAAACACTGGTATTCAGCTGCATCCGGTTAGACTGGAAGCCGACCCCAACATAGTTGGAAAAAGGCTAGGCAGATGATGATGAAAATGTTGATAAAATTTATACAATAGCCTATGCCACCCGCACTATAATAGTGAATCGATTGACACCTGACTCATTAAGATATGCCACCCGCACTATAATAGTGAATCGATTGACACCTGACTCATTAAGATATGCCACCCGCACTATAATAGTGAATCGATTGACATCTGACTCATTAAGATATGCCACCCGCACTATAATAGTGAATCGATTGACACCTGACTCATTAAGATATGCCACCCGCACTATAATAGTGAATCGATTGACACCTGACTCATTAAGATATGCCACCCGCACTATAATAGTGAATCGATTGACACCTGACTCATTAAGATATGCCACCCGCACTATAATAGTGAATCGATTGACACCTGACTCATTAAGATATGCCACCCGCACTATAATAGTGAATCGATTGACACCTGACTCATTAAGATATGCCACCCGCACTATAATAGTGAATCGATTGACACCTGACTCATTAAGATATGCCACCCGCACTATAATAGTGAATCGATTGACACCTGACTCATTAAGATATGCCACCCGCACTATAATAGTGAATCGATTGACACCTGACTCATTAAGATATGCCACCCGCACTATAATAGTGAATCGATTGACATCTGACTCATTAAGATATGCCACCCGCACTATAATAGTGAATCGATTGACACCTGACTCATTAAAATATGCCACCCGCACTATAATAGTGAATCGATTGACACCTGACTCATTAAGATATGCCACCCGCACTATAATAGTGAATCGATTGACACGTGACTCATTAAAATATGCCACCTGCACTATAATAGTGAATCGATTGACACCTGACTCATTAAAATCGGATGAATAGCGTAGGAGCTACAGTGGAACATACGTAAATACAAACATACATACACAGACTGCTAAAATCATAACCCTTCTTTTTGGCTTTGCCGTAGTCGGGTAAAAATACGATGAAGGTAAATAGAAACAACCTGTATATTTATTAGGTTATTATGACAATTGTAGTATAAATACAATAAAATTAGGTGCCAAATTCCATTCCGTACCAACGCAGTTTGCATAATGTCAAATTAATAAATACATAGCAAAACAGCTGTTATTTTCTTGAAATATACAACACGGTTTCTCATTATTCAACTACATTGGGCAGGAGCAACCTTCCAGTCCATTATTATCTGATTCTGACCTGTTTATTCTAATATATTCTCTTAAGAGGCAACGTACAGTTATAAGCATCGGATAAATCGGAAACACAACTGTTCTTATAGTATTTTGATAGAATTTGAGACTACCACATTACGTATTGCCCCTAATTCAAAAAACTATGTGAAACTTAATTGTGAAACGAGCATTTTTAGTTTTATCTTGATTCGAGTTTCCCTTTCGTTTACAACGATTACTAAAAATTATATAGATAGGGTTGCGCCTCACCTAGCAGTACGGAATCACACTTTTCCGTACTGCAATCCTAAACATAGTGAAAATGGTATCGTACGCGGCAGCATCGACAATGCATTCGGCAGCAAGCTCTAGCAAATGACTGTTATGAGCAACAGAAAGGATAGGAGAATGGAAAATTGTGCAATGCAATGGTGATCGAGTGCTGTGCCTTTATCTGTGCGACGACCTTTTTCCCCATTCTCTCTCAAAGGCACCACTTACCTACCAATAATGGCGACAGCACCGCGGGGGCCATTTTATCGAACTGCATGATGAGCTCCATTCATTCTGACGTCAAATATGTACGAGTACATCGTTTATTTATAGACTTTAAACGTGTACCGTCTTATTACAAAACGTGGTCTTAAAAATAGTACCGGGTTTAGTACTAGGTCTAAACCATGAATTTGAAAAAACGTTATTACAAAACGAAGTTTATCGCTAGTCCTAGAACTATCTATGGTACCAAAGTTAGACCATCGTGACCCCTAGTTTAACTATGGTACTAAATTGTCAAACGTCAAATCCTTTTTTAGTTTTGAGGTTAATTTTCGGAAAGTTTTTGTGATTTAAACAAAAATGGATATTATTGATAGGATTGATATTATTGATACGATTGATTTGGAAGATTTGGATCTGTTGGGTATTTTTGAGAGTTCCCGGGGACCCAACCGAGTTCGTCAGCGACGAAATCCATTTCAATTATCTGACGAAGATTTTCGATGTAAATACAGATTTACAAAACGTTTTGGCCAAAAGATTGTCGATCTGCTACGTGATGATTTATCCCACGATCCTCGAGGACATCCTTTAAGTTTGTAACTTATTTCGATATCTTACTCGAACTACGCGCGCTGCCCAGTTCACTCCGTTATACGCGCTAGCTCGATAGTTGTTCCAAACCAGAACAATTGAATTATGAACATGCATTAAAAAAAAAATACAAGTCGGAATATTTAAATACCTATAAATAACAAAACTTTATATTTTATCACTACAAATAAAAATTTATGAAATATTTTTTCTTTAATTTACGTTACAACATTTTGTAAAAAGGAACGGCGCATAGAACTATGAACGAATGAATGAACAGTTTAAATATTTTGTTGCATATAATCTGTGGAAAATGTTAAGACCAGAGACTTTCTTTGGTACTAGTTAGTCCTTTGTTGGTCTTCGATTTGTAATACGAATGAAAGAACTAACGTTAGTACCGTACTAAACCTAGACCTTTTAGTTCTGGTTTAAACCTGGTACTTATGGAAGTTTTTATAATAAGACGGGTATAGTCCTCGTCACGAGAAGCTATAAATTTTGTGAACACACATTCGGGTTCGCAACCTTTGGATCAAGTTAAAAAATGACAGCGTCAGCCTGATCTTATTTCAAAATGTGGCCCAAATGTTTACGTTCCATGATGTCAGATGCGTTCCAGTACCACAAAACATTAGACGACAGCGCTTCATATCGCCAAAATATAACCCGACTAAGTGAAATTACTCGATAGTGTTGTATTACACGAATGATAATTTGAGTTGATTGAATTTTGAAGTACTTCTTGTTAATTTAATTGTCGCTACGTATCTTGGTAGAAATTCTTTGTTTACAAAATTATACTTCTCGTGGCGCAGACTGTAGATAGCTGGAAATACTTACAGGATGATGTCAAGTATGCGAATAAAGAAACAACAGATGCGTCACATTGCACTTTTCAAAAGAGTAGGTACTTTTAGCGTTTTGGTAGCTTTTGGTGTTTAGTTTTTTTTTTATGCGTAAAAAAGTTGCGTCAGTGGTGCGCCGAGTACGGGGGAGCCCGAATAGCGTCCTCAGGATGATTGGCGAGAGAACCGATACTGTTCTGCTCAGTAGGTTCACTGAACTTCATGTGTTGCGGGACCAGTGAGCCTACTGTGCTGGGGTAGACGGTGTGTCTAGTTTTGTTGTTGTTACTTTAATTACTAATATTAGATATAAGCAAAATTCTTGTTACTAACAACCTTGCCTCGCCTATGGACTATTTTGTCTGATTTTTTTTTAATTTTTTTTTATTTAGCTAAATGAAAGGGGGTATCATTACGCAGTATTGCGTCATGAAGGTCAGATAGGCTGTGACTCCATGTTAATTATTGGTATTCAGCTGCATCCAGTTATATTGGAAGTCGACCCCAACTTATTTAGGAAAAGGTGAGAAGAATGATGATGTGATTTCATAAAGATTTGTCTAAAAAAAACATGCGGGGCACTCACTGGACTGCTGATAGAAGTGAAAACTCGTAGCGGATCGACTTATTTAGGAACTACGAGTGCTACAAAGCGTTAGGTGACGGTCACGCGAGTTACATGATTTTTGTTCACTCAAAAAGTGTTCAACGCGTCTAAAGAAGTTTTCGCTTCAAAAATATATTGCTACACTCAAACAAAAATCAAGAAAAAGGCACATTAACAACTGTCAAATAAGTTTACAAGTTTGCCACATAGCCCGCGGGTGTCGTATGAAATTATGTGAAAGTTTTTAATAAATCTCATTTAGAAAGTTTGATTTTTATTCGAATATACGACAGACTAGATTAAAGTTGAGACAAGTTTATTGAGAAATATAATGCAAGATTTAATCAGAATACTTTTTTTTCTGGTTTTAATGGCGTTCGATAAAAAATCTAAAAAGTAAGCAAATAAGTCTGTTCAGGAAAAATCTTCTGTAATCTACATAAAACTTTCAGTTGACGGTGTTACAAAATGTGTTTTTTTCATCAAACTATAGTGGTTGCGTAGTGTATGGTGTTGGACGTAAAGAATACCACCATCCCATAATTATCTTCCCGCGGGTGGTCATAAGAGGTGACTAAGGGAGTTACCAGAGAGTGGGCAGCAGCGTTCTCTGTGCTTTTCTAACAACCGTACTGCGATCGCCAACCGCCCCCCCCCCCACACTTAGGGGTAGACATATGTCCAGCAGTGGACGTCTTTCGGCTGAAATGATGACTCTTAAAGGGACTACAGGAGCTAAATTAGCATCTCTATTTGTAGTGGTTAAAATACTCAGCTCGCACTACAAAGTGGTTGTTACGATCGATTTACAAAAAATGTATTGATTGGACTAAAAAAATAAAACACTGTGATGCCAATATGTTGCTTGTATAATTATTTGCAAAAAAATCTGAATAATCGCATGTATTTTAGGATGGTTTTTACTCGTTATTACTCGTTAAAATAAATTTTTGAAGATAAGCTCGTGTTTTTTTCTATCGATTAAAGTTAATTGTATTATGTTTTCAAAACACTATCATACTAGCACATATCCTGAAGAATTTCATATATTTTTCTGGTTTTGTTTATTGCAGTGAATCATATACTTTCAGGCATTATAAAACTCGCATTTAGCTCCTGTAGTCGCCTTAATAAAACTGGAAAGAAGATTTGAATAGTTTTTAGGAGTCAGGTAGTATACCGTCTTATACTTCACAGTACCATGTTACATATGCTATTACTAGTGAAATA
This sequence comes from Xestia ashworthii, assembly GCA_950022955.1. Taxonomy (NCBI): domain Eukaryota; kingdom Metazoa; phylum Arthropoda; class Insecta; order Lepidoptera; family Noctuidae; genus Xestia; species Xestia ashworthii. The sequence continues at coordinate 16,654,732 of OX465560.1, read as the reverse complement.
GTTATATTAAGTACTTAAGTTGACATAAATTCTACGACATGGTGAATGGTCGCAATTTGCTAGCGTTATACGACTTCAGAACTAGGAGTACCCACTGCCAGCCATAACTTCTGAATGTGCCTTTGATGTTCATACGTCATAGAGTTTAGAGTTAGAGCCTTTATGAGTCGTCCCTCGAGTGAATTAAATGTTACTGTGGTATTGCAATAAAAAAAGACGACGTAACGGCACGTAGGGTTCCGTACCATTATTTAATCTAGAAGTCGGTGACCTTTGTTTGATTGGTTTAGTTTTTTTGTCACCGACTTCTGAAGTTATCTAAAGTTATTTTTCACGTTTTAGTGTTTTTAGAAGTCGGTTTTATTTTTTGCAAAAAAGCTTTTATTTCTCACTTTTTAGTGGTTACTCCTTCACAGCGTACTGGCATGATGTTATGTTATGAAATGGTGTAAACAATAGAAAGACATGAGATTTCAGCAATCCCAGTCCATTTGCTATCATTTATTGAAGAGTTCCGTTGCCTATCTCCGAAGTTCTTCATCAAATTTTCACCAAATTGAAGTGGGACCACTCCGAAAAAGTACTCATCCAAGAACTACCCAAATCGTTTCATGTGTGCCTATAAAATTTGAAGAGTTCCCTCAATTTCGCCAAGATTCCATCAGATCCCAACTTGGTGACTATGGGACCATTTGGAATTTTCAAATCGGTTGGCAAGCGACGGAGTTTATGCGCGAACAAACATAAAGAAAAAACATTTGAATTGAGAACCTCCTCCTTTTTTAGAACTCGGTTAAAAATTTACATAATTATGACGTGCTTTTCGAGGCACGAAAGAAACGCGGAAGGTAATGGGTTGGCACCCATCCATAAACCAACCTAGGCAACCGCGGCTTAACCTGAAGATTAATCCGAGTGGCTTTCATTATCAAGCCACGAGCTTTAATAGCGGGCAGCTCTATAGGATAAATTAAATATTATATAGTTCAATAATTATAATGACGATAAAAAGAATCGAGAATGCTTTTCATTTCAAAAGGCTTTTACGAACCCACATAAATGTTTGCCAAGAATGAATACCGTACCCTATTCAAAATTTTAACTGATATAATATTATAGTTATCTGCTACTAATTAGGCAAATATTCTATAAAATTTAATCATTAGCTGATTAATGTTTTATTAATATTATGTTTTGGGTAAATGTTGAAATTCGTTAGCTGTTTATATGTTTTGATATTTTACATTTAAGGCGACTACATGAGATAAATAAACAACTCTATTTGTGGTGGTTCAAACTTCGTATGTAATACTGTTTGAATACAGTTCTAATCGTGCCGAATAGTGCGAAATGAGTGGTTTCGATCTATTTACAAAAAAAAAATGTGGATTGGACTAAAACAATAAAACACTATGCTGCTAATATGTTGCTTGAAGAATTATTTGCCAAAAAATCAGAATGATCCCATGTATTTTAGTATGGTTTTTACTTGTGAAAAGAAATTTTTAGAGATAGTTCGTGATTTTTTTTAATAGAGGAAAATTAATTGTATTATGTTTTCAAAACACTATCAATTCATACTAGCATATAATATCTTGAAGAATATCAATCATTTTTTGGTTTTGTTTACTGCAGTCAATCATATACTTTCAGGCATTATAAAACTCGCGATTAGCTCTTGTAGTCGCTTTATTAAATAACAGTTACCCGGGACTGTCAGTCACGAAAGTTAAATTGTAATATCACTTTTTCTATAACTTACTTACGTTTAACTGTCAGTTAATATGCCTACTTCCGTAGCTATCGGTGTTTATTTAAACAAAGAATAATATCCTATTTGCGTCACCTACCTGTCACTTGATTCATAGATAAATCAAAGAAAGCTTGTCTGTAACGTTTTGTTTCTAACCGTCCAGAAAGCGAAATGTCAAACAGATAGAGATAGGAACCTACCGAAACCGCCTAGTAAGTTATTTAAAATGGCCGTTAGGAATGCTTAGGGCGTAAAATTCCCGGGGCTGCGGGACTATTCGAAAGAGATACCGCGGCCCCGGAATATAAAGGGCGAGGACGGACACGGTTTTAGTCGGTAAAACTCTGACACTCCCTCCCGCTAGTAGTAGTAGTAGGAGAAGAAACATCGTGAGGAAACTTGGCATGTCCTAGAACTAAAAATTCGAAGACGTGAATTCTAGCCTGTGTCCAAGTGGGAATGTCTAGTGGCTGATTATTGAACACAAAATAAATGTGGAAAGTGGGATCGGTTGAAGGAAATAAACGCATGATGTTCGAACTACTGGCTCATATTATTAAATTTTGTACGATTTCGAAAATGGTATCCTTATAAGTACAAAGCCTATGAGTTTATAATAAACGGGTGTGTGAAAAAACCGATAAAATACCGAAACAATAATAATAACTTTTTAAACGAAGTATTTTTGGAACTCTTTTCTATATATTATTTATCATACGGCGTTTGTATTTAAAAACGTAAAAAACTAGATGTTAAGATTTAATTTACTTAAGTAGATTGTACGCAATCCTGATTGATCACTGCATGTATTCTGAGCAACACTTTTGCGGCGCTACTAAACTCGTAGCATGGCTGCTAGAATATTGAGCATTTGTATGCAATATGTTGCTTCAAACTTTGAAACAGAAATATTGCTTATTAAAATCCAAAAATTATTAATGTTTATATTCCTGCATGTAGCTTTTCATAGTTTTGTATTTGCATCATTGCGAACGAACACATTTTCTTAGCAAAGTAGTTAGAGATTCATAAATTGTGTAGTTTTTCGAATGGACATGAGTTTTATTTCATACTTTGTGGACTATTTCATAAATTCTGAATTAAATCTAGATTTTATGTCTTCATGTTTCTTTCTGATTCAATTCAGAAACTGTGAAACAGGCCAGTACTTACTCTTATTAATCATAATAATCACACGTTAACCCCATACGTTTTCCCATGTGTGTTTGAATATTTTGGTGTTAACACTAAACCTAACCTTATTTTCACTGTAATGAAGTATTATTTCCTTATTACTATAATATGATATTGTTTCAGATGACGAATTTGGTGAGAAGTCGGTGTCCGTGTTACTGGACGGGGAGGAATCGGAAATGATATTCATTGATCACCCTAGCACTGAGATGTCGGTTAGTTTACGAAAAATATTTTATTGAGTAGGCCGATCAGCATCGCATATCATTTATTAAAATAATTGAGGAGCTCGTGGCTAACTTGGGTCGATCTTTAGGTTAAACCTTGCTTGCCTAGGGTGGTCTGAGAAAGGGTGACCACAACATACTGAGTTTCCTCCGTACCCCGGAAACTGTCCCGGCTGTCATTTGTCCATCTTTGACAGTCGTTACAAGCAGTCAGTGGCTCAAAATTTCTGACAACCAGTCTTGCCAAGTTTTATCGTATTACCCAGTATTAACTGGGTTGTGGAGATATGATAGGCAGTCGCTCCATGTAAAATACTGGTATTCAGCTGCATCCGGTAAGACTGGAAGCTGACCCCAACATTGTTGGGAAAAGGCTGGCTCCTACTTGTAAAAGATTCCAACCCTCACGTAAAAAGACCCTAAACCCCCAAAATTAACCTATTTATTCCCTCATCATAGGTGGAGAACTGCCTCTCAACCTACGAGCCTCACGCCTGCGTAGTGGTCTACTCCGTGGTTGCCAAGAGTTCGTTCACCCGTTCAGCAGAACTGCTAGCTTACCTCGCCCGAGAACAGTTCACCGTGGAAAGAACTGTCGTACTGGTCGGGAATAAGGCTGATCTGGCCCGAGCTAGGCAGGTTTCTACTCATGGTAAGTGAAAAATGAGATTCTGAGGCTGAAGTCTATACAGGGTGTAACAAGTTATATTAAATTTAAAATTAAAAAAAAACCCGACAGTCGACATATTGGGACATAATTTCCAGATTTTTTTTCATTTGATAGCCTTGTTGAGGGAGTTGTGAAACAAAAATAAATTCGCAATTTTGTGGTGATAAATATGTAATCCGCCATTTTGTGGCGGCGGCCATCTTGGCTTGATTTTTATCAAACAAAGCTAACAACACTCCCGACTAATTCACCTTCCAAACAAAAAAAAAACAAAACACAGACACACACACAGAGACACGTTAATCTTATAACACCCCCTTGTTTTTGCGTCGGGGGTTAATAATACCCTTCATTAAGCTGAAAGCAATTATTTTCTACGGTACTACGATATTTTTTTTTGTTCTGGACTATACCTGGGAGGCTTCTAATAACGGAGGATTTTAGAAAGTCTTGAATGTTGAAACTTTACTTAAAATACCTTCATGACCCCCCACCCCTATTCAATGCCTCTATCACAAAAAATGTTTGTTTGGTTTTGAGTGCGTTATTTTTTATTTCATTTTTTTATTTTATTTTTAAGGAAAGCCATTTACCCGGCAATAATTTTTGCGTGGAGTTACTTAGTTTGATGTATAATATGTACATAATGCTTGGTTGACGGCTTTGCGGAGAGTCCGTTTATACCTTGTATAAATAGTACTTCGCGTACGTGCTTTGGCCACAGTCACTTGAAGTTTGACAGTTATGTGACAGTTACAGATGAAATACAGACCAATTGTGTTAAATAACTTGATAAGTAACGTTTGTAGATCTCAAAACTAGAGGTTTCCTCCTGGGAATTAAGTCATCTTTTACGTTTGTGGATCTTAAAATCTTTTTAAAGAATATAACCCTGTGTTTGCTGTCGCGTAGAGCAAGATAATTTTAGTCATTAAATTGAGTAATTGAATTGTTTATTAGCCTATGTTTAAATAGTACAAATAATTGATTAGTTAACTAGCAATTCAGGAATAGGTTCAGTGACACTTTTCATACAATATGATAACTGTAAAATATGCACTTTTAACAACACTAGTTGACTCACCAGCGCGCCACCGCTCCGGCCGACTGTCTGACAACGACTGACCGCCCCACCACTCGGACCGGTACTTATAACCGAGCGACGTGCACGCATGAGGCAACTTGTAGTGTGATATCTACATACACTACATCCCTTCCTTATTTTAGTTTATTTTATTTCTATAAGAATACTACCTGCTTACTACCTATAACGTTGACTATCACGGTTATCACTACTCACTTATATTACACGCAGCAAGGGCTTACGTGTACGTCTACCTCTCACGGTGTCTCGTAGTCGGAACGACTGAACTGAACGATTGACAGTGACCCCCTCCACTCGTGTCATGAGACGATGCATTATATCTATTGCATTGACACAACCACTACATCCCTTCCTTTTCAACAAATTGTATTTATTGTAAAGTTGTACAAAGACGAATACGGTTAGGATGGGAGCCTTCGGAAAACTTGCAGAATGCATATGTATTCAAGTCTAAAATCCCGCAAACACTGAAAACACTCGTGTACAACCAATGCGTTCTCCCAGTGATGACGTATGCTTGTGAAACGTGGACGCTGACTCTCGGGATACTTCACCGCCTGAAAGTAGCGCAGAGGGCAATGGAACGTGCAATGCTTGGCGTCTCTTTGAGAGACAGAATACGGAATGAGGACATTCGCCAACGCACCCGAACTACCAACATAGGTACCCGGGTTGCTCGACTAAAATGGCAATGGGCCGGACATGTTTCCCGCAGAGACGACAACAGATGGTCGTACAGAACCCTTCACTGGAGACCTCGCACAGGAAGCAGAAGTAGACCACCTGCCCGATGGTCGGACGACATCAAAAAGACAGCAGGGCCGACCTGGACCAGAATCGTTGCATCAAGAGCTTCGTGGAGAGCCATGCAAGAGGCACCAGCAGTGTCCAGCAGTGGACTCTGAGATGCTGAGAAGAAGAAGAAGAGAATCAAAGTTGTTAGATAATCATACTGAATTACTTTTAATATTTTATGTATACAATAAATCTCCCATAAACTATTTTAAACAAACCGTTTTTTGTTTGTTTTAATAAGAATGCACATAACATTTGAACATCTCCACCGAGTGTAAAGTAGGATTGAAGCTGTTAAACAGTGTTTAACATCTTTTCATATCTTTAAAACTTAATGGTCAACTTTAACCATTGGGTCAGTACGATGATATGACCTCGTCTTCCTATTTCCATATTCTTTTCTTTTTTTTTTTTCTTTGACGACCCGAATGGCACAGCGGTAGTGAGGCTACCTTATGTTCTTAGGGTCCAAGGATCGAATCCCGGTAGGAGAAAATGTTTGTGTGATGAGCGCGGACATTTGTTTCAGACTCATTACAAACAAAAATATCTGCGTAGTGTATCAAATATCTAGTGTCCACGACACAAGCCTCGCTGCCCAGCGCAGCACTAGATGGCGCTGTGTGTTATTTCTAGCGAAATTTATTTATTGTTATAGTTACTTATTATTTTGTTGAATGACTGTAACAAACAAGTAAAATCAGTACACCAATTCAGTTTGATATTACTAATTGACACAAAGTCGATTTTCTTTCTTTAAAGATTTGGATTTATCGATCTTATCCCTAAATCCCGGCAGGCACACTTCTGAGCTTCTGACATTTGATCTGACGTTTACGCCCGTTTAGCTGAGATTAATTCATTATGGTATTTTGTATAACTTGTTTGTATAATCTGTGTATTCTGCAAATATGTCGAGTCATAGGCAAAACCAATGTATCAAATTATTCATTTTCGATTTTATAAAATTACTCCGAATAGTTTACAGAAGAACTTTTTTTGTAGGTGTTCATTATGATGAGTGTAGACTATTAAAACAAAGTTTGATATTGACGCAGCATGGTACAGGATTCCATATATCCAGGAGCATTCTCCTACAACGTAACATATACTGAGAGAATTTCTCTTACATCGGTACATACAGTTGTTGTGTTTGTATTTTAAAATTATTACATTTTCCTTCTGTTTTAATTTTTTTTTTCTAGTATCTTAACTTTTAAACACAGTCCTAGTTATCTAATTTAAGGTTTGCTACACATTTAGTTATCAATGTATGTTGGAATTAGTATCTAATACTTTAATGTTTGAATGCCAATTTTTATGGCAAAATGTGTCATTGTACGAGTATTAAGTACATATTATTTTTTACCACCTTTTTTACTTACCATATTTATTGCAAATAAATATTTTTCTTTGAATTATTTGACTTTGATCATATCTGCCCAATGCCCAATCTCTGACTGGAACCAGCAGTGGGTTTAAAATCAATGTTTTAACATTTTATTGATAAATTTTGGTATGTGTAGCTTTTGCTAGATTTTAATTTCCTAATCCAGTTCTCGAAAAATCGAAACCGAAATGGCAGGGTAGAGCTACTTTGCTGCCATCCCAGAACCATTGTCCTCAGTTTGTAAATATACCAAGATACGTTTGATCCCCGATCTTAGTCGTTTGATACCCATTTCACACCTAATTACAACACTGTGCCCTTATTATCACCCAATTTTTTCGTAGTTTCCTTTTAACCAATTTATCTTTAAGTATATAAAAACTACAACATTTATATTTGGCTGTTCAACTTTTTTTTTTTTTTTTTGCAACAACGTTCGTGTTATTTTTCAGAAACTTAGTTTTCGTTAGTTTCCGTTGATAGTATAATATTACCATACTTACAATACAATAACTTACTTTACAATACTTTACTTTTTTTTTTCTTCGGTGCCCAATACGTGCAATTGAATGGACGCCCCTTGCTTCCAATTTAATGGATGCCATTGACCTACCACGCGCAAACAGTGCGTGGCAAGTGTGCTATGTCTTTCGAAGCATCGGTTCCAGGGTACACGCACCAATTTCATGTAGGTTCGTACTACCCAACCCACACACAACCAGTAAACACCAATCAATACTTCGAAAGACATGCCGGTTTCCTCACGGTGTTTTCCTTCACCATTTAAAGAGCATCCACTGGTGATGAGTGGAATAATAACACAAAATGCTGCCCTGGTTTCGAACCCATGACATATGTCTGGCTAGGCCATCACCGCTCTTAATAAATAAATATCTGTCATTTCTGACCAGGAGGTATATTCTACTGCCATTCCCGTCATTACATGATGGACATGTCAATTCAATGACCAGTATGTATATTCTACTGCTAATACTGTCAATTTAATGACCTGGGGCCCAAGTCTGCTATTTTTATAAATTCGTCACTCCAACACTATTCCCTATCCATCTCATTGTAATTTTGCTTAAAGTTCGTAATCCACTAAATTTACAATGGTCGATCATTTGTCGGTCAATGGTCTCGTAATAAAATTGTGTTTTAATGACATTGTCGTATTGCCATTATTATAAAACCCATACTGCAGATGGTTTTCGAAATTTACTACTAAATGCGACCATTTATTCATGCCATACTTCATTTGTAATACATTTTCACACATTTGTCAATATGTATGAGATTACCATTCTATGACATTTCTTTTAATGGACTGTCGTCATTATATGTAGAAACAGAACTAGACAGAATTTGACAGAATTTGCTAGAACTTGCCACAACTTGACAGAACTTGCCAGAACTTGCCAGAACTTGACAGGACTTAACAGAACTTGACATAACTTGACATAACTTGACATAACTTGACATAACTTGACATAACTTGACAATACTTTGACAGAACTTTACAGAACTTGACCATTATGAAATCAGTGATCAACTATTCTGACACTATTATAATAGCAGACTTGAGGCCCTGAAGGTATATGCTACTAATATCACCGTCATTCTCTGATGACTTGTTAATTTGACCAGTAGATATATTTTACTGCTGTCACTGTCATTCTCTGATGACTTGTCAATTTGACCAGTAGATACATTCTACTGCTATCACTGTTATTTCACAACTGTCATTTGTCATTTGAATGACCAGTAGGAATATGCTACTGCTATTGCTATTGCTGTTATATCACAAGTGTCATTTGAATGACCAGTAGGAATGTTCTACTGCTTATTGGTTTATTTAATGTATGTGCTTTTTGTTTTATTATTTAATGTAGCACCAATCAAATAACTAAGCATTAGGTCCCGGGCTCGACCCATAAGTCGGGCAGCGTCACAGCTTCTTAATCAAGAACATCCCAATAACATGAACGACGCCAGCCAATATAGCAATAATAATGGACACATTATTGATTAGTATGTTTGCCCTCTATTGCCACATCCAGTACAGTCACTCACTTTTTAGTTTGGATCCGTATTTGCTTGGATGGTGATTAGCTACTAGATAAATTTGTTTTGTTATTATGACCGCTTACACTCATATTTTGTTATTTTTTCTATGAGCATAAATGCGGAATAATTCTGTATCTTCATAAACATGTTATTTATATAGACAAATAGATATATATTGTTGACGGTATATTTCCCCTGAATATTGTCAAACAGTGTCAATTAAATTACCAGCCTATGCTGCTTCCATATCATTACAGTGATGATATCAATTTAAAAATCAGTATTTTATGTTGTCTCTAGACCTAAACAGTTAATCGTTAGTCCAATATCAATTTAATGATCAGTATAACTGTTTAATAACCTGAATAAACTAAAAATAACTTATGTTATTTCCTTTGTATCAAATAAATGACTAGACACTACGTCGCCTTACTTGCTTCATTATGTTTTGAAATTATCCAAAATAACCACCAATCAAACACTTCTTCCTATCTCTTTGAGAAATAGAAGCATGAAGGTATCACACCAGCTTACCTTAATAGCCTCATTATGTTTTGAATCACGTACACACATCACACATAATATTGTTATCACTGGTGAGTTTTATAAACGTGATTGTGATTATTTGCACCCCACAAAGGAAACCAGTAAACCTCGTTATTAGTCAGTTTAGCAATAGATACATAATACTAATAAAAATCAAATTAATAGTTTCTAAAAACTGTTGGCAATGCATCTGCATTCCGTTCCGATCTAATGAGTCGTAACACATTCAAGCGTACGACAGCTTTATAAGACTGCCGTCGCCCCGTTACTTATAAAATGTTTTGGTTACCTACTTGAATTATAACATTTGTTGCGTAGTTGTAATAACACAATGATTTAAATATGATGATTGAACTTAATAGGTAAGCTGTTTTGGCATAGTTAAGGAACTAAAATGATAGTGTCGCACACTTTAGTATTCCTCCCTTATTTAGGTTATTTTAACACTATTATTACACTTGCTTTCCATAGGTTTATCCTCGTCGCCAATGTAAAATATGCACTTTTAACAACACTAGTTGACTCACCAGCGCGCCACCGCTCCGGCCGACTGTCTGACAACGACTGACCGCCCCACCACTCGGACCGGTACTTATAACCGAGCGACGTGCACGCATGAGGCAACTTGTAGTGTGATATCTACATACACTACAATAACTATAATAAGTCACCGTAAAATTGTCAAATACTTTATATTGTAATCTCTCTAGAGATATTGCAAACTCTCGAAATATTGTCAAACGAACATACTGCTTACAATAAAACGCATTTCTTTTCGTAAAATGCATGCGATGGTAGTCAACTCACGCGGTCTGAAGAGAAGGAGGGGTCCCCCTTGCCCAGTGGTACCACTCTCATGAAAAGATAATGTACCATTCCTGAGAAATACCGATTAATATTACCTAACCTTAAAACACTTTACATTCCCCTAAAAAGAGTAGTCGATGGAGGACTATTTCCTACACGTTATATTGTAATATAACGTGTTTGACAATTTTACGGTGACATAATATATATTGATTGGTCACAAGGAATCCCAGAGATGAAGGTTTTAAGAGGCATGACGACAGTATCAAAACATTGCAAATCTATTTAGTCCGTCAGTTAGAGTATTGGAAAATAATGGACACGTATTTTTTGTATTTGTAAATCAATGAATATTGACAAAGATAAAACGCATCAAAACTCGGAAGTGGGGGCTCGTGACGTCAGAACTCAGTAAAAATTATACCAAGGCGTGACGTATTGAGAATTTTAAAAGCGTCGTATCTTCGTCAATTTTGGTTAACGTAACAAAATAAAAATACCGGTCAAATATATTTTGAGAATGTAACTGACGGACTAATTAGTTTTTTCTAATGTCTACCCTATCAATTTTGTGGTTACCTAAGTGGCCCGTTTGTCTCGTGGCCGAAAACATTGCTGCTGAGTATGGAGTTTCCAGCTAGGGCAGTGTTATTGGGTTTTTCATGAGGATATTGTCACAAACAGATACGACAGATACAGACCGAGATTGTGGAGTTTTGGACCGTGTTGTGCCCGGTTGATGGCAATAGGTTCATCTCTTATTACTTAGGATTTAAATATTTCAGGTGAAATGTTGGTGGACTAAGCGTAATGTCGCTAGCGCAAAAAGTTACCACAAACTGTCAAATTTCTCAAAATATTTTGAAACCTTATAATGTTGATGATTAAGATTAAAATCTGATGAAAAATTGTCAGTTGGTGGTAACTTGATACGCTGGCGACTGTACAACTTTGCCCCTTTACGAAGTCGTCAGCCAAGCATTCTGTACACCAAACTGAGGAATTACTCTACGTGAAAATTATTTCTGGAATATGACTTTTTAGGTTAAAAATCACGTTGTGTAGTAAAAACTCAATGTAACGCACTCAAAACATTGTGCTGCTGGACGCATTTAATAGTAAATGGGTTATGGAGGTATTTAAAATAAACTTAGGACCTTAAAAACTAGTATTTAAAAAAAAAACTTGGGTAAAAGTTGGAACTTTGACCTTTAATATCTTCGTTAGGTACTAGTAGGTTTCCAGGTATGGTCCAGAAAAAAAAATTATCGCGATGATGACGGGGAGAACAAGTACCTTTCGGCTTCGTTGAGGGTAAAGATGAGATTAATATACAGGATGATAATAGTGTCACCCTGTATAGTACTCTGTCCACTCTAATCACCATCAATTTTGTTACACAGAGGGCAAAGGCCTAGCCACGTCACGAGACTGCAAGTTCATAGAGACGTCATCAGGGATCCAGCACAATGTGGATGAGCTGCTGGTTGGAATCCTTAAGCAGATCCGACTGAAGGAGAGCAGGGATAAGAAGCACGCCAAGAAAGTTGGGAAGCAGGTACGTTAGCAACACATACTAGAGTAGCCGAGTGCAATTAGACAAAAAAATACTCAAAAGGTGAAACGCAGTTTATAGTGGTCGGATTTTCATGGGACTTTTTTTATTGAGGTCCTAATTAAAGGAGTGTAGAAGCTAGTTAAAAAAAAAACACCGTTCGCGAATTTTTTTTTTGGTTCCCTTTGCTATATTTTTTTTCCTTAATGCATAGCTACAAATTCGACGAATTCTTAAAGTAGCGTTATAGTGGTGACCTGTATGCATCCATTAGACGCTAATTTTGTCTCGTTTCTTTGTTCATTGTTGTCGATGTAAGGCTTAAAAAATGATTTTTTCCACCAACTTATTGTCTGATTGCACTCGATTAGAGGAAAAGTTACAGTTTCTTCACAGTTACCTCTTACAGCAGCAACTTATTTTCGACTTTATTGTAACAAGAATAAATATCTTTGTGATGCTGACAGACTTATCAGTTGGAGCAACCCAATACCAACTTTATTTGCCTTGTTTGTAAACAAAGGTGAAATTAGTGTGAAAGGACATGCGCGGCATTTGAAGGATTGTATTATAAATTGTAGCCTAACATTTTCACGTAAAATTTTTTAAAAGTTTCAAAATTACAGAAACTGTGAGGGAGACTATGAAATGTGCTGTTTATAAGTTTCATAAAAAATGGACGAATTTGAATAGTCGAAAACTATGTTCCCTTAACAAATGAAATTGATACAGGGAATGTACAGACTGGAGCACATCAAGCTACCCGAACTTGACAAATTTTCCAAACCAACCTTGAACTTAACGCTTGTAGCGATAAAGTTGAAAGCTATTAAAGAAATTGGTCGTATTGTTGCTTACATAATTTGCACGCCGTAAGGTACACTGTAGCCAATCTCATTAATTCTGTACAACATCTTATACCTGTAGCTACATTCAAAGCAAATAAAGATCGGATTCTGATTCTGATTGAAGTGACTGGCATCTTTAGGTACTATTTTCACTGATGTGTTTTTATACTTTATAAAAGTGTCAGGAAAACATTTAAATATGACTAGACAAGTTCCATTAATTATTGACACGGCTGTTCCTACGATACAAAACGTATCCTTCATCTAGTTTCAAATATCGATTACATGTCACTCAATCATACTTAGTGTTTCTTGGAAAGTGTAAATATTCCAATGAAATACAAGAACACAGAAATTAACTATGAAGAAACAAATAATTCCGATTTTGAAAGCAAATCAAAGCATTAGTAAGAATAACTTAGCAAATTTTACGAGTTCAAGTGCTGAAAAAAAAAAGCATGTTGTCTTCAATAAAACAAGGCAGAAATAATGAGAAAATGTCTAAAGCTTTAGGGTGAAAAGACTCAATGTTCCTTAAAAGGTAAAAACAAAAACAAGATCGCGTGTATCATGTCTGAATATTTGCGTAATTGTTGCAAAAGTAAAGATAAAAGAGCTCGGATAAAAATAGGATCCAACTCGAGATCAAACAGAAGAATTTTTGTTTCCTTCAAATTGAAACAAAATATTTGCTCAAAGTCTTTGTATTATGAATGATGTTTCAGATTATTTATTTTGTTTTAGGAAGCAAAGCAGCCCAAACTGGCGAGCTCTCGTACGCACATATCGCTAAGCATCGCTCGGGAGCTTCTACAGAAGATCTGCATAAACGACATTTCCAAATCCAAGTCTTGCGAGAATTTACACGTACTGTAAGCTTCTGGGCTCCTGGTAACTTATGAATAAATAGATGTTTTTCTAATTGTTGATGTATAGAGGATTCTTCCTTTTAACTTTAATGTCTAGATTGTTTTAATTGATTTTTGACTGGGTATAATGTTAAGGTTAATTTTGTTTCGTATACGATAAGCGCTATAAGTAAACTAACCTGCTTAGTCACTGGAATTTTCATATCATCTTTATTCAAGTTTCTTTAATGCATGTCGCCAGTTTTTACGAAATTCTTCACAAACTCTTTGACTTTGTTCCTTTTCAATTTTCTAAACACGATCTAAAATTCTTTATTCATCATAATTACATTTAACTTTCACAAATCCCTTATTGTTACCACGAAAATAGCTGGTTTTTTCCTCAATCGTTTACGTCAAAAGTATATCACGAGGAATAATTTATGAAAAAAATTCGCGGTAAAGTAGCTCGAGAGGGTTCTTGAAAAGAGCGTTGATTTTCGTGAAAAATATTCTTATTTAGTAAGAAAAATCTCTGTTCAAGGTCGATTGAATATGGGTTGGTAACAATGGCTTGCTTTCATGATCGGACATCAATATTCCCATACACAAGACATTCGAGAAACTCCTATAAATCAGCCTTCAGATTTATTGTATTCCATCCATTAATTCTTATAACAAGGTTTCGTCATTATTTCGTAACTTGATATGTTTTTGCGCGCTTTTCTTTGTCCGAGATTATAATGCTGTTATTTTGTTTACTTTGTTCGTTTCGCGTTCTTTTTCGCTCGAGTTTTTCAGCGCACCTGCGTTCTTTCTATCATTTTATCTTCTTTTGTTACAATCATCATCTTTTTTATCACCATCTATTTTTTTAATTGGGCCATTATTTTTATAAATGAACTCCTAAATTAATTCTGAGGGTTTCTCGTAAGAAAATTCATTACCGAAGCTCTTGAAATAACTGTTAGAATAATTAATGATCAAACTTAAGTGGCCGTTAACTTTTAAATGATTTGTAGCTCCTACTAATTGTCAAAGACAATTTCGGTTTTCGTCAGCCATGCTAAATTTGTATAAACTATAAATAATTTGTTACTTACAAAACCTTTCTTACGGTTATTAGTGTTAAAATAAATTTAAGTGTGTAGTTATAACAATTTTGAATGTTTAGTAATATCGTTGGAATTCATATCTTTAGTGTATGTTGGTTCTATGTCATCTTCATTATGTCGTATAGCTTTTTGGTCGTCATAAACTTTATAATTTACATAAAAATGTTCAATAGAATTTCCAAAATAACTAAACTTGATAGTTAATTGTCCTTTAATATTTAGATCACTAATTTATCTATCAAATAGCATTGGAATACTTTTGTCAAGGGAAAACATAACTTGGGTCTCACTTTGAAAATATACCTATAGTTGATGACCTCAGTAACATTGGGGAATATTATAATTAGATCTATCTTTATTTGAATTCAAATAAAGCTTTGTCAGAAAAAAGGCAGACTTTTTTAATCTAAAAATGAGATTAACAAGCAAAGAGAGACTTAAGTTACAACTCACGCTAATTCCAAACCAAATATTGATTCAAAAATTCAAAGACCTGTATTATTCATTTTGATAAAGTAGTAAATGTTGTTCATATAATATGTGTATCTAGAATAAATGTAAAATATCGTTAACATAATGAGAATTTTCCATTAGAGTACTTGTTATGATTAGTGTGTACTCACGACTTGCGTTTCCAGCAATTACTTAATGTGTTTGAGTATCAGTTAAATAGAGAATGGAGCGTCTAATGTGATGATTTACTGAGGTAGGTACAGTCAGCAAAACAGTTAGGTTTACAGGCTAGCAATCTTTTTACTACTATTATAAGTGGAAAAGGGTTATAATCAATCTGTTTGCAATATCATCCAAATCCTTTCAGTAATTTCTGCGTGAAAGAATAACAAAAATCGATCTTTACAGACTTTTACATTTATAATAGTCGTAACAACATTGCGAGCCTGCATACCTAACTCTCTGACTCTGCTGTCCATATTTAAGTACTGTGGTGGAGCAAAGTGTCAATCTTCATTCATCATCAAACTCAAACTCAAAGCATTTATTTCAATTAGACCATTACGGCACTTTTGAATGTCAAAAATACAACACCCTAACTTCAACCACTGCTGGTTAAAGGCCTCTCTTTGCTTGTGCCAGCTTTATTACGCTCTTGTACCAGTCTCATCCAGGATATTCCACCAAACGCAATTTCATCTGCCCATCTCTAAATCTGCAAACTTCTTTATCGTGTGGTTAGAGCCCAACCTCGTGTCAGAGCTTTTATGCGGCCCATGGACTTCTGACTTGGCTTAACATGCCGTTGATAAATGTCACTTAGGCATGCTGGTTTTCTCACGACGTATTCCTTTACCGAAGCATGCATCTGTAGCCTTTTCCCAAATACGTTGGGGTCGGCTTCCAGTCTTACCGGATGCAGCTGAATATCAGTATTTTACATGGAGCGACTGCCTATCCTGCACAACCCAGTTAATACTGGGTAATACGATACCACTTAAGACTGGTTGTCAGACTATTTGGGTCACTGACTACCTGTAACGACTGCCAAAGATGGACAAATGACAGCCGGTACCAACAGCTTAACGTGCTTTTCCTTCACCGAAGATGAATCCGAAAAATCAGAGGTACGTGTCTTGGGTTCAAACCCGAGGCTTGGCAGTCCGACGGGCACTGTTATGAAGTGTTAATTAAGTTGGTATTTTATTTTTAGGTTTTAAATAAAAAAAAACCTAGTTATTATTTCAATACCTATGTTCAAAAATATACTATCAAATTGATTGATACTGAATTAATATCTCTTCACAATCATCTTTTGATTCATCTCATTGACTTTTAGATCCCTTTGACAAAACACAAGTATCCCAGTACCTTCATAACATCAAAGGAAACATGTATTTAATCAATATGTATTTAGTAACAGACGACAGGCCTCGCCCAGTAAAACATCTACAATGACTGCTCCATCTTGGCTTGTTAATGGTCCCCATTTACACAGTAAAATATAAGCAGTAGGTTGACTTCAAAGAAACGACCGAAACGCTGACGTTATTAACCGAACGCCCCTTCCCCAGCCCGTAAAAATACTTCAAAGTGCGAACCGACTGATATTCGTGCGTACTGCGTTACGTTTTTTAACGATAAACCACACAGTATACCCGATTGTAGCAACCCTAGCCCTTTTATCGACAATAGGCAATGAATTCAATGAGACGTCCGAATCACACTACTGCTTATCTTTTTACTGTGCCATTTACGTGCTATTTGTAACCAATACTTAAAAGCGATGGCCGACCGTGACTAATTGGATGAACTGTGAACTTGAAACATGAGTAATAGTGCCTAAGACTTGTTGGGGAGCGGCCAGGCTGACCAGAATACAAACTTAGAACATTTAGCTGCCTCAATACAAGGCTCTTTGATGCAGGAAAATGGACTATATTTTTTTCACAGGCTAAAGTTGAAAATTCATATTTAATGTCTCTTTTTAAATCTTTTATCTAAAAAAACAAAGATGTAGGTAATAAACTGTCTATCGTGGGTTTAACAGCTTTATACCAGACACCGCAACTCGGTGCCACAACATTATTTGTTAAAAACTAGCTATTCAAATGTCCACTTTCGATATGTTGGTTTGTAGCAGGCTATCTCCGGAAATACTAATCCAATGATATACAGGGTGTAAACAGACTCATTACGAAGCCGTCAACTAGGCATTCTGTACATTAAACTAAGTAACCCAACGCAAAAAATATTGCTGAGAAACCACTTTTTTTTTGGGGTGATAAATCATGTTATGTTTCAAGGCTTGGATGGATATTTCTGCATTACATTTTTACTGAAACATATTTTTACAACTTAAACCTTGTGTTTACCAAAATGATTGCCTAAATATAGGAACTTAGTTGAATTTTCAACGCTAACTTCAGCGTAGAGAGTTTAAATTTCAACAGAGGCTTTAGGTACGTGTTAGTGTAGTAAAAAAACCAAGGATTAATCCTTTTCCATCGTTAGTTTGGCCGTTCCCGTAAGCTTCAAAACATTTAATATTATTTGAAGTGATGCAAACTTTGTCTCGTATCGCTGCAAGTAATATAAGACCTTTGAGCTTTAGTTATAAGGTAGGTATCCCGCGAGCAGTCTCCTGTTGCGAGTGCTATATTTTCAATGTAAAGTTTTCCTAGAACGCGAACGGGGTACACAGCGTAAAAAGGTGCAGAAATTCCAGTACAAGACCTGACGAGGGTGTGACAGAATGTGAGCTTCGCAAAATGTACACTTGACACCAAATGTACACTTCGCAAAATGTAAACTTCTCAAAATAGCACTTGAAGTGCCAGCGTGTTTTTTTCAAATTGCATTCTGCGTCAAACAAGATTCTGTGATACAGTGGGCCGTACGCCGCGCCGGTGGCAAAACTTCGAATTTGAGTTGGCCTATATCGCGTAGTAGGGAACTTAAATGGAATAACAGACCAGCTTATAGGTCCTGGTTAGGTTACCATTGAAGACTTTATTACACTTACCAAACGAATAAAATCGAACGATTGTGACAAATAAATGTTAACAGTGAATTAGTTTGGGGCCCACGGATTCTTCTAGTTTTGAACTCCTCTAAGTATTTTCATTGTTTTCTTGCTTGTATAATTTGTAACTTGTATGTGTCAATAAATTGATTTATTTATTAATTAAAAGTAAGTAAATATGTTTTGCTTCTCCATGAATTGACACCACAGCAGAAAAAACATAGTACTGGATCTTCTGTACCTACCTTTTTACACTGTGCGAAATATCAGTATTAATAATATTCATCTATAAAATAAAAATTCACGCGCTTGTCTATACATAGCATAAGTTAATGTTAAGCTACGTGTTACTATTAGAATACTAATTATATTTTTCTATACGAAACTTTCTACGACTTTTGGAATGACGAGAGTTGTTTTTTTACCCTGTTTTTTTTTTCATTTGTGCCAATGGAATATTTTTACCACTTGAATTAAGTATCAAATTATTTGAAGATTAACAACAGGGGTCTTCACCTTGTATAGTCTCTATGATCAATATACATCAGCGTGTGGTGAATGCACCAATTACGTCCCGTTGCGTCATCGTCAATTTCAGACAATTTGCACAGCGGTAGTCCTGTTTGTCGGTACTTTATGCTTCATTAAGCTCTTTCATCAAAATGTACTTTCTATTTTGTTATTATGTAAAAGGTTTTATTTATTCAAGAATTAAGGTCGTTTTTTAGAACGATGTTCAAACGTGATTCTTGATTCAAATTCAAATCTAATCTTATTTTGTTTAATTTAGTTGATGTTTTAAGTTTTTGGGTTGTATGCCAAATCGTTGGCCCACCGGTAAATAGCAGTGCAATCTAGAGCAACATGGCTCTTCTGGCGCTGGAATGACCTGGATGATTATAGGTAAAACTTTATGATCTGTGGAAATTGAGTTGAAAAAACAAGATCGCAGATTTAAAGCAACACGCCAAAACAACCGTGCAACACGATTGCAAATGTGTTGCTATCTCAGTAGCTGAAATCGTATTTCCTGCTAGATTGTTCTAGAAAGAAGCCAAAGTTAGAAGGTTTTTTCCAAGGCAACTTTTTGTATTCTTTTGTTTTCAGCCTTATACGGCAAATCTTTATTTCAATTCACGTGACGTCACAGAACGGGGAACTAAAATTGTAATTTTTCCGTTTTTTGTACCAAAATGATGTGGTGACGTGTTTCAATTTGGTGACGCATTTAATATGGCTTTATTTAATAAAATTTTAAGTAAAAAATACTTACCAGTCTTTACTACTATTTGCTGTTTTATTTTCAAATGTTTGATATATTTTTTCGTAATAAAATTTTTCATAACAACATTTTTCATTGGCACAAAATAAAAAATGTCTTCTAAAACTTTTAGTAAAACAAAAAAAAGTGTCTTCTTTGTAACTAGTCGATGGTTTAGTGTCTTAGTTCTTTACCAATAACTTTTGTAGTACATACGTTATAGAACTTATTTCAAACTATCTTTTAGTTTCCAGAATTTGCCTCCGAGAGTTTCTAAGTATTTAGATAGGAAACAAATGGTTTTGGGGTTTGTGCGAATTTTTAACTAAAAATTCTGCATTATTTTGAAAGACACCGTATTTTTCGCAAGTTGAATTCCACTGTCTTGATTTACGCCCGGTTGCTGGCAATGGGCTCGCCCTAAATAGCATGGGAATTAAACATAACTGGTGAAATGTGTTTCAATCAGGTACGTCACCTCTGCTTATGGGGCCCGCGGAGCATGCGTTTTTCATACAAACTTAATACCAAAATAATATGAAAATCAAACATATTCTTAAGGTAGTGTGTATATATTTCGATTGTATTATAGAATATCTACGTTACCAAAAAAATATTTTGAAAGGGCAATGATATAAAAACGAGATATGAGGAATTTAAAATTTCTACAGAAAATTTATTTTCTCATAACTCTTGTTTAAATCGGTGTACATTCAAAATATGTGTTTGGGAACCTATATGTTCTGTAATCTAATCAAAATAAATACACACTACCTTAAGAATACGTTTGACTTAAGTACAAATTATTTTGGTATTACGTTTGTATGAAATTCGCATGCTCCGCAGGCCTCTTAACCGTTTAGGGAATACATCCGTGATGTTATCTTATATTATGAATTCCATAAGTATAAAAAAAAACGAAAAAAAATATTGTCCACCGACCATTATTTTGATGGTGGATGACTTTGATCATCTATTTAACTTTTTTGCAACGACATATTTTGGTATCGGTGGATTTCCGATAGGATGGCTGTAGTCAGGGGGTGAAACTTCCATACATTGCTTTCAAAGAAAATTTTCATAGATAGTAATGCCATCTGTGTGTTTAAGGACACCAACTTTGCAACTGTTTGACAGCTTTCAACTGTCATAACGAAAACAGCTATTTTAAACAATTTGTCAGTGAAGTAAATAGCCTAGCGGTGACAGCAGTTGCCTTGTGAATAACAGTTCACAAGTTCGAATCCTCAGTCAAGAATTCCTTTTTGTATTTATTTGGTTGAACAAAAACTAACAGCGCCATCTAACAGCTTCGGTACACAGTTTAAAAAAACGAAAACCAGTGTTGCGCATCTATCTTGTATTATAAAGGGTACTACACCCTTTATCTTATTATTTATATATATTTATAAACACCTTTTCACGAAGCCGAAAGGCACTTGTTCTCCTCATCATTGCGATCATTTTTTTGTTCTACACCATACCTGGGAACCTTCTAGTTACGGAGACATGAGGTGTCAAAGTTACAACATTATGACATGATTTTTTTTCATGTTGTTTTTATTGTAACATTACACAACAAGATATGGTGTAGAAAAAAAAATGATCGCAATGACGGGGAGAACAAGTGCCATCCGGCTTCGTTAAAATGTTTTTTACACCCTTTATACTTCAACTAATGAGTAAGTCCCTTACTAATGTAGAAATACTTCGAGCTTGCAACATAAAATAAAAACTTGTCAGAAAACGTTTTTCATCATCATTCTCGTCGCTCGAATTTCGGAAAAGGAGAAACTCAAAAATTTAACGAGAGAGAAAATTAAGTCTTCTTGAAACCCGCACCAAACGTAATTAGAAGTAAATAGTAGGTAGGAAGCACAATTTATAAATTCTTCGTTGGAACTGAGTTTTTTTTTTAATTACTGAGTAAACAGCCTCGGGCTTGAGAATCGGGGAAATCTTGAGAATCGAAAATTTTGCGCGTAATTGGAACTTTCTGGGTGTTTTGAAATTTGAGTACAGCAATTTGCTACCTAATTCTTTGAATTGCTGACTAAGCGTGGGATTTTTAAACGCTACTTAGCACGTCTTTAGACAACACCTGTATAAAAAAAGTCAAAGTTATTACCTTAGATACCATTTGCTTGAAGTCAATAGTTAGAATTCATTTTAGCTTTGCTTTCTATGACGGTTCTTACTTCGTTCAAGTTCTTGTCTATTGCTTAAAATGGTCGCATAAGTATTTATTAACTTGACTATAGATACAAGTGTTGTTGCTGTCACTGTCAAACTATAAGTAAAAGTCCCATCAAAATCAGTCAAGCCGATTCGAAGATTAGACCACACAGACAGATGGACAATTTTTAAAAGAAATTTCAAGCCACAATTGAATGTTAAATAAATGTAAGAGATAAAGAGGCGGTGTTAAAGAATTAACGAAATGAACAACTTTTTGTAGAGGTGTGAATATGTAGGAACAAATAGACAGACGGACAAAAGACAACATTTAAAAATTGAAGTCACGAGTGAATGTTGAGTAAGAGATAAAGAGGCGGTGTAAAAGAACGAACGAAATGAACCATTGTTTGTGTAGCAGTGAATGAGTAAACGTGGTTACTTACGCTTTTCTTTTTGTGTTCAAGATTTTCATTTTCTCTTCTGAATGAATTGCGAAGTAAGAGAGTGTTAAATAATGGTACGATTCTATTTGTACAAGATTTTTAATTAACTTTCTGCAACATTTTTATTTCTACTTTTCTGTGGTTATTTTTGTTTTCGTATTACTTTGCGTTCTACCTCTGTATCGGATTCGGATTCTTCGAAAAGATATTCCGTTTATAGTAAGTTATGAAAGAGTAAAATACAGGGTGTAAACCACCTCATCACGAAGCCGTCAACCAAGCATTCTGTACGTCAAACTAAGTAACTTTACGCAAAAATTATTGCTGGGAAACTACTTTTTTTCTTGCGGTTAAAAATCACGTTTTGGGGTATAACTCAATCTAACGCACTCAAAACATTGTGTTGATGGATGGATTGAATCGTACGGGGTTCGTGGAGGTATTTAAATCTTGCAATAAAAACTTTTATTTCAAAAAAAACTTTCAAAAAGTTGTAACTTTGACCCCCAATATCTCCGTAACTAGAAGGTTCCCAGGTATGGTGTACAGCAAAAAAAATATCGCAATGACGGGGGGAACAAGTGCCTTTCGGCTTCGTTAAGAGGTGTTTTACACCCTATATACAATATGTTTGATTAAAAACAGTGGTACGGATTTAAAAATGAATGATTTTGGAACGATGGATGGACTGTTTGAAGGATGGTTTTGCTAGAAAGCAGCTGACTGCTGAGATGACGAGCAACATGAGAAGTATAGCAGAAGAAGACAGGCTGCGCCAACCTAAATTGATTAGCATAAGTGCAGAAGAATAAAACATGCGAGGCAGTTTTTGAAGGACTACCGATAAACGTGAAAACTAAGTAACTTGTGAATTTTTCCCCTCCCCTCTCCCGCTCCCCCTGCCCCTCACCCCTCAGGCCCCGCCCCAGTTGTAGCACTGCTGCAGGTTGTGTTCCGCACACGCCTATGTGGTGCTACGCCGTAGCGAATCGGCTACGAGTGCTACGATTAGCGTGCGTGACGGTCACGTGAGTTCCATGAGTTTTGTTTTGTTTTAAAAACGCTCCTAAAGAAGTTTTCACTTCAAAAACCAGCAAAAAGATCAACAGACCTTTTGCGAGGGAACAAATAACTCTAGAAGTTCCTTCTCTAGTTTCTCAGAGTAGGACTAATTTCAGGACATTAACTAACACGCCTGCTTCAGGCATGTATTAAACCTCGGTGTTTTCTTACTAAGACAGTGTCAAATTAAATTAGCTAGAGAAATTCCGAAGACGTGAAGAATATTTATATTTGATAACTGCAAAAAAATTTTTATAAAATTGTTTGTTTTTCGATAACAATGTTTCTGCCATTGTCTCATTTTACTTGGGGAGCAACACGTTTTTTTCTTCCATTCCCCCCTGTATATCGTCACGCTATCATTTACTCCATTTTCCTCAATATCAATCCTCACAAAATCCATCCATATTTTCTTTGGTCTTCCTCTCCTTCTCCATACGTCTACATTTATATCCATCACACTTTCAGTCGTACAAGCAAGCGTGGTAGTACCAGGGTGCGCAGTAGCGCGTGTTTTCATAGAAATAATTCGGGTGAGATTTATCTAAATCTAGATTTGTTTATGCTGGACCCAATCCAATCCTTAATCTAGTGCTAATGTCGAACATTGGATTTGTCAACTACGCAACAACTTCTACTGGATTGTCTAATATAATTCTTACAGAATCCAATCTATTTATGTCGTGACTTCCCGTGGCCAAAGGCTTTACCTTGGCTAAAGGCTTAGCGTTGCCAAACAGCGTGGTAACGCTGCCAGTCTCTTGGGGACATTACCAGTTGACAGCGTTAAAGAGAAGTTTTTTGACAATACTGATGGCAATATTAAATTTACTGTTTAATAAACATAAATGTTAGTGGCATTTATTTAATTTTCCACTAATATTTACTCAAAACTGTTATCATCAATTTAGTCGCGAGGTTAAGAGGATTCTTTTAGGTTAGCTCGTTCCATCGTCGACCTCATACCTGTCCTCAGAATTAGATTGAGGTCAAGACTAAGGATCAATATAAAAAAAATGCATTTTAAGAAAAATTCGCACAAACTCCAACATTCCCTCGAAGGGAGATCGAGCTTTAAAAGTACCTATAGTAGTGGGAGCATGTGTCTACACGTGTAGACAATACACGTGTGTTTCTTGTTGTGATAATAGTGCAATTGTGCATTTTATCATTAAGACATCTAAAAACCCCTCTTTTAATGAATAAAACAGCTTCATGAATGATCAATAACTAGTGAATTATATATAGGGATGAAATAACGTAACTAGTTAAGTACAACGTTTACCAGAATCATCCCCCAAGTCGAAAAAATCTAAGCATTTATTTCAAGTAGGCCAAGTTACAGGCATTTTTAATAGACGAAACAAAGATTACAATAATAATGAAGCTACAGTCTGAGTTACAAGGCGTAATAACTTGTCAAAGTACTGTAGTTTCTCTTGTCGAAGCGTAGATCTCTACGGAGAAGAAAGGGCAAGAAAATCCATGGATAATTATAATTAAGTACTTTTAAATCAAAGTATTATTGCACTAACAAAACCTTGGTTCCATCATTCATATTGAGATTGCACAGTATGTATATTAACGATTTTGATCGACTTGTGGGGACTGGTGGAGGGTACAGTCATCAGCACATCAAAATACAACAAACTGACAAATTATTTCAAATCGTAAAATATTGATAGTTAAGTTCAAAATCGAATGATAAAATTTGACTGTTTGTGGTAATTTGATGCAGTAGTGACTTTACCTAGTTAGTTATTGCTAAATGAATTCAGTTTGCGAGAAAAACAGCATTATAAAGAGGGGTTTAAAATGCATCAAAATGCACAAATTCACATAAATGTGTTATATTAATTTAAACTAAGTAACTTTTCTATATTTCCTAGTGTGGGTGACTGATGATCTTAGTGATATACACTGGTTTTTAATTCCCCTAATGGAGCCTGCCATCTGTCCTCGTGTTTTTGGACAGTCTAGAGAATTACAGTAAGACAACTTTCTTGGGTTTACTGAGCTGTGGTTTTCTTGCAGCAACAGGCTCTGTGTTAAATGTATTTTGATACAAGATGTTAGATTTTTTTTTATGTATCTGCCTTAACATATAATTGTCTACAATGTAAAATGTCAACAATCTGTGGGGAATTTTCTTAAGTTGTATTTTGAAAATTGAACAAAGTTGTCTTATTGGTATTTTTTCTAAACAGTATTTTGATACTAAGATCGTCAGCTTTCCACATATTTTGTATAAATATTCTCAAAGTCTGAACATTTCTTCTGTAAACTAAATAAATACAAGTTGTTGTGTTTCAAATTAATCATATAAATCCGTGTAGTTCATGTAGATTACTTTGTATACGTTCATTCGATGTTTTTGGTGATTTTTAAACTATTTATGTGATTATAATAGTTGCAAAATAAAATATATGATAAACTGAAGTTTTTTGTTTATTATTTTCATACCTTACATCATTTCCTAACCGAAATACACTTTGCAGACTCGCTGCTGTATCCGCATTGCAATTTTACGAACAATTTACTTATATCACGCATAGTATGGCAAAAGAACAATGAACCTATAATGTTCCCACTGCTGGGACATCAGGTCTCCACTCCTTGAGAGGGAATGAGAATAATCCACCACGCGGGCCCAGTGCGGGTTGGTAGATGACACAAATGTCTGCGATTTTTTGGTTCTAGGACATAGGGGGTGTAAACAACCTCATCACGAAGCTGTTAACCAAGCATTCTGTACATCAAACTAAGTAACTTTACGCGAAAAGTATTGCTGGGAAATGACTCTTTTTTTTTGGGTGAAAAATCACGTTTTGTGATATAACTCAATGTAACGCACTCAAAACATTGAGATGATGGTGTTTAAAGTAAAAATTTTACAACAAAAATAATTTAAAAAAAAATTGTCAAAAAGTTGGAACTTCGACCCCCAATATCTCCGTAATTTGAAGGTTCCCAGGTATGGTGTAGAACAAAAAAGTGATCACAGTGACGGGGAGAACAAGTGCCTTTCGGCTTTGTTAAGAGGTGTTTTATACCCTTTACCTAAAAGTTTTGATTTTTTTTCCTCTCCTAAAGAGGAGGCCTGAGACCCACCAGTGGGAATATTATAGTCTGATGATGATGATGATAAGTTTTGATCATCTGCCATTTCAGGGAACATTTAGTTGGTGTACCTACAAACAAGTTAATGACCGGTCCTGTGGAGACAATAATACCAATAACTCAAGTGCTTGTTTACTCGCAAATGTCAAAGCCATCCCCCGCAGATATGCTCATAAAATTTTATATGATTTTGATGATAGCCATCGCTGTGGTACCGCTCGTAATTGAGACCATTCATACAAAATTATGGCTTCGTTATGGTTCTTATTTCTGCTGTGACGTCAGGATACATTTTTATGTTTGTTCCTCAATGGGATTGAGGTGTAGGTAAGTATAGTAACTTACCTATTGATAAGGGTTGTTTAGGTATATTAACCAGATTACCGATGTTGTTCTCGAACATAAAGTAGTTCAGTTTGATAAATGATGTATTTTGTAAGTAGGTTTTCACGAACACTTGTACTCGTCAGTTTTATTTTAAACTAGATGGGGCCGGTGTTCCGTACCTGATTACTCTGAGAAGGATCTTCCGAAAGAAACTCAGAGGTCATAGTCTCTTTTGAAGTCCAGACATAATCTTGCTCAATTCACATGAGGATCATGCAGATATTTTTGTCTGTGATGGTCTTTTGAAAAAAGAACCACACAGATTTGAGTGGACCTGTCCAGATATTCTCTGTACACACCTTTTAATATGACCAAAAATAACTTTCTTGTAATTCTGTAGAACTCAATACAAAAGGAACTTGACCTTCTCATCCATCGTCATCGGCGTAGCCTTTTTCCAACTATGTCGGGGTCAGCTTCCAGTCTTACCGGATTCAGCTTAATACCAATATTCTACATGAAGTGACTGCCTATCTGAACTCCACAAGCCAGTAACTGGATAATACGATACCCCTTGGTAAGACTGGATGTGACTGCTTCTGACTACTTGTAACGACTGTCAAAGATGTATAAATGGCAACCAGGACCATCGGCTTAACATGCTTTCCGAGATACGGAGGAAACTTGGCATGTAATGATGGTCACCTATCCACAGACCAACCTCGGCAAGCACGGCTTAACACTGACCTGATCTCGGCTTGATCGACCCGAGTGGCTGTTATTAGACCACAAGCTCATCCATTCCAACCTTCTCATCAATACAAGGTCTGAATGTAAAGAATTCAGCTATTAACTAATGTACACTCTTAAATTCTGAAAGAAGGTATAACCTTGAACCTTTTGAAAGCAATGTATATGTCACCGTAAAATTGTCAAACACGTTATATTACAATATAACGTGTTTCTCTCTAGCGATATTGTAATAACTCGAATTATTGTCAACTGAACATGCGGAAGTATCTCTGCCCCCATAATCGGGACTTGGGGCACCCCCCCGTTAGGTTAGTTAGGTTCCTTTAAACCCTGCACTCGGAAATAGGGGCCCCGCGAAGCGAGGCTCCGTCGACTACGCTTCTTAGGGGAATATAAAGTGTTTTAAGGTTAGGTTATATTAATCGGTATTTCTCAGGAATGGTACAGTATCTTTTCATGAGAGTGGTACCACTGGGCAAGGGGGACCCCTCCTTCACTCCATACCACGTGAGTTGACTACCATCGCATGCATTTCACGAAAAATAATGCGTTTTATTGTAAGCAGTATGTTCATTTGACAATAATTCGAGACTTTACAATATCGCTAGAGATATTACAATATAACGTTTTTGACAATTTTACGGTGACATATATAAGAGATACAAGTGGATAAAGCATTTGCCGTAGGTACCGTATTGAAGCTTTCACAGGGCGCACTACTTTTCCGACCGATTGCTCTGAGTGTGCTCCCCCTTTCACTTGTATTAGAGAGACGCAAGGAGCTACCCATCTTTAGGGGTAGGCAAAGAAAGCTGTGCTTTAGAAAATGTGCTGAAGAAAAATGGTACATTCGTTTTTACAGACTTCCAAAAGGCGGAGCTTGTATGTTCAACGATAATTCTGAACTCTAATATACGAATACGACAAAGCCGAAAGGAAGGATTTTGATGATATACAAGGTGTAAACAACCTCACCACGAAGCCGTAGTACCCGAGTTCTAGTGTAAGATTTTTTACTCGAAACACCTCTTCGACCCCCGTACTATTCATTCATCAGCACATTGTTTTAAGTGCGTTACATTGAGTTCTACCACAAAACATGGTTTTTCACCCCAAAAAAACGGTCGTTTCCCAGCAATAACTTTTGCGCAAAGTTACTTAGTTTGATGTACAGAATGCTTGGTTGATGACTTCGTGATGAGGTTGTTAACATCCTGTATAGAATAATTAGTATCCCGGTAGTATAATCCCTTATGACAGTTTATCAAACTTCACGCGGGTGAAACCACGACCAGAAGCTAGTATTTCCATAAAATCTACTACACACCAATAACACTAAATACCCGAAACACTTTCGCGAAAATAGAATTACTATATCAAGGTAAGGCCTTTGCGATAGAATCAGAATTCCGATCGCAACCAAATGCTCGTTCTATTCGATACGTAATAACGATCTTGTTCGAAGTGATGTTAGTCTCGCTGTATATGGAGTAGATATCCGTAGGGTATACTTACGTTTTATCCGGTGATATAGCTTGAGAGGGATCTAATTTTAACTGATTAAAAAAAAAGAGGTGATTCAATTATTTTGTTTTTTTTTTTTATCTCATAACTCCATCATTTATGAACCGATTTGTTTTTTTTTTTACG
The DNA here is from genome assembly GCA_950022955.1 of Xestia ashworthii. Lineage (NCBI taxonomy): Eukaryota > Metazoa > Arthropoda > Insecta > Lepidoptera > Noctuidae > Xestia > Xestia ashworthii. The sequence continues at coordinate 16,625,540 of OX465560.1, read as the reverse complement.
TGTATGGTTTATATACTTAGATTAGTCTCATAGAAAATTCATCAAATTCGGTTCAGAATAGCAGTGCACTGACTTTTTTTTTAATTTAACAGCACCATGCTAGGTGGTTAGATAGGTGGCTCTTGGCCTCGTACTTAAGTTTACTTTTTAATAAAAAATGAATGCTTTATAAAGGACATGGACAAATCCTGCCCCAGCTGAACAAAAAAAAGTATTACAAAGAAGAGAAAATCAAAATCAAAGCATTTATTTCAAGTAGGCCAGTTACAGGCACTTTTGGGTTGTCGAAACAAAGATGAAAATTAAATGTAGCTACAGTCCCAGTCACAAGACATAAAAAACTGTGAAAGTACTGTAGTTGCCCATTCTCTAGCGTAGATCTCTATGGAGAAGAACGGGCAAGAAATTCCATGGACACTTTATACTTAAATCAAATTATTGTAAATCATTCACGTTGAGATGGAAGAACTAATAATAACTGGCACTAGTGAAGACTATGTTTCTATAGATAAACATGCAACAGGCGGTTTTACGGAAACGTTTACACTGAGTTAATCTATACTAATATTATAAAGCAGAAGAGTTTGTTTGTTTGTTTGTTTGGTTGAACGCGCTAATCTCAGGAACTACTGGTTCAAATTGAAAAATTCTTTTTGTGTTGAATAGTCCATTGATCGAGGAAGGCTTTAGGCTATAACCATTAGGAGCGGAACAGGAATGAAAAATGTTGCAAAAACGGGGATTTTTTCCCTCTTTTATGTGACGCAGACGGAGTTGCGTGGGTCAGCTAGTTATAAAGAAAGAAAGAAAGAAGAAAGAAAACACTGTGCACTTGAGGCGTGTGCCAAGTGCACACGGTATAAAAATAATATAAAAAAAAACTTAAATATTATACAAACCTTACTTGTAAAATACTTAAATCCAAACAAAAAAAAAAACAAAAAAAGTAAGTATAGTGTGACACTGTGTGCCTCACGGCTGCGCTAAATAGGCCCAGTTCAGCAAAATGTTGTGGAGGTCAGATAGGCAGTCGCTCCATGTGAGATACGGGTATTCAACTGCATCCGGTCAGACTGGATGCTGACCACAACATAGTAGGGAAAAGGTTAGGCAGATGATGAATTGGTACGAAGTTTAAGGCATAGTTGCCATCGGGAGAAAAACCTCGATACACACACCTCGATGCACAGGAACGCAGAGATTGGCACAAGAAAAAAGAGGCCTGTACCCAGCAGTAGGTGAATTCAGGCTGTTGATGATTACGATGATGATAGTGTGACGTTTAATAAATGAGTTATGCGTGCTGTGGTGGGGGATGCGCGTTGAAGGGAGTGCGAGGCCCGGGGTTGCGTGCCTGTTCGAAAGAGATACCGCGGCCCCGGAACATAAAGGGCGAGGAAGGAACATGGATGGGTTTTAGTCAGTATAAGTCTGACACTCCCTCCCGCTCCGCCCAGAGTGGGAGAAGTCATTTGATGATTTCCCATTCTAAAAAAAAAAAAAAAAAAAAGGGAGTGCGGGGCGATGCGCCGCACTCTCAGTCTAGTCCGAACAGCCTTAGCGACAGCACGCCTAATCCAGTAATATTGGAAACAGTGTTTTATTGTACAACCCTGAACAAAGACAGCACACTGATATACGGTGGTTTTACTCTAAACCCTAACTAGCGTACGAGTGAACACCACAGTTAGTGTATTGATAAGTAGGAATCAAAGCACGCCAGCTGTGAAAACAGAAAATGAAGACACAAAAGTTCAATCTTTAGATATCTAAATAAGTTAGTAGAAGATTATAATATATTTGTAACAAATGAAGAAAATTAACGCTACAATTTCTTTTTGTTTCGTATCAATGTTTTTTGTACATTGTCTTACCCGGTATCCACTCGGTAACCTCCTAAAATAGAAAAAAAGTGAACAACGTCTTTATTTCTTTTGTTTTAATATAGGTACTGTCACGAACTAATTAGGTAATGTGTTTTGGCTCTGCGTAATTTCTGAGAACACTAATTAAGTCTAATAAGGTAGATTTGTCATGTGGGAGGACTGGGTGGTGGGTAGAAATTGGTGAGTAAGTAGTGGTTTTAGGTTTCTTAAATAGTCTAGCTATAGTTACTACCAGTTAAGGGGCCGGCAGAGCTAACGTTTTTCATACAAACGTAATACCAAAATAATATGAAAATCAACCATATTCTTATAGTAGTGTGTATATATTTCGATTGGATTACAGAATAAATATTTTGAAAGGAGAATGATTTAAAGACGAGATATGAGGAATTTAAAATTTCTATAGAAAATTTATTTTTCTCATAACTCTTGTTTAAATCAGTGTACATTCAAAATATGTACTTGGGAACCTATTGTAACGTTACATTTTCCTGGATAGGAAAATGTAAGGTCGCATTGGGATAAGTTTAAAAGAAAAATGGCAAGGGGGTAGAAATTTATTAATTTAGGGAAGCCGAGGTAACGTGGTGATAAGGGTCCAGGTCCAAAGCTCGCAGCTGGCAGAAACCACTAGCCGCGGTTGCAGGCTCGCTCGCAGACGCCAATCTTGGAGGGTTCGAGGGCCGAGGGTTACTCGCCATCAGTGTCCAGGTGTTCACAATAGTAGTAGCAGCAGCAACAGCAGCAGCAGTAGCTTTCAAGGATGAGGGGCATCAATATAACGCCAGGGCTAGATCTTGCCGGCTTAGCGACCACATCAAATAGTTCAGAGGAATTTCCAGCTTCTTGCCGGCTCGAGGACCAAACGCAGACTGAATTTTTCAGGCTCGGCTTCCCGTCAATTTTTATTATACTGTTCTAGAACATAGAAGAATAAAATGGTTACAAAGAAGGTCTAACATCAAATGTATATGTCACCGTAAAATTGTCAAATACGTTATATAATAATAATATCACTAGCGATATTGTAAAGTCTCGAATTATTGTCAAATGAGCATACTGCTTACAATAAAACGCATTATTTTTCGTGAAATGCATGCGATGGTAGTCAACTCACGCGGTGTGGAGAGAAGGAGGGGTCCTCCTTGCCCAGTGGTACCACTCTCATGAAAAGATACTGTACCATTCCTGAGAAATATCGATTATTATAAGCTAACCTTAAAACACTTTATATTCCCCTAAAAAGCGTAGTCGACGGAGCCCCGCTTCGCGGGGCCCCTATTTCCGAGTGCAGGGTTTAAAGGAGCCTAACTAACCTAACGGGGGGGTGCCCCAAGTCCCGTTTATGGGGGCAAGAGATACTTCCGTATGTTCAGTTGACAATAATTCGAGACTTTACAATATCGCTAGAGAGATACACGTTATATTGTAATGTAACGTATTTGACAATTTTACGGTGACATATACAACCTACAACTCCTAGTTCCAGCAATAAATTAAAAAAAATAAACTAGGCTTGTCATTGTCATTGTCATTATCTGACATCACAAAAAAAAACAAAGATTTAAAAGACTTAAATATACAGAAAGCTTTAAATAATACGAATTAAAAGGCGAAAAGGCATGCTAAGCCTCCGCATAAAGGCTATGCAGTTATTCGGAAAGAACATATGATAAAATTTTGGATTACAATAGTCAAAAACGTGAGTACAAAAACACAAACATTACACTATATATTCTGTAATCCAATCGAAACAAATACACACTACATGTTTGATTTACAAACTATTTTAGTATTACGTTTGTATGAACTTCGCATGCCCAGCGGTCATTGACATCATACCGGGTTTCCCCCGTGCCTCGAAAAGCACGTTAAGCTGTTGGTCCCGGCTGTCATTTGTTGATCTTTGACAGTCGTTACAGGTAGTCAGTGGCGCAAAAAAATCTGTCTTATCAAGGGGTACCGTATTACCCAGTACTAACTGGGTTGTGGAGGTCAGATAGGCAGTCGCTCCATGTAAAATATTGGTATTCAGCTGCAGCCGGTTAGACTTGAAGCCGACCCCAACATAGTTGGGAAAATGCTAGGCAGATGATTTCTATGATGGTCAACGTAAATATTATCCTGAAAATATCCCTATTTTTTTTTTTTTAAATTGATTTTGGCTTGGATGCAAAGTCCTTTAAGCCAAGAAAATATCCCTAATCTATCTGCTATCCACAGATAACGAAACGTAAAAACAAAATTGTTGTTAGTCCATACATTTTGATTATTGCTGACGAAGGTGGAATGGGCCCGCTTGGACATTTACAAAAAATGTCATAATTATAACGTAACCATTTCTTACGATTTCTATCTAAAATAAGTTGCAAGCTTGACTCTCCGCGCGCAATTTAATTTCAATACCCATACCGATTCCCACTTCTTAGGAATAGAGGCCTTTTATCATGTTTTTCTTTTTCAGCAGTAACCAATATTTAACAAGTATCCTTAAATATTTTTTTAGGTATTATACCTCATTATTTAGCTAATACAGTGAGGATTTAGACAATAATTTACACATTCAGTTTCATAGCAGTATTTGAAAAAAAATTATGATGATAAAGAGCGGTCATTGACCTACCTACATTTATTAAAGTTCTTAACTTTGAAAACCAAAAATAATCCTGCTCAAGCCTTGAATCTTCTATCGTAAACTCCAACATTTTTTCTAATGATAAACTATATATACAGCGTGTTAGGTTAAACGAGGGACATATTGAGGGAAGGTATTCAGTATTCGATTCTCAATCCAAATAAGTAAAAAACCTATAACCTTAATTTTTGACATTATTGTCTAATTAAATACATTACTCATGGACACTGAGCGCTCGTAGGTGTCACGCGGCAAAACACGTGCCGGTCCTGAGCTCCGTGCGCAAACTCCGCCCCTTTCCTTTGTAATGTCCCCGATGCACCGACAGGGCACATCCCCGCGCAAAAATGAAAAAAAAAATGAAATGATTACATGGTTCTTTTGTTTTGGATCGTACCTGTTGTTTCTTGATCCGTGGTTTATCGAAGATATATTACGGAAAGGATAGTGAACGCTATTGTCATCTCAAATGGCAGTTACTATAGATTTTCACACATATAACATAGCTCTCTAGGTTAATAAGACTGGCTGCTGCGGTACGTGTCGTGAGTTCGATCCCCGCACGGAATAAATATTTGCATAGTCTACAGTTGTTACGGGTCTGGCTGTTTATGTATGTGAGTTTAAATGTTTGTGAACGCACCCACTATACACACACACAGGACAGTGATTTTTGAAGTGAAAAATTCTTGAGGCGCGTTGAGCAGTTTTTGGCGAAGAAAAAAAAAATTGCACACTCACACAAGTCGACGATACAAATTCACAAGTAACTTAGCTTTCACTTCTATGGGCAATCTTCAAAGACTGCCCTTTTTTTCGGATGGGAAAACATCAAATGGTTTCTCTCGCTTAAGGCGGAGCGAGAGGGAGTGTCAGACTTTTACTGAGTAACTGAGTAAAACCCTTCCATGTTCCTTCCTCGCCCTTGTCCCGCAGCTTCAAAGACTGCTCAAATTTATAGAAAAAAAAGGCGAACTGAGTAGAGATCTTACTAAATGTTTACTGCGAGACAGTAGAGGGGTTGAAAGATCAATAGCAGAATTCAGACAATCGCGAGTAAGACAACGTAGAACATGGAATAATGGCACAAAAAAGGGAAGAGGTTTTACTCACCAGCGGTTGGGACCGGTCTATCGATGGAAATGATAATGATCAGCAAATTGCCATTGAAACTTGTTTCACCATACAATGTGGAACCATGGTAAGGGTAACGGGCAGTAAGGGGAGCTACTGTTAACGTTGCTCCCCTTACTTCTCGTTGCAGCTACTACTGTCGTTGCAGCTACACGAAAATGGTCTTAGGAAACCCACCATCCATATTTTTTCTTGAAATTTTCATTTTCATTTACAGATTTAAAAAATGTACAGTTAGCAAGAAAATTGCCATTTTAAACAAAACATTTTTTTCAAGCCAGTCGATGCTGTTTTTAATAGTGATCAAAAAGTTCTTTCAGACCAACCGAGGTTGGAGTAGGTACAAAAGTCAGAAAATCCAAAAATGCTTTTCCCATACATTTTTTTTGAATGAAGACACAACTCTACAAATTGCACAATTCAATCACTTTCAAGCAAAGCAAGTTGAAAAAAAATAAGAATAATATTAAATTATTTTCTTTTAAAATTAAATAATCTTTAGCGTCCAGCAACTTTCAGAAAAACACGTCAGATAAAAACCATGGAATTTACGCAAAATTGAACCTTCTGTCTTCAGCAAAAGGCAAAAACAAACGAGGGCCTTCATAGATGTTTTTAACGAGACAGTTTTGCTGTATTGTGGCTCATAATTACAGAGCCGGATTCAGGAAGACAAAGGAGCTATTGAAGGTGAGACTTTTCATTGCAAAACCTCTTTTGTTTCGAAGGCGACGTGACGTGCCCAGTCGTGACGTCACCTGCGATTCATGATTCTATAAAGCTGCTTTCAGACTACGCTATAATATAATAGCAAATAGTATATGGATCATGGCACAACAATATCGCGCACCATACATTGATATGGACACGTTCACACTGTACTGTACTATATATTATTGGCTTACTTTCGCTATAAAATTGGTTGATTGACATTGAGGTGTGATTAACATTATACTTTGATTTTTGATTGAAGAGCTCATGGCTAAATTTCGGGCCGATCTTTGATTTTTTTTATCCACCTCTTTCTGGACCGGCCTATGTGGCTGGGCCACCACTGCTCCATAGAAAATACAGATATTCAGCTGTATCTGTTTAGACTGGAAGCTGACCCTAACATAGTTGGGAAGAAGCTAGGCAGATGCTGCTTGATCGGACGTGATTTGATCACTCGTAGAAGGTATTTATTTTCGCGAAATTACGTCAGTTTTTTTTTTGCCTAACTCTCGAGAAATTCCTAAACAATGCATACAAAAGCAAGAACTCTTCAAAGCATCGACAAAAATAAATATCGCTTTATAATAGATGGCACCCTCCCGGTACCAGCTGAACGAAGTCATTGACCGAAGCACCGTGACCCCGGAATCGCGCTATTTATTCTACGTAAGCTCCGGGAAAATACCAAGGTCAGACAAGCCAAAATAGACCTATTGGTATAAGTTGACCTCTGAATACTAACAACTGTAATGCTAAGACAGGTCATGAAATATTTGTAGGTACCCTACTAAGTGCGAACATCCAATATAAGTTGAAACTTAAAATCCTTGAAGCTTGAATCTCGAGACGGGTCATTTGAAAATTGACAGAAAAGACTCCGAGTACATAATGTACGAACAACCAGTATAGATGAACCGTAAAATCCTATAGCTTCAATGCCAAGACGAGTCCTGAAATATTTGCCAGTAAAGCCTCCAGTATTTTCACAAGTCACTCCCATAGTTTTGTTGACATTATCATCAATCACTTTTGCGGAAAAACTTTGGTTGGTGAATTGTTTTTTTTTCACAATAAACTACTGAAGGTAATGTAACGATCTATCAATATAGGGAATGCCGGATTTAATTAAGTTGTCAATGTATTTTAGGCATGCTTTTAAGAGCTTTTAGCGTTAAATGAATTTATTGATAACGTAGCTACGGAAAATTTATGGAAATATAACTACGAAACAACTGATTATTATACCGGAGGAAGCATATTAAGCATTATTTGCCCACTGCTGGCCAATAGGCATGAACACAGTATAAAAAAAATGCAAATCTATTTAGGTCCATGTTCACCAAAAGGATGACCGTCTGATTATCTTAAAACAGCTGTTTAAGACACATTTTTGTATGGGAACATGTCACAGTGACAGCTGTTTTTGGATAATCAGAATGTTATCTTTTTGGTGAACATGGACCTTAGTAATAATGGACACGTAAGTATTTGTTGTTTTTGTAAATCAATGAATATTGACTAAGATAAAACGCATCATAACTCGGGAGTGGAGGTCGTCAGAACTCACTAAAAATTATACCAAGGCGTGACGTATTGAGAATTTTAAAAGTGTCGTATCTTCGTCAATTTTGGTTCTCACTGCTGGGACGCACAGCCTTCTCTCTATGAAAGGGAATGGGCTATAATCCACCGCGCGGGCCCAATGCGGATTAGTAGATGTCATATGTCTTTGAATTTTTGGCTCTAGGACATGCCGGTTTCCTCACGATGTTTTCCTTCAACGTTTTGAGAGCAGTGGTGATGAAATAAATTATATAGTAATGCGCCTGCCTGTGTTGGAACTTCGAGTTGCTGCTCGTAAGTCGGAACCGTCACCACTAGGCTACCGTTGCTCTCTGTCCGGAGGCAAATAGTTGCAAATCGGGGTGAACTGATAAGGTACGGCCAAACTAGCTCGAACAGATTTCCAATCCTGATTCTGCTGACAGATAATATACTGTGTCTGGCAGTCACTGCCCGGTCTTACCGCCGGCCCGCTATCTGTCCGTTCAGGTGCAAAACTCGTACTAATGCGAATTTATCTCGCTTTGGATCATTGATATATAAAACTTTGGATTTGTTAATAGTATATTTTCACTAGCCTCGGGTTACTGTGCAAGTTTATCGAAGATTACGTAGTAGTTAATTGGCAAGGACAAGTAGGATATGAGTAACAAGGAAATTAAGTCACACAAAGTACCTGGAGGCCAGAATTATTAAGAAGTATATCATCATTGCATGCTGCATAAAATCGAAATGAAGATAGATTTGATTGTGAGATTCCTATTAAGAATAATAATACCGCCAATATTCTAACTGTAGCAGATAGTGACTTTTAAATCAATATCCTGGATTCACGCCTTGTTATTTCCCTGGAGGTGTTTCCCGAGCCGTTGCCAACAAAACAAATATTTTCTTCAAGTATTAACTTTTAACTTAACTTACATTTCTTTTTTCAGCAACAAGAGGTTTTTCAAGGCCGATTTAAGTGATTAATCTTGTTTTCCCTCGAGAAATTATCGTTTGTTATTGACTGGGTTTATCTCACTCATCGATGCTCGATTTTTAAGTTCAGAAATATGTTCTTTCCAAACACAGAATTTGTTAGTTTTACACAGAATTTCTGAGTTAGATTCCCAAATCGGGCAAAGAATTATTAAGTTCTTCCGTAAGGAATTTCTCAGTACCAGTACCATGAAAAAACTAAATTGGTTGTATGATACCCTTGTGCTTCGGTAAGTACAAGGGTATCAAACCTTTGGCTCTGCGCCAGATTTTTTTCGTGCCGGGTAGCAATCCTATCGGTCTATGGGAAGAGTGAGTATACCTGACTTTGGGCACTTTTTTTTTTGTATCTTTGTATGTCCTACTGCTGAGCAATGGCCTCCCCCACATTATCATCTTTCCAGGTACTCATCTCCTGCGCCACCTCGAACCAGCCTTCGTGGTGTCGCGTCCAGAACATGTCGTTCCATCATCCTAGGCGGCACGGTACCATACTCAGACACCCATAGCGTGGGAACCTTTGTGCACGCACTTTTGCAAATATTTCGTACGTTTGTACTTTTAATTTCTCTAACATTTGGTCGGTAGCTCAAATTCTATAGCAACCCAAAGCTGGATTAACTAATGACGTAAAATGGGTTAGTAGTACTTTTATCTCGGAAGTACATTACCCTCAGATATTCTCCCACCACGCAAACAAAGCCGCGAGCAAAAGCTCGTCAACTTGATCATCATCTTCCCGCCCTTGTCCCATTCTACTTGAGGTCGACGCAACACGTTTTCCTCTTCCATTCCCTGTCACACGTCACGGCATGATTTCCTCCTTTTTAGGGTTCCGTAGCCAAATGGCAAAAACGGAACCCTTGTAGATTCGTCATGTCTGTCTGTCTGTCCGTCCGTATGTCACAGCCACTTTTTTCCGAAACTATAAGAACTATGCTGTTAAAACTTGGTAAGTAGGTGTATTCTGTGAACCGCATTAAAAAACCAAACCGCACTGGGCCGCGTGGTGGATTGATCGCCCATACGCAAAATACGCGCTTTGACGTGGAGTTGTGGACGCCAGCCCTTTGTACAATACAATACAATAAATAAAGAACTGTAAAAGTATTGGTGCTCGCCCATTTACGAGCACGCGCAAAGTGATGTCTGCGTTAATATACTCGTACTTAAAGGTAATACCGATACAGTTCTTTTATCTAGTAGCATCAAAAAAGTGCGTTAGGATTTTCCGCTTGGTGGAAACTAATCAGGCTGCATTTTACGTAAAGATGTACGAGTCTGCGTAGTGAGGAATGTGTTTGACACTGACCAATAACATCGCTCCTCTTTCATAGTTAAAGTCGAACTGGTGAGGCTAATTAGTTTTAAGCAAAATAGATCGAAGCTGCCTTCTTACTTGGTAAAAATGGTGTGATTTTAAGTAATAATCTACCACGCGGGTCCAGTGCGGATTGGTAGAGATCACATATCTTCGAATTTTTGGTTCTAGGACATGCCGGTTCCCTTACGATGTTTTCCTTCACTGTTTTGAGAGCAGTGGTGATGAAAAAAGAAAATTATACAGAGTAATGTATCTGTCTGGGTTCGAACTCACGACTTACAGATTCGTTAGTCGGGGCCGCCACCCCTGGGGCATTATTGGGTGAATAATAATATCAATAACATTCCTCGAGGCTCTCCTTAGGAGGTTGGATCTAGGGCCTTCAGGAGATACGGCTCGCATTGGAAGAAGGTGCCTGTGTCTGTACCACACCTGGGCAAAGATAGTCTCGACAGAGATAACGACAAAATCGCTAACTTTCGGTTGCTAATTACTAACGAATAAATTCGGTTGCAATAATGATGCTTGCGACATGCTTGCGAATAATGAAAGTCTCTACATCCTAGTTGCGTTTCTCGTAAGCATAATTATTGCAACCGAATTTATTCGTTAGTAATCAGTGATCGAAAGGTAGCGATTTTGTCGTTATCTCTGTCGAGACAGCCAGCCCTGGGAACTTTAGTAGTTGCGGAGAGATTGAGGGTCAACGTTTTTTCTAAATACAAGTTTTTATTGTAAGATTTTTACTTTAAACACCTTCACGACCCCCGTAAAAATCAATCAATCCATCAGCACAATATTTGGAGCGCGTTACATTGAGTTCTACCACAAAACATGATTATTCACCTGAAAAAAAAGTTACTTACTTTGATGTACAGAATTCTAGGTTGACGGCTACGTGATGAGGTAGTTTACACCCTGTATAAAAATATAAAATACTGTCGTGCCAGCGAAACGAAGAAAAACAAGCGAACGCAATGTCTTTTAAGTGCACATGTCATGTTCAATTGCCATGGGGTGCTTCAGACATTTTCCTCACATATTCCCTTACCCAGCCCTTCGATATCCTTGAGGCATCATGTGCGACACGAAGAATAAAAGGGGATAACAGATTTACTGCCGCTAACTATACTATACGAGCGTAAAGGTGGTGCCCCGTAGCAGCTAGTGGCGTAGTTGGTCATAATAGGGAACTTTTACGGAAAGTTTTAGGGGTCCTTCGAACGCAAGTGCGACGAAGAGCGCGACTGATAAGAGGGTAATAATCTAAGATCATTGCAAAATAAATCTTTACTATAAATAACATTGTAAAGTGGAAAGATTTTTTATTTGTTTGTTTGTACCGAATAAACTCCGAAACTACTTATTTTTTTTTTTCACCAATATTAACCCTACGACAGACAAAAATTGCAAGTATTATATCCTTCACTACCCGTGCGAAACCGGGGCGGGTCGCTTCAACGGGAACAGAGGGTAAAATATATACTAGTATCGCTTAAGCTGTCTTTGATTTTATTAAGAGAAATGTAAGATCGAGTAATGTGTTAAGTGTGGGTTAGAAAATTTAAGTAACCTCGATGATTGCTCGCATTTTTGAAGTCTTCTATGACGAGCGAGCGAAGCGACCTAGAAGTTAGAGCATCCTGACTCGGTATTCCTCTAGTTTTTATTGGGAAACACGATTTTAGCGAGCTCGAAAAATTTGGTTCATTGTCACTAGTACCATTAACAGTTCCATGATGGAACTAGTGTTGTTTTTTATTATCACTAGTTCCATTTTGAGAGAATTTGAAAATAATGGCACTAGTTAGGTTTATGGACCGCGAAAAGCATTTAAGGGGCCGGCGAAGCATGCGTCGTTCATACAAACGTAATGCCAAAATAATTTGTAAGTAAATCAAACATATTCTTAAGGTAGTGGTATATTTAGTTCGATTGGATTACAGAATATCTATGTTTCCAAATATATATTTTGAAAGGATAATAATATAAAGAAGAGATAATGATGAATTTAAAATTTCCATAGAAAGCTTGTTTTTCTCAGAACTCTTGTTTAAATCAGTGTCCATTCAAAATATATATTTGGGAACCTAGGCATTCTTTAATCCAATCGAAATAAATATACACTACCTTAAGAATATGCTTGATTTACAAATTATTTTGGTATTACGTTTGTATGAACTATGCATGCTCCGCAGGCCTCTTAATTCTTTTCTTATTAATCATTTGGAATCAATACAGCCTTTAGCACAAACAAACAGACGTTTACACCCGACAGTGGGTGTATGTAGAGATGGATGATGATGAACCCAGATCCATGCCACGATCATCATCTGCCAAGCCTTCACAGAATGTTGGGGTCGGCTTCCAGTCCAACTGGATGAAGATTAAGGGGCCGGCGGAGCATTTCATACTAACGTAATACTAAAATAATTTGTAAATCAAACATATTCTTAAGGTGGTGTATATTTATTTCGATTGGATTACAGAATATCTATGTTCCCAAATATATTTTTTTAGAGGACAATGGTACAAAGACGAGATATGAGGAATTTAAAATTTCCATAGAAAACTTATTTTTCTTATAACTGTTGTTAAAATCAGTGTCCAATCAAAATATATATTTGGGAACCTAGATATTCTGTATTTCAATCGAAACAAATACACACTACCTTAGGAATATGTTTAATTTACAAATTATTTTGGTATTACGTTTGTATGAAATAAGCATGCTCCGCAGGCGTCTTAATACCAGTATTTTATATGAACCGACTGCCTATTTGACGACCCTAATGGCGCAGCGGTAGTGAGGCTCTCATATACATACGTTCTTAGGGTAGGTTCGAATCTCGGTAGGAGCGAATGTTTGTGTGAGCATGGTCATTTATTTCCTAGTCATCGATGTTTATATGTAGGTATAATAAGTATGTATTCATCACCTGCCTAGCCTTTTAAAAGTATCCATGTAGAATATCAACTATCTAATGTCCAAGACACAAGCCTCGTTGCTTAGTCTGGCGCTAGATGACGCTGTGTGTAATGTCCAGCGAAATTTATATTTATTTGACCTTAACCCAGTTAGTACTGGGTAATACGATCCCTCTCAAATTGGTAAGACTTGTTGCCATACTCTCAGGCTACTGACTACCTGTAACGACTGTCAATGGTCTACAAACAACGGCTAAAACCAAGACCGAGCTTAACGTGCTTTTCGAGGCACGGATGAAACTCGGTATATAATGGGTGCTCACCTATCCATGGACCGACCTATACAAGTGTGGCTCAACCTAAAGATCGATCTGAGTTGCTTTTTTTGATTACAAAATGGGCTTGCTCTTGACTCCGATCACGCCTGATGGAAAACGATGAATGACGTCTATGATGGAACGAGCATGCCCAGAAGATTCCTATTCACTCTTGCTTTGAAGGCTGGCGGGCTAAATGTGGGTGTGAACACAGATGCAGGCAGACAGTTCCACTCTTTGGCAATGCGCATAATAAAAGTGGAGGAGAAGCGCTTAGTACGGCTCGTCAGTATATCTACCAAGTGCGGATGGTACGCCGCAGTAACTCAAGTCGTCTAGTCCGGTGGTAAAAGTGCTGTTATTGTTTTAACTACATGATCAGAGTCATGCCCGAATAACAAAGTTTTTTTCGCACTTCCCCAAACGAGAACAACAATTGTGACCGAGACCTTGGTAACAATTAAGCGTAATTAAAAACATTAATCATCGTTTACTCTTCGGTGACGTATTAAATGACCTTTTTCCTCAGACGCCATGTTTACGTGATACTCACCTTGACTTTTCATTTCACGACTTCTTGTTACGCTCATTAATGTACTCAACGTAACTATTACTTCACGGGACCGTATCTAGTATTACATGTCATGTGACTTATTTATTATTATCTGCCATTTGTGTCCCAATGCAGGCCTCCCTTCCCTCTTTCCACTTATCCCTATCTAGTGCTGTTATACGTCAATCCTTGTGGAAGGAGTCGAGTTCGTCCCGCCATCTCCTTCTGTATCTGCCGCGTGGCCGTTTGCTGCAGTTTGGGACCCATTTTGTGGCAGTTTTAGCCCATAGCTCCTCCGGCATACGACTGATGTGGCCCAGTTCCATTACCATTTGAGCTCGGCAGCCGTGTGACCTACACCGGCAATTTGAATTTAGCGAAAAAAAATCAACGGCCCCATACTAATTCCAATACCTACTCGACTAAATGTATGAGACAGCTGATTATTTTTTGGCGATTTCGATGGTGGTCCCAAAGAAAAAGTTGTTCAGTTTGATGGTCTGTAGCACATCCTTTCATATGACTATACCCTTTCTGTTACACGTTGTATATGTATAATAAGTATGTATTTACTAACAAAAAGTATCTATGTAATTATAATTATTATCAACTATCTGGTGTCCACGACACAAGCCTCGTTGCTAAGTGTTGCACTAGATGGCGATGCGTGTAGCGATATTTATTACTAAGTTTAATCTTGATACCGTTGTTTTATTTGAGAGAAACTTTTGGTTAAGTATAGACTTTAGTAGGTAACCCTAAAGTCAAACAATATCCCCAATTTGGGGATATATTTTGTTATACAGTATTTCTCCAACTCAGCTCTATACAAAAAGTCAATTTCTACTTATGATTGTTTAAGTATTACGAGTTACACTGAGTCACGGTCAAACAAAGCCGTTAGGGGTCTAAAATGGCCGCTTTAGCAGAACATAATATGAATCACGTTAAAAAATAAAAATTCTCAACATGAACTATAAGGGTATGAGCATAAAGTCCATTTTTAGAATTTAAAAATTTTAACGCGATTCATATTATGTTCTGCTGAAGCGGCCATTTTAGGCCCGCTGGAACAATTCCTCAGCCTGTTTACATAGGCCCTTTATGTTAACGTTTCGATTTTGCTCACAGTTTGACTTGGATCCAATATTTCTTTGATGACATAAGTATTTATGTTTAAGTTATTATTTAAACTTCAAAATGAATAAATGAAAAGGGAGTTTAATATTAATTATGAATTAAATATAGATTTTAGTAAAAATACTTTTGATATTAATAATAATATTATGGGCAAATAGCTCGTGGGTGGTTGAAACGAGTTGCTGGGTGTCACTAGTATACAGGGTGAGAGACAGCCCTCCGCAAACTGACAATTTTTATTCTTATTCTGAATCATATTTCACCGGAATTTTACTTCGGAAACATTTTTAAAACGTTTTTTCAATTACTATATTAAATGTAAAATTACGTTCCCTGTACGCAGCACTCCATTTATGTAAATAATACGGCAAAAAAAAAAACAATTAATGTTGAAAAACTATAACGAATGACGCGTGAAATCAGCTGTTTACTTCTTGCGTAACTGCAGGGTTCATCGAACTCGTCGTCGCGCTTGCCGTTCGCTAAGTACGTTTTGCTACGGTAACGATACATTGCGTATGAGGAAATAAAACAAATCAAAGGACATTGCTCAGCGCCCATACATTGTTCGCCCTGGACCCAAGAGCATCGGAAAATTATGTGTTGTATGGTTGATCATTAGTAAACTCCTGTAAGATCTTATTTTCGTAGCGCACTAGCTGCAGAGAAGATACATTTAAGAAAAAGTATCAAATTTTGAGGTTACAATCGAACCAAAATAACGAATATTTCGTATAATTTTTCATAGATCCGAGTGATTCTAAACGATATTAGATAACCCCGAATAACGATCATAATGTAATATGTGGGTTTTGTTCACTCCAGCATTGTTATAACTACCTATTTTAAATCGAGTACGTCCTGATTCATAAGGTACTTAGTAGGTTTTTCAAATGAAATCTTCCGGGAATAATAATAAATGGAATAATGATTGTAGGTATGTTTATATTGTAGCTTTTATTTGCACTTTATTCGAAATAAATAAAAATGAGACTCAGATAAAAAAATATGCATCATTCATTCACAAGTTATTAAAAATTCAATCGATCGATCATTACAATCGATCCCTAATCTTTTTAACCGACTTCCAAAAAGAGGAGGTTATCAATTCGTCTGTATGTTTTTTTTTTTTTTTTTTTTTTTTTTTTTTGTGTTTGTTACCTCATAACTTTCGACTGAGTGGACCGATTTTGATGATTCTTTTTTTATTTGAAAGCTGGTGCTTCCCATGTGGTCCCATTTTAATTTGCTGAAGATCTGATGCTGGTCTTCGGAGATATACAATGGAACTCCTCAAAAATGTACGGCAAATCTGCAGTGATTGCTGTTATCGCTTGTAGGTTTATTGTTTATACAACATCATGACGTAATATCACGCCTGTATGCTCTGAGGGGGTACGCAGATGTGTACAGTACACCCAGATTTCGACAGTGTTTGTTACCTCAGTACTTTCGACTGGGTGAACCGAGTTTGATGATTCTTTTTTAATTTGAAAGCTGGTGCTTCCCGTGTGGTTATATTTTAATTTGCTGAAGATCTGATCCGGATCTTCGGAGATATACAATGGAACTCTTCAAAAATACACGGCAAATCTGCAGTAACTGCTGCAATCGCTTGAATGTTTATTGTTTATACAGCATCATGACGTAACATCACGCCTGTATGCTCTGAGGGGGTACGCAGATGTGTACAATATTCCCAGATTTCGACAGTTAGGTGTATTAAGTTCCATTTATTGGGGATAAGCCTATTACCTTGACATGTATTGTTTTTTTTTATTTTATTGGCAAGGGTACTTCAAGAGTAATTTGATGAGAATTTGGTTAGGTTCTGATTATGGGATCCATGACAAAGGAACGGAGCTCTTCAATTCTTAGAAGCAAATTAACGATACTCGGCCAAATCTTTTAAAGGCTATCCGGATATTTGGGTCACGTACCATAACGTCGTTATTAACCGACTTCAAAAAGGAGAAGGTTCTCAATTCAATGTTCCCCGATTACTCAAAGATGACTGGACCGAATTTGTTTTTTAATTGTTTTAAAGGGTATACTTCCCAGAAGTTCCCATAATCATCAAGTCAGGATCCTGATAATGGGATCCTGGAGAAATAGAGAGAACTTTTCAAATTTTATAGGCACACCAGAAGCGATTTGGGTAGTTTTAGAAAGACTATTTTCTCGGAGTGATCCCATTTAAATTTGGTAAAGATTAGATGAAAAACTTCGGAGAAAGGCAACGGAACTCCTCCTCAAATGTAGCAAATGTGTGTCTCTTACTGGGATTGCTGAAATCTCATGTCCGTCTATTGTTTACACCAGTTCATAACAAAAAATCATGCTGGTACGCTGTGAAAGGGTATGCACATGTGAACCACTAAAAAGTGAAAAATAAAAACTTTTTTGCAAAAAATAAAACCGACTTCACACAAAAAAGTGAAAATAACTTTAGCTTCAGAAGTCGGTGACAAAAAAACTAAATCAATCAAATAAAGGTCACCGACTTCTGAAGCTAAAGTTATTTTCACTTTTTTGTGTGAAGTCGGTTTTATTTTTTGCAAAAAAGTTTTTTTTGACACGACATCGACATGAAGTTTGACCAAGATGGCGGATGTTTTCGAGTTAAATACTTCATAAATGTTCATTTTAACATGCAGCTAGTCCGTGTTACAAAAGTATTTGCAAATAATATAATAAAACAGACAATGAAATCGTGAATGTCCGATACTTTAGTTACACAGGGCGATTCTGTACATTGTCCTTTATGGGACTCCCATAACTATCCTGAAATAATTTATTGTACCGGTCATCTTAGTATGTGGTACACTGAATTCGAGGGCTGTCCTTTACACTGTATACTGTATACTCACACCTCGTTTACGACCTCACTGGTTCACTAAAAAAAGGCGGATGATAACTACCAAATTCACTGAAGGTCGAGTTTTGAGCCCTATAACGTAGGACATAAGGGTGAAAAGTGGTTGACCTTCAGTGAACTCGGTAGTAAATATCTGCCTAGCCTTTTCCCAACAATGTTGGCGTCGGCTTCCAGTCTTACCGGATGCAGCTGATTATCAGTATTTTACATCGAGCCACTACCTATCTGACCTCCACAACCCGGTTAGTACTAGGTAAAACAGGTTGTCAGACTTTTTGGGCCACTGACTGCCTGCAAAGACTGTCAAAGATCTACACAAATGGCAGCCGGGACCAACGGCCTAGCGTGCTTTCATAAATGATTTAATAAATGATTTGATTTGATTTTCCGAGGCACAGAGGAAACTCGGTATGTAGTGAGTCTACAGCCCAACCTGGGCAAGCACACCTGAACAGCTGTTTTTATTAGCCAAAAGCTCCTCGGTAGTACCGAACAAAGAAAAAAGCTAATTCAATTTTCAATTGACTTGAACCGTTCTGTGATAAATTTCAATGAGAACGTAACTTAACCATATTTTTTCGTTTTTAGGTCGTCCAGGTAATAAAGTGGCAGAGTATAGATTTATGGCCAGAGCCAATAGGTGGTCGATACCGGGGAATAGGCTCTGAACCAAATTAGGGTTCAAAATTATGACACTTTTATTATACCGATACCCGAAGTTTATAGATGGAACTTGAGCCGTTCTTTTAGGAGTTACTGCGGTGTTATTTCTTGTAGAAATACTAAACTTACCTATTCGTATCATAGCATCTGCAAGGTGGAATAACACCCTTTAACGGAGCCGGCAACCAAGCATTCTGTACATCAAACTAAGTAACCCTACGCAAAAGCGATTTTTTTTGTGGCGAAAATTCAGGTTTTGCGGACTCAATGTAACGCTTTCAGTACATCGTGTTGATGCATGCATTGTAGTCAATGCATGCATCATGTACAGGGGCGCGGATGTATTTAAAGTAAAGTTTAATGACATGACACACACACAAAGACAAAAAAAAAACTGTGAAAGTTGAAACTTTGACCCACAAAATCTCCGTAACCAGAAAATTCCAGAGGCTCAGATTATACAAACAACAGACCAGAGGTATTGAATTGATGCTGTCAAATAAAAAAAATCGTAATAGAAAAGTGACTCTTGAATTCGCTCTCAGGATTCGCTAATAAAGTGTCTTTTTGCTCCCGGAAACTAAGTATCTTTGTCCTCCAATGTAAGAGCTATTGCAGTCATTTATATCCGTCACCACGCTAGTTCGGGGTCGGGTCGACGATTTATACTCAAGTTTTTAGTTATAGTTCAGCTAAACTCAACTAAATTGCTCTGAATCGTGACACGAGTATGCACTTGCAGCTTTACAGTAGTTTTATGCTGGATTAGGATAAAATATGGCTTTATTTAGCTTTGAAATGTGCAAATCGTTATTTTGAAAACGTTGTGCATTTTTATTTTTGTTTTTGACGTGAACACTTCTTTATGCGCGTTGAGCACTTTTTGAGTGAAAAAAAAAGCGGCTAAGTGCGAGTCGGCATCGCCCATGAAGGGTTCCGTAGCAGATTGAATGAAAGGTAAATTGCTGTTTACGATTTATGACGTTTTAAAAAAAAACTACTAACTAGATCTCGTTCAAACCAATTTTCGGCGGAAGTTTACATGGCAATGTACATCATATATTTTTTTTAGTTTTATCATTCTCTTAGTTTAGGAGTTACAGGGGGGGACACACATTTTACCACTTTGGAAGTGTCTCTAGCGCAAACTGTTCAGTTTAGAAAAAAATGAAATTTGAAACCTCACTATCATTTTTGAAGACCTATCCATAGATACCCCACACGTATGGTTTTGATGAAAAAAAAACAATTGAGTTTCAGTTGTAAGTACCTATGGGGAACCCCAACAGACAGACAGACAGACAGACAGACAGACAGATCGACAGACAGACAGACATGGCGAATCTATAAGGGTTCCGTTTTTGCCATT
The DNA here is from genome assembly GCA_950022955.1 of Xestia ashworthii. NCBI lineage: Eukaryota > Metazoa > Arthropoda > Insecta > Lepidoptera > Noctuidae > Xestia > Xestia ashworthii. The sequence continues at coordinate 16,605,455 of OX465560.1, read as the reverse complement.
TGGCTACGGAACCCTAAAAACATGGAAATCGCGTGACCGTTACCCAGCGCTTTGTAGCCCTCGTAGCCGATCCGCTACGCCGTAGCCGTAGAGAATCAGCTACGAGTTTTCACTTCTATCGGCCGTCCCCAAAGACTGCACTGCTTGTTTTTTTTATAATATAAACGTTTTCTTTCCCCACACTGGGGATCGTGGTTGCTTTTACAAACATTCAATGAGCACGAGCAACCACCTGTAGTCCTTTATCATTTTTTGTTCCGTGCGGGATGCAAAAAAGCGACACGCAGCGCTGCAGCCGTACATTTGTATTCCAACTGCAGGACAAACGTAAGCAGCCTATCCAGGGACGGTGTCTAGCTGCGGGACTGTTCAAAAGAACACGGCCCTGGAACACAAAGGTGCTAAGTAGAAACATGGATAGGTTTTATAGTCCGACAGTTCCTTCCGCTCTATCCAGAGTGAGGCCATTTAATGATAAAGGATGGATGAAATTTTTTGGATAAAAATAAAGGCGCCTTCAATGCCCTGCACTGGTCAATCAGGAAATCTCTAAACCGTTTGCGGGCTCAGGTTGGCTGCAGTAGTGTAATCTGGAAAAATGGTAGCATCGACCCGTCCCAAATATAAAGACAGTGTGGAGTCCCTTTGCAGGATATGCCCCACCTCCTTTCTTGGCCGTCCTGTACATCCACCAGCACCTTCCAGGATTTAAACGAAGTCAACGACTGCGCTGTGCAGATGGCAATATACTGGTCGGGTATTATTTGAATCTATCAACACGTATAGAAGAAGAAGAAATAGAATCATAAGTCGGGTCCCCCATTGCTTTTGTCATTAGAATAAAATAGAATACAATACTATTTATTATGTACACCATAAAAAATAGAAATACAAAAATTTTAAACATTTTACAAGTGGTGACACAATGGGCGGTCTTATCGCTAAAAGCGATCTTTTAAAGACAACCTTTAGTATTCAATTTCACAACACAATTTTCAGGAAATAGTTCTCTGTAGTGAGCTTATACAGAAAAGGTATTCATCAGAAATCAATCAGAAGAGTTGCGAAATTTAGACGCTCTAGATAACAGTGGTATCAGTTTACGCACCCTGATAACCGGGTGACACATCCAATATTTTTGGATTATTATATGCTTTATCTTTTTTATTATTTCGATAAACGTCAATAGCCTTGTTCACATACGGCACAGTATGAAGATAACCAGTACACCAATTTGGCCTTTTTTTGTGACATCAATCACGGGTACTAGGGCTGGATTCCACCGAAGCCAGACGAGACGGGAGAAGAGGTGTGTTGTAAACCTACAATGGAATTTCGCTATTTACACTTCTTGTCTACGAATAGCTTTAGGAGAAACGGTTGAACAGAGAGGAGTGATGTCTCGTGATTGATTGGGCCTGGCGTAGACAAGAAGAGATGTGACCGGTGTAAGCAGTGTGCTGAGCGGCTCTGGTTAGCGATGTGCTGTGGACAGCGCGTCGCGTGTCAAAAAATGTGATCCGATTCTGAGCATTTGCTCCTAGTTGAAATACTGTATGTGAATACTTATATGTCTACTATGTTACCGGTGTGTGTAATATTATAAGGAGATTGTTTTTTTATGTGACCGCGTTGGTCTCATATTTTGGAAATCAATATAGGTAATTGTGTCGGGATAATAGATGGATAAGATTGGGTGGTATTGAGTTAAATAGCTTGTTATTGGAGGAAACTTTTTATGTAGTTGATGGTCATCCATCTATAAACTGACCTAAAACAGAAAACCTAGAAACCTAGAACCCTAGAACATAGACCTAAATCGTTCCGTGGGGCTGTTATTATTTAGCCACGAGCTTTTCCGAGGTTTACCGCGTGGTCACCGCTGCATATAGATATCTAAAAGTCAGAGCTACTGAAAATGCGTTACTAATTTACTATTCAAGGAAAAATGCTGTATGCGCTGAAAACGACAAAATGATTTCAGCACTAAAGGCCATACTACAAGACAACATCACGACACAACATCATGACTACAACACCATCGACATCATGACTGGTAGAGAAGTCCGCCTATGTACCACTCTTGTACAAGAAGTTTAAATAAATAAATAAAGTTCCTGTTCCAAGGAAAAGTCACTCTTCTATCACATGTTTCGGAAACTAAAATCAGGCTTTGGTGAGCAAAGATACCTTTACCTTTCGTGGAAAACATTTTATCCGTCTTGATGGAAACCTTGAACGGCAATACAAACAAAATTGATTAGCTGTAAGTAGGATCTGAAACATTATACTACACTACACAGATCAAATTGGTTTCTGTGAATGTATTAATTGGCAGTCGTCGAAGTGGTATCAATGGACTGCCTTCCACGAATTTACTATTCAAGGAAAAATACTGTATGCGCTGAAAACGACAAAATGATTTCAGCACTAAAGGCCATACTACAAGACAACATCACGACACAACATCATGACTACAACATCATCGACATCATGACTGGTAGAGAAGTCCGCCTATGTACCACTCTTGTACAAGAAGTTTAAATAAATAAATAAAGTTCCTGTTCCAAGGAAAAGTCACTCTTCTATCACATGTTTCGGAAACTAAAATCAGGCTTTGGTGAGCAAAGATACCTTTACCTTTCGTGGAAAACATTTTATCCGTCTTGATGGAAACCTTGAACGGCAATACAAACAAAATTGATTAGCTGTAAGTAGGATCTGAAACATTATACTACACTACACAGATCAAATTGGTTTCTGTGAATGTATTAATTGGCAGTCGTCGAAGTGGTATCAATGGACTGCCTTCCACGAATTTACTATTCAAGGAAAAATACTGTATGCGCTGAAAACGACAAAATGATTTCAGCACTAAAGGCCATACTACAAGACAACATCACGACACAATATCATGACTACAACATCATCGACATCATGACTGGTAGAGAAGTCCGCCTATGTACCACTCTTGTACAAGAAGTTTAAATAAATAAATAAAGTTCCTGTTCCAAGGAAAAGTCACTCTTCTATCACATGTTTCGGAAACTAAAATCAGGCTTTGGTGAGCAAAGATACCTTTACCTTTCGTGGAAAACATTTTATCCGTCTTGATGGAAACCTTGAACGGCAATACAAACAAAATTAATTAGCTGTAAGTAGGATCTGAAACATTATACTACACTACACAGATCAAATTGGTTTCTGTGAATGTATTAATTGGCAGTCGTCGAAGTGGTATCAATGGACTGCCTTCCACGAATTGAGGAATTTGCTTACGATGCCAATAAAATAGTTCTCCTTCCGCGAACTTCGGTTTCTTTCGTAGTATCTGATCAGAAAATGGTGGCTGTCTTTAAGGCAAGCCGACCCACCTGCTTAAAAAAAAACTTATGTTTTTTTATTAAAATCTAGCTCGGGTCGGGCAGTCGATGCCAAACCACCACCATCCACGATGACAAACGACGATAATGATTGACGATGGTGTACTGACGACGTAGTGCACCGTCGATTTGAGCTACTGGCAATTTATTAACGCGTCGATGGAACGTTTTCGATACAGCGACTATCGATGTATTGACTGTCTATATTATGAACCGGATCCATTTATAATGTAGATATGCAATTATCACACGACACGCAAAGCAAAATATGTATTGGCGGTGTGCGGAGAGGCGGTGAGTACCGCTCGACCGCGCGGTAAGACGGTGCGGTGTAGGTACGTGTGTTCGGCATCAACGGATTTTATACAAGCCAAGGGGTCGTGAGATCCGCCTAGATGCATAGATAATATTATTGTAATATGACACAAAAAAATCTGTTATTCTTTGCAATACATGATTGAAGATCTCGTCGAAGATAAACTAAAAAATAATAGGGCCAAACCGCGTTTGGCTGACGTTCGATACGACGCGTCGTAGCGAATGTCGCGCGTATAAGCGATTCACAGAGTATATAATCACTACGTTTAAAGCGATTTGATGTGATCATTTTGTTTTGTGAACAACGCGATACTTGATGTGATCATTTTGTTTTGTGAACAACGCGATACTCGGGCATTCGCGTGATCAGTCACTTTGATTAGGACTTGACGTCAGTCTATAAACATAATATTAATAGACTGACGTCAAGTCAAACAGACATTATGTGTGCTTGGGTTATAATTTTAAAAGTTTCCTTTCCTTCTTATTCAAGTTTATTTATTTATTTATTTGCTTACATGTAAATTAAAATTTCATGACACAGTATTAAGAAGTGCACCCTGTAAGGGCACTGCAAAATTTTAAACATATATGAAATTGTTAAGTTACACAATATAATATTGATTCTAAGTATTATGATTTTATTAAATTAAAATTGTTTACATTTCAAATATTGCATTAACATTAATCAATCATTTATTAGATATTATTTTAAAATTAATCATTATTATCAGTTCATTTGATCATACCATCTATTATTCTTTGACATTTAGGTCAAGTTAATATTATTCCAGAATCGATCGATTCACAATTTGTCAGTTTTAAATTCCTCAACGGTATAGTAGCCTTTCTTTATCAACAAAGTTACGTCAAATGGCGCTGAAACTATCAGGCATCCAAAACAACTTAAATACTCAATTTACTTTCTTTGACAACTTACAGACAACAAACTCCACCAATTTGACCTTATCGCCATTGCAAAGCTGTTAGGTGCCACTGAAATATTGTAAACAAAAGCTGGGTAACAATTTTACTACCCACAACCTGTATTCTTCAGTAACTTGACACCTGTCCTCGGCACAAAGCTCAAAAAATTGACCCCAAAACCGTTTTGTTACGCACACCTTTTTATCCCAGCTGTGAACACCTATTGGATTAGACGGACGGGACGGCGCAAAGGGAAAAACTCCACACCTGTGCCATACATTATTTACATTGTTGATTGTAGAACGTCGGCTGTTTTACGAGAACATTCTAGGTTACTCTACGTTCGAATCTTGAATGTTCCATTATTGAGCTGTGTAGAAGATTGAGAATTGAGTATGTTCCACTTGGTCCTGTTGGCATATAAATAGCCGTGGTCAGGTTTGCTGCAATAGGCTTGTTTCCACCATCAATAAATTGTAAATCTATTTAGTCCGTCAGTTAGAGTATTAGAAAATAATTAATGGACACGTATTTTTTGTTTTTGTAAATCAACGAATATTGACCAAGATAAAACGCATCAAAACTCGGGAGTGGGGGCTCGTGACGTCAGTACTCACTAAGAATGATACCGAACAGTGACGTATTGGGTATTTTAAAAGCGTCGTATCTTCGTCAATTTTGGTTTATGTGACAAAAGAAAAAATACGGGTCAAATATTTTTTGATAATCTAAGTGACGGACTAATTAGATTTTTTCAGTTAACAAGCCTATTGGTGTGCAATTTTATACGGACGTTGCTCGGTAGCGGCTCGGAAGCATTCGAGTGTCTCCATACAAAATTGCACATTCGACACTCAGCTCGGACTCGGCACGGTCTAGCATGAGTCAGCTAAGTTGTATATTCGGATTTTGGAGAATTTGGAGCCTATTGAAAATTTAAATAATAACATACATTGGATTTTTGGAGACTAAAACTGAAGCTGATTCGTCTAGACGCTAGATCAAGTGATCATCTACCTAGCCTTTTCTCAACTATGTCGGGGTCGGTTTCCAGTTTAACCAGATGCAGCTGAATACCATTTTTTTATGTACACAATTAAGTTTTAGAGTCACGAATGTTAGGCGGAATTGGATTATAAGGAGCGACTGCCTATCTAGCCTCCACAATTCAATTAGTTATCATCATTATCGGCCTATTAATATTCCCACTGCTGGGACAGGCCTCCTCTCTATGAGAGTACTGGGTATTAATTACGATACCCCTTGGTGACAGCCGAGACCAACGGCTTAACGTGCTTTCCGAGGCACGGAGAAAACTCGGTATGTAATGGGTGGCCACCCATCCACAGGACAACCTAGGCAAGTGCGGCTTAACCTGAAGATTGATCCGAGCAGCTGTAATTATCTAGCCACGAGCTCCTCAGACGCTAGATCAAGTAGTAATCAATTAAGGTAGTGGCTATTCCTTGGCACTTTTCTGACTTTCCGATTCTCGTATGGAGAGTAGGTTTTCAAGGCTAAGCAACGAACATGAATGTTTTATTTTACAGCACAGTTGACATGGTGGCTGAGCGAAAGACTGCTGCGCTGCGTGTCGGGGGCTCGTTCCGTATGGGAGTATGGAACAAATATTTGCATAGCCTACATCTTATTGTTCTGGATCTGGGTGAAAAAGTATGTTTGTTAATGATACAGGAAAAATTCATAGAGTCGGGAAACGTTTTTTCTTAAGAGAAAGAAAGAACCCTTTTAATTTGGATAATTAAAAAGCTTTTATCGGGTGAAGCTGAAAACAGTTAACACGAAATAATTATTCAAGGAAAACATCGATTATTAATTTCAGGCATTATGTCCATTCATTGTAAGAACTGTTCCCGAGTGGCGAAGCCTGGAAGCCCTCCCACTAGGTGGACCGATGACCTAGTGAAGGTTGTGGGGATCCCGTGCCCACGGGACCAGTCAATGCGGCGATACTTGGGGGAGGCCTATGTCCAGCAGTGGACGTCTTTCGGTCGAAACGATGATGATGATGATGATTGTCAGCAAACTGCTTACAGCAAATTACAAATTAAGTAGACAGTAACTTACAATGCCGTATATTAGCTCAACACGGACCATTTTTATAAATTACCAACAAGTTAACATCAATTCAGAGGCTGTAGCAGCCTAATAAATAAAATGGCCTCCGATAAAGAGGCGAAAAAACAATAAAAGCGACACGTAACGTGCGGTATATTTCTTTTTACGCTTCCCCTTACGTGACTACGACAATTAACCATAAATTACCCTGGACGTAGGGTTACCATTGGGCAATTTGGAAAGTTTTTTCAAAACGTCTTTTTTCCTGAAAAGTAAAACTCCGGAGGAGAGACTTAAACGCATTTGACTCGTACTAGTTGTAGATGTATACAATTTCATTGTACCACAATTACTCACATTTAGATTTTTTCAGAATATGATTACTATAATAGAATTGAACGCTTTTCCCGGCTTTCTTAATTAATAATAAATGAATTCCGATTCTGAATATAAGTCCAGCCTAAGGTACAAAAGAAATCGCCCAAGGAGAAAAGTCTAAACAAATGATAACGTTAGATAAAATCCGAACGTATGGTAACCCTACCTGGATAGGACACTCAGCCCTAAATATAGGATTTACAGTCGAAAATAAACTGTAATTTAGTTGTCAAGAAATATTATAAGACGTAGTATTAATTTATCAGATGTTAAAGTGGTTAATTAAAAAGTTTAGGGAACTGACAAGTTAGTTTTATCTGACGTTGCTAATCCTCTGAAATCTACAAGTTGTAAACAGACCCTCCACGAAGACGTCAGAACATCAAATTATGTAACTCTAAGCAAAAATTATTGCTAGGAAACTGGGGATTGTTTTGAACACAAAAAATCGAAAAAAAAAAACAACTCTTGTATTTATCCCAATTCATTCGGGGTGCTCGCAGTATGTCTTCTTCTTTCATACTTATCTATTATTCGTTATCTCATCAGACACTTCCTTTCGTGCCATTCTTCACATAGTCCATCCATCGTTTCTTTGGTATTGCTCTACTCTTTTTTTTTTCGGATGGGAAATCATCAAATGACCCCTCCCTCTCTGGGCGGAGCGGGAGGGGTCATCACCATCCATGTTAAGGAACATCGCCCGCCACCTCGCCCTTTACGCCTGCCGGGGCTGCTGTACTCTGGGTTTCATATTGATGTACTAAATGTGGTAACCGTTTGGGCGTCAGTGGCCCTTTAAACTTATACAGGGTGTAGGCAGAGTCATCACGAAGTCGTCAACCAAGCATTTTGTACATCAAACTATGTTACTCTACGCAAAACGTATTGCTAGGAAACTAATTTTATTTTTGGGGTGAAAAATCACGTTTTACGGTCAAACTCAAAGTAACGCATTAAACACATTGTGCTGGTGGATGCATTCAATAAACGGGTGGATGGAGGTATTCTTATTCATATTCATTTTATTTTGCGTACCTACCATAAGTTTTAAAAGATATTACAATGGGCTTACAGCTAAGAACAATTTATGGACCCTGTTAGGGCACAGCAATAAACAACTTTAACATAAAATTTTAAGTAGTTAATTAAAGATATTATTTACAAACAGAGGGTATATTACACATTTATCAGAGTAACATATATTATTAATATAGGTATAGTTATCACATAAAATAAAAACATTATATCCTTATAATTGAGATCAACATAATTATAATTATTGTCGACTTTTTTTAAGAAACATAATGTAGTAGAGATATTTATTTATAATTGTTGAGATCAAATCATAAATTATTACGTTAGTTTATGCACATTTTAAAGTTAAGTTACAACATTAAAACTTGTATTTTTAAAAAAAGGTTGTGAAAATGTTGGACTTTGCCCCTCAATATCTCCGGAACTAAAAGGTTTGAAGGTATAGCTTATGACAAAAAATATCGTAATGGCGGGGACAACAAGTGCCTTTGCCAAGTGATCTATTAACACCCAATATGCCTTAGTAACAGTTTACATATCGATAGAAGGTCCCAATTTTCTATACAAAAGTAACTTATCTTTCTCACGTACCAAAACGTAACTTGAAACTAAGGTATAAAGGGTCACGCCATAATTATTATTTAATTGGGGCGTCAGGGTCGGGTTAACCTACGGAACCATGTAGAGAAAACTTTGACAGGAGCTAAAACATTTTACTTACCTTGATTTTGGGTTCCAAATTGTTACTTACCTTTTTACGAGTGGACAGAACCAAAATCGTTTGAATATATGGAGGTTATACATATACAAATAAACCACGTCTTATTTTTAAGTGTTGTAGGTAAGCAGGAACAACAGAACTAATTACATTATCCATCTATCTAACTTTATGGAAAACATAAGAAGCTGGAAGGCACTTATTTGAACAAAATTATTTTCTTTGAAATGGACAATTTTAACGTGCACATCTTGCTACATTGTTCTCACGTAACATGAATGATGTAACCAAGATTTTGTAACAATATTTTAATTTAAAAGAGTGTCCATAGAGCTTCTTGCTCGTTCTTCTCCATAGAGATCTACGTTAAGGAATGGGCAACTACAGTACTTTCATAGTTTTATGTCTTGTGACTGGGACTGTAGCTTCGTTTAATGTTCATCTTTGTTTCGACTGTTCAAAAGTACCTGTAACTGGCCTATTTGAAATAAATGCTTTGATTTTGATTGACTTATTTTTTTTAAGTTATTGCATAGCTTCTATCGCGGGTCTTGAGAGTGGAGACCGAATCCAGAAATTCCGTAACGAAAATAACCTAACACCCCATGTCACCCCATGTCAGATAATGACAATTACAAGCTAGTTTTCTTTTTAATATATTGCCGTAACTAGGAGTTGTAGGTTGTATACATTTGATGTTAGACCTTCTTTGTAACCATTTTATTCTTCTACGTTCTATAACCATAAAATTCATAATTTCACCGTGATGGGAAGCCGAGCCTGAATATTCAGTCTGCGTTTTGTCCTCGAGCCGGCAACAAGCGGAAAAATAAAATAAATAAATAATTATAATTGCATTGGTTGATAAAAAATGCTTTGATAAAAAATTCTATGCAATAGCTTTACCGCGGCAGTCCCCGAGTGCCACACGTCTTTTTTTTTTGTTCCGGGCCTTACATAATAACCTACTACAATAGGGCCAAGATAATAAATCACATGTGACACTTCATCAAAACACAACATCGTAACCGTGTAGGTGGCATAAAATAGTATTGATTTTTTCGAGAACTGCACATTTGTGCAACATTTTTCAATTACGATTAAGAACATATTTATTGTAATAATGGCAAAAAAGGTAACCTTTACTTAGAACTGACAGATGTCAAATGTGATCTATTAAACTGGCCCTACTATAGTTAAGGAGATATTGGAGGTCAAAGTTCCAACTTATTCACAAGATTTTTTTTAAACACATCATGGTTTAATATAAGATTTTTACTTTAAACACCGTAACGACCCCCGTACTATTCGAGCACCTGGAAAATATACTATTTTCCATTACCATTTCTTTCATGCAAACCATCTTACAGGTTTAACAGACCTCATTCACAAGTTTTTTTTATTATAATATGTTTGTGATGTAAGATAATTACTGTAAACACCTCCACGACCTCTATAGGCATGACGTAGTATCAAAAAAATTAAAATCGATTTAGTCCGTCAGTTAGAGTACTGGAAAATAATGGACACGTATTTTTTGTTTTTGTAAATCAATGAATATTGACAAAGATAAAACGCATAAAAACTCGGGAGTGGGGGCTCGTGACGTCAGAACTCGCAAAAAATTATACCAACGCGTGTCATATTGAGAATTATAAAGCGTCGTATTTTCGTCAATTTTGGTTTATGTAACAAAAGAAAAAATACGGGTGGAATATTTGTTGATAATATAACTGACGGACTAATTGGTACTTTTTTGTCGTCTACCCTATTCAAGTACCTGCGTATATATTACCTGGATATTATACTATTTTCTATAACGATTAAAATTTCTATCACGCAGACCCTCTAAAGGGTGTTAAACACCTCTTAACGAAGCCGAAAGGCATTTGTTCTCCTCGTCATTGCGTTATTTTTTTTTGGTCTACACCATACCTGGGAACCTTCTAGATACGGAGATACTGGGGGTCAAAGTTCCAACTTTTTGTCATTTTTTTTTTAAATACAAGTTTTTACTATAAGATTTTTACTCTAAACACCTTTACGACCCCCATACTATTCAATCCATTCATCAGCACAATGTTTTAAGCGCGTAACATTGAGTTATACCACAGATTTTAGCCCCAAAAAAAAGTCGTTTCCTAGCAATACTTTTTGCGTAAAGTTACTTAGTTTGATGTACACAATGCTTGGTTGTCGGCTTCGTGATGAGGTGGTTTACACCCCTATATACACAGGCTCGCTTCACATAAACTATACATATAATTATTTTAACGAAACTGCCAGAGGGTATAGTATCGTAATTATTATTTAATTAAGGCCAGGGATTTCGGTCGGTATAATTTTATACTTATTACACGTCACTCATCAGTAACGTGATATGTAGCAAAAAGTTGTTATTTACATGTTGGAACTCTTTGTTTTGAAATTATTATTATGAACTCTTTGTTCTTTGGTAAAAGTTTGTATGTTATACTGCTAGAGGCTTTTCATGGATTTGTTCGGGGTTTGTTGGATATTTAAATACTAATATTTTTTTTCTAATAATTGGACTATTAAATTAACTCGTGGCTTCGACTGCCTCGTTGCACGAGTGAGTCTGAGGTCATGTGTTCGATTACCGGGTCGGGTAAAGTATTTTTGGGTTTTCCATCATGAATTTCTCAGTAGTAGCCACGTAGTCTGGATATGTGCCCGCTTGATGGCAATAGGCTAAATGTGGTTACACTCTTAGATACACCTCTTCATAACCCTTCGGGGATTATAGGCCTGATTTAATGACTGTTATTAAATTACGTGGTTTAGAAAATATAAACTAAATATAAGAAAATTTAAATATTAGAAAATATAAATATAAGAAAATATAAACTAGATGAGGTACTGCTTCATGTAAAATATTTCATATATTATACAGTGACTTGGATAGCAAGATCACGTGTTCGTAGCACTGCTACGGAAGGAGCTACGCCGTAGCGCACTGTGCTACGAGCGATAAGCTACGGCCTACGGCTTTGCGCGGTCACTAGTTAGCGGGACTAGTGTGGAGGCTACTCGATGCTAATTCTGGCATCTTACAGCACACTATCATCACCTTTATTTCGTAGTGATAAAGTTGATGTTTGTTGTTTAAGTGTTACTGCTAAACGTTCATTAACCATAGTATGTTTATGGTTCAACTAACGGCCGTTTTCTTGAACTTACTTACGTATAACTGTTAGTTAATATGCCTACGTCTCGTAGCTATTGGTGATTCTATAAACAAAGTTAGCTTGGAATGTCATCAAGCTGTCAGTTGATTCATAGAAAAATCAAAGAAAACTTTTCTGCGTTTTGTTTCTAATCGGTTCGAACGTTCGACAGACAGAGATAGCAACCTTCCGTTAACTGTTAGTCAGTTATTGTATTTAACAAATAAGCCGGTCGAAATCTTGAAAGAAGAATCAAAACAAATGTACCGGTACATACCAAAAAAAAAATCACGATCTTCTATTCAGTGTTAATTTCTACCAACACAAAGGAATGCGCCGCGACTGCCAGAACCCTGCGTTCACCGAAGTTCACTGTTCAAAGATATCGGGGTTGCCACACAAAACCGCAGTAACTTACCGGCGAGAGCTGATAAAGGGACTGTGGCTTCAAACAATCTCGTCGAACTATTGTTTTAAGTACTTCGTAATGCAGGAGCAGTATCACTTTGGTAGTAACTTGTCTTTGAAGAAGGACTAAAACTGAGATTTTATTAACATTATAAATATGATGGATGGATGGATAACAAGAAAAAAAGTAAGAAAAAGCGTTTATTAGGCCGCACAGGACAAAATACATAAAAATTAACGGTGTTTAAAACTTATAAAAATTAAACATAGATAAAAAATTAAAAGAAACGAAACCGATCCTGTACGAGGCCAAAAAGCCCCTATCTCAGCATGGTGCTGTAATATTAAAAAACGTGGATCTCTTTCACACGAAAACTACTAAACGGTTTTGGATATTTGGCACATAGATAGTTTATAATTTACCATTGGATTAACATAAAGGCTGTAAAAAACCTCTTAATCGGAGCCGAATGGCACTTGTTCTCCTCGTCATTGTGATCATTTTTTATATTACACCATACCTGGGAACCTTCTAGTTACGGAAATATTGGGGGTCAAAGGAGATAGCTTTTTTTGGGCCCACCTGGTCGTTGCATTTTTTATTCATAATAACACCAAAAAAAAGTGACCATTTTACTATGGTATTAAACGAATATTACGTAGAAATGAAAACGGAATCTTAAAATCATAATAAATAAGCTATGTCATGATATTTTATTGCGAGTCAAATCATTCCTGTTTTGGTCAATGTCATTTGACAGCAAATACTTACGTGAATAGGGGCGTTTCTTTTCTGTTTACTAAAAAAAGTACGGTACCTACCCGTTGGTAATCATATCTGCTATAATTATTTCAGAATCAGAAAGAATATAAAAATAAATATTATTAAACTGTGAGCATTTTTAATGCTATTTTTAAAGGTTTAAACTAAAATCGCATAGATGGTTTAAACAATCAACGTGGCACGGAACGTTATGAACCCACTTTTTAGTGATTGACAGACAACTTCATTATTTTGACATGTTTATTTTGGTTTTCGTAAGTGTGTTTGCAGATTTTTCGCATTTATTCCGTTTAGACAATGCTTAGCTAATTTAACCACTGGAATCTAGAGGTTATAAGGAAGAAATTAATGTAAGTTTCATGATTAAATGCTATAATTTATGTGGGTGGCCTAATCCCCGAACAAAAAAAAATGTCTCCTTTTTTACAACTATTTAACATGTTTTTTTTTATAATACAAGTTCTTAATGTAAGATTTTTAAACTTTCAACACCTCCACGACCCCCGTACTAATCAATCCATCCATCAGAACAATTCTTTGAGTTTGTAACATTGAGTTTTACCACAAAAAGTATTTTTTTGTACCAAAAAAAAAATCGTTGCCCAGCATTGATTTTTGCTTGGCTTCGTGATTGGATTGCACTTTGCACCCTGTATAGGATTTTTGTTTTTTTATAAGATCGCGTTCCCACTATGTCCTGACGGTTTTTAAGTTGACAAAAGATCGTGGACGACAGTAATCGCCTCATCCTATATGTGAACACCTCCATTTATTCGTTCATTCATTTTTTTTTCCTTTCCCGTGGGATAAATTCCGAAATGCACGAAATTTTTATTTTTAATCATACTGGCCGGAGCTAGGCTCCTCAGATGAATTTGGCTCCATTTTAAAATCATGCATTAATTTATCAACGTTGAAATTGAAACTCAATCATTTTAAGAAATTACAGTGATAGTGACAGACCATCTCAAACAAATAAAAACAAGTACTCATAGCAAAGAGATTGTATTTAATTACTCAAAGCAGAGTTATGTTACGTTGACCGTATATTTTATCGAACGAATCACAAAGAGAAAAAAAAAACATAAATAATAAAATGCACTTTGCGAGTTAAATGTAGGTACAATTTCGGCTATTTAAGAATATAATATTTAGTGAATCTAATATTTTGAGAATCTGCTATTTTGAGAATCTAATAATTATGCAACGAATAGAACGAACAGTTTATGACATTAAATGTTATGCAAAATATTTAGTTTTGATTCCCCGTAAAAAGATCCAGGCCATGGATGCAGGGTGCCCGCAAAATTTGCATACCCAGAAAAAGCAATATTAACTGCATGCCATGCACCCAAGACGATTTACGAACAGGAAGTCGTGGGTTCGAACTCAGACAAGCGCATTACTTTGTATAATTTATTTCATCACCACTGCTCTCAAAACGGCAAAGGAAAACATCGTGAGGAAACCGGCATGTCCTAGAACCAAAAATTCGAAGACATTTGACATCTACTTAGCGCTTTGGCTTCATCAATTAACTGTCCAAAGGTTAGTTTCGTTATGACTAGTAACCATCAAACATGACTTATGACTTAAACCCATCCATGTTCCTTCTTAACCCTTTGTGTTTCTGATTTTCTCATCACTTTCTAGCAGTCCTGTTTATCCTTTTCCCGTTTAACTGCACCCTCATAGCATTTTTGTTTATAAGTCAACCTAGCGTTTACTCTTAGCAACGTTGAAAATGAAGTGGTTGTTTCTTTTTTTAGTAAAATCCGTCGCCGCTGGCAAATTGTATTAGCTGCCAGAGTTTATTTTTTGTTTATTTTTCTATCGGCTAGTATAACCAAGTTATTATGTTTCCTGGAACCGGGAGATATAATGGGATTCTGCCGTTTTGCCGAAAAGATTTTGCCAAAATTTCACTACCCAAAAAAATTTTAGCAACCTTTTTTTATATCATTGCAATATTTCGAATGATTTTAGTACGCATATTTTTATTTGGTCAAATTTTTACTTGGCAAAATATTACCAAGTATATGACATTATACTTGGTAATATTTTGCCAAGTAAAAATTTAATTTATGGCATTCGGACTTTAATCAAATGATTATTATTACAGCAAACAATCTTCAGACAATAAACGTTTGGTGAAAAGATTTGTTAAGACAAAAAATATTTAGGCAAAACGACTTGCATTAATAGAAAAAAAAAGATATTGTTTTTAGTAGGTTACACGGAACTCAACTATTTAGATTAGGTTAATTTCGTCTTTAAACAAAATGAGTAGGTTAGGTTATGTTAAAACTGCGACCTCCTACGCACGAGCCGAGCGAGCGTAGCGAGCGGTGCCGCGGCAGTGGCCGGCGAGTGCCAGAAACGACTTTCATTCATAGAAAAAAAACTTTTTTAGCAAAAAATATAACCGACTTCACACAAAAAAGTGAAAAATAACTTTAGCTTCAGAAGTCGGTGACCTTTGTTTGATTGATTTAGTTTTTTTGTCACCGACTTCTGAAGCTAAAGTTATTTTTCACTTTTTTGTGTGAAGTCGGTTATATTTTTTGCAAAAAAAGTTTTTATTTGTCACTTTTTAGTTGTTCACATGTGCTTACCCTTTCACAGCGTATCGGTGTGATTTTTTGTTATGAACTGGTGTAAACAATAGACAGACGTGAGTCTTCAGCGATCCCAGTACATTTGCTATCATTTATTAAGGAGTTCAGTTAGTTGCCTATCTTCCGTAGTCACCAGATCTTTATCAAATCGAAATGGGATCACTCCGAGAAAGTACTCTGCCTAAAACTATCCAAACCGCTTCTGGTGTGCCTATAAAGTTAAGGAGTTACCTCTATTTCTCCGGGATCCCATTGAATGGAACTTTACACGTCTAACTGTCGAAATCTGGGTGTATTGTATACTTCTGCGTACTCCCTCAGAGCATACAGGTGTGATGTTACGTCATGATGTTGTATAAACAATAAACAACCAAGCGATTGCAGTAATTACTGCAGCTTTGCCGTATATTTTTGAAGAGTTCCATTTATATCTCCGAAGATCAGTGTAAGATCTTAGCCAAATTGACATAGAACTACACGGAAAGCACCAGCTTTCAAATAAAAGAAGAATCATCAAAATCGGTTCACTCAGTCGAAAGTTCTGAGGTAACAAACATTGTCGAAATCTGGGTATATTTTACACATCTGCGTACCCCCTCAGAGCATACAGGCGTGATGTTACGTCATGATGTAGTATAAACAATGAACCTACAAGCGGATGCAGCAATCACTGCAGATTTGCCGTCTATTTTTGAAGAGTTCCATTGTATATCTCCGAAGATCAGCATCAGATCTTCAACAAATTAAAATGGGACCCAATGGGAAGCACCAGCTTTCAAATAAAAAAAGAATCATCAAAATCGGTTCACCCCGTCGAAAGCTCTGAGGTAACAAACACAAAAAAAAAAAAAAAACAGACGAATTGAGAACCTCCTCTTTTTAGAAGTCGGTTGAAAAGAGATTGTTTTTAGTAGGTTACCCGGAACTGAACTATTAAGATTAGGATAATTACTTATTTAAAAAAAAATGGTGAGGTTAGGTTAAAACTGTGACCTCCTACTAGATTAGGTTAATTTCGTCTTTATGCAAAATGGGTAGGTTAGGTTAGGTTAAAACTGTGACCTCCTACGCTAGGAACGACTACATGATGTTGAAAAACAAATGGAAAACTGACGATACAAAATATTTGGCTTATTTGATTTTGCGTAAAAACTGTTATACCAACTGAAATATTTGACTAAATTAAAAATGTTAAAAGTACTAGTTGGTAATGAAGTTATAGTTTAAACGTTCATTTCCCATTTCATTTGCGTTACAATTTTTTGTGAATAGATTTTTTTCTAAGTAATAATTTGGCAAATGAAATTATGTGAAACATTTTTTGGGAAGTGAAAATTTGTCAAATTCCTTTCGGTCAAACAAGGGAGACCCAGATATAACATATTTTCCGAGGTTTAATATGAAAAACATAAAATAACCAATATTTAGCATTAAAATTATGTTTTTATCGCCGAGCAAATTTAAATTGTAAAATTGTAAATATTTTTTTTTGGAAAGTCATAAATAACGAGACTAACAGAAAGAAAATACGTAATAATAGCTATACATTAGATACAGAATGTGGTCCTAAAAGCTCTAATCAGGAAGTAGCTCAAGAATTTGTAAATTTCTTTACCGAAATACCAATAAAAACTACGGAGGCCCTTAATTCCTCACCTGAAATCTCAATTGGCTTATTAAAGGCGAATGTATCTGGCTGCCTGGCTGAATTTAAATTTAAACACATTAACCCTATGACAGTTATTAAAGCTTTCCGGCAAATTAAAATCAAACTTACCGAAGATCTATGGGGAATGTCTATCAAAGTTTGTACATCTATACTTGAGACCATAGCACCGTACTTAGCTTTAATTTTTAATTCATGTGTAGACCAAGGAGTGTTCCCTGATTTAATGAAATACAGTAAAGTCATACCTCTTTTCAAATCCGGGGACAGTAAAGATGCCAATAATTATAGACCTGTATCCGTGTTACCAGTTTTTAGCAAGGTTTTTGAAAAAGTAATGCTTAATCAAATGCTCTATCATTTTAACACCAACAGAATCTTACATGATCAACAGTATGGTTTCACCAAGGGACGTTGTACAACTGACGCCGGTGTAACCTTATTAAAGCACGTTTTTGCTGCGTGGGAAGAGTCCCAAGACGCAATAGGAATTTTCTGTGACCTCTCCAAAGCTTTTGACTGCGTAAATCACGACACATTACTTTTGAAACTGGAGCATTACTAGGTAAACTTGCACTTAGCCTGGTAAAATCTTATTTGAGTGATAGAAAACAACATGTTCAAATAAATGGTGTCAATTCACAGGGTTTGAAAGTAAAAATGGGGGTTCCGCAAGGCTCAATATTGGGTCCTTTCCTTTTTCTAGTCTATATAAATGATCTACCCTATTTATTGAAAAACCAACCACAAAATATGGTGCTATTTGCTGATGACACTTCCCTAATTTTTAAGATAAATAGACGGGCCTAAAATCTAGATGAAGTGAATAATGCCCTACTTCAGGTCCAAAATTGGTTCACAGCAAACAATTTGGTATTGAATGAAAAGAAAACTAAATGCATAAGATTTTCATTACCGAATGTTAAAAGTAGTGATTGTGAGATAATATTGAATAAAGAGAAACTCGAATTCGTAGATAAAACTGTTTTCCTGGGGCTTACGCTTGATTCAAGGCTACAATGGGGTTCTCATTTAACATCGCTTGCGGGGCGCTTAAGTTCAGCAGCATATGCCATTAGAAAAATCCGTCAATTCACTGATGTAGATACCGCTAGACTGGTCTATTTTAGTTACTTCCATAGTATAATGTCTTACGGTATTTTGCTATGGGGACGGGCTGCTGATGTTGAGTCTATATTTATTCTGCAGAAAAGAGCCATCAGAGCCATATATAATCTTCGTAGGCGCGATTCTCTAAGGGAACTATTTAAGGATATTGGCATCATGACGGTTCATTGCCAATACATCTACGAAAACATAATGTACGTCAGAAAAAATCTGCATCTTTTTGGTAAAAGAGGTGACAGACACAATTACAGTACTAGAAATAGGGACCAACTAGTTCAGCCAGGCTTTAGACTCGCTAAAGTAGGCTCATCTTTCATGGGGTACTGTTTGAGATGCTATAATAAAATTCCACAAAGTATTCTTGAACTGAATGAGACGAAATTTAAAACATGCGTTAAACGCACACTATGTAAACAAGCATATTACAAGTTGAGCGATTATATCGCTGATAAAAATGCTTGGCTTAATGCTGGTCCTGCTCCACATGGACAGGGGCGCAAAAATTGATAGCATTAAATGGTATTGTTGGAGCTGCTGAAGATTGTACAAACTTATCTTTGCATTGTATAGATTCAATGTTAGTATTATATAATCGCATAGCCTATATTGTGTGAGTACTATGTACTAGTAAGCTATCATTCACTGGAAACCTACGGCAGTTCTTGACTTGAATGTGCCCTGGCGGTTGAGAGTATGTCATGCTCTCTCAAATGTCTCGCTGATGGTGGCGCGTGTGTCGGACCATTTAGTTCCCTTCAAAATGGTTGAG
The DNA here is from genome assembly GCA_950022955.1 of Xestia ashworthii. Lineage (NCBI taxonomy): Eukaryota > Metazoa > Arthropoda > Insecta > Lepidoptera > Noctuidae > Xestia > Xestia ashworthii. The sequence continues at coordinate 16,586,053 of OX465560.1, read as the reverse complement.
CTGAATGGTGCTGATCCATGCGTCATGTTCGTGAACGGGCGCTGTCAGTTGTGACTGGTCATCTCTTAGTCGCCATGGTTTATTTGAATTATTTTGTTTTTGAGTTGTATTTTATTTTTGTTTTGCTATGGACACTTTTAACGTGCACATCTTGCTACATTGTTCTCACATAATATACCATCTCAACATGAATGATGTAACCAAGATTTTGTAACAATATTTTGATTTAAAAGAGTGTCCATGGAGTTTCTTGCCCGTTCTTCTCCATAGAGATCTACGCTAGGGAATGGGCAACTACAGTACTTTCACAGTTTTTATGTCTTGTGACTGGGACTGTAGCTACTTTAAATGTTCATTTTTGTTTCGACAGTTCAAAAGTGCCTGTAACTGGCCTACTTGAAATAAATGCTTTGATTTTGATTTTGATTGATTTTGATTTTGAGCTGTGTAACGTCGCTATGTTTTTTTTTTACTACAATACTCGAAAAAAACTATTTCAACAAATAAAAACAAATTTAACAATAATCCGGAGGGTTTCAGAGGTCGAAAAGTTGGATTTGACATAAATACTTCATCACCTACACAGATATTATAACCTACAAGCACATAAAAAAATCAGAACAACCTTACTTTATGCAAGACAACATGTACCAATTCAATGGACTTATCGATTTGTTGTGGTTTATTTATTATTATATTTATTTAAATATCAATACTTTATTACCTTTAATATTGCGATGTCAACCGACTTATCTTACTATGAAAAACCCTTCGTAACATCAGCCTGATAAAGCTGTAAATGGAATAATAATTAAAAAGCTGCCAAGTGCGTGGCGGACCACGCTGTGAAAAGTTCCGTAGTTGGAATAAAAATATTGAAGCTTGCAAAATAAAGTTTTGATTAATTTGAACAATGCATCTCAGAGTAACTGTCTTAAAAATACGATGAAACAAAATTATTTTCTGAAAACACATGGGATGTTTTCAGAAATTAACTTTGTTTCATCATATTTTCTTAGTCTCAAGAACTTAGGCTTAAAAGAACACTACTTCTTTTATTTATAAAACAAGTAATTGCACAAGGTTTTTTAAATTTGTATGGCCAATGACACCCCTTAAGATTGCTTTTAATGAATTTCCCTAAGTCATTGTTTAGCGGTGCACAGAATACAGATACTCTCCATTTTTCATCGATATAGTCTCCGAGTAAAATGGAATCTCGACACACAGACGGACATTGCCATTTGGCCAAGGAACCTTAAAATAAACATTCTTTTCAATAGCAGATCTTCATAACCATTGACATAGTTGTCAAACGACACATACTTCACGAAGCGCAGCAAATAAAAAAGATTTAAAAAAAAAAAACGTTTATTTGCACAACATCCGCGTCGGTTTACTTCGGACGTAGAGTAAAATAATGTGCAGTGTGACAAGCTATGCTATGTTATTTTTTAATTGAAAACTTCTTTAGGTGCGTTGGGCACTTTTTGGGTGAACAAAAGTCACGGAACTCGCGTGACCATCACGTACGCTTTTCGTAGCACTCGTAGCTGATCCGCTACGGCGTAGCACCACATAGCACGTAGCAGTGCTACGACTGGGACGGGGCCCGAGGGGTGAGGGAGCAATGGAAAATGAACACATAAATAAATAAAAAATCCTGATGGAAAAACCCAATAACACTTTTCCTGACCTAGGAATGGAACACAGCACCTCATGATCAGCTGACGCGCTTGCGAACCACTAGACTAACGAGGCAGTCCAATAAGGCGAGGTTTTTATAAATAAATAAACAAATAAAAAACCGCCGGGTTGTTATACCTTTTCTACCGAAAAGCTATTAAAAGGTTATAATATAAGCTTTTAATTTTTAATGCCGGGTTAGAGGCAAAACCAACTATCTCGATTTTTTTTTGTTTTTTTTAAGTGTTGTACCATATTGCATAGAGAATTAAATACCGATTCGAATGGTACATTAAAATAAACAAAAACTGCAAAAAATCGAGATTGTTGGTTTTTGCCTCTGACCCAGCATTAAAATTATAAAGGTATTAAAAGGTATTAAATGGAAAAATTCTTACAATTTTAGGGTTATAATATAACCTTTTAATACGTTTTCGGTGGAAAAAATAAATACTGGTATACTGAATATTCGTACTCTGTATATCAAAGCATCATCAAGACTTTTTAACGAAGAAAATTGTGAGAATTTTTCCATTTCTAGAGGTAAACCAGTTGGCGTCGAGTTACCAGCGCAATATTTGATACCTTAATAACATTGATTTATGTCATTTAGGTATAATATATTTTTGAGTCCACATAACATGGTCAGTGAGGCAACTCATTCCTCAGTTTATTTAATTCAACAGTTTCGCTGATTGGACATTCGTTGTGTCAATTCGATAGTTTTCATAATTTGCCGGTTTCTTCAATTCGTCAGTTAGGTACGGTCGAACAAGCTATTTGGTTTACACTTTGACCCACAAATTACATTGTAAACTGTAAACCAAATAGCTTGTTCGACCGTACACTCGAGGAAAAAATATCATCATTTCAGCCCAAAGACGTCCACTGCTGGAGATAGGCCTCCCCCAAGTGTCGCCACATTGACCGGTCCCTTGCGACTCGCATCCAGCGATAAAATGTAATAAACAATATGTGTATAGTTCAAGTCCGTGGAGTTTCTTGCTCTGCTTTGAAATAGGCAACTAAAATACTTTCACAAGTTATAAAGCCTTGTGACTGGGATAGCTGCAATTTTTTTGTCGTTTAAGAGTGCCTGTTATTAAACTAGGTCCACCCGTTCCTGAGGAAATTGGTGGTGACAGACGGACAAAAAAGTGATGTTATAAGGGTTCCTTTTTTACTTTTTGAGGTACGGAACCCTAAAAAGAGTTGAGTTGTCGCTTTTTGACAGACCCAAAAGTCATCTTTAGGCCAAGTGCCTGAAGTTGACTTTTGGGTACCCAAATACAATAATCCATAATTATCTTTTAAAAGGTCCTAAGTTTTTCTATCTCACCTTTGAATAGTCCCTAGTATAGAATAGAATAGTAACTGCAACGATTATCCTAAAACAAATATTTGTTTTCCACTAGGACTACATACTGCCGTACCAACGAGCACGATCCGCATGTGCAAACATCAATCTAACATGTCCAAACACTATATTTTTTCCGGAACGGGTTTTGACAATGCCTCTAATCCCCAAAGGGTAAAGACTGGTTTCCAACGCAAGTGGAGCGGACCCATTAACGACGTTTTTGTCAGTGAAAATGGCTCCGCGGGCAAAAGAGTAAAAATGAGCTGGCTCTGCTCACAATAAATCAGAATACCAGCGCCTGTGGCGTTTTTTAATATTACAGCACCATGCTGAGATAGGGGCCTTTTGGCCTTGTTTAGGACCTTTCATTTCTTTTAATTTTTTAATTTTTTATCTATGTTTAGTTTTCAATATTCGTAAATAATGTTATTTTTTATGTGTTTTGTCCTGTACGGGCCAATAAATGCTTTTTCTTTCTTTCTTTCTTTCTCACTCTTGCTTCATTATCTTTTGCGGTGAGAATCAGATGACTAAACTCTTTCTTGGTGGAAATGCAAACCTATCCTACCTTTAGAAAAGTCGCCGAAGTCCGCTTCGCTTATCTATTTCTGGCTCACTACTCTTTAGGTAGAAGTGTGTCTTTAGTTCACCCACATTTCGCCAGATATGTTTAAGTCATATCTAATATAGGGTGAGACTATTGCGATCAACAGTGCTCAGATTTATCCAGGACTCGAGACTCCGGAGAAATTCATGGTGGAAAAACGAAATTGAATACCCGACGCATGTCCACCGTAGACACGACAGAGAGTCGACAAATCTTTGTTCATCTGTCATTTTGTCGATTCAATGACAGATGAACAAAAGATTTGTCGAGTCTCTCTCGTTTCTCCGGTGGTCATGCAGTCATGCTAAGCGGGTTGGAAATACAACTCATCAACTAGACCTCATTCTTAGCGTACTTGCGTTCTATAAAATAACAAGGCATCAAGATTAAAAACAAATAATTGTGTTGCCAATCAAACAAAGAATTATTTGTCTAACTTATTGGCGACCAATCGCTTGGAATATTAAATAATTCAACATAAAATTATAATTTTAAGCTTCAGTTTATTTTCCAAAAACAGGCAATTAAGTTATAAATTGGCTTTTTCATATGAAACTTACTCGTATTTAAATTAAAGTATTCACGAATACACTGAAAGAACTTCGATTGCTTATTACCAAGAACTTTTCATATACCGTAAAGATTTTCCACCTTCCAGCGTTCCTAAAGAAAAATATACTTCTTAATAAAGTTAACGTGGTGTTGGAAGTTCAATGGCATTCGTAATTTAAGGTTGTCAGATGAAATAAAATTCTTTCGGCCAGCTAACGAGAATACACAAAATCGGTAGCCTAAACATTGTGATCAATCATGAAAATAAGCAAAACAAAAATTCTTTTTCTTTTTTTTTTGTCTCGTGTCCAAATAATATCCGTCGCTCGGGTCGAACTTCAGGTAAAGCCGCCCTTGCCCAGGAAATTCTCATGATTTCGACCAAACCAGACTGCCTATCTGACCTCCACAAACCACTTCGTACTGGGAAATACGTCGTAAATGATGTACGTCGTTACAAGTTCATGCTAGCTGCTGACGCATAATCCCCCCACAACAATGCAGCTGACGATTTGTTTCAAGCTCAGTATGATGTAAACTATTTATGAAACAAGTTTAAGCCGGCGTACTATGACGTTTTTTTTTTCTAGCCCATCCTAACCTCCCAATCCTACACCCACCGCGGCTGACGTTGGGTTTACTTATCAGTCATTCGAGATCTATTGAACAAGATGGCAACCGATCGGCGTAAAAACACTACCTAAAATGCAACGGTACCTGCCGGACCGAAACAAATTCAAGTTTTATCTTTTGAATATTTTTGGTTGGCTTTATCTAAGTGACAGCCCTAGTAATAATTCGTAATATTCGGTGTTTTTCTAATTAAACTTTAGTCGAGTTCTGATTGAATATTAATCTTATTTAACATCTAATTACGCGTCTACTAAACATTCTGTTTTGATGTAAGAACTAGCAACTTTTTATAAAATGTCGTTTTTTATCAATTGAAAAAGCTGGGAAGACCTGTTTTTTTTTATCTGCCTAGTTTCTTCCCAATATAATAAATAGGATATATAATATACGGTCTTCTAAAGGGTGTAAAACACCTCTTCACGAAGCCGAAAGGCACTTTTTCTCCTCATCATTGCGATCATTTTTTTGTTCTACACCATACCTGTTAACCTTCTGGTTACGGAGATATGGGGGGTCAAAGTTACAACTTTTTGACAAGTATTTTTTAAATACAAGTTATTTTTGTAAGATTTTGATTTTTAACACCTCCACAAACCCCGTAATATTCAATCCATCGATCAGCACAATGTTTTAAGTGCGTTACATTGAGTTCTACCACAAAACATGATTTATAACCTCAAAAATTGTTTCCCAGCAATAATTTTTGCGTAAAGTTACTTAGTTTGATGTACAGAATGCTTGGTTAACGGTTTTGTGATGAGGTGTTTTACACCCTGTATAATACTTTATCACCATCAAACTGGGCAACTTTCAATACGCAATATGGTAAAAAAAAGAATTTGATGCTTCGTACTAATTGCACCAGCCAATGCGATATTTAATACGGGAAGTCCAATGTTTTTGTTTTATCAACAGCTCATTTTTGGCTGTCAGTTTACTAACTGTATGACGAATACTACTATTTGTTTCCGAGTCATGAATGTGCATATTTATTATAATTATGTATTTACAAAAGAAAATGCAGTATATCAACTATCTGGTGTCCACGACACAAGCCTCGTTGCTTAGTGTGGCACTAGATGGCAGTGTGTGTAATGTTCTGGGATATTTACTAATTTATTTTGCATGGCGAGATACTTGACAAGTGTCATGTCGTGTGGTTGTCCAGGTCCAGTTGAAAACCAGCGTCGGGCACTAGTTGTCCGGCATTTTGCTGAACTGGGCCTATTTGGCGCAGCCGTGAGGCACACAGTGTCACACTGTTTTTTTTTCTCTTTTATTTTTTTTCTTTTCGTTTAGTTTTTTATTATTGTTTTTGGTTTCCATTTTTTGATTTGGTTTTGTTTGTTTTTTTTTTTACTGTGTGCACTTGTGGCGTGTGCCAAATAAATGTATTTTCTTTTTTTCTTTCTTTCTTTCTTATAAAATCCACTTCCTGAGTGCCAGGTTTAATGGACATAATATTTTTAAATCGGGATCACAACTGCTCAGAATATTTTTGCGGCCTGACTGTTTCATCACCTGCCTAGTAATATCTATGCAACTCCGTTGGAGTCGGCTTCCAGTCTAATCGAGTGCATCTAAATACTAGTATTTTATAAGGAACAACTGCTTATCTGACCATCACAACCCAGTTAGTACTGAATTATACGACACCCCTTGGTGCAATTGGTAAATAGAGTTACCAGCCACTGACTGCCATTTTCTTTTGTTACAGTCAGAGATCTACAAATGGCAGCCGTGAACGTACTTTCAAGGCACTGAAGAACCTCGGTATGGTCACCCATCCAGTAAGCGACCTTGGCAGCCGACCCTTAATACTGCAAAATTGACTGTTCGGAAAATTTCAGACGTTTTTTAGGGTTCCATATCCAAAGGATAAAAACGGGACCCTATTACTAATAGTCCACTGTATGTCTGTCTGCCTGTCCTTCCGTCCGTATGTTTGTTAACAGTCTGTATCTCATGAACCCTGATAGCAGACGGTTGAGATTTTCACAGATTTTGTTCATCAAACGTTATTATAGTGCCGATTGGTCTAATGTTGAATTGATCAGCGATTAGAGAGTGGCGGTGGCCCAGTTATGGTGGCCCCGACTTACGACCAGTAAATCGTGGGTTCGAACCCAGAGAGGTGCATTAATATGTGTAATTTATTTCATCATCCCTGCTCACAAAACGGTGAAAAAAAACACCTCGAGGGAACCGTCATGTCCTAGAACAAAAAAATTCGAAGACATGACTGTGACATCTACCAATGTGCACTGAACCCGCTTGGTGGATTACATCCCATTCTCTCTCATATAGAGGAAGGCCTTTGACGCAGCAGTTGGAACATTAATAGGCTGATGATGAAATAGTTAATGGTACGGAACCCTTTGTGTGCGAATCCGACTCGCACTTGGCCGGTTTTTTTTTAATTATGAACAGTACAACGACATTAGGAGAAGGGTTCTAATTACAAAGAAACCCTTTATTAAAACTAATGAGGCGAGTGTCTCGTTTCTTGTATTTTAATTTGAATGTCAATGCTTTTCAAATGAAAACGTAATTATTTTCGAAAGAGAAATAATACACGCACTGAGCAAATTAATTTACGTATAGATTTTTTACTAAATAATTTGTATTTTGTTGTCTTAGGATGCCAATTTTCGACAAGAGAAGGGCAAGATTGTATGGTACTAGGAATTTTTCTATGCATCTTTTCGATCTAAAATTTAAAAGAAAAGTGTTGTCACGTTAAATCAGCACAATAACTTTGTACATGTTATTCTTAGCATAGATAATACACTATAATATTATAATAAATAAAATAAATATCGCTGGCCATAAACACACAGCGCCATCTAGTGCCACACTAAACAAGGCTTGTGTCGCGGACACCAGATAGTTGATATACTACATATATACTTTTTTGTTTATAAATACATACTTGTTATACATATGAACATCCATGACTCGGAAACAAATGTCCATGCTCATCACACAAACATTTGCTCCTACCGGGATTCGAACCCAGGACCCTAAGAACGTAAGACAGCCTCATCCACCACTACGCCATTCGGGTCGTCGACATGATGATGATGATGATGATGACAATGCTTTAATAAGATTTTACATGACGTCATGAAATAACATTCAAATACCTCCGAGATCTGCTCTAGTAATTTACTGACCAAGTAAAGAACAAAAAACAATTTATTTTCAGTATTTAAAACCTATCAAATAAAAACACATACCTACATGTAGACGAGAAGTAATTAAAATTCACTTTTGTGCACAGATTACGGCATACGGTACGGCACAAAACGGAGGTTAACGCACACGTACATTTAGTGGCACTTTCGTACAAAGCCTAAAAGCTTTCCTTGTCCTTATAGCCTACTACACTTCATGATGTTAGGGTTTCTGGACACCGGTGCTGCAGGACTGTTTAAAAGAGATACCGTGGCCCCGGAACATAAAGGGCGACGTAGGAACATGAATGGGTTTTAGTCAGTAAAAGTCTGACACTACCTCCCGCTCCGCCCAGAGCAGGAGGAGTCATTTGATTATTTCCCACCCGAAAAAAGGGTTTCTGAACAGTCTGCTTGCCCTAGAGGCTTGCTGTATTGTAGGCCTCCAGGCACTTTAAGCTGAACTTTTTTTTCGGTTGGAATATCATCAAATGACTACTCCCGCTCTGTGTGGATCGGAAGGGATTGACAGGCCCGCAACGCCTCTGACCCCAATGTACAAGTTCTGCATGGAATTGGTATCACCTCACCTCATCAGTTTGCTGTCAACTATGCGTAAATTCACCGTAACCTGATCGGCTCAAGCCTTTTTTTGCAAGTGAATTCCTCATGAAAATCCACCGCCGTGAGGTGGATAGTCTCTGTCAGACTCTTACTGACTTAAATCACTTTTTTCCTACTTCTCCGCTATTCTTTTCTGATTAATTTCGTTGCGGGATCTGAGACAGTTAAAATGTGTCTCTGGGTCTTCGGCGAGCTTCATTGTCTCAGCGCTTTTATCGTAGTCGCTACTGTTTATTCTGGCGGTGTAGGAGTGGCAGTGGTTTCAATTACCATATGCTGTCAAATTTCTTCATTCGATTTTGAACTAAACCGTCAACATTTTATGATTAAAACTCATTTGGAGATATTTGACAATTTGAGGTAACTTGATTTGCTGGCGTATGTGCCTTTAGGCTACGTACGCACTGACTGGTGGCTTGCTTAGCGCCCAGAGCCTAGTGAATTAACATCTTGCTAGCGAAGGCGCTAAGCGCGGTATGCGGCCTGATACCAACATTTTGAAACGTTTGTTCCACTGCGTTTCTCGCTAGGCCACAGTATAAATATGGATATTATACTGTGCCTAGTAATATTGAAGGCAGTTTTAATGTAGCCTATATAATCCGAGTGTTAAAGAATCGATTTACACCTTATTCATCAAAATCGGATGAATAGTTTAGGCACTACGGTGGAACATACGTAAATACAAACACATACATACATAGACTGCTAAAATCATAACCTTTTTTTTCGCTTTCCTTAACCCTTCGTATTGAACGTGGATCTACACAAGACACGATGGCTTTTTAATTGTGGCAAAAATAATTACGGCATACAAGAGGTTAATCGGGTCAAAAGAGTCCTGAACGGCGATGCTGATACGTGTGCATTGACCTCGAAGCGTAGCTTTCAAAAGAGTACAAATTAAATTTTCACGGCGTACGTTCACGAAATCCTTTTAACGTTGAATTTCCTGTAAATGGACATGTTTTTAAAGTAATTAAAACTGTGTTTTCACTTGTATTTTGTTCGCATTTTTAATATAAAGTAAGGATAATCTGAATTGCAGTTATAATAGATTTTTTAGTACTTGCTAAGTAATGCCTCACTGGCTTATATGAGTCAGTACTCAATACAATTCCCTGTCATAATAATTTATTCAAAATTCGAATCATGCTTTTCTTGCAATACGAAATTTAAAAAAAATCGTTACAATACGGACAGTATTCGTTTATAACTGATAAATGTAAATCGACTGAACTTATATTATTCATTTGTCAACAGCCAAATATTCAGGCAAAAAGGACAATAAGTTTTCAATCAGTCAATCAGTTTTTGATTTTGGAACTCCGTTCTTTACGGCCTTTTATTTTATCGTATTGTTCGCAGTAAATCAAGCAGTTACCCACCAGCAACCCTACTGAAACGACATAAAGATCAATGTCATAGTGACACTGGTGTAAAATATTGCTCCTGTTTTATATGAACCTTCCTTTTCCAGGAAATAAGAAGAAGAAGACATGCTGCACCGACCCTGACTGAATGGGATAAGGGCAAAAGGATTATATTTTATTTTATTTTTTGTTGTTATACAGAAACACTAATATTAAAAATTAAACTATCTATCTATTACGGATTATGAGGTACAACCTTCTGACAGACAGATGGACGGCCGGCCGGACAATGGAGGCTTAATAATAAGGTTCCGTTGGCTACCCATCGGATATGGAACCCTCTAAAAACAGGGCAAAAATATTAAATCAACCATAACATTGACCCGTGAAAGCGGTCACTAAATCATACGAAATCCATTACAGACGCTGACATCAATAAATATTATTAGGGTCCGGATGTTCCCGGCTTACAAACGTTGGACAAACGACGCCAATATTGGATCAAATAGACAACCTTGGATCCAAAAGCAATGGAAAGGTGACACATTTATTAACCGACTTCAAAATAGAAAAGGTTCTCAATTCGTCGGAATCTTTTTAGGGTTCTGTAACCAAATGACAAAAAACGGAACCCTTATAGATTCGTCATGTCTGTATGTCTGTATGTCTGTCTGTCTGTCTGTCCGTCCGTATGTCACAGCCACTTTTTTCCGAAATTATAAGAACTATGCTGTTGAAACTTGGCAAGTAAACGTATTCTGTGAACCGCATTAAGATTTTCACACAAAAATAGAAAAAAAAACAATAAATTTTAGGGTCCTCATACTTGGAACTGAAACTATTTTTTTTTTTTTAATCCATGCGTGTGGGGTATCTATGGATAGGTCTTCAAAAATGATATCTAGGTTTCTGGTTTATTTTTTTTCAAAACTGAATAGTTTGCGCGAGAGACACATCCAAAGTGATAAATAGTGTGTGTCCCCCCCACCTAACTTCTAAAATAAAAGAATGATAAAACTAAAAAAAATTTGATGCACATTACCATGTAAACTTCCAGCGAAAATTGGTTTGAACGAGATCTACTAGTCGTAAACCGCAACCGGATATGGTGGCGTACTAAACCGGGAACTCAGATAAATGCGTCTACTGTCATCGCTCAAAAAACCTAATTTTTGGAATTATAAAGGTACCCATGTAATACCAAAACGGTATTTTTTGAGGTTTCCATGAGCCTGAAGTCGTAAAAGTGTGTTGATTTTTCGTAAAGAGTCTTAAAGACTGCTATTGTACCCATAGGTTTGTCTATTGAAAAAGTCTTTAGTTAATACGTGACCCTAATCTATTATTGTTTAGTTTGTGATGTATAAAAAACTGACTATTTGTGTGACGATGTATTTTTAATCATCATGAAGATAGAAGATAGAATACTCTTTATTGTGTACACCATAAAAATTACAGATACAAACGTTTCACATTTTACAAGGGGTGACGCAATGGGTGGTCTTATTTTTTTTTTTTTCAAATTTATTTATTTTCTCCCACAGATATTTAGATGTACACAGTATAATATTCACAATCATTTTGAAGATGCTCCCATCTTCAAAATGATTATATATAGACAGGAGCCCATACTAAGTTATCGCTTACCTTTTTCCCAACTATGATGTGGTCGGTTTCCAGTCTAACCGGATGCATCTAAATACCAGTATTTTACATGAAGCGACTGCCTATAGTATCTGCTCTCCACAATCAAGTTAATACTGCGTAATACGATACCTACTCTTTGGTAAGACTTTTCCCGCATCTATATGATGCTCTGTGGTAAGACTGGTTGTCACACTTTCGGGCCACTGACTACCTGTAACGACTGTCAAAGATCTACAAATGACAGCCGGGAACGTGCGTTCGATGGATGTATTTATTAAACGTAGTGATTATATACTCTGTGGTATTTATAATTAGTCCTAACGTAAAATTCCAAACCGAAGTAAAACTCAAATCTTAATACTGTGTAAACATAGATAAAAAAAATGTTTTCGTAAACAACAATAAGTCTTAGTACAGTATTGAAATATAAGGAAAGAATATACACAAAAAATGTTTATTTGGCTCATGACATAAGTAAACAGAAAATAAAAAGATCTTAAAGGGACTTATCTAATTCTGAAAATATCAGCCAAGTGTGATTTGGACTCACTGAGGGTTCCGTACAAACTTTTTAAAGGACAAACTTAACTTTGCTGTTTGATCTTCAGAAACAGCTATTGGACCTACCACAAATCATCATCATCATCATTTCAGCCACTGCTGGACATAGGCCTCCCCCAAGTGTCGCCACATTGACCGGTCCCTTGCGACTCGCATCCAACGGATTCCCGCAACCTTCACCGGGTCATCGGTCCACCTAGTGGGAGGTCTTCCAACGCATCGTCTTCCGGTTCGCGGTCGCCACTCCAGAACTTTTCGGCCCCATCGGCCATCCGTTCTGCGAGCAATGTGCACTGCCCACTGCCACTTAAGTTTGACAATTCTTCGGGCTACGTCGGTGACCTTGGTTCTCTTGCGGATGTCTTCATTGCTGATTCGATCACGCAAGGAAACTCTGAGAATAGCCCTCTCCATTGCCCTTTGGGTGACTTTAAGCCTTTTGATAAGGCCCATTGTGAGCGACCACGTCTCGGTCCCGTATGGTAATCACTGGCAACACACACTGGTCATAGACTTTCGTCTTGAGACACTGCGGTAAGTTGGACAAGAAGATACCGCGCAGCTTCCCGAACGCTGCCCAGCCGAGTCGGATTCGACGATTGACCTCTTTCTCGAAGTTAGACCTACCTAACTGGACCGTTTCTCCTAGGTATACATAATCGTCTACAATTTCGAGTGTCGAGTCTCCGATCTTGATAGGATCGCAAATAATAAGTTTGTAATAGAAAAATCGCTTTTATTTGTTATTAAACTACATGATTACAGTTTTCAGATTCCTAAAAATGTGCTGTAAGACCTTGTTTTTTGCCAAATTTCGTGATTCTAGGTCAACGGGAACTATCCTATAGATTTTCAAACACACGCATAGACGTCTCGGACAAGAGAGTGATCTTGTAAGGGTTCCTTTTTAACCCCCGACGCAAAAACGATGGAGTGTTATAAGTTTGACGTTTCTGTGTGTGTGTGTCTGTCTGTGGCATCGTAGCTGCCGAACGGATAAACCGATTTAGTTTCTTTTTTGTTTGAAAGGTGATTTAGGAGGGTTCTTAGCTATGTTTTATAAAAATCAGTCATAGATGGCTGCCACCACAAAATGGCGGATTACATGTTTATTCAACAACTCCCTCAATATGGGTATCAAATGAAAGGGTTTGAATAGTAGAATACTATGAGCTATAATAAATATCAATTCCAAGATGGCCGACGCCACAAAATGAAGAATTACATTTTTTTTACAACTTCCTCAATATGGGTATCAAATGAAAGGGATTGACACGTTCCAAAAAAAATACCATAAAATTATGACCCTATGTGTCTGGGGTTCTTTACCTTCTGATGTACGGAACCCTAAAAAGACAAACATGCTTTACCAACAAATACTGTAACCTACTATTCTCAGGCTTGATCCTCAATATTAATCTTAGAGTAGGCGTTACTGTTCACTATATTTCTATTATTTTCTATATACACACGTGTAAAAGTTGAGCACGAACATTTGGGTTTCCTCGCAGTGTGTTTCTTACGTCTCCGGGAGAGTTCACGTCACCGACATATGTCTAATTAATTTTAGAATTAATACACCGTTTTAGTAGTATTTTCTAGAACTCATTATTAGCCTATAATGGTCCCTAGTGGGACAAGCCTCCTCTCTATGAGAGGGAATGGGCCATTATCCGCCACGCGGGCCCAGTGCGGATTAGTAGACGTCACATGTCTTCGAATGTTTGGTTCTAAGACATGCGATCTTTTCCTTCACCGTTTTAAGAGCTGTGGCGATGAAATAAGTTACACAAAGTAATGCGCCTGCCTGGGTTCAAAGAGTTCGAACCCACGACTTACTGTTCGTAAGTCGGGGTCGCCACCACTGGGCCACCGCTGGTATCTAGTATAAACGCTATTTGTTTTGCAAATACGGGTTTTGAATGTTGATGTTGAAACACAATGAACATTTCATTCAGGAAATTGAAAGTCCAATTCAAATATGTATTCAACTTCTTGTTTATTCTTTACGAGATGAATTGGCAAACAGTGTAGCGAATAAACTAATGAAAAGGTAACCGTACCAATGTTACTATTGTTTTTGTAATAGATACGTAACTTACCATCGCTCTTGTATTTTATCAAAAGCTTTCCCGATCCTTATCAAAAGAATGTTTGGGTTCTTGAATGTTTACTGTACACGTACCTGATATAAATGTAAATGTAAGAAAACATATAGATCAGTTACTTGCGTACAAAGGGAACTTATTATCGGTCCAAACCGTCCAAGATGACGATGTGAGTGATTTCGGAGATTATTCGAGCGACCTCTCGGCTCCACCTAACGAACCTGAGGTCCATAGGGCGTCGGAGCCTAGTGAGACGTCACCAAAGCAGACTACAGACTCCACCACATCTCCTGAGCGAGATGATAGGGGAAAGGAAGTACAGTCTGACACTGATGATGAGTTCCAAGACGCAGGATGGCAGGAGGACCAGGGTCCAGGGACCAGGGTGCGACGGATGATGATCAAACTGATCCTAATAGCAATTTCACCACACCAACAATGGTAGTGATAAGGAACAACAGGATCCTTCATCTTTGCGCCGGTTTCCGATTCGGAAAACTAGGAAACAAATTAGTAAATGTTATAAGTATTAGTAAACATAAATTATGTTCTGTTGTTTTGATTTGTTTTATTTTTTTTATTAGTGGTAGAGGGATGTGGTATACCTATCTGTTTATTATTTTATAATGTGGGTAGGCTTTTTACGGCAGTTGATTGCCAGTCAATATACGAGTGCAAGTGGAGCTCCGTGTTTGATAATTGTGATTTTACCCTAAATAAATAACAATATCGAAATCGAAACCTAGCTAGATTGATTTCATGGCCCCGTAAACTACCATATTGCAACTTACATCGAAACTGATACAATCATTTTCGAGAACTCAAGTTCTCGAAAATGATTATTTTCGAGAACTTGACATTT
The DNA here is from genome assembly GCA_950022955.1 of Xestia ashworthii. Classification (NCBI taxonomy): domain Eukaryota; kingdom Metazoa; phylum Arthropoda; class Insecta; order Lepidoptera; family Noctuidae; genus Xestia; species Xestia ashworthii. The sequence continues at coordinate 16,570,864 of OX465560.1, read as the reverse complement.
TAAAATTACCCGTTTAAAAAATTCGACATGGGGGTGAGTTTGAATGATGTTCTGAGTATGTGGTTACCGTTTTCGTTTTCCCTTCCACCCTGTATGTAAATACAAATATTGCTCATTTTATAGTACAGCACGTACATGTACGTGTACGTGCGTGTACACAAAATGAACTACGCCGTACTTTCGCCGTAATACTAATTACGATTAGCACAGAGTACACAGCCGCTTTCCAAGAAAGCTTAATATACATGTTCCCGGATTAACCAGTATTTGACGTCACTATTCCCGAAATTCTGACAGCGAGCTCGGTGCAAGACTATTGTATAGCTAGGTATCTGCTTTGATTTCATGGAATTTATCGCGTATTGTGTTCAGTATTTGCCATAGAGCGTTTACACGATAGAAAAGATAAAAAGATGATCTGATGGATTGATGGATGGAGGATCAGCTCGTGGCTAAATAATAACAGCCGCTCGGTTTGATCTTTAGGTTAAGCCGTAATTGCCTAGGTTGTCTGTGGATGGGTGATCCGTTGCTGTCTTGGGGAAAACTTAGATGATGTTGGCACAAGAACGTGTAGATTGGAAGATAGAACTTGAAGTGTTAAATAAACAACGATCACGTTGTACTTTGCACTTGAAGTGTTAAATAAATAAACGTGCCCGTTGTACTTTGCTTTTGACGTGTTAAATAAACCAACGTGCACTTTGTACTTTGCTCTTGACGTGTTAAATAAATAAACATATACATTGTACTTTGCACTTGAAGTGTTTTAAATAAATAAAAGTGCACGTTGTACTTTGCTCTTGACGTGTTAAATAATCAAACGTGCACGTTGTTCTTTGCACTAGTTGTGTTAAATAAATAGGCATCTCTATTGTATCAATGCTCTATAGATACACCGATAATATTCGTAGTGAGAGTAATGAAATCAGGCTCGCTTTGTTATGAATGTTTGTGGGAGCTGCCACTATTGTACGGGGAAATGAAAACCTGGGTTTGGGGTTATTATATTTTATCGACATTTTTGATAGTTATTTTGACGTCTTCATACCATTCGCCTTTCATTGGTATATTACATTCTTGGTTAGAATAGGTGGCCTTGTATAGGCAGTTAATTTTTTGAGGAATATTCTCATCTTGCTTATCCTGAAGATCCGAGTGGCTGTTTAGTTTGGTCATGAGCTCCAAAAAAATGAGAATGTTCCTCAAAAATTAACTGCCTATACAAGGCCTACGTTGGTCTATGGATGGGTGACCATCCTTTATCGGGTTTTCTTTCAGAAAGCACGTTGAGCCGATGGTCTCGGCTGTGTAGATCTTTGACAGGTATAAAAGGTAGTCAGTGTCCAAGTACCTAGGGATATCCTATTACCCAGTAACAACTGGGTTGTAGAGGTCAGATAAGCAGTCGCAATGCACAATACTGGTACTTAGTTTCATCAGGTTAGACTGGAAGCCGACCCCAAAATAGTTGGGAATAGACAGGCAGATGTTGACTCTTCTTTTTAATGAGTGTGGCGACATCAGTAAAATCCATCAGTTCCTGTAATTAAAAATAACAAAAAAGGGTAATTAATAAATTGACTTTTAGATAATGACTATAAGCAGCCATTAACTGATTGCTATTGACGTGCCGGAGTCTTGATTTGTGTCTGGTTGACGGCAATAGGCTCGCCCCAAATTATATGGGACTTAAACATGATTGGAGAAATGTGGGTACTATTAGGTTTTACACCTACTGCCACAACCTTCGAAGAGTACAGGCTGATGTATGAAATCATAAATCCATAAGCAATAATAGAATTGCACTAGGTTCATCAACTGAAATTCTAAATAGTAGGTAAATACGATTTTCACAAGACTGAAGAATATGCAAGATAAATAAGCGACTACCCAGAACCTGAATGCAATTTCATTCCTTACCTTCTTAATTTTAAATCAAAAACAAAAAATATTGAATCAAAAGGGATTCTAAATAATAAACACCATTTACAATAAAATTAACTACGAAATGCAATCATAGTACTACCACAATACCACACAGTACACCGCATTCACACTCCGAATTCTGCGAAAAGCAGACTAGTCCCGAACCTTGCCGATAGTGCCCGAAGCTAATGCGAACGGGTTGCCAGTGCATGGCTTCCTTGATACTGCAAATGTCGGCGGCGTCCTTGACATTAATCTGGATACGAGGTATAACTGCGTATTTTCGACGTTTCTACATCAACTATACGTACAACAGTTGGACGTCAAGTTTAATGCAGGGTTAAAGGCGCATTATTATCGCGCGATAATATTGCATGCGTTACTGCGATAATGCGTCCCTATTCCTTGCATACAGGCGCGTTATTATTGCGAGATTTTCTACTCATATCGCAGGATGCAGAAACGCAAGCGTCCCACTTTATTATCGCAGCAGTGTGTGGGATCGTATGCGTCCCAATACCAAGTTCTAAGAACTTGTATCGCAAATATCGCAGGACGCAAAAAAACGCTTGCGTTTCTGCGTCCTACTTCTATTGCGGTGTTATTATCGCAGCAGTGTGTGGGATTGCTTAGTTCCAAAACATAATATTGTACAAAGAACAAATATCGCAATATCGCGGGACGCAGACTAAACGCGAGAACGCAAAAACGCGCCTGTGTGTGGGAGCCTTAATACTGCTCTGTTTCGTGTATTATTGGATAAATTGTCGCTTTTATACAATGTGTAAATGCACCTTCCACAAAGTCGTCAACCAAGCATTATGTACAGCAAACTATGTAACTCTACGCAACAGTTATTGCTGGAAAACGTCAGACTTGTTGGGGTGAAGAATCACTTTCTACTGTTGGACTCAACGAAACGCACTCAAAACATAGTGCTCATCAGCACTATGTTTTGAGTGCGTTTCGTTGAGTCACATTTAATAGAGACACATTTAATAGTAATCGGGGTGTGGAGGTCTCTCCGGCAGTTTTCGCAACTGCGATTCGCAACCAGTTGAGAATCAAAAAATCTTTTTCCTTAACCGCAACTTAGTTGCGAACAAAGAATAAGAACTTCGCGAACATATAAAAGTTGCGATGGGAAAAAAGCATTTCTTAATTTGCAACCAGTAGCTAAGATAATGAATAAAAAAACTAGACGGAAGTGAGTGACTTTTTGACCTGGGAAAAAGTTGGAACTTTGACCTCCAATATCTCCGTAACTAAGAGCTTCCCAGGTATGGTCCGGAACAAAAAAATGATCGCAATGACGAGGAGAATAATATCTTATAATTTCGTTAAGGGTCAATTTACGCAAAGGTTTTATCGAAACTTAATTCGATCATTAAATTCACTGAAATTCATCATGAGCAACATTTGATTATATACAAACAACCACAATTTTCCAACTAATATGAATTAGTTGGAAAATTGTGGTTGTTTGCATTCAACATGATTACGTTAAAGTTTTGAGAATACTTCGTAAACCCTTTTAGTATTTTGAACTGTAAATAACGTGTTTTGCAGTTCGAGTTTCATAATTAAATGTACTTACTTCTATTTTCTGTGGCGTTACGGTATTACTGTGTTTTAGTTTTTGTGTGTTTACAGCAAAACACATTTATTTACGATAGAATACACGGGACAACGCAAGTGAAATAGTAGACTATCTATTGAAAATTGACCATTGCTCGCTCGTCCAGTTTTTGTGTAAGCAGAGACATAGCCTAGTAGGGATTGTCAAGTCATAGGACCACCAGACTAGTATTTTACATGAAGCGACTGCCTATCTGACTACCACAACCCAGTTAGTACCGGGTAATACGATACCCCTTGGTAAGACTGGTTGTCAGACTTTTTGAGCAACTACCTGTAACGACTGTCAAAGATCTACAAATGACAACCGGGACCAAAAAGGAAGGGGGAAAAATTGTCACATCGCTGTCAATAGGATAATATGTGTGAGTGTGTATACTGTGTTATTATCACTTGCTCCGATAAAGAAAAACAACAGCATGCCTGAGAGATATTTCTTGACGTCATGTAAATCCAAGTCAAGAGGCCCATGGGCGGCAAATCAACTCTAACCCCGGGTGAGGCACTAACGAGAAAGATTATAAGTCCTGATTAAGTTCAAACACACAGTAAAAAAAAATGTGTCTATGTAGCATATCAACTATCTGATGTCCAAGACACAAGCCTCGTTGTTTAGTGTGCCACTAGAGGGCGGTGTGTTAATGGCCAGACATTTATTTTTTATTTTCATTTCAAATTCCAAAACACCTCTTTACGACTTAAGGGGCCGGCGGAGGATGCGTATTTCATACAAACGTAATACCAAAATTATTTGTAAATCAAACATATTCTTGAGGTAGTCTGTATTTATTTCGATTGAATTACAGAATATCTATGTTCCCAAATATGTTTTTTGAGAGAATAGTGATGCAAAGACGAGATATGAGGAATTTAAATTTTCTATAGAAAACTTATTTTTCTTATAACTCTTGTTAAAATCAGTGTCCAATCAAAATATACATTTGCGAACCTAGATATTCTGTAATTCAATCGAAATAAATACACACGACCTTAGGAATACGTTTAATTTACAAATTATTTTGGTATTACGTTTGTATGAAATACGCATGCTCCGCAGGCGTCTTAAATAACTACTGCTTCAGACAAAGCTTCTACAAAGAAACACGACTTTTATGTAAAATCCATAAAAGCGTAAGAACAGAGTAATTAATTACGTCAGAAGGTGTATAATTAATCAAAATACCGGCTTCGGGTTAATTCGGGAAGTGTCGTGTCGGCTAATATATCTCGTCATTAAAGGTAAAGGAAATTGACATGAATGGGAACGGAAAATGGTGAAAGATTGAGCTTTCAACTTGGATCCCTGTCAGAATTTGAATTCGGAACCCTGACATTAGTCTTTTGTCAGGGGTTTTTTATATATCAATGTTTGTCAGGGTCAGTTACATACATCTCTTGGCGTTTGGCCAAAGTCGAAGTCAACTCTGCTGTTTTTAAACCCCGACGCAAAAACGACGGGGTGTTATAAGTTGGACGTGTCTGTGTGTGTGTCTGTCTGTCTGTGGCATCATAGCTGCCGAACGAATGCACCGATTTTGGTTTTGTTTTATTTGTTTGAAAGGTGAATTAGTCGGGAGTGTGCTTAGCTTTATTTGATGAAAATCGGTCCAAGATGGCTGCTGCCACAAAATGGCGGATTGCATATAAAGGATATATCTATCTATCTATCTATATTTTTTCACAACTCTCTCAATATGGGTATCAAATGAAAGGGCTTGACTAGTAGAATAATGTACACTATATTGAAAGGGAATAAGGAATACTAAGTAACAAAATGAGATGAGTGGTGCCTCGTGCCTAGGACCTAACGAATTTATTATGACGGGGGTTTTTTAAATTTTAAATTTTGTTCCATACCCGAAGGGTAACCTACGAAACGCTATTACTAAGCCTCGGATATCCAGCTTCAGTCTGTCCGTTTGTCTGTCAGAGGACTGTATCTCATTGTCTTTGAACGTCTTGAAACGTATAGCAATTTGCAACGTGTACTCAAAATTCTGGGACGCTGCTTAGCAGAGGACCAGAAACGCGGTAAAATTCAAGAACCACTGAAAGAAAACTACCCATGTCATCCCTTGCTTCATAATTAATGATTAGCACAAAGGGTACTTAGGATCGCTTCCATTTCTAGGGCATCTGTCCCACTGCTGACGAGAAAACGACTTTTATTCTCGCATGGGATACTTGCAAAAGAAAAGTGGTTGATCTTTTCTTCCTAAAAGAGATGACACAATAAATATATACATAATTATATATACTTACATAGTAATAGTATATTTTATAACGACGGTCTAAACGAAGCCATTATATAGTCCATAGAATCACTCGCTGCGCTCGTGACTCAATTTTAGAATCTTTCGCTTGCTCGGTCATCAAAATTGAGCACGCGGTTAAAAAGCAACTTTGCACTCTTGTATAACAAATAATTATTCTCGCGTTGAAGAGTTCATTTGTCTTTTTTTTCAATAAACCGCTTTCTATTTGCAAGCCAATTCGAAATTTAAACAAAACCTTTGATAAGTTACTCTTTTGTGACCATGTTTAACAGTAAAAGATCGTTCCAGTTTTAAATTACTTTTTACTCCCTAGGGAATAAATGGTCACTTTAATCCCGTTTCGTAAGGCTATAATGGCGTACTTTTAGAGCATGAGAAGTGAAAAGGAGAAAAATAAACCCGAAAGGCAATGATTCCATCATCGCGATATTTTTTTTCCTGTTCTGGACCATATCTGTGAACCTACTAGTTACGCAGATATTTGTACTGTAAATGTTTCACGTGTTGCTTTAAAACAAGTTTTAACTTCACTAAAGAGCCTATCACAATTTTTGTTGTGTTACTTACCTACTTTTTTATTTACGGTTGTACGGAATACTTGTTTGTCGGCTTTGTGAAGGGTTCTTTAATACACCCAGAATTAATAGCTGATTGCAGACTGTTTACACCACTGGCAAGGACTTTTTCGTCCTACGAACTTGCATTAAGAGGCCTGCGGAGCATGCGTTTTTCATACAAACGTAATACCAAAATAATTTGTAAATCATACATATTCTTATGGTAGTGTGTTTTTATTTTGATTGTATTACAGAACATATAGGTTCCCAAACACAGATTTTGAATGGATACTGATTTAAACAAGAGTTATGAGAAAAATAAATTTTCTATAGAAATTTTAAATTCCTCATATCTCGCCTTTATATCATTGTCCTTTCAAAATATTTGTTTGGGAACATAGATATTCTGTAATCCAATCGAAATAAATACACACTACCTTAAGCATATGTTTGATTTTCATATTATTTTGGTATTACGTTTGTATGAAAAACGCATGCTCCGCCGGCCCCTTAACTTAAAACAGGTCTACTGAAATTATATCAATAATTCATTATATTATCATTTCAACGTTATCTTAAAAAAAGTATATGAAATGAAATTAAGTCATGTGAACGTTAGAACTTTTTTATTATATCCAATGGTACGCACCTTTGAATCGCGGTTATTTTTTTTTTGTTACCACAGTTATTTTCTTTTTGTTTATCTTATTGCTTAAGATTCTGTTATATCTCTTCCTGGAAGCGGGCACTGGCTCTTGTAACAAAGTTCTATCACCAAGCACAGGAGTCAGAGACTCCACGCAATTTTGTAACCAATTTTTTGTGTAATAAAGATGATTATTGAGCTTGTTTTATTTGCTTCTCGCCAATCGCCGACTGTAGGACAGATGCCTAGAGACAATTAATTTTAATGCGTACAAAGAGGTTGTATTAGTAGTGTGGTTGAAGGCACACAAGAAAGGGTGAGAAGAGGTGTCATGTTTTATTTGTGAATGGAATTAATTGTTCTGGTGGTCTTGGGTTTCCAAGGTCCTCTCAGCTGATCCTGATACCAAAAATTTCGGTGTTCTTGTGTTCCTCTGTTTGTCTTGTCTCTGTTTGTCTTGCCTTGTATGTATGCTTCTCAGTCGTTTTTCAAGGTCCACTATCATCGGAGACCATAGTACAAAACTTTTTTACAAAAAATAAAACCAACTTCAAAAAAAAAACAAAAAAGTGAAAAATAACTTTAGCTTCTGAAGTCGGTGACTTTTGTTTGATTGATTTAATTTTTTTGTCACCGACTTCAGAAGCTAAAGTTATTTTTCACTTTTTTGTTTTTTTTTTTGAAGTCGGTTTTATTTTTTGTAAAAAAGTTTTTATTTTTCACTTTTTAGTGGTTCACATATGCTTGATATACATGGAAAGTGCATACCGTTACAATTACAACAAGCCCAAACACGACTAGGATACATTGTCTCATTATGGAGTTCCGTGACTCGGCTTCATCATCAGATCTGATGGTAGAATGGTTCTTATCGAACGCAAATGCTTCACTTGTTGTAGAAAATACCAAAATCGCAACACGTTATCGTATAAAAATTTGAAGAGTTCCCTCGATTTCGCCAAGATTCCATCATCAGATTCCGACTTGGTGGCTATGGGACCATTTGGAAAGAATACCCTTTCCAACAAAAAAAGAATTTTTCAAATCGGTTGGCCAGCGACGGAGTTATGCCCGAACAAATATAAAAAAAAAAAAAAAAAAAAAAATAGAAACATCCGAATTGAGAACCTCCTCCTTTTTTAGAAGTCGGTTAAAAATCGCGACATGAACAAACGTATTTTTTTCTAATCCTGTAGCATTTTACGACTTTTTTTAAATACAAGTGATAGATATGGATAGGCTTTTGCCTCTTCTTCAAATTGTGGTATACCACTATTTCGCCACCTGAATGAAGTCTTGAAACTAATAAGAAATCGTTAAATGCGCAACCAGGGGTTTTAGTGTTTACACCGTGTGTCCGTGCGTACTGTAGCCACACAGAAAAATGTATAAGTAATTATGTATAAGTATTAACACGTACATGCTTTGCTTAGCCAGGCCACAGATATTATAATACTTCGTAGCCAGGCGTTGGTATAAAGCCGTTTTCCGTTCTTCAAAGTGCAACATGGTCCAAAACAAGTACTGTTAAGTACAAACAGTACACCATTTACAAGGAACACGAAACAAAGGTCAAGCATTGACCTTCACAATTCCTTAACCACTGCACTCCGTGGGAGCTAATGGAATTTTCTCATTACACAAAGTATTATTTTCTTGGTTATTACTTCGTATATTTTCTATTTAACGTCACATTACGCGGCCATATTGGATATCGTTGGAACATTCATAACTCGAGAAGATTTACTTGGTTTATGAAAATCAATGAAGAGTTTATTGATAGTAAATATGGAAGTATATGAGAACGTCGTCGTGTGCCGCGGCTGCGTTAGTAAAACGGAGGGCATAGACAAAATTAGGTAGGTTCTTTCAGTGATAACAGACTGTGATAGGAAAGCCAAGAATTAATAGAATTGACATAAGCTGAAAACTCTCGAAAAGTGTAAATCAATCTTGTTTACGGTTGAATTTCAAAGAAGTTTGGTTAGAAAATTAAATAATTGACGATTTAAATGTGTTTAATTTTTATTTTTAAACCTACTTATTTACGAAAACTACCTGCCCGTTACATTTCTAACACCTTTTGACTAAACCAATATATAAAAAGAGGTGAAGAGTTTTAGAGGCTTTATGTTTTTTTTTTTTTCATTAATATTTCCTTCACCTCTTGCAACTTTATCAGAAGCCCCAACAACTAAAAACAAACCAAACAAGAGGCAACCATGCAATAACCTTTACACAAACAATGAACTTAGTTAGTTTCAAACTCAACTGATAATTATATAGGTACCATGTTTACTTGCCTAGTTGTGCCATAGGTTGTGAATACGCAGAAGCGACCAAACGTATATAGTTATCTAGAAGCCAATCCCACAATTTTATTTATTTATTTAAGAAATATAAGGCTTACACTAACCATAATTTAGCTTTCAAACAAAAAAAATAAGAATAATTAGAATAATTGATGAACTGATTTTGATTTCATCAGTTCATCAATTATTCTAATCTGCTCTCAACTATGTTAGGGGCCGGCTTTCAGTCGAAACGGATGCAGCTGAATACCAGTATTTTACATTGAGTGACTGCCTATCTGACCTCCATAACCCTGTTAATACTGGGTAACCCGATACCCCTTATAAGACTGGTTGTCAGTTTTTCAGGGCACTGATGACTACCTGTAACAACTGTCAAAGATCCAGTATAGATAGCAGGGACCAACGGCTTGACTTTCTTTACAAGGTTCGAAGCAAATTGGATAATGTAAGTGATGGTACCGATCCATTGACAGACCTTGACAATACCTACAGGACTTGAAGTTAAGCAGTGTTTGCTTAACCTTGAATTGCCAGGATACAATTGGCTGTTGTGTGTGTCCTGCATCGGTTAAAAATCCCTGATCTAGTGGCAAGCGCTCGTTCTCTCGAATTCGATTCCTAGGTTGGGCAAGGTGTCAATTATTATTAGTTTTGTTGTTACGAATTTTCGGTTCTGAATTATTGACTTATTCTATGGCTGTGCCCTATGCTAGGAGCACCGACAACTCACATACAACCGAACTATGTGCAACTAATAATTACGTTCGCAATTTGCTGGAAACTGTCCGGACCGAGCCAACACATGTCATGAAGGTATAGGTACAGGGAGTGAGCAAATAGTTGCTATATGTGAATACCTTAGGGGCCTATGTGCTCCTAGTACTTTGTAATACGATTGGTATGCGTGTTTATTGTTAGCAGTGAATATTAAATTATAGGTAGCACTAATGCTTACAATGTACAAATGTGTTTTTCATCCCCCCATCTCGGAAAGAGTATTTTTGCTCTTTGATATCTGAGTGCAAAAGCCGTTTTTATCGTCTTGAGGGTAAAGTAAATTTGAATTTAGAACATCGTGTGCACTAAGAATGTGAATTCAAAACATCATTAAACCTATTTACTTCTACCTCTATGGTGCCGAATTTATCATGTTTTTTTTTTTATTTGTTACTTTAACTCAGGCTCGGAACCTTCTTGGTGTACTTATTTAATATGTTTTGCGCGCGCCATTTTCTTTTCACGTCGTATTGTTAACACCTTAGGTTAAAAACAAGGAATCCAACTTGAAAACAAGTGAAAAACCTAAAATGACCACTCATTATCTACCGACGAGGAAGTTTATTTGACGCCAACAGAAATAATTGAATTTGTTAATAATGCGCAATTTTTTTTTGCGTTTCTTCATTTCCTCGCTGAGGTGGGATGAAAAGTTACGTGTTGCACTCGAGTGCAAAGATTTTTCACCTCGAGCTCTTTTGATTCCCTCGCTAACGCTCAAGATTCTAAGTTTTGAACCACTCGCTTCGCTCGTGACTCTATTTTAGAATCTTTCGCATGCTCGGTCATCAAAATTGAGCACGCGGTTAAAAAACAACTTTGCACTCTTGTATAACAAATAACTATTATTTCCTGCTTATTAGGATTCGAAATCTATACAAAATGTTTGTACTTTTGTAGGATTTTTGAAGCATAAACATTACAAAGGTTTAAAAATCTGAAATTTCTCGCAACATTTGTAAGCTTTAGTTGCAAATGCAAAATGTAATTTATTTTCATTTCATTACTTCTCTGGCACGTTCCAGTTTTTTTCAGATTATGAGGTTCTAAGAATAATGTCGATGCCAAAAACATTGTTATTTGAAATGAGGATAAATAAAAAAAAAATTAAACGTTTTGGGTTGACATTTATAAGGAACATTTTGAATTTATTTTCGCGTCTACGGAAAATAAATAAAAATGGGTACCTACTGGGTTCGCCATTTATTATTTTTAACACTCGACGTAGAAACGCAGGGGGATGTTATAAGTTTGACGTGTCTGTGTGTGTGTGTGTCTGTCTGTGGCATTGTAGCTCCCAAAAGGATGAACCGATTTCTATTTTGTTTTTTTTTTGTTGGAAAGGTGTATTAGTCGGGAGTGTTCTTAGCTATGTTTGATGAAAATCGGTCCAAGATGGCCACCGCTACAAAAATGACGAATTATTACATATTTTTTCGCAACTCCCTCAATACGGGTATCAAATGAAAGGGCTAAATTAGTAGAATACTACACACTATGATAAATTTAAAATCAAAGATGGCCGCCACCACGAAATTTCGTTTTTTGTTTTTTTCACAACTCCTTCAATAGGGTATCAAATGAAAGGGACTTGACTTGACTTATAAAATAATTTATTGAAAGAGAATGAGGAGTACTAACACTAACGAAATGAGAAAGAAAAGTGGAGTGATGACTATAGTACCTAGGAGTCCTAGGACCTAACGAAATATTTTTCATTTAACTTTTAGTACATTTTATATATCGGGGGTTTTTTCCAATTATAAATTTAATTTTACTCGTTAGATACCATTAACCGACTTTCAAGGGAATTGACATAAGCTTTGCGGTACTTAGTGTCCCTTCATTTCCAATTTTCGATCATGGATCGTCCTCTTCTGCCGATCCTGTTCCCAACTATGTTGGGGACGGCTTCCTTTCAAACTGGATGCAGCTGGATACCGGAGAATGGAGTAACTGGCTACCACAACTCAGTTAGGGGCGTTCAAGTATTACTTAAGCAGATTTATTACAATTATTTACCTCCCCCCCCCCTCCCCCTTGTCAGCAAAAGTAAGCAAAGCTCTTACCCCCCCTCCCATGCTTACGTAAACATTGGTACATGCATTTTTCTTTTAATGTACTCGTAAGTTTCGTGTTTTTTATTTGTGGGCATCCAGAATATGCGTTTCGTTTTCAAGCATAGACAATGTGTGTTGACATATGTCTGAAAAAGTAAATAATTACTGCTGACATAATCACCACCCCCCATGTCATCAAAAATAAGCAAAGCATAGACCCCCGCACCCCCCTATAATAGTGCTTACGTAATACTTGAACGGTCCCTTAGTACTGGGTAATACGATACCCCGTTGTAAGACTGGTTGCAGATTTCTGGGTCACTGACAACCTTCGTTATGTTTCGATCATGGATATCGCCGATAAAATTTCACTTTGAGAATTTTCACTAGCGATTATTTACAGTCACGAAGTCAAACGAAATCAATAAAATCCGTATTCACGTATATCATTACCTTTTCACATGACGTTAACTCTGAAGAAAATTCAGAAATCTTCCACGGATAGGCTTTTATTTTTTAACAATACACCCACGACATTTTGACGCATGTGACACTTTATTGTTAGAAAATATAAAGGTGTGTTTAAATCTGAAATCAGAATAGAATTTTAGGATTGTGATTAAAAAGCATTACAGGACCTAATGCATTGCATGCATTAGGTCCCACGGTGGAGTAAAGTTCCCACTGCTGGGACACAACATCCAGTATTGGAAACGGCATAGGTAGGTTGATTATTATACCAAATCGGTTAGCCAACAGAACATAGGGGAGAGAGGGGCGAGGGGTTGCCAATACTGTACACACGATTTTTTAACGCCACCTGCTATACGACTCTTATACTAGGAGTAAAAATACCCATAATGCAGCCGAAATGCACTTGTTTACCCCGTAATTGCGATAATTTTTTTATTCTAGACCATACCTCGAAACATTTTAGTTACGGAGATATTGGGGAAAAAGCTCAGCTCAGCTTATTCCACTATTCCACCTTAACAGAATCCCCCTTAAGGGAAAAAGCTGGACCCTAATGCAAGAATAATCCAGAAAGTCCCCTTTTGATTTTGAGTTATTCCACTATTCCCGTCACACTTTTTTTTATGCTATAACTTTATTTTAAATACATTATAGCGCCATAGTATAGCATGGTCTGAAAGCAGCTTAACGTAATAGAATGCTTGCTTGGCGGATTCTTAAAGAGTTTTCTTTTTCTTTCTCTCTTTCTAAAGGAAAAAAAAACAAATAAAAGGAGAAATATAAAAAGGATTTAATGATTTTTCATTTTATAAGTTTTGGTCTACACCAATGTAGACGTATCTTTACAAGAAAACGTCTTTCATACGTATCCTGAGTCGTAAATGTTAATGCTAAAAGCAGCACATTTTCGCCTTCAAAAACAAAATATATCGCTTTTCCTTTCTTTTGATATAAAAGAAATGTAATGTTACCGTAAAGGTCTTAATTGAAAAACGTTTGCCCTAAAATATTAATGAGGAATAAGTGCTAATGGGTTGTTGAAAACCCGGGGATATTTTAAAAGGTAAAGTCAAAGTTTATGTTGTGTTAGGGACATACGGGTAAATAGAAAAGGTTTATATAGAAAAGAGATAATTCATTGTCTGCTCAAAAATCAAAGGGTCTTTTTCTACTCTTAAATCCATCCACATTTTCCTCATTCCTCCGCATCACATGACCCATAATATGACAACCCGCAACTTTTCTGTCACCGGCGTCACTATTAGACTCCCTCTCATGTATTTTTTTCTTATTGTATCCATTCGCGTAACACCACACATCCTCCTTAGCATTTTAAGAAAAAAACATGCTGCACCAACCTCAAATAAATTCAGATAAGGACAGCAATAATGACGTATGGAAAAAAGTAAAAAGAATGGCGCGAAAGCCACACAAGGTGCCAAGGCGCTGATCCTTGTACGGCAGAGCTTTTTTCTTCCTAACGTAGTAGTGTACACAATTCATTAATTGAAGTTATTATTTCAATAATAATTAACTTATATGAGCATCTAGTCATTTAATTTGTAATGCATCACACAACTACAGTACTTTCACAGTTTTTATGTCTTGTGACTGGGACTGTAGCTACATTTGAAGTGTCTGTAACTGTCCTACTTGAAATAAATGGTTTCATTTTGAATTTTGATTTTGATAGGAGTAGGTACAGTAAGTTCACCGGTTACTTTGTCTGTGAGTCACAACACACACCCTCGCAGACCAAACGGTCTACCACGAGATAAATACATTACCGCTCTTACTGGCTTTGTTCTATAATTTTATATGAAACCGCCGCGTGATGTACTGCTCTGTTAATTTTACATGACTCTTGTGTTAATTTTAAGCTCGTAATTGTTCCTTTATGTTGCCATACGGACAAAAGTCTTGTCTCTTTGAGAAAAAATATAAACAGAACAACTTTCTGTTCATCATAAGCCTACCACTTTCCCAACTACGTTGAGGTCGGGGCTCCGCAACCGAGTTAGTACTTACTAGGTAATACGATACCCTTTCGTGAGATTGGTTGTCAGATTTTCGAGTCTACCTGTATAACAACTGTCGAAGATCTACAAATAACAGCCGGGAACAACGCTTGACTCACGCTTGACCGCGTCGGATCCGAGCCGTGTGTTAGCCGTATTCCTCGACCTTTATGAACTTAGAGGGTTGTATCGATGCTTTTGTTGATTATAATTCTGTAATTACATACGTCTTACAGTCGCGAACGATATTTTCATCAACATATATATATATACAACATATATATATAGCACTAAAACGCAAAAATCAACATATATATATAGCACTAAAACGCAAAAATCAACATATATATAGCACTAAAACGCAAAAAACGTAAGAAAATTTGAATTTCGCTACACTGGAGCATCAGCCTTAGCAACGCAAAGTGGCCTTTGCCAGAAGTGGTAAGCGTAAAATATGTGGACCAACTGATTTAATATTACCAGGATTGGGCCGAAATACAGCAGTTCGTCGTGGGCATGTCCTCTTTTTGGTCTGTGAATAGAGGGTCTAGCACGAGCGAGCGGTGTAAACTGTTATCCTATTGCATTTTAGTTAAAACAAAATTGCAACAAGCACAATCAATCATCAAAATCGTCATCATCATTTGCCTAGCCTTTTCCCAACGATGTTGGGGTCGGCTTCCAGTCTAACAGGATGCAGCTGAATACCAGTATTTTACATGGAGTGACTGCCTATCTGACCTCCACAACCCAGTTAATACTGGGTAATACGATACCACTTGGTGAGACTGGTTGTCAGACTTTTTGGGCCACTGACTACCTGTAACGACTGCTAAAGATGGACTTGAATGACAGCCGGGACCCACAGCTTAACGTGCTTTCCGAGGCACGGATAAAACTCGCTATATGTGGTCACCCATCCACAGACCAACCTAGGCAAGCACGGCGTGACCTAAAGATCGGCCCAAGTTATTATTTAGCCACGAGCTCCATACTCAATATCATCCATAAATATGAATTAAATCTTAAAATAAATTATGAAACATATGTGAGACGGGTAAAAGCAGTGCTTGATCGCCTAGTGGTGTGATCGACTGACTGTCAAGTCATAGGTCTCAAAGTTCAAAATCTAGACATAGACCTCTGATTTTTGGAATTCATGTGCGTATTGTATAATTTTATTGTCACTTTCGTCAGTGAAGAAAAACGTGAGGAAACCAGCATGCCTGAGAGATATTTCTTGACGGCATATAAAGTCAATTCAGAAGCCATGGGTGGCATAAAAAGTCTGACACCAGGTTAGGTACTAACCACACGAGAAATAAATCGTTAAGGCGCAAACCCACCGCCTCGTACACTGTGCACGGCCACGCGGCGCATTTTGGTTTTTTGTTTTTTTTTTTGTTTTTTTTTTTTGTGTATTTAAGCCTATTTCTATAGCACTGGCAAGTGTTGTGTAACACTAACGTCCGGTCAGCACACAGCACGCAGCACTGCGACGTGCACACACGTGCACGTCGCAGAATTAAAGGAGCAAGCAGTGACGCGTCTCTGACATGTTTCCAACTCTCCTCCACTGCTGCTTCCTTCTTCTCCCTATCACGCTTGTGTCGACGCATTTTCTCAAGTTTATGTCTTCACCTTTCCTCTCGGTCACGACTTCTTATTTTTCTTCTTTCGCCACTCGAATCGCCATCTCTATGTCTATGGCTTCTATCGGTGGGACTTAATAACTGTTCACTTTTAATGAAAGGACGGGACGTCATAGCCATATATTTTAGCTGCGTGGATTCATTTGTTTGACAACGTGGGTCTCCTACGTTTCCACTGCAGTACACGGAGAGGTTACACACACAAAAAATCCGCATCCGCAACATCCCTGATTCAAACATCCGTTGAATTTTATTTACGTCGTGCGTTTGTGCTCTCGAATTTGTTCAAATCCTTTTTTCCGGCTTAAGCCAATAACGCGAAAGGTCATGCGTATATTCTAGCCGCTAAATCACACATGACGGCTGTTCAGGCTTTAAGTCAACAAGATTTAGCAGCCATGTTGGATTTGTAAAGCGTTTTTGGACGTATGCTGCTGGCAAGCTGTAATTGGTGAGGATGTAAAATATAAATCACCAGATTGAAATCTAACATAACTCCAGCGAAGTCGTGGGCAAAAGCTAGTGTAAAATAAATCAACCTTTCAATATCCCAAACACAACTTCAAGAAAATTATTCAAAGAACAGCAACACAGTCAAAGACATAGTTACTTTGCCCCGCAGCTCGCAGCACACTCTCAGTTAACAAAATGTATCAATTAAAATGGTAAACAGCTCCGGTTCCCGGTAAATTCAATTAGTTCAATTATTTAGGCCCGTCGTCGAATTCCGTTAAATGTATTGCTCGTATTGGCTGAAGGTGAATTGGTTAAAGGTGGCAGTGGCGAAGGTCCCAAACAACTCCATTCCTATCGGATTCGGATAGGTAAGTTTGTAAATTGTACATACATTTTCATTTCAATTCGGAGTTAGGCGTTAATCATATAAGTCAACTATCGCCCCGGTTTCTCAGCACCTTCCGTACATTGAGACGTCCGCCATAAGCGCCTTCAAATATAACCTTACTTGTTAAAAAAATACTTTTTGCTGCTGAAAGATGGAAATGCTTATGTCAATATCAGGTATTATCAATTATTTTTATTATCAGACACCTAAAGACCCATAGATAAAATACACAAAATTACATTACAACATAAAAATATGTACTAATTAATACATACAAAATATAACTTATGAACACACGAATTGGCGGCGTCGTGTTACGTTGTGCGGTGTCACCCTGCCGCGAAAACGTCAGTAGACTACACCCTTCTTTATGCATGTGTTTTTTTCTTCACTTAAATCAATTAATTACACTATTCTCAACCCAAGAAAAGTATTAAAAGTTAATTTCAACTACTGCTAGTCGCTTAAAAATAATACTAAACTCCTGCAATTTTCCATGACAGTTCAAACGTCCGTGATTGTCGCGACCATACTTTGACGTCATTTATCAAAATCTACCTTGTTTACATCTATATTTTTGGCCTTAATAAAGTAATTTTACTAATTGTATGTGCTTTATTCGAGCAAAAAATTTGATAACGATATTATAATAAAATCGTTGTGAAACTTTACCTACATTTCAAATAAAAGTTATTTTTTGACATATGAATTTTGATGTCACTACCGCCGTTATCGAGGACGACGTGTTTTGAGAGTGCGTTCCGTTTCACCAAAAACATGCTGCATAAAACAATAAATTGTAAAATAATTGATGTTTTAGAAACTTAAACAAGTGTACCATAATGTTTATAAGCGCCAATACAAGGCATTTTTAATAAGTAAAAAGAGTTTTGTATTTCTTGCATATTCCCTATTGGTATTTAGTGGCAGTACTTTCATACAAGCCTACAAGCTTGGCTTGTTTTTGTAACCTACTACTTTTCACGATCTAGGGTTTCTAAACAGTCTGCTTGCCTAAGGGTTTGCCATCCATAGGCAAGCAGACTGTTTAGAAACCCGTATTCGTATTGTTGGCCGCAAGGCACGTCATTGCCTGTTTTAGGTCGTGCGTTTGAACTAGGGCAGGCACTTTGTCCTGCCGGGGTTGAGGGACTGTTCGAAAGAGATACCATTACCCGCGGTCGTGGTGTGAGTACCGAATTGTTACCTGGCCATGGTGATGGAGGAAGATTTTTGGCCGCAGGACGTGGTGTTCTGTTGCTCCCGCGGACAAGTACCACTGGACAGCCTACACAAGTGAAGTGTGACTAAGTGAAGTGTTACTAACATAGTTTTAAGTCTTATTTATTAACACAAGTTTTTTGTATTTAATTTATATATGTTAGTTTATAAGGTATATATTCTATGGGTTCTTGCAGCCTGAAATAAATAAATTGAATTCAATTCAATTCAATTTTTCTCTTTCGGATCTATTTTTTAAGTGTCTTCAGATTTTAAGGGGGCTTCAAGATTTTTTCTTCCTTCGATTCCTTGCTTTTTGGTTTGACTTAATTACTATATCCTACCTGTACAGTAATCACCGACAATTTTCGCTATGGTTACACCATATTAAACAATTCTCTTTGCAAGTTCGCTCTTGAGATTTTTGAGTTCCGACTGAGGAGTTAAGACCCTTAAAACGATGCTAATTTTCTTGCTAAGGCCTGTTCAGCTTTTAACAACAATTTTAACATAATCGACTAAAATATAATACAAAAAAATAACTTTCAAGCACTGCGGCTGACCACGAGGTCCTGAATTCGATTTGCAGTTAGGGCTAAGTGTTGAATTTTTGTCATCAGAAAGCCATACACATTTGGACATACATTTTTGGGCTATTTTCAAAAGTGCCAAGTAAAATAAACATATTATTTGGATAGAGCATAACATAATAAACATCTTTTATTACTACACCAAAGTCGTAAGTCAATTCAGGTTGGAGAACTCAAAAAGTCACCTTCGGTCTACCCTTAATACCCCGCTAAAAGTTCATTTTTTTGCATTTTCTGACGTTTTGAGTACTCAAAAAGTTTCAAGAACTTTCAAGTTCAAAGTTTGAAGTTCGTCTAGACCAACCCAGGTTGGTTTAGAAGAACTTTTTGATCAGTGTTAGAAACAGGATCGATTGGCATCAAACAATGTTATGTGTAAAATGGCATTTTTCTTGCTAAGTCTATTTTTTTTTTTAAATCAGTTAATGGGGAACAAAATTTTACGAAAAATTATGGATAGTTTCCTAAGACCTTTTTCATGTAGCTGCAACGGTTAAGGTAGCTCCCCTTACTGCCCCGTTTACCGTTTCCACCCTTTTTTTTTTTTTTTGTATATAATTAAGTGCATATCTGCTTAACCTTTTGGGCGATTACAGCAGTGGTGTCACACTTATAATGTCAGTTGAAAAATAAAGTGATAATACAATATTACTGACCCTCGTAAATTATTAGCGTGATAATATACATATAGCATATATCCTTCCCCAGGTTGAAATATATCTCCTTGCCAAATTGAATTACGATCTGATCAGTCATTTAGTCGACAAAAGATATCAAACAGACAAACACTACTAACTACTAGTATAGAAGTTTGGATTACCAAGGCAAGAGGTCACGCGGTCGATCACCCACGCGTTAGATACACCTGATAAAAGCTGCAACACAAACGTCAATGGTCCAAAGCTCCCGAGATGCTGAAGAACGCAATGTGGAGGCGCATCGCGAGGGCTGCGTCATCCAAACAAAACGCATCATCGTCAACCCCGACCATTCTGCCAAGAATGCGCGACTGAGGAGGAGAATGGATTACCAATAGGATACTGTCTTTAGCACATAAAGAAAAAAACCCACCTTATAAAGAATCAAAGTTGATTCACCCATCATTACAATCAATTAAGTAGATACCTAAGTATGTTTTATTTGCCGGTCTTGGGCTACGTTAAATGTTGCGTCTGTAACTGTAATTAAATACCATATTGTTATATTTATTTCGGTCATGAAAAGGTCATAATAAATACGAAATACATAGTTTGGTTACCGTCACGTATTCAGAAGCTGTCGCTATACTAAGCGGTCCGAGGTCCAACTCCTCGAAAAAGGACCAAAATAATGATAAGATGAAATGGTCCTTACCATTTCATACACTATGACTACAACAAATAAATTGTATAGACTTTAATGGGTGTCGGAAATCATGGGCTTACAAATTCTGTAAAGTAAATGCTCGCACCAGGTAGTGAACTTTTATTACCTACATTTTGTTCCGTTCCCAATGGCCAACCGTGAAAACGTTTTATGGGACATAGGTTTTCAGTCAAAGAATTGAAAACTTTTAATAGAACTTACAAGTATGCGATTTTAGTTAATTTCATTAGCTAACGTTTTCAATTCGTGAGCCGTAAAGCAGTTGGTCCCTAGATCTTTGACAGTCGTTGCAGGTAGTCAGTGGCCCAAAAAGTCTGACAACCAGTCTCACCAAGGGGTATCGTATTACCCAGTACTAACTGGGTTGTGGAGGTCAGACAGGCAGTCGCTCCATGTAAAATACTGGTATTCAGCTGCATCCGATTAGACTGGAAGCCGACCCCAACATAGTTTAGAAAAGGCTAGGCAGGTAATGTTCAATTGAAACTATTGGGTCATAGACCACCTCACCAGTGCGGGTAGGTGTCAATTTTGTAACTATGACAAAGCCAAAAGGAAGGTCTATGATTGTAGCTGTGTATATATGTATGTCTGTTTGTATTTACGTATATTTCTCCGTAGCGCCTAAATTATTCATCCGATTTTGATGAATAAGGTGTCAATCGGTTCGTTATTATAGCCCGGGTAGCACACTATAGTCAACTTCAACAATAGAAATCGATTTTACCTTGTGAACCCCGAATATGATTAGAGAAAAAAAAACATGATTTTTCGTAGTCGGGTTTTTTAGTGGTAGTATCCAACACAATTTTTTGTTGTTTCTAGGATTCTTTACGATGCTCACTGTTGTTCTTTCTTTTTTTCTCCATGACTTGTGTCCTTCGCGTACGTTTAAAATAAGTAATCTTTTTCAACTGGCTAAAAATAATATTTTTGCAAATGTCAAAACACTTTTATCGAACGAATAAATAACTTTGAGGTCCTCACAGTGTTTTTAATTTGTAAAAATGTCAAAGGCATTCCTTTGATAAGAATCAAAAGCCGAACATAGCAAGGTCAACGGCTAAATTGAGAAACCAGCCGAAAATAATTAAAATAAAATAATATGGGCTAAACAAGAGCAACACCGTTTATTATTGTTTGAGATTTGTGAAGTGAAAACATCATAAGGCACGTTGAGCACTTTTTGGGTGAACTAAAATCATGGATCTCGCGTGACTGTCACCGAACGCTTTGTAGTACTCGTAGCCGATCCCTACCACTGCAGCACTTAGGCGTGCACAGGGCACAGCCTGAATTGTATTCGAAATTTATCAGGACGAAGATTTTTTTGCCAAGGGCTCTTCTCATTTTTTTCTTTAGAAAATTGCACCCGCGCAAAGCCGAGGCGGATCGCTAGTATAAAATAAAGTAAAGTCGTGGGGTTATTGTACGGACGAACAAGTTATTTGGCTTACAGTTTATCCCACAAATTACACACATCAACACGGTCTAGGGATATTTTATACTCAATTAAATAACTCGAAAAGTACTGGCCGCATTGGAATCTTTTATACACCGATTTGTTTGTAATTTATCTCAGACTAATTCCAAATTCAAATTTTTGAAAATTCTTTTGTTTCGGTGGCATAAAAATGTCTTGATGTATAGGAGAGGGAATTTTCATTTGTGCGAAATTTAGAAAACAATACGAATTACGTTTAGTTACAGTTTTTTTTTCATTTTTAAACGAAAGATAAAGTTAAAATTTAGGTATTGTAGCCATGCAACGCCGACATTTGACGAGGGCGGAGATGTTACGAGCTGTGGGAATGCTGGAAACTGGATCTGTTCAGCGTAATGTTGCTGAGGCCATAGGGACCCATCAAAATGTAATTTCAAGATTGTGGACACGCTATCGTGCCACAGGTGAAGTAGCGGAGAGGCACCGGGGGCCAAGTCGCATCACTACCCCCAGACAAGACCGATTTTTGCAAATTACTGCGCGAGCTCAACCAAATGCAACGGCGACTCAATTGGTCCAAAGGCTGCGAGTGGAACACCAAGTGCTTGTGAGTGACCAAACTGTAAGAAGGCGACTGCATGAAAGCAATCTACGCTCTCGTAGATCACTCCGGGTCCCACGTTTACGGAGAGGCAATCGTGGACGACGATTAGAATGGGTTCGGAACCACGTGGACTGGGGCCGTGAGCAATGGTCCAATGTGCTGTTCACGGATGAATCCAGGTTCGGCTTCCATCCAGATTCACGAAGGACGCGTGTTTGGCGAGATCCTGGACGATGGAGCCATCTTCAGAACCCTCAGGAAGTTCACCCATACCAAGGAGGAACAATTATGGTTTGGGCAGGAATTCGTCTTGGAGGACGGACGGATCTCGTTTGGGTGCGGGGCAATATGACGGCAGAACGATACGTCCAACAGGTGCTGGGGCCCGTAATCTTGCCCCACAGAACACAAATGGGGCAAGATTTCCTACTCATGCACGACAATGCCCGGGCACACACGGTGAGAACGGTAGCAGCTTGGTTACATACACATAATGTTAGGGCCTTAGACTGGCCTGCTCAATCGCCAGATCTAAATCCCATTGAGCATGCGTGGGATATGCTGCAAAGAAGAGCTCTGAAGGAAGTTCCTGAAAATCTGGCTACAGAAGATCAACTTTTTGCGCACCTCTGAAGGACATGGGACAATATTCCGCAGCAAGACATTGACAACCTTGTTCTGAGCATGCCGAATCGTTGCCGATGTGTTATGAACATCATGGGCGCTTTCTCAGACTACTAACTTTAAGTTTATAAACACAAATTAAATGATTTTTCTATTTTTTTCAGTTTTTACTCACAAATTAAAAATTAATTCATATACGGTTTCCGTCTCTGCTTCATTTTTTTTCCATAAAATCCTGAAATTTTAATCTAAGTACCTTAACCATTATTAAAAAATGGTAGAATATTAAATAACGTATCTTTTAAATATATACATGTCATATAAATAATTAACACATTGATAGTAATTCGCTTTTTTAAAAATATCCCTAGACCGTGTTGATGTGTGTACATTTTAAAAGGTTAACCAAATAGCTTGTTCGACTGTACATTCATAAGATCAAATCTGCGTATTTTAAAACTCAATTTTACACGATCCGACTTCAATTGTTTTGATAACATTTTAACATACAATGGATAGTCCTCAAGGGTATTAAAAGGGCATAAAAAGAGAGGGTTGTTCTATTTCCAAGCAGTATTCTGTGGAATAGTCGTAAATCTAATCGTTGTTTCGTGCCACTGATTTTGTAACACGACGAAAGAGGTTTTTGTACCCTATTCAAGATTTTTATTACGAAGTTAACGGTCTTTAGACGTATCAGGCCTCATATTTGACGAAGTACCATAATTGTTTACATAGGTACTTACAAGAATTCTTGGGGACATTATTAAATAATGCTCTGAAGCTAAGTAAATAAACACCTCAATACACCGTGACTTTTTAGTCGTCTTACAAAAGCAGTCCAGTTCATGTATCCAATGACTAGTAAACGTTCATAATAAAAAAAAATAGGTATTTATGAGATTTGAATAATTTAAAAATAAAATTCTTATTCATTATTATGACGCAAGGCGTAGTTTTGTCTCGTTGAAAATGGTGATGGAATGATCTGCTCGACTCGTGCGCTAGGTAGGTATACTCTACAGTTAGATACGTAAACATTTTTAACAGGGTGTTTCATTTTCTAACGTATTATTTATTTTTCTTCGTACCTATTATAAATGATAAAAAAATAATAATCTCGCCTAGAGGTATTTTATGTCGGGTACATTGAGTGGACCGCTTTTGTAAGACGACTAAAAAGTCACGGTGTATTTATACCCACTGGCTGTTAGAAAATGTCTAAGGATCACGGCAGAAACCTATGTTAAAACTTCTGTCTAGTTGCTCTATATGTATAAATACATAAAACGCGCCATCACACAAACTCATCACAAACGTACACCCCTTTTCCACTAACACACACATAATATACACTCCACATATTCCATACAAACACACAATCTATACTAATATTATAAAGCAGAAGAGTTTGTTTGTTTGTTTGTTTGGTTGAACGCGCTAATCTCAGGAACTACCGGCTCGAATTGAAAAATTCTTTTTGCGTTGGATAGTCCATTTATCGAGAAAGGCTAAAGGCTATATAACATCACGCTATGACCAATAGGAGCGGAGCATAAATAAAAAATGTTGCAAAAACGGGGGAAATTTTATTCCCTTTGTAAGCTTTTTCTCTCTTATGTGACGCAGACGGAGTTGCGTGGGTCAGCTAGTTCCTCATAAAATTGCTTTTGCCTCGACTTTTGGGAGGTGAGCGTTAATAATTGCGACGCAGTTTTATACTAATGCAGTTGTTAACGAGAGTTAGAGCACGGGACCCGAAGTCCCCACCCTAAGTCCTCGCACCTAAGTCTAAGCACGGGTCCGAACCCTGTAAGCCCAACATTTCAGAAATATTTTCAAATCTTGCAACACTTACTTATTTTTTATTATTTAATTAAAGATACCCGATGTGAATCAAAAATAAATAAAACCATAATTTAATCCCAAATTATAACCGTAATGTGGCTTTTAATTTCATGTGTTTAGCCAAGTAATGTTAGGTTGTTTACAAACATGACCACTAAAAGATTTTCGTAATCAACAATGAACTCCATCAAGTTGCTCGGGTATTATTATTTTTTTGCAAAGTTCGGGACGATGCATGGGGACTTTTCACATTTCATTTGTAATTGTGTGCCTAACATTTGTCCCAATTTTAAGCTCTATACGATTTTTTGTAACCTTGCATGTCAAACTTACCTAACTGGGCTAATATTTATGTGATAGAGAAATGGTTTTCGTTATTAATTAAGCGCATCTCTTGACAGCGGCTGGACCGACGTTTTTATCTTTACGTATTGTGTTTTATGGAAAGCACAACGTTTCTCGTGTCAGCTGCTAGTTCAATATTAAAATAGAAACTCCATTATAAAACGCTAATCTAAATTCGTTTCTAATTCGCAGCTAAGGTATTTGCTTCATAAATTCTCAGAAATGGAAGTAAAAATGGTACGGTTGAACACGCTGTTTGGAATACAGGGAGCTATATTTTTAACCAATGTTATTAGTTTTGAGTAGTCAACTATTTTCTAACACTCTCATATTTATTTTATTAAACACTGTTATTATTTTGACTAGCCCTCCGTAAAAAATTAGTGATTTTTTACGGCGGAAATGCCAGAGTAGCCCGAAAATTTTTAATTTTCTTAGGTTTTTTGTAATTTTTAGGACAGTGTCTGGCTGTATGTTGAACAATTTTTCACGAATGTAAGCCTGAATTCTTGTTGCGCTAGCGATCGGTCGCGTACGGTCGGTCGTGACGTCAGCGAGAACAAAAAGCAGCGGCGACCGACAGCTGTCGGTCGCCGCTGACGTCAGCGTCGCAGTATGCTGCTATATAGAACACAATGTAGACTCGTACGAACAACTCGTCAGCGCGACAAGAATTCAGACCTAACACAGAATTTTAATAATAAAAATCGTCCAAACAACCCGTTTTCTTTTTTTTTTTTTAGGATGGGAAATCATCAAATGACTTCTCCCACTCTGGGCGGAGCGGGAGGGAGTGTCAGACTCTTACTGACTAAAACCCATCCATGTTCCTTCCTCGCCCTTTACGTTCCGGGGCCGCGGTATCTCTTTCGAACAGTCCCGCAACCCCGGCAGGCTTCGGCCCTTGCGGGCCCCTCTCTTATGTTGACATCTCTTTGAGGCGCGCGTGGAACACGAACGCGCCGTCGACACGGCCTGTCGTCGTAAGACGGACGGACGGCTAGTCAGCCCATAGCCATCCGTCCACAGGCCCGCGTCTACGGTGGCCGGTAGCCACCACGTGGCCCCGACGCCCGGTGCGTCTCCCGCGGCGGCCGGGAAGTGAGGATCTCTCCCTCTCTCGTTCCGCCACCTCCTTCGCTAGCATGACTGCTTCGCAGAAGGAGGTGACGGCTTCCCATTCCGTCTCGCTCCGGACCATGGATTGAACCAGGGCCGGACACGAGAGGTCGCCGCCGCCGATCGCCGCTTCGAGGACACGGCGGTGCACGGTGCTCCGCCCACGTAGGGCAGACCTCCACCGTGTGCTCCACCGTGTCCTCCGGTCGATCCTCGCAGTGGAGACACCCGGGCGTTTCCTCCCGCCCGATTCGGTGCAGGTACCTCCCGAAACATCCGTGTCCGGTGAGGATCTGCGTCAGGCGGAAGGTGAGGACGCCGTGGCGCCTCTCCAGCCACTCCTCAAAGAGGGGACTTACCGCCACTATCGTGACTTACCCTGTCCACACAACCCTCTAAGTGCATTTACTACTTCAGAAATATGTGTGACATGCCAAATGCAAAAAAAAAAAAATTAAAAAAAAGAAGTTTCGCCGTTCGCTCAAGATTCAAAAAAGTGCGGGATAAACTTTGTTGGATTCTGTTTGAAAAGTGCACTAATCGATTTTCGACACTCAACTTTCAACGAGTAGCAAAACCCAGTACAAAAAAAAACATGCGGGCAGTATTTGGAAACTGCCGATAGAACTGCAACGAAGCATTAGGTGACGATCACGTGAGTTCCATGACTTTTTTTCACTCAAAAAGTGCTCAACGCGCCTAAAGAAGTTTTCATTACTCATACTCGGAAAGTAGGTCTGAAGTTGCCTGAGGAGCGGGCTGAAAGTAACACTTTTCAGCCCTAGAGAGAATCGCTTTCAACTGACAGCTGTCACATTATTTAAAAAAAAATCTAGTTCTATTTTCACATTTCTATTGAACCATGTTCCGACTTCTATACAGCCTGTGAATTACAGCGTGATGTAAAATTTAAATAACATACAATTCAGTATTAATAAAAGAATATATTTTTTTTAAATAACTTAGTTATAATTTAGTTACAAATATTTCTTTAAAATAACAAAGATTTGGCAAATTATTTACTATTTTTTCAGTGACCATAGTGAAAATAAAGGCTGAATAGTCGGCCACAGAAAAAAAAAAACAAAATAGGCGGGAAAGCGGCAATCCGATCTTCATTTTTTTTTGAGTGGTTTCGTGTTTTAGTTTTTATTTTCCTTGTATTCGTAATGAAAAGCACAGTGTTTACCTCGGGTTAAAGACTTATTTAGTCCCTCGAGCTATTAGCGCCCGCGCTACGCTTGGGCGCCAAACCCCGTCTCGGGACTAAATAAGTTACTTTCACCCCTAGGATAACAATGTACTATTTCACTTCAAAAATACCTGCTGGGTTACCACAACGTCCAAATGCGATTCAATTTAGGTTTGAGCTGTCAGTTTTCTGACAGTTTTTCTATGGAACTGACAGCTTGCGACTCAGTTTAGGACCTGAATTGAATCGCATTTAGAGGTTGTGGTAACCCACCAGTGCACCAAAAGTTAGTTCGACCGTACTACAAAAACGTGTCCAAGCTAGCCACTTAGGGGACTGGTACCCCTCGCTTTGACTATTTCCAAAAGGACTATTTCTCACAACGCGACGCGACGGTTTGATTTATATCAGATTTCAATGTTGCCTTTTTCATTGAGCTGTCTCATTGTTTGGGATTTGAGAGAGCGATATTGTTATATTTTTGTAATATCGTCAGATTCAATCTATTCATTGTCTGTCGTTTGTCCTTACTTAATACAGGGTCACCAACTGCCATGACCCACCTGGAAGACTCTAAACTGACTTGGAAGCTGGTGGGCCGCTGCAGGTTCAACTTGCTCCGGTGGGGGTATTCCGATAAAGCGGGGTGCGACTGCGGAGCCTTGTCTCAAACCATTTCCCACCTCTTGACATGCTCTTTGTGCAACTCCACCTGCACTCTAAGGGACCTGTCCGAAGCCACCACCAACGCCGTCGACGTGGCTAAGTTCTGGTCGAAACAAATTTACATCAACAACAATGACAATCATCGACACAAACAAGAAGAAGAATACAGGGTATAAATAGACCCATCACGAAGCCGTCAACCAAGAACTAAGTAACTACGCGAAAACAATTGCTGGGAAACTACCTTTTTTTGGGGTAAAAATCAAGACTTGCGGTAAAACTCAATGTTACGCATTCAACACTTTGTGCTGATGGTTTCATTAAGTAGTAAACCGGTCATGGGGTCTACTACTTTTAACATAAAGTTATATGTCAATCATTAAAAACTTGTATTTAAAAAACTTATGTAACAGTTGGAACCTCCTCCAATATTTTCGTAACAAAAACGCTCCTACTTATAGTCTAAAGCAAAAAAAGTTACACACAACAGTTGCCTACTTTGCAACCACCCTAACAATGACACATCATTAACATCCTTGTCAGTTCACGCTAAGTTACAATAGAAACGCATTACATAAACAGGAGACATCTATTTACGTTACCAAGTCAAAGTTAAGCTAATGGCCGTTTACATTATGCCAGTAGCATTTCCAGTCCAGTGATCCAGTTCAGTGCTGGACTGCCACATGTATATCGTTTTGATTCGGGTACAGTGCGCTGAATACGGTAAGAAATTCAGTCTTATTACTAAAGTACCAAATTGGCGGTGTGGTTCAGTACCTATAGTGCATCTTTTCCATGGTAAGGACTTACGGAAGGACTGGTATTTTTTAGTTAAAGCAAATCCAGTAGTACTCCAACGAATTTTTTAAATGTTTCCATCTTTAAGCATTTTTCACTGCCCATCACGCATATCTCCTTTTGTCGGCAATACATCATCATTCTCTGGCCCTTATCCCAATTCATTTGGGGATGCCCAATATGTCTTCTTCTTCCAATACTTATCTACTACTTGTAATCTCAGTTTCTTGTCACCTCATTTTTTGCCATATCATCGTATATATAGTTCATCCTTATACCCTCTTATATCAACATTCATACTCAAAACTTGGCTCACGACATTTTCCTCATTCCTCCACTTCACACATGCCCTTACAACGACAACCGATTACCATACAATTTTTCAGTCATAGACGCCACTTTCAGACTTGTCAGCAACATGACCATTGAATTGTCAGCAAAAGACAATTGAATTGTCAGCAATACGACCATCTGATAATTTTGTTTATCAATTTGTGCCTTAAATCGATATTTTTCAACAAAAAATAGTATAAAATTCAACAAATTCAACAAATTACTGGAACAGAGTAAACGACATCCAGTCCAGTCCAGCGTTTGAGATTAAACTTTCGAAAACTGGCAACTGGAACAAAGTGAGCCGACCAAAGAGTAAAGTTAAAGTCACTGCTTACTTGCCACAGTTTGGTCACTTAGTGGTACCATTAAATATTAGTTTGAAATGTTATTAATCTTAGCAAAAGGGATGGAAACTTGAAAGTCATTGGTTTCTGTATTAGTTTGAGAGCGTGTTGATGTAGATGGGGTTGGAAGATGAATGGGAGGCAAGTTTGAAAGTCATGTTGGTTTTATGGTTATTGGGTTGCAAACTTACAGACGAGCCACCTCATGGTAGGTATTCAACAAATTATTCTATATATTATACCGTTTACCAATTATTAATACATATTATACCGTGGGCTACGGGAAATATTATATGGGTATGCAATATTAGAGGTATCGTAAATGCGTTGTCATCTAACAGAAGCAAGTACAAGTCAGACTCGCAAAGGGTTCGCATCATCAATTAATTTTTATTCTTTGTTGTTGTAGCGGTAATCAATCAATCAATTGCATTTATTCTTTGTGGGTTATGGAGGTCAGATAAGTAGTCGCTCCATACAAAATACTGGTATTCAGCTGCATCCGGTTATACTGGAAGCCTACTCCAAGATTTTTTTGGAAAAGGCTCGGCAGATGTTACCAGAGAAATACACATTCTGTGAAAATTTAAACTGTCTACCTATTACGAATCATAAGATACAGCACACTGACAGACATACGGACGGACGGACAGCCGAGGCTTAGTAAGAGGGTCCCGTTGGTTTCCCTTTGGGTATGGAACCCCAAAAATATAAATCTATTTACCTATGTATCTATACAAGGTAAAATTCAAGGTTTCTATGCTAATGATTCTCGACCCGAATCAATAATAAAATAGCAGCTTTATTAATTATTGACCTGGTATCCTAATTTAAATTGATTACATTATTTATGTCTTTTGTGACAAGCTCCTGAATTTCGACTGGGATGTAAAACTACAGCTTGTATCTATACTTCTATGCTAATATTATAAAGCAGAAGAGTTTGTTTGTTTGGTTGAACGCACTAATCTCAAGAACTACCGGCTCGAATTGAAAAAATATGTTTGTGTTGGATAGTCTATTTATCGAGGAAGGCTTTAGACTATATAACATCACGCTACAATTATTAGCAGCGGAGCAGGAATGAAAAATGTTGCAAAAACGGGGATTTTTTTTCCTATCGTTTTTCTCTCTTATGTGACGTAGATGAAGTTGCGTGGGTCAGCTAGTATTAGATAAATTGTATGTTTTGCGTATTGTTGTGTCTATGAATATAGCTCAAAGGGCTGTAAGATTTATATTTTCCTATTTTGTGTACTTACTCGCTATTTTTCTAAATTAAATATGTAATGTTAGGGAGCTTTCAATTTGAAATGTCAGCATAAAGGGAGGGGCCCGCAAGGGCCGAAGCCTGCCGGGGCTGCAGGACTGTTCGAAAGAGATACCGCGGCCCCGCAACGTAAAGGGCGAGGAAGGAACATGGATGGGTTTTAGTCAATATAAGTCTGACACTCCCTCCCGCTCCGCCCAGAGTGGGAGAAGTATTTTTATGATTTCCCATCCGAAAAAAAAAATAAAAATAAAGGGAGCTTTCAATTTAGACGTTTCGTGTCGCACCGCTGCGGCGCCAAAGCAGTGCGCTTGTCGTAAACAAAAAAACAAACGAACATCAGCTGCACGCAGTACAAAATAAATACACGCTACCTTATGAATACGTTTGATTTACAAATTATTTTAGTATTACGTTTGTATGAAATTGCATGCTCCGCAGGCCTCTTAATGTTATGATTTGTGGCGGTTATGAATAGTTTCAGCAATTGATATTTTGTTCCAAGTTAGAATAAACGGTTGTATTCATTACTTTGTGTATCTCGTTGTCCTATTTTATACATCTTCATTTCTGGATGCTGGATGGATTTGTATGTTTTATATTCATAGTGACGTAAATGTTTGCACGCAGAATGGTTAAATATGGGTAAGCTTTGAAAATAAAATTCTATTCTATTGGATATTTTTAGAAGCCATTGAACTATACATTTATTACATTTTTCCACCCTCACTAAATACCCGCTTGGTAGTTGAGTTCTGAATACCCCTAATCGAAAATGCAACACAAGCCCTGAGCACTATATTTCTTAAGTCCGTAGCTTTCTAGTAAATATTATTCCAGCAGGATTAGAGTCGACTTTAAGATCAGCACACCTTTATACTCGTATCTAGGATTAAGCTACGTCGGCAATGGTGGGGTTAGCAACGCTTTACTTTATAAGACTCTTGTTTATTATATGAAACTTATAAAAGTTGCAGTAGTATGGATCTGCGTTTAGGCCTGACGTCGGTTGCGCGTACAAGTATACAATGTGTTCTACATAGCACCAAACTGCGGCGCGTAGTTGTTTTTCTCGCTGACGTACGTACGCGACCGGCCGGCGGCCGTGCTCAACCGACCGTCAGCGTGACAGGAATTCAGACCTTAGTTAGCTATCGCTCTATAAAGAATTTCCGTAAGGCTGAAAGCGAAATTCAAAGGGGTTTGAACTTTTTGGTTTTTTCCGCGATTTTTTTTTTTTTTCAAAGTAGCGGCCACGCATAAGACCTAAGTTAATAGGCACTTGTTCACCAGACCATAGACCATTTAGCAAAATGACAATGGAATGAGAATCGTGTTGGAATGACGAATTTATAAAAATAGCGGACTAAGAACCCAGGAAACATTCTAGCTAAAAGACTAGTTAATTTTCAAATACATGTTTTTAATGTTAGATTTTTACTTTAAACACCTTCACGATCCCCGTACTTACTGGATACTTTCACCAACACAATGTTTTGAGTGCGGTACAATGAGTTTTACCGTGAAACGTGATTTTGCACCCCAAGAAAAAAAAATGTGTACCAGCAATCATTTTTGCGTAAAGTTACTTAGTATGGTGTACATCCTTGGTTGATGGCCTCATGATGAGTCTGTTTAAACCCTGTATACACCCAAATATACAACTCCTCAAGACACCACTCAATATAATTAGTTCAGTTATTAACTAACGCTACCAGGCAAACATGATTCCAAAGCGTTCCTTCCCGCAATCGAGTTAGCAAACGGCAGTGCCACTTACCGTCCACTTTAACTCGACCCTCCATTCCCCCCACGGACCACTAAATTGCTCTTTAATGGGTAGGTACCCGCATAAATTATTACGGGTCTTCATTGGATTGTTGGGTCCAGCAAATGTCAAGGGTGTGTTTTGTGTGTTTATTTTTGCCAGCTGTTTTTAGAGGTGGTCCTGTTGAATGTGGGCCTTTTTTTATGTGTTTTGAAAGGACGGGTTTGGGATAAGGACATAATCTACGCGATTGGTTAGTGGATTAGAAATGGAAGTAGGTAAGTCTTGTTATTTCAATTTCACGCAAGTCACATTAATGTTGTTGATATTAACGAATAAGATAGATGACAAAACATTATAAAAGTAGTCAGATAGATCATCAAAGAATATTTGACCCGTCTTTTTTCTTTTGTTACTTAAACCAAAATTGACGACGATACGACGCTTTTAAAATTCTCAATACGTCACGCCGTGGTATTTTTAGTGCGTTCTGACGTCACGAGCCCCACTCCCGAGTTTTGATACGTTCTATCTTTGTCAATTATCATTGATTTACAAAAACAAATATTACGTGTCCAGTATTTTTCAGAAATTTAACTGACGGACTAAATATATTTGCAATTTATTGGAAACTAGCCTATTATAGGTAATACTATGTATTATGTCGTGTTGTCGCGCTTTGACGTGGAGTTGCGGACTCCAGCCCGTTATGACTCCGTGCTGCAGCACGGAAAAATCATATAACCTAGAAACTCATGTGGCTGCTCTTTTCAAATGATTGACTGCAGCAACACACAAAGACTCAACGTTATTCACCAACTTTCCCTATGCTTAATTTTGGCAATATCAATATTATTACATTTTTCACGGTCCTGCCCGTTCTTTGTTCCTCCTTCACGATCTAATACTGAGCGGTCGAATGTTCTGGAATTTTATGACGTAATAAAATTCAAAGCCCATACAATGGCATGGTATCTATAATTTCACATTTTTGTATTAACTCTTGGCCATAAGACACGTTCAAGGCAATTCAGCGTCAGTGTCCTCGCAGACAGTGTGAACAGTTAGCGATCAACTCAATATTTGATAGTTGATCTTTATCAGACACGGGACCTACAACATTTTGTATTTTGGCCAAAAAAATTGTCGATACGTAGTAGCTTCCTGTAGTTGCGACTCGGGTCGATCTTTAGGTTAAGCCGTGCTTGCCTAGATTGGTCCATGGATGGGTGACCACCCATTAGATACCGAGATTCCTTCGTGCCTCGAAAAGCACGTTAAGCTTTTGGTCCCGGCTGTCATTTGTATTTCCCAGTACCAACTAGGTTGTGAAGGTTAGTCGCTCCATGTAAAATACTGGTATTCAGCTGCATTCGGTTAGACAGAAAGCCGACCCTAACATAATTTAAGGCTAGGCAGATGATGCCATAGTCGTTTCCTCGTCGGCAGTCGGTGGTATAGATGCAAGAGATAGGTACCTGTCTTGCGACGGAGGCAGCGGATAAAACAAATGACAGTAGCTGTCTTTATAGGCATTACAGCGACGCAACAGCTTGCAGAGCGTAGGTATGGTACCCCCATGCAATGATATTATAAGTTTTACTTTATAATACTCGTATCATTGTACCCACGCGAAGGAAACACATGCCGCGCGCGTGCCGCTTGACGCAAGTTGCATCACCCGAGGTCGTGAGCGAGGCCTTATTAGGGCGGTATGTAACAACGGAGATTTAGGCAAAAGAATATTTTGAATATTCGAACAAAATAATTATTATTGGAATTATGTTGTTTGAAACGCTGGAAATTAAACAATTGTTGTCGAAATCATTAAAGGAATTTACAAAAGAATGATGAATTGAGCCGTATTAAATATATCCACGGAAATTTGCCTGTTGATTAATAAAATACTCCCGACTGGATGGTCTAGAGGTCACAATCTCTTTTGAGCATGAGGTCTAGATTCGATTCCCGAGTCGTCAAAAGTGTTGTTGAGTTATTCTATTAGGAATTTCTCAGTAGCAGGTATGGAGTCTGGATTTGTGCCCGGTGTAGGCTCACCCCCAAATACCTGCCCGCTTAACATGACCACCGGAGAAACAAGAGAGCCTCGACAAATCAATTGTTTATCTGTCATTGAATCGACAAAATGACAGATGAACAAAAGATTTGTCGACTCTCTGTCGTGTCTACTACGGTGGTCATGCTACGCGGGCAGGTGGGACTTAAATATAACTGGCGAAATGTGGCCAAGTGTGTACTATCACGGACAACCCTGCCTAACACTTCGGGAATTAGGCGTGATGTTATGTTATCTCAGACTTATTCTCAACCTTTTTTTTTTCGGGTGGGATATCATCAAATGACCCCTTCCACTCTGGGCGGAGCGGGAGGGAGTGTCAAACTTTTACTGACTAAAAACCATCCGTGTTCCTTCCTCGCCCATTACGTTCCGGGCCAACCTGTTCTGAGGGTTCTACAAAGTATGAACGAACATGTTGATAATATCATTTTGTCGTCTGTTGCGCTTTCCTCAGTTTAATGTGTTGCAGTTGATAGGGTTTACGACAAAAAAAACTAACTTAACCGTCAGCTACATTATCAAAAAATATTTGACCCGTATTTTTGCTTATATAACGTAAACCGAAATTGACAGTTACAATGCTTTTAAAATTCTCATTACGTCACGCTTAGGTATTAGTGCGTTCTGACGTCACGAGCCCCCACTCCCGAGTTTTGATTATTGTTCGAATTATCTTTGTCAATATTCACTGATTTACAAAAACAACAAAATACTTGTCCATTATTTTCCAATGCTCTAACTAACGGACTAAATAGATTTGTAATACTTTGATACTGTCGTTATGCCTATTTGATTAACGTCATAATGAGTGAAAGCTGCTGAGATCTTTCGGATTTTGTTTTGTTAGGTTTACACCAAAGTTGCTCTTCGTCATCATCATCATTTCAGCCGAAAGACGTCCACTGTTGGTAATAGGCCTCCTCCAATTGTCGCCACATAGACCGGTCCCGTGCGACTCTCATCCAGCGGATCTCCGCAACTTTCACCAGGTCATTGGGCCACCTAGTGGGAGGCCTTCCAAAACAAGTCTTCCGGTTCGCGGTCGCCACTCCAGAACGTTTCGGCCCCATCGGCCATCCGTTCTGCGAGCAATATGCCTTGCCCACTGTCACTTAAGTTTTCGGGCTACGTCTGTAACCTTGGTTCTCTTGGTGCTAATCGTATCGTTTTTTTAGACGTCAAAACGTCTTTAAAATCAGTACCATGAACAGAGTACCATGTCAGAAAACCCGACCGTATGTACAACACCGCAGAGCAGCGGTGGCAGCCCCGACTTGCGAGCAGTAAGTCGTGGCTTCGAACCCCGACAGGCACATTACTTTGTGTAATTTATTTCATCACCACTGCGCTCAAAAACGGTGAAGGAAAACATGGTGAGAAAACGGCATGTCCTAAAAAAATACGACATGGCTGTGTCATCTACTAACCCACATTAGGCCCTGGTGGTGGACTTTAGCTCATTCTCTCTGATAGAGAGGAGACCTGTGTCCCACAGTGGGATACATTATCTATACGCTGATTATGCTACATTCAATACAACATCAAATATTCATATACTCACAAAATATTGCTACCACAGACCGGTTATATATTGGAAATTTCGGTTGCATCCCAACACTAATGTGTCGAACTATTCGTGTTTACGAGCAAACAATTATGGTCCAATTTGGACATTTCAGAGCACATTTCATCAATAGGAATATCGGTAATGAAGTAAACTGAAGCTGATGTGCAAATATGGTACCTATTCATTTTCCGGTAGTAAAGGGTTTATGGTACCTACCTAGGTAGTAAGTTCTTATCACATTAGTAGGTACGTTTTCTGGGTGACCAATTATTTATTGGTGGGTTAACTAGGAATAAATATACAGGGTTACTGGTTTAGTGACGACCTAGATCCGTGAAGGGGTTGTAGTGTGCATCATTTCTGACTGATTTGACTATCAAACACAAAACCCCGAAAGAACTTCAAAGATTTTTTTATAAAAAAATGGCGATTTTTTTGACTATTGTCCAATTATTTTGGAATTTGTGACTGTCATTTATTTGATTTATCAATTTTTGTGAAGTAGATAAGTTGTTTTATATATTGTTCTCAACACGAAAATCGCAAGTAACAAAACAAACTTTGTCGTACTCGTAGATTGAAAGTTAGAAAAAGGAATCAATTCGTAAAAAGTATTTTCTTCTTTCAGGAATATTAAAAAAAAGTCTACGGCAGGTATGCTGCAGATGCCGCGGGAGACGCACCGGGCGTCGGGGGCCACGTGGTGGCTACCGTAGACGCGGACCTGTGGACGGTTGGCTATGGGCTAGCTAGCCGTCCGTCCGTCTAACGACGACAGGCCGTGTTGACGGCGCGTTCGTGTTCCACGCGCGCCTCAAAGAGATGTCAGCATAAGTGGAGAGGCCCGCAAGGGCCGAAGCCTGCCGGGATTGCGGGCCTGTTCGAAAGAGATACCGCGGCCCCGGAACATAAAGGGCGAAGAAGGAACATGGATGGGTTTTAGTCAGTTAAAGTCTGACACTCCCTCCCGCTCCGCCCAGAGTGGGAGAAGTCATTTGATGATTTCCCATCCTAAAAAAAAAAAGGTTTGCTGCAGATGTGCTTGTAAATATTTACGTTGATACTATGCTATCCAACAAAGTAGGTATAACACTTATGTAACGAATAACGATGCTTTGTTAGGTTCCTTGTTGCGTCTATTTTCCTTCGTGGGAATACGGTTCGTGCGAGCGGGATATCATACGATGTATGTACCAATAGGTATGAGGGAGAGAAAAAAAATCCCTATAAATGCCATTTTGTTTTTATGTTGTTTGGCCCCGTTCCCACTATGTCGTGACGACAGATAATCGTGTAGGTTTAAGTGTCGTGGTTTGTGTATTTAAATGGAGGTGTTCACATAGGACGACACGATTAACTGTCGTCTAGGACTTTTTTTGCGGTATTATCAGACTGTCATGCATAATAGTGGCGGCTAGATAATAGTGGCGGCTAGCACGACAGTCGTTAACGATAAACTTGTCACGACTAAATCGTGACGGCAAATCATGTGTCGTTGTTGTAACTATCTGTCGTGGCCACGACTGTCTTATCAATTCGCGCCAGTACGCCCGTGTTGAAACTAGAAGAAATTTCCGTTTGTTCAAGCTATTTTGCAACACAACTTATTATGTTAACATTTATCCGTGGTGCTAGGCAACTGGGCCTATCCCATTTGTAAACGTTCCTTTGTGCCTATTGGGCTATTGGCTATGTTTCGTTCAGTGTCCAGCTGATATGGAGGGAAGTGGAAATTACGTTTTTTTTTTCTACTACTGCGCTGAGATTTCGTTGAGCTTCATTGTCTCGGCGCTTTTCTGGTGGTCGCCACTGTTGATTCTGGCTTTCAGGAGTTACAGTGGTTTGGAACTTATGTGGCGGGCTAATCCCTTCAGCTGCGCCCAGGGCAGGAGTCATGATGATTTCCCATCCGAAAAAAAGTAAGTATTACAATATTAAGGCAGCCTGACATGAACCCTATAGGGGCACACCATTTGTTCCCAAACCAAAATATTTTTCCGTGACTCCTGGCAAAATCTGGCTAACAAATCTGTTCAGTAAAGCCTAACTCATAATGTTTACCCTTTACGTAGATTACAAATTATTATCCTCTAATATTCCGGTGAATGTAAAATATAAACATGCTCTAGCCATTGTAGGCGTAATCCCTTGAGCTTTTGGTTGCTATGGACGACCAGAATCAAATAAGCCCTGAATATAAATGGTGTGGATTTCAAAACGAGATGATAGGTTGTAAACATCGGTCTTTATTATTTAAAATGGAACAGAAGTTTTAATAATCGTATTGGTGTTAAGGTCTAGGAGCTCGTGACTAAATAATAACAGCTAACACTCGGGTCGATCTTTAGGGGCGTGCTTGCCTAGGTTGGTCTGTAGATGAGTGACCTCGCATTACATACCAAGTTTCCTTCGTGCCTCGGAAAGCACGTTAAGCTGTGGTCCTGGTTGTCATTTGTGCAGTTATAGTTGACCGTCGTTATAGGTAGTCAGTGGCCCAAAAAGTCTGACAACCAGTCTTACCAAGGGTAGTGTTGCCCAAAATCAGTCTTGGTCTTGCAGTCTCGGTCTTGTTCTTGCATTTTTGCAAGACTAAGACCAAGACCAAGACCGACGTATTGTAGCAAGACCAAGACCAAGACTGAACCCTGCAAGATTTGAGCAAGACAAGACTAAGCCTGCAAGACTCTTGCGTCTCGCAGTTAAGTCAAACTGAGATTTGGGCGTTATTAAGTAGGGATTTGGTTTCAATACCGATTGTGAGAGTCGTTCCCCAGTATCAAAACCGTATCGTCATAACACTAAAAGGTATTGTATTGATTATTATATTTCGACTATTTATTAAGTAGGTAGCGTTTTACTCACAAATTTATGTTCCCATGTGATAAAAATGTACTTACCTAACATAATTTTCTGGCAAAGTGACATTTCATACCTACAAGGTATGAAATGTCATACCTTGTAGGTATTTCTACCTATAGTATTATATTATGCTTGTCTAATGTGCAGATCTAACGTTAGTAGGTTGGTAAACATTATGTAGGTACTTATGTTTCAAAGTTTATATTATTCTTCTATTCAGCAAAATTTAAAACTATTAGCGAGTCGAGTAGGTCTAGTAACAGGTTTTAGGCCAGCCAATGTTATGGAACAGATGCCAGCACATCAAGCTACTACAATCTGCCAAATTTCTATAACAGATTTTCAACTTTATCGCTAAAGCATTAAGGTTCATGATTGATTGGGAAAATTTGACGTTCCGCGAATAAACCGTTGGTCAGTTGGTGTATTATGTACCTACTTACTTGATCATTTTCCGACAACTACGCCGCAGTGTATCAAAGACTGCAACAAGTGTATCACACAGCATTTGACACTGTTTGAGCGCCGCATGCGCCGCCACAGAGTACGGACAGAGGCACACAAAATTATTACCTATTTTGGTAGGGACAAGAGGATAAAACTAAATGACCTTGAAGATGTATGTAAATAGCAATAGGCTAATAGGTATTTGCAAGTAGTCTAGTCTACATTATTATGAAATATATGCAAACGGGTATTTATCGCGAATGTTACCTTTAATATAAGCCCGACGTTTCGTCCGTTTTCCGTTTAGTCTAGTCTAAATAGTAGAGTCTCGCAAGACTTGCGAGACTCTTGCTGCAAGACCAAGACCAAGACCAAGACTGAGAGCGCAATACCAAGACCAAGACCAAGACCAGGTGTATTGACGCAAGACCAAGACCAAGACTGGCTAAGGTCTCGTCTTGGTCTTGCATTTGGGCAACACTAACCAAGGGTATCGTATTATCCACTGCGAGGATCGTCCGGAGGACACGGTGGAGCACACGGTGGAAGTCTGCCCTGCGTGGGCGGAGCACCGCCGTGTCCTCGTAGCGGCGATCGGCGGCGGCGACCTCTCGCGTCCGTCCCTGGTTCAATCCATGGTCCGGAGCGAGACGGAATGGGAAGCCGTCACCTCCTTCTGCGAAGCAGTCATGCTAGCGAAGGAGGTGGCGGAACGAGAGAGGGAGAGAGCCTCCCTACCCGGCCGCCGCGGGAGACGCACCGGGCGTCGGGGGCCACGTGGTGGCTACCGGCCACCGTAGATGCGGGCCTGTGGACGGTTAGCTATGGGCTAGCTAGCCGTCCGTCCGTCTAACGACGACAGGCCGTGTCGACGGCGCGTTCGTGTTCCACGCGCGCCTCAAAGAGATGTCAGCAGAAGAGAGGGGCCCGCAAGGGCCGAAGCCTGCCGGGGTTGCGGGACTGTTCGAAAGAGATACCGCGGCCCCGGAACGTAAAGGGCGAGGAAGGAACATGGATGGGTTTTAGTCAGTAAGAGTCTGACACTCCCTCCTGTACGCCCAGAGTGGGAGAAGTCATTTGATGATTTCCGATGACATGGACCGATGACATGAAAAAGGTGGCTGGAAGCGACTGGATTGCAAAAGCGGAAGATCACTGATGTGGCATACCATGGGGGAGGCTTACGACCAGCCGTCTACGTCGTCATTCTATGCACAAAACTACAAACATACGCTTTGTCATCAATTTAATAGCAAGTACTATTTTAAAAATGCCAAAAATATTTGGAGCCCCCCCTAAAAATTCTTGTCCCTAAAAATGTCCCTTTTAACAATTCTAGTCCCTAAATTTAGGGGCAAAACCCTTAAGCTGGCAACCATGCTAAGCGTTTTGACTTTGACACTAGTAACGTAGTCGGGTCAACGCCATCTACAGAGTTCTTGGAAACTATTTTTTTTTTAATTCTTAAAATGAAAACCTCTCATTGACGGAACACACCAATTAAATTCATCGGTCTGCTTCTGCTTTAAGACGCAATCATCCTACGGATTCGATACGGTCAACTAGAATATTTTTATGATCGTTGATATAGGTACGTATTCGATTTTGTAGGGAACGTAACGTACGATGCGGCCGGTCTGTGTCTGTTTATCTATGTATGTTTTCTTTGTGCTTGTCATGCAGTGCTCGCACAACAATATAATTCACTATGGATAGACGGACAGGCAACACAAAGTGAATTTGTGAAAGTTCACTGTACCTACGTGTAAACGAAATAGCTTAGGTTTCTGTCGTGCGTAAGGACAGGTATGCCAATTTTACATAAACTTGATTCAAAAGTAAATAAACAAATAGCGATTGTTTTAAGCCAAAAAAAAATGGTATTGTAGTTGACTATGTATACATATCTACTTTGATATTTTGTGGTTCAAAACATAATATCGAAAACTTCACTCGATCAAAAAAAAACCCAAACAGGAGCCTAATTCGCTTATTTTTTTTCATTTAAACGAAATAGGTTTCTATGTCGTACTCTTAAATCAGTGTCCAAATGCGTCGAACGCGACTATAAGCAGGACCTACATCTTCTAGGTAGTAGGTACATATTTGACCACGTAGCTCGTAAAATTATTTTCCTCACTTTTTTGCCTTAAGCTCCCTCACTTTCTTGTTACTCGTTAGGAGTGAATATGGTGAACGCTTAAGAGAGCCGAAGGAAGCGAAGGAGCCGAAAGAATCGAATTTTGGAATTACTTGTATGAAATCCTATAAAATCTCGCACACACTTATCCGCGTCCAATCGGACGATTAAATAACGTTAGACGGATGAGAAAATGTTTCTTTCTGCTGATAAGTTGCGTTCACCTTGAAGCTGGTGGTGGTGGTGGCAAAGACTTAAAGTAATGGAGACTTTGTTGGTGCCAGTGTTGACTTCCTAAGTCGGTGACGTTTTCATGCTTTGTCAGCTGAACGAATTTGTTTATTTGGTTTACGGATCAACTGTCATCTTGGTAAAATAGTATATTTTTTAACGAGGGACAAAACGAAGCCAATATACTCGAGGTGGTTTGGAAAGCTAGGGTATATTAAATTGGCGTTTAGTCTCGAGGTGCAAACTGTACTTTTCACTTCGAGTGCAAGAAAAGTACTCTTAAAAAACCGAATAAATTTACACTCGACAAAAATTCTGACCGCTCAGGTCAGTTTTTTCTTCAATCAGGTCAGTCACAGATTAACAGTTTAAAACACAACACAAACTCTCAACGTTTCGCAATGAAGATGATCCACACTCCACAGATAATTATTAGTACCTACATTACTGCAGCGGCTAGCAACAGAGGCATTGCACATACTTTTCAATATCAACGATGCACACAAACAACAATAATTTTTCTCGCGTTGAAGAGTTAATTTGTTTTTCAATAAACCGCTTTCTATTTGCAAGCCAATTCGAAATTTAAATAAAGCCTTTGATAAACTCTTTTGTTACCGTGTTTCAGAGTAAAAGATCGTTCCATTTTTGTATTACTTTTTACTCCCTAGGGAATAAATGGTCACTTTAATCCCGCTTCGTAGGGCTATATTAGCGTAGGTACTTTTAGAGCATGAGAAGTGAAATAGTACATTGTAATACAAGGGGCTAAAATGACCCATTACCTATATTATACGAGGTAGTTTTACTACCGAGCTTCAGCGAGCAGCTTTATTAAATAGAAACCGAGTTATAATGGGATTTTAGCACCGTGTGTTACACCGTACTTTTCACTACGATTGCGAGAAAATTATTAACAATTAAATGTACAATTTGTACTGTTGTTTTTTAATGAGATGTTTTTTTACGGCAACATAGTTTCAGTTCTCTGTGAAGACGAATATAATATTTTGTCGTCTGGGGGGTAAGCGTAAAATAAAAAGGAATCCTACTTAAAACTCAAATAAATAAAACAGAAAAAATCATAAAATGTCGCGCCAATGATGCGCCAATGCCTTTTTTTATTTCTTCTGTAGCTGGAATGCAACGCACACATTCTGCCAGAGTTCGGCGCTCGATGCGTTTGGTTACATTTTTAAAATAATGTGTTTTTTTTAATGGAACAGTATTATGGGGGATGCTCCAAGGTAGCCCGCGAAATTCAAAATTTCTTACGTTTTTTGCAATTTGCAGGGCAGTGCTAAGTTGTATGAGGTTGTATGTTGATAAACGTATCGGTCGCGACTGTAAGACGTATTAAGTTACAGAATTATAATCATCAAACTCATCAATACAACCCTCCAAGTACATAAGAGTCGATGAACGAATTTTTCACGGTCAAAGTCCTTCTTCGACTCTTATGAGCTTGGAGGGTTGTATTGATGATTTTGATGATTAAAATTCTGTAACTTAATACGCCTTACAATCGCGAACGATATGTTTATCAACATAAAACTTAGCACTGCCCTGGAAATTGCAAAAAACGTTAGAAAATTTGAATTTCGCGGGCCTCCCTGACGCTTTCACCATAAGTCAATTCTTTATGTTATGAATACAGACATACGCGTTTTCGAACACGACGACGAAAATTAAAAACTCGCTCTGGTACGCTAATATGACGGTCTTTTTGAGCAAGAGGAGTGAAAAAGACTTTTAGGCCCAAACGCCGCGTTCGCCCACCTTAAAATTACGTTCATTTT
Organism: Xestia ashworthii; assembly: GCA_950022955.1. NCBI lineage: Eukaryota > Metazoa > Arthropoda > Insecta > Lepidoptera > Noctuidae > Xestia > Xestia ashworthii. The sequence continues at coordinate 16,527,018 of OX465560.1, read as the reverse complement.
CAATTGACTTTAATAAAATTGACATTAATGACAATTTGACAATGACAACTCACTTGATCTTGAAGTTGACATTTAAAAACAGTCTGACGTGTTTTTGTGTACGCCTAAAAAAATCTTGTTTATTGTAAACTAACAAATAAATGCTTACAAGTAAGCTTTAAAAGATTTTAATCTTCATTTACAAGGTTGAAAACTGTTTATAATGTTGAAAGCTGTCATACTTATTGGAGGACCTCAAAAAGGTAAGTTTTTTACATCCGCGTCGACGTCACCGGCTTTTCTTATCAATAAATTGTAATAAAACATTTATATACGTATTATATCTAATTATATTATATTTAGAAACTTCCTATACTTAGTAAAGCTACCAAGTATGTGAAAGGGTCTATTTGGGATTAGACCAGAATTTTTCAGTGTGATAGGTTATGTAAATAAAATAACAATATTCTGCCTTAAACACTCTGCATGAAGTGTATTGATATTATAACTAATGTAAGTACATAGATATGACCTCATTTCGCATAAGTTTGTTAAGTATCTATGATCAATGAACAGCTAATACTAAAGTTTTATTATGTCATTTCTTGGTTTTTCGTTAACTAACAATCTGCGAATCTATTCCTTAAAATTATACAAGTTTGTGATGTGATGAGTAGTCTTGGCATAAATCTTTATTTTCTAGAGAATGTCCACATCTTTCTATTGTAGGAATATATTGAGGTTTGGACAACAGATGACAACATCATCTTTTGCAATACAAAAGGATATATTCTTTCATTATTGCTGTAATACCAGCTTATTACTTTCCATGCTTGCTGAAGGCGGTTTTGACACTTATATAAATGAAGCGTCCAAGTCCCTTTTTTTCTCTTAAGTATATAATGGTAAACGTGTGTAATCTTTCCATTTCCAGGGACCCGTTTCCGTCCCCTCTCTCTGGACACACCAAAGCCCCTGTTCCCGATAGCAGGGCTCCCTCTGATCCAGCACCATGTAGAGGCCTGTGCCAAGTTGGAGGCATGCAAGGAGATCCTCATCATTGGAGCCTATACCACCAACACTATGGCACAGTTTGTCACTGATATGCAGAAGGAATATCATATTATTATTAGGTGAATATCATGTGTTCTATATTTAAAACTAGCTGACCCACACAACAACAACGGCCGTGTGGTGCCGGCAGAGTAGAATAGCATCACCCCATATCTGCCCGTGGGTGTCGTAGAAGGCGATTAAGGGCTTATCCGAGAGGTGGGCAGCAGCGCCTCCCGTGAAGACAACACAGTCTCTACAAATACTGCGGTCACCAACCCACTTGCCCAGCGTGGTGACTATGGGCAAAACCCCTCTCATTCTGGGGGAGGCCTATGTTCAGCAGTGGACTTCCTACGGCTGTTATGTATGTATGTATGTGTATGTGACCCACACAACTTCGTCTGCGACACAAGAGAAAAAAAGCTCACAAAAGGGATATTTTCTCCAGTTTGCAACATTTTTTACTTAACTCCACTCATTGGCCGTAGTGTGATGTTACTATCCTCGAGAAATGGACTATCGAACACAAAAAGATTTTTTTTATAGCTGTTTCTTTTTTGTTGTGGTCATAACTTTCAGGACAAGGTTTGTATGAAAGAAAATAGCACGGTCACATGTCTAGGAAAAATCTTTATCTTGTCAATTTTATTATTATTATTATTAACAATATATTACTAAATGTTTAAAGTGTAAAGATCTCATCTCTTACAATTTTTTTTATTTAATTTTGAAAATGATCTGATGTTATTGTGTATTTTTTTATTTTTTTTATTCATATTTTTTAAATTGTAAGTATTGGATCTTATTGGTTATCAATGTTTATGCAATGGGTGTCATTAACCTGAAATAAATGAATTTATCTATTTAAATTACAGATACCTACAAGAGTTCACGCCCCTGGGCACAGGGGGTGGTCTGTACCACTTCAGGGATCAAGTCCGAGCAGGCAATCCTTCAGCCTTCTTCTTGCTGAACGGAGATGTGTGTGCTGACTTCCCTCTCAAGGAGCTATTGCATTTTCATGAGGAGAGGGCTGATGCTTTGGTAAGATAGAATACATTTATTTTTTAATTCTTTTTTTTTTCCTTTTTTCTTTATTTATATCATTGAGCTTCAAACAGGCTCTTATATTGTGATGTTTGGGACATCAGTCATCAAAAGGTTTTTCTGAAACTAGAGCACAGACCAATTAGGCTGAGATCTGTACAGCAAACTAAGGTGTACTCAAGTCATGCCAAAATGAACTTTATTGAACCTAACAAACATTAACTTTATTCCAGAAATGGATTTCATGTTCTTGGTGTATAAGTGTAGCAGTCAAAACTGTTAATCGGTCAAAACCACTTTTGACTTGTGTCAGTCAAAATACTTATAGAGTGAAAATGCGTTTTCTGCATTAAACATATGTTGTAATTACCTAGTCCTAGAATTACATGATGTTATTTAAAGGGTCACAGAAAAAAAAACCTATCAACCTAATAAGTTTTCACCGGTCAAAAGTAATTTTGACTGATTAACAGTTTGACTGTGACACATCCATTGTATACTAAACCATTGTGGCTCATTAATATTCACCAAGTAGTTTTCATGACACCTATTCAAACAAAAAAATGCACAAACAATTTTATGAGACTTGGATGAGCTGCATAATGTTATTTTCACACCACTTGCTCGCTAATGTCATGCAAACCTAACAAGCAAGTTTAGTATGTTATATGTTTATTCTATTTCTCACATTACATACTGAGTTTCCTCCGTGCCTTAGAAAGCACGTTAAGTAGTAGTCCCGGCTATCATTTGTAGATCTTTGACAGTTGTCTACAGGCAGTGGCCTAAAAAGTCTGACAACCAGTCTTCGAGGTCAGATATGCAGCCGCCCCATGTAAAATATTGGTATTCAGCTGCAACCGGTTAGACTGGAAGCTGACCCCAACATTGTTGGGTAATGGTTGGGCAGACGATGATGATGATTCTATTTGTCGCAGGTAACAATAATGGGCACCGAAGCGACCCGCCAGCAGTCAGTCCATTACGGCTGTATGGTCCGCGAGCCAGCCACAAAGTCGGTCACCCACTACGTGGAGAAGCCAAACAGTTATGTGTCAACACTCATCAACTGTGGAGTGTACATGTGCTCGCTGCAGGTGTTCCAGACTATGGCTGAGTCATTCCAGAAGAAACAGGATGGCTTCTACAGGTAATATTTATTTACGAGTATGTGTCAACACTCATCATCTGTGGAGTGTACATGTGCTCGCTGTAGGTGTTCCAGACTATGGCTGAGTCATTCCAGAAGAAACAAGATGGCTTCTACAGGTAATATTTATTTATGTGTCAACACTCATCAACTGTGAAGGGTACATGTGCTCGCTGCAGGTTTTCCAGACTATGGCCGAATCGTTCCAGAAGAAACAAGATGGCTTCTACAGGCAACATTTATTTATGTGTCAACACTCAACAACTGTGGAATGTACATGTGCTCGCTGCAGGTGTTCCATTGGCGTTGTTTCGTTCTGTCTTGTGCTGGTATGGAGGGAAGTGGAAATAACGGTTTTTTCTTACTCCTCCGCTATACTTTCTGATTGATTTCGTTGCGAGATCGAAGACAGACGCTCAAGAATCAATAAAAAAAAAAAAACAGAAAAAAAAATGCATTTGTATGCCAAAATGTTTAAGTAAGTATCTCCCATGCTCACGTAAGGGTAAGAGCTTTGTTTATATTGGCTGACAAGGGGGAGGGGGGGGGGGGGTAAATAATTATAATAAATCTGCTTACGTAATACTTGAACGGTTTAAGTGTTTATTGAGTCTAGCTCTCTAATTCAAGAAAAATCGTGTTAAGTATTTGTTTAGAACACTCCCGAGAGAAATAATCAAACTTTCTCAGGCATATATATTTTTTTTAATTTTGTGGCCATATCTATACCAAAATCACACATCTAAATTCTCAGATTTGATGTGTGATTAAGGTTTAAAAATGGTCTCAAAAATATGGGTACAGTAGTTTGGGAATAGTGTGGCGGGCTTCCTAAAATATGATGTTTGTTTTAGTGGTAATGGCCAGACCAGTGCCCACCCTGGATACATGTCTTTTGAGCAAGATGTGCTGATGCAGCTGGCAGGAACCAACAAATTGTATGCTATGCAAGTAAGTACATTACAATTATATATTATCTACCATAGAAATCTTTGTCTGACCAACATTTTGCCGTCATCTTTGACATTTTACCTTTTTAACTTCTAGCAAACAGTTTTAATCGATAATATTCGAGGATGATACATTAACGCCATTAAACCTTTCAAGAATTAATTTAGAAGTGATTTTTTTTATTTTTTATTCGCAGATAACAAACTGGTGGTCTCAAGTGAAGACAGCTAGCTCTGCGATATACGCGAACCGCCACTATTTGGAGCTGCATCGAGACCGCGAGGCTAGGCCCACACCCTGCACCATACTAGCCGATGTCTTCGTACACCCTACTGCTAATGTGGACTCTACTGCCGTGGTAAGTACTTACTGAAAAGACCGCGATGCTAGGCCCACCCACACCCTGCACAATATTGGCCGATGTCTTCGTACTACTGTGCCGTGGTAAGTGATACACGGCATGGAATGAACAATAACTAGCATGAGTTATTGTCTTTTCTTAGCTTACAATTTCAAAGAACTACACAATCCCGTAGTCAGTTATAGTTCTTCAAATTTATTTATCGTTTATTAAATCAATTCGCGAATTTTACCTTTAAGCCCGAGGCGAAAGTCCGGAATGCACCAGCCGTGGTCGCGGGAATCAAGTTTATTTTTCGCAGTTTCGTCAGTGAATTTAATTCAACCGCGATTTTAGCCTTTCGACAAAGCCTTAACTTTTTGACTTTTTCATCAACGTTAACGCTGATCGAATCTCACCAGGCGACTACACTAGTACAAAAAGCTGTAACCAATAATGTTTTCAATACACTTCCTCGCAAGCTGGTTCTTATCGCAGTTTTCCAACACGTGTGCGGGAATGAAAATTGCCACAGATAACTACACCTATACTTAGTCCAAATTGGTTCAATGCCTATAGTCAGAGGTGAATGTTTTTTTTTTTAAATCGTGATTTTTTTAATAGTCTTTACGGTGTACACATTTTTTCAATATTCAAATTGTGTTGATATATAGAATATCAACAAACATGATAATTTAAAACTAATGTTTACTTTTATAAACAAATTAACATTTAATTGTGTTCTACATTCAAAAATATAAAAGAGAACTATTTTTATATTAGGCTGCTTAGCGGCTTCATACATTTGCTTCTCCTTCAACCTGGCGAAAGCAAAGCGCGGAAATAAAAGAAAGTTTCATAATAATTCACGACAAAAATATATTATTTCTTCAAAAGTATATTGTTTGTTAACAAATGATACACGTAAACATTTGTTATTGCAGTTCTCTGCACTAAAACACCCTCGCCTACGGCTCGTGTGTTAATTCCGCCTCGAATACAATAACAAACTTTCTCCAAAATGTATCAATCAATGTACTATTGTTCCACAGATTGGTCCGAACGTGTCGATCGGCGCAGGAGTAACCATCAAGGCTGGCGTGCGGATCAAAGAATCCATCGTGCTCAATAACGCTACAGTTAACGAGCATGCACTCATCATGTATTCTGTTGGTAAGTTCACTTTTACTGAAAACAGTTAGGTTACAAGTCAGGTCATATGCAGGTTGTGCTGCAATTAAGTTCCACAAAACGACTTCTAGTAGATTTTTTTTTCGTATTTTTTGTATTTTCTGATGAGTTAGACAGTTGCATATAAACGTTTAGTCGCAGAATGTCCAGTTTGCAAAATGCCCAACTTACAAGATGTCTTACTACGTACTTTATGGCGTTCATAGACCGATTCTTAAATAGATACCACCTTGAGCATGAGCTGAAGGTGGTATCTATTTACACATATTCCCCAAAAAGTACCAGGTTGGCTCATGCCAACCTGGTACTTTTACACCGATACATTCTTAAATAGATACCACCTTGAGCATAAACTTAAGGTGGTATCTATTTACACATATTCCCCAAAAAGTACCAGGTTGGCTCATGCCAACCTGGTACTTTTACACCGATACATTCTTAAATAGATACCACCTTGAGCATAAACTTAAGGTGGTATCTATTTACACATATTCCCCAAAAAGTACCAGGTTGGTTCATGCCAACCTGGTACTTTTACACCGATACATTCTTAAATAGATACCACCTTGAGCATAAACTTAAGGTGGTATCTCTTTACACATATTCCCCAAAAAGTACCAGGTTGGTATGAGCCAACCTGGTACTTTTTGGGGAATATGTATTGTGTCCCCTCACATAGGAGGAGGGGAGGTGACAAGGTTATGATGAATATTATTGGACATATAGAGCCCATTTAGTCATAATATTCTAAAAAGATCTTCGGATGCTTAGTATCTTAAGCTGGTCGTAATCCAGCCTTCAGGCTGTCATAGAAAAATACAAACCGATGTAAAGCTAAATAATAGCCAGTAATCGTACATCATGCGAAGTAGACCTAACTAAGGTCCTTGTTCACCGAAAAAATAACGGTCTGTTTATCTAAAAGCAGCTGTCATTGTTACATGCTCCCATACAAAAATGTGTTTTTAACAGCTGTTTTTAGATAATCAGACTGTCATCTTTTTGGTGAACATGGACCTAAATCGTTATCGTCTATATTCACATCTCGTTCAAAATCGTATTAAAATTATTTCCTTTGTTTTTTCCACGACCTTTCTTCAGTCTTCTGTAGTGACTTCTCCACACGCAGTTTGTAGCAGAGTCGACATTTTAGCAGTACTGAAGGGTACACACATAATAGGCTTGTGTCCTAAAAAAATCTAATTAGTCCGTCAGTTAGATTATAAAAAAATATTTGACCCGTATTTTTTCTTTTGTTACATAAACCAAAATTGACGAAGATACGACGCTTTTAAAATTCGCAATACGTCACGCCGTGCTATAGTTTTTAGCACGTTGTGACGTCACGAGCCCCCACTCCCGAGTTTTGATGCGTTTTATCTTTGTCAGTACTCAGTGATTTACAAAAACAAAAAATACGTGTCCATTATTTTCCAATACTTTAACTGACGGACTAATTAGTTTTGCAATTTATTGATGGTGGAAACTAGCCTATTATTCCATTCGAATCTACTTATCATCTTTCGATTTTTTTGGGTTACTTCGTTATTTAAGAAGAAAAAGGAATCACTGACGTAATATTGTAGCGACGTTCAGTTCATTTTAGATCAGAAATTGTTTATTATGTTTAAAATGGTTAATTAATGAAAGTAAATTGTAAAATTACCCTCTTATGTTATTATTAGAATAAGTATGTAATCGTAATTGAAAAAAGTTACGCAATTGCGCTGTTCTTATTTTGAAAATATTAATAATACTTTATGCCCGCTGTTACAAGGTTACGTTGTTGAATTTTGATGAAGTTGTCAAATGTGATCTATTATCTTGGCCCTACAGTACACGTCATTCCCCTCTATCTCCCCATGTAATTTTATATATTTTTTTAAATGTATGTCATGTGCTTTATTCAAGAAAACATCGCAATAAAATAAAATTCAATTCATATAATAATAAAATCTTTTTGAAACTTTATGCACTTTTCAAATAAAAGTGTTTTTTTGACACAGCATTTGACGCCATACAACAATGCGTACACACTTGCGTACACAGCGTGTTTTTGATGAAACGGAACGCAAATTCAAAAATTTGCGTTCCGTTTCATCAAAAACATGCTACATAATAGGTTAACTTTTAAAATGAGTGTTGTATTATGAAGTTAAACAAGTGTCCCACATTGTTTTTATGGGCAAACACAAGTCATTATCAAGGAATAAAAAAGTTTTAATTTCTTGCACATTCCCTAATGAGTATAAATAAATAAATAAATGTCAAATAAACTGTTATGTGATGACTAAACTGTTGTTATTTTGTTCAGTGGGTCAAGAAGCGTCAGTAGGAGAATGGTCCAGAGTTGAGGGTACTCCTTCAGACCCGGACCCAAACAAGCCGTTTGCGAAGATGGACAACACTCCTCTATTCAACAGTGATGGGAGACTCAACCCGTCCATCACTATATTGGGTAAGTTCATCATCTCCCTACCACACAAGGAACTCGTGGCTAAAATTAACCAGTGATCGGAATAGGTACAGCTATTTAGGTTCATTGACCGCAAACATTGATGTTAATATGGATATTCCACGGGATTCCGACTGTTACTACGGGATTTAAATGTTATATTATTTGTTTAAATAAGTGAATTATTGCTGAACCGTATTGATTATTTTAATTAAGATTTGATTGTAAATACAAATTGTTCTATTTGATAATGTTTTAATTTTCTGAGGAACAAATAATTTGTATGGTAATATGTTTTTGTACCTACAACTTTAGAATCAAAATGTTTACTTAAATGATTGTTGATTCTTGAATAACAATTTCATTGTTACGTAAAAAACATTTTTGTGGTTTATTGAATCAAGTTTATCTATTTATTACAATATCCTTTTCAACACACTTGCTCATAAAGTGGCTCTAATTTCACCGCAATTAGGCACATAATGACACCTGTAATCAAACTGTGACTTTTTCATTGCTATTATTCACAAGTGAGTTATAGGGTTTTTTTTTTTATTTTATTGGTTGAATTGCTTTGTTCTTAAAAAAGTTTCGATACAAAAAAGATCGTGTTCAATAGTACAAATAAATTAATGTACCTATTGCTTGCTCATTTCATACAACTTCGTATCTACATAGATAATTTCAACTTATAAGTTTTTAATAAATAAAACTTTCACTCAAATGCAACTTTTGTTTTCTTTTTTTTTACTTTTTTTTAATTATAAAACTTCGAATTCCCCATTTCGTACGTGGCTGAAACGCTATCCGCGAAAAGCCAAAAAAAAAGGAACCTCATTCTTTTAGTCTATGGGCGATCGCCATTGTTAGATGCGCGCGCATAGGAAAACTGATGAATTATTCCCGCCATTGCGAAAAAAAAATCACAACTCGTTTTCACTGTTGAAATTATAGTTATTTTTAGTATTATTTTATTCTCAAGTGTGTTGAAAAACGTCGTATGATACACGTGTGTGTTGATGATTACCGTCTCGGCTCTCTTAAGAACCTCGCCTAACGGCTCGGTTCTCAATGGCGCCTCGGCGGTAATCACCAACATTACACACTTGTACCATAATGTACTATAATCCCGTCCTTCTTATATTTACCCGTCATAAAGGAAGTGTAATCTTTCGTTAGTCCCGAAGGCGAGAATAGTTTTTTTTTATTCTACTACCTACTTAAAAACCAAATCCCGGGACTCGGGGAATAACCTTATTATTCTAACCTATGGCAGTACCTATGGCAAGTACATAAAACAGCTCTACTTATTCCGATCTATGATAATAAAAGACGCACGGATATATCTTCAAGGTTAAGCAGATGTGGATGGGAGCCCATCCATCACATAGCAAGAATTTCGGCTTCGCTATGGGTCTTTTTACACCCTTTAGTAAACAGCTGTATGCTGTTGGAACCAGGGGCGTAGCTACCGCCTTATCAGCCGTACCAATGATATGGAGCCCCTGATGAGGAAGATATCATTAAATCTTCTCCCAATCTCTAATATTCTTCTTGATTAAATATAAAACGAAAATATAACTTGTCTTGGCCCAGACGGCGCCAATTTTTTGAATTCGCTCTTTATGAAGACTTCACCACTCGTGGTCCAGAAAGCCGTATTTTCCGAGCTCGCTTTTCGATGAAAATTTAAACCCTTTCGGGATGCTGTAATTTTCTATTTTAGGTCTTCATGATTACAGTTACACATTTTTTGTCTCGCTATGCTCGCTCAAACATTCTCCTAGTTGAATGAATGACAGCTATTCGATGCAAGTCAGAGTGCCATATTTATTAGTTTTGCAAAAAATATTTGTGATTTTCGCCTTTTTTTTGGGCTTCCCCGCACGCGGGTTCAAAGGGCCCCTAGGACTGACTACGCCACTGGTTGGAACTATTAACCATTATTTTTATTAACAGGTGCAGGCGTAGTGGTGCCAGCCGAAACGATCCTCCTCAACTCGATAGTGTTGCCACACAAACATCTAACAAGGAGTTTCAAACACGAGATTATTTTATAGTCCTTTAAATGGCAACATTTAACGGTATTAACAAAAATATACAAAAGAGTTTTATGTAATGAACTGTGGATTGACACAGACTACAAAATATACGAGTCCTAAGATTTTTATATATTTTATAATTTAATAGCTGATAAAATATTATTTTTTAATTATTAGTTTTTAAGATAATAAATTGAATTGTATAGATTTAAAAAAAAAATGTAAATTATTTAAATATCGTTATCTATTGGATAAATATAAATATCGTAGGTAAATGCTTTGCTTTTTAGCGTACACTGCCATAAAAATGGCTGAAAGAACGAATAGAAGACGGTCCCTTATTCTAGGATCTCTTTCAAGACGGCTACTGTAAAAGTATAAAGCTCTATTTTACATTATTCCTGGAGAGATTTATTTTTGTAAAGGAATAACTGAGAAATTACATCACACTAATTTATTTATTAACCGACGAAAAAACGGTGGAGGTTCTCAAGTCGACGCGTATTTTTTTTTTTGTGCGTAAGACCACGCATAACTTTTTACAGAGTAGTCCGATTTTAATAATTCTTTTTATAATTCAAAGACCCTTTTCACCGACTTCTGAATCGAATGTTATTTTTCACTAGTCGGTTTGTTTAGGAATTAAAAATAGAAGAAAAAGCTTGTTTTTTTCTAAGTCGGTATTAATTTTTTGTTAAAAAGTTTTTCATAAATTAACTGTTGCCCCCAATCTTTTTCCGGGTGACTTCCCTATTTGAATCTGATTTTTTTAACAATTTCATGGGTTTTCTTTTTTTTGCACGGAACCCTAATCCTTTTTCTAAAATAAAAGTAGCCGAAGTTACTCCTATCAAATCGGTCCAGCCATTTCGGAGATTTGCCGGAACAAACAGTTACAGACCAAATTTTATGTACAGAATCCTTTTTATTTTTAACCTAACGTGTCCCTGAGTGATTAAGAAAACGGTAATAAAAGACTTCCAGGCTATTAGGAAAGAACCTATTTATTTGACTCAAACAGGAAAACAAAACAAAATTAAATAAAAACAAAGTAAGACATAAGTACATTCAACTAATACCTCAGCATGGTGCAGTAAAATTAAAAAAAGAAACAAGTTTACTACGACGGTTCTTAGCGAGCGAGTGAAGATTAAGTAGGTAGCTGAATTTTAACACGTGCAATTATTGTATTGTACACAAATCTTAGTGGAAGTGCCCCTCACATAAGTAAGTTAGCATAAGGCTGAAACATAACGTATATTCTAAACCAAAGCTTCCAATAAAATATATAATACAAATAAGAAAATCTTGCATAATTAATGCAATCAATTTTTGGCCGCGGCTTTAGCCATTGTGTGGCATCTTTACAGGGCCAAGTGCTATGCTATCTACACTAATATTATAAAGAGGAAACAATTGTATTTTTGTGTGTATGTTTGTATTCTAAAATATTAAATAATTAAAATGTCGCCTGTAAGTGCCGCGAGAGGGCGCTAGTTTGTTGCATTCAATTATATTTATGTTCTGTGTAATCCGCCATCTTCAACATAAGACGATTGCTCATAGCTGTGACACTGCATAATATATTCGTAACAACGACACGAATCAAATTGCACAAAACTAATATACCTGTGTAAAAAGTAATATTATAACGTTCATGTCTGGAAATCGGCGTTTCATTAAGCGTTAAGAAAACAAAAGACAGTTTGTAATGAATAAACTCAAAAGCTACTGTGCTGATTTCAAAAATTCTTTCACCATTGGAAAGCTACATTTTATCTCCGTATTCCCACGAGAACGGGAACTACGCGGGTGAAACCGCGTGACGTCCGCTAGTTCTTTTTATAAATTCGTCACTCCAGCATGATTCCATTCCCATCTCATTGTCATTTTGCTTAAAGTTCGTAATCTGCTCAATTCATAATGGTCGATCAATGGTCAGACATTGGTCTCGTAATAAAATTGCGTTTTAATGACATTGTCGTATTGAAATCATTAAAAAACCCGCTAGTACAAATGGTTTTGGAAATCTACTACTAAAGAATATTTATTCATGCCAGATTTCATTGATATATTAATTTTTACACATTTGTCAATAAGTATTAGATTACCATTCTATGCCGTTTATTTCAATGGAGTGTCAGTGGTTGACCATTGGAAAGCCATAATGACGCCATTATATTAGTAGATTGTTAACTTGTCAAAACTTGTCAATTATGAAATCCATGATAGACTATTCTAACATTATTGTAATAGCAGACTTGAGGTCCTGGTGTGCACAAGATTCAACCCTGGTGAAGAATTGAGCCAGTATTTTATAACTAGCTTCTGTAGTTGGGAAAAGGCTAGTAAAGCCGCGCGTATAAACGTGTAAATTTACAGAATTACTTGTAAACAATGAGTTTTGTAAACAACTGCCATAAGGATTTCTGTTTAAGGGTAAACACCAGGGTATACCGCGATATTCAAATTTTCTTTGGCAATTTGCAGGTCAGTGGTGAGCAAAAATATGGTACTTGCAGAGTTATACTCATTAAAATCATAATCACAGCTTCACACAATCTTTTAATCACATAGAATGACTTGTTCGTGTCATAGTTACTTAATGCAAATAGCAATAAACATATGTAATGAATTTCGCGAGCTACCCTGACGCTTTCCCCGTAAAAACTTACTCTGTATATTAATTTATCTTGTACAATAGTGCATGCGCCTTTTGGGGCTCGAGTGAAATTGTCCAGGAGGCCATCTTCTTATTTTGGCATTTGTGAAAAACGAGATGGCCGCATCAGTTTCAATTCACCCACGCGCCAAAAGGACCATGACAGCTATAGATTTTTTTAAAGACAACACAACTGAAGCACATAATATTAAAAAGTAATTTTATTTTTAATAACATATTTGTATTTTCATAGATGATACTGTGACTTATAAATAATATTGTAATATAGTTTTAAAATGGTGCTGCAAATAAATGAAATGAGCACATTTACGACTTTCATTATTTCCTCAAACAATCTTTAAACTGGAGTTACCGATATAACGTGTAGAGTAAGCTGACGTAGCGGTGGGCTAGCCATGTTTGATAGAAGACCTATTGAGCATACTACACCTGTCACCGTATTCACAAAATTAAATGCTTCTATTCGGTTAGTTTATTATTATTTCTTATTCTATTCAAGAGTCATCGCGAATCGTCTCGCGCGCAGATTTGACGATTTCCAGCCACCCGAACAAGCCGGTTTCCGAAAAGGCTTTAGCACCGTGGACCACATACATACGCTTCGGCAGGTTATACAGAAGACCGAAGAGTACAACTTGCCTCTCTGTTTAGCGTTTGTGGACTACGAGAAAGCCTATGATTCGATCGAGACCTGGGCTGTACTGCAGTCTCTCCAACGGTGCCAAATTGACTGCCGGTACATCGAGGTGTTGAAGTGTTTGTACAAAAACGCCACCATGATGATGTCTTCAAGGTTTTGGACTGGAGAGGGCTAGGCATCAACGTCAATGGCGAGTACATCACTCACCTTCGGTTTACCGACGATAGCGTTAACAAAAAACACACCCTGTAAAAATAACAGAATATAGCCCAACAGAAAAAAACCCTGCTCTCTCCTATTACCTACAAACTAACAAAGCGGCGTCTAAACACACAAAACAATGCGAGATTAATTAAAATCCTGCTAAAGTATCATCTATTATAAAAGAAGAAAGTGACTGACTGACTGACTCACTCACTGACCATCAACGCACAGCCCAAACCGCTGGGTCTACAGATTCCAAATTTGGCATGAAGGTTCCTTATGTGGTCTAGGGGTGCACTAAGAAAGGATTTTTCAAAATTCACCCTCTAAGGGGGTAAAACGGGCCCCCAAAGTTTGTATGAGGAAACAATATTGGTTAGACTATTTTATTCGAAACTTCACAAGAGTACTCCTATTGATAAATGAGAAGAAACAGGTTTCATTGTTTTTCAAAATTCAACCCCTAAGAGGTGTAAATGGGGTGCCAAGTCTAAAAATCAACGCACAGCCCAAACCGCTGGGTCTACAGATTCCAAATTTGGCATGAAGGTTCCTTATGTGGTCTAGGGGTGCACTAAGAAAGGATTTTTCAAAATGCACCCTCTAAGGGGGTAAAACGGGCCCCCAAAGTTTGTATGGGGAAACAATATTGGTTAGACTAATTTATTCGAAACTTCACAAGAGTACTCCTATTGATAAATGAGAAGAAACAGGTTTCTTTTTTTTTCAAAATTCAACCCATATGAGGGGTAAATGGGGTGCCAAGTCTAAAAATCAACTCACAGCCCAAACCGCTGGGTCTACAGATTCCAAATTTGGCATGAAGGTTCCTTATGTGGTCTAGGGGTGCACTAAGAAAGGATTTTTCAAAATGCACCCTCTAAGGGGGTAAAACGGGCCCCCAAAGTTTGTATGGGGAAACAATATTCGTTAGACTATTTTATTCGAAACTACACAAGAGTACTCCTATTGATAAACGAGAAGAAACAGGTTTCATTTTTTTTCAAAATTCAACCCCTAAGAGGGGTAAATGGGGTGCCAAGTCTAAAAATCAAAGCACAGCTCAAACCGCTGGGTCTACAGATTCCAAATTTGGCATGAAGGTTCCTTATGTGGTCTAGGGGTGCACTAAGAAAGGATTTTTCAAAATTCACCCTCTAAGGGGGTAAAACGGGCCCCCAATGTTTGTATGGGGAAACAGGATTTGTTAGACTATTTTATTCGAAACTTCACAAGAGTACTCCTATTGATAAATGAGGAGAAACAGGTTTCATTTTTTTTTCAAAATTCAACCCCTAAGAGGGGTAAATGGGGTGCCAAGTCTAAAAATCAAAGCACAGCCCAAACCGCTGGGTCTACAGATTCCAAATTTGGCATGAAGGTTCCTTATGTGGTCTAGGGGTGCACTAAGAAAGGATTTTTCAAAATGCACCCTCTAAGGGGGTAAAACGGGCCCCCAAAGTTTGTATGGGGAAACAATATTGGTTAGACTATTTTATTCGAAACTACACAAGAGTACTCCTATTGATAAACGAGAAGAAACAGGTTTCATTTTTCTTCAAAATTCAACCCCTAAGAGGGGTAAATGGGGTGCCAAGTCTAAAAATCAAAGCACAGCCCAGACCGCTGGGTCTACAGATTCCAAATTTGGCATGAAGGTTCCTTATGTGGTCTAGGGGTGCACTAAGAAAGGACTTTTCAAAATGCACCCTCTAAGGGGGTAAAACGGGCCCCCAAAGTTTGTATGGGGAAACAATATTGGTTAGACTATTTTATTCGAAACTTCACAAGAGTACTCCTATTGATAAATGAAAAGAAACAGGTTTCATTTTTTTTCAAAATTCAACCCCTAAGAGGGGTAAATGGGGTGCCAAGTCTAAAAATCAACGCACAGCCCAAACCGCTGGGTCTACAGATTCCAAATTTGGCATGAAGGTTCCTTATGTGGTCTAGGGGTGCACTAAGAAAGGACTTTTCAAAATGCACCCTCTAAGGGGGTAAAACGGGCCTCCAAATTTTGTATGGGGAAACAATATTGGTTAGACTATTTTATTCGAAACTACACAAGAGTACTCCTATTGATAAATGAGAAGAAACGGGTTTCATTTTTTTTCAAAATTCAACCCCTAAGAGGGGTAAATAGAGTGCCAAGTCTAAAAATCAACGCACAGCCCAAACCGCTGGGTCTACAGATTTCAAATTTGGCAAGTAGGTTCCTTATTGTAGTCTAGGGGTGCACTAAGAAAAATCTATATATATAAAATGGTAAACTGACTGACTGACTGACTGACTTGGTGATATATCAACGCACAGCCCAAACCGCTGGGTCTACAGATTCCAAATTTGGCGTGAAGGTTCCTTATGTGGTCTAGGGGTGCATTAAGAAAGGATTTTTCAAAATTCACCCTCCTAAGGGGGTGAAACGGGCCTCCAACGTTTGTATGGATCCAATTGCCAGTGCTTAAAAAAGTAAAGCCAGACAGAATTAATGAGTACAGAAAGCTATCTATGTGTAACGTGGGGTATAGGATATGTGCGAGCTTTCTTCTAAGCAAACTGGATGCTTCAATAAAAGAACCAGGAAACTACCAAGCAGTTTTCAACTGGACGAAATAGTTATTAAAATCAAACCGTTACTGGAATCAGTCGGACTCCACATTGATGAAACGAAAACATAACTAGTAACCAGAGTCGCACACAGTACCGATACCCGAAGTCTAATTAGAATTGGAGGAACCAGTATTCAACCGGTAGACTAAATCAAGTACCTATAGGCACGTAATAACATCGACACTTATCAGAAACAACACAGTCAACACTAGATGCAAACAAGCGATGCGTAACTAAGGCCTTAACATCCTTCATAAAAAAAAAAAAACAAAAATTAAGTGGAAAACCGCGCGGCTTATCTATAAAATGGTCATAGAACCTGCAATGACTTACGGTCTTAAGGCAGCGGCACTCACAAAGGCAACCCGATCGAAACTCAGAAGATACGAAACACTCATTCCTAAAGATATGATATAGAGTACGCGAAACCCTTCGAACAAAAAAACGCGAAATTCTTATGGGAAAAACAATAAACAAAAAAATTAAATGCCTACGGTTATGCTAACTCGGGCACATCCTCCGGCGACCAAAGCCGCACTAACTACACGCAGCTATCAGATACAAGGCAAAACGGCTAAAAGTTGGATGGTTGGTTGGTTGGTTGGTTGGATGGAACGAGTCACTCCAACAAGACATGGAATATTTCAATATGAGCAAAGAAGAATGGATTCAGCTAACAGCAGATAGAGAAAAATTCAGATCAGCCACCTAGGAAATCTACCAGCTTAGCGAAACTGACAGCGAAACAAATACTACTGACGATGAAACATATACGCGAACATAATATTTCATCGCAATCACCAGAAACGAACATGCCTCTCCACTGCTAGAAGATAGCAATCAAACGAAGATCAAATCACCAATGCTCATTCCTATGGATTGTACCTGTCTTTACCACTATTCCTATATTGGCTCTAGGCTGCAAAGTCGGTCGATTGTGCCCGACTGGCTGCGGTTTTTCGGGCTTCCTCTCCCATCCCAGAGCATGTCTATCCTTACAAAATCGTGCCCCTTGGTGTATCCGGTTTGTCCGGGTCAGGCTTGCTCCTGGCTGGGTGTGGTGCTCAATCATCATCATCATCCAACCAGGAGTTCCTGAGATTAGCGCGTTCAACCAAACAAACTAACTCTTCAGCTTAGTAATAATTATTAAATAGGATACTTTATCGCTAACTACGTAATAATAAGACACAACTTAAAACTTATCCTTATTGAATACATAAATGATTCTAAGTAATAAGTATTATAACAATGCTAATATCAATACTCGACTTATGTGTATGTGTTACGTTAAGATACTTGCCAACAAGAATCAACCATTGTTATTAACAAAGTAAATAATTGCGTGAATTAGTTACAGCTTTATACCTAACTTAAGTTTAAAATGTAAACAGTGTAATTTTAAACTTAATTAAAATTTGCTGATAAATAAAATACTAATCACAATGCAACTAGTACCTAACAATTTTCATCTAACACAATAAAATAGGTAGTACGATAAATTATACTGGCCTCTTTAGGGTTCCGTACAAATTAAAAAAGAAGGGGCTTAAACGTCAACTGGTGGCTGTGAATCTGGCGAGTGCTCGCGAGTTGGCACCTTCAAATATGAATTTATTTTTTGTCGTCAACTCGCACGCACGTTATAAAGTACAGTCAAATGAAAATGGATTGAAGTACATAAATTCATAAAAAAAAAGCTTTGCTCGTTTAAAGATATTATTAGATTATACATTTTATAAGAAGTTTACGTAGCTAACTGTACATCTGACGTATTTTACGTCAGATTACAAGGACGCGCAAGTTCACGACAGCAAAAAAAATAGAATCGGAAGGTGCCAACTTGCGAGTGCTGTCGCAACTCGCCAGTTGACGATAAAGCTTAAAAAAGCGTAATTTTCGGGTATGGACGACTGCCCCAGCAATGATTAAACATGTAACCTTGCAATATGTATGTATGTGTATTTATTTATTTAGTATATTCGTGTAACTCCTACGTCAATAGGTTTAAAAACTGCAAACAAATGACATATTGCTATGGACTTCTACCTAGGCGTTTGAATATTTGTTCAATGATTTACGATATTTTTGACTAGCGACACACCCCGGTTTCGCACGGTGATTCAAGTACCACCGTGCGAAACCTAAACCCGTATATATCTACAATGTGACAGTATGTCATCTAACTAAAGGATTATTTGTCGATTGGCTTTCATTTAAAATATACAAAATGAAATAGCACAACGAACAAGAAAACGGCAGAGCGTTGAAACGGCGTCTGTTGTATGACATCTGACCATAGTTGATAAAGTAGCAACTACTAGTTCAGAAGGGAGTTGAACTTCAAGTGTAACAGAATCAGTAAAATAAAGGAAAAGGTTAACAAAAAATAGAACTAGTTTATAGTATATATTTTTCGACATAAAATAGATAGTAAAAATAAACGAAAAAGCACAGTTCGAAGCTTTCAGTTTCAGTTATGTTTATTTGATTTTGATAAGAACAAAGTGGAACTAAGTAAAGTCGATTGTCACTATTTAAAAACAACCCCATTTTCCGAGTCAAAAACGCTCTGAAAATATAATAACAAGCAACTAAACAGGACACCGAATGGGACGCCATAGTTTCACAAAATAAATCGTTTAAATACCTGTTTTCAAAAATCTATATAAGTTTTATTTGACAATCTGGAAAACAATTATTAATATACTTTTTATGTTTCAAAGTCAAAGTTCTAAGAAATTATTAAACACTATATCATTCATGAATGATTTTTTAAATATTACGAGTTATTGAGTTATTGTAAGATTTCTATACATGCTTGGAGCAGTCATTTAGCCATCTCCTTTGGAAATTAAAAATAAAAGTTTTGCAAACCTGACTGTATCGTAAATCAAATGTAAATGTAATGTATGTGTGGCTTGATAAGGGGATCTCATATACAGGGTTATTTGTAAAACACCAACAACCACGCAGGAGTAGATTACTTACATCTTAAACAACAAAATTTGTTCTAGGACTTTTAGGAAAGCAGGCAAAAAAAAAACGACTTCTCATGCAAAACTCGATCAGCTGTTCGAACAATGTAGGTATGGAGAGTTGATTTTTTGGTCTGTTTTCGGAAATGATGTTAGTAATCTACTCCTGCGAGGTTGTTGGTGTTTTACAAATAACCCTGTATATTTTTGTCATTATTATAAAGTAAATAGTTTCGATTTTATTCATGAAAAAAGACGAAAATTGATCATCCCCACCTGATCTCCAAAACTACAGCCTAAAATTTGGAAAAAAAATATAGTTCATTCCATGACATCCATTCCACCAACTGAAACTGAAACGTCTAATTCTAAGAGCCCGGGGACGGGAAAATAACGGATTCCCACCTGAGCAACGCATACCGTTTAAGGAAACTCAAATTAATACGTTCACTTGACTTTGGCATCGTACGGAACCCTCTCCACGCGAGTTCAACTCGCACTTGGCCGAATTTAATTAATAAGTATTTACTTATACTACCTACGTGTCAGGTGACGATATTAGTTAAATATAAAAGCAGAACACCGTTCATAGCTTGCTTGAGATCAATCCAATTCACCGGCAAATAACCTCCACAACACGTGTATAATAAAATTCTTAATTCCTTGATTATATCCGTTAATCTTCTTTAAATTATACGTTATCGGGCTCGAAGGACCATGTGCGGGAATATAGGGGCTTTGCTGAATTAATTACTGCAAGAATACTCGGTGCAAATTAATAAAACATATTCAGTGTTAACTAGACAGGGTATGACAGACAATTGACTGCAAATAAGAGCAGGTGACTGATGAACAAAGAAACGGAACGTGGACACATTAAGTACAATTTAATTAGACCCTAGTAACTTTGCGTGAATTGCTGCTAGGCTGTGTTGATCAGGCGCTCCGACAATGTAAGTGTTACTATATCTATAAACATTTGTATTGTATTTTTTGTGCACATAAGTATATCTTCTTCTGCAAATCTCGCAACAGAAGTAAGGTTTGCTGTGAGAAAACCCAATTCTGGGTTTGGGTTGTCATAAGCTAGGTATATATTTGATTTTGTGTGCAATAAAGAATAAGAATAAAGTTGCGTGCCATCGATGAGGCTTCGATGCCTCCTCTCACTCGTCCGGACAAGAGCGTCGCGTTCGACGACTCTGAAAAGGCCAAATGCCTAGCCGACAGCCTAGAATCTTAGTGCTTTCCCAGCACTCAACCGGTAGATAATCGACACCTCGACATGGTCAACGCGGAAGTCGAACGTAGGGCTTCCATTCCCCCCATCGAAGACCTCGATGATCCTCTACCTGTAGTCACACCAGATGAAGTGTATGACATCATAAAAGGGCGTGAACCGCTTAAAACGCCTGGCTCTGGCGGAATCACCAATAAGGTGTTCAAACTTCTCCCCGGGAAACGTTACTTCTTCCCCAACCCCCAAGTATGGAAAGAGGCCACTGCTATCGGAAAACCCGGTAAACCTAAGGCGGAGCTAATGTTATTAGTATAAATGATAATAGTGCAAATAAATATTATGAGGGGAGGACGATTTTATGTCTTAGAACCAAAAAATAAGACATGTGACATCTACCAAATCTACTAATCTGCACTGGGCCCGCATGGTGGATTATAGCCCATTCCCTTTCATAGAGAGGAGACCTGTGTCCCAGCAGTGGGAACAATCATAGGCTGATATGATGATGATGATGATCACATCTTCGAACACCTGAGCGCTGGTTTCAGAGTTCAGCGATGACGCTTGCGTTGTCCTTCGACATAGCGAAAGCTTTCGACAAAGTCTGGCACAACGGCTTATTATTCAATGTGTTTGACTACCGGTTACCGATCGTTTAGGGCATATTATATACTCATTTCTATCGAACAATACACGTTTATAAATATTTGCCGCGCTTTTTCAGTCTTTAATGTCGTTTGCCAGACTATAACCGTCAATTGTTTTTAGGACTTGGTTTTGGGATCAGAGGACGAAGATGGAGAAGCGGCTGATACTGGCGGTTGGCGTGACGTCAGTTCTCGCCATCGCCTTCTTAGCTGCATTCATCGCCACGCTTTTCATTGGACCAGCCACAATCCGCATCAACTGTAAGCACCCCATTAACAAGTTTATTTTCATCAAGATTTAAATTTAGATCATGTTATGGTACATTGGGTTAAGAGAACTCTAGAAAAACACTTAAAGATTATTAGCTGCGAACCATTTCGAGAGAACAGTTAGACTTTCGTTGACATCTACAATGTTACAATTTTTAAAATAATTATTATTATAAAAATTTGCAAGGTATCATCAACAAATATAATTAATACGTATGACGACAGTATAAAAAATATATTTAGTACGTCAGTTAGATTATTGGAAAATAATGGACACGTATTTTTACGCGACTGGTCCGAAGTAGTATATAAATGATGCGATGCTGCTGTTCAACAAAATATTAACAGACACCATAAATAAATACACGGAGAAAATAAAAACTTAGCCGCTCTAGGTTTAACTTGAAGCCGTCAGTCACTCCCGGCTTAATTCGGTGCATGCGTCATTGATACGCACTGCATGCTCAAGTTAAAGCGCAACCGTCAAACCTACAGTTAAAAGCCGTATATAAACGATACAGAAACTCCTGTAGCGACGTCTTTCATAAACGCAGGGTGGAGTTAAGTATAAGGGTAAATATCACAGCAACCAACCTAAAAAACTCTGGCGAGTCATTAAAGACATTTGTGAATTTCCTAATAAAATTAACGACAGTCAGGAATTCTTAAAGTCTGCAGAAAACAGCACCTCATCCATTAACTTATGCAACAGTCATTTCGTCTCAGTAGGTAAGCGCTTGGCACTCAACATTCTAAACAAACTCCAGACTACAAAGAGTAAACTCTGCAGTGATGTCACTCTTGTTAACAGATCCAGGAACTCTCTGTTCTTTCACCCAACAGACAACTGTGAAATTGACAGTCTCATTACTGATATGAAAGACGACAGTGCACCTGGCACTGACGGGATCCATCCACTCCTGCTCAAGCACATCAAACCCTTTATCCTGCAACCCTTAAGGGTTTCAGGATAAATGGTTAGCGCATATCTGTAACTTGAGCATTGCAACGGGTATATTTCCTAACTGCTAGAAAGTGGCCGTGTAACGCCGATTTGAAAGGGGAGGGGGGGGGGGGGAAATTGTCCTAACAACTATAGGCCCATCTCTATTCTTTGTGTTCTTTCTAAGATCTTTGAGAAGCTCGTTAATAACCGTCTCAACAGCTTTCTTAAAAACACAGCCTATTGTCTGGACGCCAGTTTGGCTTTAGACGTGGAAAGTCTACAGAGCAAGCCGTAGGGCTATTGATCAGAAACGGTCAATCGGTATCCTGGCCAAGGCATTTGACACAGTTTCTATTCAAATGCTATTAAAAAAGCTAGATTGCTTGGCGTAACAGGCATCGCTCGAGACTGGATTAAAAGCTACTTATTGGATAGACGCCAGAATTTTGTGATCAGAGACAATGTCAGTGAAAGCTTTGCAGTGACTTTTGGGGTGCCACAGGGAAGTTTCCTTGGGCCGACATAGTTCATGGATAACATATTGAGGCATAACATGTCAACATAACATGATAACACGTCAATCATATTTTACGGTGTTACATAGACTGACGTCACAGATGCCGCAGAATATGGCATGGGTAGTATATCTGACTGGCTCGATAGGAATCTTTTCACTTTAAACGTCGAAAAAAGAATTTTATAACATTACACATCAGTCATTCTTGCTGTCCGGGCATTGGTCGTATCAAAATTCACAACATTCACTGTCATGCCACATATTGCTGCTGTAATGAAATCCCACTCCCACAGGTTAAAACGGTATTTGCTACTTGGTTTTCCCCCTTTCTCCCTATCCGAGTCTTTAACTCAATAAGCACATCCACACTAAAAGTGCCTAGAAATATACAGGAAGCTAAGATTATTTTAAAAACATGGCTTCAGGACCTAGCCATGCCATGAAACAGAAAATATCCTGTGCCCCTTGAAGTGACTTGCACTTAACGCAAACACACTCAGAGAGTCAAGATCTTCCGTGTCCTTTCGTGGAAACTCGCAGTCTTTCACCTTTTGACTCGTTTACTGATGTTTTTAATCATGCATGTCCACCAATTTTACTGATTTTGACTAATATTATATTCTATTATTTCCATTTTTATTTTTATTTCTGAATAGTTATTTAAACACGAATCTCATAACGAATCATAACTTGCGTCTTGCTGTGCTGTGTCACACTGAACTTTTGAATTCAATCTGCCTTTACCGCTGCTGTTTAGCCAC
Source organism: Xestia ashworthii (assembly GCA_950022955.1). Lineage (NCBI taxonomy): Eukaryota > Metazoa > Arthropoda > Insecta > Lepidoptera > Noctuidae > Xestia > Xestia ashworthii. Next base: position 16,503,311 of record OX465560.1, on the reverse strand, counting down.
TAAGATACAGGCTGTGCCTTGTTTGGGGCTACTTCAACTTTTCTACTCTTTTTAACTAACTTTGCTCATGAGTCTTGTTTCTTATGTTTGTATGTTACCTAACTTGTGTGTGTGTCAATAAGAATAATTTTGCTTTTGTGAATCAATGAATATTGACATAGATAAAACGAATCAAAACTCGGGAGTCCCCACTCCCGAGTTTTGATTCGTTCGTGCTCGTGACATCAGAACTCACTAAAAATTATACCAAGGCGTAACGTATTGAGAATTTTAAAAGCGTCGTATCTTCGTCAATTTTGGTTCACGTAACGAAAGAAAAAATACGAGTCAAATGTCTTTTTATAATATAAATGAATAATGATGGCCTATTTAGATTTTTTTGATGTATACTCTGTTTGGCCATCATATACTAGATCATTCATAAACAAGAAATAGGAAAGGACTGAAAATTGAATCTTGGGGCACGCCCATCTTGACTAGAGACCCGGGGGACGTTGCTCCATTTACATTTACGTTTTACTACCTGTTTGATAAATAGGAAAGAACAAGATCAGCAGCTTGTCCACGAATTCCTTAGTGGTGTAATTAACAGATCACTGTGTTGTGGTCGAAGCAGTCGAACGCTTGAAAACTTGATCTGCAGTTAAATATTTTTCGAATAAACACCACACCACATCCAACTTTTTTTTCTTTTTTCATATCTAATTTACACACAATTCAATATAACTTCATATTCTCTCACTCTTTGTGTGTTAATGTTTATGTATTGGAACGTAGTTTAATTACCCTATCATCCGTTCATTAAGCTAGTTTTATTTGCATTTTAGGCATACCCCACCCTAGTGAACTGAGAATTTCTTCGTCGATCCCGCCGGCCATAGTCGTGAAAGAAGCTCCGGCAGATGTTGAGTTATGCAACAGCCCCGAATGTATCCACGCAGGTATGAGTAAATCGATTGTAAACTCTACTCTCAAGTGCAGTAAGTTGGTTTCAGAAAAACATTGGATTTATATGTAGAGGACACTTGACGACCTCTCCGAATTGAACCTGACGTGCCATATTAACAAAAGCACGGGATCCTAGCAAATTGAACATTGCATTGTGTGCTTAAAGGTCGCCACAAGCTGTTTGTTACTTGGCTGTCCGTAAAAAAATGTGGTCACCACGCGGCGAGCGGACCCGCTCCGCCTGTGCTGTGCGCCCGCGCCTAATGCTGCTATGACCTGTCAGTTGTTGTGCGCGTATCATAGCGGATAGGTACTTTGTCGCCCGGTGTCCAACTTGTATCTTTCTTTTAATATTTTTGGGTCAACATTTAACATAGTGTAAAAATTATTGGAATCGTTTCAGTTGCTTACTCTGAACAAACTCTATTAATGTTTTTTTCAAGAAACGGCAAGATTTTCATGTTTTCTTTATTATTGTTTTGTAGCGTCCACACTCCTGTTGAACATGGATGATAAGGTGGACCCTTGCGACGACTTCTACGACTTCGCTTGTGGATCCTTCCAGAAGCGCACCCGGATACCTGACGACAAGCCGTCGGTGGACATCTCCTCCATAATCATGGACCAGGTGCAGGAGAAAATCCGAGCCTTATTGGACGAGCCCATCATTGAGAACGAGCCCAAGCCATTTGTTCTTGCCAAGACTCTGTACCAGGCTTGCATGAACCAAAGTAAGTGTTACTTTTACATACATGCTTGTTTTAGACATTTTTGATCATCTCGCTGGACTGGCGATGGCGGTACCACCGTATAGAGCACGTGGTTACTGTTTCAAACCTGACAAATAACTAATAGATTCTTTGAATACATATTTTAGCACCTAGATAATAATCTCAAAGTCAATATTTTATTTCATATTTCTAAGACGCCACTCAGATAAGGTCCACTCAGATCCAGCCTGCCCTTGCTGGCCTCTCCCAGCGGCGCCCTAAGCCAACGCCCGTCCCCCGTAGGGCGAGTCCATAGTGTGTAGTCGCTTAATAGGCTTGTTTCCACCATCAATAAATTGCAAATCTATTTAGTCCGTCAGTTAGAGTATTAGAAAATAATGGACACGTATTTTTTGTTTTTGTAAATCAACGAATATTGACAAAGATAAAACGCATCAAAACTCGGGAGTGGGGGCTCGTGACCGTACTGAACAGTGACGTATTGGGAATTTTAAAAGCGTCGTATCTTCGTCAATTGTGGTTTATATGACAAAAGAAAAACGGGTCAAATATTTTTTGATAATCTAAGTGACGGACTAATTGGATTTTTTCAGTTAACAAGCCTATTTGTAATTTTTTCGTCCTGACTTGCGGCCGTACACTCAAGGCACTCACAGGATAGTCCGGCTAAGCAGACGACAACCTCTCAAGGTTGAACTGCGATATGCCCTTTCGAAAAAAATCTGGCACTGACGTATAGGAAGAGTTCTTTGCCCTGCAGCTGGACAATTACAATGTACCTAATAATAGTATAGTCGCGAGAGAGAACAATTTTAAGCTAGTAAATTAATTAGCAATTTTAAACATAATTATATAAATAAGAAATGATTCGGTAGACTATTATTATTATTGGAGGCTATTATGATTATTAGATAAATGATAAATGAATATTTAATACTATAAGTTATAAAGCGCTTTTCCTCTCTCTATTTATTTTACTTTAAAAATTGCTGTGCCCGGCAGGGTCCATAATTGTTACTATAATTTAATTTACCACCATTTATCACATTATGGTTAAAGCAATAAATGATTTTGATTTGATTTGATTTGAGAATTTTTGGACTTAGGTGAGGTAAGTGTATTAAGAATTATTGCGTTTCCCACAGTTGTGAATTACTACCACTACTGACTACGACTACTAGGTATACTGACCTACTAATTTGTGACGAAGCATCATTTACGTTTTACACTTCACAAAAAAATAAACTACCTAAATCAACCAAACCCCTAAGAAAACATTACGTACTACTAACTTTACGTTCGAGCATTAGTATAATTTGCTACATTTACGTCACAAGTAATACAATAGCGCCGTGTAACCGCAACAAATAATTTTAAACAAAAAAGCAACTGAACAGACAATGCAGTGCAAGCTGCACTCAACATTTAATTATTTATTTATTTCACGATCAATCACATCGTTTGACACGAGTTTCATTACGCACACTCTTCAACCATGTAGATACTTGCCATAGGTTCTTAATACATTTTAATTTTAAACTTCAGCAAGATTGTTTTAAAATAATTATTGCTAAGTATTAACTTTTCTAAACTATTTTGACCTATTTTTGAATTAAATATTTAAAACACATAAAAATGTTAAGTAATTTGTTTGTAAAAGTTAATATTAGTTTTAAATAATCATGTCTATGATAATTTAATTGGAAACACAGATTGAATGTAAAAAAAATACGCAGTAAAGACGCACAATTGCTTTGCAAATAAATGATATCATTCTGTTTGCAAATTGGTTTTCACAAACACTTTTACACGTCCTTATTTTTTAAACTAGAAGAGGCCTGTGTTTCGTACCTGACTACCTACTCTGAGAAGAAATAGCCGAAACAAACTCAGAGGTCATAGTCTGTTTTAAAGTCCAGACATCTTGTTCAAGTTACATGAGGACTTTGCAGATTAGTGTCTGAGATGGTCTTTTGAAAAAAGAACCAGATTTGAGTGGACATGTCCAGTCAGGGCAAGCATTTGTCAGTTATCGTGTACCTACTTATAACTCAAGTAGCTCAACGAAACGACGAAAAATACCAAAGAAAGAACATTTGGATAGGTCGCTAATAGTAGGTACTCAAACTGCCAGACAATCGTGGAAAAAGAAAGAAAGAAAAAATGTGCCCCACATGGCCCTCACATTCACAATAATTAAATGAAATTATTATCAAGTTACAAAATAAATGTCAATGATAATTACAAAAATCATTGAATGTCACAGTCACAAACTAATATTCATGTCAAATACACACACATAAAATAATAAAAAATAAAGTAAAAAATAATAAAATATCTAATAAATTTCTCTGATCTGTGTGTGTACCCGGTCTGACTAGATGCCACCGAGTCCCGCGGTGTGTCACCACTCCTCGAAATGCTGAGGAGACTCGGCGGCTGGCCTGTGCTCGACGGTGATTCATGGGATGAGAAGTCCTTCTCCTGGGAAAAGTCAGTCTACAACTTCAGAACCACTGGATACTCCGTAGATTATTTCCTCCATTTCTCCATAAGCGAAGATGAAAAAAACTCCACCAAGCGCATCATCGTTGTAAGAATATTAACGAATCAGTCTTGTATCTTGTTTTAGACTATTTTGATCCGGTCGACCGACCTTACAATTGAAGTAACCGTTTATTGTTATTATTAGTCATGAGTAGTCAGTTGAAAACTGTAATGAGATCACTCGTTTAAAGTTATCTAATAATGACTACCACAATGAGAAGTTTTCTTTTTGATAATTAAAAAAATATAATAGTTTCCATGAACTCGATAGATGGCGTTGACCCGACTACGTTACTAGGTGCCAAAGGCAAAACGCTTGAAAAATCACACGTCACATACGCTCGTTGACTGACACTTTCGTTTGCATAAGCTTCCGAATATAACCATTAGGTCTAAGTGAAATTATGTGACGTTCTGTTGCAGTAACGTAATCAGACCAACGCCATCTATCCAGTGACTAAGGAAGAGTTGAAAAAGTAAATCCCTCATTACAGCGAATTGAGTTTTGCGTAGCGAATTGTAGTATAAGCGCAAATGTGCTCAATGACTGTGATTTTGTTAGTAATTCAAGTGCTTAATAAATATTTTCTAACAGCTGGACCAAGCGTCTCTAGGTATGAGCCGCGAGTACCTGAACCGTGGGTTTAGCGATAAGCTCGTGCGAGCCTATTACGAATACATGGTTGACATCGCCACTCTACTGGGAGCTGACCGCCATCGTGCCGAGGTGGACCTCAAGAAGTCGTTGGAATTCGAAATAAAACTTGCCAACGTAAGTTTCACAAAAACGACTTACGTATCAGCCATCGGTGGGACTTTTTGCATAAATCCACCGGAAAACCCCTAAGGATCATTATGAAAATTTATTAAAGATTTATAATGAGCTTCGATATCTTTTTCTTTAACATTCAACGAAACCGTAATAGTCCAAGGTTTCGAAATATATTAGCGCATCTTGATCAAGAAGTCAATCGAGTGCAAGAAGCATTGCGAGTGTTTCCGTTTGTGTGCAACAACTAATTAACAGATAAAGGTGAAAGATGCCAAAAAAACGAAGAACTATTTCGTAAAGTGTTCATCTCTTTCACAGATTTCTTTGCCCTTGGAAAAACGTCGTAATGTCACGAGCCTGTACAACCCGATGACTATTGCCGAGCTGACTCAAAAGTTCCCCACGTACGTTTCCCTTGACTAATAGATTGTTTATCCTTTAAATCTTTGCTAAGACATAGGTAACAACGCAGCGGAATCATTGAGTAGGAGAAAGTTTTCGAATTCACGACATCTCAAATATTATGTTCCATCTGCGCTTATTGCGTGGCCACGTCTTCCATTGTTTGAAATCTTATTGGTTAGCATTTGCAATCTGGTACGCAAAAGGTTTCTTATCAAGACAGATTTTATCGAATTGTTTTAAAGAAACTTTATTCTCAATAAAGACAAGTGTCACTCACTTGCGAACGATACCAAAATTTACATATTAATCAAACTAGACTACACCCATTCAATGCCTTCATTTCTCTAGAAGTGCTCGATGCGCCATTATATGTATACTAACTAAGTTTAGTTTGGAATGCATTGAATGAGTGCAGATTTCTTATACTATAGGGTAATCTATTGAAAGCTGTGCTCCTTCAAAAGAAATCATTTTTTTGTCCGATTAGTTTGCCCCTATGGTTGTGGAGCAGGACCAGCATTTTATCCTCAGTGTATTCACCCAACTTAATACGCCCAATAATTATGCTTGTCTACATAATGTGCGTTTTATACAAGTTTTAAACGTCTCATTCCGTTGTAGAATGTGGGGAGGTATTTTATTGTAACATTTTAAACAGCAGGTACCCCATGAAAGATGAATCGACTTTAGCAAGCCTGAAACCTGGCTAAACTAGTTGGTCCCTATTTCTTGTATTATATAGTGGTGTCTGTCACCTCTTTTACTGAACGACTAAGTGTAATTGCGCGACGAAAATAAAATACGCCAGAAACTTCTGAAACGCCCACAGCGGTTTCATCTCTGAAGTATCTTGTTGTGACAGGATTCCGTGGTTGGAGTACATCAACCGTCTGCTTGCCCCTCATGTGACTATTGACATGGAGGAAGTTACCGTCGTCGGCGTACCCAAGTACATTTCTGATTTCGAGGTTTGTACCTATCCTATTTTATTTTGTCCTTTATTCAATATTTCTTACACACTCTGCATGAAAACCTTTTTGTTTTTGATTACTTTTGTGTTCAGTATTATTAAGCTGTATGTTACGCTCCTTGACCGTGTAGGAAGTAACTACACGGATTTTTTTAACATTTGGTTTTTATTTTGAGTGCCATTGGTTTGCAAGGCGTTCGAGATTGGGATGTCATCTAAATTAAACACATTTCGTTTATCCCAAAGCTTCTTCTGCAAAACACCCCGAAGCGTGTCCAAGCCAACTACGTGATGTGGCGTGTGGCCGGTGTATCGGTACCCTACCTGACTGAAAACCTGCGTAGGCGCCAGCTGGCCTACGACACCGCACTCTCGGGCACAACGGAGAGGGAGAGCCGCTGGAAGGAATGCGTTCAAATCACCAGCAACAGGTTATACTCCGGTCAAAATAGACATTCAAGGTTACATTAATTCGCACCCAGCTAAAAATTGGCATGAATGTTGGGAACCCTATTATACACAATTTGTCAATTATCCACATGAATCCAACTTGTGGAAAAGAAATTATTCAAGGTCAAATGTTGATGAAACTGGGTAGTACAGGTTTCCGATGATAGAGACAGATCTTACAAGATCTGATCGACCAGGATCCGGCGCATTACGTCAAACAGCAAACATCATATAGCGGTAACAAGAAAATCTGCAATAACGAAGACGTACATCGGAAAACCTGTACTACCAAGTTTTATTAAAATACTACCTTCTCATGAACAATCGTTATTTTCTGGTCATTCACTTACTAAAACAGGTTATTGTGGTACCATTTGAGAAAGCTAATTAGATAACAATATTGGTTCTGTAATTTGCACGACAATTGTCATACATATATTTTGTGAAACCGGCCTCGAAAAACAAGCCCTTCCGACTAGGAGGCTTATTCCTCTTCTTCCTCTCCACCTTTACGAAGCCACACCACCAGAGCGCGTGACATCACCATCACAGGTCCAGTTGAAAACCAGCGTCGAGCACTAGCTGTTCGGCAGTTTGCTGAACTGGGCCTATTTGGCGCAGCCGTGAGACACACACATTATTATTCCGTTTTTATTTTTTGTTGAGTTTTAAGTTTTTGTTGTGTAGTTTTAAGTTTTTTTTTTCTGTGTTTGTATGATGTGTGTTTTTGTGGCATGTGCCCAATAAACATGATTTCTTTTTTATTTCTTTCTTTTGTTGGTGATAGTCTGAGTCCACTTTGGTTCTGTTTAGCCCTGAATCCTTTAAGAACATTGCTGGAGAATTAAGGCCTAGGCTACCGGTTGAGGAAAGAAAGGCTACCCAATGTAAGGAACTAAGTTCCTTACGTTTATGTTCCCCAACGGGTCCCCCGGCAGCACATTTTTTTTGTTCAGTCTCGAATGATCCACTGCAGGTCAAAGGCTCCCATATCCTTCCGTTACTCTTCTCCTGCCCGACCTCAAACCAGCATTCATGTTGCAGATGTCGATCTAGTACAAAAATTGAACGAGACCTAGTCTTGTTAAATATGTACGAGATCTCTCGAGCACAAGTTGACATTCCCTAGTACCAACTAACCCACTAATTATTGTAAAATAATCTAGTGTTATGTTCATTTCAGATTGTCGATTGCTGTGGGCGCCCTCTACATTAGGAAATATTTCAATGAAAACTCAAAGGCTAATGTATTGGAAATGGTGTACAATATCAGGTAGAGTATCAAACTATTTATATTATCATAGATAAGCGTTATTAATTCTACAAGGCATTTGAAAATACTCACTTCAAAATGTAATAAAAGCAAAAATAGACAGACCTGAGATAATTTAAATATAGCTTTATTACTGATAAAGATAAAGACAAAGATTTATTTATTGCGTAACTGTGTACATCAAGTTCTTATTAATAAACATTACAGTTCTAGTCTCAACAGTCTACCCAAGTCGGATATCAATAGTACTGAGAAAGCTAATTAGATAACAAGCAAGGTGTTTGAAAAGATAATGCTCGATCAAATGCTTAACCATTTTAACACCAATAAAATCTTACACGAACAGCAGTATGGTTTCACCAAAGGACGTTGTACGACTGACGCCGGTGTCACTTTATTAAAACATATTTTTACTGCGTGGGAAGAGGCACAAGATGCCATAGGAATCTTCTGTGACCTCTCGAAGGCATTTGATTGCGTAAATCACGAAACCCTGATTTTGAAGCTTGAGCATTACGGTTTAGGTAAACTTGCGCTCAGTTTAGTAAAATCATATCTGAATGATAGACAGCAGCATGTACAAGTAAAGGGTGTAAATTCGATGGGTTTAAAAGTAAGAATGGGTGTACCGCAAGGTTCGATATTGGGTCCCTTCCTCTTTTTAGTATACATTAATGACCTACCCCATTTATTTAACAACCATCCGCAAATGGTGTTGTTTGCTGATGATACTTCTTTAATATTTAGGATAAACAGACGTGCCACAAATCTTGACGACGTAAATAGCGCCCTACTGCAGGTTCATAATTGGTTTACCGCTAATAATTTAGTACTAAATGGGAAAAAAACTAAGTGCATAAGATTTGCTTTACCAAATGTCAAAAGTAGTGATTGTGACATAGTATTAAATCAAGAGAAACTTGAATTTGTCAATAAAACGGTTTTCTTGGGAATTACGCTTGACCACAGGCTACAATGGGGTCCTCATTTAACATCTCTTGCAGGCCAGCTGAGCTCAGCAGCGTATGCTGTTAGAAAAATCCGTCAATTTACTGATGTTGATACGGCGAGGATAGTCTATTTTAGTTATTTTCATAGTATTATATCATACGGTATTTTACTATGGGGACGTGCTGCAGACATCGAGTCTATTTTTATTCTGCAGAAAAGAGCCATCAGAGCCATATATGAATTACGTAGACGCGATTCTCTAAGAGAACTGTTTAAGGAAATTAATATCATGACAGTACCTTGTCAATACATCTATGAAAACATCATGTACGTTAGGAAAAATCTGCATTTATTCAGTAAAAGAGGTGACAGGCACCACTATAATACTAGAAATAGGGACCAACTAGTTCAGCCAGGTTTCAGGCTTGCTAAAGTAGATTCATCTTTCATGGGGTACTGTTTAAAATGTTACAATAAAATACCTCCCCACATTCTACAACTGAATGAGACGAAATTCAAATCAAGCTGGGGGATTACATTGATGATAAAAATGCTTGGCTAAATGCTGGTCCTGCTCCGCAACCATAGATGCAAACTTATTGGACAATTATTGTGGTAGCTGCAGAAGATTGTAAAAATATTCTTGCATTGTATAAATTCCATCTCTTAGTATTGTATAATTGCATAACACATGTGTGAGTACTATGTACCGTAAAGCTACCATTTGCATTTATTTGTTTCATTGACTTGAATATGCCTTGGTGGCTGAGAGAATGTCATGCTCGCTTAAATGTCTTGCTGATGGTGGCGGGTGGGTCGGGTCATTTAGTTCCCTTCAATATGGTTGAATTGAATGGCGCTGATTCATGCGTCATGTTCGTGAACGGGCGCTGTCAGTCGGGACTGGTCATCTCTTAGCTGCTGTGGATCATTTGAATTGCTTTATTTTTAATTGTTGTTTTTTTTTTTTTTTACTCTGGACGCTCTTATTGTGCACGTCTTTCTACATCGTTCTCACATATATGTATAATCTCAACATGAAAGATGTAACCAATATTTTGTAACAACATTTTTGATTGAAAAGAGTGTCGATGGAGTTTCTTGCCCGTTCTTCTCCATAGAGATCTACGTTACAACAACAACAGTACAACAACAGTACTTTCTCAAGTTATTATGCCTTGTGTCTGTGACTGTAGCTTCGCTTTATTTTTCGTTTTATCGACATTCAAAAGTGCCGTAATGGTCTAGTTGAAATAAATGATTTGAGTTTGAGTTTGTGTTTGACTGTTTGTATTTGTCTTTAAAGCTGACTGTTATGCTTTACTAACGCTGTACTATAAAATATGATTAGAAATACCAAAAGTCGTTAAAACCCAGATAGTTAGTATACCTGATCATGTAGGCAAACAATAATGCAACTGACATATAGGTACCGCAATTATTATTTTATATATCAGTCGTGGTAGATTCATGATGCAGTTTATAACTAAATTGATCCCTAAAATTCCTTAGTCAGTAGTTCGATACCTTACTTAGATCCATTGACTCCCTTTCAATAAAAGATTACTTTTTACTCGACTCGTACCTACTTATGTAAGTCTGGTCAAGATCATCTCACCAATAATATACCTATTTAATTTAATATAAAGTTATCATTAACATGAAATTTAAATAATAAAAACCGGAGAGGTGCGAGTTGGACTCGCGCACCGATGGTTCTGTATAAACTTTTGGGTATTTTGATTAAACTATATATTTTCAGTTTTCAGATTTTTTCTCATATTGTGCTGTCAGACATTGCTTTTTCGCCAAATTTCATGATTCTAGGTCAACGGCTAGTAACCAATAAATTTTGGTTCCCTTGAGAGTACCTATCGAAATATACGTATTTAGCGGGATAAATGGCCGTATCTTTGTTTTGGTTCTACTATTGATGGGCGTCGTGGTGGTCAGCAACTTAGCTGCTCATAAGCACAGAGTACTTAGCTAAGCACTACACTGTGACACTGTATTTGGATACGTAAACGTTTTAACCATAATCTTACTAATCTTATTTAAGTTCAGGTTATAAGTATGCTACTTCAATTTTTGGTTCAGAGACCTCACTATTTACAAACACTTACGATTATAAATTTTAAAACGAATAAAATTAATGGTAGGTATGTGCAATACTAGCAAAACAGTATCTACGTAAAATCTTTAATTAATAGCACTTAAGAGGCCTGCGGGGCATGCAAATTTCATACAAACGTAATACCAAAATAATTTGTAAATCAAACATATTCTTAAGGTATTGTGTATTTATTTTGATTGGATTACAGAATTTATAGGTTCCCAAACACATATTTTTAATGTACACTGATTTAAACAAGAGTTATGAGAAAAATACATTTTCTATAGAAATTTTAAATTCCTCATACCTCGTTTTTATATCATTGTCCTTTCAAAATATTTATTTGGGAACAGATATTCTTTTATACAATCGAAATATATACACACTACCTTAAGAATATGTTTGATTTTCATATTATTTTAGTACTAGCTGACCCACGCAACTTCGTCTGCGTCACATAAGAGAGAAAAAGCTTACAAAGAGAATAAAATTTCCCCCGTTTTTGCAACATTTTTCATTTATGCTCCGCTCCTATTGGTCATAGCGTGATGTTATACAGACTAAGAATATTTCAATTCGAGCCGGTAGTTCCTGAGATTAGCGCGTTCAACCAAACAAACAAACAAACTCTTCTGCTTTATAATATTAGAATAGATTACGTTTGTATGAAAAATGCATGCTCCGCCGGGCCCTTAAAAGGGTGCTACGCATGGGGCTTGGTGGCGACTTCCGAGTCGAAGAACAATTTTATTTTTGTACCAGTTGAGCAAGCACACCTCGCAAGGCGACCGTTCCCGACGGTGGTCACCAAGCTTCTCCCTAAAAACAAAAAAACTTAAAACTAATAATTCCTCAGGCAACAGTTCCGCAAAAGTTTGAGCCAAGTGGACTGGATGGACGAAAAGACCCGCCAGGCTGCGCTCGAAAAGGCAGACTCCATGACCACACACATCGCCTACGCCACTGAGTTGTTAGACAATGACAAACTTACAACGTACTACGAAGGGGTGAGTTCCTTACAACGGTTTCTGAAAGACATGTGGAACAACTTTGTCATCGCAACTGAAGAATTGACACCCGAGCCGTGGGTGAATTTGATACGGAGCCGTTGGACCGGGACGATCAGACCTTCGTTATTTAATACAGGTATCCCTAATACAGGTACTCGTATGAACGATATCCGAGTGTGAAGTTTGGATCACGGTTGCTTTGAAATTTATCAGATAGCAAAGGTACTTATATAAAATTGCTCCACACTATCGCTAAACTTTAGAGCTCAGTTTTTGTCAATTTTAACCGACTTCCAAAAAGAAGAGGTTAACTATATTTAAAACAGTATTAAAAATGTAAAATATTCATATGTAGCTTTTTGTTATAATAAAAAAAAAAACTAATTTTAAAAATCGATTCAGGACAAAGTAGTTTTGCATAGGCTAAACTCTACCGACTTGGGGCACGCCGACACGGATAAGTTTAGTTTTCTTGGTTTTCAAATAAGTAACCATTTAATCAACAGTTTTAATTAATTTATTAATCAATATATATTCAGGGTGTAAACCACCTCATCACAAAGCCGTTTGTCAAGGAGATCTGCATTCAGGTCAAAGTAGCACACATCACCATAATCGATGATAGGAAAAATCAAGGACTGTACAAGCATGTTTTCGTATTTGAAGCTAAAAAGTTTCTCAAACGGTACAGAGCCCGCAACGACCCAGTAACGTTCTGGCTGGCTAGTTATTGACCTAAGTAGGTCAATAGTTGGACACCAAAGTTTAGATTTTATTAACAATCAATTAAAACTTTACGGACAATTACTATTCATAAGATATACACTAATGGGTGGAGCTTTTCAAAGAGAACCTTTGCTACTAGCACCACTTTTGCTTATTCGTAGTCTGTTCGGAATTATTGAGCTAAATGTGTATCTTATTGGGCACGTTAAGATTTTATGGGTAACCAGTACCAATTAGATAAACACCATTCAAAAGAGCTTTCAATAAGACCATTGCTTTAAGTAGCAAACGGTCTTTAGGAAATTGGAATGGAAAATGGAATTTTTACATTATGCTACCTTTGCTAATTTGTAGTCTGTTCGGTTTTATTGATCTAACTAGGTAGTTGTTTGAGTACCAAACCTGGCGCCACCTTTGTGTTAGTTGTAAACTGTCGAAATATTGTCAACCATAACATACTGCTTACAATTTAACGCATTATTTTTCGGTAAATAATAATTTATCGAAGTGAAACCGTGAAATTGTGAAATAGAATGCGATGTCGGTTTTTGTCAGGAATGGTGCATTATCTTATCATGAGAGTGGTAGCAGGGGGCAAGGGGGACTCCCCATCCTTACCGCCCCTCCACAGCGCGCGAGGTGAGTTCCGTCACATACATTTCACAATTTCACTGTTTCACTTTGACAGATTACAATCCACCAAAAAATAATGCGTCATATTGTAAGCAGTATGCGCTCTTAAGCTTAGAAGCCTCCAAATGCGATGCAGTACTAATATAAGGTGGTGACTTTCGAGACATTCCAATTTTATAGAATAGGCATTTGCAGTGACGACCCGATTGGCGTAGTGGTAGTGACGCTGCCTTACGTACTTAGGGTCCTGGGTTCGAATCCCGGTAGGAGCAAATGTTTGTGTGATGAGCACGGACATTTGTTTCCGAGTCATGGATATTTATATGTATAATAAGTATGTATTTAGAAACAAAAAAGTACCTATATATGTAGTATTTCAACTATCTAGTGTCCACGACACAAGCTTTGCTTAATGTGGCACTAGGTGGCGCTATGTGTTAATGTCCAGCGATATTTATTTATTTATTTTATTTATTACTAGCTGTTGCCCGCGACTTCGTCCGCGTAAACCACCCTTGTCACATAGGGGTATAAAAGTAGCCTTCGACTTGTTCTTTGACCTACCTATACACAAAAAAAATATTAAATCGGTGAAGTCGTTTCGGAGGACTCCGATAGCAAACAATGTGACACGAGATTTTTTGTATTAGATGGGATGGATGGATTTGTCTGCGGCTTTGCTCGCGTTGAATTCGGGGTAATTTTAATTAGAAAATGAGAGAATTTCATTGCGCAAATCAAAGAGTAAGTAAAATTCAAGATCCAGCAGACTTTTAAAGATATGTCACCGTAAAATTGTCAAAGTTTCTCTCTAGCGATATTGTAAACTCTCGAAATATTGTCAACTGAACATACGGAAGAATCTCTGCCCCCATAATCGGGACTTGGGGCACCCCCCCCGTTAGGTTAGTTAGGTTTAAACCCTGCACTCGGAAATAGGGGCCCCGCGAAGCGGGGCTCCGTCGACTACGCTTTTTTGGGGAATATAAATGCATTTCGCGAAATAATGCGTTTTATTGTAAGCAGTGTGTTCGTTTGACAATATTTCGAGAGTTTACAATATCGCTAGAGATATTACAATATTACGTGTTTGACAATTTTACGGTGACAGATATACTTATCTGGGTTGCTCATAAATTCGTTGGTTTCAAAGCAGAACAGAGAAACTTTGCAGAAGTATTGTGTAAAATCTTAAATTATTGTCTAGGATGGAATTACTATGGACGATAAATTACGTAACGATACGTAGCTACGAAGACAAACAAAAATTAAAGAAAAATTGGATTTGTGTTCAGTGAAAACCATGAAAACGACACCCATGAAGGAAATATAAAAAAAAAAACCCTAGACGGCATCTAGGATTTTCATTTTGACCTCATTTTCGATATCAGCGACCCCAAAAACATGAAAACGACACACATGACGAAAAATTTACTTCAACGTCATTTCGATTTTCATTTCGATCTCATTTTTGTAATCAGTGACCTCGAAAACCATGTAAACGACACCCGAGATGGAAAAACAAATACTTTTCCTCGGCGCTATCTTGTATTTATCAATAGGAGTACTCTTGTGAGGTTTCGAATGAAATAGCCTTACCAATCTTGTGTCCCCTTACAAACTTTTGAGGCCCGTTTCACCCCTTGAAGGGTGAATTTTGAAAAATTATTTCTTAGTGCACCCCTAGACTACATAAGGAACCTACTTGCCAAATTTGGAATCTGTAGACCCAGCGGTTTGGGCTGTGCGGTGATTTTTAGACTTTGTCACCCCATTTACCCCTCTTAGGGGTTGAATTTTGAAAAAACCTGAAACCCGTTTCTACTTATTTATCAATAGGAGTACTCTTGTGAAGTTTCGAATAAAATAGTCTAACTAATCTTGTTTCCCCATACAAACTTTGGGGGCCCGTTTCACCCCCTTAGAGGGTGAATTTTGAAAAATCCTTTCTTAGTGCACCCCTAAACCACATAAGGAACCTTCATGCCAAATTTGGAATCTGTAGACCCAGCAGTTTGGGCTGTGCGGTGATTTTTAGACTTTGTCACCCCATTTACCCCTCTTAGGGGTTGAATTTAAAAAAAACCTGAAACCCGTTTCTACTCATTTATCAATAGGAGTACTCTTGTGAAGTTTCGAATAAAATAGTCTAACTAATCATGTTTCCCCATACAAACTTTGGGGGCCCGTTTCACCCCTTTAGAGGGTGAATTTTGAAAAATCCTTTCTTAGTGCACCCCCAGACCACATAAGGAACCTTCATGCCAAATTTGGAATCTGTAGACCCAGCGGTTTGGGCTGTGCGGTGATTTTTAGACTTTGTCACCCCATTTACCCCTCTTAGGGGTTGAATTTTGAAAAAACCTGAAACCCGTTTCTACTTATTTATCAATAGGAGTACTCTTGTGAAGTTTCGAATAAAATAGTCTAACTAATCTTGTTTCCCCATACAAACTTTGGGGGCCCGTTTCACCCCCTTAGAGGGTGAATTTTGAAAAATCCTTTCTTAGTGCACCCCTAAACCACATAAGGAACCTTCATGCCAAATTTGGAATCTGTAGACCCAGCAGTTTGGGCTGTGCGTTGATTTTTAGACTTTGTCACCCCATTTACCCCTCTTAGGGGTTGAATTTAAAAAAAACCTGAAACCCGTTTCTACTCATTTATCAATAGGAGTACTCTTGTGAAGTTTCGAATAAAATAGTCTTAACTAATCATGTTTCCCCATACAAACTTTGGGGGCCCGTTTCACCCCTTTAGAGGGTGAATTTTGAAAAATCCTTTCTTAGTGCACCCCCAGACCACATAAGGAACCTTCATGCCAAATTTGGAATCTGTAGACCCAGCGGTTTGGGCTGTGCGGTGATTTTTAGACTTTGTCACCCCATTTACCCCTCTTAGGGGTTGAATTTAAAAAAAAACCTGAAACCCGTTTCTACTCATTTATCAATAGGAGTACTCTTGTGAAGTTTCGAATAAATAGTCTAACTAATCATGTTTCCCCATACAAACTTTGGGGGCCCGTTTCACCCCTTTAGAGGGTGAATTTTAAAAAATCCTTTCTTAGTGCACCCCTAGACCACATAAGGAACCTTCATGCCAAATTTGGAATCTGTAGACCCAGCGGTTTGGGCTGTGCGTTGATTTTTAGACTTTGTCACCCCATTTACCCCTCTTAGGGGTTGAATTTAAAAAAAAACCTGAAACCCGTTTCTACTCATTTATCAATAGGAGTACTCTTGTGAAGTTTCGAATAAATAGTCTAACTAATCATGTTTCCCCATACAAACTTTGGGGGCCCGTTTCACCCCTTTAGAGGGTGAATTTTAAAAAATCCTTTCTTAGTGCACCCCTAGACCACATAAGGAACCTTCATGCCAAATTTGGAATCTGTAGACCCAGCGGTTTGGGCTGTGCGTTGATATATCACCCAGTCAGTCAGTCAGTCAGTCAGTCAGTCAGTCAGTCAGTTTACCATTTTATATATATAGAAGATAGATTGCACCAAGTTTTTATGTGAGTTGAATTTTTTTTTGAAAAAATCGGATTGAATTTCAAACATGGGTCAAAATAAAATGTAACATAAATCAAAAGCACTAAGGAGTAATATTGATAACAACTTCGACGCAATCATCACCCCCAAAATAACTTTCTACACCTTTTTAACCCCGGTATGGGATGAATTAAAAAAAAATACGAAATACATCCATCAAATCTGTTAAAAAATCAATGCAAAATTTGAAGTAGATTGGACCAAAGAATCACGTTGTCCCATACTATATTTGCCCTCCTTTTACACTACCAGTTGCCTACGTCAAACAAAGAATACACTCCAAGTTTTAGGTCTCGTTGTAGAAATAAATGAAAACAAGAACTACGAGTGTGAAAAACACTGCATTCTAAACTTATTAGCTAAAAGCCGAAAACCAAACCCTAGAATCGAAACAGATGCGGTCGGTTTTACAACAACACCTTTATTACCAGCCAGTTTCAATAAACTCAAGCAAGCACGTATCCAGACTGTTGGTTCGGGGAGGGACAAACATTGAATCAACCATGTGAACTGTGTAAAAATCGCTCTAATCGCTGTACTATAATTTACGTACTTCGCAGTGGTTATGATCCCGTTTATTGTAAGTCAGATTTCGGGGGGGGGGATAAATCCCAACTATCCCCCCCCCTGGATACGTGCCTGAACTCAAGTCAAAGGGTTACGCAAAAGAAAAGCTGAAAGCCTCTCTTTTTTGTTTTCTGTCTACTTAAATGTTACAAGTAGAACTATAAACGAGACACCACAATTTCAAGTCAATTGTGACTGGAAAATCAGTAGGAAATGTTTTATTTTTTTAATACCAATTCAATCCTGAACTTTTACCGATGTTATAGCAATTCTAATGAATTGTAAATGTCATTTTAGTTGGTAATGTCATCGGGGAAACTGATGGAGTCTATCCTGAACCTGACGTTGTTCAAAACCGAGTACAGGTTCGGCAAACTTCGTGAGCCTGTGAACAAGACCGAGTGGGTAAAACACGGAGACGCCGCTATCGTCAACGCCTGGTACACGGCCACTGCAAATAGCATTGGTAAGTGAACTTTGATGATCTCACCGTTTTTTCAAGTCCATAACCAACCAATGCGTCTTCACGAAACCATTTTAACCGACTACGGCAAAGGGCAATGATTTTAGCAGCCTATGTAGGGTATATTATTATTTATTTCTGATAGTAACATTTTTGCAACAGAGCATGGAAATGCTTTGGCGGCCTCTCAAGCAAGTGTCAAGACTTTCCATACAAAGCAAGCGTGTTACTGTTTACTCGCACTACAACACACGACATACACATAAATGTCACAGTCCAACTGTAAATACCTTTAGATTATGATCTATTTCGCAAGATTGTAAACTGTCTAAAAATTGTGAATTGTTCGGTAGATACTAATTTATCGAAGTGAAACCGTGAATTTGTGAAATGGCATGCGATGGAACGCACCTCGCACGCGTTTTGGTTAAAAAGTCATAAGAAAATATGGCAGCGCGAGGGCGCTGCCATATTTTGTTTGTCTTTTCGTTCGTTTGCTGTCGAATATAAACAAACAGTGTTTCGGCAACAGTAAATTGGTGACGTGTTGAAAATAAGTCACAGCTTTAGAATTAGTTGTTTACCAAAATATTTTAATTCACTAACATCTGTGTTTCATTCCTAACTCTTGGTACACAGAACGAACCAACCCATCAGGATCAGCCGTCAGACAGCTGACAATTTATCAGATTGTGATTTAACAGTTATACTTCGATAGATTATAATCTACCGAAAAACAATGCGTTAAATTGTCAGCAGTTTATTACGGTTCACAATCTTTCGACAGTTTACAATCCCGCGAGATAGATCATAATCTAACGACATTTACAATTTTACGGTGACATAATATCTACTGACGGCTTTGGCGATATGTGGCAGAAGTTGTGCGTTATTTTATTTATTTTTTATTGGTTCACCAACAATTGTTCACTCAGGTCGTACGCTAAAAGTAACATGCTAAAATGTGAATGTAAAAGTGCAACAGTCACATGAGGTAAACTCCGCATGCATAGAAGTTGTATAATTTATAAAATAAATAATCTAGGTCTAAGGTCTAAATAATTTATAACAACATAAGGTACTCATTATACTGTAACACATTTCTTCTTTCTCTTCTTCTTAATATTGATCTGTTGTCTGTATCTGTACCTATTGAATAAAATAAAATAAATAAATAAACTCTCAAGCGAGAGAGTGAAAAGTTTAATCTGCCCAAACTTTCAAAGTGCAGATCAAGTTGATCACTGCAGTTATTAACAACCTTGCATAATCTTGCATAGGGGAATTGGCGCCTAGAATCGTTGTTATCTGCGGCGGGCAGAGTGGTGTAATTGCTGCGAGGGGGGGCACGGAAATTAAAGGTGTGCAATATTCAGCAGTCAACTTTGTGGTGCATTACTTGGCACAGAAACATTGCGTCAGTAATGCGTCGGCGATTGTCTAGAGGAACAATTTTAAAGTGTTTAAGTCGGTTATTATACGGACGTACTTTACTAATTATTCCGCTAGATAACGCCAGATGCCATAGAAAACGCTTTTGGACGCGATTTAGACGCAACAAGTGTGTGGCATAGTGTGGACGCCAGATCACACTACAATATTCTAACATGCTTCGTATTAAGCAGTTTGGTGAAGTTGGGATTATCGGTGCTCGAAGGACCAATGCGGGATTATAAATTTTGAGCGGGAAAACAATTTATGTGGAATGGTATGTTGCCAACACTTATCTGCGTGTAACGGGAAAGAGGGACTTACTTGATGGTGAGGATGATCGTCTGGACAGGCGATCGATGCAATTGGAGTGCGCCGGGTTGAGATCCAGCACGTGGTCCGGAGATTTCTTCTGCTCTTTTCACACACTAATTTTAATTGTCCCACTTGTGTGTTGCCCAACACGGACTATATGTTTTTAAATCTTTGGATGTTTCAGCTGTTAGTTTCAGCGGCGCACGCCGCGGAAGCAAGCGGTAAAGTATATGTATGTGGTGCGGTGAACGATTCTAAAGGAACAGAGAGATTCCACCGTGATGTCCTCTTGTCAAAAACCACGGCGGAAGTGTCGCGGTGGTCCTTCTCTTTCTGTCGCATCGGACGTAGTAGGAAGGAAGGAGATAGGTGACTCAAATAAGTGTTGACAACATGAAAAAATATGCGTGTTTTGGAAATATAACAATGAGATGTACCACGTTCGTATATACTATACCTAGTAAAAAAACTTTTACTACAGAAACTTGCGTAAGCACAGTTGTTAAGCACAATTATTTTAGTTTTACCGTACCTGAACTGTTTGGAATTCCTCATAACAATTCCCAGCATCTTGGAGGACATTTTATTATGTTATTTATCTGGGGGATAAAAGTTAACTTCCGGTCAAACATAACACCAAGATCTGTTTTAAGCTATCAGGGTTCACAACTAAACTTAAAATGTCACGTACGGGATATCTTCCGTAATTTTATTGAGCATTGAGCTGCCGATATTTCGACGCTGTTGCAAGCGCCGTGATCGCGGGTTGACTGGAGAATGCGGGTGGATGGAAAAACTTTTTAGGAGTAGACAAATCTGACTACCTTCTTTGTTTGTCTTTTGCTACACGCACTACTGGAACTCGACAAACGAAGCGAACTGTTTCATGCCGCATCAAAGAGCACATAAAAGCTATTAAAAATAATGATAAGCAAAAATCGGTCATAGTTGAACATCTATTGCAATCAGGGCCCAATCACTGGATCGAATTCTACAAGCCACGTATTGAGGCTGACAAGAGAAGCAATTGAAATAAGAAAACAGAAGGGAGATTGCCCGGTGGCAATCTCAAATGTGAGACCCTACCCAGGACGGTTCCTGGGTGGGGTCTCACATTTGAAGCTGCTCATGTTTTTGTTCAGATTTCCCCGCCGGTATTCTGCAAGGTGGGTTCTTCTCCGCCAAGCGTCCCGCCTACTTGAACTATGGAGCCATCGGAGTTGTTATTGGACACGAAATCACCCACGGTTTCGATGACTACGCAAGTATTAATAGTTTTTAGTACAATGTAAAGCTGAAATGAATGAAAAACGTATTCTTTTGTGATAAATCATACCATTTTCTTTCATGTTGCCTTTTTCTCGCTTCTCTACAACTTTAATTATTGTTTTCAGGGTAGTCAATACGACAAGAACGGAAACATAGTAGACTGGTGGCAGGAGACGACCAAGCAGAAGTTCCTAGAGAAAGCTAAATGTATGATTGATCAGTATTCCAACTACACTGTGGATGAGGTTGGACTCAAGGTATTAGAATTTTACAATCATGTAACCCTAACACTGCCCAACACCTGCAATATTTTACAGGTCTGAATTAATCAATCCGAATTTGTTGCAGCTCGTAGTCCCAACAAAATCTTTACAAAGTTATAAAGGGCAGGAGTTTCATTGGTTTTTTATGTAGGTTACTTTGGGTTTTCAAGAGCGCTGATGTAAACTATTTCTTTTAGCTGAACGGAGTGAATGGCCAAGGTGAGAACATTGCGGACAACGGCGGCATCAAGGAAGCTTACTACGCGTACCTGGCTTGGACCCAACGACACGGTGACGAGGCTAGGCTGCCCGGCCTTGAGAAATACACACCTAAACAGGTAACCTTGAGAAATACACCATCTAACTGTTAGATAGATAGATAAGATTCTATCATCTTACCTCATCTCAACCACTTTGTAACATAAATTGGCCGGAACAATAACTACAATGATAAAATACTGTATACCTAATCGATAGTTCGGTCTACTAGAGACATCATCACTCTCTTGCCCATATCGCAATTATTTGGGGTCTGCGCAGCATGTCTTCTTCAAAATGATGTCGCCTCTTACGACACCCGCTGTATGTTTTGGATCACAGACGCAACAACTGCAAACTAAAATAGATCTTCACACAGTTTTTGCCTTTGTGTTAGTTAAACTCTAGACTACCTAAAAGCTAGTCATGGATATCGCAACGCAACAGCGGTTAGATAAGTTCACCTTTTGGTTGTTCGCAGCTGTTCTGGCTGAGTCACGCCAACACCTGGTGCGAGGTATACCGGAACGAGGATATCAAGACGCGCATCACCGACAATGTCCACGCGCCCTCCCGCTTCCGTGTCGTCGGCCCCTTGTCTAACATGGAAGAGTTCGCCGACGACTTCAAGTGCCCCGCTGGCTCGTCCATGAACCCACTCAATAAGTGCAAAGTATGGTAGTTCCACCGCCTGCTGCCGTTCGCCTCTCGATCACCATGGACTAGATGGAAAACACGCTACGCCTACATGACGAGCTACCTGGGCCTCAAGTCTGCTATTACAATAGTGTTCTAATAGTCTATCATTGACTTCATAAGTTTTGATTTTGACAAGTCTGGTAATTTACTAACATAATGGCGTCAGTATGATTTCCCAATGGTCACTCTATTGAAAGAAATGGCATCGAATGGTAATCTCGTACATAATGACAAATGATGGTGAGAACATTGCGGACAACGGCGGCATCAAAGAAGTTTACTACGCGTACCAGGCTTGGACCCAACGACACGGTGACGAGGCTAGACTGGCTGCCCGGTGCTATTAACGAACTTCTTACTACTTCAGATTACTTATAACACTAATAAATAATACGAGTATATTAAAAACAATGATCGACACTTCGCGTGACCAGAGGGCTGGCTCTGTCTTTGGCCAAATAATTAGCATTGCCATTCAACGTGGCAATGCTGCCAGTCTTCTGGGCACGTTTCCCGATGACAGCGATGCGGAGGAGTAAAAAATAAATAAATAAATATCGCTGGACATTAACACACAGCGCCACCTAGTGCCACACTAAGCAAAGCTTGTGTCGTGGACACTAGATAGTTGATATACTACATATGTACATATATACTTTTTGTTTGTAAATACATACTTATTACACATATAAACATCCATGACTCTGAAACAAATGTCCGTGCTCAACACACAAACATTTGCTCCTACCGGGATTCGAACCCAGGACCCTAAGAACGGAAGGCAGCGTCACTACCACTACGCCAATCGCGTCGTCAGTACTTTGACGCTTAAGTGTCCTATTGACATTGTTGTATAATTATGTAGGTACTAGTTTACGTTTAGTTTTATTTTTGTAATTATATATAGTTCTAGTTGTGATAAGTAAGTACCTATATATTTAAGGCTCAAGTTTTAAATATATTAAAATTAAATCTTTTATTCTGACCCGCACTTTCGGGCGGCCTAGTAGAAACCAATTGTTTTAGATTAATAATGTTATATTACTAAACAATTTTATTGTTAGCTGCAGGAACTATTATTATGGCTGTAGTAATGTCTAAGCTGTATAGAATCTCACTTAGATCTGACTATAAAACGAACAGTAATAATTTATTTTTTATCCCCCCATCTCGGAAGGAGTATATTGGTATTCAGCTGCATCCGAGACTGGAAGCCGACCCCAACGTAGTTGGGAAATGGCTAGGCAGATGATGATCTCGGAATTTTGCTCTTCGATTTTTGAGTGCAAAAGCCGTTTTTATCCGCTAAAAGATAAAGTAATTTAAATTTAGAACATTGTCTCTTCGATCAATAATAGTACCATTGTCTGCAATAAGTTTGTGAATTCAAAACTTCATTGATACTATTTACTTCTACCTCCATGGTGCCGAATTTATCATACAACCTTTCTAATTTGTTAAAAACTCAGACTCGGAACCTGTATATTGTGTACTTTTTTTTGTTAAATAGTGATGAATGATTATGACACTGACGCGCGTTACTACTATCATAATGTAGTTTATAGAATACCCAAACGGAAATAAAAGTATATTGTGATTGTAAATGGTTTTTTCATTACTCATACTCGGAAAGTAGGTCTGAAGTTGCCTGATGAGCGGGCTGAAAGTACTTAATACTTTTCAGCCCTAGGGAGAATCACTTTCAACTGACAGCTGTCACATTATTAAAAAAAATCTAGTTCTATTTTCACATTTCTATTGAACCATGTTCCGACTTCTATACTGCCTGTAAATTACAGCGCGATGTAAAATTGAAATAACATAAAATTCAGTATTAATTAAAGAATATAATTATTTAATAACTTAGTTATAATTTAGTTACAAATATTTCTTTAAAATAACAAAAATTAGGGCAAAATGTTTACTATTTTTTCAGTGACTATAGTGAAAATAAAGGCTGAATAGCCGGCCACAGAAAAAAAACAAAACAAAATAGGCGGGAAAGCGGCAATCCGATCTTCATTTTTTTTCGAGTGGTTTCGTGTTTTTGTTTTTATTTTCCTTGTATTCGTAATGAAAAGCACAGTGTTTACCTCGGGTTAAAGACTTCTTTAGTTTAGTCCCTCGAGCTATTAGCGCCCGCGCTACGCTTGGGCGCCAAACCCTGTCTCGGGACTAAATAAGTTACTTTCACCCCTTGGATAACAATGTACTATTTTTTGCATTAAGTCATTTCCTCGCTGAGGTGGGATGAAAAGTTACGTGTTGCACTCGAGTGCAACGATTTTTCACCTCGTGCTCCTTTGATTCCCTCATTTCATCAGAAAATAAAGTATTACTCTTGAGACATTTAATGAATACTACACATGTATTGCGATTCTCGATCGATAAGTAAAACAACATTATATACTAGAGCGTGTTAAACGCTTTCCATATAGTACAAGCATGACAGGGTATGAATATTCTACGATCTATCGAATACGCATAGATAACTACTAAATGTTTGATAACATTAAATTTCAAAGATATCTTTTATAACTAATCGTTACATTTAATGTTGCTCACTGCCTTTTTTTTTTAGGATAGGAAATCATCAAATGACTTCTCCCACTCTGGGCGGAGCGGGAGGGAGTGTCAGACTTTTACTGACTAAAACCCATCCATGTTACTTCCTCGCCCTTTATGTTCCGGGGCCGAGGTATCTCTTTCGAACAGGCCCGCAACCCCGGCAGGCTTCGGCCCCTCTCTTATGCTAACATCTCTTTGAGGCGCGCGTGGAACAGGAACGCGCCGTCGACACGGCCTGTCGTCGTTAGACGGACGGAACGGCTAGCTAGCCCATAGCCAACCGTCCACAGGCCCGCGGTTGCTCACTGCCTTTATTTGTTAATTCGTTTCTGTCCACTACTTACCCTCTTACTGGTTTAATTCTTATAAGGAATGATATGATTGGTAAGGATTTTCCTTACAAAATACTTGCCAGTTCCTCATCACAATAAATTCTGCTTCTGCTAAATATTTTCCTTGAAGTCTGTGTCAAGGGAGATAAAACTGAAATGTTTTATTTTTTGCTTAAAATGTTTCAAAATTATGTGAAATGTTTAATGTATTTTGTGTAAAATGTTATGAATGAAAAACTACTAGATATTGTTAAATGTAAGGTTTAATGAAATGTAAATGTATGTTGTGTGAAATGCAATGTTTACCGAAATAATGAAATGTTGAAAGTGTGTATGTAATGTTTAATGAAATGTTAATGGTATTGTTAAATATGGTTTCAATGACGCGAGCGGGAGAGAACCTCTCGCCCCAGCCGCCGCGGGAGACGCACTGGGCGTCGGGGGTCACGTGGTAGTCTCCGACCACCGTAGGCGCGAGCCTGTGGACGGTGAGCTATGGGCTAGCTCGCCGTCCGTCCGTCTTATGACGACAGGTCGTGTCGACGG
This sequence comes from Xestia ashworthii, assembly GCA_950022955.1. Classification (NCBI taxonomy): domain Eukaryota; kingdom Metazoa; phylum Arthropoda; class Insecta; order Lepidoptera; family Noctuidae; genus Xestia; species Xestia ashworthii. The sequence goes on along the minus strand of OX465560.1, from coordinate 16,477,518 downwards.
CGCGTTCGTGTTCCACGCGTGCCTCAAAGATATGTCAGCAAATTGAAGGGGCCCGCAAGGGCTAAAGCCTGCCGGGGTTGCGGGACTGTTCGAAAGGGATACCGCGGCCCCGGAACATAAAGGGCGACGAAGGAACATTAATGGATTTTAGTCAGTAAAATTCTGACACTCCCTCCCGCTCAGTCTAGAGTGGGAGAAGTTATTTGATGATCTCCCATCCGTAAAAAAAAGGATGGTTTCAATGAAGTGTAAAAACATAAACTATTGAACACGAAGAGACGGCGTCATACTCCCTACATATAATCTCCGGAATTATTGATCCAATTATAAAAATTGTTTCACTGCTAGAAAGCTTCATAAATTTTGTGAGTGCTTTATATTTTATCGATATTATGAATATTAGTCGAGCTATCACAATTTTTGTCACTTATTTTAACATAATAGTACATTTTGATACAAGTGGAGAAAGTTTGTTATTGTAGCTCAAGGTGGTATTAACACACGAGCCGTAGGCGAGGGTGTTTTTGAGCCGAGAACTGCAATAACAAATGTCCACTTGTATCAAACGACGTTTTTCAATACACTTTTGAAGAAAAAAAATATTAGAATGTAAAATGTTTCTGTCATGAATTAAGACTGATTTAAATTTTATTGTTTTCCGCGCTTTTGCTTTCGCCAGGTTAAAGGAGAGGCAAAGGTATGAACCCGGCCGTTATACAGCCTAATATAAAAAATATTTTTTTTTTTTAAATAGAAAACAAATAAATGTTAATTGTTTACAAAATTAAATATTAGTTTTAAATAATCATGTTTTTCTATGATATTGAATTTATAAACACAATTTGAATATTAAGTTTTTTATTTTTTTACTAAGCAATCACCAGTTTGGACCAAGTATCTGTGGCAATTTTGCTTTCTTCACATGTGTGGAAAAAACATGAAAAACACACGTGTGTGAAATACACTGCATTTTGAACCTAATCGTAGTGCGAAAAGAACCAGTTTTCGAGGAAGTGTATTGAAAAATATATTAGACAGAGATATGTTTCTGTCTAGGTAGCAGAAAGTTCTGATGCCATAATTATCCTTTTACCTTTGTAAAACCTGATTGCTGGTAAACCACAAGGGTTCCGTAAAGGAATGTGAAAAAAGTACATAGTTCGAAGCGGAATTAACACACGAGCCGTAGGCGAGGGTGTTTTTGAGCCGAGAACTGCAAACGTATAGACGCATATGGCTTTGCCGAAATAAAAAAAAAACATTCACCTCTGACTATACTATACACTGTACTTTGAACCTAATCGAAGTGCGAATAGAACTAGTTTTGAAATAAGTGTATTGAAAAATACTTGAAAGAATTTAAAATAGCAGTAGCGTTTAATATTATAAATTTATTTATTTGATTTGCATAAAAGTTTTTAATCTAAATTATCCACCATTTACTTAGCACGTTTACTTTTATTAATAAGTTTAGATTAGAAACACCGTATTTCCGAAATATAAGTGACTACTAGTAAGTTGGTAACACGGAGTTTAAAATCAGTATTTCAGTCTTTAATTGTTCAAGTTCGACGGTAAAAAACAGAATTAGTAACACTTCATACTATCTCCAGTGACTGATCAACTTTAGATTCGCCATAAATATCCAATCTTTGGATTGGTCACGCAGAATATTAAAGATGTCCTCGTGGCTCCGAAAGTAATCGGGAAGCCACAAGGACTTGCGCTGTGGCACGAACGTATGATACGATAAGCGACTACATTACAGACCGAACAGAGTCACTTTTATTTAGTCAAGAATTACAATACACAGTCAATTGTTATTGTTTTGGGATCAGAGGACGAAGATGGAGAAGCGGTTGATACTGGCGGCTGGCGTGACGTCAGTTCTCGCTATCGCCTTCTTAGCTGCACTCATCGCCATGCTTCTCATCCGACCAGCCCCTCACATCAACAGTAAGCACTCCAATAAAGTGGAATATCAGATTTAGGGTAGAACGCCTTCAAGGAAGGTAGAGTGATGATCTTCGCTAGATGGCTGGTAGCGGCTGGTTAAAACTAGCTGAAGCCTTCGCCAGGGGCAGTCCCTTTGGGCAGGTATACGCAGATGCCGATTTTAAACAGCATATCTCCTAAGACAATCGATTATCGGAATATGATGAGATCTCACCACTCAGTTGGTAAAACGAGATGAAGTAGGTACGAGAACGTTATAAAAAATACAAAGTTTCGACGTTGATTCCATTTTGGTGCAATAAAATTATAAAGTGAAGGCTGAGTCAGTATATCGATCTCTTAAATTATTTGCATTTTAGACATACCCCAGACTGGTGAACTGAGAATGTCTGCGTCGATCCCGTCGGCCGTGGGTGTGAATGGAGTTCCGAAGGATGTTGAGTTATGCAACACCCCCGAATGTATCCACGCAGGTACGAATACATCGATTATAAACTCTCCGCTAAGAGCAGTAAGTTGGTTTCAGTAAAACTTTGGATTCAAAGAGGACACTCAACGACCTCTTCGAAGTGAACTTGTCGTGTCATATTAAACGCCAGTACTATGTTCACTGTCCTGGGACAGCCTTTCTGGAAAGGCGATCGGGCTCCTAGCAGTTTAAACACTCAAACGTTCAGCGTTTCATGAGAAATCATTCAGGAACATAATTTGTGCTCTTTTTGTTATTTTATGCACGCACAAAAGAAAAAAAAGTTAAATAAGAACCGTTTACAAACTTAACGTAATAATAGAACAGTAAGTAAGAAACTAATACAGTTTAGTTTCAGAACTACCTACTACTGATTGTATCAGAAAGTTCGAGAGCCAAGGCCAGATTCTTATAAATTCAGTGTTCCTGAACTACAAAAATGTAATAGAAAATCGTTGGATTGGCTATAAACAACATGTATCAGTTTACAACATTAGTTTTAGTATATATGCGAAACTCAAAAGCAAAACACGTGTCTAGTATTTTTATGTAAATAAAAATATTAGACACTGGCTGCTATGACCTGTCAGTTGGGCGCGTATGATAGCGGATAGGTACTTATTGTCGCTCGAAGTCCAACTTAGGATACAAGTTGGACTCCGAGCGGGTTCTATAACGTGTTACCTAACTTTTTATTCCATAATCTAAAGTGACAATTTTTTTTGGCCTAATCATCATTTGTCCGAATAATATTTTAACCGAACTTTGTATCACATAATATCAGATGCCATAAAATTGAAATCCCTAATTACGATATGCCGTAAACCCGTTTGTCATAAATACGAGTATTTACAATCAATAATATACAAAATACTTAAAACCGTTTTCAATAATAGTCATAAATCCTAAATTCAAATTATTTAATGTTTTGATCCTAATATTATTTTTAAAAGAAATTTGTATTACTAAGCTTTTGCTGTGACTTTCTCTCAACGCAAGACATTTATAAACAATATTGCTGTAATGAAATTTGTAAGAATTAAAAAGTAGAACCATCATATCGCAGAAAGTTCACAATATTATTGATATCTTCTTTTGGCACTAAAAGGAAGCTAAAAAATAAGCTCAGGATTTTTTTCTAAACGTATTTTTACAATTTTTTTACAAATTCAATCTGTTACCTACTTAACAAAATTTCAGGTCTTTGCAATGCTTAGTTTTAAAGATCTCCGTGGCCGCGCGGTTCGGAGCGTTTCAATGGCGCGGCCACGTTCAAACCCTTATAACTTTTTAACCATAGCTTTGACAAATTTATGATTTTGGGAGTCTACTTTTACAAATTTTTACAAAATCATGCTGACGATTTTCCATACAAACTTTCATCCCCTATTTAATTCCCTTAGGGGTTGACTTTCGAAAAATCCTCCCTTAAGCCTTGTCTACGTTAAAAACATGTTGTATTTATTACTGTTTTGTAGCGTCCACACTCCTGTTGAATATGGATGATCAGGTGGACCCTTGCGACGATTTCTACGACTTCGCTTGTGGGTCCTTCCAGAAGCGCACCCGGATACCTGACGACAAACCGTCAGTGGAGCTCATCTCCATAATCACGGACCAGCTGCAGGAACAGCTCCGAGCCTTATTGGAAGAGCCTATCATTGAGAACGAGCCCAAGCCGTTTGTCCTTGCCAAGACCCTGTACCAGGCTTGCATGAACCAAAGTAAGTGTTACTTTTACGCATATGCTTGTTTTAGACATTCTTGATCATGTCGCTGGACTGGCGGCGATGGCGGTACAACCGTATGGAGCACGTGGTCACTGTTTCATAACTAACAGATTCTTTGAAAACATATTTAAGCACCTGCCCGCTTAGCATGACCACCGCAGAAACGAGAGAGACTCGACGAATCTTTTTAACCGACTGCCAAAAGGAGGAAGTTCTCAATTGTGTGTGTATTAATAATATGTTCCCCGATTACTCGAAGATGGCTGGACCGATTTGGATTATTTTTATTGTGTTTGAAAGGGTATGCTTTACAGGTGGTCCCATAATCATCAAGTCAGGATCTGATGATGGGATCCTGGAGAAATAGAGAGAACTCTTCAAACTTTATAGGCACACATGAAGCGATTTGGATAGTTTTCGGAAAAGTACTTTGTCGGAGTGGTCCCCCTTCATTTGGTGAAGATCTGATGAAGAACTTCGGAGATAGGTAACGGAACTCATAAATAATAGCAAATGGACTGGGATTGCTGAAATCTCATGTCTGTCTATTATTTACACGTTCATGACATAGCGCATGTGAAACACTAAAAATGAAAAATAAAAACATTTTTGCAAAAATAAAACCGACTTCTAAAAACACAAAAAAAGTGAAAAATAACTTTAGCTTCAGAAGTCGGTGGCAAAAAAACTAAACCAATCAAATAAAGGTGACGGTTTGTGTTTTTAGAAGTCGGTTTTATGTCCATCTGTCATTGAATCGATAAAATGACAGATGAACAAAACATTTGTCGACAGCTCTCTGTCGTGTATACGGTGTTCGTGCTACGCGAGCTGGATAATAATTTAAAAGTCAATATTTTATTTCTCTGAGAACTGAACGCAACAGCTTGGAACTTCACGTGTTTGAACTGGCGCAGGATGTAATGAACTAAATTACAACAGTTATTTAATTGCAACTGCCATGGAAATTGGGTAGGCCTTTAGTGTGGGACGCAACTTGCGTCGACACCCTTGCGCCGTCCCATTTTCCTAGCACAGTGGACTGCGCTGTGGCGGCTGCTGCAGGTGCTGAAAACCTCAAACGGCGCAAATACAATAATTTAATTGGTAATTAGGTGTTTGAGCCGTTTCGGATTGAAACACTAGGGTCATGTGATCCGAGTCCGGTGCCCACCTAGTTTTTCGAAGAATCGCCAAGCGGTTGGTCGACTCTTTCTTGGTCGGACCTATTTTGTGGCCAAAGAATCAGCATTTCCATCCAACGAGACAATGCTGCCAGCCTTCTCGGCACTTTTCCTGTTGACAGCGATGTGGAAGAATTTTTGACGCCGTTTGTTTTTTGATATTTGTACATGTTATTATTTAGAGTTGTAGGCTGTTACTTCAACCTATTGTGGAAGTCGAATAAAAAGAATATGGGTGAATGTGAACTTAATGATGTTGCGTCCGCTATTTCCTAAATCGGTGACGAATGATGGAACTCGAACCTACTGAAACTGCACGACGGAATGATTCCAAACAAGGGTAGCAAAAGTTTTGACTGCAAGTTGTAAATGTATGAAACCTACTATTAATGAAAGTGAATGTACTGTGCACCAGCGATCGGAAGTCTGTTAATCGGAATCACGCAAAAAAAATTGTTTTAGTTCAGTATTTGTATACCTATTCCGGATCCTTGGACACAGTTTGTCAACATGAAATATCACATGACTTACGAGTACCTACGATTTATCCATAGATGACATTGATAACTTATATACCTAGGTCTAGCTGTTTCTATTTTAAAATCTATGAATGCCGTATTGTTACTCGTTCTATTCTTTCTTTGATCCGTGTGTGTGCCTGATCTGACTAGATGCTATCGAGTCCCGCGGTGTGTCGCCAATCCTCGATATGCTGAGGAGGCTCGGCGGCTGGCCTGTGCTCGACGGTGATTCATGGGATGAGAAGTTTTTCTCCTGGGAAAAGTCAGTCTACAAGTTCAGAACCATTGGATATTCCGTGGATTACATCCTCAAATTTGACATAACCGACGATCAAAAGAACCCCACCAAGAACATTATCGTTGTAAGAATATTCACGAATCAGCAATGCAAGTACGTAGGACTCGATTGGACTCGATTAGATAAATTTGACAGTTATTCTCGATAAAATGAGTTTTTAATGAGTCAAAAACTAATTTTATCGAGAATAACTGTCGACAATCCAGTTCTACGTACTTGCACTGCAGTTTTGTATTCCTAGTTTTAGACAATTTTGATCCGGTCGGCCGACCTTACAATTAGAGTAGGATTTTATTGTCATGAGTGGTCACCTCAGAACTGTAATGAGATCGCTCGTTTAAAGTTAGCTAATAATGACTACCACAATTACAGCGAATTGATTTTTGCGCAGCGAATTGTTGTTTATTACGCGAATGTGCTCAATGACTGTGATTTTGTGAGTAATTCAATTGCTATGTGAATGTTTTATAACAGCTGGACCAGGCGTCTCTAGGTCTGAGCCGTGAGTACCTGAACCGTGGGTTTAACGATAAGATCGTGCAAGCCTACTACGAATACATGGTTGACATTGCCACCCTACTGGGAGCTGACCGCCATCGTGCCAAGGACGAACTCAAGGAGTCGCTGCTGTTCGAAATGAAACTTGCCGACGTAAGTATCACAAAAATGACTTTTAGCTCAGCCATCAGTGGGACGTGGGACCTTTTGCATAAGTACACCGGAAAACCCTATGAATCATTGTGTGATTTTATGGAAAAAAATCATGAGCTTCTCATCAAATTCTCATCAAAAACAACATTTCTTGATACTTTAATTCGTTTTGATTTTATTTTGAACATCTGTAATTGGTATTATCATATCCAACCAATGTCATCTTTTCACTCTTTTTATCTAATTTGGTCCGCGACTGATCAGGAATAAATACACACCCTTCACTACCAAATACTCTGACATGCTCCAACATTGGTTTGACTTCATTCCACAACTCTGGTAGCGTGTTGTCTGACGGCTAGATGAGGTATTAAGCAAATAAACTGCACAATTTATGTCTTCTGCCCATAAATCCAAAGAAACGTCACGTGCATACGTTCGTTTATTAATGTATTTACATCCGTTATCTGTATGCAAGGAGTCTGTTAAAAAAAAAAAAAGGTGTCTGTTGTTTTCCACAATGTCATTATACTTCTTGCTGGTTGCCACACCCTTGATTATACCTTGATTCGATTAATGACTCATTGGACCACAGACATAACTAGGTATATACTATGTCAACAGGTTATAGTCCTGCCCAAATTTCCCGAACCGAACCGAAATTTCCTATAAGCACACTAAATAAGTCAGTTTCATTATTTTTTTAACCCTTCAACTATATTGTTCACACTCGTTCTTTTAATTTATTAAAAGTTTAATAGTCCTAATCTCTCATAGGTACCACTTTTTAATATCATATTTATTTTTCTGCACTAAGTTGCATGTCAAGAACAACTGTTTCAATGTCCAGTTCCTACAAATTGATCAACTTGTTTTTTGCACACATTACAACTTCATCACCAATATAACTTATAGCATTACTGTCCTTCTTTACTATGGAAAATCTTTTTCTTGTTATCATGTCTTCAGAAAATAAGTTTCTTCTTAAGTTAGCCACTTGAAGTACTCGTACTCCATGTAACATTGCTTAGCTCCCACCGTCCATTGACACATCTTTTAAATAAAACCTTTCCAATTCCACATACTTCTATGGACTCTTTGTTTCCCAATGCCAATGATTTCTGAGCACATGCTGTATATTTTTCTGAACATCATATGGGCCGAAGCACAGCGCCACTATCCAAGATCCGGGGGTCTTCCTCTGTACCACTACATACATTTGACTCGCTACTTTAAAAGCTAGCATGTTAAAAATACCATGAATAGAATAATGATAGAATGACGTGCACCGATGAAAGCACATGAAACCAGCTCAAGAGTGTCTTATCTTTGGCTGGTTCCTTATGTGCTTTCTTTAGTCCACGACATTCTCTGGCAAAGTGCCCCCATTTCTGCAGTTGTAACATTCAAAACGATGCTTCGTAGGTTTCTCTTTGCTCATACTACTTGCACTAGGTTCATTTTTGGTCGATCCTTTCTTCAGTTTAGTTTTAGCAACCAAAAAAGCCATTTCTTGTTCTTCTTTACAAGTGATATTAGCTTCCTCATTGCTGTTCAAGTTTTGTTTTTTAGGATCCAGCGACATCCACGCTTGCCTAAGTGATCTGTATGTAGGAGGCAGATTTCCAAAAAAATTCGTGATTATTACAGTGCCGCTGATGCTTTCACCACTTTCATTGAGCTGTTTGGCAAGATTCTCAACCTTTGTAATAATATGTTAAAATCTAGTAAAACAGTTTATGAATTAGCATTTTGTTCAATTCACTTTTTTATTCTGTCTCGACTGATAAAGTCTACGCTCCGTCCAGCACAGATCCAAATTCAAAACCCCGAGAGCTTTCAGCTTGAACTCTAGAATCATTTCGAGTGCCAAGGAAGCTCAGTGGACGAATACAACGATGGGTTCGCGGAAACTGTCCATGCGACCGGGTCTAAGTTCTTCAAGACAAATCGTATAAATCAAAACAAGAGACTCTCCGATCAAACTCTCAAGCTCATAAAGAAGCGGCGTGAAATGATCCTGCAGCTCAATAGATGGATCTCTAAATCCTTGAAGAGGACCTCCGCCGCTTTAATACCGATCTTATTAAAGACGTGATTGAGCGGAACAAAGGCTCCAAGGTATTTCCAAGAGATTGGCTATTGGGCCAAGCCAGCTCACGAAACTCGAACTCGAACTGAAATATATTATTAAAAATCTCAATTTCCCAATTTTAAAACATTTGCACGCCATGTATGTACTCGTAGCAAAACATGTCTGAACGATTTTCTGTATTTATTTTATCCTACATGCACTTTTTATTATTGTGTGTGACACATGTTTTGAGCAAATAAATATATCTTATCTTATCTTAAACTGAAGACCGACCATGGCAGGATCTACTCCTCTAGGTATCTTCTGAGGGAGATCGAAAGTTTTTATGTACAGTTGTACACGTCCACCAGTAAACCCGTTGTAGATCTAGCAAACGACCCAAAAGCTAGACTAACCCGACACTATACCGAAGACATCCCGGACATCAGCCTGTATTAGATTAGGATGGCTCTGAAACAGCTTGAAAACAACAAGGCACCGGGTTATGACGAAATTACGGCCAAACTCCTGAAGGCGGATGGCTTCAGGCCCTTCAGAAGCTGTTTAATTCCGTCGTACTCGAGAGGAAAACGCCACAAGAATGGTGCAGGGGTGTGATGGTACTCTTCTTCAAGAAAGGTGACAATGCCCGGCTGAAGAATTATAGGCCCATCATACTTCTAAGCCATATCTGTTTTAAAGATTAATCGTCTCGCGCCCAGTTTTGACGATTTTCAGCCTACCGAACAAGCCGGTTTCCAAAAAGGCTTTAGCACCATGGACTACATACATACGCTGCGGCAGGTTATACAGAAGACCGAAGAGTATAACCTGCCTCTCTGTTTAGCGTTTTTTAACTACGAGAAAGCCATCGATTCGATCGAGGCCTGGGCTGTACTGCAGTCTCTCCAACGGTGCCAAATCGACTACCGGTACATCGAGGTGTTGAAGTGTTTGTACAAAAACGCCACCATGTCAATCTGACTTCAAGACCAAGCCTCGGAATCTATCATCCTGCAGCGGGGTGTAAGACAAGGAGATGTCATATATCCGAAACTGTTCACCGCTGCACTGGAGGATGTTTTCAAGGTTCTGGACTGGAGAGGGCTAGGCATCAACGTTAATGGCGAGTACATCACTAAACTTCGGTTTGCCGACGATATAGTGGTCATGGCTGAGACCATGGAGGACCTCAGTACAATACTCGATGACCTCAGTAGAGCTTCCGAAAGAGTGCGTCTTAAAATGAACATGGACAAGACCAAGGTCATGTTGAAAGCCCGTGTCACACCCACTCCTATCAAGATCGGAGACTCTACACTCGAAGTTGTAGACGATTTTGTGTACCTGGGTCAAATGGTCCAGTTAGGTAGGTCTAACTTCGAGAATGAGGTCAATCGTCGGATCCGACTCGGCTGGACAGCGTTCGGGAAGCTGCGCGGTATCATCTCGTTCAATTTACCACAGTGTCTCAAGACGAAAGTCTATGACCAATGTGTGTTACCAGTGATTATATACGGGACCAAAACGTGGACGATCATAATGGGCCTTATCAAAAGGCTTGAAGTCACCCAAGGGGTAATGGAGGAAGCTATGCTCGGAGTTACCTTGCGTGATTGAATCAGAAACGAGAACCATGACACCGACGTAGCCCAAAGAATTGCCAAACTTAAGTGGCAGTGGGCGGGGCACATTGCTCGTAGAACGGATGGCCGACGGGGCCGAAAAGTTCTGGTGTGGTGACCGTGAACCGGAAGACGATGCATTGGAAGACCTCCCACGAGGTGGACTGATGACCTGGTGATGGTTGTTGAAATCCGTTGGATGCGAGTCGCACGGGACCGGTCAATGTGGCGATACTTGGGGGAGGCCTATGATGAACGATTTTTTTGTTCAGTGTTGATTCTAATTTCGACATAATTTCCAAAGCGGTTTCACAGTTTTCTATTAGAGTTATTTGATTTAAATCCATCCAGGACGTGATAACGTTCATAGCCATGACGTTATTTTTTAACCATGCATCCACATTTGCTTCTGTATTTATTTTCAAAATGTCGATTCCTTTCGCTTTCGGGGCACATTTTATCTGAAACATCCATTGCCTGAAGTTTTTTCCGTCGAATTTATCCACACTCCAAGTTCATTCTATTTTGAGGTTATACGGCGTGATTTATTCGAAAATGCAAAATAAAACTTCTGCTTTACTATTTTCTGAATTCTTCAGTTTTCAGAGCGTGCTGGGCCCATAACCTATTGACTAAAAATATAACTGAGAAAATAGATTTAATTTGTATTATTTAGAGAAACACACGACTGCACAGTAAGAACACAACATCAAAGAGCAACAGTGTGGCCAACTAAACCCAAATATATAAAACAATGGGCAACAACCCTGTGGCCATACAGCTAAGATCAAAATTTTCTATTAAGGCGCGTCCCCGAGCAAAAGCCGTTTTTTGTGCTTTTTTTGGAGCCAACTACTCTATAACCAAAAGAAATACCAAGTAATAACAAATACATTCAATTTCTACATATTCTTGACTGCAAAATGGTAGTTTTTTTTTTTTTAAGTCTCATAATATTTAATAAATCCATCCCCTCACAATGAAACGACAAAAATGAGAAAATAATATTTATAACATGCTCCTTCTCGTAAAGTTAACATTATTTTGATTTCCTTCTTATACTAGGATAGGCAACTTAATAATGAACATAATGCTAGTTTTTTTTTTTTCTTAAAGACGGAAATTTGATTTTATAAAGAATAAAAACCACTAATTTCGCACTATTCGACCCGCAGTGACTGACGTAAAAACCACTTCGTAGTGCAAGCTGATCAGAACTGTAGTCTAACAGTGATTCAAACGAAGTTTGAATCACCACAAATAGAGTTGCTAATTTCGCTCGGGGACGTGCCTTAACAAGTTATTAGGTCCAAGGTCTCGAGATATTAGCGCATTTGACCTGATTTTGTCGGCATGTTGGTGAAGAAGTCAATCGCATGGCGTTGCGGTTGTTTCCGTTCCTGTACTTCAGCTACTTACCTGTATAAGTTGACAAAAAAAAAAACGTAGAACCATTTTGTAAAATGTTCATAACTTTTACAGATTTCCTTGCCAATGGAAAACCGTCGTAATGTCACGAGCCTGTACAACCCGATGACTATTGCCGAGCTGTCTCAAAAGTTCCCCACGTACGTTTCCCTTGATTAATAGATTGTTGATCCTTTAAATCTTTGCTAAGACATAACAACGTAGCAGAATCACTGGGTAGGAGAAAGTTTTCGAATTCACGACATCGACTTTTGAAATCATAATAGTTAGTATTTTCAATCTGGTACGCAATAGGTTTCTTAATAAGACAGATTTTACCGAATTGATTATAGTAAAAGCTCCCAAAAGCTAGCTAGTGCCCACTAATCATTCATAGAAGTAACACTACGAATAGTTTGAATAAAATCAAACTATGAAACCTATTAAGATTGCCCGAAGATGAGCGTATTCGAATCCGTTCTTGTACACTAGGTTCCAATTCCAGAAGCAATCAAATTCGGTTAAATGACCAAGTGTGATTGTGCCACGAAAATGAAATATGCCAGTAACTTCTAAATTGCCCGGTAACATGTTGTGACAGGATTCCGTGGTTGGAGTACATCAACCATCTGGTTTTCCCTCATGCGACTATTGGCTTGGAGGAAGTTGTCATCGTCGTCGTGCCCAAGTACATTTCTGATCTCGAAGTTTGTACCTACACTATTTTATTTTGTCCTTAATTCTATACTTTCTACACACACTGCATATAACAACCTGTTTGTTTTTTGATTACTTTTGTGTTAATTATTATTAAGCTGTATGTTCACACTGGCGAAACACTCGGATAGGTATCATACGGTCGATCCCAAAGTAGTTGAACGTATCTGGATCATCATCAAATGCCATTGCTCATTAAGGTGCCGGCGGAGGAGGCGTATTTCATACAAACGTAATACCAAAATAATTTGTAAATGGAACATATTCTTAAGGTGGTGTGTATTTATTTCGATTGGATTACAGAATATCTATGTTTCCAAATATATATTTTGAAACAACAATGATAAAAAAACGAGATATGAGGAATTTAAAATTTCTATACAAAACTTATTTTTCTCATATCTCTTGTTAAATTCAATCAAAAAATTTTTTTGGGAACCTAGATATTCTGTAATCTAATCGAAATAAATACACACTACCTTAGGAATATGTTTGATTTATAAATTATTTTGGTATTACGTTTGTATGAACTACGCATGCTCCGCAGGCCTCTTAAGCCCGAAGAAGCGCCTCCCTGTAGTTCTGCTGCTAAGTACAAGCGTGCCTTGACCCTGTTGAAAGTAACTACACGGCTTCTTAACATTTTGTTTTTATTTTGATTGCCATTGGTTTGCGATGCATTCGAGATTGGGATGTCATCTAAATTAAACATATTTTGTTTATCCCAAAGCCTCTTTTGGAAAACGCGCCGAAACGAGTCCAAGCCAACTATGTGATGTGGCGGGTGGTGGGTGCATCGGTGTTCTACCTGACCGAAAACCTGCGCAGGCGCCAGCTGTCGTTTGTCACCGCAGTCTTGGGCAAGAGGGAGAGAGAGAGCCGCTGGAAGGAATGCGTTCAAATCACCAGCAGTAGGTTAGTTATTTGAGTACTCTATTAATTGTAAAGCCACTTTGACGTCAACACATAATCTCACTCTCAAGGAAGAGAGGAACCACCAGATGATTTAGCACACGCTTAATTTTACGCAACTCTTGAGTAAAATTGCAAAACCGAAACGAAAGTCAGATTGCAAACTAAAGTAATCACAGCAGTTACTTTGGATCAACTTTAGATTTGATAGTCTTTAGTTACTACAATACTTTGGTACAATGTTATGAGTCTTCGTTAATTCAAAATACGAACATAATGTATGTTTTGGTTAATTTTCAACAGGGAAGTCAAGTAAGTACCTACGTGTATACAGTGAGGCGGGTATTGTAGGCGTAACCCCAAAAATCAATCGATATTCGGTTTACTAATGTTTGCCATAATTTTAGGTAAAAGCAATAATTTTATACATCATACTTGTATTTGCATCCGTTTAGACTAGAAGCCGACCCCAACATAGTTGGGAAAAGGCTAGGCAGATGATGATGACTGGTATTTGCCATAATTTCATTAGAAATAACGCTTTGGTTGGCAAATTCGTGAAATTTCATAAAATCATGTTCACTATTTTCTTCGGTCCATAATCGATCAAGTGTTATAATAAATTTAATCCATAAATGTAATTGCTATAGTTTTCATTTTCAGTAATGTCGTTTTCCATAACATCTGTTCACCATTATAATTCCTTGCTTCATTTTTCAGATATGATTATTACAATGTAGTTTCCCTACTTACTTGGTAACTTCGCACATATTTTAAAGATTTTTTAAATTTTAAACGGATTAGTGACGTATTTCCAGTATGGCTGCCTTGTGTGGACACTTTGACGTTTAGCTCATTCCTTTTTCGTGCGCGGTAACTATCGCACGCGCTCTGCAAGCAACATGCCGAAAAGAAGCGCACAGTCGAAACTCGAACACTATGCTCGAAAAATACGTAAAATCAAAGAAAAAGAAAAACAAAAACGAAGGATAAGACCTTTACAACTAACATCGTCAGAAGACGAAGGTAAGCAAAACTGCAATTATATGTCGTCGCTTCATTGCTCAGATATAATTTAACCATGTAGTTCCCTTTAACCTACAGGCAACTTCGCACGATTTTAAAAGTAAGTCCATTTACTTACAACAAAACGCAACTTAATGTGCAGTATCGAAACGCAGTCCCCCACAACTATCCGGCTTTGACAGCTCACTGCTGCCACTCAAGCGTCATTCCTTTTTCGTGCGCGGCAACGAACACAGATTTACAAAAAAAAAAAATGCCGAAACGCAGTGCTCAAGAAAATATTTCGACTTTACGAAAAAAGATTAAAAAGCTTCAGGAATTAGATCGGACGCGCCGAAGGATTATAATTTACAGTGATTCTTCGTCAGATGACGAAAATATAGAAGGTAAGAGTGCAATTTATTACTACCCATGCTACCTTACATTTTACTTATAACATATTTGCACGGGGATTGACTGCGAGTCAATAACTGTGATAAAATTACATACATCGGGGTTGACTGCGAGTCTTCAACGATGCATCTATGCAAAACATTCGTGCAATCAGAAAGTGATATACACGATCGTTTACCACACGGGGATTGACTGCGAGTCAATAACTGTGATAAAATACATACATCGGGGTTGACTGCGAGTCTTCAACGATGAAAATAAGCAGAAAATTCGTGCAATCAGAAACTGATATACACGATCGCCTGCACTTTTTGTCCGCGAGACAATTTTTTTTTCCTTCTACCCTCAAATTCTTCACATCTTAAAATACAAATTGTATTTTTAGGTAATGAAGACCAACCGACGCAAGTCGACTCGGGACGGATACAAGACCAGTCAGCACCTTCAGAGCCTTTACCAGAGACAATTAATGAAAATGAGACGGTTCTGGCAGGCCCGCTCGAGATCCAGCTAGATCCTGAGTTGCTGTCTGCCTTAGGAGAATCCACGTCTGACACGCCTGTCTTTGGACAAAAAATCGTAGATAATTTAGCTCAGCTTTGGACACCGTTATTAACCAAAGGTATGCCCAAAGACGTTAAGGAAAAAATCCTCCAAGAACGAGATTATTTAATACCCGATAATTGCAAGCTGCTACAAGCACCAAAGTTAAATGCCGAAATTTCGGCAGCGGTCCCGGATATGGTGCGACACCGGGACAAGAACTTAGTAACGTATCAGCAGCAGCTAGGCACTGGCATCACTGCCATTAACCGGGCAATGGACATACTTTTACATGGCGAAAACAAAATTCAAGCCATAAAGCATTTAAGTAATGCTTGCAGAATCTTGTCTGATTTACATGCTGCGTCTACACAGAACCGAATAAAGCTTATTATGCCTAGCTTGGATAAGTCTTTTTTACATGTAGTACAGGACGCAGAACGTGACGACACTCTATTCGGCAGTAAACTGTCCGAAAAGATTAAATCAGCAAAGGCCATTGAGAAACAAGGACTGCAAATTAAGAAGTTTCCTCAGAGTTCTAAGGCTTCTGCGTCCTCTCATCCGGCGGGTACGCGCTCTACTCAACAGGGAAACTGGCAAGCACCTCCTCGCTACCCGTCGAACAGGGGGGGGCGGGGAGGGTTCAAACGACCGCCGCAGCCGTCGACCTCGACTCGCCGGCCATACTCCACACCAGCAACGAAAAGCCAGAGCCAGTCCAAGTCTCGTGCAACGACACAGTAGCACAGACTCAGGTACATGCCGGTCGAATAAGTCATTTTTATAATTGTTGGCTTAACATAACTAATAACAAAAAAATCTTAGAATTGGTCGATAGTGGGCTCAATATCCCCTTTTCTAAAGAAGTTGTACAACATAATGTACCTAAAAATACATTATCGAAATTTGAAAATCAGGAGATGGCTAATGCTATCCAGAAACTCATAGATTTAGGAGCCATTGTGAAACGTGAACACACAATAGATCAATTTATTTCAAAGATTTTTCTAGCGCCAAAATCAAACGGTGGTAAAAGATTCATTTTGAACCTGAAACCTTTGAACAAGTTCATTTCAAAGTCACATTTTAAAATGGAAGATTTCCGTACTGCGAGTAAACTCATACCCCTAAATGGCTACCTAGCTACTATCGATTTAAAAGAAGCGTACCTTCTTATACCTATTGCTTTATCAGACCGCAAATACTTACGTTTTCAATACGAAGACTCTTCAGGTAATTTGATTACCTACGAGTTCACTTCAATGCCTTATGGCCTATCTGTTGCTCCACTTGTATTTACGAAAGTGATGAGAGAAGTAGTAGCCTTTTTAAGGGGTCGCGGGTATCAATCAGTGATATATCTCGACGATATACTATGTATAGGTAGCGATTACGAAAGTTGTATGGAAAATGTAAATGAGACCTTAAAACTTTTGCAATGGGTTTCATAGTCAATTATAAAAAGAGTTGTCTAAAACCACAACAAATATGTACATTTTTGGGTTTCAATTTTAATACTAATAATTTAACAATATCTTTACCATCAGAAAAGCAAAAAAATATGGCGCAGTTACTTAAAAAGTTTTCTAAATTACCGAGTTGTACAATTCGACAATTTGCTCAACTCATTGGGGTCTTGATCGCTGCATGTCCAGCAGTTAAATACGGCTGGGCACATACTAAGATCTTAGAAAGGCAGAAATATCTAGCCTTATCAAAAAACGATAACGATTATGAGGCAAAAATAACACCACCGGTGGTTATTTTAGATGACATTAATTGGTGGACCCAAAATTTACATCACTCATTTAACCCTATGAGGTACAACAAATTTAAGCTAGAAATTTATACAGATGCGTCGAGAACTGGTTGGGGAGCAGTTTATGAAGATAACAGAGCTCATGGTCATTGGAAACCTTGTGAACAAAATCTCCACATTAACCATTTAGAGTTAATAGCTGCCTTTTTAGGGTTAAAATGTTTTGCCCAGAACGAAAGTAACTGCACAATTTTGTTGCGCATAGATAACACCACAGCCATTAGCTATATCAATCGCATGGGTGGAATTCAATTCCCTCACCTTAATGAAGTAGCTCGCGACATATGGCGTTGGTGTGAGGAGCGAAACATCTGGATATTTGCCTCCTATGTGAATACGAAGGACAATGTCGCTGATGCGGCATCCAGATTTATCAACCCGGATACAGAGTGGACGCTATCTCAAAATGCTATCCAAATTATAGTTCAACATTTTGGCCAACCCGACATTGATTTGTTCGCCACTCGCACAAACGCCAAATGTGCTAAATTTGTTTCCTGGAAACAGGATCCAGATGCGATTGCCGTGGACGCCTTTACGATCGATTGGCAGAATATAAACTTTTATGCTTTTCCCCCGTTTTCTTTATTACTGAAATGTATTCGAAAAATTATAGACGACAAAGCAAACGGAGTTCTAGTTTTTCCCCACTGGCCGTCCCAGCCGTGGTATCCCCTGCTACAAAGCATATTATTATCTAATATCGTATTTTTACCTCCAAGTACATATCTGTTAACTTCTCCTTTCAGAACGCGACACCCTCTGCAAGCGAACCTTACGCTGGGTGTCGCGAGACTCTGCGGCGCGCTTTCCTCGGGAGAGGATACCCACCTGAATCCCTGAGCTTGTTACTGGCGTCCATCTCCGACAACACTGCTAAACAGTATAATACCACATATAAGCTGTGGTGGCAGTTTTGTGATACGAACAACGTCCACAGGTCTGAGCCGTCAAAAATGTCAGTATTATCCTTTTTATCTAAATTATTTGACGATGGTTGCTCCTATGGCAGTTTAAATAGCCATCGCTCTGCTCTGTCATTGCTCCTAGGTAACAACATCGGGTCTGATGAGTGTATAAAAAGGTTGCTCAAGGGCGCCTACAAATTAAAACCAAGTACCCCTAAATATTCTCATATTTGGGATCCTCGTATTGTTTTAAATTATATTTCGAATTGGTTCCCTAA
The DNA here is from genome assembly GCA_950022955.1 of Xestia ashworthii. Classification (NCBI taxonomy): domain Eukaryota; kingdom Metazoa; phylum Arthropoda; class Insecta; order Lepidoptera; family Noctuidae; genus Xestia; species Xestia ashworthii. Next base: position 16,459,004 of record OX465560.1, on the reverse strand, counting down.
TACCGGTCTTAGTTTCGAAAAAATAACGTAAAAATTAGTAATTCTTTTGGCAATTTGCACAGCCCACAGAGTCCAGACATTATCTCTCATCAGACTCGAAAATATTTCAATATCAGAGCAAGGAGCAAAAATCGATATTACCGATATCATTAAAACATCGGGCCCAGGTCGGGAGCAACCACTACTAATACTTCCGTATTTTAAAGACGATATCAGCATTTGCCCTGCGTCCGTTCTCGAGGACTATATTTCGGTAACACGAAGTAAGAGAACGGACAGCACGGGTCTATTGATACTGACATTAAAACGACCTCACAGACCTGCTAGCAGTCAGACCATCAGCAGATGGATTAAATCAGTGTTGTCGGCAAGTGGAGTGGACGTGTCGGTGTTCAGCGCGCACAGCACGCGGCATGCCGCCACGTCCGCAGCGCGCTCGGCGGGCGTCAGTATAGATGCCATTAGGAAAGCTGCCGGCTGGCAATCTACCTCTGACACCTTTGCCCGCTACTATAACAGACCGATCATAGATTTCGGCATCTTTGCAAGATCCGTATGCTTGTCGTCTCAAAATCAATAATTATATGGTTATTTCTTAGTTGATTAGATTATGGAAAAGGTATCCATTTGTTTTTCAATTGAAAGTGGTGAACTTCAATAAAAATGTCATTTCAACGTATTACGTGTTTTATTGGCAGCAAAACTTTCTAAATGCTCTGAACATCTACATGGTTAAATTATATCTGAGCAATGAAGCGACGACATATAATATATGATCAAACGAACTTCTCAAGTGAAGTTCGATCGTTATTATATGAGTCGCTTCATTCGAAGATATAATCTCCCGCCCGCCCTTGATTTCCCAGGAAAGTTTTGCAATCTCTGAAAAGAATGACGCTTGAGTGGCAGCAGTGAGCTGTCAAAGCCGGATAGTTGTGGGGGACTGCGTTTCGATACTGCACATTAAGTTGCGTTTTGTTGTAAGTAAATGGACTTACTTTTAAAATCGTGCGAAGTTGCCTGTAGGTTAAAGGGAACTACATGGTTAAATTATATCTTCGAATGAAGCGACTCATATAATAACGATCGAACTTCACTTGAGAAGTTCGTTTGATCATATATAATTTAGTGATCAAAAAGTGAACAGTGAAATTATTATCAGTTTCGTAAGTGCTCTGGGATTGACTGCGAGTCAATAACTTTGACATATTTCGAAACTATAAAATAGGTGTTGTTACACCTAATTCATTTAACTGCATCGGGGTTGACTGCGAGTCTTCAACGATGACAAAATGCACAAATTACGTACAATCTAAAACAGATGTAACGTTTCGTGCAAATATTTTCAATTTTATTTCCACGCTACCCTCAATTGGGTTTTCTTCACAACTAAAAATTGCAAATTGTAATTTTAGGTGCTGAAGATCTTGAAGTGACCTTGGACATCGATAACGAACCTATTACGGAACCAATATCCGTGCCACCCGATATTTCGCACGACGCGGGTCCGGAACCCGGTGATAATCAACGTGACGATCATACGGAACCTTGTCCTCAAGAGGAAACCAATTTTCCCGCAGAACCCGAGCTAGATCCTGATCTACTGTCAGCCCTCGGTGAATCCACGTCGGACTCGCCTGATTATGGCGATGATATTCACGGTAATTTATCACAATTGTGGCTTCCTTTGCTTAAAAAAGGAATGCCTATAGCTAGTAAAGACACTATAATGAAGGAGTACCCTGTACCAGACAATTGTAGGCTTTTGCAAGCACCGAAACTGAACGCAGAAATCTCGGCGGCAGTACCAGACATGGTCCGTAACCGGGACAAAACACTTACAGCGTCCCAACAGCAGCTTGGTACGGGCATCACTGCCATTAACAGAGGCATGGACCTGCTGCTGAAGAGTGATAACAAGGTCCTGGCTATGAAACACTTGAGCAATGGTTGCCGCCTACTATGTGATTCACACTACTTGGCAACGCAGGCACGAGTAAAATTAATCACTCCTAGTTTAGACAAGGCCTTTTTAAATATTATTAATGAGTCTGAACGGGACGAATCACTGTTTGGTTCGTCCTTGTCTGAAAAAATCAAGGCCGCAAAGGCCATTGAAAAGCAAGGCCTTTCCATTAAAAAGCCGGCAAAAATTGCAAAGCCGCCTCAACAGGCCAACGCCCGTCCGTCCTACCAGGGAAACTGGAACCAGCCCCCTCGGTATTCGGCGAACAGGGGGGGGCGGGGTGCATACAGGAGGCCGACGACGGCAGGGAGTCGCCGCCCGTACACGTCGCCAGCGCAGCCGCCACAGCGCGCTGCAGCGCACGACAAACCTCGGGCGCCTGCGCAGACTCATCGTTAACGCAGGTACTACATGCGGGTAGACTTACCCACTTTTATGAGCGATGGCTGAAAATAACTAACAACAAGGTAATTCTTGATTGGTTAAAAAATGGCTATCCAATACCTTTTCACACGCCTGTGAGCCAATTAGTTATTCCTAAAAATAACCTATCATATACTGAAAAATCAGATATGATAAAAGAAATTAATAAACTAAAGTCATTAGGGGCTATCTCAGAGTGCAATGTGACTAAAGATCAATTCATATCTAAAATATTTCTCACGGTGAAGCCTAACGGTGATAAACGCTTTATATTAAATTTGAAGCCATTAAATAAACAAATAAAAAACGAACATTTTAAAATGGAAGATTATCGAACGGCATGCAAATTGATACCACGCGATGGATATCTTGCCACCATCGACCTAAAAGATGCATATTTCCTCCTAGCTATTAGGCCTTCTGACCGCAAATTTCTAAAATTTCAATTTCAGCCCAATCATTCGTTTAAAACTCACACATTTAGCTTTAATTGCATGCCGTTCGGCTTATCAGTAGCCCCGCGGGTATTTACTAAGGTTATAAAGGAAGTTATGGCGTATCTCAGACATCGCGGTTTTCAATCAGTGTCTTATTTAGACGATATCTTATGTATTGGAGATAGTTACGACAAGTGTCTCGAGAACGTAAACGAAACTTTGAAACTACTCGAGTTCCTGGGTTTCGTTATTAATTATGACAAAACTATGTTAAAACCGCGACAATCTTGCAAATATTTAGGATTTCGTTATGATACCAAAAACCTTAGTATAGAATTACCAGACAGTAAGCGACGTAACATTGCCAAGTTGGTTACTAAGTTTACAAAATTACAGTCATGTTCTATTCGCGAGTTAGCTCGACTTATTGGTATACTAGTCGCCGCATGCCCAGCCGTTAAGTACGCTTGGGTGTACACTAAGATCTTAGAGCGCCAGAAGTTCCTTGCGTTACTTAATCATAATAATAATTATGAAGTCAAAATTAACCTACCCGACATTATATTAGAAGATTTGTTTTGGTGGTTGTCAAATATTGATACAACACGCAATTTTATGCGACAACCAAAATTTACAATTGAAATTTATACCGACGCGTCGCGGTCAGGTTGGGGTGCTGTTTGTAAGAACGCTCAAGTACATGGTAAATGGAAGTCATCAGAAGAAGAATTCCATATCAATTACTTAGAACTGATGGCAGCCTTTTTGGGATTGAAGTCATTTACTAGCGATGTAACCAATTGTGCAATATTACTACGCATGGACAATACCACGGCTATTAGTTATATAAATCGTATGGGGGGTATTCAATATACCCACTTAAACGACTTGGCCAGATCTCTTTGGAAATGGTGTGAGCAGCGCGACCTTTGGGTATATGCATCATACGTAAATACCAAAGAAAACCGTGCTGATGCTGCGTCTAGAATAGTCAATCCGGATACTGAGTGGTCCCTTTCTGATGAAGCATTCCAAAGCATAATAAAATATTTCGGTCAACCTGAGATAGACCTATTCGCGTCTCGAGATAACACTAAGTGTGCCAATTTCATCTCATGGAAACAAGATCCTGACGCAGTATCCGTCGACGCATTCACAGCAGACTGGAATAATTACTATTTTTACGCGTTCCCACCTTTTTCCCTGATACTAAAATGCCTTAGAAAAATCATCGACGATAATGCACACGGCATATTAGTTTATCCTAACTGGCCATCACAGCCATGGTTTCCATTATTGCAAAACCTCATAGTTTCTGACATTGTTTATTTAAACCCTAATAAAAACCTCTTGCAATCTCATTTCAGGGAATGTCACCCCCTGCACAAGAACCTTATCCTGGGTGTCGCGAGGCTCTCCGGCAGGCCTTCAGCCGACGGGGCGCTTGCGCACACTCGGCAACACTGATGCTATCATCTTTTTCTACCAGCACCATACAGCAATACAATACCTCACTTAAGCTTTGGTGGCAATATTGTACAGTCAACAAAATTTCTGTATTTGACCCTCCGAAATCGTATTTACTCTCATTCTTAGCGTCACAATTTAATAATGGGTGTGCATATGGCAGCTTGAATTCTCATCGTTCTGCCTTATCAGCTATCATAGGCAATAATATTGGTTCAGACGAATCCGTCAAGCGTCTCCTTAAAGGCGCGTACAAATTAAGGCCTTTAAGACCTAAGTATTCCACCACCTGGAATCCCCAATTGGTTTTAAACTTTATTTCAACATGGTACCCTAACAAGGAGCTGACACTGGAAAAAATCACAAAAAAACTCGTCACTCTTTTAGCAATTTGTACTGCCCACAGGGTACAGACGCTTTCATTAATTAAACTCGACAACATACGATTCTCCGAAGATGGCGTTAAAATCGCCATAATAGACATCATCAAGACATCTGCACCCGGTAGGGACCAGCCTTTGTTGTTTCTGCCATACTTTAGAGAAAATATTTCTATTTGCCCAGCGACAGCTCTCTCAGATTATATTTCTATTACTAAAAACATAAGACCTGAGAGTACAAACAATCTGTTGTTAACGTACAAACGGCCACACAAACCGGCTACTACACAAACCATCAGCAGATGGATCAAGCAAATGCTCTCAGAAAGTGGCGTTGATATCAACGTATTTGGTGCGCACAGCACAAGACACGCATCTACCTCGGCCGCGAGCTTGGCCGGAGTCAATATAGAAACTATTCGCAAAACCGCTGGGTGGACTAGGTCATCTAATTCATTCGCCCGGTTTTATAACAGGTCTTTTGTAAATGAAGGCGAATTTGCTAGATCTGTTTGCTTACCAACAGACGACCAGTCGTAATTGTGATGTTTTCATAATAACATACCACTAGTAACTAATTATCAAAATGTTTCTTAGTATTACGGTTGTATTAATCAATGTTTAAAGGGTTATGTTAAGTTCAGTTTAGTTTATAAATAGCTATAACAATTATAAGGCTGATTTGTTGGAAAATAAAACTATGTTTGCTAACTTATTGTTTATTTTTCCATTCGAAAACTTTCTGACTCTTAACATCTACATTGTAATAATCATATCTGAAAAATGAAGCAAGGAATTATAATATATGATCAAACGAACTTCCAAGTGAAGTTCGATCATTATTATGATGACTTGCTTCATTTGAAGATATGAGCTCCCTCCCTCCCTGATACATAAAGATCCCAGATATGCAGAAAGTTTTGTATCATAACGCTAACTTGACTCTAAAAAATGAGCTAAACGTCAAAGTGTCCACACAAGGCAGCCATACTGGAAATACGTCACTAATCCGTTTAAAATTTAAAAAATCTTTAAAATATGTGCGAAGTTACCAAGTAAGTAGGGAAACTACATTGTAATAATCATATCTTCAAATGAAGCAAGTCATCATAATAATGATCGAACTTCACTTGGAAGTTCGTTTGATCATATATAATATTCATTTGCCCATAAGTACTAACACAATGATGCTAGTTTAGCACAAGCGCATTGCAAGTTCGCTGTCAGAAGCTTCTTTTGGCATACATAACTCATTAAAAGGCAGAAAATCAAGCAATCCAACTATCAATCATTATAAAACAGTTCATTATGGACATAAATGTGACTGTTCCCTGTAAGAAGTAAGCAAACATGCAAACAACAATACACTATGCATGCGCCAATGTGTTACAATAGAAACTAATGATAAACACATTATTATTATGGAAACTTATTTTATGCCAAATAAAAGTTATGACTACTGAGTTAATATGTTATGCGTTATCAGTATGAATGATAATAGTGCAAGTAAATTTTAATATGAGGGGGGGGGGCACAACTAATTATAAACAAACTTAGTACAAATTATGTTATGAAAAACAAGATAATATAATAACACTTCCTTGAAAACGGATTCTTATCGCACTACGATTAGGTTGAACATGCAAAGTATTGCACACACGTGCGATTTTTTTCATTTATCACAAAGCGTTTGGAAATAAAAAAAGCCACAGATATTATTTAAGTACACGAAGTTCAATTAATTGCCGGTTGTATGATTAATTCAGCACCATGGAAGTAGAAGTAAATAAGTTTAATGATGTTTTGAATTCACAAACTTAGTGCAAACGATATTCTAAATTCAATTTACTTTATCCTCTAGCGGATAAAAACGGCTTTTGCACTCAGATATCGAAGAGCAAAAATACTCTTTCCGAGATGGGGGGATGAAAAAGTACTTTTCATTACTCATACTCGGAAAGTAGGTCTGAAGTTGCCTGAGGAGCGGGCTGAAAGTAATACTTTTCAGCCCTAGGGAGAATCACTTTCAACTGACAGCTGTCACATTATTTAAAAAAAATCTAGTTCTATTTTCACATTTCTATCGAAACATGTTCCGACTTCTATACAGCCTGTAAATTACAGCGCGATGTAAAATTGAAATAACATAAAATTCAGTATTAATTCAAGAATATAATTATTTTAAATAACTTAGTTATAATTTAGTAACAAATATTTCTTTAAAATAACAAAAATTTGGGCAAAATATTTACAATTTTTCAGTGACGATAGTGAAAATGAAGGCTGAATAGCCGGCCACAGAAAAAAAAAAACAAAATAGGCGGGAAAGCGGCAATCCTATCTTCATTTTTTCTTCGAGTGGTTTCGTGTTTTTGTTTTTGTTTTCCTTGTATTCGTAATGAAAAGCACAGTGTTTACCTCGGGTTAAAGACTTATTTAGTTCCTCGAGCTATTAGCGCCCGCGCTACGCTTGGGCGCCAAACCCCGTCTCGGGACTAAATAAGTTACTTTCACCCCTTGGATAACAATGTACTATTTCGTTCTTGTATTTTATTTCTTCGCAAGTGTATTGAAAAACGTCGTTTGATATACGTGGGCATTTGTTATTGCTGGTTTTAGTTCCATACTAACCTCGCTTATAGCTGTAGAGCTAGGCGAAGTTGGTTTGGTTCCAAATTCCGCCTCGAATGCAATAACAAAGTTTTCCCACTTATATCAAAATGTACTATTTTAGTCATTTTTTTTTATTTCTTTATTAATCAACGACGTGTGAAATAAATGTTAGTTAAACATTAAAAATTTCTTCTAACGTTAACCACGGGACTAGGCATGCAAGTATTTTTTATTTTATTTTTAACGCTTTTATGAAAATCTGTGAAAGGAATGAAAAAAATGATAATGATAAAGGAATGTCTCCTTTGAGTAAAATTTGCTATCTCCAGTATTTATAGTACTTTCCGTCCTGGGCTGGCAGTCTCGACAGAGATAACGACAAAATCGTTAACTTTTGGTTGCTAATTACTAACGAATAAATTCGGTTGCAATAATGATGCTTGCTAATAATGAAAGTCTCTTCATCCTAGACGCGTTTCTCGTAAGCATATAGATACTTTCATTACTCGCAAGCATGATTATTGCAACCGAATATATTCGTTAGTAATCAGCGATCGAAAGTTAGCGATTTTGTCGTTATCTCTGTCGAGACTGCCGGCCCTGGTGACTTTACTGCCACACGAGTACCGAATAGGTACTTACTTATCCATTATATTGCAATAACAAAAGAGGAAGCTCAATATTTATTTCCAGTATGGTGTAACATGTAACGAGTCTATATACTTAGTTTGCACGTATCGTGATTTGACACAAGTTGTTATGCAGTAAGTAAAGCAACTTACTGCATAATAATTTGCGTCAAATCAGCAACATGCATGAAAAAATCGGAGTAGGTACATGGAGAGTAACCATGGAGTTTCTTGCCGGTTCTTCTCCATGGAATCGACCAACGAGAACCGTTCGCCTTTTTGACGTTTTATAAGTGCCCATCTAGGCCTATGTGAAATAAAATATTTTGATTTTGATTGATTTTGAATGTTTTCCGGAGCTAACCTAGAACTTTACAGAATAAAAAAAACCCATTAGTAAGTGTTCGAGGTAGAAGGAAAACTGCGTGACTATCACAGAAAGTTGGGGTACGTTTTCAGGAAATCAGTCCGTCCATCACATCAGCATCTTGCTTGCTTCATTAGAAGCGTCCGGGCTTGGGACAAGGAATATAAATATTAAGAAGGTACGCAGAACGGTTTTCTGTGTAGCTTCAATGTTTTGCGTTTGAGACATAAAAAATAATTCTAATCCATTTTCCTTTATCATGATATTAAGCCAAAATGTTTTGTCCAAAACCTAGCGAAGCTGTAGGTAAGTCTGAGTACCAACTTGGGATTGAAATCAAAGAGGGAAGGTGTATACGAAATACGCTTTCCATCAATTTTGTTAGCAAAAGTTTATGCTAAATTTAAAGTAGATTGGACCAAGGAATCACGTTGTCCCATTCAAACTTTGCCCCCCTTTTTCACCTCCTTAGGGGAAGAATTTCGGCAAATCCCTTCTTTTCGGATGTTTACGTCATACAAAGAACACACTCTCCAAGTTTCAGGTCTCTACAATCAGCGGTTTAGGCTGTGCGTTGATCCGTCAGTCAGTAATTCAGGAACTACTTCGTTCCCGAACTCCTTTGTTACCATTCCGAATCGAGTTACCCTCCCATAAGAAGTTATTACTTCAAAAATGAACTCAGTTACGGGGGGAGGACAAGTGCCGTACGGTTTTGTTAAGAGATTTTTTACACCCTTTATGTACGAGATTTTGCGAGAACGAGATTACATTTCCTAGTACCCACTACCCCACTAATTGTAAAATAATCTAGCGTTATGTTCATTTCAGTTTGGGGATTGCTGTGAGCGCCCTCTACGTTAGGAATTATTTCAGTGAGAACTCAAAAGCTTACGTATTGGCAATGGTGCACCATATCAGGTAGAGTATCAAACTATTTATATTATATATTATCATCATAATATTATTATGAGTAAAAAGGCGTAGATAGGTTACCTTCACACTAACGCACGTTAGTGTGCCGTTTTTGAAGATCGAGAGAAGGTCATGAGTATAAATAAAAATAATTGCAATAGCACACTAAATTACGATTACAAATCAAAGTAGGATGGCATGATTCAATTATCGCGAGCGGCATTATCTAAGCAACACACGCTATAGAGGCCAGGGAGGTTACGGATACCAAATTCGTATACTCTCCGACAGTGCCTCAATCCTTCAATCCCTAAAGAGTAAGCAGATCACGTCGAGACTAACACTAGAATGCCACAAGGCCCTAGAACGAATCACGGTGCTGAATCACAACACGGTAGCGCTGCAGTAGATCAGAGGTCACAGCGGATCACTCGGCAATGATGCGGCTGACGAACTTGCCAGAAGAGAATCCAGCAAAAAACCCTACGGACCCGAACCCATTGTGCCCATTCCCTTCAAGCAGCTGAGGAACTGGTTAAAGGATCGCACCCGAATACATCAATACAAGCAGTGAAATGGTTGGCCTCGACACCAGGTTGTAGGAAATCCAAGGAAGCTATGCCATACTGTCTTCTGCGCCTGGACAGAGAAAGCCTGCGTGTGGTGGCGGGGACCATCACTGGACACTGCTCGCTGAACAAACACTTCCATACCCTAGGAATCACTGACAGTCCCCTGTGCAGAGCGTGCATGGAGGCGGAGGAGACGGTAGCGCATGTGCTCCTGGAGTGCACAGGCGTTACCAAGATTCGCGAGGAGATCCTGGGAACGCCAAGATCACTTGCAGATGTCCTGAGGAGACCGGGAAGTTTAATCTGCTTCTGGGGGGAGGTGGGCTGGTTGGAGTAATCGGCCACCATGGCTCACGCACAATGGTCCACTTCAAGGACTAAGTGCGGAAACCTAAACCCCCATGATAGATCGATAGATTCGTTATCAACCACCCCGAAAACCATGAAAACGACACCCATGATGAAAAATAAGATAATTATGCTTTAAATTCTAAGCAGTATGTTCGGTTGACAATCTTTCGAGAGTTTTTTCTTTCATTTTCCGTCATGGGTGTCGTTTATAGCTTGCATGAACATGTAAAGACCGCCACCTACACAGCTGATTGTTGTTTTCGTACTTTTGATAATTTAAACAATCACTTTGTTAAATTTCATCCAGCGTACTATATTATTTCTTTTCAACCGACTCCCAAAAAGAGGAGGTTCTCAATTCGTCTGTATTTTTTTTTTTTGTGTTTGTTACCTCAGAACTTTCGACTGAGTGAACCGATTTTGATGGTTCTTTTTTTTGTTTGAAAGCTGGTGCTTCCCGTGTGGTCCCACTTTAATTTGCTGAAGACCTGATGCTGATCTTCGGAGATATACAATGGAACTCTTTAAAAATACACAGCAAATCTGCAGTGATTGCTGCAATCGCTTGTAGGTTCATTGTTTATACCATATCGTGACGTACATTACTCCTGTATGCTCTGAGGGGGTACGCAGATGTGTACACTGCACCCAGATTTCGACAGTGTTTGTTACCTCAGAACTTTCGACTCGGTGAACCGATTTTGATAGTTCTTTTTTTATTCAAAAGCTGGTGCTTCTCATGTGGTCCCATTTTAATTTGCTGAAGATCTGATGCTGACCTTCGGAGATATAAATGGAACTCTTCAAAAATACACGGCAAAGCTGCAGTGATTGCTGGAAACGGTTGGTTGTTTATTGTTTATACAATATCACGACGTAACATCACGCCTGTATGCTTTGAGGGGGTAGTCAGAAGTGTATAATACACCCAGAATTCGACAGTTAGGTGTGTTAAGTTCCATTTATTGGGGATAAGCCCTATTACCGTGACATGTATTGGTTTTTTTTTTATTGGAATGGATGTACTTCAAGGGTACATTGATGAGAATTTGGTTAGGTTCTGATTACTTCTGATTATGGGATCTATGACAAAGGAACGGAACTCTTAAATTCTTAAGAGCAAATTAACGATACACAGCCGAATCTTATATAGGCTATCCGGATATTTGAGTCACCTGCTACCATAACATCGTTATTAACCGACTTCAAAAATAAGGAGGTTCTCAATTCAATGTTCCCCGATTACTCGAAGATGGCTGGACCGATTTAATTTTTTTTTTAATTGTTTAAAAGGGTATTATACTTCTCAGGTTGTCCCATAATCATCAAATCAGGATCTGGTGATGGAATCCTGGAGAAATAGAGAGAACTCTTCACATTTTATAGGCACACTAGAAGCGATTTGGGTAGTTTTAGGAAGTGTACTTTCTCGAAGTGATCCCATTTCAATTTGATGAAGAACTTCGGAGATAGGTAACGGCCCGGAACTCCTCAATAAATGATAGCAAATGTACTGGGATTGCTGAAATCTCATATCTGTCTATTGTTTACACCAGTTCATAACCTAAAATCACGTCGGTACGCTGTGAAGGGGTAAGCACATGTGAACCACTAAAAAGTGTAAAATAAAAACTTTTTTGCAAAAAATAAAACCGACTTCAGAGAAACCAAAAAAGTGAATAATAACTTCAGAAAAAACGCTTCAGAAGTCGGTAACAACAACACTAAATCAATCAAACAAAGGTCACCGACTTCTGAAGCGTTTTTTCTGAAGTAATTTTTCACTTTTTTGTTTTCTCTGAAGTCGGTTTAATTTTTTGTAAAAAAGTTTTTATACAAGTTCATGTGAACGGCAGACACATAATGCCCCTTCCACCATGCAGCAGATATTTTCAAGCTTAGTATGATGTAAACTATTTATAAAAAAGTTTCAGCCTGCGTACTATGACTGCTTTTTTTTCACCACCTCCGTAACCTGCCAATCCCACACCCCCTCGGGTGCCTCAGCTGATGTTGGTTTCACTTATCAGTCATTCGGGATCTATTGAACCAGATGGCAACTGATCGGCGTAAAAACACTCTAAAATGCAACACCATCTCCCGGACTATGACAGCCAGCGCACAGACTGCGAGCTTACGCCTCGCGGACGGCGCGAGGACGTCACACCGCCCGCGCGCGGACAGTGTGCTTACGCCTCGCTGACGACGCGTGGCAAGCGCGCCGTAGCCTAAATTCAAGACAACGCTGGCCAAGAGCTGTGCTGGTGCGGTGCTGATGCGGTGCTTGTCAAGTGTGCCACGACCTTAAGACGTACGGACGGCGAGCTAGCCCATAGCTCAGCATCCACAGGCTCACCCCTACGGTGGCCGTACGATGATTGAATATTTCCTCAGGCAACAATTCCGCAAGACTTTGTGCAAAGTAGACTGGATGGACGAGAAGACCCGCCAAGCTGCGCTCGAGAAGGCAGACTCTATGACCACGCACATCGCATACCCCGCTGAGTTGTTGGACAATGACAAACTTACAAAGTTTTACGATGGGGTGAGTTTCTTACAACGGTTTCTGAAAGACTCTAGACACAATACCCAACTAGCACACAAGCTGCTTCAATGACTTCATTACAACCTGAATGTTCTACAATAGCTGTTCAAGGGGTTTACTATAATACTAAAGATAATGTTTAAGGGGCAGGCGGAGCATGCGTTTTTCATACAAACGTACCTAATACCAAAATAATATGAAAATCAAACATATTCTTAAGGTAGTGTGTATATATTTTAATTGGATTACAGAATATCTATGTTCCAAAATAAAAATTTTGAAAGGACAATGATGTAAAGACGAGATATGAGAAATTTAAAATTTCTATAGAAAATTTATTATTCTCATAACTCTTGTTTAAATCGGTGTACATTCAAAATATGTGTTTGTATTCTGTAATCCAATCAAAATAAATACACACATTCATAAGAATATGATTGATTTACAAATTATTTTGGTATTACGTTTGTATGAAATTCGCATGCTCCGCAGGCCTCTTGAGTAGTTCAGTAGCGTATTTAATAGTTCTTTAACAGGCATGGTACAATAGCCTTACAACAGTAAATATAATCCCAGTGAAGATACAAAGGCGCGTTATAGAGTTGTTGTATGAGCATCACTACATATTTTCCCGTCGTACCGTTTGCACCATTGACCTGCACCATCAATGGTGCAGATGAGACAAATTAGTTTCGTTTGCACCATTAATATTAATACAACTTACTTCACCCTAAAAACAAAGTCTCCCGCCGCGTCTGTGTACCTATGTTTAGATCTTTAAAACTACGCAACGGATTTTGATGCGGGTTTTTTAATAGATAGAGTGATTCAAGAGGAAGGTTCTACTATAAAATTTTACGCGGGCGAAGTCGCGGGCATCGGCTAGTTTAATATAAAGCAGAGTTATAAATACACTATAGTGGTCAATTTTACAGCAACTGTACGGTAAATAGCTGGTTATGACAAGAAAACCACACCTAATAAAGCTATAAGTTTTTAGGGCCAATATAGCGGGGCTGCGGGACTGTTCGAAAGAGACACCGCGGCCCCGGAACGTAAAGGGCGAGGAAGGAACATGGATGGTTTTTAGTCAGTAAAAGTCTGACATTCGCTCCCGCTCTGCCCAGAATGGGAGGGGTCATTTGATGATTTTCCATCTGATAAAAAAATATAAAGGGTGTAAAACACCTCTTCACGAAGCCGAAAGGCACTTGTTCTCCCTATCATTGCGATATTTTGTTTTGTTCTACACCATACCTGGGAACCTTCTAGTTACGGATATATGGGGGGTCAAAGTTACAACTTTTTGACAAGTTTTTTTTTAAATACATTTTTTTTTGTAAGATTTGAACTTTTAACACTTCCACGACCCCCGTACTATTCAATCCGTCCATCAGGACAATGTTTTAAGTGCGTTACATTGAGTTCTACCACAAAACATGATTTATAACCTCAAAACGACCTTAGACGACAAGTCAATAGAATCTGAAAGTTGCATGTTAGAGTAATTGACATCACTGACTGTGAATATATAATTTGCACGCCATGTTATGGCAGGATATGCTGAAACAAACCTACTGTAACACCTCATGTACCATGTTCTAGCAAATAAATGTTTTGATTTGATTTGATTTTAAAAAAAAAGTTGTTTCCCAGCAATATTTTTTGCGTAAAGTTTTTGATGTACAGAATGCTTGCTTAAAAAATGAAATTACAATCATAAAACACATGTTATGCTATGCCACTTTGTGCAGGCGTTTGGATTGAAAGAGACCCTTTTTTTTCGGACGCGATCATGGGAAATAATCAAATGACTCTCAGACTCTTATTGACCTAAACCCATCCATGTTCCTTACACCATAGCGTCATGTCGTTTACCACACAAAACCGATGCTAATTATTATTATCATTCGTTTTTCCAAATACCTTTTATGAGATGCATAAAAGGTATTCAAATATACTTCCTGTACTAAATCTTAAACGATTTTCATATCCATAACTTTTCAATAAGTTTTATACCTTTTTAAATAGCTGATAGCAAAGATATTTTTCCTAGTGGTTTGTTCGTCTAGTGTAGTATTATTTTTTTTCACCATAAATCATTAATTTTTGAAGGAATGACAAACAAAAATTGTTTCATTAGTGATCTTTGGTAAAGGTTACGGGAGGTACCGTTGCAAAATAAAAAAGTCAAAGTAAGCCAGCTGATATTGTCATCGAAGGTTGATCTTATATTACCAATAAGTAAACCAACCATCAGCTGCTTGTGGGTGTAGGATTGGGAGGTTACGAAAGTTTCAAAAAAATAAATAAAATTAAGTCATAGTACGCCGGGCTGAAACTTTTTCATAAATTAATAGTTTACTTACATTATAACGAGCTTAAAAACAATTGAATGCTGCATGGTGCAGGGGTATTATGCGTCAGCCGCTCGCATGATCTTGTAAATGATACAGGTCTGATGAATAACTAAAAGCAATCTACAACCAAGTCCCAACCTATCCCCCTTCACTATACTGCTTTTTTTTCGCATGGGAAATCATTAAATTAATTCTCCCACTCTGGGCGGAGCGGGAGAGAGTGTCAGACTTTTACTGACTAAAACATATCCATGTTCCTTCCTCGCCTTTTATGTTCCGGGGCCACGGTATCTCTTTCGAACAGTCCCGCAGCCCCGGACCACTATACAGCTGACGGTTTTTTTTTAAGCACAGTATGATGTAAACTATTAATAAGGAACAAATTTCAGCCGGCGTGATAGATATATTTTTTTTTGACCTTACCTAACTTTTCAATCCTACACCCACCGCGGGTGCGTCAGCTGACGCTGGGTTTACTTATCAGTCATTCGAGATCTATTGAACAAGATGGCAACCAATCGGCGCGGCGTGAAAATACTACCTAAACTGCAACGGCACCTTCCGGACTATTTAGGACTATTTTGAACTTTTAATTATTAACAAAGGTCTGCTGTAAATCGTTTTTAAATTGGCTTTAAATTATTTTATCTGGGATTTTTCATGAAAAACAAAAAATCTAACTAACTCAAAAACCACTGAATTTCGGTAGAACATTTGGTGGCTTAATTTCTTGCATTATAACCCTACTATGACGTCCTGCAAGGAATACGTCGAATTACCAGTAACCCTGTTTAATTAGCTTCGATAATGAGGAACACGAAGAGGCGCTGCAATGCGAAAAACATACACAAATCATTTTTCGTATGATAAAGACTCCCGAGTTTCGTAAAATTATTCGTACGTTATCGTGGCACGCATATTCAATCAGTACAAATCGAAAGGAACCAGGTGATTGCTGACAAAACACCGAATCCAGCTGCGCGGTGGGCGACTTTGAATCGACTTTCAATCAAGACGATAATATCGCTGTGATTCTCCCGCTAGCGGAGATGGCCCCTTATGCTCTAGCCTTCCTTTTGTGTTTTCTGTCTATTAAATGTTACAAGTCGAACTACCTGAGTCTCCTTACGAGACACCATAATTTCAAGTCAATTGTGACTGTGTAAAACAGAACGAAATGTTTTATTTACTACTAGCTGACCCGCGCAACTTCGTCTGCGTCACATAAGAGAAAGAGAGGGTTACAGAGATTGGGTCGTAAGCACCTATAATACAATTTTCAAAGAGCACATCATACACATCCTTCCGCATAGTGAAAATGCGCGCCCGGTACATCATCATTATTTTGCTGCGGAGTTATTTAAAACGGTGTATCTCCTAAGATATGCATTGAAATCAATTTACGTGCAATACGAAACGCGTCCATCAATTCTGTTAATATTGTTGATAGCAAAATTTGAAGTAGATTGGACCAAGGAATCACATTTTCCATCCAAACTTTGCCCCCCATCTTTTCACCCCCTTAGGGGTATAATTTCAGAAAATCCTTTCTTATCGTATCATAGGCATACGATAAGAAATGATTTTCTGAAATTATTATACAAAAAATACAACCTCCAAGCTTCAGGTTTCTACAATCTGCGGTAAAGGCTGTGCGTTGATCCATCACAGTCCTTCAGGACAAAGCATTTTTATTATTTGTAGATAGTAGGATTTGAACTCGTTTGTATTTGTAACTTTGCGGGTTTTATGTCTGATTTACAGTCGTGTAGTCTACATTTTCTTCGTAGTATTATTTTAAATCTAAATACAGGGTGGAAACGATTAACCGGGCAGAAAGGGGAGCTTCCTTAACCGTTGAGTATTAGAAACAGGATCGATTGGCATCAAAAAATGTTTTATGTAAAATAGCAATTTTCTTGCTAACTGTACTTTTTTAATCTGTGAATGGGGATCAAAATTTCACGAAAAATTACGGATGGTTTCCTAAGACCATTTTCATGTAGCTGCAACGGTTAAGGTTTATCATTATTGGCATCAAAAAAATTGTTTTATGTAAAATGGCAATTTTCTTGCTAACTGCACTTTATTTTTTAATTAAATCTGTGAATGGGGATCAACATTTAGCAAAAAAATTATGGATTGTTTCTAAGACCTTTTTCGTGTAGCTGCAGTTCCCCTTACTGCCCCGTTCACCGTTTCCACCCTGTATTACCAACTACTTATAGTTCCACTATTTTGGGCGTATTCACTTCAAAAATCAAATTTCAAGAAAACTGAGAAACTATATTTACCTGTATTAGATTTGAAGTATTTACAGCAACTTTTAAAGGTTTATACTTCATTGGATTTTGTTCTATAGGTGTATGAAGTATATTAATTTTAAACACAAAACCCTCTTTTTTACGTCTCTGGATGAAATTTTTTAAAAATGCTGAAACAGGTATTTCTTTATTTTTAATAATAAGTATTTACTCTGAGTTTCATGATTCTAGAACAATCTAAAAAAATTTTTTCATACAAACTTAACGCCCCCTTTTCACCCCCTTTTTCCAAAATTTTCCATAATTTCTATAGCCTAAATGTTATTCTGAGTTTATTTAAGTAGATTAGTGAAGTTTTCATCAAAATCCGTCCAGCAGTTTTTACGTGATGCGCGTTCAAACAAACAAACAAACAAACAAACAAAAATTTTAAAAATGGTTTTAATATGTTCAGTTACTTATTTTAAGTCACCCTGGGCGATTTTTTTTTTTTTATCTTCAATGTACAGATTTTTTGGTCTCAACGATTTTATTATATGTATAGATGAATTCAATCCTAAACCTTCATCGATGGTAAAGCAATCCTAACGAATTATATACTTTTAGTTGGAAATGTCATCGGGGAAACTGATGGAGTCTGTCCTGAACTTGACGCTGTTCAAAACCGAGTACTCGATCGGCAAACTTCGTAAGCCTGTGAACAAGAACGACTGGGTAGCACACGGCCAAGTTGCTATCGTCGACGCCTTCAACTGGCCCCCTGAAAATAGCATTAGTAAGTTAACTGTGATGATCAAACTGTGTTTTAAAGTCCAGTGCATCTTCACGAAATCATTTTGAGGGGATTACATTGCTTAGATCCACAAAACCTCCCAATGATTATAGTATATCTTATAACGAGGGACTAAACAAAGCCATGATATACCCGAGAATAAAAGCGAGGGTATAGGGATATATTAATAAGGAGATATTAAATTGGCGTTTAGTCTCGAGGTGCAAACTATACTTTTCACTTTGAGTGCGCGAAAAATAGTCAATTTAGTACAAAAACATTTGTTTGTTACTTTACCTAAAAACTTGAAAGTTTAATGCACTGGAGTGCATAAAACTTTAAGATTTTAGGTAAATCTTCCGCGATTTTGGCGGCAAAAGGTTATCTACTCGTATTATGTCTTTTGCTCTTTGCTCGACGTCAAACTCTTCACTGTCGCTGAAAAAACCAAATTTTATCAAAAAAAAAAAAACAAACTAAAATATAGTTAGTACACTCGACAAAAATTCTGAAATTTTGCGGTCTGTTTAATAAAAATTTGATTCAACTTCCAGGTTACCGATTGAACTGAAATTTGAAAACGCATGTCATGTTTATGTCACCGTAAAATTGTCAAACACGTTATATTACAATATAACGTGTTTCTCTCTAGCGATATTGTAAAGTCTCGAATTATTATCAACTGAACATACGGAAGTATCTCTGCCCCCATAATCGGGACTTGGGGTACCCCCCCGTTAGGTTAGTTAGGTTCCTTTAAACCCTGCACTCGGAAATAGGGGCCACGCGAAGCAGGGCTACGTCGACTACGCTTTTTAGGGGAATATAAAGTGTTTTAAGCTTAGGTTATATTAATCGATATTTCTCAGGAATGGTACAGTATCTTTTCATGAGAGTGGTACCACTGGGCAAGGGGGACCCCTCTTTCCCTCCACTCCGCGTGTGTTGAGTACCATCACATGCATTTCACGAAAACTAATGCGTCATAATGTAAGCAGCATGTTCGTTTGACAATAATTCGAGAGTTTACAATATCGCTAGAGAGATTACAATACTCGTATAACGTTTTTGACAATTTTACGGTAACATATATATCGCAAGACAATGCAATATTATGATAACACGGAGCTGATCTCATGTTGGAGCTGGGCCATAAAAACTCTGTAATGAAACGACACAAATCCATCGAATTTGGACTCGTTTCATTATTCTTGATGAGTACTTTGTCTTTAGATGGTATCCAGGGACTGATGATGGAGCTGGAAGGTGGCCATAGGAATTTTTTAAATAACTAAGTTTAAGCGTTGATTATTTTTTTAAATAGTTATCCTAATTCTGGAAGAATGTTGTGGTCACAGTACTCAGCACAGGGACACAAACGCAAGCCATAATCACACATCGAAATTCTCAGTTTTAATGTGTGATTATGGTTTAGGTATGGTTCAGCCGCTCGGGTCGATCTTTAGGTTAGGCCATGCTTGCCTAGGTTGGTCTGTGGATGGGTGACCACCCTTACATACCGCGTTTCCTCCGTACATTGGTCATTTGTCCATCTTTGACAGTCGTTACAGGTAGTCAGTGGCCCCAAAAGTCTGACACTAGTCTTACTAAAGTGGTATCGTATTTCCCAGTATTACAGTTAATACTGCCTATATGACCTCCACAACCCAGTGGTTGTGGAGGTCAGATAGGCAGTCGCTTCATTTAAAATACTGGTATTCAGCTGCATCCGGTTAGACCGGAAGCCAACCCCAACATAGTTAGGAAAAGGCTAGGCAGATGATATGGTTTAGGTATGGACACAAAATTAAAAAAAAAATTTGCTCGAGAAAGTTTGATTATTTCTCTAGGGAGTGCTCAAAATAAATATCACAATTTTTCTTGTATTATTACAGTGTTACTCTTAAAACACTCAATTACACAAACACAGATTTAAAACACACAATATATAGATTATAGTGTAATGCGTTGAATCGTAAGCAGTATCGGTTCACAATCTTTCAACAGTTTACAGTCTCGCGAGATAGATATAACGATGTTTACAATTTTACGGTGACGCAGATATCTACTGACGGCTTTGAATTGCGATACGCGGCAGAAGCTGTGGGTTACTATACTACATCTTAAGCTGCTCATGTCTTTGTTCAGATTTTCCCGCCGGTATTCTGCAAGGTGGGTTCTTCTCCGCTAAGCGTCCCGCCTACTTGAACTATGGAGCCATCGGATTTGTCATTGCACACGAAATCACCCATGGTTTCGATTACGAGGCAAGTATTAAACAGTTTTATATGTCATACATAGGTAATAAATCATACCATTTCCTTTCATGTTGTCTTTTTCTCGCTTCTTTACAACTATATGATGATCATTGTTTTCAGGGTAGTCAATTCGACAAGAACGGAAACGTAGTGGACTGGTGGCAGGAGTCGACCAGGCAGAAGTTCCTAGAAAGAGCCAAATGTATGATTGATCAGTATTCCAACTACACTGTGGATGAAGTTGGACTCAAGGTATTAGAAGTTTACAACTATGTAACCTTAATACTGCTCAACACCTGCAATATTTAAGAGGTCTGAATTAATCAATCCGAATTTGTTGCGCCAAATCACTAAATTTATAAAGGGCAGGAGTTTCGTTGCTTGTTCATGTAGGTAACTTTGGGCTTTCAAGAGTGCTGATATAAACTATTTCTTGCAGCTAAACGGAGTGAACGGCCTAGGTGAGAACATTGCGGACAACGGCGGCATCAAAGAAGCTTACTACGCGTACCAAGCTTGGGCCCAACGATACGGTGACGAGGCTAGGCTGCCCGGCCTTGAGGAATACACACCTAAACAGGTACACCATCTAACATTTTACCTCATCTCAAACACCTTTTAACATTAATTGGCCGTAATAAAAACTACAATGATAAAATACTGTGTAATCAATAGTTCAGTCCACTAGAGATCACAAACGTAATACTTAACTGCAAACTAAAATCAAACTTCAAACAGGTTTTGCCTTTTAGTTAGTTAAACACTAGATTACCTAAAAGCCAATTATGGAGATCGCAACGCAACAGCGGTTAGAGAAGTGCACCTATTGGTTGTTCGCAGCTGTTCTGGCTGAGTCACGCCAACACCTGGTGCGCGGTACACCGGAACGAGGACATCAAGACGCGCATCACCGACGGCGTCCACGCGCCCTCCCGCTTCCGTGTCGTCGGCCCCTTGTCTAACATGGAAGAGTTCGCCGACGACTTCAAGTGCCCCGCCGGATCGCCCATGAACCCACTCAACAAGTGCAAAGTATGGTAGTTCCACCGCCTGCTGCCATTCGCCTCTCGATCACCATGCACTAGATGGAAAACACGCTGCGCTACACAAAACGACACAATGAACTGTCGATCGTATTATGTTCAATAAAACAAGCACACAAGTAGGGAACATTTGTATTATTCTTAGCAAGCACTAGGTAACACTGTACTGGATTTACAAATTGCAATACACTATTTAATACAAGATACGAGTAGATGCGCAACTCTGGTTTTCGTTTTTAAAACTGTGTACCTCAACTGTTAGATGGCACTGTTAGTTTTTGTTCAACCAAATAAATACAAAAAGTAATTTTTGACTACGGATTCGAACTTGGTAACTATTATTCACAAGGCAACCACTGTCACTGCTAGGCTATCTACTTGTTTCACTGACAAGTTGTCTAAAATAGCTGTTCTCTTTATGACAGTTGTAAAACAGTCAAACAGTTGAAAAGTTTGTGTTCTTAAACACACAGTTGGCAGCACTACGAGTCTATGAAAATTTTGTTTGACGCCAATGTATGGAAGTTTCACCCCTTGAGTGTAGGGTAATTATAATTACCTTATTTGTTAAGAAAGTTTCCAAATACCTACATAATTGAAACATAACACATACCTTTCACCCAAGTATGCAAAACAATTTTATAAACCAAAAGTGTACTAATTATAGTGTAATATTTTATTTACTTAGTGTCAACACCACTAAGTAAATAAAATATTAATCTACTAGCTCTTGTAGCAATTAACATTTACTTAATGAGAAACAGAAGAAAACCGATGCTGAATTACAGGAACTAGTACTAGCAGTTATTGAATGAAGTTGTTATCACTGGGCCCATAAGGTGACTTTGGACACGAGCACAATTTGTGTTTAAAGCCATTGACATAGCTGGTTTCTGCTCCGCCAGGTAATAATAATAAGAATAAATATCTTCATTCTCAAAATACACACAGAGATTGAACGAACAGTTTACAATTTTGAATTGGTGGTAGAACACTAACATTAAACATTTAGATGCATAAATTAAACTCTGTCTCTTAAACTAGGGTATCCTGTTGTATCCCTAACATTTCAGCTCATTCTTCCGAGCTAGGTATCTGTTTTATTGGTTCACTGCCTTGACTGTCCTCTATAATAATAATAATAATAATTCAATCCATCATCACTGACAGGACTGTTATAGCTAATAGACCTGATATAGTGGTGATGGATCGATCAGAGCGGCGCGCAATGATTGTTGACATAACGGTCCCGCATGATGAGAACCTCGTGAAAGCCGAGAAAGATAAACAAATCAAGTATCTTGACTTGGCTCGCGAGGTTGTCGACATGTGGGAAGTGGACTCAGCAATCATTGTGCCGATAGTCGTGTCAGCCCATGGCTTAATTGCCAAGAGCCTCGACCAATACCTGAGGAGGCTCTCGTTAGGCAGCTGGATCAAGGGCTTGATTCAGAAAGCGGTACTCCTTGACACGGCTCGTATTGTTAGGAGGTTCCTCTCTCTGGAGCCCTGACCGCCGGT
Source organism: Xestia ashworthii (assembly GCA_950022955.1). Taxonomy (NCBI): domain Eukaryota; kingdom Metazoa; phylum Arthropoda; class Insecta; order Lepidoptera; family Noctuidae; genus Xestia; species Xestia ashworthii. The sequence continues at coordinate 16,436,121 of OX465560.1, read as the reverse complement.
AGCTTGGACCCTGTTCCCGATACCGGTGGGCTACAATTTTTTATATTTTTAAATGTTTTTTATATATTTTCTTAATATTTAAAAATGTAGAAAATTTGAATAAAGGAATAATAATAATATTCCACAACTATCACACAACGCCATCTAGTCCCAAGCTAAGCAGAGCTTGTGTTATGGGTACTAGACAACTGATAAACATACTTATATATTTCTAAATACATACATATTATAGATAAATTACACCCAGACACAGAACAAATGATCGTGCTCATCACACAAACATTTGTCCTGGGTGGGAATCGAACCCACGACCTCCGGCATAGCAGTCAGGGTCACTAACCACTAGACCAACAGGCCTGTCAAAATAATAATGATGTCTATATTTACTGTCTCTTCTGGTTTCTGGCTGTCTGTCTGGTCTTCCGTTCAGTTGTTCCATTTTACGTAGCTTGTCTTTTACAGTTTGTACCATGCGCTCCGGTAGTGACATTTTGAAGAAAACAAATCAATGACGAAACAATCAAAAACGTAACTAACCTAAAAAAAGAAAAAGAAAGAGAAATGGAGGCGGGGCGTGGGAAATTCGTGACAGTGGGCATGACCTATTTACTCCAATCCAGTGTGAGCGGCGCTGGCACATGAGTCACAGCACAGGTGCAATTTGTTTTATTATTCCGTTACCCCGGCCACCCCGGCGGCGCCAGTCCAAAGCCTAGAAAAGTGTGACGGAATCATTCAAATCACTGTTCAAAGATAACCTAAGTTCTTTATGAGCGTAGATAGTAATAATAATAATGTCAGCGCGAGCGCAGCCATAGTATAAACAGGAGCAGTAGAGCAACTACAGCTCAATCCGCGTTATAATTACCTACCGTACTTGCCTGTCTCAGGGTTGTCACTTTTAGCTAAATTTAAATTCAGTGCCTAGAAATGTGTTGTCTGGTTTTCATTGAGATCTACAGCATATTTTTTTTTACCTCTCTTATTTTAAAATTTAGAGGGGGGGGGGGGGGGACATTTTGGATGGGTCTATCTTTCAATCGATTGTAACGCAATGTAACGCATTCAAAACATTGTTCTGATGAATGGATTGAATAGTACGGGTCGTGAAGGTGTATAAAGTTAAAATCTTACAATAAAAATTTATGATGAACACAATGTTTACTATTTGTTTTACCTTATATTTCCTAAACTACTGGACCGATTTACATTATTTTTGCATGGATATCGGTTTTAAGCCAAGTCCAACGTTTTTACACTAATTATAACGTCATATCTTAATTAACAAAAAATCACCTTTTCAAGTTACGTAAATATGTGACACAAAACTTTAAATTACATTTTTCTTGGTCTTATTGGTTTAAAATTGTGATGATGCTAATTCATAATAATACCATGAAGATTCCAATAAGATACAATCAAAAAATACTTATTTACGACATAAAATTATTATCACAAGTTTTCAAAACACAAAATTTTGATTCAAAACTAAAACGACTCACGATGCCTTTTACGTATGGCCATTACTTGCGATAATCATCCATTTTTTATTTATTTACGTATGCCTTTAAGCCGTGAGGCGCGAACTTTGTGCGGTGTGCAAGCCCCGACTGGCGGCAGTAAGACACGGGTCGAGATTTCGTTAGAGTGTGCGTGCGGCGACGTAAAGATAGTATGACGCACACAAACAAGCCGCGCGCGGTGCGTTTATATGAAGATATCCTACTTGTCTTTTTTATACTATGGCGCAGCGGCCCGGTGATATACCTACCAACTCCTCCCTCGACAGAGCGTCGCGCACACTCAAGAATTGATCAGAATTGCCAGTAAAACTAAAACAGCACATAAAACGTTTACATTTTTTTATGTATATTCATCTCTTAGAATTAGGTCAATTGAATTAACAATCTTTTGGGGTGTCTGAGGTTTTACGCATACGTAGCTCTTCCTCCGTGACTTTCGGAGGCCAACCACTCAAAATATGACGTATAACTCGCGAAAGTATCTTGTCCTTTTTTGAAAGACTTTCAATCTACTGTATGGCCACAGGGAAGTCTTCAGGAGCCTCCGCCATCAATAGAATGTAGTTCCTCAGGTTGCTCATGCAGGCACTGGTTGTGGTCAGTGACTGAGACCATCTGCATTTGGCCCGGCTTCTACACACTATACCCTTATACACCCGACTAATGACGAATATTGACTTATACCTGACTCATCACAAATGGAAAGCTGAATCATAATATTCGCATTTTGATTAGAACAAAGTATATTGCTCAGTAACAGAACAGTAGTATTATCAAAAAGCCTACGCTCACATTTTCCGATAGAACTTCTCCCCAAGCATACCACTCAAAACAAGACACTGAATAGCAATTAACGCCTGCCCCTCCCGATCTCCAAACACGGCCGGTCACCGCGGGAGATCTAGACTACAACCCTCCAACATGCCAAAAACTGTACATTAATTTACACATACAATGTAAAATCCCTATCGTCAACCCCAAAGAATGATACTGTTAAAGTTTACCCTGAATAATAGTACATTATGGTACAAGTGTGTAATGTTGGTGATCACCGCCGAGGCGCCATTGAGAACCGAGCCGTTAGGCGAGGTTCTTAAGAGAGCCGAGGACGGTAATCATCAACACACACGTGTATCATACGACGTTTTTCAACACACTTGAGAATAAAATAATACTAAAAAAATAACTATAATTTCAACAGTGAAAACGAGTTGTGAATTTTTTTTCGCAATGGCGGGAGTAATTCATCAGTTTTCCTATGCGCGCGCATCTAACAATGGCGATCGCCCATAGACTAAAAGAATGAGGTTTCTTTTTTTTTGCTTTTCGCGGATAGCGTTTTAGCCACGTACGAAATGGGGAATTCAAAGTTTTATTATTAAAAAAAAAAGTAAAAAAAAAGAAAACAAAAGTTGCATTTGAGTGAAAGTTTTATTTATTAAAAACTTATAAGTTGAAATTATCTATGTAGATACGAAGTTGTATGAAATGAGCAAGCAATATGTACATTAATTTATTTGTACTATTGAACACGATCTTTTTTGTATCGAAACTTTTTTAAGAACAAAGCAATTCAACCAATAAAATAAAATAAAAACCCTATAACTCACTTGTGAATAATAGCAATGAAAAAGTCACAGTTTGATTACAGGTGTCATTATGTGCCTAATTGCGGTGAAATTAGAGCAACTTTATGAGCAAGTGTGTTGAAAAATAAAATACCACATCATTGGACTAGCGAAAGTCAGAAGAAATGGTAATAATATACTCGAGGATGCTGATCACATATTCTGCCACACCGGAGAAACTAAAGGGCTCCAAGGAGTCGGGTTCCTGATAAAGAAAAAATACAAAAACAACATAGAAAACTACACTGCCATAATTATCTGAAAGGGTGTGCCTGCTAAATCTTTAATTTGGAGAAATTAAGCTTTCACTTATCTAAGTATACGCACCCACCTTGGAAGCTACAGAGAACGAGATAGACATTTTTTAAGAATAAACAGAAAAAGCTCGGAGCCTTGCAAACGATAAGGTCATCCTACTGGGAGATCTGAATGCGAAAATAGGCCAAAGCCTGAAGAAAACGCAGTTATCTGCTACGGAATAAGAAACCGCAGAGGCGCAAAACTAATACAATATGTTTTTAAAAATAAATTCATCGTTATCAATACAATACTTGGTTCTCTTTGTTCGGAGTATTTGTGGCAGGCTGTCACGGGGCTACACCCCTGGCCGGGGAAGCGATACCGACGGAGTCATACCTACCGCTACTACTGCACCCATGTGTGTTATTGCTGTGTTATAAACTGTAGGCGCGATAGCGATATTTTCTTTACATCACCTCGCGGTCAATCTCAATGAGTGAGACCCCCGGGTGCACGGGGAAGGCCCATCGGGGGCCCAGCAGGAGACAAACGGCGACAAAGGTGCCGACTTACAACGCACCTACAGTTAATGTGTAGTTCCCGCCCGTCCCACTAGCGGAGCTAGGCAGCAATGGACCTGACTAAGGAACCGACGTATGTATGTGTATAATACGAGTATCTCTCCAGGAATAATGTAAAATAGAGCTTTATACTTTTACAGGAAGGTTGAAGATAAACACGATTCATGTGAATGTGAATAATTTATTGGCCAAAAGGCACGTCTTCCATATAATTCTGAAACTTAATTGCTAACTTACAAAAACCAATTTTTACCATAAAAGCATATATGCAATGGCTCCAAAAATGTATAATAAATTACCAGACAAAGTTATTTTAGCCATAAACTTAAATAATTTCAAACGTCAGCTTTTTAAATTATTGAGCGACAAGGCATATTACTCTGTCGATGAATTCCTTAGTGATAAATTTTGATAAGATATATTTTTTGTTTTTTGTACATTTCAATTTACCTGTCAATTTATTTTTATTTTTATTCTTGCTGTCATTTATAATTATTTGTAATTTTAAACTTTGCTGACATTTTGTACTATATTTTTTTAATTTGACAACATTGCTGACATTCTATTTCTATTTTAGGAGTTTTGATTCAATTTAAACTCATGTAATTTGATTTGTTAATTCTAATTGTTTTGATTTGATTTGTATTTGTTGATTTTATTTATTTTTTATTTAATTTAATTTAATTTAATTTGATAAACATTTTGTATGCCTACCGGCGGGACATAGTTAGTTTCTGAATTGCATGTATTTTTAACACCTATTTTTACTTGTGTTCACAAAATAAATAAATTTGATTTGATTTGATTTGATTTGAACTTACGCAAATCAATAAAAACGTACATTGAACACGTCAAATTAAATTAAAAATTTAAAAAACCCCCTACTCAATGTACTAAATGTATAATAGAAAATAATTCGTTAATTAATTCGCCATTTTGTGGTGGCGGCCATCTTGGATTTTAAATTAATCTTAGTGTAAGTATTCTACTCGTCAATCCCTTTTATTTGATACCCATATTGAGGGAGTTGTAGAATAAACATGTAATCCGCCATTTTGTGGCGGCGGCCATCTTATATTGATTTTTATCAAACATAGCTAAGAACACTCCCGACTAATTCACCTTTCAAACAAAAAAAAACAAAACCCAAATCGGGTCATCCGTTCGGGCGCTGCGGTGCCAACACAGACACACACACAGACACGTCACACTTCTAACACCTCATCGTTTTTGCGTCGGGGGTCAACAAATGTAGCCTGAATTCCTCCTTAAAATGTCAGCTATCTGTCAGTAAATGTCTAAAGTTTAACCATTTCGGAGATTTGCCGGAACAAAGTCACGGACATCATTTTTTTTTCGTATTCGTAACGTATAATAAATTATACTTTGAAATGAATTCAGTTAAAAGCTGCAATATTGAGGTTACAATTACAAACGACGTCAACCCAGCATCAAACTAAGTAACTCTACGCAAAAAATAATTGCTGGGAAACGAGGTTTTTTGGGTGAAAAATCACGTTTGCCTGTAAAACTCAATGTTACGACTCAAAACATTGTGCTTATGGAGGCATTTACAAGAAAAAGAATTATGGAGATATTTGCAGTAAAGATAAAATCCTAAAAAGTTGTGAAAAAATTGGAACTTTGACGTCCAAGGGGGGAATTGTAGGCTTTTCTTATTAGATTCCACTTTTCCCCCTTAGAAAAAAAAAGGGGAAAAGTGGAATCTGAGGAATAAGCCGTTCCCAGGTACCCCAGACACAATGACGGGTGGATTTACACCCTTTAGACAGTCATCATCTGCCTAACCTTTTCCCAACTATGTTGGGGTCGGCTTCCAGTCTAACCGGATGCAGCTGAATACCAGTATTTTACGTGGAGCGACTGCCTATCTGACCTCCCCAACCCAGTAAATATTGGGAAATAAGATACCACTTGGCAAGACTGTAACGACGGTCAAAGATGGACAAATGACAGCCGGGACCAACAGCTTAACGTGCTTTCCTAGACACGGAGGAAACTCGGTATACATAAGGGTGGTCACCCATCCACAAACCAACCTAGGCAAGCATAGCTTAACCTAAAAATCGACCCGAGTGGCTGTTATTATTTAGCCACGAGCTCCTTTTAGATAGTACGAGAAAAAAATTGTCCTTAAAATAACGCAAATCATTTTTCGCTGACATTGAAATTCGTCGCATTCACTTTCGAACATTTTAATTTTACCTTAGCAACATTTTGTACAAGTCCACCCACTTTTGTTTTTAGCTATCTTTTGCAGACAAAACCTTCGTTTCCGATATTTCCTGCTTCCGGTCGGCTTCCTTTAGAAATGTTTCGTTTTGCGACAAAAAAATAAACAATGGTTCAATAAGGTTTCCTCAAAAGGTAAAATAAGGAACCCTTATAATATCACTTTCTTGTCCGTCAGTTCGTCTGTCACCACCGATTTTCTCAGGAACGGGTGGACCTAGCAAGTTGAAATTTGTACCAGATACTGAGGTTTATAGTTCCTATTAGGTGTATAACATCAAAGTCCTGAGGCAATACGATAAAAAGATGTGGGGAAATCAATTAATTTTCCCTTAATTTTCAATTTTTTTTATTTTTCGTAATTTTCTATTTACGTAGTGTAAGACCTTGCTTCTAACCAAACCGAAAGTACCCTACACATTTTGGCTCGAAAACCTTTATGGTAGTTCCCGTTGACCTAATAAGTTGAATTAATAGCAAAGAAAAGCAATTTTACTGTTACAAACTTATTATTCGCGTTGAACATTGAACAACAAAGTAAAGTTTGTACTTTGAAAATTTGTACGGGGCCCTCGGTGCGCAAGTCCAACTCGCACTTGGCATAGGTTCACGAAACGCGTATGGTGGCACTGGTAAGAGCGTTACGTAAATATACACCGTCATTTTTTTGTCGTTTTATTGAGCTATTTGAACGAGGAAGAAGATGTTTGAACCACCACAAATAGAGTTGCTAATTTTAGCAACTCTATTTGTGGTGGTTCAAACTTCGTTTGAAATGCTGTTAGAAGAATAAAGTTCAAATCAGCTTGCACTACAAAGTGGTTGTTACGTCAGTCACTGCGGGCCAAATAGTGCGAAATGAGTGGTTTCGATCGATTTACAAAAAAATCTATTGATTATGATATTGCTTGTAGAATTATTTGCCAAAAAATCAGAACGATCGTATGTATTTTAGTATGTTTTTTTTGGTTGAAATAAATTTTTAGAGAAAAGTTCGTGATTTCTTTTTATCGAGTCAAAATAATTTGCCGAATCGATCGATCGATCTTCGATTTGCTGTGAATCATATACTTGTATTATAAAACACGTGTTTGCTCATGCTACTCGCCTTAGTGGATCGTACTCATGAAAATGAACAACTTTTACTATGGGACCGACTATGAAATCTCGAAAAAAAAACAGCTGCTCATACATTATTAGTCGCGTAAATCGAAAAAATGTAGGCAGCAGCTGATATTTTTTTCGAGATTTCTCTGACTCGGAAGCTCGGATAGGCAGTCGCTCCATGTAAAATACTGGTATTCAGTTGCATCAGGTAAGACTGGAAGTCGACCCCAACATAGTTGGGAAAAGGCTGAAGATGTTGAGTCAAAATCAAAATCAAAGCATTAATTTCAAGTAGGCCAGTTTTGAATTGTCGAAACAAAGATGAAAATTAAATGTAGCTACAGTCCCAGTCACAAGACATAAAAACTGTGAAAGTACTGCCCATTCCCTAGCGTAGATCTCTATGGAGAAGAACGGGCAAGAAACTCCATGGACACTCTTTTAAATCATAATGTTGTTACAAAATCTTGGTTACATCATTCCTGTTGAGATGGTGCATTATGTGAGAACAATGTAGCAAGATGTACAAACAAAAACAATTCAAAAATAAAATTATTAAATTTATTTTTGAATTGTTATATTGAGTATAAATAACAACAACCCTCTAAGGGACCTGCGGAGCGTGCGTATTTCACAAACGTAATACCAAAATAATTTGTAAACATATTATTAAGGTAGTGTGTATTTATTTCGATTGGATTACTGAATATCTATGTTTCCAAATAAATATTTTGAATGGACACTAATTTAAATAAGAGTTATGAGAAAAATAAGTTTTGTTAAATACACACTACCTTAAGAATATGTTTGATTTACAAATTATTTTGGTATTACGTTCGTATGAACGACGCATTCTCCGCCGGCCCTTTAAAACTGAAATTATCGATACAGCTTGCAGAGTAAGCTGAAGTGGCTGTGAACTAGCAAGTTCATCAGAAAACTATAAAGCATACGAAACCTGTCCCCATATTCACAAAGTCGTATGTCTATCTCCCTCGGTTTCGTAATGCTAAAAAAAGATAGAAGCATGAGTTGTTGCAAAAACAATTAGAAGCGTTTGTGAATACGAGAGCAGGTTGACAAGCGTAACCTTGGTGACGACCGCCTTCCTGCTGATAGACCTTCGACCCTAGAACGGATGTTCAACCGTCTTGTGACGACAGGCCGTGACGACGACGGCAGCGCGTTCGTGTTCCACGCGCGCATCGAAGAGATGCCAGCAGAAAGAAAGGGGAGGAGCATAAATGGCGAGGAAGGAACATGAATGGGTTTTAGTTAGGAACAGTCTGACACTCCCTACCGCTCCGCCCAGAGCGGAGGAGTCATTTATGGACTTATCATCCGAAAAAAAAGTGTGTTCAGAAATTTGGGTAGCAGGTTGGGAGAGGCCTCTGTCTCAGACATGACTGTTTTGTGCAATTTTGCATTATAAATACTTTGGGCGGGTACTCATTATTTATTTATGTATGAATGAGATGTCTGCTTTCTCGTGCCGGTTTTTCTTGCGCACGTGACTCGCGAAACAGCTGATCAACCTATGTCATTATGTATTTAATTCTGCAGAATGCAAAGAGTTACATGCAAAATATTTGGTAACAACGCACAAATTATAATATTTTAAATATTACAATGTCGACATTCTGCGTGATTAAAAGTACGGATAAATTACGCACAACGGACACTGAAAAATACTAGGCGATTACACGAGCTAAACGCGAGTTTCATAATTACTAAAAGTAATGATTCACTGCTATAAACAAGACCAGAAAAATATGTGATATTCTTCAGGATATATGCTAGCATGATACTGTTTTGAAAACATAATACAATTAATTTGGCTCGATAAAAAGAAATCACGAACTTACCTCTAAAAACTTTTTGCAAAAAATAAAACCGACTTCAAAAAAAAAACAAAAAAGTGAAAAATAACTTTAGCTTCTGAAGTCGGTGACGTTTGTATGATTGATTTAATTTTTTTGTCACCGACTTCAGAAGCTAAAGTTATTTTTCACTTTTTCTTTTTGAAGTCGGTTTTATTTTTTGCAAAAAAGTTTTTATTTTTCACTTTTTAGTGGTTCACATGGAAAGTGCATACCGTTACAATTACAACAAGCCCAAACACGACTAGGATACATTGTCTCATTATGGAGTTCCGTGACTCTTGGCTTCATCATCAGATCTGATGGTAGAATGGTTCTTATCAAACGCAAATGCTTCACTTGTTGTAGAAAATACCAAAATTGCTGTACGTTATCCTATAAAATTGGAAGAGTTCCCTCGATTTCGCCAAGATTCCATCATCAGATCCCGACTTGGCGACTATGGGACCAACTTGGGAGTATACCCTTTCAAACAAAAAAAGAATTTTTCAAATCGGTTTAGGCGTCTTCGAGTAATCGGTGAACATACATAAAAAAAAAAGAAAACAAAAAAAAAAATACGTACAGTCGAATAGAGAACCTCCTCCTTTTTGGAAGTCGGTTAAAAATATCTTTCAAACAATAAAAAACATACTAATATGCATGCGACCATTCTGATTTTTTGCCAAATAATTCTACAAGCAATATATTAACATGATATTGTTTTAGTTTTTTAATCCAATCAATATTTTTTTTGTAAATCGATCGAAACCATCTCATTTCGCGCTATTTGGCCCGCAGTGGCTGACGTAACAACCACTTTGTAGTGCAAGCTGATTAGAACTTTATTCTAACAGCATTTCAAACGAAGTTTGAACCACCACAAATAGAGTTGCTAATTTAGCTCGTATACGCGCCTTAATAGACCCTATTTTTTTTTCGCATGGGGGGGGAATTCATCAAGTAACTTCTCCCCCACTCTGGGCGGAGCGGAAGGGAGTGTTTGACTTTTACTGACTAAAATCCATCCATGTCCCTCCCTCGCCCTTTTTGTTCCGGGGCCACGGGGACACTTCCACCCTGTTTAAGGCGGGGTTATTGCACTTTTTATGATTTTTAAACGTATTAAAATCTAATTAAAAACGACTTTTTTTGTAAATAAAAATTTTTATATAAAAATTGAATATAAGTACCCTCAAGTCAGTCGCGAAAATAGAAACGCGATTAAGAATGATTCGCTCGATAAAAAAATTTATCAAACATGACACTAAATCGCAATTTTAAATGTATATTGCTAAGGGATTCTATCATGAATTTAAATGAAAGTTATATCAGGTAACTTTTTTTGTTTTCTAAAATATTCCTTAAAAAATGTGTGAGCTAAATCATAAAAGCTAAATTAAATTAAATAATAAATAAAAGCGGTAGAGAACGGTTCTCACTCTTTGGTGGAAATCAAGGCATATCTATGGAGCATCTTTTCTTTACAGATCGGTTAAAAAGTATAAAAAATTGCTTACGTACTTTGGAGAATAACGTATTTAGTACATCACTCTGAAGCTTCTGTTTTTTTTATTACCACTGAAATATTTCCACGTGAATTTAAAATAAGAATAATTTATATATTTGCTTAAAATACAAGTGTTAAAATTGGTGATTTGGGCACAAACCATATTTTTATTTTTAGGGCATGCAAATATTATTTGACATTATTGTATAATTTAAGTGAAATTTTTTAAATTATTCCTTGTGCTAATTTAAAATATAAGATTTTTCCGTCATGGGTGTCGTTTTCATGGTTTTTGGGGTCGCTGATTACGAAAATGGGGTCAAAAAGAAAATCAGAGATGGCGCCCTGGATTTTTTTTAAACATAATATGTAGATTAAAAAGTAACACATCCATGCATTTTAGAAAACGTCTGACTGTTAAAATTTCGAAACGATACCTTCATTACTTATGCTTAAGTATCCATTAAAATATGCAATAACGACACTTTCAAAATTATAAAAGGACAAACGGTCCTAAACTTCAAATGTTTACTAATTCTAATACAAAATATTCAAGGACGAAAAAAAGATTCCCATGCTAACTATTAGCATCTTAATTTGTGTAGATTAATAATTATTTTCTCAAACACATAAATAAAACTGGATTACTAATTGGTTGGGCAAGGTTGACCATTTGCATCACAAAGTGAACGAGACGCCTTTGCAAAGATAGAAAAAAAACTACCGATTCATCACGTTTTTTTTAAATTAAGAATCAGTGCTTGTTCAATATCTTCCTCATAAATGTGAAAAAATTTCCAAAAAAGGCTGCATTAATCACCCACCAAAACAAAAATAACGCCATTTTAGAAAAAAAAAAACAACAGATGACCGTTTTTTTTTATTTACATTTAAAATAACCAAACTTACGATGAAGTTTGCAAATAATTGTATCAAAATCAAGTTGTGAACGTATAGTGTAAATAAGCGATTGATTTGTTGTGGATGCGATCGCACGCAAGAGGCAGTTCGTTCGGAGCCACCATCGAGTTTGGCTGTATGCGTGTTTAGTTGTGGCGTATAGTGTGTTTTAAAAAAAAATGAATTTCCTAATAACGAGACTAACATGGACTAACGGAACGCGGATAAATCAATATCTTTTTGCAATTATAAGTGAGTACCCTATAATTATTATTTATTTTTATTTATAGAAGTGTAGTTTTTTCCGTTTTTCTTTTATTTTGTGTTTATTTTAAGTACGGAAATTAAACCAAATCTACAATATTATTAATTAATATTTTGCCGTGAGTGATGGTGATTATGTTACTTTTAACATAACAAAAAGATAAGTACTTATTTTATTTAAAAACTTATTTTTTTTTTACTTGAAAAACTATTGTGTGTGATTTAACGTAAATCTTAAAAAATAATTCCAATGACGGCATAGTTTTTTTAATAAGTATTTTAGCCGTGTCATAATCACAGCAAAATCATGCAAGATTAAAATTCAATTGACATTTTATCGAATTTACATTTCGTATGCATTTGTCTACTTTTAAAGAATACTAATTCGATGTATTCATGTAAAAAAACATAAAAAGGAATTAAGTACCTACCTTGTCTTGGAATAGAAACTAAACTTATGAATTCTAAACGCGGGTAGACGAATACCTAATTGTCGTTTTATGGCAAGATGTTCTTAAGACGGCTATCACATTTTTTCTTGTATTTGGGTGTTTTAAGAGTCAAACACTCTAATACAAGAGAAATTGTGATATTTATTTTGAGCACTCCATAGAGAATTAATCAAACTTTCTCGAACATATTTTTTTTTAATTTATGGCCATGTCGAAACCATAATAACACATTACAAACACATCTAAATTCTCAGTTTTGATGTGTGATTATGGTTACAAAAAATATGCTCGAGAAAGTTTGATAATTTCTGTAGGGAGTACTCAAAATAAATATCACAATTTTTCTTGTATTTGAGTGTTTAAATGGGTGTCTCTTAAAGCTTTGCGGGTTGATCTTTAGGGTAAGCCGTGCTTGCCTAGGTTGGTCTGTGGATGGGTGACCACCCCGAGTTTCCTCCGTGCCTCGGCTAGCACGTTAAGCTGTTGGTTCCGGCTGTCATTAGTTCACCTTTGACAGTCGTTACAGGTAGTCAGTGGCCCAAAAAGTCTGACAACCAGTCTTACCAAGTGGTATCGTATTTCCTCCCAGTATTAACTGGGTTGTGGAGGTCAGATAGGCAGTCGCTCCATGTAAAATACTGGTATTCAGCTGCATCCGGTTAGACTGGAAGCCGACCCCGACATAGTTGGGAAAAGGCTTGGCAGATGAAAGCTTTGCAGTACCTATGAAAGGTTTGAACCATACAGCCTTCTTTTATTATTTTTAGATTATGTTAAAGAGAGAAAAGCTTAAGCAGATAATGATGTTGTCAACAAACCGCCCCTGAGCTGACCGCTGAACACTCTAACCCACAGTACAAGTACGTAACGTTCGATAGGACTCGATTAGATAAATTTGACAGTTATTCTCGATAAAATGAGGTTTTGACTCCATAAAAACTCATTTTATCGAGAATAACTATCAAATTTATCTAATCGAGTCCTATCGAATCTTACGTACTTGTACTGCTGTTCACTCACAGCAGGTCAAAGACCTCATTTCCCTCTTTCCACTTTTCGCGATCGTTGGCCAATAGTGCTTTAAAAATGATTCCATCTTCACCCCTCCATTTCCTTTTGGGCCTGCCGCGTTGTGGTGTCGTCACGCCCGCGATGCATTCTCTATAACATTAATTAACTATGACAAAGAAATCTTACCTTAAATATTTGTTTTCATAATATTTAATAATCCGACAAAAGATAAGCAATGGCTATTGTTTACGTTCATATTTACAAACACATAATTTCACCATCCGTCACATCACACACGAATTGTTGAAAACTGGCTAGGTGCGAGTTGGACTCGCGAATTAAGGGTTCTGCAAATTGGTTTCACTTAAGGGGCCGGCGGAGGATGCGTATTTCATACAAACGTAATACCAAAATTATTTGTAAATCAAATATATTCTTAAGGTAGTCTGTATTTATTTCGATTGAATTACAGAATATCTATGTTCCCAAATATGTTTTTTGAGAGAATAGTGATGCAAAGACGAGATATGAGGAATTTAAATTTTCTATAGAAAACTTATTTTTCTTATAACTCTTGTTAAAATCAGCGTCCAATCAAAATATATATTTGGGAACCTAGATATTCTGTAATTCAATCGAAATAAATACACACTACCTTAGGAATATGTTTAATTTACAAATTATTTTGGTATTACGTTTGTATGAAATACGCATGCTCCGCAGGCGTCTTAAAGAGGTATTCTACTTACCCAGTGTCTCAGATATCCAGGCATAAATATCGGGATCTCAGCATGAGTTCCAGCTATGGAAGTTTCTCACTTATCCAGGTCCCACTGAACCAAGTTTCACTGTACATCATGTGTGAAAATTTCAACTGTCTAGCTATCACGGTTCATGAGATACACCCTGGTGACAGACAGATGGACAGTGTAGTTTTAGTAATAGAAAAAACTAAAAAATAACTGAAACGTAAACAAATGACTTGCGATGAATTAAAAATGTCGTATGTTCTCATGACTGTATGTGTAACATAAAACCAAAAATGCTACTTTGAATAAACAATGAAATATTTATCAAAGGAAACGCCAACTATAATAAACAAAACAATATCGATTCGACTATTACTTGAATGGAGCAATACAACTGGCGAGTTGCAGCCGAACGCAAGCCTATCTGTACATTTATATACTGGCTACTTATTATAAAGTGGTAGATTGTATGTATTGGGGTAATCTCGGGAAGTAATGATCCAATTCTAGTATTTTTTTACATATGATACCATATTTTGTTTGTAAGTTTGTATGTAGGAGGTAATATCCGGAAGTAATGTACAAATTTTAAAAATTGTTTCACTGGTAGAAAGCTACATTATTCGTGAGTGCTATAGGCTATACATTATAAAGATATGATGCATATTAGCCGAACCATCTCAATTTTTGTCTAGCCAGGCGGAAAAAAATAGCTCTTACAACGGAGTTATTTGCATGCGCTGCCTTAACAGTTGTATATAATTGAAAACAATTTATGGCAACCTGGTCCGCTTTGAATACTTCTACAAAAAAGTCCGCGACACCATATTTCTATCTTTTATATTTTAGCAGATATAGTAGTATAGGAGTAGCTTTTATGTATTTTTCGACGTAATTACCTTTGGACGATTTTTTAAACAACATGATATAAAACAGTATGTCAATTGGTTATTAAATAGTTTCGAAGATAATATAAAATTACTAAAACGCAAAATGCCGCCCCGTCCATTCACGAACCGCATTAGAACATGCTTTGTATGGACGGTTTTCACGTCATTTTTATGACCCTCTCCAGTTATTATTTAACTTTCGTCGTTAGGTAGGTGAGTTGTACGCAGTTGGTTGGATGTTGTTGGTCTTTAAAATTGTTTTGGTTGCTCGGTTTCTTAAAACACAAATACTACTTCGTTCTCATTCTTCGAGTTCGAAGCTGTGGTATTTCTGTTTTTGGGATATCGGACCGTTTCACCGATTGTTTATCATGCCTAAAAGGAAATCACAACTTTCCCGTCAGACATCTCAGACAAGAGCAGCTAGAGTACGCCGTACGGAGGAGTCTGCTCTTGAAAATCATCAGCGCCTCTCGAGGAATAGTGAAAATATTTCGCAAGCACGCGCTGGGGAATATAGCTTCGAGCGTTCATAGCGGCTTGCTAACCAAAGCTGGAGAACAACGCAGGTCCGTGCTCGGGAATCTAGCGCTGAACGTACGCAGCGTCTCATTGATTTAAGGCAGCATGTCTCTGCAATAAGTCGGTTTTATATGTGAAAATGTGAAAAAATATTTTTATAACTAAGTGTAATTAATTTGTAAAGTATGTAATTAGTACTTACTTGGTTAATTGGTAAAAAAAAAATAATCGATGTATATGAGTAGGTAATTGTGTCCTCTTCACCAATAGAGAAATTAAATGATAGTGAATTTTTTGATAGAAAATCACCGTGTTTTGGAGACCATACTCAACCTACCTGTACCTGTGATATTTCGGATTCATGAGGTGATGGTGAAGAAAAACATCGTGAGAAAACCAGCATGTCTGTTTTTTTTGTTGGATGGGAAATCATCAAATGACTTCTCCCACTCTTGCCGGAGCGGGAGGGAGTGTCAGACTTTTACTGACTAAAACCCATCCATGTTCCTTCCTCGCCCTTTACCTCTTTCGAAACCAGCATGCCTGAGATATCTCTTGGCGGCATATTTTTTATAGATCACATTTGACATTTGTCAGTTCCAAGTAAAGGTTGCCTTTTTTGCCATTATTACAATAAATAAGTAATAGCATTTGAAATAAAAACTTTTTCGCAAAAAATAAAACCGACTTCACACAAAAACGTGAAAAATAACTTTAGCTTCAGAAGTCGGTGACCTTTATTTGATTGATTTAGTTTTTTTGTCACCGACTTCTGAAGCTAAAGTTATTTTTCACGTTTTTGTGTGAAGTCGGTTTTATTTTTTGCGAAAAAGTTTTTATTTTTCACTTTTTAGTGGTTCACATGTGCATACCTTTTCACAGCGTACCAGCGTGATTTTTTGTTATGAACTGGTGTAAACAATAGACAGACATGAGATTTCAGCAATCCCAGTAAGAGACACACATTTGCTACATTTAATGAGGAGTTCCGCGCGTTGCCTTTCTCCGAAGTTTTTCATCTAATCTTTACCAAATTTAAATGGGATCACTCCGAGAAAGTAGTCTTTCTAAAACTACCCAAATCGCTTCTGGTGTGCCTATAAAATTTGAAAAGTTCTCTCTATTTCTCCAGGATCCCATTATCAGGATCCTGACTTGATGATTATGGGACCTTCTGGGAAGTATACCCTTTCAAACAATTAAAAAACAAATTCGGTCCAGTCATCTTCGAGTAATCGGGGAACATTGAATTGAGAACCTTCTCCTTTTTGAAGTCGGTTAATGACGACGTTATGGTACGTGACCCAAATATCCGGATAGCCTTTAAAAGATTTGGCCGAGTATCGTTAATTTGCTTCTAAGAATTGAAGAGCTCCGTTCCTTTGTCATGGATCCCATAATCAGAACCTAACCAAATTCTCATCAAACTACCCTTGAAGTACCCTTGCCAATAAAATAAAAAAAAACAATACATGTCAAGGTAATAGGCTTATCCCCAATAAATGGAACTTAATACACCTAACTGTCGAAATCTGGGAATATTGTACACATCTGCGTACCCCCTCAGAGCATACAGGCGTGATGTTACGTCATGATGCTGTATAAACAATAAACATTCAAGCGATTGCAGCAGTTACTGCAGATTTGCCGTGTATTTTTGAAGAGTTCCATTGTACATCTCCGAAGATCCGGATCAGATCTTCAGCAAATTAAAATATAACCACACGGGAAGCACCAGCTTTCAAATTAAAAAAGAATCATCAAACTCGGTTCACCCAGTCGAAAGTACTGAGGTAACAAACACTGTCGAAATCTGGGTGTACTGTACACATCTGCGTACCCCCTCAGAGCATACAGGCGTGATATTACGTCATGATGTTGTATAAATAATAAACCTACAAGCGATAACAGCAATCACTGCAGATTTGCCGTACATTTTTGAGGAGTTCCATTGTATATCTCCGAAGACCAGCATCAGATCTTCAGCAAATTAAAATGGGACCACATGGGAAGCACCAGCTTTCAAATAAAAAAAGAATCATCAAAATCGGTTCACTCAGTCGAAAGTTATGAGGTAACAAACACAAAAAAAAAAAAAAAAAAAAAAAAAAAAAAAAAAAACATACAGACGAATTGATAACCTCCTCTTTTTGGAAGTCGGTTAAAAAGTTAAACAATAATGCAGTTCTAACTTCGAAAAACTAAATAGGTACCCTTTTTTGTTTCTTTTTTCGGGTGGGAAATCATCAATGACTTCTCCCACTCTGGGCGGAGCGGGAGGGAGTGTCAGACTTTTATTGACTAAAACCCATCCATGTTCCTTCCTCGCCCTTTACGTTCCGGGGCCGCGGTATCTCTTTCGAACAGTCCCGCAGCCCCAGCAGGCTTCGGCCCTTGCGAGCCCCTCTCTTTATGCTGACATCTCTTTGAGGCGCGCTTCGAACACGAACGCGCCGTCGACACGGCCTGTCGTCATTAGACGGACGGACGGCTAACTAGCCCATAGCTAACCGTCCACAGGCCCGCGATTATATTGGCCCTGCTGTAGTGATCAGAATATACATCGTCGGTGTTGTTATCAGTATGTTACAACTAGTTTAGTCACCAACTTTACGCAAAAGAAATTGTTCAGTACTTTGAGATTACCTAAATTATCGCACTGGGGATGGACTTGATCTGCAAACTATGCGCTCTGCTGGATTTCCGATTATCAAAACGACCAAATAATACAAGGTTCAACATAATAAACACAAAACCTCCCGTATAGTCTCTCGGACCATGAAACTGAACGACTTTGGTTCTACGAGTTCTTAAAATTCGCAAATAATATGGTCTTTCTATGAGAACCTTTCGAGATCAGCTGTATTCAACTTTTTTATTGCATTCCACGTGTTACATGATTCTTTAATTCATTCATTAACTTACTAAGTAAAATGACTTTATTTCCATTTTATTTATTTATTGTACACATTTATCACATTTTTAAATATTTCAATAAAAAGTAAATATCAATGAAAACATTTAAAGATAATCAATCATCATGTATGCCACACATTTCTTTATAATATTTTTACATGTTATTTCTTAATTAAGTACATCGTCCCCTTCAACGCCACTTATAGCAGGTACAATAACCAATTGAACAGAAACAATAACTATGTTTAGTGTTATTAAATGAATTTACTTTCATCAGTGCTGTGATTAAATTTTTATCAACGGTATAGAAAACGGAGTGAGGTGACCGTATATCTGTCGGCGGCTTTTCGTCTGTTAACAACGACTGTCGTGACCTTCCTGTGTTGTAGTTTTGTTTAGCTGGTGACGTATTCAAATGTTCTGGTAATTGCAGTATCAGTAGCCCGAAAATTACTGAAACAGGAGATATAGTTATAAGATTTAAACACACATACATGTACGAACATGCCCAATATTTGAATGTACAGTCAGCAAAACTGTTAGGTATGCAGGCTAGCAATCTTCTTACGACTATTACAAATGAAAAAGTCTGTAAAGATCGATGAAATTGCAAACAGATTGGTTATGACCTTTTTCCACTTATAATAGTAGTAAGAAGATTGGTAGCCTGTAAACGTAACTGTTTTGCTGACTGTACTATCAGGTACACCTCTGACCAACCCTCCCAGGATTTATGTTATCTGTACAAATATATACAGGGTGTAAACCACCTCATCACGAAGCCGTCAACCAAGCATGCTGTACTTCAAACTAAGTAACTTTAGGCAGAAATTATTGCTGGAAACGACTTTTTTTATGAGGTGAAATAATAATATAATGTTTTGTGGTAGATCTCAATGTAACGCACTTGAAACATTGTACTGATGGATGCATTGAACAGTACGTGGGTCGTAGAGGACTTTAAAGTAAAAATCTTACAATAAAAACTTGTATTAAAAAAAAAATGGTCAAAAAGTTGGAACTTTGACCCCCAATATCTCCGTAACTAGAAGTTTCCCAGGTGTGGTGTAGAACAAAAAAAAATTGGAATGACGAGGAAAACAAGTGCCTTTCGGCTACGTTAAGAGGTGTTTTACACCCTATATGTAAATAATCGAGAGCAGGTAAGTTTTATTCTCAAAATTGAGCCGAAGATGACATCAGTGACTTTGATATCGGAAACGTGACCCTTTAGAATATGTTGTCTCATGCAAAACTTTTTTGTATTGATGCGCTTTCGATTAGTACAGGTTTATAAAAACTGTATAATTCTATGGTGACCGTGGCTGATCAAAGTTGTGCTAAAAATGCCTTGAAAATATCTTGGAAACGTGACATTTTAGAACATTCTACCCCATATGTATCATGTATCTGTAATATGTACGTTTGATTGTAAAGTAACTAGAGACATTGTAAACTCTCGAAATATTATCAAACGAGTTCATACTGCTTACACTAAAACGCAATAATTTTAGTTAAGGCGCCTATACGAGCTAAATTAGCAACTCTATTTGTGGTGGTTCAAACTTCGTTTGAAATGCTGTTAGAATAAAGTTCTAATCAGCTTGCACTACA
Source organism: Xestia ashworthii (assembly GCA_950022955.1). NCBI lineage: Eukaryota > Metazoa > Arthropoda > Insecta > Lepidoptera > Noctuidae > Xestia > Xestia ashworthii. The sequence goes on along the minus strand of OX465560.1, from coordinate 16,416,102 downwards.
AAGTGGTTGTTACGTCAGCCACTGCGGGCCAAATAGCGCGAAATGAGTGGTTTCGATCGATTTACAAAAAAACTATTGATTGGATTAAAAAACTAAAACAGTATCATGCTAATATATTGCTTGTAGAATTATTTGCCAAAAAAACAGAATGATCGCATGCATATTAGTATGTTTTCTATTGTTTGAAAGATATTTTTAGAGGTAAGTTCGTGATTTCTTTTTATCGAGCCAAATTAATTGTATTATGTTTTCAAAACAGTATCATGCTAGCATATATCCTGAAGAATATCATATATTTTTCTGGTCTTGTTTATAGCAGTGAATCATATACTTTTAGTAATTATAAAACTCGCGTTTAGCTCGTGTAGTCGCCTTAAATACATGCGATTGTAGTCAACTCACGCGGTGTGGAGGGAAGGAGGAGTCCCCCTTGCCCAATGATACCACTCTCATGAAAAGATAATGTACCATTCCTGAGAAATACCGATTAATATAACCTAACCTTAAAACACTTCATATTCCCCTAAAAAGCGTAGTCGACGGGCCCCTATTTCCGAGTGCAGGGTTTAAAGGAACCTAACTAACCTAACGGGGGGTGCCCCAAGTCCTGACTATGGGGGCAGAGATACTTCCGTATGTTCAGTTGACAATATTTCGACAGTTTACAATATCGCTAGAGAGATTATAATCTAACGTGGTATAAAGGGTGTAAAACACCTCTTCACGAAGCCGAAAGGCACTTGTTCTCCCCACCATTGCGATACATTTCTTCTTCTACACCATACCTGGGAACCTTCTAGTTACGGAGATATGGGGGGTCAAAGTTACAACTTTTTGACAAGTTTTTTTTTAAATACAAGTTTTTTTTTGTAAGATTTTGACTTTTAACACCTCCACGACCCCCGTACTATTCAATCCATCCATCAGCACAATGTTTTAAGTGCGTTACATTGAGTTCTACCACAAAACGTGATTTATAACCTCAAAAAAAAAGTTGTTTCCCAGCAAAAAAAATTGAGTAAAGTTACTTAGTTTGATGTACAGAATGCTTGGTTAACGGCTTTGTGATGAGGTGGTTTACACCCTGTAGATGAATATAGGTAAATGTGTGGCCGCAATTTTGAAAAAAAATGGCGGGTGTTAACCTTGCCATTAAACACAAACCCTTTCTCCCTAATGCGCTGGGTACACAGAAAAGACGTAAGACGAGGACGGGGCGTGGACAAGGCACAAATGCCTTTAAGCCTTATTTTCCCGGTATAAGTGATTAGTCAATGAATCAATAATATATCAAACTTACGTGAAAACAAATTCATCGCTCTCAAGTGATTCCGTTCAGTAACCTACTCGAATTATTTGCAATGGCTCACAAGTCAAAGTATTTATTAAGTTGTTTTCTGCTTTGCCTTTTATAAGTTATCGCTAATCAAATTAAATTGATTTTATGGTTAAGTCAATTATATTTCCATGTCTCTTAATTCCTTTATAATTCATTATAATAACTTATAGCGATAGAAGAGTTTAACCGAATGAGTGAATGAGAGCTAGTGCTTAGTTACACGTGCCTAATAATTATTAGTAATGTCCGGTCGAACAAGCTATTTGGTTTGCACTTTACTATGCAATTTGTGGGTTAAACTGTAAACCGAATAGCTTGTTCGACCGTAAACTATTTTTGATCCCCTACGTAAAAAGAGGGGTGTTATTATGAGTTTGACCGCTATGTGTATCTGTGTCAGTCTCTTGCACTGTAGCTCTTTAACGAGTGTACCGATTTCGATGCGGGATATTTCTAATCCCAGCTCCACTAACCATACTGCATTATGTCAGTGTTTTTCAATAGGCTAGCTTCCACCATGACTAAATCGCAATTCTATTTAGTCCGTTAGTTAGTTAGTTAAAGCAAAACTTATACCACTGCGTGACGTATTGAGAGTTTTAAAAGCATCGTATCTTCGTCAATATTGGTTTACGCTATAAAGTAAAAAAGTCGGGTCAAGTATTTTTTTAAATCTAACTGACGGACTAATTAGTTTTTTCTTTGGCATCTTCCCTTTTGATTATCGTTCCAGTCATGATACTCGTATGTGTAACAACAGCTATTTCAAAGTGTATGTCAGACACACAAATAGAGAAATGGTTTCATTACCACCATACGTCCAACAAGTCGCAAGTTTGATCCCCAGTAAAACTATACTTATTCCTTTTATTTTTATAAAGATTATTTATTTGTACACAAAGCAATCACATTTTAGAATATTCCTTACAAAAACTAATATGTAGATGTATGATATGTATGATAGAGAGGAACCACCTAACAATAGGATTACAAGGAATGGTTATCGTGCTGTCATCTGCAAAATACGTTATACGTGTTCTATACATTTAGGAAAATCGATGATGTAAGTAAATAGTGGAGGTCATAATACACTTCCTTGTCCTACGCCGTAGTTGACGTTACGGTCCCCATCATCGTCATCATTATTTCATCCGAAAGACGTCCATTGCTGGACATAGGCCTCCCCCAAGTCTCGCCACACTGACCGGTCCCTTGCAACTCGCATCCAACGGATTCCCGCAACCTTAACCAGGTCATCGGTTCACCTAGTAGGAGGTCTTCCAACGCATCGTCTTCCGGTCCCCCAGATGTAAAAATTACTTCACGTTAGTTTCCGTTGTTTGCTTCCTTTCTTATAAATAAGTAATATAACTGTGTAGTTATGATGGACATTTTAGCTATTAAAAATATTAAAATTTAATTAAAACTAAAAAATTACAAGCTTGGAAGAACAGAAACCTGGAAAGTCCAAGACAACATAAACATAAACAAGGAATGTCCAATTCAGTCATCAGCATCTTTACTGTTGGAATCATATTCTAACAATTCTTAAAATACCTGTGCTTCTCCGGTACGAAATGGACATACAGGCACATCTTTAATGGCATTATTATTTTCTTCTTTTACTTTCAGTCTGTTGCTTTATGTATGAGAATTGGTCTCATCTTCGAACTTTCTGGTTCTTCTTCGGCAAACACTATTAACATTTATAAGCCCCGAGAAATATAGGTTCTGCTCACTGACACTACCCATTGAATTGAAATATTGAATAATGTTTCTTCGATTATTTCCATTAATATTTTCAAAGCACTTGACCCTTGAACTTGAATAACACGGTGCCCCTTGTTTATGAGAAGAAAGTCGCAACTTTTTCATAACATCTTCGGTTCGACCGGTCTTTTTTTTCTTTTTTTTTTGTTGACCTATTAATAATAATTTGGTTGTTTTCATCATTATCAGAGTCAGAAAACATTTTAAACTTGAAATTACAACACCGCAAACTTCATAGAAATTCTAACCTCTAAATAACAACTGTCACTTTGGACAATCCTTCTTCCTTACCGGTATGTCATGGACATTCCTTCATCTAAACCGGTATGTCATGGACATTCCCGGTTCTTTTCGCTTCGGCCTTAAACAAAAACGCCTTTTTGGCGCCATCTGTTTACTGTAAGTGATTGAGAAATAAACTGCCATAGACAAAGATTTGCCTTCAATAGAGTATAGAAAAAATAATAGTTGTGATATTTCCTGTACTCTCCCTGTACCCTTCCCTGTGTCATGTGGCAGACGCGCTTTTCTTGCTTCTTAGGCAATGGCTTTACTATTGATTTTTTCAAAGCTTTTGTAAAGGAAACGGAAATGATTACATACATTCTTGGGCCTGGATGTAACGATATGATAATGGTATGAATTAATAGATTCCTACTTATCAGTCCATCACTGAAAATTCTGTAAGTTTTGACAATCTGAGGGCTGAGTTATTTGAGGTCCAGTAAAAGTGAGGTTATGTTACAGTCTCTATAAAAGAGCTGATTACTTTTTAATTATGTTATTCTTACAAATAGAAACACACAATGATTTTTTAAAAAGATTTTAATGGCCTCCGGCCAAACAAATTACAATTTGAAATAAAACTGGCAAACAAAGGAAAAATTTGAAATAACGACAATCGCTAGTAGTTCGGGCAGAGGTTCTGTACTCTGTGACGACCGATGAGCAAATGGACGAGTGCCACCAGGAACCTTCCTTTTATAGGCCGTCGCGGTGTTGCTAGTCTTGATTAGAATTTTCTTCTAATACGGCTTCTCCTGACGGGGCTGCGTGCTCGAAGCCCTCAGCAGGAACTCGAGGATGGTCCAGCAACACCCTCTGCGTCCAACGGCTGCTCGGTGTCATCATCATCAGTCTCTGCGAAGATACACACATTCTAAGAAACACATAGTTACATCGTGTATCAACAGTTGCTTTATATTCATATAGTGCATAAAAGCGTCAGATTATGTACTAATTAAGCAAACAAGCCAACATGAGCAGTAATAAACGCTACACACTATCGTTTCAAATCACATTAGGTTTTACACAGGTCTGTTCCCACGCAACCGAATACCCCGCACTACTCTCGTGCGCAACAGGATTTACATCAGTCTCTAGTAGGTCACCCCAGATACCTAATAAGGGCTGGATTTACACAGGTCTGTTGTCGGTTGCGCCACCGACTCACCCCAGAAACCAACAGTGAAGGGCTGGATTTACACAGGTCTGTTGTTGGTTGCGCCACCAACTCACCCCAGAAACCACCAGTGTCAGGGTCAACCCAATACCATGGCGCACAGGATTTACACGGGTCTCTTCCACTGAACACAACACATAACGTAGCCAAAAACAATACATATGCGCTTGTTTAGTACATAATCTAGCTCAGGAATAGGGAAAAGACTAGTAGGTACATAAGCTAGCAAAGAAGCATAACAGCAATCGTACAACAAGTACCTTCAAAAAATGCAGCACATGTTTCGGGTGTCCATTCACCCTTCCATAACACCATGTATGCAGCAGCTGCCTGACTAGTCTTTCCATAAGCTCCAGCTAACAATTGGAGCTCATATCTATCGTTAGGGAGTAGCTTAGTAACTTTATAAGGCCCTCTCATACCGCTATCCAGCTTTCCGGTACTTTGAGAGTTCTTAATCACATAGACTAAATCATTTACTTGAAACTTTTTAGGTGGTTTCCTATTTTTATTTACATACGTGTCTTGTTTGTCTTTGTTTTCGCGAATAAGCCCTTCTGCACGTTGCCGTCTTATCTCGCGAATTGCATCACGGTTTGGATTCGAACCTTCGCACGTTATTTCTTTAATCAACGAATTTATTAAAGGTGTAGTGGAATCAGTGCCAATAAGGAGATTTAATGATGAATATTGAGTAGTCCTATGCTTAGTGACGTTTAAAACCAATTCGGTATGTAAAGTAAAAATTAACCTACGCTGATTCCAAAACCATTTGGAGATTTTAGGGTCTTATGCCTTATTTTTCTATTTTTAGCTTTCTATATCACAAGATTGTGTTTATTTTCACAATAATACTTGTAATCATTTGACTTTCATCTGACCTCTAAATTACGTCATAACGTAGCCTGAATAGACTACTTCCTTCGTGCTTTTCAAGATAAATTTAAAAAAAATACTTTTGTTTGTCATACCGTCAGTGTCAAATCAAAACTGTCAATGCTAGTTACTGTGTTATTTATTTGAATGCATCGCGCGCTGATAATTTCGCGTTCAAATGATCTTCGCAACAAAAAAGACGACGCCCAGGCTTGTATTCCATATTTACTTCCTTGCACCACTTCTTTTTTAGCGTTTCTTTCACATTTACAAACAATTTGTGTCGGCTATTGTTGTAGTGTTTTTACATGACGGTACGAAGCATTTAGCACTAGTTGTCGATGACAGATTCATTGCACGGATACGCAGCACGGATAATGGATAGAAATTAAAATTTGCTAAAAATCGTAGGAAAAGAAACTCAAACAAAAAGTTCACATCACAGTCACGATCACAGCATTCACATTTCACAACAAAATAAAAACACGTATCTGTCAAGCGTCAACTGTCATCAATGTCAACTTTGAAGTTATTTAGTGTTTTTTGTATGTACTGAAAACGTGGCAAAGACTTAAAGCTATTCAGGCTATGAAATGACGTCATCACGAATAATACTTTAAAAAATAATAAAAAAGAAACTGTAACTTGGAAAAAAAAAAGCTTAAAATTAGTTGCTTAAAATTAAATGTTTTACGAAATAAAAATGTAAAAAAAATACCTGAAAAATACTTTACATACCGAATTGCAGTTTCCATAATATTTTAGACCAATCATTTTCATTATGATTTACTTCAACTCGTATCATGTTTAAAACGGTACGACAATAACGTTCTACTTGTCCGTTTTCCTGATGCATTTCAGGGGTAATAAAATGCACTTCTATTCCATAATTAGAAATCCAATTAAGGAACTCATTGTTATCGAACATACGACTTCTATCACACACTAGTCTTTTAAAAGTACCAAACAATGAAATTATTTGGGTCATTACGCGTTTCAACTCGCTACAATCTTGTCTTGGTAAGGCATAAAGTAAGCAATATTTAGTAAACGCCTCAACTACGATAAGTACATGTTTATGACCATCACTTTCTCTCAGTGGTCCGAGTACATCCGCGTGAATTGTATCGAATGGTACAGGAGCCTTATCCCAAGAGGTTATTGGTTGCAAAGGTGCGCGAGGGACTTGCTTATATGAAATGCATACTACGCAATGCGTGACATATTTCCTGACAAATTGTCTAAGACCGGGGAACCAAAAGTGTCGCAGGATCAGATCAGCAGTTTTGTCTACACCGATGTGTTCATGCTCGTCATGGAAAACGCGTAATAAACTTAAGCGAAATGCCTTTGGTACATAACATAAGAATCGCGCTTGCTCACCCGTGACGTCATACTTATAGTACAAGAGGTTATCACGTTTTACGTAACGCGTGTTATCTAATGTACCGTTATCTAATTTTTCAATTAACGTTAACGTCTCCTCGTCACCTGCCTGTGCCACTTGAGCCCAATTTTTTGGTTTTTGTACAACATTAATAATATTGACCGGATTTCTACTCAAATAGTCTACGTGCGACATAAGTGCGCCTTTACGATATTCTAGCGAGAAATCGAAATCCTGCATGTACATCCACCATCTTGCAACTCTGGGTTGGAGATTCTTCTTACGTTGTGTCATTTTTAATGCATTACAATCTGTGATTATTTTAAAAGATTTACCAATCAAATATTGCCTAAAATGTTGTAATGATTTTACTACCGCGAGGGTCTCCAGCTCATAGCTGTGATATTTCGATTCCGCACCAGCGGTCAACTTGCTAAAATAAGCAACAACACGTCTACGGCCGTCTTTATGTAATTGCATAAGGATTCCGCCGTAACCTATAGAACTGGCATCTGTATGCAGCTCAGTTGTTAATTCAGGGTCGAATATAGCTAAAATTGGTTCATTGGTTAAATAAGAAATAATTTCTTGACGTGCATTTTCGTGTTCATTACTCCAATTAAAGATTACGCCTTTCCTAGTTAGTGCGGCGATTTGTGCAGTCTTAATCGCGTAATTAGGAATGTATCTTCGGAAGTACCCTGCGAGGCCAAGAAATTGGCGGACCTGTTTAACATTACTTGGTCGCTGTGATTTAACCAATGCATCAACTTTATAATTGCTCGGTCTAACCTGACCATCTTTTATAATCCTACCTAGGTATTCTATCTCGTTAGTAAGAAAAGTACATTTCTTTAGATTTATCGAAAAACCTGCTTCAGTTAGCGTTTTTATAACCGAATCTAATAAAACGAGGTTTTCGTCAATCCCGTCCGTCAGTATTAACACGTCATCAATGTAGACCATGACCTTTCCAGCATCAATGAAGGATTTAAGCGTTTTAGAGATAGTTTTCTGATAGAAAATCGGCGCGTTAGCTAAACCGTAAGGTACCTTGCAATATTCATACTGGGCTTCTGGTGTAACGAACGCAGTTTTATGAATGGACTCTTCAGCAACTCTAAGTTGATGGAACCCGGAAACCATGTCTAGTGAGCTAAACCAGCGAGCATTACCTAACCTATCTATATAGTCGTTAATCAAGGGAAGTGGATGTCTAGTTTTGACTGTTATTCGATTCAGTGCACGGTAGTCTACGACCATTCTATCAGAACCATCCTTCTTTTTTACAAGTAGGATCGGACTGGCGTACTCTGAATCGGACTCGCGAATAATTCCTTTATCGAGCAAATCCTTTACTATAGTGCGTACTTTTAATTTTTCATCATGCGATAATTTGTAGGGTCTGTAGTACACGGGCACATCAGTTGTTAACTTAATATGCATCTCACTATCTTTCACTGTTGTGGTCGCGGTACCACTTAAAAAGAATTCAGAATACTTTGTGAGAATCTCTAGTAACCGTTCCCTATCACTTCCGGATACTGACGTATTTACTTGATCGGACAAAGCAATCGTATTTACTTGCGTACTATTGTTTACTGTCACTTCACTACGAACTAAACGTTGGAAATCACCGGTCCTAACATAGGTAATACCTTTCCTATTCAGTACATCTGTACCGATTAAGACGGGTACATTCAAATTATTACCATCTACAATACAAAAATCTATTTCTATTGTGATATCGCAAAACTCGACGGGTAATGTCACGAATGATTCCGATCTAATTTCCGTACCGCCTAGGCCGCGTAATAACTGATTTGTAGGCTTTAATTGACACTGGAAATATTTAACAACATTTTTCGACATTAACGAAATACACGAACCACTATCAATTAGTACGTCTAACGATATTCCCATTATGACAGCAGTAATCACATCACGATTTTTATAACTACCCGCAATTTCGCGACAAAAATTGACACCATTATTATTTCGAGATTTAGCGCGTTCCTTAGCAAAACAAGTATCTTCGGAATGACCTACTTTTTTGCAGAAAGTACACTTCAACGGATCGTCACGAGATGTCGTCGGTATCGCGACTGTTTTATCATCACTATTCGTATTTGACCGTTTGTTACAATTAACACTTTTATGACCAAATTTATTGCACTTGAAACATTTAAATGATTTTAAATCTTTAGAATCATATTGACGTTTGCGGTTTGAGTTACTACTGTTGAAAGACTTTTCAGATCGATTATTATTAGAAAACACTTTTTTAATATTGCTGTTAGAAGGTTTGACAAAGCTCGATAAAAACTCCACTATAGAATCAGGTGATAATTTAGCGTTGGTAGCCATAGCGCGAATTTGTGGATCTGCAATTCCACGAATAATAATAGCAGTAAGCAGCTCGCTACTCAAGCCTTTAACTATGCCTAACCTTAAAAGCGATTTACGAGCGTACTCAGCATATGTGGAATAATTATCGGACTCTGTCCGCATTACATCGTAAAGAATGTTCGCGACATCGACAGAACGTGGGCACAGCGCTTTTAGTTCTAGTTTGAAATTGGACCACGTGCGAATATTGCTTGTCCATTGGCTAAGCCAGGTGCGAGATTCGCCCTTGAGACAATGTCCGACGCGAGCAAGGCATTCTCTGTCGTCCCAACAGTTTGAAATACGGGCTCTCTCTACTTCATCACACCACGTGTCGAAGTCATGAACACTTGGATCGAAATCAGAGACAAAATAACGGTTAGATCTGACCTGAGCACAGCTGATAGCGGTCAAAAGACGCTCTGCAGCGTTCGTCACCACGTCTTCAGACTGCGTTGATCCCATGTTGCTAGTGTGTGGAGTCGGCGGCGGCGTCCCCATGTGCGAGGACACGAGGTCGCGCAGCGGTGTAGGCGCCCCAAGCTCCGATGCCGATGGTGTCGTGTTGGGCAGCTCAGCGGCGCGGCTAGGGCCAGCGCTCGTCGTTGCAATGGCTTGCGTCTCAACGGACGCACGTAGCTGGTCCTCCAACACGCGCAGCCTCCTCAGGATCTCTTCCATCGGATTGGGCGAAGGAGTTCGCCCACGGCGTTTTTGTTTGCTGCGTTGATCGTTGGCAGGCATCACGCTTACAAAAACTCCGCCCGAATATTAAATATCCAAACCACGTGGACCACGTGGAGCAATGCTAAGTTTTCCTTTATAAAACCAGAAAGGTAGGCCGTTCGGCGGCTTTTCAGCCTTCGAATCCCACTTCTGATCTTACAAATAGAAACACACAATGATTTTTTAAAAAGATTTTAATGGCCTCCGGCCAAACAAATTACAATTTGAAATAAAACTGGCAAACAAAGGAAAAATTTGAAATAACGACAATCGCTAGTAGTTCGGGCAGAGGTTCTGTACTCTGTGACGACCGATGAGCAAATGGACGAGTGCCACCAGGAACCTTCCTTTTATAGGCCGTCGCGGTGTTGCTAGTCTTGATTAGAATTTTCTTCTAATATTATAACATAAATTCAGTTGTCACTAGCCACAAGCGGGTCAATCAATAATAATATTGCATCAAGTGCGGCTCAGATAACTAAGCATACTTAACTTAAACGTAATTAAACAATTGAACAGAGCAGGGGTTTGGTGTGAAGTAACTACTTTCCTACAACAACTACCAGGGTATCTGTCAACGACGAGAAAACCCCAACATCTTTTTAGTCCTTCGAGCCGCATCACGCAGCATACCACCTCGTACGTCGTCGTGTCTCCTCATCAGCAGAGTGCTTAGCGTGGTATATCCCAGTTGCGTTAGCAAATCGATGTTATTGGCTTCCCACAAGCGGGTCTCACCAGTAGCATTGAGAGTTGCACATAACGTAAAGAAGGGAGCTACATTGAGCACCTGTAACTAACGAACCAGCACAGAAGACGTCTACTGCTTTTAAGCACTAGCATGTTACATTTAGTGGAGAATGTTTGAAAAGTCATATTATGATTGAATATTAATGACTCGAAGCAGCAGAAATGGATTTTTCAAAAAGGCGTCCAAAATAAATAAAAAACACCTTTTAATGTAGTACACGGTTTATTCATCTTATATATTATTAAAATATCGTCTAAAACTTGTGCAGATGGAACTATAATTATGATCTTGTCTTGTCTTGTCTTGTCTTGTCTTGTCTTGTCTTGTCTTGTCTTATCATACTTAGGAGCAAGCCACTGCCGAATCACTGACGGAACTGGTTCACGTCCGAGGGTCGTCGGCCTAGGGTATGGCAGTGATTAGTTGCAATCTCACAATTATTCATATAGCGATGCATATTTTCAACATTATCCAATCCATGCCGATGGCAAAATCCATAAAACAATTCCAAGTCGAACGTGTGTGCGATCTTCGGTGTGTCCAGTATGGAAGCAAGTATCGTACAAGGTAGGCAGGGTCAGAATCAAAGCAGTGGTCGTTGAAATTATAAAATAATCGGGAAAGCACTCAAAACATATTAAACGTAACGGAAAACACAAAACACGAGTGGAGCAGAAATAATTGAAGTGTCTGTCCGCTGATGATGTTATCAGTGCTGTCACAGATAATTTATATACTAATGCTATTATTAAAAATATGATTAACTTTAATCGATACGAAATCAATTATCATTTAGATTTTACAGTTTAAATTGACATTTTCGTTATTAATTAAATGCACTAGGTATATTATAAACAAGTATTAAAAGTGCATTATAATACTTTGAGTTAATTACCTAGCGCAAAGCTTTCTTTTGTAATTTCTGTAATCGATTAATTCAATCGGTAATGTTATGAAAACTATCGTTCTCATTTGTCTCCTCTTCCAGATTGCGAATTGAGTTGATTCTTCATATTTGAAAATAGAATAATATGACTTATTTTTTAGACCATATCCCAACTTATTATATTTTGGCCCACCGCTTTCCATCTCATTTCCCTCACTAGTACACAAGTTCATTATATGACACAGTGGGCCATTCGTCACCAGTGACTGTGGAAAAACAAAAGAATACAGTTTTTTGTGCAGAAATGTTATCCGATAACTACCTATTCCATTGATTTTGTGTTAGTAGGTGTTATTTAAATTTTGGAGGAACTCATGGCAAAATAATAACTGCCGCTCGGGCTCATCTTCAGGTTAATCTGCTCTCGCCTGGGATGGGTGACCACCTGTTACATACCGGGTTCCCTCCGCGCCTCTACCCGTACGCTAAGCCGTTAGTCCCGGCTGTCATTTGTAGATCTTAGACAGTCGATACAGGTAGTCAGTAGCCTGAATGTCTGACGACCAGTCTTACCAAGGGCTAACGTATTACCCAGTATTAACTGGGTTGTGGAGGTTATATAGGCAGTCTCTGCCTAGCTTTTTCCCAACTATGTTGGGGTCGGCTTCCAGTCTAAACGGATGCAGCTGAATACCAGTATTTTACATAGAGCGACTGCCTTTCTGACTTCCACAACCCCGTTAATACTGGGAAATACGATACCACTTGGTAAGATTGGTGTCAGACTTTTTGGGTCACTGACTACCTGTAACGACTGTCAAAGATGGACAAATAACAGCCGGGATTAACAGCTTAACGTGCTTTCCGAGACACGGAGGAAACTCAGTATGTAAGGGTGGTCACCCATCCACAGACCAACCTAGGCAAGCATAGATAAACCTAAAGATCGACCCGAGAGGCTGATAATATTTAAGCACGAGCCCCTCTAGGTTCTATAGGCAGTCGCTACATGTAAAATCCTCATATTTAGTTGCATCTGGCTGGTAGGCGAAGCCAATTTATTATAGTCTGGGAAAAGCTAAGTAGACGATGATAATTAAATAAATTTGGGTGATTCCACTAAATATGAACTATACTTGACCACATAGGTAAGTAAACGGAACAGTGTATAAGGTTCATACAACAGCGCGAATCGGTTGCACTACTACAAGCACGCGGAGCAGGTGTGCGTGACCACTGGCCACTTGTCGCATACGCGGCAAGAATGGAAAAAACCGGTTTACGCTGTCACAGCCAGTTGACAATCTCGGGTTGTCAAGGTTACACACATTGTTTGTTTTGTGACAAGTTTGAATATTTTAATGTAAAACATGGTATTAATTGTTACTGGTTGTTTATTGTACTGTATGTATGAATAATATTAGAAAAAATAAAATATATCATACTTTAACTATACCAAGTAGTACAATAAGTTAGTAAATATTTAATTAATTTGTCTTCGCCTATTGTGACAACATGGTGACAACCCTACCAAAATAGGTAATAATTTTGCACGTTCTTAAGAAGCTTATACTCTGTTCCGTTTACTTACTCATGTGACTTGGTGGCGATTTGTTTTGAACGTTTTTTAAACGCTAAAATATTTAGATATTCATAAAGAAAACTGACAACACATGGTTACGTAATACTTTAATTAAAGAATAAAAATAATCTTTATTTAAATACCATAGGAGGACTTTTTTTTTCAAAATCACGTGGCACATTCTTAGATACATCGTGATTAAAATTATCGCAAACACATCGTGCAGGTACACACATACAATTCCTACCGATTAATGAGAGTAATGTGACCATATTCGTGGTAGGTAATTTCTTTGCTTTCATTGCTCTGTGTAGCTTTCCAGGTACAGGCCTTGTAGTAGTATATCCATGCCAATTTCGCAGCCTATGTGAATTTATCAACGCCCGTCGTAATATTCCTGTGTTGTAGCTTTGTTTAGCAGGAGACGTATTCAAATGTTCTGGTAATTGCAGTATCACTAGGCAGAAAATTACTGAAACAGATGATATTTTTAAAGATTAAATCACACATACATGTACGAACATGCCCAATATTTGGATGTACGGTCGAACAATCTATTTGGTTTACAGTTTAACCTACAAATTCCATTTTAAAGTGTAAACCAAATAGCTTGTTCGACCGTACTATCAGGTAAACCTCTGACTAACCCTCCCAGGATTGATATTATCTAACTTTATGAAATTCAAGTGTCTGTTTGTTATTTCAAAATAACAGCTTTCTACGGAATGCATATGAAACTGTATACGGTACTAAATACATTACTTAAATTAAAAATTTAAAAATCTTCCGACACATAATGTAAGTACTAAAAGTTAAATAGAAAATAATTCGTTAATTATTATGTCCAAGGTACCAGTCATCACTCAAATTTCCTCATCTCATTTTGTTACTTAGCTATCAATATAGGACCTACACATTATTTTACTAGTCAAGCACTTTTCAATTGATACCCATATTGAATGAATTATGAAAAAAAAATGTATTTCGCCATTTTCATTTTCCTCAAGCAAAATATTTGTTTCAGTAACAAATTGACAAAGTTCCGTAATTGTTTCGAAACAATGCGACTGTGTGCGTTTCGGTTAATACGTGTCGTAAAAGTGTCTACACAGTTTGACCGGAACGTGTTTCAGTAACTCTTTGTAGTCGATGAGTCAACACAATATGTACGGATTTGTGTCGACTTTATTTTATACACATTGCTTTGAGTTTTCAACTTGAAGCGAAGAAGTGAGAGACACCATTATTATAAATTCAGTAACTTTGTGTCTGCAAGTCGACGCAGTGTCGTAACTTTTTTACCAAATACGACTAGAATAATTTTACTAAAGAAACAAATATTTTTTTTTAATTATGGATTATTTTTGATTAAATATCATACTATTAGCATAAAAAGTGTACAGTTTGATTAAACTAAAAGGTCCAAAAAAAAAAACCGGCCAAGTGCGAGTCAGACTCGCGCACCGAGGGTTCCGTACAAACCTGTAGGTATATAAGTAAAAGTTATGGTAATTTAAGATTTTCGGAATTTTTCCTATATGTGTACTTTATAACGTTGCTTCATGCCAAATTTCAAGATTCCAGGTCGTCTGGAAGTATCCTTTAGGTTTTGATTCCCTTGCGAGTAGTTGCGAGTTTCAAAATATGCGGCTTTAATTGCTGTATCTTTTGATTGCGTTGATGTAGAAGTTTGATTTTGTTACAGCTTAAAGATATTATAGACTTGAGTATTTGTTAAGAATTTCAATATAATACCACTACGCGTTCATGAGTAAAGGGGTAATAAGTTTAAAATTATTAAAAATATTTTTATTATATGATGTAACTAAAAATTTATGCTTTTCGCAATTTTTCCTTTATCTGTGTTATAAGACGTTGCTTCGTACCAAATTTCAAGATTCTGAGTTCACGGGAAGTACCCTGTAGGTTTTGATTCCCTTGCGAGTGTCGAAAATTTGCGGCATAAACGGGAGTATCTTTTGATCGCGTTGACTTAGAAGTTTGATTTTTTCACAGCTCCAAGAGACCATAGACTTGAGTATTTGATATGAATTTCAGCTTGATACCTCCACGCGTTCCTGAGAAAAAAGGTCTTGACAGACAGACAGACAGACAGACGGACAACAAAGTGATCCTATAAGGGTTCCGTTTTTACCTTTTGAGGTACGGAACCCTAAAAAGGAACAAAACTTGTAGTGAAAACCATGTAAACATTTCACTGGGTAAATTGCAATTATATGATGGCCCATCGATGATTTTCACATTGAAAATCATCGATGGGCCATCATTTAATTGCTTCATCATTATAATTTTGTTAAATTATACGACAAATTTCTTTTCCCACTAATATCTCAATATCGCAACACATTTAAAACTTATTAATTTGAAAAATAAACTTCCCCTGTCAAAATAATAATGGCGAACCCTTCAATTTGTTTCATATTGCACAGTTTTCTATGAAATTTTACTTGTTTCTTGTAGGTTGCAAAGATTGAAGATAATTGATGAATGAACGAATGATTTCTGAAATAGTCGGCGCAATGTTACCATACAGCGTCGTAACTTAATTAAAATGTTACCGTGTCGAGAAACGCCCCACTTTAGTGGCAGCGACCGAAACATAGTCGTAACAGCGACCAAAAATGTTGTGTAGGTAGACTTTTTAGTGTCGACTTGTTTCGTAACGACTACCAAAAAATGCTATCTGGGGCAGAACACTCCCAGCAAATTCATCTTTCAAAAAAAAAAAAACAAAATCAGTTCACCCGTTCGGGACCTACAATGCCACAGACACAGACACGTTACTGGCAGATAGCTGATTTATTAGGTGTAACTTTTCCGCAAATATCTTTTAAATTGCGTCCACGCATTACTCCTTTACTGATCGAAAGCTGGTATCAATACAAACTTTATCAAAATTGTGCCGAAGATGACATTGGTGAATGGACTTTAAGGTTTAAGTTTTAAACTTAAAACTTGGTCTGTGAATAGGTGACCACCTTTACATACAGAGTTTCCTCCGTGCCTCGGAAAGAACGTTAAACTGTTGGTCCCGGATGTCATTTGTAGATCTTTGATCTTTGACAGTCGTTACAGGTAGTCAGTGGCTCAAAAAGTCTGACAACCAGGCTTACCAAGTGGTATCGTATTACCCCGTGCTAACTGGGTTGTGGAGTGCACTTTTTAATATAGGTCACATTTCTCAAAAAATCTTCTTTAAAAATGTTGCCCTGTGTTCGCCATCACACGCGCAAACCCGCCAAAATATGTAAACAAACCAACACAAATGGTTGTCGTCTAATTTAAATTTTCTCATACGCGGGATAATAGTAGTTTTTGCCAGTAAATCTAATTGCCAATAAAACTAAAACAGCACATAAAACCTTTCAATTTTTTAATTTTTTTTTCTCTCAGAATTAGGTCAATTGAAAAAAAAAAAACATTTGGGGTGTCTGAGGTTTTGCGCATTTAACGTTACATGTTGTATAATGTTATCTGCCAGAAAGTAAAAACAAATACAAATACGCATTAAAAAAATACTTTCAGCATAATATCGTTTTAGCATAGTAAGGCGCTACCCCACGCGAAATTAGCAACTCTATTTGTGATGATTTGGTGCGTTTGAATCACTGTTAGAATACAGTTTCTTATCAGCTTGCACTACGAAGTGGTTTTTACGTCAGTCAACTCACTGCGGGTCGAATAGTGCGAAATTAGTGGTTTTTATTCTTTATAAAATCAAATTTCCGTCTTTAAGAAAAAAAACTAGCATTATGTTCATTATTAAGTTGCCTATCCATTAGTATAAGAAGGAAATCAAAATAATGTTAACTTTACGAGAAGAAGCATGTTATAAATATTTTTTTCTCATTTTTGTCGTTTCATTGTGAGGGGATGGATTTATTAAATATTATGAGACTTAAAAAAAAAAACTACCATTTTGCAGTCAAGAATATGTAGAAATTGAATGTATTTGTTATTACTTGGTATTTCTTTTGGTTATAGAGTAGTTGGCTCCAAAAAAAGCACAAAAAACGGCTTTTGCTCGGGGACGCGCCTTAACAACAAGTACACATTATGAAATCAAAAGAAGGTAGGTTACCCAAAGGTTTGAACGATGAGGGTAGGGTGCTGTTGCGTCATTTCTATTCATTTTTATTCTTTAAGCTAAGTATATTAATAAACGCCGTAGAACTGGTAATTACTAAATCCATTTTGTTAACATCATTTCTTTAATAGTCTATGGCTGTGTTAGAATAGTATATATTATCTATGGTCAGTCGAAAATAAACTCTAATAGAAACAGAAAGCATTTTTGTGGTTTTGAAATCAAATTTTCCCGAACAAAATAACACCAAAGTCATCATCTAGACTGCAAACTCAAGTCAACTTAAATTACACCAACAGGTGCTATGTAATAGTTGTTTCGTGTTTACTAAGGCGACACAGAAATTAGTGATATTAAATAGTATAGATTAAAAGGATTTTATTACCATCTAAAGTTATAATGAATGCGTTCAAGGTCGTGCTACGAAGTACAACACATACACATTCTCAAACTGAAAATTTAGATGTGTGATTATAGTTTAGTTAAAGCCACAAAATTAAAAAAAATATATAAGCCCGAGAAGATTCTGAAATTAAACTCCGACAAACGTTTCTCCGCCGAATGATTCGCCGACAGAATGTTTCGTTTAAAAGTTTTTCAACGACAGAACCTTTTCGCTACGATCGTTTCGTCGACAGAACGATTAATTCATGAGTGAATCGACGACATAATCTTTCACCAAAGAAAGATTCGTCGACAACACTGATTTAGGCATGGTTTAACACCGGGCCCGCAAGGGCCGAAGCCTGCCGGGGTTGCGGGCCTATTCGAAAGAGATACCGCGGCCCCGGAACATAAAGGGCGAGGAAGGAACATGGATGGGTTTTAGTCAGTAAGAGTCTGACACTCCCTCCCGCTCCGCCCAGAGTGGGAGAAGTCATTTGATGATTTCCCATCCTAAAAAAAAAAAAAAAGGCATGGTTTAACACTACTAGTACCCTTTTGTGACGTTTTCCTGGTATGTGTGAATAGTCAATGAATCAATAATGTAACTTACGTGAAAACCAATTCATCGCTCTCAACTAATTTCGTTCAGTAACGTACTCGTACTATTTGCAATGGCTCACAAGTCAAAGTATTTATTAAATAGTTTTGTGTTTTGCCTTTTATAAGTTATCGTTAATCAAAATGAATTGTTTTAATGATTAAGTCAATTATATTTCCATGTCTCTCAATCGCTTTATAATTCAACATGAATTAACTTAAAGCAACAGGAGAGTTAAACCACAGTATAATTAGAAGCAGTAGTTTGTCTTCAAAGACACGCCCGAAATGCTGACGTAATTAAACCCGCCGCGTCATTTTCTTAACGATAAACCACACAATATACCCGATAGTGGCAACCCTATCCCTCTGATCGACAGTAGGCATTAAATTCAAGGACACAACCCGGTAACACTACTGTTTATATTTTGGCATGGGTCCATCTTCTGGGTTAAGTAAGACTTGCCAGTCTGTTGATGGGACCGCCATCCATACATATCGACACTCCTTGCTTCAGAAAGGTCGTCAAGTTGGGTACTGTTTGCCATTTGTATGTCTTTGGCAGTCGTTACGGGTGGTCAGTTTGACAACTAGTCTTACGAAGGGGTATTGTGAGTCACACTACTACTTAGAATTATACTGTGGTATAACCGAATTTACGAATGAGAGCTAGTGCGTAGTTACACGTGCCTAATAATATTATTAGTAATGAACACTTTTTTTAATCGCCGACGCAAAAAGAGGGGTGTTATAAGTTTGACCGCTATATGTGTCTGTGTCTGTCTCTGGCACCGTAACTCTTAAACGAGTTAATTTAAGAATAAGAAGAAAGCAATTTCTTATCAATCTTAGACATGTTTTTTCAAAATCGGTGCAGCCATTTACTTATGGGGGATAAAGTGGCTATAAAATGTAAAATCATAGTGGTTTCCCAGCAATGTTTTTTACGTTAAGATATTCATTTTGATGTTCACAATGCTTGGTTAACGGAATTGTGATGAAGTTGTTTACACCCAGTATTTCAGTAGGGATTTACACTATATCATTACACGTGACGAGGATACGGCAAACATTTAAATTCGGAACGGGTATCTGATAATGACATGACGTTCCAAATCTGCATAGGTACATTTGTGTTATAGTATGGCATAATTTGAAACTTATCTTATTACTGCAATAGTATACTTCAGCCAAATTGACATATTAGCATCATAGTGTTTTATTTTTTTTAGTCCAATCAATAGATTTTTTGTAAATCTATCGAACCCTCTCATATCGCACTATTCGGCCCACAGTGACTTACGTAACAACCACTTTGTAGTGCAAGCTGTTTAGAACTTTATTCTTGTAGTATTTCAAACGAAATTTGAACCACCACAAATAGAGTTGCTAATTTAGCTCATGTAGTCGTAGTCCCCTTAAACCACGCTTGCTTGGCATGGTCCGTGGGGGTGACTCCCATTACATACTGAGTATTCGTGCCTCGGATGGCACATTAAGCTGTTGGTTGCAGATATTTGAACAAGACTCTAATTTTACAATCCAGGTCAGAAATTAACAGGTTTTCGTCTCAAATTAATTTGCGTCATCTCCAAATTTCTTCGCCTAAGGTCATTTATACTGCCTTATGGCGTACAATCTCCTATTGAGTGAAAGTCGTTGATAACGATAGATAGTTCTTTTTATAACAAATTCTTCAAATTCTTGGTACGGTGTCATCAATATGTATAATATAATATTTAAACAATTTAAACAAACGTCCGGGGTTATTGACCTCGGTCTCTCGCATTGCCAAAGTCTTGATATTGCGCATTTTTGTTTTCTCTTTTCTCTTAAGGCGCAGACACATGACTTTTAGTGATTTTAACCCGGCGTCATGGGGGTGGAAAAGTGTTACACGGACGTTGGGGTGGGTCTCACCGACCCGTTTATCAATGTCAAAATTATTCCAATACTGTATAAATAATAAAGTTAATATTATTCATATTAGTTTTTTAGGTATCATATTATTTTTATGTTTTAATTAAATTAAATGGAACTTTAAAAAAAGAACGACTAATGTCAACAAAAAAAATTCTTCTATTTAAATATAATTATATTATTAATAAACAATCAGCCTTAATGTTTTAATGGCACTTTTATTTAGGAAACTAAATTGACTCAAGAAAAAAAAATCACATCGTGTCTTTGGTACAGTCAGCACAAAAAGGTACTATATGATCTACACAGATACATAAATAAAATACATTGAACTATATATCAGTCAATTCAATTGTAAACAACAACAAACAATCCATCCAAACTAATATTATAAATGCGAAAGTAACTCTGTCTGTCTGTCTGTCTTTCTGTCTGTCTGTCTTTGCTTCACGCCTAAACTACTGAACCGATTTGTGTGAAATTTGGTACAGACATAGTTTGGAACTTGAGAAAGGACATAGGATAGTTTTTATTACAAAAAATAAAATAAAAATTTAAAATTTATTCCGGACATACAGCGCCATCTATTGGTCAAGAGTCGGCATCAATTCAGTAATGAAAATTCATCGGAAATCCAAATCCAAACTAATATCCAAACTTCCAAACTAATATTATAAATGCGAAAGTAACTCTGTCTGTCTGTCTGTCTTTCTGTCTGTCTGTCTTTGCTTCACGCCTAAACTACTGAACCGATTTGTGTGAAATTTGGTACAGACATAGTTTGGAACTTGAGAAAGGACATAGGATAGTTTTTATTACAAAAAATAAAATAAAAATTTAAAATTTATTCCGGACATACAGCGCCATCTATTGGTCAAGAGTCGGCATCAATTCAGTACTGAAAATTCATCGGAAATATGTAAATAAATAGTAAAAAGGTATGAAAAATATAATGTAATACAACTTTTAGTACAAAGAAAATGCTCTAACGGAGAATAGATAATTGTGATCGCGCAATGGTGTCGATGGTTACACGAGTTCGGTTCATGTTATTGTTTTAATTGATCGGAAAAAAGTAAATAAATAGTAAAAAGGTATGAAAAAAATAATCTATACTTATCAATACTTATACTTATCTATACTTATAATATTATAAAGCAGAAGAGTTTTTTTGTTTGTTTGGTTGAACGCGCTAATCTCCGGAACTACTGGCTCGAATTTAAAAATTATTTTTGAAAGAAAGAAAGAAAGAAAAGAAAGAAAATTGTGTTTATTTGGCATTAAAATACCAATAACATTTTACATAATACATAAACAAACAGCTTATAATGCCAAAAGGGCCTAAGCTCAGCATAATGGATAGTCCATGTATCGAGGAAGGCTATAGGCTATATAACATCACGCTATGACCAATAGGAGCGGAGCAGCAATAAGAAATGTTGCAAGCGGGAACAAAGCAGTTTAAACTTCCGTTGAGTAGGCGATGCGTTGCGATATCAAAACTTCACGCGAATGAAGTCGCGGGCAAAAGCTATGAGGCTATAATTTATCTTGGAAACTTGAACACCTGATGCAGAACCGCAACAGACCAGCTAAATTATAAGAGATACAAAAATGCCACCATAGCAAAAATTGTTCTACATGATGAGCATTTTCAGCTGAGAGTATAAGTTTGAAGATCTGGAACATCTGATGTGGAACTCCAAGAGCCCAGCTACACCATAACACATATAGGAATGACGTCTTAGCAAAAGTTGTTCAATTTTATGAGCACTCTCTGTTGGTTTATAAAAATCGTAGATCTGGAACACCTGTTGTGGAACTCCAAGAGCCCAGCTACACCATAACACATATATAAATGACGTCTTAGCAAAAGTTGTTCAATCTGATGAGCACTCTCTGTTGACTTATAAAAATCGAAGATCTCGGACACCTGTTGTAGAATTAATTTCCTTTTCCAGTTATCTTCGTGACTCGGTAGCCTACCCGGTAACGCAGGGGAGCAGTTACTTAGATTTCAATTGATCAGGTATCTTCACAACAAAACTATAACCATGCCTAGAAAGAGGTCAAATCTTTCCCAATGTTCCAAAGGAGCTAAAAGATGGAGGATCATAAGATCCCAAGAATCTATCGAAGAGCGTCAGGAGAGACTTGATGCTGTTCGAGAACATCAGGCTGCAACTTGCTCCGTGGAAACCTCTTCGGATCGCGAAGCACGCCTGCGTTCTCAGCGTATTTCTACATCCAGGTCTCTAGAGACCAGTGAAGAATAGATGCGCGACTGACCGCTAATCGTGAACGTCATGCATTGTCTTGCGAGTCGGAGCCGTTCACGGATAGAGAATTGCGCTTGAGTTTCAAGCGTATCTACGCATCGACTACTAGATCTCTAGAGACAAGTAGGGAACGTGACGCGCGACTGACCGCTGATCGTGAACGTCACGCATTGTCTCGCGAGTCGGAGACGTTCACGGATAGAGAATTGCGCTTGAGTTCTCAGCGTATCTACGCATAGCTTCTTCTAGGTCTTTAGAGACAAGTGCGGAACGTGATGCGCGACTGTCCGCTGATCGTGAGCGAATCCGAAATGTTTACCGATACAGAATCAGGCTTGAGTTTTCAGCGTATTCGCACATCTACTAACAGGTCTTTTGAAACGAGTGATGAACGTGATGCGTGATGCGCGATGCACGTTCATTGAACGAACGTTTGAATTCTGATCGACGTCGACATTCTCTGAACAGAATGTCGATATCATCTGAAAAATCGGATGTGTCTCAAGATATAGCCGTAGGGCATGGCGACCTGCCGTGTCGACGGCGCGTTCGTGTTCCACGTGCGCCTCAAGAGATGTCAGCATAAAGGGAGGGGCCCGCAAAGGTCGAAGCCTGCCGGGGCTGCGGGACTGTTCGAAAGAGATACCGTGGCCCTGGAACGTAAAGGGCGAGGAAGGAACATGGATGGGTTTTAGTCAGTAAAAATCTGACACTCCCTCCCGCTCCGCCCAGAGTTAAAAAAAAGGGCATGGTGACCTTCCTTGGGTTGATAAGGCACGGAGTGCATTTACGTCTCCTATGATTGAATACGCCACATATTCCGCCATCGGAGGTATGGCTAAAAATTGTACTTTTTGTGAAGCTGTTAAATGGCAAAAAGAAACAAATGGTATGTGTTGCTCAGGTGGGAAAGAAATAACCGTCCCCGGGTTCTTAGAATTCGACATCAGACGTTTCAGATCTTCGACGACCCCGTTGTCGCTGGCATAAGCAACAGGATCCGCGTACGAAGTCGCGGGCAGAAGCTAGTCAAATATAAAAGGATAAAAACACAGATAATAAGTAAAACAATATCTACACAAAATGGCGTGAAATTGTTACACTGACTGCGGGGATGGGTCTCACATACCTTATTCAATTTTGTGCACCTGTAACTCCCACTGCGGCTGTGCCACGACTAAGATGTTGCTTGAGACGCATATACAACTCAACAGTTCAGCTATTGAGAAGAACGGCAATTTCGCACGCATAGTAACCGAACTAGAAGCGCAATAAAATGTGATGGGTCGCACAGACCCAACCCCCATGACGCCGGGTTAAATTGATCATCACGTCTTAACTTCTAGGCTAATTTCTTTGAAAAAAATATATGTTATACTAGACCATTTCTTTCATAATTTGATATGTGAAAATGTGAAGAAATATTTTTACAACTTAGTGTAATTAATTTGTGAAGTAATGTGTAACGCAGCAAAAATGATCATCACGCAAAAGCTATCGGGCGTATTTGCATGAAACTTAGATCATCTCAAAGACAATTTAATGCCCTTTATATTAGTATACGGCTTTTATCCGTATTGTGTTTGATAAATCAAGGTGGGTTGTTTTTTAGAATAATCTTGGTGCGGGGCTCCTCGGGGCGACGAGCGGCAGTGTATCGCTGACCACTCTCACGCACGGGTATACGCTATTGCTAAACTTCTCCCACTCACTCAAGGTCGTTGGCGTGAGGTAGCCCCTTAAGAAAGAACTCCGCTAGCGATGCATTAGTTAAAATAATCTCTACTATTCGGTATATCCTGGGTCGTCAATCATAGTATCATCTTGTAGGATATAATAAGTATATATTTGCCTTGACACACAATATCCCCATTGCATTTGTCCCGTTGAGACCTTACTATTGACCAAAGCTCATATTGCGAAAATGGAAATGACGAACGATTAAAAAATAATGCAGCCAGTACGAATCATTCAAACGAGTTACTCCCAAGCGCCGATTTTATTCACCATCCTAAAATATTATAACAGCTATTAATCCGCTGGAACCTGTTACCTTATCAGACAAATACTGAAGTTTGGGTTTTGTAGTATGACGTCATTACACGAGCGCATAATTTTATGCAAATAGTCATTATGTTGATGGCGTAGTAGTGACCTCGAATTGCGTGATGTAGGTTGTGGATTTGAATCCAAGTAGGCTCTATCCTTTGTGAAGTCTATTTCATAATCACTGCTCCCGAAACGGTGGAAGAACATATGAGGGTGTTTTGTTGAAGCAAACTTCTTTGTCGTGTATGTACAAACATAAGTTTATTACGCCAACTAATCAACAACAGTAGGTAGGTATGTGCTAGTAGGTAACTTAATTAAATAAAAGTTTCAGTCTAGAGCGTTACAAGTTGTAGTCTGAACACCACAACGGCGATTTTTTCCTCCGACCATTTATCGCTAACCGGACTGACGTTTCTTTTCATCTGACAGTTTATTTTGACAAACGTCAAAGTCAGATACTAGTGACTACAGATCACAGCGTTACAAGTTGTAGTCTGAACCCCACAACGGCGATTATTCCCTCCGACCATTTGTCGCTAACCAGATTGACGTTTCTTTTTATCTGACAGTTTATTTCGACAAACGTCAAAATCAGATACTAGTGACTACAGATCACAGCGTTACAAGTTGTAGTCTGAACACCACGACGGCGATTTTTCCCTCCGACCATTTGTCGCTAACCAGACTGACGTATCTTTTAATCTGACAGTTTATTTTGACAAACGTCAAAATCAGAAACTAGTGATTACAGATCACACCAACAAAATGTTGCCAATTACAAAACTTTAAAAACAATTGTGACGACAAACATTAATAAAATCTCTTGTTTGATACATAAATATTTGCACATTTATATAGGTCTTTGGTATAATGATAAAATCTAAGTAATCTTTAACAAAATTGAAAATATTGCTAACTAGCTAACATTGAACACTATTCGTTACGTTTAAAGTCAACAGCATAATTTACCATTTTGTAGTTTTGGATAATTAGGGTCGTTCGTGTAATGGGATCCTGTAGTAAAAATTAGCAAATTAAGATAATAATTAGGTAAATACTGCCGTGGAAAAATAATCAGAGAGCACGAACGTCAAGCTGATTTAGGACTAAAAGTGGCACGCGATTTAACGATAAAGTACAATAGATGAATGGAATTTAATGGTGTAGTAAGGTCTAAGTACGGTGCATTATTGACTTTTAATAGGAGGCTATAATCACTTTAATCACCTTGTAATGTTCCTGCTGAATTTCTATGGTTGTAAGAGTAGAAGAGAATAAAATAAATGTTGAATGGACTGCGTGAAACATGATTCAGTCTCATGCAGCAAGTCGCTCTTCTCATCATCTTTTCTTATATTTCTAAGAAATTTGACACCCAGATAAAGAAGGAAAGAAAGAAACAAGAATGAAATTAAAAAAAAGTTACAAAAAAAAAGAGAAAATACATAGTATGTACTGTGTGCCTCACGCACGGCTGCGCCAGATAGATAGCCTGGATTAACACACCGGAACTCGTGGCTAAATAATAACTGCCGCTCGGGTCAATATTTAGGTTAAGCCGTGCTTGCCTAAGTTAGACTGTGGATGCGTGACCACCCAATACATACCAAGTATCATCCGCGCCTCGGAAAGCACGTTAAGCAGTCGGTGTAGACCTATTACAGTCGTTACAAGTAGTCAGTGGCCCAATTAGTCTGACAACCGTAAGACTGTTTGGGGGTATCGTATTACCCAGTACTAACTGGGTTGCGGAGGTCAGATAGGAAGACGCTCCATTTAAAATACTGAAATTCAGCTGCAGCCGATTAGACTGGAAGCCAACCCCAACATAGTTGGGAAAAGGTTAAGCAGATGAGTACGATCCCGAAGGATCTTATTCCATACGGGTGAAGACGCGGGCATAAGTTAGTATAAAGTGCTGGTTTTCAGCTGCATTCGGTTAGTTTGAATTCCGACCCCAACATAGTTGGGTAAAGGCAGGCAAAGATGAATTATTCCAAAATAATATTATCATTTTTGCACACTACTGGGACAACGCAGATTAGACACCATTTGACCCTCGATGACCGACTACGTCTTATTTAGCTTTGCAATAATGAACCTGTTATAAATTTTCACATCTACATATGGGTTGATTTATAAGGAAATGTCAATGCATACTATGATACTAGTATTTGTTTGGTTGTGACGAGAGATCCCCAAAGAAAGATATTTGATTAATCTTTGGACTACATCTGAATTATTGTTTGAATTTAGGCGACTAAGGTCCATGTTCACCGAAAAGATAACGGTCGTTTTATCTAAAAAAAATAAAACCGACTTCAAAAAAAAAACAAACAAGTGAAAAATAACTTTAGCTTCTGAAGTCGGTGACCTTTGATTGATTGATTTAGTTTTTTTGTCACCGACTTCAGAAGCTAAAGTTATTTTTCACTTGTTTGTTTTTTTTTTGAAGTCGGTTTTATTTTTTGCAAAAAAAAGTTTTTATTTTTCACTTTTTAGTGGTTCACATGTGCTTGATATACATGGAAAGTGCAAACCGTTACAATTACAACAAGCCCAAACACGACTGGGTACATTGTCTCATTATGGAGTTCCATGACTCTTGGCTTCATCATCAGATCTGATGGTAGAATGGTTCTTATCGAACGCAAATGCTTCACTTGTTGTAGAAAATACCAAAATCGCAACACGTTTTCATATAAAATTTGAGGAGTTCTCTCGATTTCGCCAAGATTCCATCATCAGATCCCGATTTGGTGGATATGGGACCATTTGAAAAGAATACCCTTTCCAACAAAAAAAGAATTTCCCAAATCGGTTGGCAAGCAACGGAGTTATGCCCGAACAAACATAAAAAAAAAAAAAAAAAAAAAAAAAAATAGAAACATCCGAATTGAGAACCTCCTCCTTTTTTAGAAGTCGGTTAAAAACAGCTGTCACTGTGACATGTTTCCATACAAAAATGTGTTTTAAACAGCTGTTTTTAGATAATCAGAGCGTCATCTTGTTGGTGAACATGGACCTAAAGCAGCAGCGCAGGAGCAGCGGTGGCCCAGTGGTGGCGGCCCCGACTTACGAACAGTAAGTCGTGGGTTCAAACCCAGACAGGCGCATTACTTTGTGTAATTTATTTCATCACCAATGCTCTCAAAACGGTAAAGGAAAGCATCGTGAGGAAACAGACATGTCCTAGAATCAATCCGCACTGGGCCAGCGTGGTAGATTATAGCCCATTCCCTCATTGAGAGGAGGCCGTGTCCCAGCAGTGGGAACATTATAGGCTGATGATGATGATGATGAGGCGACTAAAGGAGCTAAACGCGAGTTTTAAAATGCCTGAAAGTTTATGATTCACTGCAATAAACAAAACCAGAAAAACATGTGATATTCTTCAGGGTATGCTAGTATGATAGTGTTGAAAACAAAATACAATTAATTTTACTTGATAAAATAAATCACGAACTTATCTCTAATAATTTCTTTTAAAGAGTAAAAACCATACTAAAATATGTGCGATCATTCTGATTTATTGGCAAATAATTCTACAAGCAACATATTAGCATCATAGTGTTTTTTTTTAGTCCAATCGATTGATTTTTCGTAAATCGATCGAAACCACTCATTTCGCACTATCCGGTCCGCAGTGACTGACGTAACAACACCTTTGTAGTGCAAGCTGAATAGAACTTTATTCTAACAGTATTTCAAACGAAATTTGAACCACCACAAATAGAGTTGCTAATTTAGCTCCTGGTCTTACCAAGTAATAACAACAATAATAATAAAATTTATTCAAAAATATAAGGTAAACGTTTACAGTTTTTCTTATGTGGTATCGTATTTCTCAGTATTAACTGGGTTGTGGAGGTCAGATAGGCAGTCGTTCCATGTTAAATACTGGTATTCAGCTGCATCCGGTTAGACTGGAAGCTGACCTCAACATAGTTGGGAAAAGGCTTGGCAGATGATGAGTCCCCACAGCAGGCTATAAGAAGGTGTTATTATTCGTACATTACTTGAAGTGAAAATGATGAAGAGTATAATCAGCTGATATTCTTCCTGGGACTCGTTACAGAGAACCTCTCTATTATGAAGAGCTGGCCATATTATAACCTTCGCGGACCCGGGTAGATTGGCGGATATCGCATATCTTTAAGAAAGAAAGAATGAAATTTTGTTTTTATTTTATTCGTCACAGGGACTTGACGTGCATACAAAATGACGAAAACATATTTTAGGTCCAATTCAAATAGATGAACAAAGAAGAACGGTCACGACCCATAGAAAATTTACCCAGGCCCGACATAAATCGAACGTATCTCAGTTATTTTGTAATATTTAATATTACAGAAATGTATTAACACAATTGTGAATATCAGCGGTAACACCTACTTATTGTCGTTTGATTTTGTTTAGGTAAAATATTTGAAAATTATTTTTTTTAATAATAGCAGTTATATCTAAATAAAATAACAATGCCATTATACTTAACAAAGGATTGTACATTATTTACAATTTACTAAAATTAACTAAACTAACTAACACTAAACACTTAAAAAATGGCGTCAAAAAACTCCTCCTCTACGCTGTCAACTGGTAAAGTCCCCAAGAGGCAGCGTTACCACGCTGAATGGCAACGCTACACGTTTGGTCGAGGTAAAAGCCAGCCCTAGGGTCACGGGAAGTGTCAACTAAGCGTTTTAAAATTTAGGATTTATTTTAAAATGACAATGCCAATTTATATAAAGCACACAAAAAATAGCCCATTCAAGGCACCCACGGGTACTTAGTCCGCCGGCTACAACCTCCTAGGATGACCTGCGAGATGCCATCCACAGAAAAAAACGTTTTTCATTGTCGTCGATACGTTCTCAGTGCACGGTTACTGAAAACTCGAGAAGAGATTTTGTAGAACAACAATGAGGTAAAAAAAAAATATTAAAAATACAGAATCCAGCTCCATCGCCTGGATAATTCCATAATTATTGTGTTGTGACTTACATACAATTACCCACGATGTTTTTTCTGAGTCAGAAATAAATGAATTAAGACAATATTTTGGTGTTAGCCCTTGATTTCGAATAAGTATAAAAAAACACATCTTTTAGATATAAAAAAAATAACAACAAAACTAAGATAATTATGTCTTATTCGTGTCGGGTCTGGGTCACAACAGCGTTCAGTACGTCTAACCAAAAGATGTCCAAGCAAAAAAAAAACACTGAGACAACAAAGACATGGATGACGTGTGTATCTGTCAACCAATTATTCTGGACATCAAACTAAGTCATTTTACGCAGAAATGATTGCTGGAAAACGGCTTTTTTTGGGGTGAAAAAAAAAACTCAATGTAACGCACATAAACACATTGTGCTGATGGATGGATTGAATAGTACGGGGGTCGTGGAGGTGTTTAAATTAAAAATCTTACATTAAAAACTAGTCATGTATTAAAAAAAAACTTACCCAATATCGTAAGTTGTAGAACAAAAACAATTATCGCAATGACAAGCAGTATAAGTACCTTGCGGCTTCGTCAACAGGTTTTTACACCCTTTAAGTATAAAACAACCATGGAAAAAAGAAAGAATCATTTTGATTCATGGACATGACGATTCCCTTAAGGTTTACTTAGGTTGCTAAACAGTACGTACAAATTAGCTCTTAAAGGTAGCGTTCACCTGTCCGCATCGCACGCACCGGACGCATCGCATAAAACGGATCGTTATATTCTTCCACCTTCCTGCCTGGGAATGCTTTGCCGTGCCGACTTAGAAATCTCTGAATAGCCTCCAAACCCAAGTCTTCCGCAGCAAAGACAATCTCCTCAGAGGGAGGTTTACAGACGGCTCAGATCTTAAATGTGTATGCGGTGTGTCTCCACAGGCAATGGCCCATCTCCCATCTTGCGCTGCATGCCCCGACACCTGAACACTAGCTAGCGGAGTTCGCATCGCTGAATTTTGGGCCAAACATATTTAACAAATATTTGCTATCGACACGCTAAAAAGAAGAACCGGATCGTTGTATTCTTTGTATAGAAAGACACTGATCCGATCCGCACCGTACGGATCGCTCGAATGTGTTCCATAATACTATGACCCGTTTGATTTGATGCGTCCGATGCGTACGATGCGGATAGGTGGACGCTTAACTTTACACGTCTGTTGGACAATGTTACAGTTTATATGAAATGAGGAGCAGGAGCTCGTGGCTAAGTAATAACAACCGCACGGGTCGATCTGTAATGTTAAGCAGCGCTTACCTAAGTTGGTCCGTGGATGGGCGACCATTCACTAGATAACGAGTCTTCTCCGTACCTGAATGGCGTAGTGGTAGTGAAGCTGCCTTACGTTCTTAGGGTCCTGGGTTCGAATCCCAGTTGGAGCAAATGTTTGTGTGATGAGCATGGATATTTGTTTCCGAGTTATGGATGTTAAATATGTATAATAAGTAAGTATGTATTTACAAACAAAAAAGTATATATGTAGTATATCAACTATCTGGTGTCCACGACACAAGCCTTGCTTAGTGTGGCACTAGATGGCGCTGTGTGTTAATGTCCAGCGATAAAAAAAACCTTGGACAGCACGTTAAGCCGTTGGTTCTGGCCTTCGATCAATAATAGGGCTGTCATTTGTAGCTCTGACAGTCGCTACAGGTAGTCAGTGGCCCTAAAGTCTAGCATGCAGTTTTAACAAGGGGTATCGTATTACCCAGTACTAACTGGGTTGTGGCGGTCATTTAGGCAGTCGCTCCATGTTTTCAAACAAGTTGTAAAATCATTTTTCTTTTTTGTACCACATACAGGTAATTTTAGTACAAAAGGCAGGTGACCATGACGTATCTTTTAACACATGACGTATCTTTTAAGATACGTCATGGTCACATGATTCGAACCGAAAAATCGTACAAAAAATATGTTCTAAATCATTTTGTTGTTGTTGAAAGTCCACGTAATCATAGTGTTCCTAAATTAACATCACGCTACTAATCTTCGAGGAGTTAGGCAGAGGTAGATACCGGACAAGGTATTCTCAAAACAAAGAAGGAAAACATCGTGAGGAAACCGTCCTAGAACCAAAAAATTCGAAGACATATGACAACTATAAAACCGCATTTGGCCCGCGTGGTGGATTATAGCCGTCTCATAGAGAGGAGGCCTGTGTCCCAGCAGTAGGATCATTAATAGGCTGATGATGATGAGATACCGGACAGTATTGGGTCAACATTTCGGCACCAACTGGACACAAATCCAAACTCCACTCCTGACTACCACTAGAGAGAAAAACTCTTGGTAGAAATGTTCGATGCTAGGTCATCATCATCCTCATGCCCTCATCCCAATTTATTTGAGATCGTCGCAGCATGTCTTCTCCTTCCAACTTCTATATAACTCGTCATCTTATCAGACACTTCTTTTCTTGCCACATCTTTCTCACAGTCCTTCCATCGTTCCTTTAGTCTTCCTCTACTCATATACTCATCCAATTGTTTCTTGTTTATTGAGATTTGGGGTCATCGCAGCATGTCTTCTCCTTCCAACTTCTATTACTCGTCATCTAATCAGACACCTCCTTTCTAGCCTCTAACCATCGTTTATTTGATCTTCCTCTACTCTTGTACCGATCCACATCCATGCTCAGGTATCTGTAGTTATTCAAAATAACCAAATTTTGTGGCTCACATTCAAACACAACTTGGCCTCAATAATTATTTCCACATAATTAACTCTGCATAACCTGTAATGAGACGCTTTTACCAGTACTTACCAACAATTGTATTTATAAACATGTGCATATACCTACATAAATAAAATATGGTATTGATAAGAAAGAAAGAAAAAGCATTTATTAGCCCGCACAGGACAAAATACATCAAAATAATCAGTATTTAAAACTTACTAATAAAAATTAAACAGATAAAAAAAAAAATATAAATTAAAAGAAACGAAACTCGTCCTGTACGAGGCCAAAAGGCTCCTACCTCAGCATGATACTGTAAATTTGGAAAAAAACGTCACAGCGCTGGTATTCTGTATCAGTAGCAAGCTGCAGTGGTGCTGGTATCAGTAGCAAGCTTGAATATAATCTATACTATTATTATTAAGAAGAAGGATTGTTAATATTTTTGTATAAATAACGAATAAACCTGGAAACTACTGGACCGATTCAAAAAATTCTTTCAGCAATGGATAGCTACATTATCAGCTAGTAACATAGGCTATATTTTATCCCCGTACTCTCACGGGAACGGGAACTTCGCGGGTGAAAGTTCGTGACGTCCACTACCTTTTAATTTATAATTAACAAAAGATTACTTTCTTATGAAGAACTTTTGGTTCATCATCAAAAATGGAATATCTTTTTTTTTATTTTTTGGCGGGAACTGATTAAAAAATTTGACCAAAGAGTTTTATGAACTCTTTGGTCTTCAAAATGCTATCAATGCTTTATGATACTTTTTAGTAAATCACAAAAGATCTTCTCAATATTTGAAAATCAAACCAGTATCAATGAACGGTTTTCGTGTTCAAACATCGTTTCTTCGACGAGTTATCGTAATTATCTTCCCATTCATTAATATCAGGTTGTGCAGCTTTTCCAGTCTGGGCAGTGTTGGATGTGTCAGGTTGTGTACAACATTCTTAGGTCTCCGGGTTTATTTTTAGCCTTAAAAATAATCGGCCGATTGAAACGAGATGGGGACTAAAATAGTATGAACTTAGTACGATTGGATAGAAGCTAAGCAGCTGCTTGCATTAAAACAGTGAGCGGACGTACTTATAGTCCGACATTCATTTAATAGACTACTATTTGTGCTCGGGATGCGTCGCAAGACTTTTTTTTATTTTCAGAAACCATCCCGGAGTTCCTATGTAGAAAAGTTTTTAAAATAAGAATTACGACTAAAATATTTGCTTAATAATTAGGTGTATGTGAACTTGTTTATTGAGATTTTGATGAAATTTTGCATAGTACGAATAACCCACACACAGATATTGATTTTTACGGTTGCGTAAAAACGCTACATTATTTTAAGTTATATTATTTATTACTTAATTGATTTATTTTTGTATGTGGCGATAATTTTTATTTTGTAGGTAATAGTTAATTTATGTCGAATGTGTGCATAATTATGATCCTAAAGGGATTGAAATAAATAATTTGATTTGATTTGATTATTTATATATTCGTCCTATCGGGTTGTCTGTTGGTCTGTCCCTTCGTATATCACAGCCATTTTACTCAGACACTGTTGCTAATACACACTTGAAATTTAGGGAATAGGTGCCTTCTATAAGGGCCCGTGGCTTAGGCCCCCAGTGGTCGAGGCACCTGTGGCCGACGCCCCTGATTGAGCCCTTTACACAAATATGGTATGAAATTATGAAAAAGTAAAAATAGGGGTGAGTCTCCATGCATTCAACTGAAGGTTGATAAAATAACACCTCTTCAAGAAGCCGATAGGCACTTGTACGCCCGTCATTGCGGTCATTTTTTTGTTCTACACCATCATACCTGTACTGGGAAACTTCTAGTTACGAAGATATTGGGGGTTAAAGTTACAACTTTTTGACAAGTTATTTTTTTAATAGAAGTTTTTGTTGTGAGATTTTATATTCAATCCATCCATAAGCACAATGTTTAAGTGCGTTACATTGAGTTGTACCACAAAACATGATTTTTTACCCCAAAAAAAAAGTCGTTTCCCAGCAATAATTTTTGCGTAAAGTTACTTAGTCAGATGTACAAAATGCTTTGTTGACGGCTTCGTGATGAGGTTGTTTATACCCTGTATAACATTAAAAAACATGTTATTCCGTTAGTGCTCCTGCATTGTATGACCTCAGAACACATTTCTATTCTCCTTTTTCTAATAGGGTTCAAGTATTCCCTAACATTGCTGAGTAGGTTCATTTTTTTCCGATAACGCCCCCTTTACAACGTCATTCAGGTGTCAAAATATGGCGGCCTTGTAGTTCTTTATTTAAAAATAATAAGATAAAAACCTGATCACAGACAAAAAATATGGTGTGGTTCTTTTTTTAATTTTGTAAAAGTATAATGTTGCAATTTAATTAACATTTTTTGTCTCATATGAAGTTATAATCGACGTAATTATGCATTAAATTATAACTTGTATTTTTGAAGTAGGTATCCATTAAATATGGTTGTTAATTTTTGAGGGGTTTTTCTACTACGTATAAACCCAAAAAATTATAAACGATTACTTTGAAGCAAGTTTTGCAGTAAGTAATTGAATTCTTCTCGAATGTCGATTTGATTCAAAACTAGCGTTTTTTCTGAAGCATCACTTGTGTGGATTACGGATAACTTATCCCATACAAAATACTGAAAAATAATACGAGTAGTATTATTTGTGCTGTAAATACGAATTTAGAATCACTTCTATAGGTTTATGATTTCAACATATTTTCACTATTAAATTTCACCTATAAGGGATCCTATCCTTATTTGCTTTCTCAAGGTTCAAAAACGCAACTTATTCACGAAAATTCATCGAAATTGGCTCAACTGTTTTCGAAGAAACCGTTACAAACACACTGGCACATAATTTGGCGCACAGATAGTTTATAACCTGGAATAACACATACGATCCCCACTAATCCCCCCCCCCTTAGTTCCTAGCTCTAGCCCCTAAATAATGATCCCACTCAAATCCTGGCTGTTCCCTTTTTTCTGTCCTCCCCAGCGACCAACGCCCTAAGTCGATGCTCAGACCACACAGTAGGTGCCCTTACCACGCTGCCTGTCGCTTAGTCCAACTTTTTTTGGCCCTGGCTGGCGGGCTTATACTCAAGGCATTCACAGGATATTCCAGTTTAGTAGGTGCCAGCTTCATAGGGTGATCTGCGAGATGCCATTCGTAAACAAAAAAAAATGTTCAGTTTTGTGGGATTTAAAAATAGATCGAATTTCGATTTTCATTATCAGTCATTGATTGATAATAAAAAATGAGCACTAAGTATTATTTTTAACACCCGAGGCAAAAACGACGGGGTATTATAAGTTTTTGTCTTGTCTGTGTGTGTCTGTGGCATCGTAGCTCCCGAACGGATGATCCGATTGATTATTTTGTTTGAAAGGTGAATTAGTCAGAAGTGTTCTTAGCTATGTTTGATAAAAATCAGTTCAAGATGGCCGCCGCCACAAGATGGCGGATTACATATTTATTCAACAACTCCGAATACCTTCTACTTCCTTCCGGTACCGAATGAAAGGGCTTGACTAGTAGAATACTACACGCTATGATATTGTTTTAGTCCAAGATTGCCGCCACCACAAAATGGAACATTTTTTTTTCACAACTCCCTCTATATGGGAATCCCTCAAATTAAACGGCTTGGCTTACGGCATTTTGTCACGTGACGGTTCCAACTAAATAGCACTACCCGTAAAAAAAAAACTTTGAAATTATCGCAGTATATATAGGTTTTTGATTTTTTTAATGTAATATAACTTGTTTGTCATAGTCTACAACTACAACAACAATATTCTTAGCGCGTTATCCACGTAAGAATCAGCATTGAACTTGAACTGTAGCCAAGCTATGTACAGTTTACATTATGTATTGTAGGTGTATTATGCTATTTCTAGGCTGCACTACATTTCCTGTGTGGCTTATTCGTCAACTGGCGACTGTAAAACTCGCGAGTGGTCGCGAGTTGGCACCTACCAATACATTTTTTTGCGACCTTGTAAATCTGACGTAAATATCGCTGGACATTAACACACAGCGCCACCTAGTGCCACACTAAGCAAAGCTTGTGTCGTGGACACTAGATAGCTGATATACTACATATATACTTTTTGTTTGTAAATACATACTTATTATACATATAAACATCCATGACTCGGAAACAAATGTCCATGCTCATCACACAAACATTTGCTCCTACCGGGATTCGAACCCAGGACCCTAAGAACGTAAGGCAGCGTCACTACCACTACGCCAATCGGGTCGTCGAATTACGTCAGATTTACAAGGTCGTACGTAGCTACGTAAACTTCTTATAAAATGTATAATCTTGTAATATCTTTAATCGAGCAAGTTTGTTTTTTAGATATTGATTTTAATCCGTTTTCATTTGACTGTACTTTATAACGTGCGTGCGAGGTGACGATAAAAAAATAAATTGGGAGATGCCAACTCGCGAGTAGTCGCGAGTTTCACAGTCGCCTGTTGACGAATGACCCATGCTAATGTGTTGGGATTATTTGATGCAAGAATGATCTAGGTATCGAGGTACGACTATAACAAGTACACTGGTGGTCTGCCACTTCGCCCATCATCATCATTGCCTAGCCTTTTCCCAACGAATGTACTACCAAGTTCACTGACGGTCAACCAATTTTCAACCTTATTATTTAGGTCGAACGGGTGAAGTGGTAGACCGGGTCGATCTTTAGGTTAAGCTGTGCTTGTCTAGGTTGGTCTGTGGATGGGTGTCCATCCTTACATATCGAGTTTGAAAGCACGTGTTAATCTGTTGGGCTCGGCTGTCATTTGTCCATCTTTGAGAGTCGTTACAGGTAGTCAGTGGCCCAAAAAGTATTTCCCAGTATAAACTGAGTAGTGGAGGTCCGATAGGCAGTCGTTCCTTGTAAAATACTGGTAAGTATTCAGCTGCACCCGGTTAGACTGGAAGCCGATTGCAACATAGTTGGGAAAAGGCCGAGCAGATGACGATGTGAATCTTACTACTGATCAAAGGTCTCCCCATAGCATTCATCTCTTTCTTAGTTACGATTTGTTATGGTCAAACTCCCAAAAATGTTTTAAGTCGTAACTCCAGCGATTTACGGCTTCCCTCGACGATGACGCCCATCTTCTGGGTTTTATTTTATTTGTACCTATCGTACAAAATGTAAACATGTTTATTCTGAATACGATTAACTAAATTAATTCTCGTATGACTCACACGCACACCGTTCTAGTAATTGCCTTGATCTCTCGTATCCAGGAACAACAAACAAAAAACTTATAAAGAACCAATTGCGCCGGCGTCGTGGTTCGAAGCAGCGTTAATTATGTTGATGTTATAATAAAACTGGTTAAGTACAGTGTTATGTAATTAGTATTAAAGGCTTTGTATGTATAAATGTGATCACAGAAGCTCTGTTCCTTACAAAAGCAACTGGGAAGAATCCATCCATCCATCCACTATTACACGGGGCTTAAACATAACACGAAATAAATCTACTCTGACTAACGGGGATAACTGTGATTAAGGGGCCGACGGAGGATGCGTATTTCATACAAACGTAATACCAAAATTATTTGTAAATCAAACATATTCTTAAGGTAGTCTGTATTTATTTCGATTGAATCACAGAATATCTATGTTCCCAAATATGTTTTTTGAGAGAATAGTGATGCAAAGACGCAATATGAGGAATTTAAATTTTCTATAGAAAACTTATTTTTCTTATAACTCTTGTTAAAATCAGTGTCCAATCAAAATATATATTTGCGAACTTAGATATTCTGTAATTCAATCGAAATAAATACACACTACCTTAGGAATATGTTTAATTTACAAATTATTTTGGTATTACGTTTGTATGAAATACGCATGCTCCGCAGGCGTCTTCAGGCATGAGCTAAACACGTGTTTTATAATGCCCTAAAAGTATATGATTCACGGCAATAAACAAAACCAGAAAAATATATGATATTCTTCAGGATATATGCTAGTATGATAGTGTTTTGAAAACATAATAGGTACAATTAATTTGACTCGATTAAAAAAATCACGAACTTATCTCTAAAAATTTCTTTCAACCATAAAATACATACAAATTCATACTAAATACATGCGATCATTCTGATTATTTGGCAAATAATTCTACAAGCAATATATTAGCATTATAGTGTTTTAGTTTTTTAGTCCAATCAATAGATTTTTTGTAAATCGATCGAAACCACTCATTTAGCACTATTTGGCCCGCAGTGACTGACGTAACAAACACTTTGTAGTGCAAGCTGATTTGAACTTTATTCTAACAGCATTTCAAACGAAGTTTGAACCACGACAAATAGAGTCGCTAATTTAGCTCATCAAGTTGCCTTAAATTCGATATTATAGTTGCTGCCAATTACGATGACAAAAGCGGCCATTGACCTACCTACATTTGTTGTAGTTCTTAACTTTGAAAACCAACAATAAATGAAAAACCGGCCAAGAGCGTGTCGGGCCACGCTCACTGTAGGGTTCCGTAGCTTCCCAGACCATTAAAAATACCAACATTTTTCTTCAGCAAAAATAACTTTGTTTTTCATAGTATTTGTATGAAAAACAAAGTTATCATTTGCGTTTTTTTGAAAAAGTGCTATATAACTCAAAAACTATTCAACTCATCAAGTTGAAAATAATTTTCCTAGAAAGTTCATATAAAGGTCTACTTCTGTGATTTTTTTCATATTTTTTAAACTTATGGTTCAAAAGTTAGAGGGGGGGGGACACATTGTTTTTGACTTTCGGAGCGATTATTTCCTAAAATATTAATATTATCAAAAAATGATTTTAGAAAACCCCTATTCATTTTTAAATACCTATCCAACAATATATCACACGTCAGGGTCAAAATTAAAAAAAAAATCGCTCCCCACTTTACGTCTGGGGGAGGTACCCTAATAAAAATGTTTTTTTAAATTTTTATTTTTGCACTTTGTCGGCATGATTGATATACATATTGGTACCAAATTTCAGCTTTCTGGTGCTAACGGTCACTGAGATTATCCGCGGACAGACAGACAGACAGACATGGCGAAACTATAAGGGTTCCGTTTTTTGCCATTTGGCTACGGAACCCTAAAAAGAAAAGAAAAAGCATTTATTAGCCTGACAGGACGGAACTCACAAAAATTAAAAAAATGGTTAAATTATGGTTATAACATAGTGAGAAAAATAGTAAAATCATAAAAAAATACTAACATTTGTGTCCTGTACGAGGCCAAAAGGCTCCTATCTCAGCATGGTGCTGTAACATTTAAAAAAAAAAACGTCACAGCGCTGATATTCTGATACGGCCCAATAACCCTTTTCAAGTCTTGGATCGTCATCTATTGTGATCTTCAACATTTTCTCTGATGAAATTCGATACATGGTTCATTTGTTTTGGTTCTTACGAATAGATATTAAGGAAAGGGCAATGACCGCTTTTGTCATCATAATTGACAGCAACTATAGAACCCTACTTTTTTAGAAATCATGCGATGAGTAAGTATCTATGTATTTGTATATATTTAAGGTTGTACTGGAACTACTATAATTT
This sequence comes from Xestia ashworthii, assembly GCA_950022955.1. Lineage (NCBI taxonomy): Eukaryota > Metazoa > Arthropoda > Insecta > Lepidoptera > Noctuidae > Xestia > Xestia ashworthii. The sequence goes on along the minus strand of OX465560.1, from coordinate 16,376,287 downwards.
TTCTATGTGGTGTCAAAGTGCAACCTCGCGTGACCTTCTGTAGTGACACTGATTTGAATTCTCACTCTATTCATAACAAAAATAAACAAACTTGTTTATTATTTTGTTAGTTTTATTACATCTGCTCGAACTTGGTTTAAGTTGATTTTTACCTTAAACTTATCTTTGTAGCGAAGTGTAGAAATTTTTGTTTTTAGTAGATTACTTATCATGGCTATAATCAATTTAAATAAACAAGAAACAAACTTCGTTTCAAGAACTGCTTTCTCCAAGATGTGTGCTCTCATAATTCACAATAACCATATTAACCGCCGTTTTTTATTACTTACGAATTACGGTTAGTTAATATGCTTATCTCTCGTAGCTATCGGTGTTTTTAAAAACAAAGTTAGCTTGAAATACCCGTCATTCGGAGGACTGTCAATCATAGAAAAAACAAAGAAAGCTTTTCTGTGATGTTTTTAACCGACTTCTAAAAAAGGAGGAGGTTCTCAATTTTTTTTTTTTTTTATGTTTGTTCGCGCATCACTCCGTCGCTTGCCAACCGATTTGAAAAATTCTTTTTTTGTTGGAAAGAGTATCCTTCCCAAATGGTCCCATAGTAACCAAATCGGGATTTGATGATGGAATCTTGGCGAAATCGAGGAAACTCTTCAAATTTTATAGGATAACGTACAACGATTTTGGTATTTTCTACAACAAGTGAAGCATTTGCGTTTGATAAGAACCATTCTACCATCACATCTGATGATGAAGCCAAGAGTCACGGAACTCAATAATGAGATAATGTATCCTAGTCGTGTTTGGGCTCGTTGTAATTGTAACGGTATGCACTTTCCATGTGTACCAAGCACATGTAAACCACTAAAAAGTGAAAAATAAAACCGACTTCAAAAAAAAACAAAAAAGTGAAAAATAACTAGCTTCTGAAGTCGGTGACAAAAAAATTGAATCAATCAAACAAAAGTCACCGACTTCAGAAGCTAAAGTTATTTTTCACTTTTTTGTTTTTTTTTAAAGTCGGTTTTATTTTTTGCAAAAAAGTTTTATTTCTAACGGTCCGTATGCTAAAATATGTCAAACAGAGATAGCATCCTTTTGTTACCTCGAGTTTGAAAATGTCTTTATTTCCCATAAGACATTACACTTTCACATGAGAAATATTAACTACTAGCTTCTGCCCGCAATTCGCAACCCATAGCCTTCTCAACGGAAGCTTTTTTCCCGCTTGCAACATTTCTTATTGCTGCTCCGCTCCAATTGGTCAAAGCGTGATGTTATATAGCCTATAGCATTCCTCGATAAGTGGACTATCCAACGCATAATAATTTTTCAATTCGAGCCGGTAGCACCGGTAGTTCCTGAGATTAGCACATTCAACCAAACAAACAAACAAACTCTTCTGCTTTATAATATTAGTAAATAACATTATTTGTTTTACGTGCAGTTTTGACAAAATGATTACAAACATAGGTACAAAATATTCCAAAAGTGAAGGGTAATTGGTAAAAAATTTAAAAACCGGTCATTGACCCACCTACATTCATTAAAGTTCTTAACTTTGAAATACAAAAATAAGCCTGTTCAAGTCTTGAACCGTCATCTACCGTGATCTTGAACATTTTTTCTAATGAAAAACGATACATGGTTAATTTGTTTTGGTTCGTACGAATAAATATTAGGGAAAGGGCAATGACCGCGATTGCGATGTTAACTGGCACTTATTATAGATGTGGTATGAATTGTACGGTCGAACAAGCTATTTGGTTTACACTTTACAATGTAATTTGTGGGTTAAACTGTTAACCAATTAGTTTGTTCGACCGTACTAAGGTGCTCTTGCTTTAAATATTGTAATATTAAGTGTTCCTTGAATATTACTATGGATTTTGCCGTTTTTTAGGGTTCCGTAGCCAAATGGCAAAAAACGGAACCCTTATAGTTTCGCCATGTCTGTCTGTCTGTCTGTCCGCGGATAATCTCAGTGACCGTTAGCACCAGAAAGCTGAAATTTGGTACCAATATGTATATCAATCATGCCGACAAAGTGCAAAAATAAAAATTTAAAAAAACATTTTTATTAGGGTACCTCCCCCAGACGTAAAGTGGGGAGCGATTTTTTTTTTAATTTTGACCCTGACGTGTGATATATTGTTGGATAGGTATTTAAAAATGAATAGGGGTTTTCTAAAATCATTTTTTGATAATATTAATATTTTAGGAAATAATCGCTCCGAAAGTCAAAAACAATGTGTCCCCCCCCCCTCTAACTTTTGAACCATAAGTTTAAAAAATATGAAAAAAATCACAGAAGTAGACCTTTATATGAACTTTCTAGGAAAATTATTTTCAACTTGATGAGTTGAATAGTTTTTGAGTTATATAGCACTTTTTCAAAAAAACGCAAATGATAACTTTGTTTTTCATACAAATACTATGAAAAACAAAGTTATTTTTGCTGACGAAAAATGTTGGTATTTTTAATGGTCTGGGAAGCTACGGAACCCTACAGTGAGCGTGGCCCGACACGCTCTTGGCCGGTTTATGTTATTTTATACTAGTACCTCATCATCTGCCTAGCCTTTTCCCAACTATGTTGGGGTCGGCTTCCAGTAAAACCCAATGCAGCTGAATAGCAGTATTTTCCATGGAGCGACTGCCTATCTGACCTCCACAACCCAGTTAGTACTGGGTAATACGATACCCCTTGGTGAGACTGGTTGTCAGACTTTTTGGGCCACTGACTATCTGTAACGACTGTCAAAGATGAACAAATGACAGCCGGGACCTAAAGATTAAAGTGCTTTCCGAGGCACGGAGGAAACTCGATCTGTATGGGTGGTCACCCATCCATAGACCAACCTAGACAAGCACGGCTTAACCTGAAGATTGACCCGAGCGGCTGTATTATTTAGCCACGAGCTCCTATCATTTTATGCTATTACCTCTTTAGCAAGTTATTGAAAATGGTCGTAAGAGAACTCGCTCCGCCATAACTGACTCTCTTGGAAGATGCTCCGTCAAAGCTACTCTTCGTAATAGGCTTGTTAACTGAAAACATCTAATTAGTCCGCCACTTAGATTATCAAAAAATATTTGACCCGTATTTTTTCTTTTGTTACATAAACCAAAATTGAACGAAGATACGACTCTTTTAAAATTCTCAATACGTCACTGTTTGGTATAATTTTTAGTGAGTTCTGACGCCACGAGCCCCCACTCCCAAGTTTTGATGCGTTTTGTCTTTGTCAATATTCGTTGATTTACAAAAACAAGAAATACGTGTCCATTATTTTCCAAAACTTTAACTGACGGACTAATTAGATTTGCAATTTATTGATGGTGGAAACTAGCCTATTAGGACATAGACGACGAAAGGATAACCGTACCATTTCGATAGTTCATAACTCTTTTAAGATCTCGAAAAAACATCGCAGCTAAATAATAACAACGCGGTCGATATTCAAGGCAGCGCTTACCAAGGTTAATCTGTGGATGAATGACCATTTATTACATCTTGACTCATTTGTAGATCATTGACAATCATTACAGATAATCAGTGACTCGAAAGTCTGAAAATCGCAATCTTATCAGGGGATACGATATTACCCAGTACCTACTAATGCAAATAAAATAAAATAAATAAATATCGCTGAAAATTACACACAGCGCCATCTAGTGCCACACTAAACAACGAGGCTTGAGTCGTGCACACCAGATAGTTGATATAATACACAGATAGTTATTTGTAAATACATAGTAATTTATAAATATAAACATGACTCTGAAACAAATTAATGTCCATGCTCATCGCACAAACATTTGCCCCTACCAATATTCAAACCCGGGACCCTAAGGTCCGGTTTCCACCAAAGCGAGAGATGTGCAGAATTCGACCGATCACAGGAGAGACGAGAGACGCGATGTAGACTTTAAGGCGACTACAAGAGCCACGAGTAAACGCGAGTTTTATAATGCCTGAAAGTATAAAATGATTCACTGCAATAAACAAAACCAGAAAAATATATGATATTCTTCAGGATCATTCTTCTTCAGGATTATTTTACTCCATAGAAAAAAATCAAGAACTTATCTCTAATAAAACTTTCTTTTAACGAGTAAAAACCATACTAAAATACATACGATAATTCTGACTTTTTTGGCAAATAATTCTACAAGCAACATATTAGCATCATAGTGTTTTATTTTCTTAGTCCAATTAATAGATTTTTTGTAAATCGATTGAAACCACTCTTGTCGCACTATTCGGCCCGTAGTGACTGACGTAGGTAACAACCATTTTGTAGCGCAAGCTGATTAGAACTTTATTCTAACAGTATTTCAAACGAAGTTTGAACCGTCACAAATAGAGTTCCTAATTTAGCTCACGTAGTCGCCTGAACCAATGTGATTGGTCTATTTCTGCACGTTTTCTCTGCGCTCCGCTTTGGTGGAAACCGGGCCTAAGACCGTAAGGCAGCCTCACTACCGCTCCGCAATCCGGGTCGTCAAGTATTCAGTTACACCCGCGTACCCGGTAAGAAGCCGACCTCCACTCCTCCTTTTTTTTTAAATGTGTCAGCAACATGATGAGATAGGAGCCTTTTGGCCTCGTACAGGACCAATTTCGTTTCTTTTTTTTTATTATTTTTCTCTTTACGTTTACTTTTTGTACAATGTTATTTGACCATTTTGTTCTTGTGTCTTTTGTCCTGGCAGGCAAATAAATGCTTTTGCTTTCTTTCTTTCACTAATTATAATTTTCTCCTGGTCCACAGTAACAATACCGCTGCTAAGTTTCGGCATGGTACAAGGATGGCTGTCCCCCATGATATCAGTCCTGCAGTCCGACGACGGGCCCTCGCTGGAGCCCTACACCAGCTCCGATATATCATGGATGGCCTCCGTCACTTACATTACGGCCATCATCTTCGGTGCTCCTATGGGGTGGCTTACTGATCGGTATGGCCGGAAACTCATGACTCTGGTTACAACGCTGTCGCTTATTGTGAGTTACTGTTTTTTTCTTTTAATTTTTAAGCATAACGTCTGCCAACCAGTCGTGATTTTCATCATACATAGCCCGATATCTTTTTCCTTCTTCTTCTTTATTCTGATCTACAGGGTGTAAACACTCATCGACGACTCAACGACTCATCGTGAAGCCAAGCATTACGTACATCAAACTAAGTAACTTTATGCAAAAAATGTTGCTAGGAAACGACTTTTTCTTGGGGTGAAAAATCTAATTTTTTGTCCTAGAACTTAATGTAACGCACTAAAAACATTGTGCTGATGGTTTGATTGAATAGTACGAGGGTCGTGGAGGTGTTTATAGTAAAAATCCTACATTAAAAACTTGTATTAAAAAAAAAACTTTGACCCCCAATATCTCCGTAACTAGAAGGCTCCCAGGTATGGTGTAGAACAACAAAAAATGATCCGCAATGACGGGAAAAACAATCGCCTTTCGGCTTCGTTAAGAAGTTTTTTACATCTTTTATACATTTCGCTAGGCCTAATCAAAAACTTGAGTATTTTCCCCAATAACGTGAGGGGTGTATCCGTAGGACACAAGTTGTTCCAGCAGAATAACCAAAACATGATCTGGATCAGGATCTGTACGTTCAACCTAAAATGATGCTTGCTTTGTCTCACTCATAACGCAGTGAGAGGTATGTGACCGTCAAACTACCAAATCATAGGTTTCGAGTCCAAACCCAAGACGCACCTTTGATTTTTCGAATTCATGTGCGTATTCTATAATTATCACTTGCTTCGGAAGGAAAACATCGTGAAGTAACCAGCGTGCCGAAAGATAGTTCTCGACGCCATATAAAGCCAAATCAGGGGCCCATGGGTGGCATAAAAACTCTGACACGAGGTTAGGGACTATAACCACACGATAAAGAAAGAAGAACACGACTAATATACCACATCCAATCAAAATAGTCAACAAAATACAAAATCACAAAACAAAACAAAACATACAAAACACAAAATAAAAAACACAAAAACACACAAAACAAAACAAAACACACAAACAAACCAAACAAAAACATACAAAATATCGATCACGTGTCAGATCGTAACTAGTGCACCTTGACAAATTACTAATTACTAGATTATTAAACTTACCTTCGTTATCAGTGACAGCAGCTTCCATTAATTCAGAATGCATTTGATAAGACGCACTAACGTGAATGAAATAACATTATACGGTTCTTGATAAGAAAGCCGAGTTTGCACACAAACCTGTTAATTTCTGAACGGTAAAACTAATCTGGCAATTAAATGCATCCGATGCCATCAATTGGAATGAAATTGAAGGCACACAAATGAGCTAAACTGGTGAAGTAATTGTGTAACGTACTTTAATGGCAATGCCATACATTTTTACAGTTCAAGTAGGTACCTACATTTATTGTTGTTTATGTACGTCATCCGAATATATTATTATGTTACTAGGTCAAACACAATTTTAGACCAAAACGGTTTATCGGCAATATACAGACTTGAGTGCCCCGAATCCGTATAGTTTAGGCAAAACTAGTTTGTCCTGAAATCGGGTTCAGCCGGTAACATATTATACAACAAGCCGCGCTTGGCTAGGTCAATCTGCGGATGGATGACCACCATTAATACCGAGTTTCCGTCGTGGCTCGGAAGGCACGTTAAACTGTTGGTCCCGGCTGTCATTTATCCATCTTTGACAGTCGTTACAGGTAGTCAGTGGCCCAAGAAGTCTGACAACCAGTCTTACCAAGTAGTATCGTACCTATTAGCAAGTCAATATTAACTGGGTGGTGGAGGTCAGATAGGCAGTGGCTCCATGTAAAATACAGACTGGAATCTGACCCTAAAATAGTTGTTAAAGGCAGGCAGATGATGATTTGCTTAGGGTCAGTGCAGATGACAGACTATTTGTGTGAGACAGACAAACACTCTGCGACAAATTTTGCTTGATTGATGTGTTTGACTACTTTTTGTCCACTATAAGTTCAACAGTAGGATCCTTACCATCAGTAGGTCCTTATAGGGATAAACAAGTAGTGAAACATCAATCACGCAAAATTTGTCGCAGAGTTTATGTCTGTCGCGGACTTGTACAAACAAAAAGTTTGTGATCTGCGCTGCCCCATATCCTGAAAGCCTTGAAACGTGAAATTCAACAGCGATGGCTAATAAAAGCTTATACCATCCGATTGAAGAATTACGAAACATATTTTGCTTCTTATCTTGACTCAGTCAGCCTTGGTGAAACTCTCTATCTACTAATGACCCTGCCTGCGAGAACCGCGCAAAAAAACATACAACAAATGTTTTATAAATGGAAGGATCTCGTACTGTATAACTTAAAAATAATAATAGTTCATACCTACTTATTTTTCTTATAAAATAAATACATTTTAATAATAGGTTGGTTTTTCCATACACGTCGGTGAGACAGCAAGAAGTTAATAATAAACTTGAACAAATTAAAACAATTACGCTCAGATTTGCTGTGATTTGATTTCAGGATTTGAGACCTCTTCTGGGATTTCTATTAATTGTAGAAAGTGTTGTTTTTGCTATCCTTTCAGCTTCGTCCTAATAAAAGAAGTCGCGATTTTTTTGAGTGAAATGCATTCCTAATTTTAAATAAAACCGGCCACGTGCGTGTCAGGCCACGCGCAGTGTAGGGTTCCCTATTAGACCTTTATCAAAATATAGAACGATTCTGTAGTTCTTTATCTATATTAAAATTATAAAGCTTACGAGGTTTGTTTTTTTGGTTGAACGCGCTAATCTCACGAATTATTGGTTGGAATTGAAAAAATGATTTTTTGTTGGATAGCCCATTTATCAATCTTAATATTTGGTGACCAGTCAGATCACCAAACATTAATTCACAAACTTTTACTTGACAAGCAACGATTAGAAAACACATTATTTGTCATTTCATCAGTATACAACAACGAGTTTAACAAAATAATTCACTTCGCAAAATAATTATCACATAAACTTTTATTTAATAACGTATTATTTGACAAACAATTCATTATTTTTTCGTTTTATCTCATAAAACTACGTTTGAAATAAAGACGTTACACAAATTGACTGTGCCATTTAAAAAAAAAAAATAATGACAATGGTTTCCTCTATGCACAAATTTTGTGACAGAAATGAATTGCTGCAGAACCGACTCCACGTAGTCTTTGCTGCCCTACCCCTAGAGTGTAAATGTGTAATTTAAGCCCGCGTAGGCGCGGAGGGGCGAGGCGGGCCGCGAGCTGAGGAGCAGGTGGCTTTAACACTCGCCGCCGCGGCTGAGGCTGGCCGGCTTCAGCCGGCCAGCAAGCCGAAGCTGCGGTGGTGAGCGTTGAAACCCTCTGCGACGATAAGCTTGCGTGTGACCGCTGGAGCCCCGCAGCACCGGAGCCGTGACAGAAACCATGCCTGCTGCATGCTGCATGTTTGCATACTGCATGCTTGCTGCTTGTTGGTTGCATGCATGCTGCATGCTTGCTGCATGCTTGCTGCGTGCTTGCTGCATGCTTGCTGCGTGCTTGCTGCATGCTTGCTGCATGCTTGCTGCGTACTTGCTGCATGCTTGCTGGCGTTGCTGCTCGTTTGCTGCTTTCTTGCTGCTTGCTTGCTGCATGCATGGAGTATGCCCGTTTGCATGTTATGAAAAAACTTTGCATTTCCTTATTTTTTTCTTAAAAAAGAGTAATACAAAAAATACTAGCCTGTAAATTATTTTGTTGAAACGTGATTTGTCCAAACGTATCTAAGTAAAAAACGTAAATTTATAAATGAATAAATATCATCTGATGCATTTGATAAAAGAAGTATTTGCCAAATAAATGTTTGTAAAACGAATATTTTTTAAATAAAACATTTGCGGAATAAGTTGTTTGCGAAATAAATAGTATACGAAACGTTGGTTGTAAAATGAAAGTTTGTCAATGGACTTTTGGTAAAACATTAGTGAACCTAATATTTATTTAATATTTCAATAATTATTTGTTTTGTTTTTATTGAAATTGTATAGGGTTCATTTTTTTTTAATTTAGTAAGTAAAATTTGTGCTATGGATGATTTTTAATCTGAAATAAACGTTTAATTATAATTATCCACGGATATGGTCACAGTAGGTACTAGGATTACAGTTTTTCTTCACCGACCAATTAGTTGTTGCAATTACCTACACGTTTAAGTAAGTAGCTACGTAATCTTTATGTTATAAACTCTAAGGCACGTGAGAGATTTTCAGGTTAGGAGGAGACAATTATAAATTAAAATAAACTGAACTAACTAACTTATGCTGTCAACTGGTAATGTCACGCTGAATGGCAACGCTAAGCCTTTGGCCAAGGAAAAGCCAGTCGTTGGGTCACGGGAAGTGTCAACTAAGCGTTTAGAAAATTTCCTTGAAAAGCCTGTAAGCCAACAAGATTATAAATAAATACTCAAGTACCGAAGACTTAACATTATTGGGCAAATCTCCTTAATCCCATTGGGGCTATCTTTTAATCAAGTGAGGTTTTTTAGCCTCTCTAATGAGGATGGGGAAATGAAATGAAATGAAATGAAATTGTTTATTCAGTAAATAGGATGTATGAATCACTTTTACACGTCATCACATTTTAAACTTAAGCTAGATGGGGTCGACATAGGGTAAGCGATCCCCCCTCCTCCTACCATTACGAGTATTTTATTATTGAAAAGACAACATAGTTTTTTGACACAAAGTCGCGCACTCGGTTTTTTCCGTGGTCGGCGTCGTATGGAAAAAAACTAAAAAAACATATAAAAAGTAGTACATTAGTAAGTGTGTGTGTTTGTTAATTAGTGTTGTTGAGTAGTCAACTTAATTCATTATAGGTAAAAACATTTTACACGTTAAAAACACGTAAAAAAGAACACGTGATCATCCCATTCCTACCCGTCGTGATTAAGGGGATTTTCATCAGTCATTCTTAAGCGGAAGAATCAGTAAATGCCAATACCATACCACTTCATAATATTGAAGATAGCGGACGCATGCGGTTTCACCCACATAGTTCCCGTTCCCGTGGGAGTACGGGGATAAAATATAGCCTATGTTACTCGCTGAAAATGTAGCTATCCATTGCTGAAATAATTTTGCAAATCGGTCCAGTAGTTTTTGAGTTTGTTCATTACAAACAAACTATAAACTTTCCTCTTTACTTATAATATTACTAGCGGACGTCACGCGGTTTCACCCGCGTAGTTCCCGTTCCCGTGGGTGTACGGGGATGAAATGTAGCCTATGTTACTCGTGGATAATGTAGCTTTCGTATGGTGAAAGAATTTTTAAAACTGGTCCAGTAGTTTTTAAGCCTAATCATTACAACCAAACAAACAAAGTTTTCCTCTTTAGAATATTAGTGTAGATTAGTGTGTAGAAGTATAGAAATAAACGTTAATCCCTTACCTGCAGTCTCATGATCTCATCACTCATAATAATATCTTAGTTGGGAGAATCAGTGGACGTCAAAACATAAGTCTTTAATAATATGCATAAGACTGATAAGGAATTTGGACATTGTTCAATAATTTGGCCAAATCTTCTAAATCCCTTATCAACAGTCTCATAACTCATACTTCAGTTGGAGAATCAGTGATTTATAATAATGTCCAAAAAGTCTGACAACCAGTATTACCAAGGCGTATCGTATTACACGGAACTAACTGGGTTGTGGAGGTCAGTTAGGCAGTCTCTCCATGTAAAATACTGGTATTCAGCTGCATCCGGTAAACCTGGAAACCAGCCCAATATACAGGGTGTAAACCACCTCATCACAAAGCCGTTAACCAAGCATTCTGTACATCAAACTGAGTAACTTTACGCAAAAAATATTGCTGGGAAACAACTTTTATTTTTGAGGTTATAAATCATGTTTTGTGGTAGAACTCAATGTAACGCACTTAGAACATTGTGCTGATGGACGGGGGTCGTGGAAGTATTAAAAGTAAAAAACATACAAAAAAAACTTGTATTTAAAAAAAAGTTGTAACTTTGACCCCCCATATCTCCGTAACTAGAAGGTTCCCAGGTATGGTGTAGAACAAAAAAATGATCGCAATCATGGGGAGAACAAGTGCCTTTTGGCTTCGTGAAGAGGTGTTTTACACCCTTTAGTTGGGAAAAGACTAGCCAGATGATGAGGGCATCACGGCTATAATTTGCGAAGGTTTTGGCAGTAATGTTACCTGAACCTATTATTAATATTATATAACCCTTATTTCGCCAGTTATGTAAGTTTAGTGGCATGTAAAAGGCGAGCCTGTAATATTAGGCTACTACCATCAACGGGGCAGGACTCCGCGGCTGCTAATCACAAATTCCTGATAGCAAAACCCAATAACACTCTTTCAAACCGGTGAATCGATCCCAGGACCTGAAGCTTAGCAGTCTCGCTTGCGAACACCAGACCAACGAGAATAACTTACTAACAGGTATCGGTAGGTTACTATCTCTGTCTGTTTGACATTTAGCCTGCAGGCGGTAAACAAAACGTCACAGAAAACCCTTTTTTGATTTTTCTATGAATCTACTAACAAGTGGCGTGGATAGGATATTTCAAGCTAACTTTGTTTATAGAAACAGCGATAGCTTTAACTAAGCTAAGGTATAGGAAACAACCTTTAATTATTTTAGCTCCACATAAACATAATAGTATCCTTCTAACAAACTAACAGTAATAATCTTTTATTTATACCATAAGTTCGACCCACTCAGCTATATCATTAGTGCTATCAACAATACCTGTTTTATTGCACACAATTTGAATAACAATATCAATTACGTGAGAAAAACAATGTCTACGAATAATGACAGCGTTAAGCAGGTAATACTTATCTTTTATGAAAGAGAAATACATATAATTAGAAACATACATATATAGGAAAACAACAGAGCTCGTGGCTAAATAATAACAGCCGCTCGGGTCGATCTTTAAGTTAAGCCGAGCTCGCCTAGTATGGTCTGTGGATGGGTGACCACCCTTAAGAGGCCCGCGGAGCATGCGTAGTTCATACAAACGTAATACCAAAATAATTTGTAAGTCAAACATGTATTAATTTAGATTGGATTACAGAATATCTAAGTTCCCAAATGTATATTTTTAATGGACACTGATTTAAACAAGAGTTATGAGAAAAAATAGAAGAATTTAATATAATAGAAATAAAATTATCTAAGTATTTCAAAATTTTTCATAAAAAATATTTTGATTATAATTGTAAATAAAAAACTAATAGAGGCAATAGATTGAGTTAAAAAAATATTTTAAAGATGCTTTCTATAGAAATTTTAAATTCCTCATATCTTAACTTTATATCGTTGTCTTTTCAAAATATATATTAACACTGGAAATAAATACACACTACCTTAAGAATATGTTTCATTTAAAAATAATTTTGGTATTACGTTTGTATGAACTACGCTTGCTCCGCCGGCCCCTTAAATACCGAGTTTCCTCCGTTCCTCAAAAGTACGTTAAGCAGTTGGTCCCGGCTGTCATTTGTCCATCTTTGGCAGTCATTACAGGTAGTCAGTGGCCCAAAAAGTCTGACAACCAGTCTTGCCAAGTGGTATCGTATTACCCAGTATTAACTGGGTTGTGTAGGTCAAATAGGCAGTCGCTCTGTTCCAGTTTGAATACCAGTCTTACGAAAAAAGTGAGACAGATATAAAATAGCTGAATCTGCTTAGACCAAAGTCAACTCAAACAGACCCTCACGAAGCCGTCAAGCAAGAATTCTGCGCATCAAACTAAACTCTACGCTAAAATTATTCCTGAAAAAAAAATTTTTTTTTGGGATTGAAAAATCTTGTTTTGCTCTCAAAACATTATGCTAATTGATGTATTGAACAGTACGAGGGTTGTGGAGGTATTTAAAGTAAAGTAAATAACATTAAAAACCTTATATTAAAAAAAAAACTTGTGAAAATTTTGGATCTTTGATCCCCAATATATCCGTAAATAGAAGGTTCCCAGGTATAGGCTAGAACAAAAAAGAATATCGCAATCACGGGGAGAAAAGTGCTTTTCGGCTTCATTAGGGTTCGTTACACCCACTTATTAGGAAGAAAATAGATGGCGTAGATTTCAAACAATAATGAACATTGCTCAAGTGAGCCTTTTATAGTCATTTAATAATACCATGATTGATTTAAAGCAGCTAATTATCTGAGGGCAGATGGATACGCACTTTGACTCAATCAAAAAAATCAGATTGTAAAAAAAGCTGTTTCTTCGGTTGTTAATAAAATAAAACGGAGGCCCCATTTTATTTTTTTCAGTTTTACCTTCTTAAGGTTTCGGTAATCGCGAAACTAACAGGTTCGCAATGGTTATTTACGTCATCGAACAGACGTATTTTTTAAAACTTATGATGCAATGCAATTTTTTCATTTCGTCATTGGTTACTGTATAATTGAGTGGTGATCGATTATTTCAAATTAATAGATCGAGTTCCATATTCAAAATCCGAAGTCGTTCGAAGGGCTTCGATATTGAAAATCCAGTTATGGAACTCAAATGGAACTCCATTTGAGTTCCAGACCATTCCATTCCATTTGAGACTCAACTGGGTAGGACGCCTAGCAAGACGCGGTGATGGCAGGTGGAGTAAAGCTGTGACCGAGTGGCGTCCAGGAATGGAAAGAGAAGTGTTGGTCGTCCAGTGACGAGATGGGCAGACGATATTGTTGCTATTGCGGGAATATCCTGGATGAGGTTGGCACAAGAGGGAGGAACTTGGCACAAGCAAAGAGAGGCCTATACCCAGCAGTGGGGGAAGTCTTGCTGTGGATGATGATAATGATGATGTAGAATCAATTTAACGTAGCACGACATATGATGCGAAGGAATGAGTAAAATGTAAGGAATGTGGATGGCTAGAAGAGTAGAGGAAGACCAAAGAAACGATGGATGGACTGTGTGAAGGAAGATATTACTTGAAAGGAGGTGACTGCAGAGGTGACGAGGGATTAGAGAAGTATGAACGATGAAGACATGTTCCCCCTACCTCGAAAGAAATTGGGATAAGGGCACGAGAATGCTGTCTTGGCCTCGCGATTTAAAATGAGTTGCGTGAGATGCGTGCAGGTTTTACTGGAACTCTAAGATTTCGGTCATTTCTATACCATATCTGCCTTCCTTGCGTGATCGAATCAGAAATGAAGACATCCGCAAGAGAACCAAGGTCACCGACGTAGCCCGAAGAATTGCCAAACTTAAGTGGCAGTGGGCAGGGCACATTGCTCGCAGAACGGATGGCCGATGGGGCCGAAAAGTTCTGGAGTGACGACCGCGAACCGGAAGACGATGCGTTGGAAGACTTCCACTAGGTGGACCGATGACCTGGTGAAGGTTGCTGGAATCCGTTGGATGCGAGTCGCACGGGACCGGTCAATGTGGCGACACTTGGGGGAGGCCTATGTCCAGCAGTGGACGTCTTTCGGCTGAAATGGTGATGATGATGATGATGATCTGCCTGTTTTCTATGTCCAGTCCGTGGTTATATAATACCAGCCACTCGGATCGATCTTCAGGTTAAGCCGTGATTGCCTAGGTTGGTCCGGGTGACCACCCTTACATACCGAGTTTCCTCCGTGCTTCAGAAAGCACGTGGTCCCGGCTGTCATTTGTAAATCTTTGACAGTTGTTCCAGGTAGTCGATGGCCTTAGAGTCTGGTAACCAGCCTTACCAAGGGATACCATATTTATCTAGTGCTAACTGGGTTAGATAGGCAGTCGCTCCTTGTAAAATACTGGTATTCAGCTGCATCCGGTTAGACTGGAAGCCGACCCCGACATCGTTGGGAAAAGCGCTAGGCAGAAGGGAGAGAGCTTATAACGACTTTCATTGGCTTTTCTTTTTAGTTCAATGTTCCTAAGTTTCTTAAAGTAGTATCGAAGTGAGTGTAAGAATATAAGAGTCCGTTGGTCTAGTAGTCCCGTGTTCTTATTGAGTTTAACTACCAGGCATTTCTCAAAATCAGCAACGGAATCTGAATTTGCGGTTCATGGCAATAAGTTCGCTCCTTAATACTTATGACTATGAACATAAGTGGTGAAATGTGTGTAGGTACCTAGGTACCGACTTTATTAGGTACACCACTGCCTAATCCTTTGGATATTATAGTCGTGATGTTATGTTACTAAGGTCCATGTTCACCGAAAAGATAACGGTCTGGTTATCTAAAAACAGCTGTCACTGTGACGTGTTCCCATACAAAAATGTGTTATAAACAGCTGTTTTTAGATAATTAGACCGTCATCTTTTTAGTGAACATGGTCCTAAGTCACCTGAAAGATAAGAAAAAGTATTTATATACAAAGAAAATGCGCATAATTAGACAGCATTGACATAAAATTAGACCCTTTGTCAATTTAATAGTCGCATTATCGCTATGAGGCAGTAATGCCACGAAGTATAGGTTGGACGTAGGTACAGTCAACCAACCAAATAAGTAACCAGGGTCGAAATATTTTATAGCTGAAGTTTTCTTAGAAATCCATGGATGTTTTCGAATGAAATTGAAAACGCATTTAAATTGGTTAGAATAATTAAATTTCATCTGAAGACGTGAAATAGTTTCTTAAATACTACAACTATATCTGACGACCCTGGTTACTTATTAGAGAGCAGCGGTGGCTCAGTGGTGGCGGCGCCGACTTACTAACAGTAAGTAGTGACTTCGAACCCAGACAGGCACATTAATTTTTGAAATTTTTTTTCATCACCACTGCTCTCAAAAACGGTGAAGATAAACATCGTGAGGAAACCAGCATGTCCTAGAACTAAAATATCCGAAGACATGTGACATCTACCAGCCCGCACTGGGCCCGCGTGATAGCCCATTACCTCTCATAGAGAGGACGCCGTGTGTCTCAGCAGTGGTTACTGACATGGTAGTTACTTATTTGTTTTGCACACTGTACAACTAGATAAAAACATTGTAAATATGCGTCTAATAATGCGGGTGAACATGGTACAGTCGCATATATAGAAATACATGGTAAATACGTACAATCAGGTATTTATAGGATTCTAAAATTAGCTTGTTTTCTCTTGAACTCGATACTTGAACTGCAATGACATGCATTGGATGAAGTTGAATACTATCTTAGGGCCGGTTTTTCATTCGCCAGTTAACTTCTAACCGACGAATAAGTTTGACATTTTGTCTGTTTTTGTATGGACACTCTGAAAAAACGTCAGATTTACCCTTCAGATAGAGTTATATCTAATGATTGAAAAATCAACCCTTATTAATGTGTTCTGCCGCGAAAAAGATACCGCGGCCCCGGAACATAAAGGGCGAGGAAGAAACATGGATGGGTTTTAGTCAGTAAAAGTCTGCCACTCCCTCCCGCTCCGCCCAGAGTGGGAGAAGTCAATTGATGATTTCCCATCCGAAAAAAAAAGCCTTTAATGTATACAACTAGGTACAAAATAAGTATTAGTATTAATTATAGCCTTGTTTATCTTGAAAATAACGGATTACCTAGCTATTCAAAATAGAATCTGAAACGGCCAAGTGCGAGTTGGAGTCGCGCGTGGGTTCCGTACCATCGCAGTAGGAGATCCTCGCGGAGCATGCATAGTTCATACAAACGTAATACCAAAATAATTTGAAATTTTAACATATTCTTATGGTAGTTTGTAGTTATTTGGATTGGATTACACAATATCTATGTTCATAAATATATATTTTGAAAGAACAATGGCATAAAGACGAGATATGAGGAATTTAAAATTTCTACACAGAACTTATTTTCTCATAACTCTTGTTTAAATCAGTGTCCATTAAAAAATGTATTTGGGAATCTAGATATTCTATACTTAATCCAATCGAAATAAATACACAATAGCTGAAAAATATATTTGTGTGCTAGGCAGTATGTTTATGATGTTCATGAAAATATATGATTCGCAGCTGTTAGACGTATGTACTTAGTTACAGAATTATAATCATCAAAATCATCAATACAACCCTCCAAGTTCATGTAACTCAATTGAATGACTATTTCATGAAATAGTTATTCAATCGAGTTTAAATTTTGCGGGCTACCGTGGAGTATCCACCTGTGGAAATAATATCAAGCGGGAACTGGCCCAATATTCACAAAAACGCTTCGAATAAATTTTCGATTCGACAAGTCGTGTGGCTATCCTTTTTTGGTATAACGAAAACGAGCGAGACAGCTATACCTACGACTTCCCGAATTGAAGCGTTGTGAATACGCCTGGTTCCCAATGAAAACTTCGAACTCAAAAAACTGTGATACGCGTGATATCACTAAAGTCACGTCATAAATATCTATAGTATATCACCGTATTTCACTTAATAAGGTGCTAAACAAAATAATTATAACATTATGTCTAAAATTGTAGGCGATGGACATTATACAGGTGCTAATTTCATCTGATTTTTATCAGTAGGTACATTTATATTATTATAAAACAAAGTCCTCTTTCACGTCTGTCTGTCTGTTCGCGATAAACTCAAGAACTACTGCATCGATTTTCATGCTGTTTTCACCAATGGATAGACTGGTTCACTACATATATAAAAAACAAAATCCTCCGCGCCGCTTCAAATTCTCGAATAGTTTTGTTTTCAGTAGGTATTTTTTTTAGGAAGTCAGGAATTAAAGTTATTCCAGTTTGAAGTTTTAGAGGTTAGGTATTATATGTCTTGTTAACAACTGACTAATCGAAAACGTAGACGAGTTAGAAATAATAAAACAAAATAAATGTATTAATCTAGTCTATCGAGTTTTAATGCTTTGGTACCAGTCACGAATGAACCCGACGAGTCCCTATTAAAAAAAACATATTCGTTTTTTTTAATTTCACCTTTGACTTATCCGAATTGTTATGTAAATGCCTCAAAATAGTACCCACCTACCTGACTTGAATCTCAAACGTTTTCCTTAAAAAATTGCATTTGATATGTCAAATTCATTCTATTTTTGTTTTAGAACGCAAAACTATCAAAATGAAATAATCGCAGAAACTTGATTTGATAAAAACTATATTGTTTGAATGCAAATACTCGTACAGAGCGATAGAGAAGACGAACTTATTTATTTATTTATTTATCTGTCTAGTGTCATACGCCCGGCGCCCGCTCGTCACCTAGCATGCATGTCAAAAATGTCATGTCAAAATCGGAAATGTTCGGTATCATTTTTAACCCCCGACGCAAAAACAACGGCGTGTTATAAGTTTGACGTGTCCGTGTGTGTCTGTCTGTCTGTGACATCGTAGCTTCCGAACGAATGAAACGATTTTGATTTTTTTTTGTTTAAAAGGCGAATTAGTCGGGAGTGTTCTTGGCTATGTTTCATAAAAATCAGTTCAAGATGGCCGCCGCCACAAAATGGCGGACTACATATTTATTCAACAACTCCCTCAATATGGGTATCAAATGAAAGGGCTTGTGAAATTATGACCCTACGTGTCGGGGGTTTATAAATTTTTCACTTAATGTTACTTAATGTAACTTAATGTTACTTAATGTAACTTAATGTAACTTAATGTTACTTAATGTAACTTAATGTTACTTAATGTAACTTCATGTAACTTGTTTTATTTACGGAAACTCTGAAGCCTAAAATTCTAAGAACTAGTGACCATTGGGGCATCCATCGTTCCGGTTTCCCAGTTACTGCCATGGGTTGTGGCTGTCAAGCCGGAAGAAGGCAGTCGCGCCAAGTAAAAACCTTGTATTCAGTTGCGTCCGGTAAGACTGGAAACCGACCCCAACATGGTAGGGAAAATACTAACAGCCGTATTTTTTTAACTTACTTACATATAACTGTTAGTTAATATGGCCTACGTGTCGTAGCTGTCGGTGTTTCTATAAAAAAAATTAGCTTGGAATATCCTATCCGCGTTACCTACCCGTCATTTGGAGGACGTATGCCACATTGGGCACCCGTTTTAACGGCACCTGAAATAATGGCACCTGAGGTATTCCACATACGGCACCTGTTGCACTAAGGGCACCTGCAAAAATATTGATTATTTTTTGCAGGTGATTTTAGTGGAGCAGTTTATTGTTTAAAATTTTGTTCCAGATTCATAGAGAAAACAAAGGAAGCTATTCTGTGACGTTTAGTTTCTAACGTTCGGTAAGTTAATTGTCAAGCAAACGGTGATTGAAAAATACCTTAAAGTTGGTTTGCTAAATGTGGGTTCCCTTGGCACTAACCACGATGATTTTATAGCAGCAGTGGAAGGGCATTCTTTCGATGTATTGGCAGTTAACGAGACTTGGCTAAGACCGGGCGAAGAGGGCCGAGCGCCCACTGTGCCAGGTTACCGCCTGCGCCATATACCACGATCGCTGTCTGTTCACGGGGGCCGGGGGGGTGGTGTGGGTTTTTATCTTAAACGCGGTCTGACGGCTCGTACCTGGTCCACCCCAAGTGACCCTAGATACGATACTATTGAACAAATGTGGATTACTCTTACAATCAATGGAAATAAAATTGCAATAGGTACAGCGTATCGTCCGCCACGCTTCGACTTGGACATCTTTCTCGACGCTATAACTGACTCTATTAGCTCCTTAGTCAAATGTGATCACTTCATACTGCTCGGCGATTTCAATGTCAACCTCCTGAATGCTAATGGGCAAACTAAGAAAGTCGGTGAGTTTTTGAATAGCATGAGCCTAAAACAACTGGTAAGTTCACCCACCCATTTCACAGACCATAGCGAAACATTGATCGACCTTGTCTGTACGAACATCAACCACAAAGCGATATCTGTTGAGCCCTATGTCTCAATACATGGTCACTCACTTGTTGTGGGTGAGTTTAATATTAGGCGTAGCAAATATAAACCCTACACAATTACGTATAGACCCATTAAACAAATAAATAGAGAAGTACTAGATAGTGATTTATCGCAAATACACTGGGACAACATTTGCGGCTTGCATAATGTGAATGACATGGTTAAGGAGTTGAACGAAAACATTGTAACAATTTACGATGCGCATGCTCCGGTCAAGAAATGTTTAATTAAGGAACCGTCTTATCCATGGATAACAGATACAATAAAATTGATGATGCACTTGCGGAATGACGCTCTGACCAAGTACCGTAAAACGAAATCAGACTCCAAAAAGTCATACTACAAGCAGCTGAAGTCTCTGGTGGTAACCTCCTTATTTAGAAAAAAAGTTGCATATTTTAACTTTAATATTAATGGTCAGATCAGGGATCCAAAAACGTTGTGGAAAAATTTAAAAAAAACAGTATTACCAAAGAAACAATTTGATGACCTTCCGACTACCTTCAGAGATCCAAACCAAATAAATAATCACTTTTTGAACGTTCCTGGTAACCCTGTCTGCAATACATCGCAACGCGCTTTCTTTGAATCTCATCGTTATGGTGATGATAGTTTCGCTTTCTCATTACAACCAGTAACTGCTGATCAAATTCTACGATACTTCCGCCAACTAAAATCTAACGCTGAAGGCTGTGATCAAGTCACCCTAGACATGCTTTGGCTTACACTCCCACATTCATTAAAATCCATCACCGACATTGTGAACAGCTCAATTTTCTCAGCAACTTTCCCTGACATCTGGAAAATTGCTATCGTTAGGCCATTGCCAAAAAAAACAAATCCAACCGATTTAAAAGACCTGAGGCCTGTCAGTGTTCTGCCTTGCCTTTCTAAAATCGCTGAAAAGGCGGTTTGTCAGCAGGTGTCAAAGTATCTAGAAGATAAACACATTCTGCCTGAGCTACAGTCAGGTTTTCGCAAACAACGTGGTACTTCTACGGCACTTTTGGACGTGACAGATAACATTCTCTCAGCACAGGATAAGGGCCTATGCACACTCCTTGTCCTACTAGATTTTTCGCGAGCCTTTGACTGCATAAATATAGACTTGTTTCTATCAAAGCTTCACTACTACGGATTTGACCAAAATTCGATAGACTGGTTCCAAAGCTACCTTACCAACCGTCGGCAGCGTGTGGAAATACGACTGAGCAATGGTTCATCTCTTGTTTCATCACTCACTTCTGTTTACAGGGGAGTCCCGCAGGGCACAATACTGGGCCCCATCATCTTCATTTTGTATTGTGCTGACATCATAAGTTCCCTGAAGAAATGTAGGTATCATATTTATGCTGATGACGTACAAGTCTATAACTTTTTTTAAACCGAGCGACTATGACACTGCGATAAAGGATTTAAACGAAGATCTTGACAGAATAGCATGCTGGGCGGAAAATAACGGTTTAGTACTTAACCCCACAAAAACCAAATACATGCTGTTTGGAACCAGGAACCAAATCAGCGCAGTGCCGGCATCACTCAACGTTACCCTGCTGGGTGAGTCGGTCAGTCGAATCAGTGAGGCACGTAATCTTGGTCTGAACATGGACGTTGGGTTAAGATACGAAGCGCACGTGGCAGAGTCAGTGCGCACATGTTTCTATCGGCTAAAAGTCCTTTATAAAATAAGGCCTTATCTGTCCGAGGAGTTGCGTATTAAACTGGTGGAGTCACTCGTGCTTTCTAACCTAAACTACGCAGATACAGTAATTGGCCCTCGGCTGCTCGCAAGAACTGAGCGACTGATCCAGAGAGTCCAAAATGCCTGCGCTCGATTCTGCTTTTCAATCCCACCAAGAACTCACGTAACGCCATTCTTAAATAAGCACTCCATCCTCAAGATGAAGTCGCGGCGTAAGTTGCACCTAGCATGTATACTTTTCGGAGTAATAAAGTATAGGCAGCCGACCTACCTGTACAATAAACTGAGCTGGATCGCTAGCAGAAGAGAATGCGAAAGGAGGCAGTGCTCGCAGCAACTCTCCACTCAATCGCACAAGACAGCTGCTTTTAGGGGAAGTTTCAGATACGCCGCATCCAAATGCTGGAACAATATTCCCCGCCGGTAAGAAATCTTAAATGTCTTGGTACCTTCAGAGTTCGACTGCGGCAGTTTCTTATCGAAGAGCAGAAAAAACTGGGTATCACTGTTTCGAATAAGTCCATTATATAACTGATTGTGATACCTATTCTTCCCGAGACAATCTGTCTATCTGTAGCGTGTGGTCGCAAACCTGTGAACAAGAGGGCAGTTGATGATTGCATTGTTTATGGATATTTAGTAGGCCAATAATTATAATTATAATACCTTCTCATTATATTAACCTATATTTATCTATTGTACATCTAATTTAGTCAAGTCAAATCGTTTATTCTTATTCACACCTACACAACTAAAATATTATCATAATGAGATTATTCATTTAAGCACTATACCTACATATATATGATATAACCTAATAAGTATTAAAACACACGTCAACGAACAAGAACACTTCCAACACAGTAAACTTTTGGTAAAATATTTTATTTCAGTTGATATACTTACGTATATCACTCCGCGCATGAAACACTTTATCACAACACGAATTTATCTCGTCTGCTCGACGTCCGTACGTCACTACAGGGATCCAGCAGAATATCAGCGTCAGGTGCATGCCTGACACATGCTGAGCTGGACTCCCATTTGGTGTAACCTTGAGACACACACCGCACCTTGCATACCCTCTTTGTTATTTTCCTTTTTTAAATTTTTTATTTGAAGTAAGTCATTGTGTTACCATACTAATTTTGTAAATATGTTTTTATTTTGTTTTAAGTGAACTATTTCATTTAATTGTATATCTGTGTGTTGTGCTTTGTCTTTTGTGTGCACTAAATAAATGATTTATCTATCTATCTATCTATCTATCAAACAGACATAGTAACCGACCATTATCTGTTAGTAAGTTTTTGAAAGTGGCTGTAGTAAGTAGATGATGGCCCAAGACACCTTTTAGGAAGGTTAACATACATTAAAACTACATAAACTAAACCGTTTCAATTTTAATGTTAGGTTTCATAGTTAGAAATAAAATAAAATATAAACATAATGGTGTGAAATCGAATTACCATACATTATAAACTAATGAATCCGAAACAATAGTAATACATAAAAATACTCTAAGGAAGTAATATATCACCGCCTTGGCTTAACTACGCATAAGGCTCAACTCACACCAAAAGAGCGTCGAAGCGCAGCGAAGCGGACCGCAGTTTCTGTGACACATGAATTTTAACCTATTTTCATTACTATAATACTTATTATCGCATGAGAAACTCGAACGAGTCGCGCGGATACCCGCGGCACCGCGGGAATTCCGGCGAATTTTGTAAACGAAGCCGTGCGACTGCATGCCGGAACTCCGCGCTTCGCTGCCCTTCGCCGCTCTCTCGGTGTGAGTTGACCCTTAAATTAAGAGCATTATACTTTTCATACCTTGTTAAAAAAAAGTCATAGCTTACGCTATGAAAGGCCTTTGACAGATCTAAACGCGGAAAGACAAAATCAGATGATCGTTGTCTTGAATAAAATCTTCTTGTTTACAAATAGATAATGGGTGGCGTCCATTCAAGTCTCATCAAGCGTAAACTTAGGTACAAAAAGTCAGGAGTATTGAACTCGGTTGCTTCCTTCCTTCCTACGATTTTGTAGTAAGTATTGTTCGATCTCTTGTATTTCTTCTTTTGTCTTTCCTCTATTGGGTGCCTGTTCCGTTGCTATTGTTTGTGCTTTTTTATTACCTTTTCTTTGACTACCTATTTTCTTCTGTTTAGTTTTAAAGGTTTCGATGAGAGTGATTTATCTTCGTTAATAAGATTCAGTTATTGTTTGTAGATGTGAAAACTATACTTCAACGTTTGTCATCATGTTTTATTATTATATCCATCATCATTTACGTCCGTAGCCTTGTTGGGGTCAGCTGCCAGTCTAGTTTTTTTTTTTGTCAAAGTCATTGTCAAAATAATTTATTTGCAGTAAATGTGGTATAAAAACTTTTAGTACGATGACACATTTCGCCATAAAAATAGCATGCAAATATTAATAAACACAAACTATAATACCTGTTTCTAATTTTAATTATCTAGACACAAAACAAAACCACAAAAATAACAATTATAATTATACCTACATACTACAAAAGAACTTTTAACATATTAAAGTATTTAAGGTATTCTAACACACTAGACACAAAACGGCTTGTTAACTGAAAAAATAGTCCGTCACTTAGATTATCAAAATATATTTGACCCGTATTTTTTCTTTTGTTACATAAACCAAAATTGACGAAGATACGACGCTTTCAAAATTTTCAATAGGTACGTCACTGTTTGGTATCATTTTTAGTGAGTACTGACGTCACGAGCCCCCACTCCCGAGTTTTGATGCGTTTTATCTTTGTCAATATTCGTTGATTTACAAAAACAAAAAATACGTGTCCATTATTTTCCAATACTCTAACTGACGGGCTAATTAGATTTGCAATTGATTGATGGTGGAAACTAGCCTATTATACCTACATACCTACTACATACCTACTACTACTTGTTAATTCAACTAGGTTATTTCACACAGTGCTGATTTATTACCACAACCCTATTACGTTGTTTTGCTCTTCTCAACTCAGCAATCTTTTCTAATACCGGGTTTGTCATCAAACATTGTGGCTGTTATTATTTTATCTCTAGCCCCTCAAAGTTGGATTGTTTTATATTATATTACGCTTAGTAAGAAATTGCGTTGAAAACCGCAAACTTCATGATGAAGAAAAATCGCTATAAGCTAATATTAATGACTAATTCATGAATATGGCATAAAGCGATTTTTGACGCCATTTGGTTCCATTTACCAGAACTGTGAAATAACAGATAATTATCGAAATTATTATCTATCGCTCAAACAATAGGTTTACACTTAATAACGTAATATTGAGAACAATAGCAATACGCACGTAATTTATCAAAGACGTAACGTTATTGACGTAAAAACTGCGAGTAAGGCGGTATACATTTCACAGTATTACGGTTTCACTTCGTTAGATTATAATCTACCGAAAAATAATGCGTCATGTATATAGCAGTATGTTGATTTGATAATATTTCGGAGTTTACAATCCCTCCAGTTATATTACAATCTAACGGTTTTTACAATGTGACGCTGACATACATATTGCACATACCTAGATTATAAGTGAACGATGTGGTCTCCTATAATGGGAAGCGCATACTTGTATTTTGTCCCTGTTCTATCTGTATACCTGCATGTAATTGTGTAGTTTCTGTTGGAGATCCAATAAATAAATCAGTATGGATGAAAAGTACTTTCTCCTATCCTCAGATCTACTGGCAGATCAAGCTTCTTTGCCTGGAGCCATGGGCCCTGATCCTGGCTAGAGCAGTTGCTGGTATACCCTGCTCGTCTTGCTACATCGTCCTGCCTATATACTTGAAGGAAATCAGTGATATTGATCTCAGAGGAGCGCTGGGGTCGCTTCTTATTTTGAATAGGTAAGTCTACTTTTTTTATTTGCCGTTATTCTACTGGCCAGCTAAAGGCTTCATCTAGGTCCTCCTAAGTGTTTTTTTTTTCAAGAACTGAATTAAAACCAGCTTTTATAGTTTAGATGTCCATATTACGTCCACTTCTTTTTCCTTTTCCATAAAATGTAGTGAATATTTGCTATCGTCAGTAATATCATTAATATTGACAATTGCATCGTCTTTTTTGTGTTTGTGGTATTTGATCATCACTTACGTTTTATAATATTCTTGCAAAATGGTATGATTCTTTTTTTTTATCCTCCATCACAATGCTGTCCTATTTGACCCAATGATTTACTGGTAGAGAATGCCTTGTGGCATTAAGTCCGCCTATGTACCACTCTTGTACATGAAGTTTAAATAAATAAATAAACATGGGGGTACTCCAATAATTTGACCCATTACCAAACTTATTGATGACCGAATTACTCATTCCAAAATTAATTAATAATCGAATAAATAGAATCCTTTCTATTAATAGACGAAGGACTCTTGACTCTCAATAACATATCGATCGAAGGAAAATTTATGTGCTGAATATTAAACTAATTCGTCATCTGACTTAATTAAATACACTTCTAGAGTGCTTGTTGCCGTGTTTTCACGAGCCAGTGGTTGCGTTCCCAATAACGTCGTTGAAGTTTTCTTAGAAACCGATGGATTTAAAATGAAATTGATAGAAATATTCATTTGCTTCTGTTTGCTAAATTCAGAAGTGAGATAAAGAACTCAATTAAATTGCCCGCTAAAGTAGTACAAGTAGACATTCAAGGAATGAAATGAAACGAAGATGTTTAAAAAAGACAACGAGGTAGGTACACAAAATAATTAATATAACCGTTTATTCTAACTTGGAATGGAACAAAATATCAATCATTGAAACTAACTTAAACCACATCAACACGTAAGTGTTTAGAAAAATAGCGAGTTAGTACACAAAATAGGAAATTATAAATCTTACAGCCCTAATATCATTAAATTTCATCTGAGGACATGAAATAGTAGAAAAAAACTGCAACAGTTACTTTTTCATTTGGTGAAACGTACCTATCGGAAAGGTATGGATGTTGTAAGGGCCATCCGACGAAACTGTACCGACCAACATTCTGCCAAAACTAATCAACTGAACCCATACATTTAATTTCAGCAGACTAGTAATTTTGTTCGATTACGATGGTGGGGTATATAAAGGGTGTAAAACACCTCTCAACGAATCCGAGAACCACTTGTTCTCACCGTCATTGCGATCATTAGTTACGGACAGTTACGGAGATATTGGGGGTCAAAGTTCCAACTTTTCTTTTTAAATACTAGTTTTTTCTGTAAGACGACCCGTTGACCCCCGTACTATTCAACCCATCCATCAGCACAATATTTTAAGTGCGTTACATTGAGTTTTGCCAGCAAAAATGATTTTTCCCCCCAAAAAAAAAGTCTTTTCCCAGCAATAATTTTTGCGTAAAGTTACATATTTTGATGTACAGAATGCTTCATGATGAGGTGGTTTACGCCCAGTTTATCTAAATTCCCAGTTTTGATGTGGCATTATGGTTTAGCAATGGCAACAAAATTGAAAAAAAATATGCCCGAGAAAAAGCACTGACGGACTAAAAAGATTTGCAACTTTTCGATACAGTCGTCATGCGTATTGTAGTAATGTAATGTACCTAAGTATCCCCATAGAATACAAAACCAATATTCCACATCTATGGGGGATACTCCGTGATGATTTAATAAACATACGTTAAATAAGTACATAATTATGCATGTAATAGTTCAACGAACAGACTTGACCAGTTTGTTCCGTTACGTAATGACCTCACCCTAGTAGCAATTGCCGTTGGCTTCCTTATGCCAACAGTTGGGAATGTATTGGCAGACGGTTAGTTGTTCCGCCAACCTAAACTTAAAATAGGCCCATTGTCATAAACATGCACTATTTGCCCAACGAATAGCCAACAAAGGGCCTTCTGTTACTATGCCTACTGTTGGGTGATTTTTGCAGGGATTTCAGTTATTATAACACCATTGGGCCAACTAACGACGGGCCTGCTGCATCTATTCCTACTGTTGGGAGATTTTTGTAGGGATTTAAATTACTAAAACAACATTGGGCCTACTAACGACGGGCCTGCTGCTTCTATTCCTACTGTTGGGAGTTTTTTGTAGGGATTTAAGTTATGTTAACAACTTACATCGGTCCAACTTAAACCTTTCAATGGGCCTGTTAGGGATGATACGTATATACTGGTACACCCAGTATGAGCTTACTAGTACTCTCTTAACTCTTAGTAACTCTTAGATTTACGAAACGTATTTTTTATACTTTTGTTTATATTTGAGATTTATGGTTTATATTGTAAACAAAGTGCAAAATTGAAAATTAAGGATAATTTAAGAAGGACATTCCGTCACTAAATGTCCTTGGTTGGCGGTATGTTCATGCCGAAATCGTAATGATAATATCGTAAAGGTTCAAAAGTTGTACCCCAACCTCGATAGATGGCGTTGTAGTCCAATTAGAAGTCGCTATCGTTGTGTTACCACGATTTGGTTGGGTTCGAGTGAATTTTAATAAATATATCACCAGCTTGGGCGCCGGACAAACACGAGTGGCGTACGGCGTATGGCGGTGGCGCCGAGTAAGTGGCGCCGCTACTTGCTACTGCCTCGCCCCCCGCGTACCCGCACACGCGCCAGCGCCATACGCCACTTGTATATGACCCGCGCCTTAGATCAGAAAGCAATTTGGTTTTATTTCAACCCTTTTAGTGTTCACACAAGGTTATTAGTTCAACACTACTAGCTCGGTAGTACACATTGGTAGTAGTTGGTTGGTTGGTGGTAGGCAAATCCACGTTGGCCCCATCGCAAGTTGGGCCTTCGTAGGCAAATCCACGTAGGCCATCAGTTTTAGGCCCAACCCGCAAACTGCCCGCCAATTGTATGCATTTGCCAACTAACCAGAGGTATGTGGCCCAACTAAATGCCAACAAAAAATGCTACTAGGGCAGCGCATCGCTTTTAGAATAATCATTAGATTGCAGGGACTTCGTTTGAGATTTCTATACAGGGTGTAAACCACCTCATCACGAAGCCGTCAACCAAGCATTCTGTACATCAAACTAAGTAACTTTACGCAAAAAATATTGCTGGGAAACAACTTTTTTTTTTGAGGTTATAAATCATGTTTTGTGGTAGAACTCAATGTAACGCACTTAAAACATTGTGCTTATGGATGGGTTGAATAGTACGGGGGTTGTGGAGGTGTTAAAAATTAAAATCTTACAAAAAAAAAGTTGTCAAAAAGTTGTAACTTTGACCCCCCATAACTCCGTAACTAGAAGGTTCCCAGCCCGGCTAGCATGGGCAGGGGATAAAATTTTATCCACCGGTTATTTCCACTGACAAGGGACAAAATTCATACAAAAGTGGAAATAACCGGTGGATAAAATTTTTATCCCCTGCCCATGCTAGCCGGGCTGGTATGGTGTAGAACTAAAAAAATATCGCAATGATGGGGAGAACAAGTGCCTTTTGGCTTCGTGAAGAGGTGTTTTACACCCTTTATTATTATTGATTTTTATACAAACAAAATTATAGGTAAGTACGAGAAAACGTTATTAGGTATAGTTTTTTTTAGGGTTCGCACCCAAAGAGTCAAAACGAGAGCCTTTTATAACGTAACTTATCTCGAAGTGATCCAGGATTAAAAAGAACGACTTATGTGTATTTCAATATTGGATTAAAGTTAAGCGGCAAATAAAGTCCACCCTAACTAGCCTTAATCTAAGGGCCGGTATTTCAATGTCACCTTAACTTATTGCTTAAGTTAAGTCCTGCATTTAAGCTAAGTGTCATTTTTAGGAGACAGAAGTGTATTTCAATTCGGATCTTCCTCGCCTTAACTAATCTAGGATAAATCGCAATATTGCAACATTATAAACAGAATATGTCATTTGAGTATGGTTTCTGTTGTCATCCTACTTAGGGCCAGTATTTCAATGTCACCTTAACTTATTGCTTAAGTTAAGTCCTGCATTTAAGCTAAGTGTCATTTTTAGAAGACAGAAGTGTATTTCAATCCGGATCTTCCTCGCCTTAACTAATCTAGGATAAATCGCAATATTGCAACTTAATAAACAGAATATGTCATTTGAGTGTGGTTTCTGTTGTCATCCTACTACATTGTTTATTTTTTTCAAGTTTTAAAAAGTTCGAAGAAAAAAGTTTTAAGTTCACGACATTGTTGAGTTGTCTGAACAATTGAGTAATTTGAGTAGTATCACGTAAGTACCTGCCTACCGTATTCGCTCTTTCTCTACGATTTTACAACTTGGCAATTACTCAACTCTAATATGTTTTTTGTTCAGTAACTATACTTTTAGCTCGAGCAGTGATGATGAAGATATGATTGAATTTATCAATTATTCAACGACCCCGCGATGTATACGAATTTATAGAACATGAGAGACTAATTTCCAGAAATGGAATGAAGGTGAATTTTACGACCGATTTCGTTTAACGAAACGTACAGCATACGTTGTGCTGGAACAGTTATGAGACCAAATCAAATGGCCTACTACGAGATAATATTTCGCAAGAATGTCTGTACCTACATTTAGGTACATAGGTTCCTCACAGCCTTTTTTATTATTTTATCAACTTACAAAATATTCTATATGCGGCATAAAAACCTTTTTGCGGGTCAGAATTATTAACCATAAAGCAACTTTTTTTGAGGTTGACACACGCTAATCTCAGATCGGAACTTAAGCGACAGAAATCTGTCACTTAGATTAAGGCTAGTTAGGGTGGACTTTATTTGCCGCTTAACTTTAATCCAACATTGAAATACACATAAGTCGTGCTTAAATTTAATCCTGGATCACTTCGAGATAAGTCACTATTGAAATACCGGCCCTAGGGCCGGTATTTCAATGTCACCTTAACTTATTGCTTAAGTTAAGTCCTGCATTTAAGCTAAGTGTCATTTTTAGAAGACAGAAACGTATTTCAATCCGGATCTTCTTCGCCTTAACTAATCTAGGATAAATCGCAATATTGCAACTTAATAAACATAATATGTCATTTGAGTATGGTTTCTGTTGTCATCCTATCATCCTACTACATTGTTTATTTTTTTCAAGTTTTAAAAAGTTCAAAGAAAAAAGTTTTAAGTTCACGACATTGTTGAGTTGTCTGAACAATTGAGTAGTATCACGTAAGTACCTGCCTACCGTTTTCGCTCCTTCTCCACGATTTTAAAACTTGGCAATTACTCAACTCTAAAATGTTTTTTGTTCAGTAACTACACTTTTAGCTCGAGCAGTGATGATGAAGATATTATTGACTTTATCAATTTTTCTACGACCCCACGACGTATACGAATTTATAGAACAAGAGAGACTAATTTCCAGAAAAGGAATGCGGGTGAATTTTACGACCGATTTCGTCTAACGAAACGTACAGCATACGTTGTGCTGGAACAGATAAGAGACGAAATCAAATGGCCTACTACGAGGTAATATTTCGCAAGAATGTCGGTACCTACATATAGGTACATAGTTTCCTCACAGCCTTTTTTATCCTTTTATCAACTTACAAATATACTGCGGCATAAAAACCTTTTTGCGGGTCAGAATTAATAACCATAAAGCAACTTTTTTTTTGAGGTAGCCACATGCTAATCTCAGATCGGAACTTAAGCGACAGAAACTCCACTGTCTATAATTTCTGTCTGTCACCAGGCTATATCTCATGAACCGTGATAGCTAGACAGTTGAAATTTTCAGATGATGAATTTCTGTTGCCGCTATAACAACAAATGTTAAAAAACAGAATAAAATAGGTAAATATTTAAGGGGGCTTCTATACAACAAACAATGAAACAGCAATAGGTAGACGCTTGTAATATTTACAGAATATTAATTAGTTGTATATTCACTTTAAAAATAAATCGTACTTGGCCGGTTTCTTTTCTTTTTCATGTGGATAGTGCCTAACTTGGGCCGCGTTCCGAATTAGGCTTTAATACAAACGATTTGAGCGTCCATAAACCCGTTCCGAATTACCGTGAGCGCGATATCGATCTCCCTTGAATCGTCATAGATCACGTCATGACATGCGCCATCTTGCGATTACACCGACCATGCCCCAAATAAATATCACCGTGAGCGCTGTCAAATGACCTGATGACAGCTCCTAGCTGTCATAATCGTGAAATCTAAATTGGAACGCAAAATATTGATGTGAGCGCTGTGAGTGATTATTTTCTAAAACGGAATGCACCCCTACTGTCCGGGGTTCTATGTCGTCGAAAAATATCTCTCATGCACGCTGGTTTCCTCACGATGTTTTCCGTCACCAAAGCCATTGATAATTATACAATACGCACATGAATCCGAAAAATCAGAGGTGCGAGTTTCAGCTTCGAATTTGAGACCTATTAACTGACATAAGTTATGATTCATTCTTGTTATTCTTTACAAAATGTTGGTGCACACCGCCATCTAGTGCCACACTGAGCAGCGAAGCTTGTGTAATGCACACCAAATTTTGGGATAAGCCCTCCACACTGTTCCAAAACCACTGTAACTCCTGAAAGCCAGAATTAACAGTGGCGACCACCAGAAAAGCCGTCGCTTTTCTAGTGGTGACAATGAAGCTCGACGAAGTCCCAGAGAATGAATTTAACTGTCTTTAATCCTGCAACGAAATTAATCAGAAAGTATCAGCGGATGTTTATGATAATAGACAAAACAATAGACGACAGCGCTTTTTATCGCCAAAATATAACCCGACCAAGTGAAATTGCTCGTTAGTTTCATAATACACATATGATAATTTGAGTTGATTGAATTTGGGCGTATTTGTTGTTGATTGAATTTTCACTACATAATATCTTGGTAGAATTTTTTTGTTTACAAGCTTCTTGTGGCGCGGACTATAGATTCTTTTTTTTAATCACTACCAGTTTCGTTTGTTTCACTTTCCAGAAACATCGGCTACCTGACGAGCTACGTCTGCGCAGATATGCTGAGCGTGAACACAATGCTGTGGCTTGGTCTGCTAGTTCCAACTGTGACCTTCTTCATCTTCCTCGCGATGCCGGAGACTCCCGAGTACCTGGTAAAGCAGGGGAAAGTTGATGTGAGTACTCCATGTACTTTGATTATGATCATTAGGGATCGTACCTACACTACGTGACCCGTTCTGGGGGAAGGGGAGTCTTCAAAATACCACGCTTCGTCACAAAGGCGGAGAGGGCTCCGGATTTCGTCATGTAGTCAATATCCTCTAGGGAAATCAACATCATCTTGTCTGTTTCCCGATCATTATAGGCCGACGACCGAATAGGTCTGACGCAATGTTTTTAAAATTGTGTCTACTTCGCTAACAGATGAAGGTAAATGTAGATCTTTTCAAAGTTCGAGTGAATCGGTTTCTTCCAAGCAAGTGTGCTCCACCCTAGGTCGCATCATCGCTTCATATCAACACAGTTACGGCCAGACGCAAGCATTTTAGTATTACAATAAAGTCGGCATAATAGGCATGACAAAAGTATCAAAAAATTGCAAATCTATTTAGTCCGCCAGTTAGAGTAAGTATTGGAAAATAATGGACACGTATATTTTGTTTTTAACCGACTTCTAAAAAAGGAGGAGGTTCTCAATTCGGATGTTTATTTTTTTATGTTTGTTCGCGCATAACTCCGTCGTTTGCCAACCGATTTGAAAAATTATTTTTTTGTTAAAAAGGGTAGACTTTCCAAATGGTCTCATAGTCACCAAATCGGGATCTTATGATGGGATCTTGGCGATATCGAGGGAACTCTTCAAATTTTATTGGCACACAAGAAGCGATTTGGGTAGTTTTCGGAAGAGTACTTTCTCGGAGTGGTCCCACTTCAATTGGGTGAAGATCTGATAAAGAAATTCGGAGATATGCAACGTAATTCCTCAATAAATGATAGCAAATGAACTGGGATTGCTGAAATCTCATGTCTGTCTATTGTTTACATCAGTTCATAATATAACATCACGCCGCCGCGCCGGTACGCTGGGAAAGGTTAAGCGCATGTGAACCACTAAAAAGTGAAAAATAAGAACTTTTTTGCAAAAAATAAAACCGACTTATAAAACACATAAAAGTGAAAAATTACTTTAGCTTCAGAAGTCGGTGACAAAAAACTAAACCAACCAAACAAAGGTCAAGTCGATTTTATTAATGGCAAAAAAGTTTATTGTAAATCATGAATATTAACAAAGATAAAACGCATCAAAACTCGGGAGTGGGGTCTCGTGACGTCAAAACGCACTAAAATATACCAAGGCGTGACGTATTGAGAATTTTAAAAGCGTCGCATCTTCGTCAATTATGGTTTCCGTAACAAAAGAAAAAATGCGGGTCAAATATTTTTTGATTATCTAACTAACAGACTAATAATTTTTTTGTCGTCTACACAAGGATTACAAAATAGTACACACAGCGACACCTACAGCTACACAAATCCAATAAACCTGACCTCGCTTTGTATGAACTCTTGATACATCTGAATCATTCGAAATGTTTATGTTTGATTTGATTCAGTTAAAATTAAACTCAAAGCCGCCGTCAAGCAACACACCCTGATATTGACCAACATTAGTAGACCAAGAAATATGGAGGACAATAATTCCGTTACTTTAAAAAAAAAAACAAAAAAGTATTTTTTTTTATTTAATTCTGTTTATAAGATCTTAGTAACGGTTCATTTTATTAATGAAAGGCACCGTTATGTGATCTTTTTAACACAAATAAAATTAATGTAAACAGACCAACATAACATGCAAAAAGAAGAATATCTGGATTTTTTAAATATCTATTTACTAGTAAAACACCATTTTATCAAGGTCAACGTAGAATATCAATTTACACTAGAACATAACATTACAATAACTAATAAAAAATCACTTTGCATCTATGTCTTCCTAGCTAAATCGGAAACTAGGATTAATATTCTATTTTATTGTCCTTTACATTCTTATTAATTCACTTCCGTAACAATTATAGCATTATTGTTTGTTCTTATGTTAGTAATATACTATGTAAAGACTTTTATTCCAACAATAGTGCCTAATATCGATAATCTTATAGACGCAGTTTACAAAATAATTTATTACATGAAGTACGTCAACTATATACAGTCGACAAACTAAATAAGTAACCAGAGTCGAAGTATACAGATAGGTAAAGGTTTTTTAGAAATAGATGGATGTATTCGAATGAATTTAAATTAAATTGATAAAAATATTCAAAGTTAATATATGTTAATATAGCCCAAAAAATGTATGACCCTGTACCCCAGAGTGGACAGATAGAAAATCTATATCATTTATTAGTAAATATCTTCTATAACAAAAATAAAAAGATGGATATTGCTCAGCAGTTTTGGACAAAACTTGTAAGGGTTTAAAGAAGTTGTTTTTGACAATACGGCTAAAGTACTTTTGTCTATATTCTAGTGTTTATTATGTTTATATATATATATGTGTATATATATATCTGTCCCAGGCATTCAATAAACACAGGATATTAGTTAAAAACACATAACACACACTGGGAGACAATTATTCTTCAAAATGAGAAAATCTATTTGTTTGTAACAATAAGATCACCGGGGGAAAGTCAGGTAAATAGTCTCTTTGCTTTACACAAAGAGATTTAAGTCTGGCACAAAATAAAACACATTCAAATTATAACAACATACATTTATGTCAATAAAAGGTTACCAGCGTAATAAAAATCTATATCCATTCTTATTCTTTAATGCACACAAAATAACAAATATGTATACATATTAATTGTAAGTAATAATATAGCTTATGTACAAGGTAAACTCATATTTAAATTTCATTTTTATTTACTTTTATTTTTGTTCATTTGGGGCAGGATTTGTCCATGTTCGTTCATCTGAAGACGTGAAATAGTTTAAAAAAAAATTCATCTAAATCTGAAGACCATGGTTACATATTAATTTTGTTGACCATATCTAGTTAACGTACGTAAGTGTACGTAAGTTACCTCTCGTACGTACGTCATCTATGTGAGGTCAGTCAACCAAAGCTGAGTCTGCTCATTTTAAAAACAAAACCTTTTTATGCGGACCAGTAGTCGTAAATCGAAAACCAGACCGAAAAATATGCGATCTTTTTATCAAAAATCTCAGGCTCTGTTAATGACCACAGATGTTTGATCACCATTTTTCGACTAATAGAAATAAAAAAGCGACCGTGGAAGAGAAGGTTTCCTGCGTAGGTATTCTATTGTTTGTTGACGACAGGAACTGATGATAAATATGTACAACTAAACGCGCGCCAAACACGTAGCTAAATTCTGGTACGTCATCGACGACTCTAGATTGTCATCGACAAGGTAAGAAGAAAACCAGTTTCTACAGCATAATAATTACCGGTATTTTGTGACGCTCGTGCAGAAATGAGGTTACAAACCTTATGATAAAAATTGGACAGTCTCGATCCGCCAAAAATGTTGGTCACGCGGCTTGTGAGATAATTCAGAAAAAGCCACGATTTTTTTTTATGACGTGACGTCTGCCTATTTCATTCACAATCTCAAGATTTTTTGGGTAAGAAAGTATTAACTTCACACCTATACATCCCTGAAAGATGAGACAGAAGTGTAGGTAACGTACTTATAGTACTACACCTATATTTGGTCAGTTATGACGTGAATGTTGATGCATGTAGTAGCGGGAGCGGAAGGCAAAATTTGAGAAGTAGCCCTAATGAGAAGTAGCCCTAATGAGTAATAGCCCTAATGAGAATTACCCCAAGTGAGAAGTAGCCCAAGTGAGAAGTAGCCCAAGTGAGAAGTAGCCCAAGTTAGAAGTAGCCCAAGTGAGAAGTAGCGCAAGTGAGAAGTAGCCCTAATCAGAAGTGGCCATAATGAGAAGTAGTCTATTAGGGAGTCGGTTGCCAAAATGAGAACGCTTCGGATAAGTTAGATTTTCATGAATAAAACTGACGGATGCCTAGGGTGAGAAGGATGTATGGATTGTATGAGGAACGATATGAAAGAAAAAAGAGTGAATGATGCCGTGACGTCCGACCCCAAGAAGTAGGAGACAGGTTCAGGAAGATGATGAACCGGGCTCAAATACAGACACCGTGGACGCTACTTAGAAATTCCTGATGGACGGATGTGACTTACGGGATGTATTTCGTAATTATTTGTTATTGAGTGATTGTTTGTTATATTTTATTGTTACGTGACAATATAAGTTTAGTTTTAAACCGTGAAAGCTTAAAACAGTGTACCTACCTGATGGAAATGCCCACAACACTGACGGAACTAAGGTAATGAAACAAAAGACCTCATAAACTTGAAATAACACTTACACAAAACCTGATGATATTGTGAATGTGTTTTATCGTGACTTAGTGTCGAGTTCTAGTAGTGCGTGTAGCACAAGACAAAGAAAGAGGGTAGGCAGACGGTTTTGTCTGCTCCTAACATTTTTTTCCATCCACCCGCATTCTCCAGTCAACCCGCGATCATGGCGCTTTCAACAGCGTCGAAATATATGGAACTCAAAAGTAATGATAATAACGGAAGATATCCCATGAGTAATATTTTAAGTTTAGTTATAAACCATGAAAGCTGTGTTTAAAAGACCTCA
Source organism: Xestia ashworthii (assembly GCA_950022955.1). Classification (NCBI taxonomy): domain Eukaryota; kingdom Metazoa; phylum Arthropoda; class Insecta; order Lepidoptera; family Noctuidae; genus Xestia; species Xestia ashworthii. The sequence continues at coordinate 16,339,128 of OX465560.1, read as the reverse complement.
TAATCAACTTTAGCGCTTGTGAACTACACCAACGAGGAAAGTATTGTAATTGAGTTATAATTCATATCTATAGCTAATCGGTTTAGCAGAAAAACATTAATTTACCCAGTTGCCTAATGACACGATTAAACCGTATCTCGATAGCGGAATGTTTACGGTCAGGTTTTAATTTTGCATTTCAAGATAGATAGATTTTATAATTTTTTTAATATACTTACCTAATATACATAATCTTCACAATCCGCCAACTATATGAATTCGGCATGCCATTTGGGACAGTAAAAATGATTGTAATTTTACAAAATAATTAAATGACTGTTAATGTCAAATAAAAATAAGTATTTAATCAAGAATTGTCTAAATTATCAAAATACAAAAGTTGAATAAAAAAAAATGACAAATATACTAAAAATCAAATTACAAAATAATAACCAAAGAAATTAAATTACATATTATTATTATATCAATAGCTTAAAACAAAATGTCAAATGTAATAATAAGTGTACCTACACATTTTAATTTAGGTATGTCAGGTAGGTACAGCTTTACTACTCTCAAGGCAACCAAAGGATTGCCCGGTAAAACCTTCTGGGTTAACTTGCTAGACGCCAGACATAAAAATCCTTCGTATAACTGACTAATCTCAGACATGACTATTTTGTGCAATTTTGCATTATAAATGCTTTGGGCGGGACCTCATTAATTATTTATTTATGAATGAAATGTCTGCTTTCTCGCGCCAGTTTTTATTGCGCACGTGACTCGCGAAACAGCTGATCAACCTACGTAATTATGAATGTGTTTTATTCTGCAGAATACAAAGAATTACATTTTAAATATTTGGTAACAGCGCACAAATTATAATATTTTAAATTACAATGTTGACATTCTGCATGATTAAAAGTACGGACAGATTGCGCACAACGGACACTGAATAATACTGTAGTACCTATAAAGGGTGTACCTATACAGTACATATTTTTTTCTAAAGTTACTACTTACTCATTCTTCTAGGAAAACATCGAGAGGAAACCTGGAGTTACAATTAATATAAGTCTGAAATCGCCAACCCATCTTGAGTAAGCGTGGTGATCAATGCTCGTGCCTTCCCTGTATGAGAAGAGGTCTTTGCCCAGCTATGGGACAATAATAGGCTGGTATTATTCTTTATTTTTAGCCACGAGGCCATATTTATATACGTGACAAGCAAGCGCGTGCCCTGTACGCCAAACGTCACACATATGTGACAAAACAGTAGAAAAAATTGTGGCTTGGCGTGGAGGGCACGCGCGTGCGTTTAAGCTGTGGCGGTCAAAAGGTTAAGGTTAGGTTTTTCGCACATCTTTTTTAGTAAGGCAGCCAATATCGGACTTTTTACCAAACAAAACAATAAACTAACCCCGCAAATGTTCACGTTACAGGAAGCCAAGACAGTGCTGGCATGGCTCCGAGGTGTCACTGTGATGGACCGCGGCGTGGAACAAGATATTGAGAGCATCGTGAGGGTTGACAAGCAGACACAGGCTGATCCACAGTCCGTTTGGAAGATTATTCGTAAGTACTTACTATTACTACTCTGTGATATTATTAAACTATAGCGGTACTCACCGCCATCTATTACATATATGAAGAACTAACATCAAAATTTTAAATCGCGCAGTTACAATTGAAATACGCATAGGAAGACGGGTGTTGAAACACCCGAAATTTACACCCTGTTTTCGTACCCCAATGATACTATTTTTTACAATTTTGTCCATAAATTGAAGAATTTTCGTTCCTTGGTTATTCAATGTTGTTTTGATGGTAAAACAACTCGACAATTTGGTATTCAATTAAATTAACTGACCTTTAGTGTGGGAGTTGTGGGACGCAACATGTGTCGATACTCTTGCGCCTTCCCATCTTCCTAGTCCATCGTGCTGTGCAGGGGCTGCCACTACGGTTGCGGAAAACCTCAAGCTGCTTAAATATATAGTAACCTTATTTATTGGTTACTATATTTTCTAGCCATTTGAGGTTGAAACTTGACAGTAGGGTCCGAGTGCTCACAGCCTTTTTAAGGAAATTTCAAAACTCTTAGTTGACACTTTCCCGTGACCCTGGCTTGTTTGTCGATCTTTTAATTACACTCTGTACCGTTTCGTAAGTTGTTCATTTCCCTCAATGAAGTATTATTTTGGGACTGAGCCAGAGCGAGACAAAACAACCAAACGATACGATCAAAATGTATTTATGAGTAACAATGAAAGGCTAACGTCGAACCTAATACTCGAGAAGCATCTCATGAAACCAATGAAAAGGCACATATGGATCTAGATAAATTTTCAATCCACGACACGATCTCAACACACGTGATCGATATTTAGATCCTACATTCATTATCATCTGCCATCTGTTGGATGCAGCTGAATACCATTTTTTGCATGGAGTGACTGCCTATCTGACGTTAACAACCCAGCTAGTACTTACTGGGTAATACGAAACCCTTTATTAAGACTGTTTGTCAGCCGGGCAACTGACTACCTCTAGCGTCTGTCAAAGATCTACAAATGACAGGCTTTACTTCCTACATTATAATACTCGAATATAGGTAATCCTCATCTCTTTCCTCCACAGTGCAAGACAAACCAACCTTTAAAGCTTTCATCATAACGCTCATAATCAAGATAACGCAGCAGTTTGACGGCTACCTGATCGTGCTGATCTACGCCGGGTTCGTGTTCGAGCGAGCTGCAGATTCCATCAGTCTGAAGCTCAGCCCCAACAAGCAAGTCATGCTGATTGGGGTTGTGCAACTACTTGGTTCAATAGTCGCCACTTGCTTCGTTGAGAAGACTGGCAGAAAGGTAAGGAAGTCATCATTATCATCATCATTATGTTGGAAATGTTGGAATTGGCTTCTACTCAGACCTGCATAGTTAGATTCGGAAAGTCGTATGTCTATCTCGCTCGCTTTCGCAATGCCAAAGAACGTCTTCATCCGCCACATGAAAATATTGGCGTAGTGGCTAAGCGAGTCGCGGGTTCAATTCCCGCACGGAAAAAATATTTGTTTGGCTGTTTGTGTATGTGAATTTTTCATTTAACTTGTTTTTTTTTTATCTAATACTATGTAGTTTATCAACTATCTGGTGTCCACGACACAAGCCTCGTTGCTTAGTGTGGCACTAGATGGCACTGTCTGTATTATCCAGCGATATTTAATTATGTTATTGTTCATTCTTCCAGCTTCTCCTTGTAACAACATCATTCGCGGTTGGCGTGGGCATGGTGATCCTCTCCGCGTGGTTCTACATGACCTCATCAGGCATCTGGCTGCCCGGCTGGCTCCCGGTGCTGGCCATGTGTCTGTGCATCTTCGCTGATGCTGCAGGGTTTCAGCCGATATCCTATATCATTATCACGGATCTGTTTACATTCCAGGTTAGTTAAAATTTAACTTTCAAGTCAAGATTCAGAGACAATGTAACAGGGTTGTAGTTAGATTTTATCTATATCAATCTAGTCGTCAGATATAAGAATCTCTCTACAACGTCTTATTGCTCTGATATAATCCACAGTAGGTAATCTTATTTGCCGTGTGTCATAACCTCCCAGAATTTGATCCTTGATAGGGACACTATATATTGAATGGTGTTATAACACGGTATGTTTTTTTTCTCTCCTCCTCAAAAAAAAAATAAACAAAATAAAAAAAAACTAATAATGCAGTTTTAGTTTTCATCAAAATCGGACTCGAGACCGGACATAACAATGGGATTCGAGGAAGCTCCAAAACTAAACATACCTCCATACATTCACATAACTCTTCACATTCACACCTTCTGCCAGTGGGGCAGCTAGAAACAACAGAACGCCACCTGTACAATCCTCAAATACTCATTTTACGTCATTCGCGTTCATACACATCTGTGCATAACGCAACTACGTTGTTTTCGGCTTCCAGTCTAACCGCATGCAGCTGAATAGCAGTATTTCACAAGGAGCGACTGCCTATCTGACCTCCACAACCCAATCAATATTGGGTTATAAGGAAACCCTTGGTAAAGTGGTTGTCAGACTTTTTAGGCCATTGACTACCTGTAACGACTGTCAAAGATCTACAAGCACGCCAGTTACGCAAACTAATATAGGTAACTTTTTCGTTTTCCAGCTCCGTGGCACCGTTTCAGCCTTCGCTAACGTCTGCGCGAAAATGAGCAACTTTGTCCAGACGAAATGGTTCACTATCCTCTGTGAGCTCATCGGCATCCATTGGACCTTCCTCTTCTTCGCTATCGTTTGCTTCATTGCGTGCTTCTACACCGTCATCTATTTCCCTGAGACCAGACAAAAAACCATCGATGAAATATACTCAAAACTCTCAGGTAAGGTCAAGAAAGAAGACAGCAGGATCGAGTCTGTACCTTAAGTTGTTAATGTAGGGTTTAGTATTAATCTGTCGTAGTCCTACCTGGACAAAGACCTCTCAGAAGTTGCCACAATTATACCTGGATTTTCGTAGATTTGTTTGTCATTTTCATTGTGATTTATTAGCAACTTATCTGGGTTTGATAAAATGCTATCATCAGTAATAATTGCTTGAAGTTAAAACCAGTGAAATTGACTTGGTTTTACATTTCGTTGTAAATAATTTTTAGAATTACCAGAAATCTGCGAATATTTTTGTGAAAGCCGAGGCTATCATATCTGCAATCTACCCCTGTACAAGTTTCTATGATATCTGGGCGTAAGACCTATAGAAATTAAATACATTTCAAATAGTAGTTTGTAATGACTTCACTTCATTATAAAACAACAAATACAGAATAGAAATGAGGCATCTGGGTCAGTTGGTCGTCTTAGGGGCGTCTGAAATAAAAATATACCTTTTCATGTATTTTGCCAAAGACTAATAATAAACCCAGTTTAACAAGAGCCTGTGTAACGCACCGTCACATAGGCCTAACAGTTCTCGATTGTAGGACTTCGCTGGTCTAGCTTGGATTAAATATTGCTTTAGCACCAATGTTTTCTACATGACCTGTTCTAAAAACAAATGAATGTTGTAGTCAATAAACTTCTTCAAAATACAGCAAACTAAAATATTTTAATTGGCTTTACCTCTGGCCTCCGGCGGCTTTGGTACTTGTAACTGTATTTAAATTAGAACACGAAAAAGTTTATGAATGAAAAATTATTTGAGATTCTGAGACATTTAGGTAAATTCTGTTGGTCTTACGTCTATTTTGCCCAGAACTCTTTATATCCAGTCGTTTGATGTGAGCCCAAATACACAGACAGATGTCTTTGGGAAATAGGTATTGTATTGTTTTAATGTTGTGATTATTCCGTCAAGTTATTTATACTAATTATTATTGTATATTTTATGTTTTAATTTAACTTGTGTATTTTACTGTATGAGTGACATTTAAATACACTAAGTGTATTAATTAATGTCTGTTGTGTCGTATATTTGTTGCGGGCGGTTTCTACAAATGGGATAAAGGCCTTCCTTTCACAGTTGCCTTTTGTTTTGCATCACTGTCAAAGACACAATTATCCTTGTTTCCATAAAATAAGGTTGTCGTTGCTACCACCGACAACACGGTCTAAGTCACAGTGGTATTTATTTTCGTATAGGGTCATTCAAATTCCCACTGCGTATGGTGAAATAACTGTGCTTTTACGTGATCTGTGTATATTGATTGTCAAACGAGATTAGACCTAGTATCGGAAAGTTTATGCATTATGAAACACAACCGACGAATTAGTTCCACGTAGATGGCGCAAGTGTTTTAGTGCTTTAATTCAGCTGTCATTGAGTTCCTAAAATTATCCACTAGATGGCGCTTGGCGTTGTCTTTTTGCCGATTGGTCGCTTTTCTTTCAAAATGGCCGCCAAGTGACAGCGCCGTTTAGCGCTCTCTTGCGGCGAAGCTTCGGGTCATAAACCCTATTATATTTTAGTTATCAGGTTAAAATGTTGAGTTTGGCATGTTAAACTTTGCTTTGAAGCCATTTAATAGTAAGTTCTACAAGAAAGGTCTCAACTGTGCATATCGCGACCTAGGTAAGCTACTTTATATTACAGTATTGATTGAATATGGGCGGAATTCATTTTGCAACACCTGTTTTCATTAACACAGCTCAAATTCATGCCTAAATAAAGTACAGTGTCAGATATTTACCGTTGTGAGTTGAAAATTGGACATTGCCGCACATATAGTCCCCAGTGCTGTTACATTTAAAAATTGATTTAGGTACCGCTTAGCGGTAATGAAAATAGTAAGTCGTTTTAGCGTCTCAAGATGTGATACTTTAAAAGATGTGGTTGTGCATGTTTGTTTGAGTCAAAAGATAAAAGTGTCTTGTCTACCTTCTGAGTGTTTATGAATTAGATAGAACATAACTATTGTGTCCTACAATCATCTAAAGAGTTGTGTATTTTTGTGAATTAAGGCTGATGTTCCAGGGTAGCCCGCGAAATTCAAATTTTCTTCTCAAGAACCCATCAAAATCATCAATACAATCCTCCAAATTCACAAAGGTCGAGGAACGACTTTGACCTTGAAAAATTCTGATGATCATTATTCTGTAACTACATATGTCTTACAGTCGCAAACGATATTTTCACCAACATACAACCTAGCACTAACCTGCAAATTGCATAAAAAACGAAAATTTAAATTTCGCGGGTTACCCTGATGCTTTCTCCTTATTATAATGTTGTAAGTTCCAAATAACTTATTCACAGTTTTAAATAATTGAATGTTTAATTATAATATTATGTCTTCCGTATTCTTAAACTACATATTTAAAGGACATTATAATGTCAATTTAAAGAACAATATTTCAATGTTATAAACTTTTCATCTGGAAAATTATTTAAATAAGTATAATATTTTGTAAACAAACGTTTACCCTACAACATTGATCATCTGGTTTTTTATTATGTTTTTGCCATTGAAAATGACATTATAATAGTGCCGTCTCTCTCACTCATACTGAAAATCGTATCTTGCGTTTCATGTTGGATGTATAGGGTCAAATGATTTCATTGGTTTAAATATAACAAAATGTCAACCTTGACATAACATCATTTCCATAACGTTTTAATAATATTTCAATGGAAAATCAAACCAGTTGACGATGGAAATAACGTCATTGCAAGAAACTATCAAAACTGCACTCATTCCATTAATGTTACGATTTCTTTGAGAAATTTCCTGATCTACTTAAGAATACAGTTTATTATTTCAGTAATTAATAAGATAAGATGGACTGTATCAACAGTATATACAAGGTGTAAACAGACTTTTCACAAAGCCGTCAACAATTCATTTTGTACTCCAAACTATTATATTTAACCCTTTGTAAAAATTATTGGTGTGCAAACCATCAAAGTCAATGTTACGCACTCAAAACATTGTGCTGACGGATGCATTGAATAGTGAACGGGGCACGGAGGTTTTCTGAGGGGCCGGCGGAGTATGTTTAGTTCATACAAACGTAATACCAAAATAATTGGTAAATCAAACATATTCTTACGGTAGTGTGTATTTATTTCGATTGGATTACAGAATATCTATGTTCCCAAATAATATTATCCTTCAAAATATATATTTGGCAAATATATATTTTGAACAACAACAGGACAATGATATAAAGACGAGATATGAGGAATTTAAAAGTTCTATAGAAAACTTATTTTTCTCTTATCTCTTGTTTAAATCAGTGTCCATTTAATACATATATTTTGGAACCTAGACATTTTGTAATCCAATCGAAATAACAACACAGTACCGTAAGAATAGTTTTGATTTACAAATTATTTTGATATTACGTTTGTATGAACTACGCATGCTCCACGGGCCTCTTAAAGTAAAATTTGTAACATTAAAAACAAGTATATTGAAAAAATTGGAACTTGACCTCCAATATCTCCGTAATTTGAAGTTTTCCAGGTATGGTGTAGAACAAAAAACTAATCGCAATGACGGGGAGAACAACTGCCATTCGGCTTCGTTCAGGGTCTTTTTTTTACACCCTTTAGGCACTGAAGTACATTTCTTAAAGATTTTAGGTCAAACCGGACACCTTAAATAAAAATAAATGAATTTAGTATGTGACTGTATTAAAGAGTTTATCAGTATTGTGTCCACAACAGAGGCCCTACTCCCAAACGCTTCGTCCGTATATTCGGATCTATCCGTCTCTCTCGCGCACGTCTGCAGATGACTGCGAGTGAGAGAGACGGATGGATCAGGGGTCTAAAATGGCCGCTTTAGCAGAACATATAACATGAATCAAATCAAAAGAACATCCATCCATACGTCCATCTTAAGAATTTTAATTTTTTTACGTGATTCATATTATGTTCTGCTAAAGCAGCCATTTTAGGTCCGCAGGTTCACAGTTTGTCCTTATCAATCTAACTCATCTTTTAATTATTGATACTCACCTTTTTCATTAAATTAAAATGAATACAGAATGCCGTACCGTGCCGTGCATACCGTATTTTTAGTTCTTTTATGTACTTATATTATATTTCATATTTCGAATAATGTTTAATTATAAATAACAAGCCATGATATTGCATAATTATTAGTAATTAACAATTATTCTCTGTAATTTAATTGTTGAAGTAATGTAAATAATGTTTATTAATGTGCCTTATGTAAAGGCAGTCCTAAAAGGATTTTAGTTTTTAAAAACGCCAACAGTGTTGTGATGGGCAGTAGTGACACCATTGTAAAAAATGGTGTTAAATATTTAAAAGTTTTAAATAAATAATTTATAATTGAATTTACTTTTAATTCTACTTGATAATAACTCCAAAAATCTGTTTTTAGTGCGAAAACTAATTATACCATTTTGATATTTATTTCAAACTATTGACATCATTCTTTGACATATTTTTGATAAATGAAAACAAGGTGTTAAAAAAAGTGACATCACTTGACCTAATTAATAGTTCCATAATCTTTCGACAGAGGCGCCGCTAGTACTGTCGACAGTGTCGCCGCCAAACAAAACTAATGACAATAATTTAAATCATACCTTTTCTCACTAGATGGCGTTAGTCACTTTAGGTATATTAACTCTGACCGGCTTCCTAACGGAAAGCCGTCGAGATGGTGCGTTATAAAAGTGCATAAATGAATACCTAATAAATTGTAAATATGTGATAGTGATAATAATTATAAAATAATACTTATTTATATTGTAAGATGAAGACTTGTTTATAATAAACAGTTATTGAATGAACGTGTATTATTATTATTTTTATTGTATGCTGTCTTCATAAAGTCAAACTTTTTGCTCCTGATAAGACTGAAGGAGCAATGGTCCCTACGTAAAAGTAGTTGCGAATCACTAGCCGCAGGTTCAAACCAAGGCAAGCACTTTACCATGATTTCTTTGTTAAGTATGTCACAAGAAAAATTAAATTTAAATATTAAAAAGCCCCGACACAATAATTCGTTAGATCCTAAGTACCAGTCATCACTAAACTTTCCTCATCTCATTTCGTTAGTTCGAAGGTTTCTCATTCTGTTTCAATAATATAGTGTACATTATATATTAGTGTAGTGTACATTATATATTAGTGTAGTGTACATTATATTTTACTTGTAAAGCCCTTTCATTTGATACCCATATTGAAGGAGTAGTGAAAAAAAAAGTGTTTGCACTTTTATGGTGGCGGCCATCTTGGATTTTAAAATCATAGTGTATAGTACTCCACTTGTCAAGCCCTTTCATTTGGTAGCCATATTGAGGGAGTTGTGAAAAATTATTTAATATGCCATTTTGTGGCGGCGGCCATCTTGGACCGATTTTCATCAAACATAGCTAAGAACACTCCCGACTAACTCACCTTTCGAACAAAAAAAAACAGAATCGGTTCATCCGTTCGGCAGCTGTCATGCCACAGACAGACACACATGAACACACGCACACAGACACGTCCAACCTATAGCACCCCGTCGTTTTGGCGTCGAGGGTCGTAAGCGGGACTGCTCAGGAAGTCCGGGCAATCTGTCATTGCGTTTTATCAGGAATTTCTCAGTAGCGGCCACGGATTCTGGATTAGTAGTGCCCAGCAATAAGTTCGCCTTTTTTGGTGGCGGCAATCTTGGATTTTAAAATCATAGTGTATAGTACTCCACTTGTCAAGCCCTTTCATTTGATAGCCATATTGAGGGAGTTGTGAAAAATTATTTAATATGCCATTTTGTGGCGGCGGCCATCTTGGACCGATTTTCATCAAACATAGCTAAGAACACTCCCGACTAACTCACCTTTCGAACAAAAAAAACAGAATCGGTTCATCCGTTCGGCAGCTGTCATGCCACAGACAGACACACATGAACACACGCACACAGACACGTCCAACCTATAGCACCCCGTCGTTTTGGCGTCGAGGGTCGTAAGCGGGACTGCTCAGGAAGTCCGGGCAATCTGTCATTGCGTTTTATCAGGAATTTCTCAGTATCAGCCACGGATTCTGAATTAGTAGTGCCCAGCAATAAGTTCGCCCCTCTGTGTACTGTGTAGGTACCTACTATTAACTGAAGTACAACTCTGCATAACTCTTAGGGATTACAGGCGTGATGTTTATCTCCATCAAGTGTAAATTTCACTTCAAAAGTCATGCAAGTAACAGCAAACAAATTTAAACTTTACCACTAATAAGTTAAACGCGAAACTTTGTAGCGATGTTTGCTACCTGACAAAACTGAAGGAATTTTCTTTTTCGTTTTTCTAGTGATCATAAGCAACATTGCTGCTGGTATGAGATGAGGGGATAGGGGGAGGGGCTGGGGGGGATGCATTTATTACTTTTATGAGAAATAATGAATAATTAATGAAATAATTATTAGTGATTAACCGAACTTACCTGTGAGTGAAGTTCTATCCTAATAATACTCGAGCTTTGTCCTCGAGATTAGCATTAGGTAGGTGGTATACATGTAGATGTTGAGACTTAATGAAAATATCGGTGACCAGTCAGTTCCCCAAGCATCAATTCGAACATTTTTACTTGACAAGCAACGATTATACATTATTTGTCATTTCATCAATTTACAACAACCAGTTTAACGAATAATTCACTTAGCAAAATACTCGTAATTATCCGATAAACTTTTATTTAATAAAGTATTATTTGACAAACAATTCATTATTTTTTTCATTATAAAACGTTTGGAATAAAGACATTACACATACTGATTGTGCCATTAAAAAAAGAAAATAAATGAACTTGGTTTTCTATAAGCACAAATTGGTTCACTAATGTTTTACCAAAAGTCCATTGTCAAATTTTCATTTTACAACCAACATTTCGTATACTAGGTATTTATTTCGCAAACAACTTGTTCCGTAAATGTTTTGTTTTAAAAATGTTCGTTTTACAAACATTAATTTGGCAAATACCTCCTTTAGCAAATGCATCAGATGATATTTATTCATTTTAAAATTTTTCATTTTTTACTTAGATAAGTACTATATGGATAATCAGATTTTGGCAAACAATAAACAACTACCTATGTAAATGAATAATACGCTAACTAAAACATTCTGCTGCTTGAAAGTTGTTGGCATTATAAAAGTGTCATTATGAAAAGTAGATCAAACGTACAGGGGCCTAATTCTGCTATTTTAATAAATTCGTCACTCCAACACGATTCCATTCTCATCCCATTGTCATTTTGCTTAAAGTTCGTAATCTGCTAAATTCACAATGGTCGGTCGATGGTCTCGTAATAAAATTGTGTTTTAATGGCATTTTCGTATTGCCATTATTATAAAACCATTAGTACAAATGGTTTTCGAAATCTACTACTAAATGCGATCATTTATTCATGCCAGATTTCATGTACGAGATTAATATTCTATGACATTTCTTTCAATGGAGTGTCACTGGTTGTTCATTGAGAAGTCATAATGACGCCATTATATTAGTAGATTACCAAACGTCAAAACTTGATCATTGTGACTTCAATGATCGCCTATTCTGACACTATCATAATAGCAGAATCGAGGCCCAGTTGGTAACTGTAAGGCTGAGGCTACATTAGGCCGCGACGCGACCTGCCTGCGACACATGAGCGATTAAAACAAGTAAATGAATGCTCACGTATATGGCTACACAGTACATCAAATATTACAAGCGATATTTGATTTCTTTATGCGATAGGAACAATATTACTGTAATCACGGCATCGGCTACATCAACATATCTGCGAAATTGAAGCGAATTTATTAGAAAATATCTCACTTGCACGACTAGTTCAATAGTGCTACTAATTTTCGTGTGGCTAATACATTATGCGTATAGTAAATCGCGATGGATGATTTGGGCCGGCGGAGCATGCGTCGTTCATACAAACGTAATACCAAAATAATTTGTAAATCAAACATAATCTTAAGGTATTGTGTATTTATTTCGATTGAATTACCGAGGTTCTCAAATATATATTTTGAATGGACACTGATATTCTGTAATCCAATCGAAATAAATACACACTACCTTAAGAATATGTTTGATTTACAAATTATTTTGGTATTTCGTTTGTATGAAAGACGCATGCTCCGCCGGCCCCTAAAGAAAACGATCGATTCAAATTGATTCCTTGTTATGATAGTGGCTACATTGCAACTGTACTTCAGAACGTAGAAAAACAAATTTTCGTCAGTTATATTAAATGGCTACATTATTTGAGCTAATTTAAATGAATGAGCGATTTATTTTGCGAGAAGTTCAAAGTAATTGTTTTGGTGGGTTCGCTGTCAAGTGGATAATCACGCTACGGACATCGGACTGGGTTGCGGGAGAACGAGGACAATACTTGTGCACTCGGCGCTCGCTCATGACGCTGCGACACGTTCAAATCAGTTTGTTTTGATCGTTTTTCTAAAGAGGTTTATACATACTTGAGGTAAGAACTTTCAAGCAAAAATACAAGGTTTGGTTTTGACAAAGCCATTGAAAATAATACACGTTACGTTTACACAAAGCTACTGCAACCTATCGACTATGTGAATGCCGCAAACTAAATGACCTCCCCTCGTGCGCCGCACCCGTCGCGTGTGTCGCCTGTGTGTGCTCCCTCTATGTAGCCACCTTGACACGGAATCGCCACGAATATTTTAAGATCCTTAAAATGCAATGAACTAGCGAATTCTCGGAAAAATCGCTACTTTTCTCTTTTAATAGTGTAGCCGCATGAATCGCTCTTGCTATTTCGTTGTGGAGCATGTGTACTGTAGCCACGTCATCGCCGAATATACACCGGATTTTCGCTTGTAATGTAGCCATACCATGTTTTTCTCGTTTCGCTCTTCCAGTCGCATCGCAAATAGCTGCCTAGTGATGTAGCCTCAGCCAAAGGTTGGGAAATAAAACAATATTAGGTATATGATAAGTTTGCAAATGATTATTCGGCGAAATAATATTCTGCGAAACGTTGGTTGGCAAGTGAAATTCTGGCAAACAATTTTCGGCGAAAAAGCAGAGAACCCTGCAGACGGCATGCAAATAACCTATTTTAACACACTGAACTGTCAAAATAGGTATCAAGCTGCATCAATTTCTTTAAACTATTCCGAGCTGTACCTATTCTTGTTTCCCGAAAAATAAATATTATCTAAAATAACATTTTGCTCAAAATCAACTTCTGTGTACCTACTCAGTTTTACCCAGAATCAACTTGGCTAACACTTGGATTAATTTAACTGACAGTATTTCAGTAGTCACTAATCAATATTCAGTATTTCAGTAGTCACGAATCCTCAGCAACGTTTTCAAAGCCAAGGAAATGTTAATGAATAGTCATGGGTACTATGACGACTGACGTCTGCAGACGGTAAATAGTTTCCACACCGATAGATGGCGCTGTGCATTGACGTCACGTTTCTGAATCGCGGTGTTAAGATTCTCCGCGACCGAATGACCCCACTCGGTTTCTGTAATGCAGTTATCGCTTCTCGGCCTTTTGGCTAAGATCAAAGTGTAGTATCTGTTCTTTTCAGCTTAATATCTGAAAGTTCCCTCACTGAGGGACCAGTATATTAATCTGATTTTTGTAAGCTGACGGGATGTTCGGGGCTCGCTCCACTCCCGTCGCGGGTCGGCCCGGCATTGCAGTGCCGCCGGGATCGGCCCACATAATACCTTGCAACTAGAGAAAACTAAACTAATCTCGAGGTAACATTGTATGATTGTACTCTGAGCTCTCTCGCCCGAGATTCGTTGTGAACCGGGACTGGGACCGCGCAGAAGCCTCTCTCTCAAAACAACGAGGCGTGTTACAAGTAGTGGTGGTTAATATATCATATAGCAAAATAAAGCACCGTGCTTAATACACATAACATAAAGCAAATGCTATCGTGGCTCTCACAAGTTGCTATTTGCTTTTACATCGCACTCTCTGTCTCTGTCCGTCGCGCGAAAAGCAACAAGCAATGAATTTCATAAGGATTAAGCAGGGGCCGGGCGGGGCGGGCGCCGGGCAGTCGTCGCATGCTGTAATTGCTTATACTAACTTATTTTATTTCATAATTACATTTGTTCAATTATAGACAGTCCTAAGCCTGGAAAGTATGAAGGAAAGTTCATTGTATTTTTAACGGTTCTGTGAGCGATGTAATATTCTTTTATAGCATGCTGCCACTCACCGCGCTTGCTTTAAGTCACTTGACTTAAAGTAAGCGCGGTGAGTGGCAGCATGCTATGCCTACGCGTTTAAAAAAGCATGCTTTAATAAAGCATATAAAAAAGCTTGCTTAAAATATAAAGCATTAAGCAAGTGATTGCCTTAAAGCAACTTTGAACACCACTAGTTACAAGTATTCGGTTTCGGTCCACAGGTATGCTTTCGGTACACGTCTGTTTTATCCTTCGGACATTACAAGCGTGATGCTATGTTAAAATACCTTTTTTTTTTAAAAACAACGTACAAAAACACTGATGGCTTTTTTAAAAGGTCCCCACTTGCCCACTTGTATATTATGTTCCACAGGTATCAATACAAG
This sequence comes from Xestia ashworthii, assembly GCA_950022955.1. Taxonomy (NCBI): domain Eukaryota; kingdom Metazoa; phylum Arthropoda; class Insecta; order Lepidoptera; family Noctuidae; genus Xestia; species Xestia ashworthii. Next base: position 16,324,107 of record OX465560.1, on the reverse strand, counting down.
CTTATATTTTAACAAGTTTCCTACACTAATATAGCACAATGATTGGATGATGGAGTATCTAACTCCGAACCTAGTCACGACACTGCCCCACAAGAAGGTATAGCTTGCTACTTTATTAACTTACGTCATTGTTATTCTTACAAGTACATGCTAAAGGTGATTTAGGTACTTACCTATAATGTCGACGGCCGGCGTCACTACAAGTGTTTCGTAAATGCTAATCGTAATGCGAGGCTACTTTGTCGCATTTTTTAGTATTGGTGACTTTAAGGTTGGTCGAAGTAATAGTTCCTTTGACATCCCCTCCGGCGAACATGTTGAGCCTGCAGAAAAGCTCCCAGCGGATCACTAACTGCCATGACCAACCTAGAAGACTAAACCGGCTCAGGACCAGATCGGCAACGGCAACTTGGTCCGGTGGGGGTATTCCGATAAAGCTAAGTGCGACTGCAGAGCCTCATCCCAATCCATGGCCCACCTCCTGACCTGTTCTGCACAAGGAACCCGTCCGAAGCCACCACCAACGCCGTCGACGTGGCCAAATTCTGGTTTCTGGTTGAAACAAATTTCTCTGAAATTAAGTAAAATATCGAAAGGTTGCAACCTTTCGACATTTGATGTTCCCTACCAATGTATTGTACAGTCACTGGGGAATTCTCAACATACGACAAAATTTTATTTTACAAGTAATATTATTACAACACAAGAAAACCCCATACAAAAAAACACAAAACGTCGAAAAGACAAAATATGCTCACTGCCACGAACGCGATCACCCTTCTTTAAAAGATTTTTTACTACCAAAGCCCGGCTCTCTATAATAAGATTAACAAGCACTCTCCAATATAATTATGGTCTATCATATTGCAACTGTAAGAACAAGAAGGCTGTTCACTCATTCCTACAAGGTAAAAATTACGACGAAACAGAAAAAATCCTAACTGATTTAAATTGATTCACTTTCTTTTTCTTTTTTCTGATTATTTACAACAAATACTATTAAGTCTACTATAAAATAAATTAAGATTAAGTACTATAAAGATGCACATCTCACTAACATAGTTACAGTCATACAATTTAATCCGCTACAGCTTATGATTTACGCGGAAATACAACTTATTCGCACAGCACAAACATTTGGTCACAACAAACAAATACTCACCTACCCACTTATTACATGATTTACTTTTAGTTTATTTATTTATTTAACAAGTAAAATAACAAATAAAGAAAATAAAATGATATTATTTTCTTTATTTGTTATTTTACTTGTTTCTTAGTTTTAAGCCATAGTAGGAAAAAAAATATACCTTATAGCTAAACATCGAAAGTTTGTAGTAAACACATCATAATGTTAAAAAATTATTACTAAAAATAATTGTACTCCTTAACACAGGTTATCTATTAATCTAGCTAGGAATACAGCACCTCACCTACCATTTTATTGTAGTCTTTGTACACTATAATTATATTAGCTATTCTGTAAATTGTGACATGTACTACAATGTTTTGTTTTGATGAATAAATTATTATAAATTATTATAAAGGGTAATAAAAATGGGAGTCATCGACACGAAGAAGAAGATCTATAGTTTTTAACTACTTACACGTGTTAGAAAATATAAATGTTAGGAGTCCGCGCATCACTGGTCAGTTCCCTCACTAGTCAAATAACTTCACCAGTTTCGCTGAGACGAATTTGTGAATTCTTCAGTTGCGTCAATTAGACTATTTCAAGTGTCTTCCAGGTTTTGCGATTCGACAGCATGATAGACTGACAAAAGAAAAACAAACTTAGGTATGTGAATTATTTTGTCTCAGCATGGCAAGCAAAATTGTGTGGTTATGGTCATGATCTATAGGTTGCTTTATGCTGTAAATGTTGCAATTTTTTTTATATTGAAGTTCATTAGACGGTACAGTGCTTCTGTATTTTCCAGTCGCTGACAATTCGACACATAAGTCATAAAATGACAAAATTGTACCTTATTGCCGATCTTAGGCTATTTAATAAAAGTGACAAACATGTCAAAAAGCGACATGTGATATTTTGACGTACTTGTCAATTTTAAATTCGACATTGGGGTGTCAAACAACCACAGGCTAATTATTCCTGACAATTATTGTCGCATAGTCAAGACAATTACGTCGAAAGTTTTATTAAACAGGAAAATGTCGGATTGTCGACATTATAAGTATTATTTTGTGAATGTCCCGACTAGTCGAACTGAGCCCTTCTCCGCTACTTTTATTATGCGTACTGCCAAAGTTTGGAACTGTCTACCTGCATCTGTGTCACATTTAACGCGCCTGCCTTCAAAGCAAGAGTTAACAGGCATCTTCTGACACGCTCGTTCCATCATAGACCACATCTATCGCTTTCCATCAGGCGTTGTTGAGGTCAAGAGCAGGCCCATTTTGTAATAAAAATAAGAAAAAGAAATTTTCCACCAAGACACATGTCACACGTTGTATAAAACAGAAAGAATGTCAAATTGTCACACTATTCGGATTGTCAGCTTTTAAAACACAGGGCCTTGCAATCCAGCATGCAAATTACCTATTCTTAACTCATTGTACATTCAAAGTCGGTATCAAATTACTAACATCAATTTCTTTAAAGTTTAAAGAAATTGATGTTAGTAATTTAAAGTTTAAACTATTCATTCCGAGCTTTATTCGTGTTTCCGAAAAATGAAGATTATTTATAAAATAATATTTACTTAAAATCAACTTCTGTGTATAAACCCAGACTTAACTTGGCTGACAGTGCTGACACTTGGATTCATTTAACTGACAGTATTTCAGCAGTCACTAATCAGTGAATCCTCAGCAATGTTTTCAAAGTCCAGATAAGGAAATGTTAAAATAATGAATAGTCACGGGTACTATGACGTCTGACGTCTGCAGACGGTAAATAGTTTCCACGCCGATAGATGGCGCTGTGCATTGACGTCACGTTTCTGAATCGCGGTGTTAAGATTCTCTGCGACCGAATGACCCCCCTCGGTTTCTGTAATGCAGTTATCGCAGGATCGGCCAGTGGACCAGTACGGTCGTGTCCTGAGACGTGCAGCGACGCCACCGGAATCGTGAGGAGACTTCGCCAAATAAACCGCCAAACGCCACGATCCCGTGGCGCGCGCCCACGCCCCTGACGCCACCTTCGCGCACTCCCACACCGCAGCCGCGCACGTTCGTGACTGCCCCCGACGTCTTGGCGCCTGCGCCGACACCCATGAGGCCCGCCGTGCAACCGCACGCCGCCACTTTTGCGCGACCTTCCGCGTCGACCGCCCTCTCGGGGGCCGAGTCCGCGATGAGGTCTGACGCCTACAACTCGCCGGCGCCCCCTCGTGCCTCGGCCTTTGACTCCCCGGCCGGATGGCCGGCATGCTCGCCGAGATTCGGCTCGAGCATGTCGCTCGAGTCCGTGAGGTCGGACGAGTCTGGGCCGAGTGCATCAGGGAGGCGCACCCCCATGATGTCACCGTCGCCGTCGCGTGGCCTGGGTCACGACCATCGGTCGGAGCCTCGGCCCCAACGACGCCGCCGCAGCACGGACGAGTCCGAGGAGGATGCGAAGCGTTACTGCCTCGACCCGCCGCAGCAGCGCGAGTGCGCGCCGCCGCGGGGGGGGCGGGACGCCGCCGGGTCGCCTACCTTTGCGGAGGCCACCCGCCGCACGCCTCCTCCCACACCAACCAAGACGACACCGAACTCCAAGACGCAGCGAGGGGTGAATAACACTAATGTTTCTCCCCCACAGCCGTCGGCCCCCCGGGCCGGAGATTCTTCGGCCACCGAGCGGCCTAATCCGAAGCCGCAGAAGCGGCCTAGGTATCCTCCGCTGGTGGTGGAAAGGCTGCCAGGATGGGCCACTCATTTCAGGGCCCTCAAGGAGAAGCTGGGCCACCCCCCCAAGCGCCAGACCATTTGGCGCTGGAATTCGATTCACTCCGGAGAGTGATGTCGAATTTAGGGTGGTCCAGAGCTACTTGGTGGGCCTGGAGAAGGAGGATGGCACTTCATGGTTTGCCTACTCACTGCAGGCGGAGCGCAGCTGCAAGGTGGCCATCAGGGGGCTGCCTGTGGACACCAGGCCACAAGAAATCGAGGAGGAGCCCCGCGCGTTGGGGTACGAGCCGGAGTACGTTCGCCATATCAAGGCGAGCCAGGGACGACCCGGCTGCGTATTCCACGCCGTGCTTAAGAGGACGCCTGAGGTACGCAGGATCTTTGACACTTCCGTGTTTTTAAACATGAGAGGTGTCAAGATAGAAGCCTGGCGGGGCAAGCGTGGGCCCGCCCAGTGTCACCGGTGCCAGAAATGGAGGCACTCGTCACACAACTGCCACCGACCGCTCGCCTGTGTCCGCTGCGGTGAGGGGCACTCTGCGCGGGACTGCCCCCGACCACGTGACGAACCAGCCACGTGCGTCAATTGCGGGGGCGATCATCCCGCCAACAACATTAAGTGTCCTTCATTCCAGGCAGAGATAAGGGCTAACAGGCGAGTGGGCACAGCCGCCGCCATTACCGTCTCTCGGCGACCGGCAACGGTTACCGAGGGGCCAATAGACATGGCCTCCACCGAGGCCCAGGGCCAGTCGCTCATGGCGGCGGCCAACGGGCCCACCAACAGGGGAGAAGCTCCCCCCTCCTCGAAGCGGCGGAGGGGTAAGAAGAGGAAGCGAGGGGGCAAGGGTAATGTACCCCCGCCCCCCACCGCACCTGAGGATGACCTTCCGGGCGACCTGCCTATCCTGGCGCGGGCTACTACACCGGACGACATCCAATTGAAGCCTGCACCTGAGAAGTCTGTGGGGCCGACAGCTGGCGCCGGCGTGGCGCGGCCCACGGCCCCAAGAAAAATCGAAGCACGTGCCGAGAGTGGCACCTCCACTGCCGGCCTACTTGCCGGCCCTGCAGCCATCAACAAGGACTTCACAGCCCGCGCCATCCACCTGCTGATGGACTTGATTAAGGCCATCAGGCAGGGCCAGAGCGTCGAGCTCGTTGTCCTGGACGGCCTGGCCTCGCTGCTCAAGCTGTATCAAGGCTAGGCCGGGCAGGACAGGGATTTCCTGCGGCCCTGCAAGGCATGGTCGCCCCCCCCTCCGCCGCCTCTCCACCGGATTGGACCCAGGTAAGCTGTTTCCTCGGTTACACGCGGCTTACCTGCACAATATGACTCCACACACATTACTCTCACCCAGCTGCGTGACGTGGGCCAAGTTAATATGGGCACGGCACGTAGCAAGACCACTCATGCATCTCTCTACACACACGTAGACTCACGCGTTGTCGCGGCCCTGGGCCTGCGATACACGCACACATGGGTGGTGTTACACATCACAATACCACCCACACACACACGTCGGTTCCTTAGTCCGTACCACGGCCGGCTAGCTCTGGTTAGTGGGGCGGGCGGGAACCACACATCCACTGTAGGTGCGCTGTAAGTCGGCACCTCTGTCGCTGGTTGTCCCCCGCCGGGCCTCCTCCGGGTAACCGGAGGTCTCACCTGGCGGGGACGGACCGCCGGGGTGCTGTGAAGAAAACAGCGCTGAACGACAGCGCTGTAGCGCACTTACAGTTACAACACAGCAATCACACACATGGACGCATGTTGTTACATGCGCCCACCAAGACCTGGGACAGTGTCCCACCGAGATACGGGTCCCGCAGTAGCGGGCCCAGGTATGGCTTCCGCGGCCAGGGGGCGATGCCCCGTTACCGCCTGCCGCGCCCCCTTAAATGCTATGCACTGCAGTTATCGCTTCTCGGCCTTTTGGCTAAGATCAAAGTGTAGTATCTGTTCTTTTCAGCTTAATATCTGAAAGTTCCCTCACTGAGGGACCAGTATATTAATCTGATTTTTGTAAGCTGACGGGATGTTCGGGGCTCGCTCCACTCCCGTCGCGGGTCGGCCCGGCATTGCAGTGCCGCCGGGATCGGCCCACATAATACCTTGATGCTAGGGCAACTTATGTCGAGGCAAGATTGTTCAGTTCTGAGCTATCGTGCCCCAGACATCTATACTCGGTTTTCCGGAATCGAGAATTCGCCAATTACGAGTATATCAAGTTAGTGAAGTCTTGACTTGGGGGTATGAGGTATCAACTAAAAAAACACAACAATCACAACATGGACAGTTACAACACAGCAATCACACACATGGACGCATGTTGTTACATGCGCCCACCAAGACCTGGGACAGTGTCCCACCGAGATACGGGTCCCGCAGTAGCGGGCCCAGGTATGGCTTCCGCGGCCAGGGGGCGATGCCCCGTTACCGCCTGCCGCGCCCCCTTAAATGCTATGCACTGCAGTTATCGCTTCTCGGCCTTTTGGCTAAGATCAAAGTGTAGTATCTGTTCTTTTCAGCTTAATATCTGAAAGTTCCCTCACTGAGGGACCAGTATATTAATCTGATTTTTGTAAGCTGACGGGATGTTCGGGGCTCGCTCCACTCCCGTCGCGGGTCGGCCCGGCATTGCAGTGCCGCCGGGATCGGCCCACATTATACCTTGTAACCTAGGAAAATAAACTCGTCTCGAGGCGACATTGTCCATCTCTGAGCTATCTCGTCTGAGACACCTCATCTTGGCACTGGGTAAATGACGCAGGCTAGAGATAAGCACATAAGCAGTAGGAGTACTTCAAAGAAACGCCCGAAACGCTGACGTCGTTTACTTACTACATTTGACAGATTTTACAATCGACGATTTTAGGTTTGACCGATTCTACAGTCGACAGATTCTACATTTGACAGAATTTGTATTAGTTATTAATTAACAGTCCGAACAATCAATTTGACAAGTCATAGGTCGATATTTTAACAATCACATAGGGGTCTTTTTACACCTTTAATATATGACAGATTTTGAAAAAGTCAGATAACTGACTCCTTGTAGAATCAAAAATATTACTGTTATTAGTAATCACTACTGCACATTGATAAACCTTTTTTTTAAACTATACAGGGTGGATACGGTAAAGGGGGCAGTAATTGGAAGTACCGCTACAAGAAAATGGTCTTAGAAGACTATCCATAATTTTTTGATCCCCATTTTACTTGTTAACTGATTTTGGAAAAAAAATCAGTTAACAAGAAAAATGTCATTTTAAACAAATTTGACATTTCAAATACATGTTTTTTTTAACATTTTCAACTCTAGTGCACAATAACTATCCAAGCGTCCCTTTCCCCACCCGTAATGATGATAGTTCAAGGTGCGAACTGACTGATAGTCACTCGCGCCGCGTCATTGGAATTGGCCGTGTCGTCAGTGTTAGCATAGCTGTAGGTACTTGCGATTGTTCGTTTGTAATAAATAAATAATGGAGTTTTCTTAATATAATAGCAACCCTAGCCTTCTGATCGACAGTAGGCATTGAATTCAAGTACACGTCCGAGTCACACTTCTGCTGATCTTTCAATTCTCATTACGGGCACTTCTCAAAAAGAGCATTTCGCAAAATATGCATATCGACTAAGCCATTTTTTTTTATTACGGCAATAAAGGAGGAGATTCTCAATTCGGTTGTGTTTTTTGATTTGATACCTCATACCCCCAAGTCAAGACTTCACTAACTTGATATACTGGTAATTGGCAAATTCTCGATTCCGGAAAACAGAGTATAGATATCTGGGGCAGGATAGCTCAGAACTGAACAAATTTGCCACGATATAGTTGCCCTAGTTGCAAGGTATTATGTGGGCCGATCCCGGCGGCACTGCAATGCCGGGCCGACCCGCGACGGGAGTGGAGCGAGCCCCGAACATCCCGTCAGCTTACAAAAATCAGATTAATATACTGGTCCCTCAGTGAGGGAACTTTCAGATATTAAGCTGAAAAGAACAGATACTACACTTTGATCTTAGCCAAAAGGCCGAGAAGCGATAACTGCACTACAGAAACCGAGGGGGGTCATTCGGTCGCAGAGAATCTTAACACCGCGATTCAGAAACGTGACGTCAATGCACAGCGCCATCTAGCAACGCAGCGATGGTTTTAGGGTATTTAACATTTATGTTTATTGTTATCTCAGAAGTATTGTAGGAGGCTTTTTATTTATGTTTTAACATCAAATTTTGCTTAACTTTGTTATTTTGTATATTTCAATATCTGTTATAATTGTCTCTTTTATTTTTGATTTTTTATTAATTATAATTGTAGGTGATCCTGGTGAAGGTTGCGGGAATCCGTTGGATGCGAGTCGCACGGGACCGGTCAATGTGGCGACATGTATGTAACAAGAGCAGAAGACGATGGAATAGCAAGGTCATGAAAAACAAATACTGAACTGGAACGACAAAAATATGACCTAGACCAATTTTATATCTATTCTGATAATAAAACGGAAACAATGAGTATGCCATTGTCTTTTACCGTACATCATTCACAGGGCCACAACCAAGTATACTCTGAACTATTATTGTAAGGAAATCATGTAACCTAAATCATCTAACTGTAGTCATTCATCATCGTCATATTCTTCTGCCTGCTCGGCTATGCTTCTGCCTCATTTCTGACTACTTAGTGCTAAGATGAGGTGTCTCAGACGAGATAGCTCAGAGTTGGACAATCTCGCCTCGAGACGAGTTTATTTTCCTAGGTTTCAAGATATTATGTGGGCCGATCCCGGCGGCACTGCAATGCCGGGCCGACCCGCGACGGGAGTGGAGCGAGCCCCGAACATCCCGTCAGCTTACAAAAATCAGATTAATATACTGGTCCCTCAGTGAGGGAACTTTCAGATATTAAGCTGAAAAGAACAGATACTACACTTTGATCTTAGCCAAAAGGCCGAGAAGCGATAACTGCACTACAGAAACCGAGGGGTGTCATTCGGTCGCAGAGAATCTTAACACCGCGATTCAGAAACGTGACGTCAATGCACAGCGCCATCTAGCAGCGTTTTAGGAACCTACACATATACCGGCTGCGTCTGCTGATATCAGAAACACACAGTACGTGACTATTCAAAAGAAACAGTAACACCAATCTGTTAGATAAAACATGTGAATCGCAATAACAAGAGTTCTTGCAAAATTTGCTAGCTGGGATTAGAAAGAATTGATCATCAACATACCCATTGATAGACACCGAAGATAGAGCAACAAAAGCAAAGCAAAGGCTATCGCTGATCTTTTAACATGTTGTCCCGGTTATACCAAAATCACAGATGGTGGAATTAGCTTAAAGAATCGCATACAAAATAAAATGGTTGATTTGCGTATGGAATAATAATTATAACAGAAAAACCAGTTACTGATAGCGTGACGGCAGACAGGGGAGAATGAAAGGACGACAAAAACGAGTGACGCCGGCCCCAGGTAACAGTGACCCAAAATACAGTGACAGGGGAGAATGAAACACAAATAAAAACGTGTTACGCCGACACCCTATAAGTAACAAGAGCAGAAGACTATGAAATAGCAAGGTCATCGAAAACAAACACTGAACTGGAACGACAAAAATATGACGTAGGCAAATTTTATATCCTTTTTGGTAGTAAAACGGAAACAATAAGTATGCCATTGTCTTTTCCCGTACATTTATCATTCACAGGGCCACAACCAAGTATTCTCTGAACTATTATTGTAAGGAAATCATGTAACCTGAATCATCTAACTGTAGTCATCCATCATCGTCATATTCTTCTGCCTGCTCTGCTATGCTTCTGCCTCATTTCTGACTACTTATTCCAATTTCTTTTTGGTTGTCGCAGCATGTCTTCTTCCATAGTTCTCTATAACCCAACAACACCTCCTTTCTTACAATAGTATCTGTTGAAGCTGTTTCTGAACGCGACTAAACCTCGTCGATGCCGATCGCGGGCGCTTGGGGGCGCGCTGGTCGCGCGCCATTGCGTTGACAGCCACTGCACGAGTGTTCAATGTTTTTTTCTTATGTTTGCAAGATTAACGTCGAAAGTGCTTATTGTATTGAAATCCAAATAATTAAAGAAGATATATTACCTCGAACCGGCGTTTTTATAGTGGAGTGGCCCACTAGATATCAACCAATCATTTGGTGACCCCGACGTGATCCAACCTAACCAACAAAGCCAACAAAGAAACAAAGTTCGTCGCAACGGGTTGGTGATGCTGAATATCAAAGGAACGAAAACCTCGAGAACCCGCCAGACAGAAGCTGCAGCCATCATCTCCGAGGGAAGTGCATCCTTCTTTCCAATTTCTATCCTTTGATCTATCTTGTGCTTTAATTTGTGTAGACATCGTTGGTAACTCCGGTGACTATATCAAAAGTACGTTACCGCAATTTGAAATAGGTATAAAACGTTGTAAATTGCGGCTTAAACAACATAAAGTCTACAAATAGTGTACATTCTGCTGTTCTTAGTTGTGTTATTCAACTAATAACCCATTTTTTTGTGTTTCTAACAATATACTTCTACCCACTATCATTCCATACAAGTGTTATAGTGTCGACTGTGTCGATTTGCCCCCACATTATTCGTATAATCCAAGGTACTTATCCAATATCATATTCTTACGCAGTTGTTGATGATTTCAGATTCACTCCGGGAGTAAGCTTACGAGATTTGACAACGAAATCTGCTGTGTGTCGTTGTGTGCATTCCAACTAGCACCGTGTCGAGCACCGTGCGACTGCGCTGGTCGTCGGCTGTGGAACCGGTTTGCTATCTTCGCTAGGATAATCGTAACATACCATTCATTGTTTATTTGTGAACAGTAACTTTAAATAGTTTTGTTACTTGTTTGTTTGCGCCGACATCATGTTGGATTTAAAAGATTTAATTAAACAGAGAGGCAATATCAGAGCTCGTCTTACATTATTCGAAAAATATATAGATTCAAGTAAATTAGATATTAAAGAATTACTTCCAAGACTAAGTAAGTTACGAGACCTGTCTTGCACCTTTGATGATGTTCAATCACAAATCGAAATGTTGGATGAGGACTCGGATAAGCAAATAAATGAGCGTGAAATCACAGAAGATATATTCTTCAAGTTGATTGCTAAAGCACAGTCCATGTTAGACAATGTTGAGAAAGATCATGGCAAGTTTGAGTCCTCTTCCAACTCAACTTCCAAAATATCACATGGTTTAAAGCTACCACCGATTAAGATTGCTACATTTAATGGTGAATCAACTAAGTGGCTTTCCTTTAAGGATATATACTTATCGCTAATCCATAACGATGATAATATTGATGATGTAAGCAAGTTTCACTATCTTAAATCCTACCTGGAGGGCGCTGCTTCTTCAGTCATAAGCTCTGTATCTATAACGTCCAACAACTATTCAACCGCTTGGGATTTACTTTGCAAGCGGTATGATAACAAACGTCTATTAATAAATGAACATCTTAAGTGCTTGTTCTCACTTGAACCTTTACATAAAGAATCGGATGTCGGCATACACAATTTAATTGAGTCTCTCTCTAGAAATCTTAATGCGTTGAATTCACTAGGGGAACCCACTGACAAGTGGGATACACTTATTATTTACCTGGCCTCAACAAAATTAGACTGCATAACTGCTAGAAAATGGGAGGAATTTAGAAGTGATAAGGACTCGCCAACGTTAGAACAATTTTATTGTTTTCTTCGTAAACGAGCTACAGTTATGGAAACCGTTAATGTTGGTAGGATTGTTAAAAATGAAAAACGTCACAGTTTGCCCAAAACAAAATCATTTATTTCATCTGCTGTTGACTCCTCTTCCAGTAAAAAACAGTGTGTTTTCTGTAAACAAGATCATAAATTGTATGAGTGTACTAAACTTAAATCTCTTCCAGTTGAGGAACGAATCTCACAAATTGCATTGTTTAAGGTATGCAGCAACTGTTTACAGGGAGGTCATAAGGCATTCCAGTGTGGGCTAAGTGGCTGTAGAATATGCCGGAGAAGGCACAACACTCTACTACACAAACAATCGTCTTTACCGAATACACAACAGAATGAACAGCCATTATCTACTTCTACATCTAGTACTACTCCTATTGTTGATAACAATTCAAAAAATAAAAATGAAACTAACTTACCTGTAGTTGCCTCTGCTGCAGCATCTGGTCCCTCCACATCCACTTCGATGTCTGCTGTCTCCACCAATCAAGCTCTTCTATCCACTGCGTTGGTCAAGGTGACAGTCGAGGGCAACTTATTTATTTTGAGGGCTTTACTGGACTGCGGCAGTCAAACATCCTTCATCACTGAGAAGGCTCAGAAAATGATAGGTACCTGTAAAGAGAAAAACTATTATCATTGTGTTTCTGGTTTGGGCAATACAGTTTTAAATGTTACAGAGCATTGCATCATAGACATACATTCTATGCACAAACCATTCAGCAGGCCGGTCAAATGTTTTGTTTTACCTAAAATCACTGATAGTTTGCCCCATACTGCGCTTCGTGTAGAGGAATTAAACATTCCTAGTAACATCCAACTTGCTGACCCTAAGTTTTATTTACCAGCCGAAATAGACTTATTGCTAGGCGCCGATATCTTTTGGGAGCTGATTCAAACGGCTAGACTTAGCTTGGGTTCACAAAGGCCAATACTACAAAAAACTCACCTAGGGTGGATAGTAGCTGGTCCCACGGGGGGAAGCTACTACGATAGTAATAATCAAAAATCACACTGTCACTTTTCGAAAGGAATTAAAGATCAATTAGCTAAGTTCTGGGAACTCGAAGAAATTCCTCCGAACATTGACCACGGTAGTAGTAACGATTGCGAAAGGTTGTTTAGCGACACTACATTTCGCCTCAGCGACGGCAGATTCTGTGTTCAAATTCCGCTTAAGGATTCTATAGATATGTTGGGTGATTCGTATAACATGGCTGAAAAAAGGTTGTTTCAACTTGAGAAAAAATTTAAAAACAAACCAGCGTTGAAACAACAATATTGTGATTTTATTCGCGAGTATGAAGGTTTAGGTCATATGACTCAGTTAAGTGGGAAACCTGTATTTGGTTGTTATCTCCCGCATCATGCAGTAATTAGAGAAACTAGTGAGACTACTAAAATACGTGTTGTCTTCGACGCTTCAGCGAAGACATCTACTGGAGTATCGTTCAACGACATACAACATGTCGGACCAGTAGTGCAGGATGACCTCTTTTCAATTCTGTTGAGGTACAGACAACATCGGTATGTGGTCTCTGCAGATGTGGAGAAAATGTATCGCCAAATATTGGTGGATCCAAGTCAGCGAATGTTGCAACAAATTTTATGGCGCGAAGATCCGTCAGAACCAATTAAGATTTTTCAATTAAATACCGTGACATACGGAACGGCTTCGGCCCCATTTCTAAGCACGAGGTGTTTGGTACAGCTCGCTAAGCAATGCAAGGACGACAAAATATCAAACATCATAAAAAATGACTTCTACGTCGATGATCTCCTTTCAGGAGCTGAAACTGAAGGGGAGTTACAGAGTATTATAGAGTCAGTAACTGCAATTCTCAATTCGGCTTGTCTTCCTCTACGCAAATGGCGTACCAACTCACCATCTGCAATTCATGACGATTCAAACCCTTCATCAATAAAAAACTTAGATTTAAGTTCTCAAACTTCAAGTGTGTTAGGGTTGAAGTGGGACCCAGCCCAAGATGTCTTCCGTTTTTCAGTTGACATACAAAGTAAGCAAGTCGCGACTAAACGCTCCATATTGTCCAACTCAGCTAAGTTATTCGACCCATTGGGCTTACTCGGTTTATGTACCATTGTGCCAAAAATAATACTACAAAGACTATGGTTATCGAATTTAGATTGGGATGAACCTGTTGATGATGCAATACAAAGGGAATGGACAAGTTTTCTAAGCAACATGGAGACTCTCTCTAAAATTGAAATTCCCAGATGTGTTCTCATTGACGAACCAATTACAATTGAGCTTCACTCATTTTCAGATGCTTCTGAAGTTGCCTATGCTTCTGCAGTTTATCTCCGCTCGGTTAACAGTTCCGGGCATACCCTCGTTAGATTACTTTGTGCTAAAACTAAGGTTGCACCAGTAAAGCCTGCTACCATACCTAGACTCGAGCTGTGTGGTGCCTTGCTGTCCGCACGCCTGAGTAATAAGGTTCTAAAGGCACTACGTTGTAAAATTGACTCAATTATTCACTGGACGGATTCAACAGTCGTTCTGGGTTGGTTGTCCGCTCAGGCTTGTAATATGAAACCATTTGTGTCGAACCGTGTTGGTGAAATACAAGAATTGACTAAGGCAGACACATGGAGACATGTTCCTGGCAATACAAATCCTGCAGATCTAGCGTCCAGAGGATTAAATCCTAAGTCAATTCATTTAGCTAAACTGTGGTGGGAAGGTCCCTCGTTTTTATCTGAGGACTCAAGTAAGTGGCCTCAAGCTATTAATAGCAAAAATATCCCCGAGTTGCCTGAAATAAAAACTAGTAAAAGGATAACAACAATTACGTTGCAGTCCACAGCAGCTCGTCCTAGGCTGGTAGATTTTGATAGAATTTCCAGTTTCACTACTATGCAAAGATCTATAGCCTACGTCCTACGTTACATAAATTACAAGCGATATAAACAGGCCAAGGTTTCTACTGGTCCATTCACACCTGGTGAATTGGATGCTGCGTTAAATGTTTTAATTAAGGAACATCAAGATGAATGTTTTTCTAATGAAATTAAATTAATTAAAAATAAGCGCAACTTACCGTCTAAATCCAATTTGTTATCTCTCAGCCCATTCCTTAACGATGATGGCATGCTCTGTGTAGGCGGCCGCATCCAAAATTCAAACGAAACCTGCAATAAAAAACATCCAATATTATTAGATTCTAATCACAATTTTACGAAATTATTATTCAATTATTACCATAAAAGGCTCTTGCATTGCGGACCTCAATTGTTGCTCAATGATTTAAGAAATAAATATTGGCCCTTGAAAGGTAGAATATTAGCCAGAAGAACTGTAAACAATTGTAAGCTGTGTAGAATCATAAAAGCTAAAAGCGTTAATCCTATAATGGGAAACTTACCTGCTTCAAGAGTTACTCCTAGTCTTCCGTTCCAGGTAAGCGGTGTTGATTTTGCCGGGCCATTCTACATCACCGATCGCAAAGGTCGTGGGTGTAAAATCACAAAATGTTACATGTGTCTATTCGTCTGCTTCAGCACTAAGGCTGTGCACTTAGAAGTAGCAAGCGACCTCTCTTCCGATGCTTTCATTTTGTGCTTGAGGCGTTTTATATCCCGCAGAGGAAAGCCCTTAGAATTGTACTGTGATAACGGGACAGTATCTTTCACACAGTCCATCCATCGTTTCTTTGGTCTTCCTCTAGGCAAACGAAACCATATTGATCACACTTACTATGGTTTTCTTTGATGTTTTATGGGGCAATGATTGTGGAAATCAATTTTATTGCACGAAGTAAAGTAACTGCGCACAGGTCCAACACTGTTCATACTATGTCTACAGGGCAAGTAATCAAGTTATACGAACGAGTTTATGCGGATCTCTCATTGTACGGGAAATCTATACAAAACGAGGCCATGTTAACTGGACTAGGCAACTGGCGAGTTCAACTAATACTGGAACTTTAATCTTGAAATGTCGTCGTGAGTACAAATTTTACGATCATCTGATTCATCAAGACTTGCCCTAAATGATTCGGGAAGTATTCGGTTCCACGAACTGATTATCATAAATAAGGTCGTGTGGTTACAAATGTGATGCTGTTAGAATCATTAATTTGCGATAATTAACTATACGTGCTTCTTTTAAAGCCTGTTATATCTATGTTGCTTGGATGGTTGGTAAATCGTTTATTTTTTATTACTCTCATCATCATCATAAAAACTAACTCTCACTCGCAGACGAAGATGCGCGCGGGTCAGCTAGTAACAGTAATATTTTATATTCTACAAGGAGTCAGTTATCTGACTTTTTCAAAATCTGTCATATATTAATGGTGTAAAAAGACCCCTATGTGATTGTTTAAATACCGACCTATGACTTGTCAAATTGATTGTTCGGACTATTAATTAATAACTAATCCAAAATCTGTCAAATGTAGAATCTGTCGATTGTAGAATCGGTCAAACATCGAATCTGTCGATTGTAAAATCAGTCAAATGTAGAATATGATGTCAAAAGTAGAATCTGTCAAATGTAGTAAACGACGTCAGAGTTTCGGGCGTTTCTTTGAAGTGCTCCTGCTGCTTATGTGCTTATCTCTAGTCTGCGTCATTTACCCAGTGCTAAGATGAGGTGTCTCAGACGAGATAGCTCAGAGCTGGACAATCTCGCCTCGAGACGAGATTATTTTCCTAAGTTTCAAGGTATTATGTGGGCCGATCCCGGCGGCACTGCAATGCCGGGCCGACCCGCGACGGGAGTGGAGCGAGCCCCGAACATCCCGTCAGCTTACAAAAATCAGATTAATATACTGGTCCCTCAGTGAGGGAACTTTCAGATATTAAGCTGAAAAGAACAGATACTACACTTTGATCTTAGCCAAAAGGCCGAGAAGCGATAACTGCACTACAGAAACCGAGGGGGGTCATTCGGTCGCAGAGAATCTTAACACCGCGATTCAGAAACGTGACGTCAATGCACAGCGCCATCTAGCAGCGCAGCGATGGTTTTAGGGTATTTAACATTTATGTTTATTGTTATCTCAGAAGTATTGTAGGAGGCTTTTTATTTTATGTTTTAACATCAAATTTTGCTTTACTTTGTTATTTTGTATATTTCAATATCTGTTACAATTGTCTCTTTTATTTTGATTTTTTATCAATTATAATTTTAGGTGATCCTGGTGAAGGTTGCGGGAATCCGTTGGATGCGAGTCGCACGGGACCGGTCAATGTGGCGACATATAAGTAACAAGAGCAGAAGACGATGGAATAGCAAGGTCATGAAAAACTTAGCAATCATCTTATTCATCAAGACTTGCCCTAAATGATTCGGGAAGTATTCGGTTCTACGAACTGATTATCATTTAAATAAGGTCGTGTGGTTACAAATGTGATGCTGTTAGAATCATTAATTTACTATACGTGCTTCTTTTAAAGCCTGTTATATCCATGTTGCTTGGATGGTTAGTAAATCGTATATTTTTTATGACTCTCATCATCATCATAAAAACTAACCCTCACTCGCAGACGAAGTTGCGCGGGTCAGCTAGTAACAGTAATATTTTTGATTCTACAAGGAGTCAGTTATCTGACTTTTTCAAAATCTGCCATATATTAAAGGTGTAAAAAGACCCCTATGTGATTGTTTAAATACCGACTGTACGAAATAAAATGCGTGGGAACTTGAAACTTATAGAGTTTATTGTTATAAATTAATTAATACAGTCGAGAGGCACACCGTTTCACGTAGCAATCAGAGAAGAAGAGAAAACAGTATTACCATAACACAAAAATGGCATAAAAGTGTTGCAAGCTCTTAATTAAAATTATTACTACTAATTCTAACACTAAAAATAACTATATGTTTAGACTGTCCTAAACATAATTGGGGCCGGCAGTAACCTACTCTACAGGTAATTGACATAGCCGTTTTACTGACCTTCTGTACACTTTGTTATTCATTTTAATATCGGCCGCTCTTACTACACTGTCTCTACCTGGATAGGTTTTTACAATTCGAGCCATATTATAATTTAAAGGAGTAGTGTTCATATCTTTTACAATGACTAAATCACCTTCTTTAAGGTTTGGTTGAGGGTATTTCCACTTGGGACGGCTCTGAAGCTGTGTTAAGTAATCATTTGACCATAGTTTCCAAAAATCTTGTTTAAGTTTGGTACAAAGATTCCAAAATTTTAAACGATTAACTGAAACATCTGTTAGATCAACTTCAGGATAGCTAGCCAGAGCCGTTCCAATCAGAAAGTGTGCAGGAGTTAAATAATTACAATCATTTGAACTTGCAGAAAGTAGAGGCCTAGAATTCAAAATACCTTCGATTTGTACAATGACTGTATTGAGCTCTTCATAGGTTAAACATTGGTTCCCTACTACTCTCTTTAGATGATGTTTCACACTTTTAACACCTGCTTCCCACAATCCTCCAAACTCAGGTGAATAACTGGGTATAAACCTAAATTTTATATAGTGTTGAGAGCAAAAACCATTAACAGTATCCCTGTGATTTTTGGAGGACTGTAAGTCATACAACCTTTTCATTTCATTTGACGCTCCTTTAAAGGTTTTAGCGTTATCACAATATATATTTGTGGGCATTCCACGCCTGGAAATAAAACGCTTGAGACATGCTAAGAAGGCTTCAGTTGTTAAGTCCGATACGAGCTCTACATGTATAGCTTTTATAGCAAAGCAAACGAAAAGCGCGATGTAACATTTCTTAACGATAGGATTTCTAACCCTAGCAACCTTCATATCGAAGGGTCCACAGAAGTCAACGCCGACATGCTGAAATGGCCTGGACGCTGTGATTCTTTCTTGCGGGAGGGAACCCATCAACTGCTTAGCAGCCTCTGCTTTTAAACGAAAACACTTGACGCATTTACGCACCACTTTCTTGACCTCTCGAATACCGCTGACTATAGAGTACCTTTGGGATAGAGAGCTCAAAACTAACCTAGGGCCTGCGTGTAAGAGTCGCAAGTGTTCTCTCTCTATTATGAGATTAGTTACGTGAGAGTTTTTCGGAAGGATAGATGGATGCTTTTTATCGAAAGACATCTCCTTGGCATTATGGAGCCTACCTCCTACTCTAATAATCCCTATTTTATCAAGGAAGGGATAGAGGCTACCTATTCCTGTTTTTATATTTTTTCCAGCAGAAAGTGACTCTACCTCTCTAGCAAAATGTTGCATCTGCGTACAACGCACGATGACTGACATAGAGTCGCGAAGCTCCTGAGGCGATAGGTTACCGTCCGTTATTTTATTTTTATTTTTCGAACAGTTGTTATAGAACCTGTAAATAAATGCTATCACTTTCTGTAATTTATAAACACTAGAATATTTTTCAAATAGCTTTGTTGAAAACGATGGCTCTACCTGTGTCAAGTTACACGGTACGTTTAGCTCATCAATCTGTTCAGTGTCTGTGGACAAATCTGACGATGTACAATTTTCAAAATTAGTATGTATATGTTTCCTGTCTGATAGGTAGGTTGGCCCGTGCCACCATAGCTCACTTTGCTGCAACCTGTGCGGCAAGACGCCCCTAGACAGTAAGTCTGCAGGGTTGTCACAGGTCCTTACAAATCCCCACTGCGTCTGATTGGTCAGCTCTACTATTTGCTTGACTCTATTGTTGGCATAAACATTTGACTTTACATTACCTGACTTAATCCAAGCTAGCACTATCTGGGAGTAGCTGTACAAGAATGTATCTAGATGGGAATACCTACCCACCAGGACTCTACCAACCCTATGCGCCAGTTGGGCTAAAAGTAGAGCACCATTGAGTTCAAGCTGGGGAATCGTCCTACTTCTATTCAAAGGAGCAACACGGGACTTGGAGCAAAGTAAATCTGTCTGCACTGAACCATCATTTTTTAAAATTCTTAGATAGATACAGCAGCCAAAGGCTTTTATTGATGCATCAGAATACCCTACCAAATCTACAGAAGAAACATCTTGACTGTTGACACACCTATTTATTTTTATTTTGCCCATTAACTTTAAATTGTTTAAGAAATTTCTCCAGTATATTAACTGGTTGTTGGGTACTATGGAGTCCCATCCTATTTGCAAAGACCATAGCTCCTGCATGAATATTTTGGCTACCACTATTATTGGGCCTACTAAGCCGAGAGGGTCAAACATCTTCCCTATATAGCTCAGAATTTTTCTTTTTGTATTTAAATTATGTTCCTCATCAAAATTGGGGCTTGAAAAAGTGAACTTATCTGAAGTTATATCATACATTAAACCTAGAGTCTTTACTAAATTATCCCCACTCATATCTACATGTTCAAATTGTTTTTGGTCATCTGGAATACCATCCAGGACATCAAGTTTATTTGAGCACCATTTGTGTAGAGAAAAACTACCTAACTTGAGGAGCTCTACCAATTGGGATTTTAGCTCATGCAGCTGCTCTATATTATCCGACCCACCCAGTATATCGTCGACGTAGGTACTCTTGATCATTGTTTCAGCAGCAAGTGGGTATTTATCCTTATAGCGATGAACTAATTCAAGAAGGCATCGAGTGGTCAAGAATGTAGAGGCCTTCAGTCCGTAAGTGACAGTCTGAAGCTGTAAGCAGCTGATAGGCTTCTTAGGATCATCTCGCCATAAAATATTTTGAAGGCAAGTGTGGTGGCTGTTTATCATCACGTTGCGAAAGGCCTTCTGAATGTCACAAATTATTGTGTAAATATAGGTCCTGAACAAGACAAGAATATCAAAAAGCTCACTCTGTACCACGGGGCCATTCAGCATGACGTCATTGAGGGACACCTGGCTGCGGGACTTCATACTCCCGTCAAACACAACGCGAAGTCGGGTTGTCTTACTTGCCTCGTTAATAACAGCATGATGTGCTAGAAAGTAAACAGGATCTCTATCAAAATCGTAATTAGCAACCTCTACCACCTTAGCATGTCCAAGCTCTACATACTGAACAATTTATACTGCTCTAGTAACAGAGGATTTGACTTAAACCTTTTTTCTAACATCAGGAATCTTTGGTAGGCAACTGAAAACGAATCGCCAAGCTGTAATTCTTTCAGAGGTGTGATGAGAGGCATATCAACATAGAATCGATTATCTTTCAGTCTCATAGAACTTTGAAAACTTTCTTCAGCCTTTACAAACTCATCACAACTCGGCTTCATAGGCTCAGGTACCTTTTCAGAGAGCCAGAAATTCTCCATTATATTTTCTAATTTGTTATGATCATTTATAGCAAAATTAGATACAATATCACAAGTTAAATTACTCACTTTTTCAGGAATATTACCACCAACAACATACCCAAATAAAGTGTTTTGTAATACCGGTCCATTTTGAATTTTTATGCAACCATCTAGCAAAACATTGAAATAAACATCTGCACCCAGTAACAAAGAAATCTCAGCTGGGACATTGTACTCCTCGTCTGAAAGTTTCACATTTTTTGGTAAATTCCACCCGGATACATTTATAAATTGTTGGGGTAATATTGTTGTTATTGTGTCAACAATGTGACATTTTAAATTTAATTTTACATTATTGTAGCATGAAAGCACACTTATATTCACAAGTTTATTGATTTGTGTTTGTTTATTACCTATACCTATAATATTATGGGTTTGATTCATAGCAACTAACCCAAGTTTATTTACAAGGTTGGTTGTAACAAACGATGCCTGGCTGCCCGTGTCAAGCAATGCTCGGATAGGAACTTTTTCACCATGTTGGTTTAATAAATTAACCTTTACAGTTGGAAGCAAAATGTTGTTGGAAACAGGGTTAGACAACAAAGTCACTGCAGGCTCAATAGGAGCAGCTTTTTCTTCATGTAACAAAGTGTTGTGCCCTAATTTACATATTTTACATTTGAAATTAAACTTACATTTCTCCCGGTGTGTCCTCAGACATGTGGTACATAATTCATGGTCCCGCACAAATAACTGGCGGACCTCTAGTGCTGCTGTTTTGAACTCCGGACAGCGGAAAAGAGCATGGTCACTTTTGTTACAGTGTTTACACATTTCTTTTACTTGTGAGGCAACATTGGTCACCTTTGATGGGGTAGATTTATAGAACCTACTTGTACTTTCATAGCAAGTACTATTGGAAGGTAAGCTATCTTCTAACGCTATAGCGCGCTTTTCAAGAAAGCTTAACAAATTCGCCATGGAAGGCAATTTTTCTAGATCCTTATCTAATTGATAAGCCCTATTAGTTATTTGATCTAATTTTCTTGTTAGAATAGAAATTAGCAACATGTCCCATGTATCGATGGGCTGTCCCAGATTCTTTAATGCATGCAGCTGTTGCTGCACATCTGACACAAAAGATCTTATTGAGGCTGCAGTGCCTTTTTGCATTGTAGGTAAATCTAATAGACCGCTAATATGATTTAATATTAACCGCGTTTTGTTATCAAACCGCTTCTCCAACAAGAATAGTGCTTCTTTGTAAGACTGATTGACTAACGGCAAATTGACAATGACTGCCAAAGCATCATCTGTTACATATTTTCTTAAATAAAATAGCTTCTGCACATCAGATAATGATCTGTTATTATCAATAACAGCCATAAACAAATCAAAGAATGGCTTGAATTTTGTGAAGTTCTTCCCGTCAAAGGGTGTTATATCAATGGTTGGCAATTTACATGTGGAAACATTATGACATTCTGAGACCGATTTTTTACCTATCTGTTTCAAAGAGGCATTAATTTTAGCTAACACAGAATAATATTGTTCTTCTATTGGACCAACCTGTTCGCAATCGCTTTCGTCAATACTTAGTATGTCCAATTGCACAGCTTCATAGCTCTTGAGCGCCGTGATGAGCTTCTCCTTGCGAGCCTCCAGGATATCCACGGTAGCAGACGCAAAACTGATGGGGTCGTTCACAAACGTCTCAATGCGTGTGATTGTAGCCTTGCATTGGCCACGAAGAAGTCGATGTTTACGCAAAGTTTCCTTGGACTCCGCCATGATGGAACACAAGTAGGATGTAATGCTTTATTTATTCTACGACTTTCGAACACTCCGCGCACTTTTATAAGTAAGCCGCACTTCCTAAATATACGAACTTTGATGACACTTTGTCTTCGTTTGTTTACGAAACAAACCGATGACCATAGATTAGAATAATCTCCGATGACACAGACAGCAGTGACAGACTGACAGCTGAGTGAATGATTCCGGCGCAATGGCCGCCGGGCGGATGTGGACCGCGCTCACAGCTGCCAACACCGACGATATTGACGTCACGTCCCGCGCGAACTTCACCGCTCACAAAATTAAAATGTGGGTAACTGATAAACCCAAACTCGATGTGCAGAAAATCGTAATTCTTACGATTATTGTGTCAGAATGTGTTATTTATTATTAGAGTAGACAATATAGATAATAATTTATACTGTAATTAAATATAAAATGTTAAAATTAATAAATATAAAAACCCAGTATGTTTGTGCTTACCGCAAAACAAAACGCGCGTCTACAAGTTGTAGACGCACGTGTTGAGTGACTCGTCTCTCACACCACTGAGTAGGCTTATAAAAACGGTTGTAGCACAAGCAAACGGTTCAGTCGAGTTCGAGCGATTACAGAGTGCAGAGCTCTGAGTGTAAACTTAAAATGTAAGTATTATTTATTTTATTTTCCATAAAGATTGTTGTTATGATTTTGAATGTTCTTAAATTATTACTAAATGCAATATAATTTATTGAAACAAAGTCTAACATATTTATTTATTTCACGCCCCCTTTTTATATTCTTAGAATCTTTTACGGTCCATGCTATTTACATAAAAGTTAGATAGATAAGGTGGGATTGTTCTGCAAAACTGTACGACGATCTTACATATCAGAAGCGGGATTCGAAAGTGACATTAGTACATGTACTTATGGGTATATTTATGCATGTACATAGGTATATGTATATATATGCATAGGTATATATGTGTGCATATACATAGGTATATATATACATTTACATATATATTTTTTTTCTTTTTATATTTTTTTTTCCCTTCTGTTTTAATTTTGTTTTAACGGCTACTTCTGCGTAGTCTGCTTCGTTATTTCCTAATTTCCAGATAAAATGGAAGAATTCAATAGTACTGCGGCGGGACAAACACCCTCGCGGTATTCTGCAGCCCATTCAGAAATAAATCGATCGCGTAGCCCCGTACATCGCACTCCAAGTCCTATATTGACAATGAGGACACGCAGTGAACGCGTAGAGCAGCTGAAGAGCCACGAAGTACAACCTCGCTGTCGAAACGATGATAAATCGCCTCACAGCTGGTGCAGTGACTGGTTGTCTAGCGGCCGATGCAATGAGCGATTGCCTGGCCACCAACACGATGATCAGTCACCAGGATTGCGGCGCGATCGTCGGTCACGGTGCAGTCGACGCGATGTGCTGACGCCGCGTAGTCGACGCGATGGGCAGTCGCCGCGCAGTCGACGCGATGGGCTGTCGCCGCGCAGTCGACGCGATGGGCTGTCGCCGCGCAGTGGACGCGATGGGCTGTCGCCGCGCAGTCGACGCGATGGGCAGACGCCGCGCAGTCGACGCGATGGGCAGACGCCGCGCAGTCGACGCGATGGGCAGACGTCGCGCAGTCGACGCGATGGGCAGACGCCGCGCAGTCGACGCGATGGGCAGACGCCGCGCAGTCGATGCGATGGGCAGACGCCGCGCACTCGACGCGATGGGCAGTCGCCGCGCAGTCGACGCGATGGGCAGACGCCGCGCAGTCGACGCGATGGGCAGACGCCGCGCAGTCGACGCGATGGGCAGACGCCGCGCAGTCGACGCGATGGGCAGACGCCACGCAGTCGACGCGATGGGCAGACGCCGCGCAGTCGACGCGATAGGCAGACGCCGCGCAGTCGACGCGATGGGCAGACGCCGCGCAGTCGACGCGATGGGCAGACGCCGCGCAGTCGACGCGATGGGCAGACGCCGCGCAGTCGACGCGATGGGCAGACGCCGCGCAGTCGACGCGATGGGCAGACGCCGCGCAGTCGACACGATGGGCGTTCGATGTGCAGCCGAGATGACAGCAGGTCACGCAGTCTTCAACGTGGCGGACACTCCTGCAGCCGACGTGACCAGTGGCCCTCTGGAATACAAAACCGGCCTTCAGGAGCTCAACAGCCGCCCCGCTATCTTGGTGAGGAGCAGACTCGGAATTCCGGTAAGTCAGCTGCACATTCTTATAAAATTGACGATATTGCTCAAATTTTTCAAATGATAAAAAGTGCAAACCAAACAGATTCGTTAGATAAATTAGGGTCTATGCAAAACGCTATACCGGAATTCGATCCAGGTCGTAAGGAACAGACGATGACCATGTGGTTACACAAAGTAAATGAATGTGCGCTCATTTACAGTTTGACTGAAAAACAAATTGTGCACTTCGCGTTACCCAAGTTAAGAGGCGTTGCCAAGAGGTGGTACGAAGGTCTATCGTCTGTCCTTTACTCTTGGAGCGAATGGCAACAGAAGCTTTTGTCTGCATTCCCTCCGGAGGAAAATTACGGACAGATGCTCAGTGACATGTTGGCTAAACGGGCCCGATTTAACGATTCGCTAGAGGAATACTTCTATGAAAAAATAGGTTTGATAAATCGATGTGGCATAGAGGGTACTCGCGCTGTAGAATGCGTTTTGCACGGTATTGATGACCGATCTGTGAGATTGGGCGCCGAAGCTGTTAAGTTTTCAGACCCAGATAAATTATTATCATATTTGCGTAACGTAAGAAATATAAAACCGCTAAACGACCGAAAAAACGTTAAAGGCCCTCTAAATAAAAATAATGATCCACAGTCTCGAATTTCTGGCAACAAGCCAATCCGTTGTTTAAATTGTAAACAAGAAGGTCATCTCGTTGCTCAGTGTCAGCGTCCAATAAAAAAATGCAGTAAATGCAATAAAATTGGCCATGAAACCGAACAATGCTACTCCAAAATTCCACCTCCAGATAAAACCGTTTTAAAGGTTGCAAGTACCGAAGTAGGCTTGTCACCCAATGCACCTGCTTCAATAAAACCAAATCAAAAATATTTTAAACATGCTATTGTCAATGGAGTTTGTATGCAGGCTTTCATTGATTTAGGCAGCGAATGCTCTATGATTAAAGATTCAGAGTTTCGAAAGATCAGTAACAAGTTTGACACAAAGAATTTACCAATCCTGAGAGGTTTCGGTAATTCAGTAGTCAGTGCCATCGGTAGATTTAACGTTCATATTATTGTAGACAGTGCTGCCGCCAATGTAGACTTGCTCATAGTCCCAGATAACGTCATGCCCTTTCCTATTATGATTGGTCAGACGTTTACAGAACAGCCGCACATAATAATTAAAAAAACAAGTGATTGCTTAGATATATCTAGTTTGGGAATACTTGAAAACTATAACCATAAAATAAATTTGTTTTGCAAAAACGGCACTGAAGTATCAGGACTTACTATAGTCGAGGTATACAGTAATGATCCAAGTTTTGATGGGGAAATATTCGTAGAAGGTAGTGTGCGATATAAAGAGCACATAAGATACTCGGTTTTATCTGGTATGTATTATGTTCGGAATGGCTTCGGATTTATAGTAATTTCTTGTGCTCCCTCTTCAAAATTAACCTTCGAAGCAGACCTATTAATAGCGCGAGGCCTAGTAGCTAACAAAGAGGAAGAATTTCACGTTCTAAATGTGGCAAACTGCTCAGTGCCTTCGACCTTAACAGAAGCCCAATTAAATGTTGCCGAAGATCTATCTGTTGAGAATAAAGAAAAACTATTGTCATTATTAAATGCATACCGAGAATGTTTTGCTCTTGATTTAACAGAATTAGGTAGTACATCGGTCGGTAATATGAAAATTGATTTAAATGATGATCAACCTGTTGTTTATAGACCCTATAGATTGGCAATTACCGAAAAAGAAGTAGTAAGGGAAATGATCAAAGAACTCTTAGATACTAATATAATACGTCCCTCTACTTCATCTTATGCGAGTCCCATAGTCCTCGTTAGAAAGAAAACCGGTGAATTCCGACTTTGCATCGACTATCGAGCGCTCAACAAGAAAACGATTAAAGAAAACTATCCAATGCCACTTATTGACGATCAATTAGATATTTTGGCGGGGAATAAGTTGTTTACAACGTTAGATCTGGCATCTGGGTACTATCAGGTGCCCATTGCTGAAAATGACAAACACAAAACCGCATTTGTCACACCTGATGGGCATTACGAGTTTAATCGCATGCCATTTGGGCTTGCTAATGCACCAGCAACGTTTCAGCGATTAATGAATCAGA
Organism: Xestia ashworthii; assembly: GCA_950022955.1. Lineage (NCBI taxonomy): Eukaryota > Metazoa > Arthropoda > Insecta > Lepidoptera > Noctuidae > Xestia > Xestia ashworthii. Next base: position 16,297,144 of record OX465560.1, on the reverse strand, counting down.
TATTAGGGAATGCCCGACATGGGGAAGCTTTAGCATACTTAGATGACGTAATCATACCCAGTAAAACTTTTTCTGAAGGTATGGATAGGTTGCAGTCTGTACTAAATCTATTTAAAAGCGCTGGACTTTCCCTTAAACCATCTAAGTGTTTTTTCTTTAAACGCACGGTAGACTACTTAGGGTTTGAAGTATCCGAAGACGGTATTCGACCCGGTTCCAAAAAAATTGAAGCCGTTGAGCGTTTCCCAGTACCACAAAATCAGCATAACGTCCGCCAGTTTCTAGGACTTGCTAGTTTTTTTAGGAGATTTGTCCCCAAGTTTTCTATTTTGGCAAAACCACTCACCCATTTGTTAAAAAAGAATATTTCATGGCAATGGGGACCAAACCAAGAGACCGCATTTCGAGTTTTGCAAAAAGAATTGTCTCAAAAACCTACTCTGGCATTATACAACCCTAACGCGTCAACAGAATTACATACCGATGCTTGCAAAATAGGCGTAGCTGGAATTCTTTTACAAAGAGATGAAAATTTAGTTCTCAGACCAATTGCCTATTTCAGTAGACAAACTACCCCCGAGGAACAAAATTACTCGTCATATGACTTAGAAACATTAGCGGTTGTGTCCGCTCTACAAAAATTTCGCGTTTACTTAGTTGGTTTAACGTTTAAAATAGTCACAGACTGCAACTCCTTAAAAGCAACTTTCCAAAAAAGGGATATGCTTCCCCGTGTCGCACGATGGTGGGAACAGATGCAAGAATACAACTTTTCAATTGATTATAGACCAGGCCCATCCATGTCTCACGTTGATGCGCTCAGTAGGAATCCGGTACCTAGTTCGGAAATGGGAGTTTTTCCGGTATCAGAATCTACCTGGTTAACTACTGTGCAAAATGCCGACGATGATATACAAAGAATAATAGGCATTCTTAAAGATCCAAAATTTGATGACTTAGTCGATATAAAATCTAACTTCAAGCTAAAAAATGAAAAATTGTTTCGAATAACTGCTGATGGAGATCGATGGGTTGTGCCCAAAGGAGTGCGTTGGCAAATTGTAAAACAAAACCATGATGATATAGGCCATTTTGGTTTTGACAAAACTTTAGACAAAATAAAATCCCATTACTGGTTCAATAAAATGCGACGCTTTATAAAGAAATACGTGGATTCATGCCTAGAATGTGCGTATGCAAAATCATCCGGTGGTAAAAAACCTGGTTATCTTAACCCAATTCCAAAAATAGCGACTCCTTTCGACACAATACATATTGATCACACAGGTCCCTTTGTGCGGAGTAGTAAAGGCAATATGTATATTTTGGTATTAATAGACGCCTTTACTAAATATATTTATTTGAAAGCAGTAAGAAATACTAAGTCTAGTACGTCCATTAAAGTACTTAAGGAGTATTTTGGCATTTTTGGGCTCCCTAGAAGAATAATTTCTGATAGGGGATCCTCGTTTACGAGTGATAGTTTTAAAGCATTTATTCATGAAAAGGGAATTAAGCATATACTTAATGCTGTTGCTACCCCCAGAGCAAATGGGCAGGTAGAAAGATATAATAAAACAATTGTAGATTCATTAACGGCAAAAACTATTGGTATGGTTGAAAATAAATGGGACGATCACCTACCTGAGGTACAATGGGGAATAAATAACACGTTAAACAAGGGGATTAACCGGACTCCTGCGGAAGCTTTATTTGGCAAACGATTAACGGGCAGTAGTGAGAATAAAATAATTTCCGAATTAGAGGGAGATATTACAAAAACGAATGAACAAGATTTAATGGAAATCCGTGAAGAAATCAGTGAGCATATAGCTACCAATCAGGAGAAAGATAAATGTTCATTTGACAAAAAACGTTGCGCCCCAGTAAAATACCAGGAAGGGGATTTAGTGCGGGTTGAGCGTCAGGTGCCTTCTACAGGGCATAGTAGAAAGTTAATACCTAAATTTCAAGGTCCATACAGAATAACAAAAGTATTGGATCACGACCGATATCATGTCGAAGATACACCTCTCACAAAAAAGGGTGGTAGAGGATATGCTGCGACAGTTGCGGTCGATAAACTAAAGCCATGGTTGAATTTTAATAGACCACATGATAGCGAGAATGATTTGTCTAACGAGTCTGACTAACTACCTAGAAAATATTTAATAGGGGCCAACAGGTCTTATTCAACTTATTCAATTGCTCTTTCAAAAAAAAAAGAAACAAGAGTCTTTGGATCAATAATTATATAAATAATCATTTCTTCCAGATCTATTATTGTTTATGTTGGCAAAAGTGCCATTTTGTATTGGACGGAAGGGTCCCATTAACTGTACTATTGACAAAGGTGTCATATAGTATTGGACGGAAGGGTCCTATCAAATACATTTTTGACAAAGGTGTCATATTGTACAGGACGGAAGGGTCCTATTAAATATATTTTTGGCAAAGGTGTCATATTGTACAGGACGGAAGGGTCCTATAATAAAATGTATTGTTGACAAAGGTGTCATTTTGTACTGGACGGAAGGGTCCAATCATACAATGTTTTGTAAATGTTTATGTATGGATGTTATAGGATAAAGGTGTCCTACAATATAATTAATTTGTGAATACGAACGGAATGGTTCAATTGTATTTTAATTATTTGCTACTTTAATAAGCACGAGGTCATGCTTAACAGAGGATGGCCGACTGTCAGAATGTGTTATTTATTATTAGAGTAGACAATATAGATAATAATTTATACTGTAATTAAATATAAAATGTTAAAATTAATAAATATAAAAACCCAGTATGTTTGTGCTTACCGCAAAACAAAACGCGCGTCTACAAGTTGTAGACGCACGTGTTGAGTGACTCGTCTCTCACACCACTGAGTAGGCTTATAAAAACGGTTGTAGCACAAGCAAACGGTTCAGTCGAGTTCGAGCGATTACAGAGTGCAGAGCTCTGAGTGTAAACTTAAAATGTAAGTATTATTTATTTTATTTTCCATAAAGATTGTTGTTATGATTTTGAATGTTCTTAAATTATTACTAAATGCAATATAATTTATTGAAACAAAGTCTAACATATTTATTTATTTCACGCCCCCTTTTTATATTCTTAGAATCTTTTACGGTCCATGCTATTTACATAAAAGTTAGATAGATAAGGTGGGATTGTTCTGCAAAACTGTACGACGATCTTACAATTGGATGATGTGATGCTGTATCTTGATGATGCTTCGTTGATTTTCGTTCTAGCTTTGCATAGAACGAAGTTGCGGGCCTCGCACAAATCCCGCCAAGAACACCGACTTGTATGGCAAGCCGGCCTCGACGAACACAATTTCTCCACAATTTGCGAAGCTGCTCGGCACTGATCTTACACTTCTCGAAGGACCACCGGACGCATGTACGAAATAAAATGCGTGGGAACTTGAAACTTATAGAGTTTATTGTTATAAATTAATTAATACAGTCGAGAGGCACACCGTTTCACGTAGCAATCAGAGAAGAAGAGAAAACAGTATTACCATAACACAAAAATGGCATAAAAGTGTTGCAAGCTCTTAATTAAAATTATTACTACTAATTCTAACACTAAAAATAACTATATGTTTAGACTGTCCTAAACACCGACCTATGACTTGTTAAATTGATTGTTCGGACTGTTTATTAATAACTAATCCAAAATCTGTCAAATGTAGAATCTGTCGATTGTAGAATCGGTCAAACATAGAATCTGTCGATTGTCAAATCTGTCAAATGTAGAATATGATGTCATAAGTAGAATCTGTCAAATGTAGTAAACGACGTCAGCGTTTCGGGCGTTTTTTTGAAGTACTCCTACTGATTATGTGCTTATCTCTAGTCTGCGTTATTTACCCAGTGCTAAGATGAGGTGTCTCAGAGCTGGACAATCTCGCCTCGAGACGAGTTTATTTTCTTAGGTTTCAAGGTATTATGTGGGCCGATCCCGGCGGCACTGCCGACCCGCGACGGGAGTGAAGCGAGCCCCGAACATCCCGTCAGCTTACAAAAATCAGATTAATATACTGGTCCCTCAGTGAGGGAACTTTCAGATATTAAGCTGAAAAGAACAGATACTACACTTTGATCTTAGCCAAAAGGCCGTGAAGCGAATTTGTGAATTCTTCAGTGGCGTCAATAGGCTAGTTTCCACCATCAATAAATTGCAAAATTAATTAGTCCGTCAGTTAGAGTATTGGAAAATAATGGACACGTATTTTTGGTTTTTATAAATCACTGAGTACTGACAAAGATAAAACGCAACAAAACTCGGGAGTGGGGGCTCGCGTGACGTCACAACGCACTAAAAACTATAGCACGGCGTGACGTATTGGGAATTTTGAAAGCGTCGTATCTTCGTCAATTTTGGTTTATGAAACAAAAGAAAAAATACGGGTCAAATATTTTTTGATAATCAAACTGACGGACTTATTAGATTTTTTTAGGACACAAGCCTAGTATACTGTTTCTAGTGTCTTCCAGGTTTTGCGATTCGACAGCATGATAGACTGACAAAAAAAAACTTATATGAATTATGTTGTCTCAGCATGGCAAGCAAAATTGTGTGGTTATGGTCATGATCTATAGGTTGCTTTATGCTGTAAATGTTGCAATTTTTTAATATTGAAGTTCATTATACGGTACAGTGCTTCTGTATTTTCCAGTGGTCTGGGGCCTGTTTTAAAGCTGTTGTAACGGAGTGCTTCAGGACTCCGTGATATTTTACCTCTTTTCATCCTGGCCATAATAATAATACTAGCTGAATTAAATCGACTCTATAATTTTAAAATCTAATTTGAATTTGTATTTTTAAGTTTCGAATATTCTGCGAACCTTCCTTTGGTCATGATATTTCGCACAGCGGATTCTTCTTGGGGGAGCTGGTGGAGATCACACCAATCCTCAGTTCTTCATCAGCTACATAATTATGTACTAATATTACGATTTTGCCTATACTAGTTTTATAAAGTATTCATCATAATTATTACCTATTAATATTCTGAAGGTGAATCTGCTGATACCAGTTTGTTTGTGATAAATAAAATGAAGTTTCTACTGTGACTCTTACTTATTGTGACACCTGGACCTGTAAAAGTTCCAAATAAATATTCGCGGCGAGACATCAACAGAGGCCACTACTTCAGTGAATAGTGTAGTAGAAGCAAGCAGCGTGACCAGCAGCGTGACACCAGGTCCAGAGGAAACGTCACATGGCGCCCGAACAAAATTAAAACCCTAACTTCATCAAGAATAATCAAGAAAAAACACAAGAATTCAGGAAGAAACCCTGAAGATAGCATTGGCTCCAGCGGCGCAGCAGCAGACCAGTGCAGTGTAGCCAGACATCTTTACGGCTCCAGCGGCGCGGCAGTGGGCCGGCGCAACGCAGCTAGCTACCCCATCGAATCCAGCAGCACAGCGGCGAGCAACCTACCTTTCACAAAATTCAAAAAGGCACAAGCGCCCTTACCCCATTTTAGATAATTTATTGGCACTATAAAAAAAAAAACAAAACCACATTTCAAATCAAATATAATTTATTTAAAAACCAATATTAGCACATAACCCCACCCTTCACGCTTTTCCGTGTTTTTTCTTCTCTATATTACACTTCACTTTGTTACCGTAGGTAGGTAAATCCTCCACCCATCTGTAAATAAAATATTTATTTATAACATAATACTTACACCACACACAATACAAATTACACTTAAAACAGTACACATATCAATCCGTTACCAACACCCCATACAACAGACAATTACACAATCACGCTGTCCACTGACAGTAGCACCCGTATCCTCCGAGACTAAAGGTTTTAAACCGCCAGGTTACCCTTAGCTCGGGGATATCACACACATCAGTCACCGGGACAATATCCTGGTGACGGGACATTCACTTACACAAGAGATTCTGCAGGCTTACGAGGCCGACGGCCAGATCTCGCCCACATACTCACACACGCCCTCATAATTATAGTATCCTTGGAAAATCATTCCATCCAACTCATAAAAAATAACGTTACTATAAAATCAATATAAATACTTACTATTTTAATATTGGTTATTTATTCGTTGCCTTAGACAACAAACTGTCAAAGTATTACATAGCCATAACATAGAGGTTCATAGCTAAAAAGTTTATTCAACCATATAAAACAACCTCCTTGATCAATACAATAGGTACCACTTAACTTACCAAAAACCAACAATAAAAAAAATGAGTTATACAGAACTTAACAAACCAGAAATATTATTTGAATTAACAATAAGAAACATAGATCATTCACCAACACAAACTACAGATACTTTAAAACAACTATTATTAGAAGCAATCGCCACCAACAATAACCCCCCTCACCAAAATAGCCCAAATGAATTTGCAAAAGACATAGAAGATATAACAAGATGCTTAAAACTAATAGAAGCCTTCCATCAAGAAAAAATAAAATTCCCCCCTATATATCACACGTCCGTTCCAGATTGGACTTAATAGACTTAAACACTGAGTTATCAAACGAACAACTGACTACTTACAACAATTTAACAGTCACGTTAATAGACTTAAATAATCGTTATGACGCTATTATCAACACCCCTAGCTCATCGATTTATCATTCGACCGATCAACTACCCTATACAACTCCTTCCTCAGCACAAAATTATTTTGACACATTAACCCAAAAATTAACTAACTTATCAACAGAAAAATATCACAACGATCTAAAAAAATTTACATTTAAAGGTCAAGGCTGCCCAAGAGATTTTATTTTAAAGCTAGAAGAATTCGCGCAAGTAGGTACGAAATATAAACCATCAAACCCTGTATAACCATATATATGATATATTAACAGGCACCGCTTTAGACTGGTTCAGGTTAAAAAAAGATACTATTGTTAACTGGAGAGACTTTAAAACAGCAATAATAAACGATTTCGAGATATCAAACCATGATTACAATCTAAAAAAAATCATTGACTCGCGAAAACAGTTATCACACGAACGCATAATAATCTACTTTTCCATTATGGAATCCCTCTTCACAAAATTACACAATCCACTAACAGAAAAAGAAAAAATAGACATCCTTTTGAGAAATCTTCAACCACAATACAGCTTAAGAATTACCCAAACCGATTTACAATCAATCCCAACATTACTAGAATCTTGTAAGTTTACTGAAAAACTTCTACAAGTAAACAATCACACACTACATTATTTTAACACTTCAACTACTCCTACAAATGAAACAATCCCATCAACATCGCAATTAAAAAAATCATATCAACAACCATACATCCCCAAATTCCCATTCGATTCTAACAACGCAGTATTCGCAATAAACGCTAGCAATCGAGTATCGTTCACATGCCCAAGATGCAGGAACAATACACACGCCCTTGAAAACTGTACTAATACTCAGAAAGTCTGTTTTCGTTGTGGTAAAAAAGACTTCACAGTTTTAACCTGCCCCAACTGCAAATCGCGGTCAAAAAACTAATTTACGAGGAGGCTTTACAAAGAAATAAATCCAATTATGATAAGCTTGATTGGACTAATTGGTTAAATTCTATACGAATATTATTCAAAACTTATCATGTAAACGACCAACTTTTTAAAAACATTTCTGATCATGAACGTCCTTACCTTATAATTAAAATTAACAACTTAATGGCTTACTAGATAGTGGTAGCGCCATTACTATATTAGGAAAAGATTCTTACATAACCTTACTTAAACATGGCTTTAAACTTCAAAAACATTTAAAGATATCAGGCACAGTAGCAAATGGCCAAGCCATTAACTCTATTGGTTATATCTCTGTCCCAATAACTTATAAAAATAAATTTTCCATAGTAACCGCCCACGTAATTCCTGATGTCACCGAATACCTTATCCTAGGAATTGACTTTTGGAAAACATTTAATATTGCTCCAAATATTTTACACAACATTAATATTCATAACTTAACTAAAAATACTACCTTTATAATTAACAACTCCACTAACCAAATTAACTCCTACAACAATCTAACTAATTCACAACAACTAACGGCAAACCTCCTAATAGAAAAATTTAAACACATTTCTACTGAAAACAAACCATTAGGAAAAACACACTTAACCGAACACCATATAGATACAGGAGATCACCCTCCAATTCGTCAGCGTTGTTATCGTTTATCCCCTGAAAAACAAAAAGCATTGCATAAAGAAGTTGACGAAATGATGCGCTTAGGCGTAATCGAACCTTGCGAAAGCCCATGGCTTAACCCAGTACTAATCACTCCTAAAAAGGATGGTACCTGGCGATTTTGCGTAGATAGTCGCAAACTTAACGACATTACAATTAAAGACGCGTATAAACTTCCATTAATTTCAGACATTATCGACAACCTTAGAGATTCTAAATTCCTCTCCTCTATTGACATTGCTAAAGCATTTTGGGAGATCCCATTACGACTAGAGGATCGTCCTAAAACTGCCTTCCATGTACCTGGCCGCGAAATGTACCAATTTAAGGTCATGCCCTTTGGTCTTACCAACGCTCCTGCTACTCAACAAAGATTCCTAGATAATTTATTGTCAGATCTTATGTGCGACAACTCCGTCTTCTGTTATTTAGACGATATTGTCATCGCAACTTCAACATATGAACATCATGTCAAGTTATTAAGCAAATTATTAACCAAACTTACCCAAGCCAACATAACGATAAATTATGCTAAAAGCTCATTTTTTCGCAAAGAACTAAAATACCTAGGTTTTATTGTAAATAGCCAAGGTCTTCAAACCGACCCAGAAAAGGTCCAAGCAATTCTTAATATCCAAGTCCCAGAATCAGCCAAAGACATTAAAAAGTTCCTTGGTACTGTAACTTGGTACAGACGCTTTGTTCCCAACCTAAGTACCTTAGCTGCCCCTCTTACTAAACTTACCTCAACCAATAAAAAAGCACCCCCATTCAAATGGACATCCGAAGCAGAAGCCGCGTTTAACGCCATTAAGAAAGCGTTAGTCAGCACCCCCATACTTTCATGCCCAGACTTCTCAAAACCATTCGCAGTGCACTGTGATGCCTCTTCCTTTGGCATTGGCGCTATGCTCACCCAAGATTTTGATGGCATCGAAAAGCCGATCGCATACATGAGTAAATCCCTCACAGGTCCACAAAGAAATTACTCCATTACGGAACGCGAATTCCTAAGTGTAATCACGGCCTTAGAATACTGGCGTTGTTATCTTGACAACGGTCAAAAATTCACCATTTACACAGATCATTCAGCGTTACAATGGTTCTTACGTCTTGATAATCCTACAGGTAGATTAGCACGCTGGTGCATACGACTCTCAATGTTCAACTTTGAAATTAAGCATAAAAAAGGCACCGAAAATGTAATTCCCGATCTTTTATCCCGTATTAACCACAAAATAAATGCTATTAATTTCACCACCACTAAAGATGAATGGTATAACTCAATTTTCGAAAAATGCAAAACGCAACCGTCTTCCACCCCAGACTATACAATCAAAAACAACAAACTCTATAAATACACACGATCTAACACTCCATTCAACTCTGAATTTGATTGGAAACTAGTAGTCCCTTTAGAACACCGAGATACTATTATTTCTGAAAATCATTGTGAACCAACCGCGGCCCACTTTGGAATATTCAAAACATATCACCGAATTAAATTAAATTACTTTTGGCCCGGCATGTACAAAGACATAGCCACCTTCATTTCACGTTGCGACACTTGTCTCGCTTTTAAACATAGTAACCAAAATGCCATTGGTCTAATGGGGCAACCAAAACGCTGTTCACGTCCATTCCAATGCTTATCAATTGACTTTATCGGACCCCTCCCAATTACGCGAAAACTTAATAGATTCATCTTAGTAGTAACCTGCTGTTTTTCAAAATATTGCCTACTTTTTCCAATAAAACGTGCAACTACCGCGATCATCAAACATATCCTAGAAAATTTAGTTTTCATGAATTACGGTATTCCAGAAACGGTTATTTTAGATAACGGACCGCAAATGATAAGCCCGGAATTAACGGACATGCTACACTCACATAAGATACCACACATACATTTTATTCCACGCCACTGTCCACAAGTTAACACCGTTGAAAGATACAATAGAACTATTATAACAGCTGTTGCTTCATTCGTCGATGACGACCACAGAACATGGGATAACCACTTACATAAAATACAATTTGCAATTAATTCATCAGTTAACGAATCAACTAACTTCTCCCCAGCCTTTTTAGTTTTCGGTCGCGAATTAGTACCGTGTGGTTCTATTTATTCCCAAAAGGACACCACGGAAGACCACATTTTTAGCCCACGAGATATTTATGCTGAAAACCTTGGCCAACTCATCCCAATCTTTGCCAAGGTTCAGTCACGTTTACATACTTTACACCAGACTCACGCTATGTATTACAACCAACACCGCCAAAATTTAGAACTAAACAAAGGTGACATTGTTTGGAAACGTAACTATCCAATTAGCTCCTCCGAAAAACATTTCTGTGCTAAATTAGCACCAAAATTTGTAAAATGCATAATCTCTGACAAAATTTCACCATTGGTCTACAATTTAACAGATTTACATCATACGGACCTAGGTCGTTGGCACATTAAAGACTTAAAACCCACTAAATAACTTTCATTACTTATTACTATAACTCTCAAAAAAAACACACACACAAACATTTACAATCATTTACATATTTAACATCAATTTACATTTAATTAACAGGAATTAAATTAAATAACTCAACGAAATGTTATAAACTTAATATCACTTTACCTACCAACTACAATACTAATATTTACTATGAACATAAAAACCTCACCTTTACCTACTAATTCAATTATCTAATTATTAATGTTACTAATTCTTTGTCCAAGGCAAAGCCAAAGAATCTTTGCCTTTCTTTTGGCGGAAATTCAAATAGAATTTTCCCAATTTTATTATTCTAAAAGTTATTATCTTTTTAAACTAACTTTTTCCATCTCATCAAACTTTTAGGCAAAACTCATAAAACATTGACGAAAGTCAACTAATCTTAATTAATTCATTATATTAAGTACTTATTAAATTTAACCTTATCTTAATTACGAGTTAGACATATTACCTAACTTGATATTTTTTTTTAAATCCAATTAATTTAACATTACTTCCCGGTATAGAGCGGTTGAATACTCTTTAAATAATCCTAATTCAATATCTATCATTTACACTCCCAAGACTTCAACCTTAACCGGAACGTGCGGTTGATAACACGCTAAATAAGCCTCGATCACAACAAAACTAACGTGCGGTTGATAACACGCTAAATAAGCCTCGATCACAACAAAACTAACGTGCGGTTGATAACACGCTAAATAAGCCTCGATCACAACAAAACTAACGTGCGGTTGATAACACGTTAAATAAGCTTCGATCATACAATTTATTAATTACTTATTTAGGTAAAATATACTTAATTACTTATAGCTACTAGCTACGTTAAAGTTTATTTAAACTTTATTTCACAAACGCTTGTATTATATTATCACCGTGCGGGCAAGCGACACGTAAAATAAGCCTTAAACTTAAACTTTAAACAGCGGGTTGTGACTGAAATAAGCCTACACAATTGAGTGGTGATTCCTCGAGAAAATTCCTATCAATATGAATTATTCTCTTGTATGTAGTCTGATTTCCATGCATTGGGAAATCATGACATTGATGGACGAAGTATGTTTGAAGTTATTAGATGAAATATGTTTGTGTAAAGGAATTATCACTTTGTACATACACATTATAAATGCCATACACACTCAAAAATTATTTTCACTCACCCTCCCATCTATTATTTATATACTTTATTTAATTAATTACTTTATTTAATCATTTATTTACATTTATCACTACCTACCTCACTTACCTACCTAAATTAAAAATTACCTTCAACATAAAAAAAAAAAAAAAAATTTTTTCGGAATCTTCAAAATTTTTTTTTTTAACCGGGCCCCCCGGGTACTGTGACGGAGTGCTTCAGGACTCCGTGATATTTTACCTCTTTTCATCCTGGCCATAATAATAATACTAGCTGAATTAAATCGACTCTATAATTTTAAAATCTAATTTGAATTTGTATTTTTAAGTTTCGAATATTCTGCGAACCTTCCTTTGGTCATGATATTTCGCACAGCGGATTCTTCTTGGGGGAGCTGGTGGAGATCACACCAATCCTCAGTTCTTCATCAGCTACATAATTATGTACTAATATTACGATTTTGCCTATACTAGTTTTATAAAGTATTCATCATAATTATTACCTATTAATATTCTGAAGGTGAATCTGCTGATACCATTACTTATTGTGACACCTGGACCTGTAAAAGTTCCAAATAAATATTCGCGGCGAGACATCAACAGAGGCCACTACTTCAGTGAATAGTGTAGTAGAAGCAAGCAGCGTGACCAGCAGCGTGACACCAGGTCCAGAGGAAACGTCACACTGTCAATTCGACACATATGTCATAAAATGACAAAATTGTACCTTATTGTCGAGCTTAGGCCATTGAGGCTTAGGCTATTTAATAAAAGTGACAAACATGTCAAAAAGCGACATGTGATATTATGACGTACTTGTCAATTTTAAATTCGACATTGGGGTGTCAAACAACCACAGGCAAATTATTCCTGACAATTATTGTCGAATAGTCTTGACAATTACGTCGAAAGTTTTATTAAACAGAAAAATGTCGGATTGTCGACATTATATTAATTTGTGAATGTCCCGACTAGTCGAACTGAACCCTTCTCCGCTATTTGTATTATGCGTACTGCCAAAGTGTGAAACTGTCTACTTACCTGCATCTGTGTCACATTTAACGCGCCTGCCTTCAAAGCAAGAGTTAACAGGCATCTTCTAACACGCTCGTTCCCTCATAGAACACATCATTCTATCGCTTTCCATCATTTGTGATTGAGGTAAAATTTTCCACCAAGACACATGTCATACGTTGTATAAAACAGAAAGAATGTCAAATTGTCACACTATTCGGATTGTCAGCTTTTAAAACACAGGGCCTAGCAATCCAGGGCACGTGTTATATAATATAACATTCCTTCTCATATACTTGTTTACCTTATCTTATTTATCTGTACCTTATTTCTTAATATTGTTTACTTCATTTATCTTTTAATCTTTGAACTCATTTCAGTAACGATCTATATAATGTATATGTACCTCATTTAGCTTACGACTATTTACTGTTCTCACTGTGTCATTAGGTTATTAGTCAATAAGTGATTATTTAATTAGTTATTTACTTTTCCCATCCAATTCTTCATATAAATAAGAGTCCTTAATTTTAAGTTTCAGTTCTATTCCTGCATTCCATTGTTAAACTTGTATTCGATCTCAAATAAAATTATATTTTATTTTTAAAGTCGTTTTCTCCACTACCACGTAACAAATTTGGCGCAGCCGGTAGGATCGCGTGTGCATAAGACGAAGTTAAACGTGTAGATTCCAAACGGTCAAAATCGCCTAGTGAAGAAGCACGGTAGCTGAAGGCTTTTGAACAACTTCGCCGGACCTTCGAGTAATGAAGCTCAGCAACGCGACCAGTATTTTACTGTTATGGTGAGTGGCCTAAAACGTACATATTGCTCTACCTTCTTTCTACTCCTCATCGGTTATCCAATCCTATTTCCCTAAATCTCATATATTACATTCGCTACTTCCAACCTCATAAAAACCTAATCACGATGCCAGAAAATAAAGTATTTTCCAACTCAGAGTTAGACCTAGGAACGCTCTTAAAACTAATTCCTGATTTTGACACCTCGCAAAATTCTCAAGTGTATAGATTCATTCGGTCGTGTGACTCCGCTTTTCAACTCGCTTCAATACATCAAGAAACAGTTCTCTTAACGTACGCGTTAAATAAACTCACCGGACCAGCTTCATCAGACGTCCATTCTAAGCAATTTTTTAAGTGGTGCGACCTTAAACAATTTCTTATTCAAAAATTTTCACAAACGAAAACGCTAGCACATTTAAATTTAGAATTGCAGTCCTACTTCCAAAAGCCTCAAGAAAGCATTACTGAATTCTTCCTCCGAGTAGATTTATGTAGAAGTAAAATATTAGAAAAATTAACGGCAGAAATCACAGATTCCACGTTAGATGGTCGCAAAGCTACCACCGAAGAGACAGCTCTCAATGTCTTTGTGAACGGTTTGAGCTCAGACATAGGGATGATGCTTCGAGTTCGTTCTTTTACAAGTCTCTTGGATGCGGGAAATTTCGCAATCCAAGAAGAAAAAATACGAAACATGAACAAAGCTAGACAAACATTATATAACGTCCCTAATAGTCAGACTAAAAATCAATCGATACAACCAAGACCCACTCCGCAGTATAAAAATTCGCCTAAACATTGCAACTATTGCAAAAAACCGGGTCACCTGATTTCAGAATGCCGAAAAAGGGAATATAACAATAATCTCAGAGGTCAACATCCACAAAGTCAACGTGCAGCGGTTCCTTCTGCAAAAATCAATAATTTAAACTCAGAAGCGGCCGAGGTATTGGACATGTCCCCGGGAACCGCTTCAGCCCACTCTTACAATGTCCAGACACCAATACCAGATCTCGAGACACTGCAATTATAAATTCAATAACTTCTAACTCGGAAAAACATAGTTCATCTTATCCAGTCCATCGGGGACAATTTCGTGACGCTGGAACTCAAACTCTAACCACAACCACAAAAGAAGTATCGATTCAAACACAATCGCATCCTAAATCTTTTTCTAACTCTAAGCCTAAATCTAAGTCTAAATCCAAATCTAAATCTATGCCAAACTCAAATTCTAAATCTACAAACTCAAGCCTAAAATCCATGTCAAACTCAAATTCTAAATCCACAAACTCAAGTCTAAAATCCATGTCAAACTCAAATTCTAAATCCACTAACTCAAGTCTAAAATCCATGTCAAACTCAAATTCTAAATCTATCTATACAGAATCCATTACTATTTCTACGCTAAACGTACCTCCAGAAAATCTTCTACATTGCCGATTCCACATTGAAGGTAAACCGGTAACATTACTTATCGATACAGGAGCCGCTATATCCGTCCTTAACAAGGAACATATTGGTAGTGCCCCTCTAGACCAATCGTGCGTCGTATCGATTGTAGGTATATCGGGTAACCAATCTTCTATTCAAAGTTTCGGCAAAGCTCAAATTTCTCTAGATCATTTCCCAAAATTTAATTTTCACATTGCAAACCTCAACATTAAAGCGGATGGTATCTTGGGCAATGACTTCATGAGTAAGTTCAGTGCCAATATCTACGTGCAATCGAAAACCATGCGTATACGAGATCGCACTTACAAATTATTTCATATTGCAGAGAAACCAACCGAATCCGTAGATAACAAACAGTCCATAGGCCAACGATCCGAAACCGTTATCACATGCTGTACTAATGACATTCAAAACGGACCCGCCTTAATCGAAAAACAAACCATTTGCGACGATGTCACTATTCCTAACGCCTTAGTCACAGTAAAGGATAATAAATTCCTAATTACTTGTGTAAATTCCAGTAATAATGATAAACTTGTGTTAACACCTAGAGTCCATGCATCTGAACTAGCTACAATCGAATCTTCTAATAAAATTCCGATAAACTCAATAAACACACATACGCTAGGGGATAATCAAATCAAAGTAGATAAGCTCATTCGCAGAGATCACCTCAATGAAGAAGAAAGAGAATCTCTGAGTAAAATTGTCATGGAGTTTTCAGACATCTTCATCACAGAAAACGAACCCTTGACATTTACGAACCACACCAAACACACAATCCCTACTACATCAGACACACCAATTAATACAAAGACTTATCGATTTCCGTATGTGCATCAACAAGAAGTAAAATCACAAGTCCAAAAGATGCTAGATCAAAATATTATTCAGCCAAGTTCATCTCCTTGGAGCAGCCCTATTTGGGTAGTCCCCAAGAAACTAGACGCATCAGGGAAACAGAAATGGCGTATAGTCATCGACTATCGCAAGCTTAATGATATCACTATCGGAGACAGTTATCCTTTGCCCAACATAACCGACATTCTAGACAAGCTGGGCCATTCAATTTACTTTACTACCTTAGACCTTGCCTCAGGATTCCACCAAATCGAACTTGACTCTAAAGATATCCCAAAAACAGCTTTTAACACACCATACGGACATTACGAGTTCCTTAGAATGCCATTTGGTTTAAAAAATGCACCTGCTACGTTTCAACGTGCTATGGACAGTGTCCTTCAAGGCCTACAAGGTGAACGTTGTTTTGTCTACTTAGATGATATAGTAGTATTCGCATCCAGTCTCCAGGAACACGAACAGAAGCTTACTGAAGTCTTTAATCGACTTAGAAAACACGGTCTGAAAGTCCAACCTGATAAATGTGAGTTTATGCGGAAAGAAGTTGCTTATTTAGGACATATTATATCTAGTGAAGGTGTGAAGCCAAATCCAGACAAAGTTCGAGCGGTCAGCGACTTTCCAGTTCCTAAATCTTGTAAAGACATAAAATCATTTCTGGGACTTGCAGGTTATTACAGGCGCTTTATAGCAAACTTCAGTCAAATAACAAAACCTTTAACAGGACTCCTAAAGAAAGACGTACCTTTCATTTGGGGTGAATCCCAACAACGCGCTTTTGATACTTGTAAAAATATTCTCACTACATCCCCTATATTGCAATATCCAGATTTTAGTAAAGAATTCATTCTAACAACAGATGCCTCAATTCACGCTATTGGTGCCATTCTCTCACAGGGTGAAGTTGGTAAAGACTTACCCATAGCATATGCCTCACGTACGCTAAATAAAGCTGAATCTAATTACTCTACAATAGAACGCGAACTCCTTGCAATCGTATGGGCTGTGAAACACTTCCGTCCCTACTTATTCGGCCGTAAATTTAAGATCGTTACCGATCATAAGCCTTTAACGTGGCTTTTCTCCATCAAAGACCCAGGCAGTCGTCTTGTCCGCTGGAGATTAAAACTAGAGGAGTACGACTACGAAATTATTTACAAAGCAGGAAAAAATAATACAAATGCAGATGCATTATCACGCCCACCAATAATGAACTCAAATATTATAGATTTAACTTCAGACGATCTACCGTCTTCCGATTCTACTGATTATCTACAAATGAACTATGAACATTTTATATCTCAAAATGTTTCTTTCGATAGTCCGAAATTGAAAGTATCTCCTGATAATCTCTTAGATCCTCGACATAAAAATATATTTATCCCTATATCTTGCCAACTCTCAGACCAAAATAATATTTTTAATGAAGCTATTGAATCCTGCTCTCAGACAAACCCTTATTTAGAAAAACCTAAATCTCTATACGATGTCGATCTCCTTATTTCAGATAAAAATCAAAACTTATACCTCTGTCCCACAAGACCTACACATTTTGATCCTTGGGATTCCGAAAGTTACTTCAAATCACTATTATCATGTTTACAACAAAACAAAATAGAATCTCTTTTTGTACCTGATTTACAAAATGATGTCACATGTAAATTGAAAGGAAACGAACAATTACGCATCACATCTTATTTAGCCGAAATATACGATTGTGACATTACAATCTGTAAAAACAATATCAAATATCCTAAACCCGAAGAAATTCCCCAAATACTGAAAACTTACCATGATGAACCCCTCTCAGGACATCGCGGTATCTTAGAAACTAACAGGAAAATACGTGACAACTTCTTTTGGAAAGGCATGACAAATGACATCAAAAACTACATCGATTCGTGTGTTACTTGCCAGCGTAATAAAATACAACGGAAAAACTTTCAAGCTCCTATGATAATTACATCACAGTCAACTGAACCATTCGAACGAGTATCTATGGATCTTGTCTCTTATTCAGACATTAGCGACAACAACAATAAATACGTTTTGACTCTTCAAGATGACCTAACTCGATTCGTACCTACAAGCCTATCCTATTCCCGATAAAGAAGCCATAACTGTGGCTAAACAATTAATTTATTTTTGTCAACATTACGGTGTTCCTAAAAGATTTCATTCCGATCAAGGCACTGAATTCATGAATAACGTTTTAAAACAATTAACAAAATTTCTCGGTTCCAATCATACTTTTAATACTGCATACCATCCTCAAACAAATGGCGCTCTCGAAAGGTTCCACGCTACCTTACGTGATCACATTCGAATGTATCACAGTCGTCGTCTTAAAAACTGGGATAAAATTATACCTTTTGCCATCATGTGTCATAATACCTCAGTTAATAGTTCCACTAATTACACACCTCACGAATTATTATTTGGTTACAAACCACGCCCATTTTATAATATTAAAACTATTCCCGACTACACAGCCTGTGATTATCTAAAAGATTTAAACGAACGGTTAAGAATTGCTCGAGACTCAGCCCTTAAAAACCTACAAGCTATGAAAGAAAAAGCTAAAGATCGATATGACAGTCAGATTAAAAACTTCACGCAATATCAAGTAGGCAGTAAAGTTATGTTAAGGATTCCTAATCCAAATAATTTGGACCCTAAATGGGAAGGTCCTTACCAAGTTATACGTATTGGTTTCAATCATAACTACGTAATTCAGAAAGCCAATCGTAACCAACTTGTGCATGCAAACAGGCTCAGACCATACCATTTGCATGAAACATTAGTTTAGTAATAAGAATAAACAGTTAAGATATTTTTTTTATATATTAGTATAGTTCACTTAATCCTTAATTAGATTCTAGTTTTGATTTTACTCTTACAGGGTCAGCTCTACAGTGGCTCAATCCTCTAACCCCTATAACTTTCACAACATTATGCAAAACCCTTACATTAGTTTTGTCATTTGTTCAATTCTAAAATTATTTTTATATATTCTCCTCTACAAGTTTTATATCTATATTAAGAACTACATTATAAGTAAACATAAGGTCAAGTCGCAATCTAACCTAAATCAAATTCTATCGCTTTCAGGGCAACCACGGGAATCGTTGCCAATCTAACTCAACCGCTGCCTACACATGCCGGATTATTTTTCAAGGAAGAAGGCTCTATCTCCGTATCTGATGACTCATGGAAACTTATCGTTTACCGTGATCTTAAACCACTATTTATTGCTCATGAATCCTTAAAACGTTTGGCCTCTAGATTCGAACAATTTTACGTAAAATACCCCGCTTTTCCTAATGTTCTCTCCACTAAATCGTATCTTAAGACTAACCTCGATAAAATAGATAATAGACTTTCTGAACTAAATATTTACTTAGGTAGGAACTCTAGACAGAAAAGAGAACTTTTAGATGGGCTCAGTTCTTTGTTGAAATACCTCATTGGTACTCCAGATGCCAAAGATGCGAAACATTACGACGAATGTATCGATATGCTTGAGAAACGTGAACTAGATCTCACCTCTTTAATGCAGAAACAAATCCAAATAACGTCTAGTACTATTAAAAATTTCAACGAAACGATATTTAAAATCTCTTATGATGAACAAGTCATAAATGAAAACATTGATCGTTTGAATCAATATCTTAATAGCACCTCTAAAACTATTTTCGATTTAAAAGTTACGGAAGAAATTTCATCAGTCTCAATTTTAATACTAGAATCGGTTACCAATCTCGAAAACGAGATTGACGATTGCCTTTCGAGTATTTTATTTGCAAAATCAAACATAATTCATCACTCAATCATTTCTCTTAATAGACTATATCAAAATCTTCTCTTATCCAACCACGCTAGATCGAATAAACAACTAGTTAGCCCTGTTACCATCGACAATATTAATAAAATCTTAGATTCGTCTAAACTCTCTGCTTATGTTTACTCAAATAGATTAGTTTATATATTAGATTTCCCACTAGTTAAACCTGAATCCTTGAAACTCTATCATATCTACTCAATCCCTATCCAACATCCCAACTCCTCTCTCTATACCACCATCCTACCAGAGCATAAGTATTTGGCCACAAACCCTAGCGGTGAACACTACGTATCTACGAGCTCATTGGACAACTGCAAGACATACGCTGAAAGAAGAAGCGTGTGCCGAGATATCATCGTCTACAACTCTGATACAAGACCTGTTTGTGAGCTACAAATCCTACTCAGCGTCTCGAACGACATCCCCAGCATCTGTACAACTACAACCTTCGCTGCACAAATCAACACATTCCAACGCTTGGAAAACAACAGATGGCTCTACATCCTCAGCAATGCAACGCAGTGCATCCTTCAATGCAACAATCAAGTCTCGCATCATAACATCTACGGTTCAGGAATTATTACCCTTGAAGAAAACTGCAAACTTCACACTGGATACAGTACTCTATCAGCGCACCAAAGCAGAGAAGACAACGTCACATTTCCGATTATAATTCCTGACATCAGAACTGAAGATTGTTTCGACGAAACTGAAGATCATCATTTTCCAAACCTTCTACCTATCTCAATCAACGAAACACCATTGGACTCACTCAACAACCTCAAACATCAACTAGACAAGCATAACGAGGAAATCCAGAAGATAAAAGAGAAACCTTTCATCCAACGACACCAGAATAGATTTTCTTGGTTCTACTTCGTATCAGGAACCCTCATGTTATTATTTTTAATGTATAAATTATTCAGAAGATGTCTAAGAGTTCCATATACTTTTGGTCGCAATAATGATGACAACCACTGCATCCAGATCTTCAACAACTGCTTCGGAAGAACATCACGACGACAACATCGATCAACACATCACGTCCAGAACATCCCGATGACCACATTGAACCAAACCACAACATCATGTATCTCCGAAGATGACAGCGACGACAATTCCTCCACTCCAAAAAGATTCGGCGCTAACGCCCAATCTTTATTCTAGGTGGGGAGGTGTTATATAATATAACATTCCTTCTCATATACTTGTTTACCTTATCTTATTTATCTGTACCTTATTTCTTAATATTGTTTACTTCATTTATCTTTTAATCTTTGAACTCATTTCAGTAACGATCTATATAATGTATATGTACCTCATTTAGCTTACGACTATTTACTGTTCTCACTGTGTCATTAGGTTATTAGTCAATAAGTGATTATTTAATTAGTTATTTACTTTTCCCATCCAATTCTTCATATAAATAAGAGTCCTTAATTTTAAGTTTCAGTTCTATTCCTGCATTCCATTGTTAAACTTGTATTCGATCTCAAATAAAATTATATTTTATTTTTAAAGTCGTTTTCTCCACTACCACGTAACACACGCCACGATAGTGGCGGTAAGTCCCCTATAAAAAAAAAACAAAACGGCCTAGCAATCCAGCATGCAAATTACCTATTCTTAACTCATTGTACAGTCAAAGTCGGTTTCAAATTACTCACATCAATTTCTTTAAACTATTAATTCCGAGCTTAATTCGTGTTTCCGAAAATTAAAGATAATTTATAAAATAATATTTACTTAAAATCAATTACTTCTGTGTATAAACCCAGACTCAACTTGGCTGACAGTGCTGACACTTGGATTCATTTAACTGACTTTCAGCAGTCACTAATCAGTGAATCCTCAGCAATGTTTTCAAAGTCCAGATAAGGAAATGTTAAAATAATGAATAGTCATGCGTACTATGACATCTGACGTCTGCAGACGGTAAATAGTTTCCATGCCGATAGATGGCGCTGTGCATTGACGTCACGTTTCTGAATCGCGGTGTTAAGATTCTCCGCGACCGAATGACTCCCCTCGGTTTCTGTATGGCAGTTATCGCTTCTCGGCCTTTTGGCTAAGATCAAAGTGTAGTATCTGTTCTTTTCAGCTTAATATCTGAAAGTTCCCTCACTGAGGGACCAGTATATTAATCTGATTTTTGTAAGCTGACGGGATGTTCGGGGCTCGCTCCACTCCCGTCGCGGGTCGGCCCGGCATTGCAGTGCCGCCGGGATCGGCCCACATAATACCTTGAAACCTAGGAAAATAAACTCGTCTCGAGGCGAGACTGTCCAGCTCTGAGCTATCTCGTCTGAGACACCTCATTATCTTAGCACTGGGTAAATGACGCAGACTAGAGATAAGCACATAAGCAGTAGGAGTACTACATTTGACAGATTTTACAATCGACAGATTTTATGTTTGACCGATTCTACAATCGACCGAGTCTACATTTGACAGATTTTGTATTAGTTATTAATTAACAAGTTCAAGTGTAACAATCACATAGGGGTCTTTTTACACCTTTAATATAATGACAGATTTTGAAAAAGTCAGATAACTGACTCCTTGTGGAATCAAAAATATTACTGTTATTAGTAATCACTACTGTATATTGATAAACCTTTTTTTTTAACTGTACAGGGTGGATACGGTAAAGGGGGCAAGAAGACTATCCATATTTTTTTTGTGAAATTTTGATGCCCAATGCCATTTTACACAAATTTTACATTTCAAATACATGTTTTTTTTAACATTTTCAACTCTAGTGCACAATAACTATCCAAGCGTCCCTTTCCCCACCCGTAATGATGATAGTTCAAGGTGCGAACTGACTGATAGTCACTCGCGCCGCGTCATTGGAATTTGCCGTGTCGTCAGTGTTAGCATAGCTGTAGGTACTTGCGATTGTTCGTTTGTAATAAATAAATAATGGAGTTTTCTTAATATAATAGCAACCCTAGCCTTCTGATCGACAGTAGGCATTGAATTCAAGTACACGTCCGAGTCACACTTCTGCTGATCTTTCAATTCTCATTACGGGCACTTCTCAAAAAGAGCATTTCGCAATATATGCATATCGACTTAACCATTTTTTTAATTACGACAATAAAGGAGGAGATTCTCAATTCGGTTGTGTTTTTTTAGTTGATACCTCATACCCCCAAGTCAAGACTTCACTAACTTGATATACTCGTAATTGGCGAATTCTCGATTCCGGAAAACCGAGTATAGATGTCTGGGGCACGATAGCTCAGAACTGAACAATCTTGCCTCGACATAAGTTGCCCTAGCATCAAGGTATTATGTGGGCCGATCCCGGCGGCACTGCAATGCCGGGCCGATCCGCGACGGGAGTGGAGCGAGCCCCGAACATACCGTCAGCTTACAAAAATCAGATTAATATACTGGTCCCTCAGTGAGGGAACTTTCAGATATTAAGCTGAAAAGAACAGATACTACACTTTGATCTTAGCCAAAAGGCCGAGAAGCGATAACTGCACTACAGAAACCGAGGGGGGTCATTCGGTCGCAGAGAATCTTAACACCGCGATTCAGAAACGTGACGTCAATGCACAGCGCCATCTAGCAGCGCAGCGATGGTTTAAGGGTATTTAACATTTATGTTTATTGTTATCTCAGAAGTATTGTAGGAGGCTTTTTATTTATGTTTTAACATCAAATTTTGCTTAACTTTGTTATTTGTATATTTCAATATCTGTTATAATTGTCTCTTTTATTTTTGATTTTTTATTAATTATAATTGTAGGTGATCCTGGTGAAGGTTGCGGGAATCCGTTGGATGCGAGTCGCACGGGACCGGTCAATGTGGCGACATGTATGTTACAAGAGCAGAAGACGATGGAATAGCAAGGTCATGAAAAACAAATACTGAACTGGAACGACAAAAATATGACCAAGACAAATTTTATATCTATTCTGATAATAAAACGGAAACAATGAGTATGCCATTGTCTTTTACCGTACATCATTCACAGGGCCACAACCAAGTATACTCTGAACTATTATTGTAAGGAAATCATGTAACCTAAATCATCTAACTGTAGTCATTCATCATCGTCATATTCTTCTGCCTGCTCGGCTATGCTTCTGCCTCATTTCTGACTACTTAGTGCTAAGATGAGGTGTCTCAGACGAGATAGCTCAGAGTTGGACAATCTCGCCTCGAGACGAGTTTATTTTCCTAGGTTTCAAGATATTATGTGGGCCGATCCCGGCGGCACTGCAATGCCGGGCCGACCCGCGACGGGAGTGGAGCGAGCCCCGAACATCCCGTCAGCTTACAAAAATCAGATTAATATACTGGTCCCTCAGTGAGGGAACTTTCAGATATTAAGCTGAAAAGAACAGATACTACACTTTGATCTTAGCCAAAAGGCCGAGAAGCGATAACTGCATTACAGAAACCGAGGGGGGTCATTCGGTCGCAGAGAATCTTAACACCGCGATTCAGAAACGTGACGTCAATGCACAGCGCCATCTAGCAGCGTTTTAGGAACCTACACATATACCGGCTGCGTCTGCTGATATCAGAAACACACAGTACGTGACTATTCAAAAGAAACAGTAACACCAATCTGTTAGATAAAACATGTGAATCGCAATAACAAGAGTTCTTGCAAAATTTGCTAGCTGGGATTAGAAAGAATTGATCATCAACATACCCATTGATAGACACCGAAGATAGAGCAACAAAAGCAAAGCAAAGGCTATCGCTGATCTTTTAACATGTTGTCCCGGTTATACCAAAATCACAGATGGTGGAATTAGCTTAAAGAATCGCATACAAAATAAAATGGTTGATTTGCGTATGGAATAATAATTATAACAGAAAAACAAGTTACTGATAGCGTGACGGCAGACAGGGGAGAATGAAAGGACGACAAAAACGAGTGACGCCGGCCCCAGGTAACAGTGACCCAAAATACAGTGACAGGGGAGAATGAAACACAAATAAAAACGTGTTACGCCGACACCCTATAAGTAACAAGAGCAGAAGACTATGAAATAGCAAGGTCATCGAAAACAAACACTGAACTGGAACGACAAAAATATGACGTAGGCAAATTTTATATCCTTTTTGGTAGTAAAACGGAAACAATAAGTATGCCATTGTCTTTTCCCGTACATTTATCATTCACAGGGCCACAACCAAGTATTCTCTGAACTATTATTGTAAGGAAATCATGTAACCTGAATCATCTAACTGTAGTCATCCATCATCGTCATATTCTTCTGCCTGCTCTGCTATGCTTCTGCCTCATTTCTGACTACTTATTCCAATTTCTTTTTGGTTGTCGCAGCATGTCTTCTTCCATAGTTCTCTATAACCCAACAACACCTCTTTTCTTACAATAGTATCTTTCACACAGTCCATCCATCGTTTCTTTGGTCTTCCTCTAGGCAAACGAAACCATATTGATCACACTTACTATGGTTTTCTTTGATGTTTTATGGGGCAATGATTGTGGAAATCAATTTTATTGCACGAAGTAAAGCAACTGCGCACAGGTCCAACAACATTGTTGGACCTGTCATATTATGTCTATAGGGCAAGTAATCAAGTTATACAAACGAGTTTATGCGGATCTCTCATTGTACGGAAAATCTATACAAAACGAAGCCATGTTAACTGGACTAGGCAACTGGCGAGTTCAACTAATACTGGAACTTTAATCTTGAAATGTCGTCGTGAGTACAAATTGTGCGATCATCTGAGTCATCAAGACTTGCCCTAAATGATTCGGGAAGTATTCGGTTCCACGAACTGATTATCATGAATAAGGTCGTGTGGTTACAAATGTGATGCTGTTAGAATCATTAATTTGCGATAATTAACTATAAGTGCTTCTTTTAAAGCCTGTTATATCTATGTTGCTTGGATGGTTGGTAAATCGTTTATTTTTTATTACTCTCATCATCATCATCATTTCACCCAAAAGACGTCAACAGCAGGACATAGGTCTCTCCTAATGTGTCACCACATTGACTGGTCTCGTGCACTTCCAGCGGATCCCCGCAACCTTCACCAGGTCATCGGTCCAACTAGTGGGAGACCTTCCAGCGCAACGTTTTCCGGTTCGCGGACGCCACTGCAGAATTTTTCGGCCCCATCGGCCATCCGTTCTATGAGCAATGTGTCCTGCCCACTGCTACTTAAGTTTGGCAATTCTTTGGGTTACGTCGGTAACCTTGGTTACTTTGCGGATGTCTACATTTCTGATTCTACGACCACGTAAGGAAACCTCTCCATTGCCCTTTGGGTGACTTTAAGCCTTCTGATGAGGTCCATTGTGAGCGAGCAGGTTTTAGTCCCGTTTGTTACTAAGCGTTTGATTAAGTCGCCGTCCCCGGAAAATAAAATGATAACTACAAAATTGCAACTTTACAGGAAAAATAAAAAAAAACATGTTTTCGTTGATTGCTCCATAAATACTGGACGTATACTGATGATTTTTAGATTTGAGGAAAAGTTAATTTTTGTATGTTCGAAATGTTATTGTGAAACACGCTCGATTATTAAAATAAAGATGTTATTTAAAAAATAACAAATTAGTGAAAATCAATCATCTTATTCTATGTTTTCTAATGTTGATTTTCATTTTATTCTCCATTTTATTATACAGCCTGACAAAAATCAACTATTACACTCTTCACTTGTAATTTTATTTTTCGGGTTTTTAGGGTGCAAGTGATGATGATAATACTTTTAATATCATCTTATTCCCGTAAATATTGTAAAAAATTGTTTCTGTTTGGACTAGAATTAAATGACAACTGCTTTTATCATTACCAAATCGAATATTTTTCACGAGGACATAATTCTGTGACTGTTTGCAACTATAACAACAACAAGAAGGAAAAAATTTCGATATATGAAATTACATTTACACTGTATTCTCGTCATTTAAAGCCTGTGTATTATATTGTAAAATTTTGTAAATAAGGGTACAGAAATCTCGAAAAAATTGAGCAGACAGATGTATTACCACCCACAGATCCCACAAAAATGACATAACATTACATATATCGAAATGTTTTCCTTCTTATTGTTGTCTCGACTAAATAATAAATCGTACTAAGATAATGGCAGTTATCATTTTATTCTCCGGGGATGGCGAAGTGTTCATTTTTTAGGTTTTTCCCATTACTATTTGATTGGATTCCTTTCAGTATATTTTTTCGAATGTTTGCGAGTAAAGGAGATGGGATTTGTGCAATAATTTGTCGGTCGAGTTGATCAAATAAAATCTTTTGGGTGCCAATCAAAACCACAATCAATAGAGTATTGTATTACTCGTACAAAGTCGAAAATGACGTCACAGCAACCACTTCTGATATGAAGATATTATACTTTGTCCAAATGGTTATTTGTGTACCATAAAACTTCGTTTTAAACGAAACCAGTTCCATTAATATTCCACCAGCATTGAGACAACAATATAAATCAATGGTGTTTTTCCTAAAATCGTGAGTTTTAGGTAAAACATTGTTTGTTCAAGTATTCATGTTATACATTTTAAACACAATAATGTAATAAAAAAAAACTAAACTAAACTATAATTATTTACACATATATATTTGACAAATACAAACAACTAAAAGGCGAATAGGGCATGCAAAAACAAGTGGTCCCAGCAACCCTAATGCTTATTTCACAATCAGGCGGCAATACTTATTTCACAATCTGGCGACCCTAATACATATTTCACAATCTGGCTGCAAAACACTGGACAAACGCTAGTTTAAGTAGTCCTATTACACTTTTACATTTTTGGATTTTTACGTCCTGGATCAAATGATTTCGATTGGCGTATACGAGTGGATTGTTATATTTGTTATTGACGAAAATGTTGTGTCCAGGTCCTTCCTCGTCCAGCGCGAAAATGAGTATAGAATATTTTAATTCAAATAATTAAAATATCTTACTGCTTCTGAAAATTACAGCGTCATAAATCATGAATTTGCGTAAAAAGTGTAATAGGACTCTTAAGAGTTGCGTTTGTTCTAATGGTCACTGAAGGAACTGTGTGTCCTGTCTTCTGACCTAGTCCCATGTTACTTGGGGTCGGCAATACGCGTATTTTTCTTCATTTCTCCTCTTTCAACCGTCACGGTATCATTTACTCCTTTTTCTTTCATATCATTGCTCACACAATGCATTCATCGTTTCCTTGGTATTCTCCCCCTGAAAATTTCTAGTCATCTTTCTTTTGGGCACATGCGATCAATGATAAAGGTCATCAAGAGATCAAGAAAGAGAAGATCAAGAGAGAGAAGAAGAGAGAAAAGAAGAGAGAGAAGATCAATACAGAGAAGAAGAGAGAGAGAAGATGAGAGAAGAAAGATCAAGAGATATGGTAAATTACAAACTTCATAACAGCCACTCAACATTGCATCACAATAAAATTGAAATTGAAAATATTTGAAACAATGCCTACCAGCATTGCACTGAAGATAATTAAGCACCCCTAGCTAAATAATAACTGTTGCTCAATAAGGAATAACGGTCGATCTTAAGGTTAAGCCGCACTTGCCCAGGTTGGTCCGTGAATGGTTGACCGCCCATTACATACCGAGTTTCCTCCGTGCCTCGGAAAGCACGCTAAGCCGTTGGTCCCGGCTGTCATTTGTAGATCTTTGACAGCCGTCACAGGTAGTCAGAGGCCCGAAAGTCTGACAACCAGTCTTACCAAGGGGTATCGTATTACCCAGTACTAACTGGGTTGTGGAGATCAGTTAAGCAGTCGCTCCATGTAAAATACTGGTATTCAGCTGCATCCGGTTAGACTGAAAGTCGACTCCGACATAGTTAGGAATATTTTAGGCAGCTGTTGATAATGATGACTGAAGACAGTTAACTTTAATAAGCAAATAGACAATCTGCTTGTTATCATTAACCCTGCATGTGAAAACAGAATGATCTCTTTCGCAGAACTTCAGCGTCATCCCTTAGATATCTGTGTAAATAAACATTATCAGTTGCATGACTCATTCATAGGAATATGAGGCTTTCTTAATGTGCTCTGACTAAACTATTGCAACAATATTTGCTCTGTACACTTCATGATTTACTACTTCTTTGTCAGGCATAGTAATAAGGCGGTAGATATAGGTTGTCAGAAAGTCAACCTAGTTCAGTTTTTTATCTTCTAACGTATTACAGTTTTTCTTCAGTATGTGCATAATTTATTTCAACAGTACTCTCAAAACTGTGAAGGAAAAACATCGTCAGGAGGGATCCAGGAGTCAAAAAAATTAAAACATTTGTCATGAGTATGACCCGCTCTAGTGCCACGTGGTGAATTACGCAGAGGAGGACTGTGTTCCATAAATGAGAAGGTTAGTTTGATTGTGCTTGCACGTATTATGAATATCTATGGCGCCGATCCCCAATAAATTGGGATAAGAGCAGTACAATGAAATGTTGATGTATTAGGACTATTCATTGAGTGCCACCTAGAAATATGCCAAGAGTAAAAATATGGATATTGAGACGCCATTCATCCAGACCACAAATCCATTACAATTCTCTTGCGTGCGTTATTTAGACCAAAGACAGTATATCGATAGGTAAACCTGCCAGTTTTTATCTACACTTCTACATCTACACTAATAATATTATAAAGAGGAAAACTTTGTTTGTTTGGTTGTAATGAATAGGCTTAAAAACTACTGGACCGTTTTTAAAAATTCTTTCACCATTCGAAAGCTACATTATCCACGAGTAACATAGGATATATTTTATCCCCGTACTCCCACGGGAACGGGAACTATGCGGGTGAAACCGCGGGACGTCCGCTAGTCCGCGATAAAATTACAAAATATATAACTTACAGAGCATCCTAAAATAATTGTCTCGAATATAAACTTCAACTGTCACTGCCGTGATACTGATTGTTCATTATTCTAAGCTGCCGATATACGGAAGATATCCAATAGGTGAAGAAAGAAGATGAATGTATAAGTTTAGTTAACCGTGAAAGCTTATTTTGTCTCAAATATTATTCATATTCGCTGACCAACAAGGCTAAGGAAACACTAATTGTGGAATAACCAATAGCCTTGATAAATTGTCGTCAATGACAGGAATCACCACTTCCATTTTAAGCAAAATCGAGTGGTGGTTAGAAGGTGAATAACAAAACATTCGGAATTACCACCCACTCTCTCAAAGAAAACTTTGATTGCTAATAAAAACCGGCCCTAGTATTGAACCCTGAGGAACTCTCGTTTCGCCTTGCGAGAAAGGCAAAATTGAACGTTTATCCAAATGTGTTGCATAAAATCAAAATCAAAGCATTTATTTTAAGTAGGCCAGTTACGAGTTACAATTGGCGAAACAAAAATGAACATTAAATGTAGCTACAGTCTCAGTCACAAGATACTCGTATAAAAACTGTTAAAGTACTGTAGTTGCCCATTCCCTAGCGTAGATCTCTATGGAGAAGAACGGGCAAGAAACTCCATGGACACTCTTAAATCATAATGTTGTTCCATAGTTATAACTTAAATATAAGCTGTCTTTATCTAATGAGTTATTAAGAGAGGGTAGATTTAACTTAACTGCACAAATTAACTAAATTGATTAACATAATCAGCGCAGCGTACACGAAACTAAGACTAAAACTACATAATTAGCAAAAGTAATACCACCTTTATTATTTATTTACTCCCATAAAATAATCCCCACGTTTTCCCGTAGGCGTTTATTATATGTTATTAATCCTCTTATATATGTGTGAGCTTTTGCGTTACATACTTAAGTTTTTTCTCTATTTGTTTACACTGCTTTGGTTAAAAGTTTAAAAACGAATGGACGGAGCTCAGTGCGTGGAGAATGTTCGCGACGAACGCACGTACTCCGCTACCGTGTTTTAAATATCGAACTCTGTAACGGGAAGCGAAACCTCTTTGATTTTAAACTTTTAAATATCGAATCTCAGTTTTAAAATATCGTTTTTTATTTGTGTTCCTTTTAAGTGTTGTGTGGCTAGTACTTAACAATCTCCAAACCTAATATTATGATAAAAACGTACTTATTTTACAAGATTTTAGTGAAGGAGTTTTAATTCGGAATAAATTAAATTGAATCTCTATTTACACCTCAAATTTTTTTAAAAATTAAATATAATTTCTTATAAAGTGTTGAAAAGTGATATTAGAAAAGTAATTTCACAAAGTGACCGAAATTATTCTGTGATCCAAAATTAACAGTGTTTTTTATTTAAAACTTAAAAAAAAACTTTAAAATAAAGTGTAAATGTGCGCATAACATCGGGAACTTTCGTGAACCCTTAGTGAAATCGTAAGTGAACGCTTGTACTACATTTCAACGTTGTCATTATAAATCTGTTTTATTCGTTTCTTGAATAGAGAGCGCCTTTATTGGAGAATCTCAAATACTACCACGTGTTTGTAGAATTTAAACGTTAATGTTGTATTTTTATTACCATTCATTGATCATTTTCAATTCTGCTCTTAAAAACTAAACAAAATTCAGGATGCTTTGATCCAAATATTAAAAGACATTGTCGGCGTGGTGTACTCTTTTTCACAGAAAGGACGCCTGAGACCCAGCATGGTAATTTCAAAGCTGATTAAATATACCGTTCACAAAAGAACACGTATTTGTACTTAAAAAAAATGGCATCTGGACAATTTTAATTGTAAATTTTTAGAATGAAAGAAAGAAACGATGGATGAATTTTATTGTGTGAGTGAAAGAGTATGGCTGGAATGGGAGCAGCTGCTATATGATAGCTACTGGCTACTAATACTTTTTAACCGGCTGCAAAAAAAGACGAGGTTGTCTGTATTATGAAGAATAGAACTTTAATTAAAACAAGGTATTGTTTGTTGTATATTTTTGAATGGTGTATACTTCAAAATATGTGGTGAGCTGTCTATACTTTATCAAAGCAATTGTAGTTTTTTGTGCGTTCACAACATTGCTGTCATAAATGACATTGATTAATTGAATGACTTGTTCAACAATATCATGAACTATGAAGGATATAGCGTCAAAGTTAACACGTGTAAAATAATTTATTGAATTTTCTTCCTTATGTATTTTTATCGGGTGTTGATAATAAATATATACATATACTCTCGGGTATATCTATCGTGTGCCGTTTATTTCTATAAGTTTAATGTTAACTTTTTTAGCACTGGTTCATAGTCAATATTTAACTAGGATTTATTTTTAATTAGTTCTATTGATGAAATATTCAAAATGGTGAAATATATATCTATTTCATCCTAGAAAATTTTATAAATGCTGACTGCGAAAATCATTAAAAAAAAAACGATTTATTTTTAAAGTTAATAAGTATTTATTTAGTTTTACTACATGCTTAAAAATATACCTTGTTATAAAAACATAAATTGGAAATCGATTTTGTAAGTAAAAAAAAAACAATATTTAAAATGGGTACCTAGGTACTTACTTGTAAAGTTTTTTTTCTTTAACCACTATCAATTAATCAATAAAATATTAAACAAATCTATATTATTTTAAAATGAATGTATTATAAATAACAACTGATTATGATAACCTCTTCTATTTTAAGCCGGTGTGGAAAAAACACAAACAACTGTACTTACCTCTTTTAAATCTGTACAAATAATTAAAATGGAAGTTTGTGTCTGTTTGTAATTTCGAAATAATAGCTTTTTATTTACTGCATATGAAAGTATGTGTGTAGGTACAGTACTTTACTACTTATAACAAAAAAAAAAAAATATTTTTCTGTCTGTCTGTTTCTTCCGGCTAATCTCCGAATCAGCTGGATCGATTATGACGGAACATTTACGGGCAGCTAACTGATGTTACTACACTACTTTTATTTTAGAAAAAAGGATTTGGCTCCGTGAAAAACTATTCAAACTTTGAAATTGAAAACAAATTCCAATTCAAATGGCGAAGTAATATTTTTATAATATTTTACGCGGACTAATAAATAAACCGAAAACAAACTATGGGTCATTTTATTACAATTAAAAAATACGACTACCTACAAAAATAACTAACGAGCAATGGTTTTACTGCCAATTACTTGTATTTGCGTGTAATAGTGATCGATCTATGACTACCATTTTATTTTTATTGCTTTTAATAAAAATCTTGAACAAAGTATGTACGGTCCAAACTATTTGGTTTACGTTTTAACATGCAAATTACATTGTAAAATGTAAACCAAATAACTGAAATAGCTTGGTCGACCGTACAAACCCCAGCACATGAACTACTACAATATTAATAGATTTTCAACATTATAGCTAAAGTTTTAGGTTTAAGGTTGACTGGGATTTTTTTATTTTCGGGGAGGTTGATGTGTTGGCGTCTCGTCTGTACTTATTAAAGTTCTGAAGGCATTAAGTGTCAGAATGACATTCTAACAGCAGTAGCGTTGACGGAAAAAAAGATTGGCACTTAATAGGCATAACGACAGTATCAAAAAAAATACAAATCTATTTAGTCCGTCAGTTAAAGTAAGTATTGGAAAACAATGGACACGTATTTTTTGTTTTTGTAAATCTATGAACATTGACAAAGATAAAACTCATCAAAATTCGGGAGTGGGGACTCATCATGACGTCGTTACGCTCTAATAATTATACCTATAGGCGCGACGTATTGACAATTCTTAAAGCGTCGTATCTTCGTCAATTTTGATTTACGTAACAAAAGAAAAAATACGGGTCAAATATTTTTTGATAATCTAACTGACGGACTACGTCTACCCTATTGACATCAGCATCTGCCTATACAGGTTGTATAGGGATCCCTCACGAAGCCGTCATCAAAGCATTCAAACAAAGTAAGCCTTCACGAAAATAATTGCTGGAAACGACTTTTTTCTGGGTTAAAAATCACGTTTTGCGGTAACACATAATGTAACGCTCTCAAAACATAGTGGTTATGGATAATATGAATAGTAAAGTGTTCATAGAGGTAATTAAAGAAACCTTGGAAATTAGGGAAACCACCTTTAGGGAAACATTAAAAATCAGCATTAAAAAAATAACTTTCATACTTTCGATATAACTATCTGTAACTAAAAGGTTCCCAGGTATGGTCCGCAACAAAAACATGATCGCATTGATTATAACGGGGAGAACAAGTTTAGTGACTTTTGGCTTCGTTACGAATATTTTTACACCATTTATAGCCTTTCCTCGGCTATGTTGGGATTGGCTTCTACTCTAACCGAATGCAGCTACAGGCGTATTTATACATAGCTTGGAGCGACTGCCTATTTGACCTCCACGACCCAGTTAGTACTGGGTAATACTATGCTTGCGGGAAGAATGGTTGTCAGACTTTTGGACCGATGACTACCTGTAACGACTGTTTAGAGGTCTGCTTTTCAAGGCACGGAGGAGACTCGGTATGTAATGGGCCATCCATCGACCCGAGTGGCTGTTAATATTTAGCTACGAGCTCAGCACAATGAGGGATTTTCTTTTTCAACTCTTCCCTAGTCGCTGGATAGATGGCGCTGATCTCGGTACGTTACTGCAAGGAATAGAACGTCACATAATTTGACTTGGACCTAATGGTTATATTCGGAAGCTTATGCAAACGAAAGTGTCAGTCAACGCACGTATGTGACGTGTGTTTTTTCAAGCGTTTTGGCTTTGGCACCTAGTAAAGTAGTCAGTTCAACGCCATCTATCGAGTTCATGGAAACAATTTTTTTAATTCTCAAAAAGAAAACCTCTCCTTGACATAAGCTACCGAAAACCCTCTGTTAATTCAGTTGAATACGAATACGATTGCCACTTATATTGCCCGCTTGGTAAGAAATACAAAAAGCAGTAAAAAATGCAATGAATTCGATAACGCACGGAAAGGGCCTCTGTTACACGGAATCTATTAACCATTTGTACATAACTGATATCAGCAAAAAAAAATTACATAACTTGTTTGTGGTTTCTCGGAACGTGCCACAGACGTGAGGGAAGAGTGACGTAATTATTAACCATAGAGTGAGAAAAAAAGATTAAAAAAATATTGGTCTACTAGCTTTTTGCTTGGCATAATCTATGATTATATCTACTATGCCTACAACTGTCGAGCTAACGCAAGCAATAATTCGACAGTTTTATCTTAATCGGATGAACGGTAAGGCAGCACTTTAAAGTACGAACAAACAAACACATTTTATTTTTTTAAATAAGCTGTCAAAACACAATAAGAATAGAATGATTTAAATAATTAATTGATGATTATTACATGTCATATTTGTCATCATAATCATCATTTCAGCCGAAAGACGTCCACTGCTGAATCCACATGCTGATCAATGTAGCCACATTGACCAGCCCCGTGCTGCTCGCTTCCAGCGGATTCCTGCAACCTTCACCAGGTCCATCTATTCGGAGGCCTTATTGGCCTATCCTTTACAAAATTTACTTGGACATAGTGCAGTAGCGTTTGGGCTTTTTTTTTTTTTTTTTTATTCTAAAAAAAAAGGGCTTTGTCGCTCATGCGATTATGCCGCCCTGGTTGGTTTTACAATTTTTAACAAATTTCGATTGTACATCCTCTAATTCTAAAATCTTAACATAGCTAGTCTGTATAGTGCTCTGGCTGCGTCCGAAAGTGGTGCAGCCAGAACACTATTGCAGTAACCTATTTCTATATGCCTACAATCTATTTTATATCTAAATTCTTCGTTGCGGACACACTCCATCAATATATGATAAACATCATCTACAGAGTTGTTACAGAAATCACATTTATTTGTTGTTGATTTTGCCATAATGTGTAAGAACTTATTACACGGAATGTGTCCAGAACGAAGTCTTAGTGCAAAAACGGTATCACGCCTGTTCAGTAAATCGTTATCTATCCACGGCGAGTTCAAGGGATGTGGTTGGATCGTTTTGTACCAGATTCCTTTTGCACGAGATCTTTCATTAAAATATTCCTTCCAAAGTAAGTAACAATCAAGTTTAATTTTAGGTATAAAGTTTGAAAAGTAAGGAGAGAAATTTACTTGGACATAGTGCAGTAGCGTTTGGGCTTGAGTGGTGAACATGCATCCTTATAGCAGAGAGAACATCACTTTTAGCTATGATCTAAACTAAACCATATTTCTAACCATAACGTCGTCCGCTGAAATTGCCATTTCACAATTTCTAGCTATAATTCACAATTTTTAACTATAAATCAGAAATTAGCATTTTACCAGAATTTTTAGAATTGGTTTATTAGTCTGTCCGGAGACGGGGTAAACCAAGTCCCGGCGAGCTCGCTTCGTTTGCTCTTGCTAAAAAGAGGATCAAAAATATTGTTTTGTATGGCAAATATTAATTGAGTAAGTAAATCAAATAAAATTGTTTTCTTTAAATGCATTTCGTTTATAATTTATTTATCCGTAGATCAACTATTAAGATAGACGCAATAATTAATACTTAACACAAAAAAAAAACATTAAAAAAAAATTAAAAGTGCTCATTTATTTAAGTGATCAATTAGACGTCCCATCGTAATTGTAATAAATTAAAAAAGTAAACCCACCTTCTAAATAATTAAGAGATTTTCAGGACAGTAATTTTCCAAAACATTTTGTACGTACAAATTACCATCATTAATACAATTAGTACATGTTCAATAATTAACAATACTCAGTACGCTTCTGTGTAATCCAGAAGGAATGTAATGATAGCAGTAGTTCTACCGAACGAACTCATTGAAAAATGTCAAGGTTTACTAACAAACCACGTTCAGACATGATAAGCATTTAGATAAATGACACGAGCTTTGTGTACTTACATTAATAGTTATATACATTTTAATTAAATCAATGTTCTGTATCAAACACGATAATTATTATGAGTCATTATGTTCTCGAACTGTTCTTCTTAGATCGTGAACTCGTGGCTAAATAAGTTAGGTTAGTCCGTGCTTGCCTGGGTTGGTCTGTGGATGGTTTACCTCCCATTACATACCGAGAGTTTCCTCCGTGCCTCGGAAAGCACGGTTAGCAGTTGGTCCTGGCTGTCATTTGTAGATCTTTGACAGTCCTTACAGGTAGTCAGTGGCCCAAAAAATCTGACAACCCGTCTTACCAAGGGGTATCGTATTACCCAGTACTAACTGAGTTGTGGTGGTCGGATAGGCAGTCGCTCCATGTAAAATACTGGTATTCAGCTGCATCCCGTTAGAGTGGAATCTGACTCCAACATAATTGGTGAAAAGCTAGGCAAATGATGACCTATTAGTCATATTGCTTACCCTTTGCTAGGCAACAGTTCGGAAACCATCTAAGGATGTCCGAAAAACAAAATAATTAACACGATAGCAGATGCGTAATGTTTGAGGTCATACAAGCTTATTGGGTTAACCACACGCATGCTATTTTTATACTTCGTCTGTTCTATCTATAAAACTGTTTAAATAACAGATATTTTAAGAAATGTTGTCCCAAAACGTATGTAGTTACCTACAAATGATTACTTTATCACGAGTAGGTCGTATTTTAAGACACAAATACAGTGATAGCCTTGTGGTTTGATCGTCGGACAACCAAGTCATAGATCTCGAGTTGAAACCCGGGTTGAAAAACTCTGACACCAGGTTAGGCACTCATCATCATCTACCTAGCCTTTTCCCAACTATGTTGGGGTCGGCTTCCTGCCTAACCGATTGCATACAGTGTGACAAACCATAGCAGCACAGATAAGTACCAGAAGTTTCTCATCCTTGATAGCATTATGATTGAAGTTTCTCCCGCAAACACTAGTGTCAAATCGCAGCTAAGCGTGACTATCGCTTTGGTGGCGACGATTCGTCTCCGGTTTTCACGACGTCAAGGAGATTAGGTTACAATTTCAATTCAACAATGCATATTGGAGCCGAGCCGGCAACATCGTTAGTCGCGCCAGCACACCTCTTAGCTTCAAGTTGGCTTATTCCACAAATCCTGCCT
The DNA here is from genome assembly GCA_950022955.1 of Xestia ashworthii. Lineage (NCBI taxonomy): Eukaryota > Metazoa > Arthropoda > Insecta > Lepidoptera > Noctuidae > Xestia > Xestia ashworthii. The sequence continues at coordinate 16,259,342 of OX465560.1, read as the reverse complement.
AAAAATCCCTCTAAGGGAGAAAAGTGGAATCTAAAAAAAAGTCTTTTCGTTTTAAACTTAATCTTCAACAGTTATGCTTCTGCGATTGAATGTTTGTACATTCAACAATCTCAATGGTATATAAGACATTACAAAGAGGAAATCAAAAGAAATGTCATAGAAAAATGGGATCCCATGTCTTAGTGACGCTTCAAAGCATCATTACACTTCTTTTGACTTCGTTGTAGTCGATTTAAAATGGCAATGCCCAATTTGACACAAACAGTTTACAAGAAGATGATTTGTTTTGCGTTGGCCTATCGTAAAATTAATCCAAATGTCTATTGGTACAACCCCAGCTTATTACGGTTTCCGAGACTTCCATGGTAAACTTTTATTGTCATATTCAGACGCCCCACTGAGAAGAGAAAATCACAAAAGGCCTTTTATAATATTCACAAAGCAAAATTTAAAGCATTCAAACCATAACAAAGCAATCCGATTTTTTGTTTGAAAAAAAATGCAGGTGACACCTGTTTTAGAAAAAAATCTTCCCGCGGTGTTTTTTCAAGAACCTGTTCCGAGTTTATGGTTTAATAAGCTTATAAACTAGCAATAACCCTTTAATTTCTAGGGTTCCGTAGCCAACGGGACCCTATCACAGCTCAGCTGTCTGTCGGCTCTTTACTAAATAGATCCCGGTCATTTGGTCACAGAGCAGTATATTTGAACCGTAATAGGTAGACACTCGACATTTCCATGGAATGCTTTTAAATGGTCGTCATAACAAAAAATATTAAGTACTTAAGTAACAATAAATAAAAAAAATCGTAAATTGTGTAGGTATATGATTTTTACTCGAACTTAAAAGAACAATACATACAAACGTCTAACTATTTGTAATGTATAACTACGATTAAAATGCGTATACGTCCAACAAAAAACAAAACATGTGTGTGGTACGGAACTCTTCGTGTGCGAGTGCGACTCGCAATTGGCCGGTTTTGTAGTTAATGTGGTTAACTTTTTATGCTCCGATCGCTATAAGAAGATCGTATTTCAAAATTGTCGCACCCTTTATTCACATGACCCTACAAGGAGACAAGGATGGGCAGACATTCCAAAGAACAGACAGAAGTTATGGAGAATGTAGCTCCTTTTTTTTTCGGATGGGAAATCATCAAATGGTCACTCCCTCCCAGCTCTGGGTGGAGCGGAAGGGACTTAGACTTGTTCTGACTAAAACCCATCCAGGTTCCTTCTTCGCCCTTTGTGTTTTAGGGCCACGGTATCTGTTTCGAACAGTCCCGCAGCCGCGGCAGGCAAGAATGTAGCTCCTTATGTAGTATTTTTAATGTGTTGCATTCATCTTATTTAAAATTTAAAAAAAAAAAGGTTAACATAATCCGTCTAAATCTAAATCCTAAAACCTCGAAAAACTCGACGACGTTTCAGGACCATCAATCCATCATAGTATCCCGGAGCCCAGAAATCATAATCATAAATCATAATCATAAAATCTTTATTTTTCTCGACATCATGAATTGCAGGCGCTAACATTTTTTATAATATTAGATAGAGAAAGGTGTCTGATGTAGGAAGATCCTGTGGTACAGATCACCTCTCCGGCTTAGATTTAACATTTTTATAATGCACAAAATAAAGTCAAGAATTGAATTTAAAATCAAAACATAATCAAAAAGATAAAACATTTACACATAGATAAAAGTATGAATTGAATCATACTCATCATAATTGTTCTGCCCTTATCCTCATATTAATTTGTGGTCGGCGCAGCACTTTTTTCCTCTTCCATACTTTTTATTACTCGTCATCTCACCAGACAACGCCTTTCTTGCCATATCAACACTTCTCTCCTAAATAATAATATCATTACAAAGTAATTTGAACATAATTGTTATGGTTTTTTAGGGTTCCGTAGTCAACTAGGAACCCTTATAGTTTCGCCATGTCTGTCTGTCCGTCCGTCCTCGCTTAATCTCTGTGACCGTTAGCACTAGACAGCTGAATTTGGTGATACCAAATTTCAGCACAGCGGCAGCGGCAGCGGGTGTGCAGCGGTATATGTGTATAGATCACGCCGACAAAGTGGTAAAATAAAAATTGGAAAAAAAATGTTTTATTAGGGTAGGACCCCATATGTAAACTTGGAAGTGATTTTTTTTTAAATTTCAACCCTATCGTGTGATATATTGTTGGAAAGGTATTTAAAAATGAATAGGGGTTTACCGAAATCAGTTTTTGATAATGTCAATAATTTCGGAAATAATCGCTTCAAAAGTAAAAAACAATGTGTCCCCCCCCCCCCCCCCTCTAACTTTTAAACCATAAGTTTAGAAAATATGAAAAAAATCTGAAAAATAGAACTTTATAAGGACTTTCTAGGAAAATTATTTTGAACTTGGATGGAAACAAGTTTTTGTACAAAAAAGACAAAAAGTTGTACAAAATAATCTCTGGACTAAGTTTGTAGTATAATCGTATATGCAAGCATTTTTTTTAACTTCGTTTACATATTTTATTATACTGAACGTATCTTTTTTCAAACAAAAAAAGAATTTTAAAATCGGATTGGATTGAACACTTATTGTGACGGACGGGAAACTACGGAACCCTACACTGAGCGTGGCCCGACACGCTCTTGTTTGAGACATTTCACAGCAAATGCATGTTTTGATGTGTGTGACAAATTAAACTAACCAAAACCAAATTCGTCATGAACTACTTTTGTAAAAAAACACGTGTCCATTCTTTTTCAATACTCTAACAGACGGACTAAATAAATTTGCAATTTTTTTCAACTCTCGTCGTGCCCATTATACTGAGCTAAAAGAGTCAGCAGACCCATGCGTTTAGTACGGGAAATACATAAATAACTTTAACTTGGAATAAGATGCTAGTTGCTTAGACAACTTTTCCAAGTTGTCACAAACTTGAATGCAGTGTAAGTACATTGTACGGTCAGGAAAAAGGTAAAGTTTAAGGCGACTACAAGAGCTAAACGCGAGTTTTATAATGCCTGAATGTTTAAGATTCACTGCAGTAAACAAAACCAGAAAAGTATAATGATATTCTTCAGGATATACATATACTAGTATTATAGTGTTTTGAAAACATAATATTTTTATCAATTAATTTTCCTTGATAAAAAAAATCAAGAACTTATCTCTAAAAAAATATTTTAACGAGTAAAAACCATACTAAAATACAAGCGATCATTCTGATTTTTTGGCAAATAATTCAACAAGCAACATATTAGCATCATAGTGTTTTTAGTTTTTTAGTCCAATCCATAGAATTTTTGTAAATCGATCGAAACCACTCATTTCGCACTATTCGGCCCGCAGTGACTGACGTAACAAAAAGTTTGTAGTGCAAGCTGATTAGAACTTTATTCTAACAGTAATCCAGACGAAGTTTGAGCCACCACAAATAGAGTTGCTAATTTAGCTCATGTAGTCGCCTTAAGTTTTCAGATTTACATAGATGAGTACTTTACAGACAAAACACAGCCAGTTGAATAATCATCATCATCATCAGCCTATTAATGTTCCCACTGCTGGGACAGGCCTCCTCTCTACGAGAGGGAATGGGCTATATAATCCACCACGCGGGCTCAGTGCGGATTGGTAGATGTCACATGTCTTCGAATTTATGGTTCTAGGACATGCCGGTTTCCTCACAATGTTTTCCTTCACCGTTTTGAGAGCAGCGGTGGTGTAATAAATTACAGAAAGTAATGCGCCTGCCTGGGTTCGAACCCACGACTTACTGAACGTAAGTCGGGGCCGCCACCACTGTGCCACCGCTGCTCAGTCGGGGCCGCCACCACTGGGCCACCGCTGCCCACTGGGCCACCGCTGCCCACTGGGCCACCGCTGCCCACTGAGAATAATGGCAATCTTTATTTACTCAGCCAGCATAAAACAATGGTAGAATAGAAGAGAATATACTTTGAGGAGCTCCTGGCTAAATCAGAACAGTCGCTCGGGCCGATCTTTAGGCTAAGCCGTGCTCGCCTAGGTTGGTCTGTGGATGGGTGACCACCCTTACATACCGAGTTTCCTTCGTACCTCGGAAAGCACGTTAACCGTTGGTCCCAGCTGTCTTTTGTCGGTCTTTGGCCGTCGTTACAGGTAGTCAGTGGCTCAAAAAGTCTTGCCAAGTGGTATCGTATTACCCAGTATTAACTGGGTTGTGGAGGTCAGATAGGCAGTCGCTCCATGTAAATTACTGGTATTCAGATGCATCCTGTTAGACTGGAAGCCGACCCCAATATAGTTGGGAAAAGGGGCAGATGGTGACGAGAATAGAATATACTTTATTGAAACAACGTTTTACAATTGTTTGTAGTGAGCTGCTTGCAATCTACTTCCGCGAAAAAACGCATACGAATAATGACAATCGCTTTAATCAAGTATAACACAATCTGTTTTTCAAGGCATTTTTTTAAACACTGTTTTAAGTTTTCACGGTTTAAAACTAAACCCGCGATCATGGCGTTTGCCACAACGTCGAAAAAAAACAACGAAAATCTTAGTGAATCACGCAAGATATACCGTAAGTGACAGCAGGCTTTATGTTTTTAAAGACATTAACTTAATTTACAAGCCTTGCTTAGTGTGGCACTAGATGGCGCTGTGTGTAATGTCCAGTGATATTTAGGTCCATGTTCACCAAAAAGATGACAGTCTGATTACCTAAAACAGCTGTTTAAAACGCATTTTTGTATGGGAACATGTCACAGTGACAGCTGTTTTTAGATAATCAGACGGTTATCTTTTCGGTGAACATGGACCTTATTTAATTATGTTTTTGATCTGCCAATTAAAATATGACAGTTCCGAGCTAATTTTGAACAATATCCACTCATTATTTAAGGCCGTATTTTGGCTAATGATGATAAAAGTTAAATTCAACCGCTTCTGGTTTCGTATAGTCGCTAGTGCAAAAAGCTACCACAAACTATCAACTTAACTATCAACACCTTATGGTTTAAAATTATTTGGAGACTTGTGGTGACTTTTGCTGGCGATTACATATTCCCGCCATCTTCTTCGATCTCCAAGATCCACTATCACGCCAACACGTCTAGCTGTGTCGGGGATCCACATACCGACTTCCATAGCAGTTATTTTGGTCCACAGCAACTCGATTGTCATTCGAGGTCAGCCCAGTCCCATTTAAACTATGCGACTTATGTCATAATGACGCCTCTGGAACTAAAATACACTAACTTTCCAAGTCAGACAGATGTAAAAATACACTTCCCTGTTCCATCTTTTTTTCTAAGAAGTAATTAGATACAATAGTATTGTTTGCCAATGGTCGGGAGACACGGTCAGACAACGTGGAGGCCAGATGACACGAGGCGAGATTTTTAGAAGTGCCTTACGACACCCGTGGCGAAGCTTCCGTACAACTCGATTCCAACCGGATACTCTTTGAAAAATGGAACGATCAGTATTCTATAGACAAATAATAACATCTTTATACTATATAATAATATTATAAAGCTGAAGAGTTTGTTTGTTTGTTTGTTTGAACACGCTAATCTCAGGAACTACTGATTGACATTTGAAAAAAAAATTTTTTTTTTGTTGGATAGTCCATTTATTTAAGTAAGGTTATAAGCTATATAACATCACGCTACAACCAATAGAGCGGAGCATAAATGAAAATTGTTGCAAAAACGGGGAATATTCATTACTTTTGTGGGCTTTTTCTCTTTTATGTGATGCAGACGAACTTGCGTGGGTCATCTAGACTCCGGCTTATATCCCACTCTTCGCTACAGCAGTAGCGAAGAGTGGGATATAAGCCGGAACTACACATAAAGAGTGAACTTTCCAAATATGAATGGTCAAATCTAAAACTATAAGAAATCCTTATTCTTTGCGAGCTTATCCTACAATTGAGTTACAGGCCGCAAGCCTTATTGCGATAGGGAGCCAAAAAAGTGCAAAAAAAAAAATACACAAAAAAAAATGTTAAATTAAAACTTATATATCCCACCATAAGAACGGCAACTGCCGTAAATAGGCCTCCCCCAAGCGTCGCGTCGCGACGACAGTCTGTGCTGACCTGCTTATAAAAAAATGTGTTAAAAAAATCCTGGCACGTAACAAAAATTGTAACCCTTATATCTGAGATCATTGGGCAGGTGCATCAGTACACAAGATAAAATATGTTAACAGTCTCCCTGCCACCGAGATAAGGCCGTCACTGATAACACTCATAAATTAAATTGTTCAAGGTGAAGATTAATACGTACAATGGAACGTGCGGGGTCTTAGGCAACAACTAGCTGTGCCCCGCGACGTTTTTCCCTTTTTTTTAATTGGATTTTGTTAACAATTTCTAGGGTTCTAATGTTTTTGCTCGGAACTCTTAACCATTTTCCAAAAAAGCGGCCAAGTGCGAGTCGGACTCGCCCATTAAGGGTTCCGTAGCAGCAAGTAACATTTATTATTATGGTAAATTGCGGTTTACGATTTATGACGTATTAAAAAAAACTACTTAGGTACTAGATCTCGTTCAAACCAATTTTCGGTGGAACTTTACACGGTAATGTACATCATATTTTTTTTTAATTTTATCATTCTCTTATTTTAGAAGTTACAGGGGCGGGGGACACATTTTACCACTTTGGAAGTGTCTCTCGCGCAAACTATTCAGTTTAGAAAAAAATGATATCAAAATGAACAAAAACCTCAATATCATTTTTGAAGACCTATCCATAGATGCCCCACACGTACGAGTATGGGATTGATGTTTTTTTTTTTTTGTTTCAGTTCAAAGTATGGGGAACCCCCAAAATTTATTGTTTTTTTTTCTACTTTTGTATAAATCTGAATGCGGTTCACAGAATACATCTGCTTACCAAATTTCAACAGCGTAGTTCTTACAGTTTCGGAAAAAAGTGGCTGTGACATACGGACGGACAGACAGACATACAGACATGACGAATCCATAAGGGTTCCGTTTTTTGCCATTTGGCTACGGAACCCTAAAAAAAGTAACCTAAGTTACTTCTAAGACATAAACAAAAATGGCGAAAGGATGAAGGTACTATTAGGTACACCTCTGCTTAATCCTTCGGAAATTGTAGGCGTGTTGTTTTATTTAACTATTTTCATATCAAACAGCTTCTTCGTGACGAATGAGCAATAGTTTGATGAGTCTTAGTTTTATCCAAAGAGAACTAGTTGCAATTGAATGATGATACGCGGAACACTTCGACACTACTTACATCATTTTATGAATAAGTACTTAGTCTATTTGTTACCAAGATATTGTAACAATATTTTGATTTAAAAGAGTGTCCATGGAGTTTCTTGGCACAACGATTTTCTATGAGACGTGTACGCATCCGTTCAGCTGAACGCGCGTGTACGCGTCTCATACAAAATCGTTATTTCCATGGGCATAAGCTGAATAAGTGTGAGGGTCCCTAAATCAGAAAATTGAATACAAATAATAATATCTTAATGTAAAATTGTAACACAATGGTAATTAAAAGATGCAGTTGGTTAATAACTACTCACTGCAGCTATTAATTAATACTGTAGCATCGCACTAGTCTAAGAACATAGAATCTATCCATACTATTCATATTCACTAACAATAATTCAATTCTGTCCGTCACTGTGTCGTCATGCTTTTAAAATTTGGTACACGGGTAGACCATTACCTTAGAATATGAGATACCCGGTCTTCATAGATCTACGCTAGGGAATGGGCTACTACAGTACTTTCACAATTTTTATGTCTTTTGACTGGGCCTGTAGCTACATTAATATTCAACTTTGTTTCGACAAGAGGGTAGATGACCAAAAAATCTAATTAAAAAATAATTGAACCATATTTTTTATACGCTTCATACGCTTTTAAAATTATAATACGTCACGCCTAGGTATAATTTTTAGCTAGTTCTGACGTCACGAGCCTCCACTCCCGAGTTTTGATGCGTTTTATCTTTGTCAATATTCATTGATTAACAAAAAAGAAAATATGTGTGCATTATTTTCCAATACTCTAACTGAAGGTCTAAATAGATTTGCATTTTTTTGATACTGTCGTCATGCCTATTCTGAATGCCATCACTGGCCATCATTTTTTTTTCTTACATTTTCGTCAGACACGCGAGCGAAGGCGCGGCTAAAAGTTATGCTTTGATATAAATTAATGAATGAATGTCTTTAGTTGATGGTCTTTGTCACGCTCATTTCGTCTGCACGTGTTTCTATTTTATAATATTTATTCTAGTTTTCATGGCAAACATGTGTTGTGTTTTTATTACATTTAATAGTCGCTACAAATATAAAGGGTGTAAATCACCTCTTCACGAAGCCGAAAGGCAATTGTTCTCCTCATCATTGCGATAATTTTTTTGTTGCACACCATACCTAGGAACCTTCTAGTTACGGAGATATGGGGGGTCAAAGTTACAACTTTTTGACAAGTTTTTTTTTCAAATACAAGTTTCTTTTGTAAAATTTTCACTTTTAACACCTCCACGACCCCCGCACTATTCAATCCATCCAGCAACACAATGTTTTAAGTGCGTTACATTTAGTTCTACCACAAAACATGATTTATAACCTCAAAAAAAAAAAAGATGTTTCCCAGCAATATTTTTTGCGTAAAGTTACTTAGTTTGATGTACAGAATGCTTGGTTAACGGCTTTGTGATGAGGTGGTTTACACCCTGTATATGTAGTTTAACCAGAAAACTAATTCGCTTGGACATTATTAGACAGCGATATAATAGTACATTGTGATACAAGGGGCTAAAATGACCCATTATAGACGAGGTAGTTTTTACTACCGAGCTTTAGCGAGGTAGTAAAGAACCGAGTTACAATGGGATTTTAGCGCCGTGTGTTACACCGTACTTTTCACTACGATTGCGAGAAAATAAAATAACCATATTTAATATGATAGTTTATTTGATTAAAAATGAAATGTACAATTTGTACTGTTGTTCTAATGAGATGTTTTTTCCCGGCAACATAATCTCAGATATCTGCGAAGACGAATATAATATTGGTCGTCTGTGGGGTAAACGTAGGAGATAAAAAGGAATCCTACTTATAATAATTCAAATAAATAATACAGAAAATACCTTCAACTTTCGCGCCAATGCCTTTTTTTATTTCTTCTGTAGCTGGAATGCAACGCACACATCCTGCCAGAGTTCGGCGCTCGATGCGTTTGGTTCCATTTTTTAAATAAAATGTTTTTTTTTTATGGAACAGTAATAAGTCAATTCTCTAATTAGGAATTATGAGTAAAGACTGCGTTTTCGAACACCGACGACGAAATTTAAAAAAAAAAAGCTTATTTTCCCTAGAGCTATAATGAGCAATTTTACGGCCCCTCTGGTACGCTATTATGACGGTCTTTTCGAGCAAGAGGAGTGAAAATAATTTTTCACTTCTCATGCTCTAAAAGTACGCCATTATAGCCCTACGAAGCGGGATTAAAGTGACCGTTTATTCCCTAGGGAGTAAAAAGTAATTTAAAAATGGAACGATCTTTTACTTTGAATCATGGTCACAAAAGAGTAATATAGCAAAGGTTTTTTTTTAAATTTCGAATTAGCTTGCAAATGGAAAGCGGTTTATTGAAAAAAAGAACAAATGAACTCTTCAACGCGAGAAAAATTTATGGTTTTTATTTTTGGAAAAGTATGTGCAATGCCTCTTGCTAGCCGCTGCAGTAATGTAGGTAGGTACTAATTATCTGTGGAGTGTGGATCATCCTCATTGCGAAAAAGTTGAGAGTTTGTGTTGTGTTTTAAATTGTTAATCTGTGACTGACCTGATAGAAGAAAAAACTGACCGCTCAGTTCAGAATTTTTGTCGAGTGTAAATTTGTTCGGTTTTAAATGACTATTTTTCTCGCACTCGAAGTGAAAAGTACAGTTTGCACCTCGAGACTAAACGCCAATTTAATATACCCTCGCTTTCATTGCCTCCCTCGCAAGCTCGGGAGTCAAACCACCTCGGGTATATAATGGCTTCGTTTAGTCCCTCGTTATAAAATATACTATTATTTGTTTTTTTCTTCGATTAAATTCAGAAATTAAGCATAAGTGTGTCAAATTACCTGTCAAGTAAACAGGCCCTTAACTTTATACGGGGTGTAAACAACCAACCATGCAAAAATTATTGCTGGGCAACGATTTTTTTTTTTGGGGTGGAAACTTATGTTTTGTGGTAGAACTCAATGTAACGCACTCAAAACATTGTGCTGATGATGGATGGATTGAATAGTACGGGGGTCGTGGAGGTGTTTAAAAATCTTACAATAAAAACGTGCATTAAAAAAAAATCAAAACATTGGAACTTTGACCCCCCAATATCTCCGTAACTAGAAGGTGCCCAGGTATGGTGTAGAACAAAAAAATGATCTCAATGACGGGGAGAACAAGAGCCTTTCGGCTTCGTTAAGAGGATTTTACACCCTTTATTTCTGTTTATTCAGATCTGGTTATCACATGATATGACAGACAATACATATTATTTTTATCGTTATATACCAATCAAATAGTACACCGTACGGTAGTTGAATTAAATGCATGTAGACACGCAATCAAACATTCATAAAAACAAATGAACAACGAGATACAAAGATATCTGTCGTCACTTTAACAGATAAATAAATCAGTCGATACGATCAATAAACTCGAGCATTCATTAAATGGTTCTCAATCGATTATGACCGTATCGAGCGGACCACTACATTTGGATGATTCATGGATGTAACTGGTATAATATTATTATTTTCATGTTCATTGTTTTTTTTTTTGAATACAGCCGCTCTATCATAATTCGCCTGTAATGTAACAGTTCAGATGTTCACTTGTTTCTTGTCTATTATTGGGATTCATTAGGAGTCGGCGCAGCATATCTTCTTATTCCATATTTCTCTGTAACATCTCATCAGACACTTCTTTTCTTGCCACATCTTTCTCACAGTCCTTCCATCGTTCCTTTGGTCTTCCTCTACTCATATACTCATCCACTTGTTTCTTGTTTATTGAGATTTGGGGTCATCGCAGCATGTCTTCTGCTTCCAACTTCTATTACTCGTCATCTAATCAGACACTTGTTTCTTGTTTATTGAGATTTGGGGTCATCGCAGCATGTCTTCTTCTTCCATACGTCTCTATTACTCGTCATCTCATCAGACACTTCTTTTCTTGCCACATCATTCTAAAGGCGACTACATGAGCTAAATTAGCATCTCTATTTGTGGTGGTTCAAATTTCGTTCTAAAATACTGTTGAATGAGTCACTGCGGGCCGAATAGTGCAAAATGAGTGGTTTCAATTGATTTACAAAAAACCTACTCGTATTGATTGGATTAAAAAAATAAAACACTGTCATGCTAATATGTTGCTTGTAGAATTATTTGCCAAAAAATCAGAATGATCGCATGTATTTTAGTATGGTTTTTACTCTTGCGTCGATAGCTCATGCGCAAGCGCATTTTTTTCGACAGATCTGGTAGGAAAAAAAGCGGCCTGCTGGACGGATCAAGGGTTAAAAGAAATTTTTAGAGATAAATTCGTGATTTTTTTCTATCGAGTAAAATTAATTGTATCATGTTTTCAAAACTCTATCATACTAGCATATGTCCTGGAGAATATCATATATTTTTCTGGTTTTGTTTATTGCAGTGAATTATATACTTTTAGGCATTATAAAACTCGCGTTTAGCTCATGTAATCGCCTTAAGAGGCCTGCGGAGCATGCGAATTTCATACAAATTTGTAAATCAAACATATTCAGGTAGTGTGTATTTATTTTGATTGGATTACAGAATATATAGGTTCCCAAACACATATTTTGAATGCACACTGATTTAAACAAGAGTGATGAGAAAAATCAATTTTCTATAGACATTTTAAATTCCTCATATCTCGTCTATATATCACTGTCCTTTCAAATTTTTTATTTGGGAACATAGATATTTTATAATGCAATCGCAATATATACACACTACCTTAAGAATATGTTTGATTTTCATATTATTTTGGTATTACGTTTGTATGAAAAACGCATACTCCGCCGGCCCCTTAACACAGTCCATCCATCGTTCCTTTGGTCTTCCTCTACTCATATACTCATCCACTTGTTTCTTGTTTGTTGGTATTTGGGGTCGACGTAGCATGTCTTCCTCTTCCATACTTCTCCATAACTCGTCATCTCCTCAGACACTTCTTTTCTTGCCACATCATTCTTAACACAGTCCATCCGTCGATCCTTTAGTCTTCCTCTACTCATATACTCATTCACATTCATACTGAAAACTTTCCTCACGATATTTTCCTCATTCCTCCGCATCACATGCCTACTTCGTTCACTTTACTTGTTTCTGTACAAAAACGAATTTTGAATCGTTAGATTACGGGTTATGTTGTGTAAGTGTACGGTCAATATGTTTTCCTGAATAGTAATCGCCAGGTCATTTTAAAAAAAACCTATTCTTTATCTATCTATAGGGTGTAAAAAACCTCTTAACCAAGCCGAAAAGCACTTGCACCCCGTTATTGTGATCATTTTTTTGTTTCACACCTTACCGGGGAACCTTCTAGTTACGGGGATATTGGGGGTCAAAGTTCCAACTTTTCCAAGTTTTTAATGTAATATTTATACTTGAAACACCTCTACGATCCCCGTAACATTCAATCCATCCACTAGCAGTGTGTTGAGCGCGTTACATTGAGTTGTTACGACGTTGACATGATTTTTCACCCCAAAAAAGAAGTCTTTTCCCAGCATTTTTGTTTTTGCATAGAATAACTTAGTTTGATGTAGATAATGCTTGGTTGCCGGCTTCTTGATGAGTCTGTTTACATCCTGTATACCTTTGCAGGACTGTGATGTGTGTTTTTTTGTTGTTTGTTGTTGTGTTTTTTTTTTAATTGTTTGACCATGTTGACATGTTTTTTATTTTTTCAACCGACTTCCAAAAAGAGGAGGTTCTCAATTCGTCTGTATTTTTTTTTTTTTTTTTTTTTTTTGTGTTTGTTACCTCAGAACTTTCGACTGCGTGAACCGATTTTGATTATTCTTTTTTTATTTGAAAGCTGGTGCTTCCCGTGTGGTCCCATTTTAATTTTCTGAAGATCTGATGCTGATCTTCGGAGATATACAATGGAACTCTTCAAAAATGTACGGCAAGTCTGCAGTGATTGCTGTTATCGCTTGTAGATTTATTGTTTAAACAACATCATGACGTAACATCACGCCTATATGCTCTGAGGGGGTACGCAGATGTGTACAATACACCCAGATTTCGACAGTGTTTGTTACCTCAGAACTTTCGACTGGGTGAACCGATTTTGATGATTCTTCTTTTATTTGAAAGCTGGTGCTTTCCGTGTGGTTCTATTTTAATTTGCTGGAGATCTGATGCTGATCGTCGGAGATATTCAATGGAACTCTTCAAAAATACACGGCAAATCTGCAGTGATTGCTGTAATCGCTTGGATGTTTATTGTTTATATAACATCATGACAGAACATCACGCCTGTATGCTCTGAGGGGGTAAGCAGGTGTGTACAATACTCACAGATTTCGACAGTTAGGTGTATTAAGTTTCATTTATTGGGGATAAGCCTACCTCTTACCGTGAGGTATTCCACGAAGCACACCCAAACGAAGCACACCCAGACGAAGCACACCTAAAGTATTCCACTTAGCACACCCGTAGGTGGGCTTCAAATTAAAAATTAAAATAATGAATTTCCTATTCCACGAAGCACACCTACGAATATCACTCGCATAGTGCGGGGACTAAGAAATAAAAATGTCGATAGAAGAAAATATTTATTTATTATTTAAAAGACAAACTTAATGGAGACAATTTTTTTTGTTCGGGGAATAGGCCACTCACATAAATTGTAGCATTTAATAATGAAACTTACATTGATTTCTTCCTTATAACCTCTAGATTCCAGTGGTTAAATTAGCTAAGCATTGTCTAACCGGAATAAATGCAAAAAATCTGCAAAAACACTTACAAAAACCAAAATAAACAGAAAAAGTAAATGTCACAATAATGAAGTTGTCTGTCAATCACTAAAAAAGTGCCACGTTGATTGTTCAAACCATCTATGCGATTTTGTGTAAACCTTTAAAAATAGCATTAAAATGCTCACAGTTTAATAATATTTATTTTTATATTCTTTCTGATTCTATAATAATTATAGCAGATATGATTACCAACGGGTACCGTACTTTTTCAGTAAACAAAAAAAAAACGCCCCTATTCACGTAAGTATTTGCTGTCAAATGACATTGACCACAACAGGAATGATTTGACTCGCAAAAAGATATCATAACATAGCTTATTTAATATGATTTTAAGGTTTCGTTTTCATTTCTACGTAATATTTCGTTTAATACCATACTAAAATGGTTACTTTTTTTTGGTGTTATTATGAATAATAAATGCAACGACCAGCCGAAAAAAATTATCTCCTTTCTAACATCATTCAGTTTCATTATAATAATGTGACACAATATTTGTCATTTTTGTAATCTTACTATTTAAAATCACAGATTGTTTCATAATATTATCTTTCAAAAAAAAAACTTTTTTCTATTTTTCTATTATTTTCCTTTTTTGTGCTCTTAATAAAATCACAGACTGTTTAAAACCACAAATCACAATCTTTAAGATTCTTAAATAATCTTGAAGAAATGGACAATTTAGTATTTAAACTTATCAATCAAATGAATTATTATTAATCAGTATCGTAATTTCTCTAGACAATGTCCAACTGAACTTAAGCCATTCTTATAATCTTTTATTGTATTTTCTATTATATTATTTTTTATTTCTGCATGTTTATCATGATTTGAATAACCCATTTTTACTCTAATTTCGGCATAATTATAGCAATTTTTTTGGAAGCAATCTAAACGTTTTGCCAGATTTATGGCTCTGTTTTTATCGAAAATTTTATTTATTTCAGAGTAATGAGACTGTATAATTATAAGTTTTATTTTTAACGTCACGACCGATTTGTCGTGCCATAACTTATGTCCGAGCCACTGAGTCATAATGTAATCGTTAAATCTAGAAATACTTTCTCCTTGAGGACATTCGCTCATGATGTAGAGCCAGGCCTCATCCAAGTTTTGCAGCGGTAAATGTGGCAAAACCGTACATAAGGCAACATGTTTTCTATGTATGCTATTTTTTTAGAAAAAAAAATTTTTTTTTTGGAAATATAATTAAATAGTTATATTATAAAAAAGACGAATATTGTGTCACAATATTATAATGAATCTGAATGATGTTAGAAATTTAAGTTACTCTTTTAATTATTAAATATTTTCTTCTATCGATATTTTTATTTCTTAGTCCCCGCACTATGCGAGTGATATTCGTAGGTGTGCTTCGTGGAATAGGAAATTAATTTTTTAAAAATTTTATTTGAAGCCCACCTACGGGTGTGCTTAGTGGAATACTTTAGGTGTGCTTCGTCTGGGTGTGCTTCGTTTGGGTGTGCTTCGTGGAATACCTCATTACCGTAACATGTATTGTTTTTTTTTTATTTTATTGGCAAGGATGTACTTCAAGGGTAGTTTGGTGAGAATTTGGTTAGGTTCTGATTATGGGATCCATAACAAGGGAACGGAACTCTTCAATTCTTAGGAGCAAATTAACGATACTCGGCCAAATCTTTTAAAGGCTATCCGCATATTTGAGTCACCTACCGTAACGTCATTATTAACCGACTTCAAAAATGAGGAGGTTCTCAATTCAATGCTCCCCGATTACTCGAAGATGACTGGACCTGGATTTTGTTTTTTAATTGTTTGAAAGGGTATGCTTCCCAGAAGGTCCCATACTCATCAAGTCAGGATCCTGATAATGGGATCCTGGAGAAATAGAGGGAACTCTTAAAATTTTATAGGCACACCAGAAGCGATTTGGTTAGTTTTAGAAAGAGTACTTTCTCGGAGTGATCCCATTTCAATTTGATAAAGATTTGATGAAGAACTTCGGAGATAGGCAACGGAACTCCTCAATAAATGATAGCAAATGTACTGGGATTGCTGAAATCTCATGTCTGTCTATTGTTTACACCAGTTCATAACAAAAAATCACGCCGGTACGCTGTAAAAGGGTATGCACATGTGAACCACTAAAAAGTGAAAAATAAAAACTTTTTTTCAAAAAAATAAAACCGACTTCACACAAAAAAGTGAAAAATAACTTTAGCTTCAGAAGTCGGTGACAAAAAACAAAGTAAATCGATCAAACAAAGGTCACCGACTTCTGAAGCTAAAGTTATTTTTCACTTTTTTGTGTGAAGTCGGTTTTATTTTTTTGAAAAAAAGTTTTTATTATTGTATCCTATTCCAATGACATGCCACTTATTTTAAATTATGATTGTTTTGTAAACCAATTATTTGCATGCCCATGTGACGGCAAAATGTGGAGAACTCTATTATGAAAGAACACCTATGTACCTATTACCCATGTTTGCAAAGAATAAATGATTTGATTTGATTTGATTTGTGGTGGGGAATTCCGTTCATCATTTAACTATTATTCTAGTCGTTGTTTTTTGGACCATCAACCAATTTTATTTGTAAAAAATGTGAAGCGCTACAAACAACCAATTTAAATTAGTTTTTGCTGGTAATTCAATAACTATTAACAATTTGCAATCCTCCTAACAGACTTGCTAGTCCTAACACCATTTATACTTTTTTCGGTAGAAGAACAACAAATGAATATTACTACGAGCTAAGATAGTCAATAGCATACATTCATTTATTGTTATAGTTTACGGAATATTTTACCTTCCTCGTTGATATTGATAGTTGTGCCGCATAGGCTAATCCTGAAAACTTGCAGGATTGAGGTCAGAATATCAGCCATTTTTAAAACCATTGTGTTCTTTATTAATAGCACCATACTACGACGCTGACGTCAGCGGCGACCTACAACAGCCGTATTTTGTTCTCGCTGACGTCACGACCGACCGTACGCGACCGACCGTTAGCCCGACAAGAATTCAGGCCTAAGTTTTAAGTTTTAATACTATTAATGTTTGATACGAAAAGATATTTTATACTTGCAATCGTCGAAGTTGCACGTAGAATACGCGGAAACCTCTTTATTAAACACGCAAGGAAATGCACAGCAGTGACCTTCTTTATTGTTTTTATATCTAGCTTTAATAATTTATATAATTCACCAATCAATATCCACACATACAGGATGTAACAAAAACAAAAGACCCTAACCTACAAAAATCGTCATTGACGTTGCGTGCAATCATGCATCCAAAGTCAATGTCACAGATGCAGCGTGACATATCATGTTTATGTAGTCGCACGCTCCATAAAGATACGAGTAGTACAATTTTCATTGTCTACACTAATATTATAAAGAGGAAAACTTTGTTTGTTTGTTTGTTTGGTTGTAATGAATAGGCTTAAAAACTACTGGACCGTTTTTAAAAATTCTTTCACCATTCGAAAGCTACATTATCCACGAGTAACATAGGATATATTTTATCCCCGTACTCCCACGGGAACGGGAACTATGCGGGTGAAACCGCGGGACGTCCGCTAGTTATATATAAACTACTACTTATTATTTAGAACCTGTGAGACTGCTGTTTAATTATTAACCTTTAATCTAGGTAATCTAAATTCAATAAAGTTTTAGTTTCATTACACGTCACAAATATTTGATTGATAGTATTTTTCGCACCCTTTGTAGGCCTCATGAAACGGGCAATGGACGCTGTTTACCAATTAGTGAATCCATGAATGTATCAATATTATGGATTCGTCGATGTAGGATTCTTAATTTCCATAATTATTTTCCATTGCCAAAAGAAGACAAAGGCATGCATTTTGAACCAAATAGAGCAGTTTAAAATTTCATTCTTGAAGAAGCTGTCCACATGGGTTTCACGATCATGTAATTTTGTAACTCTAGCTAAACATCCGTGTGAACCTTGACGCGCAATCCGTTTGTACAAATTAATCAGCATCAGATTTCACACCTTGCAGTGTAAAACTTTTATTTAAGGCGCCTATACGAGCTAAATTAGCAACTCTATTTGTGGTGGTTCAAACTTCGTTTGAAATGCTGTTAGAATAAAGTTCAAATCAGCTTGCACTACAAAGTGGTTGTTACGTCAGCCACTGCGGGCCAGATAGCGCGAAATGAGTGGTTTCGATCGATTTGCAAAAAAAACTATTGATTGGATTAAAAAACTAAAACAGTATCATGCTAACATATTGCTTGTAGAATTATTTGCCAAAAAATCAGAATGATCGCATGCATATTAGTATGTTTTCTATTGTTTGAAAGATATTTTTAGAGGTAAGTTCGTGATTTCTTTTTATCGAGCCAAATTAATTGTATTATGTTTTCAAAACAGTATCATGCTAGCATATATCCTGAAGAATATCATATATTTTTCTGGTCTTGTTTATAGCAGTGAATCATATACTTTTAGTAATTATAAAACTCGCGTTTAGCTCTTGTAGTCGCCTTAAGAAAATCTGCGGGTTCTTATTTCGAAATAAAAAAAGACTTGCCGTTTCAGTACAACTGGGGAAAAATCCATTCTGTATAAGTTTCTGTCTTTTTCATGTCACACTCACACATCGTGATTTACGCATGTCACAGAACTTCATATGATTAACTACTAATATAAGCTGTTATCTATGGCAGCATAACTGCGGCATGCTGCGACCAAATGACGAGAAAACTCCATGATGACTCACTGCTCACGGAATGCTGAAACAATGATTGACATTGATTTGTGACTCGCGTGTGCGATTGACTCTTGTTTGGGTCGCGGTATTGTGATATTACACACAGATGTGTTTTGTAATTTTGAAAGATAGCAATGACGTTTTTATACGCTTTTAAATGTAATTCAACTGTTTCTTGACGTTGGGTTGCGCCATCTTCCTAGCTGAGTGGGCTGCACTGGGGCGACTGACGCAGGTCCTGAAAACCTCAAACGGTGCTAATACAATAATTTAATTGGTAGTTATGGGGTTGAACCGTTTGGGGTTTACAACATTGTTTCTGAAGTCAATAATTGTGTCTCAACGTTTTAGTCTACTTTTCGTTTCAAAACTTAAGTTTTAAGCTTTGCAACGTTATGAGCTAAATTCTTGACGTTGCAGAAATCTTCAAGTCTATGGATGACCATCGGTAGCAAGTGTAGCAACCATGCAAATCAGTTTTAATGTTTTTTTTTAATACTTTATGCAAATAAAGAATCTTGTATCTTGACTGTTCTCTTAAAATGTCCCTAATTCCTTCCGCATCACATACCAGGGGAACAACAGACGAAGGCAATAAATAAACGTATATGTTTTACTTCGAAGCAAACATGTCCCTTCAGGATGATAAGTCTAGCACGAGTCTAATTACTGATAAACTACAAGATCCACGGCGATCTAGCCTACGATATAATCTGACGTGACCTGTGACTTCGACTGCACGCTCACACGGATATGTTGACAACGTGCTCATTAATTGACTTGAACGTTAATCGAGCTAAACATCGGATTATGTGATTCACGCGTCAATAAATTCTTGTTTTTTTTTTGCGAAATGTTTGTGTCTGAGGACCTTTCCAGCGGTGATCTAAATGATGGCTAAATCTTCGTCTTTCGTCAGGTTGTATTGAAACTTTAGGAGAAGATACGTTTGTACCACGCAGCCTTTTTTTCGGATGGGAAATCTTCAAATAAGTTCTCCCACTCTGGGCGGAGCGGGAGAGAGTGTCAGACTTCTACTGACTAAGGGCGACTTTTACCAAATCTTATTTAAAATAGGTTTAAAACTATTTAAGTAGTTGAATATGTTTACACTTGTAAACATGATTAATTTAAACTTATTTAAGTTTGTCTTGCACTACGATTTTGAAGGTTGAATTTAACTAAACACATTTTAGAGTGTTCCCGCATTAATTTTTGTGCGTTCCATTTCACGATTTGAGCAGTATGGTTACAATTAGCGTTATTTCACGGTTGTTTGTCGATATTTGGTTTTGTTTTTGCGTAAAACGAGTTACCTATCAAAGTGTGAGACGCGTATTTATTTATTATTTACTTAATAATGAACTAGTATGTAAATAGTCGTTTATAAGTTAACTGTTTATAGTACCGCTAGCTTTAGATCTTCACGGCAAGACCAGATGTTTTATTGCGGGTTGTTTTCTTCCTTGGTAGTTTCTAGGGAACAATAGTTTATTGTCCAACTGTTTCATGTTTATTGTATAACTAAGTTGTAAAACAATTATATCGATGCAACAATAATTTAGGTTCAATTATTTCTAGCAAAAATATTCGTTGTCTTCTTGGTTAGTCGAAATCTTCAAAAGAACTTCTTCTCCGTCAGGGTTTCCAACAATTTTGAACTTATGCACGAGGTCTGTATATATAGTAGACAATATCTTCGTCGCTGTTATCAATTTCATCAAAAAGAAACTCAGACAAACTCATTATTCTTGTCACAATCAAATTATTCACGCACGAGTCACGACGCACGACCAAAATGTAACCTCAAATTCAACTGCTAAATAGTTTAGCACCTTAAACAGCCATTTTTGGCTGTTTAACTTTGACAGATAGTTAATCGTGTTTAACTTGTGGTGCAAGACAACTTGTGCAGTTAAACAGAATTTTGTCCTTAAATAAAATTTTAAACATGTTTAACCGTTTGGTAAAAGTGGCCCTAAAACTCATCCATGTTTCTTCCTCGCCCTTTACGTTCCGGGGCCACCGTATCTCTTTCGAACAGTCCCGCAGCCCCGGCAGCCTTCGTCCCTTGCGGGCCCCTTCAATGTGCTGACATCTCTTTGAGGCGCGCGTGACGGTGAGCTAGCCCATTGCTCACGCGGGCCTGTGCGGGCCTGTGTGACGCCCGGTGCGTCTCCCGCGTACCACGCAGCCTGGGATATACGAGTAACTAGGGTTATAGCTTGCAAGCTATATTCTTTAAGTCCGAACCGCAATATTGGGTCGCTTGCAAAACGAATCGTATCCACAGTCCAACATTAAAAAATAGTAGTAAGTACACTAACGACCGTTTTCTATAACTTACTTATGTATAACTGTTAGTTATTATCGCCGTATCCCAGTAGTTCCGTTATCTAATTCCATTATGGGACTACTGGGAGTTTTTTCTCCCAGTAGTTCTACTAGGCAAATTAAGTAACAGTTATACATATTTAAGTAACTTTGTTTTTAGAAACATCGACAGCTATGTAGCTTGAAATATCCTATTCACGTCACCTGCCTGTCACTTGATTCATAGAAAAATCAATGAAAGCTTTTCTGTGACGTTTTGTTTCTATAACGCGAACGAAGGGTCTGTAAGCTAAAATGTCAAACAGACAGAGATAACAACCTTCCGTTACCCTGTTAGTAAGTTATTGAAAATGGCCGTAAGTACATTATAACTACTATACGGAAAAAAATGTGGATTAGTTTATGCGTTTTCATTTCTTCTCCTAATAGTTTACATTGTTATTTCTCTTTCAGTTTTCGAAATGGCTTTGTGTGCTCCAAACCATTGTATATTAATGTATTTAATTGTTCTCCGTAAAATATCATACTCCTTAGTCTTTCCTGGAAGTTTGCGGTCAGCTTGTTAATAAATCCATATAAAGTCTATTTTTATCTTCAAAAGCGCTATTCCATAGGAAATTCTTATCTTCTGTTGTTCTACAATGGCTACTAAGACTACCTACTGAAACCTTCCTAAAATCGGATTTCAAATGTTACTTTCGAGTATTTCGGCACGATTTATCATATTGCTTTTCGTTAGCAATCCAATCAATTAATCCAATATTACTTTAGACTTTTCTTATCGCTCAAAAATGTCACTTTGTGTACGTCCTCTGCTATGTCACATAAGTTGATATAAAACTCTCTAAACTTTAATACCTTCTGGTGCATCCATAGGTACCGAACTTTTGCAAACAGTCGACATATGGTAATAATTGAAAACATTGTTAGAGAATGTTACATAACATAGAACAAATACCATGCAACTCGCTTGTTGCTGAAAGTAACTCTTTGTTATATTTTGTTAATTAATGTTACCTACTCGCGGTATGGACGCGATGATAACATTCAACAAATAGTAACAAGTAGCCACATAGGTACATAAGTTACAGATTGTTACCTAATGTTGCCGTGCTGCACAGTGTTGCTTCACAAAACGTAACTGCGGTGTGGATCCACCATGTTTTCAACAGTTTGACATTATTAACTCAATCGCTTCATAAAATATAACGCGTTATCGCCAAGTGAACGGTGTGCTGACGCGATAAATCCTTGATCAAATTGGCTTAGCAAGGATTTATTTACCCCTGTATATAATATACCACATTATAAGCCTACTTCCTATGGCAGCTGCGGTATGTAATCACGACTATACTGGTCATTAAGTTGACAAGATAAAGATAGTTGCTTGCGTAGTTGGTATACTTTGTTACCCATAGCCATTTCTAGACGTAAGCCTGCACAAAGAGGTCTCTTATGATCTACGAAAGATAAAACATAACATCACGCTTGAAATCCCCGAGAGGTTAGGCAGTGTAACCTAATAGTACACCTCGGCAGGTTAGATTTTATGTCCCATTTATTAGGGAGCAAGTATTGCCATGAACCTGGCACAAATCTAGACTCCGTAGCTGCTACTGCTACTGTGAGATTCCTGATGTAAAAATCTTAAATCTTTAAATAGATACCAACATGTATCCACTCAAATCTGTGTGGTTCTTTCTTCAAAAGACCACCTCAGACACTAATATCTGCATGATCCTCATGTGAATTGAGCAAGATTATGTCTGGACTTCAAAAGAGACTATGATCTCTGAGTTTGTTTCGGCTGTTTCTTCTCAGAGTAGTCAGGTACGAAACACCGGCCCCATCTAGTTTAAAAACACCATACACTTCGCAAATCATAGCATGACTGTTTCAGTCAAGGTCCACCGTCTCTGGACCCATTCCATTGACTTGCTTAACAAAATAAAGCTTTGATGCGTTTGTCATTCAACGCAAGGTCGACTCACAAAGGGAATAGAAGTTTACTGTATGAAGTGTTAAGGCGGGAATACACATGCCAGTAAATTGGGAAAGTAGCTGGCATGAAAGTTACGGGCATGTACGAGTAACTGGCACACTGCGGATACATTTGCAAGTAATACTCGCATACAAGTTGTGACCTTGCATGCCAGTAGGTATTACCGGCACTGGCATGCGTGCTGTCGTGTCGGTTCACACGTGTCAGTTTGGCAAACCCCTGCGTCCCCTCCTTCAACGGGCATGCAAGTAAATCAAATGTTGTGCTAGCTACTTGTATACCATGCACAGTCAGTTACAGGCATGCCAGTTAGCGTATACACATGACATTAGCTGGCACGTGCAAGGAGCTGGTATGCTAATGAGCAAGCTACACCACATGCCTTAAAACTTTCATGCCAGCTACTTTCCCGATTTACTGGCATGTGTATCTCCGCGAGGTTTGTTATTCTCCCATGCAATAACTACTGAACGGAATTAGATGAAATTGCGAACACATTGATTAGAACCCTTTCGCATTTATAATAGTAGTAAAATAAGATTGCTAGCCTGCATACTGCTCTTTTGTTGACTGTACATAGTGAACATAGGTACTAATGATTCAGTAGATAAGTACTGTAAAACAATGAGCACATTGTTTTAATGGTCTAATTGTGACGGTCCACTGACCGCTTGCTAACATAATTTTGGCAAGTCATTATGGCTGCAGGAAGTGTAAAATTATCCAATTCAGTCATCTATGTATTTATAGTAGTGTTTTGTTCTCATTGTTAGCGTTGCTCAATATCACCACCGTGTTGTTCTAAAAATCAGTATTTGATCTGCTGGGACAAACGACATGCGACAACACGACTTTTTTCTTTTAATGATTTGAAAACTGAGAAAGTCTGACAACCAGTCTTACCAAGGGGTATTGTATTACCCAGTACTAACTGGGTTGTGAAACTGCGGTCGTAAGCTAGTATTTCAAATATCTTTGTTTTTTCTTTACAGAATCCGTCCCCCGGACCATGCGCGCATAAGCGGCGCGCACACACGCGATACCGGAAGTAGCGCAGCGGCGCGCGCGCGACATGCTCGGGGTACTTCCGGTGCGGTGGGTCGCGCGCCTCAAACATGGCGGAGTCGTCAACCAGTTCCTTATGGCCACCATGGGTGAGTTTTATGACTTTTAAGTTTTTTTTTTTGTACGGTCGAACAAGCTATTTGGTTTACAGTTTAACCCACAAATTACATAAATAGCTTGTTCGAACGTACATAAAAAAACTTAAAAGCTTATAACCTGTATTAACACAGGTATCTTTTTATCCTGGAAGAACGACCACGTGGAAAATCCCTAAGCTACACGCGGCTGAAACTGCGGTCGTAAGCTAGTAAGCTTAGTTTACGTAAATAGCTTGTTCGACCGTACATACCTACACAAAAGTTAAATAAACTTTGTTTGATGGCGAAATTCTTTGACTGTGTTTCAACATCTAGAACTGTGGAAAATATCATGTAGTTTAAATAAAGCTGCTCTTTGTATCTGATCTGCTCATTTTGAGAAGGTAAAATCATGTTTTACCTTCTAATAATTTAATAACTTCTGAAAGAACTTCTAATCCCAACCTTCATTAGTGCTAATTTCATTGGTGAAACTATTGCTGTTGCGTTTTAGCTTGTCAATAGCGGTCCCTTTCCCTAATATATAACTTCGTACAAACCAAAACAATGAACCTTGTGTCGTTCTTCATTAGAAAAAAATGTTGAAGTGATCTTGTTGAATCGTTATCTATCGTGATCGATAGATTCGAGAGAGAGAGATTCGAGAGAGACCGCAATAGTAACTATAAACGCGCTAAACCAAACCGTGATTTCAAGCTGTCAGTATCAATTCCGTAACACGTATACAGGGTGTAAACCACCTCATCACAAAGCCGTCAACCAAGCATTCTGTACATCAAATTACATAATTTTACGCAAAACGTATTGCTCGGAAATGACACTTTTTTTTGGGTAAAAAAACATGTTTTGTGGTAGAACTCAATGTAACGCACTTAAAACATTGTGCTGATGGATGGATTGAATAGTACGGGGTTCGTGACAAATCTTGCAGTAAAAACTTGTATTTAAAAAAAACAACTTGTCAAAAAGTTGTAACTTTGACCCCCAATATCTCCGTAACTAGAAAGTTCCCAGGTATGGTGTAGAACAAAAAAAATATCGCAATGACGGGGGGAGGTGTTTTACACCCTATATGATGATGACTCTTTGACTATAGTATACCTACTAGGAGCTCATGGCTAAACAGTAACAGCCGCTCGTGTCTATCTTCAGGTTAAGCGGCACTTGCCTAGGTTGGTCCGCGGATGGGCGACACCATTACATACAGAGTTTCTTACGTGCCTCAGAAAGCACGTCAAAAGTCGTTGGTACCGGGGTTTTATAGATCTTTGACCGTCGTTACAGGTAATCAGTGGCCCAATAAGTCTAACAACCAGTCTTACCAAGGTGTATTGTATTCATCACCATCACCTACAGCCCGAACTCACCCACTGCTGGGTATAGGCCTCTCTCTTCTTGTGCCAATTTCCACGGTCCTGTGCTAACCTCATCCAGGTTATTCCCCCGACGACAACTATGTCGTCTGCCCATCTCGCCGTCGGACGACCCACGTTCCTTTTTCAATTTCTTGGACGCCATTGTATTGTATTGTGTACTAGCTGCTGCCCGCGACATCGTCTGCGTGAAGGCTCTACAGCACCAACAATACCTAAGATGCCAGTGCTCCTCCCCCGTAGGTGATAGCGTGATAATATGTAGCCTATATGTTGACCCGACCTCTTAGTAATATTCATGCAAAATTTTAAGTAAATCCATGCAGTACTTTTTGAGTTTAGCCCGGACATACATACAGAAATTCTAAAAACTATATTTTTGGCTTCGATATCGATTGTAAATCACGCCTCAAGTATTCTTTTAAAAAAATAATCAATGTACAGTTTTGACTTTCCTAAGATTATATTATATGTATAGAAGATATAGATTAGCCAGCACTAATTGGGTTGTGGAGGTCAAATGTGCAGTCGCTCCATGTAAAATACTGGTATTCAGCTGCATCCGATTAGACTGGAAGTCGACCCAACCAGCCGGGAAAAGGCTGGGCAAATAATGATAGTCAAGAAAAGAGTTAGGTATGCAGACTAGCAATCTTCTTACTACTTTTATATAAATGCGAAAGTTTGTGACGATCGATGTTCGTTATTCGTCTCTCTAAACTACTGAACGGATTTGGATGCAATTTGACAAACAGATTGATTATGAAGATTGCTAGCCTGCATACCTAACTCCTTTGTTGACTGTAGATAGAGATATGATCAGCTGTATTGACATAGGCTCGGCAATAACATTCCACATTCCCCTTACTCAACACATTCCATTAGTATGTAGGTAGTTGTGTGTTATGTTGGTATGTATGTAGGTAGCATTCGCCGGATTTGCGTTGTCACGTCTGATGCGATTGTGATACGGTTTCGAGCATACAAAATAAAAATGGGGATTTTTCCCATTTTAATCTTGTATTACTCATAAACATCGTTGTATGCACCGCACCGGTGGCATGTGTCAAATAACCTGTTTACTAATCATTTCTCTGAAACCAAACTAGGTAAGTCAGTATCTTGGGCACCAATGGCATTGTTGTTGGGGTTCGGTTACGATACCCCTTGGTAAGACTGGTTGTCAGACTTTTTTGGGCCACTGACTACCTAATGACTGTCAAAGATCTACAAATCACAGCCGGGACCAAAGGCTTAACGTGCTTTCCGAGGCACAGAGGAAACTTGGTATGTAATGGCCGGGTGGTCACCCATCCACAGACCAACCTAGGCAAGCACGGCTTAACCTAAAGATTGACCCGAGCGGCTGTTATGATTTAGCCACGATCTCTTTTTATTTTTTTTTTTTCTCCTCACGTGGACGTTATTATCTTGATGTTGTTTACAAACGTGAGCCGCTTGGCTTTTCTCGGTTTTGTTTATGTCCAACATAATCAATGTCAACCTGACGGACGGACTTTTGCGAATGCGACAGAGAAGGCATCCTGTATGCTTAGAGCGAGTTTCATACTAAAATTCGAGTAACGTCTGTATCGCGTAGATCGAGTGTACGTCGTCGATAGTGACAATCCAGTGCCTCTAAGAAAGTAAGGACCGTTTCGAGCGCATTGCTAATATTTGCATGTATAACGCGAGTGCAAGTAACAATTTCGACAGTTTTGACAGCTTGAATACGAAACACAGTCACTTGCGAGCGTGAAAGTTGTCACTTATGATTTTGTGGTGAGAGCATCGTGAGAGTGGTCATATAACAAATTAATTTAATTTAATTTCATATTGTGAATAAAACTTACAATGGAATCTCGTATTATTTCGTTTGGAGAATGTCTGAGACCGCAAAAGCACAAGATAAGCGTAATTTACCGCCACAAAAAAAACACTTTCACGTAAACACGGTCACTTAAACAATGATAAAGTGCTCCACTACAAGCCACTCGGGCATTATTAGATCATTTGCTTAGATCTCCATGCTTAAAAAGTAACAAACTTAGTTTTACAAACTTCACAGATGGATCAAGGTCACTCACTACACACCAAAAGATATAAATTACACTAAATGCTCCATTTATGTTACCAACATTTCAAATTGGGACGGGCTAGTCTTTATTTTTAACAGTGATATTCAAAACTGTATGCAAATCACAACAAAAACTTTCGTAAACACAAACAAAACTAATGACCATTGACCACAGATAAATAATTTCGTCTAACTTCATAGTATAACCACAACTAGTTGAATAGGCAGTCGCTTCCGTTATGAAGACAAAATACGACTGTCAATTTATTTTGGCCGGTTACTAATGTACGCGCCGCTTCTCGCAGTGAATTAACACGAAATGAACGAACGTATTCTAGACACTCACACTCGCAAGTTAACAATTGTCGATGCGTTTAGAATTAGCACTTACAAGTAGTTCTCCCGTATTACGCTAGATGGCGCTTCCTCAGCGCCATACAAATTTGCGTAAACGCTGACACGGTCGATACGTACAAAAAACTCGCACTAAGCATACTGTTGATAGGATTCGAAAATTCAGTCATTCACTTTGTATATTCATTGATACTTTTTTTACTTATTATACTTTTTTACTTATTATATATTATTTTTACTTATTATACTTTTAAATACTCACTTATTATAAATATAAACCATCCCTTATTATAATAACCTTATTCTATATCCATGACTCGGAAACAAATATCATCATACTAACATTTGCCCCTAGCTTGGAATTCGGCCCTAAGAACGTGAGGAAACCTCACTACCGCTGCGCCATTCGGGCCTCAAATAACAAAGCTGAAAGATAGTCAGCCGTTATGTCAATGAACACAGTCTTAACTACTTTGAATGATATAACTTTAAGTCTTCAATGACTCACTCAATATTAT
This sequence comes from Xestia ashworthii, assembly GCA_950022955.1. NCBI lineage: Eukaryota > Metazoa > Arthropoda > Insecta > Lepidoptera > Noctuidae > Xestia > Xestia ashworthii. The sequence goes on along the minus strand of OX465560.1, from coordinate 16,230,745 downwards.
GCAAGAGTCATTGATTGCACTTTGTTATTACAATAGTCTGTAGAATGAAACTCCCATTGATTGGTAACGATACACGCAGCTTATATTGTAATGATCTATTCAATGAGAGCAGCGGTGGCCAAATGGTGGCGGCCCCGACTTACAAACAATAAGTCGTAGGTTTGAACCCAGGCAGGCGCATTACTTTGTGTAATTTATTTCATCATCACTGCTCTCAAAACGGTGAAGGTAAACATCGTGAGGAAACCGGCATGTCTTAGAACTAAAAAATCGAAGACATATGACATCTACCAATCCGCGCTGGGTCCGCGTGGTGGATTATAGCCAATTCGCTCTCATTGAGAGGAGGCCGTGTTCCAGCAGTGGGAACACTATAGGCTGATGATGATGATTCAATGGCCAGAGTATTACTCAAATAATTGGGGCTGTAGTTCTTGAGATAAGATCACATATACACAAACTTTCTCTTTTTACTACGGCTCCACGTGGAGAATGCACTTTTTGTTACGTAATATCTTAAGTCTATTATATGCTACACCATATTGGTACTTTACGGGTTTCACTGCGGTTTAAATATGATTTGTAGGAACGACTTAATCATAAACATCACACACGCAAAAGGGAGGCACAGGTGTACCTACATTTTGCCAGTTATAGTAGACGTGGATCGCGTCCTACTTTTGCTCAGTCCGTATACGAATGGGATCCGAGCAGATGAACTACTCGGTCATACAGATGGTTCTTATACGAAGCAGGATCTTCCTGTTGAATTTCTCGCAGAAAATTTTCAGCTGCTTCCTGTTCTCCGCGACGTAGAATCCAAGGGCGAGGCCAAATTCTTCTCCTTTTCCCAGATGCCTTATCTTTTCCCGTCTTAAGTTTTTATTAACATGTCTGCGAAAATTCCGATTCTATAAATATCGCACTTAATTCGAAATATTTCAATGTTGACTGAAAAATTAACTGTAGAATGAAGCAAACGATACGAGTGAACTATAACAATATCAACAGCTATCCGAGCATACTCGTGAGAGTCCACTCGCTCCGAGCATAATCAGATCGTGTTAACGCGGCTTTGAGGCGAAAGCGTTAGGGTACTGGGTAGCCTGCGAAATTCATATTGGTTTTTGCAACTTGCAGGCCAGTGCTAAGTTGTATGTTGAAGAAAAGATCGTGTGTGCGATATGTAAGACCTATGTAGTTATAGAATTATAATCATTAAATCATCAATCATACAATCCTCCAAATTGCAAAAAACTACCTATCTGGAGCATCAGAAGCTAATGGAATGATGTCGAATCTGATGGAATACCCAGGTTATAGATAGCCTTATAAACATCAAAACGCGGTATATGGCACGCTTGACTTTCAAGATACCTCCTTGACAATATTTCCAGCTGCATAGACCAGTGGACCCTGACCATAAGCCAATATAAATGGAAAATAATCACAGTAAGGGTAATTCAATTATGACGCAACAGACGTCAAATGTGACGTAATCATGAAAGAATGACGTTGACGTCTGACATTTGACTTTACAGTTTAATTTGCGATAATTATTAATGAGTGACAGATAAGATGATGATGCACACGCGTCGCTTCTAATTAAATTACTTCTTGTTGAGAAAAAACAAATATGAGTATGAGTTAGTACAAAGATAATGTCTCAAGTCCTGATTGTTGAGCTTCTGATCTCAAAATACAGGACTTGGGACGTTACTTTGGTTGATTAACAAATTCGGGCCACGGGCTATTGACATAAGCATAAGCTATCGAAAAGCTAAAATCAATGCTGTTGAAGTCTTTGTTGAAATATAAAGTGCTTGAAATTGATTGCCACATCTACCTTTGTTCTCTTCGCAAGCTAATGCAATACTTATTACATATTCAGAACAATAATTACCTCCCACATCACAACAGTACCTACACAAAGTGTTGCAAAACCTGCGCATGAGTCACTATCGTTCTCGAAAGCTTTGGAACTGGTTCCGAATGTCCCACACGCAGGCGCGGTGACATCCACGACTCACGAGGTTATGCAAGTTCATGCGAACCTGGTCAATTACTATCTAAGTGTCGCAAATGTTGGTGGCCAATGCACATTGAATGGCCAACAAACAATTGAAGAAGGATTGATGAGAGCTTTGAGCCATATTTAAATCAATGCCCGTCGACGTAACTTGTTATGTATCGCCAGAATCGTCCAAACCGTTTTGTGTTAAGCAATACTAATCGCTTTTCTTTGGGGCAAGCCCGGCCAACAGTATTCTGACACCATTGTAATGCCTGAAAACCAGAACCAACAGTGGCGACCACCATAAAACGCCGAGACAATGAAGCTCGACGAAGTCCCAGAGAAATAATTTAACTGTTGGATCCCGCAACAAAAATCAAAATCAAAATCACTTCTCCAAGCTTTCTGGACTCCTGGTACACTACCACACGACGGTTTATCCTTTGTCAAAAGCAGTTTTTCTCCCAATGTTCTGTTATGATGATAGCTCTAGTCAAATGGGAGCCTGACCATTTTCATTCCTCAGCTATTTCACCAGACCGGGGTTGCGGGACTGTTCGAAAGAGATACCGTGGACCCTAACGTAAAGGGCGAGGAAAGAACATGGATGGGTTTTAGTCAGTAAGAGTCTGACACTCCCTCCCGCTCCGCCCAAAGTGGGAGAGGAGAAGTAATTTGATGATTTCCCATGCGAAAAAAAAGCTATTTCACCAGAAAATGTCCCAATTTGGCTGTATGTCAGCCGCAATGTTGCCCATGACTATTTTTATGTTTTAACTCGCTTGATGTGAACCGGTGATGCGGTTTAGAGTGGAGCACGCTCGCCTAGAAGAAACCAATTCACTTGAAATGTGAAGAGATCTAGATTTTAATGATCAGGGAACAGAGAAGCCGGCAGTGAATATCGTAGACGACAAAAAAAATATTCTGTCAGTAAAATAATCAAAAAATATTTGAACCGTATTTTTTCTTTTGTTACATAAACCAAAGTTGACAAAGATAGGACACTTTAAAAATTCATAATACGTCACGCCTTGGTTTAATTTTTAGCGAGTTATGACGTCACGAGCCCCCCACTCCCGAGTTTTAATGCGTTATATCTTTGTCAATATTCATTGATTTACAAAAACAAAAAATACGTGTCCATTATTTTCCAGTACTATAACTGATGGACTAAATAGATTTAGTTTTAGTCGTCCTGCCTAGACCAGGCAATAAAACTACGCCGACGGCCCTGTTAGCTTTGAAACATTTCCTCATTGTTAGATAGACCATTATGACCCCATAACCTCGGCTAAGAGGTTAAGAACGTGTTAACATAACGTTTATCCGTTAAACAATCTCTTCAACATATGAAGTCTCATTTATGAACATAATCTTTCAATCTTTAAACAGGTTTACGTACAAAACGCATGTGACTAAAAAAGTGATGGATATGAATGTTGATGGATGGAGAGGGACATCTGACAAGTATGCCAAAGAAAAGATGGATGGATTGTATGAGCAATGATATACTGAAAGAGAGAAGAGAAAATGTTGCCGTGACGTCTGACAGGGGAGAATGGAAGAGGTAAACGTGTTGCGCCGACCTCTAATCACCGACCTCAAATTGACAAGAAACAATGGGAATGGGACAAGAGCAGAATGACGAATTTGGTGGGTGGGTTGGTGGGGTTGGTGGGTTGGTGGTGGTTGGTTGGTTGATGATACAGTTTTACCTATTATAAAACTTATGTGCAGGTATTTATCGCGAACTTTACTTTTAATTTAAGCCGAAATTTCGACTGGATTGCACCAGCCGTGGTAGCGGGAAGACTGAAGTATTGGAGGTACCGCGACAGCAAAGCGAAGGCGTTTATTTAAAAACCCTCACTTGATCTTCATAAAAAAACAACCTGTTTGCATAAGTTTTATAATGTATTCTGATCGTGAAAGTTTAAAAAGATAGGTTTACCTAAATCTGATACACAAGCCTTTCTTCTATGATTATAATTTGAGTATCCTTAGCCGCTTTCTCTGACCATCAAGACATCCGTTTCCGGAAATATCCTACTTTTTAGAAGCCGATTAAGAAGAGAAGGCTTGTGTCGTGGACACCAGACAGTTGATATACTACATATATACTTTTTGTTTGTAAATACATACTTATCATACATATAAACATCCACGACTCGGAAACAAATGTTCATGCTTATCACACAAACATTTGCTCCTACCGGGATTCGAACCCGGGACCCTAAGAACGTAAGGCAGCCTCACTACCGCTGCGCTATTCGGTCGTCGATTAAAAGTTTTCCTAATCAACAATTATTGGCAAACCATAAACCAACTTATTCTATTTAGTAATTCCCCCGAAAGCAGCGGTGGCCCAGTGGTGGCGGCCCCGACTTACGAACAGTAAGTCGTAGGTTCGAACCCAGGCAGACGCGCACTACTTTATGTTATTTATTTCAACATCGTGAGGAAACGGCATGTCTAAGAACCAAAAAATCGAAGACGTGTGACAGTCAGTGGATTATTAGCCCATACCCAAAGTACGCGCTTTGACGTGGAGTTGAGCTCATTATACATACATTATAGTACCTACATAGTAATTCCCCATTTTTAAATGTAAGTCATGATAAAACATCTAATCGGTAACGAAATGACTTCACAACAACAAAGCAACGATAACAAACCACAACAAACATTTTGTTTTTAATTAATGATTACCAGTCATCTCCGAAGCACTAATTAATATAGCGTGGGTTCTAATCAACGGAGCACAGTTAACCATGATCTTCTTGAACGCTATTCTAAAGGTATGCGCACAGTATACTCCATGAGAAATAGAAGATCGGTGATTCGATAATTCATTTAGATTATCTTCATTATCTGCATAGCCTTTTCTCAACTATGTTGGGGTCGGCCTCCAGTCTAAGCGGATGCAGCTGAATACCAGTATTTTACATGGAGCGACTGCATATCTGACTTCCACAACCCAGTACTGGGTAATACGATATGCTTTGGTAAGATTGGTTGCGAGACTTTTTAGGCAACTGACTGTAACGACTGTCAAAGATCTACAAATGACAACCGGGCTGCTTAATTTGCTTTCCACAAACCAACCCATCCACAGATCAACCTAGAGATCGACCCAAGCGGCTGTTATTATTTAGTCATGAGCTCCTCTCATTTAGATTATCTTTTAACCAAAATATTATCTGATTGCACCTATTGGGCGTATTTCATCAATGAAACTGAACGATTCAGCATATAATGTCACTTATATATTTGTGTCACTTGTTTAATTTAGTCCTTTAATTAAATATTCTTTTTTTTTTTAATTTACTTACATTTGTATAGATGCTTTTTTACCTATTATTTGTGAATGAGTGAACATTGTAGGCCTTTTAGATTCCCGGATGCTGTTTAACTTTTGTTAAATATTTCTTTTGTTTTACATTTTTTGTATAGCAAGCAACGACCTATTGTCGGGCCTACGCTGTTTCCCCATACTTTAGTACTAATGCTGTAATGAAACATAAAAATATTGTAATACCAAATGATTTGAAAAGAGTAACCATGGAGTTTCTTGCCGGTTCTTCTCCATGGAATCGAACAACGCGAACCGTGCACCTTTTTCGACGTTTTATAAGTGCCCATCTAGGCCTATGTGAAATAAAATATTTTCATTTTGATTTTGATTTTGAATGCTGTTTGGAGTACCATTACCGAAAATCATCATCATCATCTAAGTAATAAAGCTGAAAATTGGTCGACAGTCAGTGGACTCAGTAGTATCTATTACAGTTTTAGTTTACCTTGTTCCTTAATTTAGTTTTTTGTCCTTGGGTTTAAAATTAAAGAAACCAGAATCATTTCTTCGTTGTTTAAATGAAGGAAACATGTGCCAAACACGTAATTTTTTCAGTATCGTCATTAACCTCATTTTATTCAAATGCTTAAGGCAACTCAGCATTTATGATATTATTATCCTCTATTTTGTAGAAGAACCACTTTCATGTTACTTCTGATATGATCGTTACACCTACTTGGAAAATCCACAAGAACATAAAAAATTGTCCACATGTCCTTTTCTAATATATTTTGTGGCAGCATGTCTTCTTCAGATGAATACTGAGCTTAGAAAAATCGTCAGCTGAATAGTGGTGGGGGGATTATGCGTCAGCCGCTCGCATAAACTTGTAACTACTATGACTTTTTTTTTTGCAGCGGTACCTCCCGTATTATTAATATTGACTATTGTATTGTATTAATATTGACTATTGTATTGTATTAATATTGACTATTGTATTGTATTAATTTTGACTGTTGTATTGTATTAATATTGACTTTTCATTACCTAAACTCTTCCTCAAGAAAAGGAAGGAAAGGATTATCTCCATTGTAAATAGAATAAGTTATTTAAGCTTATTGCTTCACAATAAACATTTTTTTTTATTCCCCTAAACTGGTGTGTCCTCACCCTAACAGACAAAGTCAGCAACACAAGAACTGACAAAGTCAGCGGTTGAAACCCGCTACAAATCTGGCTGACCTTGCTAGGACTCGATCGAACCGGCCGTCTTGATTGGCTACAACTCATCTCTAAACTATATGCCAGTGTTTATTGATTGAGACATCGATATTTTTTGTGAGAACTTGCGATCTTGTTGTGAGGTGCTGTGTTCATGAAGTTAGTTTCCGCATCTGCTGAATAGACCTATATTGAATGTTCCTAGTCTCGCATGCTACCTAGTCTAAACCTACCTAATTTATACGCTGCAAGTTTATCGCCTGTTGCAAACAATAATATTAAAGCAATAAATGACATAACAACATGTCCCATTCTAGCTTCTACCACTTAGGCATTTTTTTCATACAAAACTGTTCTTGGTATAAACAGCACGTACAACCATGTCTTATGATTTTTTTGTATTAAATTGGATTCTCTCTTCATTTGCAAATATGAGTACCGACTACGAAATCTTGAAAAAAATATCAGCTGCTGCCTACATTTTTTCGAGTTACGCGACCAATAATGTATGAAGCAGCTGATTTTTATTTCGAGATTTCATAGTCTGTCCCATAGTAAAAGTTGTTAATTTTCATGAGTACTATCCTAAACCTACTAAATTGTAACAAAACGAAATTGTAATTTTATAATGTGAGAATTAAACTATGTTTATTTTTTATTTTATTATTATTTATCCGCCCTTAAAGGGATTAAAACGACTATAAAAATGCTTTTATATTCCAATTAAACCATATGCACCTATTACTAAACTAAACACATACATTAAACTTGTTAGAGTGACGTGAAAAAGTAGTTCTAAAACTGATTATTTTTTTACGATTACGATGGTGGTCCTATGAAGAAAGTTGCTCAGTTTGATAGTCTGTAGCACAACTTTTCATATGACTATACCCTTTTTGTTACACGTTGTATATAACCTATGCACTGTGTCTTTGCTTATAACAATGATGAATTGACTCCGTTTATTGATGCTTTCAATTGTTTTAAATCTAATATCTCAATTTATTCTCTCTCGTGTCTGCACTTATCTGTATACTGACAGGCCAATTTCCATCGTAACGATCTAATAGATATTCTATGATATTCTATCTATCCTATAAGAAATAAATACTTATACTCTTAGTTCAGGCCTTCAGATAATTTAATAAGTCTATCGTTACTTTGTCCGGGGCATTAAATGTTGCAGAAAGTTACTCAATATGATGGACAGAATGCTTGGTTGACGGCTTTGTGATGAGTTTATTTACACCCTGTATAAAAAAGTGACCCACATTCATGATTTTACGTCGTAAGTCAATTCCAAAGTTTGCATCGATAACCTTTTAACCTGGAAGTGAATATGTTATCGAAATTACAGAAATGAAGTGATTCATGAAAGCCAAATGAGTATGTGCAATATTGATAATTTAGTTGTCATAAAAATGTATTGTCACCAGATGACCAGGCTCAAAGATGTGTGAAAAATTTTGAGATTGAGAGCAATTAGTTTGAAATTCATTTTTTTTTTCGACCAGACCTAGTAGTAAGTTTTGTACTCGTACTAGTGCGAACAAAACCTCATTAGTGTGGCGTAAAGAATAGTAGAACTAATGGGACATTATTGTTCCCACTAGTTGTACGATTTTCTACCGCCTTATTGTAGGACATGTGGGAAAAAAAAAATCTCCCACTAGTTCTACCGTACAACTGCGAAGTCGAACTAGTGGAAATGATTTATTACATAAAAACTTAAAAAAGAAATCCATCCCACAATGTCTCTCAAGTAAGATTTCACTAGGCGAATCGTCTGCATATGTCATTACGCAACTTCATCAGGAGTCACCTCACGGCTGTCATTGCAAGGAGCCCTAATTTATATTCAGTGTTGAACGGACATGAACGGACACGGCAGACAAACTTGCTTTGATTAGATCTAAATGATGTATTGATGTTTTAGGCAGGCGTCTAATTTAGTGTATTTTTAAACTATTTATCATTTGTTATGATGCGTGGTTGCCTACTTGAGTTCTATGAGTGATATTCCGTGCCTTGATTTAAAATAACATAACAGAACATCACACCTGTAACCCCCGAAGGGTAAAGTAGAGGTGTATCTAATAATACACCCACATTTCACCAGTTATGTTTACCTAAGTCCCATGTAATCGGGGGAGCCTATTGCCACCAATCGGGCGCAAATCAAGACTCCGTGGCTGCTATTGAGAAATTCCTGATGGAAAAACCCAATTACACTCTGCCCGACTCGGGAATCGAACCCAGGACCTCATGCTCACCACTACTTAGACCAACGAGGCTTTTATTTTTCGGATGGGAAATCATCAAATGACTTCTACCACTCTGGGCGGAGCGGGAGGGAGTATCAGACTTTTACTGACTAAAAGTTATCCATGTTCCTTCCTCGCCCTTTATGTTCCGGGGCCAAGGTATCTCTTTCAAACAGCAACCCCGGCAAACCAACGAGGCTGACATTCAGCATAAGCATTTGTCAGCCCATTACACACGAGCTGACCTGGTCGTCTTTAAATAAACTCCGGATACAGTTTGGTCGAAGCAAGGAAAACCTATTCAGGTGGAGATTTATAGATGACTCTACCCTCGGATGTAAATGTGGTCAAGTGGAAAGTGTGGGAAGAGTCTACCGGGGAAACGGAAATAAATGAATCATGCTGTCGACGAACAGTCCAATGGCGAATCGGTTTTAGGAGAACGGTTGCGGAGTCTGCCCAGCCGAGATAGGTCCGACGATGTACTAAATAAAGACTTTGTTTTTTTTTTATTAACTTCCACAGCAACCGAGCTGACATTAATTAAAAATAAGCTAATGAACGCGTAACCTTGACCGATGCTGACGGTCCAATCAGCTGTAAAAGGCTTTCACGTTAGTCAAATAAAGGAATGCAGTAAAGGCTTATCTTAATGCGTTAATTGAAATAATTTACTGCAACAGTTGACTTGTTGCTTGGCTGAAAATTTAGCGTGCATTTTATTTTCGTTTGACACTACACCTAAAATCAGACATTTTGCAAACGACCCACCAACTGGAAACCATCACCTACCAACTCAGGGTATCATAGTCCAATGCTGGACACAAGACTTTCCCAAAACATAATAAGCCTATAAAGTTCCCACTACTGGGACAGACAGCCTCCACTCTATGAGAGAGAATGGGCTATAAAGCACCACGCGGGCCCAGTGCGTGTTAGTAAATGTCACATATCTTCGAATTTGTGATTCTAGTACATGCAGGTTTCCACACGATGTTTTCCTTCACCGTGGTGAAGTGAATTACACAAAGTAATGCATCTGCCTGGGTTCGAACCTACTACTTACAGACTGTTCTTGGGTCGGGACACCGCTGCTTTTGTATCTTGCCTTTCCATGGTAGTCAATCGAGCTGGGAGATGCCAACGGTCGTTCGACAAACATGGCCACCCCACTGCCTCTTCAACTTGCGTACTCAGCGGGCTATGGTCATTAGCAATAAAAGAGTCGTGGCAAATACGTTGCGGACATAGAGATAGCTGAAATGTTGTTCATGTACTTTGGGGTACTTCCTTGAACTACCGACCAGTGCATATTTAGAATCTATGCGAGCTCGCATTACTTCTCCCTGTCTTTTATCATGATTAGATTAAGGCGAGTTTAATGTCCCTGGCATTAAAGTCGCCTTAATCTCACACCATTTCTAATTATAGTTATAATCGATATACAAAACGAAGGATCTTATAATCTACACAAGCAGACGTTCAATAAACAATAGCATAGAGGGAAAAAAATGGATTAACACAAGCTACTTATAAAAAATCAAAGCATTGCAAGTAGGCTACTTGCAGGCACTTTTGAATTGTCGAAATAAAGACAGTCCCAGTCACAAGACATTAAAAAACTCTGTAAAACTGTAGTTGTCCATTCCTCTAACGCAGATCTATATGGAGTAAAACGGGCTAGAAACTCCATGAACATTCTTTTCAATTCAAAATATTGTTACAAAAATATATTAAACATAAACATATATCAATCCTGTTGAATGTCAGTCGCTGCCAGACGCTTTGAAAGTGATGGCCATTGGTCTAGGCTCCCTCATTTATTTTCCCAGTCAGAATACCTTCCAAAGACAATAAAGAATTATGCAAATCTATTCACAAACAATACGACACACGTCAGTCGGCCCGAAACATAGTCGTCGTTAAATTTTATTAGCTTCTTATCAATGTCCGCTGTTTCCTATTGTACTTTCTTATATGGAATGTAATTTATTCCAACTTCGATTGGATTGGATATGATTGTTTATTTAGCTGGTTAGGATTAGTTTCGAGTATGAAACTGTTACAAGGTTTCTTGAAAGCCTATTCGGTTAAGCTATTGTCTTATGTCTACTTCAGTTCAGTAGCTATGGTTCTTTCGTCAACTTACCATTTTACTTAACTTTTCTGTTAGCCTGTCCTGTCCCACTGCTGGGCAAAGGCCACTTTTCCCTCCTCTCTTGCCTCTGATCAACCCTCGCAATACGTCCAAATCTTCTCGCCACCTCTTTCTGGGCCGGTCTCGGCGGCACTGTCCGGTTTCCGACAACCATTGTGTGGAGACTTTTGTCCAGCGGTCATCGTGTTGTGACTGACGTGATCCGCCCATTTTAGCCTAGCAACCTTCTTGCCAACGTCCACTATGCCCGTTTTGAAAAGCAGCGTGGTGTTTCGAACCCTATCTTGTCTTTTGACACCCAGAATGCTGCGTTCCATTGCCCTTTGACAAACTCCGAGGCGGAAATTTTGAGACTCTGTGAGCGACCAGGCCTGGGCACCGTAGGTTTGGACGGGCAGGGTGCACATGCCGATGAGTTTGCGCTTCAGGGAGATCGGAAGACTAAGCCATAGCGGCGCAAGGGTTATTATTTCGTCATTCATACACACACACACACTCAACAGCTGTCATAGGGTTTGATTATTTATTTTAGAAAAAGCTTAATAGAAGTTAGATGACTTATTGTTGTTACTGGCATCGTGAAATATTTTTCATGTTTCTTTGGTCTTCCTCTTATCGTACACTCACGCACATTCATTCTCAAAACTTACGATATATAAAGATAAACCTTACGATATTTCCCTCATTCCTTCGCATCCCACGCCATACCAAGACAACCGATTACCACACAGCTTTTCAGTCCCCGGCTCCATTTTCAGGACCCTATTATATTCCTACTCATTTCTAATTTTATTTATTCGCGTAACACCACACATTTCCCTTTAGCATTCACATCTCCGCGACATACATTCTGATACCATTGTTTTTGTAAATCTTTAATTTGGGAGTCGCAGATTATTCCCATGACCTGACGCCATTTCATCCATCCCGTATTACTGTCTCGTAAACCGATTTAATCAAACCACAATACACATTCGTGTTTGCAATTTTAGATACTCGCAACTACCAGGTGCACGACATTGCAAACTACATTCATTATTATTGAAAGTAGCAATAATATTCATAAGTTTAGCGAATGACATAATTAGCTTATACTAACAGCTTAACTGGTAAAGCAATTGCTGATTGGAATTTAAAATGCAGGTGATGGCTTAATTATAATTATTGAACACTTTATTAACTTGTACCAGTAGAATGCATCCTTTCAAAATCATGGTTATTCATGACTATGTGTGAAACTTTTGCTTCGTGGATTTAAAAATAGCCTGAAAATCTTCACGCTCGACAGATTCATTGGTGGTGGTTGCTCTTACTTATTAAAGGTGTAAAAAGCCCTTTGCGAAACCGAAAAGCACTTGTTCTCCCCATAATTGCGATCATATTTTTGTTCTGAACCATACCTTACAGAGATATTGGAGGTCCATGTTCAACTTTTCCACAAATTAAAAAAAAAACAAGGTTATACAAAACCTTACCTAACATGACCTCTGTGCTTTTTATACGACTTCAAAAAGAAGAAGGTTCTCAATTCGTCGCAACCTTTTTTTTTATTTTTAAATGCATCGATCAGCATAATGTTTTGGGTGTGATACATGGGATCTTACCTTAGATAAAACGTGATCATTGACCCAAAAAAAAAGTTCCCAGTAATATTTTTTGCGTAGAGTTAATAGTTTGACGTAAAGAACGTTTGGTGGAGGGCTTCGTGATGTGTTTACAACATTTTTTTGTTGACCATTGTCCACCTTTTTAGTGCCCAATGGACTGTCTTCTGCTCCATGGAAATATTTCATACTCAGCTAGACTTTAACAGGACTGCTAATTTAAATGTCCTGTCACTCTTGGAGGCTCATCATCATCATCCGCCTAGCCATATCCCAACTTTTTTGCCTTTTCTTCTTGGAGGCTCACACAATGTCCCTTAAAAATAAGATAACTTCCTTTACTTTTTCTCTATAAGTACTTATCAGTACCGTCTAGCTTCATCCATCTTAGTATAAAGTCTAATTACAAAATGATTTAACGAGCACTGATTACGAAATAATTAAGTAAGATTGTGATTAATAGTTTGTTGATACAGCCGCTAATGCTAACAGTGTTAGGCACGAGGCACCGCACGTTACTTTCTACATAAACATTATTGTTTTCACACACGTATTCCTGCATGGATACATTATTGTTATAGTTATGTTATTGAGTGTTATGGCGATTACACGAGCTAAACGCGAGTTTTATAATTACTAAAAGTATATGATTCACTGCTATAAACAAGACCAGAAAAATATATGATATTCTTCAGGATATATGCTAGCATGATACTGTTTTGAAAACTTAATACATTTAATTTGGCTCCATAAAATGAAATCACGAACTTACCTCTAAAAATATATTTCAAACAATAAAAAACATACTAATATGCATGCGATCATTCTGATTTTTTGGCAAATACCTAATTTTACAAGCAATTTATTAGCATGATACTGTTTTAGTTTTTTAATCCAATCAATACTTTTTTTGTAAATCGATCAAAACCACTCATTTCGCGCCCGCAGTGGCTGACGTAACAACCACTTTGTAGTGCAAGCTGATAGAACTTTATTCTAACAGCATTTCAAACGAAGTTTGAACCACCACAAATAGAGTTGCTAATTTAGCTCGTCTAAGCGCCTTATGTGGAGTGTGACAAGCTTTGGGTGTGAGGAAGAGATAGTACTTAGCTAGACTCCTAGAGTCATCATCATCTGCTCAGCCTTTTCCCAACTATGTTGGGGTCGGCTTCCAGTCTAACGGGATGCAGCTGAATACCAGTATTTTACATGGAGCGACTGCCTATCGGACCTCCACAAATCAAGTTAGTACTGGGTGATATGTTACCCCTTGCGCCCCTTGGAAGAATAGAGTACCTTTAATAAATATAAAAGTAGCTTCAGTTACTCCTCATCAGCTACTTATCAGCCAGTAAAAGTCCCGGAGATAAGACGGACTCAAATCAAATCAAGAATCATTTATCAGCCTTATTTGTTTATTCAATCTTCTTTATTCAATCTCAGGCTGATATTTACTACGTCAATGGTTCCAAATGGCGATGAAAACCATACATTTTTTACTTAGATTGAGCTGTCCAAGATTTTATAACTACTTACTTACCTACTTACTTTTATTACTTTAAAGTTGTTTATTTAAACAATGTCATTATTCAAGAAGAAAGTATTATTCCCACCCGTTTCACTAAGAAAGCGCCTTCCTTCACGGTTGCAATGAATGAATCTAGATTCTAGAAACTCCATGCGAATCATGTTGTCAGCATGCTGTAATTATAAACAATAAAATCGCTGAAGAGTCATTAACAAACAATATAATAAACATAAATGTACTATAAATCAATATCAATGATTCAGCATGATTTATATAATACCGGTTCTGTATATTTTAATCTATATTATTTTCTTAAGTCTAAGTGTTAAGCAATTACAGTAGTTTATGTTGATCTGTAATAGCACGTGCGTCATTTACAAAGTTGATCTAAATACATTGTTACTTATAGTCCGGGAGTTACCGTTACCGCATTGTCATCGAAGGTCGATCTTATATTACCAATAAGTAAACCAACCGTCAGCTGCTCAAGTAGCGGTGCGTGTAGGATTGGGAGGGTACGAAGGCGTAAAAAAATAAATCATTAAGTCCGCCTTTGTACATTAAGTGCATAAAATTTTCATAAATAAATACAGTTTTTATTTTATTCCAATAATAAGTTAATCTTTATTTTATATTAAATTTCATTCCATTACTTATTGATTTTATCTACATAGTTTGACTATATTTGGATTGTATTCATATGTCAATTTTTTGTTAAGTTATTAGTTCAGTAGTTTGTTTTTAATCATTTTTAATTTTTGAATTTAATCTAATCTAATTTTTTGCTATAAATGTTGTGCATGCCTATAAGTGACGTATTTACACGCACAGTAGACTTATAATCACCATATGGAACCATAATTGTAAATATGTTGTTGGTGTGCCTTATCTAATAAATAAATAAATAAATAAAAAGTACGCCGGCTGAAACTGTTTTCATAATGAACTTGAAAAAAATCGTCAGCTGCATGATGTAGGGGGGATTATGCGTCAGCCGCTCGTATGAGCTTGTGAATGATACAGGTCTGATAAAAAACTAAAGGCAATCTACAACCAAGTACAGAGTGTGTGATAAATTGCTTTTCGTTTTTTTTTCTAACCTAACCTAACCTCCCAATCCTACACCCACCGCGGGCGCGTCAGCTGACGCTGGGTTTACTTATCAGTCATTCGACATTTATTGAACAAGTTGGCAACCTATCGGCGTAGAAATAAATATCAATAAAAAAAAAACAAATATAATTTTGTCTTGTGGGGACTAATCAATGCTTTTTCTATCTTTCCTTTCTTTCTTTCCATGTCTTCATATGCCTTTCAAAACTTAAAAACTCTTTCTCTTGTTCCAGTCACAATACCAGCCCTAAACTTCGGCATGCTGATGGGCTGGCAGTCGCCGATGACTCCCATCCTGCAGTCGGTGGACGGACCAGCCCCGGAGCCGATCAGCGACGAGACCATCTCCTGGATGGCAGCTATTACTTTCCTGCCCCCCATATTCTGCGGGTTCATGGTTGGAGACCTCGCTGATCGGTGGGGCAGGAAATTAACCACTCTTTTGACTGCTTTGATGCTTGTGGTAAGTTACAAGAAGTTTGTTTCAGCATTTATACAGGGTGTAAACCACCTCATCACAAAGCCGTTAACCAAGCATTCAACTAAGTAACTTTACGCAAAAATGTTTGCTGGGAAACAACTTTTTTTTTTGAGGTTATAATTCACGTTTTGTGGTAGAACTCAATGTAACGCACTTAAAACAGTGTGAATAGTACGGGGGTCATAGAGGTGTTAAAAGTCAAAATCTTGCAAAAAAAAACTTGTATTTAAAAAAAACACCTCTTAACGAAGCCGAAGAGCACTTGTTCTCCCCGTTACTGCGATCATTTTTTTGTTCTACACCATACCTGGGAACCTTCTAGTTACGGAGATATTGGGGATCAAAGTTCCAACTTTTTGCCAAGTTTTTTTTTTATACAATTTTTTACATTACGATTCATCTTCATCTGCACAATGTTTTAAGTGCGTTACATTGATTTCTACCACAAAACATGATTTCTCACCCCAAAAAAAAAGTCGTTTCCCAGCAATAATTTTTGCGTAAAGTTACTTAGTTTGATGTACAGAATGCTTGGTTGGCGGCTTCGTGATGAGGTCGTTTACACCCTGTATAACTTACCGTAAAACGTACACAGTTAAGGTGAATCCATTTCCTTAGGAGAAATTGATAGGCAGGGACAAAGTTTAAATAAAAACTTTTTTGCAAAAAATAAAACCGACTTCACACAAAAAAGTGAAAAATAACTTTAGCTTCAGAAGTCGGTGACCTTTGTTTGATTGATTTAGTTTTTTTGTCACCGACTTCTGAAGCTAAAGTTATTTTTCACTTTTTTGTGTGAAGTCGGTTTTATTTTTTGCAAAAAAGTTTTTATTTTTCACTTTTTAGTGGTTCACATGTGCATACCCTTTCCCAGTGTACCAGCGTGATTTTTTGTTATGAACTGGTGTAAACAATAGACAGACATGAGATTTCAGCAATCCCAGTAAGAGACACACATTTGCTACATTTAATGAGGAGTTCCGTTGCCTTTCTCCGAAGTTCTTCATCTGATCTTTACCAAATTTAAATGGGATCACTCCGAGAAAGTACTCTTTCTAAAACTACCCAAATCGCTTCTGGTGGGCCTATAAAATTTGAAGAGTTCCCTCTATTTCTCCAGGATCCCACTATCAGGATCCTGACTTGATGATTATGGGACCTTCTGGGAAGTATACCCTTTCAAACAATTAAAAAACAAATTCGGTCCAGTCATCTTCGAGTAATCGGGGAACATTGAATTGAGAACCTCCTCCTTTTTGAAGTCGGTTAATAACGACGTTATAGTACGTGACTCAAATATCCGGATAGCCTTTAAAAGATTTGGCCGAGTATCGTTAATTTGCTTCTAAGAATTGAAGAGTCCCGTTCCTTTGTCATGGATCCCATAACCAGAACCTAACCAAATTCTCATCAAACTACCCTTGAAGTAGGTACCCTTGCCAATAAAATAACAATACATGTCAAGGTAATAGGCTTATCCCCAATAAATGAAACTTAATACACCTAACTGTCGAAATCTGGGAATATTGTACACTTCTGCGTACCCCCTCAGAGCATACAGGCGTGATGTTACGTCATGATTTTTTATAAACAATAAACATTCAAGCGATTGCAGCAGTTACTGCAGATTTGCCGTGTATTTTTGAAGAGTTCCATTGTATATCTCCGAAGACCCGGATCAGATCTTCAGCAAATTAAAATATAACCACACGGGAAGCACCAGCTTTCAAATTAAAAAAGAATCATCAAAATCGGTTCACCCAGTCGAAAGTACTGAGGTAACAACCACTGTCGAAATCTGGGTGTATTGTACACATCTGGGTACCCCCTCAGAGCATACAGGCGTGATATTACGTCATGATGTTGTATAAACAATAAACCTACAAGCGTTAACAGCAAGCACTGCAGATTTGCCGTACATTTTTGAAGAGTTCCATTGTATATCTCCGAAGACCAGCATCAGATCTACAGCAAAATAAAATGGGACCACATGGGAAGCACCAGCTTTCAAATAAAAAAAGAATCATCAAAATCGGTTTACTCAGTCGAAAGTTATGAGGTAACAAACACAAAAAAAAAAAAAAAAAAAAAAAAAACATACAGACGAATTGATAACCTCCTCTTTTTAGAAGTCAGTTAAAAATGGACAAAAACTGTCAATTTTAGAGGTCAGATAGCCAGTCGTTCCATATAAAATACTGCTATTTAGCTGCATCAGGTTAGACTGGAAGCCGACCCCAATAAAGTAGGGAAAAGGCTTGACAGACGATAAAATTTCCACCGAACAGAGGGTAATAATTGCATTTTACATTTTTGTATTTAATCAAAAACTACAAACGTATCACTATAGATATCAAATCAAAGCATTTATTTCAAGTAGGCCAGTTACAGGCACTCTTGAATTGTCGAAACAAATCTGATAATTAAATGTAGTTACACCCAGTCACAACTTCACAAGACATAAAAACTGTGAAAGTACTGTAGTTGCCCAATCCGTAGCGTAGATCTCTATGGAGAAGAACGGGCAAGAAACTCAATGGACACTTTTATATCAAAATGTTGCTATAAAAGCAGTTGTGACCACATGTGGTACAAAATACTTACCAGCAGTTACTAGCTCGTATAGTTACAAAGCAACATAAATCTATTGTTTACTAGCAGCTGTATCAATTGACGATTATTGGAACCGATCTGTTGTTTGGGGTTAGAGCACTTTGATCAACTGTAATATGCAATCAATTAACATAGTACTAACAGGCGTACTTATTGTGTAATTATTCATGTAACGTGTACCGACCCGCACTGGGGTCGCCTGGTGGATTATAGCCCTATCACTACCAAAGAGAGGAGGCCTGTGCTAGTACAGGGTCCCAGCAATGGACATTATAGGCTAATTATGCTTATATGCTTTTTCGTTTAGTTCGCCCTATGATACTCGTATTTCCGATGAGCTTTGACAAGATATTCATAATTTTACACCGTTGAAAAGAGATTGCAAACGTCCACTGCTGATTATGATCCATTATGTTGGTAAAGACAGAATCAATTCCAAAATCACAGATCCCATGTAAATAGTTTCGCTTTGACAAAATTCAAACAAGATTATTGTTTGCCCATCAAGCAGACCTAGCTTGTAAGACCCTGTTTTCGCGAAGTGCGAATTTAAATCTTGTTTTTTTTTTTAAGTGGCGGGTTCCCCTTCCCACCAACTACCTACACCAAAAATAAGCCACGTCTTTATAACTGTTACATTTTGGCAGCTTCACTAATTAATCATTGTCCACAGATAAGCTGGACCATTACCCTGTGCTCTCTGGCGCCATGGGCCCTGATAGCGTCGCGAGCGGTGGCTGGGTTGGCCTGCGCAGGCTGCTATGTCGTCATACCGTTATATCTGAAGGAGGTAAGTAGTACGGATTGCCCTGAGATAAACGTATGACGTGTACATTAGTAGATGTTTCACATGCAAAAAGAAATGCGTACGGTTCTCTCAAAAACTGATTCCAAAGCCACCATTTTTTTTTGTGACAAGCCCGCCACACTATTTCAAACCACTGTAACTCCTGAAAGCCAGAATCAACAGTGGCGACCACCAGAAAAGCGCCGAGACAATGAAGCTCGACGAAGTCCCAGAGAATGAATTTAACTGTCCCGCAACGAAATTAATCAGAAAGTACTTATAGGGGAGGAGTATGAAACAACCGTAATTTCCAGTGGAAAGCCACCAATTGCCAAAGGTTTTACTACTGTGTTTTTATGAATACCTAATAGCTACGAAATGATCAAAATCAAAGTCAAAGCACTCATTTCTAGTAGGCCAGTTCCAGGCACTTTTGAACTGTCGAAACATAGACAACAATGAAATGTAGCTACAGTCCCAGTCACAAGGCATGAAAGTACTGTAGTTGCCCATTCCAAATAGTAGATCTCCTTGGAGAAGAACGGGCAAGAAACTCTATGGACACTCTTTTAAATCAGATTTTTGTTAGAAAAACTTGGTTACCTACATCATTCATGTTGAGATAGTACATTGTGTGAGAACTTATATCTATGGTGAGAACGATGTAGCTATTAGATGTGCACGTTAAAAGTGTGCAGAACATTACATAAAAGCCCTCATAAAACTTTGCTCCATGTTTATTTAATACGGTTGGTCTGTGTATATTTTATCTTTCTTTCTATAAAAGACAAACAGTTTATTTTTTCTCTACCAGCTCGTTCGGATTCTGTGAACCTACTATTACGAGTACTTTATATTTTCTGGCTCGACCCTTGAAATAAAAATCTGGGTAAAAACAAGGAGAATAAAAAATAAGGAGTTACTTTTCAGATATTATTTTAGTACCTTAACACAGTTATCACAACGCCTTTGTTTGTACCACTATCGTAGATGAAGTTTAAATAAATAACTGATACCTTCCTACCACTACCTACCTACTACGTACCTACATTAGTTTTTCGATGACAGATGCGCTAGAATTCAAAAGCAGTAGCTGTGTAATACTAAAATTTACTAGGTAATGAAAAACAATGGTAGATATATTACCCACATTACCACTTTTAGGAATATCCTACTATTGTTTACCTGATATTATTGAGTTTTACTACGTGTTTCCAGTAAGATACATTCATTTCCAATAGTTATATAAATCAGATAAAGTACGTCATAACATCTCAGTCGTACTTAAATTATACAGGTAAACGGGGAGTTTTCCCCATGATATCAGAAGAAAGGTAAATGTCATAGTTTTGTTGTGGGCGTGTTTGTGAGGAATACCTAATTTATATACCTAATACATGCCTTCATTATTTCCTTAGTGTGACGTCCGAGGAAAGTTTATCCCGCGTCAATGGTAGAAGCGTCACCTACCTTAATACTGACAATAATAGGTGAAATAAAGGTTTAGCCATCTCCTTACGTGTTTATTGAAAATATGACCAGCTTGCACCACAATGTGCTATGCCTATAAGGTACAACTCGGCTAAACCCTCAGAGGATTATCTATAGGCGTAATGTCATGTGGAAAATAGTTTCATAACTGCTCGAACCTCCAACAACTTCAACACATCGCATCGATGATTTTATTGATTTATATAATTCGGTTCAAACGTCCCTTTGAGCCTATTGGCCTTGTTTCGTTCTGTCTCCTGCTGATATGGAGGGAAATGGAAAGTGCGGTTTTTTCCTACTCCTCCGCTATACTTTCTGATTAATTTCGTTGCGGGATCAAAGACGTTGCTTCATTGTCTCGGCGCTTTCCTGGTGGTCGCCACTGTTGATTCAGGTTTTTCAGGAGTTACAGTGGTTTGGGAATAGTGTGGCGGGCTTAATTATAATTCGGTAATTACCTACATATGTGATGCGGTCGCGAATCATATTTTACTCACGTATAGCCTTATACTACTTGCAAATTGCAAAAAATGTAAGACAATTTGCATTTCGCGGGCAACCTTATCGTATCCTCGCTAACCCCAAACTAACGTCCCATTCTACTCCACAGATCGCCTCAGACCACATCCGCGGTGCTCTGGGCTCACTCTTCATCCTGTCGCAGAACCTAGGGTACCTGGTGGTGTACGTGGCAGGTGACCTGCTCTCCTTCGACGCGGTGCTATGGCTGTGTACTGCTGTGCCAGCCGTCTTTCTGATCGCGTTCATTGCTATGCCGGAGACGCCTGTATTTTTGGTTAAACAGGGCAAAATTAAGGTAAGGGTATATTTATTTTGAAGTGAAACCTTCTATAGGGTCATTGAGCACTTTTTGGGTGAATAAAATTAAATTTGGAACTCGCGTGACCGTCACCTATCGCTTCGTAGCACTCGTAGCCGATCTGCTACGGCGTAGCACCATGTAGGCGTGCGTGGGGCACAATCCGTAGCAGATATATAGATTTCTTAATTTTTACATTTATCGGCAGCTTGATGATGATGATGATGATGATGATTTGATATATTGGAATTACCCCTTCAGCCTAGCTCAGCATGAGGTACTGGGTTCAATTCCCAAGTCGGACAGTGTTGTTGAGGTTTTCAAGAACGGGCTATTATTCTGGTGTCTGAATTTGTGTCTGGTTGAAGGCAATTGGAAAACATTACCTACTGATGAAATTGCCTGTTTTTTCCGAGGAGTTAGGCAAATTTTGCGTGTGTAAAGATCTTAGTATCAAAGCACTTCATTTTAAAGCCATTCTGTAAAGTGGACCAGACTCAGTAATTTCACAATCAGCGTGTACTACCGAGTTGATGGTCAACCAATTTTCACCCTTATCCCTGAGTGTTAAGGTTGAAATTTGATCGATCGTCAGTGAGCGCGGCAGTACCTAAGAATATATCTTCCGTCAAGTGACTGAGATTGACCCGGACGATGCCAAGACGTGGTATTTCCCAGCGGAGCTACTTTCCCTGCCCAAGTCAGCAGTGGAAATACCAGATGCTAATTAGTGCTTGTAAAACATGTAAAAGTTGTTCTTTGAAGTGATGATTGATGGTAAAAAAGCGCCACTGTTAATCCTTAAATAAATATTATGTCTGTATCTACCTTATCCCTCACCCTAATTCAAGCGAGCAGTCGTCGCGTCTGTCTGTCTCTCTCAAAAACTACAGCACCGATTTTTATGCTGTTTTCACCAATGGATAGATTTTAGTATATAATTTGTAAGCGGGCGAAGCTAGTATACATATGTATACTGTCAATCATTCGTTCGGAAAATCAGAAGGCTTGCTCTGTCGGGTTCGCCGAGGCCTAATTCCTTAACAAAGCGATCGTCTCACAAACACACGAATCGCATTTATTTTGATGAGCAATAAGCTTGCCGCTTATTAACTTAGAACTTAAATATAAGCACAGATATGTGGACATGGTACTACAAGCTTTTACAATCAGATCACTAGTTCCGAAGAAGATTAGGTACCCCTTTTTTTCGGATGGGAAATCATCAAATGACTTCTTCCACTCTGGGCGGAGCGGGAGGGAGTGTCAGATTTTTACTGACTAAACCCCATCCATGTTCCTTCCTCGCCCTTTATGTTCCGAGGCCACGGTATCTCTTTCGAACAGTCCCGCAGCTCATATTAGGTACCCTTTACCACAGCCCTTACATACTCGTTCAATCTTACAAACAATTTTTACTTCTTTATAATACTTATCAGTTTAGATAAGTACACCACTACCTAATCTAGCAGGAAAATACAAGTCTGGTATTATGTTATGTTCATATGTATAAAAACTTGTAAAACAAAATAATGAAGTGTGGATTCCCATAAAGATGAAACTGATATTAAGTAGGTGAGAAACTAAACCTATGACGTTACATTTTACCTCCTTTTAAAGCGATTTATAAATCTCTACTGTGTATTAATCATTTGACGCCATAGTCACATATAGGGTGTAAAATACCTCTTAACGAATCAGAGAGGCACTATTGTTCTTCCCGTCATTGCGACTAACAGGTAGCAGAAGCCATCGGGTAAAAACCTAGTTCTAAAGACAGTTATTGTTATTGTTACAGGAAGCACGAGCAGCACTAGCCTGGCTCCGGAACACCACAACCGACGACAAAGACTTGGAGGAAGCAATACAGCAGCTGGAAAGGGAAGAGGAACTCGCCAGGAGTATGAAGAAAGCCACCTGGAAGAGTATAGGTAAGCATTTCTTACTTCCGTGGTCCCCGTAACGACCACGGAAGCCGTAAATTGGGTAAGTGTGACTCATATCTCACTCTGTTCAAACTTTATGACGGTTCGGAAGTTAGCCGCGAGTGACGGCCTACGCAGGTATAACTGAATAGTTTTACCTTTGTGATGGACAGACAGGTGACGAGACAATAGGCTTGTGCCCTAAAAAAATCTAATTAGTCCGTCAGTTAGATTATAAAAAAATATTTGACCCGTATTTTTTCTTTTATTACTTAAACCAAAATTGACGAAGATACGACGCTTTTAAAATTCGCAATACGTCACGCCGTGCTATAGTTTTTAGTGCGTTGTGACGTCACGAGCCCCCACTCCCGAGTTTTGATGCGTTTTATCTTTGTCATTACTCAGTGATTTACAAAAACAAAAAATACGTGTCCATTATTTTCCAATACTCTAACTGACGGACTAATTTGTTTTGCAATTTATTGATGGTGGAAACTAGCCTATTGTAGGCAATCCTCCGTAGAGCACATAATGACGGTGAATTTACTAGAACCTTGAACCTATAATTGCGATCGAAATAGGACAAGAGATGGATAAACAGAAACGACCTACCTAGAAACGACTGACTTAAGAGACAAGTTAGCTGAAAAGTAGTGACAATAGTGACTCATATTTTCAACCGACTTCCAAAAAGAGGAGGTTATCAATTCGTCTGTATGTTTTTTTTTTTTTTTTTTTTTGTGTTTGTTACCTCATAACTTTCGACTGCGTGAACCGATTTTGATGATTCTTTTTTTATTTGAAAGCTGGTGCTTCCCATGTGGTCCCATTTTAATTTGCTGAAGATCTGATGCTGGTCTTCGGAGATATACAATGGAACTCTTCAAAAATGTACGGCAAATCTGCAGTGATTGCTGCAATCGCTTGAATGTTTATTGTATATACAACATCATGACGTAACATCACGCCTGTATGCTCTGAGGGGGTACGCAGATGTGTACAATATTCCCAGATTTCAACAGTTAGGTGTATTAAGTTCCATTTATTGGGGATAAGTTTTTTTTTATTTTATTGGCAAGGGCAAGGGTAGTTTGATGAGAATTTGGTTAGGTTCTGATTATGGGATCCATGACAAAGGAACGGAACTCTTCAATTCTTAGAAGCAAATTACCGATTCTCGGCCAAATCTTTTAAAGGCTATCCGGATATTTGAGTCACGTACCATAACGTCGTTATTAACCGACTTCAAAAAGGAGGAGGTTCTCAATTCAATGTTCCCCGATTACTCGAAGATGACTGGACCGAATTTGTTTTTTAATTGTTTGAAAGGGTATACTTCCCAGAAGGTCCCATAATCATCAAGTCAGGATCCTGATAATGGGATCCTGGAGAAATAGAGAGAACTCTTCAAATTTTATAGGCACACCAGAAGCGATTTGGGTAGTTTTTGAAAGAGTGGTTTCTCGGAGTGATACCATTTAAATTTGGTAAAGATCTGATGAAGAACTTCGGAGAAAGGCAACGGAACTCCTCATTAAATGTAGCAAATGTGTGTCTCTTACTGGGATTGCTGAAATCTCATGTCTGTCTATTGTTTACACCAGTTCATAACAAAAAATCACGCTGGTACGCTGTGAAAGGGTATGCACATATTGTGAACCACTAAAAAGTGAAAAATAAAAACTTTTTTGCAAAAAATAAAACCGACTTCACACAAAAAAGTGAAAAATAACTTTAGCTTCTGAAGTCGGTGACAAAAAAATTAAATCAATCAAACAAAGGTCACCGACTTCAGAAGCTAAAGTTATTTTTCACTTTTTTGTGTGAAGTCGGTTTTATTTTTTGCAAAAAAGTTTTTTACACTGTTCCAACTTTGTAATGACTAGGAAATTAGCTGCGAGTGACGGTCTGCGCAGGTAAAACGGTTCAAACATTATGACGTCTCGGAAGTTAGCTGCGAGTGACGGTCTGCGCAGGTATAACGGTCCAAACATTATGGCGTCTCGGAAGTTAGCTGTGACTGACGGTCTGCACTGGTGAACGGTTCAAACTTTATGGCCGCTCGGAACATCTAACGTATAACTGCGCAGAACACAACTTTAGGTATTAGCGGGCGCAAAAGACGCATCGTCTTGACTGTATAATGCGCAGGCCGTCTTTTGCAGCTTACTTCCGAGGCGTCATAAAGCTTGAACAGAACTATAGCTGAGTTGTAACCACCGTGCGAATGAACTGATCAGCGAGGTTAAGCTTTGCTTACCGCTCTCGATAGGAAACAATCTTCTCCATAAAACCCAACGGCCCTCTGTGCGGTCTTGCACATGATCTGACCCTGCGTCGTGCCAGATGACATTGACGGTACCTGTGTTTACGCACACACTAGTGTTCTCTGTAGGTAATATCTTCTGCGACCTAAGCACTATGTCCGTGAAGATTGTCTGCCTGACCGAAATTCAGTCGAGATTCGGGAGATATCAGGCCAGTAACGGACTAAGATAGACCCAGAAAATTGACTGATCACGGATAATCTTCTAAGCGATCAGAATGCTATTGTTTTTTACAAAGCCACCCATTAAATTCTGCCCAGATTCCCAACCCTGCAAAACCACTCGGGCTTCGGCATCAAGGCTTAACACTTTCTGACACACCACTTACGTCATATTTAGGGGATTAAGTAAGTAGTCACCTGCAACCACAAGACATTTACAAGGTTTTAATTGCATCCCAAGAAATAAGCGAAACCACAAAAAGTTCCCCGTCTACGTCTGCTGACGACAATGCATCTTTTACAACAATTATGAAAGATACGTTCACTTACATTGCAAATACAGAGGTAAAATAATGTCCAGATGATGCATATAACCCTCGTCCCCCCATAGCTGTTAAGCTAAAGAGATTTGCTGCGGCAATGCTGTAAACGGTATACTAAACGGTGTCGAGAATTGATGAAGCGTTGATTTACTTTAAAACTAGTAATGTTAGCTGAGCTAGATTCAAAGAGAACATAAACATACATACATGGCATTACATATACGCGAAACACACTTTGGACTTTGGTGCACTTTGTGTAGTTGCGGACACCAACACCAACCCATTATACAAAACAATGCAATACATCAAATTCAGTTCACCATCATCTGCCTAGTAAGTTTCTAGTCAAAATGCATGCATCTGAACAGCCGTCAGACTTGGGTAATACTGGTTGTCAGACTCTTTGGGCCACTGACTACTGTAACGAGTGTCAAATATCTCCAAATGACAGCCGGGACTAACTGTTTAACGTGCTTCCTGAGGCACGGAGGAACCACTGTATAAAAAAAAAATGCTTTTTATTCAGGCCAAGTCCATTTGGTTGGTTTGGTTTTGGTTTTGGTGTAATGGGTGTAATAGACGAACCTAGGCAAGCATGGCTTAATCTAAAGATCGACCCAAGCGGCTGTTATTATTTAGCCAGGAGCTCCTCACATAAAATTATGTAGTTACTAAAATCTTAAAGTTACCAAACTAAAATCTGAGAAGACCAAGATCAAGGTCCTAAAACGATGACTCACAAAATGAAAACAAACCAAATTTTCAATAAAACTCCTGACAACTTATCGAAACCGGTTCTCAGCTGACGTCAGATCCTGTTCCTGGGTTCCAAGAAGTGCTCTCACTCGTACAGATATATTTACCGTCAAGTGTAATGAGCTATGGCACGCGACGGAAACACAGGCTGCACTTATATTGAAACCTCTTTTTGTGACAACATGGTTGTTGGAAACCGTTTAGTTGTCGATTTGTGTAGCTATCCGAGTAAGTCTTAGCACAGAAAGGAAATGTCATATAGTCTGACACAATAATAGGTACTTAGTATTTGAAAGCTTAGCCAACTCTGAATTTCATCACGTCACTGCTGGACATAGGCCTCCCTCAAGTGTCGCCACATTGACCGATCCCGTGCGACTCGCATCCAATGGATTCCCGCAACCTTCACCAGGGTATCGGACTTTACCTGCTCCAAAATAGGGGAGACGACAAAAAAAATCTAATTAGTCCGTTAGTTAGATTATTAAAAAATATTTGGCCCGTATTTTTTCTTTTGTTACGTAAATCAAAAGTGACGAAAATACGACACTTTTAAAGTTCCCAATACGTCACGCCTAGGTATAATTTTTAGCTAGTTCTGACGTCATGAGCCCCACTCTCGAGTTTTTGTCAATTTTCATTGATTTACAAAAACGAAAAATACGTGTCCATTATTTTTCAATAATCTAACTGACGGACTAAATAGATTTGTAATTTTTTGATACTGTCGTCATGCCTATTGCTTGGATTGTCCCAAGTCAAGGGACTCACGAATAAAGAACCCCATAGATAGGTTTAAATGTTAGCTATATCTCTGAGTTAGAAGGCCATGACAGAAACCTATCATTTTAAAAATTGTATTATCCTGTACCAGTTTTATTTAATTGTGTTTTCTTACTGTCTTGGAAATAGAAAAAAGCTTTTAATTATTATATCTCTGAATTAACCATTTTTTGGGTTTTGCGGGCGGTGAGATCAGCAGACGACATTGCTACCATCGCGGGTATATCCTGGGCGAAGCTGTCACAGAAACTTGGACCTTGACACAAGTAAAGAAAAACTATAGTCATCATAGCTAGGGGTAAAGTCAGACTGTAAATGTTGGTAATTGGTTTTCAAAAAAGTTTCAATTCTCACCAGAGCCAAACGAAGAATTCTTCGGATATTGAGTGAAACTCCTACAAAAAGCTGCAATGATAAAAATGACACAAGACAACATTTCTCGTAGTTAACAAAATGTTTTGATAACAACATCCTGTACTCTCACAAACCTGATACCAATCAAGGCATACTCGAATAATTCCAAAAGGTGCGTTCACATTCTCCAACCAAGCTTGTACCAATTTATAACTCGTGCCCGCATAATATTTCATCGCGAGCCAGCTGAATAAAGCGAGGTTTCTTGGCAACCGGTTGATAATCAGGTAGTCATTGAATAAGGAGACACGTGCTGCTGGGTTAATAAATGAAGGGGGACCATCAGTAAACGCAAAAGTGTAGTTGTGGCAAAAAATATAAAACAAGTAAAAAAAGGATCGTAACACACACACCAGAGTTACTTTTTAGTTTTCTTTCATGATTGGAACCGCTGCATTTGATACCTTTTCATGATCAAACATATTTGCTGAGAGAGACTGGATCCTGCGACCAGTGCGGGGGGGTGCCTAGTGCGCGATCCAGTGTCGCATCTTATTGTAACACTTTTTATGAAACAATGTTTTTTTTATTATTATTTATTATAAGCTTTGCTCGTAAGACAATCCAATAGTTAAACAACATTACGTGTGTAATCCCCAAAGGGTTAGGCTGAGGTGTACCTCTCTAATAGAACGCCCACATTTCGCCAGTTAAGACAATCCAAGTTTTTTTTCTATCATCGTCGCTGATAGAATGTCACTGTATCTGATCTAGGACCTCTGGGATTACCCTCATACTAAAGCAGTCGAGTAAACAAGGACCAAGTACCTGTGTAGAGTGTTTCCAGGTATACAATTTACTATTTAATTAGAATAGACACTACATAGAACGCTTTGTTCCCTAAAGGAATCGGCTTGTTAAGGGCCTTCGGGCCTGGTGTTCAGATAGATTACCCGCCAGACAAAGTGTGGGAAAACAGCTGGATGGTTTTACCTTTGTGACGGACAGAAAGGTGACGAGACAATTGTAGGCAATCCTCCGTAGAGGACATAATGACGGTGAATTAACAACGTACCTAACATTTTTTTTATTCTTTAGCTTTCCAGTGGTGTAATTGAGTATCGTATAGATATGAGAGTAATGAAGATGCAACACCAAACTGTACACCCAGTTTTTGTTATCATTCGTATTTTTGACTTACCCCACAGTATGGAAGCAATTTTAAACACGTATTCACATCATCGGAAATAATGTGTTGTCCTACCGTTACTGATATAGGTCCCTGTGACAGACGTACAAGCAAATACATTATCCCGCAATCATGGCGATTGCAAGAGCGTTGAAATATCGGGAGTCAGAATAATTGATAAAAAAATATCCCGAGACTGAAAGCATAGGTTTAGACACAGTATGTCGTGGGCTTAGTTCAAATACCAACTAACTCGAAATTTTGGCAAATTGAGTTTAATATACAAATCAATTCCAATTTTTTTCCTTTTTCTACAGGTAAAACCGACTAACCCTTGCGATGCTTCGTTTCGGAGATACTGTATCTTAAAAGCAACTAAATTAAGCTGTTGCTGTACGAAAACCTAATATTCCTTGTTAGTCAGTGAAAATATATATTTATAACGAAGTCAAACAAAATACCTACACTTATCAGTTTTCAAAATAAAACTTTGCGACTAAAATACGGAACATTAAAAAAGTGAAACGATCTTATTCTGTTTAGTTGGTTTTAGTACTAAGATATTAGAGAAAACACACAGTTTTATAATTTTAATAACAATTACTAGAGGTTAGTTGGTTTTCCTATTGATCGCGTATTATCTAACTGGACACAACATAACGAAGATACACGGCGTAAATATCTGGACAGTAAACTTTCCATTAAAAAAATGTATGCACTTTATGTAGAGAAGTGTCAGGAGAAGCAGAGTATTGCGGTTACAGAAAATACATACCGCAAGATATTTTGCACAGATTTTAATCTCGGGTTCTATGTAGGTACCTAAAAAAGATCAATGTCCTCTATGTACAAAATACCAACGATTGGAATCTGAAAATGAAGACGGTTTAAAAAATGAATACAAAGCGCACATTGAGCGAAAAGAAGCATGCAATGAAGAAAAGAAAAGAGACAAAGAAAGAGCGACTAAAGACAGGAAGTTTATTTCGGCAACTTTTGATCTGCAGGCCATATTGCAAATACCAACTGACCAAGTTAGTCTGTTATACTATTGCCGTAAATTGACGGTCTACAACTTCACCATTTATGAAAGTGCCTTGCCTAATGAAGCTTATTGCTTTGCTTGGTCGGTAAAAAAGGCAGCGCGGAAATCGGATCTATATTATATCTTTATTTGTCTCAGTATGTACCGACACATGTCAACGAAGTGGCTTTTTTTTCCGACACATGCGGAGGCCAGAATCGCAACCAATATGTGGCATCTGTCTTGTTATGGGCGGTGCAAACCATTGAAAATTGAACAATAATTGAGCACAAATTTTTGGAATCGGGCCACTCTTACATGGAGGTTGATTCGATGCATAGTAGCATAGAGTCGGCTCAGAAACACTCAAAGATTTATTGTATGTCGGAATGGCTTAACATTTTCCGACGGGCTAGGTCATCTCTATCGACGAAAAATAAAAAAAAACTGAAGCCTTATAACGTAAGAGAGATGAAATTCAATGACTTTTTCGATTTAAAAACATTGGCAGGCAGCATCATGAAAAACAAGAATAAAAACACAGAAGGAGAAAAAGTGAATTGGTTAAAGATAAAACGCGTGAAATATGAAAAGGGTCAGATGAAGATCTTTTATAACTATGACATGTCCGATAACTTCTTCGTTATAGATCAGGAAATAAACATGGAGTCTGTTCTTCCCAATGCTGCTCCTGATGTTCCCTCTCATCGTTATGGAACCAGACAAAAAAAGACCATGGTAAATTCGGCAGCTATAACTACAAACTACAACGCCGGTAGCAGACTTCCAGTCAAACTGAATCAGTTGTATCATGCACCACAGCCCATTTCAGAAGCAAAAAAATCTGATTTACTGAAATTGTGTAAGAAAGAAGTAATTCCAGAAGAGTATCACGCGTGGTTTGAAAATTTAGCGACTGATAGTACTAAAATAGACCGTACCCAAGGTGTTACGCAGTTTTATGTGTCTTCTGATGAAGAGTAATGTTTTTACAATTTCAAATTCCTTCAATTCCTTTCAAGTGTTTTATTTGATAATAAAATGATAACCTACTTTTAAATATTGTTTTTTTTTTATAATATTATATAAAAAAAACATAATTGATAGCTCTTAAAAGTTTTTCTTAGTGAATCAGTATTTCTAGCCAGGTGAAGTTAAGGTTAATAAAAAAAAAAAACTAAACTTGAGAAGTAAAACCAACTAGTATTTTACATATTTGCGTTTTTATAGAAAATTAAAAGGATTATTGAAATCTTCGTATGCTTCAATTTTATAAATATTTAAATTAATACATATAGATCTAGTAGCACTCAGCAATAACGTTTAGTTTCCAAAATACAGCGTTTTCTTGATAGAGAGGTAAAACCAACTAAATAGGGGGGTTCGGGGCACAAAGTGTAATTTTCTGTGAAACACTGTGACTTTTCTTTGAAAAGATATAAATCAAAGCATACTTTATCAAATTATCCATTATATACAATTACTCAATAATCCATTTTCTAAAGTAATACATGAAAGTTTAGGAACCAAACTTTCAAAACATCATTGCTCATTATCATTATTTTCGAGTTAGTTGGTATTTGAACTAAGCCCACGATGTGTAGATTGTGTGTTTAGTAATAATGGCCCCAATGGGCACACTGGTGGTACTCCGATGGACACAATAATCAATCTTCCTTTAAATGAGCATCATATTTCATACACTACATCGCAATATTTCATTTTACTCCAAGACAAATGCAAATAACTCTAAAACGGTTTCTGCAACTGGTTTATTTAATAATCTGGCTTTTCCCTGGCGTTTACCTGGTAAGTTGATAGTTATTATTATTAATAATAGGTACCTTTTAATAAGAAGTTATCGATTGTGTAAATGATCGGAAAACTCATCTCACATTTTTCGATTTTAAGGAAGGAAAGCGAAATATTAAACTGTTTGAATGTGTTGTGGAAATCTAAAGGGTGCAAAAACACCTCTTAACGAAGCTGAAAGGCACTTGTTCTCCCCGTCATTGCGATAATTTTTTGTTCTACATCATACCTGGGATCCCCTCCTAGTTACAGAGATGTTGGGGGTCAAAATTCCAACTTTTTCAGTTATTTTTCAAATACGTACTAGTTTTTAAAAGTCACTAGTCGTCGTTTACTATTAAATGTGTCCATCAGCACTATGTTTTGAATACGTTACACTGAGTTTTACCATAAAACCTGAATTGTCACCCCAAAAAAGTCATGTCCCCGCAATAATAATTGCGTAAAGTTACTTAGTTTGATGTACAGAATGCTTGGTTGACGGCTTCGTGATGAGGTCGTTTACACCCTATATATTATTATATTTATTATTTCATAACATTATATGAATTTATTACTAAATAGAATTACCCGGTGATCTTCGTTCGCGTGAAATGGTAAAAAAAATATTCCTTCCCTTTTTAAATCGCATCTGTTTTCAAATTCTAACGCTTTTTTTTTTGCACGGAACCTTAATTATTTTTCTTAAATAAAAGTAGCCTTACTTTCGTATGCATTCACCAAAAATCTGACATTTTACGCGTTCAGAAGGCTAAACTACTTTTTTTGGAAAATACACTTATTATTTTTTTACTTACAAATGTTGCCGGCCAGAAAAACACAATTCTATCATCTTTCTATAAAATTGTCGATCCAATTCAAAAAAATAAAAAACAAAATAGGTACTCGTACATTTATTTTTATGCACGGTTTACAACCAGTTTTTTAAACGGTAGAAGCTTTCGCGATGTTCCATTTTTAAAACCTGCCTGTTCGTGCAAAAAAGTAACAACATTTTATGCACATTCACGTATAACTAACTTATGCCCGCGACTTCCCCCACTTAGAATTCGGTAAATATCCCACCATGTCGTGCTACTGGAATAGAATTATACTATGTGTTAATCCAGGCAATAAAGTAACTATGTGCGTAACAAAAATCTAGACCCATATTTAAACTTCATTTGGTTTTATTTAAAAAACTCTTTCAGAAACCCCTAACAAACCAAACTAAATTATTAATTTAATTAAAAAACGATTAATTACATTTTAAGTTAGGGTAAGTTTCGAATCCCTACAAATATTATAAATGTGAATGTAAGTTTGTTTGTTACGCTTTCACGCGAAAACTACTCAACCGACCATGATGGAATGAATGAATGAAACTTTGTACACATATTCTTGGAGATATTAGAAGTAACATAGGATACTTCTTATTAAAAAAAACTAACCCTCACTCGCAGACGAAGTTGCGCGGGTCAGCTAGTATTTTATATTTTAAGCCCGGTATGAGTTTATTTTTCCCTGTTCTGTTCTTTGTTAATATTGTATGGCAACATTGAGGGGTAAATTCGACTTTTCGAGAGAAATTATTATTTTGAGTTCTATTCAAAATCTGGTATCGCACGTTAATCATTTTCCAAAATTCTTGCCATTTTAATTATAATTATTGGTAATACTTTTATTTTTATTCAGTTGGGGCAGGATTTGTCCATGTCCTTTCATACAAATTTATTCAGTTCTTTTTGCGAAGAGTTACAAACATCCATCCATTCATCCATCCATCAATCCTCACAAACTTTCGCATTTATAATAGTAGTTAGACTAGCTGTTGCCCACGACTTCGTTAGCGAAGAAATTTTGATGTTTTGGTGCGAGAAAAAAAAAACAGATCCGTTCAGCCGTTCTGGCGTGATTAAGGCGATTACACGAGCTAAACGCGAGTTTTATAATTACTAAAAGTATATGATTCACTGCTATAAACAAGACCAGAAAAATATATGATATTCTTCAGGATATATGCTAGCATGATACTGTTTTGAAAACATAATACAATTAATTTGGCTCGATAAAAAGAAATCGCGAACTTACCTCTAAAAATATCTTTCAAACAATAAAAAAACATACCAATATGCATGCGATCATTCTGATTTTTTGGCAAATAATTCTACAAGCAATATATTAGCATGATACTGTTTTAGTTTTTTAATCCTGATTGGATTAAAAAACTAAAACAGTTTGTTTGTAAATCGATCGAAACGACTCATTTCGCGCTATTTGGCCCGCAGTGGCTGACGTAACAACCACTTTGTAGTGCAAGCTGATTTGAACTTTATTCTAACAGCATTTCAAACGAAGTTTGAACCACCACAAATAGAGTTGCTAATTTAGCTTGTCTAAGCGCCTTAAGAAACAAACATCCATCCATCCATCTATCCAAACATTCGCGTTTATGTATTAATAGTAGTTAGATGGCCGTATCCGATTAATTATGCCCATTTAGAAACCCTGCCACAACACAAAAGGGATTTTCCATCGTTCTTTACCAAGAATATTTTTTACCTAGATCATAAATGAGATTTTATTCTTAACCAGTCTTTGCTCGGGGCTTCGCCCGCTTCGAGTTCAGTAATAATATTGTCCCACACCATTGTACTACCGGTAACCTGTGTGTAAATCCAGGTAGTTTAGGTAAACTAAATGTCATCCAAATCCCGACAGTAGCTTTTGTGTGAAAGAGTGACAAACATCCATACATCCATACTCACAAACTTTCGCATAACTACATATTATAAAACAAAATCCTCCACTGCGACCGTCTGTCTGTTCGCGACAAACTCAAAAACTACTGCATGGATTTTCATGCTGTTTTCACCAATAGAGTGGTTCTCGAGCAAGGTTTAATTTGTATCAGCTAGTTTATAATATTAGTGGGATAGCATTATCAACGCTTCATTATAAATAGGAAAAACAATTCAGAGGAAAGACTTCCTTGGAATGAATTTTAATCGAACTTAGAATTGTTAATGTTGATCGTTTCTGGAAACTAGTTTCTAAGAAACTTATTATTTTTATTCTTAACTTGTTCCGTTTACTGGTTTTGCCTGCTTGATTTTTCTCCCGAGGAAGAGTTTGAATAGAAATTAACTTTACTACTAAGGCTTTACTCGCTCGGACTAATGAGAGTAACGACTACTACGCCTCATCAGCCTATATTGTTCCCACTGCACACCAGTAGCGAAGAGTCAATTTTAGTGAGATGTAAGCCGGCAGTACATATCTTTAAGAGGCCTGCGAAGCATGTGTAGTTCATACAAACGTTATACCAACATAATTTGTAAATCAAACATATTAATAAGCTATAGTGTGTATTTATTTCGATTGGATTACAGAATATAATTTATTACTACACATGCTCCGCCGGCCCCTTAATGTGATTATATTATTTGTCTTTATAATACTGATCGTGCCATTTTTCAAAGTGAATCCGGTAGGAATCGAGTTGTATGGAAGTTTCGCTGAGACAAGACCCTTCTCTTTGTGAGACAAAGCGGGTCGTAATCCACAATCAAGCTCAATTGGTCAGATTCGTAGACGTCACATTTCTTCGAATTGACCGGTCAGATATGCTGATATTTTTCTACACTCTTGTATACAAAAGCTTTAGGTAGCCAGACATCAAAACAATCGGCGAATCGAGAAAATAACAGTTTTCGGAGAAGCTGTTTTCGAGTTATAATAGCACTAATAAACACGCGGGTAGACAGACAGACAATTTACCACTTGTAGCACGAGTTTAGGAAATACCTTATAAATATCCAGTTTGGATTCCAAGAAACATTAGGCAAAAAACACCTAAAACAAGTTTTGATAAAAACACTATTCGTTGCGTACGATAATTTCTCAGAAGGTGCAGAGGTCACAACTTTTGTATCTGTTTCAAGTAGGTAATCGTTTTGAAGACGGACTTACCCAGACTTATTTACCTCGTTTCTTGGTGGTCATACGCCATGTCATACTACTATGATCAGTGAGAATCGCATCATATTATTTTAATAAACATCCTAATCATGTATTTTTTTTTGCTACATATAAGAGGTAAAAGGAAATCCTCCACTTTGAAACATATTTTTAGCGGCCATTAATAATAATTACACATTATAAAGCAGTGGGTGCTTTATAATGTGTATATAACGCATTATTTATACTATGGCGTAATATTTCTGTAATATTGAGATACTTTGTACTTTTGCGGAGTTGCATGCTTAAAATAGGAACGTGGGTTCTCAAAAACCGACCTTACAGAACACCACCATTCTTGCTTTGTATACTCTGTCGTACGTTTTACATTTGCCACATAAAAACTCACCTGACTAGTCTTTCTCATGTTTGGATCGATATACAGTCTAACGGAAGGCAGCAGGATACCAGTATCTTACATGGCAGAGATGCCTATCTGACCATTCCAACTCAGTTGCTAGCATGACAACTGAATAACAACATTGCATGGTTGCCAGCCTTTCAGGTTTTTTACCAAGACCTGCTTATCGTGTTTTCCGAGGCACAGAGGAACTACCATCACCAACCACGGGCATTACGACTGTGATTTCAGAGAAACGGCTATATCATCAGGAATTTCAATCCCTTTTTTTTTCCTTCTTAGTCAAAGGTCTACCAATGACTGCCAAGGCCAGCAGCTTATCATGCTTGCCAGATGAAAACTAAAAATCCGTAATCTCTTTTCAGTAAAAGACAAAACCACCTTCAAAGCGTTCCGAATCTCCCTCAACGTGATGCTGTCGCAAGAAACGTGCGGTTACCTGGTGGTCCTCATGTACGCTGGCTCCATCTTCGAACAGGCTTCGGAGTCCATCAGTCTGAAGCTTTCGCCGAACAAGCAGACGATCGTGGTGGGGGCTATACAGCTGCTCGGCAGCATTGTGGCGAGTTGTATTGTGGAGCAGACTGGGAGAAAGGTGAGAAATGTCTTCCTCTTTTAAATAGACCCTTACCGAAATTGAAAGGCACTTGCGATCATATTTTTGTTCTGGACCATACCTGGGAACCTCAAGTAGGTTCCCAGGTATGGTCCAGAACAAAAATTATGGAGATATTGGAGGTCAAAGTTCCAAATTTTTCACATTTTTTTTCAAAAACTGGTTTTTTAAGGTCTTATCTTTACTTTAAGTACCTCCATAACTAGTTATCTAATAAATGCGTCCATCGTTACAATTTTGAATGCGTTACATTGACTTTTACCGTAATATATGATTTTTCACCACAAAGTGCTAAAGCTGCCGTCCTAAAGCTATAATGCCGTTATCCAACAAAATCATTTTTCGAGTTATGGGCAAAAAAGCGCGGCCAAATAAAAAATGCTTGCCGTTTCTTAACTTTCTCTCATATCCGTGAGTTATTGGTATCAAAAAATAGATCTAATTTTGTGCTTTCAAATGGCCCTTCTAACACTTGCTAATTAAGATATAATCTTAACAAAAATAGGTTTTTTGCGTTTTAGTTAAGTGTTTTAACAATTTACAGCTTATGGAACCACGACTATAATGCCGCTAAGCCTACCTTAACGGCATTTTAGTGTTTGGTTTTCATTATTTTTTTTTGACATATAAAATACTTTAAAAAATCTCTACATTACCAAACTATAATGCCACTAAATAACTGTAACGATGATATAGCTAAGCATCATGACACCAAGAACAAACACTATGCTAAACTGTAATGCAGCTAAAGCCAATTAGCCGCAATTAAGACTAGTAACTTTTGTGAATATTTTTCCTGCATTTATTTTTTAGGTTGATTACTTAGCATAAATGCCGCTAAAAATAAAACAATAAAATGTAACCGCGTTCTAGCTTTGAAACTCGAGCACAAAAGTTGAGGAAATCAAATAAAATGGTAGTTACAGAAATAAAATAAGTGGCTTAATCTGAATTTTTTATTTTTTAACATTTAATGACAGTCTTCTTTAATTCTAAAAAAATCACTTTGTGAGAACTTAGGTACTTGTAATAACTGAAAATGAGATCTTAAAAAAAAGCACCTAAATCACACTTTAATATTGTTAATTTTTCGTGTCGATTGTAATGCAGCTAAAAAAATTACTAAATATTTCATTTAAAACGTACTTCACACATGTTTCTTAAGTAAGCTCTTCGATGCGAGTTTTGAATTCTTCTGTCGGATATGGTATATTAAGAATATGAGCAGGTGATAAGGATTTCACAATGACTTTTGATTTGTTTATTGAAGCTTCTGCTTCTTCAAAGTCCTCAAAATCATTTAGTTTTACTTTTATCTTCATAGCCAACTCGACTGCGCTTGATCAGCACTCATAAACGTGTGCCCTGGTTCAATAATATAGTAAGAGCATCATGCCAGAATGATGACTGCCAGTGGCTTTAAAGAGGAACTGATTTCACTTACAGGTAAAATCAATTCCTCTTTGAAGACGTATTAAAATCTTAATTCTAATTGTTCAGGATGCTCATGTGAATTAAGGAACTTGAGTATCACAAAACTTATCAAAAATATTGGATGCCATTGAACAAAACCTATTGAAGCACAAGGTATCAAAACGCTGTGTTAAAAGTGAGACTTTTCTATGTCAAATTGATCAATTTTGGTGTCTTTATGACGTTTCTTCTTAATCATATCTAAAATGTTTTTGGATCTTTGTGGAATAGCAACGCGGACAATTTTAAGACGCAGAGTTTGATCTTGGGTTTTTTTTAATATATTAATATAATTATATAAAAAAAAACCCAAGATCAAACTCTGCGTCTCAAAATTGTCCGCATAAAATGAGCGCAAAATTGTGCGAATTCGCAGGCTAGTACCTACTGGTAGCTCGCTACGCAATCACTTCAAACTAAATAACTACATAGTTTCGATAAAATAATTACGTTCAATTAATATTGCAATTTACTTCATTTAGTTCAAATAAATGCTTTAGAAGATATCGCAGGTTTATAATATGAGAAACCAAAAATAAGTTGTTCGTGTGACGAAATCTAAACTTTTTAAATTAATCTTTATTCCTGCATTGTTTAGTTAACAAAAAATTATCGTAATCATGTTGTAAATTAAAAACTTGGAGTAGTTTTTGACCTTGATAAACAGTTCCTAGACCTTTATGAACTTGGAGGGTTGTAATGGTGATTTTGATGATTATAATTCTGTAACTATACATAGGTCTTTATAGTCGCGAGCAATATTTTAAACAACATACAACATACCGCTGGCCTACAAACTTCAAAAAACGTAAGAATATTTGAATTTCGCGGGCTACCCTGACGTTTTTACCTTAAACCATGGTGGCACACTGCTTCAGACGCGGGGAGCCGCGGAGCGAGAGCGAGTGATCGAGGGTAGTTAACCGCGTTTTAGTGTGGTAACGACTGATAACTGCATTTTTGTGTTGACGTCGTAAGCAATTTAACTATATTTCAAATTGAAAATGCCGTTATTGGCGTATTCACTACAGTGTCTTATTAAAAATACATCTAAGTACTACGCATAAATGCGGTTAAGTGACATTACCGACCTTTTTAACAAGTATTTTCATTTAACGGCGATTTAGTTATGCAACTGATGATAAAATTTTAGTTATAATGTAAATTATAAGCCCTTAGTCACTTTTTAGTATTGTAATGTTGCTTACCTGCGTTTTAGCGTAGGAGACATTACATTTAGGGCAACTTAACGGCGTTTTAATTTTTTCTATCTCGTGATTTATAAATAGTAGAGAAACACTGCTTAGACAGAAAGATAGAGATTTTTTTTCTGATTATGGTGGTATCAAAAAACGAAAATCGACCAGTTGCGAGATAACGACATTATTGCTTGTGGACGGCAGCACAGAACAATAGTCGTATCCCAGCAATGATTTTTGCGTGGAGTTACTTAGTTTGATGTATAGAATGCTTACTTGATGGCTTCGTGGAGGGTCTGTTTACATCCTGTATACTAGCGATAAGTGCTTGATTTTGTCGGTTTTTATCAACTGAACTGCCTCATTGGGTCTTCACCTCAAACCCCAATCGCATATAAGGCCTCTGCCCCAACAGTAGGGAAATTGAAGGCAGATTCTCACCTTTCCATGTGTTGAGTAATCGCACACTGAAGGTTAAACAATATCATGTCGAACCACCCAATGCCGAGTATACACTTAGAAGACTATAATAACGATGCTCGTCAGACGGATATGAAATCGGAGCAGACATTTTTTATGATTCTGTTGTGGCTTCACGACGCACGACAATTGATTCTAAGAATGCATAATGTACTAGATTGTTCGTGTGCATTTGTAGACACATTTTTTCGGGAAGTCACCTTCTAAAGGCGTTTGGGCATTTTCAGATAAGACTGGGACTATTTAGGACTCAATCATCATTAACAGCTCCCCACCCACATGAGTTCCGTGTCTTCTATAACCAGAAACCCCGGTCTAAACTCTGCTGGCCACATCCCAGGGATATCGACACACACCTTTCACAACTTCATCGGAATGTAACGTCCACACAAGCCTCTTCTCTAACACAAAGAGTCAGATATTAATTACCACGCGGGCGTAGTTCGTGTTGGTCTTCGTCAGGTGTCTTCGAATTTCGGGCGAGATTATATGCTTAAGTACCTGCCTGGTTTCGACTCCACACCCTGCGACATCCGATATCATGACATGCACAATGTAAATTGGACACTAAAACAACCTTTTATTTCTTTAATTCCAGTGGCTGCTAGCCGGCACCTCTCTGGCAACTGGGATCTCGATGCTGGCGTTAGGAGCGTGGTTCTATATAACCTCATCAGGCATCTGGCTGCCCGGCTGGCTGCCGGTGATGGCCATGTGTCTGTGCATCTTCGCGGATGCTGCAGGGTACCAGCCTGTGCCCTATGTTATAACTTCGGAGCTGTTTAGTTTCCAGGTAATCATTTACGTAATGCTGGTTTAATAAATGTGATACTAGTTGAAGATTTATTAGAAATAACTATAAATAAGAAAGATACCTAGTAGTTCTGGGAAGAACTATCGTCCAGGGTCAGACCTTGTAAGACGACAGGATGAGTTGAACAAATCAGAGACCAGTGTTCCACATTAGCCATGGCTCGAAATGGAAGTCATGGGAAGAGGGTTTTGTCCAGCAATGATATGAGAGGCTAGTCGCAACAAAATGGGTATGAGTCATGCCTATTTGTTTGGTTCTTTGTCCCTGGTGGTCATCAGAACCTCTTTTTAATTTTTCGTTGAAGAGGTTGACAGGTGGACCTAAAATTAACCAGAAGGAAATGGTTCAGAGATTGGCTGGTTATGCAACAGCAGGATAAGCTCACAGAAAGCCTTCTAGTTCATTGTAGAACAGAACGCAGGCCGTCGTGCTTCAGGGCTACACCTCTGGTTGGAGTTCTGTCCCTTCAGGAGTGCCTCAAGGTTCCATTCTGGGTCCTTTGTTATTCCTATTGTATAATACAGATATCAAGCAATGCTT
This sequence comes from Xestia ashworthii, assembly GCA_950022955.1. NCBI lineage: Eukaryota > Metazoa > Arthropoda > Insecta > Lepidoptera > Noctuidae > Xestia > Xestia ashworthii. The sequence continues at coordinate 16,189,211 of OX465560.1, read as the reverse complement.
TCATCATTCGTATATTCTTCTCTATGCTGATGACATGAAAATTCACAAAGTTGTAAAAGACATGTCTGATGCATATCAATTGCAAGACGACCTGCACAGATTTGAGATATATTGCAAACGTAACAAACTCCAATTAAATGTCTCTAAATGTTTCGTCCTAACATTCTCACGACGTACGTCTTTGATCAATTTTAATTACAGAATCAACCATGAATTGATTAGCAGGCTAAATAGCATAAGAGATTTGGGGGTTATCGTAGACAACAAGCTTCTGTTTGATCAACATGTGAATAGTATAGTTACAAAGGCATCAAAGGCTCTGGGATTTATACTGCGCACCACGGCCTGTTTCCAATCACTTAAACCGGTTAAAATTTTGTATTGTTCATTCGTACGTAGCCACTTAGAATACGCATCTCAGGTTTGGAACCCGCAGTATGAGATTTATAAGTCCCGTATTGAAGGCGTCCAAAGAAAATTTCTACGTTACCTTGACTATAGAGCACAGCAATACTCAGTTGACTATGAGCACCGCTGTAAACGATACCACTTCCTTCCTCTGGACATGAGGCGTCATATTGGAGACATAACTATGCTTATGGGTGTCGCAAATGGCCATATTGACTGTCCTGAACTTGTTGCAAATTTAGCATTGCGCACGAACCTAATGGGATTACGTCAGCGACCAATATTAAGTGTACCTTTCACATCAACCAATTACGTGAAAAATGTTTTTTCAATAAGGAGTGCACTTGATTTTAATAGACTTTCTAAGGACCTTGATATTGACTTATTCTGCACCAGTGTGGCGTCCTTGCGACAACAAATCGCACAAAACTTTTTCAATAGCTAATTCCGCTAATTTAGCTAATTCTTACAAATATTTGTTAGTGATTAATTGTCTTCTGTACTCTTTTTTTTTTAATATCCTTTGTCTTTTTTTTTGTCTACGTGTGGAGGCTTGTAATTAGCGATTTAATAATATTACACTTATATATAACATTTTCTTTATTAGTCTGTAAGCCTTCTTTAAAATAAAATAAATAAATAAATTTACTGACAAAAAATACTCCATATTGCAGTGTCATTTTAAAGTTCAACCACCAAATAAAACTTTGTCTTTTGCAGCATCGTGGCATGGTGACCTCCTTCGTCAGCTCCGTGGACGCTCTCAGCGATTTCGTCCAAACGAAGGCATATGACCCGCTCCTCAAACTCCTGGGCATCCATTGGGTCTTCATCATGTTTTCCATGGTCTGTTTCCTGGGTACCTTCTACACCGTCATGTGGGTGCCGGAGACTAAAGACAAGTCTGTGGAAGAAATATACGCCCTTCTAGCAGATTGTAGGAAGAAAGAGAAGAGGAAAGCTAGAAGGGAAGATATGGAGAGCGGAAAAGAGATGAGTAGATTATAAGCGGTGTTGGAGACTTGTCGGATTGAGGAGATTTTAGTATCGTTTTTTTTTTATTATTATCTCTGATTTTGCAGTACAGTCACGTCTAATAATATGTAAACACTTAAGATTTTTTTAAATTGTGTTTCTCCTAATGTACTGATTAAAATTTAATGTTATTACGTACATAGTATTCTGGAAATCATATTTTTATGAAAAAGATCCAATCTCCTAGTTGCAATCGTTATTTCTCGCGAAAATAGCTATAATATTAAGAAAAGTGTATACATATTATTAGATGTGACTGTAAAATGACTTTTATGGTCGTTGACATGACATAATTATGGTTTATATTAGAAGTAAACTTAGAAAGGGCTTTATTGTGAACTTTCTAAATAAAATTGACTTTGATATTGTGCATGTAGTAATGACCATTGTATTAGTTTTGTTTGGTACTTACCGATGTCTATTAACTTTAATTTTGTACAAAGGGGTAAATCGAATATTAGATTGACTTGGGTAGTCTGCAATAGAAGCGGGGTTTTTCTAAACTGAATTCGATCTAACATTAAAATACAGAATCTCTATGAGAAATCTCAGAATAATCTTTGTATCTATTCGGATAAAAAGTATATTAATTCCTTTTAGTTTATTTACGTACCGCTAACTATTAAAGTAAACTGCAAAAGAACAGTTATCTACCAAATTTTGTTGCCGACCTCATCATAGTGTTTCCTTAGCTTTAATTTGTTCTCAAAAATGACAGGTTGTCTGTGGAATGTTGTGTGTAACTACCAGGGTCAAGTTTATACCTGAGTCATAGCAAAAAAAAGGTAAAAAATAATAGAAAGAACACATACCTTGCCTGTGCCATTATGAAGCCTTGGAATGTTTTTTGAAGTATGACTAAGACCACTTTTGACGGAATATACCGTGAGCTTATGATAAAGCGGTGTTCTGACGAGGCGATTTAAATCGATTGACTTGATTTTCGTTGACGAGTGGGATAAATGATACAACCCGCCATTTTGTTTGTAATCTGTGCTACATTTTACATGATCAACTGTTTGGAAACTCCTTAATTGTAACCTACTTACTTCTGCCTATCCATGAAAATCATTTTTACTCCTTATTGCCTTTCCACTAGAGAATATTTTCGTCTTCTTCTTCAGCTTACCATTCCTGCCCCGTCGATTAAATACGATTGTTTCTTTCATTCCGTTCCTTGTTGAAAGTTATCGTTTTTTATGTAGACCACACCACTTTTAGATGTTAAATCATCATTCGTCAAACAATCCATGCACCTTATCTTTCTCTGCCCTCATCATCTTCCTACCCTAGTCCCATGTTACTTGGTGTGCGCGCAACACGTTATTTTCTTCCATTCTATCATTTATCAGGTATCGTGTACTATTGGATTTCCATACCTCAAAAGGTAAAAAAGGAACTCTCATAAGATCACTTTCTTATCCATCTATCTGTCCGTCTTTCTGCCCATCTGTCTGTCCGTCTGTCTGCCCGTCTGTCTGTCCGCCTGTCAATCTGTCAGTCCGTCCGTCTAACTGTCTTGTTCTTTTTTATTTTTTTTATTCTGTTTATTGAACTTATCTTAACTTTTTTATGTAACACCAATCCATCTGTCACCACTGATTTTCTCAGAAACGGGTGGATCTAGTTTTCTTTCATACCATTCATCACTCATTCCAGTCATCTTTGCTTTCGCCTTCTTCTCCAAAACATAAGGTGATGATGGACTATCCATCAATATTCATATTCATCATGGTCTCCGTCCCAGCCTATAGTATTGTAGAGGTTGTATTGTAGAGGTTAAATTTCGATCAACTAAAAGTTGACCAACTGAGTTGCCTCGTGAGAACACTGCTTTACGGAGAGGTATTTTTAAATCTTCCGGTGTATCGTTTGAGGTTTTTATTATTTGTATTGATCCCTCATATGATTGTGAATGTAATAAAAAAGATCTCGTAACAATAATTACAGCCAGTTATGTTTTTCTTTTATGTATGTATTTTTTAGTAATGGTTGTTTTAATAATATATATTAATAAACTACAAAGGTTTTTTCTAAGTATGCCTAACACCTCAATTCGACAAGTTTTTACAACCAACCAAAATGTACAGAGAATTCATTAAAAGCTAAGCGACAATAAAGCAATGAATTTTCTGTACATCCTAATTCTGTAACAACCAATCTTTCTGCACACCGATTTTGTACCTTAAACTCATGACACTTACGTATATTATCGACTGCGCAGAAAGGTCGTGATATGTGCCTCCCGACTACCGATTGTGATATTATGACGAATTAATAATGTTTAGTATTTTGGTATTATTAGATTAAGATGTCTAAATGACGTTAAAAAAAAATAATTTATATCAAACAATCCTTGTGTTTTATTTTTAAATTACCCAGTTAAATAAAAAAAAAAAAACTATCAGCATAATCACAATATGTGTGTGTGTGTGTGTGTTTGGGGTCGGTTTTTAGTCTAACGATAGAGTTAACTATTAATTCTCTTTAAGGTGGACGCACACTTATCCACGCCGAACGCGCCAAACGAATCGAAGTCAAGGAGGCCTCGCACACATAATCCGCGCCGAAAGAATCGATCGCGCCGAAAGATTGGAATCACTTATTTTTAAAACAATGAAGAATTTAGTACTCTAACGTTGCGCTGTCGTACGCAACTGATAGAATGCGATCGCATCGGTCGAATCGCCCGCATCAGCCGCGCCGAATCTGATGACGTCATCCGAATTTGTCTAGGATTTCTGGGGTTCTGCTTGATTCGGACGATTCGACGCGGATAAGTGTGCGTCCACCTTTACACGTAACGGCTGTCAATGATCTACATGACAGCTGGGACAACCGATCAATATTCCTACGTGAAAAAAAAATTACGCGAATATTTCGACGGGCTGACAATTTTCCTGTAACGTAATGTGATTCGAAAGGAACTCGGAACGTAATGGATGGAACCGTGCTACTATTTATTTAAAGTATTCATTTTTAACCGCCTTATGAAAAGGAGGAGGTTCTTTTGTTGAATGTCTTTTTATCGGTGGTCATCATTGAAAAATGGTGGTGTCCTGACCGACACATATAATTATTATGAAAAAAGAAAAAGATTCTCGGCGAACATACTACGTTTTCTAAAGTCTGATAAAAAAAATAAAACAATCTATTGGTATAAAAATTATATTTTAATATCCGGTAGGTACTACGGCCACACGTTTCACAATTTAGAATAAAACATAAATAAAAAAACAATACAAAAGCAGTAAAATAATAACAACACCAAAACAATAAAATTCATATCACATACCTACCCACTATGTACTACATAAACGCGTTATACAAGTCTTATTAGTTTTAAGATGTGGAATAATTTGTACTTGGTAATATTAACTTTAAGTTGCACTAGAAATTATGGAGTTAGAAGTTATAATTCACTTGGTAAGTTTTATTTTGTCCTGAAAATCTGTCAACGATCTGTAGGCCAAAATAACGACCATGGTAGACCTCGCAAAAGATGTCGGGACGAGCTGGACAAAACCAACGACCAGTGGTCCACATAAACCCTGGATCGAAGGAACTGGAAGTCATGGGGAGAGACCTTTGCCCAGCAAGGGATGATGTAGATGTAGGCTAATAGTAACAGAATTTCTGTCCCTGCTGAACTGCCAACCAGGCACCAACATCGGCCTACGTACAATCGCTCGTCAAAAACCTTCCCATGGGAGTAAGCGGGAAATTTAGATTCACCATCCAAACAAAACATCAGTTCTGAAATCCCCAAATGTACCTTACAGTGCACCCACATTTCAAGTCATGCCTGTTATTTAATATCTTCAGGGCCGGGAACCCACCTGGAGGGTCCACTACTCCACTTGCAATATTTATACAATATGTATGGTGGAATGGCACTTGTGCTCTATATATCGGGTTCATTACGAATCATCATCATCATCCATAACACGAGCTCACCCACTGCTGGGTATAAGACTCTCTTTTCTTGTGCCAACCTACACATCCATTCCGACTATGTCTACTAAACAGTTCTACGATAGAAATGGGGTGGACACGAATTTCATCTCAGCAATATTCCAGTCTCCGTGGCTGCAATTAAGAAAAGCCTCATGGAATAACCCAATAACTCTTTGCGTGGCCTGTAAATCAAACCTAGGCCCTCATGTTTACCTTTGACCGTTAGACCAACGTCATACCAGTCACTGTCTTATCTTGCACTACCGAATAAAAGCCTCCGAAGCATAGCCAAAAATTTGAGGACGTCATTTCTACCCTCTGCCTTTAAAATAGAAACTATGAGAACTAACGCGCAATAGAGAAGTTGTAAACTGCTCAAATGCTCAGTTGCAGTACCAAACCACATAACAAAACGTCACGACCTGAGGTCACGACTATACTCAAACTGTTCTCCAGTTACGATCAAGCTCCACGTAATAAGGGGCAGACCTTTCAACCGGCCACAAACCCCGACTAGAGGCTTTACTGGTAAATTTCTGACTCCGACGCTGTTATTGGGAAATTCCTGATGAAGTCCACGGTCTTGTACATAACCAGCAGTAGCACTTGGAGCTACTAGACCAACGAGGGTACTCCTCTAACGATATTACTTCCTAGCTTTGTTTGTGATCAAACCGTAACGTTATAATTTTTTCAAAGACCTCAAAATGAGAAACTTTGGCGGTAATCAGCCCCATAATATGTATGACATGCGTCGCCATGGACACAAAAAACAGGGTCTTCGGATCAGGAATGAGCACCAAGTCTTCATCACGGACCCAAAGACAAACCTGAGGATCCGAGGGGGCAACGCCACGGATACGAAGAACTACCCTTATATGGCAGCTATTATTATAAACGGACGGTTGTGGTGTGCGGGTGCCATTGTCGATGTTAACTGGGTAGTCACTGCTGCTCATTGCTTGAATTAGTAAGTAACAAAGTTTGTGATCAGTTTACAAGGTAAGATTTTGATGATTCTGAGAATTCTGAATGAGATTACTGTGAGCCAAATCTTCTTCTGCATCCATGAACCAGACCTAATTGTCGTAGATTTGGGTCGTACCAATCCGAACACATGCATGAACAAAACAATCTACCCAGTTGAAACTTGATGCAATGTGTTTTTGGGCCGTTCTGTCGCCAAACTTGTCGTTACGTTTTTTAAGAATATAGGTGTTTTGTATATGGGTGTAAATAACCTAATCACGAAGCCGTCAACCAAGCATTCTGTACATCAAACTAAGTAATTGTACGCAAAAATTATTGCTGGGAAACAACTTTTCGTTTAGGTTGAAAAATCATGTTTTGTGGTAGAACTCAATGTAACGCACTTTGTTCTGATGGATGGATTGAATAGTACGGGGGTCTTACAATAAAAACTTGTTTTAAAAAAAAACTTGTCATAAAGTTGGAACTTTGGTTTGGGGTAGAGCAAAAAACTGATCGCAATTACGGGGAGAACAAGTGCCTTTTGGCTTCGTTCAGAGGTTTTTTACACACTTTATTTGTTTTCAACAAATTGTTTTTATAGCTGAACAGACCAGCTAGGTTTATTAAGTAAAGGCCAAGGGATATCGCACTACCCATAACTTAATTGTGAAGGACAGACTGGCATGTAAAATACCCGCATTCAGCCGCACCCGGGATCCGGTTAGATTTGAAGCCGAGCTTTGCATATCTGGAAAATGATAGGCTAACCAGACATGTCTTCCTCAGTGTCCTCAGTGTATCCCCTCTCAAATCGCTGGGGCAGTACGTAAAGGTTCGCGTGGGCAGTGCACGGCCCCATGAAGGAGGTACTCTAGTCGACGTGATAGGAGCTGTCCGGCATCCCAAGTTTGAAGAAGAGCCGGTACCTCATGCTGATGTGGCGCTGTTGAAGCTTGCTGAGAATCTAGGTCAGTAGTTCTTAACTACCATATTTATCTATTCTGTCCGGGCATGCTCGTTCCATCATAGACCTAATCCTTCCCTTTTCATCAGGCGTGATTGAGGCCAAGAGCAGGCCCATTTTGTAATAAAAATACTGTAATTGGACAAAAACAAGGGGCTGATGGCGTTTCATCAACGATATTTCAGTAATTGGCAATGAAATGTATCTGACATAGTAAATTGAAGTAGATACTACATTCTTGACTGAGGTACGATATAGAGAACTTGTTTGTTCTAGTTTTCCACGTACACGTGAACCTCATTAAGGTCTACGAGGGTATCAAGGAACCGTTCGCGCAGAGCTTCATCGTGGTCACAGGATGGGGGGCCACCAGGGTAATGTACCAGTTCCTTCAGCATTGTCATGACCATGGCTGTCTAACCGTTATTTGATTAGACGTGGTTATTAGTGGTTTGGCTTTTAATTTACAAGAAAGAAAAGAAAGAAAGAAAGATCTAATGTTTGCAAGCGCAACAGCTAGCATATGGTTCGAACTCCTGATCAGATCTTTACATTTATGGTTGCATTCACATTCACGATTTGTTCAGTTAGTGGCAATAGATTTGCATCCGATGACTACTTAAGGATGCAGAGGATTCTGATTAAATTCCTCTTAACAACTAGATCCAGGCTTGGAAAGTGGTAAAGCCCTGAAGTTGGCAAAACTATGCACATGTAGAAGGTGTTTTTGCGGGCGGTAGTGCACAGGTGTGAAAGAAAGTGTGGCCTGAAAGAAAGTCTGGCAACAAATATTACCCAGTACTTAGGTTGTGTGTGGGGTCGCTCCATTTAAAATACTGATAATCAACTGAATCAAGTTAGACTGGAAGCCGATTCTAACATAGTTCGGGTAGATGATGATGGTGGATTTCCGCAAAGTAATGCCTAATTACCTACAAAATGAAAGAAAGAAAAATGTTTATTTGACTTCAGCACACACACAGTTATATTAAAAAAGTTACAAAAAAAGAGAAAATACGTAGTATGTATCTGTGTGCATCACGGCTGAGCTAAAAAGGTCCATTTCAGCGTTCAGCCATAACCTTGCCAGACAGGCGATGCTGTCTGATGCTGGTCTTCCAATAACTTATTCCTCAACACGTGCAGGGCACCGATACGTCGTTCAGGGAGCACACTCCTGACTTGATAACGGCTCGTCTGAAGGTGCGCTCGCAGCACTACTGCATGGACGCCTATCAGCTCGTCAACGGCTTCCAGTTCACTCCAGACTTCTTCTGTGCCTCACTGAGGAATGGCACCAGGGATGCCTGTTTGGTATGGCTTTGTTACTTCAATAATCTGTAAAAGTGCGGTCAAACCGGGCGGACCGGACTGGTTACGGACATACTTACCGGAATTTGACAGATACACATTATCTACCAAAGTCCCAAAGGAGCTCGAGCCTGCGTAATAATTGTTGGTCCGTGGATGGGTAATGGGTTACATATCGAGCTCCCTACGTGCCTCGGACAAATTGGTTAAGCTGTTGGTCCCGGTTGTCATTTGTAGATCTTTGAGCATCGTTACAGAAATTTCTGACAACCGGTGTTTCCAAGGGGTATCGTATTACCTAGTAGGTACTAAGGGTTGTGGAGTTCAGACAGGCAGTCGCTCCATGTAAAATACTGGTATTTAGTAAGACTGAAAACCAACCTCAATAATTATGTAGTTGGGAAAAGGCAAGCCTGTGATGATATCTGCCAGAGTCCGGTATCCACTTTCCATTCCGTTTGGTTTGCCCGCACCTTCAGTAGGGAATGCTGAATAACTTTTCCGTATTCATGTGTACATTGATGATCAACGAAATTCCAAAGCAACCACACTGCAGAACGCAGCTGCAAAGGTGCCCAATCGCGACGATAGGCGACGTTTGCTCACGACTGGTTGCTATGAAAAAGGCAACAGGTGCCACTCGCTATCTATACATATAAACTTTTTCAGAAAATCACATAGTTTTTCAAGAGGGTTCCTCTCAAAAGCAGAAAGGAAACAAGTGCAATTAAATAACACAGATACAAACCGCCGTCATTCCAACCTCGCCGTCGAGGTACGTCGCGACGTCCCCGCTCACGCCCCCCCAAACCTTGCTCGAGCCAGCCCGCGATACTAAGCCAGTAGTTTTAAATCAGCCCCTAAATAATGATCTCACTCTGTGTCCCTTTGCTGCCCTCCCCAGTGACGCCACAGGGTGCCCTTAGCGCGCTGTCGCTTAGTTTATAGGTACTTACCTAAGTTTTTTTTCCCTGGCTGGATGCCTCTTACACTCAAGAGGCACACACAGGATAGTCCCGTTAATCAGAAGCCAGCCTCTTAGGTTGACCTGCGAGATGCCATTCAACAGAAACCACATGGTTTAACATTGACGTGAAATCAAATTGATCAAGACAAGGGTATAATAACACGACCAGAATTGACAATCCCGTACACATGCTAAAAAAAAATAATTTAAAGAAAAACAAAAAACCCGACTGCGCAAATTCTAATGCAGAGCAGAACGACTCACAGTCGGGGCCCCTTGGGAAGATTTGATCTGCATTAGAATTTATGATTTGTTACAGAATTCTAAATTGCTAGGCTTGTTTCTGCCTTTCTAGTTTTTATTTAAGTTAATTTTTTCAAGTATTTTTTAAGATTAGTTTTTACGCAGTCGAGTTTTTTGTTTTTCTTTAATTTTTTATTTTATACTTTTTAGTTACGCATAAAAACTTAAATCAATAAGACACCCCACTTGACATAGTTCATCGACATCTTTTTTTTTCATTTTGACAATATGGCGTCTAGTTGTCGCTGTGGTGAATTTTGATTACTGTCATGTCTTTAGTGACACTCCACAGAGCATCTATAATGACACTCGCTCGACAAGGTTATGACGAATCGATTGACGTAAGAATTATCAAAATCGGCGTACGCATTTGGTCTCTAGAACGCCACATAGAAACAAACATACATACATACATAGACTGATAAACACATTACCAAATTAGTAATAAATAGAGAACGAATTGTCCGCGAACTTATCAAAGCATCGATATCAATATTAATAAAACGCACCATTGACTCTAATTGCTCTGAGCAGTCTCGACAAATACCGAGATTCAAATCTTCAAATTTATTTTACCTCCGATATCAACCCAAAAAGCACCCCACCAGTAAATTCACCAGTCCCACCGTAATTGTAACTGTGTTAAATATCAAAAATAACTAATGACAGGACTGTAAGTAGGTACCGCAGCTTATTGTAGGTACTTACTTTTAGCCAGTGAAAGAACCCAAGCACAAGGAGTTTTTTAGTACCCTACATCTCGTTCACTCCGCTCTTTGCTCGTAGTTCGACGCAGGCGCCCCTGCCGTGCAACAGAACAGACTCATGGGCATCATGAGCTTCGGGCCTGAACGCTGCGGACATGAGTACCAGCCCGCGGTCTTCGTGAAAGCTTTCTACTTCAGGTAAGCTACCGCTCCAACATCATCATTATTGACTTAAATTCTTCTTGTAGACTGACCTTCCCTAACCCCTAACAATATTATTGTAACAAGCAATGGTTCTGGGTTCATTGGTTCCGGCTGTCACTAACGGCCATTTTCTTACTGACAGGTATCGGTAGGTTGCTATCTCTGTCTGTTAGAAACAAAACGTCTCAGACAAGTTTTCTTTGATTTTTCTATGAATCAAGTGACAGGTAGATGACGCATATAGGGTATTTCAAGCTAACTCTGTTCATAGAAAGAGAAACACCGATCGCTACGATACGTAGGGTTAACTGACAGTTACCCATAACTAAGTTATAGAAAACGGCCTCAGCAGATCTGTAGCAGTCGTAACGGGTAGTCACACTCACAAGATTACCGCTTAGTCTGACAACTAGACGGAAAAGAGACCAACCAATCTTGCTGAGAGGCTTCGCGCTACCCAGTTACTAGGTGGTGGATGTCAGATCGTCAGTCTTTCCATGTAAAATACTGGCATTAAGGTGCACCAATTCAGCCGACCCCAACGAAGTTGGCTAAACAAAACAGTCCGCCGAAAAACGCCCACTGCTAGACGCAAGTCCGTCCCTTGCATCTCGCATCCAGCGGGTCCCCGCAACCTTAAACAGATCATCGGTCCACCTAGTGGAAGGCCTTGCAACGCAACATGTTACGGTTCGAGGTCGCCACTTCCGAACTTGCCCGGTTGCCCCATAGCCATTCGTTGTGCGAGCAATGTTGACGACAAATCAAATTAACCTGGTATCCATTTCACAGAGACTTCGTAAAATCAACGATAGCATCATACAAGACGACTGGTGAGCTAATCGCAGCGATCCAGGAGATTGACCCACCGCACCCTCAGGGAGAGCCCCCAGATGTTATCCATATGGGTGTTAATCCAGATATACCCGAGAAGCTGAAGACCGACTTGCAGGGAGCCTGGGACAAAGAACCAGATCGGAAACACGACTGATTACGGACCTTTTCATTCCTATTCTTCTTATTCTTTAATGCACACAAAATAAAAATGAAAAAATATACATACAAACAAGGTTTATGACCAAACTTATACTGAGTATTAAGTAATAATTAATTCATCAAAACATGTAGTACTAGACATGTACATGTCACAATATACAGAATCGCTTGTATACAGGGTGATTGGTAATTTCGGTCAAGAGGAGGAAGGACAATTTCCAAAAAAACTTCAAAGGTTGATTACTCCGAAACCACTCAGATAGGACCCCTACTTATCGGGATTAAATTTGTTACAAACGAACTCTAGTATCACCCATTTCAAGGCCTGCACCCAATTACCAATAACCCTGTATAGTGTACAAAGACTACAATAAAATGGTAGGTGAGGCCCTGCCTCTTAAAGGATATCTTCCGTAGGCCACTGGTAATTGGTTTTGTCCAGCTCATCCCGTCATCTTCTGCGAGGTCTACCGCGACGCCTCCTGGCTGTATCAGGGCTCCAGAGAGTGGTTATTTTGGCCCACAGCTCGTTGGGCATGCGGCAGACGTGGCCAGTCCAGTTCCACTTTAGTTTAGCTGCTATTTGAGCAACGTCAGTAATTTTTGTTTTGGAGCGCAGACTGCGCAACACCACACTGCGCTGCGCAGTGTGGTGTTGTGGACGGCTTATTCCAGGTCGGTTAGTTTGACGCCTAGAATGCTGCGCTCCATTGCACGTATTAATATACATCTACACTAATATTATAAAGAGGAAAACTTTGTTTGTTTGTTTGTTTGGTTGTAATGAATAGGCTTAAAAACTACTGGACCGTTTTTAAAAATTCTTTCACCATTCGAAAGCTACATTATCCACGAGTAACATAGGATATATTTTATCCCCGTACTCCCACGGGAACGGGAACTATGCGGGTGAAACCGCGGGACGTCCGCTAGTACTTCATAATATTACGTCTGTAATAGGCTATAGTTTCCGCCATCAATAAATTGCAAATCTATTTAGTCCGTCAGTTAGAGTATTGGAAAATAATGGACACGTTTATTTTGTTTTTGTAAATCAACGAATATTGACAAAGATAAAACTCATCAAAACTCGGGAGTCAGAGTGACGTATTCGGAATTTTAAAAGCGTCGTATCTTCGTCAATTTTGGTTAATGTGACAAAAGAAAAAACACGGGTCAAATATTTTTTGATAATCTAAGTGACGGACTAATTAGATTTTTTCAGTTAACAAGCCTATTTCCGATGGGTCAAGCAGAACGATAACTAACAATGTTTGTGAATAGGAGGCGACACTATTGCTATCCTATCGACCCGGCACACAAATCCAGACTGTGGCTGTTACTGAGGAAACCCTGATCAAAAACTCAATAACACTATGACTAACCTGGGAATCAAAACCCCACATGCTCAGCAGTCGCGCTGCAAATGCGAGTCGCTGATGCAAACCGGTTATTTCGCAATATTTTATATCTCTCATGATAAATCATAAATCATGTTTATTTATCAAGTAAGTTTTTACAAACACTTTTACTCGTTATTCTTTAAATTCTTTAAAACCTAGATTGGCCGCTGTTTCGTTCCTGACTACTCTGAGAAGAAAGAGCCAAAAAAAACCCAGAGGTCATATCTCTTTTGAGCTCCTGCGGGCCTAAAATGGCCGCTTTAGCAGAACATAATATGAATCACGTTAAAAAAAACTTAAAATGGACTTTAATTTATAAACATAAGGTTAATTTTAAGAATTTTAAGTTTTTTACGTGATTCTACAAAAGCGACCATTTTTTTACCTCCAGACATATAACTCAATTACGACGACGAGCAGCGGTGGCCCAGTTGTGGCGGCCCCGACTTACGTTCAGTAAGTCGTGGGTTCGAACCCAGGCAGGCGCATTACTTTGTGTAATTTATTACATCACCGCTGCTCTCAAAACGGTGAAGGAAAACATCGTGAGGAAACCGGCATGTCCTAGAACCATAAATTCGAAGACATGTGACATCTACCAATCCGCACTGGGCCCGCGTGGTGGATTATATAGCCCATTCCCTCTCATAGAGAGGAGGCCTGTCCCAGCAGTGGGAACATTAATAGGCCGATGATGATATAACTCAATTCACTATGGACTATGCAGATTATTGCAGATTAGTGTCTGAGATGGTTTTTTGAAGAAAGAACCACACAGATTTGAGTGGACCTGTCCAGTCAGTGCAAGCATTTGTCAGTTATCGTGTAGCTCGACTTATAACTCAATGAGCTCAACGAAACGACGAACACTACCAAAGAAAGGACATTTGGGTAGGTTGCTTATAGTAAGTAAGTACTCAAACTGCCAGATAGCTGTGGGAAAAAAAACAAATAAAAATGTGTCCTCACATTCACAATCTAATTAAATTAATAATACTTTTCAAAATGAATGTCAATAAAGCGTACGTTGTAGAAACACTTACATGTAAGGTAAGAACATCTAAAGGGTGTAAAACACCTCTTCACGAAGCCAAAAGGCACTTGTTTTCCCCATCATTGCGATAATTTTTTTGTTCTACACCTTATCTGGGAACCTTTTAGTTACGGAGATATGAGTTGACTCAAAGTTACAACTTTTTGACAAGTTTTTTTTTTTAATACTTCAAGTTTTTTTTTGTAAGATTTTGACTTTTAACACCTCCACGACCCCCGTACTATTCAATCCATCCATCTGCACAATGTTTTAATTGCGTTACATTGAGTTCTACCACAAAACATGATTTATATATAACCTCAAGAAAAAAAAGTTGTTTCCCAGCAATAATTTTTGCGTAAAGTTACTTAGTTTGATGAATAGAATGCTTGGTTAACGGCTTTGTGATGAGGTGGTTTACACCCTGTATTTATGATGTTTTATTTGCATTCTCTATGTGCTAACTAGGTACATCATAAGATAAGTGTTAAACTTCTCTTGTCAATATTTAATCGAGATAGTCACGCTCGCTGGAGACTTATCTAAGTAAGTATGATAGCATCCTCAAAGCAAAGACAGTGTTAACTTTTGATTTTGATACTAGTCAAGAATCGTTTTTAGAGTTGCAGTGGATTATAGCCCATTCCCTATCGTAGAGCGGAGGGAGCTGTGTCCCAACAGTGGACTTATTCGATTTTGTTACGAATCGTTCTTGACTATTTTCCGAAGTGTTCGTAGTGAGACTGGTAACAGTTATTTTGTTGAAAACGTCAAACGAGCGGTTAAAATTAGGTGATTGCACCACGCCCCAATATCATTGCACCTCAGTTTTAGGGTTCCGCACACAAAAGTTGCTAAACAACGGGGGCTATTTTAGTAATAATAGGGTCCCATTGCCCCTTTGGTATCCTTTGCTCATCGGTCTTTCCGTCTTTGACGGGGCTGCTGTAAGTATATTTTATAACATAACTAGCTGACCCAGGCAACTTCGTTTGCGTCACGTAAGATAGAAAAAGCTCACTAAAGGAAAAAAAAATCCCCGTTTTTGCAACATTTTTCATTTATGCTCCGTTCCTATTGGTCGTAGCGTGATGTTATTTAATTTAAGCCTTTAACCTTCCTCGATAAATGGACTACCCAACACAAAAAGATTTTTTCATCCCTCCATCTTTGGAAAGAGTATTTTTGCTCTTCGATATCTGAGTGCAAAAGCCGTTTTTATCGTCTTGAGAGTAAAGTAATTTTGAATTTAGAACATCGTGTGCACTAAGCATGTGAATTCAAAACATCATTAAATCTATTTACTTCTACCTCTATGGTGCCGAATTTATAATACAATTTTTTTAATTTGTTAAGAACTCAGACTCGGAACCTTCTTGGTGTACTTTTTTTAATATGTTTTGCGCGCGCCATTTTCTTTTCACGTCATATCGTTAACACCTTAGGTTAAAAACAAGGAATCCAACTTGAAAACAAGTGAAAAACCTTAAATGACCACTCATTATCTAGCGACGCGGAAGTTCATTTGACGCCAACAGAATTAACTGAATTTGTTAATAATGCGCAATTTTTTTTTGCGTTTATTCATTTCCTCGCTGAGGTGGGATGAAAAGTTACGTGTTGCACTCGAGTGCAAAGATTTTTCACCCCGTGCTCTTTTGATTCCCTCGCTAACGCTCAAGATTCTAAGTTTTGAATCACTCGCTGCGCTCGTGACTCAATTTTAGAATCTTTCGTTGCTTGCTCGGTCATCAAAATTGAGCACGCGGTTAAAAAACAACTTTGCACTCTTGTATAACAAATATCTATTTCAATTCTAACCGGAAGTTCCTAAGATTAGCGCCTACAAACAAACAAACTCTTCAGCTTTATAATATTAGTGACGACCCGAACTATTATATTATTATTTGTGAAAATAGGTGGACACTTGAATGTTCATTATTAAAACCACTAGGTATAACTAGAAATAATAAAAAAAATAACAAAGTTAAAAATTACGGGGACCCATCCATTATGAGAAAAATGTTTTTTCCTTAATTTATTTACGGAAAACTTCGTGTGTAAGTGTAAGTCAATAAGATCGATTCGACACGATGCCGTGTTGCAGTACAGTTTCATAAAAAGAATCGTAAACAGCTCCTGTTGAGGCGCGACTGCTCCCATGAAATGCTTTAAGGTCATAATTATCAGTTAAGAGTGCGTACTATCCAAAAAGTTGCCAACGTCGCAAGTAGAAATATAAATTACCTATTTCAATAGTTAATTGCAATTCACTGAATTTGATTTTGTAACCGTTTTAGGTGTAGAAAACTTTTATTTCATGTATCTAAAACTGATTATTCGATGTTAGGAATATATATATGCAATAATTCATATGAATTATTGCATTTCATAATTTATATTCTAGTACACTGGTTAGCCACATTTCTTATTAGATTAATTAGTTAGATAACTATTTGCGACATTGGCAACTTTTTGGATGCGCGCTCATAAGACTGAAAAGAGTAGTACCTGCCTAGTGTTGGTCGTCCATCGGCGAGATGAACAGACGTCATTGTTGACATTGCGGGAATATCCTGGATAAGGTTGGCACAAGCAAAGAGAGGCCTATTCCCAGCAGTGGGTGAAGTCAAGCTGTGTGTGATGATGATGATGATGCCTATCAGCCTATAATGTTCCCACTGTCGGGCCACAAGCCTCTTTTCTATGAGGGAATGGGCTATAATCCACCACGCGGGCCCAGTATCAACACGCGTTGGTAGATGTCACATGTTTTCGAATTTTGGTTCCAGGACATGCCGGTTTCCTCACGATGTATAGAATAAAATAAACTATTATTTTGTAGCATGTAGGTATGTGCTCCATTTCTGACCATGCAGTTACGTCGCACTTGATGTTCAACCGTAATTGATCTAAACTGGTGTTACATAAGGTGCAACTTCCTTTAAGAAAAACAGGCGTCTATTTATAGGCACGCTTCTTAATGTATAGCATAAGCTGTACTTTTTACTAGTTAGACTTTATTCGTGTGGAATCCCCAACCCCAGACAGATGCCTATTCCAATCAATTTGTCAACGAAAAGCGGTACATACGCCTGGACAAATAACAACGGCACTGTATGCCTGGTTGTAGGTTCGATTCCCACATGATACTTAGTTAACTATGGCTATTTTATGTCGGTTGGTATAATATTTGGCTTTATAAACGCAACCACTATAATAAGGAAAAAATCCTAGAGAGGGGAAACTCTTACTTTGGTTTAAACTTGTTTCACTGTTTCAGAATACCTCAACTTACAATCAAATCTATGTTTCCGATATTATAACGATGAGTCTAGACGGCGCCCATGTTCCTAGAACGAACAAATTAATTTCAATAACAAGACCATTTAAAACAGGAAAACTGCCCATTGATTTCAATGAAGACTAAACTTCAAATGTGGCGCTGCTTCATATCAGTATGGAATCATTGATGCTTTCTTTGAATCCGCAGGGAAACCCAATGAATGTACGAACACCATGTTTAGGCTAACCCCTACGACAGTACATAATAAACTTTGAAGCACAGTGGTCAAGGTATTAATTCGCTTGCTTCCTTGATTAATAAAGAACGGTCAACGAAATCGGTCAGCCGGTACGCCGCCAAAACCCCACAAACACTTGATAAAATGCATTCCATTTAAATTTAAACTCTATCACTGAAAGATAAGAATCATTTGAGGGAAACTGAAGAGTATGACATAACATTGTGTTTACATAACTGTTAGCTAGTAGGTACACATGTTGATGATTATAGGTTATAAAAAGTAGTCGTTTGACAGACGTCAGTTGAGTCGCAAGCGCAATGAAATAAACGCGATTTTTTGACATTTTAAATGAAAACGTAAACCGCGAACTACGAAAAGTGATAAGCGAATAGTGATTTTTGTCATGAATCTATTTTTAGTGAAGTGTCTTGTTAAAAAATAACCTACACACGACTTTGTTTTTTTTTTTAATTTTGAATTCAGAGAGCGTAAATTCATTCATTCAGCCAGTATGGACCGGCGAAAAAACGAAAGTAGTGCGAAAAGGCAGATTTTCACCGCTCTAGTAGGTGAGTACTACGAGTATTCAAGGATATAGTAATGACATAATTACTTACGAATATTTTTATTAATGGAATGTTGTAAATTGTTGGTAATGTCTGTCACGTACGCTGACGTACCATGTGATGCTAATATTTGTGTACATTTGCTTACAATACAAAGTCAGAATTAAAGCGGTCAAGTGCAAGACGTTTGATGCAGTGGGCATAACATTAATTTGTTTGTAGCGTAATAGAGTAGGTCAATTTTATGCAACCGAGCTGCATTTAAAATGCAGTTAGATCTATGCGCTATGCATAGTGTTGCATAGCAACAAAACAAATTCATGAACAATTGAATGAAAATAAAGTTGAAATCCATAATAATTAAAGCGGTTTACAAGGCGAAAAATCGATCTTGCTAGGTCTCATATTATTGTCTAGAAAAATTCACTTTCTCTATTTTCACCCGAGCAGAGCTCAGACGCCCGAATCCCAATGAAATGTAATCAGTCATACTAAGGTGTAGTAGATCTATTTTTCACCCCCGTGTACACCTATATTGCAACTTTAATTGAAATCGTTAAAGCCGTTTTGGAGAACGTGGTTACATATACATAAAAAGACAAATATTGGTCATTGAACAGTAGAGTTTAGGATAATATAGTAAGATGAAAAAGTTGATGCTGACTATTAAAAAAGTTCAACAATTTATGAATTTAGTTTAGCACTGTTGTTAGTTGTACTTTTGTTAGCGAAGGGCAGGTATGTAGCGCTAGCAAATAACCGACACAGTGTTGTGTCAACTGTCTGAGAAAATATACTTAACTATCTCACGTATTTGATAACAACACATCCTATTGTAAAACTTTCTATTTTTCTGAGAACAATGTGGTACCTATTTCAGCACCTTTAGTTAGCTGGTAAACCAAATGACATAACTCGGAAATATTTCCTAATGGTATTTACAAAACTATCATTATAGTAACTTTATATGTATAGGTTAGGAATCGACATAGTTCCGTAAAGTTGCATTTCATCCTAAGGAACACGTCATAAGTACTGCATTTTGTAGCCCCCTACCGCCGCGCCGTTCAAAGATTTCAGAAATAGCACTGACTGTGGATCATACATAATAAAAGAATCGCAATTAAAGGAAAATAACTTGGTTTTCTTCGTAAAACATCTCGAATTATTCTAAATATAACACAGTCGTTCAGAAATAATATTTTCATTATCAGTAAAATCATAACATCCAGAATTCCAGACGTTAAAACAATACCATGTCTAGAGCGCTGAACGCGAAACTTATGTTCTAGTTGAAATGAGTGTGATTTACTTTAATTATTTGCACGGATTGCACACAGTTATTTCGATTGGCTTGCATACGCAATGTTTGGGAACGGTTCAATAAACTTTAGATCTTAAAATAGCAACAATCGCACGAAAACGAATGAAATGAATCGTTCACGAAGCCGTCAACCAAGCATTCTGTACATCAAACTAAGTAACCCTATGCCAAATTATATTTCTTGGAAACGTTTTTTTTTTTGGGTGAAAAATTTAAATTTTATGTTAAAACTTAATGTAACATTGTGCTGATGGATGCATTGTACGGGAGTCATAGCGGTATAAAAAGTAAAGTTATACTTAAAACTAAAACTAGTGCCTATTTAAAAAAAAAAAACTTGCAGAAAAGTTGGAACTCTGACCACCAATGTCTTCGTAACTAGAAGGTTTCCACTTCCTCGGGATGGTCCAGAACAAAAACAAATATCGCAATGACAGGGAGATTTATAACAAGTGCCTTTCGGGTTCGTTAAGGGTTTATTTAAGCCTCCAACGGTGTCTTGCAGTACCTCATTTCATGTAAAATACTGTCAAAACAAAGCCTGGCTAACTATAAAAACCATCTAAAGTTCACAAGTAGGTGTCCCTGTCCATATAACATATTATTAAAGTACATTCCTTGTGTTTAAGAAACTTTTTAATACGCTTTATATGTACGAGTATTTTTCAAGTTCCTACACGCAAAAAAAGGGAACCGTGCCAGCCAAACGTTTTCAGCACGACCCCTTTTTTGCATATTTCTTCAAAAGTACAGAGGCACATTGAAAAAGAAACCAGTACGTATACTCCTACAGGCGAGTGTGGCATTGGTGTATTCCTAAAACGCACATTCTTCGGGGCCTAGCGGGGCAAAGGTACATCAAACTGTCAAATTTCTCCAAATTGTATTAAATCATAACTTTTTGAAGATTAAGTTCAAAATCGAATGACAAAACTTGACAGTTTGTGGTATCTGGATGTGCTGGCGGCTGTAGGCGTAAATACATTAGTAGGTAAATGCTAGAATACTTAATAAAATCATTGATCGCCAAAGGTCGTAATTATCATTCGTAAACGTCAATAGCTAAACGTGACCACTAAGTAAACACTGAAAAATAAATATTTCCTGGAAAAAACCCTGAAAACTTTTAGTATTTTCTAAATATCGTCATTAAAGCCATTACTCACTGTTGTATTATTACATTAACAGAATAAATAAACAATTTAAAATTATGAAAATACGTTTGCATCATCATGATTCAGAACATATTGTATTTTATGAAACTGAGAAGACAAGTCACAATGTTGAGTCATAGGTGCAAAGTTCGCATCATATTTTCAGATATTACGTACATTGTATGTACGGACGTGTTCCTAGTAATTTATCTTAACAAAGATAATGTTTGGACAGTTCTGCTGAAAATGGTTAGTATTTTTAGAATTTTGTTTGTACCTACACGTCTGTAGCCCTTCGGGGTTAGGCAGAGGCGTACATACGTTAGAGTACTACACTAAAGTCTACATCCACCCCAACTAGCACACAAGCTCTACAACAAGCCGTACAGCGGCCGCCTCTATAGATAAGTTCTACAGTAAATGTACAAGCGGCTATAGCGCCGCTGTACCCCCGAAAGAGTAGAAAGTCAGGTACAAAACACCGGTCCCATCTAGTTTAAAAAAAAATGACGTGTAAAAGTGTTTGAGAAAACCTACTTGCTGAATAAATATCATTTAGCACCCTTGGATCTACAAAGGTGCTATGCGAGCGGTAGAGTGTGCCTCAGGATCTAAAATAAGTTCTTGTAGCGCGACTGTAGAGCTCGAATCGTATTCAAACGCGACTGTATCTCTGAATTAGAGTTTACAGATCTATTTTAGGTCTACAGTAACGATATTTTGGGGAAATGAACAAAACTAATTGAAATTTTAATTTATGAGTGATTGATGGATGAATTGGAAAATAAACAACAGTAGTGTTGATTTTTCCTTTTATGTATGCAAAATACCAGTGCGAGTGCCACTGTATTGTGAATATACATATGTTTTAGCTAAAATTTCACGCGCCTGATGTTAATGCAGTTTTTTTGATAAAACGTACATTTGATTAGAGGGTTTGAATTTTGAATTTAGTTTACGGGTACTTATTTAAGTCAGTTTAGTTTTCTAGGTAGTTTCTTTAGAATTCAGTTTTTATACATATTTATTATGTAAATAAATTATAAAAAATCATGAGAATTGTTTTTATTAAAAACTCTAATGGCGTCTCAGTTACAACAAGCCTTCAGAGTTTACTAGAACCATTCTACCGGTTTAGCCGCTAGTATCGACCATTGTATATGACGGCGGGAGCGTGGGCGTAACGATGACAGGGTCGTCATCGTTGTTGTTCCTTGGTACAGGTTCCATGAGGAATATGGGTACTCGGGCAAACCAGTGAAAGTTTGGATCAACACAAATCACAAATCACTTTTATTACTTACACTGTAATTACAATAGGTAGCAGATATAACAAAACTATGGCTTGTACGGTGGACGTGACAGGTTCGATCGTATGATCTGATCTGTATGGTGTCAGCTAGAGCAATGTCTGTCTAGAATTTAGGAATCGACTCTGTCCACGTGAATGGCGGGAAAATAAAGCGCCATCACACGGCATCCACTGTACTAACCAATCAACCAATGAGAATCGAGTTACAATATGGTTCGATAACATCAAGAAATCAACGGGTAGGTGGATAATAATTTGAAAATGTTGTCGTTTGAAATCGCTGGCGACGACACGGCCAACCTGATGAGTCACACGTCATCGGGTGTATCTGTAACAAAAGTACCATTTGTAGCAAAACATTTGCTCGGCTTAACCTGACTACAAAGTTAACAAAAAAATAAAGTTTGAAAGATACCTCACAAGTAAACATAATCTGGAATGTACAGTGACCTATTTTACAAACGCACACATTCACACAACACTAATATGACTCGACTGCTTAGCAGCATAGTCTCATTGAGACACAAACAATAGTCTTATTCAGACCCAAATAGTCTTACAGACCCAAAATAGTCTCCCAGAGACCCATCAATAGTCTCATTGAGACCCAAACAATAGTCTTATTCAGACCCAGATAATAGTCCTTTGGACCCAAAATAGTCTCCCAGAGACCCATTAATAGTCTCATTGAGACCCAAACAATAGTCTTATTCAGACCCAGATAATAGTCCTTTGGACCCAAAATAGTCTCCCAGAGACCCATTAATAGTCTCATTGAGACCCAAACATTAGTCTTATTCAGACCCAGCCACCATACATCTGGCCGCGCATTGCGCCCTGAACGACTCGTAGAATCGCAGTTACAACTACGACCAGACTGTACAGTTTGTTCAAAAAGGAATGTACCTAGCTAATTAGCCATTTTAGTGTGCGATAGTGCGTCATATTCAAACAATAGAGGAAGCGTTTTCACTATTATTATCTGCATTGGATTCTATGTCAACAATTAGTTCTGATGAAACTTCACATTGAGGCATCTTTCTAAGACATTTGTGGGGCATACCAAGTGATTATATACTCTGTGGGGCATACTTATAGGTTCTGTTACTGGTCAATGATTTCAAAGCATAACGAACGCCTTAAAGTAAATCAGTTATTTTAAATGGACCTTTATATTTTGGATCTAATTTTGTTTGGTTCCGCTCTTCGTTTTGAATAAGAACTATGTCACCAATATTGAACTTTACTAATTTAGCCTTATTAGTGTCAAAACGAGACTTCTCGTAATTTGAACTTCGTTCGATATTATGGGCTGCTTGCTCTCTCGTTTTAAAAATATCTACCTCAACTTCAGTATCGTCAGGTACTCTTTACGCGTTCTACCTGACCGTTTGGTCTGCTGGAACCAGTCGCGATTAGATGTAGGTTAAAGTTATGCAAACTACAGCATTGTTTATAGTCATTACTTAATATAACGACCTTGCGTAGTATCTGGTTAAACCCACTAGTACAATCAAGGCAAGTAAAATAGTTAGCGCCATTCAGTCTACCTATTTGTTCGTCAATACGCGGGATTGGAAATCTATCTGGCACCGTATTCGAATTTAACTCTCAATAATCTATAACCATACGCTGCGAATCATCACGCCTTTTCACAAGAAGAATCGGGCTAGCAAACGGGGAACTACTTGGTCGTATTTTATTTGCATTCAACAACTCATTCACTTTGTTACGCACTAATTCTCGTTCGCGTGGACTGAGTCGGTAAGGGTAATAAACAGTACGGGTTTGATCTTTTAAACGAATTTTCATTTCTCCTGTATTTACACGAGTTAACGGTAAGCCATCAATAAATCCAAACGAAAAATCACTCAACACACGCACGAGACTATCTTTAAACAAAGGCGAAACGTCGGTATTAATTGTACTAAAATTAATTTCCGTCACCGCGGCAAAACAAGAAACCGGTTTTGTTACTACTTAGATTCTCTCTCGACAAGCTACGTGTAATTAGGTAACACTAATGATGCGGTAAATTCATCTGGAACGATTAGTGATGACAAATGTAAACAATGCCCGTTAATAATTACCTTACATTTTGTTTGTTACAATAAAATGAGCGTCACCAACGCCTGTTAGCAACAGAACGCTAAGAATTTATCCGCGATACTTTGCTTTACGAGAGAACACTCAGCACCACTATCGAAATAAAACATGTACGGCTCACCGGATTGTGTTAGCTCTCCACGTACACCTTGGACTTGGCAGTAGTTGACTCTTCGTTCCAGGGCTGCGCCACTATTGCTGCTGGTGTTGCTACTGGCTGCTGCGTTGCTCGTCTTCGGACAGCGAGGCGCGATGTGGCCTCGTTCTCCACAGCGGAAGCAGGTGACATCCTTCTTGGTATCCGATGTTGACGTAGGCGTAGTGGTTGCAGTGCTCCTTTGTCTTGCATGCGCCTGGTTGTTTTTACGTAAACGACAGTCGAATGCTTTGTGTCCAGGCTTATGACAATAGTTACACTGGAACGGCGTGTTGCTTGCTGTTGGTCGTTTAGCGTCCACGTGATTGTCGACGTGTCGATCATGTTTTCTCTTCAAAGAAAGTGCGTTTAATTCTTGAATCAACTTCGTTCTTGTTTTAATTTCGGTTGTGAAGGCTAGTCGGTTGATTCGACTATCCATTTTAGCTAAGTGAGCAAGTACATACTATACAGCGATCTCCTCACAGTTCATGTCTTTCCATTTAGCTAGGAGTGACGTCATCAAACGGCTCGCGTAGGCAGTTACATTTTCACCGTCCTTTTGTTGGCTATTGTTTGCGTTAATTATAGTCGCTGCACAGGTTTCCGCACAATCATATCGCGCGAGAAACAGGTTCTTGAACTGGCTCCACGTCATACCAGCGTGTGATACTTGAGAAAGCCATGTTGATGCGCTTCCTTTCAGAGATTTGCTTAGCGAAATAATCAGTGCGCCTCCTTCCATGGGATGTTCTGTGAGGCAAATGTCCACCGTTGAGCTCCAGGAACGTGGATCGACGTCTGTCAGGTCCGGGTTGAACTCCGGCAGCTTGACTGAAGTTGACGTCGGCGTTGATCCTCGCATGGATTCAATCATGCGCATGGTAATTTGATTCTGCTGCTCGAGGAGTTGGCGCCAAAAGAAATCGGTGGTAGGCGCCCGAGCTGATCCCAGTTCTGATGACGGCGGGAGCGTGGGCGTAACGATGACAGGGTCGTCATCGTTGTTGTTCCTTGGTACAGGTTCCATGAGGAATATGGGTACTCGGGCAAACCAGTGAAAGTTTGGATCAACACAAATCACAAATCACTTTTATTACTTACACTGTAATTACAATAGGTAGCAGATATAACAAAACTATGGCTTGTACGGTGGACGTGACAGGTTCGATCGTATGATCTGATCTGTATGGTGTCAGCTAGAGCAATGTCTGTCTAGAATTTAGGAATCGACTCTGTCCACGTGAATGGCGGGAAAATAAAGCGCCATCACACGGCATCCACTGTACTAACCAATCAACCAATGAGAATCGAGTTACAATATGGTTCGATAACATCAAGAAATCAACGGGTAGGTGGATAATAATTTGAAAATGTTGTCGTTTGAAATCGCTGGCGACGACATATACATTTCAGTTCTATGATGGTGGTATTGACGCTCTATTGTACTCTTCTAGGTCTATAGCGGTAGGTAATTAAAATAATCTTGTCAAGAGTCTAAGGTTGTACAACGGATTATTGAAACTCAGTTGTACAACCTGTTTCTCTGCTGTACATATAGAGTTACAAATATGCAGTATACCACCTAAAGCGCTTTAAAGGAAGCGTGTAACTCCATAACACTTTTAACTATTATAGCCCTCTACAAGACCTAGCGGTGTTTTAAAAGGTATTTATAACTCTGCTTTAGATCCATTGGGGATTATATATACTGTTGTACGGCTATTGTACCACAAGCCTGTTAAAGAGCGATTAAATACGCTACTGTACCACTTAAGTATTATAGTAAACCCCTTGAACGGCTATTGTAGAACATTCAGATTGTAAAGAATTGATTGAAGCAGCTTGTGTGCTAGTTGGGACATGACGCCATTTATGTATAAGTTCCATGTAATAAGGGGGCGATCCTATTTCCATCATCCGGGCACAAACCCAGGACACCATGGTTACTACTGAGAAATTCCTGATGGCAAAAAACCCAAAAACACTTTGCCCGACCCAGGAACTGAACCTCAAACTCAGCAGTCTCGCTTGCGTACTGAAAAGAATTTGGGTAATCTATTATTTTAAGGCGACTATATGAGCTAAATTAGCAACTCTATTTGTGGTGGTTCAAACTTCGTTTGAAATACTGCTAGAATAAAGTTCTAATCAGCTTGCACTACAATGTGGTTGAAACGTCAGTCACTGCGGGCCGAATAGTGCGAAATGAGTGGTTTCGATCGATTTACAAAAAAACTATTAAAAATCTAAAACACTATGATGCTAATATGTTGCTTGTAGAATTATTTGCCGTAAATCTGAATGATCGTATGTCTTTTTGTATGGTTTTTACCCGATAAAAGAATAATATGTTTTAGAGATAAGTTCGTGATTTTTTTTATCGAGTAAAATTAATTGTATTATGTTTTCAAAACACTATCATACTAGCATATATCCTGTGATCCTGAAGAATATCATATACTTTTCTGGTTTTGTTTATTACAGTGAATCATATATCTTCAGGCATCATAAAACTCGCGTTTAGCTCATGTAGTCGCCTTAATAAAGATCAACATCTGGATACCTTACTACTACAATGTGCTTATTTACCCTGTCTAGACGTAGGTACCCATTTGTCTGTTTACTCAGATGTGTTTAAAAAACAATATTGCTAATTGTATACTACTTGTAAGATGGTTAATTTGCACTTCTCTTATTTGCATAATACCTATGAATACTCGCATCTTCAATGTATAAGTACGAGCTATAAATGGCTATAATAACTTACACATAGAAAAAATAATGACTTAGGCTCAGAACGCGGATGACTGCCCAGGGTCCGCCATATACCTACCATACGCCATGGGTTTGTCGGCACGGTGCACGGTGAGCGCAGCGGCTGAGCGATTGGCTGCTGCGCTGACGCGCGAAGTACCGATTTCCGCACGGAACAAATATATTATATTTATTTTAACGGTCAAATTTAACCCAATGTCAGGACAAACTAGTTTGGCCTAGGCTAAACTAGTTTGAATCTATACCGACTTGGGGCACCCCAACACCCGCACACCACCGTTATTTTTATAAACTATTCAGAAGTATTCCCTCGACTCAGATGCAAGAGCGAGCGATTCAAACTAGTTTGTTCTGAAATCGGGCTTGGCCGGTAACATTATATGGCCTACGATGTTCCGGGTCTGGCTGTTTGTGTTTGAAAAGGCACCCACGCACACACCCCTTTCTTTTATAAAACTTACCGTCACTCCTGAAGTCTCTTGGAATAAGTACAGTCCAATACCAACTACCTAACAAAAACTCCCTTTACATAATTCCAGCAACCATCCCAACCTTCACATACGGCATCCAGATAGGCTGGCTGTCCCCAATGGGGCCACTGCTCAAGTCTGACGCCACCCCTGCGCAGGCGCCGCTGTCGGACAACGACATCTCGTGGATGGCGGCGGCACTACCACTGGCAGCTATATGCGGGATACCGTTCTTCAGTTACTCGTCAGATCGGTTTGGACGAAAGATCTGCGTGATTCTTGTGTCTTTGCTATCTTGTGTAAGTATTTTAAACTATTTAAGAGATGTAATAAACCTCTTAACGAAGCGGAAAGGCACTTCGCACACGTTCTCCTCACATTGCGAACATTTTTTGTTCTACGCCATAGCTAGTTATCTAGTTACGGAGATATTGGGGGTCAAAGTTCCAACTTTTTGACAAATTTTTATTGCAAGATTTTTACTTTAAACTCCACAATTCATCCATCAGCACAATGTTTTAAATGCGTTAGGTACATTGAGTTCAAAACATGATTTTTCACCCCAACAAAAAGTCGTTTCCCAGCAATAACTTTTGCATCAAGTTACTTAGTTTGAAATTCTTGGTTGACGGCTTCCTGATGAGGTTGTTTACACCCTGTATGAAACCGTGTCGTCGCCGTCGAAGTTTTTTGGCGGTTTTTATTTTTGATGACGTTTGCTAGTGAATCGGAAGCTTTGGTTCAGCTAACAAAGTACTCGTAACAAGCAACATCTCTATCTAATTTGAAGTAAACACAAATTATAAAGCAGTGTTGTTTTTTTCCCCTCTCCTGTAAAAATTGCTATTTTTGACTTACGTGGTGTTAGAACTAAATTTAAAGCGACGGTAAGCAAACTATTTTTCACGTTTCAACAAACAGCTTCTTATGACGCAGCACCCAAATCTTTGCACATATTGTGTCAAAGTAAATAAGTAGATCTTAAGTCTTACGAAGTAGTTAGGAGATAATATTTGTTTTACATACTAATTACTGTTGTGTGTACCTACTACAAACTCATTGAGATATGGATTAAGTTGCTTCGAAGGTCGCTTACTTCGAGTCTTTGAGGCTAATGTATGTTTCTAGTAATTATAATTATTAATGAATTTAGTTGTTTAGTTAGGAGAGCAGCTGTGGCCCAGTGGTGGCGGCCCCGACATACGAACAGTAGGTCGTAGATTCGAACCCAGGCAGGCGCATTACTTTGTTTAATTTATTTCATCACCACAGGGCCTCGGTTCTGCTATTACAATAGTGTCAGAGTATTCGATCATTGATTTCATAATGATCCAGTTCTGTCAAATTTTGACAAGTTTGTTAATTCTACTATCATAATGGCGCCATTATGACTTCTCAATGAACAACCACTGACACTCCATTGAAAGAAATGTCATAGAATATTAATCTCGTACATGGAATCTGGCATGAATAAATGTTCGCATTTAGGAGTAGATTTCGAAAACCATTTGTACTAAGGGTTTTATAATAATGACAATACGACAATGCCATCAAAACACAATTTTATTACGAGACCATTGACCGACCATTGTGAATTTAGCAGATTACGAACTTTAAGCAAAATGACAATGGGATGAGAATGGAATCGTGTTGGAGTGACGAATTTATTAAAATAGCAGAATTAAGGCCCTGTTCTCAAAAACGGTGAAGGAAAACATTGTGAGGAAACCGGCATGATTACTGCAGAAGTGAGTTTATCTACAAATCTGGTGCGCCCTGGCTTTTCACGCCTGCAGTGCAAGTACGTAGGTTTCGATAGGACTCGATAAGATAAATTTTACAGTTATTCTCAATAAAATGAGTTTTTCTGATATGCTAAATCACAAAAGGTCTTTATTGTGGACGAAAGATGGTCGTCCACAGTAACTAACTGGTACCCGTTCAACAAGAAACGCAAACGCGGTAGACCCCACAAACGATGGAGTGACGACATAGCGAAAATTGCAGGAAGAACTTGGACGAGGTTAGCCAGAGACCGACATGAGTGGCACAGCAAGGAGGAGGCTTTTACCGCCTTAGGCGGTCCTTACATTTAGTTTTTAAATCAAACAATTTGTGTAAAAATATAATAATGAATTTAATTAATTAATGGAATGTTTAAGTGTAATGTTATTTCAATATTAAGCAATTTGCAAAAAAAAATAGTTTAGTCAGCATTGTAAATTGCATGTTTACTAGGGCTGTTGATCATTATAATTAATTAATGTCTGTATTGATTGCGCATGAATAGGTATAAAAATGTAAGGAATCAAATAAAAAGCTTTATTATTATTATTAGTGTGTATAATATGTCACCGTAAAATTGTCAAACACGTTATATTACAATATAACGTGTTTCTTTCTAGCGATATTATAAACTCGAAATATTGTCAACTGAACATACGGAAGTATCTCTGCCCTCATAATCGGGACTTGGGGCACCCCCCCGTTTGTTTAGTTACTCGTAGGTTCCTTACATGCAAAACGCATGCCGGCCACCGGCCCCTTAAAGCTAGCTATGAATGCTATAAATGAAACCTATAAATATCCCATTTCAGAAAGTCTGACCTTAAAACAAACAAAAATATGATAAATATAGTTGAACAATCTCCTTTCAAATTCCAGATATCCTGGACAATAAAGCTGACTGCGATTATGCCGTCGACCCTCATAGCAGCCAGGGTCATAGCAGGCTTGGCTGCCGGCGGCTGCTTCGTGGTCGTGCCGGTATACGTGAAGGAGATATCTGAAGACAGCCTTAGAGGAGCCCTTGGGTCTCTGAATATGACGGTGTGCAAATTAGGTAGAGGATTTTGAACTTTATTAAGGTTCCTTTGCTTTGATTTTGGTTCGAAGACTAACCAATCACACGGTTAAATTATAGTACTAGCGGACATCACGCGGTTTTACCCACGTAGTTACCGTTCCCGTGAGAGTAAAGGGGATAAAATAGAGCCTATGTTACTCGCTGATAATTTTTCAAGTCGGTCCAGTAGTTTTTAAATTTATTCGTTACATAAAAAAATACAAATCATTCGTCCGTCCGTCCGTTTGTCTCTCTGTCAACGGACTGTATGTATGTATGAACAGTGTTGAAGATTGCACAGAATGTGTCTTTTGTTGCTCCTCCTCCACGATGGTAAGGAACCCTTAATGTGCGACTGCGACTCGCACTTGGCTTTAGAAGCTGGCTGTATACAGGGTGTAAAAAACCTCTTAACAAAGCCGAAAGACACTTCTTCTCCCCGTCATTGCGATCATTTTTTTGTTCTACACCATACCTGGGAACCTTCCAATTTCGGAGTTATTGGGGGTCAGAGTTCCAACTTTTGGACAAGTTTTTTCTTATACAAGATTTTATTATTCGATTTTTACAGTAACGACCCCTGTACTATTCTATCCATCCCCCAGCATAATGCTTTGAGTGCGTTACGTTGAGTTCTACTACAAAAGAAAGTTATTTTTTTGAATAAAGTTACTCAGTACGATGTACAGAATGCTTGGTCGACGTCTTCGTGATGAGTCTGTTTACACTGTGTATATGTAGTTTTTAAAGTTGCTGCATATAATTATTATACTGAATCGTAGTAGATATTAAAGGAAAAAAAATCCAGGGATATATGGTACCAGAGTAGTATTGTCGAGATTTTTGAAGGTAAAGTTTGCATACCTATAACGATCTAAAGTTTTCATTTCTCTAATTTTTGGTTTTTAGGTGTAATCTTCGTGTACGCTGTCGGCATGTTGGTCTCGTACCGCGTGAACCAGGCGGTGTACCTGGCCGTTGCGTGCGCGCACGTGTTCCTCTTCTGTTTCATGCCGGAGTCGCCCAACTATTTACTGAAGATTGGGGAGGAGAAGGTTGGTATGTTCTTGTTTTCTGACAAGAATTTATTCTGGGTCCTAAAGCTGCTTAGTTTTCCGAGACTTTTAGCCGTCATCGGCAAATATAAGTAAAACAGTCAACGAATTAAAACACGCACCTGTGATTTATCGGATTCATGTGCGTATTGTATTTATCACTTGCTTCGGTGAAGGAAAATATCGTGACAGCATGCCTGAGAGATATTTCTCAGCGGCATGTAATACCATGTTAGAGATCCATGGGCCGTATAAAAAGTCTGTCACCAGGTTACTCACTGACCACACGATAAAGGAAGTTTAATTTTAACATTACTATGTGAAACATTAAAATGTGTTATTTACCCTTCCCGCACGCCTGTAGGTACAGGCAACCACAAATGTTTTATACATCCTCTAAAAAAAACATTTCAAATGCGAAATTCTATTGCCAAGGCATTAACGACGCCGCCACTTCGTGTGTCATAGTCCATAGTTTATAAGTTATATTTTGTATGTATTAGTGTATTTTTATGTTGTAAGTAATGTAATATTTTGTGTATTTTATCAATGGGCCATAAGATGTCTGAAAATAAAATGATTGATTGATTGATTAAAATGTAACAGAGACCAACATGAGTTGCTTTCACATTAATAATAATAATAAAGTTAGCTCTACAAGTTGGTAGTGACTGTACAAAGTTTTCCCGACGTTCAATTTTCTCTGCACACCTCTGCTTAGAAAACTTCTAGAATAACCTACGGTAAACTTAATCTAGACCTTAATTCCTGTTCCAGAAAGCTGCAAAAACAATATCCTGGTTGAGGAGCCTGAACCAGAACCACAAGGTAGTGGTCGAGGAGATGTTGAAGCTAAAGGAAGAACAGCGTCAGTTTGAGGAGACCACCCGGCTGTCACTGCTCAGTGTGGGTAAAGTACGAACATCCATGATCTGCCTAGCCTTTTCCCAAATATGTTAAGTTTGGCTTCCAGTCTAACCGGACGCAGCTGAAAACCAGTATTTTACACGGAGAGACTGCCTATCTGACTTCCATTGACCAGTTAGTACTGAGTAATACGATACTTCTTGGTAAGACTGGTTGTCAAACTTTTGGGCCACTGACTACCTGTAACGACTGTCAAAGATCTACAAATGACAGCCGGGACCAACAACTTAACGTGCTTTCCGAGGCACGGAGGAAACTCGGTATGTAAGGGTGGTCACCCATCCACAGACCAACCTAGGCAAGCACGGCTTAACCTAAAGATCGACAAGAGCGGCTGTTAATATTTAGCCACGAGCTCTTTCTAAAGTACGAACATCCATCTACAGTTAATACATATAAATTATAATACATTCAGGAAGCCGTCAACCAAGAATAACCTCTATGCAAAAATGATTGCTGGGAAACGACTTTGAAAATCACGTCTTACGGTAGGAAATTAGGACTCAATATAATGCACTCCGAACTTTGTGCTGATGTAGGTCTGTATGCATTGAACAGTACGTGGGTCGCGTACGTCTTAGATAACGCGCTTGCAATGAGATCACGGACGCAGACTTTTTCACCATACGTGATCGTGCTAAAATTTCAAGATCGTTCAAACCACACACCGACGTCTGTTTTTTCGACGGTTTTTCCTACTCCTCCGCTATACTTTCTGATTAATTTCGTTGCGGGATCCAAGACAGATAAATTAATTCTCTAGGACTTCGTCGAGCTTCATTGTCTCGGCGCTTTTCTGGTGGTCGCCACTGTTGATTCTGGCTTTCAAGAGTAACAGTGGTTTGGGAATAGTGTGGCGGGCTTGTCCCAATAAAAAAAGTACGTGGGTCGGGGAGTTATGAAAATTAAAGTAATAACAATAAAAGTCGGATTTTTGCCCCCCGTAACTAGAAAGTTCTCAGGTAAAAAAAAAAATATGTCAATGACTAGAAGAACAAGTGCCTTTCGGCTTCGTTAAGGATATTTTTATTCCCCTTTTCATTCATAACCAAGCAATAAATAAACGATCTAGCCATTGACTGGAGCGCCACCTAGTGCCAGTTTTGTCACAGACAAAAATACTCGATCGCGTTGAAGATCACACATTTGAATAGAATAATTTTGTTTCCATCTTTGCCGCGAGTCGGCGCTAGTTTTCAGTTTCAGTATTAATAATTAATACTGAAACTGAAAACTAGATTGAAGTTTTGAGTATAAAAACTCTCACTCGCCCGAATCATTGGCGTAAAGCTACCGCCGTTAACTTATCTATACTTACTTCTATTTATTCTAAAGAGGTACAATTTGTTTGGAAAGTAAGTCCCCTACGTACAAACAAATTGTAATCTCCGAAACTACTTAACCAATTCTAAAAGAGAATCACTGATATAAAGATACATTATTCGTGGGTGCTATAGGCTATATGCATAAATGTTACCGTGAAATAGTAAAACCCATTTGATTGTAATCTATCTAGCGAGATTGCAAACTCTCGATAGATTGTCAACGAATATACTGCTTACAATTTAACGCATTAAAGATTATAATATATTATCGAAGTGTAACCCTAAAATTGTGAAATATATTATGCAACTCGCGCGCTTTGGAGGGGCGAGGAGGAAGCGGAGGTCCCCTTTGCCCCCTGGTACCACTCCCATGAGGTAATGCACCATTTCTGAGAAAAACCGATTAATGTAACCTAAGTTAAACTAACCTCAAAACACTTTATATTCTCCAAATCTTCCCGTAGTCGACGGAGCCCCGCTGCGGGGTTTCCTATTTCTGTCTGCAGAATTTAAAGGAACCTAACTATCCTAACGTCGCGGTGCCCCAAGTCCCGATTATGGGGGCAGAGATACTTCCGTCGCATGCATTTCACAATATTACAGTTTCACAAATATAATGCTTTATATTGTAAGCAGTGTTCGTTTGACAATCTTTCGAGAGTTTACAATCTCGCTAGATAGATTACAATCTAACGAGTTTTACAATTTTACGGTGGCACATATATTTATCATGCATATTAGCCGAGTTACCACAATTTTTACGAACGAAGTCACGGGCGATCTGCTAGTTTCTTAACATAAGTAAATAGTTGTAAATAGCCGTGGTTACTCAGAATCACATTGAGTTTAGTTAGTGAGGTGAACACCCTCTTAACTAAGTGAGCAGATTCCCTAAATAATCCTAAAACAAAGCTAAACATACAGACATCATCTTATAGGTAAACTAAAATATTCCACAACAATAGTATCTAAATTATACCTAATCATGCTTTGAACAAAGAACGAAGCATGTTATCAAATTATAGCATACAGCTAATCCCATATTAAATTAGGTATGACTATGAACAGTAATCAAAGTATGCACAGTAGGTAGGTACCTAATTAAACAATTGTGTAAAATGTTATAAAACTGAAAATTTCTCGTTACTTAAGTATAGGTACTTATGTATAATTAAAGTAGACAGGTATTTAGTGCGCAAATAAGCTGTACTTATGTCAACTAACACCTACTCAGATTATGCATTTAATAGCGTGTTGTTGGCACTTAACGATATTTGCAGAATTATTTAGATAGTAAAGACGAATGTTTGCTTGGTTATATTAGTCAGCGTTGCCATCCGACGTGGCAATGCTACCAGCCTTCTGGGCACTGTTCCTGTTGACAGCGATGTGGACGAATTTTTCGACGTCTGTAATCCATTTTGATACTTGTACATATTTTTACTACTATTATAGAGTTATAGTGTAAATAATTAGACTATTTAATTAAATAGTACATTGTAATACAAGGAGCTAAAATGACCCATTATAGAATAGGAACCGAGTTATAATATTGTGTGTCGTCTGTGGGGTAAACGTAGGAGATAAAAAGGAATCCTACTTATAATTCAAATAATTATAATACAGAAAAATCATGAAATTTCGCGCCAATGCCTTTTTTCTTTCTTCTGTAGCTGGAATGCAACGCACACATCCTGCCAAAGGGCCAGGCCACAACAGTGCGTTGCGGCGTCGCATCGCAAAAACAACATTGCACAGCTATGCGATGCGATGTCGCAACGCAAAAATTTCATCGGATACGACATCGTACGACAAGACGCTAACCGTCAGTTCAGTTTCTAGTGACCCCGACTAAACGGCAAAGCGTTGTCGCATCGCAGATTTGTACGTTGCGGCAGCGCATCGGAAATTTCCACGATGCGTTGTGCGGCGTCGTTGATTTTTGCGATGCGACGCCGCAACGCACTGTTGTGGCCTGGCCCAAAGAGTTCGGCGTTCGGCGCGTTTGGTTCCATTTTTAAAATAAAATGTTTTTTTTTTTAATGGAACAGTAATAAGCCAATTCTTTATGAATTATGAGTAAAGACTTATGCGTTTTAGAACACCGACTACAAAAATTAAAAAAAAAAAAACCTCTTTTTCCCTAGGGCATAATATGCAATTTTAGAGCGCCTTCACATTACGTCGCAAGTAGTGCAGCAGTAGCGCGACTATAGCAGCGGCTAATTCCATACTAAAAAGAGCAGCGCGACAGCCGCGCGACACGTGATTGTCCATACTGGACGGCACAGCGCGGCAACCGCGTGCTGTCAGTCGACTTCGAGCCAGTGTTGCAATCATACGTACCACCACCCTTAGTCGCGCGGCTGTATTTGTAATGAGAAGGCATCCGCTGCTATCGCGTGGCTGCCGCGCTGCTGCCGCACTGCTTGCGACGTAATGTGAAGGCGCCCTTACGGCCTCTCTGGTACGCTATTATGACGGTCTTTTCGAGCAAGAGGAGTGAAAAAACTATATCTAGCTCTGAAACATCTATCTAATCTATAGCAAAGTTAAAGTAATAACTTACGCAGACATTTAAGTATATGCAATAAACAATAATTTAAACGAAGTAAGAACCGCAAAAAAAAGCAAAGCTAAGAATTATAACTTTATAAAGTTCTAACTTCCAGTAAGTACATAATTACAGTTGGGACGGCGCTGCTGTCACGTACAGAGCGAGTCCGCGTTGAATAAGTTATTAAAAATAGTTATTTGATTGCAATAGTGATATTTTCATGTGGAATGGTCATACTAAAGGCAGTGACCCATAGTCGTGAATAAAAGGATTAGTTTTACCATATTTACCAACCCAGACGGGTTCCGGGTGAACGTAAACAAAGTGATTTAAAAATAAACATTTTGAAAACAAACCGGCAATTAGACTTCAATTACCGATATATTCTTGGTGCAGTGCATGTGCAGCATTTAAAAACAGTGTATCTAATTGTGCATAAATTAGAGAAAAGAAATAAAAACACGTCGTTTTATGGAAACTGGCGGTGGAACTAAAGCGAAGAGAAAAAATCTCGAAAGACGTGTTTTTGGTTGCATGTTTGGGAAGCCTATTTGAGAGTATTGGGCGTAGAACAGCTGGCTAAGCGGCATAGGACGCTACCTCACCGAATCGTAAAATCCGAGTTCGATTCCGTCTAACTACAAAGACTTTTTGTGATTTAAAAATTGTTGTGCACATTTAATACACAAAGTAGTGGCCAAAACCTCAGGTTCGAACAACAACTTAGAACTGTCCAATTTACATAAGATGTTCACGTGTAAGAGTTGTGAGGTTAAAGCTAGAGA
The DNA here is from genome assembly GCA_950022955.1 of Xestia ashworthii. Classification (NCBI taxonomy): domain Eukaryota; kingdom Metazoa; phylum Arthropoda; class Insecta; order Lepidoptera; family Noctuidae; genus Xestia; species Xestia ashworthii. The sequence continues at coordinate 16,152,084 of OX465560.1, read as the reverse complement.
TGGCGTTACTTGTAGTCTCTGTGAGGGGCAATTTGACTTCCCTTGCGCGGGTATAACAGAGATTGGATGGAGAAAGCTTGGGGAGACCGTAAAGCAACTTGGAAATGTGCCAACTGCAAATCATCAGCAACAGCCAGTCCTCGCATAGACTCCCTCAAGATCCCACCTGCCGACTCGGAGACCATCTTAACAGAGCTGAAACGGCTGTCATTACAAATGGAGGCATTGCCAGTGTTAGTAGAAACCATAAAAGCAATCCAAACTGAGCTCGTGGAGTTGAAGTCCATCAGGTCGGAGTTTTCCGAAGTGAAGGCATCTATGGCGTTCGTAAGTGATGATATGAATGCCTTAACAAGCAAGGTATCTTCACTGGAGCAGGAAATTGAGGCTATGAAGAAGACAAGGGAAGAGATATCTGTCTTGCAGGATCGCGTGGTGAAACTTGAAAACCAGCTATGTGAGAGTGACCAGAGATCCAGAATGAATAACATTGAGATTAAAGGAGTACCTATGACCAACGACGAAAACCTGTTCACATTAATGGCCAAAATCGGAGATGTTATCAACTGTCATATCCCAAAAGAACATATCAATTACATAGCCAGGGTTCCAATGCGCAACGACAAGCAAAATAAAAATATAATTTGTTCGGTGCATAACAGCTATATGAAAAATGATTTTATAGCTGCCGCGAAAAAGCACAAGACCCTGAAGACTGGTGACCTGGGACTGCGTGGCGAGAACAGGATATATGTTAACGATCACTTAACATTCGAAAACAAAATCCTTCTCAATAAGACTAAAGCCAGAGCTAAAGAACGTGGTTTTGAGCATGTCTGGGTCAGAGGATGCAAAATAATGCTTCGGAAAAATGACACTTCCCCTAAATTTCACGTTAAGTCTGAGCAAGATCTAAATAAGTTTTTATACTAGTGATGTCGATTAAACATTCTGGCGAGTTATTTGTTTACATTGGTTCATTAGGATTATGCAACATCTGTACTTGTTTTTTCTACGCATTCCTGTCTCATCGGCCCTTTGTTCGCTTATCGCTTGGTGTGACTCATTCCACATTACTTTTATTTTACAATTATATTTGCTATTCATCTACTTTTAAGGATAATTTTCGCTTGTTGATTCAACAACACCAAGTTTTTTGTGGCTATATTTTTTATTATCTTTTCTACTTTTGCGCTATGCTAACCGTACTCTATGTACTTGCCGTTAAAGTGCTTTTTTGCATGCTCATAGAAATTGATGTAACCTTTGGAGATGTTATTTGTTTGGACGATTTGAATGTACCTTTCATTTTTACTGTTTATACTATGCGTATATTTTTGATTGTATGTTATGATGGCTTCCCTTAGTATTTACTACCAAAACGTGCGGGGACTACGAACTAAAACTGAACTTTTCTTTAGGAATGTATGTGTTAATAGTTTTGATGTTGTTTGCCTGACTGAGACATGGCTAAATGACGGGATATCTGACTCCGAAGTGTTTGACGACAGATATCTCATATGGAGACGAGACCGTGACTATGCCAACACTAATCAAGGTTTAGGAGGAGGAGTCTTAATTGCGGTTCGACGTGAGCTAGTAGTGGATTCTCGCAGTGAGTGGTGCTCGAGTGCTGAGGACTTGTGGGTTACGTTAACACTATCGCGAAAGAAACCAAGAACTTCATATAAAATGCACATATGCGTTGCTTACATCTGCCGCCAGAATCTAGGTAACTCTCTAGCAGTCCAGTTGGGCAATTTCTCAGAGAACCTCTCGGATATTGTCCTTAAGCATCCCGCTGACAAGTTTGTGATCCTAGGAGACTTTAATCAACCCAATATAACGTGGCAGTCGGCTGCTGACGGTAATTCTTTATATCCTACTGGGTTGTGTGGAGATGCGCAAACTAATCTTATTGACAATTTCAATATCTGTAACCTTGTACAGTATAATTGTCACTTAAATAAGAACAATAAGATTCTGGATTTGGTGCTATCCAACGATGAGGTTATAGTCACACGTTGTGGAGATCCACTGGTGCCTGAAGATTCGCATCACGGGGCGTTGTGTGTTTCTGCGGATTTTGTTGAATTGCATAGTCTTCCAGTACGTCCCTATATTAAATTTTTGTATCATCTGGCTGACTATAATGCTATAGATGACGAACTTAATCTGGTGGATTGGCAGAATGACTTGAATGATCGGCCTTTGGAAGAGGCTGTTCAATATTTTTATTCCATTGTAGACAGACTGCGTAACACCTACATACCGAAAAAAACAGTCCTTTCCCAATCAAAATATCCGCCTTGGTATAAAAGCCCGTTGGTCAAAATTATAAAAGAAAAGGCGAATTGTCATGCTAAATTTAAAAAATATGGAAACCTTTCTGATTATCAAAGTTTTGTTTTACTACGACAACGTGCTAAAGATTTAGAAAAAGTATTGTTTGACGACTTCATGAAAAAAATTGAAACAGATATATCTAAGAATCCTCGAGCCTTTTGGCGTTACGTTAAGTCGAAAAAACACCCCAACTCTTATCCGTCAGTATTACACTTTGGGCAGCAGTCTTCTGGTGATGGTGACGTGATCTGCAATATGTTTGCTGACTATTTTCAGTCTAACTTTCTTGCAAGCACTAGTACTGGCGATAGTGGTTTTTTTCGTGAAGTAAATCACAGTAGTACGGTACAGAGCACATCAGATATCAGTACTATTGAAATAAATGAGCATGAGGTTCATAGGCTACTGAAACAAGTTGATATTAACAAGTCCGCTGGACCAGACAATATTCCACCGTTATTTATATTGAACTGCGCCAAGAGTTTATCTGTCCCGCTGTCGATCCTGTTTAAAAGATCACTTGACACTGGTGTGGTACCCACGATCTGGAAGTCGGCATACATAACACCGATACACAAAAAAGGTCCTAAAACTTCTGTTGATAATTATAGACCGATCTCTAAATTGTGCGTATTTGCAAAAATACTGGAGAAACTAGTTCATAAACAAGTCTACTCGGCTCTTCAACATAGTTTTAGCGAACATCAGCACGGTTTCTTAAGAGGTCGGTCTACCACGTCTAACCTAGTTCTCTGCAGTGAATTCCTGTCAGAGTCTATGTCACATCGACGCCAAGTCGATGTTATTTATACCGATTACAGTAAATGTTTTGACAGAATAGATCATGTAATCTTAATGCGGAAACTCTTGTCGATGGGTATCAGGGGTAACCTCTATAGGTGGTTCATGTCATATGTAGAGGGTAGATGCCAGACTGTGGTGCTGAATGGTTACTCGTCTAGAGCTATGCGTATTCCCTCGGGAGTTCCCCAGGGATCGTTATTGGGGCCGCTCTTGTTCAATATTTTCATCAATGACGTAACTTCCTGTTTTCAGCACTGTAAAATACTGTTGTATGCAGACGACATGAAGATCATGAAACAGGTTACTACCCGGGCAGATGCTCTCTTACTGCAGGCGGATCTAAACGCCTTTCAAACCTACTGCAAATTAAATAAATTGGACTTAAACGTGTCCAAATGCTATGTGTGTACTTTCACCCGGAAACCACACCCTTTATATTTTGCATACAAACTTATGGATACCCCGATAGAAAGGGTCCGCGTAATCAGGGACCTCGGGGTTACTTTTGACTCGAAGCTTATTTTTGACACGCATATCAATAATATTGTCAGCAAAGCGTCGAAAGCTCTAGGTTTCATTTGTAGGGTCTCATCAGAGTTCAGGAACATCAAAACTATCAAAATTTTATATTGCTCATTCGTTCGTAGTCACCTCGAGTATGCCTCTCAAGTCTGGAACCCTAAATATAACATCTATATTGCTCGGTTAGAGGGCATACAGAAAAAGTTCTTAAGGTACATTCAATTTCGATCCAAAACATACCTACCAAATTATTTTAAGCGGTGCAAAAAGTTTCATATTCTTCCTTTGCATGAACGAAGAAAAATCTCAGACTTGGCCTTTCTATTTAAAATTGCAAATGGAGTCAGTGATGTCCCTGAGTTACTAAGCAAGATTGGGCTGCGAGTACCTGGTTTGTTTCTGCGTAAATCTCGTTTGTTGCACATACCAACGACTAGGACTAATTATAGACAAAACTCGTACATGATTAGGGCGAGCCGTGATTACAATGAGACTTGTCAGGAGGTTGAGATCGACATCTTTAATACAACCGTGTCTAAATTGAAAAATGCCCTATGCAGCCACTTTTTCGATAACCCATAATGTTTAAAAATGTCAACTTGTGTTATTATTATTTTTTTTTACGTTTATTTGTGTACTAATTCTTCCTGACCACTGTCTTTTAGTTTGATTATTTTTAACTGTTTTAAAGCTATTTGTGAAAGCTTGTAATTGGCCATATTGTTGTTGTTAACGAAATTATTGTATCTGCCTAGCTGTAAGTTTTCCGAAAATAATAAAATAAAATAAAATAAAATAAAATAAATTACTAAACTAAAGAACTTTTTTTTCTTAAGGCGACTACATGAGCTAAACACGTGTTTTATAATGCTTAAAAGTATATGATTCACGGCAATAAACAAAAGAAGAAAAATATATGATATTCTTCAGGATATATGCTAGAATAGAATAGAATAGAATAGAATAGAATAGAATAGAATAGAATAGAATTTTATTTTGCAAATATGGGTATACAATCGTTGTTAAGACATCTCAAAGCTCTGCCATATTTTACCATTCGGCATGCAAACATTTAGCTACATTATTTATGCAACATACAATTATCACTCAATAGATCAGTTAGTAACTTATTATCATTATCATTACAGTTAACATTAAATAAATTAATAATCATTTTCATAACAGTTATCATTACATTAATTAATTATCGTTTTCATTACAATTATAATTAAATTACAAAATAGTCATTTTTATTACTTACACAAAATTAACATCAACGTCAACATTAATCAACATTATTAAATTAAGAAAATATCAATATTAAACTAATCAACAAATATATTTTTCTCTGTTAGAAACTCATTTATGCTGTAGTACACTTTATCTGTCAAAAATTTACGTAGTCTACTTCTAAACATCACCGTATTTAAATCCCTCCAGCCACTTGGCAATTTATTGAAAATAATAGGGGCCATGCAGTAAATACTTTTGCGCATTAAAGTGGTTTGACATGATACTTGACAAAGTTTGCTATTGTCACGCCTATTCCTTGGGAATACATCAGCAAGGCGTTGAAAACGATTCCGATTTTGCTGTACAAACATAGCTACTTCATAAATATAAATGCCAGGAAGGGTCAAGATACCGTATTGCTTAAAATAAGGCTTGCAACTGTCTGTAGTTTTAAGTTTAAACAATGATCGCAGACATCTTTTTTGGGCCTTAAATGCTATGTCTCTATCAGTTGAGTTCCCCCAGAAAATGATGCCGTAGCGCAAGTGAGATTCAACTATGCCGTAGTAAGCCGTAAGGAGTGTTTTGGTATCTACTATGGAGGATAGTCTACATAAGACATATGCGGATGAACTGAGTTTTTTACACATCATTTCTATATGTGCTTTCCAATTTAAACTGTAGTCTATTTGTAATCCCAAAAATTTTGTATCTCCCGCTTCCATAATATTGTCATTTTTGTAATGTATGTGAAGATTAGTTACGCCGGGAGTACGCAGTCTAAAGTGCATTATCTTTGTCTTACCTAAATTTATATTTAAATTGTTATTGTCTAGCCATTTAATTAGTGAGTCAAGAGAACTATTAATATCTTTTTCATATGTCATTCCGTTTCTACAAGGGATCGTCACTGTGCTATCATCTGCAAACATGGTCAGAGGTTGTTCAAGGGACCTGGGCATGTCATTGACATACAATATGAACAAGAATGGGCCCATAACGGTTCCTTGTGGTACACCGTATGAAATTTTACGTTCTCGTGATCTTGCCACCTCTTCATGTTTAGTAACTACATTAATGCGGCTAATTTCAGTTCTATTGTGTTCTATTTTCTAAAAACGATTTTATGCTAGTATGATAGTGTTTTGAAAATATAATACAATTAATTTGACTCGATAAAAAAAATCACGAACTAACTCTAAAAGATCTTTCAACCAAAAAAACACATACTAAAATACATGCGATCATTCTGATTTTTTGGCAAATAAATCTATAAGCAATATATTAGCATTATAGTGTTTTAGTTTTTTAGTCCAATCAATAGATTTTTTGTAAATCGATCGAAACCACTCATTTCACACTATTTGGCCCGCAGTGACTGACGTAACAACCACTTTGTAGTGCAAGCTGATTTGAACTTTATTTTAATAGCATTTCAAACGAAGTTTGAACCACCGCAAATACAGTTGCTAATTTAGCTCATCTAGTCGCCTTAAGTAATTTATTTTACTCAAGTTATCATTTTGACACGTTTTTTACACAAGGGAGCAAGAAATAAACCCACGCAAGTAAATGCGTCGCCCGTCAAAAAGCCCCCTCCCGCCCCTCCCGCTCCGCCCTGAGCGGTAGGAGTCATTTGATGATTTCCCATCCGAAAAAAAAGGGATTAAGAAGAAGACAAAAAAAATCACAAGTGTTTAGCAACACGACCCCCCTGACAATAATTGAAACGTTATTTTGTAGATCTAATCTACATCCCTTCGCCAAAATCCATTCTTTAAAGCGGTATCATTATTATTAGACATTTCAACAACCAATTATATTGTTAATCTCAAATTACTACTCTCCACAGTACGCGACCGCACGACTTTTGCGGCGCTCCGGATGACGCTGATCTTGATGGCGATGCAAACACTCTCCGGGTGCTTCGCCCTCATGAACTACGCAGCCGACGTATTCCACCGGGCAGGCACCGAGTGGAGCCCTAACACGCTTGCGCTAGCCGTGGGCTCCTTGCAACTGGCTGGGTCCTTCTTCACTACAGTTTCCATTGAGAAGTTCGGGCGTAAGGTCAGATATTTAAATACCGTAATCTCGATAGGTACTGTGGTCCAAAACTCAAATTGTAAGTGTAGGTCATACGGCTGACAAGCTCAAGTGGAACTGGGCTGGCGACATCTGTCGCATGCCGGAGAGCCGGAGAGCTATAGGCTAAAATTACCACACAATGGGTCCCAAACAGCAGCAAACGGCAACGCGGCAAGCCCAGAAGGAGATGGCGGAATGAACTCGATTAGTTCCACAAGGATTGGCGAACAACAGCACTGGATTAGGATGCGTGGAAAAAGGGGAGGTTTTTGCCCTGCTGGCAGTGGGACACCAATGGCTAATAGTACCTAATAAAATGATATTAATAATAGAGAGCAGCGGTGGCCCAGGTGGTGGCGGCCCGCGACAGTTTACTGTTCGTAAGTCGCGGGTTCGAACCCAGGCAGGCGCATTACTTTGTGTAATTTATTTCATCACCGCTACTCTCAAAAACGGTGAAGGAAAACATCGTGAGGAAACCGGCATGTCTTAAAACCAAAAAATCGAAGACATGTGACATCTACCAACCCGCACTGGGCCCGCGTGGTGGATTTTAGCCCAAACGGAAAATACGCGCTTTGACGTAACGTGGAGTTGCGGACACCAGCCCGTTAACAAATACAAGTACAAAATTAATAATAATCATCATTTCAGAGTTTTTCCAATGCTTTAAGCTACTGGCACTATTCTCCCTTAGGTACTCCTTGTTTGGAAACTTAACACACTGTAATTTGCAAGAGTAATTCCCCAATTCAAGGCTAATAAGATTATCATTCAAGTGTCGAAAGTGATCTCTTTTTGCACTGGCTTGCTGTAAAACATGACATTCTGTAGAAAGTCCATAACAATCCATCTGCTTTACGCTCGGAAGCAACGATGACTTAAACACTTATACAGTTGCAGAAATAACAGTATAAATAAACACACGCACAACTATAGAAAAACAAACTTAAAAACAATAGTTTCATATATGCACGAAAAAGAAAATTACATTATTAAAGAAGGACACTTTAACTTGAGTAACTAACCGTAAGCGTTCAATGTCAGCAGATGAAATAACTGAATGATCTTTATGAGGTCTTGAATAAAAAATAAAGCATTGCATCAATCGGGTAAGTTATCTAAAAATAAGGTAGACGAAACCACGGCATAATTAAGCGATGACCCGATAAAAGGTCACGGTCAAAATATTTTTTAGGACACAAAACGATCTAAAGTTTATTAACGAACTCTTGCCAAGGACAAAATCCTTGCTCATCAGTGTTGCACCAGTTCAATCGCATCAGAACTCTTTGCGGAGGACTCTCCAAAGAATATTTTGACCCATTTCTCAACTGTGACCAACTTGGATACACATATTCTACTTTCAAAAAATCATTTTCACCATCTGTCCACCTTTGAAAGACGAATTTGCCACTAATAGGGAATTTCTCGTACTGATTTGGTAAATCCATCGATTGAAAACCAATGGAAGTCGCAACAGAGTTCATGTTGTAATCGTGGCCCACAATCAACATTAACTTTGGCATTTCGTCATAATTCTTGAATGTTTTAGTTATGTACTCCATTAACGGTGCCGCGATGTCTTCGGCCATTGTTGTATATCTAATATAATGGTCCTGTCGCCCTATTTCAGTCAAGACTTTCCATTTTTCCGGTGTTGTTATTTCTCCCCAAGCAACATCTTGCATGGGCCTACCGTCGTAGAAACTCATAGTAAACGAGTCCATGGATGATATTCCTATGAACAAAGGCCCCTCGACCCACACTTCTTCACCGACCTTATACGAGATCTTATTATAATCTCCACTCAAGTCACATATTCCATCCTGCTTGCAAACGTCTGATCCTCCAATATCCAATACTTTGTTCAATTCCAAAAATCCTGCTTTCAGTTTAGTATTATTTTTCATTTTCCTGGTTATTTCTTTAATCACCATATCTTTATATGCTTCAGTGGTGTTGTGTATGACAGGTGTAAAAAGTGGATCTGACGTTGTAATGTTTTTGTGATGTACAGTCACGTTACAACTTTTGAACACTGAGTCAATGAAAGATCTCGCGGTCGCCTTGGTTCTGTTCACAGAGTTGGCGTACACGTACACTGTATCTTCATCGGGACATCCTTCATGTAGAAATTCTTCCTTTTTAAACCATTCTGCAAAATATTCGCCCATGTATCCTTCTAGCAGCGCTCCTTTCGGAGTCAGGAATCCCGGGTGGCCCCAACTGGGCCAGTGCTTCGCTGAGTATCTTGGTAGTTTTTCTCCTAACGGATATCGTATGTTATGTCGACCCAATATAAAGACTTGTTTCAGTTTCAAATTATTGGCGACAAAACCTTCACACAACACAATCAACAAAAGCAAAGTAACTGATTTCGACACCATTTTATTTATTTTTTATCACTGTTACCAACTTTTTTGTTTATTGTCCGAATAAGCGTTATCTTTTTTTATTTTTGTGTTTAAATATTTTACGAGAACTACTCATGTCAGTTGATTGATCAAAACTGAAAAACAAAACTAGTTTATGCCTTGATAAATTTCGTACGGTACGAGGAACGATACGGCGGCTATTTGTTGTTTAAATACCGTGCCATTTACTAGCGTTTTCACCCGTCTTTACCTGACCCAGCACTTTGTATAGCTTGTCCGCGCTGCTACTTCGCTTTTGCTTTGTGTTTCTTCTGACTTTTTGCTAAGCTCCTGCCCGGCTAGCATGGGCAGGGGATAAAATTTTATCCACCGGTTTAAAGAGCGAACTTCTGGTATTCAAAGCGGGTAACAAATGTTACGACACTGTCCCACCAGTCACACTAGGGGGCGCTCAGCTCTCTAGGGTGACTAAGTTCAAGTACCTGGGGCATTGGGTCACCGATAGTCTGTCTGACGATGAAGACTTGGAGAGGGAGCGCAGAGCATTGGCAGTTCGATGTAACATGCTGGCCCATAGGTTTGCACGTTGTACAGAAGAGGTAAAAATTACACTCTTTAGAGCGTATTGCCAAACTATGTACACTTGCGCCCTATGGGTCGGCTATACAAAAAGCTCGTACAATGCTCTGCGAGTCCAATATAATAACGCCTTCAGAGTTTTGTTGGGACTACCACGCTTTTGTAGTGCATCAGGGATGTTTGCGGAGTACGGCGTGCCTGATTTTTACGCTCTTATGCGATCACGAATAGCCTCCCTGATGCGGCGAGTGCGTGGTAGTTCTAACAGCTTGGTGGCTATCATGGCCAACAGAATGGACAGTCCAATGATGTGGCACTGGATGACCACTCATCGTGCGTCATTTATATATTTAAAATGAAATTCTGTTTATATAATGTATGTTTGTATCTTTTCATTTTATGTATGTTTTGTGTTCTTTCGTGTATGTGTTTTATGTATGAACGATAAAAATTGTATGTTTCAAATATGGACTCGATGGTCTGAAATAAATTTTATTATTCCCTTTATTCATTTTTAAACAAACTCTTTACATTTTTAAATATTAATATAAAACAAATATAAAAAACATTTAAAAATATAAAAAATTGTAGCCCACCGGTATCGGGAACAGGGTCCAAGCTACCGGCGGTCAGGGCTCCAGAGAGAGGAACCTCCTAACAATACGAGCCGTGTCAAGGAGTACCGCTTTCTGAATCAAGCCCTTGATCCAGCTGCCTAACGAGAGCCTCCTCAGGTATTGGTCGAGGCTCTTGGCAATTAAGCCATGGGCCGAAACGACTATCGGCACAATGATCGCCGAGTCCACTTCCCACATGTCGACAACCTCGCGAGCCAAGTCAAGATACTTGATTTGTTTATCTTTCTCGGCTTTCACGAGGTTGTCATCATGCGGGACCGTTATGTCAACAATCATTGCGCGCCGCTCTGATCGATCCATCACCACTATATCAGGCCTATTAGCTATAACAGTCCTGTCAGTGATGATGGATTGATCCCAGTACAGTGTGATACTGCCATTAACGAGAACTGGGTCGGGCACATACCTATAGTAGGGCACTTCCGATTCCACAAGATTGTATTTTAGAGCAAGTTGCTGATGGATAATCCTGGCTACAAGGTTGTGTCTATGCAAGTACTCTCCGTTAGCTAGACGAGAACACCCGGAGATAATGTGACGGATTGATTCGCCTGGACGGTGGCATGCCCGACATATGTCAACCGTACCGTCCTTCACAATAAATCTCCGGTAGTTATTCGTCATCATTACTTCATCCATAATTGCACAGACAAAACCTTCGGTTTCTCCGAAGAGGTCCCCGGAACGTAGCCAGGACACGGACGCTAGAAAATCTACATCGGGCCCATGAAGAGCCCGGTAAAAGCGCCCGTGAAGCTCCTTGCCCTGCCATTCTTTCCTGCGATCATCAGTAGTAAGTACTACAGGTTTGCGCCAGTTCTCTTTAGCCAAGGAGAGCGGGGTGAGGCCCTTGTCCATCGCAACCACATCTCGATGCATCTCCACGTCAGCTTCTAGGAAATATTCCCTGAGACTGCATATCTCACGATTGTGGAGGGTCTTAGCGTTTAATAAGCCTCGACCCCCACACTTTCGCGGGATATACAGTCTCATAACTGAAGAACGCGGGTGATGCATTCGAGATGCCGTCAACAATTTACGGACCTTAGTATCCAGGGCGTCTAGTTCGGTTTGAGTCCATTTGAGTATGCCGAAAGAGTACATCAAAACTGGCATGACCCAACCGTTGAAGGCACGCACCTTATTTCCGCCCGATAAAAGACTATTAAATACTTTTTTCAGGCGGCCAAAGAAGCGCTCCTTCAACGATTGCTTCATGTCAGCCACACTGATGCCCAGCGCTTCCGACATACCCAAATACTTATAGGTTTCAGTTGCTGAGAGGGATCTAAGATTTATGGAATCTGAGAGCTGGGTTCCCACAGATTCCACAATCCCCCCTCGCTTTACATGCATGACCGCACATTTGTCCACACCAAATTCCATCCTGATGGCGCTACTGAAGGTTTCAGTTACCTTCAGTAGCTCCATCAGTTGCAAATCGTTGGGGGCAAAGAGTTTCAAGTCATCCATGTAAAGGAGGTGAGATATAACCTGACCATCTTTCCGCAACTGATAGCCTAGACCTGAATCCTCCAGCAGTGTGCTCAGAGGATTCAAGGCTAAGCAGAACCAAAGTGGACTCAAACTATCGCCCTGAAATATACCTCGCTCTATCCTTATCGGCTCGCTATTCCTCTGAATTTGCCGACATCCTGGATAGCGAAGGACTGTCCTCCATTGCCCCATACACGACATTAGGAAAGTGCGCAGAGTTGCATCAACTTTATACAACTCTAGCACCCTCCTAAGCCATGTATGTGGCACCGAATCGTAGGCCTTCTTATAGTCTATCCAGCATGTCGACAGATCTTTTCGGGAACGGCGAACCTGTTGGCTTATGGCCATATCAATGAGGAGTAGCTCCTTAGTACCGCGGGACCCGTTCCTACATCCATTCTGAGAAGCTGACATAACAGAATTTTCGTCAATATGTTTAGTGATTTTAGCTCTCAAAATAGATGTAAGAACTTTATAGACCGTCGGAAGACAGGTAATCGGTCTATAATTTTTGGGTTCCGCAGTACTACCCGATTTATGGAGCAGATGGGTTATACCTGTTGTCAGGAACTCTGGCAGCGACCCCGACTCTAAGGCTGATTGGAACAGGGTCGCCAGGCGAGCATGCGACCTTGTGAACCATTTTATCCAGAAATTGTGCAGCCCATCCGGCCCTGGAGATTTCCAATTAGGCAACGGACGGACTGCACAAGCTACGTCTTGGGGGCTGATAGTGATTGCCCCCATTTCTGGTACTGGATCGCACGCTCGCTCAACCACCCGAGTCCATTCACCCTCAGCATGGCTGACAGGCACCGACCAGATGCTGCGCCAGAATGAACACATTGCATCATCATCTGGCAGGCGCGTGTCAGCCACACCTTGGTCCGGTCGCTCCCAAGCCCTGTAAACCCACATTTCATCTCTTTGGAATGTGCGATTCTGAGTGTATCGGTCCACCCGCCGCTTATACCTACGAATACGGCTTGCCCATGCATACACTTTCTGCTTCAGGAAGTCGATGCGCTCTGTGACACGAGACATATAGTCTCGAGGACTAATATCAGTCCCCGAGAACGCCCGCCTCACAAAACGCATCACCCTAGGGCGAGTATTGCCCTCCCTGAAGCAGATCAATTTGCCGATGAGTGCTCTGGCCCCACCAATACGTTGTTCAATCCTGTACTGCCATGCCGGTACGGCTGGTTTTGGTCGTGTAGCTCTGTCATCAGAAAATTTAACATGAGCTACACGACATGCCGCTACGGCCGCAAAATACAGGATCGAGTGAATATCGGTGAGGTCTTCGCAGCTATCAAAATAATTTGACAATTGCGAATCCAGAACAGCCACCAGCATCTTATTTTTGTTGTGCATGGGCAAACGAGGTAAGCGTGGTCTAAGTTCGGGTGTCATGAACCGATATTCCCGAATCGCACCCTCCAAAGCACTCCTCACATCCTCACTGCACTGGGTACTTACATTAGTAACCATGTCACTACTCACGTCACCATCGCAATATGGTGTTGTTACGGTAGACTGTGGTGGAACCACAGCCTGCGACGGCGGCGTGGCCGTGACACGGCTACTCTGCACTTCAGTTCGCAAGCGATCAAGTACGGTGTCATCCAACATACGATTACGCTGGATGACTCGCACCTGATCCGACAGTCGTTGTGCCGACACGTTGACAGCTGGCTCAAGCACCTGAAACAGAGAGAGCATCCTAACACGGTACGCGGTCAGGTTGTTTCCCCCCTCTGTAGCCCCATAGTATGCGCGCATGACGTTTTCGTTATTCGATTGCGTCCATCGCATGCGCTGCACACTTCCGCCGGGAGCTGGGACCCTATCAGAAGCCGGTGGGCCTCGAGGTCCTAAGCCGTCCGGCGGCCGGCGTCCTCCCCGTCGACGAGCAGGTGGTGGCGTCGTGGGCGGAGAGAAATACTCGTCGCTTGAGCTCGACGCAACTGCCACGGCCGGTGTCACAGCACTCACGATGGGGCTGGGTTCCGGCGGCGGCGAGGCGGAGCTGAGCGACGGGTCCGGAGGCGGTAGGCGTGCGCGTCGAGCAGCGGCTCGGGTCAACATAGTCGTAATTTAATTTTACATAATATTTTGATCATTTCGTTTTCACTCACTCATGACATATGTCATTCCGTGTCACAGTTTTTTTTCGTTTCATGGTGTAAAAATGGATAGTATATTGCTGTTTATATGTTTATTCCGTAACTGTTGTATTTATAAAAAGGGGGCTGGTAGCAGGTTCTTTGAAATTATAATTATATTTAGTAAATTGTTTGAAAAAAATTTAGTGAAATTTTATTGACTTGTTGACTCGTGTGTTGCCAGTTATTATTATTATTATTATTATTATTTCCACTGACAAGGGACAAAATTCAAACAAAAGTGGAAATAACCGGTGGATAAAATTTGTATCCCCTGCCCATGCTAGCCGGGCTGAGGGTCGTAACGTCATGTTAAGTAGCCTGAAACCTTCCTCAAGAATTAGGCTATAAAATACAAAAAAAAAATCAAAGCCGAATGGCATTATCGCGTTCAAACAAAAGACAACTTCTATTTTATTTTATTAGTGTAGACGAAGATAGAAAACATATTGTAAAAATGTATACAACGCCGAGGTGACAAATTGACAAGAAACCCGTCGGACCTGATCATTAGAATAGTGATGAGGATATTAATAAATTTGATACCGCATATCTAGCCCAGTGGAAATCGGTAACAATATTCTTGATTTAACATGTGTAAGTTTTTTTATTTGTTCGTGTCGGTAGTCAATTTCAATAAGTAATATAACTACTAATATGAACATTTATGCTGTAGTAAGTCATTATTTAACAGATTCGTTTCATCACTCACCTCCGTTTCATAGATCACATGGACCCTCCAGGTGGGTACCCAGCACTGAAGTTAATCAATAATCGTAGATATAACTTTATAAAGGGTGTAAAAAACCTCTTATAGAAGCCGAAAGGCACTTGTTCTCCCCGTCATTGCTATATTTTTTTTTGTTCTACACCATACCTGGGAACCTTATAATAACGGAGATATTGGTGGTTAAAATTCAACTTTTTGACAAGTTATACACCTCCACGAACCTTACTATTAAATCCATCCATTTGAGTGCGTGACATTGAGTTCTACCACAGAACATGATTTTACACCTCAAAAAAAAAGTCGTTTTCCACCAATAATTTTTGCATAAAGCGGCATAGTTTTATGTACAGAATGCTTGGTTGGCTTCGTTTTACACCCTGTATTTCTATGGTTTGTATCATCTGTAATTCCCAAGCGAGAAATTGTTTCACTTCACCAATAAGACTGGCCGCTTCTACCAGAAACCACAACCATCAGTTGAAACTTTGAAAGGTTTCCATCGACAGCAAATAAGCTCTCTTACTTAACATGTATCGTCGTAGCCCCGGGCGGGTCACAAACCTCCAGCGTCATCGAATTCACGCAGCCTTGAGGACGCAGTCACCGCGCCGGAACGATAACTATTTATAAGTTTCAATTCAGGTTGACCTTGATATTCAAGACTTACTAATCCGTAAGACTTACTGGTCCGCCGGTGTTGGGAGCAAGGTCCAAACTACTGGTGGTTAGAGCTCCAGAAACATGGCCCACATTGTGAAGAGGAGTAAATAAATATTATTATAGATCCTATGATAACCGGCCTGAATAAAAACTTAGAATAGAAGTTCGATTTTCAAAATTTTAATGCAGCGCGTTTAACCGCGCCGATCTCAATAAACGTACCTACTTACTAAACGTTTATTGAGATCGGAACGTTTATTTTTAAGTTATGGTGAAAGCATCAATTTGCAAAAAGCTGCTATCCTGGAGCAAACAAAACACAAAACACACACAAAAAACAAACAGTTTAAACAGTTGTATTGAAAAAATAAAGGTAATAATAATGTAGGTCCTATACCTACCATACAGTCATCACTCCACTTTCCTCATCTCATTTCGTTAGTAAGTATTCCTCATTTCCTTTCAATTTAGTGTACGTTATTTTACTTGTCAAACAGCCAAACCCTTTCATTTGACCCGTATTGAAGGAGTTATGAAATAAGAAACGTAATTGGCCATTTTGTGGCGGCAGCCATGGATTTGAAATGTATCATAGTGTCTACTAGTCATGCCCTTTAATTAGATACCCCTATAGAGGGTGTTGTGAAAAAATATGCAATCCGCCATTTTGCGGCGGCGGCAATCTTGGACCGATTTTCATCAAACATTGCTAAGAACACTCCCCACTAATGCCACACACAGACACGCACACACACACATACAAAGACACGTCAAACTTATACCACCCCGTATTTTTGCGTCGGGTGTCAAATAAAGCAAGAAAAAATAAGTGTGTTTATTGGCCTTAAACATTCATCTGTGAGCGAAGTAGACAATAGGTAAACAATGGTGTCAGATCGATTCGGTCGAGCTTTACAGACGAAGGGATATGACAACAAAACAAACACCGTTAAAACTAAAACAAAATAGATTAAAAACATATTCGTTTCTGAAGTTAGTAGCGCGTAAGTATGTACTTAGAACTCTGTTTCTAAGAAAAAGTTAGAGCAATTCAACCTTACGGAAGTTAAATAGAGGATGAAATCGTAAGGTTATTAACGAACTCTTGCCAAGGACAAAACCCTTGCTCATCAGTGTTGCACCAGTTCAATCGCATCACAACTCTTTGCGGAGGACTCTCTAAGGAATATTTTGACCCATCTCTTAACTGTGACCAACTTGGGTACACATATTCTACTTTCAAAAAATCATTTTCGCCGTCTGTCCATCTTTGAAACACCAACTTTCCGCCAATCGGCACAGTTTCGTACTGATTCGGTAAGTCAATCAATTGAAAACCCATAGAAATCACAATAGTGTTAATATTACCATCATGGCCAACTAACAGCATTAACTTTGGTTTTCTGTCGTAATTCTTAAACGTGTTTGTTAAATAGTCCCTTAGTGGCGCTGCGACATCGTCAGCTATTGTTGTGTATCTTATGTCTTGATTTTGTCGTCCAATTTCAGTCAATAGATTCCATTTCTCTGGTGTTGTTATTTGTCCCCATGCAATGTCTTCTACCGGCATGCCGTTGTAGTAATTCGAAATGAATGCGTCCACGGCTAAGTCTGCTATGAAAATCGGCCCATCAATCACCAAATAACTGTTAACCTGAATCAGTACTGTGTCGTTAGCTTCAGTCAAGTCGCATATTCCATCCTGCTTACAAACGTCTGATCCTTCAATGTCCAATATTTTATTTAATTCAGAATAAACTTCCTTAAGCTTGGGATTATTTTGTAATTTTCTATTGATTTCTTTGATCACCTTATCTTTGTATGCTTCGGTGGTGTTGTGTATGGCAACTGAAAAAAGGGGATCCTCTGTAATGTTTTTGTAATGTACAGTCACGTTGCAAGTTTTGAACGCTGTGTCAACGAACGCTCTCGCGGTCGCTTTTGTTCTGCTCTTCTTGTTGGCGTACACATACACTGTATCTTCACCGGGACACCCTTCAGCAAGAAACTCTTCCTTTTTAAACCATTCTGAGAAATATTCGCCCATGTATCCTTCTAGCAGCGCTCCTTTTGGAGACAGGAATCCCCGCGGGCCACCCTGAGAGGGCCAAGGCTTCGGTGAATATCTATGTAGTTTTTCGCCTGCTGCATACCGCATGTTATGTCTACTCAATATAAGAACTTGCTTCAATTTCAGGTTCTTCGCAAAATAACTTTTACACAACACTATCAATATCAGCAAAAAAACGAATTTCGACACCATTTTCCTGAACTTCTGACTTTTAATGAACGATACCAATTAACATAACGTTTTTTTTGCTTAAGTATTTTACGAGTGATGGATCCAGCAACATGTATCGATTTAACAAGACCAAATTCATTATCATCTGCCAAACCTATTCCAAACTATGTTGGGGTCGGCTTCCAGTCAAACCGGATAACGTGACTAAATGAATGTTGATATTATTATTAACGCTGGTGTTTCACAAACAGATAACCACGAACTAGATACGGTCGGGTTATAACACAAGCTAGCGACGAATGTTTTAGGTGTGTTAAATTGAGTTCTACCACAAAACATGATTTATAACCTCAAAAAAAGAAGTTGTTTCCCAGCAATAATTTTTGCATAAAGTTACTTAGTTTCATG
This sequence comes from Xestia ashworthii, assembly GCA_950022955.1. NCBI lineage: Eukaryota > Metazoa > Arthropoda > Insecta > Lepidoptera > Noctuidae > Xestia > Xestia ashworthii. The sequence goes on along the minus strand of OX465560.1, from coordinate 16,133,788 downwards.
TACAGAATGCTTGGTTAACGGCTTTGTGATGAGGTGGTTTACACCCTGTATACTATAAATGCTTGCGATAATATCGCGTAATGTGAACGCCATGCTATATAGTATAGCGTTAGGTCCTGCTTTGCTATACTATATAGCAGAATAGTATAGCGTCGTCTGAAACCAGCTTAAGTACTCTGGATCACCCGAATAAAAAAAAAACAAAATGTGAGAGCAGCGGTGGCCCAGTGGTGCCGCCGGTACTTACGAACAGGTTGTGGGTTCGAACCCCGGCAGGCGCATTACTTTTACAAATAATTATATAAAAATAAACTAGAGTAATTTATTTCATCACCACTGCTCTCAAAACAGTCAAGGAAAACATCGTGAGGAAACCGGCATGTCCTAGAACCAAAAAATCGAAATGTCGGTAACAGGTAGCCAAACACACGATGAGGATTAAGATTTAAGTAAGTAAAAAATGAAGAAGAATGGAAAAGTATATTTATTGGCATTTTGACAAAAGAAAACGACTTTAAATAAAACTTAATAAACAACAAAAATAATCGTGTCTGAAGTTAGAAGCGTGGAAGTTAGTACTTAGAATTCTATTTCGAAGTAAAAGTTACAGAAACTCAACCTTATGGAGGTTGAATAGGGGACGAAACCTTAAAGTTAAGGAACTCTTGCCAAGGACAAAACCCTTGCTCATCAGTGTTGCACCAGTTCAATCGCATCACAGCTCTTTGCGGAGGACTTTCTAAGGAATATTTTGAACCATCTCTTAGCTGTGACCAACTTGGGTACACAAATTCTACTTTTAAAAAATCATTTTCACTATCTGTCCACCTTTGAAACACCAACTTCCCGCCAATCGGCACCGTTTCGTACTGACTCGGTAAATCGATCGATTGAAAGCCCATAGATGTCACAATATTGTTGATAGTATTATCATGACCAACTAAAAGCGTAAACTTTGGCTTTTTGTTGTAATTCCTAAATGTGTTCGTTATATAGTCCCTTAGTGGTGCTGCGACATCTTCAGCTACAGTTGTGTATCTTATGTCTTGATTTTGTCGTCCAATTTCAGTCAATAGATTCCATTTCTCTGGTGTTGTTATTTGTCCCCATGCAATGTCTTCTATCGACATGCCGTTGTAGTAATTCGAAATGAATGCGTCCATAGCTAAGTGAGCTATGATAAACGGTCCATCAATCGCCACTACCTTGTTGACCTGAACCAGTACTGTGTCGTTAGCTTCAGTCAAGTCGCATATTCCATCCTGCTTACAAACGTCTGATCCTTCAATGTCCAATATTTTATTCAATTCAGAATAAGCTGCCTTCAGCTTGGGATTATTTTGTAATTTTCTATTGATTTCTTTGATCACCATATCTTTGTATGCTTCGGTGGTGTTGTGTATGGCAACTGAAAAAAGGGGATCCTTTGTAATGTTTTTGTAATGTACATTCACGTTGCAAGTTTTGAACGCTGTGTCAACGAACGCTCTCGCGGTCGCTTTTGTTCTGCTCGGAGTGTTGGCGTACACAAACACTGTATCTTCACCGGGACACCCTTCAGGAAGAAACTCTTCCTTTTTAAACCATTCTGAGAAATATTCGCCCATGTATCCTTCTAGCAGCGCTCCTTTTGGAGACAGGAGTCCCCTCGGGCCACCCTGAGAGGGCCAATGCTTCGGTGAATATCTATGCAATTCTTTGCCTATCGCATACCGTATGTTATGTCGACTCAATATAAAAACTTGTTTCAATTTGAGGTTCTTCGCGAGATAACTTTCACATAACATGATCAATATCAGCAAAAAAACAAATTTCGACACCATTATTCTCATCATCACAATCACAAATCTTTTGCCTTGAGTATTTTACGAGTGTTTACGTATACCTCTACTCAGTCGTATTGATAAAATATGACTAAATAAATATTGGTATTTTATTTATTAAGTGTGGCACAAAAAAAGTACGAACTGGATACGGCCGGATTATCACAAACTAGCGTACCGTGCCGAACTCGCACGGTTGTTGCAATCTACTACGCTAGCACCACTTATTGGTTCCATAACTGTCCTAGTATAAGCTTCGTAGACGCTAATTTCGAATCTAGCTTCCTAGGTTAAGAGGCCTGCGGAGCACGCGAAGTTCATACAAACGTAAAGAAATTTTCTATACGAATTTTAAATTCCCCATATCTCGTCTTTATATCATTGTCTTTTCAAAATATATATTTGGGAACATAGATATTCTGTAATCCAATCGAAATAAATACACACTACCTTAAGAATATGTTTGGTTTTCACATTATTTTGGTATTACGTTTGTATGAAAGACGCATCGGCCGCCGGCCCCTTAACTGTCGTAAATTGGGTGTAAGATAACTTCAATCCTATAAAGCAATGTCTTGAGTCACGGGCACTATTTTGACTTAAGAGGCCTGCGGAGATGCGTTTTTCATACAAACGTTATACCAAAATAATATGAAAATCAAAGGAGGTGGTGTGTATTTATTTCGATTGAATTACAGAAAATATATTCTGTAATCCAATCAAAATAAATACACACCACCTTAAGGCGATTACACGAGCTAAACGCGAGTTTTATAATTACTAAAAGTATATGATTCACTGCTATAAACAAGACCAGAAAAATGTATGATATTCTTCAGGATATATGCTAGCATGATAGGTACTGTTTTGAAAACATAATACAATTAATTTGGCTCGATAAAAATAAATTACGAACTTACCTCTAAAAATATCTTTCAAACAGTAAAAAACATACTAATATGCATGCGATCACTCTGATTTTTTGGCAAATAATTCTGCAAGCAATATACATATTAGCATGATACTGTTTTAGTTTTTTAATCCAATCATTAGTTTTTTTGTAAATCGATCGAAACCACTCATTTCGCGCTATTTGGCCCGCAGTGGCTGACGTAACAACCACTTTGTAGTGCAAGCTGATTAGAACTTTATTCTAACAGCATTTCAAACGAAGTTTGAACCACCATCAATAGCGCATCAGCTAAGCGCCTTCAGAATATGTTTGATTTTCTCATATTATTTTGGTATTACGTTTGTATGAAAAACATTTTTCCTAAAAATAAAACCGACTTCAGAGAAAACAAAAAAGTGAAAAATAACTTTAGCTTAAGAAGCTGGTGACCTTTGTTTGATTGATTTAGTTTTTTTGTCACCGACTTCTGAAGCTAAAGTTATTTTTCACTTTTTTTTTCTCTGAAGTCGGTTTTATTTTTTGTAAAAATGTTTTTATTCTTCTCTTTTTAGTTGTTCACATATGCTTACCCCTTCACAGCGTACCGGCGTGATTTTCTGTTATGAACTGGTGTAAACAACAGACAGATATGAGATTTCAGCAATCCCAGTACATTTGCTATCTTTTATTGAAAAGTTCCCTTGCCCATATCCGAAGTTCTTCATCAGATCTTCACCAAATTGAAATGGGATCACTTCGAGAAAGTACACTTCCTAAAACTACCCAAATCGCTTCTGGGGTGCCTATAAAAGTGAAGAGTTCTCTCTATTTCTCCAGGATTCCGTCATCAGATTCTGACTTGATGATTATGGGACAACCTGGGAAGTATACCCTTTCAAAGACTTCAACAAAACAAAATCGGTAAAGCCATCTTCGTGTTATCGGGGAACATTGAATTGAGAACCTCCTCATTTATGAACTCGGTTAATAACGACGTTATGGTAGGTGACTCAAATATCCGGATAGCCTATAAAAGATTCGACTGAGTATCGTTAATTTGCTCTTAAAGAATTTCAGATTTCCGTTCCCTTGATCCCATAATCAGAAGTAATCAGAACCTAACCAAATTCTTATCAAGAGTAGAGATATTGAAGTACATCCTTTCCAATAAAAAAAAAAACAATACATGTCACGGTAATAGGACTTATCCCCAATAAATGGAACTTAACACATCAAACTGTCGAAATCTGGGTGTATTGTACACTTCTGCATACTCTTTCAGAGCATACAGGCGTGATGTTACGTCATGATGTTGTATAAACAATAAACAACCAAGCGATTGCAGCAATCACTACAGCTTTGCCGTGTATTTTTGAAGAGTTCCATTTATATCTCCGATGATCCGCATCAGATCTTAACCAAATTGAAATGGGACCAGACGGGAAGCCCCAGCTTTCAAGTAAGAAAAGAACCATCAAAATCGGTTCACCCAGTCGAAAGTACTGAGGTAACAAACATTGTCGAAATCTGGGTGTATTGTACACTTTTGCGTTCCCCCTCAAGGCATACAGGCGTGGCGTTACGTCATGATGTACTATAAACAATGATCCTACAACCTACAAGCGATTGCAGCAATCACTGCAGATTTACCGTCTATTTTTGAAGAGTTCCATTGTATATCTCCGAAGATCAGAATCAGATCTTCAGCAAATTATAATAGGACCACACGGGAAGCACCAGCTTCTCAGGAAGCAGCAGCAAATAAAAGGATTATCATCAAAATCGGTTCACCCAGTCGAAAGTTCTGAGGTAACAAACACAAAAAAATAAAAAATACAGTCGAATTGAGAACCTCCTCTTTTTGGAAGTCGGTTGAAAACACATGCTCCGCCGCCCCCTTAAACCTGCCTCATGAATCACTCCGCCCATTGGTGAGAATAGTATAGAAATGTCATTCGGTAATTTTTGAGTTTATCGCACCCAATCAGACAGACGCCTAGAAGCGGCGGGAGACTTAGTTTTTATTATAAGGGTAATTCTTCCGAGACAATTATTCGACTTTTATGGGTATATTTTCTGTACCCAACTAACAAAACGGCATGTAATTTTTTTTTGTACAGTTTATCTAAGTATATCCCAATGAATAGGTGACCACCATACGTACCGAGTTTCCTCCGTGCCTCGGAAAGCTGTTGGTCCCGGCTGTCATTTGTGCATCACTGACAGTCGTTACAGGTCAACTACAACTCAACTACTTTGGGCATAATATAGGCTAAATCCTAATATGGAAAATAAAGTTACTTTAAAAAAATATTCCGTACTTTACAGGAGAATCATAAAACTAACCCAGAAAGCACAAAATAATCATCACATAAAGGCTTCGCAAAATAAGTCGAAAGCGGCTTGGCAAGTAATAAATAAATCAAAACATAGTTTACCACAAGAACCAATTCTATCTATTAAACATAATAACATGACATTTTCTCACCCCCTTGACATTGCTAATGAATTTAATCGGTATTATAATGAAGTCATTGAAAATAATATTCAAACAAATAATAATACACCATCTAATAAGCATCATCTGCGAGATAATATTACATCACAATCCCTATTCATGCTACCGGTCACATGCGATGATATAATAAAAATAATTACCAGTCTTAAAAATACAAATACCGTTGGATATGATAACATATCAACCAAGGTGATTAAAGAAGTAAAGTATTTAATAGCACCACTACTTTCGCATATAATAAATTTGTGTATCTCTGATGGTATATTCCCGACTAGTCTAAAAAAAGTAATAATTAAACCTTTTTTCAAAAAAGATAATAGGACTGATTTAAAAAATTACAGACCAATTGCGAAAATACCTATATTTTCAAAAATATTTGAGAAAGTAATATATAACTGCATCTATGCCTATTTTGAAAAATTCAAACTGTTCTGTAATGAACAAAAAGGATTCAGAAAGAATATCAATATTAATATGGCTCTATTCGACTTACTACCAAGTGTCTTGACGTCAGTCGATAAAAGAAATCCGGTATGTGCTTTATACACAGATATGACGAAAGCATTTCATTTTGTAAATCCTTAATCTCATAGAATCGTATCTAAGTAACAGATTTCAATGCACAGAAATCTCTAGAATTTGCCCAGTTACTAAATTAGAAAAAACATATACCTCTGAAGCAAAACAAATAAAATATGGTGTACCTCAGGGCAGCGTTCTGGGACCCCCGTTATTTTTGATATATATTAATGATCTACCGAAAATGACAGGGCAAGAAATGGTTATATTTGCTGATGACAGCACGGCTATTATAAAATGTAAAAATCCAAATAATTACCAACTTGACATTAATAATACTCTAAATAAAATAATTAATTGGCTTAATGATAACAATCTAGTGATTAATCTCCATAAAACCAAAGTTATGCACTTCCATCAGCGACTTGAAAATGCTCCAGTTGATGTCACCTATGGTAATTATAGAATAGAAGAAGCCAAAAATGCAAAATTTTTAGGTATTACCATAGACAACAAATTGACTTGGAAACCACACTTAGAGGAAGTTTGCAAGCGATTAAGCAAGTCAGCATATCTTCTATTTCAACTGTCAAAAAAAGTGAATATGGAGACACTATTGATGGCGTATCACGGACTAGTATCATCGGTTTTGCGTTATGGTGTAATTTTCTGGGGACAGTCAACAAACCGAGAACTCGTATTTAAGATGCAAAAGAGATGCATACGGTCGATGCGTGGATTAAAAAAGACAGACAGTTGCATTCCATATTTTAAAAACCTTAAGATTTTACCTCTCCCGGCTTTGTACATCTTCGAGACTTCATTATTCATAAAAAATAATTCCCATTTGTTTCAAAAACTGGCTACAGTAAAGAAAATGCCAGTACGCACTCAATACCTAAACACACTGAGCCATGTGAAATGTAAAACAGCATTGATGAAGAAAAGTTTCTTTGGTATTGCTCCTCAAGTTTATAATAAAATACCCGACGCAATTAAATGCCTGCCAGTAAATACATTTAAAAGTACCCTACACCAGCTGTTGCTTCACAAATGCTATTATACATTGGACGAATTCTTGAATGACAATTTTTAATTATCCCAAATTGTAAAATAAATATTAAATAATCTGTAATCTAAAATTGTGACCCTAACCCTCTATTGTAAATCTAACATTGACTGTACAAATTATTCCATATGTGACATTTAAATTTTTGACATACTAATTTAGCTTTTGCATGATAAATATATCCCTTTTCTTTTCTTGTCACAATTCGCATGCTACCATATTTGTACGCCTCTTGGCATAACATAGCGCCCTAAGAACTTTAAGAACTGTATTTACTACCTATGTTACACAAATAAAATGATTTGATTTGATTTGACAGGTAGTCAGTGGCCCAAAAAGTCTGACACCAGTCTTACCAAGTGGTATCGTATTACCCAGTATTAACTGGGTTGTGGAGGTCTAATTAGGCAGTCGCTCCATGTAAAATACTGGTATTCAGCTGTATCCGGTTAGACTGGAAGCCGACCTCAACATGGTTGGAAAAAGGCTAGGCAGATGATGATGATCTAAGTATGTATATCCCTAACTGGGCCAAATTATATTTTCCAAATATTTGCTGTCTAGGTACAGAATAAAAATATGTGGAGATTGTTCTTCAGATTCATATAACGCGCCCGTTTGCCATTTTGCGGAACAAAATGGTCAATGTTGCATTTTCCCTTTGATAAATTATAATATATCGAAAGGAAATGAATTGTCCTTTGAAAGAGGTTTAGTTGTGAAAGTGATTATTAATCAGACAGGACTCTCGGTTCCGCCTGCAACATTGTTAACCACGTAAAAACATTGAAACTACGAGTAGGTACTTTATACACGGTTCATAACTAAACTTAAAGTGTCGCATGCGCCTTGCAACAGCGTCGAAATATCGGGCGCTCAAAATAAACAAAAATCAGATATACCGTAAGTGATATTTTAAGTTTATTAAAACTACTTGTAGTCTGCGCTGATGTTATCTTTGACAAAAGACCCCTTCCGACCCGGTGACCTATACATTGTATAAATAGCATTTTTTAATAACCGTAAAAACTCTAAGAAACCGTTTGTGTGTCGATGTAACTTCTACACTGTATTTGCCAAATAGAAATGATGTCGGACGTGCGACTTATCTACTTTATAAAAATCTTCGTACAAAGCCATCTAAACCGCTTGGTCTAGAAGCTTGAAAGTCGTTCAAAAAGACAGAAGAGAGGTTTATAAAACAAAGTGTGTTTATTAGTCATATTGACACAAGAAAACAGCTTAAAACTAAATAGATTAAAAACATATTCGTTTCTGAAGTTAGAAGCGTGGAAATTAGTCCTACATAATAATTCTGTTACTAAGTAAAAGTTACAGGAACTCAACTTTATGGAGGTTAAACAGGGGATGAAACCTTAAGTTTATTAACGAACTCTTGCCAGGGACAAAATCCTAGCTCATCAGTGTTGCACCAGTTTAATCGCATCACAACCCTTTGCGGAGGTCTTTCTAAGGAATATTTTGACCCATCTCTTAACTGTGACCAACTTGGGTACACATATTCTACTTTCAAAAAATCATTTTCACCGTCTGTCCATCTTTGAAACACCAACTTTCCGCCAATCGGCACTGTTTCGTACTGATTCGGTAAGTCGACCGATTGGAAACCCATTGAAGTCACAATAGTGTGGATATTATTATCATGGCCAACTAACATCATTAACTTTGGTTTTTTGTCATAGTTCTTAAATGTGTTCGTTATATAGTCCCTTAGTGGTGCTGCGACATCTTCAGCTACAGTTGTGTATCTTATGTCTTGATTTTGTCGTTCAATTTCAGTCAATAAATTCCATTTCTCTGGTGTTGTTATTTGTCCCCATGCAATGTCTTCTATCGGCATGCCGTTGTAGTAATTCGAAACGAATACGTCCACAGCTGAGTGTGCTATGTCAAACGGCCCATCAATCGCCACATACTTGTTAACCTGATACAGTACTGTGTTATTAGCCTCAGTCAAGTCGCATACTCCACCCTGCTTACAAACGTCCGATCCTTCAATGTCCAAAATTTTATTAAATTCAGAATAAACTGCCTTTAGTTTAGGATTTTGTAACTTTCTATTAATTTCTTTGATCACCATTTCTTTGTATGCTTCGGTGGTGTTGTGTATGGCAACTGAAAATAGGGGATCCGGTTTTGTAATGTTTTTGTGATGTACAGTCACGTTGCAAGTTTTGAACACTGTGTCAACGAACGCTCTCGCGGTCGCTTTTGTTCTGCTCCTCGTGTTAGCGTACACATACACTGTATCTTCATCAGGACACCCTTCAGGAAGAAACTCTTCCTTTTTAAACCATTCTGAGAAATATTCGCCCATGTATCCTTCTAGCAGCGCTCCTTTTGGAGATAGGAATCCCCGCGGGCCACCTCGAGAGGGCCAAGGCTTTGGTGAATATCTATGTAGTTCCTTGCCTACAGCATATCGAATGTTATGTCGACTCAATATAAAAACTTGTTTCAATTTGAGGTTCTTCGCGAAATAACTTTTACACAACACTATCAATATCAGCAAAAAAACGAATTTCGACACCATGTTTCTCATCATCACTATCTTTCATTGAGTATGTTACGAGTGTTTACATAGATCTACTCAGATGTATTTTTAAAACATGACTAAATTACTTTTGGTATTACAAACGCGGGACTGGAACGAACAGATAACAACGAACTGGATACGGTCGGATAATAACACAAACTAGAAATCCGCGCAGGACTCGCACGGGTGCAATCTACTAACAACAGCACCCACCTAAGGGGTCCATATCTATCTAATTTTCGTACGTATGCTAATCTCGAACCTAGCGGCTTAAAATTGGGTGTAAGTACAATCCTGCTATAATAGCCATATACTTTTTGATTTTATCGCAACCAAGCAGACAGACGCGGCGGGAGACTTAGTTTTCATAATAAATGTACCTAGTGATGTTATGATAATGTTAGAGAGGTATAATCTGTGACCACATTCCTATTAAATATAAGGGAATGATTTATCTAGCAATGGTCAGAAAAAAGAATCATGCTTTTTGTCTTGTTACGATCGGAATATCAAACAAATTGCATGCAGATGAGAATGCTAAGAGAGAGATAGGTGTTACTTAAGTTAATAGAATTTGAAATGAGCGTGCTGCCGAGCGCATCGTCAATGCTGTGCACTCCCGCTGATTAGCAAATGCCGGTTCCAAGCGATAAAAAAGATAGGAGCATGGAAAAGTGCTGACAGATAAGGTTCAACCCTAAAGAGGACGCCTAAAAATGTAACGAATTGCTAAAAATGACGCTGCGCATCACAAAAGTTGTATTGAAATCGTTTGTATTCATGGCAGGTGATATGGAGGATCGAAACGTAACAATTGATTGATTTTAATGTGGAAGTAGAAGACTTAAGAAAAGATATAAGTGAGATCAACGCTAGGTACTAGAGAAGCAGTAAGAACACGTCATGCCCCAAATATATTGGAATGAGGGCTGGTGGGACATTGAGTACTCCGCTTGCTTGGGGTCGACATTAACAATACTTGCCTACATGTAATTATGTACTAATGCCATGTTAAAAAGCTTGCGGTTCTTTAAGTCCTTCCATAGATTAAAGCTATATATAGCTGTTTCACTGATCAAATGCCTTCATATTATGTTCCGAGGCGAGTAGGAAACTTTGAGGCGCGAAGGGAAAACATGGGATTGATGGGCAAAGCCATAATTACATAATAGAGCCACGTTTCACACTATATTTATTCATTTATCTACGAGTATCATCATACATCACAAACATCTAAAGTTTATCGACAAATTCTTTCCATGGACAAAATCCTTGCTCATCAGTATTGCACCGGTTCAACCGCATCACAACTCTTTGCAGAGGACTCGCCAAAGAATATTTTGACCCATCTCTCAACTGTGACCAACTTGGGTACACAAATTCTACTTTCAAAAAATCATTTTCATTATCTGTCCACCTTTGAAATACCAACTTCCCACCAATCGGCGCAGTTTCGTACTGATTCGGTAAGTCGATAGGTTGAAAACCCATAGAAATCACAATATTGTCGATATTATTATCATGGCCAACTAACAGAGTAAACTTTGGCTTTTTGTCATAGTTCTTAAATGTTTTCGTTAAATAGTCCTTAAGTGGTGACGCCACATCTTCAGCCACTGTTGTACATATAATGCTTTGCCTTTCTCGTATTAATTCCATCAATAGTTTCCATTTTTCTGGTGTTGTTATTTGCCCCCATGCGATGTCTTGTATCGGCCTGCCATCGTAGTAACTCATTACAAATACGTCCATAGCTAGGCCTGCTATACTTAACGGCCCTCCGATCCATACCCCTCGGCCGACCTCATACATAATCTCGTTAGGAGCTTTCGTTAAGTCACATATTCCTTCCTGCTTGCAAATTTCTGATCCCTCAATTTCCAATATTTTATTCATTTCCGTATATGCGGCCATTAGTTTGGAATTATTTTGTAATTTTCTATTAATTTCTTTGATCACCATATCTTTGTATGCTTCGGTGGTGTTACGTATGGCAACATCAAAAAGGGGATCTGTCTTTGTTTTGTGATGTACAGTCACATTGCAACCTTTGAATGCTGTGTCAACGAAAGCTCTGGCGGTCGCTTTGGTTCTGCTCAGAGTGTTGGCGTACACAAACACTGTTTTTTCATCGGGACACCCTTCAGGAAGAAATTCTTCCTTTTTGAACCATTCTGAGAAATACTCGGCCATATATCCTTCTAGCTGCGCTCCTTTCGGAGTTAGGAGTCCCGGCTTCCCTGTTAGTTTGGGCCAGGGCTTTGGTGATAATCTGCCCAGGTCCTCATTTATCGGATACCGTATATTGTGTCGACTGAATATAAAAACTTGTTTAAGTTTCAGGTTGTTCGCAATAAAGCCTTTACACAAAACGATCAATAAAACTAAACGAATAAATTTCGACGCCATTTTTTGCACTATTTGGAACTTTGTATTGAATTTTTTAATTAAAGGTTAGGCTATATTGTTGTCCATATGTATTTTGCGAGTTTTTAAATAAATGCTTACCTACATGTTTAATGGTAAACCAAGACTAATTTACTTCTAATGCATATGTACCGTCGGAAACGCTTTGTTTTATAAATCATATTCATTGTGTCACATTTTATATGATTTATTACGGTATTGTTTAGTTTATTTATATGTTTGTGGCAATATTTGTACATACAGAACAGTTAAAACATTGGTGACTGTGTATAAGCAAGCCTTTTATTTTCTTGAGACTGCATGAGCTGTAGGTAGTAGGTACCACCAAGTCAGAATAAATTTGCCATCATGACGTACTGCCCAAAATACGCTGGCGGTGTGCACCAGTAGCCAGCAGCTGTTAGCAGCAAATTTTGTTAATAAACCTCGGGTTATTTTAACGTGCAAATTTTCCAACAGATTAGATGACCAAACTTAATAAATATTTCAGAAACTAGGTCTTAAATTTAGTTCATTAAGGTACCTACTTCCCCTACTAGAAATTATGTAAATCTTTTCAACCGCCTTCCAACCACAGTTAAATCACCTCTGATTTAAAATCACTGTCAAAATTAAAGTGATCCTTACGTCGTTGCAATAAGATGGCTGCTGGATTGCTGTCAAAGCTAAATGGTCTGTGAAGACTAAGCTGAACCAGCTAAATTGTTCTAAAAACTATATTCTTCTTTCCAGATCCCTCTAGCCTGCAGTTCCCTGGTCGTGTCAATATGTATGACGACCTTAGCGACGTGTTTCCTCCTCGGTACTGGCGTGGCTAGCTGGCTTCCAGTCGTGGCCGTGTGCGTGTGCATTCTGGCTTATGGTGCTGGCCTGGCCCCCGTACCTATGGTCATAATGGCTGAGGTTTTCACATTTCAGGTGAGACTTTGTTAAACCGTTAAACGCACAAATTCAACTAAACCATTGCATTGTTGCGTTTCGTCCATTCTATGTGTGATGAAAAATAAAATACTTATTTTTACTTTTAGTCGTTGTCAAAAAAAAAAACGAAAGCTAAGGTAAGTAGATAATTATTCAAATCAGCCGATTTAAAAACAATATTCTTTTTTTGCAAAATTAAATTATACATTAGATAAACTTCGAGGAATTCAGGTTTAAAAACTAGTTTCAACACAAAACTCAAATAAAATCTCAATACCTATTAACAGTTCATACTTATTTTTATTGTTCACATTTTAAATTAATATTTTTTCATAAATAACATTTACCACCAATCACCATACCATTAAGGTGTTGTTTTTTCCTTAGAATACGTATGCGTTTGCCATGGCAACTCCCTATGAGAAGATTTTTATACCTAGTGTGCCAGAGTGGTCACAGTGGTCACGGTAGTTAACAGTGATCAAAAACATGCGTAGTTATATTTTTTTGTGGCCAATAAGTAGGCGTTGACAAGTTATTATTAATTGTTCATCATAGCCCATTTACCAAGCAATGCTATAGGCTTTAAAGGGTGTAAAACACCTCTTAACGAAGCCGAAAGGCACTTGTTGTCCCCGTCACAGCGATCATTTTTTTTTTGTTCTACACCATACCTGGGAACCTTCTAAATTCCAACTTTTTGACCATTTTTTTTTTTAAATACAAGTTTTTGTAAGATTTTTACTGTAAACACCTCTACGATTACAACCCGTACTATTCAATCCATCCATCAGCACGTTTTAATTGCGTTACATTGAGTTTTACCACAAAACATGATTTTTCACCCCAAGAAAAAAAAAGTCGTTTCACGGCAAGAATTTTTTTACTTACTTTGATTGACTGAGTGCTTGATTGACGGCTTCGTGATGAGGTTGTTTACACCCAGTATAACATCACGCTACGTCCAAAAGGAGCGTGGCATCAATGAAAAATGTTGCAAAAACGAGGAAAATTGTATTTTTATACTAATTTCACTTGGACTAAGGTCGCAGGTAACAGCAAGTATAATAATATGGCATGACGACAGTATCAAAATATGTATTGCAAATCTATTTAGTACGTCAGTAGAGTATTAGAAAATAATGGACACGTATTTTTTGTTTCTGTAAATCAATTATATTGACAAAGATAAAACGCATCAAAACTCGGGAGTGGGGGCTCGTGACGTCAGAACTAGTTAAAAATTATACCTAGGCGTGACGTGTTAGAATTTTAAAAGCGTCGTATCTTCGTCAATTTTGGTTTATATAACAAAAGAAAAAATACGGGTCAAATATTTGTTGATAATCTAACTGAGGGACTATTTTTTTTTGTCTACCCTACAATAACAGAAACATTCACCATAAATCCTCAGGTGCGGGCACGAATGGCGGGAGCTTCAATGGCGTTCTCTTTCTTCTGCAGTTCAATGACCGTACTCTTCTACACGCCAATAGCCAATCAGTTCGGAGCGTTCGTCGTGTTCTATAGCTTCGCAGCAGTCACCCTGTTCGGAGTGGTCTACACCGTGCTTTGGGTGCCAGAGACGAAAGGCAAAAGCTTAGAAGAGATTCAAAAGTATTGGAAGAAGACTGAGCCTGTGTTTGTGTAGACACGGCCTTATTTGACTTTGTTATTGTATTGGAGACTGTAAATAGAAAGGTGTAAGGTGCACATTCCCTTGAAAAAGATATTGCTACCTCCTTGGATCTTGCTCTGAAGTGAATGTATAAGTCTGGACGGACAGTCCAGAAATCAACAGATGTTTTTTCCAAAAGAAAAATACTTATTGTGTATTGAAAAATTGTCATTGTTGCTTCCCCCTCCTAACAATTCCTGAAAGTTACATTTTACTTTTTTTGGGTGAATTAGAAACCAATGAGTGAAATGAAAGAATTTGTAATGTGTTAAATAATTAGGATGTTTATTTCTAAAATATTTATTTTCGAAATATTGATATTTGTACCAGTATTTTTTTTTAGTACAAAGGGATACTTATGATATGAATAAACTATTTAAATATAAAGTACCTGTAACTTATTGAAGGTTGATAAAATCTCATATATTTATCTCCATTATTAGTTAATTAAACAAGCTCTAAGTATTCAGAATACTTATTGATGTTCACTGTGGTAGGAACTATTTGACATTAGCAGAAAAATGCTATTCTTGAAAATTACAGTGTTGAAAGATATTTTAAGTCTTAGATCGTTTCCACGATTTGTTTATTTAAAATGAGTTATATTTAAAGGTGCTAAAGTATTTTTTACAGTGTATTTTTCTCCTGAGTATTTTGCTAAATACAATTTTAAATGTTTTCACGCAATATCTAAATTACTACATTTTAATTTGTCGACTCGTTTCTGTACCGGTATACTGGAATTAACATAATTTAATATTTATATTGAATGGCCCTCAATCAATTTTCGTATAAATGTGACTTTTGAAGAATGTGAACGGGTTTTATAATAAATGAAAAACTAAAGTATGATAAACGTATGTCTATTTATTGTTATCAGTGAATGAACTAATCCTCTAAGCACAAAGGTTGTGATAAGGTAATTAAAACCAAATGGAATAAAATGTAAAACTACCAAGAAATGTGTTTATTATTTATTTTTAATACATAACTACAGAGAATCACTGCGACAGTGTAGCGAGTGCTGTGTCGCTAATATTTCCTTTTTTTGGTACACCTTAAATAAAATGTTTATCAATAAAAAAGTTATTACTTAATGCCGGGTCTTGTACGAATGTTCTGGACATCGAAGCGGGGCAGGGGAACCCTATAGTATATACTAATGAAACAAATGGTAGCGATGTCATTACTTAGAATAAATAATCTATATAAACCTTAAATTGTATTTACCGTCAGATCATACAGTGTATGTATTTAAAAATCTGTGACCTTATTGATCTCGACTTATCGAAATAACATGGTTCTTGCGAAACTACAAGGTTCAATCCCCGATAAAACCTACATTGATATTTATAATAATATCACGAGAAATTAAATTAGTTTAGTTGACGAGTACCTAAAGTTAGAGGCCAGTATCTGAGATACGTCAAACGATCATTTATATAATTAGAAATAGGCATAAAACTGTCCAAAACATTTGATTAAGATACAAGAAACAAGTTTCTGAATATTAATTAGCTTATATTACATAATTTTAGTATTTGATTTACAAAACATGTTTTTCTTTGTCGTATCTCAGAAACCGGTCAAAATATCGACAACACACATAATAATAATCTTAAAATAAGCCGCTACGATGACCACAGACTAACCAAATATGTCCATCCATCCAACATTATAAAAGAACTGCAGTCAACATTCGTGGTGTCCTCAATTGAGGTCCAAACTATACAAGACGTCTTAATACAATAAAAAAAATAAGGATACGCTCATCGACCAGCCGAAATTAAATTATAACTAAAAACAACGATGAAACAAACATTAAGATATTAAAACTTATTGATTAAACTCTATAATACAGACTCATTATCTCTATTCTTAGATCGTTATTTTTTTTTCAATCCTGGAGATGTCAAATCAAGGTTTTTTTGGACCAAAATTTCATTATTTTAGCCTGGATGCGGTTTTTGTGACAGTGGATAAGACCAGTAATATCGTGAAGACCTATTTACACTTGAGTGACAGCTTAATTAGTCACGGCGACTCATTAAGCTATACATATCCTCGAAACTGACCTCGCATTGCATAAGCTTTCAGTACAATAAGAGATCAGCTTAATTTGGTTTTGCATAGCTTGACGGTCGTCTTGCGTACTTTCCTTTAGTTCATTTTAAAAACCGAACTACATGATTTATTGTAAGCACTCTTAAGCGGACCATATTCGAAGCTGTCATAGGTTTGGGAACATAATAATTATGTTCCCTTACTTTTCCCTTATTTTTACGCCTAATTAAAAAAAAAAAATAATTAATTAGGCGTAAAAATAAGGTTTAAGTTGGCTTGGTACGAGGTGTACCGTTTTCTGTGCGAGGTTTACTTGATTTTTTTTTTTGGTAAATAGGCCTTATAAAGCGATATTTGAACCAAATGATTTCGAATTTCAACAACAGTCACATTTTAGAGTTCACCGCCAACTTTCGAGGCCGTCATTTTGAAGATATTACCCAAGTATCTATGTATACTATTAAGGACAGTACACATACTCAACGCCGATTCGAATTAACACGAGGAAAGTGAGCTTTATGTCATGTTACTGACGGTAGAATTTTCAACATTTACTTGAAAGAAATGACACATCTGAGCCTGTTGAACATTCTGCCGTACCTACACGATATAAAGCACACTTTTCAATGTTTTGCTGAGAGTCAAGTCGGATTGAACTCACCGTCGAGTCAGTAAAAAGTCTTATAAGCACGAATAATGAAACGCAAGAAACGTGTAAAAAAATGTACCTAAATTAAATTCTTGAATATTGACGAAATAAATTAACACAAAACATTTTATGATACTTAACTAAAATATTAGTTTCTTATGCATGAAGCAGTAAATATTATGCGAAGGCCGTAACAAATGAACGTTGAGCAATTTATTATGAAACCTAGCAATTAATAGCGATAATATACATAAACACTTAGGTATATTGCTTCTTACACTACTCGTAATAACCTCTCATTTTCATATAAGTATTTATGTTTCAATTTAGGTATAAATGTTTACCATTATTGTTCAGTATTTGTAAAATAATTCGATTTGATTAATTGCACGACTTACCAATGCGTTTTATAAAGCTAATCATATACATAACATAACATCACGCCACCGCACCGGTACGCTGTGAAGGGGTAAGCACAAGTGAACCAATAAAAAGTGAAAAATAAAAACTTTTTTGCAAAAAAATAGAACCAACTTCAAAAAAGTGAAAAATAACTTTAGCTTCAGAAGTCGGTGACCATTGTTTGATTGATTTATTAAGTTTTTTTGTCACCGACTTCTGAAGCTAAAGTTATTTTTCACTTTTTTGAAGTCGGTTCTATTTTTTTGCAAAAAAGTTTTTATTTTTCACTTTTTATTGGTTCACTTGTGCTTACCCCTTCACAGCGTACCGGTGCGGTGGCGTGATGTTATGTTACTACTAGTGTAGACAATAGACATACAATAGATTTCAGCAATCCCAGTCCATTTGCTATCATTTATTGAAGAGTTCCGTTCCATATCTCCGAAGTTCGTGATCAGATCATGACAATATTTCTATGGGACCAACTTGGAAGTATACCCTTTCAAACAAAAAAATAATTTTTCAAATCGGTTCAGGCGTCTTCGAGTAATCGGTGAACATACATAAAAAAAAAAAAACATACAGTCGAAAAGAGAACCTCCTCCTTTTTGGAAGTCGGTTAAAAAGATATTTATTGCGGGTGAATTTATATTATTAAAACATGGCTTATCTTAGGCTCAGTTGCACCACAAATCACCAAACGCCCATTTTTGAATAATAGTCTTTTTGCCGGGTGGGAGCGGAGTCGTGTAACTGGGCCTTTAAGACCTTTAGTCCATCCGAACGGACCCACCGCGTACTTGTAGCTTCGTACCTAAACTGCGGAGTGCGTTTAGCGTGCCGTGCATGGGCGATTTCCCTATAGGCCGAGCCGGCCCGGGCCTAGGGCGGCAAAACTTGGTCGTTTTCAAGCGCACTATATTGAACTAATACCGTCTTGCAACTGGTTACCGTTTTTTGTAGAAACTCTGTTTAAAAGGTAAATATGTAAATCAGGCTTCGCTCATGAAACTTTTTGATCAAAAATATGAATTTATTATCTTAAGCACATGTCAACTCGAATAGATGTTGTAATTCTCATGATTTATCAAAAGTTTTCGTCTAATTTTAGTCCGTATTCGAACATAATTCATATACATCAGATTATTTACATTTTCATATTAATGTTTTCGATTTATCGTGCAATGGTCGTGGCATCAGATATTTGCTTGAGTATTAATCGCTAGCTTATAGAAAATTGAGAAATTGACACTGAAGTTGGTCTCAAAACACCAATATTTGAGACCAACTTCAGTGCCAATGTTGGTGGAAAGCGGCAAGTATGTTGGAAGAAAAATCGGTATTGCAATAGAAGAATGCTCAGAAACAGAATAGCCTTATTGAATGGCAAATTACCTCATTTTAAGTGATCATTATACACGAAATGGAGTCAAAAACGCAAGTTTAGTGACAGGAGCAGACATATTCACTAAGAAAACTGAAAAATAAGAAATCTCTTTAATTTATCATTTATTTATCTCATGCAACGACCAGCACGACAGTTAAGACAAAATAAAGTTACCGAAGTAACGTACATTCAATGAAGAATGAATGAAAAAAAATCCATTCACTCATTCGTTCAATAGTTAGGAGTACATACTAGTAGCCAGTCTTCATAGGGTTAAGCTTATAAATACATGACTGAGTTTTGTCCTAGTTTGTCTGAAAACACAGATGTTTTTAGTTTCGATCAATGTTGCCACACTTTCTTGATAATTTTTGGTTAATCCCAAGAATGTGATGCAAAATAACATTTGGAATCGTAAAAATATCCATGTGAAGACTTATAAGATAGCAGTTAATTTACCAAAAACAGAAATAAAGGCCTGTTAGATTTTTGCTTTAAAGTTTTGATGTAAAGTCAAATAAAGAAAAAAAAAGTAGCCATGGACAAAGGTTCTTTATTTTATTTTCTTGTAAGAGAGGCAAATGCAACTGCTACCTATTTTTAGTATTCTCGATATAATTAAATGTCCAACCAACATCTTGTATGAGATTTGTATATTTTTATGAGTTGTGTACAATATTAAAGTGCCAACATTGCCGATAGATATCCGTGACGAAGTGCTAATTACTAATTATTGAAACTTTATACAAAATGTAATTCATTAATAGTTATACATAATTACTGTAGGGTGCTAAAGGATTTAATACGCGTTCCTTGTTCGGTTTATAGACCTTATAGTTCTATTTACCGTAAAAATACATTGACATCAATATCATATACATTATGTTGTCGATATTGTAAAACGCGTACTTACTTTGATACAGTTACATCTGAAATGTTCTTTATACCTAACTAACCTAACACTCTCCCATACAAACATGAAAATAAAACAAAATAATTTTGAAGAAATCCCAAAATTTAAGACACCCTACAAAAGAGCAATTGACAGCATATTTTCAATTGCCATACAAATTCGACAGCTTATTTATAAAAGCCATACAACTGCAGTTACAGTTTATCATCCAAAATTCATACAAAGTCGACAAAACTTTTTTATACGGCAATGACATTCAAATGTCAAAATGATCTGTCATATAAATCTGACAGCTGACAGCGCCTGTCATTCGAGTACATGGTTACCATGACGACACAAACACTGTTCGTCACGTTATCTATCGCTATGTGGTGCTTACTCGCTGGGCCTGTGAGACGGTCCAGCGGAGGGTCGCTCTCAGTCACTGACCGTGCGCTTCGCTTGAGGCTCTTCTAGTTCCGTTTCCGGGGGAGTGTCTATGCCGGGCAGTTGTATCTGTGTATCTGATGCTTCTGAGGGCTGGAGAAAATGAGAAGGACGGTTTAGTTGTGATATCAAGTCTAGGAGAAAAAATGAGTTGCGAAACTGAATGGAAATGAAAAGGTTTAAAATATAAAATTATCTAAACGTTTTTGTTTTCGAAAAACGATTTTTTTTACTTGCATGAAAGAGATTTATCACAATTAACTTTTATTCAAGGTAGACGTTTGCCCCACATGACCACATCGTCCACTGGTCACTCAAGAAATACACAACACATCCTGGTCAAATTCAAGGATTTGCTACAGACCATCAAACTAAACAACTTTCACCATGGGACTACCACCGTAATCGTTAAAAAAATAATCAGCTATCTCATACATTTGGTTGAGTAGGTATTGTAATTTTGTATGGGGCCGTTGATCACAACACGAATGATGTAACCAAGATTTTATAACAATATTTTGATGTAAAAATGTGCCCATGGAGTTTCTTGCCCGTTCTTCTACATAGAGATCTACGCTAAGGAATGGGCAACTACAGTACTTTCTCAAGTTATTATGCCTTGTGACTGTGACTGTAGCTTTGATTTTGTTTTGTATTTTTGACATTCAGAAGTGCCGTAATGGTCTAATTGAAATAAAGGCTTTGAGTTTGAGTTTGGAGTTTGATTATTTTTTCGCGATTACGATAGTGGTCCCATGGAGAAAGTTGTTCAGTTTGATGGTCTGTAGCACACCCTTCAATTTGACCAGGATGCAAAGCGATACCTTACATATTGCAATTACTGCCTCTCATAGAGAGGAGGCCTATGTCCCAGCAGTAGGAACATTATAGGCTCGTGATTATTATTTCAACAATGAAATATAAAAATAGGGCATCATACAAACAGACTAAGAAAAAAGGTATTACCATTGAAATGATGTGATGTGCATGAATGAATAAATTCAGTAATAGATACTTACATCAGTAATCATTAAAGAGATATTTAAAATACTATGTTCTAATGGGTTTACCTTGACGTCAATACCGCGTCCCAAAGTGAGCTTGGAAAACATTGTACAAAGTAAATACCTACATAATTATATACTATTTATTTCAAGCTTTAGACAGGTGATGAGGGTTAGCGAGTTATATGGAAGCAATAAATAATATTATAATTGAGTATACAGAGAAAAAGGGACAGCCCTCCGGAAACTGACAAGATGACCTTGGAATCATTTTACACTGGAATTTTTCTATTTTTTTCCCCTTTTTGCTAAGTTTTTTCAGTTACTATGCCTTTATCCTATACTCATAATATTACTCCATTTATGTAATAATACGGCTAAAATCAAAACACCAACAATGGATGTTGGAACACTAACAAACGGCCAGTGAAATAACAACGAACGAGTTTATCGATCTCGTCGTCGCGCTTGCCGATCGCTACGCGCGTTTTGCCACGATAACGATACATTGAGTATGAGGAAATAAAACAAATCTAATTTATTGAATTACCAATTCCCATAACGTTCTTGAAATCATTTCTTGTACCGGTCATCTAAGTATTCTACTGAATTCACCTAATCAGTCATCGGTGGGCTATCCCCAACACCCTGTATGGATTAGTAATGTAGCTTCAGGACACCAAAGCTATAGCCGTGGTAACACATGACCCTCGCATTCATATTATTCGGCGAAACCGAACGCTTACTCGCGCTGAAAGCCGGCTCCAGACATTTGTAATGCGTAATGGAAGATTACATGTAATTTAGCGAACAGTCTGCGAGCGCCTTTGTGTGTGATCACGGCGAGCGCCGGCGCAAGCCTTACATGTAATGCACGTCGAGCTGTCCACACACAGAATTCGCATTCGGTTTCACGATACATTACATTACGGGTTACACGCGTCTGGACCCGGCTTAAGAGGGCGCCACCGAATATGAACGCGGCGATTATGTATAAGTGTAACCAGTCGCTTTGGTTTGAACGTGGGGTTAATATTACGAAGTGTATATATGAACCCAACTGTCCTAAAGATTGATCAGGGGATGTGCAGTTCAAAAGGTTTGAGACCCTATGATCAGTATCTCAGTCTCAATCCTAATGTCAAGTTGTGTGGGAACTAGTTTGTGCATTATCTTTCTAGCTTTATGTCTTATCATTTTGTATTCAATAGTGCCACTTTGCAACCTGGTCAAATTCAAGGAGGTATCTATGCTAATGATTCTCGACCCGAATCGATAATAAAATGGTTTTTTTTTTATTTATTTACGGAAATCGGTAAGTGTAAGCTACCCGTATTAAAACGCAGCATGTCTGTTACTAGCCCTATAACCGCGACTTCGCACACACATTTAAACGCACACAGTTACATATCTCGCGGTAGGTGATTCTGTTAATTATTTCCGTCGTGTTTATTCTGAAATACTGTCACATTTAAACAATTTAAAAAAGGAAGAGTCTCGTAACTTAAATAGGCATGACGACAAAATCCAAAAATTTCAAATCTATTTAGTCCGTCAGTAAGAGTATTGGAAAATAATGGACACGTATTTTTTGTTTTTGTATATCAATGAATAGGGACAAAATTCATCTAAAACGCATCAAAACTCGGGAGTCGGGGGCTCGTGACGTCAGAATGCACTAAAAATTATACCAAGGCGTGACGTATTGAGAATTTTAAAAGCGTCGTATCTTCGTCAATTTTGGTTTATGTAACAAAAGAAAAAAGACGGGTCAAATATTTGTTGAGAATCTCTAACGGAATATTTTTTTATGTCGTCTACCCCATTGATTACTTAGGTATTTTGTGACAAGCTCCTGAATTTTGACCAGGATGCAACTACACCTTGTATTTTGTTTATTGAAAAAAAACTCGTCTGGCAATAAAGCACATTATTGACCCCTTTTTTTGGATAAGTGGATTAAAATAAACACAGAGTACCACACAAACCAAGCAGGTATATCAACACAAAACCAAGCCAATATGATTCTTACGAGCATTAAGTCCGTGCTTACCTCAACATCGTTAGCGTTCTCCCGTTCGGGAAGCGCGCGCAGTCGCTTCTTGCCGCGCGGGTTGTTGGGTTCCCCGGTCGCCGGTCTCTTGGGCTGGAACTGTGGAGGGAAACGTTCGTTTGGTAAGTTTTAGAAAGGCATTGTTTCTGCCCGTCATTGCGATATTTTTTTTGTTCTAGACCATATCTGGGAACCTTCTAGTTACGGAGATATTGCAGGTGAGTTTTAAATACATGTTTTAGTGTTAGATTTTTAGTTTTAACACCTTCACGGCCCCCCCGTTCTATTTAATCCATCCATCAGCACATTGTTTTGAGTGCATTACATTGAGTCCTACCGAAAAACGTGATTTTTCACCCCTAAAAAAGTCTGTAATCCAAAAAGGGTTCAACAGCAGTTTTCCCGTATTGTCTTACACTTCGCCATTTAAGCTCAAAGGTCATATATTAGACGGCGGTAAGCCCGCTGACAGGAAGCTGTCTACTTTAATTTGCCAATAAATATAATAATAATAAATAAGTAAAGTATATCTAAAGGGAAACACTTAAAGCCTATATTTGAATTATATATATTTTTTGCCGGGTGGGAGCGCGGTCGTGTAAGTGGGCTAGAACCTGAAGTCTCCTGTAATAGGTAGTAAACGGGGCACGCACAACTGAAACGTCCAACGAAATAATCTGTAAAGTACAATCATTATCACTTGTGTCCCACAGCAGGCCTCACTTCCCTCCTTCCACTTATCCCTATCTAGTGCTGTTGTTCGCCAATCCTTGTGGAAGGAGTCGAGTTCATCCCGCCATCTCCGTCTGGGCCTGCCGCGTTGCCGTTTGCTGCTGTTTGAGACTCATTTAGTGGTAACTTTAGCCCGTGGCTCCTCCAGCCCAGTTCCATTTGATCTTGGCAGCCGTGTGACCTACATCGGCAATTAGAGTTTTGGAACGCAGTATCGAGTTCGTTACACGATCTGTAAGTAAAGTACAATAGTGACCTGTAACTCTGGCGGCAGGAACACACGAGTGTTGACGAAGTACTCCGACTGCGGCGCGAAGTACATGCGCGGGATGCGCGCGTCCGACGGGAAGTCGCGCAGCTCGAAGCTCTGCGACCGCGCCCAGATTACCGACATGGCCAGGTCGCACACCGCCCACAGTTTCTGATGAGGGAAATCAAATTAAGAACATAAATATCACGCCTGTACCTTACGAATAGATGAGGGGTGTACCTAATAGCAAACCCCACATTTCGCCAGTTATGTTTAAGCCCCATGTAAAAGTAACCAGGCAACCCTATTGTTAGTAACCAGACAAAAAAAATCCAGATTCCAGGGCTGTTACTGAGTTGCGGGCCTGTTCGAAAGTTGCGGGCCTGTTCGAAAGAGTTGCGGGCCTGTTCGAAAGAGATACCGCGGCCCCGGAACATAAAGGGCGAGGTACATGAATGGGTTTTAGTCAGTAAAAGTCTGACACTCCCTCCCGCTCCGCCCAGAGTAGGAGAAGTCATTTGATGATTTCCCATACTAAAAAAAAATGGCTGTTACTGAGAAATTCCTGATGAAATAACCTATAACACAAGGACTTTTTTTTTCGGTTGGTACATCATCAAATGACTTCTCCCACTCTGGGCGGAGCGGGAGGGAGTGTCAGACTTTTACTGACTTAAAACCCATTCATGTTCCTTCTTCGTCCTTTATGTCCCGGGGCCGGGGTATGTAGCCAGCCCCGGCCGGCTTCGGCCCTTGGGGGCCCTTCAATGTGCTAACATCTCTTGCTCGGCGCGCGTGGAACACTTTGGCGCCGTCGACACGACCTGTCGTAATAAGACGGACGGACGGCGAGCTAGCCCATAGCTCACCGTCCACAGACCCTCGTCTACGGTGGTCGGGGGTCACGTGACCCCCGACGTCAGGTGCGTTGGTTTTTAGTTGGCAAAAGTTATGGACGACAGTTATCGTATCGTCCTATATGTGAACGCCTCCATTTAACTACACAAGCCACGACACTTAAAACTACACGATTATCTGTCGTCACGACATAGTGGGAACGGGGCCTAACCTGGGAATCGAACACAGGGCCTCATGCTCAATAAATGTTCAGTTCATTAAATGTTGTTAGATATTAGTAAGATTGCTTCAAAACTATGATCTCAAAACCCAACTTAAGTAAGAGCATACTTTGCTACTGAATGTGATCACTACGTCTCAATGCTGTCAGTCCCAGTGCCCAGTACCAGTGTGTCAGTGCTGATAGTTTCAATATTGTATATGTCAGCATAGTTTCCACCATGAATTAATTGCATTTCTATTTAGTCCGTCAGTTAGAGTATTGGAAAATAATAGACAATAAATAAATCAATGAATATTGAGAAAGATAAAACGCATCAAAACTCGGTAGTGGGGGCTCGTGACGTCAGAACTCGCTCAAGATTATACCAAGGCGTGACGTATTGAGAATTTTGTAAGCGTCGTATCTTCGTCAATTTTGGTTTACGTGACAAAAGAAAAATTACGAGTATTTTATTATAAAATCTAACTGACGGACTAATTAGATTTTTTCAGCCAACAAGCCTATTGTTAAGAAATATTGAAACTGACAGTTTAGATGTAGCTGCGTGCGCTAAGTTTCGTTTTTAAAATTCGCTCTGACATCAATTTAAAACCAAGTTTAGAAGGATTTACGCTATTTTCATCACATAACGCACTGGCAACCAGGACTAAAAAAAAAACGTAATTCTTACATAGTTGACGGCGTCATCAGTCTCATTGAGCGCGTCCTTGTGCATCTTCATGCGCTCCACCAGACTCTTATAGAAACCGTAGCAGTAGAAGTCGTTGCGAGTGATCAGCGGCTCCAGGATGAACCACAGGCAGTTCTTTACGACCTGAGAATGGAATTAGGGTTGTTAAAATATTCTGGACATCATGGAGTTACACTTTCTTGACGTTATTAAATAGTAATCAAGCAGGTGGGTCGCCCGATGGTTTGTAACAAGGCGACGAGTCCCGTGATGGTTCGTTGCCATTTTTTGCAGAATTAAAGCTGCTAACACCCTATAGACCATATTAGCCTGCTAAGCGCATTGACTGAGACACAAATAACATAAAGTTAGCTTTGCGAGCATTGAACTGATTTAATAGTAGACTGTATGACAAGGGAGCAAGAAAATATTTTAACGACGAGGGCGCTATTTTGAATCCAGAACGAAGCGAAGGATTCTAAAACAGAATCCTGAGCGTAGCGAGGGTAAAAAGTATATTTCTTTTGTTTTAATGTTGCTCCAGTCTAGGAGTTTTTCCTGAACCGCGGGTGCGTTTACAAACTTTCAAGTCACATGCACAAACAGGAACAAACAAATATTTGTTCAGTGCGGGAATAGAACGTGCTCAGTCACTGTTCCAAACATGCAGTACATTAAACACAGATGACTTGAATTTTTAGGAGCTAAACAGAAAGGCATTAATTTAAAATTTGAGACAGATGCATAGATGTATTGTAGCTGGCGTACCTTGAGTTGCGCCACGTTGTCGTAAGCAGTGAAGGCGGGATCGTGCGTGAGTATGGGCACGGCGAACACCAGCATGTAGTCCGGCAAGATGTGCGGCAGCTGCGACACGGCGCGCTCCACTGTACGGATATAAACATAAGTTACTTAACTGTATACACGATGCCGAAAAGGACTTTTTGTTCTAGACCACAGTTTTTTTTTTATAGACCCTCCGTCCGGGGCAAGCGGACACAGCAATAAACAAGATTAACATAAAATTTTAAGTAGTTAATTAAAGATATTATTTACAAACAGAGGGTATGTTACACATTTATCAGAGTAACATATCTTATTATTATAGGTATAGTAATGTCAAACTCTAACCAACTAAAAACCCACTGTTCCTACTACCAAGTTTCGTGGCCGGGGCGATACAAGTACATGAGATCCTTAATTCTAGTCACGGAGATATTGGTGAGCAACACAACCTTTCTGTACTCTTTTTACATTTTTTTTACTCAAGTTTTTATGTCACAGTATTTTTATTGCATTACATCGAGTCTTAAAAGTGATTATTCACCTCAACAAAAAAAGTAGTTTCCCAGAGATAATTTTTGCGTGGAGTTACTTAATTTGATGTACAGAATGCTTGATTGACGGCTTCGTAAAGGGGAATTTACACCTTGTACAGATTACTCGGGCAAAGCTTTTGATAGCGCCATCGAATGCCTGAGACGAGAGCGAACATGTTCCCTAGGCGCTTACGACGTCAAAATATCAGTAAAAAATGCGTTTTAATCACAATTGTATTAGCTTCACCTGTAAATAAATATGTACACCAAAATCTTAAAAGTTAAATTTGACCCACTTCCCAGTTTCCGATCAAGCTGAAATTTTGCATACATGTTTAGTTTGGATGACAATGCATGGTGAGCTAAGTGACGTCATTCTAAATGCAATATGGCGGGCTCCCAAAGATGTCGGTAGTTATTTTTACGCATTCCCATGGTATGAGTATCAAATGAAAGGGTTTGTTGAGAAGAATCCGAGAGTATGAGACCTTGAGTTTAATACTTAGGTTAGTTTTATCGGGTGTTCTAAATAACAAGCGAAGTTTGGGTGTAGCACACTTCCGCCGAGCCTTTCGAGGGTTACATCGTGATATGTTTACCTATTGTGTAATAATGAGTGTTAGTAAAGTCATGAGTACCAATATGTATACACTTGGCAACTTTTCAAAGCGATTTTCATACGTACGTCAAACCGCGACTTAATATTGACTTAACGTGAAAGTTTGTGAGGAAAAGTAAAAAACTTACTCAAAGGTATTTTTTTATTTTCTCTATTTAACTTAAATTAATTTCCTCCTTCCTTTCACATGTTTTCTAGATAGGAAGCTATAGTATTATTATGAATAGGCATGACGACAGTATCAAAAAAATACACATCTATTTAGTCCGTCAGTTAGAGTATTGGAAAATAATGGACACGTATTTTTATTGTTTTTATAAATCAATGAATATTGACAAAGATAAAACGCATTTAAACTCGGGAGTGGGGGGCTCATGACGTCAGTGATCTCTAAAAATGATATCTAGGCGTGACGTATTGAGAATTTAAAAAGCGTCGTATCTTCGCCAATTTTGATTTACGTAACAAAAGAAAAAATACGGGTCAAATATTTTTTGATAATCTAACAAGCGACTTTTTGCCGTCTTCTCTATTAGGTTATATTTCACATTGGCAAGTGTGATTTCTTCGAGAAATGCGCCTTCAAGTATAGGTGTGTGTATACATAGTAGGTGATCACCAAGGTCACGTACATAGGTTACCTTTAGTCCCCACGGTGATGTTCCTTACGTACTCGCGGCGCCGCACTACGTCGGCCAGCATGTACTGCCGCACGACGCCGCGGATACGTCGCTCCGGCTCGCGCCCCGCTAGTGCGTACATTCCCATGAAGTCCAGCGGCAGGCACTTGTTGGGGATGCCCTGGGAATCGAGTTTACTTTAGGTCAAATTATAGTCCAGTCAAATCAGACATGCAAGGTTACAATAATTGGCATAGAGCTAAAAATTGGTACGATTGTTAGGAACACCATTACAAATGTCGATCCGAACTTTGCAAAAAAAAAATTAGAGGTCAAAGGTCGCGTAAATGGATTATTTCCATTTTTCAGCCAAACGGTAAATTTTATGATAAAAACATGTTGAAAAAATTGTAGATCGTAAAATTATCTATAATAATTGATTTGATACTTTTTCCTAAGAATCGCCATTTCTGAGATATAGCTGTTCAAAAAGCTGTACCTATTGTAACTGTGACGTTTAATAAATGAGTTATGCGTGCTGTGGTGGGGGATGCGCGTTGGAGGGAGTGCGGTGCGATGTGCCGCACTCAGTCTAGTACCAGCAGCCTTAGCGACAGCACGCCTAACGCAGTAATATTGAAAACTGTGTTTCATTGTACAACCCTGAACCAATACACCACACAGATATACGGTGGTTTTACTCTAAACCTTATCTAGTGTAGCTGGAACACCGCAGTAATCTTTTTGAGCTAATTTGATTGGACTAATTAATTGTTACGAAATAAAAATATTATGAAATATCTAACGTACTAGACACGGAATTGTAGCCATGACTCCTAAAGCCGTTTAACTAACGCCGCTGCGTCCCCTTCGCGCCAAGATAATAAAGGGTGTACTCTTAACAAAGCCGAAAGGCATGTGTTCTCCATCATTTTTTTGTTCGAGACCTTACCTGAGAACCTTCTAGTTACGGAGATATTAAGGGTCAAAGTTCCAACTTTTTCATGTATTTAAATGCTTTAACTTCATAACGTCCTATCGTTAGGGTCGCATATCTTGCGCCAGATAGGGTAAGCATTTAAACAAATAAAATAATTTAAATTCTAAGCGATTGCTATTTTAAGTTAGTAGGTACAAAATTAGGTTGATCTTACAATTTTTTTTTCCTCGTTCCTATATCGATACTGAACCTACCCCTAAGCTATGGCACGCGACTAATTTAAAACTCTTTATAGTAAAAATAATAATAACGAGCGGCGCACACAGATGCATAATGTAGACTTGGCCTATACTCGCATTAATCGTGTTTACAAAACCTGCTCACAAAACAAGTAAATTAGAACTATATCTGTTTTAAAATATAATATTACCTTTGACAATCCCTTGTGTAGTTTCGTGGCGAAAGCTTCTCTGACTTGAGGTACGTCATCCTGAAAAAGAAAAATAAAGAAAATTCTTTAGACTGTTAGCTTCATTTACTGTAGCATACCAATTTTAAAGAGTTCTATATCATAAAAAGTATCCGTGCGACCGAGCTCTGGTCTGCTCAAAAAAGGGAAAACGAATTTTTCCAGATATGAGACCTAGCTAGATCGATTTTTCGCCCCCGTAAACGCATATTACAACTTTCGTCGAAATAGTTAGAGCCGTTTTCAAGAACGTGATTACAAATATATGTATAAGGTGTTCACAGAAGAAATCTCTTAAGGGGTCATTGTACTCATAATTATGAACCACTTTTAGTATGGGACCAAGTCCTGAATCGCGAAAACGAAATCAGCTGTTTCC
Organism: Xestia ashworthii; assembly: GCA_950022955.1. Taxonomy (NCBI): domain Eukaryota; kingdom Metazoa; phylum Arthropoda; class Insecta; order Lepidoptera; family Noctuidae; genus Xestia; species Xestia ashworthii. The sequence continues at coordinate 16,103,407 of OX465560.1, read as the reverse complement.
TACAATATGTTCGCGAATGTATGGAATAACTAATTTTCCCGCCCTTGACCTCTTAGGAGATTTTGTGTATTATATAATAGATACACCATATATTTACAAATACTGCTCATTTCCTATTATCGGATTCAAAATTACAAAATATGTTCAGTAATGGATACTCACAATCATCAAATGCGATAAGTTGTAGAACTGCTCAGCAGTGAACTGATCTCCGACTCCCTTCTGTTCGCAGATCTTCAACATGGCCGCACCGGCCGCCAGCCGCAGATGAGCCATCTCTGCTTTCGATAGGCGGTTTTGCTGAAATAGAAGATCAATGTAAAGCAGAGGCAACTCAGCTCAGAACTGCTCTCTCTAATTTGAAGGCTGAAATCTAACTGGGTTGTGGAGGTCAGATAGGCAGTCGCTCCATGTAAAATACTGGTATTCAGCTGCATCTGGTTAGACTGGAAGCCGACCCCAACATAGTTGGGAAAAGGCAGGCAGATAATTAATAACGCTAAAAATCTGTTGGTGTTAATGGGGTGGGCAACTGTGGAACTAATGGCGCTAGCACCGCTTGAACCAAAACATCTTCATTGATAGAAAATCTGTCAATGTCATTTTATATTTCAAAATAGTTTGACCTCATTGGTCAGATTGGGTCTATACGGTGGACGCGCCATCTACAATCAGCTTTAACTTGCCGACCCCATTTCCAAGACATCGTGGTGGATTTCCAATATTAAGCTTCTTCGTAGTGAATTCCTATTGAAGCATAAAAACGCCATTTACTAGTCTGTTGTCAAATGCATGTCGTTTACATTAAGTCCTACCGATAAACGTGATTTTTCACCAAAAAAAAAAACATTTCCCCGCGATTATTATTGCGAAAAGACACTTTGTTTGATGTCCAGAATGCTTGGTTGACAGCTTCTTTATGAGTCTGTTCACACCCTGTATTAACTATGTGGTGTCCACGACACAAGCCTCGAGAAGATGGCGGTGTGTGTAAAATGTCCAGCGATATTTAATATAACCTGTAGCAAGTCTCCCTTGTGCACTATGAACGCGTTGAGCATCCGGAAGGTCTTCTGCGCGGACAGCTCGTCCTTCTTCAGGCCGAGCAGCCAGCGCGCCATACACTTGAGTCCCTCCAGCTTGCAGCGCGTCTCCTCGGGTAGCGCCTCCTCGCCGCACCACGGCCCGTCCGGCACCGGCGTACTGGACCCGCTCTCGCGGACTAGCAGCTCTTTTACGATCTGAATAGGGCAGATGACACAAAATAAAATAATAAAAAAAAATAATTGATAATCGTGACGGACTACTAATTAGTCCGTCACGATTATCAAAAAATATTTGAGCCGTATTTTTTCTTCTGTTCCGTAATTCAAAATTGACGAAGATAGGACGCTTTTAAAATTCTCAATACGTCATGCGGTGGTATAATTTTTACTGCATTCTGACGTCACAAGCCCCTGACTCCCGAGTTTTGATGCGTTTTATCTTTGTCAATATTCATTGATTTACAAAACAAAAATTATGTGTCCATTATTTTCCAATAGTCTAACTGATGGACTAAACCGATTTGCAATTAATTGATGGTGGAAACTAGCCTATTGTGTCTATAGGGAAATGGTATAAAACGCAGTTTGGCGTCGCATGAGAATTAGATTTCTTTAGAGCATAATTAAAATATGGACTACAAAATAGTAGATTATACAACAAGTGAAAAAAAGGGAATTTTATTCGAGGGACAAGTTCAATCCTGAGAGCAGCAAAGAATTCTAAAGTAGAATCCTGAGCGGCACAAGGAATACAAGAACCAAGATGATATTTGATTTTGTGTTTTTTTAATTTAGCACCCTATGTCTGATGGTGAATAATATCTCCCCATATCAAATAATGAATGAACCACTTTTGAAGCAAATACCTCTTTACATCTCATAGTTATAGCATTCATATTGGAATGGTATCTTACCTTCCTAGAGACAATATTCTTGATGTGCACGGAGAAGTTGTCGGGCAGGTTGTGTGCTATGTGTCCGAGCGTCACGATGGCCGTGCGGTAATGTTCCGAGTGGGGGGAGAGGGTCGCCTTAAGAGTATCCAGGATCTCTGTGAAGATCTGCGTCCTTTGTTCTGGTACGTTCACGAATAGACATCTGAGGAAGTAGTACTGGATGAGTAGAGGCAGACGACGCATTATAAAAATAAACTTGACTCGAAGGTACGGTCTATCAAACGTTAGTGACGATTTTGGCCACAGAGACTGGATTCGAAGGCTTTCTAAGGGCTTTGTTACATTAGAGGCAAGACTGTCTTAAGTCAGACTATTGCTAAAGAGAATAAAATATAGTCTGTCTCGCTCGCACTAATAGAAAGTCTGTCTTATGACAGTCTTGTCTCTTGTCTGCGAAAGCCCTAAGGTGGTTGTCAAGAGCTTTCGTGTGCTGCTCTTTTGTGTGCTCTCAAGTGGCTAGCATATCTAACTTTGACCGAAAACCTCAGAGCACAAAGCTGGACATGCCAAGAACACTATTGACAAAATTGTAGGGTATGGCTGTAGGTGTATCAAAACTAAGTAAGTAACACTAGAATTCGAAAAACGAAATCCGCACTTATCACTTCGAAATAAAGGGGTTTATACCGCCACCTCTTATAGCAGAATTGCAGTTATAAGGTGTTTTTTTAGGGTTCCTTACTTCAAGAGGTAAAAAAAGAACCCATAAAAGATCACTTTCTTGTCCGTCTGTTTTATATTTCATATCTCTAGGGTATGAATGAGACCATCGTCAAAGAATCAACTGGCGTATTAATGAATATACAGGAAAAGTTTTTAACCAGTGCGCAAATTTTTACATGATAAACATGAATGTATTTTAATAGACACGTATTTTTTATTTTGATATGTGTTAGTAGTAAAAAATAAAGTTATCGCTTACGAGACTTATTTACCTATAAACTTATTTTATGGTCGCTTGCCAGTCGGGCGCCCGGTCGACCGACTCACGCGTCGACCGGTCGCCCAACCGGCAACCTGAGATCAGCTGAGTTTTGTAGGTGCGCTCGCTCGATGCGACGGCGCCGACGTAAACTTACCTACCTACGCGCTGACGGTTACTGACCGCCGTTTCGCGCTACTTTTTTAAGTTTAGGCTGTGATATGTTATTTGTAATCGTAATTCCAATTTTTCCTTCATACTTTCATGGGCTTAGGACACATCGTACGTCAGCAGCCAGCGCGTTTTCATTCACAGTATTACAATTAAATTATGTCCATGTTATGCTTATTTTAAAATGGGACAAGATGGAAAATTTTGAAAAAAAAAAATTAAAACTAAAAATGGGAATGTGTTCTATTACTAACACTGAGCTACCAAAAAAAATTTACGCAGTGGTTAAAAACTTTTCCTGTATTCTAGATTTTTTTAAATTATTTTTACTCATAGAATATAACTCTAGGTTTATAGGATATACAAAGGATGATGGTGTGAACTTTTCGGATGGGTAATCATCAAATGACTCGAGCTCTGGCCGGAGCGGGAGGGAGTGTCAGACTTTGACTGACTAAAACCCATCCATGTTCCTTCCTCGCCCTTTACGTTCCGGGGCCGGTTCACGGTATCTTTTTCGAACAGTCCCGCAGCCCCGGCTGCCCCTTGCGGGCGCCTTCAATATGCTGACATCTCTTTGAGGCGCCCGTGGAACACGAACGCGCCGATGGTAATAGTCCCTGGACCATTGTTGTTTCATTGATAGAAAAGAATCAAACTCAAAGCATTTCTTCAAAGGACTTCATCGAAGATCTTACCTGACAGCATTCTTTGCTTGTTTTGGTGTGCCGACTTCTGCGTACGCTTTGCACAGCGTAATCAGTCGCGGGAATAGTGCAGGGCACGCTTCACCTGTGAAGAAACCATTTTTTTTTTATATTTCTTTTTAACTTATAAAATCGCCGTCGAGTAGACCGCGGCGACGGTGGTGTGACGATATGATCATTTTTGAGGCGAACATGGTCAGATAGAAAGCGGAGGCATATCCCCAGTAGTGGGACACTCAAAAGGGCCAACAAAACCAAAACTTATTTTTTACTTCAAATACACACATCAACACGGTCTAGGGATATTTCATACTCAATTAAATAACTCGAAAGGACTGGCCGCATTGGAATCTTTTATACACCGATTTGTTTGTAATTTATCTCAGACTAATTCCAAATTCAAATTTTTGAAAATTCTTTTGTTTCGGTGGCATAAAAATGTCTTGATGTATAGGAGAGGGAATTTTCATTTGTGCGAAATTTAGAAAACAATACGAATTACGTTTAGTTACAGTTTTTTTTTCATTTTTAAACGGAGATAAAGTTAAAATTGAGGTATTGTAGCCATGCAACGCCGACATTTGACGAGGGCGGAGATGTTACGAGCTGCGGGAATTCTGGAAGCTGGATCTGTTCAGCGTAATGTTACTGAGGCCATAGGGACCCATCAAAATGTAATTTCAAGATTTTGGACACGCTATTGTGCCACAGGTGAAGTAGCGGAGAGGCACCGGGGGCCAAGTCGCATCACTACCCCCAGACAAGACCGATTTTTGCAAATTACTGCGCGAGCTCAACCAAATGCAACGGCGCGGCGGCAATTGGTCCAAAGGCTGCGAGTGGAACACCAAGTGCTTGTGAGTGACCAAACTGTAAGAAGGCGACTGCATGAAAGCAATCTACGCTCTCGTAGACCACTCCGGGTCCCACCTTTACGGAGAGGCAATCGTGGACGACGATTAGAATGGGTTCGGAACCACGTGAACTGGGGCCGTGAGCAATGGTCCAATGTGCTGTTCACGGATGAATCCAGGTTCGGCTTCCATCCAGTGAAACCAGAAATCAGAGTTTCTTCGTGAATACGAAGGACGCGTGTTTGGCGAGTTCCTGGACGATGGAGCCGTCTCCAGAACCCTCAGGAAGTTCACCCATACCAAGGAGGAACAATTATGGTTTGGGCAGGAATTCGTCTTGGAGGACGGACGGATCTCGTTTGGGTGCGGGGCAATATGACGGCAGAACGATACGTCCAACAGGTGCTGGGGCCCGTAATCTTGCCCCGCAGAACACAAATGGGGCAAGATTTCCTGCTCATGCACGACAATGCCCGGCACACACGGCGAGAACGGTAGCAGCTTGGTTACATACACATAATGTTAGGGCCTTAGACTGGCCTGCTCAATCGCCAGATCTAAATCCCATTGAGCATGCGTGGGATATGCTGCAAAGAAGAGCTCTGAAGGAAGTTCCTGAAAATCTGGCTACAGAAAATGAACTTTTTGCGCACCTCAGAAGGACATGGGACAATATTCCGCAGCAAGACATTGACAACCTTGTTCTGAGCATGCCGAATCGTTGCCGATGTGTTATGAACATCATGGGCGCTTTCTCAGACTAATAACTTCAAGTTTATAAACACAAATTAAATGATTTTTCTATTTTTTTTCAGTTTTTACTCACAAATTAAAAGTTAATTCATATACGGTTTCCGTCTATGCTTCATTTTTTTTTCATAAAATCCTGAAATTTTAATCTAAGTACCTTAACCATTATTAAAAAATGGTAGAATATTAAATAACGTATCTTTTAAATATATACATGTCATATAAATAATTAACACATTGATAGTAATTCGCTTTTTTAAAAATATCCCTAGACCGTGTTGATGTGTGTAGCTCGGAGACGCGAATTTCAGTAATAATACTGCCATCTTTGAAATGGTGCCGGGATACTGCCGTATTCAGTGAATCAAACCATGACTGCGTTTTATAGTTTTTGAATCAATCATGTTTTCAGGCAAATAAATAATAAGCACCGTGTAATTGTGTACATGACGTACGTCCAGTGGAATACATAAAACCTGAGTTCGTTTATGTTCCACGTCTTAGGGATGGCCCCTTGCCATCCATCAACTTGGTAAATCGAGGGTATTTTGTCAGTGGATGTAAATGTACTGGCGGCATGTGTGTATGACCAGAAGTATGATAGTGGACGAGGCGAAAGGCATATGTTAAGAGAGCTCTTCCCGACCTGTATATCGTCTATGCGAGCATGGTCGAAAAACTAGTTGTTTCATCCAGAGCCACAGCAACGATATTCTTTCAACTCCCCTGACTTACCTAGCCCCAACCCGTTTTGGAGGCTTAAGATCTTAGCCTAGTTACGACTCTGCTCCCACCCGGCAAAAACCGAATGCTTGGTTGACGGCTTCAAGATGAGGTGGTTTACACCCTGTATATCTAAAGAGCAATACATAAAGCGGCCTTTATGTATTTGAATTGTTTTCTTTTTGCCTGGGAGCGGAGTCGTTTAGCTGAGCTAAGACCTTTACACTGAATTTGTTTCTATTTTTTTATTTTTTTTTGATAGAAGCCTAGATATAATGCACAAGATACCTATTTGTTCAAAAAAGCGTTATGTAGTTTCTAAATGTTTAGACTCACTGAGCGGCCGGTATTTGCCTAGGAAGGTGAGCGCGGCGAGTATGTGCGGCGCGACTGACTCGTCGTCTAGTTCCAGCAGTGACGTGAGCCGGTTCAGAACGTCTTCATGCAGGAAGTGCGACGGGAATACGAAGGACAGCATCACGAGCAACTTGAGACCGCGCTCCGCTGCTTTCTTCTCGTCTATGCCTGTGGGATGGTGGGAAATAAAATAAAAATATATATTACTGGCGTTACACACAGCGCCATCTAGTGCCACACTAAGCGAGGCTTGTGTCGTGGACACCAGATAGTTGATATACTACATAAAGGGTGGAAAAAAATTTTGACACGATTGTGCTTCCCGTCATTGCGATCATTTTTATGTCCTACAGAACTGAGAACTTTCTAGTTACGGAGATAATGGGAGTCATAGTTACAACTTTTTGACTAGCTTTTCCTTTAAAACAAGTTTTTGTTGTAAGATTTTTACTTTAATCATCTCCACGACCCCCGTAATATTCAATACATACATCAGCACAATGTTTCAAGTGCGTTACATTGAGTTCTACCACAAAACATCATTTTTCACCCAAAAAAAAGTTGTTTCCCAGCAATAATTCTAGCGTGAAGTTACTTAGTTTGATGTATAGAATGCTTGGTTGACCCAGGTATAGTGTAGAACCAAAAAAATATCGCAATGACCTGGAGAACAAGTGCCTTTCCGCTTCGTTAAAAGGTTTTTTACATCTTTTATGGATTCCTAGTAAACATACCGCACTCCTCCGCCATTGATGCGTCGGTTCCCTTCACGGTGCCCTCCACGTAGCCGACGAGTATGAGCAGCGAGTCGTGGTCGATCATCACTGAGCTCACCCGTTCTAGCAACATCTTCACTGTGTTGTAGTATAAGTTCGTCATTACTGGCTGCCCGAGCTTCTTCAGGACGCTTGACTGGAAAGCGAGAGAATCAATGAGTATTTATTATAGTTATGTTTCGTTATCACTGCATCATCATCATTTCAGCCGAAAGACGTCCACTGCTGGAGATAGGCCGCCCCCAAGTGTCACCACATTGACCGCATCCAGCGGAGTCCTGCAGCCTTCACCAGGTCATCGGTACACCTAATGGAAGGTTTTCCAACGCAATCTTCTATCACTGCATACAGGAAGATAAAGCACGGGTTTTTTAAAACAAAAACGTGATAAAATGTTTGAACTTTCAATATGGCTCATACCCAGAAAATTCCCAGTACAAAAACATTTATGAAGTGACTTTTGTAAAACAAATGGAAACGGTAATTTCCATAATAAGTGGGTGTGGGTGTTTACGGGCGTTTCCAAATGTTTTATAATGAGTTCTGATCTCGAAAGTTTAAAAAAGACAAGTGACTTTTGGTTTCCTGAAAAATGTCTTTGCATCTATTATGGACCTGGTAGCTGAAAATTGGGTATGTCTTCAGAAGCATCATAATCTTCCTGCCCTAATCCCATGTTACTTGGGGCGCAACACGTTTTAATCTTCCCCTGTCAACCGGTCACGCTATCATTTACTCCTTCATCTTTCATATCATTCCTCAAACAATCCATCCATTGTTTCCTCTCCATCCATCAACATTTATATTCATCACTCAGAATCATGATTTTATAACATCCGGATCAAAAGGTTCACACATTTTAACTGCATTCCACATTTAATCAAATTCTTTCATCCATCGTTTCTTTGGACTTGCTTTACTCCTATAGCATGTGATAGCTATAAGAGTAGAGAAGGAACATAGAAACGATGGTTGTACTGAGTGAAGGACGATATGGCTAGAAAGGACTGTTACATGAAGAGTAATACTGAAGTAATAAGAAGACTTGCTGTGCCGAGCCCAAATAAATTTAAATTGAGATAAGGGTAAGATAATGATGATGATGACTAGTGGCGTAGCTACTCCTAATAGGGCCCAGTAACAACTTTTTTTCGGGGAATTTTCCCCTCTTGTCGGGCTTCGCCGCACTCAACCCGGGTAAGCCCCGACAAGAGGGGAAAATTATAATGTCAACCGAAAAGAAAATAGCATCCTGACAATTAAAGCTTTCTGGATCTTTTATCATGAAGAATATTTGAGGTTGTGAGAAGATTTTTTGATTGTTTTCCTCATCAGGGGCCCTCGTTACTCAGGGGCCCCGGTTATTGATACGGCTGATACAGCGGTAGCTACGCCCCTGATGATGACACCTTTCACATTAAAAAAAGATTTCTGTTAAAAAGAGGCATTAGAAATATCAATAGTAATAGTAATCAGCAAGATCGATACCCACCTATAGCATTACAGGTTACTGGGTCACCACTCATACTAGGTCACTTGTCGGCTTAGTGCTACCTAATTACATTACGCTAATCACATTCGTAGTTACCTACTATACATTCCGGAACCTGAATAAATAAATTCTTTATTTGAATACCGAAAAATCCGGTCTTATTGTTTAAGTCATAAAGAAAACCTCTTCTTTATGACCTAGAGTCCTAGACAATAAGGCCGGATTTCCCTCGGGATATGGAATACAGGGCGAAAAAGTAAATAAATACTCACAGTAGTACGAACGCAGACTTCACAGCTGACATTAGGATTTAAAATGGTCTCCATTCCTTGCAACAACTCGGGAGCCTGTTTCATATGATGAGAGAACTTGTTCAAGAACTCCTGAGACTTCACCGACTCCGGTAAGAATTTCGAACTTATGTGCAGCACCTTAGCTATCATTTCCTTTTGCACAGCCGGCGTCGGCGGTTTTCGGTGAAGCTCGATCCATTCGCCAACCGTACGGCGTACGACCAACTGGTGCTTTTGTAACTCTATGAACGCTTTCGTCGCGTTGTCATCAACGTTTGACATTAAATAGAAGAGCTTCTTCATACGAATTGGGGCTGGCAATGTGTAGGGAACGAGGGAAGTGTTTAAGAGACGTTCTACCAGCAATCTATCTTCTAAAGCGGTCATGTAGTATCCATGAAGGATCTTATCTTTGATCCATTGGACTGCTCTCTCTGTAGCGGGAGGTACGCTCTCTTCTGTTAGAAACTTTTTGTAGATTAGGGCTAAACCGGACATGGCCTCTTTTCGAATTTTGAATTTCTTGTCGAGCGTTCTTTCGCGGACGAAGTGTAGGAGGTCTTCTGATTCCGCGACGGCTTGGAAGTCTCTTTGAGCGGTCGCTATGATAGCCATTACAACTTCGTAACGTACTTGTTCATGGGCATCGTGTTGCCTTAGTTTTAAAGTCTCTGTTATGTCGTTTCTCAAGTCTGGGTGGTGTACTAAGAAATGCATGCAGTATTGCACGCATTTGATTCTGATTGGTACTGATATATCGTTGAATCTGCCTAGGAAGGCCCTCCATAATGCTGGGTACTGTTTCGCTAGCTCCGATCCCGGTTCGGAGAACATTCTAGCAAGTAAGGCGACGCCGCTGAGTCTCTCAGGGAACTGTGCGGATTTGAGCTTGCATTCTAACTGTGGTAGCACGGAGAGAAGAATGGCGGGGCAGCATTGATATAACTCGTAGATAAGCTCGTACACTTTTGAATATATGAGAAGATTCTTCTCTTCTTTGCCGAGAATTAGAACGTGGTTGAAGAACTGTGAAAGATAAAAGAGAATTAATTAATATTACGACACTATTAATTTGACGAATAAATGATTGAAGCTCACTAGGATATTCATCCATCGCTAATAAAACGAAACACGTTTAATCGGAAATGTGTGATGAATTTGTGGCTCACCGAATTAGTAATGTTACTTTTTGATGAATAAACTTTACATTATTTAGAGCAGTCATTTTCATTTAAGTAAGTATCACAATATTGATATTTATTATGTAGATATTTCCCAACTATGTTGAGGTCGGCTTCCAGTCTAAGAGGATGCAGATGAATATCAGTATTTTACATGGAGCGACTGCCTGTCTGACCTCCACAACCCAGTTAGTACTGGGTAATACGATACCCCTTGGTGAGACTGTTATTTTTTTTCATAGAAATTTTTTTCTCTTGGAACTACCTGACGACTGTCAAAGATCTACAAATGACAGCCGGGATCAACAGATTAACGTGCTTTCCGAGGCACGGAGGAAATATCTCGTTATGTAGGTAAGGGTGGTTAGTCATCCACAGACCAACCTAGGCAAGCACGGCTTAACCTAAAGATCGACCCGAGCGGCTGTTATTACTTGGCCACGAGCTCCTCGCCTGATACTGCGACTGTAAAAGTCAATACTACAAATAGATGTAATTATTTAATCATCACAACTTATCAACACGCAAGCCTATTTTTGGCTAGAACAAATAATTAGGGTAATCTATTTTTATAAGGGTGACTCTCATATCAGAACGTCATATAAAACGTCATATTACGCCCACCATCTTGGGCGTAGGTCGCAAGGGATTGCGTAGTATTTCATGAAGTGGGATGTAACGCCCACATGTGGGTTTGAAACATCATAGTCACAGTACCCAGGCGTAAATAAGTCACATCGGGATTTAGAGCGGTGACAGATTCGCGTATTTTTGTGTGTATAGGCTAAATTCGAACATGCATTTGTTTCTTAATTAGCCTTATATGTATTTTTTTATTATCCAAGAATCGGAACTCTTTCTTTGTGGTACTAAAAGCAAGAGAAAATTAATTGACTCAAACACAAATCAAAATCGAATGTCTAGGACTGCACGGCGCGGGTGATAGGCCCCGCAGTCAACTTTCGGTCAAACATAGTGATATCTAGTAAAAATGTAACTTCGAAGTATTTCGTAAGGCCTGAATTCTTGCCGCGCTCACAGTCGGTCGTGACGTCAGCGAGAACAAAATACGGCAGTCGGTCGCCGCTGACGTCAGCATCGCAGTATGGTGCTATAGAGAACCAAATATATATACCAACCGTCCCAACCGTCAACGCGACAAGAATTCAGGCCTAAGATTTAATGAGATGATTTAAGAATTTAATGTCTCTCTGGAAAACTTGTCATATTTAATTTACGCGGTACTAGCTGGAGTATGACTGTCATCGAGTGTCTAAGTATGAAGATGTAAAGCTGTCAATGCTGTTTTTGTAAACATGGTAATTTATCCTTATCCAAATAAATACGTTGTTAATCACAAGATAGTCGTATGGTGGAGAAATAAATAAAATTAAAAGTATTTGATTTTGAAAAAAAATGCCCTTGGGTACGTAAATTGATTTCAATGCATATCTTAGGAGATACACCGTTTTAAATAACTCCGCAGCAAAATAATGATCATGTACCGGGGGCGCATTTTCATTATGCGGTAGGATGTGTGTGATGTGCTCTCTGAAAATTGTATTATAGGTGCTTACGACCCACTCTCTGTAACCCTCTCTTTCTCTTATGTGACGCAGACGAAGTTGCGCGGGTCAGCTAGTTATTAGATAAACGACAAAATGCAATTTATGATCCTGTACTGTTAGCTGTTACAGACCTGCATTTAAATTGATTAAAAAATAGGGGAGCGCGATGATTGCAAGCGTCCGTACCTCAGTATTATGTGGACACGTGATATCACGTACCTCAACGTGATGCAGTTATATGGAGCAACAACTGCGCATTCAATCGTTTAGGCAATTTACATATAAAGGGTGTAAAAAGACTCGTAACGAAGTCGAAAGGCACTTGTTTTGTTCTTCCCATCATTGCGACCATTTTTTTATTGTTGACCAGACCTGGGAACCTTCTAGTTACGGAGATATTGGGGGTCAAAGTTCCAGCTTTTTCACAAGTTTTTATTTTTTATTTTGTTAAAAATATTTTTAGTGTGATATCTTTATTCCACGATCACGAGCCCGTACTATTTAATCCATCCATCAGCACATTGTTTTAAGCGCGTTACGTTGAGTCCTACCGAAAAACGTGATTTTTCACCCCAAAAAAAAGTCATTTCCCAGCAAACATTTTTGCGTAGGGTTACTTAGTTTGATGTACAGAATGCTTGGTTGACGGCTTCGTGAAGTCTGTTTACACCCTGTATAAGTATGAATGTCTACGTTTGGAATTCGTTGAATTACGCCTGGAAGAAATAAAGTAGGTGATACAATCACGTCTGGGACTTCAGGCGTGATGTTACGCCCATATTTCGCCAGTTATGTTTAAGTCGCTTGTAATAGGGTCGAGCCTTTGCCCTTGACTGGGCACACATCCAGACTCCGTGGCTGCTACTGAGAAATACCTGTAACACTTTCCGACCCTGGAATAGAACCCAGGACCTCATGTTCAGCAGTTGCACTTGCGACCACCAGACCAACGAGGCAGTTCAAAGTGTATTTTTATTTATATAAATTACTAAATATAAATTACTAAGGCCTGAATTCTTGTCGCGCTTACGGTCGGTTGCGCTCGGTCGGTCGCGTACGAGTATACATTGTGTTCTATATCCACCAGCGCTGTGACGTTTTTTAATGTTACAGCACCATGCTCAGATAGGGGCCTAATGGCCTCGCACAGGACCAGTTTCATTTCTTTTATTATTTATCTATGTTTAATTTTTATTCGTTTTAAATACTTACTGTTAGTTTTAATGTGTTTTGTCCTGTGCGGGCTAATAAAAGCGTTTTCTTCTTCACCATACTGCGGCGCTGACGTCAGAGGCGACCGACAGCCGTATTTTGTTCTCGCTGACGTCACAACCGACCGTCAGGGCGACAGGAATTCAGGCTTTATATTAAACTAGGTACTCACCGCCTGTATACAAGGTTCAAGCGTCTCACTAGTCTTGATGATCAGCTCCTTAGCCAACGAGTACGCGTATTTATGTTCCCTCTTGTTGGGCTCCACGAGGTTCATCAGGATAACGTTCAGGAGCTCATTCGAGACCACGTCCGACTCCGTGATGAGGGGGCAGAGGACGTCCAGCATGAAGGACTTGACTTTTGTTGAGTGTTCCGTGCTGAGGAGAGAGGGGGTGGTTAGAAAAAAAAATATTTGATGGAACATAGGCGAACTTGCATCGCTCTTTCTATAGGGTGACTGGTAATTAGTGACCGATACTTAAACACCTGATTGTACTCACGATAACAAACAACTTTTGCTATGGATAAATCCTGATAACGCGTAAAAAATCTGTTGTTCAGTTATTTATGTTCGTCTAACTGGTCAAAATGTTCTGAAGAGCATATTTTCTTTTCGCGATTTCAGGTTTCCATACGTTGCATTATATAAAACTCTGACCACTAAACCATTGCTTGAAAATCAGTACATTCTTGCATTGCCACCCAACAAACCGTATTAAATTCTCAAGAGTGAAACTTCAGTGCCGCCATTTTCGCATGAAAACCTTATTACGTTGAAAAGAATGTTCCTAGAAATCGCTTGTAGTTAACAAGCTCTTGGATCAAGGTCTTGTTCTACGAATAAGAATCGATTCAGCTCACTATAGTTAGTGCACAGTGGGGTCATTATGGTGACCAAACAGTCATGTAAAAAGATATTATAACGGTAGGAATTCATGTTGTTTTTGAATCGGGCCACACCGCCAGCTAGCGAGCAAGCCGGGCGAGGCATCTTTTTCAACTCTTTTCATACTTTGAAAAGAGTTGAAAGTTCATACGTTCATACTTTCGCACCGCGAACTACCGAAAGAACCGAAATAAAGTACCTATGAAAACCGGCTCGCCCGCGGTGTGGCTTGCGCTTTAGGGCCGGTTCCATCAAGTGTTGACGAGCAGGCGTAGTGAAAGATTCAACATATCACAGGATGTGAGTTTAACTTGTAAACCAATGTGATTGGTCGTCAAATGTGAGTAATCTGGCACTTCTCCTCTCCGCTTTGGTCCCCGGGTGTTGAAAAAAAAATAATTCGAAATTCGCGCCCTAGCGGTCGTCGAGTCGACATCTCCTGAGGATGCCCCGTGGAGGGGCGATACACGTGTCGAGTATAGGTTTGCATGGCATGCTAATTAGTATTTCTTTTCCTGCAGGTGCATATTCTGGCAACCGGGAGGGCGCTGCTACATCCTAACATCCAGACCTGTATCACTACTTATTATAAAACAAAGTCCACTGAGTCTGTCTGTCTGTTCGCGATAAACTCAAAAACTACTGCACCGATTTTCAAGCTGTTTTCAATGGATAGAATGGATAGAATGGTTCTCGAGGAAGGTTTTTAGTAAGTATATAATTTGTAAGCGGGCGAAGTCGCGGGCATCAACTAGTTTTTTTTTATAAAATGGCCCAACTCCATACCTAATAAAAAAATTGGAAGCAATTAAACGCTATATCAACTTTTGCGTTACGAAAAAGGTTAAAAATTCTAGAAAGATTTCATCAATATTCCTCAATTCCACGTCCTGTACAAAACCGTTATTAAAACAAAAACATTTCAGTTATAAAATAAATATAACTTTTTTATTAATTTTATTAGCTCGGCCGAAGGTCAGAACGTCTGAGAGTACTAGACAGACACTGAAACCATTGTATTGATTCAAAGATGTTCAAATAAAACTTGGATTTGTGACATAGAAACGAGCTATGTAAGCAAGCAAAGATAACGTATTTAATTTCAAATTCTTATCACTAATTAATAAGACTAAGTACTTATGTGGAAAGCATGGCAAACATAAATACTGCCTACATTCATTGATGCGTGTAATATATAAGGGAAAATATTATAAATCCTTGTTGTTCACTATAGAAATAATAAAGATTACAAAATTTATATTCAAAGAAATCCTTGTGATTCCCTGACCAACTTGGTCAGGGAATCGCAAAAATATTATTGTATCTGTTATTTCAATTTAATCAAACATAAATTAGTATGAATTTAATTATTCGACAGTTAGCCTAGAAAATATTAAGAAAACTCGAGGAACTCAACCTGTTACTAATAGGTGAATAGGTGCGACATTCACATTAGAACATCCTTTCAAATAAAACTAGACAACCTCGAGTATACGGTATACGTAAGTTTACATTGGTCCTTCGAGCCGCGTTGAACATTTCGAACTTGAATTGAACAAATAATTTTAATCTCTAGCAAACTGCATCTCATAAAGAGCATACTTCGCAAGTTTACAACGATAGGCAGTCAGTGCCCCAAGTGATCGTGGGTATGAACCCAAAAGAGCATTAATAAATGTACATTTCATCACCACTGCTCTCAAAACGGTGAAATGATATGGATATGCCGGACTCCTCACGATGTTTATCGTGATCCAAGAACTAAAAATCAAAAACATGTGCCATCTACCAACCCGCACTGGGCTCGTGTGGTGGATTATATTATACCCCACTACCGCTGATATACTAAGAGGAGACCTGTGTCCCAGCAGTGAGAATATAGGATAAAGCTATGCTATGTGTAATGCGTTACCTGACCCCTCGCTCCCTCTTCTTCTTCATAACAGGGGTCAGGCAATACAGAAAATTTACTGTACTAGGTATAGGGTGCATTTATAAAGGGTGTAAGAAACCTCTTATCGAAGCCGAAGAGCCGAAAGGCAGTTGTTGTCCCCGTCACCATGATATATTTTTTTGTTCTACACCATACCTGGGAACTTTCTAGTTACGGAGATACTGGAGGTCAAAGTTACAACTTTTTAACTTTTTTTTTTTTTAATACAAGTTTTTACTGTGAGATTTTTACTTTATACACCTCTACGACCCCCGTAGCACAATGTTTTGAGTGAGTTACATTGAGTTCTACCACAAAACATGATTTTACATCAAAAAAAAAAGTTTCCCAGCAATAATTTTTGTGTAAAGTTACTTAGTTTGAGGTACAGAATGCTTGGTTGACGGCTCCGTGATGAGGTTGTTTACACCCTCTATAAACACAATAAACAAACAATCTTCTTATCCCATCACAGAACGTTCTAGAACTAAATAAAACTAGCTAGATACTCACTTGACAATCTTGAACATAAGCGAGAAGAGTGCGCAGAAGATCTCCTGGCAGTCTTCCAACTCGAAGCACATGTTGAAGGACTTCACGTACGCCAGGTTCTCCAGCAGATAGAAGTAGCGCTTGAACGCCGGGTCCTTCGGGTCGCGTAGACCTTGCAACTGGTTTATCAGGAACAGGAATATTGTCTTTACCTGTAGAGAAGGAGAGAGAAGGATGATAACATAAACAGTATAAAGAGGCTGTACTTCCTCAAAGTTTTAGATACGAGGTATTGGTGTAATGAATTTTTTGTTCAATATTATCAGGCAACTAAAGCCCAGAGACACACAATAGTTTTATATGTATATTTATAGCTTTATTAAACTATAACCATACACATAACGTTGTCGGCGTCGTGTCGCATAAGCATCGCAGTCCTCGGAAGCGACGTTACACGACACCTTTTGGCTAAAAGTCCTCTTTCAAGGAGGTCTGTAGATGTTGGAAAGAAACAACGACTTCAAGTTGTTGATGTTGTGGCGGATTCCAATCTTTCCAGTTGGTCTTCCCTCTAAAATACTCCACGACTTCCTCAATCTTCGTGGATTGGCTGACGCGAAATGTACAGCTGCGTTTTAGGCATCTCAAGAAGCAAGATGGGTCCACTCAATGCGGTACCGCAAAAGTATATGTATAAAGTACACCCATATTTTGAGTTATTCATTAATCCCGTGTCTCGGAACTGCTCTGATATATTCCTGATCCCTCAGCACTAGTGCTTGCGACCACTAGAAGCGACCCTTTTAAGGTTAAAGATAGAATCGCCACAAGGGCCGATGCGATGCTTGCCGTATCCAGTGAATTCCCACAACCATCGTCAGAACGTCAATTTGCTATAAGAGAGGCGGGAGGCTCATGCAGCGCCTCCCAACAGTACCTAATAATATTATGACAAAGAGATAGCGTAAGAGACAGCGTCATGTTGCAGCTAATTTGCAAAGATAGGTCACGTTTTGTTGCATTTACCTACTACGCGATGACGGGCGGATCAATCCGATTATGAGTTGATAACATTAACTACATCCTGTGAACATCAATCCGTTTTAGCATCCGTCATCCGTGTTGCACAGCGAGTATTAGCAGTTTATGGAAGGGATATAAGTTTAACCTTGCATTTTATCAGTCTTACGGGCTATGTAATAGGGTTCAGTATATTGGCAATTTGGCATCAACCAGACATACGATCGAGTCCCGGTGCCGAGTCCGTTCTAAAAGAAAAACTCAATAACATTCAGGACGTATAATAGGGTAGACCAATCAATTGACATTTATTTTTAAGAGCTGTCAAAACGCGGTTCTCCCATAGATTTTGTATGGCATAGCACGGTGTGACGTCACTGTTTAGTCAACTCAATGACTCAACTATTCATTGATTTCAAAGCAACTTAAAATCGAATTTGGCAATTAATTGAAAATAAATCCTTTTAATAAAGGCTCTTAATAAAGGTTTTCAGGCCCAAAATAACCTTTTATTTTTTGAGATTGGTGTCTTGGAACTACTATTTTGTGGTGTCATCTAGCATAAAGCAACCAGAACAGTCGCAATCAGTAGAACAACGAGGCAGTGCGGAAAAGTGAATGTACTATAGGTACAAATACAATACACCTGTTTTTCCCTTCGAGGAATAAAGGCGAGATATTCAACGTATCGTATGATCGGTATGATGCAATCACCAAAGCCGTATTCAAAGCAGGAATATATCGCGACATTGAATTCAGCACATACTCCATCCATATCATCTTCCATCTGACATAATCCGCATTGACGAATTAAACACTTGAGTGGTTGCACAATCGATCCAGTCGTAACTGCGCGCACGGAGGGAACGCTCGTGCATTCCGCGAATGCTTTTAGGTTCTGATTCACTTACAACGTTGCATGAATTATTGAAAACGGCCTTTATTTAAGTAACTTACAGTTCTTTTTGAAGTTCATTTCTTATGGTAAGATAAATGAATGATTTTAAGGCGCTTAGACGAGCTAAATTAGCAACTCTATTTGTGGTGGTTCAAACTTCGTTTGAAATGCTGTTAGAATAAAGTTCTAATCAGCTTGCACTACAAAGTGGTTGTTACGTCAGCCACTGCGGGCCAAATAGCGCGAAATGAGTGGTTTCGATCGATTTACAAAAAAACTATTGATTGGATTAAAAAACTAAAACAGTATCATGCTAATATATTGCTTGTAGAATTATTTGCCAAAAAATCAGAATGATCGCATGCATATTAGTATGTTTTTTATTGTTTGAAAGATATTTTTAGAGGTAAGTTCGTGATTTCTTTTTATCGAGCCAAATTAATTGTATTATGTTTTCAAAACAGTATCATGCTATCATATATCCTGAAGAATATCATATATTTTTCTGGTCTTGTTTATAGCAGTGAATCATATACTTTTAGTGATTATAAAACTCGCGTTTAGCTCGTGTAATCGCCTTGGTCGTTGACTCAGTTGGGATTGTTGATACACTTTTTGAAAAAATATTCAAAATGTAACTATATATAAATTGTCAAACACGTTATATTGTAATCTCGCTAGCGATATTGTAAACTCTCGAATTATTGTCAAATGAACATATTGCTTACCATAAAACGCATTATTTTTCGTGATATGCATGCGATGGTAGTCAACTTACGCGGTGTGGAGGGAAGGAGGGGTCCCCTTTGCCCAGTGGTACCACTCTCATGAAAAGATAATGTACCATTCCTGAGCAATATCGATTAATATAACCTAACCTCAAAACACTTTATATTCCCCTAAAAAGCGTAGTCGACGGAGCCCCGCTTCGAGTGCAGGGTTTAAAGGAACCTAACTAACCTAACGGGGGTTGCCCCAAGTCCCGATTATGGGGGCAGAGATACTTCCGTATGTTCAGTTGACAATAATTCGAGAGTTTACAATATCGCTAGAGAGACACACGTTATATTGTAATATAACGTGTTTGACAATTTTACGGTGACATATATAATAGGTCGTAGGCTATTTTTAAGTCGTATGTGTACACAATATTTCCCACGCGAACGAAGTCGCGGGCAACAGCTTAGTAAAACTATAAGAGCAGAATTAGGGGTATTGGTGCCGTAATTATGACGTTTTAATGTTATCTTTATTCCAGTACGAGACAGAGATAGATAGCCCCCACTCTCCTAAAACTGCCCCCTAGTTGCAAGTTATCGGGATTTTCCAGCAGAAATTTCTCAGTAGCAGGTAATGGGAATGGCAATAAACCAGATGTTAGTTCCCAGTAATAAGGGTTGTTTCCACATGGGAAAAACCATCTGGCTCTAATTAACTCCATGCAGAGCTTACAACGGTTCCTGCTACTATGTTTAGTAGCACTGCATGACTGCATGACATATAAAAGTTGAAGCACTAACTCGCGATATAAGTTTTTCTTTTAGTCGTGTTAAACGGTTTCCCGAGTATGGCGTCCATATTGATGAACGTGAACAAAAATCTAGGAATACCGACAGCAGCATGTGTACGATGAAAAAAAATGTTCAAATATTGCACTACACAGGGTTTAATTTAATTAGCTAGCGGAACTCCGCAGACGTGATCGAGTGGTGGATATTATTGATTTCTACTGACTAGAGACCCAATTATATGCAAACTGCACATTTGGATATCATTTGCACATTATTTCAGTTTTTAGGGTGCCGTACCCAAAGGTTAAAAACAGGACTCTATTACTAAGACTCCACTATACGTCTGTCTGTCTGTCACCAGTCTGTATCTTATGAACCGTGATAGCTAGACAGTTGATTTTGTTTAATGTGTTGCCACTATAACAACAAATAATAAAAATAATCAAAAATGTTGCGATAATACGGAACCCTTCATGCGCGAATTCGACTCGCACTTGGCCGGTTTTTTTTAATATTGCATAATTTTTGGCTAGAATCGACTGATAGTACATTATTTGGGAATATTTACTTTGACAAGAAAAAGCAAAATTGTGCCAAAATGCAGTTCAAATAGTACTCCGTGACCTAAGTAGTGTAAAACGATCGTATTAAAATTATAAAATACTGTAAGTAATTAATAAAATGTTAAATCGTAGGTACTGCTGAGAGTTTTAATGATAATGATATTATCATTGTTCTTGGGAGCTTTAATAACTTGAAAATGACTAGGTACTTATACACGTTTTTGCATATTTCGAGGATTAAAGATGAATAATTGCATGCATATTCCGACCATTTTCAGTTACATATAATACGATCTCTACGAACGACGATAAAACAAAAAACAAATTCAAAACTCTTTATTTCAAGTAAGTACAGTTCATAAATTCACTGTAAAATTATGAGTGTGAATGACATTAATAAATCAGATTTGGTCTATTTTAACGTAACCTTATTAGTTATTTTTACCTACCCTCCACATCTGTCGATTCGCTAGCTTATTAAATTTTACGTAATGTTAATAAATGCTTTAATAACCTGTTGCTACTTCATATTCATTTACAACGTATTGATTATGGCTTCCATGTAATTAATGTTGCCATAGTTAATAAATAGCTCATAACGAAGCGTTCTATTAAAAAGTAATTATTGATCGATAAGCTTGCTTGTAAGTAGGGCTATTGATTTTTTTCTGTACTTTATTAACACGGATTAAAGTCGAAGATTAATAAAACAAATCCTCCTGCTGAACTTTGTTAAAAATGTTTGAATTTCGTAATTTAGTTAAGAGGCCTGCGGAGCATGCGTATTTCATACAAACGTAATACCAAAATAATTTGTAAATCATACATATTCTTAAGGTAGTGTGGATTTATATCGATTGGGTTACATAATATCTAGGTTCCCAAATATATATTTTGAATGGATATTGATTTAAATAAGAGTTATGAGAAAAATAAGTTTTCTATAGAAATTTTAAATTCCTCATATCTCGTCTTTATATCATTGTTCTTTCAAAATATATATTTGGGAACCTAGATATTATGGAATCCAATCGAAATAAATACACACTTTCTTAAGAATATGTTTGATTTACAAATTATTTTGGTATTACGTTTGTATGAACGACGCAAGCTCCGCCGGCCCCTTAAACCTCTTTTCTCATAACTCTCTATTTTCTACCCTGGGTAGGTTAAGTTGTCATCCATTACAAGCAGAGTTCCCCGCTTTTGGGCTCCCCTCCAACTTAAGCTATCTTCACGAGATCGTCTGTCCTTTCTCTTATAAAATTAAAGCTCACCTGTTCCTGATCTTTATAAGGAGCCTCCGGGGCATACACCCGGAGCACATCAGCGATGCAGCACGCAATAAGCAGCTGGACATCTCTGGAGGGGTGTGTGAGGAAGAACTCGTCGGCCAGGTGTAGAGCCAGGGGAATGTACTGCTGGTACATGCCCTCATCTTGGCCGAGACCTTGTAATGTGTGTGCTAGGACCTGCGAAAGAAAAATGAAGGTGAGTATTGTCGTCATGCTTATCACGATCGGGCTATGTATGTCGGGCCTTCTACTAGGTTTCCTCGTTCTGAATAAAAGCTTACAATAATACTGCTATATAAGAAAGTGGTAGGAGGCCAGGGGAGAGGAAGCACATCCATGCAACATCTTGTTTGAAAACAGTACAAGCTTAGGAAAACTTGGTACCTATAAATAACAAATCTAAGCTAATTAAGGTGAAAGCGTCAGAGTAGCCCGCAAAATTCAAATTGTCTTACGTATTTTGCACTTTGCAGGCCAGTGCTAGATTGTATGTTGATTAAAATATGATTCGCGACTGTAAGACATATGTAGTGACAAAAATATAATCATCAAAGCATAAATACAACCCACCAAATTCACAAAGATCGAGGAACGACTTTTTCAAGGTTAATAAAGACATTCCTCGACCATGACCACCTGCTTATTAGAGTAGACACGCAAGTTACTAGCCCTAAGCAAATAGATTTTCCAAGGACAAGTGTGCAAAAGGGCTTATATCAGTTAATGCTGAATTGCTGACCTGATCCATTAGGGAAGCATCTTGCAGTTTTGATTAGGACGTTATTGAAACAAATGAAACGCCAACCATGGTTGCTTTGCCAGATGATATAAGTTACATGAACCTTCACAAAGATCAAATGCATACATAACTACTGCACCCAACCAGAATCGATCCCAAACATAAATAATGCTCCGATGACCTAAATAAAATCCAGTAATCACCTCGAATGAGATAGGCTTAACGCTATTTACTGCAGCATTCCGTCCCATCACGTAGACCCAATCTAGGCCAGGTGTCATGTAGACAATAGAACAATTTGTTCGGAGATTACATCTAGATTCCAGACCACTCTAATGTGACCTAACAATGTGGGCGAGCCATGGAAACCGAAAAAAATAATGACATTTTTTGTGATTGTGATACATACAGAATTACAGATTAATATTCTGATTATTTTGGACACTAACTTGTGCAAAAATGCGTAACGCATAACAACAAAGAGATGAACAGAAATTAGGTTTGTCAAACTGAAACTGACGTTTGGAGTGGCATCAGACACACTTCGAAATATGTCGCAAAAAATAACAAGCATTTGACAGTTCTCATATTCTTTGTCTTTATTATTGTCGTGTTTAGTAAACGACGGCAAAATCTTAGATCAGATTTTACTAATCAATTTGCGATCACCTCGTCTTAGTCCCACCCACTTATCTGTGCAGGCGGGAAAACACAGAACTAAAATAAGTGTAAGTAAGTACCAATGTTGATATCTCGATACATATTTTTTTGACAAGCACCGTGCCACCTTGACTACACACATAAAGTGGCCGTACTATAAGACGCGTTCGAGAGCTGCTACTGTCAGCTCATACGTAATTGCTATGAAATAACAAGCCAGTTCTTGAAAGCCGTTTCGCCCTCAGTTTCGTCAAAAGCACCAATCTTATTATCTAGCCAATCGCCAGATAATCTTAGCCTAGTGCTGTCCTATAATAGAAGCATTACCAGTCACTATGCCAAGCGGATTTGTGACCGCAAAGTCAGCTGGCTCGCACCAGTGACGTTGTCATTATCCCAGCCCTGTGCCGACTATATTGGGGTCAGAGACTAACTAGAAGCGGTTTAATGGAAGTGGTTTGTACCGTAAATAATTACTTTTGGTTTGCTTTTCTCATTCACCATGTCATTTCGCTCCTATCCTTTTCTTTTGACTCTCAGAACCGTCATTTGCTAGAGCGAGAAACAGAGCGGAATGCTATCGCAATTCGCACGTGGCAGCAGCGAGGATGCGAACGGCAGCACGCTCTGTTTGGAGTAGATTTAGTGTAACCTCGCAGGAATTTAGTGTAACCTATAGGAATCTCATAATATACTTAGGATGTTGATGACTATTTAAATTGAGTCTGGCAACAAGTAAAATTAAATTTAAAAAAAACACAATGTACTAAAACTTAAATAGAAAATAATTCGTTAGGTCCTAGGTACCTAACAGTCATCACTGCTCCAGTCACCATTCCTCATCTCATTTCGTTAGTTAGTATTCATTTATTCCGGAAGCCGACCCCAACATAGTTGGGAAAAGACTGGGCAGATGATGAGTATTCTTCATTTCCTTTTAATTTACCTAGTATAGATTATCGTGCGGCCATCTTGGACCGATTTTCATTAAACATTGCTAAGAACACCCCTACTAATTCACCTATCAAACAACAAAAAAAAACAAAACCAAAATCGGTTCATCCGTCCGGGAGCTACGATGCCACAGACAGACACACACACACAAAAAAAATGGTAAACACATGTCAAACTTATAGCACCCCGTCGTTTTTGCGTCGGGGTTTAAAATGGCGACGAGTTTGGCACTTTCAGTAGCGTCCATCAGCTTCTGTGATGTGCAAGCAACAGGACAGGCAGGACATTTGATATCGTGTTTCAACATTTACACTCCATGACTCCTGGGTATAGTCATCGCATGATTGGCCGCTATCCCCGAATAAAACTGGTAGGTCATGCAGCCAAACTTTGTCCGTGGTTGAAGGTTCTGCGGCCAAAAGTGTTGCTGTGGGCGCGTAGTGCACGAGATCCCTTAGCCACGCGCCCTCGTATTACGTGCGATATGCTATCAAAGTATTTGATATATTGATTGAAATTACAAGTTACACAGACCGCTCTCTCAAACAAACTCCCACTCACTACACACACAGAGTTGGCGTTTCTTTATAAATAAATCATTGATACCACTGCTGACTGCACATACAATTACAAATATTTTGTACGAGTATCTATCTCGACAAAATTAATTTATCTGACTCTACTTATATTTAGATAGCAACTGAAATTACATGCATGCAATATATCTCACATACTTAATTATTTTGTTTATGAGGAAAGCAGAAAAACAACTAGTTTTATGCTGAAGAAGACATGTTGCGCCATTCCCAACAAAATTGGGATAACGACAGGAGAATGATGATGACCAAAGCAGGAAAATATAAAACTGAAGAGTTTGTTTGTTTGTGTGTTTGTTTGAACGCGCTAATCTCAAGAACGCCTGGTTGGAAATCTTTTTGTGTTGGATAGTCCATTTATCGAGGAAGGTATATAACATCACGATTCGATGAACAGGAGCGGAGCATAAATGAAAAATGTTGCAAAAACGGGGAAAATTTTACTCTTTGGCGAGCTTTTTCCCTCTTATGTGACGCAGACGAAGTTGCGTGGGTCGGCTAGTCCTAAACAATATTATTTAGAGTAATACTAACAAACATGACCATGACACATACGTTTACGATGAACCAATCTATCCCCAAAGATGCATGTTATCTTATCATACTACACGGAACACCCATAGCTTACAAATGACGTCATCAAAACTCGATAGACGAGGCAAGACTATTACCCCAAGGCACGGCACGGGGCACAAAGGTTTAGCCTTGGATTTAGCTCAGCCTAACGCCAATCAAGCAAGGAGAGGGGACGCCGAACTGTACAGGCGATTTTCGATGGATGGCGAATTTGCAAAATCGGGTGAAAATGCGTCAGTTTGGTGCATTCACAAACACTCGGTTTGTTATAACACGTAGGTCGAGGCTTTTATCCACATAAAATACACAGCCCAGCAACGTTTGTCCTCTGTTGAAATCTGTTTTCTGCGAAGTACTCTTACACTGCTCATCATTACATCTATCAACAAGTCAAAGTGTTTACTTTAGTTACAGAACAGGTAATTATTTAAGATACGATTTTTATTCTACAGTTTAGGTATTCATTGTTTGAAGTTGGAACTGTCAAAGTTCTAACTTCAAACAATAGGCTTGTTTCCACCATCAATAAATTGCAAATCTATTTAGTCCGTCAATTAGAGTATTGGAAAATAATGGACACGTATTTTTTGTTTTTGTAAATCAACGAATATTGACAAAGATAAAACGCATCAAAACTCGGAGTGGGGGCTCGTGACGTCACTGTTCGGTATCAACTCACTAAGGTCCATGTTCACCGAAAAGATAACAGTCTGATTAGCTAAAAACAGCTGTCACTGTGACATATTACCATACAAAAATGTGTTTTAAACAGCTGTTTTAGATAATCAGACTGTCATCTTTTCGGTGAACATGGACCTAAGAATGATACCGAACAGTGACGTATTGGGAATTTTAAAAGCGTCGTATCTTCGTCAATTTTGGTTTATGTGACAAAAGAAAAAATACGGGTCAAATATTTTTTGATAATCTAAGTGACGGACTAATTAGATTTTTTCAGTTAACAAGCCTATTAATAAACTTGTTGCTTGAAGTTTAAATTCTTAGCATTGTTTTCTTTGACGGTTCTTGCTTATAAGAAAAAAAAATTGTAATGGTGCTCGTTGGTAATTCAAAATAAATAAATTGTTTGCATAAGTAATAACTTACTTACACTATTGGTTTTCTTGGTGTAAACATGATCGTAGTCGTCTAAACCAAGCCATAATGAGACATGCAAAGGGTTTGAAGACGAGGCGGAACTTTATTTATAGTATAACTGATAAATTGATACTATATTGCAACTTTATCATAAGAAGCACATCAGAAATATCAGTAAATCATAGTAATGAGCAAGCGAAGTTGCGTAAATTAATAATGAAACTGGTTACATTGGTCATTAACGAAAGGCTAACAATAACAACCGATCACAATTGATTCACAGTTATGACCTTTAATTCAAGGTGAATAGGAACCTCATTTTCATACTTGAGCACTTCCAAAGTTCCAATCTTCCTTCATTATCTGACTCTATGTGAATACTTTAATAACACAAAGCAGTGGTAAAACCTAAGATTTGTTAGTAAATCTTAGGATTTATCAACAATAAAAGGCAAAAATTTAAGATTGAACTGCAACAAAGGTAACTAAATTCCATTAAACAGTTGGTGCCAATTTAATACCAGCTTTTGGCAAAATGGCATCTATGCCAAAGCGGAGTTTTTCGACGAATTCTGAAAAGCCGGAATTTGTGGCTGCATATAATACGGAGTTCTGAAAAAGGCAGCAATAAAACACCTCGTCGTTTTTGCGTCGGGGGTTAACAACATACACAACAAAATTTTTCGACGACGTATTGTCTAATGTTGTACGGAACCCTTCGTGCGCGAGTCTGACTCACACTTGGCCGGTTTTTTTTTATTATATAAAACTCTCATTAGTAATAAATTGGTGGTACCGTTATGATGAATATTGGACATTTTGCGAATTGGACATTTTGCGAAATGGACATTTTGCGAATTGGACATTTTGCGAATTTGACATTGTGCGAAATGGAAATTTTTCGGATTGGACATTTTGCGAAATGGACATTTTACTAATTGGACATTTTGCGAAATGGACATTTTGTGAATTGGACATTTTGCGAAAAGGACAGTTTTCGACCGCTGGACATTTTGCGAATTGGATATTCTGCGCCTAAACGCTGTTTTACGTAGTCTGAAAAGCGAGAACCACGTTATCAGATAACCATAAAGGTTGTAAAACACCTTATAACGAAGCCGAAAGGCACTTGTTCTCCCCGTCATTGCGATAATTTCTTTTCTTCTACACTGGGAATCTTCTAGTTACGGAGATATTGGGGGTCAAAGTTACAATTTTTGGAAAAGTTTTTTAGGTACTTAGATTTCCTTTTTTTTGAAAAAAAAAAATCTACCTATTGGTCTCTCACCTACGGGGATATATACAGGGTGTAAACCACCTCATCACAAAGCCGTTAACCAAGCATTCTGTACATCAAACTAAGTAACTTGACGCAAAAATTATTGCTGGGAAACAACTTTTTTTTTTGAGGTTATAAATCATGTTTTGTGGTAGAACTCAATGTAACGCAATTAAAACATTGTGCTGATGGATGGATTGAATAGTACGGGGGTCGTGGAGGTGTTAAAAGTCAAAATCTTACAAAAAAACTTGTATTTAAAAAAACACTTGTCAAAAAGTTGTAACTTTGACCCCCCATATCTCCGTAACTAGAAGGTTCCCAGGTATGGTGTAGAACAAAAAAATGATCGCAATGATGGGGAGAACCAGTGCCTTTCGGCTTCGTGAAGAGGTGTTTTACACCCTTTATAGGGAATGCAATCCGGACTATCCGTGATCCGAAAAATCCGGACTTCGCCACATTTTTACTCGACTTTCAAATCCGGATTTGAAAACCGAATCCGGATTTTCTGAATAATAAGAAATTGTTACTCGTGGGCTACATTTTCGCGTGAATATTAAAAAATTTGCTCATCAGCCGAAAGCCTGAAACTGATATTTCACTTGGAGGCCGCTTACAAGCATATTCAGTGCTGTCAACGTCGATTCAAATGTAGACATAAGTTTACAAAGAATATAATGGTTATAAAACGAAACCAACCAAGGTATTGAATTTGAATTATTTCAAGTAACAAAAGTTTAAAAAATCATATGATTTGATTTTCCTGAGTTTATATTTTAACCCATTCACACAAAAATAAGAAAAATCGTATTAATAATCGAATATGAGCAGATTTCTTTATTTTCATGAAAAATCCGTAAAATCCGGATAATCCGGATTAAACCAAAAATCCGTTCCTTAAAATCCGGATTTTGAAACTGGACGGATTTGCATTCCCTAGATATATATGAATACCTACGTATGTATATGGGTGACAAGAAAAATTTAGCCACACTCTACAGGTCGGAATTATGAACCGATTGCTTTCAAACTTGGCCAAAAAATCGAAACGGTCAAAACTTAGGCTAAGTTCGTGAATGGGCGGAATTCGTCCATGGGGGGCGGCGGGGGCACGGTTTTTCTAAAATCAGTTTTTTGGCCATAACTTTTTTCCTATGGAAAATTTTTGAACCGTTTCTCATGTTTATCACTCTGAGTACGAATACGGACATCTTTAAATTAAAACTTTTTTGATGCGACCCCTAAATTGGGGAGGGGGTTGAAAATTCCAAATTTTTTGCGAAAAAAAATCATATCTCCGGAACAGTAAACATTTTGACCGTCGCAAATATTTTTTTTTGAAAGCCTATTGTTTACTTTACAATTGTTACCTTCAAAGTTTAGCGATAAAACTTACAATTTTCGAAATAAAAAATTATAACTAAACTTTTGAGGGCGTTTCCATGCTAAACTCTTATGAGAGAATTTAAAAAGGGTAAACTTTCCATTACAGGACAACGATTTTGAAATCATATTTTTTTTTTGTAGATTGTACACATAAGTACAACTCTGTATACAAATTTTCAATAGTCGGACGCTCCAGCACCTTCTTCGAAATCTACCTCCTCCTGCGGCTTGCCGGAGGGATTTTTTTTTTATTAAGTACAATATTTTATTGCAAGATTTTTACTTTAAACACCTCCACGACCCCCGTTCAATCGAAATTCAATCCATCCATCGGCACAATGTTTTGAGTGCGTTACATTGAGTTATACCACAAAACGTGATTTTTCACCCCAAAAAAAAGCTTTTTCCCAGCAATATTTTTTGCGTAAAGTTACTTAGTGTGATGTACGGAATGCTTGGTTGACGGCTTCGTAATGAGGTGGTTTACACCCTGTATTATTAGAGATAGAGAGACAGCATGTCCTGTATTCCTGTTAAACGCCTTTATAACATGGCTTCAGACCTACAATCCCTGAAGGGTTCGGTAGAGGTGTACTTATGCATAGTACACCTACATTTCGAAAATACGTGTAAGTATGTGTTGTCCAACCAACAAAAACTCGAAATAATCCTAGAAACATTATCCATCATAGCAACGTTCCTTTGATATCATAACGAGGCATTCCTAAATCCCAGCGGGATCATAAAAACCCGGGAGAGACGACTTATGAGTTATAACGAAGTCCCGGGGCGTTCCCGAATAATCGATAAAAACTACGTAATAACGCAATCAAACATCCTGACAAGCTAAATCCCAGAGCTTACAAACGTCACAAGTTAGAAATACTCTGATGTTGACTCCGAAGCCGAAAGCGCCAGTCGAAATTCAACTTTTAAGGATTTTGCAGGTCACTATAAGGCCGTCTGTATGTTGAACGTTGAATAAAATATGATTCGCGACCACCATGTGCATAGGCCTTAACACTTTTTTTCGGGTCGGCACATTCGATTCGGCATGATTTATTGAACAACTAAGCCGGCCTGACACAAAGACACAAAAGGCTTTTATTCAGTTCATGCCGATTGACAAATTTTGCCGCGTTCGGCATTATGCCACTGAATCAGAGTTCCACTCGTCCGGCATCTATGTACCCTCTCCCACATTTAACCCGTCTACTTTCAAAGCAAGAGTGAACAGGCATCTTCTGGGCACGGTCGTTCCATCATAGACTTCTAGGGTTGCCAACTTTTTTTACCAGAAATAAAGTATATTCAGGTCTATGAAGAATATTAAACAGTATTTTAGAAAAATGAACAGTATTTTTATTGTTTTAAATAAGTACATATTCTTAGAGCTTCTCGCACAGCTTCTTAATTTACAATCTTTTTTATAAACTTCATACGCCTCACCACAATATTAACAGAAATTAAAATAAATGAGCTCATTTTTTATTAAATTTATAGATGCTATTTCTATCCTCCCGCCACTTAGCATTCATTACTGAAAAACCTCTTGCAGCTTTTTCCCGAACGTATTCGACATAACATTTGATTTAGCCGCCCGGCAGTGCCGAGTCATATCGACCCGAGTGAGTGTGTACCATCCCTTCCTACTCTAGCAGTCCAATAAAAGCAAGTGAACAATACAAAACGGACGTAAGAGAGGATATTGCTATTAATACTGCACACGTTTGCACACTTGTAATCAGAGCCTTTTCTCGAGTCTCAGATATTAAAATAAATAGTAAAGAAGGCTTTAGGTTCACGATCAAACAAATTCAGGATTTTTCAATGTGTCCTATATTGCACACGAAACACACGCTGAACACTTCCTTTCATAGTAAACGTAGTTAAATGGGTAAACAATAAGACCACCGAATTAAGAGGAGTGTTCAGAAGGTTAATTTAGTACAAGAGT
Source organism: Xestia ashworthii (assembly GCA_950022955.1). Taxonomy (NCBI): domain Eukaryota; kingdom Metazoa; phylum Arthropoda; class Insecta; order Lepidoptera; family Noctuidae; genus Xestia; species Xestia ashworthii. The sequence continues at coordinate 16,072,550 of OX465560.1, read as the reverse complement.
TACTATCGACACATGAGCTATCGATCCGTAGGCTTAGCATGAAATTTGAGCCGTCATCGAATAGCCTTATTCGCAACCTCTAGCCAAAATCAATGACCCATAGTTATTGTAAGGGCAAAAGCCACAGTTCGAAAACTCTTTAAGAAACCCTGAGTATCTGAAAAAGAGTTGGGCTGAAGAATATACATCTTAGTTGGAAACTCCAGGATGAAACGAAGCACGCATAGTGGACTGGCAGAAAATAATGAAGAAACAACAAACAGTACTAACTGGGTAGGATGATGTAGGGTGTAAAACACTGGTATTCCGCTGCATCCGGTTAGACTGGAAGCCGACCGACATAGTTTGGAAAAGTCGAAGCGGATGATGGTAAAAAATACTGGATTACTGATGAAAAATCTTACACACTGCCAAATTAAGCACACTAATATTATTCACTAGCGGACGTCACGCGGTTTCACTCGCGTAGGTAGTTCCCGTTCCCGTGGGAGTACGGGGATAAAATATAGCCTATGTTACTCAGGGTGAATGTAGCTTTCCAATGATGAAAGATTTTTTTAAATCGGCACAGTAGTGTGGAGTTTATTCATTACAAACATACACACACACACACACACAAACAAAAATACAAATTTTCCTCTACATAATATTAGTGTAGAAGTGTAGATAATCGTGTGATCCTTCTGTACTGTTTCTATTGAATGGTGAGCAAAGTGGTATGTGGAAATCGCAACACTTGTTGTACGAAGCGTTCGCATTGATTACAAGTTGGGACTATTAATAGTAGGTACAAACAATGCACAAGTACATGTATGACATGTAAGTTAACCGTAGTTTCACGCTTAGTTATGACATAGTTGGAACTTGGACGGACTCGGATGAAAAGTAAGTTTTATACTGTTTTAAGGTTATTAAATTTTATCAGATGTACGAACATGGCCTTAGCAAAAGGAGTATGGATTGTATCAGTTGGTGTTCTGTAGTTTTAGGCCTGCCCTTTGGGGAAAAAGGCCCCGTTCTGGGGCTTCGGAACTGTTCGAAAGATATACCGCGGCCCCGGAACATAAAGGGCGAGGAAGGAACATGGATGGGTTTTAGTCAGTAAAAATGTGACACTTCCTTCCGCTCCGCCCAGAATGGGAGGAGTCATTTGATGATTTCTCAAGGCCCAGTTCCCACTATGTCGTGACGACAGAATCAGATAATCATGCAGTTTTATGTGTCGTGGCTTGTGTATTTAAATGGAGGTGTTCACATATTATAGGACGATACGATAACTGTCGTCCATGACTTTTGCTAACTAACAACGATAAATTAATCGCCACGATACGACGCGCGACGTGGCGATTAATTTATCGTAAAAAAAAAAAAAAAAATATTTACGGTGTCACGAACGTAAGGAGTTTATGAACAAGTGTGTGTGTGTGTATTTACACAAGTTATGAGATCGCGAATCATCTTTTTTTTCATGTAAGACGTAAGTACACCGATTTTAGTACATAATTAAATAAATAAACTTAATTTTATCTAAGTACAACCTGGTTAGTAACCAGTTTTTACTGAGCTGTCTACGTCAGCATAATGCTAGAGGCTCGGCCCTTCTATTTACAGCCACTCTCCATGACCTTTCGCAACAAATTGCTTTTAGTTTTATTATGTTTCTCTTTTCTCTCAAATAAATTAAACAGACGGTGAAATGGAAATTCTAACCACGTTAATAGAATTTTGTATTTAAGTTAGTTTAGAGATTTTATTTGTGTGTTATAAAAAAATAATGATTTTCAGTGTCATACTCGTACATAACATCGTGCTTAAAAAAATTATGTTTTCCAGTGTCATACATAACATCGCGTTTAAAAAAATAATGTTTTTCAGTGTCATACTGTATAACATGTCGCTTAAATTAATGTTTTTCAGTGTCATACATAACATCGCGCTTAAGAAATTAATGTATTTCAGTGTCATACATAACATCGCGCTTAAGAAATTAATGTTTTTCAGTGTCATACATAACATCGCGCTTAAGAAATTAATGTTTTTCAGTGTCATACATAACATCGTGCTTAAAAAATTAATGTTTTTCAGTGCCTATACATAACATCGCGCTTAAAATATTAATGTTTTTCAGTGTCATACATAACATCGCGCTTAAAAAAAAAATGCTTTTAAGTGTCATACATAACATCGCGCTTAAAAAATTAATGTTTTTCAGTATCAGTCATACATAACATCGCACTTAAATCCCCTAAGGGTTAGGCAGAGGTGTACCTAATAGTACACCCACATTTCCCAAGAAATAGGGTTGAGATTATTGCCATCAAGTCCAGCCGGGCACAAGTCCAGACTCCGTGGCTGCTACTGAGAAATTCCTGATGTAAAAACCCAAAACACTTTGCCCAGGAATCGAACCCAGGACCTCAAGCTCAGCCATCGCTTGCGACCATCACTAGACCAACGATGCAGTCGGAGTTTTGTTTTTCAGTGAGTTTTAATAAATTAATGTAAATCCTACTACTCAATAATATCATAAATGCGAAAGTTTGTGAGTAGGTACGAGTATGTATGGATGGATGGATGTATGGATGTTTGTTACTCTTTCACGCAAAAACTACTGTACGGATTTGGATGAAATTTTGCACACAGATGGTTTACAACCTGGATTAACACATAGGATACTTTTTATCCCGGTAGTAAGATCCCATAGGACAATTTGGGCACTACTATTTATGAATAGAAGAAAACCTTGACGCGAAGTGTTTTAAAGTTTCAAGACAATAGCGAGTTGGAGCTTATTGTTTTCAAATAAGCTACATGTACCTACACGGCGGCAAATATTTAATCTACCAAAAAGATTACGTGACCTTGGCCAAGACATTTTGGAACCTAATGTCTTGGCCAAGGTCATGTAATCACGTTTTACTTTTTGGTAGAGATTCCGGTCCTAACTTTCCCGAAGACGCCCGAATTCAAAGCATTTACTTCAATACGCCATTAAAAGGTACTTTATACGGAAATAGAATTGATTCTAGTGCCATAAAGTAAGGATATACTTCAATAAAATATTTATTAGAGAAATAGAGCCATCATTTTCACGAGAATCCCAAACAAGATCCACAACACGTTGCTTGTAGGATTTCTTAGAAAACACGTGCCCTTCATTTTCTCCTACAAGGCCACAAAACATTATATACAGTCGTGGTCAACTAATTAGGGACATGCAAGATACTGAAGAACAATAACCGGTTATGTACATACAAATATAAAACCCTATTGATTTCTCAGTAACTATTATTTGCATAATTTGGTCCGATTATTATGCTTTAAATGGCTGTAAATAAAAGAATAAATAAATAGAAAAAAGTATTTAATATCAAAGGTTGAACATGTATTCAATTTTAAGGTATAATTCTGTAGCTGGACATTTAATTAAGGACAGTAAACTATAATGAAAAATAGAGTTAAACAAAACTAATAATCTGCAGTATTATAATATCTTTAACAGCTCCATTTTATTTCGTGTAAAATCAGTACCCAGTAGCAAAACCTTTGTTAGTAATTACCGCTTGACACCGATGTGGCATAGACATTATCAGTTTCTGGCATGTTTCGACAGGAATGTTTGCCCATGCCTCACAAAAAGCTTCATTAAGTTCATCTAAAGTTGTGGTACGATAAGTGGCTACTTTTTTCTTGATTTCGTGCCAAAGGTGCTCGATTGGGTTAAGGTCCGGGCTATTTGCTGGCCAATCTAGCACCGATACTGACTGACTGGTAAGAAACGACTTGACTGAACGGGCGGTATGTTTCGGGTCGTTATCATGCTGAAACGTCCATATAATAGGGAGATGCTCCTCAGCATAGGGAAGCATCGTTTCCTCCATTATTGCCCTATATTGATGTTGGTCTAAGTTACCCTGAACTTTCCTCACAGGTCCCACTCCACGTCCAGAAAATGAACCCCACATTTTAATGTTTCCACCGCCATGTTTCACCTGCTTTTTTGTGAATCTTGGATTCATTTCCGCTTTTACTGGACGCCGTACGTATTGCCTTCCATCTGAAGAAATCAAATTAACCTTGGTCTCGTCAGAGAATAATACATGTTGCCATTGGGCGTAGGTCCAATGTCCATATTTACGTGCAAACGCCAAACGAGCATTTCTATGTTCTTTCTTCAACAACGGTACTTTGCGAGCCACTCTTCCGAACAACCCTGCTTCTACCAGACGTCGTCGAACGGTCCTCGCTGAGACACCAGCTCTTTCGTCTGTCCCAAACACTTCGTGTTTAATTAAAATAGAGCCTAGAAACGGATCTTTCTTAGCTAACCTGGCTATCATTCTATCTTCTTGCGGAGTTGTTTTTCTCGATCTTTTTGTTCTGGGCACATTTAAATCTGTGTTATTGCGTCTGACATGTTGCACTGCATTGTATACCATAGTTTTTGAACAATTTAAATGTTCTGCTATCCTTCGGTATGGCCAACCATGCTCGACAACAAACTTCATGATAATTTTTCGTAGTGTTGGATCGCAACTTTTATTTTTACCCATTTTTCTTCAAAATATTTTTCAAAACTTAAAATAAATATCGGGATTGCCGCCAAAACTACCACGAAACAATAAGAGAAGAAGTAAAAAAGTATTGAGATTCAAATTTTGAAAATAGAACGCAATATCTCAGTGTCCCTAATTAAATGGCCAGCCAGCATTATTTGAACAAATAGCACTACGATAATCTATCAGCTATACTGTAAAGAGGTTTAATGTTTAATAAGTTGTTATTGTTTGTATAATCGGGCACATAAATGACTAATTATACTTACATGTAAGAGATATGGAATATGGTTTAGACTCGTTGGAAAATAAAAAATAAATTCACAATTCGGTTTAACCAGAGTGTCCCTAATTAGTTGACCACGACTGTATGTTCTAACAAGCCGGTACATAATGTACAATGTCATGATAAAACGATCGATCATAACGACGCCATTTTCTTTAAGTTGCGGTATATCACCAATTACCTACATTATTTAATTTTCACAAGCTTTTATCTAGTTTCACCTGTCCCGATGTTTGTCTGTAATAGAATCTTACAAGTTAAATTGGATCCATTTGACCTGTGTAGATAAACAAGTGGATTAAATAACTTGATCTAATTGATTTAAAAAAAAAAACGAACTAAATAAATGCGAGTACTACCGTAAATCTCGCGACAAGCTTTTGTCATTTACATTGTGTAATGACGTTTTAAGTTGATAGTAAAAGTTTTAAAGGGAAAGCTTATTTAACATTTTTAGCGCATTAAAATAAAAGCTAGTTTTTAAAAGGTTTTTACTTTTCATTTTATTGTTAACTAAACTTCTGCCAGCGGCCTCGCCCGCGTGAAGTTTGATAATAATTGTTCCATGGAATCTTACTACAGGGATTAAAAGTATCCTATGTGTTAATCCAGGTTATAAACTATGTGTGTGCAAAATTTCATCCAAATCCGTTCAGTAGGTTTTGCGTGGAAGAGTAACAAACATCCATACATCCATCCATCCATAGTAGGATTTAATTATGTTCTTCGGATCTTAGAAATATTTCACTTAGAGCTTATCGTAACATACCATCACGCCTGTAATTTACGAATGGCTAGGTAGAGGTGCACAAAAGAACTCCCACATTACGCCAGTTATGTTTGAGGTCATATTGGGCGAGCATTATCAACCGGGCACAAATCTAAAGTCTCGGCTGTTACTGAGTATATCATGGTTGAAAACCACAATGTCCCTTTATCGGTTTACTCGACCCGGGAATCAAACCAGAACCTCATCATCATTTCAACCGAAAAACGTCCACAGCTGGACATAGGCCTCCCCCAAGTGTCGTCACATTGACCGGTCCCGTGCGACTCGCATCCAGCGGATTCCCGCAGCTTTCACCAGGTCATCGGTCCACCTAGTGGGGGGCCAGACCAGAGCCTCATGCTCACCAGTAAAGCCTGCACTTAACTCACGAGGCAACAGAACCTATCGTGCTAACCAAAAATCTTACAAACTCTGTTTATCCGCCGGAATATCAGGTTACTATCGCACAAATAACGCATATCCTTCGTCTATAAAATCAATATTATGAGCGATTCAGCTATTAATAGCAACTGACAACCAATGCGACATTACACATCCACATCATCTGCCTAGCCTTGTCAGCTTCCAGTCTAACCGGATGCAGCTGAATACCAGTATTTTACATGATGCGACTGCCTATCTGACCTCCACAACCCAGTTAGTAGGTACTGGGTAATATTGGACTGGTTGTCAGATTTTCTGGGCCACTACCGTAAAGATCTTCAAATGATAGCCGGGACAAACAGCTTAACGTGCTTTTCGAGGCACGGAGGAAACTCGGTACGTAATGGGTGGTCACCCATCCACAGATCAACCTAGGCAAGCACTGCTTGACCTAAAGATAGACCCGAGCGGCTGTTATTATCTAGTCACGAGCTCCTCATCCTACACAATATTACGACATTACACAATAAAAAAAAATGTAGGTCACCGGCAACACTTGACAAATATGTATTCTGCAAGTCCATGTTATGCTACAGTTTATTCTTTCAGCAACGCGTTAAAAATAACACATGTTTATTTTGGCACTTCACTGTGTTACTAAAATTACATTCCGAGTTGTCGTTTTACGCTAATTCAGTGCTTTTTGCGATGTAATTGAAGTCATATTAGTTTGAAGTATTCTCTGTGATCTTTCGCTAGATATATCACTCGCGTGTCACGATCCAACATGTTATTGGCGTTTGTGAAAGAAATGTGAATTTCTTATATTTAAGATGGGAAATGTTAGTTTCTGAACCGTTTTTGACAACTCAGTATTGCATTGAACGTGAAATGTAGACATGAGGAATGTTCAAGTCTGTTAAAGTATGTAAGTCTACACAATCATATAGAGGAGATATTTGATCTATAGCTTTTTGCGTGAAGAGTTACAAACATCAAACCATCTTCATAAACTTTCGCAGTTATAATATTCATAGGAATATTCCTTTGTCAATGATTTGAAAGACAATCAAATGAAAAAATAATCGTTAACGACAAGACGCCAGATATTTTGATAGATAAACATAAATATCGCTGGACATTACACACAGCGCCATCTAGTGCCACACTAAGAAACGAGGCTTGTATCGTCAACACTAGATTGTTAATACTACATAGATACTTTTTGTTTGTAAATATACATAAACAAATGTCCATGCTCATTATGACTCAAACATTTTCTCCTACCGGGATTCGAACCCGGGACCCTAAGAACGTAAGGCAGCGCCACTACCTCTGCGCCATTCGGTCGTGGAATGATTAAACCTTACGCCAAAGTGCTGCCACCTCCCGGATCATGTTGCAGAAACCCCTCATTAAACGCACAGATCCGATCGTATGGCGAAAAAACATAAAAGGTGACAACTCGGTAGCCCTCCGTCCGCAGCCTGCTAACATTTGAAAGGAACCCGTTTCCTTGAGAACCCACACCTGCGGGATGAGCAGATGTTTGGTTTTTATTTAACTCCACGTGGTCAAACGTTTATTACAATCTGTCTGTCAGGTATTAAAATACACACAATGTTTTAATTAATTCCTCGTGAACAAGATAGACATATTAATCTACATAGCTGTTGCCCGCGAACTTCGTTTGTGAGAAATTATTAAAAAAAAAAATACTTAAACACTTCCTTTTTTAAATTGGATTTAGTCATTTGTATTTTGTTAAGTTAGACCTTATAAGATCAGCTATCTGCCAATAAAATCATGGAACTCGCGTGACCGTCACCTAATGCTTCGTAGCACTCGTAGCCGATCTGCTACGGCGTAGCACCACTCGTAGCAGATATAGATTACTTAGTTTTTACTTCTCTATGCAGTCCCCAAAGACTGCCCCGCAGTTTTTTTTTAATCACTGGCTCTTCGCCCGCGACTTTGTCCGCAAAAAATGAGATAGCTCGGCTAATACGCATTTTTATAAAATAGCCCGTAGCAACAATCAATAATGTAGCTTTCTGTCAATGAAGGAATTTGTGAATTTGATTATTATTACTTCCGGAGATTACCCCTTCATACAAACAAATTTAACAATTCGAAGACGAGACATCTAAATGAAAGATGTAACCAAGATTTTGTAACACAATTTTTGATTGAAAAGAGTGTCCATGGAGTTTCTTGCCCGTTCTTCTACATAGAGATCTACGCTAGGGAATGGGTAACTACAGTACTTTCTCAAGTTATTATGCCTTGTGTCTGTGACTGTAGCTTTAATTTTTCTTTGTATTTTTGACATTCAAAAGTGCCGTAATGGTCTAATTGAAATAATTGATTTGAGTATGAGTTTGAGTCTACCTACCAGTTCGCACGGGGCCCACGAGGTGGATTATAGCCCATTCCCTCTCATAGAGAGGAGACTTGTGTCCCAGCAGTGGGAACATTTTAGGCTGATGATAATATTATTATAGATTTATGGGAAAAAAGAAGTAAAGTAGGTACATTATGTGAAATAAAATGTCCACGTGCTGTAATTTACGTTGCAACCGCGTTTTCTAAGAAACCAGCGCATTTAGGCAGCCTGAAAGCTTTTATATTCGTCCTCGCGCCATTCCGAGAACCAGTATCAATATTGCACTGGAAGTACGGCAAATAAACTATGAAGGTAGTATACCAATCAACAAATATCAGTGTTCGACGTAAAATCAATAAACTGCGCAGTTCAAGAGTTGTTATACCTGTAACGAGTAAGTAGGTCAATATAATGTTACGCTGCTCTTAACAGTAAGGTACTCGTAAATCATCTGCCTAGCCTTTTCCAAACTATGTTGGGGTCGGCTTCCAGTCTAACACTGGATGCAGCTGAATACCAGTATTTTACATGGAGCGACTGCCTATCTGACCTCCACAACCCAGTTCATACTGGGTAATACGATACCACTTGGCAAGACTGGTTGTCAGACTTTTTGGGGAACTGAAAACCTGTAACGACTGTCAAAGATGGAGAAATGATAGCCGGGACCAACAGCTTAACGTGCTTTCCAAGGCACGGAGGAAACTCGGCATGGTAACAATAAGGTACTTACATGTATTTCATTACCAGCTTTAGATTTAAAAAAAGGCTTGATTTTCCGTAGAAGGTAGAAGAAGGATTGAGGATCCTTGGGGGTCAAGTGTGCTTAGTGAAAACAAAGAGGTTAGTCACATGTCAATAGGTTAGACGACAAAAAATAATAATTAGTCGGTCAGTTAGTTTATCAACAAATATTTGACCCGTATGTTTTCTTTTGTTACATAAACCAAAATTGACGAAGATACGACGCTTTTAAAATTCTCATTACGTCACGCCTTGGTATAATTTTTAGCGAGTTCTGAGGTTCTGACGTCACGAGCCCCACTCCTGAGTTTTGATGCGTTTTATCTTTGTCAATTTTCATTGACTTACAAAAACAAAAAATACGTGTCCATTATTTTCCAATACTTACTCTTACTAATGGACTAAATAGATTTGTAATTTTTTGATACTGGTGTCGATTCTGTTGTGCACTAACTAAACTTAATTTAGGCTATTGCTATCTTAAAAGGCATTGCGAGAAAAGGACGGCTATAGCTGTGAACTAAGTTAGAGATGTCAAACTAGTTTATGCCTTGCGCTTCACCGTGTTTTTAGTCGACATGTTTTTACGTTCATTTGTATGGAAATATTAGTTGCAATTAAATTTGACAGCTCTAAATTACGTCCGTCTCTTTCTCGTTTTATTAGAATGAAAAAGATAGTACCTAAGCCTAAATTAAGTTTAGTTTCAGTATCGACACCACTGTCGTCATGCCTATTGAGGATCCTTAGGCTCAAGTACCTATGCTAAGTGGAAACAAAGAGGTCACACAAGTTACACGTGTCAATTTCCTCCATCTGTCTGTCTAACTACGCAGTTTCAAACAACACAAAGCTACCATATATGAGACTAGGGTATAGAACCGGGAAATCCCGGTCCCGAAAATCCCGGGATTTCCCGGTTCTTGACGGTTACTGAGATACCCGGGAATTTAAAATGAGAACCGGGATTTTAGGGACTCAAAATATTTTTTTCTTTACTCATACTCTAAAAGTAGGTTTAAAATTAAAATAACAAAAACTTAAGTATTACGAATGTATATTACGACTCTAATATAATTTAGTTTCAACTATTTCTCTAAATTAACATATAACCAAATAAGAAGCGACAATCCAATCAATGCTCTTTTTTTCTTTTCCTATTTATGTTCTTATTTTTTACTTTTCTCGTAAATGCAATGAAAAGAACATTGTTGATCTCGGGTAAAATACTTATTTTGTCCCCCAAATTACTAGCCTCACTACGTTACTGGCACCAAACCCCGTATCGGGACTAAATAAGTAATTTACACCCCAAGGGGTGTAATTGTTATTAATAATGTACATTGTTATCCAAGAATAACAATGTACTATATTAATTTTACGTTAATACAAGTGAAATTATTTTACTAAGCCATTACGGCTAAGGATAAGAATAAGGACGAAGTACGACAGTTGAAGCTCAAGGTTCATCGTTGATTCACACTGAACAGGAAGACCATTCTGAAGTGCAAATAAGTGGGTTGTCATCAAATAAAGAAAAGTTAGATGCGGAGTTACAAAAGGCTACAAATCAGAAATGTGTGTTTGCAAACGAAGATGATCTTAATGGCAACACTATTGTGAAATTGGAAAAGGCAATTTTCGAGAGCGGAGGCAATCGTGGGCGGTATTTGTCACAAGTATATGACCATCTTTTATCAATTCCACCTACCAGTGTCAAACCCGAGAGGATTTTTTCTTCAGCTGGACTACTATGTAACAAAATTAGGTCACGACTGAGTGACATAAGTTTAGTCGCTCTCATATTTCTTAGGACAAATTACAAGGAACAAAAGGATCTTAAAAATGCAAAGAAATAATTCAGTTGGCAGACCTCTTAGTTTTTTGGACTATTCATAAATTATATGAGTACAATTTTATTTGTAACGAAACTTTATTGTTGCATTTCAGTTTGCAATTTTTTATTGCCAGTGAATATGTGAAGTTAAGAACAAAATGGTATATTAATAGATGAAACTTGATTTATGTTGAAAAGCAAATTTTCCGCATGTAATAAAACAGATCTCAAAAGAAATCTTGTTACCGCATGACTTGTATGTGGTAAAATGAACCGTGATTATCTAGTTGGTACTTACCTAAGTTTATTTAATTAATTAAGTTAAACTTAAGGTTTTATTTTATAAAAGAAAAAATAGTAATTTGTATTTTAAGGAAAGACTGAATAAGTAGAAGTATTATAACAGGTTGTGATTTTTAAAGTAGTTATGATTAGGATATTACTTATTATATATTATTATTAGTTATTATATTGTTTTCATATTTTTTTAATGTTTGTAAAAGTTCTGTTGATTTATTGAAAAGTATAACTGTGTTAAAATTGCGAAGTTTTAAGCTGGTTGTGTGATTTTTATTAGAATAATATACTTAAAATTTATCCAACTCTTTTATTTAAATGATCCTTTTAAGCATTTATATAAAACTCATAAAAATATTTAAAAAATCCCGAAAATCCCAAAAATCACGGGATTTCCCGGTTCCTGAAGGTCGTGTCCCGAAAATCCCGGGTCTTCCAACAAGGACCGGTTCTCGATTCCCTATATGAGACTATCTTCCTAAGTCGGAAAGCGGACGCCAACAGGATGTTGTGAAAGTTGATATAGGAGACGGCAAACTAACTGTCGAGGATGCACAAAGTCGAACAAAAACAAAAATACTTGCTTCGTTCCAATTATTCCAGCCCGACGAAGTTGGCGTGCTAAATGCAAACAAATTATATAGAAATGTTCACGTTTACTGAGCGACAAACAACAACAAACGGTAAAGCGATAACCTCTGGAGGCAAAGGTTTCCGAATAGCGCCGAATACGTCGAAATGTTGTACCTCAGGGCATTAAGCTAAATACAGAAAGGACCAAAATTCAGCAATGATTTGAGAGAAAATTAAGAGAAGCCTTTATCTTTACATATTACATGCAGAATTCCGACTAACCCAAAGCCACATGTGGCGACAACGTATAGTACCCTCTTTTGTTTTTCTGTGCAGCACCATTGCAAACATCATGGCATAAAAAAACGTTTCCACTAAAAAAACATGCATGGCAGTCTTTGGGGACAGCCGATAGAAGTGAAAACTCGTAGCTACTAGTGCTACGAAAAGCGTACGTGACGGTCACGCGAGTTCCATGATTTTTGTTCACTCAAAAAATGCACAACTTGCCTAAAGAAGATTTCACGTAAAAAAAAACAACTCTCGTACACTAGGAGTTAGGCTTAGGACCAAGGCTGAACAATATTAAATACACTTTCCACCTATGATCTTAGCTGGAAATATAAAAAAAAAATCGAGGCACAAAGTTAGAAAGACACTCTCGTAAACTAAAACCAGTATAGAACATACTTTTCCGTATACAATCGTAGCTTCGGAGTCCGGAAAGACTTAGTAGCTCAAAGTTTTGGAAGTATCTTCACAACCACAAGTTTCAAAGTCATGTTTATGTCGATGTGAATATTATCTTACTCAAACAATAATCTGTTAGGATCGGCTGGTCTTAATTAGTCATTGATGAGTAAACAAAAAAGGTTCATTAAACTAAATGAATACTACGTCTAGAATATTCCTGCCTCGTATAGCGAGAGGATAAAACATTTTAAACCTGCTTGGTGAAATAAATTCTTGATAACAAATCGTCTAGTACTCTGTTGGGATCGGAAGAGGGCTTACAATCGATTTATGAAGCAACGTGTTTGGAGGACTTTAATATGGCGGACTATAGCGCAACTTTGAAGACGACTAGGATTAGATAGGATTTCGCTTGGTTCCTATAACTTATCGAACCAAGGTTTTATTTAAGGTAAAAGCGTCAGGGTTAAGGTTAAGTTCATAAAGGTCTAGGAACTGTTTTATCAAGCTCAAAATCGTTGCTAGACCTTTATGAACTTAAAGGGTTGTATTGATGATTTTGATGATTATAATTCTGTAACTACATACGTCTTACAATCGCGGCCGATATTTATGATATTTTCATCAACATACAACTTAGCACTGGCCTGCAAATTGCAAAAAACGTAAGATAATTTGAATTTCGCGGGCCACCCTGACGCTTTCACCTTAACGACTTTTTCTATCTTTTCCAATAAAGAAATGTGTTTTTATATCACGTTTTGTTGTCACGAAAAACTAACAATCGTTAAAATTGTTTATTTTACTTCAAATATCAGTGCGTTTTTTTTTTTTACAACGTTTGGAATCATCTTTTAAACCAGGAATGTGATGAAGATAGAGACTCCGCGACTTACACGTGGCATTGTCTAATTGGTGTAAATAATGAGACTTTAGTTGTCCCTTTGAATATATTAATGACAAGCTTCTGTAATTAATAGTTTAAGTTTTTTAATTTTATTGTTCCCCATGGGATCTTACTACCGGCATAGAAAGTATCCTTTGTTTTAATCCAGTTTCTTATTCTTTATTGCACACAAAACAATAAAAATACATTTTAATTGGAATAATATAGCTTACGTACAAAGGCGAGCTTAACCCAGAGTTGGGTTCTCTTACAGCAAACCTAATTTTAAAGCGAGATTTGCAAATAGACTGTGTGCAAAATTTCATCCAAATCCGTTCAGTAGTTTTTGCGTGAAAGAGTAACAAACATACATCCACATTCACAAACTTTCGCATTTACAATATTAGTAGGATATACAAACTCTGGTAATAATTTATTGAAGCCAAGCCTCTATATTCTCATTAATAATTCCAACAAACCACTTGGATTCATTTTAGAAACAGTGCTAGGCCATCCAAGTTATATCTATGCAATCAAACCCAGGCTTAAACCGTACGAATTAAAAGGGAAACATTATCGATTTCTCACAGACTGCCGTCGTCGCGTCGTTGCGACGTTCGTTGGTTCATGTATAAATTGCGATGCGATACTGCGTAGTTGCATCACTGGACACCTGTTCATCGCATCCTACAGCAAATAACTCAAGCTATCCGATAGCTGTTACACTGTGAACTTTATAACAGTGTACGTTGTGATAGTGAGCTTTCGCCATCTTTACTTAGTAAACGTGCAAAAACAGTAAGCCCTGAACTATAATTGCGTAAGTTTTAATGATACTCGCTTTCATTTTTACTTTTTAACAACATTCACTGCGTTGATGGATCAACTCATTACCGGTCGAGTATCGTACTCATAGACTTCAAAATGAGGGGTGTAAAACACCCTTTACGAAGCCGTGAAGTCACAACTCTTCCTGTCATTGTGATTTTTTTCTGGCAACCATCTGGTTTCTGAGATAATGAAGTCTAAGTTATTTTGTTTTTTTTTTTACATAATGGGATTTAAAATTGAAATCGATCGTGGATAGGAGTTTTTTGTACTGTATTAACGTAATTGGGCATACGTCGGTATTACTCGTACGCAGAGGAGATAAAGCAGTCGAAATTCTGACAATCAGTCTTACCAAGGGAGGAAGAAGCGGTGTTATATTACCCAGTAAAGCTGAAATCACATTTCCAAGTACGGAACAGCATTTCCGAGTATATGCATCTCATCACATAAAGGCGTAATTTGGTGAAAAAAGCAAGCAGCATTCATTCGCATCAGAAACATAATGGCGTGAGATTGGATCTCTCATTTTAGTGAGTTGCATTTGTGTCAGAAAGATGATGTCACCCTAAATGGGTTGAGGAGGTCAGATAGGCATTTGTTCCATATAAAATGCTGGTATAGAGCTGCATCCGGTTAGACTGGAAGCCGACCGCAACATAGTTGGGACAAGGCTAGGCAGATGATAGTGAGGATTCAGCATTGAGCTTTGACATAGCGTCCTTCGATACACACTGTTGATTAAATAAAATTAAACATGGAATGCTATTTTAGTCTAGGGATTTTCCAACCGATACCTGCTGCCCGGCTAGCATGGGCAGGGGATAAAATTTTATCCACCGGTTATTTCCACTGACAAGGGACAAAATTCAAACAAAAGTGGAAATAACCGGTGGATAAAATTTTTATCCCCTGCCCATGCTAGCCGGGGGGTCGTGAATGTAGGCCATATTTATAGGTCATGTTTATCTGAGCCCTGGGCAAAGCAAAGGTGGGGCGGCTAGGGAATGCAAGTGGTAATAAGGAATCAAAAGAACCGGGTTCTTTTTTAAATATTGGGGTACACCAGAAGTGCTGGAAAACCAGAGACCGCTTCGCCTAACGAAACTGGATGGCAATGAATACCTTATTTATGTAATTTATTGTTCGACTGGTTTATTTCACTTCATCCACCTACGGAATTATCAGCCTAGAGAAATTAACCGCAAGTAAGCAGATTACCTAGTACAAAAAAAAAATACCCTTTAATTATATTTTTATCAAAGCGTGTACTTTCAAGGCAGTTCGCCTATTGCCATCAACCCGGCACAAATCCAGGCGGTGTGGCTGCTTCTAAGAAATTCCTGATAGAAAACCCAATAACACTTTGTCTAAGCTGGGAATCGGACCCAGGACTTCACGCTCAACAGTCGCGCCTGCGCCTAACGAGGCAGTTTAATACTGCTATTTTTTTACAGCGATATATTAATAGAGAAAGGTTTGTTTCAGAACATTTTAAGGGGAATAATTTTAAAAGGTATTGGCGCTGTCCACCATCTGGTGGACGATGAGAATTCTTTTTAAAAATTGTGACGCTGTCCACCAGTGGTGGACAAGTACCCAGTGGCGTGCCTAAGGTTCAACAATACAGCAAGCCCTTATAGCAAGCAGATTGGTCAGAAACATAATGAAAAGTATTAGGTTCTATGGGCAAGCCAAGCTTTTAGGTTTCTATGAAAGTACCGCCACTACAAGTACCTATGTGGTGAACATCGGGAATCATCGTGGCAACCCTAATCATTCCTAAGGAAAAGCGACAAAGCTGAAGCATTTTATTCCTATAATGGCCGATTTTTCAATCGTTAGATAACTTTTATCTGAAGAGTAAATCTGACAATTTGGCAGAGTGTTCATACAAAACCTGTCAAAATGTCAAACTTATTCATCGGATAAAAGTTAACTGGCGATTGAAATACCGGCCCTAAATAAAATGAATCAATAAAGTGTTTGCGCATGGCGTGAGACTTACGGTAACAATCTTTTAATAAGTAAGTATTGATTCCGGTGAGAACATAATTAATTGTATCGTGTAATGGTAGCGCGATATCAAGTTTAATTTCCAAGTTAGTCAGAGTATAATATCAAGACTACCTTTTGCCCGCCGCTACGCTCGCATTATGTAATATCGCATAAAGTTTGATCAGAACTATACACTATAATTGATCAGAACTATACACTATAATGTTGGCGAGAATGTTTGGACAAAGTGATGTGAAGGCGAAGCTTACAGAATAAAGAAAGACATCTGATGATGATGATCATTGATCAAGTATCTTAGCGTGTAGATGGTTATCTAAATTGAGTCCTCCGAGATTTCGACTACATCTGTAGCGTCCATCGGTTCCCGTAACGTGCAGACAACTTACGACACACGGCAAGATTTGAAGTGTCTTATCGTTTGTTGACCAGCACCACATCTACAATTCAAAAAAAAAAAACCTGCGGGGCAGTTCGGCAGTCTCCAAAGTAATATATGTATATCTGCTACGGGTTGTGCCCGCGCACGCCTAGTGATGCTACGCCGTAACGGATCGGCTACGAGTGCTATGAAGCGTTAGGGTGGCGGTCACGCAAGATCCATGATTTTTGTTCACTCAAAAGTGCTCAACGCGCCTTAAGAAGTTTTCAATTTAATAATATTAGTGGACAAAATGAGGGTGTAAAGAAGATACAGGCGGAATTTGGGTCTTAACAGGTCAGAGTGGTGAATCTGCATGAAAACGATATCAAAACAGAAAGGAAGATGACTAATCCCCTCGTGCTATCAGGCTTGTACAATGAATGTAGAAATTAATTAATATCAGCGTATTTCATTATATGAAAAATATATGTTTTATTACGAAATAAACAGTGGGAAAGCCCACGCGGTCACGTGTGATAATGGCATATAATGCTCGTATATAATAATAAAAGACACTTATATCCGTAATACATGAATCTCGGACGTTATTAATGGTTTAAAATTAATCAGGGAGCAGATAAATAATGCATCAATTAAAACAGTAAGTTTGCATAATAATATTAAGCCTTTTCCGAACTATGTTGGGGTCGGCTTCCAGTCTAAATGCGGATGCAGCTGAATACCGGTATTTTACATGGTGCGACTATCTGACCTCCACAACTCAATTAGTACTGGGTAATACGAAACTCTTTGGTAAGACTGGTTTTAAGACCGGTTGTCAGAGTTTCGGGTTGTGTAACGACTGTCAAAAATCTACAAAAGACAGCCGGGATCAACGGCTTCACGTGCTTTCCAAGGAACTGAGGAAACACGGTATCTAATAGGCGGTCCACCATCCACGGACCAACCTAGGCAATCAGCAACATGTTAAGCTTGATAAACAAACACATATCACTAAATACAGGAACGGTCAATGTGGCAACGCTTGGAGGCGCTCTAAGTCCAGCAGTGGACGTAATTCGGTTGTAATGATGGTAATCACCAGAGACTTTCCTAACCACCTTATAAGGTGGAAGCGCCAGGGTAGTAAATCATCATTACAATCCATTGAAAGAGCCTTATCACACTAGCGAGTGGAAAGCGGGGCGAGTGCGCACTCGCAGCGAGCTCGCCGCGAGTTCACAGCGTGTGCGCGGCGAAGACGCCGCGAAGAAAAACAAAATGACTAGCCAACTCGCTAGTGTGATAAGGCTCTTAGTATTTTCAAGAAATAGTCAGTTCAGTTAAGCCGTATTTGTTACGGTCACAAATCTTAGTTTAATCAACATACAACCTGAAACCAGCAAATTGCAAAAAAAACACTATGAAAATTTAAGAAAACCGTAAGTGTGTTGCTAAATCCGGGTACTGTTTACCAGCAAAATTAATTGTCAAAACAAAGTAATCAAGCATACCAGCATTGTTTACAGAAAACCCTTCAAAACAGATGGCACGAAACGATAAGCTTCAAAGGACCAAATAGGCCGTAAAGCTCGTCAGTGCATTTGACGTGGCTGAATATATAACAGAGGTTTCACAACAGACAGGGTTGACATTCAAAAGGCGTCGCACGGGACTGGTCAATGTGGCGACACTTGGGGAAGGCCTATGCCAGCAGTGAACGTCTTTCGGCTAAAATGATGATGATGATAGTTCAAATCTGAGGTCATACTAAAGCCCCCTCCGGTTGTTTTTTTGAAATATGGCTTAACGTTAATGTCCATTTATACTTTTAAGGGTTCCGTAGGCGAAGGTTAACCAACGGGAGCCTATTACTAAGCCTCCGCTGTCGGTCCTTCCCTCTGTCAGAGGGGTGGCTGTAATGATCCGTAATCGTAAGTAAGGTAGATAGTTGACATATTCACAGAATGTGCGTTTCTGTTGCCGCTATAACAACAAATAATAAAAAAGGAGGCTGCGATGGTACGGGACCCTTCATGCGCGAGTAACACTCGCACTTGGCCGGTTTTTATGTATTTGGAATTTTGGATGGCAAGTTGGCAACCCTGCCCACCGCTAACTTACTGCGTCAATAATCGCCTACTTCATGATTGAGATGGTCTCATAATATAAATACTAAGTAGGTACTTACTAACTATACTTATTACACATAACTAATTATTAAATAACTGCAATAAAAATATCCATAATATCGTTAGACTAAAGCCCTTAGAACTCTATTGTCCTCATTCTACTGAAAAGGCAATGACTGATAAGATTTATCATATTATGAATGTCAAGTTTTATGTTTTGACAGCGTTCTAGCTTTGTTTAGGAACTTATAGTTATATCAGCACGCATTAGGACGCTGGCACGTTTCATGAGAGCCCCTCCACGTGTATTAACTACAACCCGAAAAAGAAAGATGTTTGAGTTCGAACCCAAGACTAAATCGGATTTTTCGGATTTATGTGCGTATTGTATAATTATCACTTGTTTCCGTGAAGATAAACAACGTGAGGAAACCAGCATGACTGAGAGATATTCCTCGACGGCATAGGTATAAAGCCAAGTCAAAGGCAGCGTTAAACTCTGACACCAGCCACACCAGGTTAGGCACTAACCACACGAAAGAAAACTAAGGTCCATGTTCACCAAAAAGATAACGGTCTGATTATCTAAAAACAGCTGTCACTGTAACATGTTCCCACACAAAATGTGTTACAAAACAGCTGTTTTTAGATAATCAGACCGTCATCTTTTTGGTGAACATGGACCTAAGAATAAAACCGAGAAGGAAAAGACATCCTATCAAAACATGTACGGTGGGCTGCATCAAGGGGGACCCACATTAGCGAAGGAGGTGGCAGAACGGGAGATAGAGAGAACCTATCGCCCCAGCTGCCGCGGGAGACTCATCGGGCGTCGAGTGCCACGTGGTAGCCCCCGGCCACCGTAGGCGCGGGCCTGTGGACGGTGAGCTAAAGGTTAGCTCGCCGTCCGTTTATGACGACAGGCCGTGTCGACGGCGCGTTCGTGTTCTACGCGCGCCTCAAAGAGATATCAGCATAAGAAAGGGATCCGCAAGGGCCGAAGCCTGCCGGGGCTGCGGGACTGTTCGAAAGAGATACCGTGGCCCCGGAACATAAAGGGCGAGGAAGGAACATGCAGGATGGGTTTTAGCCAGTAAAAGTCTGACACTCCCTCCTGCTCCGCCGCGAGTGGGAGGAGTCATTTAATGGTTTCCCATCAGAAAAAAAAAGGTGGGGGGACCCACATCGTGAATCTGACTGTACCTGCATTCACCAACCCGCACTGGGTCTATGTTGTAGATTACGATACACTCTCTTTCACAAGAAGAGGCTTGTTCCAGCAGTGGAAACATATAGGGACATTATGCTTAACAATAAAATAAGCAAAAGAAAACCTACGAAAAACAGTCGGACTTATTATTAATCACATCACACAGAATTCCAGAAGCAGCCTGTGGCGGCATCTACAACGCTACATACGAACTACGTATCATATCTGACGTCACGCATATAATATCCTACACTGCGCAGGCAGTCTTTCGCGAGATTCGGATATAATAGTATACAACAGCACGATAGTAACTGTTGAGCAGTAGCCCCCCAGACACAACACCCGTTTGGTACAAGAAATCACCAATTTCAATTGAGGATATAGTTGTGTTTGTTTATGTTTTTGAGCATAAATAAGACATTCGTGGGCTGCAGCTGAAAATCAGCGTCAGATGGTACATCTTGTGTTGCCATCTGGCATTACGCTGAGCCAAGGCCCTTTTGGCATTATTAGTTTTGTTTGTTTATTTATTTTGTTTAATTTTTCAGGTATCTTTGTTTTAATAATGTGAAATAAACACAATTTTCTTTCTTTGTATAAGGAGTTTTTCACCCTATTTCTTAATACCTCTAAACCTGCACCTTCTTCGACTACCAATGCGGATAACAATAAATGAATAAGATTGTAAACCTACCTTAAGCCTCCTCACAAGTTCATCTGGACCAAGGTCATCGGTGATTGGACGGCAGCCTTGCGGGTACACTATTTCCGCCATGCTGCCAATCTGGAAGAAGAGAACAAATAAAGTAAAGTATCTGGGTCTGACCGATCCTATCCTACTTTATGAAAAAGTTAAAGAGTTGAGTTTCAAGTTAATTATTGGTTGAAGATATTTAACAATTGATCCAAAATAAGAGAACTTTTGAAACTCATTTGCAAACGATGAACACACTTTAAAAACCAAATAGATGATTAGTTGAACAACTATTAGATATTTGAAGCTAACATACTGGTTAAATTGAATTAAGATAAATAGCACACAAAAGAATCAAGACCACACAAAAGTACGTGAGTGAACTTTGGGATGAAAGATTTAGACACTAGGAACTTTCATCATCTGCCTAGCATTTACCCAACTATGATAGGATTAACTTCCAGTCATCTTATCCTGGTGTCTACAGTCAAGTTAAAGTAAATTAAGTAATAAAACTTAAACATAGGTGTTAGTTTTCATTACTTAATGCATCTACATTTACGAGGCAGTAATCCACAAAAGTACATTGTGGATTTGACGATTAATAAGCTTTAAAATATTGTAATCCAGACTAAGGTCCATGTTCACCGAAAAGAAAACCGTCTGATTATCTAAAAACAGCTGTCATTGTGACATGTTCCCATACAAAAATGCGTTTTAAACAGCTGTTTTAGGTAATCAGTCTATCATCTTCTTGATGAACATGGACCTTAATCAATTATTTTCCTCCTTTTGGAACTTGATTACGTAGTTCCCATAAAGTCAGTCAAAAAGTAGCTTCCATATTTCAAACCACACAAAAGTATTTCTGTTTTAATTTATTAAATAAGTTTGCCTACTTTTCCTTATAAAAACTAAGAAATACATGCAGAGATCAGTACTATTTAGTTCAGAGTATACTGATATTAAAGGGAAGACCAAAGAAACAATGGATGGACTGTGTGAAAGAAGATATAGCTAGAAAGAAGGCAACTGCTGAGATGGCGAGAAATAGAGAAATATGGAAGAAGAAGACCATAGTACTGCACCAACCTCAAACAAAATGAAATAAGAGCAGAAGAATGCTGATGATGTACGTATGTACAAGTTTCTGTAAAATCATTTTCTACAGTTAGTACTGGCCTATTAATGGCTAATATCAAAATTAGGAAGTAGCAATGTTCAAATATTTAAGTGCAGCATACCATTACAACAAATTCCTTAATTTAAACACTTGACATCAATTTCTATTGTTTCAAGTGTAAGATTACACACATGTTTTCTATTAAGTACAAGCTAAGCAGAGGTGAAGCATGAACAGGCCATATTCCAACTGTCTGGACGCGGGCCTCCTCCCTTTGGGAAAGAAATGGGCAGTAAAACATCATGCAGGCCTTTTGCGCGTTATTGGATTGCCGTGTATGGTCCACCCTTCATTCACAGGGGCAGATTTGATGCGTTGGCTGCCCTAGGCCTATGAAAGATTTCCGCCCCCCTATGTGATGTAAAGCATGAAAAATTCAATAAACTATAGAAATAAAATTAACCTTCGAATAAACTAGTAAGCAAAGATTCAGTTGGATGAGCAACACTACTAATAATCATAATCGCAATTCATGAAATTGTTTTTGCCGGATGCTCTAAGGACACATTTTTGAGTTTTAACACATGGGCAAACTACAAAAAAAGAACTACCAAGTTTTGCCGTCCCCTAAAATTTGCCGCCCCAGGCCCGGACCTACTCGGTCGATAGGGAAATCTGCCCATGCTCATTCACCAGTCATGTTAGAAGTTCTTCAGGCTATAAATTCTGGTGTAGGGAGATTGACCCCATCTGTGAAAGTGCCATACCATGATGTCCATGCTTAAATGTAGCCTGTGACTAAATTATTTGTACACAAAGATAGGTAGTAAGTAGGTTGGCTGGTGTAAACATATTATGTCTGAATGAAGGATTAACCTCTTGTATGCCGTAATCATAAACACAATTACAAAGCCATTGAGTCTCACGCAGATCTATGTTCCAGCATATGAGGGGTTATCATGATTTACATTCAATGTGAACACTCACAGTGTTCACATTCCTAACCAGACTTGGTCAACCATCCGGTCCCTTTACCTGCCACTATTTACATGATAACCTAGGGCACAAGTAATTTGAAAAGACGTTCCATTGATATGAAAAAAGAAACACACAAAGATGGCGAAACATTGTGTTGAATAAAACAATTTATTGTCATGACTGTTTTCCGGTGACAATATTTTGTTAAAAATTGGAACAGAAACCAGAAGTCACAGATAGAGCCCTATTGTCAATACTTATGCATTCAACACATTTAAAGCATAAGTTATACTCTAAAAGTAGGTCAAGGCATTCAAATAGGGATAATGCTAACCAGATGATCAGAATACCAGTGCAAGTATGTAGAAGGATCTAGAATGTGAGGGTTGTTGCAGCCCTTTAGATAACATGTGGGGCACTTACATCAAAAAACTATTTGGGTTTTTGTCAGAAAACGTTGTTCCGACAATGTTTACCAAGTAAGCTGCATGGAGTGACATAGTGATTGAGAAAGGAGTTGGTCATTACCATACTGTGCATCTACTACATAATTATTATCATCATTAGCTGTATACAAACAGTTTTTGCCCACATTGTACTATCTGTTCTTGACCTAACATGGTTTTGATGGCTTATCATCGAAATCTTTATTGATTGTGAGCGATCGGGAAAAATATACGACCATCGTCCTCTGAACAACACCACTATGATGTTTAGAAACATAAAACATGACGTGTCGACCATATTAAGTCATAACTTTTGGTTTTCTCATAGAAATATCATCACGAACGTGATATTTACCCTACCCTGTTGCTGTGCTCGTGGTCTATACAACAATCAAATTATGCTAGATTATGGCAGACCCAGTATTTACGACCAAGCAAACAACACAAACATAAGAGGTTAATCCACCTGTAATGCACTGAATTATACCAAAATATATCGAATATGCATCGAGATTACACATAAACAGACAACTAAAAACTATAATGGCTAGAATACGTACAAGAATTCATAGACGTGGGCCTGCGTTCGTCCCGATGTTTACAAAATCCACCACAATATAACAACTCAAACAAACTGTTCACTGCTATAGCATTATAGTTTCATGAAAACGTCACTGGAAAACAAATCATAGGGGTTGAAAAATGTCCTATTGATCTAAATACATAGAAAATTCGTGCTAATAATTTTTTTATCAATCTATGTGGACGCCAAACTGCGGGAAAAACTACAGCGAAGTTGGCATCATATCGCTCGCAAATTCAAGGCCGTCTAGAGTCTTTGATACTGGGAAGTTGTCTATGAACTCTGCGCTTTTTCGTTTATGGAAATGTCTATGGTGAATTTTGTGGTCGGGCTACATCCAAGTACATTCGGATGCAAATGTGCAGAACTGTGCGTAATTAATTCTAGGTTGAAAATTACAATACTATACGGCAACGTTTCCCAAAGGGGCTAAATAAAAGGAAAATAATTAAACAACAAAGAAAATAATTAAATATTAAAAAAAGTACATTAAATTAATAATTCAATAGCTAGATAAGCTAACATACCAGTTGTTAGTTTTTAGCAGTTTGTTACTTGCTAATATTTTTTAATTTAATTTATTAATGATTTAATTTTTCTAAATTTTGTTTAGAATTTTTAAGGAATTTAATTTTAATAGAAACTGGGGGTGCTAAAAAATAATTTATTCTCAAAGTGGGCAGTAGATAAAATAAGTTTGAGAACCCCTGCTCTAAGGAATCTAAATAAAATATATGAATAGTGCTTGTACAATATGGAATCCATACCACTTAGTCTTTGTTGGAAAAAAAATAATTTCTTCAGGTTTGAAAAGTTATTCAATGAATAAATTCAATTGGTCTTTTTGCTTTCTTCATTAGAATATGTCAGGAAAATAAAAAATAATCAGTAGTAATATTTGAAAATTGTTTTATTTTTACATCTTATAAAAAAACCCAAAATATTTTGGATGACTTAACCAATGATGAATGGTTGCAGAATTATTATTTAGAAGCGCTGTTAAAAATAGCCACATATTATACTAACAAAAGGTGATTAATTTAATGCAGCTGTCAGTTTGTCATGTTGGCAGTTATCTTAAATATACGAGAAATCTAATTGATAAACACACATTGCAACAAATGGCAATGACAATATTTTTCAGAACCTTCCGTTAAGAATGGTAACGTGACACCACCGACGGCTGCCACAAGCTCTCTATATTAGTTAGGTACTAAATAAAAATAAATGTAGGCCTACAGAATTAATTATAGTGTGATCTGCCATAAATGTAGTCTCAGCAAGATTAAATAACTTCACAAGCATATTTTTATTATTGTTTATAGTTTTTTTTTACTAAATGCTTATCAAATAACAGTGAATGAGATCTATTTGCATACAGTTATATGTATTCTATTGGGTACTTACATTTGATAATATTTAATAACAATATCCATCACAAAATGATTAAATAACTACACATTAATTATAAAACCTTATTTTATCCTGAAAGCAAAGCTAGTTTTGAAAACATACGTGTTAAAAAAATATGTCTAATCTATTCCTTTAGATCAAAAATTGCCCAGCAAACTTCCAAATAATCAGAGAAGTCTCACTTCATTTAGTTAAAGATAATAATGATTTATTTAAGTCTTCTAAACTTTAACTTTCAACCAAATTCTTAATCTAATTCAAGTTTTCTGAAGGACCCTGCTGTCGAGTGAATGTCTTGAGTTAAATCGTTCTTCTCCAGCGCGTGTAAGTCCACCGACATAGCGTCTAACGACAGTAAGTCATCTCTTCGCTTCAAGAGGTTGCGTTTCAATTCTTCAATCATGTCTCTGAGAGGAACGGTGCCTCCGTATTCTTTCGGCAAAATTGCTGGGTCCACGTGCTTCATCAAATCATCGCTAGTTCGGTGGAACTGTAAACAGAATAAAAATAAATTTAGAAAATAGAAAAAATGGAAGCCAGAAACACTTTATGGTACGTTTTATTTTAAGACACCAAAGACATCTAAACACGAGTCATAAGACAGTGTTTAAAAAAATGTATTTTGTGAAATCGTCAAATAATTCACAAATGTTTCTCAAAAAACAGCTTTATCATGGTCAGCTTAAGTTATAACAACTTATAACATATTTGCATAGCAATCCTATTTAAAAAATTTAAATACTTCATATAAATAAATGTTAGGAAAATTTCTTATAGGTACTTATTAAAATAACATTAAGGAAGCGTCTAGGACTATCAGTTACAGGCAAAGATTTTGTTTTCTTTTTAAATCTTTTTATTGACACCCAATAAAGTAAATAATTATTTTGCATTTATTTTTATAAGTATCATTCGTATGGTTAATGTCATTTCAAGTCCCATAGTCAACCCTTTTCTTTCTGACTGTACTACTGGGAACTGTGGTACGTGATATAGGAATTTAAGAGCTTAAAAAGGATCAAGTTTACTGAGAAGGAATCAGAAACTTGCATGTAATTTTTTCTTTGCTTAAATCAATAAAGTACAGTAGTATTAACAACCCAAAGAAAGTATTCAAAGTTAAGTTTAACTACTGCTGGTCGCTCAAAAATAATATAAACTCCTGCAATTTTCTATGACATTTCAAACATCTCTGACTCTCGCGGACGTGATGTGACGTCATTAAATAAAAGTATATTTTGGCAAATTACTATAAAAAAAAGTATATTTTTGACACAGACTTTTACGTCACTACCGCCGTCATCGAGGATTACGTGTTTTGAGAGTGCGTTCCGTTTCACCAAAAACATGGTACATAAACAATAATTTGTAAAGTAACTGATATTTTAGAAACTTAACTAAGTGTACCACAATGTTTTTATGTGATAAACAAAAAAGGGTTTTTTATTTCTTGCATATTCTCGTACTGAAGGGAAACTCAAAGAAATCAGTGATTTATCTAGATTTGAATTAAAATGTGTTGAAATTACCATCACACGATCCTTCAGTTTATCGCTGAGCAGCGATACAGCAAACTCGAAGAACTTGACTCCGTAGCTTGGAATGTTCACGAAGTGGGTACACTTGTGCCTCATCGGCGTTGAGTTCTAAAAAATAAACATCAACTTGTTTATGATCGTGTTTGAAAGTGAACCGCGAAATTCAAATAATGTTTCAGATAAGTTTTGATTGAAATATGATTCGAGACGTAACAAATAGGGCAGGATCTGACGGAATAATAATGATTAAAACCATCAGTACAATACTCTAAGAGTAAAATATTTAACGAGATGATAGTTAGCCTCAACTTAACCCTTCGACCCATGAATTTTTGGCGTATTTTGAGTATACACCGTTCGAAGTTTAAAAAGTTACAATTGAACGAAATTAATTCAGAATACCCCACGAAAACGTAAAACTCACCTGTATACAATTAAGCATGACCCTAACATCAGTGAGGGACCACAGACTAACGTGAGGCATCTGCATGCCAGCCTCGTCATTCACATGGGTGTATCCCAGCAACTGTGACCTTGGCTCGTCCAGCAGAAGTTCCACGATCATGGAGTGGACGCGTGCCATCACGCAATTGTCGAATTGGTGCGGGTCGAAACGACCTGGAGGATTAAGAGTGCATTAGTAGTGTTTTGGAAGAACGATTAGAATGGAATCAGATAGAATTTAATGAATAAGCATTCTTTCATCCATTTTAGTTCGTGACAGTTTAGTTCACGTGACCCGCATACTCTCAAATCATCATCAGCCCGGCTAGCATGGGCAGGGGATAAAAATTTTATCCACCGGTTATTTCCACTGACAAGGGACAAAATTCAAACAAAAGTGGAAATAACCGGTGGATAATAGTACATTATGGTACAAGTGTGTAATGTTGGTGATTACCGCTGAGGCGCCATTGAGACCCGAGCTGTTAGGCGAGGGTCTTAAGAGAGCCGAGGACGGTAATCATCAACACACACGTGTATCATACGACGTTTTTCAACACACTTGAGAATAAAATAATACTGAAAATAACTATAATTTCAACAGTGAAAACGAGTTGTGAATTTTTTTCGCAATGGCGGGAATAATTAATCAGTTTTCCTATGCGCGCGCATCTAACAATGGCGATCGGCCATAGACTAAAATAATGAGGTTTCTTTTTTTTGGCTTTTCGCGGATAGCGTTTTAGCTACGTACGAAATGGGGAATTCAAAGTTTTATTTAATAAAGAGAAAACAAAAGTTACATTTGAGTGAAAGTTTTATTTATTAAAAACTTATAAGTTGAAATTATCTATGTAGGTAGATACGAAGAACACGATCTGTTTTGTATCGAAACTTTTTTAAGAACAAAGCAATTCAACCAATAAAATTTAAAAAAAAACCCTTTAACTCACTTGTGAATAATAGCAATGAAAAAGTCACAGTTTGATTACAGGTGTCATTATGTGCCTAATTGCGGTGAAATTAGAGCCACTTTATGAGCAAGTGTGTTGAAAAATTTTTATCCCCTGCCCATGCTAGCAGGGCAGGGTTGAGATCGAGAGTCTTCTTCAGCCTAGTGCGGGAAGGTCTTTTTCTGCTTGTTAAAGGGGCATTTATGAGAATACAATTCCATCAAGCATCAAAAGTCGTGTGACCATTTTCTGCTGACTTTTAACTGGGAGAAAACAAACAATAAACATGGTAAATATCCCGTTCTTAATTCTAATGTTTAATTACAAACAGTAGATTAAGTAGGTAAGAGTAGGGTTTGTTACAATGAAGTCAGCAATGCGCAAACACCTCAGAGTATCGTTCGATTTCTTGGAAACCGCACATCATTGGACAAGCAATGACTTATAAGGGAAACAAAACTGATTACCCATAGCTAGACCACACTCACAAAACTTACAATTAAGCAGCTTCAAGCGCTACACGTAACTTACCCATACAAGACAGCACCACTCGCCTTCCTTCTGCATCCCTCTTCGGCAAAGGCACCAGGTACCCTGCATCAATCACTGCAGCAATCTTGGGGTCTAAGGGGTCTAGCTTCTGGAACCATTGCGGATACATCTCCCGGATGGTGAGGTATCGCTCCAGCATCGAACAGGCTTGAGGGATGGAGTACTTCTTCGTCCGGAGGAAGCGGAGGAGGAAGGGCGAGTCTGTGAACAAAGGTTGGTAACAGTTTGACTTGACTAAATAGGTACCTAAACCTATGACGATAATACTGATGGTGACCTTTAAAGCCTTTATAGATCTGGGAACTCCTGTTGTCGGATCGTTAGTACACCCTATGTGTACTCCACTAACGCTGAATTCGTGGCTCGTCGAGCTAAGTAATCCGTTAGCGTGTGATTTTTGATTAAGAACTCTCGGTGTAACTTAGAGTCACGATGTATTTTATATCACAGAGTATTTCTAATAATTGACCCAAGGCATGCCATCCAAAATTGGGCCATCTGGCACACTCGCCCTACGTTCTAAAACACGTTGGTTAGTATAATCATTAAGTATTCGAGTGCTGCACTCTTAGGGCTTCACCATGAAGTAACGGATACAATATTTACATACCACGTGATCTGAATCATAAAAGATTTGTATCATCTGGGCTTAAGGACCAAATTACCTTAAAATTGATTCTTTCAGAAATTGGGGTCAAGAACCTGGACAAACGGGCAGTAGAAATAAATTTTGGATGATACATGCTATAAGTATTTTAAGACGGGAATAATATAGGATTACAGTTTGCATTCGAATTATCATAGTCGACTCTATGTAATCAAATTTGAACTTATTGTTTTGAAATGGATTGTTGCAGAGTCGATGGACAGAGAAATTTGTGCAATCAGTGAAGCATGTTGGCCGCGCCGAGCCTCCTCTATAGAACCGTGAACTTTTTTGATGGATTGGCCACATCATTTCGGACCTTAGGTACATTTTTCAGAATGACGCCTTTCACAAGAATGACTTTAATAGTACCGGTGATGTTTTCTTACCGGTTCTACATTTCTTGATTGCAGGATGTTTCTCAATAAAGTGTCTCATTTGTGCCAAAGCCTGTTCTCTTAACGCTGGTTCTTCTCTCAGCTCTGTTCTTGCTCTTTCTCTGAGTTCTGGAGGCAGTTCACCAGTCTCCCGCTCCTTAGCTTCAAGAATGTACATGCGATCATCGTCAGTCAACCTCGGTGCTTCGATGATCTCATGCTTCGGTTCATGCTCCCTTCGGCAATCTTCGGGTTGCAGCACTGATGTCGCCATTTTGGTTTATCTGGATTAGAAAATTTTAAATAAATATAAGCTGTATAAGGCAGGTGCGAATAGAAAGACTCCTTCAATAAAGCTTCAACGTACTACATGTTACATCGTAAGTACATGGCGGCCTGATTTACTATTCATAAATCATTATAAGGCCCCAATAATTATTTTCAATGCAAATATTAAATTGTCGACCTTCGAAGTTTCTCAGTAGGCTGTGTGTGTGTAGACACGCAAATGTAAAGTCATGTAAAGTTTTACTTCTAAAAGTAGGTTGTAGTTTAACTCTTAATTGTGGGTACCCGCCGGATTGTATAATTTATCACTCAACATTGAACGCCAGCACCTGATTTTAATTACTCCACTACTTGAAATAATATTAATAATCAAGAACTCGGACTGACTGATTACAAAATTAAACTGTTTTAGGGACCGAAGTAGAGCATATGCCTAGCATATGGCCATGCCAGTCTAGGCTAGCAAGTCTATACAGTGATAGACTTGCTAGCCTCTGATAGCACTCACGATTAGAATTCTAAAAAATTCTAGGTACACAGGCACACTCTAATCAATCAGTAACCCAAGAGTTATAGGCACATTAAAACCTCGTAAGTATAACGATTACAGGTGGTTTATGAAGATATACTAAAAAATTAAGGAAGCGAGAGTCAATTTATTGTGTATATTACAATATTTACGATCAAGACAAGCTCCCCCAGACAGACACGCGATCTGTTTGGGGAAAAAGAGTTCAACAAAATAACACGTATCAGACTTGATATTTCCTTCCTTTCGTCGGAAGTTGACGTCTTATATTGCAGACTACCTTGTATCTACACGCGATGCATGTGTTTATGTACCTATAAAATATATATAAATTACATTTATACATATAAGTTTTTACCACCTTTTGTACCACATTTACTGCAATTAATTCATATAAGTTAAACAAAAGTATTTCATTACCACATTTCGTTGTTGGAAAGTGTTTTATGACTAGGTAGCTCCTCATCACTCAACACTCTCGACCCACCTGACTGTTTAGGCACATAATTACGTCGGTGTCGTCGGTCATGCTCATGACCGAATTGACATTTACCTACTTCTGACACTTTACGATATTGTTGTATCATAGCAACTATTTCCGGTATTCCGAAACCTTGTTAAGATGAGTTCAATGTGTTATTAGCGTTGATGCAGTTTTTGCAACATGCATAATTATTTTGTAAGTGATTGTCAATATTCTACTGACGTGTGGTCAAGGCTCCATGCAAGCTGTTCACTAAACATAAAGTGACAACATGAAGAGAATCCAAAATAAAAGAACTCTTGCCTTGTTTTTGTAACGACCGTATCGAAAGATGAATTATTTTTGCTCTAAATATTTGGTCCTTCGAGCCGGATAGTGTTTGGAGAATGAGCCATTGATAATTCAAACTTTTATTAAACTCAATCAATACAAAACACATAATTGCTTAGTTTATTGAATTAAATTAAAAACTGACAAAAAAATGTTTGCTATCAAAGCTAAAAAAAACTTTAACACACGCGACAAACCACTAGTCACGCCATAGTCAAACATTGACGCGCCAAACTGGCTTCTATTTACATTACATAACTACAGTTCTTGTAGTGCACTTGACTTAGTTACAAGTAATAAGTTTTTAGATGTTCTACAAGCCTAGTTCAACTGAATGTGTTATGTATAGAATAGTTACAGTAAAATTGAAGAGAATACGTGAGTGGCTTTCTTAATGCAAATTATTCGTGATGCTTGTAAAGTGGACTGCTCACTTGTGGTGATACTTTTGTCCAGCAGTAAGATGAGAGCCTAATAAGCCCCCAATGAAAGGAACTGCTGGTAAATACGTAACTTGATTTCATAAAAAAATATGTTCCTAATGAAATAGTATTTTTCATAAAGATGCAAGTAAACTGTCTTTAATAGGCGAACCCAGCAAGCGAGTCGCCTCAGATTACAGTACTTAATCTTATAAACCTTTCAAATTGATTTTAAAGTAGCAATGTCCTCACGGAAAATTTATCGTGCCCTTAGTGTTCCTATCCTATAGAAACACTATGCGACTGCGTGCCTTTTGCCACGGTCAATGAGTACAGTTCTTTATCTTCAAGTACATAAGAACAAGATTTTATTTTCAGCTCTTACATACCAATGGATTACAAGGTGAAGACAACTTTGTTGGTAAGTTTATAAATACCTACCTATGTGTACGTGATACTTTTATACAATTAGGGTGAGTAATAATTAAATAGGTATTACTACACTCCAAACGAGAGCTTGACCGTGTCGACCGCGCCATTTTGTATGGATGTCATTGTAAAATTGTAAAACCGGTTACATTGCAATCTATCTAGCGAGATTGTAAGCTCTCGAAAGGTTGTCAAACGAACATACTGCTTACAATTTAATGCATTATTTTTTGGTACATTATAATCTATCGAAGTGAAACCGTAATTGTAAGCAGTATGTTCGTTTGATAATCTTTCGAGAGTTTACAATCTCGCTAGTTATATTACAATCTAACGGTTTTTACTAACGCTGACATGGACACACTCACGCCACTCACGCTTCCGAGCCGCTACCGAGCAACTGACAATGGATTGTGCCATAGTATTTAAAACAGGATGATTGTGCTACGCTACGAGTGCTACGACCGACACTCGGCTCGGACCCGGCACGGTCTAGCGTGCGTCATACACAAGTGTCACAATTTGAAACCACATCATTAATAACCCGTTCATTATTTGCCTGTCATTGTTCGGATCAAACATGAGCGAATCATTGAAGTAGTAGGTTGCCGCAGGACTAATTTATACTTACATTTGCTGGCCGTGGCATAAAAGCAATCTGATTATCTGACCATAACTGTCGTTTTTAAACATAATAATCCAGCATACCATCTAATGCCTGTTATGAATAACGCTAAATTCTATGGCATTAAATTTTCTATTCCGTTCGCGGTCGGCGTCATCACTGACCTTCAAACTGGTTTGCTAAAACTAAACTTTCACTTGCTACTTTCCCCTTTAGTTAGTCTAATACAACGTCGTGCTTTTATTTTGTGTTTATATTACATTATCATGAAATGGGAACGCGGCATTTTGCATCTGTCAAAACATGGCTGCAGTGTTTTTTTTTTTTGCTGCATTTTTATTTTGTTGGTGATTGTACTTAGTTTATGGTCTATGAATTTCCGAGTTTACAAAATAATTTAAAACTAATGTGATTTATGAAAAAAGGTAGGAATGCATTTTAAATAAATTAATCAAATTAGATATAACCTCTAATCAAGCTATGTATTATGTACGTAGGTGAATTGGATTAACCTAACGATCTCTCAGTCACTAATTAGGCCGCCTTGAATAAGACAAGACAGTGTTAGATTGAAACGAAAAGAATGGCTTTTATCACGTGTTCTACCGTAAGTAATCTATTATCATTGCTTACGTGTTAACTTATGGATTGACCAAAATCGAAAACAGACTCACAAAATACTTGACATTGCCTCTACAGACTTTTGGCTAGTCGACCCCGGCCTACTTCAGAAACATACATCGCTCTGTAAGTAAGCGTACACCATCGTCAACGCACTTTATAAGGGTCAACCAACAGACAGACCAAGCGCAACAGCTGATTATTGCTTCAAGTTGCTTTAAGCGATGTCGCATCAGTATTGCAATACACTGATTTCACAAGACGCTAAACTAGTAGCCATTACAGCCAGTTACAGTTTGCAACATCCTTTAAGCAGCACAGAAGAGCTTTTTTTTTAAACACTGGGTTCATTATTTTTAATTATAGGCGCCAAATTTCACACTCATTGGGTAATATTTTTTTGCAATGGTAACATTTGTGTCATTTATGTCAAATGTTAAAATCAGCAGGGTGAAAGACCCAATTGTCATCCTGTAAGTTAGAGTACATTTCCATGTCTTTATATATCGACAAACGTATTGCATACCTACTCATGTCTAACGTTATTGTTTTTAAATTCCTCATGCTGTATTAGACCGTAAACTGTTTTCTTCATGGTTTATTTTGCTTTGTTTTCGTTCTAGAGACTGTCCGAAGTAGACTTATAAAAGACATGGCAATGTACTTAGCCGTGATCACAGGATAAGAGTTTCCTGCCGTTTGTTTTAAGCCTATTGTATTTTATTTTAGATCTAAAATGTAAATTTTATATATCGAAACAAAACTATGCTTTTATTACATTAACCTACGTCTTGTATACAGTGTGAGTCTTTATAATGTGCACATATCGAAATGAGGGAATCTACATATACTTAATTTTATCGACGGAAAAAATATTTAAAAAATCATTTTTTTTTTTTTTTAATATTTTTATGGAATTTTTAGAAATGTTGTCCGCCACTGTGAACCCAGTGTAAACAAAACGGAGTAACTTTTAAACTGAATTATCTATCGCAATGAAACAAACTGCATATGATTGGAAGTAATTAGACGTCCTCATAAAATGAAAATTGTGGGAAAAACTACCCTCAATTGAAAATAAACATCTTTTTTTTTTTTAATCTGTTTTTTCTTCATCAATTTTTACAATAATCGTAAAATTTCGCAATAAGACGCCCCCATTACCTACCTTTTTTATTACTTTACTTTATTCTTCATCGTATTAGCCACGTAACGGTAAAAATTGCATGTTTTTAACTCAATCCCAACATTTGTTATCAACTGTTAAAGAAAGGCGCAGCGCACGGCTACGCACTATTGTTTAGCAGGTAGACAGCCTTTTCTGTAAATTTTGTTGTTAATGTGCGCGGGTCGGGGTGCGGGGAGGTAGGGCCAGCCGAAGGGACCTTGAATTACATTGATGTATTATAATACATCAATGTTGAATTATGACAAATTTTAGCAGCGGACAATTTTTTAAAAAATTCCCTAAAAACAAAAAAAAAAATAGATTTTTTTAAATTTTTTTCCATCGATAAAATTAAGCATAGATTCCCTCATTTGTATGTGCACATTATAAAGACTCACACTGTATATTCTTTTGATAAATTTAGTTTATTTTCCTAGCTTTTTTAGTTTTATCAAGCATTATTTCATTGAGTTTTAAGATACCATCGCACATTCTACTGACAGGTTGCCTAATCTTAAGCGCACCAAAATGATTTGATGGGAACAGGAACCAAACTGTTGCAACATGGTTGCAACAGTTATGTACCACGCTGATTCAATCAAAGATTTTCCATTGTTTCCAAAATTTTTAACACAATTTGACTCAGATGCCTAATATAATAACTAATTACAGCAACTTCTAGAAGTTACTAGGCTAGTTTGTCTAGCAATGGAATTTATCAGGCTGACAGTAATAGTACCCACGTTTTAAAAGAGGAACTTACTAAAGATTTAAAATGTTATAGTGGGTAAAGCCAATCTCGTTAGCATGTCTTACATCACCAAAGGTATTAAATAATAAGTAAACTTCAAACCGCATTCCTCTTGCTAATTAAACATCCATTAGAATAGTTGAATGATTATTTAAGCGTGTTCCTGAGTTAATGTGATCATTACATACCTAGATACTATGCACGATAATTGTTTCGCATGCTCGCTATACTTATTCAGGTCAACGCAACACGAATTATAATTATCCAAGTTCGTTTAAACAAGTCTTAGAGACTTGATATTATTTGAGTTACTTGTTTCTTATTAGAAAAGACAAAGTAAATAATTTTTCACATTTTCACAATACGTAATGTGTTTCCTTGCAAACTTTGATTTAATGAATACGTAGGTACCAACGCAACTTTTTTGATAGCTCTCAATATGTAGAACTTACGCCATGCTAGAGCAAAACGCGTCACTCAAAGTTGCGATGAGTAGTGCAGCAACTAAAACAACAACAAAGCGCAGTTGCTGACTGGTGGCTCACGTACGAATTGCGGGTTTTTCTTACAAATATTTAAAAGTGCGAACTTTTTAAAACTAATTTTAATTGTGATCAGTTGAAATTATTTCTATGAAATAAATTCTCACTAAAGAAAATTATTTTTATTCAAATTTTTACTAAGTAGGTATAGGTTTCCAAATCTAGATTAATTGCAGTTATTTTTTAATTACTAGTTAAGTGTTGAATTCATAAGTGAAAACCGTAAAAAGTAATAAAAAGGCAGCGGAAATACAACGCTCACTAAACTACTAATAGGTAAACGCATCAATTACCGTCCATCCGATCACATTTTCAATATTTCAAGGGTGAACACCACTGTTGTCGGCACGTCACACGATAAACGTGGGCCAAGTCGTACTGGCTGTGCTCGGTCGATGCACCCGGTCCTCACCGTTAGCTCCCGAAATATTGCGACATACGGCAAGCCCTCCGTGCTTCACGGAATAAAGTACCTTTTATAATGGTATTTTTATATATAGGGTATTGCCCTGTCTGCCTGCACCTATGTATGGTAAACATGGCGAACAGAAATTAATTTAAATTTAACCGCTAGAAACCGCAGGCTGCTCATATTTTGTTTATTTGGAGCAATGTAGAATGTGGAAACATTGTAGAAGTTTTTTTGGCAAAACTGCGGGAGAATAGTCACAAGCCCGTTAGCAAAATTTATCTTCATCTTATAGACCATTTAAAAGCCTGACACTAAACTACTTTCCAGTTCCACCGCAAAGCCGCAAATGTTTTAAAGAAGAACCTCTTGGAGCTCTGACTCAATAAACAATAGTAATTGACGCTCTTAATATAATCGTATAGTTACGAGCAGCGACTCAATAAAATCAATTTCATTACCCCTCTACTGTGAGCCACCCGATGTGCCATGACATGACCCTGCAATAAAAATACAACGTCCATAGAAGATCCATCAAATTCTTACTTCTACTTTCCTTAGATGGTTTGTTTTCTTTAAAAAGTGCAACTCATTACATTGAATAATTTTCTTTTCTAGTTATTTCCCCACTTGTTAAAATAACATGTTTATATCTGAGACAAGCACTCAAGAGCTTGCCAGCTACCACAAAAACATGTAACAAACATTTATACCCGAATCGACAGGTTCAACAGACATAAAGTCAAAAATAAAAATAACATCTCATAATAATATTAATAATCTCGCGTAAAACCAATAATTAAAAAATATATATCTCACGCACTCTCATTTACATTCAATAAATAATGCAAATAAGAATATTATTGGTAATGTTAAAGTTTTTTTGTAATATTGCATAATGTGTGTTCGTAACAGCGTTATGTAAACATAAGCTTGTCTTGTCGGTGTTTCTGTAATGTAGAGTATGGTTTTTGTATGATTCACCCACTGTGTAACGTGTCGGCGAAGACACATCAGCGTCTTTAGTTACAATCGTACAATAACCAGCAGCTTCAAAGTTCCCACGCATCGAATTATTTTTATTTCACGATCGGCTATTTCGTAAAGAAATGTTGTTTTTTTCTTGCAACGATTGGCGTTAAACGCTTCGCGTCTGCTATACTACGAAAAAAAATATATTTGTAGAGAATTATATTCACACTTAGAAATGAACCTTCTCAAGACCATGAAACACGGAAACATTGGCTATGAAAAAGAATCAAGTGGATGCATAGAGCTCATAAGTTATTTGAATTTTCTTCCCATTTTCCTAAAGCATCGTCATAGATATGAAAATGAATGAGCCATGAATAAGTAAACAGCCTAGTCCATGTTGGTTACCTATTGGAATATCAGATAACGGAAGGCTATAAATATATTTAATTATAGGAAAGACTGATACTGATAATAACTTGAGTTTTAGCGGGTTCATAAAATAACAATAAATATTGTTGTCAGATAATTGGGTCTTTCACCCGTATCATAATAATGTGTTGTTTCAGTTCGCCATTTTGTAAACTTTAATCAATCGTATTTTTTTAACTTCACAAATCAAAATGCTTGGATAATTATACATAGAAGGTTGGTCCATATAATCAAAGGTTGGTCCCATTAGCTACATGGTATATAGATCCATAGTACTCCAGCGTTTAAACATTAGAGTGTGGGCAGTCATTACGAATCCTATTAGCTCATTAAGTGCACTGCACCACACCAATTAATTACTCCATAGTTCCTAAGTTCATCTATTCTATCCATGTCTAGTTCATTGTTTAGCGTCTTATTACTAATTAACAGCCAACACCAACATTATGTAGTTGAGAATAGGCCAGGCAGGACGAAATGCTGTATATTGTGCTTCCACTCTTACATAATATTGTGGAATCGAAACCATAGAAAGGAGGTGTCGATAGGTAGGTATAGGTACTAGGTACCATTATAAAAGTTTTAGTTGTCTAACTTACTTCTATGACAAACATCACAAGTTACTCAGAATTCTGTGTCGAGTGTATTCATGTGTTGATAATTTGTTTTCCTTAGATTGACGTCATTTCAAAATCCACGTAATCCCTACAAATAAGGACGCTTACGTTGACAGTAAAAGGACCTAACTTTTAAGGAGCACTCCCCAATTATCTGCCACCAAATAAAATTAAGTATCGTTTGTTCTAGAATAAAACACTGCAGATTTATTGATTCCTACGATTCGAAATGAAAGCAAGCATGGACACTTTACAATGACATTTTTATTTATTGCAGTTTCCTCGTTAAAGAAAAAGCTCGTTACAAAGAAGAGTTTTTGTGAAAAAGGTAACCTATGTTTGGAAAATGGAGCTTGCGGTCGATGCACTCGGCTGGGTCCCGTTAGTGCCGAATCGCGACGTCCCGTGGGACATTATACCTGTTTTGGGTTCCTTAGCTTTCCTTTGCATTATCACCCGTATGGAAACCCCCAGTATGGCAGATGGTGGAGCTGCGTGCTACCATTAGGGAAGCTTTTTTGCGCAAGTGACAAGACATAATTGTGTCTCGCTTAAAACTTTTTATCGATCATGAGGTACCTAATTTGAAGTTCATACCGTATGTTCACAAAAAATACTTTTTTTTTTTTTTTAGGATGGGAAATCAAAACCCATCCATGTTTCTTCCTCGCCCTTTACGTTCCGGGGCCGCGGTATCTACAAAAAAAATACCTTAAATAAGAAAACGAGATTTATGTAATAAGTATCCTAAACAAACAATGTAAAAACTATCATAAGTTTTAAAATCTATCAATCAACAAAAACTATTCTCAATCGTACGCGTGGAGCATTCACCAATTATTAAACAGAACTAATATTT
The DNA here is from genome assembly GCA_950022955.1 of Xestia ashworthii. Classification (NCBI taxonomy): domain Eukaryota; kingdom Metazoa; phylum Arthropoda; class Insecta; order Lepidoptera; family Noctuidae; genus Xestia; species Xestia ashworthii. Next base: position 16,033,364 of record OX465560.1, on the reverse strand, counting down.
TTCATCTACGTGATCCACATAAATTAACCGTAGCAGCGTAGTCACAGGTACTAATCCATTTATTTACATGTCCGCCCTTTTGTCATGCCGTGCTAAACACATTACCTTCCATGTAGGGAGCCAATTATATAAAACAATGTGTAGTTAACAGCATCTGTCAGGAAATCTCATAAATAATATGATTTGTTAGTAACTTCTGTTATTTGGTGATGATGAGTTCCTGATTGCTTGGGGTTGACTTTGAAATGGTTTCGTAAGTTGTTAGATGATTTTATGGGTGACATAGCTACATTCACAGAATTGGTGTTTAGTTTGTTCTGGATTAAGGGAATGACTACCTACACTTATCGACTCGGAATCATTTTGAGCGCATTTAAAAGTCGCGTTATACAGACGTAAATGAGACGAATGACATCTTTTTCGCCTTTGTTGCATAGACATAACACTTCTTCTGACCAGCTTAAGGGGCTACCTCACGCCAACGACCTTGAGCGAGTGGGAGAAGTTTAGCAATAGCGTATACCCGTGCGTGAGAGTGGTCAGCGTTACACTGCCGCCCTTCGCCCCGAGGAGCCCCGCACCAAGATTATTCGAAAAAACAACCCACCTTGATTTATCAAACACAATACGGATAAAAGCCGTATACTAATATAAAGGGCATTAAATTGTCTTTGAGATGATCTAAGTTTCATGCAAATACGCCCTATAGTTTTTGCGTGATGATCGTTTTTTTGCCGCGTTAGACATTACTTCACAAATTAATCACACTAAGTTACAAAAATATTTCTTCATATTTTCACACATCAAATTATGAAAGAAATGGTCTAGTATAACATATATTTTTTTCAAAGAAATCAGACTAGAAGTTAAGACGTGATGATCACTTTAAAATCACTAAAAGTCATGTGTCTGCGCCCGAATGGTTAATATCATAACTATGAATATTACTAAAGATTAGTAAAGATATAGAATTCCCGAATGTTATCCTTAGATTCCGGGTTCATGACTAACAAATGGAACTCAGCCGGATAGATGACGATACATTTGCCTTGGAAGCACCAACTATCATATTATCATTATTAGTAGAACTACTTATAGGGCCGAGTGTTTAAAAATCATTATAGTCAATATAATGCTCCGTGTTATTGACTTATTGTGAACGCTTATTTAGACTGCACACAACTCATTATTGCTACAGGCCTCAAACGGCGGAACACAATGCACTCAAACTCATTTTCTCTGTTTGGAATTCTATTTATTGAGCAACGAAAAAACCCAACTCAGTGCCCATATTCTATTTACTGTTCAAAATAAGGTAACAACGAAAATCACTCAACATTCTTTGTGAGCGATTTGTCAATATTCTGACCGAAAAAAATGGACCAAGTGATTATGAGCCTCATTTTTGGCATTTAAACCACTAGTCGTTTGAAATCACGACTCGTGTTTTGCAACAATCAATAAAACTGCGAGATTCGTCTTAAAGCAACATCTTAAACAAGCACGCAGTGAAAGTCTTGGCCAGTAGACCAGAATGGGGACAGTGACTCAGCCATTTTAACTGAACTACTGCACACGTATGAGCATGGAGGACGCATGGAGCTTGTATCCGCCAGTACGATGCACTAAAAAAAATAAAATGCATTTCTGAATCTGAACCAAGTAGGTTTCAAAAAAAAAGTTGATGTAGCTAAATTATGTTGGCCACCAAATAAAATACTATTCTATGTCACCGATTGTTAAATAAACACGAATGATAAGTGCCCAGTATGTTACAAAAATTGCAGTGATGCAGTTAAGAAAAAAGTAAGTAGGTTTAATCAAATAATACGAAATTAAGCGAAATTTTATTCGTAACTAAGCGTGAGAAATACTATTCTTTAACAAAGATAAAGATATTTTTTCGCACAAAGAGGTGGATTTCTCCCTAATTACCACTACTTAGTTCTAATTGGTCACTTTAAAGATCACCACAAATTAAAGCTTATTTTTCCTAGCACTGTATTAAGTCTAATAAATTCTAAAACATGTATTTTCTCTACATCGAATCCCGGAAGGCTGTTAATTCTTGAATTTATCCGTGCTGCCTCTACTTTGTCAGTAATTTACTTCAAGTATCTAACACGTTGGGTTAAAGCAATAAATTGCTACACCTAGGTTCACACGGTAAATACTGGCTTTCGCCACTAAAGTACCTTCCATTGACGTCTTGAAACTGATTTGGGAGAAAAATAAGATGCTCAACCCTTTTCTTATTTTGTTACTACTTTTATCACATTTTACCAGTTCATCAGATAACTAGGTATGTCAGTCACTGTTTTAAGGCAATTACATGAGCTAAACGCGAGTTTTATAATTACTAAAAGTATATGATTCACTGCTATAAACAAGACTAGAAAAATATATGAAATTCTTCAGGATATATGCTAGCATGATAGTGTTTTGAAAACATAATACAATTAATTTGACTCGGTAAAAAAAATCACGAACTCATCTCTAAAAATATCTTTCAAACAAAAAAAAACGCATTATGCATGCGGTCATTCTGATTTTTTGGCAAATAATTCTACAAGCAATATATTAGCATGATAGTGTTTTAGTTATTTAATCCAATCAATAGTTTTTTTGTGAACCGATCGAAACCACTCATTTCGCGCTATTTGGTCCGCAGTGACTGACGTAACAACCTCTTTGTAGTGCAAGCTGATTAGAACTTTATTCTAACAGCATTTCAATCGAAGTTTGAACCACCACAAATAGAGTTGCCAATTTAGCTCGTATAATCGCCTTAAGAGCGCGTATCCCAAAAGTTGGCAACGTCGCAAATAGCTGTCAAATATTTACATGTTTTAATTAATTTGGCAATTTTACTGTGTGAAAATAAGAAATATGGCTCTGTAGTGGACTAAAAAATTGATTATTTGCGACGTTGCCAACTTTTGGGATACGCGCTCTTATGCTATCACCGTTCACAGAAATATCGGGAGCTCAATACAAATAATAATCACGGAAGATATCCCGCAAGTGACATTTTAAGTTTAACAATGTCAGTGTTGGGGTTTGTTATATTTGAATATTTTGATTCATTAACATATACCAAAATATTGCATAATGTGAGGGTGATACCTACTGTTAAAAAGAACAACCGTAGTAGGTACCTATCGATTTGTTAAGTTAATTAAATTAACCCTAATTATTATACGATACTTAACATAGAAATTAAAATCCCATCTTTACAATAATGCTAATTTATTAACCACACATTTCTGCAACATGTTATTAACGTTATTATGTCACGTAATTTAATAGAAGGTACGAGAACCTAACAGGTAGTGAACACCAAATGTTTTGCGAAACACCCTTACTGAGTAGCTGCAGTTACGTAAATATTCACCGACTAACCGACTTAGGTCGATTTTATCGTTTTTCACGACAACTGCAGTGCTAATGGCAGACTTTCTATGCCTTTTTTGATAAAAAAATTTCGCTGACATAATGGACGTTACTTTTTGAAGTGCTAGGTGTTATGAAATATATTAAAAGTCTTTTGTGCAAACTTTATTTATTTATTTAACAATTTATGTACTACTACACTGCATACAGAAAAGAAGAAAGGAATAGAAAATAGGAACAAAGGTGATGCTTATTTCTAAAGAAATCTCTTCCAGCATAATACCTGCGAAAGGAGAGTAAGTAGATAAAAAGAGATGTAGACATAGTGTGTAAAAGAACTTTGTAGGCGTTAATAATGTAATATCTACGTAGGTACTTAATACATTTATTTTTATTTTGGAAAGTAGAGTTCGATAAAAAAAAGGCGTTAATTTAGTGTATTATTAAGTATAATCACACGGACAGTTATCATGAACTTCACCCTAATATTTTTAACATATGAATCATAAATGTTACCAGTTGCAAAAAGTCATTATTATTTGAGAGTTTGGCATACCCAGATACCACCTCATTACCTCAATGTAAAAAGTACAGTAAAATGATCTACTAAATACAAATCATTGATAAAAAGGCTTGAAGTGGAGCTGCCTTCAAAACGCTGGCCTCTTCTGACTTGTCTTAGAATCTGCTGACACGTCAGACAAAAGGTACCAAGTAACAAACGCCGGATACATTAGCAAACAGAAAGACCTATTATTATAAGGCTTAGAACAGAACAAATAAATTGTCCTTCACATGCCTCTAATCCAGTATGTCCTGACCGATCATAGTGGCGCTACTAAGATAGGCAAATGTCAAAAATGTGTCAAATGCCATACATGCATTTTCTATTTAGTTCATTCCTTTTCCACCGCGTGTCAACATTTTCTGGTCATCATCTACGACATTGTTGACACATACCATCAACACTATTACGCTAATATCATTGAGTAAGAACAGTTTTCCATCACAAGCCTTGGAGCTCGCCGTTTTGGCGCATGAGCATAAAATTGAGAAACATTCAATGACAAATTACGTAGCGTTTGACAGTTCAAAATTAGTTTATTAATTGCGTCTAAATTCGGCTTTGTTACTAACAATAAATTACTTGACTATGATCATTGCAATCTCGTTCTGTGATTAAAGTTTTGTTTTCGATTGAACAAGGTTATTGCCATTTTGTTGAGTAAAAGCTCGAAAAATTCAACTTCAACAACAACATTCTCTTTGATGTTTATCATTAATCATTTTATCTAAATAACGTAAACAGTTATGATTTGTGATATAAAACAGACTACTTAGGTAATCTGCATGCACGTAGTTCTAAAGATTTTGTAAGAATTCTTTTTTTTGTAATCTTGCATCATAAAGTATTGCATCTTGCTCTGAGACTTTATCTGGTAATCATACTGGTAATTGTACTGGTTCAGTTGATGTAGGTCAAAGGCATAATATTCACTGAATTAGTATTCTTTTGGCGATTTTTGCAAAGATCAAGCCAACCCTAACTAGACTGTTGCGAAGACAGAACCACGTAAATAGACTTACGTAGACTGACGTAAACTTCTGCAGTGTCTGCTCTCTTAGTTGTTGACCAAAATAACTATATAAAAACCTAAAATGATATAAAAACAGCTCCCACGGACGAAAGTAACCTAGTGAAAGAAGTTTCACTCTCAAGCCTCGAGTTTTAACAATGAATCTGGACCTAGTTAACAAAAATCAGAACATTTTTTTTTCTTACTCTTTTTGAGACATGCTTTGCTGCACACTGGCTGAATCGCTGCTAACCACGGATTTGTTTATTTTTTTCTAGCAAGGCGCTTTTCAATTAAGAGTTCTTCTTTTAAATGAAGTAGTGCGTGGATATTTAATTGATCATGCTGATGATGGTGGTGCTAATTTAACAATGCTTTCAAACAATAAAATGAACGTTACGAATTTGCTAGTAATGGAAGTTGGACACTACGAAGAAATCCCTTGGCCAATTTGTTGCATTTTATATGTAACAGAGGCAGCAGGACCCAAATGGCATGAATAAAGGCTATTTCACCAAAAAGGTAAGAAACCATTGAGAAACAAATACCATCGATCAGGAAGTTGACTTTGAAAGTTTTGCCTGAACTTTCCTTTAAGGGTCAACCTACTTTAGGCGTGCATTTCGTAGGTACCGCAACTGGTAAACCTTGATCGCTCACTTTTACATCAAGTTTACTATAGGTACTCTTTAATTTTATTTCGAACTTCGAAGGTCTGCGCGCAATCAGTTGCTATATGATGAAATCTCGTAATGCACAATACAATATGTGATAATGTGCCCAAAATAATAATGAGGAGAAAATTTTAACGAGGTTGGTACGCCGCTTTGTGTTCCAGGCGTGGTGGTGTTTGGGCCATGTTCTACCAAGACTCACGTGTGTCAATGACCATGCATGCTCGAGTTGATGTTTTCGGGATAATATTTTATGATAAGCACAAAATTAGCTAATTGAACTGCCCTTATATCTGACCGAATTCCGATTTGTAAGCTCTGATGGTTCATGAAATGTGTAGGTACCTAAATACCAAATTCCCAATCAATGATTTCTTTTGTCACTTGGATATTTCGATATTGGTTTGCTTACAGATAAATATGAGGTAAATAGGTAGGTACACAAATAACTTGGGCCCAATTAATTTCATAAGGCGTAGGTAGGTACCATCGACACGAAAGAAGCCACTACTGGTACAATTATCCACGGCTACAATGGTCAGAATTGGGAGAACACTTTAATCCCCTATTGTGTCCTATCCTGGATCTCCTGCCAGGGTATTACCTAGTAATGTATATGTAGGTAGGTACCAAGCGCAGCTTTCATCCACCTTCCACCGAGAAAACCTTTTTTTAATTTACCTTTTTTTTTTTTTTATTGTACACTGAGCGAATTCACACGGGCCGCAGTTTGCGCAATTACTTTAGCTTGTCAAATTAATTAATTTATTCATTACATCAATCATTTAACTTTAAATATAACTGCTCTATTGTATTAGGTACCATAACCTGTAATAATAGTTGTATGTGTTATTAAATAAATAAATAAATAAATGTAGTTTAATTTGGAAAGAATGTGGATTGAAACTTATCGTAAAATATTAAATTATTAAAAAACTAAATAAAAAAACACAAACCTGAAATACGGAGAGCCGGAGAGCAAAAGAAATCCCAAAGGAACCAAGCGTCGAATTTTCCACAAAGGATTTTGCACTGATTGATCAATTTGATTTAATTATTTCACTGACGGTAACACTTAAGTTTAGAAAACAAAAAAAAGTTTACTCGAAATTTAAAAATCGTGCGATGGCCGTAGGTACCCACCGCACCGAGTGTCGCTTGAACACTGAGATAGTTACAACTATGTACGCGATGTTTACTTTGCGAGCCAGTCGTTCTAGTCGAAATAAGCGCAAATGCTACCTTTATAAAACCTAGTAGAAAATAACAGCTCTTTTGTCCTTAAATGTCTTTTTCGGAACCATGAACTGGGATCAGTGTCCCATTTTCAAAAGGATGGCGCGATTTCTCTGATTGGTCTAGCGTCGCGACCGGTTCTCATCGATTGGTCATCTCGACGCGGCGGTTTCCCTAACTTTCTTTGACCCCGATTTAATCGTGTCGGTACATTTTTTCGTGATTGCATTTTGATAGAATTTTACTTCAATAATTCAATCGTTAGTGTTCCAATTGCTGGGTACGTCGTAATAAAAGGTTTTTTTTATGTTCCGATTTTTGTTTATTGATTTTTTTACTTTCATGGTGCTAAATTCATGCTTACTGGCGTCAAGCCTGACTTTTCTATACCATGGGCTCAATTATTTTATTGGAGAAGAAAGGTTTTTTGTATTGATGTAGTACCCATGCTTTTGTAACGGGTAGGCAGGGCCTAAAACACAGGACTAGTCTTATCATATTATTTAAAGCGAGTTCTAAATTGTGTAGGTAATAGGCTTGTTTCCACCATCAATAAATTGCAAATCTTTTTAGTCCGTCAGTTAGAGTATTACAAAATAATGGACACGTATTTTTTGTTTTTGTAAATCAACGAATATTGACAAAGATAAAACGCACCAAAACTCGGGAGTGGGGGCTCGTGACGTCAGTACTCACTAAGAATGATACCGAACAGTGACGTATTGGGAATTTTAAAAGCGTCGTATCTTCGTCAATTTTGATATATGTGACAAAAGAAAAAATACGGGTCAAATATTTTTTGATAATCTAAGAGACGGACTAATTCGATTTTTTCAGTTAACAAGCCTATTGGTACGGTAGGTAACTACCTACCTACATTCTTTTTTACAAAATTCTCTGGAACTTGCACCTGTATATTTATCACAACATAATCTTCTTCAAGGCCAGTATGATTGCGATGGCGCCGTAGAGGCCAACCAGTAGCAGCAGAACTGTTTATTTAATAGACACTATTTATTACTATCACGTATGTAAGTAGGTATAATATGCTTTCTGGCCACCTACATAAGAATATAAATAATTTTGTAGTAAGTACCTATTTTCGTTAATTTTACTAAATTTTGCCACAAGCACGACCGTATGTTTTCTTTCACAAATAAAATCAAGATCCCAGATTATTTTTTAAAAAATCAGGGAGAGATCACCTCCGGGGTTGCGGGCCTGTTCGAACGAGATACCGCGGCCCCGGAACTTAATGGGTGAGGAAGGAACATGGATGGGTTTTAGTCAGTAAAAGTCTGACACTCCCTCTCGCTCCGCCCAGAGTGGGAGAAGTCATTTGATGATTTCCCATCCTAAAAAAAAAAAAATCTGGCCCTTAATCCATTATTCCATTTTATTTAACTATATTCTACACATGAGTAAGTACCTATTTTTAATTCTCAAATAATACTGTTGTCAAAGATAAATTGACAAGATGTTTTGTTTTTATTTTTTTTAAGTATTTATGTTTTGTTAAATTTAGAACTACGTACATTACAGTGAAATGTGTTAGATATTTTAATTTTTAAGTTTGCATGCTGATGAAGTCAGCGAAATATGTGATACCTTCTAATTTATAAGACCATCATGTAAGATACCATATTTCATGCAAATAAAGAATCTTGAATCATAAGGGACCCCTAGATAGCACAATCCATCTACCATAGAGGGAGAGCCTTTACCAGGCTCAAAGTTGTATCCGCCATCCGGGTCGCAAAATGCCACTAGGGAATTTATAAGGAAAAACTGGAGTCAGTGAGTTTGCCAGCTTTATGAACATCGGTTACAAACAGGACAGTTAACAGTCCTAATGTAGAGGCTAGCATCGGACTTCCCAAAGAGGATTTAATATAACTTCCATAAGACATATTTTCTGTTTGGCCACCAATCGTGCATTTGCTTGTAAGTACCGAGCCAATCAATCAATCATTTTATTATCAGGCATCTAAGGCCCATTGATGAAATACACAAAATTACATTTAACCTGTGATTTAACTTAAATAATACACTAATACATATTTAAAACCCTATGAAACTATAACAATACACGCAACGTTGACGACGGCGACGACGTGTTTCGCTGCATGGTGTCACGTAACCGCGTAACTGTCCTCGGAAACAATGACACGATGAGTCTCAATGTCACGATGAGTCCCAATGTCGCGATGAGTCCCAATGAAAAAGCCAGTATTGATAATCCCAAAATGTATTAAATTACTTCGCCCATATCTTCAGATTGAATATTATGACGGATTTTCTGTGTGGGCAGGGGCACCAATCGCTTGTAGCCCTTGCCAATGTCACGACGCTGATCTCTTGGCAAGCCAGAATTCCATCGTGAATACTGACCAGAACATGAATAGGTACTGACCTTCGTACAGCTTACCAGGCAGCCCATTAGTAACTTTGCACAACTGCACTCAGCCATTTGAATACACGTACCTATTGACTATTGCGTATTGAGACTTGCGTTTCGTAAGACAGGTCCATAGGTCAAGTGGGTCTCCTTATGTATCGACAGGTAGACTTGGTATACCTACCAAGTACCAAGTCTACTTCTTTATAAGTTTCAACTAACTTAAGTTACAGTCAAAGATTGTAGAATCTGCCATCTCATTCTATAAAGGGTACCTTTTAGAGCTGTGAGGGATGTCTGTCGATAACTCTCGAAAAATGATATTGAGGTTCCTAAATACAAAAATACATTTTTTAAAGTAAATTGTTGATGAGATAATTATTCGGTTCGTAATCCTTAACTTCTCTAATTTTGAATATAAGAGGATATTCTTGTGGAGCGTCGACAATGCCAGCGAGAATATTTAGCCCATCATTCCGATACGCTATGTGCATAGCACGCGATCGTATTGGTCGGTGGCGGACAGAGCCGTTTAGTAGGTAAACTCTTATACGTTTCAATAGGTCCCTACAAAGATTTTTTTTACCTGATATGTTCATAGCACTATGGTATGGAACGGTGTAGTGTAATCCTATTTTCTTCAATTATTTTAATAAAAGTAAAGCACGTAGGTATATCCTCTTTATAAACGTGAGATTTGGCCCCGTCCATGGAATGTGTAACTATTGTATGTCGATGAATAGGTATACCAATCAGAAAAGTCTCTAACAATGCAAACAAAAGTTATTGCAACCATAACATAAATTACGAAAAACCTTCAGCATAAATCGTTAGCAATTTTCAAGTGACAAATTATTCAGCGGATGCGTTAAAGTACAGCAGTTAGTTATTGCATGTGTGAGGTGGCGTGCATGCGGCCTTGTAACAGATGTGAACGAATCTTTGACGTCCACGGCCCAAGGCTTTGTTCAATGAATTTTATGTAATAAAATATTGCGGTCAGAATCTTCTTGGCAGGCGAAGTAGTAGCGATATTGAGATATATTCATAAGAACTAAGAACCGATGTTTGTTATCTATCTAACCGTGCACAAACTAGAATTCTAATAGCCTATGTTGCAGTTTCCTTAGGTAACCACAGACAGCAGTTACCCATTTAAAAAATTGCCTTTCAGTTTGTGGATTAGTGACATTGACATTAATTTAATTGACAGCTGTCATTGTAGCAAAACAACGAAAATGGCGACCCTTCCATTGCTTGGGGTAAAAACACATTCGCAAAAGGTTTGCTCCCTTTACAAAAGGGCTTTACGCAATTTGGAGGCGTACTATGATAGACGGTAAGATCACCTATATACTTAAATCAATAAAAGCCCTTTTGTATCTTTTGTTTTTCCCATTACGTAATTCTTACAAACATAACCACAACTGTTTCCTTTTTTCAGATACCTTTTTATTTTTATATCCTTTCCTTGAGAAAATCCTACACCAGAAGTCGTTTTCAAATGATCGTACATACAAGGTTATTTCAAATATTAGTTTTAATAGACAATAGTAAACTTTAAAACCATAGCATTTTATTTAGTTTGGTTTGTTTTCTTAATCTTTAATTATTTTAGAGAGTATTTAGTAAGCTCTTAGTAAGTAGGAGAAAGTGTACAAAATATAAAATTAAATAGAATTTGATTACTTCTTCATGATTCTAAAAATCATTTGTTGAAATCATTTATCTAATAACTGTCATCCTTGAATTTTAATTTATCTCTGATCCCATTTTCCAAAGTACTGGAGACGAGGATAAAACTGTAAAATATCCGTGTAGTCTTTCAGCACATACTGTGTGTAGCCATGTCTACTAACCATGTCCTAACTGGTTGTACTCCATGGGGCTTTATTTGAGTATTATTATTATTTGAATATTGAATAGACAAATATTCCATGTATCGTGATAACAACCAGGCTGAATGGGGAAGGCAGGAGACATGGTGTTATGGCACAGCTTTAGAAAGGCATAATGTCCAGCAGAGGAGGACTACAATAGGTTAAGTTGATTAAAAGTGTTGGTTAATAACATAACATCACATCTGTAATCACCAGTTACGAAGGCCGATGTAAAAGGGGCCGAACCTATTGCCATCAACTAGGCACAAATCCAGACTCAGTGGCAGCTACTGACCAATTCTTGATGGAAAAACCCAATAATACTTTACCCAACCTGTGAATCCAACCCAGGACCTCATGCTCAGTAGTTTTGCTTTCAACCATTACACCAAGTAGGCAGTCTTCAATCATTGTTGTTATTTAATAAGTTGTAGTTTCTTTAACCAATTGTAATTATTTTGTGCCTATTTTACTGAAACACTGTTATTAAAAAAAAAAAAATAATGATGACCAAAGAAATAACAAGCTATTCTCTATATTCCAGCAATGTATACCGGTACCAGGCTGTTCTCCTCCGGGAGAGGTTTGACAAGAATGCCAAGGAGGTCGACATGATCAAAGCCGTGGAGCTGCTAAAGGCTGGAGAGCAGGAATTGTTCTCAATTCAGCATCCTATTCCTAGAACTTGTAAGTTGTGTTTTTATTTACCACTAGCTACTGTTTTCAGCTTTATCTGTGTCGGTGAATCATATACAGGGACTTAAAAACACCTTCATAAAGGTTACAGAATTACAAGTGTTACATGTTGAATTGGTAATAGAATCAAATATGTAACACTTATAAATGTATTTTCAATGTGTTAACCCAAAACACTTACAAAAGTGTAACCGTAACATATCTGTAACAGATATAAAAGGTTTAACAGTGTTAATGTGTTTCACAGGTAAACTCAGCATTGCCATTGGATAGCCGAAATCTAGTTGCAGTCTGTTGTAAAACTGATTATTTCAGTTACACATATTAACACGTAAAAGGTTACAGTTTGATTCGTAACATTATTGTATCTGTTATGTACATCAATTTTTTTTTTCTGTTGAAACTGTTTTAAAAACAGTGTTAAAAACACATTATTATGGTTACAGTTTGAGTCCCTGATCATATACTGTGCAACTTATGGTCATTTTCTATAACTTTCTTACGGATAACTTTTGGTTAATATGCCTACTTTCATAGCTATCGGTGTTTCTATAAACAAAGAATATTCTAACTGCGTCAACCACCTGTCACTTGATTCATAGAAAAATCAAAGAAAGCTTTTCTGTGACGTTTCGTTTCTTACCGTCGGTAAGCAAAATATCAAACAGACAGATAGCAACCTACCATAACCGGGTAGTATTTTACTGAAAATGGCTGTTAGTCTATACTATAGTGTAAGTTTGCCATCACCAAGTACAGTCGCCAGCACTGCAGCTAGTATTTAGTATCCGGATAATTTGGATACTTGGATAACGTTATCCGGATAAATATGGATAATTCGGATAGGAGAGATAAAAATAAAATTTAACCACAATAACGTCAATCTATACTAATATTATAAAGCAGAAGAGTTTGTTTGTTTGGTTGAACACGCTAATCTCAACGACTACTGGTTCAAATTGAAAAATTATTTTTCTGTTGGATAGCTCATTTATCGAGGAAGGCTTTAGGCTATATAACATCACGCTATGACCATTAGGAGCGGAGCAAGAATGTTTTTTTTTGCCTTATGTGACGCAGACAAAGTTGCGTGGGTCAGCTATAGGCTATAATATTTATCTTGGAAACTTGAACACCTGATGCAGGACCGCAACAGACCAGCTAAACTATAAGAGATACAAATATGACACCATAGCAAAAATTGTTCCACATGGAACATCTGGAACACCTGATGTGGAACTCCAAGAGCCCAGCTACACCATAACACATTATTATTATAGGAATGACGTCAGCAAAAGTTGTTCAATCTGATGAGCACTCTCTGTTGACTTATAAAAATCGAAGATCTGGGACACCTGTTGTGGAACTCCAATAGCCCAGCTACACCATAACACATAGGAATGACGTCTTAGCAAAAGTTGAACGTTCTGATGGGCATTTCCTGTTGACTTATAAAAAAACGAAGATCAGAAATACCTGATGTGAAAATTATTGCAAAGCTATCACTAATTTCACTGTATAAAATAACATAAGCTGGGAGTACCGCCACGTGGTGAAGGCGGTAACAGTTTAGGACTGATTTTCGACGACGATGATGGTGATATCATTGAAAATTTTACTCAACTGGTAAAAACTCCCATTTATCATTTTATTTTATCGAATAAATAAATGTCTTCGGGCTTATGTTATTTGGGTGTTTAATTTCCTTTTCCATTTATCTTCGTGACTCGGTAGCCTACCCGGTAACGCAGGGGAGCAGTCACTAAGATTTTAATTGATCAGGTATCTTCACAACAAAACTATAACAATGCCTAGAAAGAGGTTAAATCTTTCCTAATGTTCCAAAGGTGCTAAAAGATTGAGGATCCCAAGAATCTACCGAAGAGCGTCAGGAGAGACTTGATGCTGTTCAAGAACATCAGGCTGCAACTTGCTCCGTGGAAACCTCTTCGGATCGCGAAGCACGCCTGCGTTCTCAGCGTATTTACGCATCTACATCCAGGTCTCTAGAGACCAGTGAAGAATGGATGCGGCTGACTGCTGATCGTGAACGTCATGCATTGTCTCGCGAGTCGGAGACGTTTACGGATAGAGAATTGCGCTTGAGTACCAAGCGTATCTACGCATTGACTTCTAGATTTCTAGAGACAAGTGGGGAACGTGATGCGCGACCGACCGCTGATCGTGAACGTCACGCATTGTCTCGCGAGTCGGAGACGTTCACGGATAGAGAATTGCGCTTGAGTTCTCAGCGTATCTACGCATCTGCTTCTAGGTCTCTAGAGACAAGTGCGGAACGTGATGCGCGACTGTCCGCTGATCCTGAGCGACATGCATTGTCTCGCGAATCAGAAACGTTTACCGATACAGAATCACGCTTGAGTTCTCAGCGTATTCGCACATCTACTAACAGGTCTTTAGAAACGAGTGATGAACGTGATGCGCGACTAACTGCTGCTCGAGATTATCATACATTGCCCCGAACAAGCACACAACAAAATATTCATAATCAGTTAGAAAGTGAGAGAGAAAGAATTGCTGGAGTACGGCATGAAGAGACAGAAGAAGAGCGCGAAGACTTCGACATTCTCTGAACAGAATGTCGATATCATCTGAAGATTCGGATGTGTCTCAAGATATAGCTGTAGGGCATGGTGACCTTCCTTGGGTTAATAAGGAACGGAGTGCATTTACGTATAGGCCTATGATTGAATACCCCACATATTCCGCCATCGGAGGTATGGTTCAAAATTGTACTTTTTGTGAAGCTGTTAAATGGAAAAAGAAACAAACGGTATGTGTTGCTCAGGTGATGGGAAAGATCCGTTATTTTCCCTTCCCCGGGCTCTTAGAATTCGACATCAGACGTTTCAGATCTTCGATTTTGACGACCCCGTTGTCGCTGGCATAAGCAACAGGATCCGCGTACGAAGTCGCGGACAGAAGCTAGTATTATATATAAGATGTTATGACTAATTACTATTCCGCTACTGTTTGTTTTTCCTTAAATAAATAACGGCCTCGTATAAGAGTTGTATGCAGTGACTTTGAACAAAGCACCCACTGTTTTCAAAACGGTGAAATGACCATTATAGTAAACCAATCTTTCTGGGTTCGTGTAGGTAGTAAATAGCGACCCTATCTCTCACTGAGAGGAGCCCTGTTGTATCCAAACCATAGGACTATTATTGGCTGGGCATCATGCCCTGATGTCCTGAGTTCGATTCTCTGGTTTTTGGGATTTTTCCATCTGGAATTTCTCATTAGCAACCACGGAGTCTGGATTTGTGCCCAGTTTATGTCGGTAGAGTTGTTCCCTACTAAACTATTGTCTACTAATCTAGTTACACCTGAGATCAAAAACGTCCATAATCAAACTCAAAGCAGTTTCTTTCGAGTCTTATCTCAATCCCACAAGCTACGTATATTAATCCCGGCTAATTCTCTCTCCCCAGTCGCAACAAGCGTGGGAGGCGTGGCTCACGAGCGAGTGGTAACTCCCCCGGACTGGGTCATCGACTACTGGCACCCTCTAGAGAAGGCGCACTTCCCCGAATACTTCAAACGCCGTGAGCAACGCAAGAAGGAATTCATCGCCTTGTGGGAAAAGGAACACGGCCCCGCTGACAAGGAAGAGAAGCATTGATGTGTTATTGTATAGTTGTGTAATATAGTGAATTGCGTTTATTTAGTTCGGTTGGTTTTTTATTTTCAACCGATTCTAGTAGCTCGATGTGCTGGCATGTGTACAAAACACATGCCAGCACATCGAGCTACTAGAATCTGTAAAATGTCTTTGATAGATTTTCAATATTACCGCTATAGCAATAGGTTCAAGGTCGACTGGGATATTTGACAATTTCGGGAAACTTAATGAGCTGAATTCTGTACTTCGTAATACTCACCCAGCTTGTGCTCGAGAGACGCGAACGCCCAATGGCGGAATCGCTTAGTGGAAACGCCTCGTATCCACTATATTGGCAACAATTGACACGCAATACGTGACGCTCAACGTGTTCGACAGCGTTCAAAACATCGCGCGACGCTGCCAGCTGGCTCGCAACATGACTAAACAAAATAAAAGTTGCTAAACAAAAGTTTAGCAACTTTTATTTTGTTGCTGCGCTGACTTTCAACACGTTGAGCAACATGTCTTGCGCCAAATGTTGTCTAGTGGATTTGAGGCTTTAGTGTTACTGCAGGTGACTGAGAAGTTGTGTGGAAACCCAATGTACTTAATCTAATGCGGATTACGGGCTAAATACATTTGAGGGAGGTGATTATTGAATGATTACTTGGTATATGGATAAAATGGTATAATCAACAGGATACTAGCAAAAGTAAAACCACAATTTTAAACCGTAATTTTTTATTTTAAAACATTTTGTTATAGAAATATTTAATCTAGTTTATGACTTGATATCGCCACGTATTCGTCAATATAACAAAGTTTAGGTATTCATGTAAATAAATAAATACATTACTAGTCTTTATTGCGTTTACTCTTGAATATTTAGCCGTTAAGTTTATAAAGTTATACTGGAAACCAACCCCAAAACAGAAAAAAGGAGTATGTACTTCGTATAGAAGCGATACTGGAAGCGCCATGGATCGAGCCTTTATTCAGTGATATGGGCATAATATATTATGGCTACGGCCTCAGATCGTCAAACTATTAAAAGGACCTTTGGCATTAGGAAATAAAAGGCTCTCTCTCTATACACCGTGTTTCCGGACGATACCTATACATTAACTTCGACCGCTCATTGTAGGTACTCACTCATCGAACAACTTTCATTAGGGGACCAAACCCTGAATTGCGAAAAAAAATCTGCTGCTACAACATGTTCGCATTAACTTCGACGAAATGACATGTATGGAACTGCTGATTTATCGTCCAGAAATACGGTGTACAGTTGGGACTGTGCCAGTTAGGTCCATGTTCACCAAAAAGATGACAGTCTGATTATCTAATACAGCTGTTTAAAACGCATTCTTGTATGGGAACATGTCACAGTGACAGCTGTTTTTAGATAATCAGACGGTTATCTTTTCGGTGAACATGGACCTTAAGGTGTCTGCGGATTACACCCGTTTATTATATTTAACCTTTTGACCGCCACCGCATAAACGTTCGCGCGTGCCCTCCACGCCAAGCCACAATTTCATCTACTTACTATTATGTCACATATTTGTGTCGTTTGGCGTACAGGACTCGCGCTTGCTTGTCACGTATATGTGACAATGGCGTCCCAAAGGTTAAACTGTTGCCCGCGACTTCGTTTGCGTGGACATTTCGATGTGTATGTGTGAGACTGACTAGACCAAATATACACGAAATAAAAATCATACAAAACGGTCAAGCCGTTTCAGAGGGAGTTCGATGACTGTGACACGAGATTTTTATGTACCTATGTATGAAGATTAGTCTTTTATTTACCTCAAAATAAATGCAAGGCTCTATTAAGTGGAGTTAACTAATATACTTAAATTGAAAAATAAGAGCTAAATTAAATCTTAAAGTTTAAAATGGGAAACAGGAATTAGTGCGAGGTCCCTGGGCCTCGATTCTGCTATTACAATAGTGTCACAGTATTCGATCATTGATTTCATAATGATCAAGTTCTGTCAAATTTTGACAAGTTTGTTAATTCTACTATCATAATGGCGCCATTATGACTTCTCAATGAACAACCACTGACACTCCATTGAAAGAAATGTCATAGAATATTAATCTAGTACATGAAATCTGCAGTGCAAGTACGTAAAATTCGACAAGACTCGTGTTGATAAATTTGACAGTTATTCTCGATAAAATGAGGTTTTATCGAGTCAAAAACTCATTTTATCGAGAATAACTGTCAAATTTATCTTATCGAGCCCTATCGATTCCTACGTACTTGTACTGCAGGCATGAATAAATGTTCGCATTTAGTAGTAGATTTCGAAAACCATTTGTACTAAGGGTTTTATGATAATGACAATACGACAATGCCATTAAAACACAATTTTATTACGAGACCATTGACCGACCATTGTGAATTTAGCAGATTACGAACTTTAAGCAAAATGACAATGGGATGAGAATGGAATCGTGTTGGAGTGACGAATTTATTAAAATAGCAGAATTAGGCCCCTGTACCATCGTTTATTATGTTTAACGCATTACATAGAATAGTTATGAATCACAGAACTTGATTCGTTGATTACTTAATAAGAATATTATGGTAGGTAACCCACTTGTTTGTGGAAAAATAAGGTACGGCCTGACCACACGTATCGAAACGAAGCCGGCTTGAGTACCTAGTTGAAACCGAAAAGTCGCGTCGTCCAGACGAAAAGATGTTTTCAATACACTTCTTCGAAAACTGGTTCTTCTCGCACAACTATTAGGTTCTGTATTTATTTCCACGGTTATCTATAAACTGATTCCAACGTGGTTCAACAATTCCGCCTCGGCTGCTTGTTTCAAAATATACTAATTCGCTTTTATTGCATGGCAGTTATCGCTTTTTCTGACCAAGCCTGTTGGTTCTGTATCGGGTCACAATCACTAATTAAAAAAAAAAACTTGCGAGGCATGGGTATTTGAGGACTGCCGATAAAAGTGAAAACTAAGTAATCTGACTGGTAGAGAATGCCTTGTGGCCTTAAGTCCGCCTATGTACCACTCTTGTACATGAAGTTTAAATAAATAAATAATCTTTATCTGCGAGAGCATCGGTGGCCCAGTGGTGGCGGCCCTGACTTACGAACAGTAAGTCGTGGGTTCGAACCAAGGCAGGCGCATTACTTTGTGTGATTTATTTCATCACCACTGCTCTCAAAAACGGTGAAGGAAAACATCGTGAGGAAATGTTCTAGAACCAAAAATTCGAAGATATGTGACATCTACCAACCCGCACCGGGCCCGCGTGGTAGATTATAGCCCATACGCAAAATACGCGGTTTGACGGGGAGTTGCGGACACCAGCCCGTTATACAATACAATCTATATCTGCTATGGGTTGTGCCCCGCGCACGCTTAAGTGGCGCTACGCCGTAGTGGATCGGCTACGAGTGCTACGAAGCGTCAGGTGACGGTCACGCGAGTTTCATGATTTTTCACCCAAGAAGTGCTCAACGCGCCTAAAGATGTTTTCACTTCTAAAAACATTCTAGTAAAATATGTCACCGTAAAAACTTTTTTGCAAAAAATAAAACCGACTTCACACAAAAAAGTGAAAAATAACTTTAGCTTCAGAAGTCGGTGACCTTTATTTGATTGATTTAGTTTTTTTGTCACCGACTTCTGAAGCTAAAGTTATTTTTCACTTTTTTGTGTGAAGTCGGTTTTATTTTTTGCAAAAAAGTTTTTATTTTTCACTTTTTAGTGGTTCACATGTGCATACCCTTTCACAGCGTACCAGCGTGATTTTTTGTTATGAACTGGTGTAAACAAATAGACAGACATGAGATTTCAGCAATCCCAGTAAGAGACACACATTTGCTACATTTAATGAGGAGTTCCGTTGCCTTTCTCCGAAGTTTCTAATCTTTACCAAATTTAAATGGGATCACTCCGAGAAAGTAGTCTTTCTAAAGTCTTTCTCCAGGATCCCATTATCAGGATCCTGACTTGATGATTATGGGACCTTCTGGGAAGTATACCCTTTCAAACAATTAAAAAACAAATTCGGTCCAGTCATCTTCGAGTAATCGGGGAACATTGAATTGAGAACCTTCTCCTTTTTGAAGTCGGTTAATAACGACGCTATGGTACGTGACCCAAATATCCGGATAGCCTTTAAAAGATTTGGCCGAGTATCGTTAATTTGCTTCTAAGAATTGAAGAGCTCCGTTCCTTTGTCATGGATCCCATAATCAGAACCTAACCAAATTCTCATCAAACTACCCTTGAAGTACCTACCCTTGCCAATAAAATAAAAAAAAAACAATACATGTCAAGGTAATAGGCTTATCCCCAATAAATGGAACTTAATACACCTAACTGTCGAAATCTGGGAATATTGTACACATCTGCGTACCCCCTCAGAGCATACAGGCGTGATGTTACGTCATGATGTTGTATAAACAATAAACATTCAAGCGATTGCAGCAGTTACTGCAGATTTGCCGTGTATTTTTGAAGAGTTCCATTGTATATCTCCGAAGACCCGGATCAGATCTTCAGCAAATTAAAATATAACCACACGGGAAGCACCAGCTTTCAAATTAAAAAAGAATCATCAAACTCGGTTCACCCAGTCGAAAGTACTGAGGTAACAAACACTGTCGAAATCTGGGTGTACTGTACACATCTGCGTACCCCCTCAGAGCATACAGGCGTGATATTACGTCATGATGTTGTATAAACAATAAACCTACAAGCGATAACAGCAATCACTGCAGATTTGCCGTACATTTTTGAGGAGTTCCATTGTATATCTCCGAAGACCAGCATCAGATCTTCAGCAAATTAAAATGGGACCACATGGGAAGCACCAGCTTTCAAATAAAAAAAGAATCATCAAAATCGGTTCACTCAGTCGAAAGTTATGAGGTAACAAACACAAAAAAAAAAAAAAAAAAAAAAAACATACAGACGAATTGATAACCTCCTCTTTTTGGAAGTCGGTTAAAAATTGTCAAACACGTTAGATTGTAACCTCTCTAGTGAGATTGTAAACTCTCGAAATATTGTCAACTGAACATACTGCTTACAATATAACGCTTTATTTTTCGGTAGGTTGTAATCTATGGAAGTGAAACCGTAATATTGTCAAATGCATGCGACGGAAGTACGAGTATCTCTGCCCCCATAATCGGGACTTGCGGCACCCCCACGTTAGGTTCCTTTAAACCCTGCTGACAGAAATAGGCGGGGCTCTGACGACGACTACGCTTTTTAGGCGAATATTAAAGTGTTTTGAGGTTAAGTTACACTAATCGGTTTTTCTCAGGAATGGTGCATTATCTTTTCATGGGAGTGGTACCATGGGGCAAGAGGCCTCCTTCCCTCACCCCCTCCACACCGCGCGAGTTGAGTTCCGTCGCATACATTTCACAATATTACGGTTTCACTTCGATAGATTGTAATCTACCGAAAAATAATGCGTTATATTGTAAGCAGTATGTTCAGTTGATAAAAAATCGAGAGTTTCTTAGCCAAACAAAATGGGAGAGGGCGCTGACTCCTGACATACAGGTAAACCTAGTTCGGGGGTCAGAGGCTTCAAACAGTTTATGTAACATAATTTATGTCAATAATTTGAATTTGAGTTTACAATCTCTCTAGTTATATTACAATCTAACGGTTTTTACTATGTTACGCTGACTTAAACACTGTTATTGCTTTCGAGGTAATTTATTGTTAAATGAAATGCAAATGCTATTTTCACAATATTTATTAATATCACCATTCATAATTATTGATATTATGCATTTCTGAGAATTATTATGTTAAATCTTTACCTAAAAAGTCATCTGGATATTTTTGTTAGCTAGTTACGTAACTCCCAAATGTTGCACATAGGCCTTCATCAAACTCAGCACAATCTAACATTTGTGTTAGTCTAAAGCTGGGTATCCATTAGAGGCAGCCTCGGGCCGAGCATCCGCGCAGCGAGCCATATCTTGTCGGTAAATAGCCATGCTCAAAGACGCCTCAACTCGTGGCACGGTCTCCATTAGATCTGCCTCGGCCCGAGGCTGCCTCGAATGGATAGCTTACTACTTAACCTAGCTTTAGACTTCGAAAGTTTACGGGGTTCGAGTCCATACTTGCATGGAGTTCGATTCGCAATCACAACCTCTTTTCTATTCATAAGAAACTTATTCATAGCAAGAAAAGAAAGAAAGAAAGTTATGGATTTTTTTTTCTAAGGACGCCCCCCTCACTCCCGTTCCAAACCCTAGCCCCCAACCCTTCAGTCTGAGTATTAAGGTATATTTTCTTTAATTCTTTATTTCATTTTTTTTTTTACATTCTACTACTGTATTGCTTTTGTTTGAGTGTAAATAAAAGTCACATGTGTAAAACCTATGTAAATATAGCATTCAGCATGACTTTATTCGATCTATTACAATAATTATTCGTTTTTCGGTAAAAATAGTTAAAATCCTTTTCACAGTCACAATAAAAGCATTAACGAAACCTGTTCATACTTTTATGTTGGCTTTTTATTCATCCATTAACCAATTAAAATTAATAAACAATATAAATAAAATTATAAACAGGCAAAAGCCTAGCCAGAATGATTTTTAAGATTCGTTTAGCCATAGACAACACCAAGGAGTTTCTTAATGTGTTGCCAGACTCATAAAACAAAAAAAATACCCTTTCATGTAAAAATGAAATTACAAACACAATTAGTTTCCAAATGAGTATTTAGTTTTTATATTTCGATGCAATTTATTATTGGCCAATGGATAAATAAAAGCTCCCTAGTATGGACTCTTTCCATTGCCTTTCAAACACAATAATTCAATGAGCACAAATCCTATTCCATCAGTATTATAGAACTCCTATAAAGTTTTTATTTCAAACACCAGAAAATAACATCCACACTATAACTTTATAGTAAATATACTTTCGCATCCCTAGCTCTCAAGTTGTGATCGTAAGTGTACTGCAATCTTTCCAAAATTATTTAATTTACCTCTAACCGGATGCAGCTGAATACCAGTATTTTACATGGAGCGGCTGCCGATCTGACCACCACAACCCAGTTAGTACTAGGTCATGCGGTACTCCTTAGTAAGACAAATGACAGCCGGGACCAACGGCTTAGCTTGCGTTCCGAGGCACGGAGAGACTCGGAATTCGATGGGCGGTCACCCAGCCACTGACCAACCTAGGCAAGCACGGCTTAACCTTAAGATCAACCCGAGCGGCTGTTATTATTTAGCCACGAGCTCAAACTTAAATAACCCTCTACAAAAACTCTTTTTTTTAAGTCGGTTAAATAATTATAAACAAAACCTAAAAGCAAAAGCTGTATAAATGTAAACAACCCTCTACAAAAACTCCTTTTTTAAGTCGGTTAAATAATTATAAACAAAACCTAAAAGCAAAAGCTGTATAAATGTCACCGTAAAATTGTCAAACACGTTGGATTGTAATCTCTCTAGCGATATTGTAAACTCTCGAAATATTATCAAACGAACATACTGCTTACAATAAATAAAACGCATTATTTTTCGTGAAATGCATGCGATGGTAGTCAACTCACGCGGTGTGGAGGGAAGGAGGGGTCTCTCTTGCCCAATGGTACCACTCTCATTAAAAGATAATGACCATTCCTGAGAAATACCGATTAATGTAACCTAACCTTAAAACACTTTATATTCCCCTAAAAAGCGTAGTCGACGGAGCCCCCCCCCCCTATTTCCGAGTGCAGGGTTTAAAGGAACCTAACTAACCTAACGGGGAGGTGCCCCAAGTCCCGATTATGGAGGCAGAGATACTTCCGTATGTTCAGTTGACAATATTTCGAGTTTACAATATCGCTTGAGAGATTACAGTGTTTGACAATTTTACGGTGACATACACATTACCTACTGAACTATCACTAGTAACACCACAATCACATCTTGAAAATCGGGACACCGTGTAGAGCTAACATCAAAGTCTCTCACTAAAAACGTTGTTTTGATCAGTTCCCTCCGAGCGCTTGTCCGCGGCCCCAGTTGTGACCGCCAAAGACTGTCCCACCGCCACCCGGCCTCGTGGGCACCCGAGCTTGCGGCGCCGTGCCGAAACCTCCGACGTATCTTGTGTCAGGGAACAACTGTTTTCTGAAGATAAAAAAATATCCATGATTAGGTAAACTGAATGATGTGTTGATATAGATTCCGTCGGTCTAAACAGGATGTTTGTTTGATTGATTTAGTTTTTTTGTCACCGACTTCTGAAGCTAAAGTTATTTTTCACTTTTTTGTGTGAAGTCGGTTATATTTTTTGCAAAAAAGTTTTTATTTTTCACTTTTTAGTGGTTCACATGTGCTTACCCTTTCACAGCATATCGGTGTGATTGTTTGTTATGAACTGGTATAAACAATAGACAGACGTGAGTCTTCAGCGATCCCAGTACATTTGCTATCATTTATTAAGGAGTTCAGTTACCTATCTTCCGAAGTCACCAGATCTTTATCAAATCGAAATAGGATCACTCCGAGAAAGTACTCTGCCTAAAACTACCCAAACCGCTTCTGGTGTGCCTATAAAGTTAAGGAGTTACCTCTATTTCTCCGGGATCCCATTGAATGGAACTTTACACGTCTAACTGTCGAAATCTGGGTGTATTGTATACTTCTGCGTAGTCCCTCAGAGCATACAGGTGTGATGTTACGTCATGATGTTGTATAAACAATAAACAACCAAGCGATTGCAGCAATTACTGCAGCTTTGCCGTGTATTTTTGAAGAGTTCCATTTATATCTCAGAAGATCAGCGTAAGATCTTAACCAAATTGACATGGAACCACACGGAAAGCACCAGCTTTCAAATAAAAGAAGAATCATCAAAATCGGTTCACCCAGTCGAAAGTTCTGAGGTAACAAACATTGTCGAAATCTGGTATATTGTACACATCTGCGTACCCCCTCAGAGCATAAAGGCGTGATGTTACGTCATGATGTAGTATAAACAATGAGCCTACAAGCGGATGCAGCAATCACTGCAGATTTGCCGTCTATTTTTGAAGAGTTCCATTGTATATCTCCGAAGATCAGCATCAGATCTTCAACAAATTAAAATGGGACCCAACGGGAAGCACCAGCTTTCAAATAAAAAAAGAGTCATAAAAATCGGTTCACCCAGTCGAAAGTTCTGAGGTAACAAACACGAAAAAAAAAAAAAAACAGACGAATTGAGAACCTCCTCTTTTTAGAAGTCGGTTGATAAACCCATAAATGCAAGTAATTGATTGGCTAGGTTCCTGTACTTAATGAGTTTAGAATCAAGTTTAATCATCAATAAGTTATGTTTTTTATTATTTCACGTTTAGATTGTTAGATCTGTGCAGTTTCGCCAATTAGTTTTACTTGACTTTGGGCCTATTTCTTACAACTTACCGAATAAATTCAAAAATGGAACAGAATTTGTATGAAATTATCTGCCAAGTAAGTTAACAGGAACTTAGTCGTAGGTGGTTGTAACAGTCCCCATTTTACGAAAACAATGGGGAAGGCAGGTCAAAGCTGATTGCAAATGGCGTGGCCATAGCTTAGTTTTCTTTGTATTTTTGACATTCAGAAGTGCCATAATGGTCTAACTGAAATAAATGCTTTGAGTTTGAGTTTAGTCCCACCAATAAGGTCAAGCTATTTTGAAATATAAAATGACATTGACTGATTTTCAATCAATAACGATACTTGGTAGGTACAAGCTATGCTGGCGCCATTAGATATACACAGTTGCCTTCCCCATTTTATGTTAAGTACACTTACATGAAGTTAGGCGGCGTGAGTAGGGCGGGGCCACCGAACTCCTGCGGGTATTTGAACAGCAGGAAGAACGCCAGGTGACCGATGAGAATGCCAATAAGCTCCATCACACCTCTGCAATAAAGAACAATGATTTTATACATGGCCACATCGTCGGGAGGTATCACGCCTTTCCGACCACTGGTTATTCGGAATAACCAGTTTTGTTTTTTTCAAATATAATATTTAAAATAACTTATTAGGTACACGCATTTTGAAAAACAAAAAAAACTACGATTGTCAGTTACAGAATGATGTTTTAAATTCTTTTAGCGCCAAAGTGCGTTTAGTGATTTGTGATGCCAAGCTAGACCTAGTATAGATAATGCCATTCACTATTGTTATGTCATTGCAATAAGGTCAAATTATAATAGTTGTGTTGATGTTGGTACTCGGTACACATGTGGCTAGATGTTTCAAGAGTGTGTCACGAAGTCCACGTCATTTGTCGTAAGTATGACGACATATATCACAAATTCAAGACAATAAACACGTGTCTACACGACACGACAATGACGTGTCATGGTCACTCGTGCGTGGCAGCTCGAGATATAGGCTCCAATGTAATTAAAATTTATTGTTTATGAGCCTTGACGGCGCGGTGTAGCAACACTATCGCCCACGTTATTTACGATAACCTTATTTATATTTGGGTGTTAAAGCATCATTTAAAACAATTCATTAAGTTGACTTCGTCCTACTGATTAATGCGATATTGCAATTGAACATCGACTAAGCTTTTTCTCTCGCTTATGGGCCTAAACGATTATACAAGAAACGAAGTAACATCGTGACACATTGCGACGGGGTAAACCGATGCAATGTCGGGTTGTGGAACATGCATCGTAAATATGAAAAGATGAATGCATTGTGTGAGGAATGATACGTAAGAAAAAGGAGTTAATGAAGCCGTGACGCTTGACAGGGGAGAATGTAAGAAGAAAACGTGTTGCACTGACCCCAACCCAAGACCCAAATAGAATGGGACAAGTAAGGCAGGAAGATATAACGTCGTGTCATGAAAACTAGCGATGTAATCCTGGGTCCATTCATTTGATTGAAATTAACTTGTCGTCTATGGTGTGCAGTGCATCGTATAAGGATACGATATAGCGTCGCGATTTTTGATGTAGAGAAATGAAAATGTCGTGAGGAAAATGTGGATGGGTATACGAGTAGAGATAGACCAAAGACACGATTGATGGACAGCGTAGCATGATATGGCTAGAAAAGAGGTGTCTGATAAGATGTCGAGTAATAGAGATGTTTGGAAGAAGAAGTCATGCTGCGCCGACACCAAATGAATTGGGATAAGTGCAATAAAGTGACGGAAGTCGTAATCTTTCCAAGAAACGGCATCGCATCAGTATATGACAATGCGACGTGGTATCGTGTGGTTTAGACCTAGATTGGTTGCTTTAAATAAGTTTTAACCACTCACCCGCCGCTAATAACGAGGTTGAAAGCCAGCAGCACCCAGGGCAGGTACATCGCCTTGAACCTGGTGCCGAACCAGAATGACACGATCACGTCCTTGTTGAGCTGACACCAAACGTATAGCACTGACAGGACCATTGGGTCCATGAGGATCTGCAATAAGAAAGATTAATAATAATTAGTTAAAGCCTCCATGATTCCTTCTACACATGTTTGGCAGTTTATACAGGGTGCAATTTTAGTCATAGGCAATATTTTTATCTAAAGCTCTACTCACGATACTGATTGCATTAGGGCTAATAATTCGCAACTTCAAAACAATGGTGTCGATTCTGTTGTGCACAAACTAAACTTAATTTAGACTATTGCTATCTTTTACTAAAAGGCAGGGCGAGAAAAGGACGGCTATAGCTATGCACTAAGTTAGAAATGTCAAACTAGTTTATGCCTTGCGCTTCACCGTGTTATTAGTCGACATGTTTTTACGTGCACCCTTCATTTGTATGGAAATATTAGTTCGAATTAAATTTGACAGCTCTAAATTACGTCCGTCTCTTTCTCGTTTTATTGGTGAGAAAAAGATAGTAATAGCCTAAATTAAGTTTAGTTTGTGCACAACAGAATCGGCGCCATTTTTAATGCAATTAGGTAAAACCTTAAAAATGTTAGTAAGTGTCTCAAAGTATCAACGCGGCGCGGCGCGTAGATACGCGGCATTGTGCGTGACCTCTTTTGACCCCGCCCGACTCGTCATAAGGTAAGTTGCTTACGATTTGATCCAACTTTTCCTTCATACTTTACCGGCTTAGGACGGTCAAAACTACGTAAACTAAAACAAAAACCGTCTTATTACAAAACGTGGTCTTAAAAATAGTACCGGGTTTAGTACTAGGTCTAAACCATGAACTTGAAAAAACGTTATTACAAAACGAAGTTTATCGCTAGTCCTAGAACTATCTATGGTACCAAAGTTAGACCATCGCGACCCCTAGTTTAACTATGGTACTAAATTGTCAAACGGCAAATTCTTAACTTTGAGGTTAGCAAATTATCTTTCGGAAAGTATTATTTTGTGATAAAAACCAAAAATGAAAAATACTGTTGTGTACGTAATCTAGCATGTCCTTTATTACAAACTTTTCTTCTGGACTCCAATTAACACCCCTTTTTTCTTAGGTTTTTGCATTTTCTTAAAACTTGAACGCACACACGATCTCACCACAAAGAACTGTACCTTTACTTGTTTTAATAATCTTGATGTTTTTCTTGTCTCGAGTTTATTTTTAAGTTGTAACATAGACATTTCGATAACATTACTCGAATTACGCGCGCCGCCAAGTTCACTTCGTTATACGTGCTAGCTCGCAGTGGCGAAGGGTGAAAAAAGAGTCAGGGTAAGCCGAGAAAAAAAATTAGAATGATTTTTTTTTGACTTGACTTTTTGATGTTTGTTTTGACCTCATTTTCATTATCAGCTACCCCAAAAACCACGAAAACGACACCCATGAAGAAAAAACCGAAATTTTTCGTCGGCGCCATCTTTGATTTTCATTTTGACCTCTTTTTTATCATCAGCGACCCCAAAAACCACGAAAACGACACCCATGAAGAAAAAACTGAAATTTTTCATCGGCGCCATCTTGGATTTTCATTTTGACCTCATATTCATTATCAGCGACCCCAAAAACCACGAAAACGACACCCATGAAGAAAAAACCGAAATTTTTCGTCGGCGCCATCTTTGATTTTCATTTTGACCTCTTTTTTATCATCAGCGACCCCAAAAACCACGAAAACGACACCCATAAAGAAAAAACTGTAATTTTTCATCGGCGCCATCTTAGATTTTCATGTTGATCTCATTTTCATTATCAGCGACCCCAAAAACCTCGAAAACGACACCCATGAAGAAAAAACCGAAATTTATCGTTGGCGCCATCTTGGATTTTCATTTTGACCTCATTTTCATTATCAGCGACCCCAAAAATCACGAAAACGACACCCATGAAGAAAAAACCGAAATTTTTCGTCGGCGCCATCTTTGATTTTCATTTTGACCTCTTTTTTAGCATCAGCGACCCCAAAAACCACGAAAACGACACCCATGAAGAAAAAACTGAAATTTTTCATCGCCGCCATCTTGGATTTTCATTTTGACCTCATTTTCATTATCAGCTACCCCAAAAACCACGAAAACGACACCCATGAAGAGAAAACCGAAATTTTTCGTCGGCGCCATCTTTGATTTTCATTTTGACCTCTTATTTATTATCAGCGACCCCAAAAACTACGAAAACGACACCCATGAAGAAAAAACTGAAATTTTTCATCGGCGCCATCTTAGATTTTCATTATCAGCGACCTCAAATACCACGAAAATAACACCCATGAAGAAACAACCAAAAAATGTCATTTTGGATTTTCATTTTGACCTAATTTTCATTATCAGCGACCCCAAAACTAATGAAATTGGCAACCATGACAAATAAAATAACAAAAAAAAATGCAGAGGTACCATAGTTGAAAAATAAAAGTGAACAACAAAATAAACATCCAAATAAATAACCAAATACGAAATCCACCATTACTAATACTATCTCGTTCTTCCCCTATCATACTTTCTTTTTCTGCCCCTGTTGTAACTCGATAAAATTCGGTTTACTGCACAAAATAATGTCATTCATCAAGCATGAATGATGTCCGATTCTTTACGAAATTCAACGAGCGATAACGATTTCTTTCCATCTCGCTCACGCGCACGCATTTTCTATTACTTTCTCTATGAATAACTCGGTTTGCTTCGGCTTACCAGAGCCATACTATGGCGGGCTGGCTAGTGACGTCATGACGTTTATTTTGCTTAGAAATTAAGCTGCCAAAAAGCCGATAGCGCCTGCGGGTTATTTTATAGCAAAATGTTATTGAAGGGTAATTTTTTTTTTGATTAAATGCGAGTAGGCGTTTGGTGATGCTTGTAAGAAGTAGTGATTGTGCAATTTTTCAATTACGGTAGGTAGAGAGTGGTTGTGTTCTGAACTTCTGAAGGTAAGCCGGTGGGAATGGAGTTGTTAGGAGCCTGCGCCACTGCTAGCTCGACAGTTGTTCCAAACCAGAACAATGTAAAATAATTGTGAACATGCATTAAAATAATACAACTCGAAATATTTAAATACCTTTAAATAACAAAGCTTTAATTTTTATCACTACAAATAACAATTTTTAAAAAAGTTTTTCTTTAATTTACGTAACAACATTGTGTTAAAAGGAGCGGCACATAGAACGCTGAACGAATGAATGAATGGTTTAAATATTTTTTTGCTTATAATCTGTGGATAATGTTTGAACTAGGGACTGTCTTTGGTACTAAGTAATCCTCTGTTGGTCTACGATTTGTAATACGAATGTAAGAACTAACGTTAGTACCGTACTAAACCAAGACCTTTTAGTTCTGGTTTAAACCTGGTACTTACGGAAGTTTTTATAATAAGACGGAAAATGTTTATGTAGGTTGTGCATGTGCTGGCAGTGGCAACTGGCACGTGAAAAGATGAAAAATCCAACAGGTTTTGTGAGGTTCTTAAAATTACCCCGTGATGGAATTGGGTCGTTCGGGTAGCGGCGATGAAATTTCACGTGTTTGCACAAGACCATGTTAGTACGAGTACGATTGTAAATAGTGACCATTTGGAAGTATGTAGGTACTGTTAATTTCTGTACCTAGCCTGCACATTACGCGGTCGAGGCATCGTTATCACAACCACAGAATCGTCACAACAGTAATTGACTGACACACACTACACACTTTACAGTAAAGTCCAGTAACACAATCCAAGTTTCTTAACCGAGTACGATACGAGAGACGCGAGCGGCGATTACGTCACAGGAGTAATGGATCATACACGTCAATACACCTGCGCAGTCGTAATGACACTAGCACTAGTAGGTCACAAGTTAGTTCAAAAGTTTGGGACTCGGGAGGGCTCTTTTTGTATTTTTGCGTGAAGAAGCGGGACGGAGAGAGTTCGTTCGAGGTGGCCGGCAATGCGTTTGAGCTATTGTTAAGGATATGCCGCGCTCGCGCCGGCCGGCAGCAAACTAGTTTATTATTATTTGATGTTTGTTTACTTTTCGTTACGAGTTATACTGCGCCTTAAAATGTTGATACTTCAAGACTTATTGGGGTTTATGAAGTATTTTTTTTATTACTTTTAGCGTTTATTTGCAACATTATGCCTTTGCAATGTGATTTACTACATTTTTAAGGTTTTTCATACTTGCATGAATAATATTTTAGATTTGCGAATTATTAGCCCTAATGCCATCAGTATCGTGAGTAGAGCCTTAGAATAAAATATTGCCTATGACTAAAATTGCACACTGTATAGGGTGGAATTTTTCAATGCCACCTGGAGGGAAAGTACTCTAAATACTGGGAATACCAAATTTTACTCAAAGATACCCTTGGTAAGATGTTTTTTCTGACTTTTTGGGCCAATGACTGTCAAAGATCTACAAATGACAGCCGGGACCAACTGCTTAACGTGCGTATCATATCCATATCTTCAGTATCTTTTTCGAACAGTCCCGCAGCCCAACCTAAAGATTGATCCGAGCGGCAGTTATTATTTTGCCACGAGCTCCATGAAAACGAAAGTACATCAATTCTCTTATATAATTCAAATATTTACCGGCAAGCTAACAAGTAGCCCAATGAGCACACAACATGCCCAATTGAACAGCAGCATATAGAAGTAGTCCGCAGGCTTGCCGGCAAACATGCCTGTCTCAAGTCTCTGCGAGTAGTTGTACAGGAAGTAGCAGTTGATGAGGAAGTGGAACCCGGTGCTTGGACTGATCGGGTAGAAGAATAGCGCTGTCCACGGTCTCCATATCTGTGGAATAAGGAAAAAAAACATTGTTTATGGAAAAGGATGTTAGTTTTACTGATTTCCTTGATTGGGGGGACCACAGTGGGAAAAAGTTTGTTTTACAGTTGTAATTCAGTAACGTTCTATTGCATTTTATTTAAATTGTATTTGCATTAGAAAGCTGAAATGAACTAAACAACAAAAATGATAACATGCCTTCTAAAAGAAGCAAGAGAATAACTGTGGCAAATAAATGCTATTTCAGCCTGCTAAGATATTTTGCTCTCAAAATTTTCTACCATAAGTAGATTGTAGATGGAATACAGACTTGCCTCAAATCTTATCAGGCCATAAGGCAACAAATGTAGCATTCATTCAGTTTAATCAGCTTTAAACCTTTTGATCAGCCTTCAGTGGCATACAACTTTGAATATCTAGTTACAATGTTTATTTACTACTGTATGATGTGACATGCATGTTATTATCATAAAACAGCAAATAATTAAGTTATCGGTTTAGATAACCAGTTAGTTCTCTGAACTTAAATTAATTATGAAAATTTTAGAGGAACCTTGTTGCTTGATTATGGTAAGGGATATATTTTTAAATAAACAAAAGTCATAATATTATTGCATTACAGTTCAAGGAATAATCACAAAAGCAGTAGAGGTTTGTAGAAGATTTTTCAATGAAACTTTATTCTTCATGGTGCAATAAACAAATTCTGGAATAATCTAGCAATTCTCTAGGGACACATACAAGAACTTACTTAATTAAAGACAATTAATTTAATATCTTACCTGGAACTGGTTGATAATGGGGTACAAGTCGAGCACTAAGTAATAATAGTTTAACAGTCCGAACCGGCCTAAAATACTAAACACCATAGTCAAAGTCAGCCAATACCGGGTAAAAAACGGCACACTGTTGTACCAATCCCTAAATTCAGACATTTTTAGTTTTTTTGGCTCCTTTCTAGAATGTAAACACAAACAATTGGGTCAGGAAGAAAACAGGTTGCAAGGGATTGCCACAATATTTAGACAAGAAAACTCAGCGATCGTTTGCCCATAAATAGATACAAATGATTAAATTATTAACATTAAATTGTTGGTACACGTGTACTATGAGAATTTGTCGAGAAAATTCAACCAACAAGAGGATGATTTTGTTGTTTTTGACATTTCAATCTCAGTGTTGCCATTTTTTTCCAAACTTTGGCTTGTATTGTTACCGAAAAAACTTGTGTTTGTTGCATTATTTTGGATTTTTAAGCGTGTTGTACTTTTTAATAAAACACTTTCACTTTCAATAAATAGTGAGTACACGATATCATCTTCATGCGCTGCTATGCAGGTGACAAGGCCCGGCGAAAGATTTTCACTTCAACTCGGTGAACGAAACAATCACTCTAACCTCTAACTCGGACAACTTCTAATTTTGAACGTTGCCCTTGATTTCAACCAAACGGGCACCACAGAGTATATATGTTCTGTGGGCACCACCCACCACAAATGTCAGTGTCACACTGCTGACTGACACCTGACACTGACTTTTCAGGATATAACCTATCGCCTGAAAGAAAATCAAAATTTCGAAAATATTTGTTTGAATTGAATTGCTGCAAAAATGAGAGTTATTCTAAAAAGATTGTTTACTGCTACTAATTTACCTATAAGCCGGTATACCGTGCGATTTAGCTCCAGTGATGTTAAACCCGCTGAAAAGGAAAAAAAAGCTGAAGAAGGACAACAAAAAGAACCGGAGATAATAGAGATTAAAAAGAAAAGTAAGGTTAAAAAAAAAACACTTAGATGACAGATATTATTGTTTACTAGCAATATTTATAATTTTCTAGTTTTATTATAGGCAAATAGAGTAAGTCTTGTACTTGGGTATCTGCACACTACTCCAATGTTTATTAATTTTGTAAATTCTTTTATCGGCCGATATTTTAGTCGGGCTCTTAATCAGTATGAACATTTGTGTGCTAGTGCGCATATTACAACGTTTCAGTATCAATTGATACAACAATTTGATGGTCTGCACAATTCCTTGGCCTACCTACACTCACCATGGTCTAGCCACAGTTTGTGGTGTTGTTCACTGGTGCGTTTCTTTACAAGTGTTGCCTCGAAAGGGAGTGGCACAATGGGTGGGGATCCCACTGCTGCCATGCTCAATCACCTTCCGGTGAGTTTGTCCGCCACATCATTGCCTTGGGAATCGCTGTGTCCTTTGATTCATTGGATAGTTATATTATTGATATTGCCAACATGGCTTTGATGACACTTGTGTAATAAACCCAGAGTTGAGTGTGTGGTTGTTTAGAGCTAGCATGATGGCGGTCTTAGCCTGCATTGTCAATTGTTTAATTGGCTGATGATAGTTCTAAGTAGCAAATTGTTCGTGCGCATTTGCAGTTGTCACCAACCTGACTATTTAGTGGATCCAGTGTGTGCGCTAGCACTAAACTACAGGCCTCTGTAAGGCTCAGAAGAAGATAATTCATTTTGGGATACATGTTTTTTTTTCACGGCCATCAAAAATAATTACACATTTTTTAAGGTCACTGTATTATTACACCATTTGATAATATCACTAATAAGGGAAACAGGAAATTATGTAATCAAAAGAAAAGCGTTCAATTTTTATAAATACGAGTACCTACATGTCGTGAAACAATTTGTAATAGCGGTTTTAAGAATTACATAGTTGTATATCTTTGTTCCCATATTTATAACAGCATTGTCGCCAGACAAAAAAGTATTTCCACTCCTGCCACCATTTAAATCAATTTTAATTCATTTGGGGCCGCCAACATTTTTTTATCTCAAATCATCAAACAAAGTGAATGTTTTGTCCTTCTCCTTTATCCTTTATTTTGGAAAATATAAGAAAAAAAAACAAAGTTTTGTGTGAACTATATACATTTTTATTTCAATTAAAACACTACCACAATAATCAATATTTCAAAACCCTCCTACCTTAGACACCATTCTTTATCCAAGATAAATAACAATTATAATATTAATTAACACTAAAATAAATCACTTACAGATATAGTGGTTGAAAAATTTGGATCAATAACAACACTGAACATAGACCGCCAAACTTCACGTAACAGCCTGGATATTCCAACTCTTAGAGAAATGGCCGCAGCTATAGATGCCTTTGATAAAGAGAATAATGCAAAAGTCCTGGTCATCAACGGAGAAGGTGGAACATTTTGTTCAGGCTTCAACATGTATGAAATAGGCAAGGAAGGATACCAAAACATAAAGGATGCTGCGGTAAGAAATTTTCTGTATGAAATTGTTCAAGAAGTTTCTTTCTTCTCTTCTTCAAAATTCTGTTAATGTAAATGTGTGTGGCCATGAACAACACATCTCTAAGTTATTCGGGTTTCTCCAGTGCAGACCCCTCGGTACAAGCTGCCTCCAGCAGCCTTCTTGATCCCATCAAACAATCTTGCCCTGCTCTGCTCCTTGAGCATATTTACATTGCCACAAGAAGATTATGCCCTATGATTATGAAGGGTATTACGTATGGCTCGATATGATGTCTGAGAGTAATAGATTATCCCATTCCACATAAGCACCACGTACAATATGAGCCGAGCACGGAACGGTAAATTGTCATGAACTTCAACGTCTGGATTTTCATTTGTAATAATAAAAGTGCTTAAGGAATATTTGACCACTTTACGCACAGGATTATACAAAAGAATTTTTAAATTATTTGCCATGGCTATTGACTGACCACAACAGTGATTTGCAGCAAACTGAGGGAATAACTGTAATATTTGATAACCGTGTTTAAAAATAACTAACAGGAAAAACTGCTTCAAACCATAGCTACGCAAGTGAACGTGAGTGTTACCAGGTCTCGTAACAGTTTTTCCTGTTGTTATCATTTATTTTATGAATTGCAATGGTCAGACATTGATGATATTCTGATAACAACTTCATTTGGTGGGCCTATCCTAATGAGGCTGATAACAAAGCCCTCTCATTTGATGTGTTTATACATGTTAATATTATAAATGTTTTGTCTGTCTATTCACTTCTTATTAGCTGAAAGGATTTCAATGGGACAGAGGTAGGGCATGTGCTGGGTCATAGAATATTATGCTTTTTACCTCCATAGTATGTTCACATTAAAAAAAAAAAACTCTCCTGCATTGTTCTTTTTGTAAAATTTGCATGGTTTTAAAGCTTGTGTTGCTGGTATTTTATGTTGTTGGCAACACATTTGCTCATACTTGTTTTTACCCGAATGACAAGGAAGGGTTATGTTTTTATTGTTTATTTTTATTATGTAATGCGTCACTTTGTAAAAAACTACACTGGTAAATCCGGATGAAAGAGCCAGTATAAAAGATAAAAATGGAATTCGGTTGATAAAACCTTTGACGCTCTGTTAAATACAGTAGATAAGAGTATTGATTGTCTAAATTGGTAGCATTGCTTTGTTAGATAAAAGTATGTGCAGTCAACATCATTACTAGCACATTATGAGCTAATATTTCAAAGGTCATATGCTGATGGATAGATTGAATAGTACGGGGGTCGTGGAGGTGTTAAAAGTCAAAAACTTCCAAAAAAAACTTGTATTTAAAAAAAAAAACTTGTCAAATAGTTGTAAATTTGACCCCCCATATCACCGTAACTAGAAGGTTCCCCTTTATTAGGCATAATACAGGGTGTAAACCACCTCATCACGAAGCCGCCAACCAAGCATTCTCTTCATCAAACTAAGTAACTTTTCGCAAAAATTATTCATTCTCTTCATCAAACTAAGTAACTTTTCGCAAAAATTATTCATTCTCTTCATCAAACTAAGTAACTTTTCGCAAAAATTATTGCTGCTAAACAACTTTTTTTTAGGGTAAAAAATCACGTTTTGTGGTATAACTCAATGTAACGCACTCAAAACATTGTGCTGATGGATGGATTGAATATTACGGGGTTCGTGGAGGTATTTAAAGTAAAAATCTTCCAATAAAAACTTGCATTAAAAAAAATAGTTGTTAAAAATTTG
Source organism: Xestia ashworthii (assembly GCA_950022955.1). Classification (NCBI taxonomy): domain Eukaryota; kingdom Metazoa; phylum Arthropoda; class Insecta; order Lepidoptera; family Noctuidae; genus Xestia; species Xestia ashworthii. The sequence goes on along the minus strand of OX465560.1, from coordinate 15,996,695 downwards.
TAACTTTGACCCCCAATATAAACAAAAAAAATATCTGAATGACGGGGAGAACAAGTGTCTTTCGGCTTCGTTAAGAGGTGTTTTACACCCTTTATATTCTGCTAGGGAAAACTATTTCTTCTCGTGTCCACTTCTCATATTTTGTCTGACCAGAATCACAGGTCACATTATAATTCTTAAAATGGTCACAGACGTGAGACGCCGTTCGTTAATTTTTATGATATAGCATAGCACTGTGCGACTATTAAAGCGTTTAATGAATTGTGACGTAATTCATATTTATGCGGCCCTTTTAGGCCCCCAGTATCTACCAAGCAGCCTTATTGCGTGACTAATACAATTGTATGTGTAATGACTTACAATTTCAATACCTATCATTTACCAATTTAAAAATATTCATTGCGGTTTTGCGCCGTCGCGCAGCCGTATTTTTCAAGCATGAAACACGATGATGCGAAGAGTATGTTTAGGTTCATTGCACAGATTATGAAAAATGTGTATTTTGGGTACGATGGGATCATGTTGACGTACGCATTGCGATTTTGAATTTCTATCACTCTGTCTGTCAAAACAACTGTCTGTTGGTGAAAACAGCTTGAAAAACGGTGCAGCAGTTTATGAGTTTATCGCGAACAGACAGACAGACAGACGCGGCGGAGGACTTTGTTTTTCTGATAAGTACCTAGTGATGAAGAAAAGCAAAAAAAAACATTAAGCAATGGATTAGGATAAGAACTGTCTTTTAAGTCTTTCGGATTGCGATTAGATGATGACGTATGTAAGCGTGTTATTTAATACTCTTCTGCCCGAGACTTCGTTCCCGTGAAGTTTTGATATCGCAACGCATCGCCTGCTCAACGGAAGCTTTTTTCCCGCTTGCATAATTTCTTATTGCTGCTCCGCTCCTATTGGTCATAGCGTGATGTTATATAGCCTATAGCCTTCCTCGATAAATGGACTATCCAACGCAAAAATAATTTTTCAATTCGGGCTGGTAGTTCCTGAGATTAGCGCGTTCAACCAACCAACCAAACAAACAAACAAACTCTTCTGCTTTATAAATTAGTATAGATATAGAAGTATAGATAGGGGCTGGACAACTCTGTCGTCTGATGTCCATGTGTCCATCGTCTACCTAGCCTTTTCCCAACTATGTTGGGGTCGGCTTCCAGTCTAACCGGATCCAGCTGAATACCAGTATTTTACATGGAGCGACTGCCTATCTAAAGAAAGAAAGAAAGAAAACATATTTATTCGGCACATGCCATAAGTGCACACAACAAATAAAAAAATAAAGTAAGTGAAAACAACATAAAAAACTTAAATTTATACTGTAAAACTACAAACTAAAAAAAAAGAAAATATTGTGTGTATCTGACCGTACTGAGTAATACGATACCCCTTGGTAAGACTGGTTGTCGGACTTTGGGTCACTGACTACCTGTGACGACTGTCAAAGTTGTACGGCGCGAATTGATGCGAATAATCGAGTCACTTCAACAATCTTCTTCATTTATCATCGTCAGCTTATAATGGTTCCCACTGCTGGGACACAGCCTCCTCTGAATGAGAAGGAATGGGCTATATATAATCCACCACATGGGCCCAGTGTGGATTGGTATTATGTCACGTGTTACAATTTTTAGGACCTACCGGTCTCCTCATGATGATCGTTTTGAGAGCAGTGGTGATGAAATAAATTACACAAAGTAATGCGCCTGTTTGGGTTCGAACCCACGACTTACTATTCGTAAGTCGGGGCCGCCACAACATTATTAGTGATAAAGACCCCCAAAATAAACATACCCGCTATATTTTTTACAGAGGCGCCTCGAACGCCGTCCTCTCTGCGACAAGATCACAATTGCAGCGGTGTCAGGGTACGCAGTGGCGGAGGGCTTTGAGCTCGCCCTTTGTTGTGATCTGCGGATCATTGAGGATACGGCGGTGATGGGCTGTCTCGGAAGGAGGTTTGGTAAGTATCCAGAATCATCTAGATATATCTAGTTATTATAATTGGACGGCCAAAGAAAAGATAGATGGTGCGAAGAATGATATGAAAGAGAAAGTAGTAAATGATGCCGTGACGTCTCACAGAATGGAAAAAGAAAACGTGTTGCGCCGACCCCAGCCCGCTTAGCATGACCACCGGAGAAACGAAAGAGACTCGACAAATCATTTGTTCATCTGTCATTGAATCGACAGAATGACAGATGTACAAAAGATTTGTCGACTCTCTGTCGTGTCTACGGTGCTCATGCTACGCGGGCAGGTAGAATGGGACAAGGGTAGGAAGAGTGCTGAGCATGTTCCTAGGTTCGATTCTCGAAACGAGCAAAGTGTTGTTGGGTTTTTTAATGGGAATTTCTCTATAGCACCTATGGAGTTTGGATGTGTGCCCAGTTTATGGCAATAGGCTCGCGTACTATTATATGGCACTTAAAACATAACTGGCGAAAAGTGAGTGTACGGTCGAACAAGCTATTTTCTTTTCTTTACAGTTTAACCCACAAACTGCATTGTAAAATGTAAACCAAATAGCTTGTTCGACCGTACTATTAAGGAAGCTCTGTCTAACCCTTCGAGGATTATGTATGTATGTATGTATGCAAAACTTATCTTCGACAACTAGGTTCTGGATCGGAATGGTGACCGAGATACATACAGGGTGTAAACAACCTCATCACGAAGCCGTCAGCCAAGCATTCTGTACATCAAACTAAGCAACTTTACGCAAACGTTATTGCTGGGAAACGACTTTCTTTTCGGGGTGAAAGATCATGTTTTGTGATAGAACTCAATGTTACGCACTTGAAACATTGAGCTGATAGATGGGTTGAATAGTATGGTGTTTAAAGTTTAAAAATCTTACAATAAAAACTTGTATACCGTAGACCCCAATATCACCGTAACTACTCGTAGAAGGTTCTCAAGTCTAGTGTAGAACAAAAAAAATATCGAAATGACGGGGAGAACAAGTGCTTTTTGGCTTCGTTAAGAAGTGTTTTACACCCCATATAACACTAAATTCCGCCTTGTTGTTCACATTACACCTTACCTTACCTTTAACATCAGAGCGTTAAAAAAATGGTTTTTGAATGTCCTAATCGCTGTGTGTTGGAAATGTGTTGTATTATCACTAAAGTCAAACCTGGATAAGCGAGAGTTCAAGGGAGCACAATCTCATTCTCGCTAATAGAGGTTTCTCACTAACCCGAGTTTCTCGCTAGTGCAGGTAGCGTTTCTCTCATACAGAGGTACGCAGCAATAACAAGTCACAGCAAGTACCAATGTAGTAAATATGTAATATGATAAAATTATGTGCATAATATGCACAAGATAAATTATGTACTTACATATATATATTTTTAATAGTGTGTATATCATATAGTGTGTCGATGTCTAATCTTTTTTTTATTTGTTGTGTGCACTTATGGCATGTGCCGAATAAATATGTTTTCTTTCTTTCTTTCTTTCTAATGAACGTAACATATACAGTATATGTTACGTTCATTAGATTTCGACATAAAAGTAGTTTATAAGGGTAGGTATCAAGATGCTTACGAAAACAAAACAAAAATTCATGCACTATGTAATTTTATTTTATTTAGAACTTATTTACTTACACTTAAAAAAATCCGTCAATTTCGTTTGGGTTTTTGTTTTTGTATTTTGAATGTTTTTCTCTAACTCATAAATTTTGTCGAATATTGCTTGATCAACAACCGCCGCGTATTCAAAGTACTGATGGACCGTCTCCAACGCATTTAAAGCTAGCTTCTTTGGTTCCTATCTTTATTTTTTTTTATTTTTTTTTTTATTTTTTTTATTTCTGTTTCCGGAATCTGTGCCTGGTTTTCATTGTCATTTCCAGCAATACAGGTGTTTACACAATTCTTAACGATATCGTCGTCGGTTTGTTCTCCAGCGGTAGTTACGTCGTCGTCAATTTGAACGAAATCTCCTAAGCTCGGCATTAACGTATTGGATGCGTGAGACACAAGCTTAGTCCATTCCTCGTTGCTAGGTCCAACTTCAACATCATTTTCCTCTGGCAGGTCTTGCTCATCTGTACTTTTCCAAAACCCAGCTTTCTTGAAGCAGTTTTTGATAGTAACGTCACTGACTAAGTACCATGCTTTTCTAGCAAATTTCATAGCTAGAAGTAGGTACGTTAATGTCAGGGCTACTGTTTTCTTCCAGACTTGTAAGAATATGTTTAACGACTTCTCTGCGATAAAAGCATTTAAAAGTGTGAATGATGATCGAATGGTTAAAGTTTACTAGGAGTGTTAGCAGGAAAAACATTAGGTACTTTTACGTTTGCAAGTGTTGGTAAGTCCGTATGGGCAGCACAGTTGTCAATGAATAGCAGATTTTTTTTTCGGTTTATCTTTATTTGTTTGTCAACTTTTTTCAACCAATATTTAAATAATATCCTGGTCATCCAAGCCTTTGAATTATTGGCATAATCAACGGGTAGAGTCTTGACACCTTTAAAACATCTAGGTCGCTTTGATTTCCCATGATGAGAAGTGGGAGTTTGTCCGTACCACTCATGTTTACACACTGGAGAAGTGTAAGGCGTTCCTTGCTTTGTTTTCCTCCATGGCATTTTTCGGGAAGGCACTTGAAAAACAAAGCAGTTTCATCCGCGTTGTAAATATCGTCTGATCGATTTGGCAGATCTTCAGTCCAGTAGTTGCAATCACCTTGGTACACAGATTTACTTTCCCCAGCTGCTTTTTTGAAAGCTATATCATGACGCCTTTTAAAACCCTCTAACCAGCCGTTGCTAGCAGAAAAGTTCTGGATTCCCAGTTTTGTAGCAAACTCTTTTGATTTTTCTTTCAACAAAGATGTTCTTATCGAGAGTTTGTTTTATCCATTCCAAAAGGCACTTTTCGATATTGGGAAATTCAGAAACTCTAGCTAGTCCTCTTAGTATTTCTATGTCCATCAGAACACTCAGACTTTATAGAGTCTTTTGATTTTATAATTTTACGAGTATAATAGGTGGATTCTGGTAAATTAAACTCCCTCTGAATTTCGTTTCGCGATTTTCCGGATTCAAACGCATTCACTATTTTAAGTTTATCACTTAATGACAGTACTTTAATTTTCCGTTTTGACATGATGCAGAACAGAACTTTCCTTCGCAATTGATTAACTATAACTCCGACAACCAGGACGGTACACAGGCACACGTGTCCATTCGAAAAGAATGCGATAAAATAACAACGTTATTTAGTTCCACGAAATAGAATAGGTACAATATTGACGAGAAAACAATACAAAAACAATGGTAGGAAGTTCCACGAAAGTTAAGAATGAGTCATGAAATAGCAGATGTTAAATTTATGTTATTTGTTTTGTCATTTGTTACTGTACGTGTGTAGGTATCTTTTATGTATGTATGTATTTTTATTGTAGCTATAAGTAGTTCCTCCTAAATAATATAAATAAATAAAGCTCGACTGTCGCTTATAGAGGTAAAGATACTTATATTTAGCAGTCTCACTTACGGAGGTCCATGAGGGAAAAACGACTCTCTCTTACAGAGGGTTTCTGTTTCTCGCTAATAGAGGTTTTGGGAGCTTAAAATGACGGGTCCTGGCTATTACTCTTACTTAAAGAGTTTTCTCACTTACCCAGGTTTGACTGTTTTGTAAGTAATAAAATTTGTCAATTTCTAGGAGTCCCACAGTCTCTATTCGGCGCTCGCAGACTGACTAGCCTGATTGGTCTGTCGCCCGCGCTGGACCTACTCATCACCGGCCGACTGATCTCGGGAGTAGACGCCCATCGACTGGGGTTGGCGTGCAAACTTACTTCTACGGGCACTGGTAAGTTGAAACTTATGATTTGTCTTAGACATGTGCTAATAATAACAAGATGGAACAGATATTGAACCGTGTTAGTATGTTTATTGTTGGTGAGTTTTCTCTAAAATAATACACATTGAAAGAGACGTGATTCCAAATGATAATAATTCTGTAACAACACACGTCTTACAGCCGCGAACGATATTTTCATCAACATAAAACCTAGCACTGGCCTGCAAATTCCAAAAAACGTTCGAAATTTTGAATTTCGCGGGCTACCGTGGCGCTTTCACCTTAATCCTTAGTAACTGCCATCAATTAATAGATTCTAACTTTGATAAGTTATACCTCATAAACGTGCCGCTTTAGAAGATTTCGTCTCAATAATAATACAAAACTTGTTTGTATTGATACCAGCTATTGTTAAGTCTTACGCATGGCTGCCATTTTGAAATTAAAATAAAATTGCAAAATGTTAGGCACACCAGGCTGCATCCCCTACCTATACCTACCAGGGATTCAGTGATGTACTGATATTTTTTGATTACCAGCATTGATTTTTTTCCCCGGTTATTTAAAGAAAATCAGTTGTTCGACCCTAGAGTTTGGATTTTTGTACGCAGTCTTACTGAATCCTTGGAAAACATTTGTTTCACAATGACCCATGTATTTATTTCGAGTAAATATAGTATTTATTGCTTCGTTTTCCTTGGCTTGTCGGCCATTGTTGTATTCTGCAGTAGACATTGCACGAAACCACAAATACAAAACATGCTTACATTTCAGCTCTAGGCGAATCAATTAAAATGGCCAAGTCCTTGGCGAAGTTCCCTGAAAACGCCCTAATTATGGACAAAATGGCGGCGATCAACTCGCAGTTGAATCCTAATAGTGAGGACAGTATGAGAGACGAGGCCATCATGGCTAGTTTACTTGGGAACGCGATTGAAGACATGAAGGAAGGGGTCAAGAAGTTCGAAGCAGGTTTGTGGGATATTCATAGTCAATTGTTGCCTTGTTGGGATCAAGTTGAAAATGGCATGTTTGTACCGAATAAGCTCTGAAATTACTGGACCGATTTAAACCATTATTTTCATCAAAAGTATGCTAAATTATCAGGAAGTAACAAGCTATAAAATAGCCGAGCCATCACATTTTTTGCGGACGAAGTGCTAGTTAATTAATATTGTTCATTGGTTGTGTTGGGCTGAAGTTTAAAATAACCAGATCATAGACAATCGATCTTTTTCAAATTGCGATAAACTCAGATCTTGGCTACCCAAAAAAAAGCATGTGTTTCAACTAGGGATGCCGCGATACGCCTTTTTGCCGATACGATACCGATACCGATACTGTTATAAAAATATCGGCGATACTGATACCGATACGCTTATTGAATTCAAAAAGAATGGTAGAACAAATAAAACACAATTAATTAATAGTTTTAGTAATCAAAATTAACATATGTATATAAGATTTTTTATTTAAAAAACAAAGTATTTTTAAGTTTTGCGGGCAAAGGCGATTTCGCAAGTCTGTTTGAATAAGACCTGCGGTGGAAAATAGTCTCCCAGATGCGACAGAACTCATTTGGAAACTAAAGTATTTCTGCGCCATTTTTTTCAAGTTTCGGTATAAGACGTCATTTTTAAAGCGCGAAATTTGAAAAGTATTGTTGAATCTGCCATAAAAATATCGCCAATACCGATATATCGGCAAACCCGAAATATCGCCGATATATCGGTATCGGTATCGGATGCATCCCTAGTTTCAACAATTCTTTTCTCTAAATGTTCTATATTGCTTTCTCTTATTACTTTTACCCCCTGAAATTGATTATAATATGTGTACACTACCATCAATGTCAAATAATTCCATACTTGTTTGACGAGTGCATATTGATAACTGCAATTTATACCTTATGGCACTGAAATAAGTCATAAGGCTCGTTATTCTGTTACGTTATGTCAGTCTGTTATGAGACGATTGTCCAAAACATGCATCTATAAACGTTCCATTTCTGTTCTACCCAGGTATAGGGAAACACGGCAAGTTCTACAAACTAACGGAAGTGCCGCTCAAAGATTGGGAACTAGAAGAAACGGCAGATGAAGTGAACATACAACTAAAAGATAACGAACCAGAAAAAAAAGAGACGTAGTCCCATCAAGTTAGCTCAAAAATAAGTAGGGTAAGGTTACAATAATTCGCATAGAGCTAAACATTGGTATGAATGTTGAGAACACCATTATAAGTCCCCATCGATCATGACCAAGGAAAAAAAAATAATCATCTAAGATCGCAAAAATAGTTTTTTTTTTGCATTTTTCAGCTAGGCGGTAGGTTTTAGGATAAAAATAGGTCTAATAAGAATTGTAGATCATGCAATTGTCTATAAAAAATGTTTTAACCCTTTTTTCCCAATTATTTATGCGAATAGCCTTGTTAACTGAAAAAATCTAACTAGTCCGTCTCTTAGATTACCAAAAAGTATTTGACCCGTATTTTTTCTTTTGTCATATAAACCAAAATTGACGAACATACGACGCTTTTAAAATTCCCAATACGTCACTGTTCGGTATCATTCTTAGTGAGTTCTGACGTCACGAGCCCCCACTCCCGAGTTTTGACGCGTTTTATCTTTGTCAATATTCGTTGATTTACAAAACCAAAAAATACGTGTCCATTATTTTCTAATACTCTAATTGACGGACTAAATAGATTTGCAATTTATTGATGGTGGAAACAAGCCTATCTCAAACAAACGTAATACCAAAATAATTTGTAAATCAAACATATTCTTAAGGTAGTGTGTATTTATTTTGATTGGATTACAGAATATATAGGTTCCCAAACACATAATTTGAATGTACACTGATTTAAACAAGAGATAAGAGAGAAAAAAAAATCTATAGACATTTTATATTCCTCATAAATCTCGTCTTTATATCATTGTCCTTTCAAAATATTTATTTGGGAACATAGATATTCTATAATACAATCGAAATATATACACACTACCGTAAGAATATGTTTGATTTTCATATTATTTTGGTATTACGTTTGTATGAAAAACGCATGCGCTGCCGGCCCCTTAAGATAATAAAGCGATTTCAAAAAATTCTAAGAAGTAGTATACCTATTTGGCGTACTTTTATTAACGTGGTTACTATTGGTCATCCCGGTAAGCCTCTCCACGATCTATTGTGTTGTGGTCTTGTTTGATAAAATTTTCAGCGCTATGCGAATTATTGTAACCTGTAATTTCTATTTTGACCGGGCTCTAATGTTAGATGCCATAGAGAAAAGACTAAGGACCGATTTACATCGGTCAAGTACAGTGGCTAAAACCTAGACAGTGACAGTGACTGTCTTCTACCTACTTTACTTTTGCTAAAACACTTGACCAATATAAATTGGGCTTAAAAGCCGACGTAGCTGGCCAACAAATCTCGACCTTGCGTCGATTGAAAAATGTTGAAAATAAGTAAGGGTCATCTTCCAAAAATCGCGAAGATTATCAGCACGGATATTGTTATCTATTTTCGACTGTATTTCAAGAGAAGCAATGTCGATATTTGTTTGGCAAGGAAATTTGTGCCACACTGCGTTTGCGCGGAAGGTCTGCACTGGCCTTTAACTTGTATGAATTTATTGTTCCGTTTGTAAGGCATTTAAGTTTGAAATAAGTATTTTATTACTAGTCATTTACGACGCTTTTTGTTGTAGTCTAAGTTTCAAAATAAATAAAGGGTTGTGCTAACTAATTTTTTTTATTTCTCTTGATAAACAAGAATTGACAATTTTTTTCAAGAATTTGTGTATACTAGCACCTGGCACTAAAAATCCGACTGCAAAAAACACGCTCTTATTAAATTCGTTCGGGGTTTACAAGGTTAAATCGTCTCCTCCTATTGTTGAACTCGTTTAAATTGTAGTCTATGTTTAGTCCAGGAAAATTAGTCAAATTGAGGCAAGAATCTCGGAATGAGAGATAGTCAGCTATAAGCTTGTACAAGCCTTTATTTTGACATTCTAAAACTTGTCTCAAAACCTTCTTATCGTAGGGGGACACCTTAAGATAAGTAGGTTTTGAGACAAAACAAGGTATACAAGTTTATAGCTCCTCCTGGACTAGGACACCTTATTCATCAAAATCGGATAAAGTTTAGGCGCTACAGAGATACAGACATTAACTGCTAAAATCATAACCCTTCCTTTTGGCTTTGCCTTAGTCGGGTATAATTAGCAGAAGACCGAACTGATGCACAGAGCATAATATTATCATTATATCATAAAGGGTGTAAAAAACCTCTTCACGAAGCCGAAAGGCACTTGTTCACCCCATCATTGCGATCATTTTTTTGTTCTACACCATACCTGGGAACCTTCTGGTTACGGAGATATTGGGGGTCAAAGTTCTAGTTTTTTTTGTTAATTTAATGTTATAAAGAAAGACGTAAATCGCTTTTCTGAATTAAAAAAAACATTCACCTTTGACTCTTTATTCAGAGGTGAATGTTTTTTTTTAATTAAGCAATGAACCAATTTGGACTAAGTATAGTGCATTTTTCATGTTTTTTCTGCACATGTGTCGAAAAAACATGAAAAACGCACGTGTTTGAAATACACTGCATTTTGAACCTAATCGTAGTGCGAAAAGAACCAGTTTTCGAGAAGAAGTGTATTGAAAAAAAAGTCGTTTCCCAACAATATTTTTGCGTAAAGTTACTTAAGTAATTTGATGTACAGAATGCTTGGTTGACGGCTTCGTGATGAGGTGGTTTACACCCTGTATAATACGATGGTACGGCAGACCCGGTCCAATTGCAAGCACAATATCTGTGGGCATGGCGTCTTTTAGACAAAATGGTGTCTATAAATGAGGCTGCATCGTTGGTCTAGTCTGATTGCACGCCCACTGCTGACCATGAAGTCCTGCTTTTAATTCCGAACTATTCCATCACATAGTAATTTCTCAGTGGTAGACTTGATTCAGTATTTGGGTCCAGTTGATGGCAACAGGTCTATATTACATGAGACACAAAACATAAATAGCCAATTTGGGTATAGGTTCATAATAATATACAGGATGTAAACAAACTCATCACGAAGCCGTCAACCAAGCATTCTGTACATCAAACTAAGTAACTACGCAAAATATATTGTTGGGAAATTACTGTTTTTTTGGGGTAAAACTCAATGTAACGCATTCAACACATGTGCTGATGGATGCATCGAGTAGTAAACGGGTCGTGGAGGTATTTAAAATAAAGCTATAATAATATTATAAACTTGTATTTAAAAAAGAACTTGTGAAAAAGTTGGAACTTTGACCCCAATATCTCCGTAAGGCTGCGGTTCCACTGAGGCGGAGCGGAGCAGGGGGTCGATAAAATGGCCGCTTTAGCAGAACATAACATGAATCACGTTAAAAGTTTTAAATTCTAAAAATGGACTTTATAGTCATAAATATACAGTCCATTATAAGAATTTTAAATTTTTAACGTGATTCTTATTATGTTTTGCTAAAGCGGCCATTTTAGGCCCCCAGAGAGGAGATGAGCTGTGCCGCGATTCGCCAATCACATGGCTTTAAATCTCAAGCCATGTGAATTCCAATTGCATGTGATTGGTGAATCGCGGCACAGCTCGTCTCCGCTCCGCCTCAGTGGACCCGCAGCCTAACTATAGTCCCCGCCACGAGAACCTATATCATTTTTGTAAACAAAGAATTTCTACCAATTCATATAGCGACAATTCAATCAACATAAATACTCCCATACTCAATCAACTCAAATTATCATACGTGTAATACGAAAACTAATGAGCACTTTCACTTGGTCGGGTTATAAAGCGCTGTCGTCTAATATTGTGGTACTAGACTGCATCTGACATCATGGAACGTAAACATTTGGCCCGCTATTTTGAAGGAAGTTCACGCTGACGCTGTCATTTTTTTTTATTAGATCCCAACGTTGCGAACCCGAATGTGTGTTTACAAAATGTATAGCTTCTCGTGACGGGGACTATAAAAGGTTCCCAGGCATGATCTAAAACGAAAAAAAATATGTCGTAGTGACGAGGAGAAAAAGTGCCTTTCGCATTTATATCCTTTATACAGTGACACAACTCTGCGTAATTCTTCCAAGCGTTATGTTATGTGACGTAAATAAAAACAACCTCATACAAATAGCAAAACTTTATTACATTAAAACCGTAAACCTAAGCGTCAGCATCGCCCTTCTCGGCGGCATACTTGTAGTGCAGGTCGGAGCAGTCTTCGTTGGAGATGTTGACCCATCCCTTCTCGGTGATGTGGTAGACGCGCACGATACCGCCTGAGTACGCGTCGCGGTGCGTCGCGTGGTAGATGGCGCGGCGGCCTAGCTCTGGAAAAGTAGATGAAATATTTATTATAAGGAGTTTTGAAACACGGAGAAATAGGCATGACGAAAGTATCAAAGCATTGCAAATCTATTTAGAGTAATGGAAAATAATGGACACGTATTTTTTGTTTTTGTAAAACGCATCAGAACTCGGGTGTGGGGGGGGGGCTCGTGACGTCACAACTCGCTAAAAATTATGCCATGGCGTGACGTATTGACAATTTACGTCGCCATCAATTTTGGTTTAATTATGTAACAAAAAAAATACGGGTCTGATATTTTTTGACTATCTAACTGACGGATTACATTGTCTCAAACTTTTTCGTCTGTGTGTTGCATGTCGCGTGACGGCCGCGGAGTAGGGATAAAGTGAAAGGCGCTCGTCAGAGCAGCAGGTGCATGTTGTTGTTTATGGATTTATTTCAATTTTGAGTGCTTGAATTTATTATTTAACTTATTTCGTATGAATAAAGTATTTTTTATTTATAAAAAATTAAGTATTTTTTTATTTATATTCGGTCCATTCAATATATTTACTGTTCTTCCTTATTGTTCTGTGGTGAGCAGTTTGGTAGGGCCCGTATCAACCAACGCAAGGTATGTAGCTAATGTGTAGTCCATTAGGACTCCTCAACGGATTTGATCAAACTGATTCATCTTAACCAGGCGACAAAATATACTTTAGTTTTTGCCGCCCGGTCTGTTTTGACGGGGTCAAGAGACAAATTTTAGGATAATTAGATTGCTAGATGATGGATACATCATGGTGTGGTAGTTAGTTTATATTTCTTCTCCCCACCTTTTTTGGTCCAAAGCTGCATCTTCTAGGCTATGGCCGATAGACGCCTATTACTACGGTATGGATCGTCACAAAACAAAGTGATAACGATGCGTGTTGTTGCTCGTGCGACAGTAAATAATAGGACCAGCTTTCATTAATAGCTCAAAGTTGTAGTGATTCAATGAGGCAATAAAGCCTGACAGTAGCTTCCAAGATTGTGTATCATCATCAGCCTAATAATCTTCCCACAGCTGGGACACAGGCCTCCTCTCATTGAGAGGGAATGGGCATATTCTACCAGATTGTGGAATCCTTAGAAAATAAATTTATATTAGCTCCTTTACCTTGCGCATCCTTATCGGACAGGTCCCAGCTGTATCCGCTGTCGAGTACACCAAATGCGTACACGGACCCGGAGCCCACGGAGAACACCTTGCCGGGCGTGCGCGTGCCTTCAGAGTCCACGTAGTACAGTTGAGCTCCCTGCAAGAATGTGGGATTAGTACGGAATGTTTTCAGTTCACAAGTGAGCTCGCAGATTTTCTCTTATATAGTAGTTTTGAACATTTGCTATGAACCGCATAGAGAAGAGTTAGGGGGAACCATTGCCGAGCAGTGGGATACAGGTTGAAAATAAAATTATTAATTAAAAAACCATTTAAAAAAATAAGCTTTTATAAAAATGTTGGTTCTTATAAGAAGAAAATAAACCTTTAAACGAATAGTTTTCAAGTTGCAGATGTAGAAAAAACAGTCAAGTGGGAGTGGACTAGCCACGTAGCACAAATGCACCCGGAGAGATGGGTAACGATTGTCACTCACTGGACGCCTGTTGGAAGAAACCGACGTCGAGGTAGACCGCATCGAAGGTGGTGTGACGATCTGTTCATTTTTGCGGGGCGAACATAGCCAGATATTGCACAAAACACAGGTTTGTAAGGAGAAAGGGGAGGCTTTTGCCTAGTAGCGGTATACTCAAAAAGGACACAAAACTACAAAAAAAGTAACAGCAATATAAGATAAACTCACCCTCTTATCAACACCCGCCAACATCATTCCCATGCTGAGCCCCATGCCTTTGTAGTTGTACACCATGTTGGCCATCAGCTTGCTGGCGGCGGCCACTGAGATGCGTTCTCTGTTGCGCAGCTCGTACAGGCGGCACTGCTTGGCAAGCACGCGGTCCCAGTACACACAGTCTGCGGCACCTCCAGCAAGTGTGCCTGAGGAATAATGGGGATGATGAGAAAGTGGGGAACTTAAACTGTTATTATAATGCTGGTGATGGAAAGTAACTGAAACATTTACATCTTTGCATATTCCTTCTGAAATACATGTTACAAGATTTCCTGTTAAATTGACAATCAAAATACATAAGAAGTAGAAGAAGTAATGATGATACAATAAATAAATTCTCTACAGATTCTTCTACAGAGACAAACTAGTTATTTCTTATAATAATGAAATTGGTAGATTTACCTATACAACTTGAAATTTAGCAAGATTGTTTTATAGGACACACAGACTAGGAACAGTAAGAACACAAATGTAAGTTATGTGAAGTTCCACTATTAACTAGATGGGACTTACCAAGTAAGTAGTCATTGATCTCCACAATCTTCTTCATAGACTGGGAACCAATGAACTGACCACCAGTAGCACGGGAGTCCACAGCCAACAGTACTCCACCCTGAATATTACATAGGAGATAATGTTTGTACTCAACAGTGTAATAAAGATAATATTGATCACAGAGTCCTTTTATATATTCTCTTATGTTCACAGTATAACTGGAAACACTATAAATAACAAAAGACTCACAGAATGAGGTATTTTACTCTTAAGTAGTACATGAAGTCTTAGTAGTTTTACAATAAATTATATAAAACACTGGGGGCTGTGTATTAAAGGAATCCATGACTTGCATTACAGAATAATGGCTAGAAAAAAAAAAATGGGATTTTGTTTAACAACAATCATTCTTTCTACAGACAGAAACCATGATATGAAAAACCATCATAGTCACTATAGATTGTAGTAAGTAGGAAGTTAATGTTTTCATTTTAATATTTTTATTAGCAAAATACATAGAAAAGTGATCATCCTACCTGGTAACGGAAGCCAAGAGTTGTGGTACCGTGGTCGAACTGGATTTTGATCGCTTTGCCCGTCTCATCGTGCTGGTTGAACTGCGCAAGGGTTTCTATAGGCTGTAAAGACGACAATGACACAGTTATTCACGAGTTTGAGAGTAAGTATAAGGTATTAATGCCATTATAACCTTTACTTACATTGGCGAAAGGCGGCGTCGCAAGTTGAGTGTTGTTTAGGAAGTTCTCACTGTACCCAACGATGTCATTTTGGAATGAAGCAAGTGCGTCAACTGGCTTCAAGTTAATTTTCTCGTTTAAATTGCAATAATCGAGTAAAGCCATTTTTGTATTGTGATTTCAAATAAACTTTTCTGTGTTCAATGAATGACAAGCGATTTCTTCAAAAACGCCGATTTGTCAAGTTTGACGTTTGCTTCGTGATGTTGCAATTTGCAAAATTAAAGTTGCCTCATTGCCTGTTGCTGTCTGAAACAGAAATGAATTATTATTTCAATAATAATTTTAGAACAGTCAAACTTTCAAGTTTTTTCCATTTTATTACCAAGACAGTTCATTGAACTTGTAAAAAAGCGCCATCTAGTATAAAGCAGAAAGTTTTTTTATAGTTCTTGCCACTCGTCAACGGATGCCGCTACCAACCACTCAAAGTCTCTCGTATAGTGCCATCTATTATGAAGTAGTAAAACTAAATGCTTTCATATTTAAATACAAAGATCTTGCAAACCGAAACAATGAAAAATATTAACAAGGACTAGACACCAATATATTTTTATCCAAAGTCGAAGGCCAATACATAGTCGTCAGGTCGTCAATCGTTAAACCCAAGAAACACAAATTAGGAATCATATCTATCTTATAATTCGTTAATGAATAGTTCGGCCGCCAAAAATGATCAGTTGTAAATAAATTCAAAGAATCGTTCAGTCCAAACATTATAAAATTCACCGAATAAGAACTGTGCCTAATAAATAGCGGGGAAGTTAGCGAACCTATCATTACACTATGAGTCAAGGTTTCGATACGATCTCCTTGTCGATATTATTCGAAGCTCCTCAGTTTAAAGTCTGTCATTATATCTAAGATATAGATAGCGTTTGTATAATTTATATATTAGTCATTAGTTGTTGGTCATTTTGGAAAGCTCGCTATCAAGATGTTATTGTTTTGTCGTGTGGGGAATGTGCATCGTTCGATGATTTTATGAATGATTTCTGGTTTTGTTTTTATTATTGAGGGCAGCTATGAGCTGCTGAAACTTAAGACACATCATATCTGCCAGCTGTTCTGGTTCTTTGTTTCGCTGAACCAAAACATCGCCTCTTCGGGGGTGGCGCAGAGGTCAATGTAGCTGCAATTTAGGATGTGGGATAGTTATCAGTGGCGAGGGGTTCATACAACTCAAAACCTACCGGCTTCCCTTCGGAACAACCACTGTAGGTACTGGAGTCTACTATTGCCAAAAGTAAAACAGTAGGTAATTCAGTTAGGACGTGATTGCCCAAACATGACTAAAACTAAAAACGGGTCAATGTGTGGTTTTTTTTTCAAACATTATTATAAGTATGCACCGGACCGGCTTACCTGTTACAAAAATTTACCCTTCGCTACTGATAGTTATAGTTTGTATTACAGCATTCATACACCATAGCAGCAGTTTCTGCACTTTACTGCTACTACTTGTAGCAGTTTTAACAGTAAACCCTATCCCTACTAGTTTTACTTCGGGATAGTGCCTAACCTGGTGTCAGAGTTTTTATACCACCCACGGGCCTTCGACTTCGTTTATAAGCCATCGAGCTCCCAGGCATGCTGGTTTGGCTTCTTCACGATGTTTTGCTTCATCGAAACAAGTGGTTATTATAGAATAGGTACCTATAGACGCTATGAAGTCCCCAATTTCGTTGATCGACCAAAAATGTCAATGCTCTAGTTTCAGGATTCCTTTCCATTGCGCTGATCATGAAACGTGCACGAGTTTACACATACTTACTTTTTTTGTGGCGAATTAACTTTGTGACAAATGTACAATTACCTCATCAGAATCCGGCAATGTATTTTGAAGCGAAGTGAAAATTTGCTTCTTCTGAAAGAGGTTGAATGTCTGAAGGAATTTACAAAATATACCTACTTTCTGAAGTAACTACCACGATGAACAAGTTCGAGATCAATCTATTGCAATGTTCAATGAAGTGAGAATGATTGAGGCTGATGCAAATAGACAAGACAACAAGCCAAGACAAGTCTTTAGAGCGGACACTGGGAATATTTTTATACATGATCCTGACCTATTTCGATAATGACACGTAGATAGAGACAGACCGATTTCTAGTAACAAGTATAAGATTACAAACTTCGTCTGGTCCCGTCTATCACTCGTAAGTATTTGAATGTCTCAAGGGTGATGATTGTGATTCTACAAGAAATTCGTAAAAACCCGGCTAACGCAGATTGGGCCGGGGCGCAACAGGAACGCGCGCTTCGGCCCGATTTAGGGCTTGAATATCGGACGCTTTTTCAATTCCGGAATTGGGTTTCGATATTCAGTATTTCAATTCCGGAATTCCGGAATTCCGGAACTCAAGTGAAACAAGTACTTGAATTATAAATGTTACCTTAAAATTGTAAAACCCGTTAGATTGTAATCTGTCTAGCGAGATTTAAAACTCTCGAAATATTGACAACTGAACATACTGCTTACATTTTAACGCATTATTTTTCGGTAGATTGTAATCTATAAAAAGAAAGAAAGAAAGAAAAAGAAACCGTAATATTGTGAAATGTATGCGACGGAACTCACCTCGCGCACAGTTGAGGAGGGGGAGGAGGTCCCCCTTGCCTCCTGGTACCACTCCCATGAAAAAATTATGGACCATTCCTGAGAAAAACCGATTCAAGAAAACTAACCTCAAAACACTTTATATTCGCATAAAAAGCGTGCCACGAAGCCCCGCGTGGCGGGGCTCCTATTTCTGTCTTCCGGGTTTAAAGGAACCTAACTAACCTAACGTGGTGCTTCAAGTCCCGATTATGGGGGCAGAGATACTTCCGTCGCATGCATTTCACATTATTACGGTTTGACTTCGATCAATCAATACAATCTACCGAAAAATAATGCGTTAAATTGTAAGCAGTGTGTTCGGTTGACAATCTATGGAGAGTTTACAATCTCGCTAGATACATTATAATCTAATGGGTTTTACAATTTTACGGTGACATATAAAATAATATACACATATATCCTTTATCCATATATCCTTTATAACCCTGCATATCCCAGCTACCTGCGCGATCGTTTTTCCTTTACCCGTCCTTCTGATGCTCTCTGTAGATCCCACCTCAGGCATCATCTTAATTTCCCATCCCATAAAACTGAATTGTATTCCTACTCCTTCTCTGTTCACGCAGTACGTTTGTGGAACTCACTTCCGCCTAACATTCGTGATTCTAAAACTTTATTTCTCTTTAAAAAACAAGTCAAAGAGCATTACCTCTCTTCTATACAGTAATATTCTACATATGTATGTATGTATGTTATAGGTAAATATTTACAATAGTAGTTTATTTTGTTTTTGATAATATGTGTATGTATTTGTATGTTATATGTTTATTTTAAATAGTCATAGTTTTGTTTTAAGTTTTAATTTAAATTTTCTTGTTTGACTTTTCTACACACTGTGTCTACATTTCTTATCAGACTTTCCTCTCGCAGGTCTGCTGGAAGAAATTTCTTGTGAAATAAGCAGTACCTTTG
Source organism: Xestia ashworthii (assembly GCA_950022955.1). NCBI lineage: Eukaryota > Metazoa > Arthropoda > Insecta > Lepidoptera > Noctuidae > Xestia > Xestia ashworthii. The sequence goes on along the minus strand of OX465560.1, from coordinate 15,977,835 downwards.
TGCTCTTCTATGTTAATATATTGTCCTTTTATGTATTTTGTGTGTACATGAATAAATAAAAAAATAAATAAATACAGTGGACAATTTCACCTGGAGGGAAAGTACTCGAAATACTGGAGATAGCAAATTTAATTCAAAGGAAATATTCCTTTATTTTTAAAATGAAACAAATCTGCATTCACAGACTTTTGAAAGTTCGCTTGCCACACTCGGGCATCGAACCCGGGATTTGGCGACTAAAGATAAAAAATAATAATTCTGTCTTTCTACCCCTACGCTCGTTGGCGGTATTGTTTTAAAATCCACCGTTTTCATAAACTGCCATCTCTATTAAACTCTCTAAATCTGAAATGTTCGTCTTTTCGTCTTCCTTCTAATGTTGTTAATTTATTTTGTATGGTTTGTTGCAATTCTTTTTTCATGACTTTTTTTTCCATTTTCTGTATTTGTAACTATTTCAGTAGAATCAGTATTTTCTTCCTCTTCTTATGGGATTCTTTCCTCCTTCTCTAATCTTTGATTATTTTGATGAATCAACGAGCGACTAGCTGCCGCGCACTCGACGTATGGCAGCGGGTGCGGGGCGAGGAAGTACGGGCGCGTCACGCCTCAAACCGCATAACAATTTTTTTTTTCAATATCGAAATTTCGATATTGATCTCGCCAATTCCGGAATTGGAAACGATATTGGATTTTATCGGAATTCCGGAATTATGCCAATTCCGGAATTCCGGAGCTCAAGCCCTAGGCCCGATACGGCTTTAGTGCAATTTCTATAAAATGGTCATATTACTGTTTGTAATTTGAAGTTAGCTAGTTAATTGTGTCAGTTTATCGATCCACTGCTAGTCATCTATCTAAAATATTGATAATTCCAGTCTCCTAACGTTCACTTCCGAAAATCCAAGGATCACCAAGTTAAACAATCGTGACTAGGGCATTATAATTTAAACATCCAAGGCTGTGAGTTTGCCTTCATCCGAAGTTGAAAGGGCGGTAACAGCTCAACAAACCTTAACTTACAAACATACATTTATCTTAAATCCTAAGGAAAATTAGGAGTTTCTCAAAATTGTGGCGCCAACATCACCCACATCAAAGGTTGCGTCAAATAAATTCGGGAATCGTGTAGAGTATCACGGGAGAGTCACGACTGCGCAGGCAGAGACGAGAGACGCACCTAGCACACAAATGATAGCCCCGAACTCGTAATTGCGAGTTTTTGGGGAAGACTGTTACACCGTTGTGTAATGGGTGGGATCGGATGATCGTTGCAGGATCGTTACGAGTGCTAAATGCTCCTTTACTTTGGAAGTTAGATACGATTAGACTGGTCTATCAAGATGTATTACTTTATTTTAGACTAGCTGACGGACAAATGATATACTAAAACCTGCCTCGAGAACCAGTCTATCCATTGGTGAAAACTGTATGAAAATCGGTTTTGAGTTTCTTGCGAACAGACAGATACAGAATAGACATGACGCGGCGCAGGACTTAGTTTTAATACGAAGTGATTTTCTGGATCACTGCGAATAGAATGGGGGTTCTGGGCCTCCAAAACTTTACATTTAGAAAATGTATGTGCTTACCGGACTTCAAGCTCACCCTGTCGCTTTTACCCTGGCTTAGGGAGAAGTTATGCAAAGCGAAATGAAATATATTTTATCTCCAGCGACCCGGGCGCGCGCCCTGTCCTTCTCCCTTAGAGCAGACTCAGTGACAACCCCAAAACTTTCTTCCTTTACGGCTAAACAAAAGGTGTACATACAAGGTGTAAACCACCTCATCACAAAGCCGTTAACCAAGCATTCTGTACATCAAACTAAGTAAGTTTACGCAAAAATTATTGCTGGGAAACCACTTTTTTTTTGAGGTTATAAATCATGTTTTATGGTAGAACTCAATGTAACGCACTTAAAACATTGTGCTGATGTATGGATTGAACAGTACGGGGGTCGTGGAGGTCTTTAAAGTCAAAATCTTACAAAAAAAACTTGTATTTAAAAAAATACTTGTCAAAAAGTTGTAAGTTTGACCCCCCATATCTCCGTAACTAGAAGGTTCCCAGGTATGGTGTAGAACAAAAACATGATCGCAATGATGGGGAGAACAAGTGCCTTTCGGATTCGTGAAGAGGTGTTTTACACCCTTTATGTTGCACGCCGAACCGTATTACTGAACTTCGAATTTTAAAATACAGTTGAACTCCGAAAGGAGATGAACATTCTCATTATTAAGTAATTCGTCATTGCGTATATCTTCGTCAGTAAATTCTGCACGTCGTGTCGGTGTAACATACAGCCTGTTTGAGGGACTGATTAACGCATTCCGGCGGTGCATGGTTGCAATTCGTCAGGTCTCGTGTTAAAGCCAGGGGGGTGAGGGGTGCGGAGTGCAGGGGGAGGGGGTCAGTCTGTTTCCCATAGGAAACTGGTGCGACTTGGCCAGTTGTCACGCGACACGCAACGGTTTTCGGTAGTCCGCTGTGGTGACCATGGCTGCGTCTTGATCACGGATTTGTAAGCTCTTGTTAGAAATAGTGTGGGCTATCAAAGTTAGTGGTTGTTATACCGACACGAGTTATATTCTAGAAAATAAATGTGGTGTATGCAAAAAACTTTACCACTTTGTCAATTTCCTTTTTCAGCTAGGTAAATTTTTTGAAGATAAGTTTTACGAATGTAAATTAACAGATTATAATAAAAAAAAACTGCACTTCGATTTAATTGAGTTTTCATCTTTTTCCTTTTCTGTAGAAAAAAAAATGTTTAGCACTAGGACTGCATAACATTTTATGTCACTGAAAAAGCGACACTATTAAACAACATGTAAGTACAATCTTTACATGAGTTATCTAGTGGTCCAAGAGCAAATGCTTGGCATGAGTTCGATTCCCGGGTCGGGCAAAGTGTTATTATGTTTTTCCATCAGGATATTTCTCAGTAACAGCCACGGAGTCTGGATAATCTGCCCGGTTGATGACAATAGGCTCTCCCGACAATGGGACTTAAGTAAAACTGGTGAAATGTCACTGTACTAATGTGTATGTACAGTCAGCAAAACAGGTATGCAGGCTAGCAATATTTTTACGACTATTATAAATGTAAAAGTCTGTAAAGATCGATTTTTGTTATACTTTCACGCAGAAACTACGGAAAGGATTTGGATGAAATTGCAAACAGATTGATTACCATGATACCCCTTTCCATTTATAATAGTAGTAAGAAGATTGCTAGCCTGTAAACCTAACTGTTGTGCTGACTGTACTTGTACACCTCTGCCTAACCATTCAGAAATCTCTACGTACGTGTACAAGCGTATTATTTTTATTTCTTTTTTCAGGAAAATCTCAAGACCCCTTCACCTCATGGTGTCCTCAACATTAGTGTTAGCGAGTCCACCCCGGGGGCTGCCGGTAATGCCTCGAATTTGATAGGCATCTTAATGACATCAGCATCAACTTGACAATAAGATTGTAGCAGCCGAGTTGGAATGATATCGTTTTCATAGGAATTCTAATGTCGTATAGATTGGTAGGTATAGACTAGACTAGACCATAGTTATGATAGCTGTGTGGGATAATGGACGGTAGTACAAAGATAATTTTTACGTAATTTTTTGCAGCATTGCTAGCCCAATAAAAACGCCCCGTTAGTTAAATTCATCACCACTGTCACATGTCACAGCCAAATCGAACACGCCGTATTACATAATGGCGCGCCGGATTATAAAACGTCGCCGTTATGTCATGCGGCGTCGTCTCGTCGTCTCTTCGTCTCGCCGGTACGCTGTGAAAGGGTAAGCACATATTATGAACCACCAAAAATTTAAAAATAAAAAACTCTTTTGCAAAAAATAAAACCGACTTCACACAATAAGTTGAAAAATAACTTGAGCTTCAGAAGTCGGTGTTAAAAACGAAATCAATCAAACAAAGGTCATTATCTCTTTTATGTGACGCAGACGAAGTTGCGTGGGTCAGCTAGTAAGTATCTAGAACAGCCTTCCTTACGGTTCCAGGCCTATTTCCGAACATAATGACATCCTTACAAGTGAAAATTACTTTTCAATACACTTCCTCGAAAACTGGTTCTTTTCGCACTACGATTAGGTAGGTTCAAAATGCAGTGTATTTCACACACACGCGTTTTTCATGTTTTTTCAACACATGTGCAGAAAGCAAAAATGCCACAGATAACTATACCTATACTTAGTCCAAACTGGTAAATGCATAATTTAAAATAAAAACTTTTTTGCAAAAAATAAAACCGACTTCAAAAAAAAAACAAAAAAGTGAAAAATAACTTTAGCTTCTGAAGTCGGTGACCTTTGTTTGATTGATTTAATTTTTTTGTCACCGACTTCAGAAGCTAAAGTTATTTTTCACTTTTTTGTTTTTTTTTGGAGTCGGTTTTATTTTTTGCAAAAAAGTTTTTATTTTTCAATTTTTAGTGATTCATATGTGCTTGATACACATGGAAAGTGCATACCGTTACAATTGCAACAAGCCCAAACACGACTAGGATACATTGTCTCATTATGGAGTTCCATGACTCTTGGCTTCATCATCAGATCTGATGGTAGAATGGTTCTTACCAAACGCAAATGCTTCACTTGTTGTAGAAAATACCAAAATCACTGTACGTTATCCTATAAAATTTGAAGAGTTCCCTCGATTTCGCCAAGATTCCATCATCAAATCCCGACTTGGTGGCTATGGGACCATTTGGAAAGTATACCCTTTCCAACAAAAAAAGAATTTTTCAAATCGGTTGGCAAGCGACGGAGTTATGCGCGAACAAACATAAAAAAAAAAAATAAAAAAAAAAATAGAAACATCCGAATTGAGAACCTCCTCCTTTTTTAGAAGTCGGTTAAAAACATTCACATCTGACTATAGAGTCAGAAGTGAATGTTTTTTTTAATTTCGGATAAGCGATCTAGGCTACCTTCGTCTTTACGGCGGCGTAATCATTTTTTGAATATTAAAATTGTGTTAGTAAATTCAATATCATAGATAAACATGATTCTTTAAAACTAATATTTTCTTTTATAAACATTTACATTTATTTGTGTTCTAAATTCAAAAACTATTTTTTATATTAGGCTGTATGATAGCTTCATACTATTGCTTCTCCTTCAACCTGGCGAAAGCAAAGCGCGGAAAAAAAAATGAATCATAGTCTCGTAATAATTCATGACACAAATATTATTACGTACATTCTTTTATTTTATTTCTTCAAAAGTGTATTGACAAACGTCGTTTGATACACGTGGACATTCGTTTTTGCAGTTCTCGGCTCAAAAACACCCTCGCCTTACGGCTCGTGTGTTAATTTCGCCTTGTACTACAATAACAAACTTTGTCCACTTGTATTTAAATGTACTATAATAACAAACACCTGTTCAAAAGTCAAGTCTTGCGATGATTCTTGCACTTCCGCTAATGCGAAGATTCCACCTATCATCTCAATGACAGGTAATAAGAGCTAACAGTTCCGTTTACGGCCGCCAGGGTTTGCAGGCCGGTCTGTTCAGTTCGTTAAGACAGTGGCAATCAGGAGTTTAGAGTATGTTGTATTCGGCGTGGTTTGATGACCGTGCAGTGGCGGCCGATATAAATGACGCGATGAAGTGGTGCGAATAACATAGAACGTTGTTTTATGTTGTATCAGCTGATGCCCGCGTACAAATTATTATACTCAAACCTTCCTCGAGAACCACTCTATCCACTGGTGAAAACAGCATGAAAATCGGTGCATCATTTTTTAGTTTATCGCGAGCAGACAGACAGACGCGGCGGAGGACTTTGTTTTAATGGGACATTATTTTGCTGCTGAGTTATTTAAAACGGTGTATCTCTGATATTCATTGAAATCAAATTACGTATCCAAGGGCAATTATGTTTCGAACAGTCCCGCAACCCCGGCAGGCTTCGGCCCTTGCGGGCCCCTCTTTTCTGCTGACATCTCTTTGAGGCGCGCGTGGAACACGAACGTGCCGTCGACATGGCCTGTCGTCACTAGACGGACGGACGGCTAGCTAGCCCATAGCTAACCGTCCACAGGCCCGCATCTACGGTGGCCGGTAGCCACCACGTGGCCCCCGACGCCCGGTGCGTCTCCCGCGGCGGCCGGGAACAGAGGCTCTCTCCCTCTCTCGTTCCGCCACCTCCTTCGCCAGCATGACTGCTTCGCAGAAGGAGGTGACGGCTTCCCATTCCGTCTCGCTCCGGATCATGGATTGAACCAGGGCCGGACGCGAGAGGTCGCCGCCGCCGCGGCCCCGGAACATAAAGGGCGAGGATGGAACATGGATGGGTTTTAGTCAGTAAAAGTCTGACACTCCCTCCCGCTCCCGCTCCGCCCAGAGTGGGAGAAGTCATTTGATGATTTGCCATCCTAAAAAAAAAAAAAAGGGCAATTATGTTTAAAATTAAATACTTGTGATTAACAACGTATTTATTTTGATAAGGATAAATTACCATGTTTATAAAAACAGTTTTATAGGGCTTCTCTCGACGTCCTAACGTCTTCATCCTTAGACACTCGATGACAGTCATACTCCAGCTAGGTCTGAAGTCCTCATCAACGTGTATGAAATGAGCCGCGACACAATATAGCTGCTGTAAACTGTTGCGGACCTCTTACAACTGTAAGCCATTTCAAATTTCGAACTCTACGTGCCTATGTGGCCGTGTCCTAAAGTGCACAACCTCTTTAAAGCTTAGAAACCTTCAAATGCGGTGTTAATATATGTAGTACGGTGACTATCGAGACATTCCAATTTTAAAGAGTATAAGCACCAAGTTTTATGTGAGTTCAACCTTTTTTGAATAAAATAGGATTGAGTTTTCAAACATTTATCAAAATAACATGTAGTTTAAATCAAAAGCACTAAGGTCCATGTTCACCAAAAACATGACGGTCTGATTATCTAAAAACGGCTGTTTAAAACACATTTTTGTATGGGAGCATGTCACAGGGACAGCGGTTTTTAGAAAATCAGACCGTTATCTCTTCGGTGAAAATGGACCTAAGGATTGTTGATATCAAATTCGAAACAAATCACCCCCAAAATAACTTTCTACCCCTTTTTAACCCCGTTAGAATTTCAATTAAACACGTCTTCCATCAATTCTGTTAAAAATTTGAAATAGATTGGACCAGTAGTTCGTTGTATTATTTTATTTGTAATATGAATTATACAGGGTGGAAACGGTTAACGGGGCAGTAAAGGGAGCTACCTTAACCGTTGAGTATTGAAACAGGATCGATTGGCATAAAAAAGGTGTAAAATGGCAATTTTCTTGCTAACTGTACTTTACTTTTTTATTAAATCTGTGAATGAGGCTCAACATTTCCCGAAAAAGTTACGCTCCCTTTACTGCCCCGTTTACCGTTTCCATCCTGTATTACCAACTACTTATACCGAGGAAAGCCGATTTTCTTGAGTTCCGCTATTTTGAGCGTATTCACTTCAAAAATCAAATTTCAAAAAAATTGAGAAATTATATTTACCTGTATTAGATTTGAAGTATTTACAGCAACTTTTAAAGGTTTACACTTCATTGGATTTTATTCTATAGGTGTATGAAGTTAGTTAATTATAAACACAAAACCCTCTTTTTTACGTCTCTGGATAAGATTTTAAAAAATGCTGAAACAGGTATTTCTTTATTTTTAATAATAAGTATTTACTTTGAGTTTTATGATTGTAGAACAATCTAAAAATTTGTTTTCATACAAACTTTACCCCCCCTTTTCACCCCCTTTTTCCAAAATTTTCCATAATTTCTATAGCCTAAATGTTATTCTGAGTTTATATAAATAGATTAGTGAAGTTTTTATCAAAATCTGTCCAGCAGTTTTTACGTGATGCGCGTTCAAACAAACAAAAATTTTAAAAATGGTTTTAATATGTTCAGTTACTTATTTTAAGTTACCCTGGTCGGTTTTTTTTTTTAATCTTCAATGTACAGATTTTTTGGTCTCAACAATTTTATTATATGTATATAGATATAGATGCGAAAGTTTGTGAGTCTGTATGTATGGATGGATGTTTGTTACTTACTCTTTCACGCAAAAACTACTGAACGGATTTGGACGAAATTTTGCACACAGATGGTATAGATACTTTTTATCCCGGTAGTAAGATCCCATGGGACAATTTTGTATTTTTTTTTTTAATAATCCCTAAAAGGGTTAGGCAGACGTATGCACCCACATGTCGCCAGTCAGTGTTTACGTGATTTCGATTCCCGGGTGGTGCAAAATGTTATTGGGTTTTTCCATCAGCAGTAGTAGCCCATCGACTCTGGATTTGTGCCCAGTTGATGACAACACCTCCACAGTGTGGGTGTATTCATTGGTACGCCTCTGAGTAACCGAGGATCACAGTCGTGATGTTATGTTTTTACCCGAGGAGCTCATGGCTAAATATTAACAGCCGCTCGGGCCGATCTTTAGGTTAAAATTCAATTCAAATCAATTCAATTTATTTATTTCAGGCTACAATGACCCATAGATATATACCTTATAAACTAACATATATAAATTAAATACAAAAACTTGTGTTAATAAATAAGACTTAAAACTATCAGGCAGGTTGTTCTGTATAGTCCGGAGTTCCGGACGCAAAGCAGGAAGAATTTCGTACGTTGACCTACGTATATCTGTCGCTGTCACTCTCACGTAATTATATTGCCGTCACGCTCGCACGATCGCGGTCGTTGACTTCTGTGTGAGCGTGACAGCAATATTATCACACGGGTGTAACAGAGACAGATATACGTAGGTCAACGTGCGAAATTCTTCAGATTCTTCCTGCTTTGCGTCCGGACTTTTGATGGGCCCTTACATACCGAGTTTCCTCCGTGCCTCGGAAAGCACGTTAAGTTGTTGGCCCGACTGTCATTTGTCCATCTTTGGCAGTCGTTACAGGTAGTCAGTGGCCCAAAAAGTCTGACAAACAGTTTTACCTAGTGGTATCGTATTACCCTGTACTAACTTGAATGTGGAGGTCAGATAGGCAGTCGCTCCATGTAGAATACTGGTATACAGCTGCATCCGGTTAGACTGGAAGCCGATCCTCCCGACCATGCACTCATTTCTCTGGCTGTGCAAACATTTCTGCCCCTATACGCAGGCGCACATCAGGCGTCATATAACGCGGCGCGCTGTGTGTCTTGTACCTCGTTAGCGGACCACCTTTATAGCACCCTTATGACTTAATCCTTCGCTAGAATCACTTCATTTTTAATTACTTATTTATTCGGATATAAGATAAGTCGTGAGGTAGGTAAGTAGTGAGGTTGTTAATCTTCTCTGTATCGTTCCAATTTTAGTATATGTACTGCCGAAGCAAGTACCATACAGGCTTAAAATAACCTCATCACGAAGCTGTCAACCAAACATTCTGTAAGTACATCAAACTAAGTAACTCTACGCTAAAAATATTGCTGGGAAACGACTTTTTTTTTGGGTTAAAAATCGTGTTTTGTGGTAGAACTCAATGCAACGCACTCAAAACATTGTGCTGATGGATGGATTGAATTTAAAGTTCAACAATAAAACTTGTAAAAATGTTGGAACTTTTGAGAATACCTAGAAACCTTCTAGTTACGTTACTTAGATATTGGGGATATCTCCGTGACTAGAAGGTTTCCAGGTATAATGTAGATAAAAAAAAATGATCGCAATTACGGGAAAAACAAGCGCCTTTCGGCTACGGTAAGAGTTTCTTTACACCCTTTATAGGAGTAGAGGAAGACCAAAGAAACGATGATAAGATGATATGGCAAGAAACGAGGTTTCTGATGACATGACGAGTAATAATATAGTAATATAGAAGTATGGAAAAAGAAGATTGGGATAAGGGCAGAAGTACTCGTATGATGATTTTCGCATTTTACCTTTTTGGATAGAAAATGGTGAGAGACAGCCTTTTCCGAGAACGTGATTAAAAATATAAAAATATTGCTTTTTTAATAGAGTAAGATTTATTCTTGAAGGGTGTGTGCATTTTGACAAAATACTTTACCCTCCGGTAAATTTATTTTCAGTATCTCTTATCAAAATGCGAATCATTATTTTAATGCGATGTACTTAAAGTACATAATATCATATGTACAGCAACTTTATTACTATAAAGATACACCTATCTAATGTACTCTCATTACAGTTTTTCTCGACTGAATGAGTTATCGGGCAAAGGTAGTAATTACATACAGCCTATAAACATATGCATATACATAAGTCGTTATAGAACTTAGATAAATCTCCGTTGATCTACCATCTTGCACCGAAAAGGTCGTCATTATATGAAATTCGAACATTAGAAGAGTTTAGCTATATAGACATAGAGGTAGAGGGAGAGAGATAGAAGATAATGATGTTACCCAATGTGAAATACGGTGTAATGTTGCACGCTCCTTATTAATATTCGAAAATAAAGAATGTTGCCATTTGCCCTCCGGGGTGGGGAGGATATTTTTATACTAGAGCTGACTATTGAGGAGTATCGATATTTTTTGTCAAGTGACGATTATGAGATTAGTGGTTTGATTTCTTAGCTTGGACAAGCTTCATTGGACTGATAAAAACTACTTACATAGATGTCCTTCAAGCCGTAAAATATTTGGTGAAAGAATTACGCATTGTTGCAATCCTTAGTAAGTTGAACATGTTTTGGACAGTTCTCACAATTGATATTATTTGCGATGTCATTTTCTGTATCGAGATGACGTGACATGCTATTCAGTCAGAGGCGAGTCGAAGTAGTAAATGTCTTTTTGTGTCCAGAGGTGGTTGTGATTAGGTTAGTATACATTACTATTGTACGGTACTTTATTTATTGCTCAAATGAAATATTTACTTCTTTAATATTTTATATGAAATAACTACATTTACCGCCCCACAATAAGGAAAACATTAAATTCATCGCTATCAGAGATTATAGAAAATCGACAATAAATCGTTGTCACAACACTAGCGGGAGCAGGCTCGATGGTGAGCGATAGTAGTGGTCGAGCCGCGGGCTGCGTGCGCGCCACCCTTTCATTTTCTAATTATATAACTGGCAACACCGGCCCGTGCGCGACCGGCCATCGTAACTTCTTCAGTTTTGAATTTAGAATTATTATTGCGCATTATGCTCTCGCCCGCCGCGATGGACGGACGTGCGTGTCTTTAAGTCGTTATTGTTATTTGTGAGATATGTCCCATAATTTTATGCTCGCGTTTTATGTATGATTGGGTTTATCGCATAAGTACTATGATTAGGGAAATATTGCGATAAAGTTTTATATCACATAGCTTGCTAATGATAAAGGATAAACTTGGTAAATTAGACGTAATTTGCATGTGAGTCGTCTTGAGGTTTACAGTAATATATACTTTGGATAAAGTATGTAATGATATGATATGCAAGAGATATAAGTAGACGTTAGCTTGGAATCCAAGCTTTGGATATTAAATTGTTGTCTAAATTCAAACAGTAATTAAGGTCATTGCACTTAGAACTCGTTTAGAAATCTATTATGTTCATATTTAACTCCAGACGCTACTTTGTATTAGTCAGTAATATTGCTCCAGGGAAATTAGTTTCCTTTTTTTTGATGTCTAGAAATTGATTTAGAGCCACTGAGGTATTACTATACGCCAGTAATATAGTTCAATGTTTAGAGCTAAATTAAATCACAGAAAAAGTAGAAGCATCAGACATTTTTATTCTATTGTAAATGTACAGGAAACTACGTTTAACCACAGCTCCGCCAGCATGGAGGTTGGTCCTGCCGACGTACTTCCAGGATTAAAAATAGAATTTATAGTATTTAGTACGGATGGTAATTAACACAACCATAGATGCGATAAAACTAAACAAGTTGCTAATAAAATGATAGCACAGTCAACTTTAGCACTAGCTAGCTACATCACGGATTGACGGATACACATTATAATCCTCTGGTATCGTGTAATAGCTATCCATGTTATTCAAATGCTTGCCATTGCCCGCGGGCGGCCGGGTGCGGCGTCAAGTGCGCGCGCATTTGACAGTGACAGGTCAGAAAACATGGCGGATTGGCGGGAAAGTGTGTTTTCTTTTTGCGGAAAAAGGAAATGAGTTAAAGTAGATGATTGATAAAGTGCATTCATATTTAGAAGAAGGTTTGAATGTGAGTTTTTTTATTAATTTATGAAGGCACAGGTAGGTTTTAGGTATTTCAAAATCGCTATCACGCAGTAAGTTATTTATTGTTGTGATAAAACTCCTCTTTTGCCGCCTGTCTGTGGAAAGGCATAGTTATTTGCTTTTCAGTGGGACATTCAATTCATTGTTTTGCCTATTACGCGTTATTTCTTGATCGGCAAAACTTTTTTTGCGATTTTCTGTAGTACGTAAGACTGACGTACTCGGTTCGCTATGCTTACGGCCAACCGCATAATCACTGAAGCATACCTAGACATATTTATAAGGTTATTATTGTTTGAGAAGCAGCTGATAATCCAAGTTACATGTATAATTAACACCCATGGAGTAAACTTAAGCTATACCTACTTAATAAGTAGTTTCAGACCGAACGCATATTGATGCGTTGATATTTCCATAACTAAATGATGTGACATTTAGATGGAACTAACTTAAACGGCAAGGTAATCATTAGTACCTCATACATGCGTTTTGACATGCTATTCTTATGTAAAACTTGATTCTAAAGAGTCTTGCTTGTATTTTTCGCTAATAGTACAGTACCTCGGTTGTTTCGGTTAGAAGTTAAAGTCTCAAGCGACAATGTAAGTTGCTGTCAGCCTCACGATCTGGTACGCCCCTTGAAAACACTTACGTTCGAACCCAGGGTGCTGTGGTACCGAACTGGGGCACCCAATTAATACAGCCCACTGTACAATGTACATTGTCGCTTCATCCAGAATTGTCATTCACTGGTATGGTTAATTAAGTCTACTCTCTGTAGCCTAATTTACTTTATGGTGCATCCACTTCGCAGTTACTTTTTGTGGAGCAACGTTTCCAAATGTTATTGAGCAACATTCGATAAATAACAAAAAGTTATTTCATGTTAATATGTTACCGTGTTACTCTTTGTTAGATTTGTTAATTTATGTTACTTGCGGTGTGGACGCGATAATAACATTCAACAAATAGTAACAAGTAGCTTCAAATGTTACAAATTCTTACTAAATGTTATCGTGTTGCAGTGTAGCTCCACAAAAAGTAACTGCGGGTGTGGATGCACCATTATAGGTGACGCAAACAGTGTGAGTACGACTACTTGCGAGTTGTGCGTCGTTCAAGTTCGAATCCAGACATCCTTGATGATGTTTATTTCGCTCAAAAAACAAGTGAAGGAAATCATCGTGAGGAGACCGTAAGAGAATCATACATTCGAAGAAGAGCGACAACGATCATCCCGCACTGGGTTGTGTGGAGGATTATGGGTCACTCAATCTTGAAGAGGAGCGAAGGTTTGTGACCCAGTCGGTCCACTAGTCAAGATATACTTACAATTTGTCCGACTTGTAGAAAGAGGTTTAAGGTGTCAAAAAAAAAAAAAAACAAAAAAATAAGGTGTCCCTTACGAAATCGATAGGAGTGGTATAAATAAAAGAAATGCATGTACATAACGTACCTATAAGTACTTAATTCAATAAGATTTATTCCCCCCCCACATTATAAGTAGGTACAAATCATATTTGGCAAGACATACCTACACCTATTATTTACTTTCAAATCGCTTGACCTTTTTAGATGAAAACTCAATCTATACAGTGATTAATCGCTTAGAACAACTGTAATTAAACATTTAACTAAACCATTATGGATTATGTTTTATCACACATGACAAGATGGCGCCCGGAGCAGTACACTAAATGGTGGTTAAAAATCGGTCAAAAGCCCCAATCATGGTCGTAACACGATAACGAGTATATCTAAATGTTTTATTTGTAATTATTCTCATTATTTTGAACAATTAATTGGTGTAATAAGAGTGTAGTTACTGTAGTTTAGCAGATTTTATGAGCGCTTCACTTTCTTTTTAATTTATTTATTTATTTGCTGTCATTTGTTTTGACAGATTTGTTTGTAGCTTCGGGGAAGGTCGCATTTTAGCGATATGTCATAGATTTTTTTTTCAATGGACAGGTCAAGTTCGATTTTGTGTCTATTTTTCTGTATTATCATTGTCGTCTTCTTTTCTATGTAAATTCGGACTTTCGGAGTTTATTGCAGTATTGAGTTTATTTCACTGATTTCATTGGTTTTAATACTAAATAACTTTTCTAATCTGAATTCAAAACCATAACCTAATTCCAGACCTAACGACGACAGGCCGTGTCGACGGCGCGTTCGTGTTCCACGCGCGCCTCAAAGAGATGTCAGCATAAGAGAGGGGCCCGCAAGGGCCGAAGCCTGCCGGGGTTGCGGGACTGTTCGAAAGAGATACCGCGGCCCCGGAACGTAAAGGGCGAGGAAGGAACATGGATGGGTTTTAGTCAGTAAGAGTCTGACACTCCCTCCCGCTCCGCCCAGAGTGGGAGAAGTCATTTGATGATTTCCCATCCTAAAAAAAAAAAAAAAAAAAGACCTGAAACAATGTTAGCAGTATTATACGTGTAAGTGTATCGTATCTATTGTCAGAAGAAGGTATTTACCTACCTAACAGGTGTCGAGTCCAAAAGATTTTGCTTGTCCCAAAGTTTGGCTGCATAGCTTTGACAAATTGACATAGCTATTGTTAGCTTGTGGATCGTTTGGCAAGTAAAAAAAGACCGCCGTTTTGGTAGGCAGGGACTAAATTATAACGCTCTTACGGTACGATGTCAATGAATCGAAAGCCCCTGCAAAGAACCACAACCAAACACCAAAGCCCATCAGAAACAGAACTGCCAAATTTGACAACCAAAAGAGCGCGAAACCAGTCACAGATAATATCTGGCGCGAGAGACCTCTATCTAGTCTGTGGCAGTCACGTGACCGCCAGCGGGAGGCCACGTGACCATGTTTACACAGTAATGCGCCCTTTATTAACCCGCACTTGAGGCTGAGGGTACTTCATCAAGATAGGGTGGTAAGCTAATAAGTACTAACCCTAATAAGGACGGTGGTATATTAAATTTTGACAGTAAGGGGGAGTGAAGTTAAGTATTCTGGTGATATTCTATGTGGGTTCACACAAGATGTTCCTTTGCCACCAGCTAAGCATTACTAGCACTATTTCGTCCCATCTTTCAAGAATTTTAATTTTTGTACGTTTATAGTCAATTTGGCTATCTTTTGAAGTCGAGGGGGCTACCAGAATCCGCATTGGTACAGCCCTACGCTGAACTGTGAATTTAGTGTGATGGACCAAACTTTCAGTCAGTTCCGAAGCCTCTGAGGCATGTGTCGGAAACGTAGAGCTAAGCATATAAACAGATGACCGTCTCACAGGGTTTCCATCTATTTATTTCAAGGCTGTTGGTCCCAATGTTGGACAAAATCTTTCTAGTCGAGAGCCAACCTTCTCTCCGAATATTTTGTCAACATCCCTTTAGTGTACGGCAGTCGGTTTTATAAAGTTTTCTTCTTTCAGCCAATAATCGTTTTCAGGTTTCCCCATTAAGAACTTCTAACAGTCAAATAGTTTTGTAACTACTGTCATATTATGATGAACTTCTTTATTGATTTTCACACATAAACTCAGTTCGCAGTTAATATTCTCGAACAACAAATACAGATATTCATATAGCAGAGTGTTCGCTCGTAATCCTGTACGTCAACAGCTCTCTATTCGTATATTGAGTGACGCTTGACATTAGTCGCTCACGAGGATTATCGTGTGAAGGCGCGGTGGATGGTGGATGCGGTAGTTTTGCTGAGCACAGTTTGATTGTGGTGTGCCAATGAGCTTAATTTTTTTTCGGTCTTCTACATACCTACAGGGTGTAAGCAACCTCATCACGAAGCCGTTAACCAAACATTCTGTACATCAAATTAGGTAACTTTCTGCAAAAATTAAGCGGGAAACGACATTTTGAAGTGAAAACTCTTCTTTAGACGTGTTGAGCACTTTTTAGGTGAACAAAAAAAAAAGGTTCCGACGGATTGAGAACTTCCTCTTTTTTGAAGTCGGTTAAAATCATGGAACTCGCGTAACCGCCACGTACGCTTTTCGTAGCAGTCGTAGCCGATCCGCTACGGCGTAGCGTGCTGCTACGCCGTAGCGGGTTGGCTACGACTAGATGTGAGCGGGGTACAACAACCCGTAGGAGAAATAGAAAATGCTTACATATTAAAAAAAAATGCACACAGCTATAGACAATACAATTCACATTAAGTCACTTAGTTTTCACTTATATCGGCATTCCCCAAAGTATGTATTTTTTTGAGGGGTGAAAATTCACGGGGAGAACTAGTGCCTTTCGGCTTCGTTAAGAGGTTTTTGCACCCTTTATTTTACGACGACGCGTCGTCACGACGTAAAATGCTCCCATCTAGGTATTTATAAAACCAGTACCACAATGAAGCTCGTTTGGCCTCACCCTTAGTTGGAAAGGAAATAAAGATGCCAATGATGATGAAGTTCGGTGATGTTAATAATGATGCAGCGCAAACAAACACTACAATAACAGGGAACATTTTGTTCAGAGGTACTTCTGAAGTCTTTTATAAACAGTTGTGGAACCCATATTGTATCCTTACTCATAATCTTTTAGCGATAGTCGTTTCTTTTCTACACTGTTAGATCACATCTATAATAATATTATAAAGAACTGAAAGTTTGTATGTAGGGGGTGATCTCCAGAACTAAAGATCATTGGCAGAAAGCTACATTATTCGTGAGTGCTGTAAACAACTCACAATAAATTATCATGCATATTAGCCGACCTATCAAAATTTTTGCGGACAAAATCGCGGATGAAGTCATAAATAAAAACGAGTATCAACGGATTTTACAGCAATCAGCTTTAAATGTGCCCGTACCGAACCGTACCCGTACCCGACACAAACATTCAACTGTTGGGCCATTCAACACCTCTTTGACTAGTCTAAAGCTGCCAACTGATATTAAATCGGACATTATCATATCTTAAATGGTACCATGTGTGTCAAGACACATAATTTTCGCTAAGCTATACTTGCTCCAGATCGACTATTAGTCGCTAGACTTCGACTGTTTTGTCGTAGATGTGCGCGCCCGCATACATCAAAAGGGAAGCCGACCATCGGTAATCAGACTTGTCGCTGTGCAGTTCTTGTACGTATTAGACAATTTTGTCTACGAGACGCTTTGTTTGAAGTGAGTGTGTCTTCATATGTTATGTAAATCAATAGTCTGTCTAAAGACAAACTTGTCTATAGTGTGCGGTAGCCCTAAGAGTCTCACACGTATACCGCATCCAATTTTTCCCACATCGTTGCTACCCAAAAATGAACAACACGGCTCGCAAACTCCCTTGTTGATTTTTGTTCTCAGAGAGGGCGAGAGAGGGCGATCACGGTGATCGCGTATTCTGTCCGCTTCCCAAGACTGCGCCTCTCGGGGGACTGCAGGACAAATTCTGCTGATATAAGCCTGTTAGCACCCTACGTGGGCTAAATTGTATGCAGTTATTGTGGAATGGGTAATATTATTTTCTCTCTGTGAGAGTTTTGGACTTCTGTGCGTTTGACGGGTGTATTGTAAGTACGTAAATATGAAAAATACAATAAAATTCTCCGAGGTGCTTTTCAAATTAGAATATACTGTCACAGGTATTTATAAAACCGTAATCATTTTGAGCAAAGCTTCGGTAAAGTTTTCATAGGTTTTAAAACGACATTCGTCTTGAGAAAAACTTCAAAATTCTTTGAAAATAAATGGGAAACAAAAGACAGTCGTCTTTTGAGACCAATAATTTTGAATTTCGATTTTTGGATAAAAAAATTAAATGTAAGCCCATTATAACCAACCATAACCTCGTGCATACCCAGAAGCAACAGAGGTTTTTTATGAATTCCGAATTTCTCCATGGAGATACTTGCGCGACCATCGAACTTGAATAAAGGACTTGTCTATGAAAGTAGACACATTACAATAACCCCCAACCCGATTCGCCACCCCTCTTATCCCTAAAAAGAGGTCCCATAACTCCATAACTTTATGCATAACTAATATTTATCGGTTTATCTTACGCATGCGATCCTGCGTCATCAATGTGACGTCATTACACAAGATCTGCATAAATGTCCCCGTGCGACTGTAGCGCCCTCTGGGGAGAGTAGTTAGATGAAGAAACTGTGTTGGGTGAGTGGGTTGAAGGACTTTGAATTGTAAAGTGATGTTGTTGCGGTTGCATTTAGTTTGTGCGTTGGGTTATTGTGCAGGTAAAGCGCAGTAGTTCAGCTTTTGGATGTTTTGAAATCCAATCATAAAGGACTTCTATCACAAGTCAATCTAGTGTAGCTGTGGATAAACAACTATCCATGAGGCATTTTGAAACCCATCCTTCTGGGTATGGACGCCATAGGAAAGCCCTAGACAAGTGGGAAGTGCTTTCAAATGACTTAGGAAGTATTTCTGCAACGACTCTCTTCAGGACCATTTCGAGAGCGTAACTGTTTCGTTGGTCTAGTGGTACAGACTGCTGATGTTGAACATGAGATACATCAACATCGGGTAAAGTGTTAGGGTTTTTCCATCAGGAATTTTGGATATTTAAATGTGTAATAAATATGTATTGACAAACAAAAAGTATACATGTAGTATATCAACTGTCTGGTGACCACGACCGAAGAAGCCTTGCTTAGTGTGGCACTAGATGGCGCTGTGTGAAATGTCCAGCGATATTTATTTATTTAATTTCTCAGTAGCAGCCACAATTGATACGAATTGGTCCACCGTTGATGGCAATAGGCTCTCCCTTATGCTGTTTATTATAAAGCTTGTGTGAGTCTCGTACTTTTATGACTACAGCACAATATTATTACCGCCAGTACAATAATACTTTGACTAAGGGCTCTAGCGTATCAGTGTATTTGGGCTGACAATGATTAATCTGTTCACACGCTTGAATTCTATTATTTGTGATACAATAGCGGAGCAAGTATTGGCCCACAGCGAATTCAATGGTTTGGCAAACTTGTACTTCTGTTGTTCTCGTTTGCTAATAATATGTCACCCTACCACAGTTATAATAATAATATGCAAATAATACGCATAATTTAGGGTGTACCCGTGTTTTATCTATTTATCTATGGAATTGCTCAATTAGCGATACGAAAGCGATGCAAATCGCGACATTATCTACTGCATGGATGGAATATGTTAAATGATTTATTGTCTTTGGTTGGTGTATAATTTGGTGATTTATGTTTGTCTATGGTCTGTGGTTAAGGAACATTTTTATTCTTGTCGTCGTGTCAGGGGCGGGTTATAGATTATTTTGGCTTTGGCGGGAATATCCACCTGCGCTTTGATTTTAAGAAATACTTATTTTTATCGGAATTAAAGTTGTTGAAAGTTAAATCTGTTATTTCACTGTGATTAGCAAAGATCGCTATAAATATAGCGATCTTTGCTAAAAATTAATAGTTTATTGTCTAAACTTCAAGGAATCAAGTTACATTTAGTAACACGTGAATAATGGTTATATTTCAGAGCATTATATTTCACAGCTTTATTTCAGAACTTAAAAATAATACCAGGATTTTTTTATCCCACATATTTTTTTGAAGTGAAAAGGCGCTTTAGGCGCGTTGAGCACTTGCACGAAAATCATGTTAAAAAAAATCATGGAACTCGCGTGACCGTCACGTACGCTTTTTAGCACTCGTAGCAGATCCGCTACGAGGGCTACGAACTGGTAGCCTACTAGTTTTCACTTCTATCGGCAGTCTCCAAAGACAGCCTGCCTCAGCATGGCCATGTTTTGCTAGTAGTAATGCTGGTAGTACCACAGGCAATAAACGTCTTTAGCTATTTTCTTTTTTTTTTGAATGATCCCGAAAAACAAACAAGCAATGACAAAATAATATTTGTGTCGTTTTTAACCCTACCAATGGCGCCTTACGTAGTGATTGACACCCAAGAGCCCATGACCACACGCGTTTGAACCTCCAGACATTAAAGCCTCGTCCTTTAATATTATTTTTATTACGGTCACACATTTATAACCATTAGCGGCACAACAAAAACTGTAACAAACCACTAATTTCACCGAATCTATAAAAATATATAAATCAAAGAAAAAAACAAACACCACAGACTATTAATATCTCTATCCTTATACTTAAGTTCGGAAAAGACGATAATTACAGTTCACGAACGTCGGGCTTAACGTTCGAAAATTAAAAGTTGTAACGTTCAGCCAGCACGTATCATTATGTTTGCATTATTTTGTTCTTATTTGTCGACCTGAGGTTAAGTTGGGTCACGACACATCCCAATTAAGGGTGATTAGGCGTCGTAATTTATTGAGTGCGTTTCTGAACGGTTGTGGCACCGCGGTCTCTTTGACTCGTGAGTGTCGTGGCGCCAAATTCTTTTTTTGAATTTAATTTTTTTAATGTGTTGAGTTGCGAACATGGCCTTCGAAAGTTTGTAGAATAATGCCAGTCATCGATTTAATCGACGCCACGAGCGAGTAATAATATTTTTATTATTTAATGAGGCTGCTTTCTCTTATGGGCGTTGTAATAGCCATTAGGAGTGTGTTATTAAAGTCATAGATTTGACCTCTACTCCACATTTTTTGTGCGTAGCTGCGTAGGTGAATATTTCACGCTCTTGTTTGGTATGCGTACATTTCTAAGAGATTTTACTTCCTTAACTCTCGTCTTCTTCTAAATGTAATTACTATCCCAAATTCAACTATGAACACTGAATTAGTCATGGTCATCAAGTGTGCGGGTATCGGGGGGCGTGCAACGTAAGATAGAAGATGAAGCCATTGTCTGAGGAGACACGCCGCATGAACTCTCATGAAATCAATCCATTTAAAAATAAGTGCACAGCTCAAACCTCTGTGCTGATATATTTAAAAGAGTAAAAACTTTAGCAATATTTTCGATTTTCATACATAGTACAAAAAATATAAAAAATTGATTCCTAAAAGATTAAAAAAGTCGTAATAACAGGCAAACCATAAACACAATTACCTTTGCAATGATGCACGGCTGGCATAATAATCTATGCAAATTGTATAATCTGTGCGTGTGTCTATTCCGCAGCTGTCAGGTAAATTACGCGGGAAGGTAGTTTGTCACCGTTTGACCCCTCACCCCGCCTACGTAGTACGGTAATGATAGGTCGTAATCATTGACCTGGGTAGTTGTAGACTTATGTTACGCCATCAAAACGACGTCGTAGCTTCCTGTTTGAATTTAAATAATTGAAATTAATTTCTGTGAAGGATTTGAGGGAGCCCAGCAGTTGAATAGAAGCAGAAATTAAAAAAAATACAATTGTGCGAAACGGCTTTTTTAAATTAGACAGTTAAGTAACGTATTTTGAAGGATAACGCCACCATGCTATCAAGGCCAGGCCCTGCTTTTTTTAACTCTAAAGACCTTTTAAGGCATTTAAAATTTGACATCAACATTCTGTATTAAAAGTAGATTTTGGGGCAGCTTTAAACTATAACATTTATACCATAAACAACTAGATTTCAATATAAGTAATTCTCAAATTAAAAATCTCAAGACAAGTTTTTTCGCTGTAACTTGACGCACTTAGCGTAATGTAAGTCAACGATGTCCTCCACCATAATAGCTTATAATGTCCTCTGATTATCAGCCAGTAATTTATTGCAAATCAAAGGAAGGCCAGCTATCTAATTATCTAATCATACATTCAATATGCATAGGAATAAAAGACAATTGCCCGTTCCTTTGATGTGCAAATCAAAATAATATGACGTTTCATGCATTTGTCTACGGTTAAAGGTGTAATTTTGGCGGGGAATTAGTAGTTCTGGGGATGTAGTTACGTGGTCGATTGCATAATTGCGCAGTGTTTCGTTGGGAGAAACCGTATCAATTTAATATTTTACGGATGTACTTTTTAATGCGCTTTACTAACTTTAAATGTACTTGTAATAAATAAAAACTCAGACACAGCAGTAATAACTTTTTATTGTACCAGTCTTTTTCTTAGCGCGACGATGACAATTAAAATTCAGCCAGTACCAATATTTGTCGCCGAGGTCAGCTCCTGTGATTAGCTAACAATAGGACAGGTAGGACGAGATCAAGTGACTCATCGTTTGTGGGGCAACACCACATGTAAATTCCAGGGCAGAGTCGTCTATGAATGTCCACCTGTGTCAGAGTGATAAAGCATGATCATCTTCTATAATTTCTCAACATGACTTGTGCACAAATGTTTGAAGTCGTGCCAGTATGTAGTTAGTACGCTACCTTCATTGTAAAATCTTATGCAGTGACAAAAACTAGTTATTTACTTTTCTTTTTATAATTTACCAGACCCACATTCACAGTAATAATTTCAGTCTGTTACAAAAGGCCAATTCTCATAAGAGAACATGGGGCAGGTACAGTTAGTTTCCACCTTTTTACACGCACTTTTCCTACGCCAAAATTAAGAAAAAAGGGGAGTATTTACATTTCACATCCTTCTTGCGAGGCCATAAACATCGCGACCGCAGTTTTTGAAATATACAGTAGTGTATTTGAAAATCAAGAAATTGATAGTGATAAAGTTAGAATTTTCCGTCAGACTAGTCTCGATCTAAGATCGCTTAGAAATAAGACGTCCAACGTATGGCATAATGGCATCGAAATTAAACGATGTCTTCCCGTCGTACGGCTTGGCGGCATTTAGAAGCGGAGGTATAATAAACACAGGTTTGAGATTTAACGCACTGTTAGTGCCTGTGTCCACGACGAACTACTTCGAAGAAACGCTTCTGTTAATAGAAGGTAAACGCTGTGCTTCTGTTTTAGTTAAAGGATAATATTGATTTGGTCCTAGACTTCTACAACTGTACAACCGAGCATTGAGGTCCACGCGTGAGTTGCTAGATATTTTAAAGAGAAAACTTCTTTAGGCGCGTTGAGCACTTTTTGGGCGAAGGAAAATCATGAAGCTCGCGTGGCCGTCACCTAACGCTTCGTTGCACTCGTAGCCGATCCGCTACGGCGTAGCACCACGTAGGCGTGCGCGGGGCATAACCCGTAGCAGATGTAGATTACTTAGTTTTCACTTCTATCCGCAGTCGTTTTTTTTTGCACGAAAAAGGTTTTCAATGAAAAATCGTATGGTATTGCATGAAAATTGTTCTCGGTGGAATTAATGTCTCTTTCCAAAATTTCTTTCCGAATTGTAGCAATGCTTTAAATCTTCAAAAACCCGAAGCACCTTCTCAAAAACTATGCTAATTTTCTAGTAAGGATCGGATAACGGTGTGTATCGATCGTGTGCTCAAATCACCCTCTGTTCCCAAGAGTCTTTTTCAGGAGTCCAACCAATGCTTCAAACCCGAAGCAGACCGAACTAACCCGAAGCTACCCGAAGACATCCGAAGTTTTCCGAAGCAAACCGTGTACCCAGCCCTCACATCAACTATGCTAATTGTCGTACTATGAGATAAGGATCGAGTAACGGTGTGTGTCGATTGTGGTGCTCGTAATCGTCTCTCGGTTATAGTTATTAGAGCGGCGCGTGCGCTGCCCGGCGAGGTGCGGGCGGAGTGACGTAATTGTGGTTAGAAGAGTGTGTTGTTTGGAGGAGTAACATAATATACAGGGTGTAAACAACCTCATCACGAAGCCGTCAACCAAGCATTCTGTACATCAAACTAAGTAACTTTACGGAAAAAATATTGCTGGGAAAGTATTTTTTTTTTGGGGTGTAAAATCATGTTTTGTGTTTTAGCTCAATGTAACGCACTCAAATCAAAAGTACATCAAGAAGGTTCCGAGCCTGAGTTCTTAACAAATAAAAAAAAAAAAGATAAATTCGGCACCATAGAGGTAGAAGTAAATAGGTTTAATGATGTTTTGAATTCACATGCTTAGTGCACACGATGTTCTAAATTCAAATTTACTTTACCCTCAAGACGATAAAAACGGCTTTTGCACTCAGATATTGAAGAGCAAAAATACTCTTTCCGAGATGGGGGGATGAAAAATTAATTTAAAAATGGAACGATCTTTTACTCTGAAAAATGGTAACAAAAGAGTAACTCATCAAAGGTTTTATTTGAATTTCGAATTGGCTTGCAGATAGAAAGCGATTTATTGAAAAAAAAAACAAATGAACTCTTCAACGCGAGAAAAATTGTTGGTGTTTGTGTGCATCATTGATTTTGAAAAGTAATTGTATTAATTGCTCGCATTATTAACTGAGAAAAGTACTTTATAAGCCTCCACAGATAATTAGTACATTAATGCAGCGGCTAGCAACAGAGGCATTGATGTACTTACGTATATTGTGTACCTCGGCTTCTCCTCGGCCCACATTTACACGTTTGTCCATCAATGCCTCGGTTGCTAGCCGCTGCAGTAAATTACTGCCAATTATCTGTGGAGTGTGGATCATCTTCATTGTGAAAATGTTGAGAGTTTGTGTTGTGTTTTAAATTTTTAATCTGTGACTGACCTGATAGACGAAAAACCTGATCAGTTCAGAATATTAGTGTCGAGTGTAAATTTGTTCGGCTTTAAATGACTAATGTTCTCGCACTCGAAGTGAAAAGTACAGTTCGCACCTCGAGACTAAACGCCAACTTAATATACCCTCGCTTTCATTGACTCCCTCGCATGCTCGGGAGTCAAACCACCTCGGGTATATTATGGCTTCGTTTAGTCCCTCGTTATTAAATATACTATTATGTAAAGTGGTTGAAAAGCTTGCCTTACCTACTCGAGGATATCATTATCATTTGCACTCCAGGTAAAATGCAGGGCCAGTCAAAGTGACGCCATAGGGCGGCGGCGTTACCTGCTGTATGACTGTGGAACTGTGGAGTATTGTAATTTTAACTCCACTGGATGCATCATGTTATTTAGTTTTACTATGTTAATTATAGCAGCACTGAGCACTCAAACACTCACTTAATAATAGAAACATGGATTTTCTTCAACCAAAATCAGACTTGATAAATACCAGCAACTATTTGCAAAAATGTTCCTACTTCTACTGCTTTCATAATTTACAAGGCTCCCTCTGTTAAGCGACCATTTATTCTTGAAAAAGACAAGAAAATACTAGGTCGGCGTACTGTCCTAATTAATATCATCGATGCTTATCAGATAGTACGCCCCATCACTATTTCCCTTCCTTGGCCCAACATCTCACTAGCCCACGCGCTAAGTTTTAGTGGCGTGCCGTCGATACGTCGACTGTCGATATGTCATAGATAACAGATGATTTATATGCAGTTATTACACGCCGGCTTTCTCTATGCTTTGTCTCTATTGGCTGTATAAATAGCTGTCTATGGTGATGAGTTGTTTCTCTACGGCGTTACGATTAAGTTTTCATGTGGTGGCTTGAATTTGATAAATGAAGAACTGATTGTATCGACCAAGTTCATACCAGGAGGATACATTTTGATACTACAAGCAAATAACTTTTGGATAACCATAAACTAAATTTAGCGTTAAAGAAAAGTGATAGAAACCTTCGTATTTTTTATTCACCTTGTTACTTTATGTATTTAGACCTAGGTTTATAAAATAACTATAAGAATAGACTTCGTCTTTTATAATGTCAATAAATAATACTATCAGTATAATTGTGGTGAAAAAGACATCAACGAGCACTTTGCTTTTAATGATCAGAAGACTAAGTTTCTAAGTATAGTCTTCACAAGGGTCCCTCCAAATTACCCAGAACTGGTTGTTGATTTCAAGTAGGCCAGTTTCAGGCAATTTTGAACTGTCGAAACAAATGTAAGTACAGTCCCAGTCACAAGACAAAAACTGTGAAAGTACGGTTGTTGTAGAGGTCAGATAGGCAGACTCTCCATGAAAAAAACTGGTAGTCAGCTGCATTCAGTTAGACTGGAACCACTCCAACATAACTACGTTCTGCACAAGATAATGTAGACTCTTAAGTTCCATTTTAAGACATTACTTACGTCAAGCCAAAACACTTTTACTAACTGTATCATTATAACAAAACAAAACGTACTTTCTACAAAAAACCCCAAATTATACGTTTCTGACCCCCTAACTAAACGCATGACAATCGATTGAACCACAGATATACATAATCACGTTAAGGCGACCGCTGTGGCGCTAGATTGGCGCAATTATGAGTACCGACGTACTGGGGTGGCAGACGTAGGGTAATGTATTGTCACCGCTGGGGTTTTGAAGGGTGATTAGATATTCAATTGTTTTTTTTCGAGTAATGATTAGAATAAAAATGTGGTAAAGAAACGAGTTTTTCAATACACTTCCTCGAACACTGATTCTTTTCACACTACGATTAAAAATGCAGTGTATTTCGCACACGTGCGTTTTTGCTATTTTTTTCACACGTGTGTAGAAAGCAAAATTGCCACAGATAACTTACATATACTTAGTCCAAATTGGTTCAATGCATAATTAAAAAAAAAACATTCATCTCTGACTATAGAGAGTCAGAGGTGAAAGTTTTTTTCATAATTTCGGAAAAGCGATCTACGTCTTTCTTTGTAAACATTTTTTGAATATTCAAATTGTGTTTGTAAATTCAATATCATAGATAAACATGATTATTTAAAACTAATATTTACTTTTATAAACAAATTTACATTTATTTGTGTTCTAAATTCAAAAACTTATAAAAAACTATTTTTTATATTAGGCTGTACAACGGCTTCATACCTTTGCATCTCCTTCAACCTGGCGAAAGCAAAGCGCGGAAAAAAATAAAATTTAAATCATGGTCTCGTAATAGTTTGTGACACAAATATTTTACATTCTTTTATTTTATTTCTTCAAAAGTGTATTGAAAAACGTCGTTTGATACACGTGGACATTTGTTATTGCAGTTCTCGGCTCAAAAACACCCTCGCCTACGGCTCGTGTGTTAATACCGCCTTGAACGACAATAACAAACTTTCTCCACTTGTATCAAAAATATGTACTATTTTATGGTGAAGGCAACAGGGTAGCCTGCGAAATTTAAATTTTGTCACGTTATTTCTCAATTAGCAGATTGCGATTAAAATACTCGTATAATAATAATAATAAATATTACACTTATGGGGCTTATCAGAGTTAAAATCATTAAAATCACCAATACAACCTTCTAAGTTGAATGACTTTTTCATGAAATAAATGTTATACTTCAAAGAATTCCTTAAAGCAAGTAATAGACTACATCTTTCCAATTTCTAAGTCACTTGGTCAACATATTAGAACGAAGGTACGGTCGAACAAGCTATTTGGTTTACAGTTAACCACACTCAGCTGGCTTTGTATCTGCTTCTTCCCTTTCCTGATCACAACTTCGGTCAAAATTTTCAATGCTAACGTATTAGGGTGTTGCTAGGGTTGACAGGTCCTATTGTCACCACACGCGCACCATTGTTGAACCCTTTGCGAATACTCATTACTTACATATTGATTGTTTTTAATGAAATAGATGTGTGGTTTGGGCTCGTATAGTCACCCATTTTTTAAAATGAAACTATTGATTAAATAAGTAAGTATTTTGGATAGATCGCAATATCGGACGAACCATACAAACCTGCACTATAGCCCATTTCTTTTCATGTCTCTGAAGTGGGGACATCTACTTCTTAGTGTCGATGAAAATTTAAATTTAGTCAGCTCAAAAGGAGATCACCCAGCCTCCATACATTTTTGAGCCCGTCCTAAAGTACGGACTTCTGTCCTAGTCAGGTTAAAGCTACGTATGTTAGGACGGGCAGGCCAAACACATCGATGAGTTTGGGCTTTGTCGTATTACTTATCCAAAAAAAAAAAAGTAATACAAACAATTAATTTAATTAAATAAAATTCAGTCCTATCACGCTTCACAGAAAAACAAAAAGTTAGAGGAAGGTCACAATACTTGTTGGCTTGAGCAACCTCCTGGTCCAACTCTGTGAAAGCAAACAGCTTCTTGGTCAGCTTCAGGGCTTGTTTGTGAAGGCGAACAGCTTCTTATTCAGCTTCAGGGCTTGGGGCGCGTCAGAGCGTCAGCGCCACCAAGCTACTGCTCCAACCTCCTGGTCCAGCTCAGTAGAGAGCGTGGAGTACTGCTTCCTGGTCAGCTTCAGGGCTTGGGGCGCGTCAGAGCGTCAGCGCCACCAAGGTACAGCTCCAGAGGGCGAACTTCACCGTGAATTCGGTGACTTGATAAATTATAAAGTAACTTGCTTCAGATCCCGTAGTAGACTGACTTGAAATGTGTCAGGAATGCTCTTTTATACCCAAAAATTCTTTTTTTGTTCAGTTTTTCCACATCAGTTGTTTTATTTTAGTTCTTTCATTCTCTCTAGATTATTTTGATTTTAAAATCAAAAATGTGAGTTGCCTGTATTTAAAACGACCAGTATTATTCAGTAAAAAACTTCCTCGAAGAATTCTGTGAGCGTGCTAATTAATTTTATAAAAGTAAGATAAGATACTGTTATTTAGTAAACAATCGTAATTAACTCTAAAATACATTATTTGAGCTAATATATTGATAAAATAAAATAAAATTATATAAATCAAAAGAAACCTTCATAGGCCTAGGCCAGTAAGAAAATTAAAAGTAGAGGAAAAGTAACTGACAGCTTGACAATTGACGTAATGTCAAAAAAGTAAATATTGAAAAATTATTTTTATTTCAGCTAAAATCGATGTTAAAACATCGTTCTAGATTAAAACTAACGTGAGCTAAAATAGTTACTGCCAAAGCGCGACTTAGATGTAAAAGAATATACAAGGATAATGAATATGAATGATAGTAAAAAGTGTAAGTACCTATAGTGTGTAAATACTAAATTTCCTCATAAGTATAGAGTGTCTGAAACATGAAAATACTATATTTCCCCATCGACCCCGAGAAAATTTTTGGTCTAGAACAAAAATTTTTATAAGGTTAAAGTATAACAGCATTCACAAAACGTACATACTTCATTCAATCACACCGACATCTTACGTAGTTAGGTCAGGTAGGATTCACATTCAATGATCACTACTCAACCTGATAAGTCAATAACTTTAAGGCTTATTTTCGGAGTTGTAATCCGCTCTCGTCTAAAACCCATAATGAAATGAAATATAAAGATTTTTTTTATTAGTTTAACAAGGGCTTATTTTTATGGAGTTGTTAGCCGCTCCGAATCAACTTTAGTTGATTATATGATAAGGGCTTATTTTTATGGAGTTATCAGCCGCTCCAATCAACTTTTAGAGTCGATAGTAAGAAACAAGTCATACTAACTTGTAGAGTTAGTTGACACGAAGGTTAGGTAACTTGTACCTAAAAGCACTTCTTAGAGATATCTGATCGGAACAGATAAAAAGAAAGATTAAAAAAAAAATAATCTTATAATGGTGTAAGAACCGATGAATGAATTATAAAATAAATAGAGTTTTAATGGGCCACAAAGAACTCTATTATAGAAGAAGGAAAGAAGAAAAAATGAGTCATGAGTATGAAGAAGAAGTTTATTTACATAATTATATCCATTATATTTTAAAGTCTTTAATATAGCTTGGTTGCCATTAGAGTCCTCAAGTATATAAACTAATGGGGATACTTAGTTTCTGCTTTGTTAAGAAGTTCAAAGAAAATAATTCTATTCATGATTAAATTAAAGTTTTGTATTAAAGGGAGGAAAAACGATAACTCAAGAGAGTGAGTTTTAAAGAAGACAGAGTTAAAGAAAACTCAACAACTCAAGAGACGGCTCAAGAGAAAACTCAAGAGGACTCAAGAGTAAAGAACTCAAGTGTTAGAAAGCACTCAAGTATTAAAGACGAGAGGACGAGAGGATCCTACATAATAATTAAAATCGTAAACCGATGATTTTAGTAATAAAAACTGAAGAGGGTTTTTATTTAAAAAGTTCAAGAGCCCACGACACTATACCCAGCTTGATATAAGTGTTAAAGAGGAGGACTTGAGTGTTAAAGAGGACTCTAGAGGATCTGATTTATTGACAAGAAAAAAAATTTTTTTTTTTTTGTGTTTTTAAAGTTTCATCATGTTAAGAATGACAAGATGTCTGGGGGGCAGGGGGGCAAATTTTTCGTTATTTTTGCGTTAGGACGCACCGTTTCTGAGATATAAGCAATTTTAGAACTTGCTATATTTCGATGACGCGCATCAAGTGTGAGAGTGTGTGTTAGAATGAGATGAGAGAGTAAGTTATAAGAGAATAAGCCAAATAAGAGTCTAATAAGGGAATACTAGTGCTAGTTTTTTTTAAAATTTTGAAAAAGTAATTGAGTGAAATCTAAGTCTTGATTTTACGTTGGGCGCCAAACTGTCGTATTACTTATCCAAAAAAAAAAAAGTAATACAAACAATTAATTTAATTAAATAAAATTCAGTCCTATCACGCTTCACAGAAAAACAAAAAGTTAGAGGAAGGTCACAATACTTGTTGGCTTGAGCAACCTCCTGGTCCAACTCTGTGAAAGCAAACAGCTTCTTGGTCAGCTTCAGGGCTTGTTTGTGAAGGCGAACAGCTTCTTATTCAGCTTCAGGGCTTGGGGCGCGTCAGAGCGTCAGCGCCACCAAGCTACTGCTCCAACCTCCTGGTCCAGCTCAGTAGAGAGCGTGGAGTACTGCTTCCTGGTCAGCTTCAGGGCTTGGGGCGCGTCAGAGCGTCAGCGCCACCAAGGTACAGCTCCAGAGGGCGAACTTCACCGTGAATTCGGTGACTTGATAAATTATAAAGTAACTTGCTTCAGATCCCGTAGTAGACTGACTTGAAATGTGTCAGGAATGCTCTTTTATACCCAAAAATTCTTTTTTTGTTCAGTTTTTCCACATCAGTTGTTTTCTTTTAGTTCTTTCATTCTCTCTAGATTATTTTGATTTTAAAATCAACAATGTGAGTTGCCTGTATTTAAAACGACCAGTATTATTCAGTAAAAAACTTCCTCGAAGAATTCTGTGAGCGTGCTAATTAATTTTATAAAAGTAAGATAAGATACTGTTATTTAGTAAACAATCGTAATTAACTCTAAAATACATTATTTGAGCTAATATATTGATAAAATAAAATAAAGTTATATAAATCAAAAGAAACCTTCATAGGCCTAGGCCAGTAAGAAAATTAAAAGTAGAGGAAAAGTAACTGACAGCTTGACAATTGACGTAATGTCAAAAAAGTAAATATTGAAAAATTAATTTTTATTTCAGCTAAAATCGATGTTAAAACATCGTTCTAGATTGAAACTAACGTGAGCTAAAATAGTTACTGCCAAAGCGCGACTTAGATGTAAAAGAATATACAAGGAAAATGAATATGAATGATAGTAAAGAGTGTAAGTACCTATAGTGTGTAAATACTAAATTTCCTCATAAGTATAGAGTGTCTGAAACATGAAAATACTATAAATTATTTTTATTTCAGCTAAAATCGATGTTAAAACATCGTTCTAGATTAAAACTAACGTGAGCTAAAATAGTTACTGCCAAAGCGCGACTTAGATGTAAAAGAATATACAAGGATAATGAATATGAATGATAGTAAAAAGTGTAAGTACCTATAGTGTGTAAATACTAAATTTCCTCATAAGTATAGAGTGTCTGAAACATGAAAATACTATAGCTTCAAGAAGATAGACAGATCTCCCTTGATCGGGATCAAATGCTACTGGTTGATGAAGACGCTATCTTCAACAACCAGCATTTATATTAAAGTAATCATTATTATTTATTTGAAACTTGTCTATTGAACTTGGGTGGCATAATAAAAAATCTTTATATTCATAAGCTCTATTTCATTATTGCGTTTAATTTAGTTGGCCGGCAAAAAAAACTTTCTCCAATCTGGGTGATCTCAGATATTTTGTGGTTGAATAAGTTTTTGGTGAATTGACTTACGACTTTGGTGTGATAATAAAAGAGGTTGATTATGTTATGCTCTATCTAAATAATAAGTTTATTTTGGTTGGCCGGCTAGGGCTACTTTTGAAACTAGCCCAGTCTGGGTGATCTCCTTTGCGATGAGATTGGCACTTTCAGTAGCGTCCATCAGCTCCTGTCAGTTGCAAGCAACAGGACAGACAGGGCACGATATTATTGGGGACATTATACCCGCGTTAATACTGTAGACTATATATCTAAATAATTATTAGAAGGCACAAAAAACTAAGAGTATAGATAAAATTTATATGAAGAAATTTAACAATCGTGTTCCTAAACTAATTTTACAGTGTAAAATCAGCAATGGTACCAAAGGGGTGGGTAAATTAAAGTTATAAGCAATCAAATACAATTTTATTTCAACTTGATACCTACATTGCATAGTTTAAAAAATCAATTTCATAGGTTTGTTCTTCGAAGGGATAATGTAGGTAAACTAAATGTAACGAGTAAGAACTCTATCCTTCCCCTTCACAAATAGATGTAGTAAAGCTTGAATGACACATACAAAAAAATAATGGAGTAAAAAGCTGTATATTAATTGCCCTCAAAGTCTGTTATTAGCTCGAGGACCCCTAAGAGCTTATCGTCCGATTAGTTAGGGGTCACCGCGCCCTGCCATACTGATTTTGTTTTTTAAGCACAATAGTGAAGTCATTGCATCGATATGATAGAGAATCTAGGTACCTAGTTCCGACCAGTTCGCAATTTGAAATGCAGAAATCTATGTTTTTGATAAACAAAGAGATTTCAAATACTTGTAGAGTGGACATTTTATATAATTATAGAGCGGACATTTTTTTTTTATTCACGAATGCTATCTGTCAACTGGACGTACGACACAAGACAGAACGATTTGTTACTAAGCAGTAACAAGTATTAGATTACGATTTTCTTCGTCTTATCCCTTCTATCGCTAGTAAATATTTTCATTGAATGTCTTGGTTAATAAATAATATTAGAATATAGTAATACCGATTTTAACAAACAAATGGTCAATAAATAAAAATTAGTGCGTTCATAATTGATTACAGCCCCGAAGATTTTTCTACTCTAATCGATTTTATGGGAAACGAGAAAACCAACCTAACCAGCAAAAATGACGCTCGATTTTATCGACAGTTTTAGTCCCCTCACTAAAAATTTAACGGTAATATTATTTGGACAACAGCTAATCTTTCTTTGATCTTCAAAGGGGATGTATTCGCCCGAAGTGAATTAGAATATCATCTAGAATTTTAATTAACAAAAATGTTCTTAAAACGAACATTATTCTCTTTTATTTTAAGATTAAAAGATGAAATATTTGTTTTTATTACATTAATGGAAGGAATCGATTTGTTTAAATTAATATTGACGTCTTTACGTAGGTGGGTTAGCTTTTTGATGAGTTATCATTAGACTTCTTTTATATTTAGTCCCTCGATTTAATACACTATTATACTTTGTGGATATTTGTGAAATTATATTTGTGAAGGAATTATTAATTTCAGAAATGAGTGACAAATCGTATTTCCATAGAAATTTCTAAAAATTTAGCACGCTAGCAGCGCGAATTTTTTTTTTACGTTTTTTGCAATTAACAATTTGCAGACCAGTGGTAGGTTGTATGAAGTTGACAATATCGTTCGCGACTGTAAAACGTACCTGTGTAGTTACAGAATCATATAAGTCCAGGAACGTCTTTGGTTTTGAAAAAATTGTTCCTCGACTTAAATGAACTTATAGGGATGTATTGATGATTTTGATGATTATAATTCTGTAACTACATACGTTTAACAGTCGCGAACGATATTTTTATCAACATACAACCTAGCATTGGCCTGCAAATTGCAAAAAAACGTAAGAAAATTTGAATTTAGCGGGCTGCATTGGAGCATCATCGAAACTCAAAAGTATAAAGGAGACATACCACTTATGACAAATTTCGGATCGACGTACTCGTACACTGACCAATAAATATTTTTTTTTTTAATGATAATTTATTTATTTATTGCTAGAAATGTCCAGTACCTTGGTATGTGTGTAAGATGATACGGCTAGGAAAGAGGTGACTGCTGAGATGACGAATAATAAACAAGAAAAGAAGAACACATGCTGCGCCGACTACACATAAATTGGGATAAGGGCAAAATAATGATGATGATGGCTATAAAGTTCCATCCAGTACATTACACTATATACAGGTTGAAGTTCTTAATTTAGCATTTGACAGATAAACACAATAGATATTCAATTGAACCCTGTCCCGTAATCTAGGCTAGGTCTGTGTTTATTTTTTGTTGGCTTGGCTGGTGTTACACAGTTGGGCTAAATTTTAGAGGGCGAAAATATTTTCAGAATAGTATCTTTTAGTTATATCACTTGCTTCGATGAAGGAAAACAGCGTGAGGAAACCATACATGCCTGAGAGAAATTTTTTGACGGCATGTAAAGCCAAATCAGAGGTCCATGGGCGGCATAAAAACTCTGACACGAGGTTAGGCAACTAACCACACGATATAGGAATAATATTTATTATTATTACAAAACTATAGTTTAAATTAACTTTAAGATGGTACACAAAAACACCCCAATTAGTCTGAATTCCGCGAAATGCAAACCTCAAAGTTAACCTCACTGGCTAAACTAAGCACAAACTAAACAATAACAAAGATTCCATAATGTTTACTTTCATAATAATATCTCGAAGGAAGCAACAGTTTGAATTTAGACTAAGTACGAACTCCATGGTGCTTGAAAACTTAACAATGTAGGTAAACCTTTTTGGTGAAAAAAAATAGTTTTGTGGTTATTATCAAAAGGTCTATACTTTAATAGATTACCTCTCCAAATGTTGTGCTTTCAATAATGTATGATATACTTTTTTTACAATTTTCTTATAAGGAATTTCTCAGCGGGAGCCGGAACTTAGGTTTTGTCCAATGTTACCTAATGTAAATAGCGAGCGTTGCATGGATCTTAAACTTAACCGGTGAAATGTAGGTGTTTAATAAGCTAAACTGGCGTGATTTTCTGTAATGTTATATCACACTGTTATCTATGTTTATGTAGATAAAACTAACATTCCTTAGCAAAACCACCAAAAAGCAATGTGAATAGGTTACTTTGACTTTAGGAGTCCTTGAAAAAGATGCTAATATAATTAAAATTTCTCAATCGAAAAACCTTAGCTGTTCCAAACAGTTCTGTAGCATCAAAATTCACACGAAACAAAAGATCATACCTACAAAGTATTATCTCTTAAAAAGAAAAAAAAAACTTAAGGACGTTTCGACTCTCAAAAAGCCCTTAAATAGGGAACGAGGTAAAGGAACACCCATAACAACGTTGATTACACGCAAAATGCCTGAAATATCCGAACGCGTCCGCCTGGCTGCATGCGTGGAATACCTTGAACAACCAAAAGCTAAAGAAAAGAGTATTTGGAGCGAAAAAGTCGTGATAGTTATTCAAAAAAGGAACGCTGGGCAATTACTGGCACGCGAGCCGGCAGTCGCGCGCCCGAAGCGGGTGCGTACACACTGGTTTATGAGAGCAATAAGATTTTCAATTTATTGATTTTACGTGACAAAAGCGTCTTGACGTGCTTATGAGTTGAACATGAATTTATCTGCTTATGAAATAGTTCTGTAAAGGCCTTTGGTATTAGTTGGTATAGACTAGCCAAGGATAAAATTGAATTGCGGGCGATTGGAAAGGCCATATAGGCCTTTAGCTGGAGACAAGATCTGTCGAGCTTTTAATGAAAATGTGAGTTGTTATCGTGAGAGCGGAAACGAAGTTAATTCTAGAGGCTTCCGTTTGTCGCCTTCTGTTTTAGGAGCACAGCATGACAGCACTCATCTTGTAGTTGCAGTTGCGACTATAAAGTACAAAACCTTTTTTCTTTTTTACGAGTGTTACAAGCAACCTCAAACGTTGCCTTGTCTTGGTCCAAAATTTTGCCAAAAAGCGATAGCTCTGCAATCGGTGTGTCCGTCGGCTTAGGTCGTCGGTCGTCGTGACCGCCGCAAGCCGTTGACGGATCGCCTCCCCGCCCCCCGCCCCCCCCCGCTTCACCTCTACTACCTTGTATATCTGGGCGCCTGGTACCGGCCGCTTGCTGATTTGCTTCTGGCTTCGCCTATTGTGGGGCTAGCGAGTAATGGGCTATTTATTGCCCCACTCGTTCAAGACTGAAGTGTGCTGGATCATAGGACCAGTCTATTATTTCTGATAAGTTTATGTTATCGTTATGTTTTCTGTCCGATAGATGGAAATTAAATAAATCTTTGGAAGCATTTAATAGGTCCAACTGGCAGCAGAAATTATGTAAATTATTTTTTTTTAATAATAATACTGTATTATTTATGGGAAGGCTGTATTTCATATTATCGATGATAGCTACGAAAGACGGTGCTGCTCGTTTGCCTAACCGAATCAATCCTGGTATACTAACAAAGATTGGCTTGCCACTTAAAGTTCTTGAAGATCCAGATACTAATTTGATAACCAAGCAATTAGAAGGTGTAGTAAAACAATCGCAATTACAATTTAAATGGTTTCTGTTGAGTTTTCACTTAGAGTTCTTCTTCTTCATTAATGAGGGTGGTTTTATAAAATCGGAAACACCCCTTACAACTTGGAAGGAAATATTTCTTAAAAGGTAGCTGTGTAAGTAGTTAATTTTATCACAGAATTTGTATGTGTTTCTGTGATCACTTTCAGCGAACGTAAGGAGTTATCTAAAATCGCTATCTACGAAAACAAATGACGTTGAATGACGTCTAAAAATTTAACAAGCACTCTATGGTTTAGATACAATCCTCTTTCCTGATAACAATAGTTCATAAACGGTAACTAGCATCCGAACTCCCGCTCAATGTAGCAAAGTTATTACAGAGGGCAGATTGTCTTATTCCAATACGAGTTCTAAACCAAATAGCTCCAGGCTATACGGTCCCCTCGACACTATAAAGAGCCCAACACTGGCTGACGGACCGATTTCCGAATATGTTCCAATTAAAAATAAAACCTATTCTGCTTTCGAATCCGGTGACGGGAAACGGTTGCAACGCAGCTGGAGTTCGGCAAGAACAATAATTGACGAAAGTAGACGCGCGTGACGTTTTAACAGTTTTTAGGTTTTTTGAAGTTGGAATTCCTGGAAAATAGACTTTGTGATGTTATTTATACAGATTTGGTTTGATCCCACGTAAATTATTATTTTACTCTGCATAACAATCTAATCAGCCTGATAATGGTTTGCACAGCTGGGACTTAATCCTTCTGTGAGTGTGGTTATCCAACACGCAGGTTCAATGAGCGTCCGTAAATTAAGTAGTATTATACAATATACTTTACACAAGCATAGATAATCTTATAATGTCCGCTGCTGGCACTGATAAGCCTTCTGTCTGTCGGTTCATTCAGTTTCTAGTTGTTGCTAGACAAAGTAAGTACATAAATTCTGCTGTTCTTCATAAACCATGTTACAGACAAGCCATTAATCCTTTAGCTACGCAAAAAAAAAACAAAACAATTCGAAATTCAAATCTCCCCAGTTTGGAGAGTGCGTTCGGTTTAGCCCGCGGTTATTTACTCAAACTGAACGCGACTGCGTTTCTATGAAGCAGGGATTATAGCGATCCTTCATTACCTAATGGCACAATACAAGGGGCTGTTGCACGATTTAGTTTTGAAACCTGCCTTTGATGGTAGCATATTATGTACTGTTAATCCTTAAGTGGGAATGTGTGTTCATAATTATAAAGGTGAAAGTTGGCCTACGTCTGTAATATGATTCGCTTATCTTTGGGCTAGTTATCTAAGGCCACCGTCTCAGATGACTCCACCACGATATGCTTCCTACTGGTAGGAAAACCAGGGTCAAATTAAAGCCACTTCAACATCACGATCATCATTACAATTCTTTATCATCCTACTGACTCGTACACAGCGGCTGTATGACCAAAACTTACATCTTAATCCCTAATTAATTAAACGATTCAACGAAGGAACGTCTCAATCCAGCAACTTCACAGTGGTATCTTGGTGCAGCAGTGATGCCAACATGCCGAATACAAGCAACATGCTTGTTTTAAGCGCGCGGCGGGAACCCGACGTCCCGTCGAGAGCCGCCGCCGCTACCGACCGCTCTTATTTTGAATTTCGAATTTTATTCCGACATATTGATGCGGTCGTAACGCTTCTGTATTAAAAATAGGTCGATTATGTTATGTATTAATGTAATTTGTTGATGCAAATGGAGGGCATTTGATGAGGAAACAAGTTATTGAATTTGCAATAAAAGTAATTAGGTAGTTGTTGAAAAACACAGGACTGTTGAGGGCCTTGTCGTTCATTCAGCGGTAACGAAGATGGAGGAGTTAGCCCCATCGTACACAAGGCTACGCAAATCTTCGATACTAATGTTGTATACCACATTAGTATCAAGTCGCGAGTATCGAGTAGCGCACGGTCCGTACACACGACATTGAATCGCAAGACACGAATTGCCTATTCAGTCGCTAAGCAGATCACACTTTTCCCAAAATGTCAAAAATCTAAATGCCATCTTAGAAATCGATGCGACTTATGTAGCGATGATCTCGTCCGGCAAGTAGTGCGCGACTAGCACGACGCGAGTCGCGGGATGAATGTCGGCGACGCGACTCGTGTACGAACTTCAATGTATTTGTATGGCGGCAGTCGCTTGAAGACTAAAATCGTTGAGTATCTAAGATTTGAGTAGCCTTGTGTACGAAGGGGCTTAGAACGACATAAGCTTCGGAACACTTATTTCAATCCCTTTATAAATTTCAATCCCTTTATAAATTTAATATGTTGGAGAAATTCGCTTTGACAGCTACCGTCACTTGTCTAGACCGTCTTATTTTCATTTACACTAGAAAGTAACCGTTTTGGATGTGTGAGAAAGAGGTTAGTATCTTCTTAGCATTTTGGTTGTTGATTTGGTTTGTTTCAAGACCTCTTTAATCCGATTATCAAGTATTAAATTAATAACAACACAGGCTTGTTAATACAGGCTGAAAAATTTATGGAAGAAGCCATAGACCAATTATTCTATGTCATGTCTATGCATGAAGCTAATTCCTAGTTTTTTTTTTCGATCAAAATCTTTGTTATTCGCTTCCAAACAAGCGAAACCCTTGACAGACTCATCAGCAACACATGTTAGAATATTCGGAAAGCTGTGCTCTCTTCCGTGCAGTGATTAAGACCTCTTTTGTAGTGTTGTTCTAAAACAATGACTTGTGGGGTCGCAATGTGGCACCATCGACAATTTGCAATGTCTTGAATAAATAATTGGGGGTGTGGTGATGAGGTATGAAAGCAGCAGATTTGAATAAAACCGAGAGTATTCGTCTCGGTCTATATGTTGCCAATCTCTAATCATTGTTTTGAAAACGAATGAGAAGAGATTGCAGCCGAACGACGCGGATGGCTGACTTCCCTATTGTACCAGTTCCAACTCTCCTCTAATTTGTTCTTTATCTCTTCTTATTGGCGTAGCTATTCTGTCCTTGCTTCCGTGTTCATACCTTATACTATAGTTGGTGCCAGTTAAGATCACAATACCGGTCATTGCCCTTTCCCTAATATCTCTTCGTACCAACCAAAATAAATGATCCATGTATGGTTTTCAGTAGATAAAATGTTGAACATCACGATAGATGACGATTCAAGACTTCAAGACAAGACTGAACAGGCTTATTGCTTTTTTTTTGGATTTCAAAGAACTTTAATAAATGTAGGTGGGTCACTGACCGCTATTGCGATCATAACTGGCAGCAACTATAGCATACTATCTTTTGTGGTTGATACTGATACTGTTAGCCTGCGTCATCCCACTGCCGGGCAAAGCTCTCTTCCCATGACTTCCAGCTCTTTCTATCCTGGTCTAATGTGGACCACTGGTCGTTGGTTTTATCCAGCTCGTCCCGCCATCTTCTACGAGGTCTGCCGCGACGTCTTCTGGCTGTGTCAGTGCTCCAGAATGTGACTATTTTGGCTCACAGCTCATTGGGCATGCGGCAGACGTGGCCAGTCCAGTCCCACTTCAGCTTAGCGGCTTTTTGAGCAGCGTCAGTAATTTGTGTTTTGGAGCGCAGTGTGGTGTTGCGTACACGGTCGGTTAGTTTGACACCTAGAATGCTGCGCTCCATTGCACGCTGGCAGACCTTGAGTTTGGACTTTTGATTATTTGTGGTTGAACTTTCTTTTTTTCTTCTTCTCGTGCCTCTGCGATTACTGAAGGTTGCCCAACTCCAAATATTCCTCCTTTCTACATTCTAATCGACCTTTAGTTTTTAAACATTAAAAGTCTTTATAAAACCTGCGTTAGTCATGCATAACGCGTTTTATCGGTACGTGTATAATCACCGTGATCACCCTCCTATCGGGTTGTCACCCTCGTGCTGCAGCTCAGTGACGGGGGGTGACAGGAGGTGACGTTGTTTGATCATCACTAGTGGTTACATTTGGAAATTCATTAACTGGCTGGACTTAATTGTTTGGTCATGATTATTGTTCACGTTCAATGAATGGTTATTTTTTGACTGCATTATTTTTGCTTGATTGTGGTAAGGTGGAAGTGGTAAGGTGCTTTACTTTTTCGAAAGATAGTATGGCACATGTTAGCAAAGATGGTACATGCAAAGATATTTTTGTTTCTTTTCTGAAACTGCTAGCAATAAACAATATCTTCAAATAAATTCTTGTGACAGTGTTTATTAAATCACCAAGTATATTTTGTCTCCTGTTCTGATTGGTATGGTTTTGAAGATGTCATATACGTTTCGTTATGTGGTTCCATACAAATTAGCTTTTCTTTCATTCTACACTTAGTGTCCAACTACACGTCTCAACTAAACGGGCAAGAGCATCAATCATTTCTTTGATGACGTCACACTATCACGCAACTGCAGCCCCATCATCAAAATCTTCCCAAACAAAACCCCTATCATCTCCAGTGTATGATTTACCAATCAATCAAGTTCCAATCAAAATTCACCCTTATTCTCTTTTAGACAATGATCGTTACAGATTTATGAATTAGCGTATGCTGCTAGTGTAGTGTGTGTCAAATATATGGATATGATGGCGCGACCGCGTATCGCCGGCGGCGCGCCATCTGTCAACGTTTGGAGAACTACAGGCAGGGATGTGCCGGGATACTCGATGTTTTATTTATGTGGTGAGGCTGTGCATTTTCTAATTTTAGCATGCTTTTGCGGTGATAGTATTCGATGTAGAGCTCATACGCATGGAACAGGCATGAGGACACAGTATCAAATAAATGCAAATCGGTTTAGTCCGTTTTTGAATGAATATTGACAAAGATGAAACGTATCAAAACTCGGGAGTGGGGGGCTCGTGTCGTTAGAACTCGCTAAAAATTATAACTCGGCCGGCCACGGCGTAACGTATTGAGAATTTTAAAAGCGTCGTATTTTCTACAATTTTGGTTTAAACAAAAGAAAAAAAACAAAAGAAATACGGGTCAAATATTTGCTGATAATCTAACTGACGGACCTTTTCTTTTGTCGTCTACCTTATTGTAGATTTTGTGATCGTGAAGTCAGTTGCATTTTTGGTCTCTAAGTACGCAAACTTTTAGTTTCGTCCGTGATGTCTACTTCAAGGCTTAGTAATGGAATAAATAAATACTTATTTAAGGAGAAATCATTAATTTGCAAGAGCACCAGAAGAAGAAAGAATATAAAACTCCCGATCTCGTGCAATATCGATGACTCGATAGTGATGTACCAACAGTTTGCACCGTTAAATAATTCATGTTGCAGTTTTTACTCATCACTTACGACTGGTACACAGTCGACAGATGGCAGTGTTTACTGAAAATTAACTGTCAAATGGTGTGTGAAAAACTTCACATGGAGACGCCAATTAATGGAAATGAATGAATCATTTGAATGGGAGCTTTCTTGTAAAAAAATGTGGTTAACTATCTTTTCTTTACAAGTTCAAAGTACGAGTACCTACTTATTAAAAGCAACCTTGTGTTGTTGTAAGCTAGAATCGTAATTGCTGAACCATGAACTCAGTTGAGCTTAGGTTGTGTTTTGCAAGAAATGAGCATGACGACAGTATCAAAAGATTGCAAATCAATTTAGTCCGTCAGTAAGATTATTGGAAAGTAATGGACACGTTTTTTTTGTTTTTGTAAATCAATGACATTCTTCGGACATGTTTCCCGGCGTGACAATCGGTCCATAGAACGCCTTGTCGTCCAAGGGAAAGTAGAAGTCACCCACGCGTTGGACTGACCAGATCAAGTTTGCCATCGGAGGTTCAGTTAACGAATGCAGCAGGATGACTTCTAGCAGGCAGCGGTAGCGAAATGTCGTGAAGTGCATCACATCTGCCCCTTCAATACTACGAGAACTTAATGATCTCGACCGCTCCGTCAAGGGCGTACCGGATAAGAAAAAGAAATCAATGAATATTTGCATAGATAAAACTCATCAAATCTCGGGGGTGGGGCTCATGAGTCGTGACGTCAGAATTTTAGGAATTTTAAAAGCGTCGTATCCACGTCAATTTTGGGTTACGTAACGAAAGAAAAAATACGGGTCCAATATTTTTTGATAATCTAAATGATGGACTTTTTAATTCGATTTTTTTTTGTCGTCGACCCTTTTAAAACCACGTGTAATGTGAGTGAAGATAAAGCGCATCAAAACTCGGGAGTGGAGGCTCGTGACGTCAGAACTAGCTAAAAATTATACCTAGGCGTGACGTATTGGGAATTTTAAAGGCGTACGTAATCAAAATTGACGAAACGACTTCGTCAATTTTGATTTACGTAACAAAAGAAAAAATACGGGTCAAATATTTTTGAATGATATACCTGACGGACTAATTAGATTTTTTCTTTGTCGTCTACCCTATTTACCAGAATATTTGAAAACTTCATCTGCTAAACCAAACTACAGACGATTGCCACCAGA
The DNA here is from genome assembly GCA_950022955.1 of Xestia ashworthii. Lineage (NCBI taxonomy): Eukaryota > Metazoa > Arthropoda > Insecta > Lepidoptera > Noctuidae > Xestia > Xestia ashworthii. The sequence goes on along the minus strand of OX465560.1, from coordinate 15,934,821 downwards.
TTGGCTGGCTTCTAAGATCGAAATCGATCGGATCGGTGAAGACCAGACAAAAAACAGACAGGCAGAAATTCATCGCATACAAAAAAATTTATGTTTTGTTAACAATCAAAATGGATCTGATTATTATCTTTTTAAAAAGTTATGTTTATTCTCAGGATGTAATTTAAAATTTAATAAATTTAAAAATGTGTAGAATACACAAAATCATATTTCTTTTAGTGATAATTATTTTTAACATTTAAAAAAAAAACATATTTCTTTTAGTGATAATTATTTTTTATACCTTGCATCGAAATATTTAAAAATGTAATTAAGTACTTCCTGTGTACAAAATTAAATAAAGTAAAAAATCATGATTCCTTTTTTAATTAATATGGTTAATGAATTAATTAAGTAGGTTAATGATGAGCTCGTGTCTAAATAATATCAGGTCGATCTGTAGGTTAAGCCGCGCTTGCCTAGGTTGGTCTGTGGATGGGTGACCACCCTTACATACCAAGTTTCCTCCGTGCCTCGGAAAGCACGTTTTAAGCTGTTGGTCTCGGCTGTCATTTGTCCATCTTTGGCAGTCGTTACAGGTAGTCAGTGACCCAAGAAGTCTGATAACCAGTCTTACAAGTGGTATCGTCAGTATTAATTGGGTAGTGGAGGTCAGATAGGCAGTCGCTCCATGTAAAATACTGATATTCAGCTGTATCCGGTTAGACTGGAAGCCGACCCCAACGTAGTTGGGAAAAGGCTAGGCAGATTATGATGAATGAATGAATTAAGGAAACATGTAACACGTGGAATGCAATAAAAAGGTTGAATACAGCTGATCTCGCAGGGTTCTCATACAAAGGCCATCTTTTGCGAATTTCAAGAACTCGTAGAACAAAAGTTGTTCATTTTCATGGTCCGAGAGACTATATGGGAGGGCTTGTGTTCATTATGTTGTACCTTGTTTGATTTGGTCGTTTTGGTAATCGGAAATCCCGCAGAGCGCATAGTTTGCAGATCAAGTCTATCCTCAGTTCGATTATTTAGGTAATTTCAAAGTACTGAACCATTTATTTTTGCGTGAAGTTGGTGACTAAACTAAATCCTCCTGCTTATATATGTATGTTAAACCCGTGCAAAACCAGGGCGAGTCGCTAGTTTCTTATAAATTGTAAAATAATCTGATTCAAAATGTGTGTAAAGTCAGGTATACCTAGTCCCCGCCATGAGAAGCTATAATTTTTGTATATGTCACCGTAAAATTGTCAAATACGTTATATTGTAATATCTCTAGCGATATTGTAAAATCTCGAAATATTGTCAAATGAACATACTGCTTACAACAAAACGCATTATCTTATGGTAGTCAACTCAAGCGGTGTGGAGGGAAGGAGGAGTCCCCCTTGCCCAGTGGTACAACTCTCATGAAAAGATATTGTACCATTCCTGAGCAATACCGATTATTATAACCTAACCTTAAAACACTTTATATTCCCCTAAAAAGCGTAGTCGACGGAGCCCCGCTTCGCGGGGCCCCTATTTCCGGGTACAGGGTTTAAAGGAACCTAACTAACCTAACGGGGGGGGGGGGGGTGCCCCAAGTCCCGATTATGGGGGCAGAGATACTTCCGTATGTTCAGTTGACAATAATTCGAGACTTTACAATATCGCTAAAGAGATACACGTTATATTGTAATATAACGTATTTGACAATTTTACGGTGACATATACACACATTGGGGTTCGCAACCTTTGGATCAAATAAACAAAATGACAGCGTCCGCGCGTCATCGTCAGCGTGAACTTACTTCAAAATATAGCGGCCCAATCGTTAATATTCTATGATGTCAAATGCGCTCCAGTACTACAAAACACTGCGCTTTCTATCACTAAAATTTAACCCGACCAAGTGAAATTGCTCGTTAGTTTCGTATTACACGTATGGTAATTTGAGTTGATCAAATTCGAGATTATTTGTTGTTCATTGCATTGTCGCTAGGTAACCAAGGTCCATGTTCACCGAAAAGATAACGGTTTGTTTATCTAAAAACAGCTGTCACTGTGACATGTTCCCATACAAAAATGTGTTTTAAACAGCTATTTTTAGATAATCAGACCGTCATCGTTTTGGTGAACATGGACCTTAGTAGTTCTTTATTTACAAAGATTATAGCTTCTTGTGGCGGGGACTATATTAGGTCCATGTTCACGAAAAGATAACGGTCTGTTTATCTTAAAACAGCTGTCACTGTGACATGTTCCCATACAAAAATGTGTTTTAAACAGCTGTTTTTAGATAGCCTGGCTGTCATCTGTTTGGTGAACATGGCCCTTAGTAGTTCTTTATTTACAAAGATTATAGCTTCTCGTGGCGGGGACTATAGTTTGATCATATTTCTACCTAACTAACCATCTATGTAACTATTATATAGAGACATCTTGTAACATTCAAAATTAACACTTTAGTTAAACACAAAATAAATCCATTAACATCCAACCCCAGACATATTAATCAGCCACTTCTCCACCACAAATTAATTCTTTATAAAGCATACTTGGCCAACACCTGTATATTTCATGGCTCCAGCTAAATTAATACGAACATTATAACTATAATGGCAGGAATTCAATTATTCTTTGCACCGAACATGCGCGCAGCGTGGGCCGGTAGCGTGCGCAGTACATGTGTCTGGCTATGGACAAAATGTTAAAAACATATTGATATATTGTTTGATGGGATACTAAGATATATGGATAGTAGGGACAAAAAAAAGATGTCTCGGCTGGTATTGACAAATTGATTAAGGTAATCCAAGAAATTCGAAACAATAACGTACGGTCCTTTTTGCGTCTTTCAACCAATGCTCCGTAGGTTTTAAAGACAGGCCGTATTTTGATGGTCCTGTGATACGCAAGAAGTCTTTTAGCAAGCAAATGGGCCAAGCATTTGTCACCTGATAAGTCCATATTATTGGAGTTTAAGATTCTACTTCCCGGGAACCTTAGCAAACAAGAGACAGAACTGTACAAGGCCAATAAGCCCACAGAGACATTTGCAACTGGGATAAGCCCAGTTGCATCACAGTAATGCCACGGATTGAAATTATATTTAATATTAATAGGTCCTAAATTGTGACCCGTTATATTAACTTTCAGTAGCGTATGTCATTTTTGAAATTCCCCTAATTGTTATCTACTGTTTATGTATTTTGTCTAGGCTTACAGGTCCTTAAACATTCCTTAAGGCATATAATGTCAAATAGCAATTTCCACTTGAAAGGAAGCCTTCCCCTCTTTCACTTTAACGCCTTGTCGAGCCATAGCTCTGATTTCAAAGAAGACATCACATTTTCTCCGAATTCTGACGTAGTTATTATATGTAGCCTTGGAAAATAGCGGCTGTTAGTTTTCTGACGGGCAATTTCAAGGAATCAAGACCTCACTTTGATGACATTTCACTCTCAATCATCAAAGTTTTTTTGCGAATTTAGGTTCTAGCTGTGGTGGATTGAAGACAAGTTGAAGACAAGTTCAATGATATTAAGAGGAACTACCGTTACGCTTAGTTTCTAGGAACTATTTAAAGAGTAAATGGGATATCTAGAGTTTAAAATTACTTAAAAAAAATCTTAATTTTTCTTCTTAGCGGCTATCTAAATTGTGTCAGCCCAATTGAGCCAAGAATTTGATGCTTATAATGACGTCCACCAGTTCCTATACTTATTGAAAATACTATGAAGGTTAAAATTCTTAGTAAGTTTTAAAAAGTTGAAAGAAATTAAACTAAGGTGAGTAATAGCATCTTCTTTATCCAGAAAGTTACTTTAACTGTCATCAATTATGGGACATACTCCTCATTTCACACTTCTTACATTTAAAATATTTTCATTCGTTATAAACATGTTGTAACTTACGAATTTTCTTTGCTCTAAATAAATTATATAAAGCGATCAGGGCTCAAGACTGATGTTATACCTCGTGATGAGACACAAAAAGCTACAACTTTACGAGTGTTCCCGCCATGTAATTGAATAACAAGATGGCGGTATAAGGCTCTGCACAGACTAATAATAAAATGGACAATTTATTTATTTCAAAAATACCGTAAGTGATAAGACAGTGATAATTGAGACATCGCAGATATTGTAGTTTTTCGAGAAAGCTCGATGTAAAGAAAAGCGAAGAATTTAAAAATACAAAGAAAATATTGTGACAATGGTACAAGAGATGCCAACATAGCCGCCGATATTAAACTAAAAGTCGTGATTCTTCTAATTATTTTCTTCAAAATGTTACTTTTGATCGGTTTTAGTGCTTGCCTAGGAGGTATACATGCCATATTCAAAGTACTTAAATATTATTTGGCCAACCTCCAAAACTTCAAAGGAATTTGCAGTGACAGTCATGTTAAATTAATGACTGTCACTGCAAATTAATGCCTTTATTGTCAGCTGAGATGGATGTCTTACTAGTGACAACTGTGAAAAACGTGCCGCTAACACGCGATATAGTAGACAGAAACAATTACTGTTGTTTGTTTTATTTACTGCACTCATTTTTACTCCATGGAATGAATGTCTTCTTTTTTACGGTAAACGTTTCTATTTGTAGTGCTTCAAAATCACATTTTATTTGCGTCAAGTTTGCACTTTAGAAAATCGAATCTAACGTTTTAACACGTTAGATTAAAATCGATCACAAATCGATCGATGATCGAATCGATTCAAAGGTTGTAATTGAGCCTAAAGTAGGTGGCAAGCTACTGTAGGCCCAATTACCTATTCCAAAAAGTATTAGTGACTTAAATACTGGATCGGTTACTTAGTAGGCTGCCCATTTTCTAGGACCATCAACAGTTAATCGAATTGCGATTAATTTTTGACCAGTCGGAAGGTGTTTCAGAAACGATTTGTCAGTCAACCAAAAATCAATCGAGTTTGTCTGAAATGGATTGCTCCTAGTTAGGCTTCATTGTTAACTTTGGTTTCGGGTGTGACAAGACAGCTTCCCCTTTTATTCTCAATTTTTTCTTCATCGTCAAGATTTCTTTTTTTCTCAACTTTCTTCTGCACAGAATCTATCGTTATGGTTAGACCTTTAGTTGTGGAAGTGTTGTCGTGTCGTGGACGTATATATCAGTCGCGGGGCCCAGCATGCGTCCCGCCAGCGGTATAATGTGGCTACTTTAACATATCAGCGAGGAAATATACCTAGATTTGTCAGGCGATCGCCCTAAAATGGCTGATAATCATTTTAGGAACAGGGAAGTTATTTATTTATTTATTTGGAATCTCCAACCGAGATTGCACAGATAAAATAAGACGGTGTGTTTAACTGTTCACGATTTAGTTTGAAAGTGAACCTAGCACTTATTTCGAATTTCAAAGTACTTATTTCGTTCAGATTGACATCAGATTTACGGTCAGAAAAGTAAAAAATATATTGAATATTATTTGAATTGACATGTTTACGTAATTTGTGTATTTTTTTTAGATTGTGCATTGTAATCGCTGATAGAATGGCACTTGTTTTTTCATAGGCCCTCTCTGTTATCAATTCTTCGTATACTTACTCATATTTTGTTAAGTATGGTCGCTTGTTGTTATTTTGGATAACGATTCAAGACAGTAAAAGGTTTGTCAGGTCAGGAAACAGATCAAAGTGCGGCAAACCATAGACTATTAATTAAAATAATGGTCATTTCCAAATTCAAAACACTCGCTTCCCACATTTACCTCTACACACGTTTGGCAAACGTTTTAACAAAAGCTGTCGTGAAGCGAACACGCCCGACTAGGGGTCATAAGCTCACAAAGTGACGTCATAAACAGGGACCAGTAGGGTCTGCCGTCTGTAGCTTTTGATCTGCACAAAGGGCAAATGGGGTATCCTATAATGCCTGTGAATGTAACGAGTTGGTAATTAAATTAAGTGCTCTTTTTATATGTATTTAGATTGTTGTTTTGTTTGTTTTACGATACCTATTGTGGTAAGCTGTGGAAGCTTTCAATAAGGCTCAAACGACCAAATAATTTTAACAGATTTTTTTCATATTTCGAAACTTAGTTATTTTAACTGAGGATTTTGATATTTTTTCTTCTAATTCCTATCGGGAGACGTGTGTTTTTTGAGACTGTTAAAATCTTCACTGGAATCATTCATGATCATGGAAAAAAGGCGTTTAAATCAAAATAAACATTTAAAGAAACCAAAATACAAAACACCACAAAATTACCACATTTTTATCGTTGCAACAGAATCTATTGCTTCAGCAAACAAGTCTACATATCTGTAATGTTGGCAGCACAGCGTGGCTTCGCGCTCAGCGTGGCGCGAAAATTATAACCTCGCGCGATCAGGCTCGCACAAATCAATTTGTGCCGTTATGGCGATGTTAACACAGCCGCGACACGGATGCGCGGCTCCTTGCAGTCGTGTCTTTGCCTTTTTGTTATATTTAAATAATATGGTAATGATATTAGATGATTTTTAATTATTGTTGTTTGGATGTTTTTATATAGGATTCGAGGTTTTTGACAGAAATGTATGAACTGATGACAAAATTTAAGTGAGCGTGAGATGAGGTCCATTGATTCCCAGGTTGGGCCAAGTGTTATTGGGTTTTCTTTCAGACCACCTGTGACGACTTCCAAAGATCTACAAATGACAGCCAGGTCTAATATCACACATCGATTAGTTTGACAAACTGTCAATCAATTTCATAATCATTAACCATGTTTGCATCCTCAAAATCATAACATCTGGCTATGAATTCACTCATTATACTAACAGTAGGTACCATACTGTTTGCTTTCTCCAAGTACCAGGGCGCCATACAAGACAGGAGGCCGGCCGAACAATGCTGTGTACGCAGCGCGCAAAGGCACGACTAATGACTGCTGAATAATTTAACGGAGAAGCGACGCGACTTGCGCGGTCGTCATGAGGAAACTTGAATTTCGTAGTTTATTTTTAATTTTAGAAAAGAGAAATGTCTATATGATTGTATTTAGCCCTAATGAAGTGGTGTTTCACTAAGGTTTTTACTGAAGAACAAAATAATTCCATATTTCTTGCCCAAGTTTGTTTGTGCTTGAAAAGCAATACTTTTATTTCAGTATTCTTGAACTTTTTCCAGTTAGTAAATAAAGCTGAAACTCCACGCTTCCTCTTTCCTATTTAATTTTTTTAGACGGCCTACCTACCAAGTTCGTGTTGTCAACAAAACTTTTTGCAGACCCGCGGAAACATGGAAAAAACCCTAATGTGAAGAGCCAGTGTTATGATGGAGCGGTCCTGAACATTCGTCACGCTTTGCTACACAAAAGTTAACAATGAACCTCTTAACCTACCATAATGAACAACATTGCAAAAAGACGTTCTTTTACGGCAAAAAAATGCAAAACTAAACACACTCCATTCTTGAATATTGACAAAATACACACCCACGCACAGACAATCGTTTTTTTTTTATCGACGAAGATATTATACTCATTCAGCCTCAATCAAATCGAATCGATAGATCGAGCATGAAATTAATTATTTGTGCGAAAGGTTTAAGCTACCTGAATGTTATGTTATTATCGTTTTGAAGTGTAATCGTTTTTAAAGGTTTTAAAGAGTTAAAAAGGCTGTATTTTGTTAAAAAGAAAATAAAAGTGATTTAAACAGCTCAGCTTATGTCAATAACGAACGTTCGGTTATAAACGAAACATGAATGCAAATAAATGTTAAAAATATTTTTATTTGTAAAATTTTATGCTACCACTTTAATAAACAAAGTTGGAAAAAAAGAATTTCCATTATATCCGGATCCCGTCACCTTTAATGTTTTATTTAGCCGATGATCACCCGAACGTAATCCAGGCTAGCAAGGCGGCAAGGCCCATCGAATCAGAATTGTATTAACTTTTTTCCATAAATCACCTGACATTTTCCTCAAGATACCCAATTCATTTCTTTAACTATAAAATCATAAAAACGAGCATGTAATCGAAATCCTCGTGGTAAAGTGTGCAAGGTCGTCAGTCTAATGCGTTTTGTAGCAAAATAGGTGCGTAGCGAATTAATAGAGGCGTAGCGAATTGAGTGGCTAATGCCAATTTTGAAATAGGAACTGCATCAAGTGTGTGTTTTTTTTTCTTGATGTAAGTAAAAAGAAGTTTTTGTGTAATTTTACCAGAATGTTGTTGTACATTTTAGGTAGATTTCTTTTTTTTGAAAAAAAAAAAATCTACCTATTGGTCTCTCACCTACGGGGATATATATGAATACGTATGTATATGGGTGACAAGCAAAATTTAGCCACACTCTACAGGTCGCAATTATGAACCGATTGCTTTCAAACTTGGCCAAAAAATCGATACGGTCAAAACTTAGGCTAAGTTCGTGAATGGGCGGAATTCGTCCATGGGGGGCGGCGGGGGGGCGGTTTTTCTAAAATCAGTTTTTTGGCCATAACTTTTTTCCTATGGAAAATTTTTGAACCGTTTCTCATTTTTATCATTCTTAGTACGAATACGGACATCGTTAAATTAAAACTTTTTTGATGCAACCCCTAAATTGGGGAGGAGGTTGAAAATTCCAAATTTTTTGCAAAAAAAAATCATATCTCCGAAACAGTAAACATTTTGAGCGTCACAAATATTTTTTTTTGAAAGCAAATTGTTTACTTTACAATTGTTACCTTCAAAGTTTAGCGATAAAACTTATAGTTTTCGAAATAAAAAATTATAACTAAACATTTGAGGGCGTTTCCATGCTAAACTCCTAAGAGAGAATTTAAAAAGGGTAAAATTTCCATTACAGGACAACGATTTTGAAATCATATTTTTTTTCTGTAGATTGTACACATAAGTACAACTCTTTATACAAATTTTCAATAGTCGGACGCTCCAGCACCTTCTTCGAAATCTACCTCCTCTTGCGGCTTGCCGGAGGGATTTTTTCAATTCATCTGCTACAGAATTTAGAGTGTAGGTAAGTAGCGAAAACATAATTCTAAAATACTAAGAAGTGGAGAGGAACGGCCGTCATAAGGAACTATCTTGTGTATTTTCTGTGACGTCCAAATATGCTGATTATCAGCCTTAATTGAATGAATTACTTTCGAGTTTATAAATCTGTTTTTCATACTTTACAACAGAAATCCATAAAGCAATTTTTGATTCACCTATTGTCTATGCAGTGGTTGTAAAGTTACAAACTCCTTCAAGATTTAAATTCACCCCACAGTTCAGATTTCCCCTCTTAAAAATAGCATCGTAAAAAAGACAATTCCCATTATATACCTCTATCTATATCTACATTATACATCGGTTTACCTTAGTTCAAAGTATACAGAAGGGAGGTTGAATCAAAACGGACTTGTTATTGCAAATTATATTTTTTTCTCAAGGGGAGGATGTTTGTACGAATCCTTAATAGAAACGAAACATTGGTCTGAAAGAAATCTGTATAACTTTAGGGGATACAAAGGAAATTGCACCTTATTTTGATACACATAAGAGTGACGTGGCTCGTCATTATAATGTTATTTGAAATCTTCAGGTCTGCCAGCGACAGGTTTATTAATTTTCCTTTTTCTTTCTTTTTTGTTTTTCTTCAGTTTTCGTTTGCGAAGTTTCCTTATTTCTTAATGTACCTAACAGTCTTTCCTGATTTCCACACTAATTATAGATGTCAGCGTTTTCAAGTACTGTGGTAGACCTCTTTATAGACAAATGAGATAGATTTGGGTTTAGTTTATGGATGCTTGAGTATCTACGCTCTATATGGTCTGTGGTATCTACAAATAAGTGTTCCTATCTATTTTCACTTTGGCCACTGATATGTGCACCATTTGATATAATATATGCTAGACCATTTATCTCCACGTAAGTATAGTAGGTTTAGGATCTTTCTAGAGACCTACATACGTAAAGGAAGGAAAAAATAAGGTACTAATTATACTTATCTACATTAATATTATAAAGAGGAAAAAAAATATTATTCTGTGTATGTTTGTAATGAATAAACTCAAAAAATACTGTGCCGATTACGAACTACGCGGGTGAAACCGCGTGATGTCCGCTAGTTAAGTATAAATAGGTACTAGCCGATCCACGCAGCTTTGTATGCGTCACATAACAGAGAAAAAGCTCAGAGAAGTCCCTTTTTGCAACATTTTACATTTAGGCTCCACTCCTATTGGTCGTAGCGTAATAATTTTTGGCTTCACTCGCCTAAAAATTATATACTAAAACCTTTCTCGAGAACCACTCTATCCATTGGTGAAAACAGTGTGAAAATCGGTGCAGCTATTTTTGAGTTTGTCGCGAACTGACAGACAGTCGCAGCGGAGGACTTTGTTTTATAATACAGGGTGTAAACCACCTCATCACAAAACCGTTAACCAAGCATTCTGTACATCAAACTAAGTAACTTTACGCAAAAATTATTGCTGGGAAACACTTTTTTTTTTGGAGTTAAAATTCATGTTCTGTGTTAGAACTCAATGTAACGCACTCAAAACATTGTGCTGATGGATGGATTGAATAGTACGCGGTTCGTGGAGGTGTTAAAAGTTAAAATCTTACAAAAAAAACTTGTCAAAAAGTTGTAACTTTGACTCCCCATATCTCCGTAACTAGAAGGTTCCCAGGTATGGTGTAGAACAAAAAAATTATCGCAATGATGGGGAGAACAAGTGCCTTTCGGCTTCGTGAAGAGGTGTTTTACACCCTTTATGTAGTGATAGATATAATGTGCCTATTGGTTTCTAGCCACGTTTAACTTAGAATCTTAGATCAAAACGAATAACCACACACATCTGCAGTCTGCACCCAAGTATTAAAAAAAAACCTTCTTTCTAATAAGTACCACATCCGTTTTTGACAGTACACATGTAATACGAGTAGGTATGCTATATCTTGAGAGGTAGGATAAGCGTTTCATACTCTATTTTTTTTCCTTTTATTTCAAGTCTGGCGTGGACTTATTCTCTCTAGCCTCCGAATATGCAAACTTATAATGTTACAGTGTGTAAAGTCGGTTTTTGAAACTGGAAGCAAAGAATTACCCAATACTTAAGACAAAACTGGCAAATGTGTGCACGGGCAAGCGATAGAGCTGTCATAACCTCAGCCTCTCGCAGTCCACAGCTGGACATAAGGCACATTGAAACATCTTGAGGAAACCGGCATGTTCTAGAACCAAAAATTCGAAGACATGACTGTGACAACTCCTAACCCGCACTAGGCCCGCGTGGTGGATTATAGCCCGTACGCAAAATACGCGCTTTGACGTGGAGTTGCGGACAACAGCCCGTTGTACAATACAATACAAGGGTCATCGAAGGTGGGCCATAACAGCCTGGCCAATTTCATCCACTCAATCCCAGCCATTTGAATAAGTTTGTAGCACTGGGGTAAACCACCCTAAGCCACGATATGCTCTTATTTTGAAAGAAATTTAAAATGTTGCATGCAAAACTATAGGCTTAAAACAGAAAGTCACGGATTTAGAACAATGTAAATATCAAAATTCAATTCCTAAGATAAAAAACAGAACTCAACGGTACTAGATTCTGAACTATCTTCATGATTAGTTCTGAAAATAAACACTTAAGTCCCTAAGTACCAAACAGCCATTGTATAAACTAATAAACTTACTCATTCTGTCGACATAACAACTGTTTAAATGCAACCTTACAAACTTAAACCACTTGGAAACTGCCAGAATCTACATATAGAGAGAATCGATTAGAACCGATGCAGTCGTCGATTGTCTTGAACCTGAATCTCATCATCATCATCATTTCAGCCGAAAGACGTCCCACTGTTGGACATATAATAGGCCTCCCCCAAGTGTTGCCACATTGACCGGTCCCGTGCGACTCGCATCCAACGGATTCCCGCAACCTTCACCAGGTCATCCGTCAACTTAGTGGGAGGTCTTCCAACGCATCGTCTTCCGGTTCGCGGTCGCTACTCCAGAACTTTTCAGCCCCATCGGCCATCCGTCCTACTCACTGCCACTTAAGTTTGGCAACCCCAAAATATCCTGAACTTAAACAGGTAAAATAGGCCAATAAATAGGAAAAAAACCCAAATAGGCCTAAATAGGTATGGATTAGGGCCTAAATAGGCTGAAGAAAACTGCCTAGCTTATGAAATTTGCTCTATTGCCGCTGTTTCTATTAATTAAACGCTTGAAATAGATGGATGAGCCTGAAACAATTTTCTCGAATTCCGTATTCTTGATGATTCAATATAGGTACTGTTACTCAAATACGACGATATCGTCAAGACGCGCGCGGGAAACACCTGGATACCACCGGGCTTATTTATACTTATGATGATGACGATGAACCGAATCGACTAACGACTAAAAGTCTTTCGAGATAAAATCTCGACACTCAACATCAAGACTGTCAGCACAAACAGTAAAGCTTTCATTGCATACCATTTTCATACAAATATAAAAACAAAACATTTCTCCATAAACCTGCAGGATTTTTAAACGCAACCAAAACATCGCGCTTCCTGCAAAGAGATGTAACTGTGAACGTGTAGGTGTAGTTCGCAAATTTCAACAAAGCTCCCTCTGACAGCAATTCCGTTTTAGAGCCTTAATCCCGACTCTAGTACGAATAAAAGGCATATTTCGTTCGCCGACGCTCGCAAAATTGTCATCGCAAATAGCTTTTGCCTTGGGCGTTACACTTACCCAACTCCAGAACTTTATAACTCCCCAAAACTTACAACGAATTTTCAACTTTGAACTTGGAGCTTAAAGTCGAAAATATTTTCTCTCAAACTCTCCTGAGTATTGTAACAATGAAAATGCCAGCATTGCACACGTAAATACAATTCGTGGGATCGTTTCGATCGTCTAGATTTAACGGCTTGAGGAATAAGGTTCACAATCGTTCGAATGGGAAATCTGAACTTGAAAATCGTCGCCTGCCTGACGCTCGATATCAAATAAACATTATTATGGGTGCAAAACGCCTGAAGCGGCGCGTTTTGTTTGAACAATTGTGAGCTTTATTGCTTTTGACTTAAAGTTGGTAATTGAGAAATAATTTCATATTGCTAGGATTTACGCCGGGGGAAGTAACAAGGATGGCCGGATGCGGGTATCGATAGGAGAGAAAGGGAGAGGAATATAGCTCGGAGCACTGTGATTGGTCAGGAAGGCCGCAGGCTGTGAACAGTAGCCCGCCCTATGTCTACTGTAAACGATGACGCAGCTGCCACAAAAAGACGTAACTAGAGCTGAAGTTGAACTATTATTTTTGTTCATACTTTTTTTAAAACGTTTGATTGACTTGAATATCAGTGTGAATGTTATTATTTAAAAGATAATAAGACATCGAAATCATCATGGCCGGGACAAAAAGGCAAATTATTTTGTGCGAGTTTATTGTTTGGTAAGTCCTTATTCATATTATTTTACCTCTTTCAAAAAATAATGACACGCAGCACCTGTTGCTTGTGCCTGGGAGCTATTTTGTGTAAATAAACAGTTAAGTACATACATGTAGGTACTAATGTAAGTACATTGTACGTGTTTTCATATTGACTTTTGTGAACAATTCAGCATTGTACTTATATTTAGATGTATTTTGGCGGCCTTTTTGTAAATTCAATAACGTATTTGATTGTTCAATGACATTTACTTACTACGAAGGTTTTACCTACTTTTTTCTTTTATATTTATTTTGTGCACAAATCTTGCGAAATTTATCTAAGCATTGCAGTTACTCATTTGTTGCTGGTCGTCGTCGCCGCCGGCGACACCGAGGGCGCTCATAGCTCGGGGCGGGGCCGCGGGGCACGCACACATACACAATCACACCCTCCAACCATCATACATACAAGGAAAATCTTACGCATGTGTGCCATTTTCACTCACACACTTGCTTCCACAAAGAAAAACTTCACAAAACCCCATGTGTAAGTAAGCACGCGGCGAAAATGTCAATGTGTGATCCTATACAGTTACCTACAATGGAAACTTTTTGGACGAAAATGCAAGAATCTTTTTATATTTATTTCACGCACACTTTTGAAGTAAAAGTTCTTTTTTCAAGATCCATATATTTTCCTGTATATAAAAATGTACAGTTATACATTTTTCTAGTACAAGCAATTTGGTTATGTAACAAGGTTATGTAAAGTTAAATAATTAAGAGATCGTGATGCTCCCTTTAGATACAAAGAATTTGTAAAGAAAGTGGATTGTAAGGAGTCGGGGAATAAACACGTGAAGACGACTTACCTACTGCTGCGTCTTTCCATTGCTGGGCAAAGGTCTCACGCCATTATACTTTTAGTTTTGTAGATCCAGGGCGCCCCGTAGACTCGCTATACCTAGATAATGACAAAATCGCAAGCTTTCGATTGCTATTAATTACTAACGAATAAATTCGGTTACAATAATTATGCTCGCCGAGAAACTCATCTTGGATGTAGAAACTTACATTTCCCGCAAGCATCTCTATTACAACGGAATTTTTTCGTGAGTAATCCCCGATGCGGTTTTGTCGTTATCTCTGTCGAGACTGCCGCCCCAGGACTGTGATGTGAACCAATAGTCAACCACAACTCATCTGGCATGATTTAATCATAGGTAAAAAAATTTGCGTAAGTTCAATCAAATAAATTATACTTGTTCAAAATAACGCGTACTCACGCATTACTTTCAAAAGATTTTCCGACAAAACTAACAAAACTTTTATTGTCACCTAAGTCAACAGCGTCGAAATATCGAGAATATATCCCGTAAGTGACAATATAAGTTGAGGTTAGTTTTAAACCGTGAAAGCTTAAAACAGTGTTTGATTTACCGCTGTAATTAAATATTATATTTCAGAAGAGTGCTTAAAAGGAAAAGATCTATTCTAGTTATAAAACTCTATAGTAAGACTTTAAATAAAAGTAAATATATCTAAGAATTTAACTTTAAAGTAGGAACTCTCGATATATCATTCAATAACTTATTTTAAAAATAACACTCAATAAACATGACGAAATATCAAAAAAATGCAAATCTACCTATTTAGTCCGTCAGTTAGCGTATTGAAAAATAATGGACACGTATTTTTGTTTTTGTAAATCAATGAATATTGACAAAGATAACACGCATCAAAACTCAGGAGTGGGGGTTTGTGACGTCAGGAATCACTTAAAATTATAACTAGGCGTGACGTCTTCATCATTCTCTCGCCCTTTTCCCAATTTATTTGTGGTCGGCGCAGCATGTCTTCTACTTCCATACTTCTCTATTTTTCGTCATCTCATCAGACACTTTTCTTACCATATCCTTCTTAACACAGTCCATCCATCGTTTCTTTGGTCTTCCTCTACTCAAATACCCATCCACATTCATACTCAAAACTTTTTTCACGACATTTTCCTCATCATCATATTTAGACGTATTGAGAATTTTAAAAGCGTCGCATCTTCGTCAATTTTGATTTACGTAACAAAAAAAAAATACGTGACAAATATTTTTTGATTATCTAACTGACGGACTAATTAGTTGTTTTTGTTGTTTTATGTTTCTTAGTTGTAACATAATAAAACACATGACAAAGTTAGTCGCTATCTATTTAAAACTAAACTAACAACAACAACTAACACCAAACCTACAGCAGTTGCAGCAACTGTTCATCTTTGACTGTTTATCTCTATGATGCTTACGGCTCATTGCTTGTGGCAAAGTAAACTTACTAAACATTACAGTGAAAACAAACAAACTTTAAACTCTACATTTCTATCAGAAACGTGCGAAATTCTTTAACGCATTTAAATTTACCCATAAAACTGATAAAGCTACTCAACGCGTAAAACTGAACATCAAACAAAATTAAATTACCGAAGTATAATCGAATTATGTCAGAATTTCAAATAAAAGCTTTATTATCGATACAATTGGGTGTATGTAGTTATACTGCATTTGTTCCAGCCCGCCGCTCCGTTAGTTTCAGCCGGGCCGTCCTGAAACACGGCCATAGCGCGTCGGCCGACGCCATCTTTTATTTTATAAATACCGTTCTTTATTTTATATTTATTTTTGCAGTTGCGTGGTTATTCATTATGAGACTTTTGTCTGTGTGTTAAATTGACGTCTTTTTGAAAAGCAGTGATTTTTTTCGGTTTAGTGTAAATAAGCTGGTATAAGCGTGATTTTAAATACCTAAATTAAAAGCTGTAAATTTTTAGTCGTTTTTAAGGTGAAATTAATAATATTTCTATGAAATGGGTCAACAACTGAAGTCTTTATTGCAAGTGCGTTTGCGATCAGCATTTTATTAGTACCTAAGTAAAAGATGTTGGTGTGAAATCATAGGAAACATTCAGCCAGCAAGAGTGGTGTAACATGATCGTTCCTTTTCTGTATAAGTAGACTTTTACCCTGCAATCAGAGACATAGATTGACACAACTTCATGCTACTGAACAACATCATTGGTCTTGCCTTTTCCCAACTATGAAAGCGTCAGTTTTCCAGTCTTACTGGATGCAGCTAAATACCAGTAGTCGTGGAGCGATTGTGACCCGGCCGTTTTTTTTTCAGATCGGAAATAATCAAATGACTTCTCCCGCTGAGCGGGAGAGCGGGAGGGAGTGTCAGACTTTTACTGACTAAAACCCATCCAAGTTCCTTCCTCGCCTTTTATGTTACGGGGCCACGGTATCTCTTTCGAACAGTCCCGCAGCATCCGGCCCTCACCTCAGATACACGATTTATGATTGTTACCCACTGATAAGTTTATTAGATGGTGGTTCCCAGATATGTATGTACGTGTTATGGAGAAATACCTACTTTTATAATTAAACAAACACAAAAACATAACAAACGGAACAACAGGCCAATTAACGAAAAATTGATAATAAGTAAAGCGAAAAGGTAATCATAGCGGACCATAATCTTGTTACATAAATATTTGCCAAAATAAAAGAAAAGAAGCGTAATTATTTAAGAAAATTCAACGCACAAAGGGTCTCGCCCCTCCCCTCCCCTCGCCTGGTGAAAGGGGGTGGACGCCATTGTAATTATTTTTCTTAAAAACTTTCCCGGAACGAATTTGTTTCTTTGAAGAAAAAATATTATGTTAGGCTAAATGTGGATGTGGTGTTTTCATGATTCGATATTTAGTGGTTTTTTAAGTGGAAGATCTTTTAATGTTATGATCTAGTTAGTGGTACTTAAAATTTGATTATTTGCTTATCAGTAAGTTGCTTTATCATATCATACCGGATTTCCTCCGTGCCTCGAAAAGCACATTAAGCCGTTGGTAGCTGTAATTTGTAGATTTTTGACAGTCGTTACAGGTAGTCAGAGGCGGACGTCTAACAACCAGTATTTCCAAAGGGTATCATGTTACCCAGTACTAATAGGGTAGACTACAAAAAAAAAATAGTCCGTCAGTTAGATAATCAACAAATATTTGACCTGTATTTTTTCTTTCGTTACATAAACCATAATTGACGAAGACACGACGCTTTTAAAATTCTCAAAACGTCACACCTTGGAATACTTACTTAATTTTTAGCGTTTTATCTTTGTTAATATTCATTCATTTACAAAAACATATTAAAAAATACGTGTCCATTATTTTCCAATACTCTAAGGGACTAAATACAGGGTGTAAACCACCTCATCACGAAGCCTTCAACCAACCATTCTGTACATAAAAATTTTTTTTTTTTTTTTTTTAAGTTGTAATTTTGACCCCCAATATCTCCGTTACTAAAAAGTTCCCAGATATGGTGTAGAACCATCCCAGGTATGGTATACTTATAGTACTATGTATACAAGAACCCTGGAAACATAGATGGCGCTGTGTGTAATGTCCTGTCTTTCTTCAAAAGACCATCTCAGACACTAATCTGCATAGTTCTCATGTGAGTTGAACAAGATTGTCTGGACTTCAAAAGAGACTATGACCTCTGAGTTTGTTTCGGCTGTTTCTTCTTAGAGGAGTCAGGTACGAAACACCGGCCCCATCTAGTTTTAAAAACCGGCCAAGAGCGTGTCGGGCCACGCTCACTGTAGGGTTCCGTAGCTTCCCAGACCATTAAAAATACCAACATTTTTCGTCAGCAAAAATAACTTTGTTTTTCATAGTATTTGTATGAAAAACAAAGTTATCATTTGCGTTTTTTTGAAAAAGTGCTATATAACTCAAAAACTATTCAACTCATCAAGTTGAAAATAATTTTCCTAGAAAGTTCATATAAAGGTCTACTTCTGTGATTTTTTTCATATTTTTTAAACTTATGGTTCAAAAGTTAGAGGGGGGGGGGACACATTGTTTTTGACTTTCGGAGCGATTATTTCCTAAAATATTAATATTATCAAAAAATGATTTTAGAAAACCCCTATTCATTTTTAAATACCTATTCAACAATATATCACACGTCAGGGTCAAAATTAAAAAAAAAATCGCTCCCCACTTTACGTCTGGGGGAGGTACCCTAATAAAAATGATTTTTTAAATTTTTATTTTTGCACTTTGTCGGCATGATTGATATACATATTGGTACCAAATTTCAGCTTTCTGGTGCTAACGGTCACTGAGATTATCCGCGGACAGACAGACAGACAGACAGACAGACAGACAGACAGACAGACAGACAGACATGGCGAAACTGTAAGGGTTCCGTTTTTTGCCATTTGGCTACGGAACCCTAAAAAATGACGTATAAAAGAGTGTTTGAGAAAACCTACTTGCTAAATAAATATGATATATCATTTATTTAGGAATGCTTTCAAAAGCCATTGCCATAAAACACAATAGTATATTTTATAACGAGGGACTAAACGAAGCCATAATATACCCGAGGTGGTTTGAGTCATTAAAAAGCGAGGGTATATTAAGTTGGCGTTTAGTCTCGAGGTGCAAACTGTACTTTTCACTTCGAGTGCAAGAAAAATAATCATTTAAAACCGAACAAATGTACACTCGACAAAAATTCTGAACTGAGCGGTCAGTCTTTTCTTCTATCAGGTCAGTCACAGATAAACAATTTAAAACACAACATAAACTCTCAACATTGTCGCAATGAAGATGATCCACACTCCACAGATAATTAGTACCTACATTACTGCAGCGGCTAGCAACAGAGGCATTGCACATACTTTTCAAAATCAACGATGCACACAAACAATAATAATTTTTCTCGCGTTTTATTTGTTTTTTTTTTTTCAATAAACCGCTTTCTACTTGCAAGCCAATTTGAAATTTAAATGATACCTTTGATCCATTAAAAAAAAAAAAGTTACTGTTTTGTTACCATGTTTCAGAGTAAAAGGTCGTTCCATTTTTAAATTACTTTTTACTCTCTAGGGAATAAACGGTCACTTTAATCCCGCTTCGTAGGGCTATAATGGCGTACTTTTAGAGCATGAGAAGTGAAAAAACACTTTTTAGGACATCTACCTAGCTTTATTCTGATAATGTAGAACCTCTTTCTTAACAGTAAGTCACGTAAAAGCGCTATTTATAGAAAAATAAAGATCAATAGAATAGAAATAGAAATAGAATAGAATATATTTATTGTAAAAACATGAGTATACATCAAATAATATGTGCAAGGTCTTAAATAACAGGTAGATCTGCATGTTTTGCCATTAATGGCGTACAAAATAACTTTTTGGTTCAGAATAAACCATAATAAAACTTGAGTTTACATAACTAATTATAAAATTAACAAAAAAATAAAAAAGTGTATTTTTATATATACTCCTACTGCTAATTAAAAGTTACAAACTAAAGGGTCAAATTGTGTAAATGTCGTAATTATAGGAATCTCATTAATTAATTACGTTCATTTAAAAATTCCGATATGGTGTAAAAGCACTTAGCTATGAGATATTTTTTTAAATGTATTTTAAACAAAGCATTCGGCATTTGTCTAATAGGTTTTGGAATTTTATTATAAATTATTGGTGCTAAACAAAAAACGCTTTTATGCATCAATGCCGTGGTTGATTGTTGTACACACAATTTATCATTATCCCGTCGATTACGAATACAAACGTCTGATAGTTTTTTAAATAGGTTAGGATTGGCGCGTATAAAATTTGCAATTTCATAAATATATAAGGAAGGCAGACTTAAAATGTTATATTTAATAAAGTATTGTTTGCAACTATCAGTTATTTCCAAGCCAAACATAGCCCTAATACACCTTTTTTGTGACTTAAAAATGATTTCTCTATTAGTAGAGTTTCCCCAGAATATAACTCCAAATCTCAATATGGACCCGACAATACCGTGGTAGGCAGTTATAAGCGCATTGGTACTTATAATAGGCTTAAGTTTATAAAGGGCATAGGCAGAAGAACATACTTTTTTATTTAATTCTTCTGTGTGTGCTTTCCAGTTCAGGCGTTTGTCAATGATAACACCTAAAAATTTAGCTGTGTCTACCTTTTTTATAACAGTCAATTCGTGTTGAGCAGTAATATTTGGTGCTTCTAAACGTTGACTGAAGAACATAATTTTGGTTTTTTCTAGATTAATTTTTAAATTATTGTTATCTAGCCAGTTAATGATAGAATTTATTGTATTATTTATTTCATGTTCATACCTATCTTTATTTACAGAATTAATAGTGACTGTGCTGTCATCGGCAAAAAGTGATACTGGATAATGAGTTACCAATGGCAAGTCATTTATATAGATAATAAATAACAAAGGACCCAATACGCTCCCTTGCGGGACTCCATATTTAACTACACGTTTTTTTGATGCAAATGTTTCTTCTTTTTTTGAATTATAGTTTATTTTAGAAATTACTGTTAATTGTTTACGATTTTTTAGATAAGATTCAATGAGATTTAGTACATTGCCTCTAATGCCATAAGCTTCCAGTTTACGGAGGAGAATGTCATGATTAACATAATCGAACGCCTGGGTCATATCGCAGTAAATGGAACATACCGGCGTCCTTTTATCCACATTACCCATGACGTTATTTATAAAATCAAAAATAGCCATGTTTATTGTTTTTTTCTTGCGGAAACCTTTCTGTTCTTCTGTAAGAATGTTGAATTTTTCTAAATAGTTATAAATTTGATTATATAAAAAATTTTCAAAAATTTTCGAAATTATAGGAATAAGTGCAATAGGTCTGTAACAGTTCATGCTCTGCTTGTTGTCTTTTTTGAAGATGGGTTTAATGATTGAAGTTTTTAGACTTTCCGGGTATGATCCAGTGGTTATACACATATTAATGATATGGCTTAGGTGGTCACAGATATAATAAGCGATGTACTTTAGAATTTTAGTAGAGACCCCGTCGTATCCAACACTTGTAGTATTTTTAAGCGATCTTATAATTTGAAGTATGTCATATGGAGTACTTGGTGCCATAAACATAGATTGATTTGTTTTAGAGATATTTACGGTTACCTTCTTACCAGCGTCTGGTATTGGTTCAATCTTTTCTATAAAGAAATTGTTAAAAGCATTCGCAATATCTTGTGGCCTGGTTATAGTTTTATTGTTTGTTACTATGGAAGTGATACTACTCTTTGGTAAATTAAGTTTAGACCTATTTATGATCGCCCATGTGGCTTTGGACTTGTTAGTGGAGGATTTTATTTTATTATTGTTTTGTGCTCTTTGCGTTAAATTAATTATATTTTTATATGTTTTAGAATATTTTTTAAATTTGGTTTTATTTACTTCATTACGGTTCAGCCTATAATTCCACATAAGCTCTCTCTTTTTTTTGCTACAGATTTTTATGCCACGTGATACCCACTGAGGTTTTTCTTTGGTTCTTATTGTAATATTTCGGAAAGGAAAACACAAATTATACAGCATCATAAAAGCTTCCAGAAATGCATTATATGCTGTGCTAGGATTATTTGTATTATACATTTCAGAAAAAGAGAAAGTTTTAATATAATTTTTGAATTTTAACATATTTTCTTTATTATAGTCTCGTCTATTGGTTCGCCAATATTTAATTAAATTTTTTTTACTGACCGGTAATTTTAGTACTTGCGCTGTGTGGTCTGACAAGCCGAAGTCAATAACCTCAGATTTACACTTCTTTCCCACATTATGTGCAAAGTTGTCTATGCAAGTGCCGCTCGCAAGTCGAGTTGGCTGATTTATTTCTAGCTTTAAATTATAACTTAAGAGCAAACATTCTAGATCTATCATAGTATTGTTACGCTTAAGGCAGTCAATATTAAAGTCACCTGCAATTACGACATTTCTTTTTAAATTTTTGTTACAAATAGTACTTAACACTTTTTCTAATTGCTCAAAAAATACAGACAAGTTATTGGACTTTGGTACTCTATACACACAAACAATAATCGTATTATACATTGTCAGATCAATAGCGCAACATTCGAATATTCCAGTTATGGAAAGTTTCGCTATATCTTGAAGCTCTTTAAATTGGTGGCCTTTCTTTGCAAGGATACATGTACCACCTCTCTTACTGTCCTTTCTGGAGTAGCATGCCGCCAAAATGTAATTAGGAATATACAATAATTGATCATGGCCAGCCATCATGAAGTGTTCAGATAAACAGATTATGTCGATTTCAGTATTTTTCTCTGAGATCTCTTCAAGACATACAATAAGCTCGTTGCTCTTATTCAGTAAACCCGCAATGTTTTGATGTATCACGTTAAGGTGCTTATAGTCGAAAAAACTGCAGTTCCGCTTGTTGTTCAGCCATATTGGATTTTATTTCGCCTTCTGTATTTGTGATGGTGTTTTCACGTATGTAGTTCATAAGGGTGGCGATATCTTGGAAAATTGTTCGCATACCGTAATTATTTACTGATCCTGTATTTTGTCTGTACATTTTGTAGTCCCACGTAAGGTTCTTATTCGAGTCAATAAAGAAGGCATGTTCGTGTGCTAAAATGTCTTGGTATAGCAGATTATTAAAATTTTCCACTCTCGTGTTATACAAAGTAGCATTGCTAATGCACTGCTTATAGGTCGGCATGCAGAGAACAACATTTGTGTGTTGTATTTTTTCGAGTACTTTTCTTATGTGGAGTATGATACTAGAATATTCCTTAGTCGATTTGAAGTCTGTTTCACCAATTAAAATTATGCAGAAGTCATTCATAGTGAATTTCTTCAACTTTGGTTCCAAGTCACGAAACATATTATTTATTCCTGAGTATGGTGTCAAGTAATGACATAATTCACAGTTTTCAAAGTTATTTTCTGCAATTGTACGTATTTTACTATATTTATTTTCGCTTATAATACAGATTTTACTAACTTTTTTCTCCGGGTCTTCATTCTGGTTTAATGTATTAAGGATTGCTGACGATACCGCCGATTCTTGTTTAGACGACCCCTTAGTATCCATTGCAATGGTTTGAGTGCCCTTACTATTTTTCTTCTTGTCAGACGTATTTACTTGCTCCGTTTGAGTGGTTTTGCTAAGTAATGCTTCCCTTTTTTTTGGAGTAGAAGATTTTGGTTTGGTTTTCTTAGTAGGAGTGTTGGTGATTGTTTTATATTGTTCATTTTTCTTTTCCAACTCCTGATTTGACTGTTGAAGGTTACTATTTTCCAGCGTAAGTATCTCAATTTCTTCTTCTGCAGTACATAATTGAAGAGTTAATTTCTCAACTTGTTCCTTTAGTTTAGAGATTACTTCGTGGTCGTATGTGTCGTCGTTGCACCTCTCAGGGAGACTGGTAGCAGTGTCATCCAGTGTACCGTTTTCAATTTGACTGATATTGCTTTGCGAGTCTGACATTGAACGAGTACGACGAGCGCCTCGAACGCGAAACGTAATGTTCTCCAGAAAGTTCATGATAAAATGCTCAAATGATTTAGTTTTGAGTTTATATTGTGTTATTGAATTACGTTTTTTCTTCTATTGTGTTCAATTTTGCGGACCACTGATATGAAAACACAAAAAGTGCTCGTTGCTAGCAGGATTCGAACTCGAGACGCATTATCTCAAGTCGGCGCCCGATCGAGCTGACTATCTGGTAGATGTAATTTACCACGAAATAAGGATATGTATTCTTTTATCAAGAGTTCGTTATTCTATAATGTGGGTCGATGTAATTTTGAATTTTTAACGTTGTTAATAAGCATTGTTTTTACGCTTTTCAATTCACAATAATCGGCGCTTATTACACTTTATTATAAACTGTTCTTATGGCTGACTGGTAAATTGTTTATCGTATAGGTCACTTTATTTACACAAATTTATTGAATCAAGTAATAGTTCACAAGTTTAAATCGTAATAATAAAGTTCAATATTATTTCACTTATGTTTTTCTTCACTAAAATGTTATTTAAACTATTAAATTAGTTGTTTGGATTGAAAAATAATCAAAAGAAAATACAAAAAGAATCTCCGAACTGCGGTAACGATCCCAGGCACTCATGCACCGCATGTACGTTCTATTAGCAACAGGCCACGCAGGCTTGGTATAGATGCTTTGAAATATTGGTTCGAATGATTGTTTTTTCCAAAAAGTTCGTTAGGACGCCAATATTTAGCATTGATTTAAAAAAAAACCGACGCGCACTTTCAATATTTTGTTAATGGTTTGTTTTTTTGGTATTGCACTGTTGTATTTTATTAGATTCTGATATGGCTGAATGGATATTCTAAAAATGTTTATCGTTTTATCGTTTTAGTCACTTTAATTGCACAAACACATTGACATAAGTATTGTTCACAGTTCACAACTTTAAATCATTATAACAAAGTTCTCTGTGTGAGTTCGATGAAGATAACGATTTCACGGTATATTTACACTGTCTAGATAATTATTACACTACACTTAACACGAAATTTACGCTTTTAATATTTTTAAGACCTAATTTATACGGAGCGCGCTGTTTACGTGACGGCAACGCCATCTCTCATCAATCATTACCATAATTTAAATAAAAATATTATCCTCAAGTTACAAACGTAACATCGCCCTTATTATAAAAGTTTGTTACAACAAGGTCCGTATCATTTCAACAGTAACGCTTCGAGCGGGGGGGTAGGCAGGCTTCGAGGCTACCGACATGTTTGTCCGTTCGTTAAAAGTATTGCTACCTACTTGTTTAGTCAAGAAAATGTTACTCGATTTTTTACATTTATCAAAGGAGAATTATGTTACATTTTCTTGTAGGTACTTACCTTTTTTCGGATTGGAAATCATCAAATAACTTCTCCTTCTCTGGGCAGAGCGGGAGGTCAGTTTACTGACTGAAACCCATCCATGTTCCTTCCTCGCCCGTACAGTCCCGCAGCCCCGGATATAACATAAGTACTAATGTCAAGTTATTCAATGTAATCAACTTTGTTAAGCACGATTTCGTTGGTTCCGGCTGTCATTTGTAGATCTTTGACAGTCGTTACAGGTAGTCAGTGGCCCGAAAGTTTGATAAACAGTTTTATCAAGTGGTATCGTATTACCCAGTACTAAGTAGGTTGTGGTAGTCAGATAGGTAGTTGCTTCATGTAAAATACTGGTATTCAGTTGCATCAGGTTTGACTGGAAGTCGACCCTTATATACTTGGGAAAAGGCTAGGTAGATGATATTTTTTTTGATCAGCTATGTTTTTGAAGTGAAAACTTTTTTAGGCGTGTAGCACTTTTTGAGAGAACAAAAATCATGGAACTCGTGTGACCGTCACGTACGCTTTTCGTATAGCACTCGTATAGCACTTGATGCGCTACGGGGTGTAGCCATAGCGGATCAGCTACGAGTTTTCACTACTATTGGCGGTCCCCAAAGAGACTTCCCTGCGTGTTTTTTTTATTTTCATTTGGTTGGACTACGATAGGTACCATGACAAATACTTGATATCTTGTTGTAAGCTTTCACGGTTTAAAACTATGTATACTTATATTGTCACTAACGGGATGTCTTCCGTGATTATTTATTATTTTGAGGAAGATATCCCGTAAGTGACAATATAAGTTTACTATTTATATACCTTGCTTGTCTTCTTAGTTATTTACACGTCTAAATCTTTAATTTAAGACTGTCTTATTGGTCTAGAGGTAGCAGACTTACCGCTGAGCATTAGGTCCTGATTCGATTCCTAGAATTTCTCAATAGCAGTTCTAGATCTGTATGCGTGCTAATAAGGTCGCGCCTTATTACGTAAAAGACGAAATGTGGGCACAATGGCTTTGCCTAACCCTCCGAGGAGAGATTATAGCGAGATGCTACGTTATTAGTCTATTTAATACCCTCACAGAAATTCAGACAGCTTCATGTACGAATGTTACACATGCAAAATTTCCCTCTTTATGACCAACGTTAATTCAAATAAACTAAAACTGAACGGACTTACGTTACGTAATCATATTGAAAGTTTCAAACGAACTCCTAGTCGACGGTGTTCGGGAATCCGCCATTGTTCTTTGAACGTGCCGTAATACTTTCCCTGTTGTTGTCATTTTCATCTTTTTGCTTTGAGCCGAAGGTTTCAAATCGTATAGCTGTCAAATGTCGCTTACTGCTTTTCACGTTTTCACCGTAATGCTGACGTCATATTTCAGTAAATACGCAAGGGACGGTGTAGTATTGTAACTTTAACATTATACGCAAATTAAACTGTAGCCTTTATTAATTGCGAATTAACTAAACTCTAGTCAAATAAGAACTAAGCAGTATAGTTTTAACTGAAGGTTTGTTAACTATTTCCAGGCATCGTTTGTTGCTGCGGTTATTTCAAAGTAGTTCCTAGGTCACTGTAGGACTTATATGTAAAAGGGGCGAGAATATTGCGATCATCAATCGGGCGCTAATCTATACATATACTACGTGGATGCTACTGAGAAATTCGAGATGGAAAAATCCAATACTTAACACATTTCCGATCTGGGAATCGAACCCATGGACCATATATATGTTTAGCAGCCGTGATTGTGACCACTACACCAACAAGTGCAGTATAGGTACTGCAGTGGGGTCTACCCTTTATAGCACAACTTTTTATGTCATATTATTATTATGCATACCAGCTGATAGCATAAACTTCATTTCGCAGAAAAAAGTTTGGCTGATTGTGAACACTTGGTTTTTATTTCCGTAAGAAGCAGGCACACATGCAAAGAAGCATACATCGTGCATGTAACAAGCATGCAGTATGTAAGCATGAAGCATGTAAGCAAGCATGCAGCTTGAATAGAATAGATTTTTGTAGCATGCAAACAAACATACAGCATGCATGCAAACAAGCATGCAGCAAGCATGCAGCATGCAAAACGATTTAACTCAAGAACTACTCAACCGATTTAAAAAATTCTATCACCATTATAGAGCTACATCTTTACCGAGTAACATAAATTATATTGATATCTGTAAACAGGGGCAGTAATTGAAGCACAATTAGTCAGTTTTTAGCAGGATTTATTAGCACTGAACATTAGATTACAAGTAGTAACTCTAAGATGGCGTCTGTACAGAATTACAGCAAGAGCACACACATACAACAGTAGAATAATCAATAGACTCTAGCTTCGGGAGTGTTGCAAGACTAAAAAAACTTTAATATTGTATCTCAACAATATCCCACAAATTAGCCGAGGTACTCGTATCACAATTTTCGTGGACGAAGTGCTCGTGTTCTATATTTTCATATTTTGTTTCAGCCAGTGCCATAACAGAACAAGAAGTTTCACAAATATAAAAACTCTTTGGTGAACATTCAAACTTTGACAGTTCAAAAGTGATGACCGTGTACCGTGGACTAGAGACTCTAAGACCGACACCTTTGCTGTGCTTACTTGGTGATGAGCGGAGAACTCAGTGGTAAGGGAGATAAGCATCTACATACCTATGTGCGGGTCGTTCGATGACATTTCTGGCCCTGGAGACTAATGGATGGCAGGTGAGTGGAACTTCATACATCTCATAACTAACCTTTTCCCAACTATGTTGGGGTCAACTTCCAGTCTAACCGGATGCAGCTGAGTACCAGTATTTTACATGGAGCGACTGCCTGTCTGACCTCCACAACCCAGTTAGTACTGGGTAATACGACACCACTTGGTAAGACTGGTTGTCAGAGTTTTTGGGCGACTGAGTATCTGTAACGAATCTACAAATGACAGCTGGGACCAACAGCATAAGAGCGCATATCCCAAAAGTTGTCAACGTCGCAAATAGCTGTCAAATATTTACGCGTTTTAATTAATTTGGCAACTTTTGGGATACGCGCTCTTAACGTGCTTTCCGAGGCACGGAGGAAATTCGGCATGTAAGGGTGGTCACCCATCCATAGACCAACCTAGGCAAGCACGGCTTAACCTAAAGATTGACCCGAGCGGCTGTTATTATATAGCCACGAGCTCGTCCCTGAAAATAAATAAACCAACTAAAATAAAACTACCGCACTATATTAAAGTTTGTCTGCAAACGGGCCACGTTGACAAATCGGTCAAACTGCCGTAAAATCACATTTAACGACTGAAAACCTTATTTCTTCAGCGGAAGCGTCGGAACAAACTAAATAGTGCTGCCACCTGGCGGCCCGCGCCGCCGGAACTGGGCCCTTATTGGGGGAAATGGACCGGCCGCCCGGATATAGCAATTTACACGGGCGGCTCCCTGTTGACTTGTGAAGGAAATACACTTTATTCTGAGTTCGTTACTGTTATTTGTGTTTATACTTACTGTGTTGCTGGTAAGGAAATTGTTTGTGTTTAAGTTTTTAGAGTTATTCCTGCTGAAAGTACGAGATTTTTTGGCGGCTCAAAAGAAAATAAGAAAGAGATGTATAATTAGGTACTAATCATGTGGCATTAGGTTATGCACTACTAAAAACATAATGTATCAGGGAAGAAAACACACTATGGAATCTAAAAATATCTTTCACAAAAATAGTAACAAAATATGTAGGTAAAGATGGCGTTATGCCCCGACTCGATCTTGTTCCGATATTGGTCAATAAATAGGCTTGTTAACTGAAAAAATCTAATTAGTCCGTCACTTAGATTATCAAAAAATATTTGACCCGTATTTTTTCTTTTGTCACATAAACCAAAGTTGACGAAGATACGACGCTTTTAAAATTCCCAATACGTCACTGTTCGGTATCATTCTTAGTGAGTTGATACCGAACAGTGACGTCACGAGCCCCCACTCCGAGTTTTGATGCGTTTTATCTTTGTCAATATTCGTTGATTTACAAAAACAAAAAATACGTGTCCATTATTTTCCAATACTCTAATTGACGGACTAAATAGATTTGCAATTTATTGATGGTGGAAACAAGCCTATTCTTTGAAAAAATCAAGTGAATTTATGAAGTGAAAACTTTGAACTCGTTGAGCACTTTTAGAGTGAACAAATATCATGGATTCCGTGTGAGCGTCACTTACGCTTTTCGTAGCACTCGTAGCGATCCGCTACGGCGCGGCGTAGCCGATCGCTACGAGTTTTCATTTCTATCTAAGATTGCCTCGCATGTGTTTTAGGTAGATTTCCTTTTTTTGAAAAAAAAAAATCTACCTATTGGTCTCTCACCTACGGGGATATATATGAATACGTATGTATATGGGTGACAAGCAAAATTTAGCCACACTCTACAGGTCGCAATTATGAACCGATTGCTTTCAAACTTGGCCAAAAAATCGAAACGGTCAAAACTTAGGCTAAGTTCGTGAATGGGCGGAATTCGTCCATGGGGGGTGGCGGGGGGGCGGTTTTTCTAAAATCAGTTTTTTGGCCATAACTTTTTTCCTATGGAAAATTTTTGAACCGTTTCTCATTTTTATCATTCTGAGTACGAATACGGACATCTTTAAATTTAAACTTTTTTGATGCAACCCCAAAATTGGGGAGGGGGTTGAAAATTCCAAATTTTTTGCGAAAAAAAATCATATCTCCGAAACAGTAAACATTTTGACCGTCGCAAATATTTTTTGTTGAAAGCAAATTGTTTACTTTACAATTGTTACCTTCAAAGTTTACCGATAAAACTTATAGTTTTCGAAATAAAAAATTATAACTAAACATTTGAGGGCGTTTCCATGCTAAACTCTTATGAGAGAATTTAAAAAGGGTAAACTTTCCATTACAGGACAACGACTTTGAAATCATACTTTTTTTTGTAGATTGTACACATAAGTACAACTCTTTATACAAATTTTCAATAGTCGGACGCTCCAGCACCTTCTACGAAATCTACCTCCTCCTGCGGCTTGCCGGAGGGATTTTTTTTATTTAATATTGATGTTCCTGATTCGTCATCAGTATTTTGCGTGCCCTAATGGTACCTACATTTAGTTATAAAATATGCCATGTCTTTTAAATCGATTTATGTATTTTCAACGAGCTCAAACTAAAAAAAATTGTGTGTGGAGTCCCTCCGCGCGGAAGAAGTGAAACTTCGTATTAAGGAAATGAAAAAAAGAAGGCGTAGGGGGGGTGTTTGGGGGGGGGCATGGGGGTGTGCGTCCATGGTAGCGTTAAACGTTTAACGCAACCTTGTTGGTAGTCGCATTAGAAGTTTCACTTCAATAACTTATAAAACAATAAAAATTAAAAGCTTTTCGTAGGTAATCGTCACCTAAGTTAGGATACGTTACGTCTCATAAAAGTACTAGGCTGTCATAAATAAGTAGGAGCGTACCATCTGATACCTACCATCAATTTTACATTAATTCAAGCGAAACTAAACGTCTCATCTAAAACCTAATCTAATTACATAACTACACAAATAATGCAAGGAATCTATTCAACCGCAAATCGGAGAGCATTCCCGGAGTCCCGGAGAACGGGACGAGCCCTCCCCAGACAAATCAATAAGTTCGTGACACGAGCCGGGGGTGGAATGCGTTGAGTTGCCGATAGAGAAATAATGTGTCCGGGTAGGTGAAGTTTTATTAACCCTGTTTTGATTAATGGTGATTTTAACATTATTTTTTATGATTTTGTCATTTTAATTATTAATTATTTTGACATTATCAGTAATTATTACCAACATTTTCTAAATGTAATTATGTACCTACTAACATTAGTGTTTAAGATGACTGTGTATGTATTAACTAACAAATTGGATTTTATGATCTGTTCAATAAATGATTTGATTTGATTAAGCTAAGTATCACGATTTCAAATTTAACTTTAACTGTCACTTTTGGGAAATCTTCCGTGATTGATCATAATTTTGAGCTCCCGATACTTGCGATCAAACCGCGATCACAAAAACGTCGTACCTAATATCGGAAGCACAAAATAATTAACAGTCACGGAAGATCCCGTAAGTGATAAAGTTTAAGTTTTATTAGGTCTCTGGACTTTTGGTAAAACTCAGCCATTATAACTTTGAAAAGAAGAAGACAAAATAAAGAATAGTCCTACGTTTTAAGAAAAAATACAAGAACGCTGGCGGCCACAAATAAAGAGACGTATTTGTAGTTTAACACACCAAAAACCGTTAAAAGTACAAAAAAGTAAAGTAAAGTACCGATATCAGAAGAGGCATTGTAGTAGCAACCTTTTCGTGGTAACGACGCCTATAGGACGACTACCAAAATAAAATACCAATACTACCAATCTATACTGTATACATTAAAAAAAAAAAAGAAATATCTTTTGTAATTGACAAAATAACAACTTTTATTGAAAGCATGATAATATGAAGGTATACATGGTACCTACTTATAACAAAAAAACTTTTATTTTTTTTATTTTTGTTTGTCTGTCTGTCTGTTTATTCCGGCTAATCTCCGAAACGACGGAACTTTTACTGACAATTGACTATTACTGGATAGTTGATGGCATAAGGAGTAACCTAGGCTACTTTTATTTAAAAAGATTAAGGCTCCGTGCAATAAAATTAATACCCTTAAAATGGTCAAGAATAGTACATTGTTACCCTTGGGGTGAAAGTAACTTATTTAGTCCTGAGACGGGGTTTGGCGCCCGAACAAAGTGAGGGCGCAAATAGTTCGAGGGACTAAATAAATCTTTAACCCGAGGTAAACAGTGTGCTTTTCATTACGAATGCAAGAAAAATAAAAATAAAAACATGAATTAATCGAAAAACTAATCAAGATCTGACTGCCGCTTTCCTGCTTATTTTGTTTTTTTTTTCTGTGGCCGGCCAGCTATTCAGCCATTACCTAATTTTCATTTTCATCATTGAAAAAATGGTAAATGTTTTTCCCAAATCGATGTTATTTTAAAGAAATACATAGTTGAAACAAAATTATAATGAAGTTATTTAAAAAATATATATTCTTTAGTTCATACTAAACTTGATGTTATTTCAATTTTACATCGCGCTGTAATTGAGTGGCTGTATAGAAAGTTAATTAAAAATGTGAAAATAGAACTAGTTTTTTTTTTATAATTTGACAGCTGTCAGTTGAAAGTGATAGGGCTGAAAAGTATTACTTTCAACCCGCTCTTCAGGCCACTTTAGACCTACTTTTCGAGTATTAGTAATGAAAAATCCAATACTAATAGGGAAGTAATAATTTCAAGCGGACGCGCGGACGTAGATCGCGTAGCGGGCAACTGCTTCAAGATTTTCTACGTAGTGGCCTCTTGACGGCTGTTTTCACAACTTACCTATAGTTGGTGCCAGTTAAGAAGACAATTGCGGTCATTACCCTTTCCCTAATATCTCTTCGTACGAACCAAAACAAATGAACCATGTGTATCGTTGTTCATTAGAAAAAAATGACGTATGCCACATTGGGCACCCGCTTTAAGGGCACCTGAATGTTGAAGATCACTAGATGACGATTCAAGACTTGAACAGGCTTATTTTTGGTGTTCAAAATTAAGAAGGTAAATAAACATAGGTGGGTCAATGACCGCAATTGTCCACCTTTTTGCCGATACAGTGTCTCAGAATTGACTTTTAAGGCGAATGCTCACATACTGCCCGCGAAATTCAAATTTTCTTACGTTTTTTGCAATTTGCAGGCCAGTGCTTGGTTGTATGTTGATGAACATTTGATTCGCGACTGTAAGACGTATTTAGTTACAGAATTATAATCATCAAAATCATCAATACAACCCTCCAAGTTCATATAGATCGAGGAATAACTTTGACCTTGAAAAAATAGTTTCTCGATCTATATGAACTTGGAGGGTTGTGTTGGTGATTTTGATGATTATAATTCTGTAACTAAATACGTCTTACAGTCGCGAATCAAATGTTCATCAACATGCAACCAAGCACTGGCCTGCAAATTGCAAAAAACGTAAGAAAATTTGAATTTCGCGGGCAGGGTGTGAGCTTCCCCCTTAACGTCTCATCATTACTTTTCATTACCGGCCTGCTTGCTAATGAATTTAAAACTATACGCGTTAACTTTTTGTTCAAACATACTAACAGAGTTGATCGTGCGAACGATTATCACCTTTTGAGGCGAAATGATGGTCAATTAGTCAGCTGTTATTTGTAGGTAAGTGTCAAAAAAGTGCCTGTGTAAAGCCGTCGATCATAGTAAATGGTTTGGTGCCAAGAGAGTTTAAAATGGCACAAGCCTGATGGCCGCGGCTTCCTTCGCGTGGAGTTCGGTAATTGTCCCATGGGTTCGTACTAATGGGATAAAAGGTATCCTATGTCTTAATCCAGTTTATAAACTACCTGTGTGCTAAATTTCATCTAAATCCGGTGAGTCGTTTTTGCATGAAAGAGTAACATACGTCTATCCAACCTAAAAACTTTCTTTATAATATACTAGCGGACGTAACGCGGTTTCATCCGCGTAGTTCCCGTTCCAATGGGAGTACGGGTATAAAATAAAGCCTATGTTACGCGCTGATAATGTAGCTATCCATTGCTGAAAGAATTTTTCAAATCGGTTCTGTAGTTTTTAAGTTTATTCGTTACATCCAATAGTATAAATCTTTCCTCTTTATAATATTAGTATGGAGGATTATTCATTGATCAAACTTTTGGAAAGTATCATGGTGTCCCGTCACCCCGAATTTCAGCCAGTAATAAAAAAAAATGTTCCATTTTCAAATTCAATTTAGACATCAAAGTGACCCTAAACTGACTCCACAAACACTATCTTCCCCTCACAATCATCGATGTTATCTGATCATATTAAAATCAAATTGCGCGATAAACTGTCCAATTTGTATTTGATGATGAGATAGCGCCCCCTAGCGGCGCGCGCGCAACTGTCCGTGACTAAACGGTGCGAGTCAAGTGTCCATGATTGATGAGGAGGTACGTGGAGTGGGTGTGAAATGCAGATCTAGCATGTAGGGTAATGATACGGTTGTAAATGTCAAAGGTGGTTTGCTTTATGATTTGTATAAGTGGTCAAAAGAATTTCTCAATAAGAATACGGTGGCCTGGACCAGTAAGGTCGATTTATTAGTGTTGGTACCGGGGTGATGTAGTGATATATCGCCCAGCCTGAAAGGGTGGTCCAACCAATGAGGTTGTTGTTGAATCGACTGCTTCGTTGGTCTAGTTGTCGCTAACAGGACCCAGGTCCCAGGTTCGAGACCCAGGTCGGGCAGAGTGTTACTCGTATTGGGTTTTTCCATCAGGAATTTCTCAGTGGTGTCAAGAAATCTGCAATTCTGTACGTACTTGCACCCGGTGGATGATACTAGGCTTGCCCTTTATGACGTGGGATTTAAACATAACTGGCGAAGTTGTGGGTGTAAATATATTAGGTGCACTTTTACCAAAATTTTCGGGGATTACCGGCGTGACGTATGTTGTGTTCGAAAGTTTTTAAAGACATAAAGCCAACTGCAATTAGACAAAAAATACTCAAAAGCTGGAACGAGAGCAGCGGTGGCCCAGGTGGTGGCGGCCGCCACTTACGAACAGTAGTTGGATTCGAACCCAGACAGACTCATTACTTTCTGTAATTTATTTCATTACCACTGCTCTCAAAACGGTGAAGGAAAACATCGTAAGGAAACCGACATGTCCTAGAACCAAAAATTCGAAGACATGTGACATCTACCAATCCGCACTGGACCATACGCAAAATACGCGCTTTGACGTGGAGTTGCGGACACCAGCCCGTTGTATTAACAATAACAAACTGTAACGAAGTTTATAGTGGTCGGATTTCATGGGACTTTTTTTATTGAGTTCCTAGAGGAGTGGAGAAAAAAATTTCGCCGCTCGTGACTTTGTTTTTATTGTATTTCCTTTGGAATCTTTTTTTTTTAGTTCCAATAAATCCCATGAAAATCTGACCACTATAAACTTCTTTCCACCTTTTTATCTAATTGCTCTCGACTACTAGCCTTTCTGCAAAGTTAAAAACTTAAAAAAAAAACTGCACATCATCTAATCTAACCAACTTCTTCACATCTTACTCGCACAAAGACGCGCCACTAAAATCAATTTGACAACAACTTAGTTACTCCGACGTGGAGTTTTCATTTCTGCGTGCAAGGGGCATGCAAAATCGCCTTAGGGGGCTACCACTTTCCACAGACCCTTCGCTCACTTCAAAATGCACTTTATTAAGGAGTGTTATAGTTGTTAATGTTTGTAACGAGGGTCCAGGGTGTAGTGGGTGGTAGGTAGAAGATCATCAAGGTGTGTGTTGAGCCCGTTTGGGCAATGCCACGGTTGGGATGAGCTGCTGAGGGTTCGTAATAGGCGAGGCAATGATGTTTCATGCTTACGACGCCGTTGCCGTGGTTACAAATTGTACCGATTGCTTTTTGAAGAGTTGCATCATTTGCATGAGAGACTCTTGCTTTAAGTAATTGAGGATAGATTTTTGTCACTTGCTCAAAAAACATAATGATAAGAATAAAAAAGTAAGGATTTTGAATTGGCTCGCGAGGTTTTTGACATGTGGGAAGTGGACTCAGCGATCATTGTGGCGATACTCGTATCAGCCCATGGCTTAATTGCCAAGAGCCTCGACCAATACCTGAGGAGGCTCTCGTTAGGCAGCTGGATCAAGAGCTTGATTCAGAAAGTGGTACTCCTGGACACGGCTCGTATTGTTAGGAGGTTCCTCTCTCTGGAGCCCTGACTCGAACCTTAGACCCTGTTCCTTATACCGGTTGGCTAGATTTTTTAAATATTTTTATAGGTTTTTTTATATTGTATTTTGTAATTTATTTGTATGGCCTTTCAGGAGTTTTTCCGGCTCAGGCTGTGTGTTTAGGTACCTATGTGAGTTCAAGAGCCTGTTTCAGCACCTACTATTAAACACATTGTGTTCTTTTTTTGGATTTATTCGGTAATTATAGTGGCTGTTCGGACATTGTGAATTAGGCCCTTATAATGTTTGTAAACGCACCCGAGATATACGAGAAATTCCTGGTGTAGGGAAATGTTAAAAAAATGTTCTAGCTCGAAACATGTATAATGCTGTGGTTTCTTACTAAGGTAAGGTAGCTTATTAATCAAAATCATCATCATCTGCCTTGCCTTTTCTCACTGACTACCTGTAACGACTGTCAAATATCTACAAATGACAGCCGGGACTAACTGCTTAACGTGCATTCCGAAGCATGGAGGTAACTCGGTATGTTATGGGTGGTCACCCATCTACAGATCTACCTAGACAAGCACGGCTTAATCTAAAGATCGACCCGAGCGGCTGTTATTATTTAGCCACGAGCTCCACGACGCTCATGAGCGATTCGCATCCAGCGGATTCCCGCAGCCCTCATCAGGTCATCGATCCACCTAGCGGAAGACCTTCCAACACAACGTCTTCCGGTTCGCGGTCACCACTCCAGAACTTTTCAGCCCCATCGGCCATTCGTTCAGCGAGCAATGTGCCCTGCCCATTTGCCACTTAAGTTTGGCAATCCTCATCTAAAGGAAAATATTGAAAAAGTCTAAAAAGTCAATAAAAACTAACTTTTCGGAATAGTCGCAATATTTAAAAAATTTAGTGTAGAGAACCTATTAAATATATTGACATTATTGACAGATAGCAGTCAGACACAGAAAGTGTAAACGATTCACGTTATGTATGCGTTATGTTGAAACTTAACACCTGAATTATTCTTGATTCAAAAATACATCGCTGATGCGAATGAATTCAGTAATGGCCGGAGGCAGTGTTGGTTAAGTATTTGTTTTTATCATATTTTCTTTCGGTAGATGTTAATGCTGGAAACTACCCATAAATGTTTCGAGTTTGTGTGTATGTTTTTAGTATATAACATATACATTTATTATTTAAACAGAAAAACTTCTCATTTGACATTTACTTCAAACTGGCTGTACACTTAAGTGCAGAAATATGGACTCACAAGGTCCATGTTCACCGAGAAGATAACAGCCTGATTATCGAAAAACAGCTGTCAATGTGACATGTTCCCATACAAAAATGTGTTTTAAACAGCTGTTTTAGATAATCAGACTGTTATCTTCTCGGTGAACATGGACCTAAATGTGTTGCGGATTAATATTGATTTAAATGATTGTTTATTGATTTTTTTTTTGCTTTATCTGAAATTAGGATTGATTGTTAATATGTTTTTAGATCAAACTTCTTTCCAAGGATCTTAAAAATGTTAAAGATAAAAAATATTATCACTTTAAACAAATGAGACTTATTTAACATTTGTTTAACGTCTGAACAACTACAAAATCTTTGTACCTACATAACCCATCATAGGTACCGGTATACAGAATCAAAAATCCCTTTCACAGAATTACCATACGCCCATAGCCGTAGCATACCGTGTCCGGTGCGATACGGTGGAGCGGCGCGGGCGTGGAATACGAGCCGCGGGCGACGCGCGCAGCTGCCGCGGTGCAGTAATGAACGCACCCTGTACGCTGACGGCTTAGATCAAGTACAGGGGGTGGGCTCATTAGTTCGAGGCTTAGTTTTGGTTGGCATTAATTTATAATAATAAAAATTATTAATAATTGAAGCAGAAGTGCGGTTCAGAGGTAACTGTCTGAACATTCGCCTCGTAGTACATCCAGGCATGGACTTTTTTTGTTTAATTTATTTGATTACCACTCCTCTGCAAACCGTGAATGAGAACATCGCAAGCGAGGTATCATTTCTTACGCATATCTTAGAACCAAAAACTCGAGAACATGTGACATCTCTACCCGTACTTGGTTCGTGTGGTGGATTACGGCAGTGTCCCATCCTTGGGGCCTTAAGGATGTGTCATCATTTAAAACAAGATAAATTATGATACTGGCATTTTATTGTTAGAATATTTAAAATAAAACATTACTTAACAAACAAATTAATGCTAAGTTACAAAATGCCATTCATTTTTTTTTGTCTCTGTCATGCTACGCAAACCGAGTATCTTACCAATAGCTTAAGGCTTCAGTTTAGTGCCATTCGTAATTATCAATTTTATGGTATATAAAACTCGGACAAGTAATAGAAGGAAGAGGAATTAATGCACCCGTTTGTAAACGATGTCGTATATCAGCGGGACATGGATTAACGAGTAATCTTAATGAAATAATTGTAGGCTGGACTTGTAGATAACGCGTTTAGTATAAATTGAAAGATGTATCCATTTAGTTATTTCCCGTATATTCAATAATTAAGAGAGTATTTCACAAATGAATCAAACTGCAAACAACTTTTCTAAACTGAGTTTAAGAGCTGTCAGTGTCATTATTGCTATGGATGGTTGACTTGGGTTATATTTGTGGTGATCGCGGTCAGTTTTCACAAGATAGTTCAGAATATAGTATCAATCACTCACCACCTTCACAGCCGTGCCAGCAGTTTTCTTTTAGAGTATGTTAGTACATATCTCCCTCCAGCAGTGTTATATAAAACACCTAAATTAACAAAACTATACAATTTTTCAATTACAAAAACATTTCACGTAACAAACACGAAAAACTC
This sequence comes from Xestia ashworthii, assembly GCA_950022955.1. NCBI lineage: Eukaryota > Metazoa > Arthropoda > Insecta > Lepidoptera > Noctuidae > Xestia > Xestia ashworthii. Next base: position 15,896,065 of record OX465560.1, on the reverse strand, counting down.
CAATGAAAAAACAAAGTTATAACGATCAAACACCATGTGTTTTGTGATCTCGGAGCACATTACATATTCGTGCGGCATAATAAATGTATCCGCTTAATTATTATTTTGAAAATATCCGCGCCCCGGGCTGGCCGCGCGCTCGCTACACAATCATATTTCTTATAAAAATAAAAGTAAAATGAGTGTGCACTTGTTCGTGGCCCGACTTGTAAACGGGACAAACTTCGGTGAGTTATATGTTGGTCATTTTAAATTGGAGTATATGGATTTGTTTCGTGATTATTATAAGCAGCAGTGTAGTTCTCATTGTTAGTAAAGAATATCTCTCTTTCTCTGTCTCTCACAAACGACTAGATTGGTGAGGACTATTCTGAAAATATATTTGACTTCCCGTTAGAAAGATAAGCTAGTCAGGGTTCGAGGTGGTCACGTTGATGGCCACGAGGCTAACTGATGATGACCAAGAACTCATACAAGGTGCATTTTATTATTCTAACGCACGTTTTCACTAAAATTTGACGCAACATAAATAAATGTCGAAATAAAAGCGCGCTGGTGGATTATCAGTGCCGAGAATTTTTAATTCCTTTAAAAAAATCCTATTTAAGTTCCGATTAACGTTATAACGAACCTAAAGCTACTTTGTTACCTTACCTACTTACTATAATTCTATCAAAATAAACCTAGTTCGATAATCCTGTCCTTACCATTATAAAATGTACATCTACCAAGCGCGGTGATATGTCAGAATTTGGTTACGAAACAAAAATTCGGAGCTACGAAATCGCTACGATTGCTACGAAATTGCGACAACAGTACCAGGCGAGCAGTTAGTAAAGGAGGTTTGAACGTACCCACAGTCGAGTGTATTGTAATGGCTGCCGAAAGGGAAAGGGTTGAGCAACCCTTTGCTAAACCATAGACTTAAGAAGGGGAATTCAATAGAGATGTATGATACGTTGTTATATTTTTGTTGTGCTCATACGTCGAAAACAGGTTTTTTTTTTTGTATTTAGTGCATGTTCAAACATTATATTTTAAGAACTGTTACTTATTTTAATGTAACTTGACTTGAATATCTAGAATCACTTTTTAATGGCAAATATTTCAGTTTATTCGTGATCATGGTGCTTGCAACAGCGCCGAAATATCGGGAACTTAAAACAAATAGTGACCATGGTAAATATCAATTTTTCAGTCAGTTTAAAAACTTATGTCGCTATCAAATATATAAAAATCAATGCCACTTTTCGTTGTAATTGTATAACTCAAGAACGGGCTCACCTATCCAAACCAAATGTTTAGGCTTTGTTCGGACTATTTAGTAGATGGTTTATGTGAAGTTTGCACAAAATCAGTCGAGCGGTTCTTCACGCAGACGAAGTTGCGCGGGTCAGCTGGTAATATTATAAATCAAACAGTCCAACTAAAGCATACTAACATTTTAACAATAGCAAAACCCTTATCTAAAATATCAAAAGTCTACACAACTCTATTCAGTCCCTCAGCACCGAGGGCATTGTTACCGATCAATAGCGACTCCCGCTTAAATAACAATCACTCATTCACTCATTCATTCGCTCCGTTCACTGCAGATCTGTTACATTCGAAATTCGAATTAAAATAGCTGCACAATGCTTCGCGTTCTTTTAATTATTTGTTGCCAGTACGAAATGTCGCATTTTGAAGGTTGAGTTTTGTTTGGCATTTTGTTTGTCTATTTGTAATATCAAGGACTCATGCGTTACGTGTTGATAATACTTATCATAATGAATGACACACACAACACTTGTTTAATGTAAAGTGCTTTACTACAAGGATATTTTGACGTTTAAATGGTTTTGACTGGGGGGCGTTGCTGGAAAACATTTCTGAAAGTCATTCATGAAATTGTATTTAAAAAAAAAACAATATGGCAGAGCTAGTTTTATGTTTTATTTCCCATGGAAATGGAATGAAAAGGTTTTCAATCGTAGGTAAATGTTTCAATCAAATTGTTGGAAAATAGACTAATTATACCCTCAGTATGTTTTAAAGGGACACACAGTATTGATTAATTCACCGAAAAACAGAAGTTATATCTACAGTTGTAACAGAAGATACCTAAGTCTATTTTTTTTTTTGGTTTCGTGTTTTTCTATTTGACCTTAAAAAGCGACATATATAAGTACGTTCGTTTTCTTTCGTTACGTTCAGCTTATTAAATTTTTAGTAAAGACGTCGTATAAAAGATTCATCATTATCATCATCATCTTAACAGCCCTAAATCACCCACTGCTGGGTAATAGCCCTCGCCTTTCTTCCGCCACACTTCCCGCTTCTGTGCCTCCCTGATGACGGTGTTCCCCGCGACCCTGACAAAATCGTCAACCCAACGAGCTTTAGGACAGCCTTTTTAGGGTTCCGTAGCCGAATGGCAAAAACGGAACCCTTATAGATTCGTCATGTCTGTCTGTCGGTCTGTCTGTCTGTCTGTCTGTCCGTCCGTATGTCACAGCCACTTTTTTCCGAAACTATAAGAACTATGTTGTTGAAACTTGGTAAGTAGATGTATTCTGTAAACCGCATTAAGATTTTCACACAAAAATAGAAAAAAACAATAAATTTTGGGGGTTCCCCACACTTACTAGACACTACTTACTTAGAACTGAAAGTCATTTTTTTTTTGTCAAACCCATACTTGTGGGGTATCTATGGATAGGTCTTCAAAAATGATATTGAGGTTTCTAACATCATTTTTGTCTTAACTGAATAGTTTGCGCAAGAGACACTTCCAAAGTGGTAAAATGTGTGCCCCCCCCCCCCCTGTATTACTTCTAAAATAAGAGAATGATAAAACTAAAAAAAATATATGATGTATACATTACCATGTAAACTTCCACCGAAAATTGGTTTGAACGAGATCTAGTAAGATGTTTTTTTTTAATACGTCTTACATCGTAAACAGCAATTTACCTTTCATTCAATCTGCTACGGAACCCTTCATGGGCGAGTCCGACTCGCACTTGGCCCGTTTTTTATGAAAGATTACGTTGATTAAGGTCCATGTTCACCGAAAAGATAACGGTCAGGTTATCTCAAAACAGCTGTTTAAGGGACATGTTCCCCTACAAAAATGTGTTTTAAACAGCTGTTTTTAGATAATCAGACCGTCACCTTTTTGGTGATCATGGAACTTAATCACCAACATAGTTATTCACAAACGCTCGATTAGATTTCGATTCGGAAAGTCGTATGTCTAGCTTAGCTTTCGTAATGGCAAGAAAGACAGACGTTCGTGAATGACTTTATTGAACTGAGGACGGAATGGACCCTGCCTTTCTTCTATAGATTATGGCTAAAATAAAATAGTAAATAATAATTGAAATGTCTGTTCAGTTAGATTTTATTTGGCAACGTTTATTTTTAGCCTAATTACAAAGTAACTACTTAAATCCGCCTTTGCTGGAAAACTTTGTGTTTTGCTTATCTCTGCTATATACGGAGTACTAAACCAAATTTTCTCATTGTTTAAATATTACACTTCTAGCTCAAAACACTAAAGTTTGTGGATATTATTAAATGGATCAAGACTTGGTTCCTTAATTATTATGAACTTTGAACTCTTAATTCTGGTGGTAAATTGGAATATCGTATAAAGTTGAACAGTGTCTTAGATTAAAACTGAATGCCTGTTTCCACTAACAATAAGCTTGCGTCACCTAAATGGGTGCCTAAATTTTGCAGTTTTAATCCAACAGCATGCTTTATTTTATTAGGTATCTCACTGACTAGAAACGAGCATTACTTATAATCTTTCATACGCAACTGGCCTTAAACATAACTAACTTAACATAACACCTTTGTGATCCCCGATGAGTTAGGCGGAGATGAACCCATGGAATAGGGGCGAGCCTATTGCCATCAATCAACCGGTCCCAAATCCAGGCGCGAACTAATGTTATGGTCGGTTCTTGCTTAGAGAGTGGACCCCCAGACTCCGGCTGCTAGTGAGAAATTCATGATGGAAAAACCCCATACAACAACAACAACACAAACACACTATGCCCGACCCGGGAATTGAACTCATGGCGCGCGTGGAACACAAACTCGCCGTCGACACGGCCTGTCGTCACAAGACGGACGGACGGCGAGCTAGCCCATAGCTCACCGTCCACAGGCCCGCGCCGAGGGGTTCTCTCCCTCTCGCTTTCCGCCACCTCCTTCGCTAGCATGACTGCTGGTAAATGCCTGATGGAAAAACCCAATAACACTTTGCCCGACCTGAGAATCGAACCCAGGACGTCATGCTCAGCAGTCGCGCTTTCGACCACTAGACCAAGGAGGCAGCCATATCTAGTTTGTTTAAAATAATATTGGTTTAATCACAACCCCTTAAATAGGAAAATTACATAGCAAAGGAACACTGCAATAATGCCTTGCTCAGTTGCTATTATTTATCTGATAAACTAACCGAACCTCTTTGGTACGTAATCACTCATTAACATCCACCACTGTTTCAGGCGATAATCAACCTTAACTTCCAACAAATAAGGGTTTATCCTCGTAAGGCCCAGGCTAAAATTCGCAAGATGAGCTGAACGCCCAATGTACAATACAATGAACTATATCGTCTACCATGCTTCCGGCCCAAGCATAGTCAACTAGTTTTTTTTAGGAAAAACACAATGAAGATTTTTTTTATTATTTTTCTGTGTACTCTAGGCATGTAAGGATTGCGTTACAGATAGTTTTAAGTTAATATCTCGTGTTCATTGAAATGCACGTTGGGCGTTTAGGTGATCTTTAGGTTTAATAAAAAAAAGTTATGTTAATTAACGTTTATTTAATTAAAACAGAGAAAAATTACAATTTAAACACAAACTTTGGAAGTATTCGTTACATAAACTAGTTTTAATATTAATTTTTACATAAAAGTGAGATCAATCAACAGGAACATCAAATTATTCACCATATTCGTAGGTTCATTCTCAAAATATTAACTTTAAAATACAAAAAATAAAGTACACATTCGTACAAACACAGAAATAAACAATCAAAAACAAAAACAATAGAGTCTAGACTTCAAAAACAAATCAAATTCTAAAAATAAACACGAGTATTCTTCATAACTTCAATAAAAAAGTGGTTTCACTTTCAACCCACTAACTAAGCTTAACAAATTTTTGTTATTTTCAACAAGAACATGATAAAATTCAAAAGATCAATAAAAGGTAAGATACAATAAAATTAATGAAAAAACCACACATTTGACTTTTTATAACTTATGCATCATCATTTTTGTGGAAGTCCTTATAACAATTTCTTAGTTTAGTAAGGCACAAGCTGATATTACAGGCACTACATTTGAACAGTGTTCTGTTATAATGGCAGTGACGGCATCTAGCCACCTTTTCCGCCATGTAAGGCAAATGCTTAGCTCCAGTTGTACGAAATTTTATGTTTGGTACAGGCACTACTGCACTGCTCCTTCTCCGTTGAGGACGATTTTCGATGTCCTCTGCGGAATCAGTTGAATGTTCAGTATCCGTAGGAGTTAAGGATTCAATCAAGGTCTCTCCTAGCTCCATCTTAAATGCACGCAGCTGCTGAATTTTTTTCAAAGGTATCAAAGCTTTCAGCTGATCATTTTTAAACTGAATCCAAGAGTTACTTACAGCTATATCAACCATGGATGAAAAAAATCTTTGTGTCCACTTCCTTGTTCGGTATCTATAGGGACATACGGCTAAAAGACGGTCTGCCAAATCCACTCCTCCCATTTTCTGATTGTATTCTCTGACTACTCGAGGTCGGGGTACTGTCACGTAAATTTTGTTCTGTTTGCACCAGCGTCGACAAACATCGGCTTCATAATTAGCCTCCAAGGAAGATAGAAATATAACCGGCTTATTGTCGTACCATTTTGTAAAAGCTATTTGACCATCATTCCGAACTAAAACTTGACTGCTTCCGCGCCCTTGAGACTTCAATACCTTGTCATCGACCAGTAATGGGCGAACTTCGACAGGAATCCGATTTTTCATAATTGTCCCAGTTCCCTTTATTCCTTTCTTTCCTAACTCGTCCAACAATTTCTCCGATGTAAAATATCTGTCAAAATATATGACATGACCGGGAACTAACGACTCTGTCAGGGTAAGGACCGCCTTTTCACCTAGTCCAAAGTTTGTATTTTCATAATCAGGATAGGTGGTATGTCCCTGATATATATGAAAATCGCAGACAATTCCATCCGGGTTAGCTAAAACAAAAGCTTTTAAACCAACAGGATTTGGCTTTCCTGGACAGTACTGCTTGATTGCACACGACCCAGTAAATGGTATAATCATTTCGTCGAGTGAAACACATTGATCTTTTTGTTGGCTTAGGCATCCAGACTGTATACGGTGAATTAGGGGACGCATCTTCCATAACTTGTCCTTAGCCCTTGTCTCCGGCGTGACATCAGTGTCAAATACTAGTTTTAGAGAATTCCTCAACATGAAAAAACGATTACGGGACATATTATCAGCAATGATGGCTACCCTCCATCTCTTTTCCCAGTACATCCTTAAATTTGGATAGTTGATGGATGCCATCAAAAATGTTATGCCCAAGTAGACGTATAATTCTTCAGCAGTTAAATTCAAATTACGTCCCGTTCGCTCGACAGAAGTCTGATTGGTATTTCTTACTATGAGAGCGATAAGTTCATCATCGATATACTGCCTTAGGTAGTCTATTTTGCTAAACCCTTCAGTACTAATTACTAAATAGGAAGGTTGCACTAATGGTGGAAAATGCAGGATAAAATCCCCTTCGCTCCAATTACCTGTTTGGGTTGACGCTTCGGATTCATTGGTGTCTGTTGCCTGGTTCCTTCTTACAACACCTCTTCTCGCCCCACGACCTCGGCCACGCCCAGCTGTTCTTGATGCTCGACTCCTTCCACGTACTCTTCCGCGTCCCCTTTCACGTCTAACAGGTTCTACTTCATCACCATCTTCTTCTGTACTATCATTACTTTCTTGTGACTGGTCCAGCAATCGGTAAGATCTTGAAGGTTCGGGCCGATATTCTGGGTCCCCAATATCTTCATCTGAAGGCACGAAATCTTCAATTTCAGAATCGTTAAGTAACTCTTCAATTTGAGCACTCCCGAGACCTACAAATAAGTAAAATCCTTAGGTACTTATTAAAAATCACAAACGCCCAATGTGCAATACATTGAACATAAATCTTCGACGGAGTGTAAAAAATACAAGTAAGTGTTTTTTATATAAAATAAAAACTAATCCAGATTAAATACGTATTTATCATCATATTTAACTAATTTTCTGATCATAAAATGCTAAGATTTCATTGATAAATTAAGATCTTTACTCACATGTTTCCCGAATCGTCGGCATGATGACAAAAATGGCAGAATAACACAGATTGCATAAATATTTTTCCCAAATGTCACCTGTCAAAATTCTTCCCAAAGACACAACCAAACATATCATTCACTCCAAATAACAGTTGGCGCGTAAATTTAAAAGATACATGAATTTGAACAAAATGTACATTGTGATGTACATTGGGCGTTTAGGAGTAGATTTTCTTTTTAGGTCTGGGCCGGAATGCAATATGTTACTTTGTTCAATATATTGTACATTGGGCCTTACGAGGTTATAGAAATGCATGGTTAAGTTTGTGGTACCTAATAATGGGTTATCGTCGATATAAAATAATAATATTGTTGGTTTTATGACATATCGCAATATTATAGTCACGAAGTTCCATTCGACTATTATTTATTATTTAAATTATCGCTATTATGTGAAATCATTGAGGCTTATTTATCCTCAATCAGAGGTAGATTAGAGTGACGATAAAATATTGTGATTATGTAGTTACATGGCGATTAAAATTATTTTCTATTTATAGTCTATTTGACAAGATGACATAATCTATCCCTATCTTGAGCAAACATTTTAAAAGCACTACTTATTAGGTAAGATTTAAATCATTTACGCCATTATTATTTAGTTAGAGTAACTTTCGTTTAAAAACACATGTCATCATCATCATTATTTTGCCCTTATCCCAGTTCATTTTGCCCTTATTCCAGTTAATTTTGCCCTTATCCCAGTTAATTTTGCCCGTATCCCAGTTAATTTTGCCCTTATTCCAGTTAATTTTGCCCTTATTCCAGTTAATTTTGCCCTTATCCCAGTTCATTTTGCCCTTATTCCAGTTCATTCTGGGTCGGCGTAGCTGTCTTCTTCCATACCTCTCTATTACTTGTCATCTTAGCAGTCACCTCCTTTCTATCTATATTATCCTTCAAACAGCCATTTTAAAAACACATGTATCAAAATAACTTACTACGCTTTAAATTCAAAAGAAAAAACCGTTTTACACGACAAACTCATCGGCCCTACGGGTGCCTTTTTTTTTTTTTTTTTTTAGGATGGGAAATCATCAAATGACTTCTCCCACTCTGGGCGGAGCGGGAGGGAGTGTCAGACTCTTACTGACTAAAACCCATCCATGTTCCTTCCTCGCCCTTTACGTTCCGGGGCCGCGGTATCTCTTCCGAACAGTCCCGCAACCCCGGCAGGCTTCGGCCCTTGCGGGCCCCTCTCTTCTGCTGACATCTCTTTGAGGCGCGCGTGGAACACGAACGCGCCGTCGACACGGCCTGTCGTCACTAGACGGACGGACGGCTAGCTAGCCCATAGCTAACCGTCCACAGGCCCGCATCTACGGTGGCCGGTAGCCACCACGTGGCCCCCGACGCCCGGTGCGTCTCCCGCGGCGGCCGGGAAGAGAGGCTCTCTCCCTCTCTCGTTCCGCCACCTCCTTCGCCAGCATGACTGCTTCGCAGAAGGAGGTGACGGCTTCTCATTCCGTCTCGCTCCGGACCATGGATTGAACCAGGGCCGGACGCGAGAGGTCGCCGCCGCCGATCGCCGCTACGAGGACACGGCGGTGCTCCGCCCACGCAGGGCAGACCTCCACCGTGTGCTCCACCGTGTCCTCCGGTCGATCCTCGCAGTGGAGACACCCGGGCGTTTCCTCCCGCCCGATTCGGTGCAGGTACCTCCCGAAACATCCGTGTCCGGTGAGGACCTGCGTCAGGCGGAAGGTGAGGACGCCGTGGCGCCTCTCTAGCCACTCCTCAAAGAGGGGACTTACCGCCACTATCGTGGCGTGCCCTGCACGGGGTTGCGACAGTCGCTCTCTCCATGTCGCCATGAGATCGCGCCGGAGGTCAGTCCGCTGAGCGGCAATCTGCCGCGGCAGCGGAGTTTCCCCCCGGCGTAGTGCCTCCGCGCGCCATTCGTGTAGGCGCGCGAGGACTATCGCCTCCAGATCCCATGGCGGCAATCCGGCAAGCAGGCCCGCTGCCTCGCGGGAGATCGTGCGGTACCCACGGACCATCCTTACGGCCACCACTTTTTGGGGCGCGTTCAGGCCCTACGGGTGCCTGACTAGGTAACCTACAAATAAAGCTTTTGGTACTGTGACCCACTAGAAATACTATCTAAGTTTCATGTTTTTTATGTTTATACAGCACTGAACAGTAATGGTGGCCAAAATAGTCTGTTACGAGTTTTTCTTTCGATAATTATTCATTGCCAGGTCAGGCAACATACAACCTAGATCCGTTGGGGTTGAAGTATGAACTCTGACGCATATTATTGTGAAAAAGGTATACTAAAGAAGGTTTGTTTAAGATTCATCATTCTCCTGCCCGTTTACCAATTTATTTTGAGTCTGCGTAACATGTCTTCTTTTTCCATATTTCTCTACTTATTACTCAGTCACCTCTTTTCTAGCCATATCATGCTTCACACAGTCCATCCATCGTTTCTTTGGTCTTCTTCTACTCTTAAAGCCGTCTACAGGGTGTAAACCACCTCATCACAAAGCCGTTAACCAAGCATTCTGTACATCAAACTAAGTAACTTTACGCAAAAAATATTGCTGGGAAACAACTTTTTTTTTGAAGTTATAAATCATGTTTTGTGGTAGAACTCAATGTAACGCACTTAAAACATTGTGCTCATGGATGGATTGAATAGTACGGGGGTCATGGAGGTGTTAAAAGTTAAACTCTTACAAAAAAAAACTTGTAACTTGTCAAAACGTTGTAACTTTGACCCCCCATATCTCCGTAACTAGAAGGTTCCCAGGTATGGTGTAGAACAAAAAAATGATCGCAATGATGGAGAAAATAAGTGCCTTTCGGCTTCGTGAAGAGGTGTTTTACACCTTTTATATTCATCCTCACTACATGTAAATGTAGTGAGGATGAATATAAAGGGTGTACAGGCCAGTGCTAAGTTGTATAACATACAACTTAGCACTGGCCTGCAAATTGCAAAAAACGTAAGAAAAATTGAATTTCGCGCGCTACTTTGGAGCATCAGCCTTAAATAGACAATGAAAGTATCTCGGGCAAACATCTTGTAGAAAATAACCTAGATAACTATTACAGAATCTATTCAGCTGTCAAATTCCAACAAACATAATCCGGTAATACCTCGCTACAAGACCATGTAGGCTACATCGCGAGGCAGTTATATCGCAGTAACCACTGGCTGTATTGCCTTGCCGCGAGGTAGGTAGCCACGCCTCGCGAGCCGCACACCTTTCTATGTGCGTATGTCTATGTACTGGCTTATGTATAAGACATGGAGCACACAAGAGTTCACTTATAAACTGGTTAATACGATATGATATCGTGGCCGGCAAGTCCGGTGTCTACACGTTACGGAATTGAACGATCGCACTGAAATCGGTCCGTCGTCGCCTTATTCATTTTTATTTGATTAGATTGCTATATGAATATGGTTATGGTTATTTCAAGTTGCTCTAATAGTCATGACGACAGTATCAAAAAGTTACAAATCTATTTAGTTTGAGTATTAGACACGTAATTTTTTTTTCGTAAATCAATGAATATTGACAAAGATAAAACGCGTCAAAACTCGCGAGTCGGCTCATGACGTCAGAACTCGCTAAAAATTATACCTAGGCGTGACGTATTGAGAATTTTATAAGCGTCGTATCTTGGTTAATTTTGATTTACGTAACAAAAGAAAAAATACGGGTCAAATATTTTTTGATTATCCAACTGACGGGCTAATTAGATTTTTTTGTCGTCTACTCTATTCTGTTCCCCGGCAACTTAGTTCATGTGTTAGTACAAAGTGAAGTCGTCATTATTTAGGCTACTATAAATTGAAGATACTGTACACAATCCTGTTATTCTTACGAAGGTTTCATAGAAAATTATATCTATTAGTATAACATTAGGTAAGTCAAATATTTGTCAAAATACGTACATAAAAAGGCAACATGTTTCAAGTGGATCTATTTATGTTCTCTCGCAACTTAGTTCATGTCTTTGTAGGTATGAAGTGAAGTCATCATTATAATCTACTATTTGAGATATATTTCAATTCTGTTTGTCTAAAGCCCAGGTTTCACAGAAACTTGCCCAATGTCCTTTGAGGGCAATTGACAGGTAAAGAAGAAAATTGAAATATCCAAGCATTTCTCATCTATCCAACAAATAAAATCCCGGAAACGTTTAGATTCTCTTACTTACTTATACAGGCCTCTGTATATACCCTCTGTGTAATTCGAAGCACTTAAGTACCAACTACTTCTATGGCATGACCATAGACCAAACAGGTGCATCTTCCCCGAGACAGTTGGGCTCCGTTTACTGCAAGCTGTCTGAAGTTGCGCCAGTAACCGCACGAGTGAACGTGCTTCGCGAAAATAAACTGAAACTTCTGTACTAAGGACAGTGAGTTGTAACTTTTGCAGTTGTCACCCTCACCTGTGAAGCTGTGATTGCTTGGAGCGGTTTTGAATCGGGACTTTGCTATCCCGCATTATGCTGTCTAATTTCTAGGTAAAATCATTTGTGTCTTTTTAGTTGTCGTCTGTGAAGCCCGACTGATTCGGTCTGACGCCATTGTTTAACTATTGTGAACAGATGAAGGTTTAATAGGCCTGATTAATAAGTAATTAAAATAAGTTCGATTTTTTTTCATACTACATTCACTTCGTTTCACTTAACATCACTTAAGTTATGTTATTATGTGGCTCTTAAGTAAACCAAGAATGTACTTTTAGGTAAAGGCTTAACATACCATTTTTACTCAATAAAATTAAATGCAGTAACAATATAAACAACCTGCACGGTACACTTTCAGAAATTACACACAGCAGGCATACAATATTACCGAGATGAGTGGGTGCTGCCAACTGCAGCAACCTAATTGTGCCCCATTGCGGTGTCCCCCCGGCGGTCATGATCTAGCCACACGACTACCCCAAGGGCCGCACTAAATACAACCAACTTCGCGAACGCAACGAAAAAATTCCAAATTCGAACTTTTAATTTGACGTTTCGTAAAATTCCCGCCATAAACGGTAAGGATTGTTTCAATCGTGAGATTTTTTCGTCATATTCGTGAGTTTTTTACTGGGTTTAGCCTTAGGGTTTGTAATTAGAGAAGGCTGATGTATGCTGCATGTGTTGGCGATGTGACGTGTGAACTTGGATCACGAGTTCGTGATATGCTCCTCATCAGTGCTCTGGATCGATGTCAATTGTAGGGATCGTATTGTTTCTGTGAGGGCCTAATGATGAGGCTGCATTCTTGACTAAGTGATTGTTACGTGGAAATTCTTTGGTATTTTAGTTGCTTCACATTAAGTAAAATGCAAATGTTGTTGTGTCAAGAGTGAAAAAGGTAACGAATTGAATTTGTTTGTACTGGATTCTCAGTCATCTTTTGAACGGACTTTTGCGCAGTTTCTATAGGTCATATTGAGACACATGATTTAGGTCCATGTTCACCGAAAAGATAACAGTCTGATTATCTAAAAACAGCTGTCACTTTGACATGTTCCCATACACAGATAATCAGACCGTCATCTTTTTGGTGAAAATGGCCTTAGACATAGAGTGATTTAGACGTTGAAGAGAAAAGATGGATTCGAAAGTTCATAGAATAAAGAAAACACTTTGAGTTGGACTTTGTGAATAGATCCAAAAGACACAATTTTAAAAAGTCAGCACATAATCGCCGTCTTGTTTGTCCCTATCGCTCGCGCTGCCGTGTGTGGACGATGACAGCACTAGTGCGAGATCAAAGGCGCGAGTCCAATATGTTCATTGATGCAAACGGGGCAGAGGGGCGTAGCTCATAGTGTGAGTGTGTTGACAATTGATTCGTAATGATCGAACAAACTTTTAAATATCGTCACTGAAAAAGTCAAATACTATTCAAGCTTTTTATAAATTCATCATGTGCCTAGCCTTTTCCCAACTATGTTGGGGTCGGCTTCCAGTCTTACCGGATGCAGCTGAATACTAGTATTTTACATGGAGCGACTGCCTAGCACACCTCCACAACCCCGTTAGTACTGGGTAATACGATAAAACTGATTCTCAGACATTTTGGGCCACTGACTACCTAACGACTGTCAAAAATCTACAAATGACAGCCGGAACCAACGGCTTAACGTGCTTTCCGAGGCACGGAGGAAAAAAGCTAAGCTTTTTATAAATTGGAATTTCCAAAACACATGTAACGTCTCCCAAAGGTTTATCTATAGTAGCTACGTACACCCAGATTTTGCCAGATATTTGAAGTGCCCGGGCATAGGACTTTTGCCGTCAACCGTACACAGAGCCAGACTCTGGGCTACAACTGAGAAATTCGTGACGAAGAATCCCAATACAATTTTGAAATCCCAGGACCTCTTACTTTCGACCACTAAACCATTAAAAACATAAAAACTCACCACCGTGTTAGTAACCGGGCGTGATTGTCTGTGGTGTTTGGACGATGACAGCTCTAGCGGAGATCAAAGGCGAACTCAATATGTGCAGGAACACAAGTGAACGCGACGGGAAGAGTAGGGACGGTTCTAGTTATCGATAAAAACTGACGTTTTGACGGCACAAATATTTAGAATCCTGTGGAACTTGATCATTTCTTTTTCAGAATTATAATGAACCACAACAACACTTGCACCAATATGCTCACTCGGAAAACTTGCGACAAAGTCGATGGTTAGTGCTTAGTAATTACTTTAAATTATTTAAATCTGTAAATAAATTGGAACACTAATCAATCATTAGTCTGGCGAAAGTTACTTTCTATTCTAATTTCATGTTTAGTTAAAAACAGTTTAATTTTCCTTCAAAACGCATAAATCATTCCTGTAAAAATCATCAGCTTTCATACTCCGCAATCGACATTTTACATTAGTCACAGCACTATTTAAAAAGCTGAATGCACTCTGATAGAAATTTGTTTTTAATCGACCTCAAATTGGGCGCGAAATGAGTTGGACCCTCGGGTGGGGTGCGTCAAAGATAGCTTCATTACAAACGCAGAATTAATATTCTAAACATTTGTCATTTATTAAATGCCACGTTCTTGTTACTACCAGACTATTTTAATAGAGGATTTTTTGTTGGATGGTAAAAAATATGAACTTTGTTCTTTTACGGCACTTGTGTGCCAAAATTCAAGGCAAAGTGATTTATCAGTATTTGACATTTCATAATTATTATAGACTTATATTTGCAAATCTGATTGAAAAGGGTTATAGACGACAAAAAAAAACTAATTACTCCGTCGGTTATTTATATTATCAAAAAATATTGACGAAGATACGACGCTTTTAAAAGTAAGGTATAATTTTTAGAGCGTACTGACGTCATGAGCCCCCACTCCCAATTTTTGATGCGTTTTATCTTTGTCAACATTCATTGATTTACAAAAACAAAAATACGTGTCCATTATTGTCCAATACTCTAACTGACAGACGAAATAGATTTGTAATATTTTGATGCTGTCGTAAAACACCAACAACCTGGCAGGAATAGATTACTAACATCTAAAACAACAAGATTTGCTCTACGACTTTTCCGAAAACAGACAAAAAATATTCAACTCTCCATCCCTAATGTCCGAACGAGTTTTGTATGAAAAGTCGATTTTGTTTTTGCCTGTTTTTTGAAAAAGTCGTAGAACAAATGTTTTGTAAATTATATGATGTTAGTAATCTACTCCTGCGAGGTTATTGGTGTTTTACAAATAACCCTGTCTAAGGTTGATATTTTTTTTCCGTTCAAATTCAGAGACGTTTGTTGCCTTCTAGCACGAAAACAAGCTATAGGTAGATCATGTGTAAAACTATGCACAAACTTCAGCTGTAAAACTTTTCTTTTATACTTACCTAAAGAACTTTTAAATGTATTCGAGAATTTATGTAATCTTGTTTTCATGTTGGGTCTAAAATGGAAGAATTTTATTCAATAAAATGAATCACGAAAATTAATCATTCTTAAAATGGACTTTATGGTAATGGTTAGAAAGACCATTTATGGAATTTAAATTTTTTAACGTGATTCATTTACGATTCTGCTAAAGCGGCCATTTTCCAGACCCCCTGCTGGGACATATTGAATCCCAGTACCTCTTCTGAAGATGGAAATAAAGCTTTATACAAAGACATTTGCACGTGTTATTACTTACATTAATGATAAATAGCGTGACCACAGCGCACACCACCATTCTAATTATAATTCGGAATTCAAAACGATTGTTTCCCTCCAAAATCTGACAGCTCAATTACATTCAGCCTCGGACGACATTTGTTCAAATTGCCCATGTTTTATAGATATTAGCACATTAGATTGACCAAAAAAATAATCCATTAAGGTTTTTATGTCTAGGGTTCTAAAGAGTAAAATGCAATGACAACCAATTTTGGAGCTTTAACTCTAAATTTGTAAACATGGGTTCTTTTTACGTTCCATTTCGCGGTTAACTCAGCGTGTAAATGAGTTCTTTATCATGTCGTGTTTTAAGCGACTGTTTATAAAGTTTCGTTTCGGGTGACAGTGAAGGGTGAATAAATTAAAATAAAAGCGATAATATAGAGGGAAATGTATGACAAATTGGCCTGTAGCTGTAACTAAATTACTTATAGAATTTGTATGGATACGGTGAGCGAATGTTTGGATAAAACAAAAGTGTAGTGTTCTAGTGTAGGTTTGGAAATATGCCAACATTTCTTCTATCTATATGAGTGTATCTTCTTTTTCTTTCTTTTATTCTTTTTAGTTTGCTAAAAAGCGAAGTAGGTAAATTATAACAGTTTCATAGTGATTAATATAATTTAAAAGGGGTCTCCCAATGTAAGCACAGTTTTGCTGAAAAGGAGCCTTCAAATACGTTTAAATGTACACACTATTTATGCTAGTTGTGACAATAAATTATTTTGTATTGTATTTGTAATGTCCGAAATACTTTAAATAGTTCTGTTATTTTATTTCTTCGTTTGATTCATGTAAACATTTGTTTTTGGCTCCATCACACTGAATTCACGTGAATTCATCCTCGGCTGCAATGACAAAGTTTCCCTACTTGCTTCTAAATGTACTACTTACCTATTCCTATGTTCTTAAGCTTTCTACAAACGACTCCAGAACACATCCATTCAGGCATTCAACTACATATAATTCACGTACCTATGTACTATAATACATAAAGACATTTTGCACAGATACATGCGTTCATCGTGCACCTGCCATTCAAATCACGCCTATAGCACTTAACAGCAATAATACTATCGAGTAAATGAACTATTTCGAACTCTATTGCATTGGGATAAGGTTTGTGAAATATTAAGCACTTGTAAAGTATTTGTCTTAGTGAAGCGAGCTCTGGGCAAAGATTAAGGATTTAGACTAAAAGACGATCAGATTTGATTGAACGTGGACGAAGAAATAAGAATAGGTCTACCGATTTAACTAACGGAAGACCGCTTTCCACCCTTATGTCCAGGGTAGTAAGGTTGAAAGTAGGCGCGTTAGTCCCTATTGATCGTTTCAGGTGACATCATCATCTACTTCTTGTCTTTGTCGCTTGTTTCTTGAAGCGGTGCTACACATTTGATTGAACGTGAATGAAGATAAAAGAATATTCTATATGGTCAGTGGAGTACATACCTAGGGACCAACGGCACGCCCATAAAGAGAACAGACTGTTCAAAAACCCTTACATCATGAACAGTAAGTATAAAGGTATAAGGCAAGCTTTATAAGCTTCTAAGAAAGTTCCGTCACTCAGAGACCGTTGGAGGTGTTCAACAGTTTCTACCTAATTCTATTTAGAAAATATATAGGAAGTCCACCGGGCTCCTAGCAAGGGGTAGCAACCAACTTACGAATTCCGAGCTGCTGCTACGTAATTCCCGATAAAAAGCTCAATAACACTCACTACCTGTTTTTTTTTCGCATGGGAAATCATCAAATAACTTCTCCCACTCTGGGCGGAGCGGGAGGGAGTGTCAGACTTTTACTGACTAAAACCCATTCATGCCTTTCGAACAGTCCCGCAGCCACGAACACTCACTACTTGATTTGGGGATCGAACCCCACACTCAGAAGTCGAACAAACTTGCGACTGCAAGACCATCATCACCATCATCTCGGCGCCACACGTTTGTTTCTTCCATTCTCCGCTGTCAACTGTCACGCTATCATTTACTCCTTTATCATATCATATCAGTCTTCACACAATCCATCCATCGTTTCTTTGGTCTTCCTCTCCCTCTTCCATCCATCGACATTTGTATTCATTGCGACTGCAAGACCAATAGAGGCAAAGGCAGTACAACAAAAACGAACCTAATTAATACAAACTACAAACTTTTCTTCAGCAGACTAACCCACCTGTGTCCCACTCTATGCCCGCCCGTGGCATACAGTTACCGAAGTGGCAGAACGCAAGCAGAGCGCCCGCAGGCATCACGGAGCGCCCGGTCCGTACGCACCACACTTTATACTTGCTGCTCTGAAAAACAAGGTTTTTTAGTCAAGGTGAACGATGTGGAGTCTTGGAACATCTTGAGATTGAATCTGCTTTGGAGGTCAAAACTTTCATCTCTTGAACGTTTGCCCGGCCAAGTGCGAGGCGGACTCGTGCATGAAGCCCCCTTTAATTTGTTGTTATTTGGAAAGGAAATAATAAATAATAATAATAAATATCGCTGGACATTAACACACAGCGCCACCTTGTGCCACACTAAGCAAAGCTTGTGTCGTGGACACTAGATAGTTGATATACTACATATATACTTTTTTGTTTGTAAATACATACTTATCACGTTGAACGCCGCTTTAATTTTTCAGTCTTTCTGTTTGGGCCGTGGGGGACACCGTATGGTCGACATACAATAGTTCCGTTGGGGCCGCGGGGGACAACATATGACCGCGAGTCAGAGGCGATTTTAAGCGTCTCTATTGGGCCGTCGGGCACAGATATGAAGCTAATATGTATTTGACGTGACCCCCACGGCCCTGCAGACAAATAGATTGTATTTGGTTTTTAGTAAAAAATATGACTTAGAAAAATATGACAAATCATTTCGGGACACGTCTTGTTTGAAAGTTCTAAAGGAAAAAGTGTGTATGATAATGTGTTATTTTCTATTTTTCCATAAAATTACTATTTAAAATGTGTTGTAAAATACTGTATACTGTTACTTTTTACTGAAGTAGTTAAAATCTGGTTAAAGTGGTACTACATAGCTATGGTTATGTATGGCTATAGTTAGGGTTTAATTTTTCGGGGATAGTTTGATGAATTAAACTACATGTTTGTAAATCAGAAATATAATAATTATTTATTACAGTTTTTAATTGAAACAAAATTAAATCAGACTTATTGAGATCAATATCAACGTTACTACACCTATTATTTAATGAATTTTATGGAAACAATCAAAACAAAGAAATGGTTTGTTAGGGCAGGTTTCACAAAAAGTTACAACTTTTTTCGTCTTGTTTTTTCGTCTTGTTTGTTCGTGCAGGACATGACGGGGATGACCGACACCCCGACCCCCGCGGCCCCCGCCAACGAACAACGCGATTTATTTCCGCGTGGGCCATGGGGGGCCACTGTTGAGTGACAGTAGTATTTTGGCAAAATAAAGTCACTAATTACTTTTCTTCGATTTATTTCATGAGATTTGGCACATTTTCTAGCCCCTAAAGCAATAAAAACATAAACGTAAAATTTAACAATCGGGCATTTTTGACCTGGCTCCTTTTACTAAATAATTGAGGCCCATATGTTGTCCCCCACGGCGTTTAACGTGTTATTATACATATAAACATCCATGACTCGGAAACGAATGTCCATGCTCATCACACAAACATTTACTCCTACCGGGATTTGAACCCAGGACCCTAAGAACGTAAGGCAGCCTCACTACCACTACGCCACACGGGTCGTCAATATAATACAAATTCTGTGATCAACTACGAGTATATAATACAGGGTGATTGTGTCCCGCCATAGCAAATTCGCAAATAGGTCATTTACTAATTATTGAACCTAACTTTCCTTAGCCAAAGTTTTATAGTTAAAACAGTTATCAAATGAGATAGATCCCGCTGACAGACAGACGGGCGGATAGCGGAGGCTTAGGTCCATGTTCAACAAGATGACGGTCTGATTATCTAAAAACAGCTGTTTAAAACACATTTTTATAGGGGAATATGTCACATATGGGAATATGTTTTTAGATAAACAGACCGTTATCTTTTCGGTGAACATGGACCTTAGTCATTTAGGGTCCAGTTGGTTACCCTTCTAGTACGGAACGCTGGAAACGTAGTCTAGGCAAGCTGTAGCATCGTCCGACCGTTGCCGCGTAGTATTTGCTACGAGCAACGCTTTGTCTCCGGAATAACGCAAACGTTGTGCCACACGGTGCCTCTGCGCAGCTGCGTAGCATCTGCTACGCCGAGTCTACGCAGTGTAAACGGAGAACGCCTTTACATAGGCCCATTTATGAGGAAAACTTCTCACTGTTTATTTAACTTTTAGTGAGTTAAATAAACAGTAAGTTTAAGAACATCAGTTTATGATCATTCATTTTTCAGCTTCCAAATAGAGTGGAGTAGTTTTTTCATAATAACTGTTTTTGATAAAAACTTTTTAAAAATAGAACCGACTTCAAAAAAGTGAAAAATAACTTTAGCTTCAGAAGTCGGTGACCATTGTTTGATTGATTGAAGTTTTTTTATCACCGACTTCTGAAGCTAAAGTTATTTTTCACTTTTTTGAAGTCGGTTCTATTTTTTTGCAAAAAAGTTTTTATTTTTCACTTTTTAGTGGTTCACTTGTGCTTACCCCTTCACAGCGTACCGGTGCGGTGGCGTGATGTTATGAACTGGTGTAAACAATAGACAGACAATAGATTTCAGCAATCCCAGTCCATTTGCTATCATTTATTGAGGAGTTCCGTTCCATATCTCCGAAGTTCGTGATCAGATCATGACAATATTTCTATGGGACCAACTTGGAAGTATATCCTTTCAAACAAAAAAAGAATTTTTCAAATCGGTTCAGGCGTCTTCGAGTAATCGGTTAACATACATAAAAAAAAAAAAAAATACATACAGTCGAATAGAGAACCTCCTCCTTTTTGGAAGTCGGTTAAAAAGTCACAGAATTACATGTGACAATAATATTATTTACTTATGGTGCGCCGAAATGTCGGAAACTCAAAAACATAGTAAACATGATAAATATCTCGTTTTATATAATGTTAGTGACCATGTCTGGCTGTGTTGAATCGAAGAGTCAAGACAGCTCGGTAACCACCCAGTTTTGACCCCTAGTTAACTGGACTTCATTTGTTGCTAACGACCTCTAGTCTAAATAACCCTTTCAAGAAATAGTTGAGTTTTCAAGGAATAGTTGAGTTTTCAAAGAATAGTTTTGTTTTCCATGTCACCTTGCATTTCCTCGAAGTGTACATTTCGCAATTTAGTTATTATTATGTTCTCAGAAAAAGTCGTGAGGTTGGGGGATAAGTATAATTATGAAGAAATAGAATATGACTACATTGTTTCAATTCAATTTATGATCTCATGTTATAAGATCATGCTCTAAAGCTAAATCGATCTAACCTGTCCGTAGACAGCTTAGAAGTCATTTATTTATTTGAAACAATAAAATTCCAAGGATAACAAACATTTAGGTGCAATGGTCATTAAGTGTGTTTTAAATTAACTGATCAATTTAATAGACCACATTTGACATCTGTCAGTTCTAAGTTAAGGTTACCTTTTTTGCCATTATTACAATAAATATGTAATCGTATTTGAAAAAAGTTAAGCAATAGTGCAGTAATGCAGTTCTATTTGTAAAAAATAAGTAATTGTACTTTATGCAAGCCCTTCAAGTTTACGTGGTTGCTGGTGATGAAGTGCCAAATGTGATCTATTTAATTTACTGTAAGAACTTGAAAAACTTGACTATCGGTAGTCGCTTTGCTTTTCATTGACTGTATCGTCACCGACTTCCGAATGTGACTTGTCACTTTTATTTGTCTTTTGGAAGTCGTTGTTAGTAAGTATATGCAGAAAAATCTGATTCCGTGTTATAGATACAAACTAAAACAAGACAAATTACGAAGTATTTAACAACGTTATTTCTTTCACAGCACTTCTACATTTGATTTATTGCCCCACCTACATAATAAACACATCACTAGTCCACAATAGGCCAATAATTACGTATTGTTCTGCAACGAGGCTGCCATTCAATATGCCGTATTCTTCAGCAGGTGGGGCACATGGAACATTGTTCGTCTGCTTAGAACTTAGTACTGAACTAAAGTGTTTGTAACAATAGGCATGATGACAGTAGGTATCAAAAAATTACAAATCTATTTAGTTCGTCAGTTTGATTATTGAAAAATAATGGACACGTATTTTTTGTTTTTGTATATCAATGAATATTGACAAAGATAAAACGCAAAGGATATATACTCTATGATAAAAACGCATCAAAACTCGGGAGTGGGGGCTCGTGACGTCAGAACTAGCTAAAAATGATATACCTAGGCATGACGTATTGGAAATTTTAAAAGTGTATCTTCGTCAATTTTGATTTACGTAACGAAAGAAAAAATACGGGTGAAATATACTTTTTAATAAGTTGTTTTGTCGTCTACCCTATTATTTGTGATATGACTTAAAGATCGATCGATACCTATTGATAACACGGTAGTTTCACTCTTATATCAGGAGCATTAATGCAAACAAAAAAATAAGAAAGAAGACAGTATAACATACAAACCTATTGTAAAGTAGGTAAGCAGTTTTTTTACACTATGCTTGATTTTGTCCACATCTCGCCTGGCGTGAAGCGATGATGTGGCTTAGGGTGGAACACGCTTGCCCAGAAAAAACCGATTGACGAGATCCAGATTATAACCCAAAGAAGCCGGCAGTGAATTCCACGGACTGGGGTTTGGTCTGGTGGTAAAGAAAGAAAGAAAAAGCATTTACTAGTCCGACAGGACAAAACACTAATCATAACAGGACAAATAACTAATAAAAAGAAAGTAACATAATGAGAAAAATAATAAAATCATAAAAAAATACAAACAAAATTTGTTCTGTACGAGACCAAAAGGCTCTTATCTCAGCATGGTACTGTAACATTTAAAAAGAAACGTCACAGCGCTGCGCTGTTGTGGTAGTTTCTAGGTTTTGGCAATATTACGAATGTCACTTTGTCTAGATCCACTAATTTCGGCTTCGAGTAATCAGCTGGCCAAGGTTCCTAGAACAAGAAGTTTACGTTTAAACTCTCAATCGAAATACCTTTTTAAGTTAAAGATTTGACTCTTGATACAGCTGTTAGATAGGTTGTCGACTCGTGGTCCCACTGGTATTGTACCACTATTACTCGTGGTCCCACTATCCCTGAAATCATGGGTTCGTGGTTCCACTGCTTAGTGAGACTACCAGTCATAGTTAAAATCGTAGGTTCGTGGCCCCACTGCATCAAGTTTATACGTAGAGTAAATACTTGAATTAAAGAGGTCCATATAAAGATATTGATAATTAAACCTTTTTTTCAGGAAGGGATATCATCAAATGTTTTCTCCCATCCATGTTCCTTCCTCGCCCTTTATGTTCCGGGGCCGCGGTATCTCTTTCGAACAAGTCCCGCAGCCCCGGATTATATTATACCTAAGCTGTTCATTGTTCAAAGCTGTTCCGAGTTGCAATAGCAAAAGACAATTATGTCAAAGTAAATCCATTCAGTATCCTACAATGCCAGACACTTTGTACAGACCGTTTAGGACCTATAATATCTCCTTCTGTCATAGTCATTAGTCAGACACGGCGGTGGTCTATTTACGACAACATAGTACATAATGTACTGCGGGTAATTTCACAATAGTCCACCGATTATATATTTAAGTAAATAGCACAGATACAGTTTATATTCTACTTGTACTGAGAAAGGTAATAGCTAGGTGTAGGGTGGCAATGAGTAGAGTGGATTGTGGACTTTCTGGTCTTGTTTTAATGGCGGTATATTGTTGAAAAATGTTAATCTCAGCGAGGAATTGGTTTCCTGTTGCACAGCCTACTAACAGTGTCATTTTGAAAATAATCTTTAGTTACTCTGATCTGTGGTAAGACAGGATAGTGTTTTTAACCGACTTCTAAAAAAGGAGGAGGTTCTCAATTCGGATGTTTCTATTTTTTTTTTTTTTTTTTTTATGTTTGTTCGGGCATAACTCCGTCGCTTGCCAACCGATTTGGATTTTTTTTTTTTGTTGGAAAGGTTATTCTTTCCAAATGGTCCCATATCCACCAAGTCGGGATCTGATGATGCCGAGAAGCCAAGAGTCACGGAACTCCATAATGAGACAATGTACCCTAGTCGTGTTTGGGCTTGTTGTAATTCTATCGGTATGCACTTTCCATGTATATCAAGCACATGTGAACCACTAAAAAGTGAAAAATAAAAACTTTTTTTGCAAAAAATAAAACCGACTTCAAAAAAACAAAAAAGTGAAAAATAACTTTAGTTTAATAACTTTACTTCTGAAGTCGGTGACAAAAAAACTAAATCAATCAAACAAAGGTCACCGACTTCAGAAGCTAAAGTTATATTTCACTTTTTTGTTTTTTTGAAGTCGGTTTTATTTTTTGCAAAAAAAGTTTTTAACAGTTACCGACATCTGCAATACCAAAGGCATCAAAGTCTACCGCCGCGCCGGCCCAGAGACAAGACTGAATTTTCTCCACCACCACACTTATTCGGTCAAAGGTCCACTTCTTAATACATTTTCTTTTCGCATCGATGATACTTTTTAAATCTGTTGGGTTTGGGTCCAGTAAGATACCACGCCAGTCTTGGGTTTGAACTCAGGTAGGCGCATTCCTTTGTGTAATTTATTTTATCGATACTGCTCTCAAAACGGTGAAGGAAAGCATTGTGAGGAAACTGGCATGTCCTAGAACCAACAATTTTAAGACATGTGACCTCTACCAATCCACACAGACCCGCGTGGTAGATTATAAGCCCAGGCCCTCTCATAGATAGGAGGTTGATGATAATGATGATGATGATAATGATGATGATGATGATGATGAAGAAACCACGCCAACAATGAGCGTCATTTTGAACGTCACGTTTGAACTGCATCGCACGTCACTATATCTTAGGTTGAAAACAGCGGCGTCGGACAGTCTTGCTGCTCGTTTTGCTGAACTGAACCTAAAAAAGCGCCAAGCTTTTTTGTGATTTGTTATTTTATGTTTAATGTTGTGTGCACTTGTGGCAATTATGTCAAATAAACCAATTTTCTTTCTTTCTCTTTATTACTAAAGTCAGTCCCGTCCTGCCTCGTCCCCGTGGCCCCTCTACCCGTGCAATAGTGTAGGTACGGCCAGTAGGTACCAGAGCCGCAGGCTGTCACGATGAATGACCCGCCACGCCGCGCCGCCACGCCGCCCATACACAATTTCACCGGACTGCGCTCATGAAAAGACTCTTTTTTTTTTAAAGCATGATGAGCTTCTTTTTTTGGCCTCGGATATTGTTTGATGGGTCTGTTTTGTCTTTGTTCTGTATGTAGGTGAGATGTGTAGTGTTGCCCGTTTAAATTATTATTTTGTTTTTTTTTTGGGTATATTTTTGCACCTTTGGTTGCAGTGGTCTTGAGTTGAATCTTGTTAATTAGTAAAATTGATTATGATTGATTTTAATGTTACATAAGTAGAAACCTTTGTGATATAGTTCCGTACTAGCTTATCTATATATAATGTTACAAATGCGAAAGTTTGTGACAAAGTAACAAACATTCATCCATACGGATGAATGATGAATGAATGGATGGATGATGATGTTTGTTATTCTTTCACGAAAAAACTACTGAACGGATTCTTATGAAAAGCAGACAGATAATTTATAACCTGGATTAACACATAAGATACTTTTATTTCGATAGCACGATCCGGTGGGACAATAACCAAACTCGATGCGGGCACAGCAGGCATAAGCTAGTAGAATAATGATTCAATATTTTACATGTCATGAACATTCAGTAGCGCAGCGATGAGCGAAAAGCACTGTATATGATTTTCAGACTGCTTGAAAAAATCCAACCACAAATGTCAAAAGAAAGTAAATCACAAAAATCAATCACCACTGCGCCACAAAGTCTAAACAACAACAACACAAAAAAGAACTATTCTTTTAATAAACTAGCAAAAAATAACAAAAGGGGATCACCGTCACAGACCCCAAAATTATACCGAGGCCCGTCTATAATCACCCTATCTGGGTTTTTTATCGGGGACCCACAAATCTAATATGAGTAATGACGGGATAGCAGAGTGGGCACTATAAAGCGCCTATTTGGTACCCCTTGTGTCATATCCAACGATTTATTTGAGACGTAATAATAATGTTTTAAGTGTAGATGAAAATGTAAGATTCGTTTGGAAGTTGGTTTATGAGAAAATAATGGTTGATACGATAAAGTCCGTTGGACTGAACAATATTGTGTTTTCTGTAGGTACTTAGTTTTGGTTTTGTTGTTTCATTTTGGTAGTTTTCTTTAGCTTTCCTGTAGAAGTTCCCTGTTAGCTTTTCGTGTGTCGAAACACAGAACATTATTCCATTCGTTTCAGTTTATTAAAGTTACTATAAGCTTTGTTACGAGAGCAGGGTTTTAGACCTCGTCATGCGTTCATTGATTTCTTTTTCTTTAAGAGTATTTTAAGAATACCTTGCCAATTCTATCTTTAGGAACCTCTGTCTTGCTAACTTCTTTAATTCCAGCGACTTACAGTATCAATCAATCCTAGAACAACATCCATTTTCGTTCCCCTACCCTTATACCATTTTTTTTTTGTGGTCTGTGCAGCTTCTTCCGTACTTCAATCTGCCGTCCAATCAAATGAATCCTTTCTGTTGACGGAAACATTTCTGAAATCAAACACAATGTCGCCATCAATTCATTCATCAATCAAATATACCGTATCTCTGTGCACGGGCTTCGGCTGTCTAGTTCGAACAAAGCAAATCTTCATGTTGACAAAATCACTTCAGCCCTCATTCTAAGCAATTCCTTACATCTTTTCGCCATCAATCCATTCCATAAATTTTAGTCCCTATGTTGATGCGGGCGGCGGCTGTTCTCATCACACTATTACTGCCGTCCAATCAAAGCAGTTCTACCCATTCTTCAAACTAACACACATTTCCTTAACTCCTTCACCAATCCATTCGTCAATCAATTAGAGCTCGTGTGCTTGCACCGTGCGCCGGCGTCGGCGGGCGTCGTGCGCGGGAGCATGCGCGCAGCGGGCGCGCCGCGGGGAGCAAGCGCCGCGCGACATGCAGCCTTTGTCTTTGCGCACCTACGAGTTAGCTTTTGTTTCAAGGAGGCTGGCTGATTAGAGAAATATGTTTTTTTTTTGATTGACAGGGAATCAGCTCGTGGCATGTGGACGAGGTTTGGAAATGGAATGCTTTTATTTTGAAAAAGGCTGGCTGATAAGGGTTTTTAGTAAGGGACTAAAGACGCTTCGCGACATCAAACCTTGTCTTTGCACACGTGTTAGTACGGGGTTGTGGTACCATTTTTTTTTTTTAGTTTGTTTGACAGGGAATCAAAGAAGGCTCGTGACATGCAGCCTTGTTATTTTCGCGAATAGTGTTCCTACAAGGTTTAACAATAGAATGCTGATTATACAATCTAATTCAGCAACAGCATGTAAAACTCTACCAAATCTAATTCATTATTTTCCGTCAAATATTTTGATTCGCCTTATAAACCAGCTACATTGACACCTAGAGTTTTATCTACCGCCTACTCAGCGATCCTTTAGCATAATGCGTCCTTTATAGACGTTTTTATTTAGTCGATGACAGTGTAGGTAGGTCCTGAAGCGATTTCAATTAACTTATCAGCAGTTGTATCTGGAATGTTTACAGCTAAAATGTTAAATTATTCTGTACAAGAACTTTACAAAACGCTTTTAAAGACATCTGCATGGAATAATTTTTTATAATGCGATTTTTATTGTTACCGTGTATGAAAAATTGTTTCATTTTTCCATGTTGTGATGATGTCTTATTAGTTCCAATCTGCAGCCCTCCAGATAATACCTATTATTGTTTTATGACGTACTGATCCAGAGTAATCCCTTATGTCAGTCCCACACATTTTTGACTGTTCTATCGTTATCGGTGACTGCTTCGTTGATCTGGTGTTCAAAAATACGACTACTGAGGCTGATGTCCTACAATCAATTCTCAGGTCGGGCTAAGTGTTATTGAGTTTTTCGTCAGGAATTTTGCAGTAGCAGCTACGCCGTCTGGACTTTTGCTCTGTTGATGGTAAATGGCTAGCCCACTTTTGACTTACGGAAACTTAAACGTCAGCCTCACTTTCAGGCTTTACCGGCGTTATGGTAACACTGAATGACTGTCACTTTGTGCAGACCCTCTGGGTGATGTGAAATGAAAGTTTGGAGTACCTACATTCTTTTCTAAAAAACATATTTTCTTTTTACGAGTGAATTCAAAACCCACGACAATTACGAGCTGCACTAACAAGCTAATGCAAGGAGCTGTCAAAATTAATAAAGTAGAGGTATCGAGTGTCGACGCGTGGCTCACAATGGCCCACTGTTTTTTATTCGTGGCCGATAATGGTCGCCGCGTGGCGTTACGAGGGCGTATTGTACGCCACCCTGAGTGGTACAGTGCTATGATACGGTAACTAAGTACTTGATGGATTCCATCTTTAATTTTTACGCACGTGTGTTCTTGTACAAAAAAAGTAACTGAATTTACGAGGAGTTATTAGGGTGAGGTTGGTACTTCACCGGTCATCTGATCAATGTGTTTTGGTAAACTTGTGAAACTCGACGATATGTCTATGAGTGGGAAAAAATCTTCTTTTTTCACACGAAATTCATTAGAAGATTAGCTGTTACTTTTGCGCTGTAGGTCTGTGAAAGTATTAAGTAGGTAGTTACCTAATACTCCATTGGTACCTAAGAGGTATTTCCTTAAAATATTTCTTGTTCCTGCAACAAAAAGCTGAAATGAGAATGAATAGCATTGTTTATAAACTTAAATAATTTCATCATAAACCAATTCACACTCTGAAAAAAACAACTGTTTAATTACCCAAGTTACAAAATGAAAAGTAAACCAATAATTTGCCTTTTGAGCATTCAAAAATCGTTAGTACTTATTGTAAATTTTCGCGGCAATATGCAAAATAAATGCATAGAGCACGCGCCACCTGCCAGTTCAATTTGAATTTTGAATTTTCGAACGCTTTCAAAACTTATATCTGCGTGATGCGATTTGCGGCACGCAAGCGATGCGAGGGCGCGAATCGGAGGGAATCGATGCTTGAAATCACATTCGATTCGCGATTTAAAGTGATTTTTGATCCTCTAATTTTATTTTATTATGATGTCTTTTTGAATCAAAGGAATTTGTTTTTGAATGCGAGGAAAAGTATTGTATGTAATGACTGAGTTTAATAGTAATGTCTTATATCTTATGGAGTTATAAGTGATACGTTCCACAAGCTTAATATGGAACGAGTATCAAACGGAGTCATGAGGTCGTCAGGAGTTGCAGTAGTTTGGGAATAGTGTGGCAGTAATAAAATAAAAATACAAACGAAGTCGTGAATTGCATTTAATTGAGTAACGTTCTGTATCGCACTTCTTCTTTACCTTATCAAATTTTGTATAAACAATGCTACAACATTAATTCATCATCATCAGCCTAAGATGTTCTCACCTGCTGGGATACGGCCTACTCAATGAGAGGGAATGCCCAGTGCAGATTGGTAATGTCACATGTCTTCGAATTTTGTTTCTAGGACATTCCGATTTCCTCACGATTTATTCCTTCACCGTTTTGAAAGCAGTGGTGATGAAATAAATTACGCAAAGTAATGCGCCTGTCTGGGTTCGAACCCAGACAGGCGCATTACTAGAGCAGCGGTGGCCCAGTCCGGGCAGCCATCACTGGGCCACCGCTGCTCTACAACCACAGAACATATATACTCTAAAGGAGTCTACAACATTAATTCACTTCAAGTTTCATTATGTAATGTTTTAAGGTGTAACAAATTCCACACTAGTTTTAGGTAAGTTAAAATTCTCCGAAAGAGTACGTTTTCCGCTTCGTCATTAACATCCTCGGGCGCATATAATAATTATTCTACATCCACATTAAAGTTTCAACATGAATTCATTATCCGACCCATTCCAACCACCCATTCCGTTGTTACTTGACGCTCGACGCACCTGTTCCGATTCGAATATCGAATTACCATAATCGATTTGGGGGTAAGCCACGCAATGTGCTCTATGATGAGATGATCCACATCCCTAGTCTTCCTTGTATTTAAAGTTTTACTGTCAATGTCAAACAAAGTATGCTTGTTTTCCGCTAGATGTTATGTTGGCCAAACATTACGGTTAAAAAATATATGTACTACGGGGGTATCATGCAAAAATCTATAGTTATTGACTAGACATCTG
This sequence comes from Xestia ashworthii, assembly GCA_950022955.1. Taxonomy (NCBI): domain Eukaryota; kingdom Metazoa; phylum Arthropoda; class Insecta; order Lepidoptera; family Noctuidae; genus Xestia; species Xestia ashworthii. Next base: position 15,866,136 of record OX465560.1, on the reverse strand, counting down.
CGGCTTTTCCACAGTCGCTAAGCGCATAATAAAACTATTGATTTTCTAATAATCTTACAAGAACTTAAACATAGTCTTATGTACTAAAATAAAAAGATAACGTAGTAAACTAAATCATAATAAGTACGTTAATTATTCGACACCGATATTTAGATTGTCTTGCGTTCCCGCAAGCGATGCTGTTAAGGGTGACGTCCCTTAGAAGAGCTTACTGCGCTTTCTCCAAGTCAGTTCACGTCTAAGTAGGTAACACATTTTTTATTTCGGAATATGATCTTCACATATAATATGCCTTTTTTATTGTGCACACGCATTATCTGTCAGTTTGATTAAATACTGTCCCCAAATAACAATAATTCTTGAATTAATGTCGAAAAACAATTTTGCCATATTGTTGTACGCTATACATTAGTTTTCAACACACTTGCTCATAAAGTGGCTCTAATTTCACCGCAATTAGGCACATAATGACACCTGTAATCAAACTGTGACTTTTTCATTGCTATTATTCACAAGTGAGTTATAGGGTTTTTTTTTTATTTTATTGGTTGAATTGCTTTGTTCTTAAAAAAGTTTCGATACAAAAAAGATCGTGTTCAATAGTACAAATAAATTAATGTACCTATTGCTTGCTCATTTCATACAACTTCGTATCTACATAGATAATTTCAACTTATAAGTTTTTAATAAATAAAACTTTCACTCAAATGCAACTTTTGTTTTCTTTTTTTTTACTTTTTTTTTAATTATAAAACTTCGAATTCCACATTTCCTACGTGGCTGAAACGCTATCCGCGAAAAGCCAAAAAAAAGGAACCTCATTCTTTTAGTCTATGGGCGATCGCCATTGTTAGATGCGCGCGCATAGGAAAACTGATGAATTATTCCCGCCATTGCGAAAAAAAATTCAGAACTCGTTTTCACTGTTGAAATTATAGTTATTTTTAGTATTATTTTATTCTCAAGTGTGTTGAAAAACGTCGTATGATACACGTGTGTGTTGATGATTACCGTCTCGGCTTTCTTAAGAACCTCGCCTAACGGCTCGGTTCTCAATGGCGCCTCGGCGGTAATCACCAACATTACACACTTGTACCATAATGTACTATTATCGCATAGAAGTAACTAGTATTCGAGAAACAGATAGTACGACACCAACATCGATAATGAAATAAAAATCTGCGGAAAATAACAACAAGTTTTTCCAAGAAAATGTAAGACTAAGTACATGATTTTGTTTACGTTAGGTATTTTACCCACACAATAATAATTATAATTTTGCCATAATATGGCCAAGATTTCTTTTCAGAGAACACAGATTTGGCCCAATTATTCTATTATAAGAATTTGGAAGTAAATTCGCCGTATTGTATAGGCCTTATAAATCAGAGGATAATGTTGACCGCAGCTTATGTGAGTGATCGTGGAACGCAATAAATCACTTTTTGGGGATGAATGTGGTCAAATTGCGGCCATATTTCAACATTACGAATTCTCTAAAATGAGATTTTAATTTTTTTTTTAGAATTACGAGTCTGTGGTTTGTGTGAGCTGCAGGTGCCTACAGGCCTACTGAATTAGAAATGAGTGATTTTTCGGCATGAATATGCATTTTCAATGGAAAGCACTTGACCTAAAACCGCTATGTAAACCTGTTAATTTTTTTTTTAGAATCTGTATGTTAGGTATGAATTTGACTTACATAGAATTTTCTTAGATGAGATGTTGATGGCAAAAAAGTATGTTATCTATGAATTTGACTTGAATAAAAAAGTCCTAGATGACATGATTTGGAAGACTTGATCATAAATTAAAAAGTAAGCCTTTCAAAGCTTACTTTTCACAAAGGCAAACTTTACTTTACTTGCAAAAACAAAAGTATTTTAGTTAATAATTTGACTTACGTAGAATAAATGTCCTAGATGAGATAATTTGGAAGATACCTACTCTTGATTAGAAACTATAAACAAAGATCTATAGCAAAAAGTACGTGTGTAAAAACAAAGCGTTACTGTCTTAATAGTATTGAAGTTTTGTAGCCATTTAAACCCACTTTTCTCGCACATTAAACAACAATTACTCTGAAATTTTCGAAATTCTAAATTCTGGGGACTTGCGTGCGTCCAAGCATCCATGATGGCGGTGCAATCAATCAGTCAAATTATATTGTCTTAGAGATCGGGCCAAATCGTCCCGATCCGGGGCCGAAACTTTACCACGACGGATTAAATTGTTCTAAATGGAACGTAATTGTAAATATATTATAGTATTTTGTAGATTGAACGTTTATTGCGTTGTTTTTTTAGGTTCATGTGTTGGTCGTGACTTATGGTGAAGATATGGAATGTCGTCCATTTCGTGGTTTAGCATTATGTGATTAGGCTGTTAACAGAGTGCAATTAGACTAAAATTACTCATAAGGAGTAACCTATAATGCCTATAATCTTGTCACTTCTAGGACATATGCGTCCTCTCTTTAAGAAAATCAACAAGTGATCAACAACGCGGGCCTAGTGGATATCACGAACGTCTGATATTAGGACATGACAGTTTCCTCACAACGTTTTTTTCATCGTTTTGAGAGTTGTGGTGATGAAATAATATGCTCAAAGTAAACTAACTGCCGACTAAGGTCCATGTTCACCGAGAAGATAACAGTCTGATTATCTGAAAACCGCTGTCAATGTGACATGTTCCCATACAAAAATGTGTTTTAAACAGCTGTTTTTAGATAATCATCCGTCATGTTTTTGGTGAACATGGACCTAAGGCTGTCACCGAATGGCGTTCAAGAACTGGGAAAAGAAGTGTGGGTCGTCCCGAGATGGGCAGACGACATTATTGCCATTGGGGGGAAAAAGCTGGATGAGGCACTTGTTGATTGGATACCCAGCAGTAGGTGAATTCAGCTGCGGACGATGATAATGCTGAAAGTGACTGCCTGGGTTGGAATCTAACCATGTTCAAAAGACGCGTTCGTTACCACTGGGCAGTGGTTCATAACTCTTATAGTGGTTCGGTATTGTTGTAACTTGGCTAACCTAACACATTGCAAACTTCTTGTGTTACTGCTGCCGTTATCAAGAAAAATCTAGAAAACTTTCTAGGTACTATCTGTAAGTTTATTTATTAAGTACACACAAAATACTTTACAAGACATTAAATAATAAAATAATAAAATAATAAAAGAGCATAAAGGTACTGCTAATATCAAAAGAAATTTCTTCCAGCAGACCTGCGAGAGGAAAGTTGGATAAGAAATGTAGACACAGTTTGTTTCATAAAATTCTTTTCATCATCTGCAACCAGGAGTGAACCGAGAGGATGACTGAATGAGAGTTAGTTCAGACCTATCTCAATATGAGGTCTTGTCTCATTCTTTCCAATTAGGACGAACCCTTAACTAGAGTGTATTTATCTATTACAATATTAGGTATCCTTTTGATAGGTCCTGAACTTTAGAGTTGGTGTTTCTAGCCTTCATAGAAATCAAAGAATGTTGACTCTCTAATCATGTCCTCATACCACAAAATGTGACTAAATTAACTACTATTTCAACGGAAGAGAATAATTTACTGCATGATAATCTTATCACCAAATAAATCAAACCAAAATTAGCTAAAAAACTTATAAGTACCAACTGCAGTCGTGCATCAAATTTTTTTGTACGGTCTACAATCAAAATATGAAAGGTTAAAGTCAATCAGGCGATTATCAGATTAGTGAAGTGATCCTTTAGTCGAATTATAATAATTTAGTTTCGTGTTGGTCGATTGTTTTGTTTTTAAAGACTAAAATGGCCGCACCGTTTTAGTAAAAAGTAAATTTTGATTGATAGATGTAATTTTTGTAATTTGTAAATACAATATGGTGATCATGATGTTTCTTGTGTTTGGTTGTTAAGAGAGAGTTGGTTTTGAAGTGGTGTTGTACTTATTATTTATTCTTGTTTCAGAACTAGGTAATGTTCTCGTCTCGTGTTAGTCAAGCTAGCAAAAATAGCTCTTGTTATAATAAAAATAGTGCTAGTTGCTAGGTTCGAGAAAAATAGTAAGTGTCATCAATGCTGCCTGTCTTATACTTTGGTCTCGGGACAGTGGCCGAGTGTCGTCAGCTGTTAGGATATTTAGTTCTAGACGTGTTGGTAGCTTTGGTGTGTAGGCTCTAGGCTCCTCTATTCCAGAATACACAATATCGTAACGTGCGTGACGTTACGCCGATGGTCCCGACCGTCAGTTGTAGATCTTTGACAGTCGTTACAGGTAGTCAGAGCTCGAAAGTCTGACAACCCGTCTTACCAAAGGGTGTCTTATTATACCCAGTACTAACTGGGTTGTGGACAGACGCTTCATGTAAAATACTGGTATTCAGCTGCATCCAGTTAGACTGGAAGCCGATCCTTAGATAGTTGGTAAAAAGACTGGCAGGTGATGATGTCATTACGCACGCTTACCTCGTAGAGTGAGCAGATAAAGATTTTCCTTTCCTGAAATTGACATTTCAGGACTAATACTATACTTATCTTTACCGCACAGGTTCATAATTGTAACAAAACTCCCCTAAATCACAAAACAAACGCGATAATACACCTTAATAATGCCGAAACACACTAACACCCAAAATCACAACCTAACCTCATTATTTCCAAAAAACGCCGGCATTTTAATGTTCCTATAAGTATAGGGTGCTGTCTCACTGATGTCGCGAGCCCACGTGGTCAACTAATCTACATAAACACGATGACCCGACATAGTTCAACGCAACCTTTAATTTGATACATAAAATTTTAATAACACAAAAATTATAATTTTTCCAACATAATTATGGACCGTTCCAATAAAATGTTAGTGGATTTATATGTTAATAGAGTTTCAGAAGTTACAGTTCATTCACAGCTGTTTTCTGACTTGGCATCACTCTCAAAATAATTGGGACATTTATTCTCGTTTTTTTAAAGTTGCTTTTGGCTTGCTTTACTGATGAGTCTGTCAAAATTACAGTGATCTTTATCTCCATTGTTTTAAGGTTTAAGTTAGTTTGCAGCTTTCAAAGGTGATATAGCTGTGACAGGAATGTAGTATTATGATGATTCTTATCTTTCATATCAGACTCATATCTGGCAGTTTGTATTGATGATCGTATTAAAACCTTTTTAGAAATTGCCTGCTTAGCATAATCAGCCTATAATGTGCCCACTGCTGGACCAAAGGCCTCCTTTCTATGCCCTCCCATAGTGGGCTTAATCGACCATGCTGCCCAGTTAGTAAACACACATGTCTTTGTTTTTTTTTGGGTCTAGGACATGCCAGGTTCCTCACGACGATGGTTTTCTTCACAGTTTTGAGAGCAGTGGTCATGAAATGAATTACACAAAGCAATGCGCCTGTCCGAGTTTAAATAGACCTGCGAGCCGCCCGTCACTGGCCACAGCTCTCTAAAATTTCCTACTTAATCTGTGGAAAAGAAAAAAACTTGACGTATCAGCTGTTTGGATTCCCGCCCAAGTTGTGAAACTCGCCGGAGGTTATCGTAGAAATTAAAAAGTAAACGAAAGATTTTCTAGTTAGGTCTGCTAGCACGATGTCTTATTAATTTCGTGATGTGTACCTTTCCGTCCATCATTGATTTTAATAGACAGAATGGGGTTATTAAAAAAGCCCTTGTTTAACTCTTATTTTATGTAATCTGTCGTCTTGATAACTAGCCTTGAAAAACCTTCGCCTTTTGCATCACTCGGTGTTTTTAAAATGGTAACCCCTGCCATGCTTCTTTGTTCAGGTTACGGGTCTCACTAAGTACTCTACTTTACTCTACTTTAGCCATAGATTGTGCCGAAGGTAGAGTGCACCTTTTACGACGACTCAGGCGGGGCAAATGCAATAGCGTTGAATTTGACATTTTGTAGAATCTATCCAGAACAATATTGTGAACTTTTTATTTTAATCAATGCAGAAAACCTAATTGGTAGCTATGTTTTTGAGCCGTTTGGGGTTGAAAAGTTGAAACATTAGGGCCATGGGTCCGAGATTCCGAATGCTTACCTAGTCTTGGCAGTTCCGGGATATCGCCATGCGGTTGGCCGAATCTTCACGTGATCAGAGAGCTGGCCTACTTTTCGGTCAACCAATCAGCATTGCCACCCAACGTGTAATATTATGGCAATGCTTACCAGCCTTCTGGGCACTATTCCTGTTGACAGCGATGAGGACGAATTTTTTGACGTCTCCTTTATGCTTTTCTTCTTTTCGATAATAATATGTTGTACATATTTTTATTATTATTTTAAGTTTGGTTATGTGAAAAAATAAAAATGGAAGAATAGAATAGAATAGAATAGAATAGAATAATCCTTTATTCGTTTATGGACATCACAACACAATAGAGCAGCACATATATACATTATAACAGCAGACAGCTTAACAACTAATTAAAAACAGCTCAACTGCGCTGAGCATGCCCATAACGAAAGGGTAGCCAACTCAGCATATGCTGGGTGTAAAACACTCAGCGCTGGTTTTCAGTAGGCCCCTCGCAGTGACACACGGATGAGGGTAGTAGGTAGTAAATAAATAATGATATTATATTAATTGGGCATTTTTAAGTGTGTAATAAATAAATAATATACAATAAACATTTTTGTCAAATAGGAAAACATAATTATATTAGTAATAATAGAACACGAAGATACCTGCTAAATAAAATAAGTACTTATCCGAAAACGAAACATAGTATAATGACATTCCGCACTTCGGGCCGGCCGATGCCGCATCGACCTACGCATTTTTAAAATGCAATACCGCAACGACATTTTGTTAGAGCTAAATAAAACAAAACAATTGCTTCCCAGAAAGTGTATAGTGCCCGTAGACTAACATTGCTGAGCATTGAGTTCAAAAACAAAATTACTTATTACAATGGAATAAGGAATTACAATGGAAGTCGAAGCAAAACGATGAGTGTACAAATACATAACAGTATATGTGAATATACACAGATATGGATTCTGGCTATCGCAGACAACGGATTTACCACCGCCGCGCATCTACCCACATTATTTGCCGGTGAGTTCCTATGAAATTATATTCGAAAAAATACAAATTATAAGAATTCACATACCTATACTTATTTGTTTGGTGATTACTATGGTGATAAATAATTAAAACAAAAATTTAGAATGTAAAATAGGAAATAATAGCTAGATAATAATTAGATTAGAAAATAATTAGATTCTTAAATTAGATAAACGATTTGTCAATATTAATATCATTAAATTCAATTTGTGAACGAATTATGAATGTCTTAAGCCTTAACTTAAATGTATTTATATTGTTTAGGTCCCTAATTGGTGGAGGAATATTATTCCAACATTTGGAGGCTGCATACCGGAAGCTTCCTCGAAAGGCTGCGGTTCGGTGATGTGGAGTAGCCAGCTGCTGAGCACAACGCCTGGCCTTGTGCTGCCTATGGTTATTTATCCACGTAAGCCTTGAGTACAGGTATGACGGACATTTATACTTGATAACTCCAAAAAGAAGACATGCTAAATGCAGCTTACGACGGGATTTCATTTTTAAAATGTTGTGCTTGTTTAGAAATGGTGTCAAATGGCTCCTTGGTGGTACGTCAAAGCAAAACCGTGCGCAGGCATTTTGAACCCGCTGAATAAGTCTTTCGGTGCGTGCCAGCAGTCGTGGACCTACGACGGTATCAGCATAATTTAGTTTGGATAAAACTAAGCTTTCAACGAGCTGTTTACGCAGGTCCTCGTTTACATATGGGCGCATTTTATACAAGACTTTTAGGCGGTAAAAACAATTTCTCACGCAGCTTGCGATGTGAGCCTCGAAAGTAAGGCCTTGGTCCATAATCAAACCCAGATTTCTCGCTTCATAAACACGATCAATGTGTTGTCCCAGCACAGTCACGTTTGCAAGGTTACTGTTTATATTACCTAGTTGCCCTTGAGATCCGAAGAGCATAAATTTAGTTTTCGCTGGGTTAAGTAGAAGAGAGTTCTGCCTTGACCAGTCCACAATCCTCGCTAGATCTTCGTTAACTAGTTTTACTGCGCTCTCATAATCTTCAGGTTTAAAAGCCAGGTATAATTGAATATCGTCTGCATAGATATGAAATTTACAGTTTTTTATAATATTAATAATATCGGCACTATATAAAATAAACAAAGGAGGACCCAGTATCGATCCCTGTGGAACCCCCTTTACCACTGGGCTCATATTAGAAAAAACACTAGACCCATTCGCATCCCGAATTTCCACAAGCTGTTGGCGATTACTCAGATAGCTTGCGAACCATTTAACAGTAGCGGCGTCGAATCCATAATAGGTCATCTTCGAGAGCAATAGACTCAAATTAATAGCATCAAATGCTCTAGAAAAGTCCAGCAGAACTAACAGAGTACAACACCCTTCATCTTGAGCCGATAATATGTTGTCTGTAACATCTAACAGAGCCGTTGCAGTACTACGCCCCCGCCTAAAACCGGATTGAACCTCAGGGAGGATGTTATTTTGCTCAAGATATGCAGTTAGTTGGGCATTAACTACTTTTTCCAGTATTTTTGATAAAAAGGGTAAAATACTTATAGGAAGAATGGACATCGCTAGACCAACATTTGTGTTATGACCAGTGATCGGAATAGGTAGAGCTATTTAGGTTCATTGACCGCAAACATTGATGATAATATGGATATTCCACGGGATTCCGACTGTTACTACGGGATTTTATTATTATATTATTTGTTTAAATAAGTGAATTATTGTTGAAGCGTATTTATTATTTTAATTACGATTTTATTGTAAATACAACTTGTTCTATTTCATAATGTTTTGATTTTCTGAGGAACAAATAATTTTGTATGTTTAAATGATTGTTGATTCTTGAATAAGAAATTGTTACGTAAAAAAACATTTTTGTGGTTTAATAAATCACATTTATCTCTATCTATTTATATTTATTATACTATCCTCAATCCCGTCCTTCTTATATTTACCCGTCAGAAAGGAAGTGTAATCTTTCATTAGTCCCGAAGGCAAGAATAGTTTTTTTATGATTTTACTACCTACTTAAAAACCAAATCCCGAGACTCGGGGAGTATCCATATTATTCTAACCTATGGCAAGTACATGAAACAGTATTTACAGTAACAGTATTTTTTATCTATGTTTAGTTTTCAATATTCGTAAATAATGTTATTTTTTTTATGTGTTTTGTCCTGTACGGGCCAATGAATGCTTTTTCTTTCTTTCTTTCTATTCCGATCTATGGTTATGACAACATTTCGAGACCAAACAATTACGTCCCTAAATTTCTCACAAAAAACTGAAGTTTCCACAAACAATATATTTATTGTTTTGGCCATAAAATACAGCCAATGACTATGTTTAGCTCAATTACAGGTGTGGCCCAAAGAGGCGCAATTATAAAACGTTTTGTGACTTATCCGAAGTCAATTATAAGAAGTTCCTATTGTTTTTGTGGATTTTTATTGATTTTCTGACCTTTAAGGTCCTTTTGAGTTTAGGATAGGTTTAATAACTATTTTTGTGCTTTAAAAGGTTGTTATTAAGTATGAACTAAGCTAAAATTATAACTAAAAATCTTTGAATATAAAATCTAACCTAATATTACCCATTCTTTCGCTATATTGTGGTTACCGGACAAATAAAGAAAAGCGACCTTGTATTGGACCTACGCCGAAAGGCGCTTGTTTTTCGTGATGTCTGTCTCTCTTCACTTCTATACTCGTAGTTATGGAGATATTGGGGGTTTGAGTTCCAACTTTTATATGTTTTATAGGAATATTATTTTTTAATGTAATAACTATACTATAATACCACCACAACTCCCGTACTATTCAATCCATCCAACAGCACAATGTTTTGAGTGCGTTACATTTAGTTCTACCACAAAACATGATTTTTCACCACATAAAAAAGTCGGAGTTTACAGCAATATTTTTTGCATACATAGCTGTATGCAAAAAAGTAATTTGATGTACACAATGCTTGGTAGATGGCTTCGTGTACGGACCGTTTACACCCTGTATAATAAGACAATAAATAAATAAATAAATATCGCTGGACATTACACACAGCGCCATCTAGTGCCACACTAAGCAAGGCTTGTGTCGTGGTCACCAGACAGTTGATATTGGTTGATATCCCACATATATACTTTGTTTGTAAATACATACTTATTATAGGTACATATAGAACATCCATGACTCAGAAACAAATGTCCATGCTCATCACACAAACATTTGCTCTTACCGGGATTCGAACCCAGGACCCTAAGAACGTAAGGCAGCCTCACTACCTATGATACAGGTAAATCACTCATAATTAATGATAGATTTATAGACGTGTGTTATTTTCTGAGAACGACGATATGATGCGTCACTTTGGCCCTGAACTGCCGACGCCATTCACAACCACAGAAGAATAAATGTCACAAAATTGCTGTTTTTTCCTTAAACGATCATGAGTTGTATTAAGTACTTACTAGAGCTCGTCCGCGACTTTGGTCTTCGTGAAATTATTCTAAAAATACCTTTGTACATAAAGGGTGTAAAACACCTCTTCACGAAGCTGAAAGGCACTTGTTCTCCTTGACATTGCGATATTTTTTTTGTTCTACACCATACCTGGGAACCTTCTAGTTACGGAGATATTGGGGGTCAAAGTTCCACGTTTTTAAAACTTTTTTTTTAAATAGAAGTTTTTTTTTTGTTTACTTTAAACACCTAAGATACGACCTCCGTACTATTCAATCCATCCATCAGCACAATGTTTTAATTGCGTTACATTGAGTTCTACCACAAAACATGATTTTTCACCGAAAAAAAAAGTCGTTTCCCAGCAATAATTTTTGCGTAAAGTTGCTTAGTTTGATGTACAGAATGCTTGGTTGACGACTTCGTGATTAGGTTGTTTACACCCTGTATTATTTTCCCTATTATTGTAATCAGATTCTATCAACAATTTCAAGAAAGTTTTTTTTGCACGGAAGCCTCGGAAGAATCGTTTTACTAAATCAAAAGTAGCCTATAACATCACATATCTACCAGTAAAAGTCCCGTTATAATCGGTCCAGCCGTTACGGAGGTTAGCCGAAACAAACATACAAAGGCAAGTTCATCTCACAAAAACAATTTCAACTCATTGTGTTGTGATACATCGTAACTAGTAGGTAGAACAAGTTACGATGTATCACAACACAAGGAGGGATTTTCTTTTTCTACTCTGCGCTACTCTCGGTATGTTAGGTACTGCAAGGAACAGGTGGCGTACCACATGACGTCTTAAAGCAAGATTGTTTTAATCTTATTCCAGAGTGAGAAAGAGATGGCGCTAGACGTTCTCTATAGCTCCGTCTCTTTCCCACTCTGGAATAAGATTAAAACAATCTTGCTTTAAGACGTCATGGTTACCCCCCAAGAACGTCACTTAATTTCACTTGGACCTAATGGTTATATTCGGAAGCTTATGGAAACAAAAGTTTTCAAGCATTTTTGTTTCGGCACCTAGTAACGTAGTCAGTTCAACGCCATCTACCGCGAGTTCTTGAGAACTAAAAACGAAAACCTCTCATTACATGACATTAGCATTAGTATCAAGGCCCTCATAGTGAGTATCACATGATATCCGAGTAATAGAGGTGCACCTCGCGTGCCTCCTCCCCGAATGCCCGAGTAATTGCAGTGGACACGGGTCTCCGAATATTTCGAATTTTTACCAAATTACCTATACACTAGATTGGAGGAATTCTTCAAAATCGTTACAGACGGGTGATCTAGTGTTGATATTGTTTATTTTTAGATAGTTGCTAGTATTAACATCGTCTACATTCCGATCGAAATTGAATCGATGATTAATCAGAAAAGGATTTGAAGTTTTGAACTTTAGTTTGTAAAAAATGTGATTTATTGTTAACGATTTAAGATTTATTTGATGTTTTGTGCATAGTTAGTTAAATGCTATAATATGGCCTTCAATTTGTAGTTAATTTTAGAAGCTGCATTTAATTAATTTCAACGAAATCTACGTAGGAGCAAAGCCAACAAAAACAAAACTTTCTAATACGCCAGTAATCCAGAAATGCGTTACGAAACGCTAATGATAAAAAATGGCGATCTGTAAAAAATACAAATGACAATCTAATTCCTAATTTAATTTCCAACTTTCCGAATTCGAACAACAAAAAAGTACCGTTACAGAATTGTAATTCTAAATTCGAAAATTTATAACGGGATGGCGCGTGACTAATAGATCGGTCGGCTAAAACAAAACGACATAAGTAAGAAAATGTGAATTTATCAAATTCAACTGACAGTTTTGTAAATTTTAATTGATGACCCATGGGTCGGGTCGCCGCGGTGAATTAGACATTAATGAGCTGATAATGTGTGAGGCCATTTTTTTGTCAGAAGATTTTCGTTTTTTTTCTTTAATTCTTTTGTGTGTTACTGTGTTTGTTTGTAGACTTCTGTAATGCCTAAAGGTGTGTTTCGTTGACTCCTATTGTTTTAACTTTTCTTTTATAATTGGACTGAATTAGTTCTTTTGTTTGGTGTGTTAATAGATCGTAACGCTGAGTAAACGAAGAAGTAGGTACCTATTTCTTGTAGTGCAGGCACAGCATGTCAATGTATGATTGTAGAGTTTGGGAGAAAATATGTAAGTAGGGCAATGACGTCGTGTACAAATAAGTAGCTACAAAATAATTATAACACTTTGCCATGGCTAAAGTGAATGAGGAATTTACAATACGACACATATTTTATCCCTTATCGAAAATATTCTTAGTGATGTTGAAATTATAATTTCTTGTCATAAAAGCTCCAATGCTCCATATTATTACTACCCTAATTAAGTAAATTAGCTATTCACATCAAATAAATGCGTCATTATCCTTTGTAGCAAGCAGAAGGGGCACATTTTGCAAACTTTCGATATAATGAGAGTTTCCGAAAACATTTCCACGCCGACCAAATGTCCAACACCTCGGGGTGGTTATTAAACACACACGGGTAGGCGTGTGTTTCCACAAGAAATTAATTAACACAAATTATCCGAATTATTCGCGATGGCAAACCCGAAAAATTGACAATGTCGCCACCGCAACTCAAGAGGTGGGACCACACAATGGTTTGACAGCTGTCATTTGAATTTTTTTGTTTACTTGAATTATAATTTTGCTCAGGGGTGTAGCCAGTTTTTGTATATTATTGTTTTTGGAAATTTTAACTTCCTTAGTTTCAAATGAGGTGTAATCTGCCTGCCTTGGGAAGCTTCTAATGCTAGGTATAAAAGAAACGGCAAGATCAAAGGTTATTCCTATTAAAGGGCTTTCTTAAAGCAGAACCATTCCTACATAAGTTTTATAACTATGTCCAAAAACTGCGCAATAAAAAGCAAAATGTTCTGTTTCCGCCGGACACAAAAAGTAGGATAAATATCTTGGTAAAAATTACAGCTCATAATTCTGATCTAGACCCAACGGTTGTGTAAAAATTTGTTTGATGCAAATCTGGAATAATAGTTTTCATATATTTTAATAAAGTTTCTGTTATATTACTCGTAGATATGTAGCCTTAAGCTCCATTTCTACATTAAAAATATATAACATCAAATACGTTATCCTTATACAAACTAAGTCCCTTTCTAATTTTATTCTTCCGTACAATGTTAGGTAACAATGTATTCGTAAGAAGAGGTTCTTCTCCCCTTTGGGGTTCGCCCCTCAACAGGAAAACCCGAAATCCGTTCCCCACACTTTTCCAAGATAAACATAGTAAGATGCGTCCAATGTATGAAAGGAGGCACTCGGAATATATTAATAACTATCTCCTTCCTATATGTTTTCACTGTACTGTTCTATCCAGAGCTCGTAGCTCTGCTGTAGTGTGCTTACCAATATTTTGTATTGTGTTTCTTATTGTGTTTTGGGTTGAATTTTGAAAAAAGTATTGTTTTATTACAGTTTTTCGTATAAAAGGCTTCTTTATGCATCTATTGAAAAATTCTATTGAAAGTGATTTTAAACCAAGCTTGCAAGTTTTTAAAGAAAAGGATTTTACAAAACAGTTTTTATATTGATGTAAGTAAACTTTGCACTAAAAGACTTTTTGAAAGAGACATAAAGTAAACAGGTGTTAGTAACAAAAAAACAAAAACATAGAAACTTAGCGCAACGAATTCAAACACGCTGACACAGAGCCTACACAAACAGCAGCAAAAAGCGAACAAAACGTTGCGCCCGCGCAAATCTGACACAACGGACGTATCCACTACAAACGAGCTATTCAAACATGGAACACAAACGTCACGTATAACTGCTCACTTAACCCTACAATAGCCATAAAGAATTACAATTAATCGCCGCGACGAGAAATGCCACCGCGCCGGTAAAAAAACGTCAAAATATTGTCGGTGGAAGCGACACGGTACCCCCACCGGCGGCTACCGGGTAGCCAATAGGGAGGCGCGGTCGAGGCCCGCTACCGCTTTTTAGCCAATGGCATTCCCTGGGGCGGAGCCTCGAGCTACGCACGGTGTTTCGCCCCCAGCTAAAACCTTTTCGCCTGCAGTCGTTTACAGATAAGCCCGCGGGATGGTCGATTATTATTACATTTCATACGCGTGATTCTGTGATCTACGCGCGTCGCCTCGGGCGCTTACCGAATCGATAGCGATGTACAAAGCGAAGTGCGATACTAGTATTAGTTTTGGAGATATGATAGAACTTGCGTTCTAGTGATAGAGACATATTGTGCTGTGATATGTTTGCCTTAGTATAGATATAGCGTGCGGTATGAACCTATATATGCAGTGCCATCGTGAGGTATGGATGCATCTATCTTATATGCTTGTGTTACAGCGAGATGAAGCCAGCATCTTGTTAAAGCTTGTGATGGATTGCACCTTGATTGTTTACTGGTTTTATAAGTTGGTGTATTTAGATTCTAAGTTCAAATAACCAACTGCTTAACTACTATTAGGTCTATGTAAGTGAATGTGGTGGTATAGTTAGTTACCTCATCTATCATTACTTATTGTTTGTTCAGTTTAATATTATTTGTGATATGTGAAAATCCGTCGCTAAATTTATAAAAAAAACGTGTTAGTATTTATTACCTTTAAAAGTGTGTCCTAATTGTTTGTTTTCTTATCATAATAAAAATAAATAAAAAACTTTTAGATTTAATTAAATGGAATACAATCCATGGCCGCGTAGCAGTAGACGGGTTAAAAGCAAACCTTAAATATTAAAATTATAGTATGTAATACAATTCCATTATTGAATAGTAATCTATGTATTTACAAATTGCTATCAATATGAATTCCTATAAATAACATTTTAATATGCATAAACCATTTAAATAAACATTCAAGACTAACATAACAAGTTACAATGAATACGTAATTATAAACGAGAAACATATAAATGGAGCAAACGACAATCCACAATTAAAGTTATTTAAAAAATAAAACCAAACTTTGTGAGAGCGGCCGTCGTTGCTACATTTAAAGCATTCCATCAAAGGATATAATTAAATAGCCCGTGTTCTTCTCTAAGTTATACTTTAAACTTATAATTGGCGGTCCTCGACAAAAATTACACGTGAAACCTTTTGTAGCTCGTCTCTATAAAAACTTGGTTGGTTTTTATAAAAGAAAAAACTTTAAATTCTTTATAAAACTTTAACAAAGTTATAAGTAGACTTTTGTAATAGAATTAATAAATATCCATGGTTAAGAGACAAAAATAAATTAACAAATCTGTTTTAATTTATAAAATAGCGATTTCGGACTTATCCCGCTTTCGTTGTTGGTTTCTAAACTGTTAATTTTTCCGGAAATTACTTTTCCATATCCCAGTGCCACACTAGGTACCTATAATTCTCTAAGTAGTTTTTTTTAAATAATACTTGCATAATTCATGATTCAATAACACTTCATCAGGTTTAGCTTAAGCTACAATGTAGGTAATAACCTAGGTAGGTCCCTAATATTTAATTCATGCAGTGACAAATCAGTGGATAGCTACATTATCAGCGAGTGACATAAGGCTATATTTTATCCCCGTACTCTCACGGGAACGGGAACTACGCGAGTGAAACCGCATGACGTCCGCTAGTTGAAAATATTTGGAAAAAAATACGAGTAGTAAAAGTGTCGATTTTTTTTCTATTTAATTTTTATTAGTAAGTTTTAAATACTGATAATTTTGATGTGTTTTGTCCTGTGCGGGCTAATAAATGCTTTTTCTTTCTTTCTTTGAGATCACTAATATTAGAACCCATTTCTAACACTTTTAGAATTTTGGTCTGTAAGTCTGTGTAGGATCTTTTGTTACATCATCACGTGTTAATTAATATCCGCGATATTGTCTATGGCCCATTTTCTGTAAGTACTTTACGTATAACTGTCAGTTAATGTCACGTCTAGCTACTATCGATGTTTCTATAAACAAAGTAAGCTTGGAATATCCTATCCGCGTCACCTACCTGGCATTTGAAAAACAGAAATATTAAATGTAATTACATTTAATATTTGAGCACATATTATAGCATATTACTTACTGCTTATTTCTTAGGAAATTTCTGCCAGAGACCTACAAAAGGAGAAATGTACACGATAGTGTGAAAAAAGAAAAGAATGAGTCCTTTTTACATAGACGCTCAACATTTTAATATTTTGTTCTTGAGTTCCTTACGTGCATAAAACCGCCATTTAATAAAGAAATAAAATAAAAACCTGTTGAAAAAATTAGATATTAATAAAATATTCTTATTTTATTTCTATCCTATTCTTATTTAGTTTCTGTAAATGTTTTTTCTTGTTAGTCTGTTGTGGAATGTATTCATTTCCGTACCTAAGCATTAATTTTTAGTCTTCTGATTTACATTCCCTTTCGAGCTAACTGTTCGCCATAATTCATAATGCTAATTTGAAACCATCTTTATAATGAATAATGAAAAATAAAATTGGAATAAAAATACATTGGAGCAAACCTCCAATGTGTTTTTCATTTTAATAGTCCAATTCATAAGTTTCACTTATGAATTATTGTCATACTTTTCGTGCAAGTGTGGTTGTTGCTGTGATTGCTAAGCTGTTATCAGTTTTTTTTGCCTACAAGTGTCCCACTGTTGGACATGGTCCTCCCCTTCCTTCCTCCTTCCAAGCTTCTTTATTTTGTGCGGTTTCTTATCATGTTTGCCTTGCAAACAAAATCAGATTGTCACACCTTGGCCGCAGTCTACCTGAACAGCGATTTCCATGCATCAGGCGTCCAGTGAATGTTGACCTTCTACCAGAATTTACTTGAAACAAATTATTTTTAATCGTTCCAAAAACCTTAAAGGAGCAAGGGACGCAAGGATAACCAAAAATCTAATAAATCCATTATCTTATTCGGGTTGAAGTAATAACTAAATATAATTTCCACATAAACAAAAGGGAATTAAAATCAAAAAGGAAATAATCTCCGAACGAAACGAAAGGCATTATATTTTTTATGGCGTTGTTCGCGATCCCATTAAGACGCTGTCATCGCTCGTTGATAAGATTTAAATTAGCCGCACAATAAAGCTCCTGTCAAATCCGCCATTAATTTCGAATTTTGAATTTGGAACAGAAGCGGTATTTGATCACACCACACTGGCTGGTAAAGTGGCATCTATGGTTTGAATAAAATGAGCGGTGCAATTTAAATGGTTCTGAATAAAGGTTTTTGTTATTTAATTAATGAGTCACGGCAAGTACGTATTTTGATTTTAATAATCAAGAGTATTAAGTTAGTTCTCAAGTGCCTACACACATATTACTAACATATGTAATTATTTTATGTCCATGGTGATCGAAGCTGAACCTTCAATCAAGCTGGCATTTCCATAGAGCCACATAGGACAATAAACTATGGGTATTTCATTTTCACTAACAAAGACAACATGACGATTATAATAGCATATCAAGTAAAAATAAAACAGTGTTTACAGCCACTGATATTATTCAAGATCTTCCTCACACCACACTAAGCTACATCCGTACCGTCGTCGTCGCGGCAGAAAAGGTCTCTGAATATAATTTTAAACTAATTAATTTTGCTCCGCCTGTCCGCTTTTGAATAACACTATTTGGACTTCAATTGTCTGCATGCCAAATATAAAATAATGGCGATTTTGATGAAACGCCACACACGAATTCGTATAGCTTTTTATAAAATTTGAATGCACGACCATAAAGTTTTTTAGATGTTGTTGCCGCTGAAATGGCTGCAATAACTCAAGTTTTTTTTTCTTTGTGAGCAGTTCTTACTTATTATTTTGATTGTCAAATGCTTTATCGAATAGCAAAGCCGCAAAATAATAAACATAAAACAGTCGAGGCTTCTCAAATTAAAAAAGATATAGTGTTTCAGGAAAAAAGGCGTAAATAAAGTTAATCTATGACATTTTTATTACGTTTTTTTTACGTTATTGAAAGTATCCAGACAGGAGTATTTAATTGTTCTTCTTACAAAATCAAATCTCTCAAATCAAGTTTAAACAATGTATCATGTTGTACAGCTTACGTCACACTCTGTAATAGATATTGTCAAAAAGATTTAACGACATGTCACTTTGGTCCCGCCCACCGACCGGCCATAATCTACATCGGACACATTCGATACTCGACTAATTGGCTATTTCGAAATTCGTTTTTCAATAATCATTGCCGATATTATATTTTAATAGGCAATAAGAGCAAGGATAAAAGCTTTTTTTCAATTCTTTTTTTTTAATAGTGTACCGCAAGGGACTAAATGAGCGTGTCGTTGTTTTTCAAGTTTTTTGATTTACTACCAATGAATTGTGAACAGCAATTAATGAAGTATTGAGTAGTGTCGCTAGAAGAAGGATGCTTTATTTTTAATTTTTAATGGCTATCGGGAAACATAACTCTTCTTGTTTGAGCTCCTTTAAATTTTAATCGTTAAGATTGCCGCCATATTGGGTGACCATATGATCGATTGTAAAATGAAAGACTCTCTTTCACGTTTTAATCCGAGTTCCTGTCTAGTTTTTCTTTTGCTAACCAAACAATAAAACTCTTTATGGTATATCAACAAACCATTCTATACAAGAGCTAGTAATTTTTCACCGTCCACTTTTTGTAATGGAACATTTATAACAGCAAATACAAACCTATTGTGTGGTTAATACAGAGGTCAGGCCGCGCACGGCAATCGCTTTTCTAAGCCATAACCGGAATTTATACCCGACATTATTCATGCGGTGCCATTCGGTTGTTTTCCTCTAATTAGAATCCATTCAAGCGTACCCCATTAAAACTCGTCTAAATTAAAATTCGAATAACTTACTAACTAGACGTATAAATCACAACCGTACATAAAGACAATAAAATATATTGTCCAACTCGGCCGAGGATACGACCGACGACGCAAGAATAATTAATACAACAATACACTCACCGGGTAATTAAAATAAACTAATTTCTAAACGTGAATGGCTTGGGTTTTATGAATGAATATTCTATGGCTTTTTTTAAACTGGCAACATTTCTCATTCTTCGTCTCGCGTACTGACAGTTCGGTTGACGGCGTTCTTTTTTTGAAGCGCGACCTGGCACAGCGGGGAGCAAGCGCATCCGTTGCGCGCTCGAATTATCTCATTTTAATTTAGGAATCGGCAGCTTTAATGGCGTTATTGAGCTAATAATTCATTTAAAAATCGGAATCAATTATACGGATGGTTTTGGTATAATTTCGAGGTATTATTTCGTTTCTACTTTCCAGTAATCCCTTTGTTTCTTTCTCACGCTAAGCAAGGGTTGACTCCCACGAATTAGTCTGCTAAGGATTTTTATTTGCGGCAACATCGGATCGGGATGAGTAAATCGGTGTTCATAATTACAACTTTGGGATATTTGGGCGATGGCCGCCGCGTGCACAGTAGCAATAACGTGCAATTTAAATGTTTCACATTTCGAACCGATTCTTTTTTTGAATGCGAACCCGTTGCGTGTGAGCACGCAGAAGAAATATTTGGTTATTGCAGGCTGGAAATGACCTTTAGTCTGATGGCAGGAATGTGTATTTTGAAGGAAGTAACTTTTGTCTGTGTCAAATAAAAAGTAAACCAATAAACTCTCTCTTCGATAACAGACGATGGACATCTATTCATTATTTTCTGGCACTTGGTAATTTACCACTACACAGTACCTCACGAATTTAGACTTTATATCCATGAAACCTCTAAGCTCTAGAGGGTTACTTTACTAAAAAAAACTGACGTAGGATTACCTGCGTCAGTTATAAAATGAGGAAAAATTTAGGTAACAATTTGCATACCACAAAGATGAATAAAATTGTTATTGGCTTTCTAAATTATTCTGGGGGCGTGTAATGGCGGCTATCCAAAAAAATATGTCATCTTAAAATAGCCTGATATTTTGCATACTAACGAGGTAATGAATGGCCGATAGAGGTCGGAAACCTAGTCAATTATGAATATTGTACTATTACGATTTGCATTTAGGCGTAATAATTACTATTATAGTAGCTATTATGGATAAAGAAGTAGTATGAGCCAAATTATTAAACTTATAATTGAATTTATTTCTGACACTGTGGTCTTTTAAAAACTGGGATTAAATACAGACAGGAAAACGTTTAATATAAAGAACAAAAAATCATCTAATGAATAAAATACTTCTTCAAAAAAGAAAAGAAAGAACGAAATGGCTACAACGCTATAAAAAAGGACATTACAGCGCTACTTTCGACGATAAAACTTGTAACAATGC
Organism: Xestia ashworthii; assembly: GCA_950022955.1. Classification (NCBI taxonomy): domain Eukaryota; kingdom Metazoa; phylum Arthropoda; class Insecta; order Lepidoptera; family Noctuidae; genus Xestia; species Xestia ashworthii. The sequence continues at coordinate 15,845,305 of OX465560.1, read as the reverse complement.
ATTTGTAACTGATTATTAAAAAGTGAACATAATTGTACCACACTAAAGTCCAAACCACTGTGCTGGCTATCACGTAGCCACAAATTTTAATACTACCTTTATTGTTCTAAAGAACGAAAAACAGCTTTCTTCGAAATTCCAAATGCGTCTCGCATTATAATTGGGTTGAATAAAACCTCATTTTATACTGCTTTCTTTTGTTCCTTTTTTGTCACTGGCAACTGTTAGAGGAACTAATTAATAAATTGGCTTGAATTTAATTGGATAGAATTTCTTAAAATGGCAATGTGCTGTTGAAAGATAATTTCACTTTTAAAAAGTTTTATCTCATAGAAATCCTGTTTAAAGATGCATCAATGAATGTCAACTTATTTAAATTTAATGAAAGAATTGTCCTACTCAATGTATAAAAATGCCACACAGCCTGCGAGAGGCTCTATTGTATCTTTGGATACTAACGGATGCAGTTGAAGGTGCCAATATCCTCCTTTTGGAAGACTTCTAAATATCAGACCATAGGTCAAAATGACCAAAATAGACAGGTTATTTTATTCTTATGGCCCTGACAGTTTGACAGGTCATCATTACGTTAAGCTGTCAAATTATATCGTTTGCACTTGACATTTACCTGCATTCCAGACACATGTTACATACTCAATACATTAGCTAAAATCGTCTGCCATGTACCTAGTAATTAAAATAAATAATGAGTAAACCTTGAAGCAATAGATTTCAAGCTTAAGGCTACATCAGGCTATAACATACTGTGATGGGCTGTAAATATGTTTTTATAGCTTTATATTACCCACATACAAAAATTATTAGTATTTGTTTGACTTAATGCACCGTGTGTTCTCTTTAGCAAACTATTTAAATAGCAGGTGCTTCCCTATGACAGTTATAAAATTCAGTCTTTAAAAACTTCTAGAATCATTAAGCTGGCAATATTAATATTTGAAGGTCACCAGTTCACTACACAGTCTATGTAAATGCAAACTGTGACAGGTTGCTGCGAACGCCCACATATTTGTCAAAACTTTTTCTTTTTTACAAAAGCCACAAAAAAGGTTGATTATGTTTTCACAATCTAAAACGCTATTTCTTCTAATTAATACTTATATTGGATTTGCTAACATTCTAATTCTTTGCCTAAATAAAGAAAACACGTCTCTTTTAAAATCATTACTAGTTCGTGAGCGGTGTTGCCAGTTAAAAAATAATCATTCCCGGTATTACGCGGGAGGCTGCAACCGGTCAGTGGTCACGACCTGGGGTCAAGCTATTAATTTTATTACTTTATTACAGCTACCATCTTTGTAAAATGCTTAAATAATGTTACGTCGGTTCTTTTTTATAGTTCTTCAAAATAACATAAATAAATATTTTTGCTAAATATTCTGAATACCAACGACAAAACTGTCCATGGGTCGTCCTGTCTCGTTTCCACGAAAATTAAAGCTTTGACCAGAATTTAGCCTGGCCACAGATAATATAAGCTTGGCTTAGGGTTACTAATTTGTTGTAAAGTTCTGACAAAAAACCGGTTACTTAAGTATAACTTTTTTCAACTTTTATTTCTTTGAGTTTTTATTTTCTTTTTTTTTGTAAAAGAAATAGTCCAGACAAGAACAAGGCCAGACGAGGTACCTACCCAGAAACCGAACATGTCAAGACAAAGCCTAGACAGAATATTAACCCTAACCTTGCCAGGTAGACTGAATGTGAAAAGTGGAGGACCAAGTCTGACCCAGTATTATGGCGCCACTCGAGAGCAGCCATAAAACTGCAATAAAAGTAAACAACCACGGAATACCATAGAGTAATTGAATTTCAAATAATTATTACTGAAGTAGAAACCCACTTATCGTTTAAAAATCATTACCCAATTTAAAAGCCATATCTGAGCTTAGTGCTTGCTCGTTTAGTGAAGTAAAGTGATACCTAGAACAAAGAACAAAGTAATAATATTTTTTCTTTTTTACCCAATTTTTTTTTCATGGAGAATAACAGCTACATTCTACAGTCACTATAGTCTATGCCACACACAAAGCCTATTTTATATTTTAGACTGCTTTCGCAGTGACAGCGTCGTACTCGTACCATAGACATGATTGATTTCACCCTCCCAATCAACCAAGTCAAAGAAAAATATTAATCACCAAAACAACCTCAATCTAAACCGTCTAAAAACACCAATTAACCGCTCCAATATTCCACGATATAGGAAACGCCTACCCATAAAATCATTGCCAGTACAAAAAAAGCCATTACCGTGTTACGCGGCTGAACCCGAACGCGTGCCCGAGTCACGACCGAAGCAATAACACGAGTGCGCGGTGTAAACGTAACGTACCCGACTACCCGATAGATTTTTGTATCATAAATGAAAAAGTACAAGACTTAGGTATGCATGATTTTGGTATTTTTTTATTATTTAAATTAGTATCTCCCATAAATTATATGAGTTATACAGTTTAATTTAAAATTACGGAAGATCTAGCACGAGTACCTGGCCTACGCGGTGTAAACGTCGATACTTAATGTAAATACGAGCGTTTTATAATGGAAAACACTCGTCTCAATTAAAATATTATCCAATTAATTAATGCTATCTAATGATAGAAAATAATTGTGTATATCGGAAAAAAATGTGGGGTACTTACTACTATTTTAGATTCAAAATTATTCGTATTTACGGTACGTTTACACCGCGCGCTTGTGCTAAGCCTCCGATTTTTATTACTTTACACGAAACGCGCGTAACGCGTAATTGAAGGTTAACGAACAAGTTTCGAATGAATTACGATGTTCAAAAACTCTTGCGATGTTCACGGTTTGAATCTTCGAATTTGGATTTGGAATTTTTTCGTTTGTAACTTTTTGCGATGTCTGCACGGATTGGTTTTTGGCTACATTCGCAAAGGTTACGGAATTTCTCTTTGCGATGCATTTAATGCAAAATACAGGAAATCCCTCAAGCGAATAGATCTACTAGTATAACAGATTTAATATACTTAGAATAACTCAATAGACATTAGACAGATTTGAGTAAATTTTGAAACAAAATACTTCCAACCAAAAAAACCCTTTCTCATCCTGTCTATTCGTATATCCTGCCTTCTATATTTTCCTGTAACAGAACAAACCACATCTACCCACCATCTGTTGTTAACAAAGGACACTGACACGGAACATAATTGTTTCGGAGCTCATAACTCAACGTCAGACAAAACTAAATCAAATGCAAGACTACAGCTTCCTTCATTAGCAACTTGTTACACCGACGAACCTCCTTACAGAACGACTTCGACTGGCTGGATGGAAAAAAGTTAGAAGTAAATAGCACACGGTGGAAATTTGACAGAAGGAAAAGAAATAACAACTGAATTTTTTGATTGATTTATGCTTCTTCTGGAAAAAAACACGAATTTAGAATGATTCGCCTCGTTCTTTTGTACTTATTAGCTTATTTGATGAACTATTTTGATGTAATTATGAGGTCATAGGTAGGCCCTTTCATAAAAACAACCATCATGTCGCTAGGCTAAACAAAGGAAGGATAATTCTATAACGTTTCAACCATTACACACCTTTCACAGTAAAATACCAAGAAATCAGTTTCCTCCTAACCCAACAACCTGTCAGTCAGTTCTATTTTCAAATCAATCTCTCGTACTGGCAGGACAGTGTGAGTGCGGAGCATCGATCATAGAGCCACGCCCCGCAGCCGCCGCGCGACAACCGGACGGAATATAAACTTTTTGAAACAACCTCTTTCGATATTCGAACGTGGAATTTGTTAATCTGTTTTGGATTTATCTGTGGTTATGATTGGCTGTGTGATGGGTGCATTCAATTAAGGAAGTGTTTTAACAAAATAATTTAGGAAAATGTATCACTCTACAAATTCGTTGTCAGGAATATCGAAACCGGTAAAACTGTATGAGTCATGGGAAGATTTTCCGGAGACGGGTGCAAATATCAACTCGCTTTTAGAAAGAACCATCTTGAATTAAGTGGGTTCTTGGCCGGCCTCAAATAGCCTGATTTAGACATGTTCCAAGCTACAAAATTCAGAAGAAATTATACTGTCATATTGTATTTCAACCTCCACAGTTCTGCTAACAAAGAAACGAAAAAATTCCATATTATCGTACATTTTATATGAACCCTCTTTCTAATGTTACTTAAAACCTATTTTATTATTTTTAGATAATAAAGTTCCTGTCACCATTCATACTCATTCAAAAGATACACAGGATAGCTATAACAAAATGTTTTTTTTTTAATTCCAAAGGTTATAATTTTTCAAACCGAAGAATTTCATCTACTGACACGACTTGAGCAACAAAAACATAACGCTAGCAATTTAAAAACAGCATAATTTAAAAAGAGAACAGATGGAATGTTGAAAAGAACCGCGCTACCATTTCCAAATAAACTTCAGAAAGTAATAAACAATTTTGAACACTATCTGGATTAAAACAGAATGTATTTTCCACCATTTTATTTCAGCGATATAAGACGTTTTAATTTCAGTTGTTTTATAATTTGAACTTCCGTTTTACGTTCTTACATGGGAGGAATGTAATTTAATCTGTAAAAGAAAGCAATTAAGTCCAAATTCATTTGTCAAGGGAAGAATTGATAGAATTAATTTGTTTTTTTTTCTTCTTTACTGACTACCTGTATTGAAAATATCGAAAGTAAAAATGATTAATACTTACTTTAATAGCTTTTATGAGCCCTACAACAATTTTACGTAGGAAATGCGTCATTATTAACCATTGCCCTCGGAAGGCCTCGGATTCAACACTTGCATCAAGTTGTATCCTACTTGAGAAAACTAGCAGAGTGTCTTCTTCTTCCATACTCCTCTATTTTTCGTCATCTCATCAGACACTTCTTTTCTTACCATATCCTTCTTAACACAGTCCATCCATCGTTTCTTTGGCCTTCCTCTACTCATACGCTAAACTTTCTTCACGAAATTTGACAGTGCGAGCCATTTATGGTCTCGTCTTGGCAACATTTTACATGAAAATGTTTTTGGTGGAATTTCATTTCTTTTTGTAAGTTGCTTGTGACTTTTTAGGTGTATTTCTTGCACATCAGAGACGCCAGGAGTCCCTATATCAATTTTCAGACCTCTAGCGTCAAAATTGCGGAAGTCTCATACAAACTTCCATCCAGTAGTTTAAGGGGTTGGGGGATAAAAGTTACAAGTTACAATTTTTTTTTGTTGTTTGTGCATTAAAGTATCTTACATGCTAAATTTCAGCTTTCTAGGACATGAAATCCCCTAAGTATTTTGACGATCGTCAGTCAGTGACGAAATCAGGGGTTTTAGTTAACAATAAAATCTAGAGTATAAGAGCTATGCAATTATAACTTTAAATACGTTTAATAAGTCCGCCATTGACAACATATCCCGAGAATTTTGTTTATCTGGTATAATCCAAAACCCAAGTTATAAAAAAACGACGAAGCGCTTCGAGAAAAGGTATTAGTGCCCTAAGTGCCCTTGCACCTCGATTGGCTCCTCTTGGAACTCCCGTAGTGCCACCAGATATTTTGGAGGTGCTATAGACTGTAACCAATAGATGGACTGTGTGAAGGATGGTATGGCTAGAAAGGAGGTGTCTGATGAGATGACGAGTAATAGAAGTATGGAAAAAGAAGACATGCTGCGACGACCTCAAATAAATTGGGATGAGGTCAAGAGAACGGTGATGATGATGACAGAGCCTGTACCCGGATAAAAATAATCTATTGGTAATCACACATTCAATTTCCTTAGATGCTTGTGTAAAAGCCAGCAAAGAAAAATATGTACCGAACTTTCATTCCCAATCCACAGGGTTTTCATTTTTTTTTTCTAATCCGTTGCTTCGAGTAGAGTCGAGTACAGCTGTCGAGTAGAATCGACACGACAACATAAATAAAGCAATTTTGCATTTTTTTTACTATCAATAACTTTTAAGAAACTTGCTAAAACGGACGTAAATTACAAAGAAGAGCAGAATTACCAAAATAAATGATCCTCCATTCAAAACTGAAAGTTTCGAGAAACAAATAAAACTGAGTTTAGACTTTTACGTGCTATTGTTCTTTAGATTACGAAGTTTTCTGCTTGGTAGACAGAACCTGCGGATGAGCATCCAATAATATTTTGAATAAGATTAAGGTAGGTAATTATTTAAAATATCTTAAGAAAAACACAAAAAAAATCATTAAAGTTGGTTAGCATACTTAAATAGAACAGACTGGAAACCAAGAAGAAGGTACGATTTTCTTCTTCTTGCAAGAGCCAACAGGGTGCTGTCAATGCCCCTAAGAGCCTCCTAGGATTAGTTTTTTTTTATTTTTTATTTAAATGGTACGAGTACTAACTTTAAACTGGGGTAACGTGTCAAACTTGACATTTAAGTTATTTTGTTACTGAGAAATGGGATCTATGACATGTTTCCTGATGGCCTCTTAGACTCTTAAATCTCTTTGGAAAATAAATATTCGCGATATAGCCATAAAAATATTCCTTGGTAGGTGACAGTAGGTTCCATAGATTTAAGAAAGACAGGAATTTCTTTGGTAGCCATGCATGGTAGGTGCTGTCAGAACCGGAAGGAAGACATACGGGTTCGCGAGATGAGGAAGGAGTGAAGCCTTTGCCCAGGAATAGGATATAGACCAGGGCTAATAGACCAGTGCAGATATTTTTTTAAAACGAATAAATTCATTGAATAGTAGAATGAAACCCATCAATCATTTCTGCCATATTCTCTTCCTTTTCCAATGAGTTTATCAGTTGTCTAGTACCCATAACACAAGCTCTGCTTAGCTTGGGACTAGATGGCGTTGTGTGATAGTTGTGGAATATTATTATTATTTCGTTTATTCAGTCTAAAACATATTATTTACATTTTTAAATATATCTTAAATAAAAACTAAAAAATACATTTAAAAACATAAAAAATAGTGGTCCACCGATATCGGGAGCAGGGTCCAAGCTACCGGTGGTTAGGGCTGCAGAGACAGGAACCTCCTCACAATGCGAGCCGTATCGAGGAGTACTGCCTTCTGTATCAGGCTCTTGATCCAGCCGCCTAAAGAGAGCTTCGATAGATGGTCATCGAAGCTCTTGGCAATAAGGCCATTGGCCGTCACGACAATCGGCACAATGATAACCGAGTTCATATTCCACATGTCGCGAACCTCGTGTGCCAAGTCGAGATATTTTATTTGTTTCTCTTTTTCAGCTTTCACGAGGTTCTCGTCATGCGGAATGGTAACATCGATTATCATTACGCGGCGCGCTGATCGGTCTATCACCACTATGTCAGGCTTATTGGCGACAATAGTCCTGTCAGTAATGATAGACTGATCCCAGTACAACGTGACATGGTCTTTCACGAGAACTGGGTCGGGCACATACTTGTAGTACGGTACTTCTGATTCCACAAGATTATATTTCAAGGCAAGTTGCTGGTGAATAATCCTGGCTACTTGATTGTGTCTGTGCAAGTACTCGCCGTTAGCTAGACGAGAACAACCAGAAATAATATGTCTGATGGACTCACCCGGAAGGTGGCATGCCCGACACACGTCAACCGTCCCGTCCCTCATAATATATTTCCGGTAGTTGTTCGTCAACATAACTTCGTCCATAATCGCACAGACAAAACCTTCAGTTTCCCCAAAGAGGTCGCCAAAACGTAGCCAGGACACGGACGCTAGAAAATCTACATCGGGCCCATGAAGAGCCCGGTAGAAGCGCCCGTGAAGCTCCTTGCCCTGCCATTCTTTCTTGCGGTCCTCAGTAGTAAGTACCACAGGTTTGCGCCAGTTCTCTTTAGCCATGGACAACGGGGTGAGTCCCTTGTCCACTGTGACCACATCCTGATGCATACCCACCTCGACTTTAAAAAAATATTCTCTGAGGCTGCACACCTCGCGGTTGTGGAGGGTCTTGGCATTTAAAAAGCCTCGACCCCCGCACTTCCGCGGGATGTACAGTCTCATCATCGATGATCGTGGGTGATGCATCCGGTTTTCGGTCAACAGTGTACGGACTCTTCTATCCAGAGCGTCGAGCTCGGTCTGAGTCCATTTGAGTATGCCGAAAGAGTACATTAAAACCGGCATGACCCAACCGTTGAAGGCGCGCACCTTGTTCCCACCTGAAAGAAGGCTATTTAATACCTTCTTTAGGCGACCGAAGAAGCGCTCCCTCAACGATTGCTTCATGTCAGTTACGTTAATGCCTAACGCTTCCGACATACCCAAATACTTATAGCTCTCGGATGAGGAAAGGGATCTTAGGTGTATGGAATCCGAGAGCTGAAGTCCCTCGGATCCCATAATCTCCCCTCGCTTTACATACATGACTGCACATTTGTCCACACCAAATTCCATCCTGATGGCGCTACTAAAAGTTTCGGTTACTTTCAATAGCTCCATCAGTTGCAATTTGTTGGGGGCAAAGAGTTTCAGATCATCCATGTAAAGCAGGTGAGATATGACCTGACCATCTTTCCTCAACCGGTAGCCTAGCCCTGAATTCTCCAGCAAAGTGCTTAGAGGATTCAGGGCTAAACAGAACCAAAGTGGACTCAGACTGTCGCCCTGGAATATTCCCCGTTTAATCCATACAGGTTCATCGTTCCCCTGGATCTGTCGACATCCTGGATATCGAAGGACCGTCCTCCATTGCCCCATACATGACTCAAGGAAGGCGCGTAGAGTTGCATCTATCTTGTACAACTCCAGCACCCTCATGAGCCATGAATGTGGCACCGAGTCGTAGGCCTTCTTGTAATCTATCCAACATGTTGACAGATCCTTGCGGGATCGACGGACCTGTTGGCTAATGGCCATGTCGATGAGGAGTAGCTCCTTAGTACCGCGGGACCCATTCCTACATCCATTTTGAGAGGCAGACATAATAGAGTTTTTGTCAATATGAGTATTAATTTTCACTCTCAAAATGGATGTAAGAAGTTTATAAACCGTCGACAAACACGTGATTGGTCTATAATTCTTGGGTTCCGCGGGACTACCTGACTTATGGAGCAGGTGGGTAACGCCTGTTGTTAAAAACTGCGGTAGGGACCCAGACTCTAAGGATGACTGGAATTGGGATGCCAGGCAAGTGTGCGAACTACTGAGCCATTTGAGCCAGAAGTTGTGCAGTCCGTCCGGCCCCGGTGACTTCCAGTTTGGTAACGGACGAACTGCTTTGGCTACATCTATTGGCGTAATAACAATTGGCTCCATTTCTGCAATAGGTTCACACACTCGCTCGACATCACGCATCCAGTCAGCCTCAGTATGACAAACGTGTGCCGACCATATGCTGCGCCAGAATGAACTCGTGGCGGCATCATCTGGGCGGCACACGTCGGTCACATTTTGCTCAGGTCGCTCCCAAGCTCTGTAAACCCACCTCTCATCGCTCTGGAACATGCGATTCTGCGAGTACCGATCAACCCGCCGTTTATACCGCCGAATACGGTTCGCCCATGCATAAACTTTCTGCTTCAGGAAGTCGATGCGCTCTGTGACACGGGACATGTATTCTTGAGGACTGATTTCAGTCCCCGAGAATGCCCGCCTCACAAAGCGCATCACTCGTGGTCGTGTATTCCCCTCCCTGAAGCAGTATAGTTTGCCGATGAGTACCCTGGCCCCGTCGATACGTCGCTCAATCCTGTGCTGCCAGGCTGGTACGGCTGGTTTTGGTCGAGTAACTACGTCACAATTTGGGAACTTGACATTAGCTACTCGACATGCCGCAACAGCCCCACAGAACAGAATCGAATGTGTATCAACGAGGTCCTCGCTACTCTCGAATATATTCTTGAGTTGCGAGTCCAAGGCACACACCAACGCCCTATTTTTCTTATGCATGGGTAACCGTGGTAATCGGGGTCTAAGTTCGGTAGGGGTTGACCGATATTCACGAAGCGCATCCTCCAGTGCGCTCCTCAATCGGTCGTTGCACTGGCTACTTACCGTGGCAACCCTATCATCCTCCTCTACAACAGCAGGTATGGACCGCGGTGGGGTTGCATCAATAGCTGACGCTTGTACCGCGGTTTGTGCTGGAGTTAAGATGATACAGTTGCTCAGTACCTCTGAGCGCAGCCTATCAAGCGTGGCGTCGTCCAACAGATGATTGCGATGGATGGCCCGCACTTGATCCGACAGTCGTTGGGCCGAGGTGTTGACGGTTGGCTCAAGATCCTGAAACACAGACAGCATCCTAACACGGTACGCAGTGAGGTTAGTTCCCCCCTCTGTAGACCCGTAATATGCGCGCATGACGTTCTCGTTCATAGACTGAGTCCATCTCATGCGCTGCACACAACCACCGGTAGCGGGGACCCGGCTCGGGGCCTGTTGGCTCCTAAGTCCCAAGCTCTTCGGTGGCCGGCCTCTCCCCGCACGACGTACAGGTGTTGGCGACGTCGGCGGAGAGAAATATTCGTCGCTGGAGCTCGACGCAACTGCCGCAACCGGTGACACAGGTGACCCGGGGTCCGGCGGCGGCGAGGCGGAGCTGAGCGACGAGTCCGGGGGTGGTGGGCGTGCGCGTCTTGCTGCTGCTCTCGTAATCATGTCGTTATTTTTCGTTATATCAAATTCTTATGGCTTATTGTTGGTTTTTTCATTTTCGGTTTCATTTTGACTTTTACAAACGTCATGTCAACTCGTGGTGTAATATTTTGATTATTCCTCTTTTGATTTTCTTGGTGATTTTTGTTATAAAATTTTTATTTGTATGATTTGCGTTGGATATTAAAATTACAGCTATTGTATATCTGTATCAAAACAAATTAAAATAAATTTAAATTAGAAAGGTGATATTGAATCGACGTATGACTTACGGTGTTGCCAGCTAAGTTATTATTATTATTATTATTATTACTATGATTTTTTCATTTTTTGACCATTTTCGAAGGTATCTGCACTGGTCTATAGGGAAAAATAAAGGTCTCAGGTCTCTTCGATAAGAATAAGACATACCTTACCAACATCCCAAGAGGTGCGATTCCGAAAGCCCTTGCTTTTTGACATTGGTACTTACATTCCAAATCAAGCTGTACAGATGAGCACCGTTCCAGATTCTTCAAGTCCTGGTTACCATATCCATCAAAAGGAACTCTTTGTTCACAAGCTAGATTGTCCGGTCAATTTAGACATTTGGTGAAACGACTGTTTTGTCTCATTAGCTTTTCCAAATGGCACCACAATACTCACTTTTAGTAAGTGAATGATCTGTCTCTATCATCGGAAAATCTGTTCTACCCAGTTTTATTAAAATTCTACCTTTTCATGAACAATCGTTATTTTCTGGTCATTTACTTACTAAAAGAGGTTATTGTGGTACCATTTGAGAAAGCTAATGAGACAACAATGTTGGTTCTGTAATTTGAACGACAAGTGTCATACATTTATTTTGAGAAACCGGCCTCGAAAAACAAGAAAACTTTCAAGAAATTTTCAGAAGATGACCGTTATGGTGCCTATTATCCAAAGGCAGATGTACTGTTTTGATAAATTGGTTTTCGGAGGATAGATTTTGTTCATGAGCTATCAGAAAAAAATCAGTTTAATATCCTGAATGGCGTAGATTTCTCACAATCGTCACTTTATGGTGTAAAGGTGGAACATTTTAAGGAAAACTTCGATTACCTACAACTTTTTCAACTTTTTGAATCGTTATAGGTATCTCAAAAACGGTGGCTCTTAGGAACAAAAGTACCTAGTGGCACATTTTTGATAGATAATTATTTGATCTTCAATTTTTGTCTGAGCTAATTTTATGATAAAACTTATCGTTTTGCTGAAAATCGCGATTTTTTTTACCTTTGACCTTGAATACAACATTTTCCATACACAGGAATGATGGGGAACTTTAACATTTTATTTATTATTATATTTTGAACAATTGTACTAATTATCAGCTTGTTGTAAATGTATGTAACCTCACCCCTATTTTATAGGCTAATTTGACCGGACTAAGAACTTTGAACTACTTTACTAAAGAAGGTAACAATAGCAAAAGCGTCCATGTTGCTTCGTTAATAACAAACACAGCGTTCGTCGATGCCAATTGTTTCAGCCCAACAAAACTTTTGGAGCACCAAGTCCGTTATTACGCAGGAGAAACTATAAACAATAGTTAGCACGCTTCATAGACACAATTATTGTACACATTTAATAATGCATTAACTAAAAAGTACAAATAAATCTATTCAACAAAACGTTGAGCTACATTCCGCAAATACACTAATTAATCTTTCCGAAACACGCAAAAAATACCAACATAATAATAAGTTAGTGCGCGCTACAATGAGGCATAAAATTCTTGATGTCTGGTACTCACAAAAAAGGTTTCTTGAAAAAAGCGACCTCTGTTATCGAATAGTCGACCTAACCGCTTTAAAATAGAGTAGGGTTTTGTATCTGGCAATTTTTTGTGTTGTTTTTTTGGCTGTTTAAAAAATGCTGGAGCTGACCGCACCGCCGCGGGCATGGCACGGGCCGGCCGCACTCTGCCTAGAAATCTTCACTTCAAATCTGTGCTTAATGATTGCGTACAACTTAAAATTACCTGTCAATATTAACTGTGGGCTATTATTTTTATGAGGCGACTATTTAATTTTAGGTGCAAAGAATAAAATGAATTTTCGTTTAGTTGATTATGGACCGGATGTGCTTTCATGTTTTAAAGGATGCCCTGGAAAGGGCCCTACCTTAACGCTTGAAATACTTGTCCGACAAAACCTAATGGATAATCCAAAAATATTTTTGTGCTTTCTATGTTCACTTGATAAACTATTATATTCAAAGTAGGAATAGCAGCTAGCAACAATTAAAAAAAAAAACTATCCGAAAAATTCAAAACCAAAAACCTTTAAAAAAAAACCGTGTTCGGAATTCAAACACCAGACCAGTTTCCTGACGTCTCTGACCCGCTAGACAGAACACGTAACATCTTTTGTACCCCTACGCCTAAATCGCTATAAAATTATACCCACCAATCATATACCAATCTAAATTATGATCGCTCCAGTAACGTTGATCGACGCGCGATGATGATTGGCTACAATTATCCCGTCATAAGTCAGTTATCTATAAATCAATAGAGCCTTTTTATTAAAACGTTTACCTTATTCGGGATGGTTTGTCTTATATTGCAGATTCTTTTATGTTTAATGTATTACTTATCAGTGTAGTTTATTCCACATTTTTAATCGCATATCGGAACACGTTTCATATACTTAATTCAGGACTCTAAGGCACCTTTGTTTATTGACTTAAAATCTCTCTAGTAAAACTGTTGTTTTTTTTACAAATAGAGGGTACTTTTAGCTGATTAATACTGTAACATCAATTTGTAATCTGCATCACTAAGTAAGTGTTTTGTTTTGTTCTAGGTAAGCTGTGAGAAGAAGTTTACTTGTAAAAATACTGACCAATTTTGTGATATTAGCGAAAAATGACTTTTCGGTGTGTTCCTACTTTTCAAACTGTGTCCAACGATAGCAACGCCACCTGGGTAAGTGCTCACTAACTAAAACTTTTTATTTATGCTATTCGATACTAGGTGGCGCTACTCTGAGTTTACTTTAAATAATCTGCTCCATAATAATTGCTTAATAAACGTGATAATACAATATAGAGATTCAATGCACTTGCATAGCTAGAAATAACTTTTTTAATATTATAACGGCTCGTTAACACTGAAACACAATTTGAAAATAAATTTACAGCGCCATCTACTACAAAACCTTAGAACTATTGAAATACGCAGCCAACAAGCTGTACAATTGGTTACGCTATTCGCCACTAGATGTCTATTCTCATTTTGTTATTTCTAGTTTTGCACTTTCAATCTTGCATTTTTACTGACATTTTATCATTGAAAAGCTTCTTTCTGACTTCACTTCATCATTTGTATCATATTTCGATATATTTTTTAAATCCCCGTTTGTGCATTTCTCGACTACGGGACCACAAACACGTAAGTTTTCTAAACCATCCTAGATTCTGCATAATCATCACGCAGTAATCATAAAAAGCAATTAACAAGTTTCAAATCAACGCTTCATTGTCCGTGCTCGATCGTGCTCAGACCATTGACACATAAAGTGTTGTCTCGTTGACATGTCGACGAACTAGTGCTGTGACCTCTGCGACGCGCCCACTCACTGCTTAACCCAGAATTTACAAGTTTATCTAAGCAGTTCTCGATGGCGCTGCTCGCTATGTCAAACGTCAATGAAATGTAAAATTCGTAACTAAAAAATTAGTTCCTTTTTTTGCCGTATGTCAGGTTAAATTGGTTTTCTTTCGTGAAGAGTCATGGATGGCTACTTGAAACTGACCCTGTTATTTCCCTGGGAATAAAAATGAAGTAAGGATGGGCGATGATACGTGGGTAGTAGAAGGTGTTATAACTGTTCCGTTAGTTAGGTGTTTATGATTTATTTCCTTTAAGTATTATGTTGTTACTTTTATAAAGTGATGTCTCGAATGAATTAGCGATAAGTCATCATCGAGTGTGGGTTTTAATCGTGTCATAAATTTTGTGATAATTACCTTTTATTGATTTACACATGCTGTGTGAGACATACCGCTTTTTCATTCAATGACTAGATGAAATTTTAATAAAAATAAATTATTAGGATCGGTTTTTCCATCACTATTTTTTCAGTAATACCTAACTAAATAGTTCATACTCTTTTGTGAATTCTACACGAGTAGTGTTATCCAATGTTGCGATTTTAAAAAAGAAACTACCAAGCAAACAAACAGCTTGAGATATAGCTTGAATGAGCTGTTTGAAAACAGCTCATTCAAGCTATTTCTCATATTCATTTCATAATTCGCACTCCTTCCTCCAATTTCAGCAGTTTCACAGAACAATATACATATATCACCTACAATAGCATTGGAGAAGAAAAGCAATTATCGATATAATATGTTCGGCGAACTAAGCAACCTAATAGCAGAACTAGGTACCTATTACAAGAATATAATTAGCTCTCGTCTGTGATAATTACAAGTTTAGCGCTCATCAAATGCTTGTCATCGCCATCGCGCTAGTTGTACAGTTTTAAACGATCGACAACTAATCGACGATTGGTCAGTCTTTGGATCATGTTCACCAAAAATATGACGGTCTGATTATATAAAAACAGCTGTTTAAAACACATTTTTGTATGGGAACATGTCACAGCAGTGACAGCTGTTTTTAGATAATCAGACCGTTATCTTTTCGGTGAGCATGGACCTAACTGGTACGGGACCAGCTCATTGTAGTGGTAGGTAATTTCTTATTCTTTCGTATCAGCATCATTCATCATCGTTCTCTTGCCCTTATTAACCCAATGCATTTGGGGTCGGCGCGACATGCCCTCTTCTTCCGTACCTCTCTATTACCTACTCGTCATCTCATCAGACTCTCTTCCTTTCTTGACAGTCCATCCATCGTTTCTTTGGTCATTCGGGTCATTTATCATTATTTGGTCATTTATCAGCATCGTTCATACTGGGGTAAAGTATTTGATCTTAAGAACAGCTTAACTTCTAGGTTTTCTTTTCTCGACCCGAAACTTCAGAGTAAATAAAGCAAGACGATCTCCAATTTTATTTTCATGGTTAGAAACATTAAGCCAGTCATGTTTGTTGGCAGTTTTATAGTAACTAACACTACCTCGCCTAGTGGGGGCTAATTGCTAATTCCAACCAATTGCTAATTGCATTCCAATTCTGGACAAAGACCTCTCCCAAGCTGCGCCGCAACGCCCTAAGGTACCCTTCGCTTCCCGTCTGATCCAGCCACCTTTTCAAGGTCTTCGGTCCATCGAGTTTAGAGGCTCCCGGAAGTTCCGACCGATACCGATTTGGGGGACTGTCTTATAAACGTTGACGTTAAAAGTGCTGTTATCAGCCTGATTTGAATTAATGACTTTTGATTTTGACATCCTCCGAAGAGAAAGCTCACCTTACTGATAAGAAGTAAATCAATCCGTTAGTATACGAACCGACAGTAACTGCTGTTGTGATTATATCTATACTACTAACGAATAACAATGATAATAAAACAATGCTTGGATGCCGCCCGTCGAGAAAACGCCTTGATAATACAATCTACAACATATACCATCTACAACATACATAGAGGCTGGTACAAGGAGTGACTTTGTTCATGCACAGTTTCTGTAACTAAAGAGGCGTTAATGCGTTTCATAAGTGCAGTACTTGTAAGCTCTGCTTTACACCCGAAACTCAATGCTTTACACCCGAAACTCATGATATGAGTATTGAAGAAATTTACTTACGATTTAGATTAATTTTCTTAAAATCGAACCAAGCAGGTTCGAAACTTAAGTACTTAAGTACCTACCTAACTTACTTGTATTTTCAATCTTCCAATTAAAAAAATAAGTTTTCTTTTACTTCTGTGCACTTGTAAAGTGGCACATAAATGTATTATCTTTTTTTCTTTCAAAAGGATCTCATGGCATAGATAGGTATTCGTTTTAGATATTATTTAATATCACATTCCATCCAATAAAACAAATTAAGTGACTGAAAACACTCCCAAAACTTACACCTACAGATATTCGCCTGTAAAAAAATACTTTCTAAGCTCTCCTTGACATGTCATCAAAAATGCATAACTATCTGATCTACGCGCGAAGACGCAAATCATTTCACGCACACACACACACAAAAGGTACACAGTACAAACACACACACACAAACTCATGATCACCTCACAATCAAACCTGATATGAGAGGAACAATGATACACATTCGCCGAAGAGCGAGAAGGAGCTTTTTTCACAGTATATGTAAAGAAAACAGATAAAAAAAATAGAGCTGATTTTTCATGACTTGCAAGTTTTGAAAAAAGAATGAAACAGATAATGATTTTGTCGTTGTAACGATGTTGTCAAATATAATTTTTTCTCTCAATTTTTGTCTAAGTTCCATGCGGTTTGCGATGCGTATGGACTTATAGAGGCTACCAATTGACTGGGCGGCAGGTTTTAGTTTGATACGAAATTAGAAATCGCTGTCTTACTCTCTCTCTATCTCTCTTTCTCTCTCTACACATATGTATCATTTCTGTACTGAACAAGCGTCTAATAGGTATGCAATATTTTCATTGAACAGTGTTTATGATACATGTTTTCCAGCAATCCATCAGGGCTCACAAGTGGCAATAGACCTATTTGTTACATGTTTCTATGAAAACAACATAATCTTAACTTACTAGATAGGTAGCCAAGGACCGTATATCATCGTCGCATATGAAAATTACCTGCCTAGGCGTAGATAATGGTTATGCAAAATTATTTAAATGTATCAACTAAAAATAATCTGCTAAACCGATTGACGCAATTCAATTATGCACACGATTAATCTACGCCCGCTCGTCGCCAACCAATTCATCATCAGTTATTAAATGTTAATGTATTTCTTGATCTGCATAGTTACGGTGGTCTGTGGGACCGGCACTCCCCGTCTTTATCGCGGAACGGTGTACGTCGCACAGGCACTACATGTGATAGCCGCGGGCCGCGACCGACTGCTCACGTGGGCTCCAAACACGCGCCAACATACGAAATTAAACTGTTGGAATTTCGAATTCGGAAACTTTTTAAATTTTTTGACAGTGATTGTGTTTTGTTTTTTTTCTGTTTTATTGGGTGTCTGCAGTTTGTTTTCGAGTGTGCGAACTTTTGGTATTTAACTTTTTATGCTTAAGTGACAGTGCGACATTAAATTAGTGAAGATATTTTTTGTTATAAACCAATTGATAAAGTTATTAAGCAAAAGAATTGAGTAAACCAATCTGCCCGGAGGTAATCACATATTGGTCAGGCAATTTCCTATACCATCAATAATAACGGGGCAAGTAAACAATAACATTATTTGATGAAAGACAGAGACAGACACATACAGAAGAGCGGAACAAAAGAAAATCATCGATCTAAGAAAATAGAATTCTCATACGAAATGTAATGGCGGTACAATAATCGTGTAGAAGTTCACGATAGTTGCCCAACGTGAGGCGGTAACAATACAATAACGCCAGCGTATATAGAACTTGAACAAATCGATTTGTGTATACTTGATGTACTGAAATTAGAGGTCCTAGTACACTGGCCGGTTATAGCGGTCATCTCGGCCGATAGATAATGATCTGTCGATGATTTACGCCGCGTTAAACCGACAATGGCACAAGATAACCCCCAGCCGCTGTGCACAATGTGACCAATTAGAAACGCGGAACATTCGCCACGATGACTAAAATGAACGGAATCAACCTGCCAGACATGACCGACCGAGATCTCTCCGTCGACGACATATTCAACGAGAACTTTAACTTGAAAAGGAAGAAAACACAAATCGATTACGAAGACAATAAGAAAATTAACACAACCGATGATCCCCTCAAATTCGGTAACAACAATAACGTAAATGACAAAATAGAATCGCCTCAAAACCTGAAAAGGAAAACGAAAACTTTCGCGGACAACTATGATATCGATAAGATCGTGCAATCGAACATGATAATCGATAAAGAATCGAGTAAAGTAAGACTCGAATTGAGGCAGTGTGGTAACGATATAGAGTACAAAACAAATGGGCACGTTGGTACTGACTTGAACGAAGTAGGTTCTGTATCTACTGACGGGAATGACTTTACCATGAAGGATGGTAATGATATAAGAATGGATGGTGCTGCCGATAAGATTCTGAACAACAATGAAGGTGATTACAGCATCAACGGGAACGATGAGCATGGAAACGATGTAAGTAATGTAGTTTTAAAGTTTTCAACAGATTTGACGGACAAAAGTGACCCTTACTGACTAGCAAATTAAGAAGAAACTACCTAATTTTGCTATGATATTATGGCTCTACTGAAATATTATGCAACACATTAATATTCAAAAATATGGACACCTGTTTCTCGATTAACATTTATAAGCCAATTATGTCAAGCGCTTTTCAATTAGAGATTATCGGATGTCCATTGTCAAAGTTAGTGAGCTTCAAAAAAGCTGCTTAGGTATTCATTAGTTGATGTTTAATGAATTCCTTCATCTATTATGTTGGTTGTTTATGAGGAGAGTCTGTCCATCTGCTTCATGTTCTCAGCTGTTAGTAATACGCGGATCCCGAAAACTAGATCCTTGCTGCAACCAGCCGGAGTCGCCTGTTGGCTGTTAGCTTTATAAAATAGACCTCTAGAAGGTTCGTCCATAGCAGATTTTAGATGGATCTTTTCAACCTATCAAAGAGAGTCTTGTTCTTGTTCTTCGTCGCCACACTCCTGGCAGAGTGGTCGTGGTCGTCACATCAGGGGTGGTGGAGGTTTCACAATCCGTCGCCATTCCTCCCACACTGTGGCTTTTCTCGTGCATTCGTGGAGTGGACCATTGAGTGCAGTTTTAACTTGGTCGGTTCAACGCATTGGTGACCTGCCGCGTGCTCTTGTGCCTTCAACCATTCCCTGTACTACATATCTGAGAGTGAGAATGAGAGCCTACGTTAGATTAATTTCCGAGTTCAGAAGCTGCGTTATTATGAATGGAGTAAGAAGCTAGTACCTTGATTAAAAAGGTCACTGCACTGGTAGTCACCCTGAAAGATCCCTGGATATTAAACCTTTCAAGACCTCTTTGTTAAAATGCATTATCTCAAGCTAGACTGCACAAGACAACCTAATTCTTAAACGAAGCAGAAATAATTCACAAAACGCCGTCTCGTTTACATCAAAGCGTATAAAATTCGTCATGATTCGATATCGAACGCGATAAGACGCCGAAATTCCGACAATACTCGGCTAATTCCGACAATAGTCTACTAATTTCGACAATGGTCACCCAAATGCCGTTAGTGGTCTACAATGGACTCGCTGAGCGGAAATAATCGCAATCTCTATGCGTTCGATGAGGATAAATTTGTGTATAGTATTCATAACCATCCTTTCTAGTCATCATCTGCCTAGCCTTTTTCCAACTATGTTGGGTCGGCTTCCAGTCTAATCGGATGCAGCTGAATACCAGTATTTTACATAGAGCGACTGCCTATCTGACCACCACAACCCAGTTAATACTGGGTAATACGATACCCCTTGGTAAGACTTGTTGAACGTTTGGTATGAACGTTTAGAAAGATTTGGGGCGAAAATCGAAATCGACATCAAGCGATGTCGATTTCGATTTTTCGTCCCAAATGAGTACGACACAAGATCCTAGAGAATTATCCTTTTTTGTATTGGAATGATTTTCTAGGATCCTGTGTCGTGCTCATTTGGGATTGGGACCCCAAGTAAACCGAAATCGTCATCAAGCATCTTTCTAAACGTTTATTGTATTGTATTATTGGCTGGTGACCGCAACTCCACGTCAAAGCGTGTATTTCGCGTACGGGTGGGAAATTCATTCGATCCATCCTAACGCCAGGCCAGCAGCGGCTTGATGTTGCTGACAATCTCACGGGGAGTACTTCGGTTACTGAAGTTCTTTGCCCTGTATGTTGCAACCACTGCACAGTGCAGAAGCCCGTGGGTTGCTGTCTCGTCTACCTCCATGCAGGTGCGGCACAGGGGGCTGTTTGTGACTCCTATGACAAAGAGGGGTTTATCAAAAGAGCCATGTCTAGTGATGGCGGCTGTAACTGTGCACAGATGTGTTCAAAAAGTTTATAACAAGAGAGATTTTCTGAGCGCCGCATTGTCATATTTATTAGGAAACATTATTTTCTCCATGAACTTCCCAACAGTCGTCTTTATGTCTTTCGATGCCTTTTCTTACTTTTATTCAGAAAACTTATAAATAATTTACTAATACGAAAAACTTCTGAATAGTCATAGACAAAAACTTGCAACTGCTAATCAATTTCACGCCATAAACCATCTACGTCAGGTTTTGACCATAAGAAGCACAGACACTCTCGTCTTTTTTTATTGTTGCTGGCCCGCGGCAAACAACACAAAACATATTATAACTGTAGTCTGATGCACTTGCCGCTGATAGCGTGACACGTGCTGGCTCGCCCGACCTTAGCACGCGTCGAATATACATAGGTACTTACTGATTTATATTCAATAAAGTATACGTAGATATGTATTGGAATTTTGGAGAACTTTATCTGCTTCTCTTTGGCGGTAGAAGCTTTTTCATTATATTATTGGACTTTCTCCATAGCTGCTGCGGATGAAGCAATAATTTTTAAACTTCAGTTGCCACAAGTGCTCTTCAAAAACGTTCTAAAACGTAGAACTATTTTTCAGTTTTTGCTTTGCAATCGGGTTTTAACGGGTTAAAAACAGGATACAAAAATCTGACATCAATTTCTTCATCAAAATCATAACCATACATTATATTTTATACTTCTTTTGAACACTTTTTCCTCAAGGTTTGAGCAGAAGGTCTTTTTAAAATCAAACCTTGATTACACCCAAATAAGAATTGATTGTTCAATCAGATAACCCTAACTAAACAAACCACAATG
The DNA here is from genome assembly GCA_950022955.1 of Xestia ashworthii. Taxonomy (NCBI): domain Eukaryota; kingdom Metazoa; phylum Arthropoda; class Insecta; order Lepidoptera; family Noctuidae; genus Xestia; species Xestia ashworthii. The sequence continues at coordinate 15,823,753 of OX465560.1, read as the reverse complement.
CACATCAAAACTTATTTTCTTAACACTCACAATAGTCTACTATCTATGTCAAATACACACTTGAAGCGACCAAGCAAAAGAATCATAAGTCAAGAGCTAACTGACCAAGTCAGAGGTGACACAACTGGGTCAAAGAGGTTATAGATCCTGAGGTTATAGGCTCCTAAGTAGTGATGCGCGATATGTTACAGTATCGATGCAACAAGACTGGATACAACGATGGCTTAGGTCGATACAAGCGAAAACGATAAATGCTTGGATTGATACAAAAGTAACGGAATATTATAGGAATTAACGGATCGTATCCTAAATGGCGTGATCGGCCAAAATAAAATATAAGCAGGATACAAAAGGATTACAAAAGAATTCCTTATTTTTTATTAGACCCCTTAGAGAGACCCGGTTATTGCACATTATACTCGTACATCCCAGAAGACGATATCATTAGGCCTCTGATAATTTGAGAATCAAATCGAAGCCAATACGATCGTATCCTATAGATTGCGATCCAGATCGATGTAAACTATCGATACAAATGCAAGAGTGGTGCATCCCTGCTCATAAGGTTATAGGCTAGATGAAGTATTAGCAAATTGAACATTATGGGCTCTTAAAGCCTCCAATTATGACTTGCAGCCTTTATGGTCAGTAAGTGACGGTCTTTTGGGTAATGACAAGCTCAAAATGCAATTATATGCTGCAAAGGTTAGACGAAAATTTGATGTTTACTGAAATAGATTGAAATCGTGGAGCGTTAGGTGTGTTAAGGTATGTGTCTTCGGTAGTTCAAATAAGGTTTACAATAGCAGCATTTCCGAAATAATTAAATGCGCCAAAGAAAACCACTCTATTAATGTCATCCATTTTTTTCCGATGGTCCCACCAGCCAGTACCGGCAAAAGAAGAATTTTTATTTTATAACTTAAAGACTGTTTTCACTGAAAAGTTCGCTAAACGTGTAAAGTTCACTACCATTTCGCTATAAGTGTAATTTAAGTCCCGTGTAATACGGAGTGTCTTTATTGACCGTGCCCAAACAAGACTATGAGCTACTAATGGGAAACTCCTAATAGAAAGACAACGTGCAATCAGAAATGGGCTGCAAATTACGATTGCTACTGAACGTATACAATCGGTTTATTTTCCTAACCATCAGGCTATAAAATTAATTGCTTCTTTACAGATATGCGTAACCTGTAATCAGGCAATGTTCAAACATTTTATCCTATCTAAATTTAAAGGTGTTCGTATTTCTATAGATATCTAATCAATCATTGACAATTTCTGCAAAAATATTAAGGGTTCCACTTAAAAACTACAATCGTCACTTCAATAAATTCGCATTGTTGGATTTTCAAAGTTCTCCTCAGCGAATAGAGTTTAAAATCCAACTAAATGTTTTTCTGAGACATCACAGCTACGTGTCGCGTAGTCACCTAACTAATAGCTATAGTCTATAAAAAAAAACATACCAACTTAATTAGTTTCTAACTGTTTCTCCAAACACTCAAAATTAGCACCTCCGCCACTATCTTCATCCTCATCAGACTCGAAAGTGCGAACTTTACCATATACACGCACTAGTGCATTAAAACCCCATCCATTTCAACCGCGTGTCTCATTTGATATATTGTTTATAGTAGCTTTCAGAGTTCTTTCACCTTTAGCACGGCTAAATGTGTCAGCTTGTCCGGTTGACGGCAGACTTTTTGCTTTGAGAAACCAGAATACAATGAGCCTTGTTGAAGCGCGAGCGATTGATATGTGGTGTTGGGATTGTTGAAATACTGTGGCGTTTCATTGTTGGTGGTGGTTCTGGGAAGTGGGATTTGCATATAGAGGTGCTTGTCTATAAAGGTAGGGTGTAAAAGATGGTGTTACGTAAGTCTTCACTTCTCAATATGACGCAATCTTCTTATAGAATTTGTCTCGTCATTATTTTTGCCAGTGTACGTCCACAATACGACTGACTCGTTGGAGTAGTGGACTGCTGATCATGCGGTTCCCCGATTCCCGCTTAGGGAAAATAATGGTATTGGGTTTTTCTATCAGGAATTTCTCTGTAGCCGCCAAGTAGTCTGGATGTGTGTCCTGACTCCTGTTGATGGCAATAGGCTCGCCCTTATTACATGGGACTCAAGCATAACTAGTGAAATGTACGTGTATTATTAGGGACATCTCTTCATAACCTTTCGGGGATTACAGACGTGATGATAGGTCCCCAATAATATTTGTATTTGAAACAAAAGAGTGTGTATTCCTATTGATCTTTCCGACTTCTGAAGTCCATGTTCACCGAAGAGATAACGGTCTGATTATCTAAAAACAGTTGTCACTGTGACATGTTCCCATACAAAAATGTGTTTTAAAAAGCCGTTTTTAGATAATCAGACCGTCATCTTTTTGGTGAACCTGGACCTGAGTCATTTCTATTTACCTATAACACCTTTTTGATTTATTTTTAATTATTAAAGAAACTCCTTGCTTATATCTTCCTTATTGCTTCAGTACTCGGACCAGTTATTCGGTACCCTTTTCACGGCTTCGTTTGCCAAAGAAAATACAGTAAATACTGAAGAATTTGTCACGCGAGCACAGCTTTGTCTGTGGATATTATTTACACTCAATACTTAAGTCATTATAGTAATAATATCCACAATTAAGTCTACATCTCCCTTCTTACATTGCCTTACTAACCAAATGCCGAGTATCAACAAAAACAGAAATTATACCGAATTATAATGAATTCATATCAGTTCTATCTATTAGGATAATGACATCATTACGGTCTAGACTCCATGATAGACTGTGCGTCTGGATCTAGATTTTTTGTTGAGTCGAGTTAGACTGACTATGACATGTATTATTTTTGTTGAGTCTAGTTAGACTGACAATGACATGTATTATTTTTGTTGAGTCTAGTTAGACTGACAATGACATGTATTATTTTTGTTGAGTCTAGTTAGACTGACTATGACATGTATTATTTTTGTTGAGTCTAGTTAGACTGACAATGACATGTATTATTTTGCCGTCTGCCTTAATATTGGTGAATGTGTTTGATAGACCAATGCACTGAGGAGTATAAAGGGTGTAAAACACCTCTTCACGAAGCCGAAAGGCACTTGTTCTCCCCGTCATTGCGATCATTTTTTTGTTCTACACCATACCTGGGAACCTTCTAGTTACGGAGATATGGGGGGGTCAAAGTTACAACTTTTTGACAAGTTTTTTTTTTAAATACAAGTTTTTCTTGTAAGATTTTAACTTTTAACACCTCCACGACCCCCGTACTATTCAATTCATCCATCAGCACAATGTTTTAAGTGCGTTCCATTGAGTTCTACCACAAACCATGGTTTATAACCTCAAAAAAAAAGTTGTTTCCCAGCAATGTTTTTTGCGTAAAGTTACTTAGTTTGATGTACAGAATGCTTGGTTAACGGCTTTGTGATGAGGTGGTTTACACCCTGTATGTACGAAGTGTTACAATAGAATTTGCAGATATAACTTAGTACATATTATTATGTCCGTAGGTGTTGTTTAGTGTGTCCAATTGTCTGAACTAAAATTACTAATGACTAGCAAGAAAAGATTCAACTGAGTTTAGAGTGTAACGACCATTTTCAATAACTTACTAACAGGTAACGGATAGTTGCTATCTCTGTCTGTTTGACAATATTAGGTTACGGACGGTTAGAAACAAAACGTCACAGACAAAGCTTTCTTTGACGTTTCTGTGAATCAAGTGACAGGTAGGTGATGCGGATAAGCAAGCTTACTTTGTTTATTGAAACATCGATAGCTACGAGACGTGGACTGGGAATCTTTACACCCTGTTAGAAATTGAGAGGAACTCCATATATTGATTTATTTCTAGGAATCTTAATTACTTATAGTGAATTGAAGGCCAATACATATAGGATGTAAGAGACACAAACGGTTAACACGTAATCAAAATACATCATTCCGAACCACATGGTCAAAATGTATGAAACAGCATTTCTTTGTGGAGGGGTTCGGAATGACGTACTGAATTACTGAATACGCGGTAAGGTAACCGTTTGTGCATTAATGTCTCTTCCACCCTGTATACGGGTTTATATTGGTTCCAATTTGAACTTGGAACTTTTTTCCCTTTACTTATAGTTTTTCTAGCTTTTAAAAATGACGTCTCGTTGACACTTCGCCAATGTTGCCAACATAATAAATATCAAGTTTTCTCCCATTCTCATTCAACATTTACTAATGAACCTTCTTTGACAGCTGTAAATAACATTACAAAAAGAATAAGTCTTGTTTTAGCACAGCCCCCGCTACGTTGGTCGTGAGTAGTATCACTTCACTTGTATGACGCCCACGCCCGCACCTCTGGCTTTAGTTACGTAGTTTCACAACAGGTAGGCTACTAGCTGTTTTCGACAGTCAATTTGATGGCTAATGAATGTTAGTACCTCCGGCTTTGTGTATCTGTAATAACTTTGTGTATCTGTATCGGAGATCACAATGTTTTTGAAAATACGTTTTAAACATGACGACAAACATAATTATGTCTTGGGAAAATGATTATGAACCCATACGGCGGGCGATAAATACCTAGTACCTACCCAATGATTATTTTCAGGACCATTTTAATATGGACCCATTCTCGGTGTGTAGCTTTACTAGTCCAAATACTTGAAGTAATAAAATATTTGACATTACATAATTTCTTTTAAAATTTAGGACAGTCATCATAAGATGACTCTCATAAATAATTCGTAAATGCTATGGAACACGATAAACGTAAAAAGGCCAATCAAAGCATCGTGTGGTGTTACCAGCATTGCCCCCAATATATTGGCAACACGTAGAACTAGTAATTGCCAATGATTAGACAACTCAGTGTTCCTAGAAACAGATACTTAGATCTACTCGAAAGTTCAATTAGGTCCAGCCATGTTCAGTGTTGCCAAAAAAGAAAAAGAGAAAAAACCGCAAATCTTGTTTATGCGATTTAAATTATGTTTACTGTAAACTTAATTGGGTAGAGTTTTTTCGCCTGTAAACATTATACCTTTTATTTCTATAATGTAAGCAGTGGGAAAATAAGGCTAATTGGTGAAAGAATCCGTTTCGTGAAGAAACGGAGAGGATATGACTTGGCGGGTTTTGGGTCTGAAGTGCTGTAACTATTGACTGTACTGTTAAATTCAAAAGGTTCACTTCTTTTTTCAAAACTACATGTTAACTACCTACCTATCTGATGATCTAAGTTTGAAGATTTTTGCAATTCATTAGAAAACTAAACGAACTACAAATTCATATGATAAGTATACTGGACTTCAAATTTTGTTAACGGAATTCTCTGCTCTTAGAAGCTTCATGCTTAAAAAACATACTGGCATATTATAAAGCTGTTACTAAACCTTGATGACATCATCAAAAACCTCAAACAAATGACAAACCATCATCAATGTCATCATTCTCAAGACAGTGAACTCCCGCGTACCTATTTTTTAAGTGACTGAATAATGAGTTACATAGTGGTTAGTAGCGGTCGGTAGTGGTCAGTAGTAGTTGGTAGGTTGATGGTTGCCACACGCCGTCCGAGCGGTCAACAATAACATACCTTTGGAACACACCTATTGTGTTTTTATAGAGTCGATAGATATTCCGTACACAGATAAGTTGCAGAAGTATTGGTGAAGATAGCTACCTTATTGGCCTTTACTTGTCCGCACAATAGGCTTGTTAACTGAAAAAATCTAATTAGTCCATCACTTAGATTATCAAAAAATATTTGACCCGTATTTTTTCTTTCGTCACATAAACCAAAATTGACGAAGATACGACGCTTTTAAAATTCCCAATACGCCACTGTTTGGTATCATTCTTAGTGAGTTCTGACGTCACGAGCCCCCACTCCCGAGTTTTGATGCGTTTTATCTTTGTCAATATTCATTGATTTACAAAAACAAAAAATACGTGTCCATTATTTTCCAATACTCTAACTGACGGACTAAATAGATTTGCAATTTATTGATGGTGGAAACTAGCCTATTATATTGGGCAATAGAGCTAAAAAGTTCGGACGTTAATCAAATAATGTCAAATATTATGTCTCCAAAACGTAGCTGTAGCCGAACAGAAAAACGTTATTTTTAAAGCCTGTACTAAATCGTGTTCAGAATAAACAATGAACATTGAATCCATAGAAGCAGCAAAATTCATACCCAACTCAAAAAATCGAACTACAAATTCAAGTTTTCCAAAGTAGAGCTAAACCAAAAAGGCAAAATACAAAGTCTGCCACTAAATAGAATGACAGATGTCACTCAAACGTCAATCTGTCAAACGATTGGGATCTTCGCGCGCCGTCGTTAGCAACGGCCGCGTTTTTATTTATTGTTTTTTAGATAAAAAGGTGATAACCGATAACAAATACATTAAGCTATTAGAACCTATTTGGAGGCTGTAATGTACTTTTTGTAGTATGTGGACTGGCAGGTGATACCGTACAGGAAAACGTGGTTCAACCGCTACTGAATCTTAGACAGAGTTACCATTTCGGAGTTTAAAAGTCCTGACAAACAACCGGACGTTTGCAAATTCGTTCGGACATGTCAATTAAATAAAATAAGAAACCTTTTTTGTCAATGAGTCTGCACTAAAGGCCAGTTGAAAATAATATTTCTGGATGTAGGTATTGCAAACAAACATTTATATTTATAGGCCTATCTAAAATACCATAGTTCGTATGGACCTATCCTACCTACTAGTTGTACTTTGTACCAAGCCATACTAGCCCCCACTACTTTTCCAATACAAGTCACAATTAAATGATTACCATACTGAATAAATTATTTCTACATACATTCTTGACATTGTTAGCATGAAAGGCAAAATGTACCCAGTGATTGTTGGGCGAGAATCGCACAAGTGTTGCCCGATAAATAATGTATGTTCCACCTACGCGTTGTCTAGAATGCATTATGTTTTTTCATTATTCGAACGCGATATTCGATTAATCAAATTGAGTCAAAAAATCGCATGCATTTGTTTGAACTGGTAACCATTGAATCATTTTTAGTCTCAACTGCATTCATTCAAGAATGTTTGTTTGTTTTTCTTGGTAAATAATGCCTTCAGAAAATCGCCTTGACTAGCACAAAATAAATAGTTACATGGCACATTTTTGAACAACTGACCAAGAATTTCAATAGTGGTGGTTTCTGTTGTCACTATAGGGTGTGAATAGGGAATTCCTTTTGCATTGCTTTATTTAACAACCGATTCATCCGCAATCAAGTAAATTGGTAAGTTACTAAACAATATAGTTATAGTATCGTATCGATACTGGCAAGTTTCACAAAAAGGCAAAAAGAAAAGTAAAAAAAGCCGTAAAAACATCAAAAATTTTGCGTTGGTTAGAACAAGCCTTAATTTTATGATGTGACGAATAAAAAAATCTAGTCCATCAATGATTTTAATATTGCAACATTTTGCAACATAGGTACACCGCAAAAACAACTTCAATTATTGCCAGAAACTGCTAATTAATTCAATCGAAGTAAATAACTGTCTATCACAACTGTCTCGATAAACGATTTCACATCAACGAGTTGATCAAGTTTGTCAATGTTTTCTAAAAAGACGTATTTGTTAATTACCCACTAATGTATCCTGTTTGCTAAAGAAGTTGCTCAGTTGCAGAATTTTGGCAATAACTAGATAAAATTCTTGATCAGTGAAAAGATTATAAATGATATTATGTGTTTCGTAATTGTGTCGTTTTATGTTTATTGGGTAGTTAAACTGTAATTTGAGATGCTAATTGAAAATGGGTCATTACTGTCATTAGTATTTAAAGTAGGTACTTACCCAACTATATTTTTTACGCAATTTTTCCCCCAAAGTTATTAGTCGTGACTAATTTATGTTTTCAACTTTTATCATTATTTTTATCTGCATAATCTAAGCTTGTGATGTCATGACGTCTGTTATGGGAGAATGGAAGAAGAAAACGTGTTGCACCGATTCCAAATAAAATGGGATTAGGGCAGGAAGATGAATCTAAGCTTTTCTTACTGAGTATATTTAAAAAAGTATACTTACTATATATTGTCTTTAAGCTATATTTAATTTGTGCTATTTTTTGCAAAAAACTTTTTCTGCTGCTATTAGCCGAAACGGTGGTATCTGCGGAAAATGTAAGGAAAGCCAAAACAACAAATCTACTATAAGAATAATTTTCCCTAATTCCCTTTGATCCTCTAGTTTGATCAATGTTAAAATAAAAGCATACAGTTTAAGCCCACATGACATAATAAAGCTCTTTGAATAATAAGTAATTAAGGAAAAAGTCGCGAACAAAACTTTAACGCTTTCTACGGCCGCCATAAATTCGGCGACTCAACACAGGTGTGCTGTGACTCACTGCAGCTAAACTGCCAAATATTTTACAGTTAAAAATACAGGTAACACCTATCATAAAATATCTATGGTCCGTGCTGCCAACCTAAGAAAAAGTTGCTATATGAAAACAGTTTGAGTTTCGAAGGAGATCTAATAACGTGATTGTAAAAAAAAACGAGAGTACAGATGGCCAGCACATCAAGCTACTTCAATCTATAACTTTAGGTTGGAGGTTGATTCCGAAAATTTGACAGTTTCGGGTAGCTTGATTGATGTGCTGGCGTCCGTTCCAAGGGACATCCACCAACGCAATCTGGGCCCGCGTGGTGGATTGCAGTCCACTCCCTCTCATTGAAGGAAGCCTAGGCCCTGCAGTTGTGGGAACATTACAGGCAGAGCAACGTGAACATTGACCATTTGTCAGTTCAAATTTAAAATCAAATTAAGTGAATTTACACCGGAAATATTTCGCACCCCAATAAAAGTTAACAGCCATCCAATTTAAACCTCCAATACAGAAGCAGTCTAGACAAAGCTTATCCACAGGTGCTGAATATTAATCTGCTGAAATTACTTATAGGTAAAATTGTTTCTTCTTCCTCATTCTGGAGGCCTGAAACACTGAATGATCGAAACTAGATTCTACTTTAGATCAAGAAACATTTTAAACAACCTTTTCTTCATAACATGACATGGTACAATATTATCATTAACACTAAAAACGGTATATTTACAGTGTTAAAAAAAATAGTAAATAAGGTAAATATCCCATTTTCAGTATTAACGATAAACTTCTCTTCTCCATGATGACTCTTACCCAAAATCTAGGACATCTAATAAAGACTGAACTGAAGTCCACTGCATTTCTCCTACCTCTGAACTGATCGGGATTCGCCTTCTATTGCAGCTGATCTCCATCATTTTCCTAGGCTGCCCTGATACCAATCCAATCTATTTGGGGTCGGCGTAGTAATTAGTATGTGTCTTCTTCTTCCATTACTGACGACCCGAATGGCGCAGCGGTAGTGAAGCTGTCTTACGTTCTTAGGGTCCCGGGTTCGAATCCCGGTAGGAGCAAATGTTTGTGTGATGAGCATGGACATTCGTTTCCGAGTCATGGATGTTTATATGTATAATATGTATTTACAAACAAAAAAGTATATATGTAGGCTGGTGACCACGACACAAGTCTTGCTTAGTGTGGCACTAGATGGCGCTGTGTGTAATGTCCAGCGATATTTATATACTTATTTTTATTACTTCTCTGTTACTCATGTCTAGAATAAATAAATCCTCTTACTTCTTCCACAGCTGATCAATTACACAACTACCAAATTTTTTCGTCTCGTATATAAATCAGGAGTTGTAAATCTAATCGCCTCGGTCCGCATTGTTTGTCGGTTTGTTTGTCACACCCGTTTTATCATTTAATTGGCACCACGCATGCCGTGGCGTAATTGCTACGACTTTTTATAGAGAGTTTGGACTTGGGGACATTTTGTAAAAGATGTCGGAAAGGGGTTTTAGGATTGTAAGATAGAGCAAGAAAATTTCTCAATTTTCTCTGCTTTTGAAACTTTTTGGAAAACTTGAGGTAAAGATGTCTTGGATTGAATAATGTTTTGATAAGAAATATTCTGTAATTTTTACTTTTTGCCAATTTGTTCTCGCTTGAGAACTTTTCTGTATAATATTATATTCGGGAAGGTCTGAAGGATAGTTTTTTCTTTTTGTTAGATATTAACGATTAGAAACACCGAAATTTAAAGTGGATCATCATCTAGTAGTCGAGTTAGATAAGCCCAATTTTGACCAAATAATAGTGAAGTAACGTTAATTTTAAGAGAAGTTCGACATTAATTATGTCCTCCGTTCAAACTTTTAGTGTTACCACTGTGACACCTCGTACAAATTTCGACAGCCGTTACGTATTCCTCATACACATACATACATACAAGCCATACTTGTTTATACTTATAGAAAGTTGCTCCCAAATCAGCCTGCTTGTCAACATTACTCAATACACAAACCGAGATAGATTACAATCAGGAAACTGGATGTCACATGCAATTTCATCTTTATAACCATTGACGCAAAGATTATCGGAGATTTTGTCGTGTGTTGATTAAGTTGGTCGTATAAACCTTTGATTGGGTCACTCGCGGTTTTTTAGGATTTGATTTGAATATAATATAGTGCACTGTAAGATTGAAGACTCGGATTAGAATATTTTTGATTTTATTTCGTTCATTTCTCATCACTACCCAGTGTCTGTGAGTGTGGGTGTACGTGAGTGTAGCTACATGAAAACTGACAAATGCTTGCACTGACTGGACAGGTCCACTCAAATATGTGTGGTAAGTGGTTCTTTCTTCAAAAATCCATCTCAGACACTAATCTGCATAGTTCTCATGTGAATTGAACAAGATTGTCTGGACTTCAAAAGAGACTATGACCTTTTGTTTCGGCTGTTTCTTTTCAGAGCAGTCAGGTACGAAACACCGGCCCCATCTAGTTTTAAAAAAATGACGAGTAATAGTGTTTGTAAAAACCTCCTTGCTAAATAAACATCATTTATCTATTAATGAAGTGGGGTAGTGCCTAGGGGCAAACAATACGGCAAGACCATAAGGCAAGCAAACTGTTCAGAAACTCAAACTTCACGAAGAGAAGTGTCCTACTATGTTATAAGGGCAATCTGACCTTTTAAGGCTTGTTTACAAGTACCGCCTCTTATGAACTCAACAGTTCATGATTTCACTCTAGATCATTGATCAAATATATCAGAACATTAACTACAGCCGCGTTGCTGTTTTTTTTTTTTGTTTTAGAACTAGTCATAACGCTCAAAAAAATCACAGTAAAGCTTTTTTATTAGCAGATAAAAATGATGATGTTTCCGTTTACGTAAAATAACAGAACAGATTAAAGTTCTTCAAAAAGTAAACTTAGCCGAGCTGAAAATGTTTCAGTTATTTTCAACTGTGACCGCCGACCGTCTGTTGTTGATTCACAACGGGACGGAAACCATGCACGCAAATTGACACGTCAATAGAAGCTGTATCTCCCATCGTGATTCTCCACGAAAGTGTTCATTCAACGCTTGTTCCTAATGTCTAAGCCACATTCCGGGGCCCAGGCTTGCCCACGCACCGCCATCAGAATCAGCTGACCACAATGGGCGGGCGCGCAGAATCAATCACGTACTTCCAAGAACATAACGGTTGCCAGACTGCCAGTATGTGCCGCGCGCCTTTTTACTTTCTTTATTGCGTTCCTTTTTCGAAAATTTCGTAATTAAGACCTTTTTTGTGAACCGAAAAATATTTTGTTAAGAACGCGCTTTATTTCCTCGCTGGCTGATTTACCGCGTTATTTTGATCGTGCCCTTTTGCTGTATGTAATTTTAATTACATAATTTAAAAATAGGATGCGCCCCTTTTTAATGTTATCTTTGATGATAGCGTTTATTCCTTTCTTAATCATGCCTTTTAAAATTCAAATTTGACAATCTGCGATGATTCAGTTGGTTTGCGATTCTGTAAACTCTTCTTCAACGAAATAGGTATTTCCATATTTTATCGAAATGGTTTTATTCTCGGTCACTTTTAGGTTCATTCCTACCTCATCATTACCTACAATGAAAAATCCTGAAATACACTTAATAACCTGAAAACTTTGTGCTTAAAACCAAATCCAGGAAGAAAGCTGAAAACTTCGTACATTATTCATAGTAATTCTCTGAATCACCGAAAAAATCTAAGCAAGACAAAAAAATGCAATTTTAACAAAACGAAAGCTACTCCATTACTTTTGTCATTATAATTTATTTTTACAATGCTCATTAATGTTTTTTTTCACTTGCAACCTTTTGATATGCTCTATTCGAAAATCGAAAGAACAAATTCGAATTAGGAAGGTCATTAGACAAACAGAATCCATATTTCCGGCCGAGAGGCTGGCAACATTCGGCACCCCGCCATCTAGCCTGAGGCGATACAGCCAATCGGCGTACGTTCTTTATTCAAAAACTACCGTGAGCACAATACATTTTATTATTTTTCTATTCGTTCGACATTTTTATTGTGTTTAGGAGTAATTGGGTATTCGTGCTTAAAGTACTTACATGATTCAGATTTTATTTAATAAAACTACTTTTAATCTGCGGGCACGCTTTGAAAGCTCGAAATATTAAAACTGTGGAACTTTCTAATAGGTACAAATAATGTGCTTAGATATTGGTAAATAGAAAAATCTTACACAACACAAAGTTAATGTCAATAAACTAAGGCTTTTAAGGAAACTACATTCTTATTTCCTTACAACAAACAGGCTTGGGCCAATGCAGACTAGTGTACTGCATCATTGAAAACCAAGAATAGGTCTTCGTAACACACTCAAAGTAGCCTCCCCGCAATAAACTTTAGCAGACACTTCTGGCACAAATTATAAAAGTATGACTTAGTTAAGAAAACTTAAGCTGTACCATCATTTCTATCGGTAGGATTTTTTTGCCTTGTTCGTGGTGGAAATTTTTCACCGATCATGTACTGAATACATGGTAAGCATTTGTATACGTCGGTGTCCCTCCCACTCTGAATAAGTTTATGGTGTAAAAAAAACGTGTGAAAAAATAAGTTATCACATTTATCGACAGTCCTCAAAGACTGAGTACTGTCGATAAAAGTGAAAACTTGTAGCGGATCGGCTACGAGTGCTACGAAAAGCGTACGTGATAGTAATGCGAGTTCCGTGATTTTTGTTCACTCAAAAAGTGCTCAACGCGCCTAAGGAAGTTTTCACTTCATAAAACTTGTAATGACAGGATGCATGACCCTGCATGTACATGCAGGGTCATGCATCCTGTCATTACCGCTACTGTACCGCTACTGGGCAAAAGATTGACAAGGTTTATTAAAAAAAAAAACATTTCTGGATCCATTCACACTAAACCAGCCAGTATTATATTCCAGTTATTACATACAGGGTGGAAGGTCACAACCGCTAAAACTGTAACCACGTATTCCGTACATCATACTGAACCATTCTTGTATGAACTGTATGAAGTTACGCATGTAGTAAATAGCCGCAGGGTATGAGGAGACAGGGCGGTCCTGATCGGATATGAACGAACGTCACTTCGATTCCGCTCGAAAGGGGAAATATCGGAGTTGTTGCCAATTGAAAAATGTGAAAATGATTAGAAATTTGGGGTGACTGAAAATTGCTCCTCGGTGGCCTGCGCTACGGCGTTTGTATAGATGCAAATTATGAAAGAAAATACTTAAACATCTATATGTCACCGTAAAATTGTCAAATACGTTATATTGTAATATCTCTAGCGATATTGTAAAGTCTCGAATTATTGACAAATGAACATACTGCTTACAATAAAACGCATTATTTTTTCGTGAAATGCATGCGATGGTAGTCAACTCACGCGGTGTGGAGTGAAGGAGGGGTCCCCCTTGCCCAGTGGTACCACTCTCATGAAAAGATACTGTACCATTCCTGAGAAATATCGATTAATATAACCTAACCTTAAAACACTTCATAGTCCCCTAAAAAGCGTAGTCGACGGAGCCCCGCTTCGCGGGGCCGTATTTCCGAGTGCCGGGTTTAAAGGAACCTAACTAACCTAACGGGGGGATGCCCCAAGTCCCGTTTATGGGGGCAAGAGATACTTCCGTATGTTCAGTTGACAATAATTCGAGACTTTACAATATCGCTAGAGAGATACACGTTATATTGTAATATAACGTATTTGACAATTTTACGGTGACATAGGTATATGTCACCGTAAAATTATACTCTTTCTTCAGCCGAGTAAAATTTGGAATCAATCGAAAATCTCTGAAAGATGCTATCTGCTTTTGGCCAGATATTCAGAATCTTAAATAGCTGATGATTACAGAATTAACTTTAATTAACTATACTTTATTTATTAGGTACATAGAACACAATCTGTATTTACTGTTACCACTGCTGGAACGTCTGGTTAAAGGACTTGGCGATATAAATAAACAAAGATTATAGAGATGGGCCGAAATTCGGTTCACATTCGGTTCAACCGAATTTCGGCAGCATGAGCCGAACTTCGGCATTCGGCCGAAATTCGGTTCAGATGCCGAAATTCGGTACAAGAAAAATAATACCTACTTGCACTTATTTTAACTAAAATATAAGGTGCTTCTAAATTACAATATGCCATGGCTGCAACTGGTGGTTCTACTCATGATACTGAACCACTTTCCCCAAGGAACCCATAGTCAATTCTCAAAAAAAAATTGCACTTTGTATGGAAGTCGGTCAGCTGATTGGCCAAGTCTCCATACAAACAACCGTGGCATATATTTTAGAAGCACCTTTTTGGATTTGATACTGACCGGCCGGCTCGGGGTACGCGGAGGGAGCGCGGTGTGCGGGCGGGGTATTTGAAGTAAATGCGTAAACAAGTCACGTCGCGTCGCTCTCGAGAAAGCGCGCGAAAATGAACCGAAGTTCGGCCGAACATTTCATTTGAACCGAATGTTCGGCCGAAGTTCGGATTCGGTTCAAATCACATTCGGCCCATCTCTAATTGAAACCTAAAATAAATCTTTGACGCTGATATTCAATCTTTTTACACCTGTACAACAAAAAAAAAGTTCCTCTTATTCTTTTGCCACCCGAACAAATACAACATTAGCATGAATAAACCCATTAAGTACAAGTACATAAGTAAGGCTCGCTATACACTCCAGTGATCACCAATCGCGCGCTCGCGGTGCTCGCTACAGTGCTTGCTAATTAGCGAACTCTGGTGGGGCGCGGTGGTACTAACGGTTTTTGCAAACTTGTCGAGTTTGCGTGAGATTTGATCGAGTTTTTAGTTGGTTATTTTTTTTTTTACAGCTTTATTGGGTTTTGAGTTTAATTCAACCTACTGTTTTTAGGATTAATTGAATTTGGTTAAGTTCTAGGTACAGGATTAGGATTTATTTAGACTTTTGTAAGATTTAAAGACTTTTTCACGTAAGTATAGCTATTAAGTAATACAATGTAAAAGTCTCCCGCTAAATAAACAACAGTAGGTATAATCACAGCTTCAGTGCATACCTAACTATGAATAATTCAAACAAATCTTTAGCATTCAATCCTCAGTAGCTCAGAAATTACAAGATTATTCGCGAGAAATTCTCACGCAAATCTCACACTCAGACCAATAGTGCAAATAGTAACAGTCAAACATTAAAAAAGGGTCGTATAAATCGAATATCAATCGTAAGGCCGAGAGCACATGGTTACCCCGAGGGCGGAACGACCGCCCTCCGGCAGTCTGTACCGAGCACGCGACGCGCGCGATCGTAAACCGAGCTTTACGATTTTCCCAATACATCGATTATAAATCCGATAGCCAATCGATTATTGTGAAATAAACTTTTAACACAATCAAAGTCAGCATCTCAAATCTTTTTGTTATTATTTTATTAATGAGAGTTAACAAATCGGTTTGTTAATTAAAAAATCGTAAACGCAGTTAGTAAAAATAATCGTAATGTCAGTTTATAACTAACTTCCCGTTATGTAGTAAAAAGTTCATCAACTACTAGTTTCTCTATTTAACAATAATTATTTTATACAGCGTGCTGAATTGGTTTAATCGATTTTATTTGCAAAAGATATTAAATTTAGTGATGGGCACGAGCGCCGGTGCGCGTATCGACGTAATTAGTCAATAAACTTAATTGACTGAAATTAATTACAAAAAATATTACTGGTTATTAAATATTTCATTAATAGTGCGTCGATGGAGTAGATTAACCGTAATAACTTTGATCGTTTAGCAATAGTTGTGTTTAGGCAGCGCGGCATTGTTTATCTTCTGTTTTTACTTTCGCAATCGTCGGTCGGCCGATTGATTAATATGTTTCATTAAAATATCATTAGTCACACTTTTTATCTAGATACAATTTAATGACACTGAGTTTTGTATCTCTAATACCACCAGGTGTTCAAATAAGTTTTATAGCTTGGACCTAGTTTTTTACCGGTGCACTGTATTATTAATTCGAGATTCTTGGAGTTCCAATTTATTTTATTAGGAACCAACATACAGGCGTATGTTGGTTCCTAATAAAATAAATTGCAGCTTTGAAGGAGCTATTAAAACATTATGTACACTATCTCATATACTACTACGTATATTCACGCATGCTTCTGTGATGTCCTATTAAGCGGAGATTGCATCTCGTTTCCAACTTTAATAGGCTAAGACGTGATTCGACAAACTATCGACATAAATCCGCCACTCGGTAATAAACAAAAAAAAACCATCCAGTAGTCGGCATTCGGTCATCGAGCCGGCGCGCAAGGCAGCAATTTAAAAAGCAATCACTAACCGATTGTAGCCGGAATCACCCGCCTTTTAAGGGACCGGTAATTATTACCGATACTCGAACATTTACATATCGGTTTTTTGATATTCGCTTTCACCTCACTGTTATGGCAATAAATCGATTTTAGCCGCGTAACGACTAATTCATGATTGTCGTGATAATCCGACGCTAATCTTCGTTTAGTTGATGAATGATATATTATTAATTTTCTTAATTGCATTCCTGTTATGCAAAAACATTGATTCATTAAAATGTATGGTACCAAAGTTATAAATTATTCACGCGCTGCACATTTAAATAACACAAACTAACTTTACAAATATCGATTTAGTTACATTTTTCCCTAATTTTACATTCCACAGTGAACACCTAAACAAACTGGTTTATAGTTCTTAGAGAATAAAACAAAGATGTTAACCTAAATCCCTCATGTCCCCAAACAAAGACTTTCATGTAGAACATGTAAGCAGTAATATTAAAGTGCTCAAAAGTTCGATTCGTAAAGAATCTGTTGTTTCTGTGAAGTGTATCAAAAGCTTTGGCGCTGGCGTACGTGGATCTATCCAGTGTGATCGAGGTGCAGGTAATAATAACCTTCTTTTTTTTAAGTCTGCTAATAAAAGGTTAAAATTAGTTAAAAAAATCATTTTAAAATGCCAAAAGATTCTCTCCGGCGGGGAATCGAACCCCGGTCTCCCGCGTGACAGGCGGGGATACTTACCACTATACTACCGAAGACTTATTAATCTGTGTCGAAATAGTGGTTGTGATTCTACTTCAAATCAAATCAAATCATCATTCAATCAAGTCGTATAATATTGTAATTTTTGTTATCAGTATGTATTTTTAGTAGCGATAACATTGCGATATTTTCGCAAATAATGTTCTTGTTTTTTTTAATTCTGTTATCAGAAAAACATCGCTAGAATTTAATACATTTTTATCACAATATCGTTCAAATGACTATCGTAGTAAAGAAAGAGGTGTTGTTCGAAACTAAAAACCATACATAAGTAGACAGATAACGGTTAATTAAAATATAACTTTTTAATGAACTTAAGAATAAAATATTCATTTTACAATCATTGATCAAATAACCTGTCATCATTAAATGAAGATATTTCGTTACTTCTTAGTTATTTATAAGAAACTAGTTGTTGCTCGCGGTTTCGTCAGCAACCATGCTTGGTGGAATAGTCCCAGTTTCCTGTCAGCATGACTCAAACAAGCCATACGAAACTAACTAAATAATAGGTAACTGATATTTTATTTGTAAATTGCTTGTAAAAGGTTAGGTTATATATTTTTTTATAATGGGACAAGCCCGCCACTCTATTCCCAAAGCACTCTTGAAAGCCAGAATCAACAGTGGCCACCAGAAAAGCGCCGAAACAATGAAGCTCGACGAAGTCCCAGAGAATGATCAATTTAACTGTCTTGAATCCTGCAACAAAATTAATTAGAAAAGTATAGCGGAGGAGTAGGAAAAAAACATCATTTCCATATATTAGGTTGTACCTATCAAAAACAAATTATCTTTAAAACTAGATATGGTGGGTGCTTCCAACATCGAAACATTCGCAGAGGTCTCTTTTATGTAACCTTGGTCAAGTCACATAACGAGTAATGACGACCATGCAGATTATTGTCTAAGATGGTGTTTTGATTGAAGAACCACACATTTGAGTGAGATTGTCTAGGGACAGTACCGCCATGTCTTGTAGTAGCAGTACTTACTACTTCAGTGTGAGAAACGGATGGAGATATTATAAAAACATCTTCCTGCATCTCTTTCCCACACTAAGTAACATTAAAGAAGATTGAGGAACTCGTGGTAAAACAGGAACAGACGCATCTTCAAGGTTAAACCGTTTGTCCCGGCTGTCATTTGTAGATCTTTGACAGTCGTTGCAGGTATTCAGGGGCCTCATTCTGCTATTTTAATAAATTCGTCACTCCAACACGATTCCATTCTCATCCCATTGTCATTTTGCTTAAAGTTCGTAATCTGCTAAATTCACAATGGTCGGTCAATGGTCTCGTAATGAAATTGTGTTTTAATGGCATTGTCGTATTGTCATTAAATAGTATAAAACCATTAGTACAAAATGGTTTTCGAAATCTACTACTAAATGCGAACATTTATTCATGCCAGATTTCATGTACGAGATTAATATTCTATGACATTTCTTTCAATGGAGTGTCAGTGGTTGTTCATTGAGAAGTCATAATGGCGCCATTATGATAGTAGAATTAACAAACTTGTTAAAATTTGACAGAACTTGATCATTATGAAATCAATGATCGAATACTCTGACACTATTGTAATAGCAGAATCGAGGCCCAGTGGCCCGAAAACAGGACAATAAGTCTTACCTAGTATCGTAGGTAAAAACAAGAGTAGCTCTGAACTAAGTTCGGAGCTACTCAACTGCACCCGTTTAGACTGAAAGTCGACCCCCTAGTTGGAAAAAAACTAGGTAGATGATGACTGAAATAGTTAGCCCAAGCAGTCGACAATCTCTCGTGTCGAAGAATGACACCGAATATTACCAACGCCATTAATAGTTTCCAGTCTATTTTGATTTTGCCGAAACATCAAAGCAAATACACTTCAACTTTCCCCATACTGTTTCACAATAACGAGTCAATGATTAATAATCGAATACTTCTAAACAATGTCTAATTGCACGAGTCTACTCGGTATGTTAATGAGACACACATTCGAATCGATTTATTATTGCATTCGAATAGAGACGTACATCTAATACACATTCCGCCATTGATTGATGGCGAGTTTCCGATAAGTAACAGTAAATCTATTCGATTAGATTGGGTATCGATATTCTAATCGAGATTGGGATGAATGGGAAGTTTCCTTTGCTTGTTTACATGTTTTGTTTTAGCTATGGTCGAGTCTATTGACATAATAATTATGCAGACTTTTCACTGAATCTGATTAACTTATGTGTAGTTTCGAGTTAAACCAATTAAGGGTTTATCTCAAACTGCAGTCAAAGAACAATATTATCTTCGACTCGTTTTTTCCAATAACTGACGCGGCGTACCTAAACAAAAAGAAATTGGCCAAAGCGATGGATTATTTAAAAAAAAATAAGTTGCCATTGGCATCAAAAAGCAATACATACCTAGGTATATTTTTTATTCAACCCAACCAAACAATGGAAATTCAAATAACATCATTTCGCATATTTATCTAGAAATATTAACAACATACATCATCAAAAACTTCTTATTTTGACAGTTGAAAGTACAGTTACCGCGCGTATATCTGTCAATTTATCACGCCGCCATTTTTATAGGTATGTCTATCATGGCTTCCTAAATAATGGGCAGTGTCTCCATCTGCGAGTCACCCAACACGCGTTGACCCCACGACCTGGGTAAACAATACCGCCTTTCACCTCCACGCATAGACAATATTAAGAACGTATTTATTTTTGTTTTATCAAGATTGTCTTTGGATTTCCCAATCGGTTTTTTCGATAAGTATCATTTGGGAACCGTTGAGGAGTTTAGGTTGTTACCTAATAAATAGTGAAACTTTGAATTTGTCAATTATCATAATGAGTAGTATAATAACCAAAGAGGCTCTTCGTATTTTTTTTGCGATCAGATTTCATAATCCGTTGTTATAAATCAAGTCCTAGCTGCTAAAAATACATATATTCAAAGCAGGACACTAGCAAAGCGAAATCGTGCCGATGTCTCATCGTGTAGAAAACCTACTTAATTTAGTGGACAAGTATATATATAATGCTCTAATCAAATTAAATTCACAAGGAGCGTTGCGTGGTTACGCGCATAAATCAAGTGAACAAATTCAGAACACTTGCGACACGACTCACACGAGCGCCCGCGCACGTAGCGATAGCAACACAATCTTAGAAGTGTAAGACTTGTTTATTTGTTTAGGTACACAAAACACATAATTAATACAAAAAAAAAATACGTAAGGATAGAAGAGCATTACGGTTCTTCCTTTTTTTGTACAATTTTCATCCAGTAATTATTTGACAGGACAGACATGAAATACTTAGACTTAATAAGGGTGTAAAACACCTCTTCGCGAAGCCGTAAAGCACTTGTTGTCCCCATCATTGCCATCATTTTTTTGTTCTACACCATACCTGGGAACCTTCTAGTTACGGAGATATGGGGGGTCAAAGTTACAACTTTTTGACAAGTTTTTTTTTAAGTACTACAAGTTTTTTTGTAAGATTTTAACTTTTACCACCTCAACGACCCCCGTACTATTCAATCCGTCCATCAGCACCTCAAAAAAAAAAGTTGTATCCCAGCAATATTTTTTGCGTAAAGTTACTTAGTTTGATGTTCAGAATGCTTGGTTATCGGCTTTGTGATGAGGTGGTTTACACCCTGTATATACTGACTGATATTATATGTATGTGTTGTGTGTTAGAATAAGTATCGCTATTGTATTTACTTAAGTCCAAAGATAGGGTAAAAGGCTACCATGGAAACTATTTTAGATAGTAAAGGGAAGAATTTAAATCTACCAAACGTCTGACAAAGACGAGATACGAAGATAATACTCTTTTCAGCTTGAGGCAGTGAGCTAGTAGAGTAATATTGTCACTAGAGTAGCCGCTGGCTGGAGTTTTACTACGATCGTGTAGTTAAACAAGCTCCAAAGACAAATCATTTTAATGTTGGTACTGACTTTTAAAACTGATTCAAAATAATTCGATAAAAGAAAGAGTGATGACAGATCGTTTTGTGTTACCAACTAATTAGTCAATTAAACTATCCCCTGAAGCTATGACTTGAATGATCACTGATGCCCATTGATGAGTTTTTATGCTCACCTTAAACTATGATGAATGTAGACCAATTTATCTAATTTTATCACCAATAAAAAATCTTTCCAACATATTTTTTTTTGTTCTGCTACTACTTGATATCAACAATTAAGTATCGTAGCACCTATGTCATCACATCACGACAAGTTTTCACCACATCCGGTAACAAGGTGCATAAATTAAAACAGATAATAAATAAAAACTAGATCGAAAGTAATCGATTAGGTGTCCAATGCCGTAACTCGATACAGATACCGTAAGTTTTGTAATTGATCTACATTATATTGAGTATAATTTCAACCGAATGGGCTACTCACTAGAGATTTGAAATTGGAATACCTTGACAAACTTTTTAATGCAGTTTAATTGCTACATCTCTAGTAGAGCATGCATGAGACATGTACTTTTATGACAGCAAAATAAAGATGGCCCCTCTGTTGACCGTTTTAGATGGTCGTTAGCGTAATTAAGTAGTGAATACGCAGCACCAAGATTGAATATCTTGAAAGTCATTAAGAATTTGGCCTAACTTTAATAACGTTTACATTAAAAATTAGTATTGGATTAAATTACCTACTATAGTAATATATTAGAAAGTTAAATAGTTTTATGATTAACTCTCACTAGATAGAATTTATTCGGAACACAAGTTCTAATTATGAAATATGTAGTTAACTACAATTTCTAAAAGGCTAATCCAGTCTCTAACTTGACTTGCTGTCAAATCTCATTCAAGTGTTGCGATTGGTTGACCAGAATATGGACAGCCAATCAATGCTTTGAATACAGCTTAGAATCCTAGATTTATTTATTATTATTTATTTATTTAAAATTAATGGATAAGTTTTTCTGGTGAAATCCTACCCATAAAAGCATGCCTTCGTCGCACGTCATACATTGATAATTCGATTTCCGCATTTCAGACATATGAATCAAGATATCATTAGAATCGAATTTAGCTCAATTCATTACGTTATAACACTTACAACAAATTGATTATCATCCAATGGGTATACTTTAAAATAATTACACACCTCACATTCTTATATCAAAGTCAGAAGTGCTAATTCACATATTGCGTGTATCATGTAATCACATAAGGTCATCATTGTCTACGTCTATTCGCTTATTGTAATCTAGCCGATTTTTTTTTGACGTTACTGATGTTGGGACTGTCTTCCATAGAGGACAGTGCAATGTAGAGAATAGCTTGTGACAGCGAACAGTTCATTCTCAATTTTTTTGTTACCTCTGACCTGGCATCACTGTCATCATCACAGTGATCTTTATTTTTGTCAAAAAAAGGTTACTAATAGTTTGTTTTTATTGTCTGGGCACAGACTCCCGGGCAAAGGCTTCTTCTCATTCCTTTCACTTTTCTCAATAATGTGCTTCTTTTTCCATTTAAGGCTGGGTTAATGCTCTTGAGAGATAAAACAACTGTAGGACTGCGGTTTATAAAGCTATACCACATAGACATGACGACACGAGTATTGGATATTAGATCGTCCGGACACCTAATCCTGCATTGACAGCCTCTTTATTTTTTACTAGTGTTTTTTGACAAAGAAATAATAAAGAAAGAACAAAAGTCAGATCTGAAAGCGATTTATTTCTTCTATTTAAATATGCGCAGCAGGAACCAATCTTTTTTTTTTTGGCCCGTACCCCAAAATAGACTTGTACTTCGGCCATTTTTAATTAAAGATCAATCAGTTAACTTATAACATCATAAAGTAGGTACCCATCGCCACCTCACAAAATATGATTGATTACACATTGATCAGTAGCAATTTCATCCGTCATTTGAGTTTCAATAGTTGTATTACCAACTTTCTCAAATATATCATCATTCTTTTCGCTTAGATTTCGTCACCCTTGTCCTCTTATTAATTCGTCATCATCTAGCCTAGCGTTTTCGCCTTCCAGTCTAACTGAAAACATCAGTACCAGTATTTTACAAGGATTGTCTGTCTATCTGACCTCCGCAACCCAATTACGGGTGATACAAAGATACCTTCGGTACGGCTTAACAGACTTTCGGCCCACTAACTACCTGTAACTGTCAAAGATCTACAAATGAACTACCAACCAACTTTCTCAAATAATACATATTATCATCTTTTCGCTTGGCATTCGTCGGAGGAACATCTTAATCCTCCAATTTATTTCATACAATAGCATCATTTAGTTGGTATAAATTGCCAGTGTTATATCGAGTGATTTGATAATTAGTAGCTTTAATTACTGTATTCTGATTGGACCGCGTCATCGTGAATGATGGCTTTCAATGCTATTACCTGCGGTATCAGGTGTAAGGTGAAGTTATTTAGTTGTTACAATGTTGCATGTGTCGAATTAAAGATGTAATTTATTTCGATTGCAACACCATGTTTTAAAATTACCAGTTATTTTGACACCTTATTTTAGTTCAGACGTGGTAAAATGTATGGTAGTGGAAGACTCGAGTCTGCGAACGATAAATAAGTCAAAGTAACGACCTTGACTTACGAGCTATAGTTCTCTTCTAAGTTTGAAACCTTTCTAGAGCTTTTTCATTACCTACTGCACACTCTCCAACAATATTATCTTTGACAGCAAGCTATACTATCATCTACCGTAACTCATTTCAATCAATCATCATCATTATTCCTAACACGTTAACATGAGTTTTCTATATTCATCTATTTTATGAAATCATCCCTTACTGCCCCACACTGCTACTGCTAGGCGGCTGCTACACTCATTTCTCACGGCTGTTCTAGACCAATTTCTCATGAAAACATCAAGTTCGTTTCACCATTTCCACTTAGGTCTTCTACGGCTTCGCTTTATGTTATCATATTTCTAACCGTTCATTTGTTTTGCCACTTAGGAGCGGCTGGGCAGCGGCGGCCTGGGTCTCGGCGGCGGCGGGTTTCGCGGAGGTGCGCAGCCCTCGCTGGCAGACTTCCAGCCTCCGTACTTCCCGCCCCCCTTCGCCCCTGCGCCGCACCCCGCCAGCCCTCATCATCAACAACAGGTGAGTTTGCTAGATGAATAAAGAAGGGAAGTTGATAAAACGGGCCCTAAGCTCCATAAAAATAAAATCTGAATCCACCTAAAATCTCATGCTCCATAAAAACAAAACCTGGATCCACCCAGAACCTCATCTGTTTTAATCGAAAACCTTTGAAACTCAGCGAAGCCTTTATCAAGTCAAGCAAAGCTGCCGCGTCGTCAATCAGCCTAAGCAGTAAGCACTGTCAGTGAAGTGTTTATTAACTTAAACTGAATGAATCGCGAGCACAAACTCCTCTCTCGTGATGTTCAAAAACCTAGCAATGGTCTGCAATGGGCTGATTAAATTAAAGCCTCAGCCAACACCTTCAACACAACACCTCTTTGTCTCCAAAATCAACCAATCCCATTCCATCTGTGGGAAATAATACAGAACTCCATGGGGCCATGGCATGAACTACGGCTTGGGGAGTTCTTTATTATTTACTTGACCTCGACAACTGTAAGGATATTCTAGCTTCTGAGTCCGCGGAGTCTATGATAGGGCCCAATTCATTCTCGCCTTCGTATTTAAGCCTCTTTGCCACCAAATCTACCACTCCTCTTCCCTGCAGCAGAGCCATGGCATGGAGTATGGCGGCGGGGGAGGTGGGGGCGCGGAGTACGCGCAGCACTACGCGCCGCAGCAGCTGCTCCCACGCCACCACGCTCACCACGAGCCGCACGCGCACCTGCGCCACCACAGGGACCACCACGACATACATGCGCACCACGTAAGTACTAAGTGCTAGAGAACCTAGATCTTAAGAACCAGGTCCCTTCGAAATAGTGCTCTTATTTTAAGCCAGCGAAATTGTCTTACCAAATATATCAAAGGAAATTATGATTCTAGTTATACTTCATTTAGATAAAATAACACCTTTCTATTGATTGCTTTTGCTGGCTGTTAGGTTGTCAAATCATAGATAGCACTGTTTCGAGGAATCCCGGATTACGTAGTCGTATCTACCGCTCAAATGACCTGCTGTATTCAAGTATAAATTGGTATATCCTTACAAAATCAAGGGATAATCTGTTTCAGACTTATTATTGACATGGGCTATACATACCTACTTACGCGAGTAACAGCTAGACCTTCGATCAATAATAGTACTATTGATCGAAGAGCTAGACCCTTGAAATTAACATAAACCTTGAAAAAAAAAGTTTATCGAAGGAAAATCTTTAAAAACAAGTTTCCTACACACAAATAGTCAATTTACTCATCCTAACCTTAGAATACACCCTACTGAATAGATCGATATGCACCACTCTGTGTAGTAAGAAACTATGCGTTTCCCCCTTCCACCCTAGTCTCCCCTCGCGAAAGAATCTCCGCATAGCTTACCCTTCGCGGGTATAAAATGATGTTATTAATATTATAGTAATTTTCCGCCGATTCGATTCTTCTCGGTACCTACTGTGGCTAACGCTAAATATATAATCTACTTGAGAAAAATGATTTAATAAACTTGTGTTTAAATACTTACTTAGAAATAATTGTTTTATATCGTTTTTAAACATTGTTTTGGCACTTATTTATTGACCTGACTGTACCTTTCTTTTTCGCGCGTGAATATTTCAGTTCGGAATTCAAATATTTCGAAACAAGTAGGTATTTTGTAATATCTATATATGTATTTATAGGCAGACCGTCTGTCCAACCCATTTCTGTTTTCATTCTTTATGTAGGTAAATACTTTTCCTAATCCACTTACATTGCCATTGTAGGTACGAATGGTAGGTAAATGTTAAAGATATTACAACGGGGTCAAATAAAATAAATAAATATTAACATTTTAATCATCTGACATTATTTAAGTTATTTTATTGTCATAGATAGGCACTTTATCTTGATTTGTCCCCAAACAGTCAATTGATCAAAAATGTTACTTTAACTTTTTAGTCATTACAGCCAATTAAGAGACAGAACTTCCGTTACACGAAAACTCGACTTGTTGACGTAGCAAGAACTGCTGCAAGTTTTTTATTGTTTCAATTTATTAGTACTTACAACAACTGCTTGATTGACTTTATTGGTGACAAAATAGAAGTAATAAAACGTCTACTTAATATGAAGCCTCACTTAAAGTTTCATTCGAAATTCGAACTCGAGTCTAGTTTTTATTCCGAAGCAACGTCAACAATATTTTTCAGCCAACAATAGCCTCTCGCAAACGTTAGGGATGGGATCACTTTGGTAGATTAGCCGCTGGTAATGGTCCGGTTTGCTAGAGCGGGCCATTCAATACAATGCTGGCCGATCGCGGGCAGGAAGACTCGATGACATTATACGCTATTGAATGGCAATTTATGAAAAACTTTCACAAATGTTTTAGAAATTATTTGATAAAGCTTTATTGCATTATAGCATAAAGTGTCTTGCTGTAGTAGTCATTGGCAATTGGTAAGTGGCCTCGCAAATTTCCGATACACGGTTATGTAGATTTCATTTCAGGTGAGTGAGGAATGGTGTATCTGTCAACATTGTACCTCCAAAATTACTGCACCCATTTAGATTAGGTGTTTTTAAACTCTCAAAGCTCCAGGTTAATCCCGATCACCTATCAATAGCCCTGTCATTTCTCAACTGTGTTGGAATTGGCTGCTTGCCGCTTTTCCCGTATTTTGCATGGAGCTACTGCCTCACAGCCCCTTAGGTAGCTTTTTAACACGGTAACCCCTTGTGAGACTTCGATCCCGACCATGATGTTTAATACCTCAAAAGAACCGGACTGAGTTGTTTTGAATGTAATAACCTCATCACTAATCCAATTCGGTCTTTTTTTGCCTAGTTGTCACACGGAGGCTTCAGCTATGGCGGTGGCGAGCGGCGGGCAGACTACGGCGCTCGGGAACAGCATGAGTTGGCGCTACACCATGCGCTGCATTCCGCTGAAGAAACGCCGGTAAGCATATTAATAGAAACATGGTGCATCAGCTCAAACAGCGGAAAGCGCTCAGCCTTCCTCTTACGGTTTTAGAAATGCAGCTTCAGCTGCAGGTCAATTTCGAAACCTACTCAGAATCCTAATACCAACAATCTAATCTTACTATTAAATGCGAAATATATGTACCTATGGATGTACCTATGTTTGTTACTCAATCACGCCAAAACGACTGAATAAATCTGGATGAAATTTGACGGACGGACTGTGGTGGATTATGTCTGGAATAGCACATAGGCTACTTTTTATACCGGAAGACGCTTCCGGGGGCATTCCGAACTCCACCTGGGCAAAGCTGCTGGCTTTAGCTAGTTCCACAATATTCATTGGGTCATTTACGTTGTTGAGCAGACTGGTTCCAACTCTGCTTTTGATGGTAAATGAGTTACTCTATTGGGGTGGTAGCTAATAAGGTTTAAATTCTAGAGGGGAAAACTACCCACCCATACTTGTAGTTGGCCAGTAGACACAGCGTCACGGAAAAAGGATCTACTTTTTCTATACTCCTTAAAGCGTATGCAATGGACAGGACTATGCCAAGAATCTGACCTAGGTCAATATTCTATAAATATTTTCTGCAACAGGAAAGAATCCACACGTTATATTAGGTACTACAGGAGCTATATAACGATCCAAGAAACATGAGAAATGCCAATTATTTGTTTAAAATTTCACCCTCGCGTCGTCGATATTTTGATAGACATCCAATATCTAAGAAATATGTGCGCCCAGTCCAATGGAATTTAATAATAAGCTTACTAAATTAAAATGCGCTCCTCCAGCGAGGAATGTCAGAAAGTTCATATTTTTCCTTCTTACAATATCAATACTTTAAGGATGCTGAAGATAACAATTTGTTGCAACATCAAAATTAAGTAAATAGGTAGGTACCGATGATTGATAGAACTACCTACTTTCTTGTTAATCTTTAAAGTTGCCCCAGATTCTAGATTCTCAACTAACGTTACAATTAAAATGACGTTTAATTCAAGTAACGCGGATTCAACAAATACAGGCGTGAAATTGACACATTTTTTTTACATTTTGTTTTTTTTTTTAGAACGCTGGCATGGATGACACCACGGGGTTCATGACTGACCTGCCACTATTAAAAAGTAAGTGCGTCTTTACATATTCAAAAATACTGTTATTTCAGTGATTACTTGATTACTTTCGTCACATCATTTTTTTTTTGTGCTTTATTACTAAGAACAAAATTCTTAATAATTAATTACGATCTAGCCTAAAAGACTAATAAGTAATTTAACTCTAACTTAATATGTTACGTGATAGAATAAAAACTAAGAATAGTGTTCATTTGCACTTTTACACAAGTCCGTAGCACTTTCTTAGAGTCTAATATAATTTATAAAACACTATGTTCATGTGTTATTATGTATAGCACAACATTGTTACTATTACAGGCTTGTTAACTGAAAAAATCTAATTAGTCCGTCACTTAGATTATCAAAAAATATTTGACCCGTATTTTTTCTTTTGTCACATAAACCAAAATTGACGAAGATACGACGCTTTTAAAATTCCCAATACGTCACTGTTCGGTATCATTCTTAGTGAGTTGATACCGAACAGTGACGTCACGAGCCCCCACTCCGAGTTTTGATGCGTTTTATCTTTGTCAATATTCGTTGATTTACAAAAACAAAAAATACGTGTCCATTATTTTCCAATACTCTAATTGACAGACTAAATAGATTTGCAATTTATTGATGGTGGAAACAAGCCTATTCAAAAGGTTTAGTTCTTTTTAGCCTACGCACTAAGTCTGTGTTGTCTAGCAGCTGGATTGCCTCAACATTCACGTGTCGATGGAGTCTGTGTTCGTGAGCTTCAGCAAATTTTTGGATAATGGTGGTGACGAATTCCATTTTAAGGTCACGATGAAGGTCGTCATTTCTTATGTACCAGGCTGCATTGACAGCATCCCTAAGTACTTTATTTTGGAATTGCTGGATTATTTTGACGTTGCTTTGTTTAGTACAGCCCCAAAGTTGGATGCCATACGTCCAGATTGGCATCAGAATATGCTTGTATAGGGTTATTTTATTATGTATTGATAGACAAGATTTCCTTCCGAGTAACCAATACATACTTTTATATCGTATATCGAGTTCCTGTCTTTTCTTTTTGACATGAGCTTTCCAACGCAACTTGGCGTCGAGAGTAATGCCAAGGTATTTGGCTGTATTAGCATAAGGTACTTGCGAACCATTTATGTAGATTGGGTGATAGTCGAAGTGTTTGTTTGTAAAGTCAATGTGAATTGATTTTGACTCATTCAGTTTGATCTTCCATTTTTGTGTCCAGTCATAAACTTTGTTCACAGCTAGTTGAACTTTTTCTACTGCTTCTCTGTGGCTTGATCCGGTAGCCATAATTGCAGTATCATCTGCAAAGGTCGCAATGGTGTTGTTTTCCAGTTCTGGGATGTCACATGTGTATAACAAGTACAAAATTGGGCCTAGCACACTTCCTTGAGGTACACCAGCTTTTATAGCTTTAAGCTCGGAATATGCGTCCTCCTGCTGTATTCTAAACATTCTGTTAGTAATGTATGACTCTAAGGTATCTGCGAATTCTGGTAGCATGCGTCTGAGCTTGAATATTAGACCCTTATGCCAAACTTTGTCAAATGCTTGCGCGACATCTAAAAACACGGTGGCGCAGACTTCCTTGTTTTCAAGCGTTTTTTCAATGATGTTAGTTATTCTATGTACCTGATCTATTGTTGAGTGTTTTTCCCTGAAGCCAAATTGATGATTTGGAATAAGGTCTTTATCTTCTATTATTAGTTTTAACCGTTTCAATAACAGTTTTTCAAATAGTTTTGATAACACGGGCAACAGAGAAATAGGTCTATATGATGATGCTTCATGGGGTGGTTTCCCAGGCTTTGCAATCATAATGACTTCAGCAACCTTCCATGACTCAGGTACATGTTTTAATATTATATAAATGCAGCATTGATAAGCTTGGTCAGCTTTACTATGGCTTTGCGCGGGAGGTGTTTTAAAATTTCACCTGTAATGAGATCGTAACCCGGAGACTTTTTCGAGCTAATGTTATTTTGAATTTCTCTCATTACTTCTGCTGGTGTCACAAGCTTAATTCTTTGGTTTTGGGATACATTTTCACTCTCAAGTATTTCTATCGAGCTTTCATTGGGTTGAAAAGTTTCTTCTAAGTGTTGAGCAAACCTTAACGCTTTTTGGTCATTATTTATGGCCCATTTTCCGTCACTAGTTCTGATGGGCGGTATTTGTGTAATCGGCCTTTTTAGATTTCTTGTCGCTTTCCACAGGGAGTAATCCGTTGATGACATCATTTTAATACCTTTCACAGCATGTGGTTTATCATTAACTAACTGAAAGATTGCATCCGTTGTGTACCCAGCGGGCCTGAAATGGCCACTTTAGCAGAATCATAATATACTTACTTAAATCACGTTAAAAAAAATTAAATGGACTTTAGAGTCATTACCGTATAGTGCATGATAAGGTTTTTTTTTTTAACGTGATTCATATTATGATTCTGCTAAAGCGGCCATTTTAGACCGCCTGATTTATTCTCCACTGGTTTTATTCTTAAATTAACTTAATTCAACCTGGACATTTTTTTTTTCAGCAAATGATTTAACTAAATTGCATGTAAATGTAATACAAACATAATTTCGGTAAAACAAACGACTTAATAACTTTCCTCGATAAGAACCATCTGATCTTTAATTTCCCCACTTTAATGACGATAGTCGATAACCAAAGATTAAACGCGTAAAATTATTCACTTAATTCCCTCGGCATACCTCCATATGTAATTTAAATTGCGAACATCAGATAAAAGAACTACATATTATTAACATATCAAATATTTTATTGTTACACGGTTCTGATGACCCGCATAAGATAAAACTGTAATTAGACTTCATACCGCACTTATCAAGTAGGTGTATCGATTTTTCTAAGTAGATTGTAAAAAAAAACCGCCTCATTCATCGGACGAATGAATCAATATCAAATAAATAGAAGTTTCGATCAATCAATCGATATTTGAATAGGTGGCGTTTGATTTTGGAAATGACTGTGATTTTTGAATTTAAAACTCTTTGCTGAATGTCGTTCTTAATTTGAATAAAAATAATAAACAGTTAGCTGATATTAATAAGTTTTTATTTTATTTAAGTAAAAACAAAATCATGTTATAATTATTGCTATTTGTGTAGCTTCGCTGAACAAAATAGAAATATAGAAATACATACTATCATACTACATAACGAAGATTATTCAAATGATTTTAAATATCCATAATTATGCACTTTTTTTATTTCTATAGTAAAAATATCAGAAAACACATTTAAGTAGCTACTAAGAAACGACAGTTTACGAGTACAAGTCCCACACTTCGTCGGTTTTTTCAAAAACATAATTGGCCAGTAATAAGCGTGCGCACCTTTAACTTTTTGTGCAAAAACGCGGGGTGTTAAATAGCCAGTATGGTGCCAACATAATGACATACTAATGTTTATTGTATTAGGGTTGCCATATAGAAATATTACAATAAGAATAGAGATCACGCTGCGCTCATGTTTGGGGCGTGGCGATGATTGTTAGTGGCCCTATTGTTGATATTTGAAGCCGAGGATTTTGTAATCACTCCAAATTTTGTATGGCTGCATGTTTAATGTATTTGTAACGACTGTATATTTTTCTTGCCTCGATGTTTTTTGCTTTTACGGCGATTGTGCGTAAGTAAAATGTCGATGTTCTGTTTAATTTTAACTTATTCTAGAAAGAAGTACCTAGTCTGTGAGGATTAATTGGCAATCTATTTTTCGTATATTAAAGTCACACATTTGATAAAAATAACGATGGCCGATTACGATTCTGTTCGCAATATCAATTCTTCAAACAGTACAGTAAAAGTTGACCCGCCACCATTGATAATGAAAGAACTACAAATACTTGGCCAAACACAATTTCCTGTTGAAAATCTTAACACAGGATGTAATCGATACCAATGTTACAAAGTCATCAATATAAATCTCGTAGCTGTGGGTATGATTTATTAGGTGCTGCTAGTTGCTACAAGATTGTCAAGGTTTTTACACTATAACGCAAAAGCAATTCCCAATAAGCAGTACATAATTGTGGCTTTTAAAAAAAAATCGCTTCTTCCTCTTGTTTCATGTAAAAGATGACCTGAAGAAATCGTTAGAATCGAGTTGTGGCGCAAATCTTGAAATATTTGGGTTTGGTTTGGCCTTGTTTCATATTTGGACGTATTACCAGATAAATAAATAGGTACGTTTAGAACGAAACACACTAAACTCGATTACTCGACATTGATTTTCAAGACTCGATCTGTTTTCGAACTCATGGTGACAAAATGACGTTCTCTAAAGGCGCAGTAAAATGTTACAGGTCCTCTTCTTATTTTAATAACTTAATGCAACACCTCTTCTAAACGCATCCTTCTTTACAGCAATGAAAGGCCGCGATGGCCTCGGCGGCACGGGGTCCTGTGCACCGAACGACGTGTTCTGCTCAGTACCTGGTCGACTGTCACTCCTATCTTCCACCAGCAAGTACAAGGTGACCGTGGCAGAGGTTCAGAGGAGACTATCACCCCCTGAGTGCCTGAATGCGTCTCTACTTGGTGGAGTGCTGCGAAGGTAAGGATATTGAAGCCCCTGGGAGTACTTATTTATCACTGAGGGGTCACGACCATAGTGGATCTGGGTATGGAGTCTATACTCTCCCTGGTCTGTCTACTATAGTCTTGACCTTTCTTGAATGTAGTCCAAGGTCCAGTAGTAGTCTTCTAAAAGCTTTTACAAAACATAAACAATGAAATTTTCCAGGGGTGTGGAAAAGCCAAGTATTTTCAAGGTCTATTTGTAGGAGTTAATGTATAACACTTTACGATTTTTTGTTGATGACAACTTATTAGTTTTTATCAACAAATATCATTAAGTGCTGAAAGTATCGTAAAATGAACTTAAATCTTTTTTTTTTTCATAAAAGTTACACTATTATTTAGTAATCTGTGCTATTATCACATGCATACCAACCGGCAATTAAATTGACATTTTACAAACTGTAGCTGCTTGCCCCAAAAAAAAATGATCGTACCACCTACAGCTGCGTATGTTTGATGATCCACTACAAATTAATTAAAACAATAATTACTGTATGCATAATAAATATGTATTAGGCAATTACAAGAAAAATTCACATCACCCGCCATTCGACCGTAATATTGAACTTAAACGTGGCATGCTCTTGTTCCGCTGGTGCGGTTGGTTATTTATTACGTTTTTTGCTCTGGCAACACTGAACAGTTTGCGGCGAGCGATAAAGACATGTTTGACTTTTAATATCGGACCGTTTTGGTTAGCGGTTATTAAGATATTTAGGGTACCACGGTGGTAGGTACTAGCCCTTAGTATCTTCGTTAATTTCAAACCATGCCACTTTTAGAAAAGTTATGAGTTTATGACCCAGAAATAAAATGTATTATTATTCCATCCATACAAATAATTAAATAGTGCTGACAAGGATTCGATGATGTTTTAGTTCCACTGCTCTTTACCTCATAAAATTATCATTACTCAATAAAATTACGAAACTCAACAATTTTAAACTGCCTACATAATCGGCCAAAACTGTAAAAAACCATGTAATTGAATATTCAAGTAACTAGTTTATTTAAATTACGGAACCCGTAAATACTGCTCAAATTACGCTCAGCACTTTTTGTTGCCTCGCGGTTGAATGTGGGCTGGCATCGGATCGCCATTTCCTTTATATGTTTATTGAATATAATTATCAGGTATTACTTCTAGATATCTCATTGTGATCATATCTTGCTATACATACACCGTTACGTTAAAAGTAGCTGGTTACGTTCTTGCTACCTGTTTTTTCTTTTCCAATGAATACTTTTTATGAAAAATCTCACGCGTTTAAACCTGATCATTGGAACACAAATTTCTTTTGACACTTGACAAAATAATGAAGTTTTTGCTCCTCGCTGACTTACGCATAAGTTATATTTTAGTTGGATACAACCACTGAGTGTGAAGTGCTCACCAAAAGTTCGTAAGTTTCTGCAAAAAAAAACTGTCCGGTCATGATTTAATAAAAAATCCAATTATTCCACAAAAGGAAGCCGTAATGACTACCTATCCAACTTATGAGGTCATTTAAGCACATCCTAGTTTGTACGTGATCGCCGTAACACTAGGATTTAAATTAGGGCATTGTTGAAAAAGTACAATTTAATGATTTGATGAGAGACTAAACAGTTTTTCTCTTACTTCAAAAAAGGTTCCATTTGACGTAATAAATACCTGTCACTAGCCACTTGTTTTATTAAATTTAGAACGCGATAAACAACGCATCAACGTCGCCCTAATTGCCGTCATTACGTGCCGATGGTTGGTTGTCAAAAGGCTATGCAGCCAACATTGCGGCTTTATAAAATAATTTATACGAAGGCAACACCGAATAATGGCGGGAACACAGCAGCCCGGCTAGCATGGGCAGGGGATAAAATTTTATCCACCGGTTATTTCCACTGACAAGGGACAAAATTCAAACAAAAGTGGAAATAACCGGTGGATAAAATTTTTATCCCCTGGCCATGCTAGCCGGGCAGCTGGCTGTATACATTGACTTGAATATTTCACATTCTCAACTTGGTGTCTCCTTACATGGTAATTACATTAATAATAAATAAATTGTAGCGAAACTATGAGCGGAGACGACAGGCTGGAGTGGAGGACTAGTTTACGTATTTAAAAGCTTGTAATTTTACGCATATAAAGTCATTCAAATTGCCTACAATGTTTCATTCATTTTATAGTGATAAATACAGGCGTTGTAAAAATATTTGTCACTTTCAGGTAAAACAAATGTTTGCCTTTTGTACTGTCGACAAAAGAAATTGGTAGTAAAAATAAGCCGTTTGACAGACATCAATAATATTAGAAACCTCTGTAACGCAGCCTGTTGCTTAAAAAATTGAAGTGTGTCCATTTCAAAACAAAATCTGTATGAAATTAATCACTCGTAAAACCTTCTTAACCGAAGCCTCTTTCCACAAAAGAAATGCTGTCAAAACACACACCTATGCCGCAGACGCCATTATTTCCAAATTCAAAAAACTCATTGTGTCGTAAGTAGAAACGCCATTTTGATTTAATCAATCGCGTATTATTAATGGATCTGCCGCTTTACGATACGAGAGTTATTTCTATTATTTTTCATATCGATATTCTCGATTCGGTAATTGGAGATGAAATGATCTTGCATTCAACGATACGCGGTCATATTCAATCGGAATTTCTTTGCAGCCAGTAAAAGTTTAAAAAAATATCGATTACTCAAATGTTTAAATCAATGTCAATTTGATATGACGCTTGTAAAGAGCCGAAGCAAATAACACATGTAGGAAATCGGCCAACGGTATCTTTTCGTCATAATTATCGTACTTGAATCAAAGACGTGTACCTGATTGATAATCTCTTTAATCGGACACTTGGGTATTCGATACATACTCGATATTCGATGCCCATTAGTTTACCAATCTGTCGATTCATTCGATTTAGTTTTCCATTGATTCTAAATTCAAACATTCAAATTCATTGTTTGGCTCGTTAGCTATGCGGATGATTCTCGCTTCTTTTGTCGTTGTCTAAACGAACGTGTGAAAATATTAAACTCGAATAACGGTGCTGTCTAATTACATTTGTTATTATTTTCACCTCAACCATTGTGTAATGAGAAATAGTAAAATCATTGATCAGTGATCACTGAGTCTGTACTTCTATAACGAGAGCTTTGCGGCTTTTTGTTGGCCAATTAAATTTATATTTTCATGAAATGTTGATTTTATTCGTTCAGTTGGTTTCGAACGATTAAGTATTTTTTAATTTCTAGATTAATCTCTTTATTAAATCAACATAACTATAGTTGCAACAACTCAGGTACTTCCGTTTCATGATGACACTAAAGATTAAAAATACGATAGGTATCTTAGCAATATTCTGCTAAGTACCTAACTACTAGCATTCATGCAACTTCAAGCTGAGGAAAACAACATAAGTTATGTTTAGAAATCCATAGTTACTATGAAAATTCACAAACTACCAATACCAATTTGTTAGGAATTCGTTCGCATACCAGCCCGATACAAGGGGGCCCGAAGTCCTCGTTACACAAAATTAGGCCTATTTCATTCCAACGAGACGAATTTGGTTACGTAGGTATAGGTATTTGTTCGAGCACAGATTTTATTTAGATTTGGAGGTTTATCGCAAAATAAGTGAGTTCGGTAAGATAAGGCCAAGATCGGTAAAAAGCTCAGGAATGAACACTTGTATGTTTTTTTAAATTGAAGGATCGTTACCGTAAAATTAATATTATTAATTTATGGAATCGACTGCAAAACAAACATTAACACTTAACTTTAAAAAAAAAAGGTAGGTAGTTCCACTTCGGCTTCTATTCAAATTGTCAACAGCCTGTCAAAATGGAAACGCCAGTCAGCCAGCATTATTCAATAAATCATAATACAACGAGCACACTCGCATTCTTAAACTTTATTCATAAACTTCATCAAACTTTATCGAAAACAATTTCGATAACGAGCTTTTATTTCACAGCGGTTAATACTGGTAGCCATTTTTAAATGCCGAACTTAACAACCAAGCTATCTTTTACCGCCGACAAGATATAAATCTTTCAATAACCAGCCCTATTCCGTAGCACTAAGAAAAAAAAGTTAATTGTCCAACTACTTTAATTCTTCAACTTTCTATGCGTCAATCACGAATTACAATTTTGACGGTAATCGATAGGTTATCGGTAGCTCCATCTAGCGGTCAGTAGCAGTACTATTGACTGACATGTGACCGTATCAACAAAAGAGTAGCTACTTTATTTTTTTACACACTGACTTGCAATTTTATACAGCAGGGTCAATTGTAAATCAAATACCAATTGTAGTAATATGTTAACCAGGCACATTAAGGTAGACGACAAAAAAAATCTAGTTAGTCCGTCAGGTAGATCATTAAAAAATATTTGATCCGTATTTTTTCTTTTGTCACGTAAATCAAAATTCACGAAGATACGACGCTTTTAAAATTCCCAATACGTCACGCCTAGGTATAATTTTTACCTAGTTCTGACGTCGCGAGCCCCTACTCCCGAGTTTTGATGCGTTTTATCTTTGTCAATATTCATTGATTTACAA
The DNA here is from genome assembly GCA_950022955.1 of Xestia ashworthii. NCBI lineage: Eukaryota > Metazoa > Arthropoda > Insecta > Lepidoptera > Noctuidae > Xestia > Xestia ashworthii. The sequence continues at coordinate 15,785,869 of OX465560.1, read as the reverse complement.
AAACAAAAAATACGCGTCCATTATTTTTCAGTAATCTAACTGACGGACTAAATAGATTTGTATTTTTTTGATACTGTCGTCATGCCTATTTGGACGAAAAATGAATCTGAATTTCGCGCTCAAAATCACGTACTGGCGCTCAACGTTGTTTTTCACTCTGTTTTTCCCCCTCCCTAGCCTTGCTTAACCTCTGTAACGACCTATGATACCCAATTAGAGTTCTTAATTACAAGAAAGTTGAAATGTTTTATTTTTTTTAGAGCGAAGAGCAAAAATGGCGGGAGATTACTCCGCGAGAAATTGGAAAAGATTGGTCTGAACTTGCCGGCGGGGAGACGGAAAGCTGCCAACGTTACACTCCTTACATCTTTAGTAGAAGGTAATCTCTACGTCTATTACCAATACACCAATTAAATAAAGTACAGTCAGTGGCATGCACTAATTTACCACATTTTCTGCGTTGCAACTTTTTGTGCACTTCACCTACCGAGGATAAGTAGGTTACAATTGTACGAAAAGTGATGCAAATTGCACTTTTGCAATAGCACCAGAAAAGTGTTCAGAAGGTACTATTAAAAAGGTATTAAGAAGGTACTATCTAGGGTCTAAAATACCTGGAGATTTATTACAGACGCTTGGACAAATTATATTAATTAAAGCAAACAGTGATTTGTAAGCCCCTTAACTAGTAATTTGCGCTCATGTATTAATGGACCGATTTGCCCATTATTTTATAAATCGCAAAGTTATGTAAGGAGGTAAAATTGTAATGTAATCTTACGCCAGGATCTCTAATTACAAATTGAACTGTATCTTTTACGTAGTGTTATTCTATCATCTAGGTATAATTTTTGATTACAAAAAAGTGTTATTTATTAAGTTATGGAATCAGGCGTTACTTTGCGGTAATCCATGGCATCAAATGCTATGAAAAATATTTAGTTTTAATACCGCTAGACAAAAATATCCAGGTCTGAAAGCAGGACACAATTCCCACTGTCATGCATATGCACATGCACATATGGGCCCACCCTCCCGCCCTCATGCATATGCACACATACAAAACAAGTGAGAAATAATTAGCATGCCATGCAACCAAACCTTTACTCGACACGTGTTTCGCCCCTCCACGGGGCATCCTCAGGAGTTGTTGAGCTGTAACGCTCGACGAGTCAACAACAATATGCATGAGGGCGGGAGGGTGGGCCCATATGTGCATGTGCATATGCATGACAGTGGGAATTGTGTCCTGCTTTCAGACCTGGATATTTTTGTCTAGCGGTATTAAAACTAAATATTTTTCATAGCATTTGGTGTTATTTATTTCTGGTTGTAAGTACCTATTATGTAATGAAGGATGTATATGTAATAAAATGTAATGAAAATTGGTATCGATTAAGGTAGCGGTAACACAACGCCGCATGCTTGAGTCAATCACATTTGCCACACATATATATTGTTCTGCGCGATTTCGGATCACATCATCCAGCCCGAAATGAGACGGATGACGACTTTTTCGCTTTTATTGTATGGATGGTATGGACATTAAGAAGCCCGCGGAGCATGCGCAGTTCATACAAACGTAATACCAAAATTATTTGTAAATCAAACATATTCATAAGGTACTGGTCTTTCAAAATATATATTTGGGAACATAGATATTCTGTAATCCAATCGAAATAAATACTCACTACCTTATGAATACCTTTCATTTACAAATAATTTTGGTATTACGTTTGTGTGAACTACGCATGCTCCACCGGCCTTTTAAGCTCTTTGTGACCGGCTCAAGCCGAAGTCGAAGTCAAAGTGTGATCATTCCCTAACGTTGTCGAAAGAATTGTCAGCAGCGTCCTAATCCCGGTCTCCTTGTAAACTGCTTTTAAACATTTCACAGCCAACTCCAAGACTCCAATATTTAGGGTATTTGTCGTAAGCTTTCTAATAGCTATTTTCCTCAACAGCGGAAGCAGTACACCTAGCCCGTGACTTCGGCTACGTGTGTGAGACAGAGTTCCCCGCGCGGGCGCTCGCTGAGTACCTCGCGCGACAGTACGCCGAGCACGACTCGCGGCGCAGGAGGGACTTGCTGCAGGCCACTAAACAGGTAACTATGACATAATGGTCACTTCGCGGCTACGTGTGTGAAGCAGAGTTCGCCGCGTGGTCGATCGCTAAGTACCTCGCGCGGGTGCTCGCCGAGCACGAGGATGGACTGCTACAAGCAACTAAGCAGGTGTCTATCTATGGCTAGATGCTACTGCTCGAGCTTCGTAGGTCTACGGCGTACAGTTTACTGCGGCAGTCATCTCGGAAAAAAACTAAGGTCTTCGACTAGTCAAGGAAGAGACTATACTGACGCAATGTGGATTTAATTAAACCAATGTAATTGGAAAATCCTAAAAACAAAATGATTCCGTTGGCCATTTCGGTTTCCTAAACCTATATTATTCTACAGGTAATAAAGGAGCTGATGGACCTCCTGAACCAGGATCGCTCGCCGCTCTGTAACACCCGGCCCCCGCATCTCCTGGAGCCGGCGATACAGCGCCACCTAACGCACTTCTCACTCATCTCGCACGGCTTCGGGGGACCCGCCATTGTCGCTGCGTTGACTGCCATACAGGTACAATATGCGGTTTTATGTTGAGGGTTGGACCACGGAGTGATTAGTTAATGGAGTGCTACGTAAGAGCAAGTAAAATGTTCTTTGCCTAGTTCTTTTCTAGCGGTAATGAGGCTGCTTTACGTCCTTAGGACCCCGGGTTCGAATCCCGGTAGGAGCAAATGTTTGTGTGATGAGCATGGACATTAGTTTCCGAGTCATGGATGTTTGTATGTATAATAAGTATGTATTTACAAACAAAAAGAATATATCTAGTATATCAACTATCTGGTGTCCACGACACAAGCCTTGGTGCTTAGTGTGGCACTAGATGGCGTCGTGTAATGTCCAGCGATATTTATTAATTTATTTTCTTTTGATTATTTTTCTTGTCGTTGTCACAACAGTATCTAAAATTTTGGTGAAGTTTTGAGCCAACAAACCTGAATTGTTCTGTTCTCCACTGCGACATTTAGATGTGTTTAGTTGTAATAATGAATCGTACTACAAATACAATAACAGTACAAATTTATACGTCAGCAATACTATGTTTCTTGTTTGATCTTTAAAAAATATGAGATTATCTAAGCGATTGTAAACAGAAACATCTATTGATTACTAAAAGTCGTTGACCACCCACACGACCAAACACGTCACTTTAAAATAGCTATAACACATATTTTTCGCGCAGTTATAAATTGATAGCCAGTTGATCTCCCCCAAATATGTACAATAATTTTAACTGTGTTCTATTTGAATCATTCTAACTTTATCTTAATATGTTTGTTCCAGAATTTCCTTAACGAGTCTCTCAAGCATTTAGACAAGTTATATCCTCAAAGCGGTATGGTTTCATCATCGATGGACAAAACAAAAATGGACCCAGACATCAAGAAGTAACACATGCGTGGCGGCGACGTCGGTCTCTGCAGCACGGAAACATGCGTAATGAGAAAAATTCTCTTGCGGACCCTGTTCCATAGAGTACGCCCGGGGCGGATGTGGAAATCGTAAAAGTACTGAATTTGACATTTACCTTTGCATTTGACAGTAGCGCTGCCAAAATATACTGAGCGGACTGTAGTATCAAGGCAAAGGTGCATCATCTGAATAAAACTGCCATAATAAATGTGCGTTGGAGAGAATGCAAGAAGATTGCGTATTTATTTTTATGATGATCTTCGTTAGAGGCGACCCGCATACAAATAAAGTGCAATTATAATACTCATGATTGTGAGAATCTGTACATATAGCCTAGAATTAAAACTAGTGTTAAATTTAAGCATTTATAGCAAATAATTTTCAGCTCAACCAGTGATTTTTGTAATTCAAATGAATATTTTTTAATATGAAAAACGTAAAATATTTCACATCCACCGCAATAAAGACACATATCAATAATGTAAATAATAATTTTAGAACGAAAGTTATATCGTTTATCACAAAAAGTTTTCATACTGTTTTAAGATTAAAAGAATAAAACCTCCTTAGTTTTTAATTAGTTAGGTATAGTTTTGCTAGTGATTCAATGTGAAAGTGTGCCAATTAGTTTTAACTGTGGAAACACCATAACGGGTTCCCGAAAATTAAGTATTTAATTAATATTTATTGTGGCTTGTACATAATACTTATAAATTACTATTCACTTGCCTAATATTTAGTTGTTTTTTTCTAAAGTTATTCTAGTATTCGACATCTATCTCTTACTCCAGTCTTTTATTATATTAAGTACCTTAATGTTTATTTTTTAATTCGTGATATTGTAAGCGTGATCCTCGAAGTCCCATAAAGTTTGTAAATTATCACACAGAAGTAACAAATGGAGGAATTATTGGCAGGCCAACCAAAAGCGCACTCGGCATCTGTGCACGATCCTTCCACATTTTATTTACAACTAGCTATTAAGGTGGATGCTCCAGGGTAGCCCGCGAAATTTGAAATGTTCTTGCGTTTTTTGCAATTTGACTGACTGAGGAATGACTTTTTCAAGGTCAAAATCGTCCTACACCTTTATGAACTTGGACGGTCGTATTGGTGATTTTGATGACTATAATTCTGAAACTGCATACGTCTTACAATTGCGAACAATATTTTAATCAACATACAACCTAGCACTGGCCTGCAAATTGCAAAAAACTTAGTTTGAATTTCGCGGGCTACCTTGACGTTTTCACCTTAAGTTGGATAACCTGAGGTTTGTGTAAAAAAAATGTTTAGCGAGGGAATCTTTTAAACGTAAATCTCAGTTTAATCAACTAGCATGTCGTAAATAAACTGTGTAAGGATTAGTTGTGACTCCATTTATTTACTTCTCCTTGTAAACTCCATGAATGACGTAATTGTGATAAGCATATTCTGATGTTATAGACGGCATGTAATTAACGATCCACCAGATTTAACAAAATGGAACGGCAAAAAAATCACTTTTGATTGCTAAAATTAGTAAATGATCACCAAAAATTGATCCCCATTTTATCATGAAATTAGAACCAAAAATTTATTTTTTTAGATAATGACCACCAGGAATTGAACTGATATGCTCTTGCATCCGAGTCGAGGGAGAACTGGTCGACGGAGCCCCGCTTCGCGGGGCTCCTACTTCTGAATGGTTTAAAAAAAAATAACCACGAAGGGTATGGCGGGGTCTATTCGCTCGCTTCGCTCGTTCATTCGACCCCGCCATACCCTTCTAACCTAATCTACCCGTGTCGGGGTGCCCCAAGTCGGCCTAGGCAAAACTAGTTTGTCATCAAACACCTCATTATAATTTGGTGCTCAATTTACTAAATTTGGTGATCAATTGATATTTTAGGTGATAGATGTTAGTGGTCACAAAGTAATTTTTGGTGGTCATTATATTTTCCCCCGTTATAGACTAACTTAATAAAATTATCTTATGAAGTTGTAAAAATCTTCGTGGTAAAACGAACTCAAACGAGAATAGAAAAATACAAAAATGTACCTAACGATAGAAAAAAGCAATTTGTCCGCAGATTTAAGGCGTTTTAAAATTTTAATTAAAACCTTTCTTTGTAAATAATCTAAATTGAAACGTCTATTTACGTCTCTTTCCTCGTCTTATTTCATACTTATTAATACCGCAAGCCGGCAACACATTTCTTTAGAAACTCAATCCTGCGGTATAATTAAAACGTCTGCAAAGAAAATGCAATGAAAATATCCCTTTGCTGTGTCCGTCTGGACGTTTCAATGCACCAGACACCGTGACCACAAGGGCCACGTGTCTGCGTGTTAACCAAAGCGATTGAGCTCGCGATAATATACGATCATCGCGGTCATATTTATTTGCTCAGAAGGTTGTTCTTCCCTTTTAGCCCGCATATGGTTTTGCTACACATGAACACGATCACGTATCGCGAGAACGATCGCTTTGGTTATTACGCGACCTCGTGAACCTTGTGGTCGCGGTATCTGGGGGTCTAAAATGGGCCGCTTTAGCAGAATATAATATGAATCACGTTAACAATTTAAAATTCTTAAAATGGACTTCATGGTTATGTCTATCATTATTACCAAGTCCTTTTTTAGATTTTAAAATTTTAACGTGATTAATATTATGTTCTGTTGTGTGGTCCATTGAAACTTCACACGGAGCTTTAGAAAAATTAAATTATTTTGAAGAAATAGTTACCTATGACGTTTTTTAATGCTGACTGGAGAAACCGTCATTTGAAATTCATGACCAAGTAAAATTGAGCTATTTTTAAATAATTGAAAAACTTGTTTGGCACTTTCGAACCGTTTATCAATTTTAAAATTAAAGAGCACTGTTCTGTAATTTAAAAGCATTTCTTTATTGGTTATCGTTTATGTAATAATTAATAAGAAATTGTAATTCTTCCTATTACCACTGTGTACTTACATTTTGTTTCGTGGAGTAAAGAATGATGTTTAAAATATTTTGTTTTATTTTAGCTTATACCCAATACCTTCACTTATTTTAATCTAAGTTTCATGGAAATTTTAAACACCCGCAAGCAGCGCAATGTGTTCATCATCTTCCTGCACTTGTCCCATGGGTCGGCGCAACACGGCTTGTCTTCCATTCTATTCTGTCAATCGCCACGCTATTATTATTTACTTTTCAACACACTTGCTCATAAAGTGGCTCTAATTTCACCGCAATTAAGCACATAATGATACCTGTAATCAAACTGTGACTTTTTCATTGCTATTATTCACAAGTGAGTTATAGGGTTTTTTTTTTTTTATTGGTTGAATTGCTTTTTTCTTAAAAAAGTTTCGATACAAAAAAGATCGTGTTCAATAGACAAATAAATTAATGTACCTATTGCTTGCTCATTTCATGCAACTTCGTATCTACATATATAATTTCAACTTATAAGTTTTTAAATAAATAAAACTTTCACTCAAATGTAACTTTTGTTTTCTCTGTATTAAATAAAACTTTGAATTCCCCATTTCGTACGTGGCTAAAACGCTATCCGCGAAAAGCCAAAAAAAAGAAACCTCATTCTTTTAGTCTATGGCCGATCGCCATTGTTAGATGCGCGCGCATAGGAAAACTGATTATGTTTCCCGCCATTGCGAAAAAAAATTCACAACTCGTTTTCACTGTTGAAATTATAGTTATTTTTAGTATTATTTTATTCTCAAGTGTGTTGAAAAACGTCGTATGATACATGCGTGTGTTGATGATTACCGTCCTCGGCTCTCTTAAGACCCTCGCCTAACGGCTCGGGTCTCAGTGGCGCCTCAGCGGTAATCACCAACATTACACACTTGTACCATAATGTACTATTTTTTTCCTTCATACCTATTATTCCTTACAGTAGGTACACAATCCGTCTATCTTGTCTTTGGTCTTCGTCTCCCTCCATCCATCAACAAATATCTATCAACTCCTCATCTCCTCACTTCATCAAGCAGCGCCATCTGTTATGGAGTAGCAAAACAACTCGACATGAAATAATAAATTATAAAAAACTAGCGGACGTCCCGCGGTTTCACCCGCATAGTTCCCGTTCCCGTGGGAGTACGGGGATAAAATATATCCTATGTTACTCGTGGATAATGTAGCTTTCGAATGGTGAAAGAATTTTTAAAAACGGTCCAGTAGTTTTTAAGCCTATTCATTACAACCAAACAAACAAAGTTTTCCTCTTTATAATATTAGTGTAGACAATGAAATTAGCTGCTGTAATTGATTTAAATTTTTAGGTAATTTAATAATAAAAAAAACTCTAAAACGTCTAGAAAGAATGATTTCGTCATTCAGACAGAATTGATTTCCGAACTGAAATGTCAAAGTCAAGATTACTTTCCGCGGCGCGAGTTCGCAACTTTTGCGTGACATGATGAATGGATTATTTAGTTACAATACATACATAATAACAATTTGTGCTTAAAAATGGACATCAGCTATGATAACGAAATTGCAAAACGATGTTTCAAATGTAACCAAACAGTGCTCAACAACTTGAATATAGTTTGCAATTCTTCGAACAATACATTAATACTTTGGAATCAATTTCAAATATTCCTTTACGAGAATCTAGAATTCGAGACTCCTTTGATAACATTGTCACCTCAATTTCAAATACACGACGTGATAATATCTGGAAACTATTTGGTCTGCCTGGATCGCTGTGGGAACATACACACAACCTCTGTAAAGTTAAAAAGTGTTGGTCCAAAGAGTTTAAAATACAGTTTTCAGCCTAAAGAACTCGGCATAGTGGCCAGTACGCTCTATGAAAAAGACCACGCGCTATCTTTGAAATTCGAAGCAAATTCATACTTCTTATGTCTTCACAAAGTTACCACTGAGTTTTCACTAGTGAAAACAAATATATTTTAAAAGTCCATTCACTAACAGAAAATCATGTGGAAAACCTAAAACATATTTTCAAAGCAGAGGATTTGAACATCAGAAACAAATGCAGTTTATTAATTGTAACTTTTGATAAACTAAATGTTTACGGTTGTTTATTTAGTTCTAAAATGACTGAAGAACAAGTATCACTGGTCAAGCTTTACTCATGCCCATCTGAGCTCAGTGGCATACATGTTACTGAATCAGAAGAAATTAACATAATAATTGGTCTTACTATAGGGACAATAATAAGACTGTCGTTAAAAGACTTTAATACTCCTCAGATTATCCATTTAAACATTCCTATTCACAAATTCTTAACCTTAATAGATTCTATGATATATACAGATGGAAAATCTATGTGGAAAGCAGAAAACATTATGTCTCAAGACATAAAATTCAGGCAATTCTTTGTCAAGCAAGTGAAAGACTTCACAAAGTCAGGAGATCAAATAATCTGTACAACATTCATGGACCTCATATACAAATTTTCTATGGAAGATTCTGGATCATATTTGAAACAAGAATTCACAGACGAGTATATTCCAGCAGCAAAAGTTCTAAATAACTCGGAATATTTGCATAAAATTTTTGATGAAGTGGAAAAGAATGATAGACTCATTAAAACTTTGAGTAAAGAAAAGGATTATATTACTGCTTTATCACTTTCTAATAGGCAGGATATAATGGATAATATTATAAATGATAAGGTAATAGTTTATGAGAATTATGAAGATGCGATCTCAGAAAACAGCAAAGCTATTCTTACTGACTATTTTAGCAAATACTTTGTTAAAGAATCATTCTTTTTCCTAATCAAAATCTCCACCACAACAGAGCATAAGCTGGGAGATATATTATCCAACTCATTAGGAGATTTGAGAATCCATTTAACATTTGCAACAGCCACCAAAGTTATAAAAACAATTAGCACAAAAGTTACTGATCTGAAGAAATTGAGTTTCTTAATACCAATGAAAAGTAAATATCTTGATGTCACAGAAACAAATGTGACTATTAAAATCATGACTAATATACCAGGAGCATTGGACACTAAGCAGAAAATATGGACGATCCTGTACAGAAAGCATGTAACTCTCCTCTCTGAACATTTTATAAAATTCAACTTGAATTTGAATAGGCAACTGTGCTTGAAAAATCTGGAAGAACCTTTAGAAAAACTGATATTGCAAAGTGCAGTAAACCATTACGGGAATTTATTCGAGTTTGATGATGCTCTAAGACACAAGTCTGAACAGAAGGAATGGCAGATGTATGTGAGATTACCAGACAAATACCAAGAAGCATTCAGAAATAAGGATCTTACCAAACACTTGACTTCCAAAAAAGTTAATTATTTTCTTCAACAGGTCACTTCAGAGGACTTTTTGAAGTCAAAAAGCAACTTAATATTTGTTATTGGCAATGACAAAGTTAAAATAGAAATATACAATGATAGTTTTTCTAATCCATTGCTCAAGTTATCAAGTACAAATATAAGAATTGTATTGAATATCAGGAACTTCTTGTCTGATTTGATTTACTGTGTTTTTGCTAGTTTTGCTCCAGGAAAGGAATTCATCAATCTATCATCTTATTCTACAGTTGAAGTAAGTTCATCAATAAATAATTAAATTATAGTGAAAGGTACAGTGAGCAACAAAATTTAGGAAGTGGCTCATTTCGGACCATGTTTTTTTTTATTATATCTATTTGATTGTTTATCAAGTATCCTTTTCTCTTCTCTGAAACTTTGGATAATGTTTAAATGTAAACCTACTTTTATGCACTCAAGCTGAAAATTAATTATTTCATCTTGTTTGTTACAGAATCTACAAAAAGCTGTAAGAAAATGTATAACAGGCTCCTCAGAAGAAGAGATAGAACCACTCATTCAACAATTTGAGAGAAATGTTATTGGAGTTTTACCTATATAAACCTGTTTGTAGGTAATAAAAAAAATTATGTATCTAAGGTTCTTTTGTTTTTGCATGATTTTGTGAAAAGTTACGTAGGTAAAGGTATTCAAAACTGTGATCTAATAAATTGTTATTCTTTTCGACAACCTCATTTTATTTTTTATCCTAACAGAACCACCCGGTGTTGTAATATCTGCCGGGGCTGCGGGAATGTTCGAAAGAGATACCGTGGCCCCGGATCATAAAGGCAGAGGAACATGAATGGGTTTTAGTCAGTAAAAGTCCCGCTCCGAGTGGGAGAAGTCATTTGATGATTTTGATTTCAATTCCGAAAAAAAAGGAGTTGTAATCTCTCCTTCAACGAAGATACGGGCCCATTCGAAAGTAGCTTGAAACTTGAGAAATTAACCCCATTTCAGAAACTCGAGTCTTGAAACAGCGAGGATTTCAGATTATGAGTAGCTTATCGGAAGCTTCACCCCCCACCCCCAGCTGACCCCATTTTTTGAAGTTTGGGCCCCTAACTTATAACTTACCTCGGCCGCAACTACGGGTTCCGCAAAGAACTCGATGAATCTGAAGTTGTTAGTTCAGAAATCAGGTAGGCGAAATTATCATACGCGAAGGACACGTAGTGGTTTTCACAATTCACAAGCGTTTTTCTCAGGATCAAGGTTGTTTAGAGGGAAATAGAAGAAAACAAACTCATAATAATTATAATCTATGTTTATTATTAGACCATTCTCCTCAGGAGTTCGTTGATCTTGTCCTCACGGTTTCCGAAGTCACCTCCGTCGACGTAATGGATGGTCTTCTTGCGCCAACCTCCGGTGGGGTTGTTCAGCTTGAATGGCCAGAGGAAGTTGCTGGCGTACTGTAGACAAAAGAACCATTTTAAATTGGGGTACAAAACTTTTAGGTTGGTGCAGTCGATCGCAAATCAGCGGTCATGGTGATACTGAACTAAAAATAACAGTATTCTTGGTTCAGTGTTTCAAAATATCAACCAATATCAAATTAATACCATAGAAGCGCAGTTACTGTTTGGTTCGCGCTTTGTTTTGTTTGGTTGACAAATGTTGCTAGAGGCTTTAGACCTCGAGAATTTTTTTACTTTGGTTTCAAAAGCCACTGTAAGCATGTCTAATTGGCGAATGAAAGGTTCCAATTTAGTGATTCGCGTAAGATCTAACAAAGATGTCTAAAATTTGTTATACAAAGTTTATAAAGCTGCGGATCTCACCTTGAACTTCTCTCCGACGCTGAAGATCTCGTGGATGAGGTCCTCCACACAGATGATGTTCTGTTTGCCAAGCTTCTGCTCGACGATTGTGTTGGACGCGATCGGTACGCGCTGTCCGTTCACCTTGGCGAAACCGCGCTTGTAAACCAGCTGAGGAAGAGGATTTATTGTTAGATATAACTTATTGGAAAAAGAACAATAACCTCCTCCTTTTTTAGAAGTTGGTTCGTTAAAAGCAGGAAAGCACAGCAACACTCAGTACATATTCCAAAATATAACTGAGATGATGATGAGATATTCTCATCTTGTGGCTGACAAGATGATATTATAAATTGATTTTCAAACTACCTCCATATTATGTTAAATTGAAACACATTTAGCTTGTGTACAATCTTCCTAATTTGATGTGGGAAAATCCAGGCATCCAATAAGCCTCCACAGACAATAATATCCTCTAGATAGCTGGCCGCTAGGATTACCAGTAATAACTACCCTATTATTCATTTTTTTTGGCACAATATTACGGTGGTCTGTGATGTCCTCTAAATGAAAGGTGGAGTTTTATCTCAAACTAGCTCGCGGCTTTGCCCGCCCACAAATTATATACTAAAACCTTCCTCTTGAATCACTCTATCTATTAAAAACTGCATCAAAATCCGTTGCGTAGTTTTGAAGATCTAAACATACATTGGGACAGACAGACGCGGCGAGCGACTTAGTTTTATAATATGTAGTAATACTGACCTCCCTAACACTCTTAAGGTTGGGGTATCCCCACGCGATGTAGGGCTCAGCGATACGCAGCATGTTGACGGTGGCCTTGTTCAGACGGATGAACACTCCGTTGTTGATCTGCCGCAGTCTGAATAGCTGCAGGACTTTGCGGACCTGTCAAACACAAAAAAAAATAATAGGAAAACTCCACCTAGTAAGAAAACAGCAAGTATTCTTTGTTTTGACATATGGAAGCCAAACATGGACATTTTTTTTTTTTTTTAAGCTTAGACCCTTCATCAACATGGCATGCCAACATTCCATGGAAAGGAGCATTTAAAACTCAGGAAAATAAACGAAACCCGAAACGAAAAGATAAGAAAAAGGACGAATTCGTTTTTTGGAGGGCTCCTGCATGCTCTACGACTTAAATGGAAATGGGCAGGTCATATTTCGAGATGTAGAGATCAGAGGTGGACATTGGAGTCAACGAAGTGGTCTGGACCGGGAGGCAAGAGGAACAGCGGCAGACCACGTAGATGGGCGCACGACATAATTGAAGTAGCTGGGCCGAGTCAGTGTCATGTATATGTGACAACAGCACTCAGAAGGTTAGTACATTTTCATTGAAGCGGCGAGACTTGTGGCACTGACTCAAAATGGTGTCTCGAGGCGATAATCTTGTCAAATACAAAACTATTTTAAATGATATTTACCTTGGGTGAAACCTGGTTGATACCACGGATACGGATGACGAAAGCGAGTTTCGCTTCTCCGGGAACGTAGTAGTTGCCGCGGTTGCGAGCCTGCAATTAAAACATACATGGTAAAGGTCACAAGTTTTATAACAAATCAATGACAGGAAAGAAAAGTCCTTCCTGAAAGTCTCTCTTTATTGGTCATGTTAGAATGGCTTGAGCAACAAAACAAATCTTAACATAGCAGAAATAAGTAAAATAATTATTGCTGGACATTACACACACATACAGGGTGTAAACTACCTCATCACAAAGTCATTAACCAAGCATTCTGTACATCAAACTAAGTAACTTTACACAAAAATTATTGCTGGGAAACAACTTTTTTTTTCGAGGTTATAAATCATGTTTTGTGGTAGAACTCAATGTAACGCACTTAAAACATTGTGCCGATGGATGGATTGAATAGTGCGGGGGTTGTGGAGGTGTTAAAACTAAAATCTTACAAAAAAAACTTGGATTAAAAAAAAACTTTTCAAAAAGTTGTAACTTTGACCCCCCATATCTCCGTAACTAGAAGGTTCCCAGGTATGGTGTAGAACAAAAAAATTATCGCAATGATGGGGAGAACTAGTGGCTTTCGGCTTCGTGATGAGGTAGTTGTTATACTACATGATACTTTTTTTGTAAAAAAAAATGTCCATGCTCATCACAAAAATATTACCCCCTACCAGGATTCGAACCAGGGACCCTAAGAATGTTAGGCAGCCTCACTACTGCTACTGCTAAGATTTTGCAACTTTTAGATTGACTTTTAAAACTTACTGATAATGTAATTATGTTATCATACATAAGACTGATAGTTTTCAGCTTGTTTGAGCTTGAGGCCAGAGTGTCTACATTATCAATAACGGGCTTTCACATAAACAACGAACTGGCAGTTGTTCTTACCAAATCTAACTGAAAAGGAGAGAGCATTGATACTGATATTGTTATCCTGCATCATCCCACTCCTGGGCAAAGGCCTCTCCGAACATTGAGTTTTTCGATCAATGGCCAATTCTGGAACACTGTTTGCTGGTTTTGCCCAAATCCTACCGTCATCTTAAACCTTATAGAAAATAGCACTACACATATTCATGACTCACCTGTCTGGCTAGCCTGATCTCATCTCGCTCCCTGATGCGGTATTCCTTAACGTACTGTTCAGCCCTCTTGAAGATTTCCTTACGTTTCTTGACGGCAACTGAACGCCTCTTGAGGGTGACCTGGTAGTACAAAATGTATGTTTTAGTTTGTTTATATTGAATGTCATGATGTAGTGTGGTAGACATTTTCATCAGTTAAGAAAGATAACAGCATCTTAGTCAGATGAACTATGCCTTTAAGTGTTAGGATCATCATCAAATTTCGATTGGTGATTATTCAATTAGATATTTGGGTAAAAATTGAATAAATAAATATCGCTGGACATTAACACACAGAGCCACCTAGTGCCACACTAAGCAAAGCTTGTGTCGTGGACACTAGATAGTTGATATACTACATATATACTTTTTTGTTTGTAAATACATACTTATTATACATACATCCATGACTCGGAAACAAATGTCCATGCTCATCACACAAACATTTGCTCCTACAGGGATTCGAACCCAGGGCCCTAAGAACGTAAGGCAGCATCACTACCACTACGCCATTCGGGTCGTCAATGTTACTAACTTAAAACTTTCAGGATATCAAGCAATTTCCTATACTGTTGGGAAACCACCAAATAAATTGAAATGTTTATCTTGACTGAAATTTTAATTCTATACTACCTTTTTTTAAATCATAATTGGTTGCATATTCCTGCCCAAAACTACTCTAAAACAATATATTGTGAGATACACTGGATACACATGAAAGTTTCTAGGTTATTTTGTTTACCTGTAGACGGCGGGTGCGGAGTGCTTCCCTCCTCTTACGGTGCTTGAGCACTGACTCTGGGACGGCGGGCAGCTTCTTGCTGTCCTCCTTGCCCTTAACTGGCTTCTTCTCGGCCGGAGCCTTCTTCTCTGTAGTTGCTACCATCGTGCTGAAATGGTGAATGAACTTATGAGAACTTATTAGACTGGATGGGGGAAAATCTAGAATTGCTGTAAATTTTTTCATCAAATATTGCTTGTTGTAATACACTGTACTTCACTGTAGTCACACAAGATGGGTAGGAAGAAGCACGTCAGAGTGAAATACAGGTTTATTGATGAGAAATGGAGTGGTGGTTGTTTCATTACATTGAATCAACCACTCCTATGTATTTAACACTACCTCAATGATTTAATTTGCAATGTAGTCCTATAGATTGGTAATCAACTGAGGGTTTCCCTGTGCTGTAGAATATTTACATGCTAACATGCTCAGAGAATCACTATTATTCATTTGCATTATGATGTAAGAACGATTGAAAATGACGAATGAAGAACCAGTAATCACAACAGGAACCAAAATTATCGTTTTTGGATAGTTCCAATGCCGTGCCACACTCGTATTGACAAAGAGGTTAGGTCGTGTTCGTGTTGCACGAACTTACAAAATTTAATGTAAATAACCTGGATAACGAGTGCTTTTAGAACAAATGAACTACGAAACGGTGTAATTCAACTATTTTCATCCCACAAAAGCTTGTATTCCAGAAAAAAACAAGGATCGTTGGTGTGGCGGCATGTCACCGTCCTACCTATCCAGTTTATCAACACTTTTCACAAAATTCACCAAACATTTAATTTTACTAACACTGTAATTGTATTCCTTATAATATTACGACCTATTTGAACACTTAAAAACTAATAAATATATTATTTTATAACAACCTGCGGGGCAAAACTCCACGCGGCACGTGTGTCAAATATTAAAAAGAAAGACAGAATACAGACTTCCGCCAGTCGCCATTTTATTTTGTTTTTTCGTATTGTAACATTACAGCTTGTTCATTTCATAGTCATTATATCATACATTACCTTGACGCACAAAAGCGCAAACTTGTTTTTCAAATATTGCTATGCTATTATTTCACCAACAAACTTAATTATAGTGCTGTGTTTGGAATTTACCATAATGCTAATTCTAGTTGCCTATTATATAGCACTCGAAGCTATTTAATTTTGTAACTGAATTAATTGTTTTTGACAGTTATGTCTTTAGTTATTTAACTATGAAATCAAACAGTTTCAACTTTTTTGACGATTTCCGGTGGCGCACATTTTTGAAATATTATTATTGAATCAACGTTTCCATAGTTACAAACAAAAAGAGAAAAACTCTTACTTGTCTATCAACGCAATCTAACATTCTATTATAAAATACATAGGATATTTTAGACAAAATGGTTGAAAAAGATCCTCAGCTTAGTGCTTTAAATGTAGGAGAGCTAGATTTATTTGTCGATAGCATGGAGCCATCCCGTATGGAATCCATTGGTCATCAGTCGTAAGTTGATGAGAAGTTAAGACATTCGTAAATCCAAACTTCCTTAGAAATTCGTCCTAGTTGTAATTGGTTTATTATTTGAAATAGGCACAACATCTTTTTTTAAATCATTATCTTTCTAGATGGGTGGATTGGCACCTGAGATTACAAAAAATAAATCAACAAGCAGTCTTGGAAGCTTCTTCGATGCAAGAGGAACTTACGAAAGAAACTCTTATTTCTTCTGGGAAGGTAAATCTACATCCTCGATTTTCGTTTAGAAGGTCGATCATAGACAAGAACTGCCTGGTTTTCTTGTTTTTGGGAGTTAAGACCCGCCAGAACCCAGATACAGGATGCTTTGTAACTTCATATGACGCGTTTATGAATGTGTTTTGTCTGGACGTGCTCCTTAATTTACCTATTATCTGTTTCTTTTTTTTTCAGCTTCCAGTGTTGGTTTACGAAGCTATATGTATCCAAGTATGGCGCATAAAGATATATCCCCAAATAATTAAATTGGAGCCTGCGCCTGAAAACACTTTTGGCGTTTATATGGTGGTAAGATGTAATGAACATTTACGAAACAATTCGTTTTTTTTAAGTATAAGTCTTTTTACTTTATATCGATTTAAAAGAAATAAGGAAACTGACGTATACAGAAAAGTCCAGGTAGAAAATAAAAATGAACCTGAAAGGTCACACAAACCAACTCTAGACAGCGCTATCCATCTAGGTTTAGTTCGTAGTCACCAATCAGGATCACAACATAACATCAGCAAGAAGCAGTCATCATTAAGTATGACCAGAAAGTAATTCAGCAGCACTTTTTCTAAATTTGTTCTGATTTAGAGCGAAAATATCCAAATTTATAAAATGTGAGTTGTACGTTTCTAATAATCGGCGGAGTGGAGCGCACTACACATTATAAGTGTTACCATACCAAGATTTCCTATGCGGATCTGATGTTACAATACGACATATTAAGCTTGGAGCACAGCGGCGTACACTGCTGATGGTTATGATGCTGTAGCCGCATATGGTTAAAATTCTATGGAACTCTCAAATTCACTTTAAAAGAACAAATTTTAATGCCCCCAGCATTCAAATTTGTTCTACACTTCTCTGTGTAGAATAAGCAGGTTACTCGCACTTCTCGCCGATGTACAGTCCTAGGTACTACATAACAAAGTTTATTTGAGAGTTCCATAGAATTTTACCCATATGCCGTACAGCATCATAACCATCAGCAGTGTACGCCGCTGTGCTCCAAGCTTAATATGTCGTATTGTAACATCAGATCCGCATAGGAAATCTTGGTATGGTAACACTTATAATGTGTAGTGCGAAATTTTTTTTTCTGAAATCCTCAAATAACTTCTTCTACTCTAGGCGGAGCGGGAAGGAGTGTCAGACTTTTACTGACTAAAACCCATCCATTTTCCTTCCTCGCCCTATAATTATGTTCCGGGGCCACGATATCTCTTTTGTAGAATTGGCCCCTCGCTACTGCTACATAATATTATGTTCTCTGGCCTCTGGGCTCTTCTGATCTACGTCGTATTTCCAGCTGTATCACGAAGCAGCGGCCGTGGGTTGTTTGGAGACGGTGTTGTTCCACGAGGACGGTGCGCAGTGCATCAGCGAGGTGGTGGTGGACTTGCTGCACTATTCCGTTGACCAGCTCACTGCGCTAGTGGCCCTCATCAAGTAAGTCTGTTTCCACCTGAATAGGTATAGGTAGCGGCCGTGGGTCTGCTGGGGACAGTGCTGATTCATGAAGATGGCGGCGGCTGTTGGCTCTCATCAAGTTGATTTTATTTTTCCAAAATGGGCCTGCTCTTGACCTCGATCACGCTTGATAGGTATAACTGTGAATCATAAAAAAAAAAAAATCCCAATATGATTTGTCAAACCACTCGTTTCCCCTTTGGAAACAAGCGCGCGCGAGCGTAGCTAGGATTTTGTAAAAGAGGGGGGGGGGGGGCAGACAGCCAAACGAAGAATATTCTAATGGCTGCTACACACGTTACGAAAAATCGTTACGATCGGACGGTACAGCTTTCGTAGTGCCCACACATGTCACTAGAAAACTGGACGATTATTTAAACTACACTTTCGTAGTGCCCACACATGTTACTAGAAAACTGGACGATTATTCATTCGTTGAGATGGCTTCGCGACTGACAACGTAGTAGTTGTTGGGTTATTATTCGCCATAAAAAAGCAAAAGGAAGAAAAAGAAAACATGTATTTGGTGTAAAGAATGGCTAATGAAATGACCAAAGATTAGCATAATTTTCTACGAATGGATAGTGATACTTATTTACATCTGCTGTCCATGGTATTGCCAATAATTGAAAAGCAAGACACAATTTTATTATGAGAAATGCTATTCCTCCTTATGATAGACTAGTGGCCACTATTTTTATCAAACGCACGCACAACCACTCAGACCGCGATCCATGCGAAAACTGAAACGACTGGCACACACGTTACGATAATCGGCACAGTTTCTTCCGATTCCGATTTATCTATCCAAAATTTTATACTGTTCCGTTCAACTGTACAGTTCTAAAAAAACGGACTAACTGTACAGTTTTTCTCATACACACATGTAGATTTATCGTCGCAGTTTGAACTGTACCGTCCGATCGTTACGTGTGTAGCAGCCTTAGGGTAAATGCTGCATAAGCGATGGGACAAACTACGTTAAAAATGAAAAACAAATCTAGATTCAACCATTCAAGTAGGTACAATCTTATGAAATTCGTCGGTTGATAGAATAAACTTTGTTTTGTTTATTAATAGGCCATGTAATATTACTTTACGGTTGGTGAGCATTTTTGCATCTTCTAGGGAGCCTTGTTTGGCAACCGGGGTTAAGACCGAAACCTAGAAACATACTTTGCACCATGCTCGTAAGTCAAAGTGGTCAGAGTGGGTGGGTAGCGTTTGTAGATCTCAGGCCTGAGGTTTTGTTCTTGGTAATAGACTCTTGTTTAAACTTCACTGCTTTCATGTGGTCTCTAGTAAATAGCAATACTAACTTCGTACCTTTGTCGCAGTAACGACTACCTGAAGCCCTTGACTACCAAAGAGCTAGAAAGTGAGACAGCCATCGACGAGTTAAACAGACAGAAACGAGATCTTCAATTCGACATCAGCATGAGATGTATTTCCATCGTGCGGTAAGATATTGATTCATCGTCTGCCAGGTCTGCGTCCAGATGCAACTAAATACTAAGTTTTATACAATCATGAAACGACTGTCGATCTGTCCTTCACAACGCAATAAATACACACTACTTATACTAAAAGAGTTTGTTGGCATGAATAGGTATACATCTGTCAAAGATTTACAAAATACAGTTAGGACCAACGGTTTAGCTTGAATGCCAAGGAAGTAGAGTGGGAATTCGCACTCGGTATTTGTGAATTGGGCCTATTGGATGCAGTCACCCATCCACCGCATCCACGGACCGAGCCACCCCAGCAAGGGTTGCTTAGCCTTGAAACCTGCGCGGCCGTAGTTAATTAGCCACAAGCTCCAGCACACCTTTTACAATATCGCCCGTCTCCTTCCAGTTACATAGCAGAACACATGGAGGTGGGCGGCGCAGGGCCCTCTATCGCCACCAACCTGTACAAGACTCATGATGTGCCCTCCCTACTGACGCATCTGCTCATACACGAGCCCTGGATGAAAAGGAACGAGAATAATGACCTGCAGGTTTTTAATTGTAAGGCCGCGTTTTACAACTGAATTTATAGGGTCAAATTTAATCACTTAGGGCGCTTTCAATTTAGACGTTTCGTGTCGCGCCACTGCGGTGCCGAAGCAGTGCGTTTGTCGTACTGCGTACGGACGTTCGTTTGTTTTCATACAAAGCGCGCGGTGCGGCGGCGGCCGCGCGTCGACGGTACCGCAGCACATATGCTAGCTACTAATATCTAATCTGTGGCGCATATCGACGCGACGCCGCACGTCAAGAGTTTCGTGCGCCTTAAGGCGTTCGCCAAATCTGGCGCGGGTCATATACAAGTGGCGTATGGTGGTGCCGCGGCGCTGGCGAGGTGGTATGGCGTGGCGCCACTTCTTTAATATTTCATACAAAATGTATGGAAGTGGTGTGGCGCGACACATACTGAAGTGGCGTGGCGTGGCGCCACTTCCTCGCCCTCCAAGCACGCGCAGCGTCGCCTCACTGGCCATACGCCACTTGTATTTGACCCGCGCCTCACGCGTCGCAAGGAGCGGTCAAAATATTCTTGGAAAACCGGCCGCTCGCGCCTGCGTCTTTTTGCGTTAGGTACTCATACTCTGCACGAGTATTAGCGAAGGTCCTGAGAGATGTTTTACGAACAACCGAATTCACGATTGAAACAGAACGTGGTCAGTACCTACATTACGAGCTTCATTGGGAAAAGCGCCAGGGTAGCCCGCGAAATTCAACGATTTTTTCAAGGTCAAAGTCGTTCCACGACCTTTGTGAACTTGGAGGGTTGTATTGATGATAATAATTCTGTAACTGTATCTACACACGTCTTACGGTCGCGAACAACATTTTAATCACCATGCAACTTAGCGCTGGCCTGTAAATTGTAAAAAAACGAAAGAAAATTTTAATTTCGCGGGCTACCGTGGAGCATTACAAATACGTGGTTACCATGTACAGTTGGTCGCTGGAGCAAGCCATCCGCTGAAGACTTGGCTCAGATGCATCGTACGGAGGTACAACTGTGGCTGTGTGTACGACAACTTTTGTTGGAGCCACGCCTCGCACACTACTACAACATCGATGAGTGTCGCCGCAACGCTTTCTGTAGGGTAAGATCTAAAATGTGTCCAACAGGGCAGTATTATTTATATTATATTAAGCGGACCGCTTTGGAAAGCCGAGATGGAAGACCGCAACGATACTGTCTGGTTTCTTTATATGAAATCACTTCCATAGATATCACTGTCCAGCGATATTTATTGGGTCACTGCCACAAGTTACGATTTCTTCGGCAATTTTTCCTCATGTTTTTGGAGCACAACTACTGTATTCTGAATTCTTTCTGCACCACCTAGTTACAAGCCAAGATGACGGAGCAGATGCTGGACCAGATCCCGCCGCTGGGCGACTTGAAGATGTTCCTTTGCCGGCTGGCTGTGGGAGACTACTCCAACCTTCACAGTCGCACCAACGGTGTCAAGAACCCGGGGTGTACGCTGATTGAGCTCGTGCCACAGGTGATTAATTGATCATTTTATTAGAGCTGGTACTCTTCCGTTTTGGTTCTTCCGTCGGAGAATACAGGCACGATGTAATCCCATTGTTTATTGGGGAATAAGTTTAAAAAATACTTTCACCCAGATAGGTGACAGGATCGATGCTACAGAGGACTGCATGGTTTTATTGGCGCGTGGGCATACTCGGAACGAACGCCGCGAACTTTTTTTCAATACAATTCAGACATTTTCCAAAAATGTTTACCAATAGCGCCCATTTTTTTCCGGATGGGAAATCATCAAATTTTAATGACTTCTCCCACTCTGGGCGGAGCGGGGGAGGGAGTGTCAGACTTTTACTTACTAAAACCCATCCATGCCATTTCCTTCCTCGCTCTTTATGTTCCGAGGCCACAGTATCTCTTTTGAACAGTCCCGCAGCCCCGGCAGGACCAATAGAGCCCTCCTGCCAATCCTATCAAGCGCCAAAAGAACAGTGATGTACTATTATTGCTGAAAATAGCTAAAAATCTCTATTTCTTCTTAACCACAGATCAAAGATGCTTACCTAAAACAAGTTCACAAGCGAACGAAATCTCTCGCGAAAGCCCAACTAGAGTTGTTCCACATGGATGGTTCCGAGGAGTCGCGAGAAATCGCCAAGCGTCTCCTCGAGTCGTACACCAGTGATGCAGCGCTAGCGTTGGACAGCGGCGGCGCTAAGTGCGCCAAGTGCGGGGATAAGGCCACCAAGAAGTGCTCGAGGTGTAAGACCGAGTGGTATTGTGGCAGGTGAGTGCCCTTACAGATAAATAAAGACATGTCAGTCTTTGGAGACTGTATAGAAGTGAAAACCAAGTAATCTATATCTGCTACGGGTCGTGCTCCGCGCACGCCTACGTGGTGCTACGCTGTAGCGGATTTATGCAGGTGACGGTCACGCGAATTCCATTTTTGTTCACCCAAGTGCTCTCAACGCACCTAAAGATTTCACAAATACAGATTGCCAAATCAGTAACTTAGTACTCCCATGGGCAAAATGGCTTATAAATTCAATTACTGTAAACATTCAACTAGGTTTTGCATTTCAATGAAATCTTTGTTTGTTGCAGGGAATGTCAAGTCCAACAGTGGCCGATGCATAAAGAAATCTGCGATCAGTTCGCAAAAATATGTGTGTAACTTTGTAATTCTATGTTTCTTAATTATTATGCAATTACGTTTTACTCTTATTTATTTTCTTAGAATTAAATAAACTTTAATTTACTATCACATTTCTTTTTTTTTTATTAGGTTTATGGTGCCTTTTATATCTGCCACCTCCAAGGAATATTAATTTAGTAAAAATGAAAAGCAATGGTAGTTTTTTTGCATTTTTTTTATTGTTTTACTTAAACGCTAGGTGAATAACTAACTCGAAGACTTCAGGTAGTCTTTGAGCACGTCAAGCGCGGGCGTCTCCTCACCGAAGTCCTGTTGACAACAAGAACAAAAAGTTTCGTAAATAACTTGCGACAATATTCTAACATGCATGTTCGGAATGAGGTGTAGTGGAATTCTTTAGGTCTATCCACACATGTCGTATTATTGGCTGAGATAAGATGTGAACAAAAAAATATTAAATTTCACTCTAGTAAACTCTAGTTGGTCATATGGAGGGAGGGATTTCACATGTTCTTACCTGTGTCTTATTTTCCTTGAAGCTTAGATAAATATGACTATCTACTCTGCCTATTCCAATCCCAAATAGGCCCCATTCCCACTGTTTGTGATGATTAATTTTATTTATCGTTGGTTTTAGTTGGCAAAAGTCTTGGACAACAGTAATCATGTCGTCCTACATGTGAACACCTCATTTAAATACACAAGTCACAACATTTAAAACTACACGATTATCTGTTGTCATGACAAAGCGGGAACGGGCCCTAAGAGCTTCTGGGCAATAGGAATTGCACCCGAGTCCATACAAGCCCAAAACCCCGACTCTTGGAAGTATAGTTTCATCAAAGATATTATGTATCCCTACTAATATTATAAATGTGAATGTAAGTTTGTTTGTTACGCTTTCACGCGAAAACTACTGAACGGATTTGGATGAAATTTTGCACACAGATAGTTTATAACCTGGATTTTAAAACATAGGATACTTTTTATCCCGGTAGTAAGATCCCATGGGACAATAATCAAACTTCACGCGGGCGAAGCCGCTGGCAGAAGCTAGTTCTACTATAATTATGTACGTATGTTTGTTTGAGTGATAGGAAAGTTGCCCGTGCAAGTGGCGCGGCACCATAGGGTCACTCGATTTGATGTTGCGCTGTTATTTCGTCACTAGCAACAATGTATGCTGATAGTGTTCGTGCTGAGCGCAATGTGAATGTGGGGAGACCACATAATTAGTTCCATAGAGTTTTTCAGCACTAGAAGAAACTACTGACTCTAATCAGCACTAGAAGAAACTACTGACTCTAATCAGCACTAGAAGAAACTACTGACTCTAAACTAAACTCTGTTACCTATGCTGTACAGTAAGTCTGTTAGTTAGTTACATCATACCTTGATAACCACGCACGAGCAGCCGACAATCTTCCTAGCCTTGCCATCCTTGTCGATTTTGCAGAGACCCGCCCATTCACCGAGCTTCTTGTTGTTGTCCACCTGTTATAACACGTGATTTCTTAAATATTCTGAAGACTGTGGTTGCAAGTACATAATGCGATGACACAGAAACAGGATCAGTAAATGTAGTCATACTCTGTTACAAGTCTTCATCACCCTTTTAGGTAGTGTAGTGATTAATTTATTATGTTGATTGCTATCCAATGCTATGCTAGTATGCTACCATTTGTTTCGACTTGATTTTCTGAGGTGTTTTTTTTTTCAAATTTTTAATAGTACATAACTGAGTATAACTGCATGCTACTAAAAGTGATGTTTAAATGTTCGGGTGCTAGGAAAGTTGACTCGTCAGGGTGAGAGTCACCATAGGGGCACACGGTTTAGTCTGCGCTCCTTAGGCGAGACCGGCAATGAACTGGGCTCGCTCGTGCGGAGCGCAATTTTGTTTTAGTAGTGAATCAAGACTAAGCATTAACTAGATTGAGCTGCTATAACTAAAAGCACATTTACTATAGACAGCATAAAGGCTGGACCACACAGGCGCGTTTTTGCGTTTTCCGCATTTCTGCGTCCTGCGATATGAGTTCTTAGAACATTTGGTATTGGGACGCATAGGTACGATCCTACACACTGCCGCGATACTATCGCGGGACGCTTGGGTTTCTGCGTCCTGCGATATGAGTAGAATATCGTGATAATAACGCGCCTGTGTGGGTGCCTTTATTTGTGCACATACTGCATGTGCAAGACAGCGTGAGAATTGTAAACCAGTTTGTAAGTATTTTACAAGTATACATATTTAAATAATGGTCAAGATAATTCCCTTTTTCCTCTTATAAAATCTTAAAATAGCAGTACTCAGAATATATTTACAAACTGCTGTTACGCCGTCTTGCAAGCGCACCAAAGATATATCAATAGTAATATTATTTTATCATATATTACCTTCACCAGTGGGATCTGGTGCTCATTGCAGAGAGCCTGGACGAGTTTCTTGTATGCAGCCTCATCACAGTTCTCTGCCAGTACGCACAGGACCGCTTGCCTCCTGTTGTGGACAAAATACGCAAATTAAGAAAAAGCAAATACCCAGTTGAGGATAATGGGCCACACCCTATCTGAGAGGAAGCACTTGTTTCACAGGAGTGGGAATTTTATGTGAAAATGTGGCACATATGGGAGGCCACAATGTTGATAACTAAACAGTGTGGTACTATGAATGTGCGTCTCTATCTGCATCAGAGTTTATCCCACACAACTCATGAAGTGCGAGATATTTCCACAAAGCACAGGACTAGAACAGCCCCACACTTAGTGAATATTGGTTCTAGATCCAATGCATAGTCATAGAAGTATAATCAATCTATGACATTCCCACTGCTGGGTCACAGTCTTCGACTCTGCTCTCCCATAGACTTGAGTTTCTTCAAAGACAAAGACATAGATATTCTTTCTATAGAAATGGGAAAGTAGCTAGTGCTGTAGAAACTCAAAGAATCCTAGTTAACAAATCCCATTTCTACGGTGGTCATGTTACGGGGTGTTGTAAGAAGTGGGTTTTTAATGTGGATATCACATGTTTTTTGAGTATTTGTTTCTAAGACTGCCCATTCTCCAATAATACTTTCCTTCACCTCTTTGAGAGTACTAAGCATTAGGTTACTGAACCCCATGGAGGTCAAACAAATCAAAAAGCCTAGGCGCCTTTCTACTATGTTGTACAACAGATAATCATGTAGTTTTAAGTGCCATGGTTTATTTAAATGGAGGTGTTCACATATAGGACGACATGATAACTGTCGGCCTTGACTTTTGCCAATTGCCACAACATAGCGGGAATGGGGCCTATCTCTTTTATATGACATTTATACTTGGCTCATGTCCTCTTAAAATGACCACATGGTAAATAAAAAAAATAAAGACGCAGATCATTATTACATTACAGTACTTACCATTAAAAATTGCCTGCAAACATTTACATGTATTCTATGTCATCACAGTTATGGGTATCCAATGGTATCCACTGCACAACTATCAAGGTTATTTAGTTTTTAGGAATGTGTCATAACAACACTCTGCTCAAAACACATTTTTGACAATGTTTACCATAATTTCCACAATAGATAATAACTGAAAGTCATCTTCATAGTTAGGTTGTATAACTAATAGTCTTAATGTAACATTACTAAGTTTACTAACTTGTCAAGAACCTTGGCGGCCTCATGGAGTCCGTGGACGAGTCCTCCGTGAATGAGGGCGGTCTTCAGCACCTCCTGCAGGGCTGTGTTCACATCCATCGCGCCGCCGCTCAGGACGGGGTTCGGGGGTACTTCACTGTAAGCAAACTTAGGTTAGGTAACTCAAACTTCATCATGAAATAACATTTTAGAACACTAATTTAAGGCTGTCGGGCTAGTTTATTTATTAGGATGACGACAAGTTTGGATGCAGAGTACAAGGGAATACGATGAAAGTCAAGTTATGGCAAGTTCGGATCATGTTTTGAAGGTTATGTTGACAACATGTTTACTTTTCATCATTGCCACAAATTGCGATTTAAGAAATATTTTAAGGTTTAAAATACGTTCTATATCATTAACAAAGACACGTTCTTGGCTAAGTGAAGAGTAATAAGCGAACAGTGACGAAAACAAAAAAAACTTACACTTCGACTTCAGCCATGGTTTTTTGTGATTAGACGACCTGAAATACGAAATAGAACACATTGAGAGACACTCCGACATTATTTTTAAACAAACGCAGTTATTACTGGATTGAAGATTGCGAAAATATATCAAGATTCAGAGAAAGCGAACACAGAGCGTTTGACAATTTACCTTGCGTACCGGAAAAAGACTAGAGCTGTCAAAATCATTTTTGGTTGTGAAAAATAATTACTGTTAAATTTTTTAGGCTTGCAATATTCTTTTCATTTCAAATCTGTAATAAAACTAATATTACCAAGTTAAAACCATGTTAAAACTTTAACAAATTCAATAAAGCAATGCAGTGAGTGGGTTGAAAGTTGAAACGGACCCAACCAATTTATAAAAAAGCCACTCGCTACATAACTGATACTGGCAACTTCCAAAGGACTGTGAAACGCATTGTCCGGTGGCAAGTTTAAAACAAAAGAGTGCCAAGGACAGTGTCATTTAATTTTTATAGCTGAATTATATTTTTTGTTACTTTTGTTTAAAAATATGTTTGTGTTTGTGAAATCGTAACGTTTTAGAGTCTTATTTACAAAACTGTGTATTGTAGTTTTAAATGCGTATATTACTATATTGAAGATGTACTATCAAATAAGTTACCATTGTTATTGCAACGATGAATAGAAGCTCTGATATATTGTTTACGGCAGAATATATAAAAAATGTTTTATATTTTGCGACAGTAAGGCAAGGAAAAGTACTTAAAAATACGGCTAATACACAATATTTTTGTATAGACAACGAACTTGTGTACGAAAACTATTACTCGGATTTTGGACCTTTAAATCTTGGTTGTGTGTATAAATACTGTAGATTACTAAATGATAAACTGAAACAGCATCTAAACAAGCAAACGATTGTACATTACACTTCAATTGATCCCAAAAAGAAAGCAAACTCAGCATTTCTACTAGGATGTTACGGAGTGCTGTATTTAAGTTTAACACCAAGAGATGCTTTGAAGCCCCTGATGGTTCATGGGCAATGTTACAGGTATGGCAAACTTTTAATAACGTAATTTCTTACTCATCATGACGAGGCATTTATTAGTCAATGATTGATCATTACAAAAGTATTTTTAATTATAGTAAAAAAGTATTATACCTACTGACTTATTCACCATTTTGTAGACCTTTCCAAGATGCAACGCAAGGTGATTCGGTCTACACGATATCTTTGATGGACTGCCTCCAAGCTATAAGAAAAGCTCGAGAATTAGGTTTCTTCAACTTTCAGGATTTTAATTATGAGGAATATGATAGACTTGATAAAATTCAGGGAGGGGATTTAAACTGGATTGTACCTGGTAAGATGACCGTTCATTTGACAAATTCTTTATGGTTAGGTAAATAACAGTTAAGGGCCGTTTTCTATAACTTACTCACGTATAACTGTCAGTTAAAATGCCTACATCTCGTAGCTATCGCTGTTTCTTTAAACAAAGTTTGAAATATCCTATCCGCGTCACTTATGTCGCCTGATTCATAGTAGAAAAAATTCTAACTGTCTGTAAGCTAAATGTCAAACACAGACAGACAGCAACCTACCGATAACTGAACCGATACCGATAATAAAAATCGGTCAAGCCGTTTCGGAGTAGTACAAACACTGTGATACGAGATTTTTTTTTGTTTAGATTTAGAATATGCAAGTGTTCATTTCGATACGGGGCTATTTTTTTTAATGAATATTTATAAAATGTATGTGTAAGTACGAGTATTATAGATAATACCACTTCGCACCTGTAGTAGTGTTACGTCTTCGATTACCAGTTTTGCTTGAATATTTCCAGGTAAATTTCTCGCATTCATTGGCCCAGTTGACTACAGCGTATCTTTATTCCATCCACCTGAAATGTATATAAACTACTTCATCAAAAATAACGTTAAACTAGTCATCCGATTAAATAAAAAAATGTATGACGGAAACGTGTAAGATTTTTTTTAATTTCAAATAACAAACATGCGCATTAGTCTTATAGATTAAAATTTTGGCATGTTTTTTTTCTCTGCAGGTTCAACAATGTTGGTATAATTCACTACGATTTATTCTTTCCTGACGGGTCCTGTCCACCGCGTCACATTTTATTCAAATTCCTCCAGATTAGTGAGGAAGCTAGCTGCGCACTCGCCGTCCATTGCAAGGTTACGAATTTAGTCTGTTTGAGAATTTGAGGTAAATGTTTTTAGACCTGTTCCCTTTTTTTCTGTTTCTGATGAAGAACTTGTTCAGGCAGGTCTAGGGCGCACTGGCTCGTTGATTGGTTGTTACTTAATCAAACATTACCGGATGACTGCGCATGAAGCAATAGGTTGGATGAGGATCTGCAGACCTGGATCCGTTATAGGACACCAGCAGGTAAAAGCTGTAATAGTCACGAAATTGGCTTATGGTAGTTCCTATATTTACCGTAATAAAATCAAGACGTTTGAATTCTTCTTAAAGGGTTGGCTGGAGCAGCTTGAACCGTGGCTGATTAAGCAGGGGAATCTTTATAGGTAAACAGGTGAAGATGTCATTGATAGTATGAATGCAATCGAAATCCGCTTTCGGTAGTCACGTAACGGATATTTGTGGCTTAAATTTAACTGTTGCAGGAGTTGGCTAATAAAAATTGAAATTAATAAAGTGTTTGACAGGAAACGTATTTACCAGGACTCTGAGAAGATGCCGTTGCATGAGTTCGGCGTTTATTCTGTTGCTGAAAAGACAATGAAGGACCGACTTGAGGTCTACAATAAATCACCTTCACCGCCTCCGACCCACAAACAGGCCTCGAGAATAAAAGAAGGTTAAAAAATATACCTATTGTTTTAAATTGTTTTTTTTTTGCCTTTGACCGTTCCACCGCGGGACACGAACGTCTATGAAGGTCTACCTCACAATGTTGTTTCTTCCGCATCCAGGTGGACTGTGAAAGGCTAAGTTGAGCTCGGGCTAAATGCCGGTCCACAGCGCCAATTTTATAACAAAACATTTTATCCTTTTGTTGCGACAAGAATTTTGTTCGTCCATACCCCTTTATGACAATATATGTTATGTGATAACATGGCGTTGCGGACACTACTTTTTAGATATTTATGTACGCGGGTATAGTTAAATATTCAAACAGTGTTATTTTCTTGGTAAACTTTATCTATACTCTTTTTTCACTGCACTTATTGTTGCAATTTGTTTAAAGTAACACTGTTTGTAGATACTGTTGGCTTTTCTTACAGCAAAGCTTTACGCAACGCACCGTCAGTTTCAAATCGAGTTTAAATGATAAACAGTGTTATTTTAAATATGGATATGGCGCAAAGTTTTGAAGACGGTCATCAAATGTTTGCTTTTCGTTTTACGTCCAGACTACGAAAATAAACCAGTACATGAGGAAAATGAAGCCGCAAAGGACCGTACTATAACGCCTGCTCCGATAGTGGCTCAACCCGGCCCTTGTTATGTAACAAAAGCTATCTTCCTTACCAGAGAATCCGACAATGTTGATTGCCAATCAGTGAGAGGCGCAGGCTGCTTGTGGTGTCAGTCATGTTTCGAAAATATTTATGAATGTTTATGGATGTCGGTGGCGGTGCGTTGCGCAAGCTCAGCTCCTAAATCATGTAATGGTACAGGCTTATGCAGTTTATTAGACTGGGTTTGTATATTTTTTTAATGTAACGTGAGTCATTATGTTGTAAAACTGACCAAATAATGCTAATTTATAACTTGATCTTGTTTTGATGTAGTTTTTCACAAGACGACGGAGAAGGAGTGTGAGCGCGTGAAAACGAATTGTGCTGTGCACAAAAGTTCTCAAAAGACACTGTATAGTGGGTATGTAAATCTTTTTAGTGTTCCGTAGTCAACTAGGAACCCTTATAGTTTCGCCATGTCTGTCTGTCCGTCCGTCTGTCCGTCCGTCTGTCCGTCCTCGCTTAATCTCTGTGACCGTTAGCACTAGAAAGCTGAAATTTGGTACCAATATGTGTAGGTATCAATCACGCCGACAAAGTGGTAAAATAAAAATTGGAAAAAAATGTTTAAGGGGTATAGCTCCCCTAACCAACCTGACCACTCCCTCCCACAAAGAGGTAGGCCTGCATGTCCCAACTGTGATATGTAAAGTGGGAAGTTTTTTTTTTTTAATTTCAACCCTAACGTGTGGGTTGGAAAGGTATTTAAAAATGAATAGGGGTTTACTGAAATCATTTTTTGATAATGTCAATAATTTCGGAAATAATCGCTACAAAAGTAAAAAATAATGTGTCCCCCTCTAACTTTTGAACCACAAGTTTAGAAAATCTGAAAAGTAGAACTTTATAAGGACTTTCTAGGAAAATCATTTTGAACTTGGATGGAAACAACAGTTTTTGTACAAAAAAGACAAAAAGTTGTACAAAATAATTTCTGGACTAAGTTTGTAGTATAATCGTATATGCAAGCATTTTTTTTTAACTTCGTTTACATATTTTATTATCTTTTTTCAAACAAAAAATGAATTATTAAAATCGGATTGGATTGAACACTTATTGTGACGGTCGGGAAACTACGGAACCCTACACTGAGCGTGGCCCGACACGCTCTTGGCCGGTTTTTCGATATATTTTTACTAATCATCGGGTCTAATTATCTACTCTAGAGACGAGAATGAGTCACTCACTACTGCGTCGCATCGTAGCAGTGGTGCAGGCGACCCCAGATCTGGGCGTTCAGTTTATGGAACCTCTATAGCGCATTCGCCATCGCCACGGGATAGTTCCGTATCTGGCGTTAGGGTAAGTACCTACTTCAAATCTACTATGATTTTAATCGTTTAATCGGAATTTAATCGGTGTTACGTTTTGTTTTCACAATTTCAGGAACAAGCGTCGAAAAGTTTCCGCACTTACGCACCTGTCACAACTTACCGTACAAGTCAAGCTCCAGTAATAAAAAGCGTCAACGAAGCTCGGGTAAAGTTTTTTGTAGAAAAATTTAGCATTTTTAATTTCAAGTTCGTTTTATCATTCAGTAATGACGAAGATGTCAATAAAATCTATGGCATAAAATTTAATACATTTTAGGGTGTAAAATTGAAATACACCCACTTAAAAATCCCAAACTTATTCCCCAACGCAAAAGATGCCAGACATATGGACATACTCATAAATACTGCAGAAAAGAGCCAAGGTGTGTAAAATGCACTGGCAAGCATCTTACAGCCAACTGTACCAAATCTCCCCAGGAGAAGCCAAAATGTGTTCACTGTGGTCTACCTCACCCTGCCAATTATAGAGGGTGTGAAGTCTACTAAACAAATAAAAATAAAAATATTAAAAAGAAACTTGTGGTACCAACTACCCAACAGTCTCTTCCCTTACCAAAACTTGACAAACAGGCACAGAAAGCAAGTGTCCAGTCAACTGCAAAATCCACGCAAGTAACCAACGCTGGTTCCTATGCGGAAGCTGCAAAACCAAGATCACAGCCTTTGAATCTGGAGGATAAGATTAATCAGATCTTAAAGTGTATCACCTGATTTGACAAGAGATTAGAGAAGTTAGAATCCAGCACTAAAACAGCTGTTTTAAATAAACAAAAATGAATAACACCCTTAAAATAATGGCTTGGAACTCTAATGGGCTCCTCAAACATCAAAATGAGTTGCAGGCGGTCCTGGACACAGAAAATATAGACGTGTGTTTGGTCTCTGAAACGCACTTCACTAAGCAATCTTTTGTCAAATTTAGAGAATACATGGTATATAATTCGCTCCACCCTGACAACTGTGCCAGAGGAGGTAGCGCGGTTATAATCAAAGAGAACATTAGTCACTACGTGCAGTGTAAATATGAAGAACAAGACATTCAAGCCGTGGCAGTATCTGTTAAAACCAAATTTTGTCACATATCCATTGCAGCCGTATACTGTCCTCCACGGCACATGATAAGAAAAGAGCGATATTTACATCTCTTTGAACTATTAGCCTAGGCCAGAGGTTTATCCTAGGCAGCGATTTTAATGCTAAGCATACGCATTGGGGATCAAGACTTACTACAAGTAAGGGAAGGCAGCTCTTAAGCGCAGTTAAAGATACACATTCTGAAGTTATGAACACAGGTAAACCAACGTACTGGCCCACTGACCTCCAGAAAATACCGGTTCTTATAGATTTTTTTATTTGTAAAAATATATCCGCCAATTGCGTCAGTTTGGAGGAAGGTTTTCATATGAATTCGGATCACTCTTCAATTATACTAATGCTTAGTCAAAAAATCGTATTCAAACAAAGCCACTTAACACTGGTTAATAAATTAACAGATTGGCAAAGTTTTGCCCTTGATCTAGATAATATAATAGACCTTAACACTTCTATAAAAAAGCAAGATCAGCTTGAGTCAGAAGTAAACAAATATATTGTTAACATCCAACAATGTGAGTGGAACAACACACCGCAATTAAAACCTAAATATAAGGGATTTATCTATCCTAAGGAAATTGTGGATTTACTATCTGAGAAAAGGAAACAAAGGAAGCAGTGGCAGCAAACAAGGTGCCCGCAAGATAATACATCATTAAATAACCTAACTAAACGATTAAAGAGGAAAATTCTACAATTTGAGGATGAATCTCTGAGTGCTAACCTTCTGCAGCTAACCAATGAGAAATCAACGGATTACTCTCTTTGGAAAGCGACAAGAAATCTAAAAAGGCCGATTACACAAATACCTCCCATCAGAACTAGCGACGGAAAATGGGCCATAAATATAATGACCAAAAAGCGTTAAGGTTTGCTCAACAATAAGAAGAAACTTTTCAACCCTAACAAAGCTCGATCGAAGTATCTGTGAGTGAAAATTTATCACAATGCCAAAAAATTAAGCTTGTGACACCAGCAGAAGTAATGAGAGAAATTCAAAATAACATTAGCTCGAAAAAGTCTAGGTGAAATTCTAAAACACCTCCCGCGCAAAGCCATAGTAAAGCTGACCAAGCTTATCAATGCTGCATTTATCTTAAAACATGTATCTGAGTCATGGAAGGTTGCTGAAGTCATTATGATTGCAAAGCCTGGGAAACCACCCCATGAAGCATCATCATATAGACCTATTTCTCTGTTGCCCGTGTTATCAAAACTATTTGAAAAACTGTTATTGAAACTGTTATTTAACCAATAAAGATCATTGAAAAAACGCTTGAAAACAAGGAAGTCTGCGCCACAATGTTTTTAGATGTCGCGCAAGCTTTTGATAAAGTTTGGCATAAGGGTCTAATATTCAAGCTCAGACGCATGCTACCAGAATTTGCAGATATCCTTGACTCGTACATTACTAACAGAGTGTTTAGAATACGGCAGGAGGACGCATTTATTCCGAGCTAAAAGCTATAAAAGCTGGTGTACCTCAAGGAAGTGTGCTAGGCCCAATTTTGTACTTGACACATGTGACATCCCAGAACTGGAAAACAACACCATTGCGACCTTTGCAGATGATACTGCAATTATGGCTACCGGATCAAGCCACAGAAAAGCAGTAGAAAAAGTTCAACGAGCTGTGAACAAAGTTTATGACTGGACACAAAAATGGAAGATCAAACTGAATGAGTCAAAATCAATTCACATTGACTTTACAAACAAACACTTGGACTATCACCCAATCTACATAAATGGTACGCAAGTACCTTATGCTAATACAGCCAAATACCTTGGCATCACTCTCGACGCCAAGTTGCGTTGGAAAGCTCATGTGAAAAAGAAAAGACAGGAACTCGATATACGACATAAAAGTATGTATTGGTTACTCGGAAGGAAATCTTGTCTATCAAAACATAATAAAGTAACCCTATACAAGCATATTCTGATGCCAATTTGGACGTATGGCATCCAACTTTGGGGCTGTACTAAACAAAGCAATGTCAAAATAATCTTGCAATTCCAAAATAAAGTACTAAGGGATGCTGTCAATGGTACATAAGGACGACCTTCATCGTGACCTTAAAATGGAATTCGTCACCACCATTATCCAAAAATTTGCTGAAGCCCACGAACACAGACTTCATCGACACGTGAATGTTGAGGCAATCCAGCTGCTAGACAACACAGACTTAGTGCGTAGGCTAAAAAGAACTAAACCTTTTGAATTAGTGTAGTGTACAAAGTGAATGAGTAATAGTAACAATGTTGTGCTATACATATACGAGTAACACATGAACATAGTGTTTTATAAATTATATTAGACTCTAAGAAAGTGCTACGGAGTTGTGTAAAAGTGCAAATGAACACTATTCTTGGTTTTAACATATTCTATCACGTAACTATTAAGTTAGAATTAAATTGCTTATTAGTCTTTTAGGCTAGATTGTAATTAGCTAGCCGTCCGTCCGTCTAGTGACGACAGGCCGTGTCGACGGCGCGTTCGTGTTCCACGCGCGCCTCAAAGAGATGTCAGCAGAAGAGAGGGGCCCGCAAGGGCCGAAGCCTTCCGGGGTTGCGGGACTGTTCGAAAGAGATACCGCGGCCCCGGAACGTAAAGGGCGAGGAAGGAACATGGATGGGTTTTAGTCAGTACGAGTCTGACACTCCCTCCCGCTCCGCCCAGAGTGGGAGAAGTCATTTGATGATTTCCCATCCTAAAAAAAAAAAAAAAAAAAAAAAAAAGGCTAGATTGTAATTAATTATTGAGAATTTTGTTCTTAATATTATAGTACAAAATATATATATATATATATATGTCACCGTAAAGTTGTCAAACACGTTAGATTGTAATTTCTCTAGCGAGATTGTAAACTCTCGAAATATTGTCAAACGAACATACTGCTTACAATGTAACGCATGTAAGATGAGTTTTACGCTGACATATACTTAATATTAAAAATACCAGATTAAAAGTTAACTGTGTTTATTTCAGAATTACTTAATGCGGACCAGTATTTATGATAACGAACGAGAGAAACACTTGAAGGCATCTTTTACGATAACACCACAAACTAGAGCTCGGCAACAAAGTCCACCTTTTTTGAGTTCACCTGTAGGGAACAGAGTACATGCCGTTCCATCGTCTGTCCGTACAAATATGTACAGTCCTACAGGTGCCTAAGTTTTATCTACATTATTTCATTTGATTTACAAACTTCTACGAATCCTTTTAAGTTCGGATTACATCATAACACACACAGTACACCAATAAGGAATAACTCACGCTTGACCGTGCTGGGGTCCGGGCCGAGTGTCGACCTTGCAATTGTGTATGGACGTTGTTCGATAGCGGCTCGAAAGCGTGAGTGTCTTCATACAAAATTGCACGTTCGACACTCGGCTCGGACCCAGCACGGTCTATCGTGCTATTATACGAGAGTTCGGATTCCTGTTTAAAAAAAAAACTATTTAATTAAACTGGAAATAGAATTTATTAACTTTAAGAATTTGGACTTAGAATTAGGAAGTAGATTAATAGGAAATATAATGATATAAGACTTCCGACCCGTACCGAGATTCAGACCGAACCGTGCGTAACTTAGACGCCATATTCATATACAGGGTGTAAACCACCTCATCACAAAGCCGTTAACCAAGCATTCTGTACATCAAACTAAGTACTTAACTTTACGCAAAAATTATTGCTGGGAAACAACTTTTTTTTTGAGGTTTTAAATCATGTTCGTGGTAGAACTCAATGTAACGCACTTAAAACATTGTGCTGATGGATGGATTGAATAGTACGGGGGTCATGGAGGTGTCAAAATCTTACAAAAAAAACTTGTATTTAAAAAAAAACTTGTCAAAAAGTTGTAACTTTGACCCCCCATATCTCCGTAACTAGAAGGTTCCCAGGTATGGTGTAGAACAAAAAAAATATCGCAATGATGGGGAGAACAAGTGCCTTTCGGCTTCGTGAAGAGGGGTTTTACACCCTGTAAGGCGTCTAAGCTACTAAATGCTGATCAGGCAAGTCTGGAGAGCGGTCAGTGTGCTGATCGCATTTCGTTTCATTGGGCAAAAGTTCATTCAAACGTAGTTTGATTTAAGCCAGCTCTGACACAAGTAGGTAGGTACTATTGTAACTTACTGGGGCTGCCTCAGTTTATGTATGACACAATGTTTGAGAAGTAATAAATATTTTTGTTTTTTTTTGTATTTAAATTTATGACACAGGGTAAGTGTAGTCGGGCCTGTGGGGCGCGTTCCTATTCCACGCGCGCCTCAAAGAGATGTCAGCATTTTGCGGGGGCGCGCAAGGGCCGAAGCCTCCCGGGGCTGCGGGACTGTTCGAAAGAGATACCGTGGCCCCGGAACATAAAGGGCGAGGAAGGAACATGGATGGGTTTTAGTCAGTAAAAGTCTGACACTCCCTCCCACTCCGCCCAGAGTGAGAGAAGTCGTTTGATGATTACACATCCGAAAAAAAGGATCAGTGCAGTATTAAGTAAGATACCTTTAGTAACCCGTTAATTACCTTGTAGCACCTAAAACTGTGACGGGATTGACGACGGGACCACCATCCCGACGGAGACTTGGACGTAGTCCGAGTCCACGAACCAGGGTGGGCAGCGAACAGTCTCGAGCTACTAACACACCAGCTCCTAGTGAGAAGTTGATAATAAACGATAAGAGTACCTCCAAAACTGCATTGAAAGATGTCTTGTCAAAACTAAAGCGTGAGTACTTAAAGATTCACTTCTTCATCCAAATTATAGAACCTTACAAGTTGTTGCAGTTTCAAAATTAATCCTGTCTTCCAATGAAGTTGAACATCTCGTAGTTATTTACCCTTTAACATGTGCAGCATCTCGCATAAAGTCATCCCATGTTTTTGAAAACGTCTCATTTCACGCTGTTTCAGAGTAAGTTTACCGCTTATTTATTTATTTATAAGTAATGGTTTATAGGTTTATATTATAAGTTCACCAACAGCTTCTGTGTACAGCAATAATGTATATGTCACCGTTAAATTGTCAAAAACGTTATATTGTAATATCTCTAGCGATATTGTAAAGTCTCGAATTATTGTCAAATGAACATACTGCTTACAATAAAACGCATTATTTGTCGTGAAATGCATGCGATGGTAGTCAACTCACGCGGTGTGGAGTGAAGGAGGGGTCCCCCTTGCCCAGTGGTACCACTCTCATGAAAAGATACTGTACCATTCCTGAGAAATATCGATTAATATAACCTAACCTTAAAACACTTCATATTCCCCTAAAAAGCGTAGTCGACGGAGCCCCGCTTCGCGGGGCCCCTATTTCCGAGTGCAGGGTTTTAGACGTGAGGCATAAATATTGGAACAGGTATGTGGATTAGGTATTTTTCGATGCGAGTCCGTACCTAATCCAAAGCGTCGAGGATTAGGTATGGCACGAAATATTCGTACACAGTCTACATAGAAGATATTCCGTACCTTAAAATGTGGAGGTTAAGGTTCAAGTTTAATTAGCACTGCCGCCAGCGCCATCTACGTAGAATACCACTGGACTAGATATTGCTCTAGCGATTTAAGTCATACGGAATGATACTCTCAAAGAAAATAACAAAACTTTCACGTCTTTTAATGAAAATAAATGTGTAAAAATCAGAAACTCATGTGATATTAGGGTGAAATGCATTTGAATATGCATTTAATGCTGTAGTTTCTATACATAGTAGGTACACCAGTTTTAATTTCAAGCTATTTTTCGGTAAAAATGATAAAAAATATGTTTTTTGAGTTGTTTTATAAAAGTGAACTTTAACCTAACCTAACCTAACTATATTACGTTAAAAACAAAAACAAAACTTTAACGTTGACTTTTAGTTTAAAGTACCGTTTCCCATAGAAAACGATCAGAAATATCAGAAAATATTCCACACTACATCAGAAACGGAACGTCCATTTACTCCATGCCGAATATTTCTTACCAAATCCACATACGATACCTAATATCGTAACAGGCCAGTGGCTTTACTGAATAAATATTCGGATTAGGTAAATGGATTAGGTATTTTTAAATACTAGGATTAGGTGGATTAGGTATCGTTTTTACCTAATCCGACCCATGTCTTTAAAGGAACCTAACTAACCTAAGGGGGGGGTGCCCCAAGTCCCGTTTATGGGGGCAAGAGATACTTCCGTATGTTCAGTTGACAATAATTCGAGACTTTACAATATCGCTAGAGAGATACACGTTATATTGTAATATAACGTATTTGACAATTTTACGGTGACATATACATAGGTTTTACAGTCTTGGACTTACACAGTCGCCAAACTAAGTCATAAAATAAGAAAAAAAAAAATGAGTGGCTCTAGACAAGCGCGCGCGATACGGCGATATCGATGTCCCTTGAATCGTCATAGATGTCGTCATGCCATGCGCCATCTTGCGATTACCTACCACCGACTATCAAATGACCAGTGCCCTGTATAACAAAGCTCACAAGTCTACACGTTCACAAGTAACACTTTACAAGGAAGTTTTTACAAGTTCGTGTGAATTACGTTTATCAAAAAATAGCTACAGGGCTTGTCAAATTGAACACTTGTAGGTTCTACTTGTAAGTTCTAAAATCAAAAATGTATGTATGCCGCATTCTTTTCCCGCTATTTTTTTGTTTAACCCTACTTAAACGCATGGCTGAATGGTATATTGTCTGTGTCTAATACTGATGGGACATTAAAAAAAAGCGGCCAAGTGCAAGTCGGACTCCCCCATGAAGGGTTCCGTAGCAGCAAGTAACATTTATTTTTATATTTGAGTTGATTGAATGAAAGGTAAATTGCTGTTTACGAATAATGACGTATTAAAAAAAACTACTTACTAGATCTCATTCATTCCAATTTTCGGTGGAAGTTCACATGGTTAATGTACATCATATATTTTTACTATTTTTGTGTGAAAATCTTAATGCGGTTCACAGAATACATCTACTTACCAAGTTTCAACAGCATATTTCTTATAGTTTCGGAAAAAAAGTGGCTGTGACATACGGACGGACAGACATACATGACAAATCCATAAAGGTTCCGTTTTTTGCCATTTGGCTACGGAACCCTAAAAATTACGAGCGACAAAGTATTCTCTGAGCCTTTTATTTATAATTTGAAATACGCGGCAAGGTTTTGCGTATTCTTAGAAAATATACATTTTATTTGGTTCATTAAGCGACAGGTTGTCTAAACAAAAAAAAAAAAAAAAAAATTAATTACGTGTCAGTCGCTTGGTCTGGTGGAAAAGATTGCACCTATGACCGAGATACATTATACAAAAAAAAATATATTGCGGTAATAGGCACGGCACATATAAGACGGAATGGAGAGTCGCCGGACACTCAGGATTTTGCTATGATTTTCTACAAATTGTAACTTACAAATGATTTTTGATGAACAAAATGACGACTACAAGTGTAAAAAAATACTTGTGAAATAAATAATGACCCTTGTAACTTTTATTTAACACGTGTAGTTTTAATAAACACATATTTGTAATAATCAAATTTTTCAAAGGAAAATTGCTTGTACAAGGCTTGTAAGTTTTGATAAACAGGGCACTGATGACAGCTCATAATCGTGAAATCTAAATCAGAACACAAAATATTGATGTTCATGAGCGCTGTGAGTGATTATTTTCTAAAACGGAATGCACCCTGAGTAAGATGTTCTTTTGAATAGAGAACTGTCAAATTATCTTGATCAATGTCAAACTGGAAAATAACCTCATATTATTATGATGCAATTCAATTCTGAAAAATAATGGTAGTAACCATGTTTACCAAGTGAACTGTGCTAATTTAAGTATTATATATTGTGCTATTGCCACCTGAGATGGGTGCCTTAGTCTCCAAAGCTTTGAGACCGGTCAAATCGTTCAATATCGAAAATCGCGCTCATCGCGTGATTTCTAAAGAAAAACCGACTCCGGCGCCGAGGTATCCTCACAACATAGAAGATTTAAAGCGAACTCTTGAAGCAGAACCTGATATTGATGAGAAGTTAGATAAAAAAGATGAAGGGCTTGATAAAAGATTGAAAGATGTTTATGTAACCTCACTTGGGAGGCCTGAAGTTGACGTTACCCGGGAGAAGAAAGCTGACAACAGGAGTAGGCGACCTTTACCTCAAGACCGTAAAATGCCAGAGGAGTACGATTTTGGTTTCAAAGAGCCAGAAAGAGTGACTTATGGTCGAACCACTCTTCGCAGTGTAATAAACTTTATATCTGCACATCAAACAAATCCTGATGAAGTAACAGCTTCGAAAATAGCTCTAGAGTACAAACTGAAAGAGGAGGATGTAACACATATACTAAAATATTTCAAGACTTATGAAGTGTATTTACCAGAGACTAAGAAAACACCAGCCATCTTTGCAGGACCAGCCCAAATGAGAAAACAACTGTATAAACTTGAGGCGAAAGAATTGGAAGCAAAAAAAGAACAGGAAAGTGCAACAGATGCTAATACAAACACAAAGATAAAGAATGCAGCTTAGTTACCATTCTGTTATGTATGATTTAGTTAAAATAGATATTACCTCAATGTTTAACACGAGTTAGTTTCTGGGATAGATTATAATATTTATATTAAAATGAAGTGTTTTTTTATGTACATAAGAACAGCTTTGATATTTGATATGAATTTACTTTTGCAACCAGATAATAATTATAGTAACTATATAATCTTCAATGATTTGCAAGATGCTGTAATTTAATTTACAAATTGTATCCAATAAGTTGTGCTGTGGTCTAAAATGAATATCTATAACATAAATAGAATTTTTAATTTAAAATGTTATGGTCCCTAAGAGCGACTATTTATTTTGTCATCAACAAATTATATAGTACTCGACTTGGTATGTACATGATCTTAAAATATTATAGGATAATGGATATTGCTAACAATTTCCAACCTTATGTGATTTAGGAGTTAGAAAAGAAAAATTAAATTGTTTTGTTTTCAATTATCATTTTATTTCGAGAGCTTAAACCTATAGTTTTACTTAGATCTCAGGTGTTATGCTGATTGGAGGTTTTAGATGGAAGTTCCTAATTCTCTTGCCCATATCCCAATTCATCATGTCTTCTTCCTTATCTCAATTTCTCGTCATCTGTTCAGACACTTCTTATCTTGCCATAACAGTCCATCCATTGTTTTTTAGGTTATCCTCTACTCATACACATCCACATTCCTATTCAAAACTTTCCTTACAAAATTTTCCATTTTTCTTATTCCTCCGCATCATGTCCATACCACGACAACTGATTACCACACAACTTTTCAGTCACTGGCGCCTGTCAGGTACCTACTACCACCACCTTACCTATTTATGGTTTAAAGGAATATGGGTGCTGGTATTATGAGACATCAGTATTCTGCCCCCCTAAGACAACTGGAACTCCAACTGTAGTGTGTCATAGTATACCATCTCAACATGAATGATGTAACCAAGATTTTGTAACAATATTTTGATTTAAATAGAGTGTCCATGGAGTTTCTTGCCCGTTCTTCTCCATAGAGATCTACGCTAGGGAATGGGCAACTACAGTACTTTCACAGTTTTTATGTCTTGTGACTGGGACTGTAGCTACATTAAATGTTCATTTTTGTTTCGACAATTCAAAAGTGCCTGTAACTGGCCTACTTGAAATAAATGCTTTGATTTTGATTTTGAGTCTTGACATAGTTATGAGAGGGCAGTATTGTCTTTGTGATGACAACACATCCAAAATATTATGACATTACTTGCATAGTTTGTTTGGTTGTTTTTTTGCATATTGCTGTCTCACGCTTCATAAAATCAAGTCTCTCTTACTTAAAGTAAAATTAGTCAATTACTATGGTTTTTTTCACTTTATGATTTAGTTTGTATTTTTTCTATTGGTTGGCATAACTTCAAACAAAAATTGATTGGATAAATCAAACAAATCCAGCATGTAAGTTGTGTTTCATTTGCATGTGTATGTCTCATATGAAGATGTATCATTAGATTGGTATACAGGGTGGAATTTTTCAAAAATTCGCTTGCCACACTTGGGAATCGAACCGACTAAAGTTCGAAAAAATAACGTCCTGTACTTTTTACATCAATCAATAAGGGCAATCATATGGATCAAATCTCTCTAACAAACACGATAAATACAATGAAAGGAAAACCATGAAATCAAAATAACAATGCAATTCAATGAGATAAATTCTATAAGAACCAAGCATTTTTATTCATGGTTTTCCTTTCATTAATTTGTCATGTTCTTAGAGAGATTTGATCCATGTGATTGACCCTATCGATTGATGTCAAAAAGGTACAGAATGTTATTTTTTCGAATTTAGTCGATCCATTCCTGGTTCGATGTGTGTGGCAAGCGAATTTTCGAAAATCTGTGAATGCAGATTTGTTTCTTTCAAAAAATAAAGGAATGTTTCCTTTGGGTAAAATTTGCTATCTCCAGTATTTAAAGTACCTACTTCCCAGGTGGCATTGAAAAAATCCACTCTATAAAATAAATACAGTTAATTAATAAAAGCAGAAACAGACAGCCAAAGCAGCACTAACTGGATTTTACTTATTTTACTTATTTCGATAATTTAAATAAGTAAAATCTGTTTTGTAACTGCAATTTCTTCTCCTGTGTTTGATGCATCCCGTGACAGCCTTAAAAAAAGGCTACATTATACTTACCAAACAAAAGTTAGAAACAAGTTAGTTTCATGTCAAAGTTGTTGATTCAGTGTCGATGTGTCGCGACGGGTCCTTGGGCGCGGCTTCGCTAGGCGCCAATCGGGACGCGCCCGCACCCCGCCGCGCCCCTTCTGTGCGGTCCGACGAGCGACCGCTGGCC
The DNA here is from genome assembly GCA_950022955.1 of Xestia ashworthii. NCBI lineage: Eukaryota > Metazoa > Arthropoda > Insecta > Lepidoptera > Noctuidae > Xestia > Xestia ashworthii. The sequence goes on along the minus strand of OX465560.1, from coordinate 15,742,068 downwards.
ACACAGGGTGACATGCTCAACAGCATCAAGGTAAAACATCATCATCGTCTTATTGATATAGGTAACTCGGATCCAGCCTGGCCCTCCCTCAGCGACGCTGTAAGCTAAAGCTCTAACCCATTTATGTAATAAATGCCCCACGGCATGCACTTAGAGCGCTGCCGCTTAGTTTATTAGAAACTAGCGGACGTCGCGCGGTTTCACCCACATAGGTACCCACGGGGATAAATATAGCCCTTGTTGCTCGGCAATAACGTGGCTTCCTAATGGTGAAAGATTTTTTTAAATCGTAACACATTAGTATTACCTAGTTTAGAATTAGATTTGCCCCTGGCTGGATGCCTTACACTCAATGCACCCTCAAGATAGTCCGCCTCATAGGAAGCAAGCCTTACAGAAGTCAGATTGAACTGCGGGATGCTATTAAAAAAAAACTCGCCACCGACAAGGCTTTCCATTATTTTGTCGTTCAAGAAACGTAGGTACCTACTAATGATTGTAGCTCCTGTGTCAATTAAAGATATAGTCGAACTTTGATCGTATGCAGTGAAAGTGGGTCCTATGGGTTAGGCCCAGTTTTCACCAAACCGGAGAGGAGAAGAGTGAAAATGGACCAATCACATTGGTTGAAATTTTCTTCTTCTCTTCCTGTGAGGCTGTGATTGGTCGAATCTTGCACATCTGGAAACCAGGCCTTAGATTTGAGTCATATGGTTACGAACTGGTGCACCTATAAACTTAAATTGGACGACAAAACTTGACTGAAGATTACGGGTCAAGTTTCAAGTTAGCTTGACAACAATTTAGCCGTCTACAATTAAGTAGGAACGGGTTTTATGGAACAAAGTTATGCAAATAAAAATGCACTAAATCTTATAGGTATTGCTCAATTAAGGAGTACCTAACCACTTTTTTCAACCTGCAGTAGGACGACGAGACGGGACGGGACGGTCCACTGGAGTACATTAGACTGGTCACACGGGAGTACATTAGGACGGTCTACGAGTTTAGGGCCTCCCTCCTTCCTACCAGCCAGTTTACAAGCCTCGTTTTGTGTGGTGCTCATTTTTTTTTTATAAATTCCAGTTACAAAGAAGAAGACGTGATAGTATGAACTCCGAGAAAAGTGATTTGTTTTATGATAACGACAGGTAAATAATGACCATAATATCACAACCTAGTTATGTAGGTATACGCCCTTATACGGGTTGCAGACCAAGAGCTAAGCTAATTTAGTTTAGCTTAGCTCGCATAGCTGACGCAGTTTTCCATACTTGTGTGCAGACCGCAAACTATGCGAACTAAGCTATGTGAGCTAACTAAAATATGCGAAGCTAAGTTAGTTGTGTATACACGAGCTAAGCTAAGCACCTCCCGCTACCCCGCACACCCATACGCAACACTGACTGAGCTTTGGCTTAGCTGTTGGTGTGGCTCCATCTACTGAAATATAAAAAAAAACCCAAGATGTCTGTTTAAAAAAAATCCTGCTTTTTTGACAGTGTGGCATCCAATAAGCTTAATCTTAACATCAAGAATGAGATTCCTAGGACTAACAATATTAATTTTTCGAAACCAAGTAATCAAGGTATTAATCAAGGGTACGTAATAGTAGATTATTAACCAAGGGGATCAGTGTCTTCTGTCGCGGGTGCCGATTTAAATCGCGAGCGTAACGAAGGAGTCGAGGTTTACTCTCGAGCGCAGCGAGGGTGTGAAAAACGTAAATCACGAGCGAAGCGAGGGATTTAAGACGAGTCCTGAGTGTAGCGAGGGATTTAAGTTCACCCAAGACTAAGACAGCTTTATCACCGAGGAAAATACTCTACTTTTCGTACCATTTGCGAAAAAATTAACACAATAACAATATGAGATAAGCATTTATTAAAAATAAATTAAAATAACTTAACGTAACGTAAATACATAAGTATTTGAAGAAAACAAAAACGCGGCAAATTCCTAGACTAATATTTTCTTGTCGGAAAAGCAAAGGCATCAAGCTTATACGGCCTCATCGGTTTTCGTAATTTTATTTAATAATCATAACTGCATAATAAATGCGTATTCCTTTTTCAAAAAGATGTATAATGCCTTACATGTATACAAACTCAATGGTGTAAACACAGATGTAGTTCAGTATAAATTTCGGTAACTATTCCAAATTTAAATCACATTCTCCTCCTAGAGGATGAATGAAATTCAGTACAATTTTCTTTCCCTGTTTTTAACAGATTAAAAATAACTATTGTTATGTTCCCTTTTTGTGGCATAGAATGTCTTTTTTTTTGAGCAAGTGGTACGAAAAGGTTTTTTTTTTAAATCGATTTAGGGCCGATTTTTCAATCGTTAGATAACTTTTATCTGAAGAGTAAATCTGTCAATTTGGCAGAGTGTTCATATAAAACCGGTCAAAATGTCAAACTTATTCGTCGCATAAAAGTTAACGGGTGATTGAAAAACCGGCCCTTAGAAAAGTAGTCGAGAATGTTCGCCTCATTAAAGCACAAAGAGGTTACCCACTTATGTTGATAATGATGATGATATCTAGCCGATTTCCGCCACAACAGCGACTGCATTCGATGACTTCCTAAGGTGGTCGAGAGCTTTGGGAGTGCTGCTCTTTTATATGCTCTCAAGTGGCTGGCATATCCAACTTTGGCCGAATAACTCCAAGCACAAAGCGAACTATGTCAGATCACCCATTGCCATAGTTGTTGAGTATAGCTATTATGTCGCCTAGCTTTAACTATACAGGGTGTAAACCACCTCATCACGAAGCCGTCAACCAAGCATTCAGTACATCAAACTAAGTAACTTTACGCAAAAAATATTGCTGGGAAACGACTTTCTTTTTTGGGGTGAAAAATCATGTTATGTGGTATAACTCAATGTAACGCACTTTAAACATTGTGCTGATGGATGGATTGGATAGTACGGGGGTCGTGGAGGTCTTTAAAGTAAAAATTTTACATCAAAAACTTGTATTAAAAAAAAACGTGTCAAAAAGTTGAAACTTTGACCCTCAATATCTCCGTAACTAGAAGGTTCCCAGGTATGGTGTACAACAAAAAAAATATCGCAATGATGAGGAGAACAAGTGCCTTTCGGCTTCGTTAAGAGGTTTTTTACACCCTTTATTGTCAGTGTATTTGATATTTTTTGCTTGTACTTAAGTACCTATACTATGCAGGGTGTAAACAACCTCATCACGAAGCCGTCAACCAAGCATTCTGTACATCAAATTAAGTAACTTTACGCAAAAATTATTGCTGGGAAACGACTCTATTTTGCGGTGAAAAATCATGTTTTGTGGTATAACTCAATGTAACGCACTCAAAACATTGTGCTGATGGATGGATTGAATAGTACGGGGGTCGTGGAGGTGTTTAAAAAAAAATCTTGTAATAAAAACTTGTATTAAAAAAAAACTTGTCAAAAAGTTGGAACTTTGACCCCCAATATCTTAACTAGAACGGGGAGAACAAGTGCTTTTCGGCTTCGTTAAGAGGTGTTTTACACCCTTTATAGCTTGATCGACTATTAACCTTTTTAACGCCATTGTCACATATACGTGACAAGCAAGCGCGTGCCCTGTACGCCAAACGACACAAATATGTGACAAAATAGTAGATAAAATTGTGGATTGGCGTGGAGGGCACGCGCGTGCGTTTCTGCTGTGGCGGTCAAAAGGTTAAAATAACACGAATCAAGTACACGCCTAATAATGTTTTGGGCCGTTTCAGCATAAATCGAGACAAGCAATCTCCAATTACTCGTAGCTTCTATAGACCAGCGCGCCCGATGTCGCCGACGGGACGGCGTAACGCGCAAACGACTAGTTTCTATTGAATCAAACTGTATTGTCGTCATCATCACCCTACAGCAGTCTGCTGGCATCTCCAATCAATTCTCGGCAACTCTCACCCAGCTGCTAATCTGTGAAGATTGTCGCTCCAAATAGCCTGAGGGCGTCCTCCTACCTTGCCTTTGTCGATTCGCGGCCTTCGTTCAAGAACACGGTTACCCAACGGACATCAGATCTACGGCTTTCATTGCCAGTTCAGCTTGCTTATTCTTCGACAGGACGCACTGATGGAAGATCTTATAGGCTTTGTGGGATATGCGACAAGAAGACGAAGCTTCCCAAATGTTAAAAATTGTATAGTGACGGCATAAAATTGTGCCGTGTGTCGTAATAAAAGTATACGTTTTAAATTCAAGGTTTTTTTATTTATTTATACTATATTTACAATTATGTATGTACAATTGGATTTCTAGTACTTATTAATAATTTTGTCATTTGCTTGTAGTAGTGTTTAAAAGTTCTTAGCATGTAACTTGGTAGAAAGGTGTTTTATGAAATTAAGGCCCATTTTCACCACAAATCATATCAGCGTCACATTGTAAAAACCGTAGATTGTTATATAACTAGAGAGATACTTCCGTCGCATGCATTTCACAATATTATGGTTTCACTTCGACAGATTATAATTTACCGAAAAATAATGCGTTATAATGTAAGCAGTATGATCGTTTGACAATCTTTCGAGAGTTTACAATCTCGCTAGATAGATTACAATCTAACGGGTTATACAATTTTACAGTGACATAAATAAGTAACAAGATAAAAGGTGCGAATAAATAGGAATATCGTTCGGTTTTGTCAATCGTTTGAAGACGACATGAATTAAATTTGTTTATGCGTATTTTTCTGCGCGTATAAACGCGGCTTAAACGCGCGTCATATTTTGCACTTCAAAAAAACCTAACGCGCGTGCATGCGCTTATTCCAGTGCTCGCTCGAACCGATGGGCTTAGTCGGTAGCAATATGACAGTATTTCTCGCGGCTCAAGATAAATGAGCTTAATGCGCGTTAACGCTCGTGCGATTTGCATGTGTCGAAAAAGTCGCGCGTTTATGCACCGACACCCGCTTTTAAAAACGAGCTTATATGCGCCGAAAATACGCAAATCGAAAACTGCCTTTAGCGTAAAGTATTTAGTACATGTGGTGCAGATGACCTTATTGAAGAACTATAAGGAGATACAACAGACCGGCGATTCAACTAGTTATTCAAAAGGACTTAAAAAACTCAATGCAGCACTATTATAGTTGGACATGGATTTCTCAGCGCGAGGCCTTAACCAGAATTACTGCCGCCATCTTATTTTTCACAGACAATATTTTTACAAATGTCAACCAACAACATCCATGCGCTAAAAGATCCTTGTAGCACTGTAGTGTTGGAGACTATGGGACTAATAGTAAAGTACTAAATACTGTATGAACTAGGAGAGGCCGGGGTCGGGGGGCGGGGGCGCCATGCAGTTCCCGTCGGGGTAGCGCTTCTTGAAGGCGCCAATCAGGTCTGGGTCCACCAGACGGACGCCGTCCACTTGGTTACCTAGGGTGATCCTGAAAAAAAGAGTTTTTTTTTGTGTTATCACGCAATTACACTTGGTCATTCGCCCGAAGTCGATTGACTATGGAATTCGGGCGAACGCGCGAACGCCCAAGTCACAGAGTACAGTACAGAGTATAAGCTTCATACAACTGCGCGAATCGGTTGCACCACGTGCGTGACCACTGGCCGCTTGTCGCATACGCGGCAAAAGTGGAAAAAACCGGTTTACTCTGTCACAGCCTGTTGAAAATCTCAGGGTTGTTAGAGCAACACACGTTGTTGTTTTGTGACAAGTTAGAATATTTTAATGTTAAAACTATCCCAAGGAGTACAACAGGTAAGTAAATATTTGATTAATTTGTCTTCACCTATTGTGACAACCCTACCAAAATAGGTAGGTAACAATTTTGCACGTTGTTAAGAAGAAAAGAAGCTTATACTATGTTCCATTTACTTAATCATGTGACTAACTGTAAATGTGGGGTCGAGTACGCCTGTCTTCGAACAGTCTCAGCAGTTTCATCGTTTTGGGTACCTACCAAATTACCAACTTCAGTTTTCCTTTCTCTTCGGCGAGGACTCGACTTTGACTACTCGTAATCGTTAGCTCGTATTCCATTGCGAATGCATCGGGGTCCGAATTCGACTAAACCCATTCAAAAACCCGAACACGGACTAATGACCAAGAGTAATCCCGCCATTTGGTTACGAAAATATACAGGTAGAGGTTTTAGGTAAAAATATATTGCTGAAGGAGCATGAAGAAACTTTTGGCTAGCAGCTAGGAATATGTTGCAATTGGGATAAGTCCGCCACGCTATTCTTATACACTGCAATTTTGAAGAGTAAGATTTTCATTCACAGTGCTCAACAAGTTTCAGAAGAACGTTAAATTTTTTTGAAATTTGCTACAGAATTAATGAGAGAAAAAAAGCAGGGAATAGACTTACCAATTCGGTTGAACATTGTGAGGTCTTCCAAATAATTCTATTTTTCTTGTGCCAGGACTGAGTCTCTCTGGAAATGTTAAAAAAAGTATTGTAATCGAAATTACTATGCTTTCTAATTTTAAATTGGTAAAATAAAGCCTAAAATTGCAAAAGTTGACTTCAGTTCAGTGTAATTAAAAAAAAATGCATCAAGCTGTATCTCAAGGCCGGCAAAGCGCTAAATAGGTTTTGCGCAAGCGCTACGTGACTGACGGCTACACTGCATTGGCCTCGTCATATTCTAACCGCGCGCGCATCTTGCAAACATGTCCAAGGTATACAACTACTAGGTATTCTTTTTTTATATTATTTTTTTAGGATGGGAAATCATCAAATAACTTCTACCACTCTGGGCGGAGCGGGAGGGAGTGTCAGACTTTTACTGACTAAAACCCATCCATGTTCCTTCCTCGCCCTTTATGTTCCGAACGGCCACGGTATCTCTTTCGAACAGTCCCGCAACCCCGGCAGGACTACTAGGTATCCTAATACTATGTTCGTAGGATGCACGCAAAACGCACAATTTATTCGTGTACGTGTGCCTTAACACAAATGCAAAACATTGCTCTGTTACTGTCAATGGGTTGGAGTTGACAAGATGATGTTGACCCTTAAATGCATTTAGTGATTTGTAGTACAAATATGTGCCTCACCAATAATACCGTAGATCTCGTCTGGTTTGTGCGAGGTAGCGCGCACCTCGGCCACGATGACGTCACAGTCCAGGCCCCGGTTCAGGTTCTCTGGGCTGCCCTTCATACCCACCTTGAGAAAACAATATTATATTTTGAAAACATGAACTCATACACACTTTTCCCAAGGCGATGCAGAAACTGCCATAGTTATTTTAGGTTCTCAGCTAAAATAAAACCATTATGATGAGAATTTCGGTCGCGTTAAGCTGGATGATGGTAACTGGGTTGTGGAGTTCAGATAGGCAGCTGCTCCATGCAAAATTGGTATTTAGCTGTATCCGGTTAGACTAAAAGCTAACCCCAACTTAAAGGGTGTCAAAAAAACCTCTTAACGAAGCCGAAAGGCTCTTGTTCTCCCCGTCATTGCGACCATTTTGTTTTGTTCTACTCCACACCTGGGAACTTTCTAGTTACGGAGATATTGGGGGTCAAAGTTTTTATAAATACAAGTTTTTAGTGTAAGTACTCCGTATTATTCAATCCATCCATCAGCACAATGTTTTGAGTGCGTTACATTGAGTTCTACCACAAAACATGATTTTTCACCCAAAAAAAAGTCCTTTACCAGCAATAATTTTTGCATAAAGTTACTTAGTTTGAGTGATGAGTATGTTTACATTCCATAGATAGAAAAAGTCTAGGAGATGATGATGATGATGACTTGATTACTCCATCTTATTTTTTTTTAAATAATAATTATATATTTATTTGCGTAAAACATGGTATAAAAAGATCTTACAGTACAAAATGGAACATACATGTTTTGCCTAGATTAAACACAGCATGCAAATATTTGTAATAACAATTTCCTCAACAAAATTATTATTATAAGTACTACAATAACGCTATTTTCGTTCTAGAAATTGTTATAAACTATAGAAGTTGTTGTTAATTAACCATTCACACGATTTATTTTCAGATCAATAGGTAATTTGTTATAAATTTGTACACACATAGTTAAGCAGCTTTTATTGTACTCAGCAAGCCTGGGAGCACTGTTAAGTACGAGTCTGTAAGGATCTTGTCGGCTTCGAGGATTCATATCGTTTGCTATTTTAAATAACTCCTTGTGTTTCCATACAAACATACACATTTCATTAATTGACAGCTAGTCAGTACAAATTGTATGCTAACGCGATTACCTACCAAGCAGTGTTCTTTCCCGTGGTTGAGCCAGTGTCCCGTGCGGCCGGTACGTATGATGCGTTGCAGCTGGTTGGTCTTCACCCAGATCAGCTCGTCCACTCGCTCGTAGCCCCATAGCTTGAGGCACTCGCGTCCCAATTCCATTGCTCTGGGGATTATACAGGGTGTAAACCACCTCATCACAAAGCGGTTAACCTAGCATTCTGTACATCAAACTAAGTAACTTTACGCAAAAAATATTGCTGGGAAACAACTTTTTTTTTTGAGGTTATAAATCATTGTTTTGTGGTAGAACTCAATGTAAAGCACTTAAAACATTGTGCTGTTGGATGGATTGAATAGTACGGGGGTCGTGGAGGTGTTAAAAGATAAAATCTTACAAAAAAAAACTTGTATTTAAAAAAAAAGTTGTCAAAAAGTTGTAACTTTGACCCCCCATATCTCCGTAACTAGAAGGTTCCCAGGTACGGTGTAGAACAAAAAAATGATCGCAATGATGGGGAGAACAAGTGCCTTTCGGCTTCATGAAGCGGTGTTTTACACCCTTTATACTCAAATGTAGCTGAATGCGATCAAGCGAGCTATCAGTTTGAATTTCCATACCGACTGTGACACTGAAAGCTTTTGAACGCGGAACACAAATGTTTGTGTGTGGCTCGCGTTTATTTGATTGGTGATAATGACAACAATTTTAAAAGGTAAAGGTACAGCATGATGTCAAGTTTTAAATTCCTAGTTTTTGGAAGAAATCGCGCAACAAACATTCAAGTAAAACGTCTTGGTGAGTAACATATTATGATACGAAATGATGAAAAGGAATTATCCACTTGAATTGGGAACTATACAAAGCACATAAAAAGTAGTCATTGCGAGGCGAGGGGATTGATTGTGAGCGTCAAACTGTTACCATTCTTCGGGATTTGTTCGGATGTACGGTCGAAAAATGTATTTGGTTTACAGTTTAATCCACAAATTACATTGTAAAATGTAAACCAAATAATCTCGTCCGACCGTACAGTATTGAGTACCAATATGTTTATACTTTCTTAAATTGAAAAGCACTTTTCGCGAGAAATAACGATTGTAACTTGGAGATAGGATCTTTTTCATAAAAATATGAGTTCCAAAATACTATGTTCGTAAGTTGTGAAATGTTGACATATTGGGTGTTCCTGACTGCACATACTTCAGGTTTTAATTACAATTACTCAAACAAGATACTGACCCTGATGGGGGCTAGAGTGGTTGTTATACCTGCCAGTGACCCAAAGGAAGATGAGCCCGCTGTCCTGTAGCTGCGGCACGCCGAGACATCGCATCTCGTCGTCCGACATGGTGCCGTACGGGAGCTCCATGTGAATGTCCCACGGCGGGTCCGCCATTATTACTGCGAACTTTCCTAGAGAGAGAAAACAGAATAAATTCAAATGTCAGAATTTTTCAAGAGGGCGTGGATGGCCAAATTCGAAACTATGAGGAATTACGAAAATTACTCAAAGTAGATTCTAGCCCAATTTTAATAAAAACTAAACAAGTCAAATTAAATTGAAAAATTTATAAAACCCCCGACACATAATAATGTAGTGAATTTTTATATTTAGTTTTAGCTTTTAGTTCCCAAATTGAAGGTTGTGAAAAGCAAAAAAAATGTAATTCGCCATTTTGTGGTGGCGGCCATTTTGGATTTCAAATTTATCACAGTGTATAGTATTCTACTAGTCAAGCCCTTTCATTTGATACCCATATTGAGGGAGTTGTGAAAAAATATGTAATCCGCCATTTTGTGACGGCGGCCATTTTGGACCGATTTTCATTAAACACTCCGGACTAATTCACCTCTCAAACAAAATCGGTTCATCCGTTTGGGTGCTATGATGCCACACACACACACACACACACACACCGGGACTTTGACAATGTCGTCGACCCAACGAGCTTAAGGATGGCCCTGGTTTCTTTGGCCTAACCTTGGCCCGGTTCGGTCAAAGCCCTACTCCATCGACCATCTCCGCGTCTAGCCAGATGTCCCACTCAGGCCCGCCCGGCGCACCGCCCGGACCCTGACGTCGTAATGAGTATGACATAATAATTCAATGTTGAAAAAACTGGATTCTGGACTGTACTGCGGGCCGAAAATGGCCGCTTTAGCAGAACATAATATGCATCACGTTAAAATTTTAAATTCTTAAAATGGACTTTACATTCAAAAACATAAAGTCCATCTCAATTTTTTTTTTTAACGTAATTCATATTATGATTCTGCTAAAGCTGCCATTTTAGACCCCCTGAAAGGCTTACATTGATGCATTAGAAATGATTCCCAGCACTGGAATACAATACTGGACTAATGTGACATTGTGAATGCTCACTGGACGTAATATAGGTAAATATCGCTGGACATTACACACAGCGTCATCTAGTGCCACACTAAGCAACGAGGCCTGTGTCGTGAACACCAGATAGTTGATATACATCTACTTATTATATATGAACATCCATGACTCGGAAACAAATGTCCATGCTCATCACACAAACATTTGCTCCTACTGGGATTCGAACCCGGGACTCTAAGAACGTAAGGCCAGAACATTCGAGATAACAGATAAGATTGTCATACTGACCTAAGAACGTCATATCCAGATATCTGAGGTCGCACTGTATCCACTGCGGTGGCGTTAGAGTAAGGACACCATCCGGTTTGGTCGCTGCACTCGTTCCTGATTAGATAAAAGGAAAAACAAAACTGTGTATTAATATTTAACAGCATACAAGAGAGAGACCATCTTTTTTTTTACAAACTCTAAGGCGCGGGTCAAACATAAGTGGCGTATGGCGGTGGCGCGGCGCGGGCGAGGCTGTGTGGCGCGACACATACTGAGATGGCGTGGCGAGGGCGCTGCGCGGTCGCCACTTCCTCGCCCTCCGCGCACCCGCAGTTGGCAGTGGCATGCACAGAGCGGGAACAAGACGGCGAAAATGCGTAACAATTTAGACTTTAAAGACTAGAATGCGCCCGCGCCTCGCCATTCCGACACCGTTAGCGCGCCTGTTTCGCGCTGCGCCGGCGGCACCACGCCATCACCTCACCCGCGCCGCGCCACCGCCATACGTATTTGACCCGCGCCTAACTCGGATTCACTTCATTGCCAGACCCGGAACAACTACTTGTAGGCTATGCAAATATTTGTTTTGTGCGGGAATCTAATTGCGCAGCAGTCAATCAGGATGTCACATATCTTCCTACTTTTGGTTTTAAGTTCTGCTGGTTTCCTCATGATGTTTTCCTTCAGAGCACTGACGGTAAAGCTGAAGCAAACTTTTATTTTCAAAGTAATAAATATTGCTGAACAATTTACGCACAGCGCCATCTACTAAGCAACGAGGCTTGTGTCGTGGACGCCAGATAGTTGATATAAGATACTTTTTGTTTGTAAAAACATACTCATCACACAAACATTTGCTCCTACCAGGATTCGAACCCGGGAACCTTAGACCGTAAGGCAGCTTCACTACCGCTAAGCCATTCGGGTCGTCAAAGTAAAAACCTCCCTCCAGTTTAGATAATAAGGCTCTCTTTCAAAAAAACTTACCATTATGTGCTCCCTTTAGTACAGCGTCAGCCAGTTTCGGCGCGTTCGCGTTCGGGTCTGAGTTGTCCACTTCGTAATGCACATATCTGAAAAGGTAAATTCTTATAAATTGCGCAATCAAACTCTGACATTAAAGTTCTTTATTCAATGTTGTATGCTCTGTGCTTATTATTGTTTTTAGGGCTCCGTAGCCAAATGGCAAAAAACGGAACCCTTATGGATTCGTCATGTCTGTCTGTCTGTCCGTCGGTATGTCACAGCCACTTTTTTTCGAAACTATAAGAACTATGCTGTTGAAACTTGGTAAGTAGATGTATTCTGTGAACCGCATTAAGATTTAAACACAAAAATTGAAAAAAAAAACAATCAATTTTGGGGGTTCCCCATACTTAGAACTGAATCTCAATTTTTTTTTTTTTCATCAAACCCATACGTGTAAAATTGATTTTGAGGTTTCTAATATCATTTTTTTCTAAACTGTGTGCCCCCTCCCAACCTGTAACTTCTAAAACAAGAGAATGATAAAACTAAAAAAAATACAGGGTGTAAACCACCTCATCAGGGTGTAAACCCTCAAAGCCGTTAACCAAGCATTCTGTACATTAAACTAAGTAACTTTACGCAAATTTTTTTGCTGGGAAGCAACTATTTTTTTTGAGGTTATAAATCACGTTTTGTGGTAGAACTCAATGTAACGCACTTAAAACATTGTGCTGATAGATGGATTGAATACAACGGGGGTCAAGGAGGTGTTAAAAGTCAAAATCTTAAAAAAAAACTTGTATTTAAAAAAAAAAGATAGATCCTTTCAAAATATATATTTGGGAACCTAGATATTATGTAATCCAATCGAAATAAATACACACTTCCTTAAGAATATGTTTGGTTTACAAATTATTTTGGTATTACGTTTGTATGAACGACGCACGCTCCGCCGGCCCCTTAAGAACCCTTTGGGGAGTCCAACTCGCACTTGTTAGTTAATTAGTACTGGTGGGCTGCCTATGTTTGTTGAAGGATTGATATCTGATGCTTGATTGATTGATAGTGATGATCGTTTTTGCAATCGTTTTTATTTCGCGATCGCAAGTTTGCGATGGCAACGTTATTAATGTCGAGACTGCAGGTCCTGAAGTGGAGCCCGCGTACCGAGCATCGGCTGACGTAGTGTGAGCGTATCCTAAAGAAGGGGCCGGGTGTGGTAGGCGGAAGGCAAGGTGTTGTGGCATACATTGGGAGAAGCCTATGTCCAATAATGGTCTAAGATGAGTTGGTTGATCTATGCTACTTTTGAAGTGCAGTAACTTGCAGACAATCATACGTCTGCAAGTCCGGCACATGCCTTGTTTCCGAAGTAAGGCGGCAGGAATCGGCTTGTTAGGTGCCTTCGCGCCTGCTACTTACTTGCAGCTGTCCATATGGAAGCAGGCATTGAAGAAGGAGCAGTCGCCGAGCGACTCGTCGGTGTGGCTCTATATGAGGATCTGTATGATCTTCTTGAAGTGCAGTTACTTGCAGGCGTATGATTTGTCGGCAGACACCTTGTTCCCAAAGTGAAGACGACAGGAATCAGCTTGTTTGGTGCCTTCGCGCCTGCTACTTAATTGCAGCTATCCATGTGGAAGCAAGTGTTGAAGAAGGAACAGTCGCCAAGCGACTTGTCGGTGTGGCCCTGTATGATCTTCTTGAAGTGCAGTTACTTGCAGGCGTATGATTAGATGGCAGACACCTTTTTTTTTTTTTTTTACGATGGGAAATCATTCACCCACTCTGGGCGGAGCGGGAGGGAGTGTCAGACTTTTACTGACTAAAACCCATCCATGTTCCTTCCTCGCCCTTTACGTTCCGGGGCCGCGGTATCTCTTTCGAACAGTCCCGCAACCCCGGCAGGCTTCGGTCCTTGCGGGCTCCTCTCTTTATGCTGACATCTCTTTGAGGCGCGCTTGGAACACGAACGCGCCGTCGACACGGCCTGTCGGCACTAGACGGACGGACGGCTAGCTAGCCCATAGCTAACCGTCCACAGGCTCGCATCTACGGTGGCCGGTAGCCACCACGTGGCCCCCGACGCCCGGTGCGTCTCCCGCGGCGGCCGGGAAGAGAGGATCTCTCCCTCTCTCGTTCCGCCACCTCCTTCGCTAGCATGACTGCTTCGCAGAAGGAGGTGACGGCTTCCCATTCCGTCTCGCTCCGGACCATGGATTGAACTAGGGCCGGACGCGAGAGGTCGCCGCCGCCGATCGCCGCTACGAGGACACGGCGGTGCTCCGCCTACGCAGGGCAGACTTAGATGGCAGACACCTTGTTCCCAAAGTGAAGACGACAGGAATCGGCTTGTTTGGTGCCTTCGCTCCTGCTACTTACTTGCAGCTGTCCATGTGAAAGCAAGTGTTGAGGAAGGAACAGTCGCCGAGCGACTCGTCGGTGTGGCTCTGTATGATCTTCTTGAAGTGCAGCTTCTTGCAACCATAGGATTGGTCGCCGCCCTCCTCGGTCTTGCTTGTCGTGAAGGCTCGCATACATTCTGCGCGAGTGCCGTGGGGGCAAAACTCCATTACTTGGGCGCCTGGACGAAAGAAGAAGTCATATATAAATACATGACCAGTGATAAAGACAGGGAAAATACGTGCCAGGAAAGCTATCTTTGAGGCCTTACGTTATTCAAAATACAAACCTCCTTGGCTCTTGAACTTGTCAGCAAGCGACTTCTCCTTGGCAGTGGGCTTGCTGAGCAGATCCATGATCTCTTCACCAACTCTCTTCACTGCCTTCTCTCTACTCGAAGGCATTGCTAGTAATGACTGCAATAGACAAAAATTTTCAAAAAGTAAAAGTCGGATTTGCGCATCGAGATCTGTCGTCCGGGCCGATATAAGACGAATGACGTCTTATTTGCTCCGAGTGCATAGTCAAAAAGCTGTTACCAATTTGGCTCAAGCCTTTCCCAAATCGATGACTGTGGTCACTCCTTAATTACAGTAACTAAAGGTGTTGCCAGTAAGGTTACATAAAAAAGGTTTCCTCTTTTATTGTTTGTATAAAATTACGATTCGAGCCTGTATAGCTAAAAGGGACATCGACACATAAAAGGTTATCACATGTTCAGAACATCATTCCGAACCTAAAGCCTCATATTCATGGTAAACATTTGTTTAGCAACAGTTGATCAACGTTGTTGATGAATGGCGAGAATGCTGCTGGAAACATTGCTTAAATCAATATAGGTTGTCCACACACGCCAGTCTGCGTTAAAATGTTGCCCGAGGAAGTATTCAAGTATTTTAGCGTGAAGACGTCCACACGCGTCAACATTTGTTGATAAACTGATGTTTTCGCTCGCCGGGCGTCAACTCTGCAACATGGCGTGATCAACTCCGCAACACAAGTGTAGCCCGCAATATGTTGACAGCAACTCGGCATCATGTTTATGCAACCATGTCGCTAAGCAAATGTTTACCATGAATACGAGGCTTTATTAATCAGTCTGTTACCCTGTATAAAGTATATTGACTACCTAGTAGCTACTAAGTATACATTTACCATTAAATCTGTGTCATTTTTAGCAGTTTTCTTCTCATCTGCAGCAGTTTTAGATACTTTAGGATTTGCAGCCTCTTCTGTTGTGCTGTCACCTGCAAAGTGAAAATTAAAATGGGTCTTGGTCACTATTCTTTATTTTTTAAATTAATTCATTAATATTGGCCACAACTCCATTACTTCAAGATATCAGGGTAACATTCTGTTACATAGCTTCATCTCTTCCGATTTGAGTCCGTAATTTCAATGATTATAATTTAGTAAAGTCATATGATTTTTGTTATGGTTGCAAATCATGCAAATTGTAAAAGACTTAAGAAAATTTTAATTTTGTCGGATACCCTGGAGCTTCCACCGTAAAGTTGTTACAAGAGGTGGCGGTACAGTCGTAAAGCCTGGGTCCTGGCCTAGGAGGCTCTCGGGCCTCGACTGGAGGGGCTCCTAAGCGCATGATTGGAGAGAGGCCAGTTCCCACTTCGTCGGCGGGAAGCTGGTCCTCAATCGGAAGCTGGGTCGCCCTGCGGACTCTCCGTCCGCATACCGGCCCATCGTGCTGCTCGACGAGGTGGGCAAGCTCTTTGAAAGAGTAATTGCAAACCGCCTCACCAAGCACCTTAAGTGAGTCCGCGTGAACCATCGGCGTCGAGTCGGCGTTGAAGTACCTAGGACTCTTCCTCGACAGCCGTTGGAACTTCGTGGAGCATTTCCTATGTTTGGTCCCCAAACTGGAACGGACCGGGGCTGCCTTCAGGCGGCTCCTGCCCAACCTGGGGGGGCCAAACGCCTCCTGCCGTAGGCGGTCGTGCGGTCCATGGCCCTTTACGGGTCCCAAGTGTGGGCGCGTTCCTTGAGGCGGCGATCCGCCCATTACTTGAACGCGCCCCAAAAGGTGGTAGCCGTAAAGCTGGTCCGTGGATATCGCACGATCTCCGGCGAGGCGGCGAGCCTCCTTGCCGGATTGCCGCCATAGGATCTGGAAGCGATGGTCCTCGCGTGCCTGCATGAATGGCGCGGGGAGGCGCTACGCCGGGGAGAAACTCCGCTGCCGCGGCAAACCGCCGCTCAGCAGACAGACCTTTGGCGTGATCTCATGGCGACATGGAGAGAGCGACTGTCGCAACTCTGTGCAGGGCACGCTACGATAGTGGCGATAAGTCCCCTCTTTGAGAAGTGGCTTGAGTGACGCCACGGCGTCCTCGCCTTCCGCCTGACGCAGGTCCTCACTGGACACGGCTGTTTCGGGAGGTTCCTGCATCGAATCGGGCGGGAGGAAACGCCCAAGTGTTTCCACTGCGAGGATCGACCGGAGGACACGGTGGAGGTTTGCCTCGTGTGGGCGGAGCACCGCCGTGTCCTCGTAGCGGCGACCTCTCGCGTCCAACCCTGGTTCAATCCATGGTCCGGAGCGAGACGAATGGGAAGCCGTCACCTCTTTCTGCGAAGCTGTCATGCTAGCGAAGGAGGTGGCGGAACGCGAGAGGGAGAGAGTCGTCCCAGCCGCCGCGGTAGACGCACCGGGAGTCCATCACGTGGCCCCCGGCCACCGTAGGCCTGTAGAGCTATGGGCTAGCTCGCCGTCCGTCCGTCTTATGACGACAGGCAGTGTCAGCGGCGCGTTCGTGTTCCACGCGCGCCTCAAAGAGATAAATAAATATCGCTGGACATTACACACAGCGCCATCTAGTGCCACACTAAGCAAGGCTTGTGTCGTGGTCACCAGACAGTTGATATATTACATAAATACTTTTTGTTTGTAAATACATACTTATCATACATATAAACATCCATGACTCGGAAACAAATGTCCATGCTCATCACACAAACATTTTGCTCCTACCGGGATTCGAACCCGGGACCCTAAGAACGTAAGGCAGCCTCACTACCGCTGCGCCATTCGGGTCGTCAACCAGATGCGGCCGTCAAGATGTCAGCATATTGAAGGGGCCCAAGCCGTTCGTTTCATTGGTCAAAAGTTCATTCAAACGTAGATTGATTTAAATTTATGACACAGGGTCAGTGTAGTCGGGCCTGTGGATGGTGAGCTAGCTCGACTAGCTCGACGGCGCGTTCGTGTTTCACGCGCGCCTCAAAGAGATGTCAGCATAATGTAGGGGCCTGCAAGGGCCGAAGCCTGCCGGGGCTGCGGGACTGTTCGAAAGAGATACAGTGGCCCTGGAATATATGTGGCATTGGTCATAGCCTAAGTATTCTTGATATTCTTTATTGTAATTATTTTTAATTGTTTTTTTTCCTGCTGGTTTTTTGCTTTCATATTACAAATGGATATAATTATATATGTTAGATGGATATGGATTCTAAGGATAAGTAAGACATGCACAAACCTTTCCTCTTGCTACCAGATGTCTGTTCCTCCATGAGTGCTGCTAATACGGCAGCTAGTCTGACAGACTCAGCACTCACAACCTCTATGCTTGCATCTGTCGTGCTTTCAGTTCGTTCCGTTATGCTGAAAGAAATAGGTGCAATAAGATAACGGTGTACAATAAGTTTTTGTTAGATTAGAAGCTCAACTTTTACTAAAAAGTTCATGATTTAGTTGCTACGAAAATTTTATTTTAGTATAAGCGTAGTTTTACGTCTAAGATAGAGGTAAAACTATACTATTTTAAGCTAACTAAATTCGTAGAAAATAACATCTTGTTTGTCTTGATTTATCCTGGCTAATACAATACTACTCCTTTGGACCTTTGCCGCAGTCAAGTAAAAAACTTACGTAATTAGTTTCTGTGTGGCAAACTTTTGCAGTAAGCTGGCAACTATTCCCGCATCGACATCCCCGAGGCCGGGCAGTAACGCACTGGCAGTGGAAGGCAACTGCAGCTGCATGTCTGACAGCACTTGCAGGAGACGCACCTCTAGTGAGGCGGACGGTACCAGCAGTTTGGGTTTCTCTAGCATTCCTGGAATTACTTTTCTTGGTTAATGATGCCTGCCCTTGTTCTATGTTACTTGAAGTCAGTGCAACAACAATATTTTCTTCTCTCCCCTGTCATCCATGTAAACTTTTGAGTGTTTTTATTAGCTTCGAAATATTAAATCAGTCTATTCAGTTCTTAAAGAAGTAGTCGTGCGTTTAATAACTGTAAGTATTTTTGTTTAGAAGTAAATACTTAACTGTTAAACTGAACTGTGAACTGTGTTCTTCTAATCACTTTCCAACTAATTAAAAACAAGTTGCGCTGATTATATAGGTACCTTCATGCTTTAATGTAGACGGGCTGGCCACTGAACGTTCCTTCCCGCCACCGGGCGAACCTTCACACTTCTCGCCAACCAAATTAGAACTCAAGATATTCTGCCGTTCTTTTTTACGTTTCTCTAGCTTCTCGCGCAGGCTGTTCCTTTTGCTTTTAACAGCTTGGATCTCTTCCCAAGCGTCCGACATGTTTTTTATTTTGTTACGAATACCATCAGAAACAGTTACCGGTGTTACGAGATTGCCTCTTTCAAGGGCAATTTAGACAAGTTGAGGAGATTATAATCAAATTTTGTGAAACGAAATAAACTACATTCATTTGATTATCATTCCCAAAGGCCCATTGTTATAATTATTAGAAGTAAACTTAAGAAATTCTTAAAATATTCAAATACGGGAAGATGCTACACCACGAAGTCACGCTTCGCTTCGCAACAAAATTATTTTTGACGTTTGACATTGACACTAACAGCAATAACATTTTTTGATAGGAGCAAAGAGTTCAAACTTTTCTGGAAAAGATTTCGTTGTTTTTTTTTTTTGGCAACAATGTTTTTGATTTCTTAAGAGCAATGATTCCCAAAGTGATCAAAGAAGATCCCGGAGGTCCACGGGAGGCTCGACGAGGATATTACGTTGGCGTGAAAAAAGTGGGGGTTCACAAGTTGTAAGTGCGAAAAATCAGGTTTGTTTGGAGAAGATAAAAAAAATTTGGCTTGGCATTTGTAAAGCGGCGTATACAAAAGGGACACGTTGCCCTAGTGGAGACGCAGCTTTACAAATGCCAAGTTGGCCCTCCAAGTCAGTCCAAGTTCACAAATGTCTAGGAACGATTTTGATGTATAATTGTGTAACTACACACGTCTTACAGTCACGGACGATATTTTAATCAACATATAACCCAACACTGGCCTGCAAATTTAAGAAAAATTGAATTTCGCGCGCAGCCCTGGAGCATCAGCCTTAACATTTATTACATCCAACTGTTATGTGACGTTACTTTCCTTGCAGTAACTTACGAAGTGAACCGTTGTTTACACCCTAGAACGACGCGATTACTGTCGTCCACGACTTTTGCCAACTAAAATCCAACGATAAATAAAGAATTTTCTTTTTAACTCTTCCCAGTCGCTGGATGGATAGCGCTGAACTTGGTAAGTTACTGCAAGGAAAGGAACGTCACATAACACTTTGATGTAATAAATGTTAAGGCTGATGCTTCAGGGTAGCCCGCGAAATTCAAATTTTCTTAAATTTGCAGGCCAGTGTTGGGTTGTATGTTGATTAAAATGGTTCACTAATGTTTTACCAAAAGTCCATTGACAAATTTTCATTTTACAACCAACGTTTCGTATACTATTCATTTCGAAAACATATTATTTCACAAATGTTTTATTTTAAAAATATTCGTTTTACAAACATCTATTTGGCAAGTACTTCTTTTATCAAATGCATTAGACGATATTTACTCATTTATACATTTTTCATTTTTTACTTAGAATCTTAGATACATTTGGATAAATCACGTTTCAGCAAAATAATTTACAGGCTAGTATTTTTTTATTACTCTTTTTTTTAACAAAAAAAAAAGAAATGCATAGTTTTTTCATAACATGCAAACAAGCAAACTCCATACATGCAGCAAGCATGCAGCAAGCGAGCAGCAAGCATGCAGCAAGCTTGCAGCAAGCATGCAGCAAGCATGCAGCAAGCGAGCAGCAAGCATGCAGCAAGCTTGCAGCAAGCATGCAGCAAGCATGTAGCAAGCATGCAGCAAGCATGCAGCAAGCATGCAGCATGCACGCAACTAGCAAGCAGCAAACATGCAGTATGCAAGCATGGAGCATACCTACAACAAGCAGCAGGCATGGTTTCTGTCACGGCTCCGGCGCCGCGCGGGCTCAAATTACACTCTAGGGGTAGGGCAGAAAAGACTACGTAGAGTCGGTTCTGCAGCGATTCATTTCTGTCACAAAATTTGTGCTTATTTATAGGAAACCAAATTTATTTGTTTTCTTTTTTTTGGAATGGCACAATCAATATGTGTACATGTCTTTATTTCAAACGTTGTTTATGAGATAAAACGAAAAAATAATGAATTGTTTGTCACATAATACGTTATTAAGTAAAAGTTTATCGGATAATTATTTTGCGAAGTGAATTATTTGTTTAACTGGTTGTTGTATAGTGATGAAATGACAAATAATGTGTTTTCTAATCGTTGCTTGTCATGTAAAAGTTTGTGAATTAATGTTTGGTGAACTGACTGGTCACCGTAAACAACCTCATCACGAAGCCGTCAACCAAGCATTCTCTGTACGTCAAACTAAGTAACTTTATGCAAAAACTAGCTGACCCGCGCAACTTCGTCTGCATCACATAAGAGAAAGAGAGGGTTACAGAAATTGGGTCGTAAGCACCTATAATACAATTTTCAAAGAGCACATCATACACATCCTTCCGCATAATGAAAATGCGCGCCCGGTACATGATCATTATTTTGCTGCGGAGTTATTTAAAACGGTGGTGTATCTCCTAAGAAATGCATTGAAATCAATTTACGTCCATCAATTCTGTTAATATTGTTGATAGCAAAATTTTAAGTAGATTGGACCAAGGAATCACATTTTCCCATACAAACTTTGCCCCCCACCTTTTCACCCCCTTAGGGGTATAATTTCGGAAAATCCTTTGTTATCGTATTATAGGCATACGATAAGAAATGATTTTCTGAAATTATTATACAAAAAATACACCCTCCAAGCTTCAGGTTTCTACAATCTGCGGTAAAGGCTGTGCGTTGATCCATCACAGTCCTTCAGGACAAAGCATATTTATTATTTGTAGATAGTAGGATTTGAACTCGTCTGTATTTGTAACTTTTCGGGTTTTATGTCTGATGTACATTCGTATAGTCTACATTTTCTTCGTAGTATTATTTTATTTGTAAATACAGGGTGGAAACGATTAACCGGGCAGAAAGGGGAGCTTCCTTAACCGTTGAGTATTAGAAACAGTATCGATTGGCATCAAAAAATGTTTTGTGTAAAATAGCGATTTTCCTGCTAACTGTACTTTTTTTTAATCTGTGAATGGGGATCAAAATTTCACGAAAAATTACGGATGGTTTCCTAAGACCATTTTCATGTAGCTGCAACGGTTAAGGAAAAAAATTGTTTTTATGTAAAATGGCAATTTTCTAGAAAAGTACAGTTAGCAAAAAAAAATTGCTATTTTACACAAAACATTTTTTGATGCCAATCGATCCTGTTTCTAATACTCAACGGTTAAGGAAGCTCTCTTTCTGCCCGGTTAATCGTTTCCACCCTGTATTTACAAATAAAATAATACTACGAAGAAAATGTAGACTATACGAATGTACATCAGACATAAAGCCCGAAAAGTTACAAATACAAACGAGTTCAAATCCTACTATCTACAAATAATAAAAATGCTTTGTCCTGAAGGACTGTGATGGATCAACGCACAGCCTTTACCGCAGATTGTAGAAACCTGAAGCTTGGAGGGTGTATTTTTTGTATAATAATTTCAGAAAATCATTTCTTATCGTATGCCTATAATACGATAAGAACGGATTTTCTGACCTCTGCCCTCCACCTTTTCACCCCCTTAGGGGTATTAACCCCTAAGGGGGTGAAAAGGTGGAGGGCAAAGTTTGTATGGGAAAATGTGATTCCTTGGTCCAATCTACTTAAAATTTTGCTATCAACAATATTAACAGAATTGATGGACGCGTTTCGTATTGCACGTAAATTGATTTCAATGCATATCTTAGGAGATACACCGTTTTAAATAACTCCGCAGCAAAATAATGATCATGTACCGGGCGCGCATTTTCATTATGCGGAAGGATGTGTATGATGTGCTCTTTGAAAATTGTATTATAGGTGCTTACGACCCAATCTCTGTAACCCTCTCTTTCTCTTATGTGACGCAGACAGGTTGCGCGGGTCAGCTAGTAAAAGAAGCGTAACTCGGAAAAGAAAAGAGCCATTCTCTTAGTCACTCCCCTTCTCCCCCCCCCCCCCCTTTAGGCGGATCTCGGAATTTAAGAGACTTGGAAAATATTTTTTTTGGATTCATACTAAGGCAGGCAGTCAAAATATTTTTTCAAAACTCCCCCCTCTCCTCCCCTTCACTCCTCTCCTCATCGTATCCCGGAAACTAGGACACGTAGAGGCCTTTTGATTTGTGTATACCTTATTATTGAGGGGCGTTGAAATTTGTATACACTCCTCTCCCCAACCTCCCCTAAAATTGCAAGGGCTGTAACTTCTTATCGGTTAGAGATAACCATTAGGTGTTTGGACAAATATTATAGAAGGCGTCGAAACCTGTCCGGCGGTGGTACCGATAACGCCCCGTAGCGTAGGGATTGGGTCAAGATAGCTTTCCGGTATGTAGGTACTGAGTGGAGCGAACCTGCGAGACCGA
Organism: Xestia ashworthii; assembly: GCA_950022955.1. NCBI lineage: Eukaryota > Metazoa > Arthropoda > Insecta > Lepidoptera > Noctuidae > Xestia > Xestia ashworthii. The sequence continues at coordinate 15,719,034 of OX465560.1, read as the reverse complement.
GTGTAGCGAAGGGGGGAAGGTGGCGAGCGGAGCGAGCCGGCGACCTCCGTAGCGCAACGAAGGTTGAGTGGGTGAAGCGTAACTCGGAAAGGAAAAAAGAAATTTTCAAAGTCGCCCCCCTTGCCCCCCTTCTCCCCCCCTTTAGGCGGATTCCGGAAATTAAGAGAATTGGAACATTTTTTTTCAGATTCATACTAAGGGGCCCCGAATCAGTCAAAACCATTTTTCAAAACTCCCTCTTCACCCCTCTTTCACACCTCCCCCATCGTATTCGGAAACTATGACATGTAGAGGCTTTTTGATTTGATTATACTTTGTTGTTGAGGGGCGTTGAAATTTGTATACTTTACCAGCCCCTCCCCAACTTCCCCTAAAATTGAAAAGGCTGTAACGTCTTAACGGTTAGGGATGGCCATTAGGTGTTTGAACAAATATGAAAGAACGCGTCGAAGGTTAAGTGGGTGAAGCGTAACTCAGGGGCGGCGACGAGCAAACTTTAGGGTAAACATTTTTTTTAATAGGAAATTGTCTGAGAATTTTGTTTTTTTTTTATTTTAATTCCCATGTTTTATTGAATTCGTTTTTAAAATGTTTTAGGGGTTCTTGAGGGATTTCCAAATCTTTAAAGTGCTCTAATGGATTTAAAAAATCTTTTAACGATTTTAGTGATTTCTCAAATTTTATGAGGGTGAGGCGTAACTCAGGGGCGACGACGAGATGTTTTTTTAATAGGAAAATGTATGAGAATGTTGTTTTTTTATTTTAATTTCCATTTTTTATTGAAATAGTTTTTAAAATGTTTAAGGGGTTTTTGAGGGGTTTCCAAATCTTTAAAGTGCTGTAATGCATTTTAAAAATCTTTCAACGATTCTAATGAATTCTCAATTTTTTATGAGGGTGGATACTTCTCAAAAACACGAAACCTATAACGCGAGCTGCGCGCAGCTCGCGCACCACGCAAAAACTAGTCAGTGTTATACAATTCTTACTTGTTAACTAAAATCTAGAACGAATATTACATTTCTGTAAACACATAAATTTTATGTAAATCATTAATTAAAATACGGTCAATACAATAATAAAATTTCATTTACTTCTCCAGGCTAGTAATTTCGATTTTACTGAAATATGCTGGAAATATGCATTATTTCTTCCGATTAATTTTGTTCGATATGACTCCCGACAGCAAACAGCTGTCGGAAAGATTCGAGTCTTCTTATCGAATTGAACTGTCAAAATTATTCGGTTTCGGATTTGTGAATAGCGTTTGCAGGACATCTTCGATATCTTTGACGTTCGATTCGGTTCGGAATCGAATCGAATGGTTGTGAATAAGGGGCCTGGGCCCCTTATTCACGGTCCAATCTATTTCAAATTTTTAACAGAATTGATGAAAGACGTGTTTAATTGAAATTCTAACGGGGTTAAAAAGGGGTAGAAAGTTATTTTGGCGGTGATTTGCTTCGAATTTGATACAACACTCCTTAGGTCCATGTTCACCGAAGAGATAACGGTCTGATTCTCTAAAAACCGCTGTCCCTGTGACATGTTCCCATACAAAAATGTGTTTTAAACAGCTGTTTTTAGATAATCAGACCGTCATGTTTTTGGTGAACATGAACCTTAGTGCTTTTGATTTAAACTACATGTTATTTTGGTAAATGTTTGAAAACTCAATCCTAACTTATTCAAAAAAGGTTGAACTCACATAAAAACTTGGTGCTAATACTCTTTAAAATTGGAATGTCTCGATAGTCACCGTACTATATTAACACCGCATTAGAAGGTTTCTAAACTTTAAAGAGGTTGTGCACTTTAGGACACGGCCACATAGGCACGTAGAGTTCGAAATTTGAAATGGCTTACAGTTGTAAGAGGACCGCAACAGTTTACAGCAGCTATATCGTGTCGCGGCTCATTTCATACACGTTGATGAGAACTTCAAACCTAGCTGGAGTATGACTGTCATCTAGTGTCTAAGGATGAAGACGTTAGAACGTCGAAAGAAGCCCTTTAAACTGTTTTTATAAACATGGTAATTTATACTCATCAAAATAAATATGTACGTTGTTAATCACAAGTACTTGGATACGTAATTTGATTTCAATGAATATCAGAGATACACCGTTTTAAATGACGCGCTTTTCATTATGCGGAATGATGTGTGTGATGTGATATTGTGCTCTTTGACAATTGTATTAGAGGTGCTTACGACCCACTCTCTGTAACCCTGTATTTCACTTAGTGTCGCAGACGAAGTTGCGCGGGTCAGCTAGTTCTAATATAAATTCGTTGAACCGTCCTGTAAAAAGAATGTGGGATAAGTACGCTATGGGAAGGTACTTGTTACTATAGTTAGAATTACGTGGCTTTTCATAAAACTACTTGTTACTATAGTTAGGAATACGTGGCTTTTCATAAAACTACTTGTTACTATAGTTAGGAATACGTGGCTTTTCATAAAACTACGACATCAATGTGCCGAGTGAGATAAAAGTTTGTGTTAAAGAATATGTATATCTGGTGGATCGCTACAAGGCATCAATGCAATAAATAGAATTAATCCGAGAATTTCTTATGTCCAGTTTTATTATCTTTTCAACATGACATTATATCTGAGTTGACATTACATGAAGGCAAAGGCACAGCAACAAAAGGAGTTCATAATACAAGAATATAGCCACTGAGTCTGCGCTCATTGTCTATTCTCAACAGTTTGAACCACTTTTAAACTATTGAAACAATGTAGAAACTGTCTGGCATGTAGGTATTTCTTATTTAATTTATGACAACAAATGTGACATTCTATTTTGCTGCCTTGAATAAAATACGGATTTAGTGAAAGAACATTGAAATTATACAAACTTAGAAAGGCTACAAGTAAAAATGCCGTTTGCACCCGAATTACGAACTCATGCTCAAAAAGTGTGCACCCTTTATAAGAAAGCTTCGAGAAATATCGAAGCATATTACGTAGCCAGGTAAGCAAGCATAATATTGGTGTTAAAATGGCATGAATTCCACATGATTTCATGTGAATGATGAATTATTGTGACATCGACTTTCTTTTAGACAAGTTGTACGATATCATCAAGTTATTTTGAGGAGTGAATTTGACAAACATAAGTGCGTTAAAGATGCAAAAGAGCAACGTCGGTTATTGTGGATGGGAGAACACGAACTGTTCATGAAAGTGTCCCCTTTCCCTCCGGCTAAATGTAAGTAAAGCACGGTAAGTTGTATTCGTGCCGATGAAAAAAAACTAACATAGTAATATTTATGTTCACAATCTGCTTTTTCTAGTTTCTCATTCTGTTGGTGAAGCGGGTGGTACTGCGTTTGAACGTGTCGTTACGCCTCCAGATTGGGTGCTTGATTTTTGGCATCCTTTGGAAAAAGCTCACTTTCCGGAATACTTTAAAAAACGTGAAGCTCGCAAATGTGAATACATACAAAAATGGCATAAAGGTGAACTGTATTAGACGTAAGGTATCTCTGGGTGATCTGTTTTTTTGCTGTTTTCTGAAATTTCTGTTAAAAAGATTATTATATTATTTAATTTGAGCGAAGGTTATTTGATTTAGATTTCCAGTTACTTACATCTTTGTAGATTTTTAAAGAGAACAAGCCACGATAAACAAAATGGTAATCCCTCGGTATGGCCAGAGCTCTACGTTTTGATGTTGCTGATGGAATCGGGACGGATGGCAGTAAAATAAATAAAAGTGTTTTCACTCCTCTTGCTCGAAAAGACTGTCATAATAGCGTACCAGAGGGGGCGTAAAATTGCTCATTATAGCCCTAGGGAAAATAAGCTTTTTTTTTTAAATTTCGTCGTCAGTGTTCGAAAACGCAAAGTCTATACCAAACGCGCCGAACGCCGAACTCTTTGGCAGGATGTGTGCGTTGCATTCCAGCTACAGAAGAAATAAAAAAAGGCATTGGCGCGAAATTTTAAGATTTTTTCTGTATTATTTATTTGAATTTCTTTTTATCTCCTACGTTTACCTCACAAACGACACAATATTATATTCGTCTTCACAGATAACAGATTATGTTGCCGGGAAAAAACATCTCATTTTAGAACAACAATACAAATTGCACATTTCATTTTTAATAAAATAAACTGTCATATTAAATAATATGGTTATTTTATTTTCTCGCAATCGTAGTGAAAAGTACGGTGTAACACACGGTGCTAAAATCCCATTATAACTCGGACTTCGAAATCGAATCGAAGCGTTGTGAATACGGGGTTAGTCTCGCCCTTGCGACAAAACGAAACGGAATATTAGTGTCAATTTGACAGGAAGACTACAGTAACTAACCAACCATGCTCATGCTGAACATGCAAAATATTATAGATACTTAATTTAAAAATATATTTTTAAAATCATAAAGAAATAATTGTGTTATTACAAATCTAGTTTGCCTAATATTTAGTGTAAAAAAGTTAAGAGGTCTAACTATGGCCGAAGAGTCACCAAAACAGCCGATGACAGAAGAGGAGAGAATCGCCCTCGCTCAGAAACTGGACAGGGAGCTGGACGAGTTTATTGATAGCTTAGAGAAGAAAAGATACACTGAAGGATGGCCCGAGGACAGATGGGAGGTAAAACTTTAAACGATAGTTTCTTAGTAACAACAGTACTTCTAAATTCTGCCAGTCCGCACTTGTACCTTTTATGCTGCATTTTAAAAATACAAGCCTTCCGGCTGCCACTGTTATACCAGATAGTGGCGAACAAAAAGTATTTGATTTTGTTTTAATCCTTGTATTACCAACAAATTAAAACAAACTTAATAATTTTACAGCACCAAAATATCTGGAACTCAAAATAACTATAATTAACATAGTAAATATCCCGTTTTTAGTGTCAATGAAAACTTAACAATTATTTCTAAAACGACATAGTAATACTATCAAAGGTAACACTCAACTCTGAAGTTTTATTGTCCAAGAATAATAAATTTAGAAATAAAATGTTTTATAAAGCTTAACCAAAATAAACCACTATGTTCGCAGGAGGAAATGGACAAGCATCCATTCTTCATGAAGTCAACACCGGAAAATGGTGCCCTGTCTCCTCTGGCTGAAGGCCTGGCCAAGCTGAAGTATGATCCTGAAGAGAATACACCAGTGGAACTCGCCAGCAACTACAAAGAGGATGGAAACTTCAACTTTAAACATAAAAATTATAGGATGGCTATCTTAGGGTGAGTTATAAGAGCTTATGTTGCTTGAATAATTTTAAAATGGTTTTAATTGAAGTTTGTTGTATATCAATGAAATTACACCATTTCTCATGTTCAGTGGAGCAACTAGCCTTTTTGGGCCCTAATGTAAAAAACATCCTTGGCCGATTATGTAAAAATAGTAATTGCGTGTACAGAAAAGTAAGACATTCTTATGGATTTTTTATACTTCTATGAGGGCAGCATTTAGGAGGGCTTCCCTCAAAAAAATGTGACAATCAAATCACTTGGGCCCCATGCAACCACATTTATGTTTTCAAAAAAATCTAAATTTGTTAATTGTTGTTTTGATTATTTTATTGATTTTGTATTGTATTTGCTTATAGTTGGTGCCAGTTAAGATTTTAAAAGAGGTCATTGATCCCGACTTTCATCCCGATATCTAAATTTTAGCGATACTGTCCCTCCATCCATACAAATCTGTCGCAAAACTGATATTGCTTGTGTCTCATAATACATCTACAGTGACCCACATACACAACGCAGTGCCCAACCCAAAAAAATAAAAAAATCAAGCAAATGTACCCTACGAAATTAATTGTTTTAAATATTGTATTTTCGTTTTTAATACTATTCTAACTTAAAATTAGGATCTGGGACTTTTGCGCGAAGGACATTTCTTGTGCGCTACCCACTTACGCGAAAAGACATACGCGCGCATGGACTTTTGCGCGAAAGGAACCTTGCGCGAATAGACACTAGCGCGACTGGACTTTTGCGCACCTTAATGGCCACTAAGGTTTACCCTGTAGAGTAAACATAACATCACGCCTGTTATTACTTGAAGGTTGCTTTTTTTGGTTTTACATCATGGGTGTCGTTTTCATGGTTTTCGGGGTCGCTGAAGACAAAAATTTGGTCAAAATAAAATACAAGATGGCGCTAAGGAAATTTTTTGGTTTTTCCGTCATGGGTGTCGTTTTCATGGTTTTTAGGGTCGCTGATAACGAAAATGAGGACAAATGAAAATCCAAGATGGCGCCGAGGAAAAATTTCGGTTCATCCGTCATAGGTGTCGTTTACATGGTTTTCGGGGTCGCTGAAGACGAAAATAAGTTCGAATTGGAACAACAAAAGATTCTCAACCCCTGTATGTCTAGCCGACTGGTACTACGATACTCTAGCGATATAAGCAAGTATCGCTTATCGGTCGACTTAGGTAACTAAAATAATACTTGTGTCGTTATCCCTTAATGATAAAAAACTTAGTAGGTAGGTGTGAATGACCTCTATTACGATCTTAACTGGCACCAACTATAGGAAATTAAACAATTCTGTTACCAGTTAGAGTGTAAAAATAATAGTATTGCTTATAATGTTTCTAGGTACACCGAAGGCATCAAACAGAGATGTAATGACGCAGACATCAATGCAAGTCTATACAACAATCGAGCAGCATCACATTGGCATCTAAAGAACTACAGATCAGCCCTATTTGACAGCGAGAAAGCCTTAACTTTCAACCCTAACCACACCAAGGCACGGGTACGCGCAGCCAAGGCAGCCCTCGCAGTTACCAAATACGACACCTGCATTGAGCACTGTCAAAAACTATTAGAAGGCGAAAAAAAAGATCAAGACATTATAGACCTGCTTAACTCCGCGAAAAAGAAGAAGCTGGAACATGAACGCGATCAAAGAAAGAAAGAGAGAAGGAATGCCAAGGAGGGTGAACAAAAGGAGTTAGTGATCAAAGCAATCATTGAACGAGGAATTAAAGTATTGAAATGTGATGATGAAGATGACATAGATCTATCAAAGTTAGAACCTAGTCTACCAGGAATGCAGGAAGCGATAGTACATATTGAAAACGGTATATTAAGGTGGCCAATATTATTCTTATATCCAGAGTACCAAATGACGGATTTCGTAAGAAACTGCCCTGAAAACGTACCTCTGCTAAGTCAGTTAGAACAGCTCTTTCCAGCGCCTTGGGATCAAGAAGATAAGTACAGTTGTTCTAAAATTAACGTTTATTTTGAAGGTTACGATAAAATGCCTCATGTCATTGATCCCTCAAAGAATCTAGGTGACTTATTAGTGACGAAGTATTTTGAGTTGAAAGCTGGAACACCTGCGTTTTGCGTTCTGCCTCGCGGAAGAGCTATTGAGCGCAGGTTCTTGGAGAGTTACATTTAAGTGCTGGGAACAGTTGTATATTTTGTTTGTATTTATTTTTTGTACATTTGTATAAAATATATGTAGGTAAATACTATAATAAAATCATACCGAATTTACAACCAATTTTTTTTTAAATTTTCCAATGTGAGGTTTTGGGAACGATTCTGACAGTTCCGAATTTTGGTCTGTCTGTCTGTATTTAAGTTCCATAATGGCTCATATCGTTTTAATTTTTTTCGCATAATATGTTGCTCATGTCACCCGGAACAAAGCATCGATTGACACCTCATTCATCCAAATTAGCTCAGTATTTTCGGTGCTACGGAGAGACTGCTAAAAACATAACCCTTTTTAGTGGTTTTGCCGTAGTCGGGTAAGAATGTGAAGCTAAACAATAAAAAAGTTGTAATTTTAAGAAATATATTATTCGATATCCTGTTCTTCCATGTCGTATCCTTGTTGATGTGGGTAGTAGTCTCCTGGAGGTTCGAAACGTTCGAAATCCTTGTCGTCGCCCAGCCCCCCTTGGTACGGGTGGTGGGGCATCGCGCCCATCCATTGCGGATACCAGTAGAGACCCTGGAAAAATATATTTATTTATTTAACAATTTATGTAGGTACATGTCACCGTAAAATTGTCAAACACGTTATATTATAATTTTACAATATAACGTGTTTCTCTCTAGCGATATTGTGAACTCTCGAAATATTGTCAACTGAACATACGGAAGTATCTCTGCCCTCATAATCGGGACTTGGGGCACCCCCCCGTTAGGTTAGTTAGGTTCCATTAAACCCTGCACTCGGAAATACCCCGCGAAGCGGGGCTCCGTCGACTACGCTTTTTAGGGGAATATAAAATGTTTTAAGGTTAGGTTATATTAGTCGGTATTTCTCAGGAATGGCACGAGTATGTACATTATCTTTTCATGAGAGTGGTAACACTGGGTAAGGGGGACCCCTCCTTCCCTCCACACCGCGTGAGTTGACTATCATCGCATGCATTTCACGAAAAATAATGCGTTTTTTATTGTAACCAGTTTGTTCGTTTGTCAATATTTCGAGAGTTTACAATATCGCTAGAGAGATTACAATATAACGTGTTTGACAATTTTACGGTGACATACACACTACACACAGACAAGAAGAAAGTACATAGTAGTCCTTCAATATTTTATTAAGTGACCTCAGTGGCCAGTGTTTTGTAGTGAGCTTATTAGTGTTTGTAGAAATTACGGGGACATAAATACATAGTTAGGCAGAAGTGTATCTAATATTACACCCCACATTTCGCCAGTTAAGTCCCTTGTAAAAGGAGGTGAGCTTATTGCCATCAACCGAGCGCAAGTTCAGACTCCGTGGCTGCTACTAAGAAATTCATGATGGAAAAACCTAATTCACTTTGCCCGATCCGGGAATCGAACCCAGGACCTCATGCTCAGCAGTCGTTCTTGCTACCACTACACCAACGAGGCAGTCTAAACACAAATAAATGCAGATCAAAATCTACTTTTCACTTCTCATGCTCTAATACGTACGCCAATATAGCCACTGTCAGTTGTTCTGTTCATCTGTCTCTCTATTCGTCTGTATGCCCGTCTGTCTGTCCGTCTGTCTGTCCGTCTGTCTGTCCGTCCGTCTATCCGTCCGTCTGTCCGTCTGTCTGTCCGTCTGACTAAATTGACTATTTTTCTCGCACTCAAAGTGAAAAGTACAGTGTAACACGGCGCGGCGCTAAAATCCCATTATAGTTCTGTTTCTATTTACTACCTCGCTAAGTATTTAATGGGTCATTTTAGCCCCTTGGATTACAATGTATTAATATAGTCGTATAAAATAGTGGTGCTATTCTTTCTGTAGTCTACCTTACTGAACAGTTTTCGAACGATTACTAGAGATGGTTTCCTGTCGGTAATTTCAGATATTGCAAAGACTACCTTATTGGCACCCCCAATAGAGTTGCAGGTGAACCTGTCGTCGTGCAGGTCGATCATGTCCAGGTAACTCTTGCCCGCGATCGAGCCGTAGTTTGGCGGGTACAAAAAGAAACACCCGTCCAGTATATCTGCAATATAATTAATGTTTGACACCGTAAGGACCGTAATGGCAGAGCGATGGGTGGCACTTGTAAGGTTATGTCCAGTAGTAGTAGAAGTGAGGTGGTGATAATGATGATGGCCATATCGACGAGTTTCTTAGGGCCCGGATGGATTATTTATCAGGAAAATTAAAATACGAAACTTCTAGAGGAAAAAAATAGTTAAGCCTTAGGACAGGTTCTCTTCTAATAATGGATACGCTCGGGCCTGGTACGCATAGCCTTTTTGTAGTTACAGAGGGAGGGATTACAGCAAAATGGGAATTTCCTCACAAACTTAACCAACAGCCGTAGCCGTCCACCCGTCAGTTGCCTTGCACGATATTTTACAGAAAATTTGGGATCAATTGACAAATCCAGTACGGTATTAAGATTTAATCCCAAAATTATATTACACAATACCGCACAAATCCGCCGTGCGAACGGGGCTAACTAAAAGCAATCTACCATCAAGTAGAGAGTGTGTGATATATTGCTTAAAGTTTTTTATCAGGCGTGCATCATTTACAAGTTCATTCATGCGAGTGGCTGATGCATAATCCCCCCACCACTATGCAGATGACGATTTTTTTAAGCTCAGTATGATGTAAACTATTTATGAAACAAGTTTCAGCCGGCGTACTATGACTTTATTTTGATTTTAGTTCTAACCTAACCTAACCTCCAGTCCCAATCCTAAACCCACCGCGAGTGCGTGAGCTGACGCTGGGTATACTTATCAGTCATTCGAGATCTACACTACGTCGTCGTCTACGTCATTCGTCCCGGACTATTCGTTGTTCCGTATAGTTGCTGCTAGCTGTGCTGCTAGTAAGATCGCAAGAGCGGTTACTGACCCACATACATTTATTAAAGTTCTTAACTTTGAAATCCAAAAATAAGCCTGTTCAAGTCTTGAATCGTCATCTATCGTGATCTTCAACATTTTTTGTAATGAAAAACGATCCTACATGGTTCATTTGTTTTGATTCGTATGAAGAGATATTAGGGAAAGGTCAATGACCGGTATTGCGATTACTGGGTGCAACTATAGAATCTTACACGGCACTGTGATGTTCTCTTCTTCTGTATCTGGCTTTGGCGTCGGCTCGATGTAGGGCGGCACGGGGTCTATACCAGACCCCGGGTCACCAGGGATCAGGAATGGACCTGGCATAAAAGGAGAAGGTAAGTATTAGGAGTTGATGGTCAACCTTCATAAAGGCACACGTCGTGGTCAGACCATATTCGGGTGTTTGAATGTCTTAACTCGAAACATGGAGTATCATTATACTCGAATTCTAGCACCCTATGAATTTATAACACTATAGTTTGACTGAAGTCAAATAATTATGAAATCAGACATGATTGTCCGAAGACAGGCGTACTCGACCCCGTTCATTTACACTGCAAACGACCAAGAAGTATAATTGTGCCATCATAAGTTGGAGAAGCACCAAAGACGAATTAAGCTTACCTCCATAATGGTTAGTGTAGTTCCACTCACAAACATGATGGTCGCAGATTAACGGAGACAGTGCCTCTTTGGTGTAGTACGTGTTACCGTTGGGTATAGTCTGCAAAGCAAACGCATTAAAAATCTGCGGAGCGCATAATGGTCTACTAGGGACTAAGCGCGGAAACCAAAATCCCATAATAAGAAAGAATAGAAGTCTGCGGAGAGAGTGATCAAGTCAATCTACCTAGAAATTAATTGGACTTGCTTGGTACGGTTCATTCTCTAGCTAGGTAGTCTGTCGCACTTGGGTTGTAATGTGCGCCGGTCAAATTCCTATTCCTAAAGAGACACGGTCTCCGAATCATAAAACTTTGAAATGAGCTCAAGTTTTAAGTCACAACCAAGAAAACTTAAGTTGAAAATCAATATATTAATTTAATAATATATCATGAAACATCGTGAGGAAACCTGAACTTATAATTAATATACCTAAGTATGTCTGAAATCGCCAACCTGTCTTGGGTAAGCGTGGTGACCAATTCTCGTGCTTTCTCTATTGAGAAGAGGCCTTTGCCCAGCAGTGGGAAAGTAATCGGCTGGTATTATTTTTATCATGGAAAATAAAAATGAATAGTGGTTGGCGAACGAAGTGAAGGGACATAGTTTTAAAGATAAACATTAGTTTCTTACCAACAGGTAGTCGTAATGCCGGTACCGTACGCCCTGTATGTTGAAGTCTAGTATAAAGGACCCTGACGTGATGATGCAGGAGGCGGCAGACAGTGGAGGCAACTTGTACATCTCTGTGCCACACTTGACGATAGCCTTCGGAAGAGTGGACACGTCACGTTCTTTTTGCATAACTTTCTTGAAGGGGAACCTTTAGAACGGGAATCTATCAATATCAATTATATGGAAACATTTTTCACATGATACAGGTTTTGAAGGAATGTTAAGGTGTTAAAGAAACTGATAGGCGTATACGTATGTTTATAAATTTGGGTCTATTCGTCTCAGGGAAGCCATGACGTGATTGTTATGGATACTGCAATCGCTGTTGCTCACCTCATTATTTTACTTCAAATTCCAAGTTCAGGGGCGTATATGATTGTCATCATCATCATCATTTCAGCCGAAAGACATCTACTGCTGGACGTCCGGTCCCGTGCGACTTGCACCCAGCGGATTCCCACAGCCTTCACCAGGTATGTTTATCACATACTCGTAGGTGAAATTTCTGAACATGTTGTGGACTAACCTGAATACACAAATACCCATATGGCACTCCAAGCCATGCAGGTAGTTGTCAGTAGGGAAGGAGATACTCGGGTCGTCCAGTAAATAATACTTGTTTTCTTCGTGGAAGTGCAAGAATCCGAGAAAGACAAAGGATCGGTCCCTGCAGTGGGGCGCTACCCCTTGGCCCATATTGTAGATATCGCTGTAGAGCTCTGAGATGAATATGTACACGTTTTTTCCACAGTAAAATTCTGAAAGAGAAAGATCCAATGCAAATATTGGAACAATATTCGTTGGAAGTTTAGAGGTGAACTTATGATTGAAAATATTATTGTTTTTATGTATTTTGATGATCACCGTCTACAACATTCGTTTTTTACGTACGAGTATAAATATAGCTTTCGATGTATCGTGTTTGATAAAGTTTTATGGAATTTGTAGGTATAATCGGAAGCGTCGAATCGTAAGTGGCCCGAAAGTCAGACAACCAGTCTTACCAAGGGGTATTGTATTACTGACACAGTTCTAACTGGGTTGTGGAGGTCATATACGCAGTCACTCCATGTAAAATACTGGTATTCAGCTGTATCCGGTGAGCCTGGAAGCCGACCCCAACATTGTTGGGAAAAGGCTAGGCAGATGATGAGGTATTCAATCAAACGCTCATGTGGTCTAGCTAGATCGAAGGGGACGTAACCATTTAACGACTAGGGTCACAATGTTCAAATAATGAAGGAACACATTACCTTGGCTGCTATAGAACTCCATAGGCACGGGGCCTCCAGTATAAGTTGCTTTTCGTTCAGCAGCCACCGCGTTGTGGTTCTCGTACATCGTTAGCATGTTGTCGATGACGTCATCTAATGTGATCAGCAGGACCTATTGAGTATTGCAATTTTCAGAAGGTATGCCTTAGCTCGTAACATTAGAATGTCTTTAGCATGACTCAAGTCTAGTAGGTTTATGGATAGATTTTTGAGATGAGGAAGGGCAGTACCTTAACCGTGGTAGCTAAAAGAAAACGTTTTTGGAAGACTGATGTTATTTTTTGAGTTGTTATTTGCTAACTGCATTAATTAACAGATTTTGTAAAAATGGTAGATAACAGCTGTAATGGTAGCTTACATGCTGGATAACTGCCCCTTCAGTAGCCATTAGTCATTCTTGTATGTCTCATATCTTCCTGTGGGTGTCGTAAGAGGCGACTAAGGGACTTAGCAGAGTGTGGGTACCAGCGTTCTTTGTGCTTTTGCAAGAACTATACTGTGATCGCCACCCCGCCTGCCAAGCGTGGCGATTATGGCAAAACCCCCTGTTGAGGGAGGCCTATGTCCAGCAGTGAACGTCTTACGGCTCAAATGATGATAGTGGTGATGCCAAGATGCTTGTTGCGATGGTTGTAAGCTTAGCTATCGATTTTACGTTTTTACGCCGTTTGTTAGATTGGAAGTAAGTAAACTGTTTTTGGACTTACCTTGAGTTCTTGGATATGCAGTCTAACAAAACGACCTAAATGGTCCGATGCTATGTGGACTCTCTCGTTGATAAGGTACTAGGAAACAAAATTCAAACACTCATTCACATTTGATATGCAATTTGAGTAGAACAGAGTTACGAAAACGGGTGGATTAAGAGGATCTCAGTGAAGGATTGAACAAAGTGTTTGCGTCCAGTTAGCTACCGACATTGCTGGCTGGCCAATCTTTTCACCACTACATGAGCTCGTCTTTTAATGCTCGGTGAGAAGTGAAAGAGAAGTTTTGCGCAAACACTCAATCTACTTAGCATATCGCTGTTCCATGCTGGACATTCGCCTCTCCTAGCTGAGCCAAGACACCATGTCCACCACCGTCCATATCAAGTCTGACCCATCCACCATTTCCAGGTCGCCGGTCTTGTCTAGCTGAGGGGTTTCCCGCTCTACGTTTGCCGATATGCGGATAGATTGGAGATCGCATATAGGGTGGTTGATATGGGCAGGGGTAGACGACAAAAAAAATATAATTAGTGACTAATTATATTTTTTACTACTTATTAGACCGTCATTTAGATTATCAAAAAATATTTGACCTGTATTTTTTCTTTCATTACGTAAAACCAAATTGACGAATTTACGATTAGAGTTTTAGATCTGACGTCTCGAGACCCACTCCCGAGTTTTGATGCGCTTTTCTACACCTAGTACGTTTAGGTACACCTCTACCTACGGTACCCTTTGGATATTACAGGAGTGATTTTGTGGTACCTGGTCCTCAGCAGTCTTGATCCTCAACATCTCGTTCTGGTAGAGCCACAGGTTGTCCAGCTTGTCCGTTGGGTCGTGGCCATAGATCTCGAACGCGTCAATGATCATGGCCAGGGTAAGATTCTCGTTGCCCCCATTGCAGCATGGGTGGTTTCGTATGTTGTACGGTCGCTAGGTAGACGAAGGAAGAGACAAAATAATTTGCATCTTGTTTGGAAAATAGTGTTTTGTGAAGTGAAAACTTCTTTAGGCGCGTTGAGCACTTTTTGGGTGATTTGTTCACCCAAAAAGTAAATCATGGAACTCGCGTGACCGTCACCTAACGCTTCGTAGCACTCGTAGCCGATTCACTACGGCATAGCACCACTTAGGCGTACGCGGGGCACAGCTCGTAGCAGATAAAGACTGCTCCACATGTTTTTTTTTTATGACAAAGTATTAGTACCTGTACCTTTATGGTCAATAAAAAAAAACAAATTGGTGGATAAGCGAGGCCCAGTAAGGTCAATCTAGTTTCAAGGGAGATGGAGGTACTGTGTCACTATCATCGTTTTAAAAGTCTTGACTATATTTCGTTTAAAATCTTGCATACATTTCTAAAAAACCATTTTAGGTGATCATTTTTAGTGGCGCCCACTGTGGGACCTCCACAATTGACTGAGAAGGCAAGACAAGTAGCAATCATTTGGCGGTATCGGTGGCAAGACTTTTAAGATTCACAGAAGCTTTTCGGTAGAAAAGCAATTGAATATAATGATAATGGAATTGTACTAGATTGTCATTTTTGGTTCATTTTTGGAACAAGTTGTACCCTCAGTTCTGCCTTTAAAATCATTATTATTTTAGTATGAGTGTGATTAGCATTGACACTATTATTGTTTTAAGAATACTTACAGTTATCTGCATAAGGGTACATAATAGAAACAGCACGCACGCGTGAATGCGCGCGTCCATCTTGCAAACATGGCGACTGATCGGGTAGCGAGAGTGGGAACAATTAAACAAATTGGCAATTTTAATGGCTACCTTATCATTTTGATTGACCTTGATATTTTTTATTGATATGTATTTTTATTTAAATATTATATGTGCACATATAATAATATTTTCTTTTCACAAAATGAAATTTTATTCAGTAAAATTATTTGATGAAGCCAGAATATGATATGTTTATGGCGGGTCCCCTATGTTGTTTCGAACGCCGCTGTTGCGACACACGCTGTTGCGAATTTTTTTTCCACTGCCTCACAGGTTCGAAAGCTCATGGACTCGAATGAAGTAGTCGCGAAAGACGCTGTTTCGAAAAACATTTGCACTGCCTCATACGCTCGAATGCTTGTGATTTCGATTTATTTAATCATAAAGTGTACAGAAAAATATTTTAGCAGTAATTAAATAAAATCAACAAATTCGGTGCCAACATCATCACTACATATCGACGCAAGAAAGCAATCTTGTTATCTTGTAGTATCTCGAAAAGTTGAACTTTACAGCAGAGCCAAAAAACTATTTCCAAAATTCCTAACTCGTAAACTAGCTGAATCAGAGTGGTCATTTTTGGAACACTTATTTCTTATAATGAAATTTATCAGATGGCAATAATGATAGCATTCTAAAGTTAGTCTAACATGCGTTTTATACTAGTTACAGCAATTGGTATTTCAATTTGAAGCAGCAATTTTGCTGTATCTTGGTAGTAGTTGGTACGAAATAGGTGTGGACTGCGAAAAAATATACTTGTAGCGTCTTTGATGTATGTAACTTAAAAATAGTTGATTTTATGGTATTTACATCATTTTGAAGTATCTTTTGTTAAAAAAGTTTCAATGATGCAATAAAAAAATGCCATTTTTCGAGATACGACAAAATCGCTTTCCAGCGTCGACATTATAAATAACCGGCCAAGAGCCAGGGCCAAGGCCACGCTCAGTGTAGGGTTCCGTAGTTTCTCGTCCGTCACAATAAGTGTTCAATCCAATCCGATTTTAATAATTCTTTTTTTGTTTGAAAAAATGATTCGTTCAGGATAATAAAATATGTAAACGAATTCAAAAAAAATGCTTGCATATACGATTATACTACAAACTTAGTCCAGAAATTATTTCGTACAACTTTTTGTCTTTTTTGTACAAAAACTTGTTTCCATCCAAGTTCAAAATAATTTTCCTAGAAAGTCCTTATAAAGTTCTACTTTTCAGATTTTTTTCATATTTTCTAAACTTATGGTTCAAAAGTTAGAGGGGGGGGGGACACATTATTTTTTACTTTTGGAGCGATTATTTCCGAAATTATTGACATTATCAAAAAATGATTTTGGTAAACCCCTATTCATTTTTAAATATCTTTCCAAACAATGTATCACACGTTAGGGTTGAAATTAAAAAAAAAATACACTTCCCACTTTACATATAGGGGTGCTACCCTAATAAAACATTTTTTTCCAATTTTTATTTTACCACTTTGTTGGCGTGATTGATACACATATTATTGGTACCAAATTTCAGCTTTCTAGTGCTAACGGTCACAGAGATTAAGCGAGGACGGACAGACGGACGGACAGACAGACATGGCGAAACTATAAGGGTTTCTAGTTGACTACGGAACCCTAAAAACAAAGTCTCCCGCCGCATTCTTGTATCAGTCGTCCTAAAACAAAGTACTCTTCAAAATAATTAGTAACTTCTTCGGTTTCTTCTGGGAAGAGAGTATTTTTAAATTGTTGACACCGAATTTGTTGATTTTATTTAATTACTGCTTAAATATTTTTCTGTACACTTTATGATTAAATAAATCGAAATCACAAGCATTCGAGCGTATGAGGCAGTGAAAATGTTTTTCGAAACAGCGTCTTTCGCGACTACTTCATTCGAGTCCATGAGCTTTCGAACCTGTGAGGCAGTGGAAAAAAAATTCGCAACAGCGTGTGTCGCAACAGCGGCATTCGAAACAACATAGGGGACCCGTTTATGGCATAGCAGATCTTAAAAATAAGATCAAAAGTAGTACGTGTATATGAAGGTAATCATCTTCTATAGTGAGTCTGAAGGCTCAAATTATTTTCTAAAATATAATTCGTCTCATATCTTGGGTTTTTGATAAAGCTTTTGATATATTGTGTTCTGTTATTTAACAAGCATTATGGCATATTACGAGAAAAGGAAAGGTGTTTAGATCTCAAAAAAGATTGTAGGTATAACTGATAGTGTATAGTGTTGGGAAAGGAACAACATAAAGGGGTTCCACAGGGAAATGTAATCGGTCCATCTTATGCTTCAAAAAGGATTTCGAATTATTGCAATAAATGAAATAAAACGAATATCGAATAACATTTTATATTATTTAAAATACACACCTAGAACTGTTAATTTCATCACAATACATATTATTAAGTATATTTATACAACATTATTGCACTTGGATACATTTCTAATATTCATATTATGGTTATAAGCTTGGATACTTTAATCAAAACTAAACAATTAGGCGTAATGGAAGACAAGCATCTTTGTTTTTATTAATATAGTTTTTACCGTCGAAATTTTGGAAGCCCAAATTCTTATGCTAGATATACAGATGGTAGATTTCTTAGACTAACTTTGGAATTTTCTTAATGCAGTCAATATAATTAATTTTCATTTTATTCGGGTTTCAATCTGCATATTTATTTATCTGTGTATTTATTTTAAATCCTTTTGCTTAAGGTAATATGTGACTGACATAATATATATTCGTGCCAACTTGTACGTTCCTTGTAACATGGAGATTTGTGCTTTAGTATAATATGCTGTAGTCTTCATCTACAATCTCCAGTGGCTGATAGCCTGCGCCCTCTTCCTAAAAGGGAGGAGGCTCGTGTTCCACCTCCGCGGGACCGTTATATGCTGATTGTGTATGTATGAAGCCTGCAGCCTTATAAAATGTTTCATTAACCGCGTTTTTTCATCTTTTACTGTTTCTTGGTTACCTCTATTTCCTTAATTTTGGTAGGTATATCATAATTGTCCAATGTTTCATTTTATAGCTATAACATCGTCCATAATTTATTTTTCGGAATCACCTGTATACCTAATATAAAGTTCCAAAACGTTGGTATCACAATAATCACATATTCTCACAATATCTTCATGTAACGTATCTAACTAGTCTAATCAACATGTATAATTTTAGTACAATACTCTATTAATATAATCAACAACAATTATATTTAGAAAATGGAAGACATTCGGATTTATGCTCGTCAGAATTAAGCTTATATATATACTTCACCAGTATTCTTCTTATTAAATAAATTGTGTAAGTTTGTAAATAGATCTTTCGGTATGACTTAACACAAACAAAATTATAAATAAATACATTTTAGTGTAAAATTAAATATGTTCAATTTAACAGGGGGGTAACCATGACGTCTTAAAGCAAGATTGTTTTAATCTTATTCCAGAGTGGGAAAGACACGGAGCTATAGAGAACGTCTAGCGCCATCTCTTTCTCACTCTGGAATAAGATTAAAACAATCTTGCTTTAAGACGTCATGGTACGCCACCTGATTTGTTTTTTATTTCAAAATCGGAGTAAATAAGAACTAACTGGAACCTCAATCACTTTACTACGGTACAATACCTAAGATTAATGTAAATATTATCCAAATATGTTTTTGATATTTATAAGTACAAGCAAATAATGATGCTTTTTCAATAGCATCATCATCATTGGAAGACTTCGTTGTTACTTATTCAAAAACATAAATATTTTCATTGGAAGACATTGGATTAACAGTATATCATATATTTGTAGAGTTAGCTAGACAATTGTAACTATATACATAAAAATCTGGAGTAAAACGAAGTAGCGAAGGCAAAAGGCGATCGTCCTCTTATACATTATTATTGTCGCTATTCGAAGAAAATAAGATTCACTAACAAAACCTATTTGCCCATGTACTAGACAGACCTAAGATACAAAACTTATCAATACATCGGTCTAAGTACATAAATCTTGCATTTAACATTCAGCCGCTTAGTTATGGCGACAAAGTATAATTATAAGTATGCATAAGTCTAAAAATAGTTCAACAATGAGTCTAATATTATGGGAAATTAGAACGGCAAACCTATCTTGAACGCCTTGATCAGAGCTGAACCAGAGTCGTACATGCCGATGACTCCAAAGAGAACACCGAGGCATATTATAAAGTAGTCATAAGCAATCGTAGTGGTTTCCAGCGTATTGCCTTTCAATTTAAGGTGGAAGTACGCAGGCCAGATAAAGCTTAACATGGTTCCCGTGAAGCTACCGATGAAACCCATCAGAATAGCAAAGTGGGGAATAAATATTGCCATCAAAATAGTTAGCATTATCACGCCCAGTCTCCATGCAAGACCCCACACTTTCAATTCTCCATCTAACGCATAAATTACGGGGAAAAATGTCTTAGGTTTGCCTCTAAATAATGCACGCTCCAGCAGGTCGCAGGCCGCATAGTAAGGCAGAGGGTAACTCAGTACCGCCTTTACGACGAGGAAAAAGTTTACAAGACCTTTAAATCCAGCTGAACGCAGGTTATTCGTGATAACTTGCTGGGTATCGTTCTGAAAGGTCAAAAAGCACAAATATCCAAATATGGATTTAAATGCGGCAGCTGCGATGTGTGACCAATCTAACATCCATTCAAATTTGGAGCGATCCTCCATATTACCTTCTAGTGTTGGCAAAAATATCTGTGAGGTGTACGAGAAAACGATGACTCCCAAACTTATTGGGAAATTTTCAAAATCCAAAGTCCATTTTACCTTAGACCAGCCCCAATCACCGATGTTGAGGATACAATAACCCAGGACAATAGCGTTAATGATCAAGTGACTCATGGTGCACCAGAATGACAGCATACTGACGCTTTTCAGTGACTTTAGGAAAGCCAAGGGCAAAAGGAAAATCCCTGTTAACATCATCCAGGACCGCGCGTCAATAGCGCCGTCAGGGAAGGTTCCGATCATGAGATCGCCGCACACAACGACGTAGAGAATACATGTCATAAGAAGTTCAATAATTTGAGCGAGATTGACAATTCTTGCGCCATATTTTCTGCCGAAGCATTCTTTGGCGATGCTGACATAAGAGTCGCGGACTCTGACGCGTTGGCCTGACACGGGGTCGTCTTCGTACAGGCATTCGACGAGGATCTTACCGGTGTAGCAGCAAATGTGGGCGATGCCGATCATCGCAGCGATCGCCCAGTAACCGCCTTGTAGGACAGCGAACGGCAGGGATACTACGAACATACCCTGGAAGGAGAACATTCATTTTAAGCTACTGTTGCGGTTGAGTTATGAACTTACTTATTTATATTGTTATACGTACCTGAATTGCATTGGTGACGTTCCAAGCTGCTTGGAACTCATTGATCTTCGCGCCAGGAGGGCCTCCACCTTCCTCAAAGCCACCACCTTCTTCAGAAGAAGCGTAAAAATCAACGCTTTGCATGCTCTGAGTCCTGAAACCACAAGTAACATGTTATCTACTTCTGATTTCTAGTTTTTGTGGTTGAAGTTTATAATTTATGAGAGAGGCTTAATGTATTACCTAGGAGCTACCCCATCTTGTTGGGGATAAGTGTTCTGATAACTGGTGAATGAGTCCTCAGCCTGCAGGGCTCCGCTTAAGAACGGATTAGTCGGATTCGTTGACTGGTAGCTTGGTGATGTTGTCTCGTTCATGGTTGAAAGTTCGCAGCTTTCACCCATATTGTCTGGAAGTTTGTCAAGAGGAATATGTCCATGTTTTGTTTACGAGTATTTATCAAAATATGATGAAATTTCAAGAAAAGCTATCAAGGTAACTGATTTATTTGACTGAATGTTATCATTTGTGATTTAGTTATTTGATTCAAATTAGGGTTTGGAATTTCCGATAAAAGTACTTAGGCAAGTTTTCATGCTATTTTAGTCAATATCAGCCATCATGATTGGTTTCTTTTAGGAATAGTATTGATTTATTTACTGACCTTGTGAAGATTCACCTAGGTTCGCGAACCTGACGTTTTGCGGAGGACGCGGGGGCGCACCTGGCTTCTCAGGTATTTGCTGGCGAACGGTCTGCATGGTCACGTCCAGGACATTCCTCAGGGGAGGCAACTTGAACTTGGCTAGATGATGCATCTTGATGCTGGGTTACAACCTCCTTGCAGATTTTATTTAAGCTGTATAAGCCCTCAGACTTTAGCCCTACTTATTTTATAAGGGTTTTAATTTTATTATTGTAGAATTCTCAATTTTTTTTTCTTTAATTAAAATTTAAAATTAACATCAACGGGAAGACATCGATTTTTAATAATAACATTAAATATATTTTTTTCACTACAAATTTTCACGTAGGTACTAATTTTGATATATTTTTATTTAATTCTTAACACTATTTTGGAAGACTTCTTTACACTATTCTAAGTTATTTTTTATTACATTATTGTTTTAACGTGCCTTTGGTATTAGGAGCAGCCATTTTTTCCCCGAATTTACGTTACCTAAGTCATTGTTTTTGGAGAAACTTTGGATTTTTTAATAGTTTTCACTAATGTTTTTTTTGCACGGCCGTTTTCGATGTTTCACGTTTGATTTTTGTTAGGTTTTATCATTTTTAAAGCCGTATTCTTAGGTACAATGGCTGCTCGACACGGCGGGTCTCACTGTGGGGTGGTTTCTCCCCGCGGCGCAGGGGATGTGCGCGGTGAGTCGATCGATACATCGACTACACGCCAACGTTTCTCACGGAAGGAATGTTAATTTCTGCTGAAACGTTTAGTTCACAATGTTACACCTGTCTGAAGAAATAAGTTGATGTTATGATCAAGGGGATGGGGGTTATATTTTATGCAGTAGATTTAACTCTTTATGAAATACTTAAGGTGTGAAAAATGACTAAAGAAATAGTGTTAATTTGTATATTAATTGTGACTAGGAATGGAAACTGTTAGGTCAGCAAGACTTTTAGTTTTAGTTCAGCTGTTATATATTTGCCAATATTAATGTAGATACTTACTTATTAGGTGTGGACCTACCTGTATATTGCTTTATGTTGTTCAGTGCTTTCAAATAGGAATAAATATTTCATGAGCAACAAATAGTTTCAAATATTACTAGGTCAAAGAGCAACAGATGCTTCCTACATGTTTTAGACCGATGGTTTGATGATATAGGTACATAGCTTCGTAGCTTTAGACAAACAGCTTGCCTTTCCTCCAAACAGCTCGTAAGATGTTTACTTACCGCTATAGTCATCGACGGCTAATATGGCTCGCAAATTTCTGTTTTGCCATCTCATTGTACCTTGCAAGATAAACGCTTTTCTTCTCTTGGCAGGCTTGAGATACGGCGACAAATACCTATATTTTTCAAACACCTCGCCGGCCCTGAGACTTTGACAAAACGTCTTAAACTTTAATTACCTCATTCAGAAACCGGCAATAAGTCAAGGACTATTGACACTCTTCAAAATAATTAGGTTTGCACCTAAGTAGGTCGTTACTTAGACATCTAGGTAGCCAATTAGGTTAATAAAAAGCAAAGCTGTATATAGTTGGTCAAATATTAACCAAATTGAGTCATAAAAATGTGTAACAGTAGCATGGTACAATCGGGCAGTTAACTGTTAATGGGCAATCAATTAGTTCGCGTTTTAATTGTCTTTCGGTTGTAATGTTCTGTGGTTAGACAGTCGGCGTAATGGCTCGCCCTGGTCGAGTATTATTGCTGCTCGTTCTACTTCTATCATGTTTTTTTACGTTCAATGTAAGTATCTGTCTAACTTTATGTACCAGAACAATAGTTATCACAGACTGTCAAATTTTTCCAAATGATTTTAAACCATAAAATGTTGACGGTTAAGTTCAAAATCGAATGAGTATATTTCACAGACTAACTTCATGTGCTGGCGACTACCTTATATGGGGCTGCCAAGTCTTTTCTCACTATACTGGGGTCGGCTTTCAGTCTAACCGGATGCAGCTGAATACCAGCATTTTACATGGAGCAACTGCCTATCTGACATCCACAACACAGTTAGTGCAGGTTGATACGATACCTCTTGATTATTTAACTGGTTGTCAGACTTTTGGGCTACTGACCGTAGGTTATATAGGTATAACGACTGTCAAAGATCTAAAAATGACAGCAGGGACCAACGGCTTAACTTGTTTTCTCAGGCACGGAAGAAACTCAGTATGTACCTAACGGGTCACCCATCCACGGGCAAGCGACTTAACCTAAAGATCGTCTTGAGCAGCTGTTATTATATTTAGCCACGGGCTCCATTAACTCCCCTGTCTGGGAAATAAAAGAGTTATGTCATAGAGCCATTTTCGGACAAATTATTTTCGAAGAAGTTAAAAGCTGTCGCGCCGTTCGGCAACTCATGTTTACGGCAAAATTATGGCGGCTGCTTTGATCACTATGTGTGATTGTGTGGTAAACCGTTCACACACAAATCTGTGTCCATTTGTTTACAAAAGCGTGTTGTTGAATTTTCAACGCTCCACCGACTGCCAAAAGTAAAAAACCCAACACTGCAATAATATTAAAGCATCGCCAGCATCGCTATTAAAACCCGAATAAAGCGGGAATCCACTGGATGCGAGTCGCACGGGACTGGGTCAATGTGATGACGCTTGGGGCAGGCCAATGTCCAGAAGTTGACGTCTTTCGGTTGAAATGATGATGATGATGGTGATCACTAAAACGGGTATTATAATCTCATTATATTTCCAGCATTCGTACTTAATAGCGAATCACCCATGCTGCCAATCCCCCAACGAGAACATCACCCTAGCTATGGTGATAGACGCGTTCGAGATCTACGGTCATGACCCCACGGAGAAGTTGGACTTCCTGGCTCACTACCAGATTGAGATGATGAAGATTAAACGAGCTCCTGATCAGGTATAATGGCCTTTGGGGGTTAGGAGATCGGCGGCGACCTCTCGCGTCCGGCCCTGGTTCAATACATGGTCCGGACGGAAAGGGAAGCCTTCACCTCCTTCTGCGAAGCAGTCATGCTAGCGGAGGAGGTGGTGGAACGCAAGAGGGAGAGAACCTCTCGTCCCAACCGCGGCGGGCCTGTGGACAGTGAGCTAGGGGCTAGCTCGCTGTCCATCCGTCTTATGACGACAGGCTGTGTTCCATGCGCGCCTCAAGATGTATTATGTCAGCATATTGAAGGGGGGGCCCCCTTCAACATGCTGACATAATACATCTAGGCAAGGGTCGAAGCCTGCCAGGGCGGCGGGACTGTTCGAAAGAGATATACCGTGGCTCCGGAACATAAAGGGCGAGGAAGGAACATGGAAGGGTTTTAGTCAGTAAAAGTTTGACACCCCTCCCTCCCTCCCAGTCATTTGATCAGATGATATCACATCCGAAACAAAAAAAAAGGGTTTAAGTAGGAGATGGAGTAAACAAAAATTGCTGTCTATACCTACTCGTACATTGGTTATTAAAAAAAGGAACCATGTTGGCTGTTGGCCATTTCCGATAACCTAGATAATTGGCAGGGAAGGAGGTTGTAACTTTAGATTTAAATGCTGCGATTAATATGTTAAACAGACATATCAGTCTCTTTCCTCTTGATCCCTCGAAAGCTTTGTTTTTTGTGTTTTCAAAGCCTTAGAAACAACCTTAGAAATATAGATGTGCTATGGTCTATCGCGTAGGGGAATGTTTACGGTCAAAATGTTGGTTAATAACTTTCGACGTTATTTCAGTACATAATCAACGAGCATGTCCACATAGCAACGGATCACCTGGCGAGATTCATTCACATGCATGTAAAGGAATTAAAGGTAAGTGTACTGTTATATTTAAAAGAGTGACCAGGTTTTCTTGCTGGTTCTTCTCGTTAGGAAACGACCAACACGAACCGTGCACCTAAGTTTTGACGTTCCATCAGTGTGAGTTTATGTGAAATGTGAAATAAATATTTCCTACTTTCATCCTTTTGAACCCCTTTGTCACTTATAGAGACTGGTAATTAAAGTACAACCTCAAATCCCGAAAAAAAAATCAGTTGTTCAGTACATTATGCGAACATTAATGTACTGAACAGCTGATTTTTTTTCCCGATTTCAGGTTTTGTCCCATAGTAAAAGTTGTTTGATATCATGAGCACAATCACGTGTGCAAGTATCGTACACTAATTACCAGTCACCCTTACGTGACAAACAAGCGATGCCGACTGCCCGTACGCCAAACGACATAAATATGTGACAAAAGGAAGGTAAAATTGTGGCTTCGCGTTGAAGGCACGCGCGTGCGTTTATGCTTTGGCGGTTCAAAAGTTTTGTTTTTTACTTCAAACAAATTTAAAACAAAACTCCGAGACTCTCGGGTTCATAACTTTTTCTGCCAATGTGTATTTAGGACCCACTTGTTTGTTTTATCGTCGTTGCGACTTTAAGACCTCTTATGTGTAAAATTCAACTTTATGAGAAAATCGATATAAACCGTCTACTGAAAAAAAAATAATGAAACCAATTACAACAAAAAATATAGGTATCAGCCATATGATTTCCTGCTTTTTATTTTGCTCTTGTTAGTTGAAATTAAAAGTAGTACAATAGCAAAAAAAATAAAAAACAGTTTCAGTTAACACATAAGAGATTTTAGTTGCGCTTTACGTATCACATCAGAGCTTTTGAACAAAAATGCCTATGAATAATTAAAATAAAAAACTATTAGTTTTAATGAAAAAACTTATATATTTATTTCTCAGAAAACATTATTAAGTTATGATAACAGTAGAATCAAAAAATAGAATAAAGTAAAAGTTACAAATCAAAGTACCATTATTTACTGAGGTACCCATGTAATTAAGAATTAAGCACCCGGATCAAATTGTAATGCTTTGTAAAACGGATGATAATCCTGATCTATTACCATTTTCAGTTCCTGTAAATGTTTAAACTTGCTCTCAGTAATTTTTAACGGAGATCTGTACAATCGGCTCGGAGATCCCAGACCGTTTCTTTGGTTATTTCTTCGCTGTGGAAGTACGGACCACTCATCGAAATGTCTTAACCTATAAAACACGGATCCCTCAGATAAATATTTAAGACCTCTAATGTCCACCACGACAGGATCTCCCTTCTTTTTGCCAGGCCGTATGGATTTTAGGTTCGATTCCATCTCTTCGAAATTTAGGAAGAAATCATGGTGAATGGATTTGACATCATAGGGTTTTTGTGGCCGAGCTTGTCTTATCCGGGTGATGTAATTTCCTTCTTTGCGCCAAATCGCTTGGGGCACTTGACAAAATTCGGTTCCGGTTTTTGTGTCCGCATCCATCAGAAATGATGATAACGCATCTGTGGAAAGTGGCAGGTTTTGACCTTAGTCTATTAAACAAGATGTGAATTCATTAGCAGTCACATTACCATCTGCTTCGTGCCAAAAGTAAATTGTTACGTCTTTAGATAGAACGTTATAAACGGTGAAGTTATGGCATTGTAATTTTAATTTGTAGTACAGTGCACTAGCCAATAGCTTTAGGGCAAGCAAAACACTTTGAACATCCACTGTTATAACTACAACCTTTTCATTTGCACTAGCTACGGCATTCTTTTTGGCTTCACGGGCTTCAATGTTCTTTACAATATGGCTATCGTACGAGTCGTCGTATCGTTCTTTGGAAATGTTACCAGTTTTATAACTACAGCACGTGTCGCACTGGTCTTTGCGAGGATGGTGAATGCTGATATTTTCTTAAGTCATTACCTTCGAAAATGTCTTTCTAGAGGCAACTCTGTAGTGGTTTAACCTGATGCATGTGGAATTCAGATCGATTCAACATACATTTTTTTCGAGCTTGAACGACAGTAATGGCTTGGCACTTTTGGTAAAATATCCAGCCATGCAGTTCTTGTCAACTCAACGTTCCTTCCTGACCTAGTAATAAACTTGATGCAGTGTTTTCTGCAGTCTGTTCCCCAATATTTTCTTCGAAAGTATCAACCTCTCTAGTTCAGCGGCGAAAACTGTCTTCTCCAATGCAAAATATATTAAGGAAAAATAATTTACACACTCTCACTCTAGTGCATTTTGCGTCCAATTTATTGATGAAGATATCGTGGCCACTTTGTTTTTTGCTTGTAGACCTTTGTTGAGATGTACGTCGTCGTCTTATACACCTTCTAACTGCTGATGCTTTTATAAACGCCTCTTCATCTTTATCTCTCTGGCCAAGTCTTGAGCTTCCAAAATGTTTATGAATTTGTTCACGTTTTTCGTCGGAACAAGCAAAAAGAAAATATTTTTTAGATTTTAGAGCTACACACGTGTGTAAACAACGTGGTTTCAAAATTCTTTCAGGCTTCTCAACGCACGTGTAAAGCGTGCGTTGTGCATTTGTCAGCTTACTTTTTATACCCAAGGTACGATTTACCGGCAACACGGGCTTCTTTGTTCTCTTTAACGGTGCATGGAAGTGGTCTTTGTACAGATACAGAGGTATTACCATCAATATTGTCGGGCAATGATACCCAAGTAACATTGTCATCACTATCCCTATCTTCATCTTCCAGAGAAGGCAAGATCCTCCGTGTTTTTAAAAATAAATTCCTGTTTCTCTTCAACTCTTGCACAGACAGCGACCTGATACTTTCATCTATGTCCAAATGTTCTTCAACCTGGCTCCGCAATGTGTAAAAACCTCGCCTCCGCCGCGAAATCCCTGGAACCCAATCTGGATCGTCATCACTGTTATCGCTCAAATTTTCAAAGATACGTATTGGTGATAGCACTTGCTTCGATTCAGATGCAAAACCCAGGTCTTCAGTGGCACGGAGTATGCTGATGCTATGATCACATGAAGCATTCGTAACGTCATCGGAATCTTCAGACGTAATAGCCGGATGCACATAAGATATTTTGATCTAATAATTGCCGAAAGGCCCCGAGTATGACATAGAACTAAAAACTCGTATGTGTACACCGACACATAAGATATTTTAAGCACCAACATTTGATTAGGAAGCACATTGTAGATCTTGAAATTGGTAAACAAATGACGATTAAATCGTCGTATACACATGAGAGTTTTTGCATTCGATAGAGCTTCAAAATGAGAAAAAGGCTGGCGTAAAAAAGTGATTTTGCCAAAAGTGACACATAAGAGGTCTTAAAGTCGCAACGACGTTATGTGCTCCTATCTCAAACGGGCTTTACTCCAAATGGAACGGACTATTTTAAAAATACCTTCGGGGATTTCGGCGTCGTAAAAGCACCTAGGAACCTGTTATGCAGACTACATTTATGCACGGTATCAGGCCTGGTTCCGGAGATGAACAGAGCGTAGAGAAGACGTACGGAAATCCACTAAGTACATCGACAGGATTCCACATAGCGTCTCTTTTTAGGGTTCCGTAGCCAAATGGCAAAAAACGGAACCCTTATAGTTTCGCCATGTCTGTCTGTCTGTCTGTCTGTCTGTCTGTCTGTCTGTCCGCGGATAATCTCAGTGACCGTTAGCACCAGAAAGCTGAAATTTGGTACCAATATGTATATCAATCATGCCGACAAAGTGCAAAAATAAAAATTTAAAAAAACATTTTTATTAGGGTACCTCCCCCAGACGTAAAGTGGGGAGCGATTTTTTTTTTAATTTTGACCCTGGATAGGTATTTAAAAATGAATAGGGGTTTTCTAAAATCATTTTTTGATAATATTAATATTTTAGGAAATAATCGCTACGAAAGTCAAAAACAATGTGTCCCCCCCCCCTCTAACTTTTGAACCATAAGTTTAAAAAATATGAAAAAAATCACAGAAGTAGACCTTTATATGAACTTTCTAGGAAAATTATTTTCAACTTGATGAGTTGAATAGTTTTTGAGTTATATAGCACTTTTTCAAAAAAACGCAAATGATAACTTTGTTTTTCATACAAATACTATGAAAAACAAAGTTATTTTTGCTGACGAAAAATGTTGGTATTTTTAATGGTCTGGGAAGCTACGGAACCCTACAGTGAGCGTGGCCCGACACGCTCTTGGCCGGTTTTTTCACTCCTCTGATTGGTCGAATCATGCACGTCTCGACCTCGATCCACTCGTCTCTGCTTTCATGAAAACCAGGCCTGAGCAGGTGTTATTACGGTGAGTCCCTAGATGAGGTTGAGTCCCAGATAGCACCGAACGTAATTTGCGAAGGTATAGGTAGGTAGTCCCTCGAGGAGACATAGTTGTGTCATAGACCTAATCAAATTAAAACCGCCTCCCGAACATCTTCAGGCTATCCATAATATGAGTACCTATGAGCCATATACCTTCAATTGTTTTCAGGTATTATTGATAGCACTAGATGATGCGATAGACAACATGCTTACGATGTATGACAATCATAATGCTATAAAGACAGAGAGAGTCGCCACTTTCAACTACGCGGCGGGGGGTTCAGTGCCTTCCGAGTTTTATATGAGTCAAGGTAATTTAAGATTTATAGAATGTTTTTTAGCGGTCTTGATGAAACGCTCATTCAATCTTCCATTTTGTTTACTTTGAACAAAAATGTCGTCTCCTTGGGCTGCGGTCCCTATCTTTCGAGCACTTAAAGGTACGGTAATGTTTTAAATAGAGCTGGTCAGAATCTACAATGAGTAGAAGTCAGTCCGGCTATTACCTAGCAGTAGGTACTCGTATACTCGTATTATGTGTTTGTCTTCTGTTACCCCACAACTTTATTTTAATAGCGTGATCAACCCATACCGTTCCCACTGCTGGGACACCAGGCCTCCTCTCCGTGTGAGTAGGATTGGGTTAGAAGGTCTCAATCCACCACAGTGGCTTATAAGGTACGGTACTCTATCTGTACCTAGATACGTGCTAATTTCCTTCACCAAACACCTAATTGATCGCCAAAAGATTTCTTCCAGAGTTTTACTGCGGCAGGAACGTGTACATCTTCCTCTCCGAAATCTACAGCGACATTTACAACATGGGCCGAGGTCCCACACCATTCTGCAAAGGCCGGGCTTTCCACTTTCTGGGATTCGTGCACTTTATGGACGATAAGCGATACTTTTTGGAAGAAGACCCCAATGTAGTCTTCTCTATGGATAACTTTGTTCATGGACTGGAGTGTAACATAGGGATTTGCGTGTTCAGGTAATTAAAATAATATGAATAAGTTTTTTTCATCTTCTTTAGTTGGATACGTTACTGGTCACTTGAGAACAGCTCACACCAAAGCTCTCGACAACCATACTAGAAAGCGATTAGATAGCATCCTAGAAGGTCGGTTGCAGTCGCTGTTGCCAAAATCATCTAGTTGGCATCACCCGCGTCATCATCAGTAGCGGTCCAAAAATTGAGCCCTGTGTCCCAGCTACAGACATGTAGCTGGGACCTCATCCCCCGTTGAAAAGGGGCATCCTAAGACCAGACGGGAGTTGTGCGTCAACTTATTGCCCAACCGGTCTTTTTGTATTTTTGACCATGTCGCTGCACTGATTTGTTTAACTTTTTTATATCTAAATCTAATAGACAGAGATTAAAGAACGCCTCACGTGCATCCTACCGCACTCCCTTTGCTTTGCTTGTGTAAAATATAGTTTGAAATGAATAACATTATTCAGCCCATTTTTCAACACTAGTGTGGTTAAAAAAAGACTGATTTCATAAGACAAAAAGTCCAATTTCTCACATAATTTAAATCCTAAAACCTTTGTTTCCAGGTTCCCATTCAAGAAGACCCTACAGCACATTCGTGACGTGTCCACTCTTCCGAAGGCTATCGTCAAGTGCGGTACAGAGATGTACAAGTTGCCGCCGCTGACTGCTGCCTCATGCATCATTACGTCAGGGTCTTTCATACTGGACTTCAACATACAGGGCGTCCGATTCCGACATTATGATTATTTGCTGGTAAGAGTAATACTTAGTGTTGTCTACAAAGGCTTACGAAATTGGGCCTGGAGTCCGGAAAACTTGAAGAAGGAGGTGCAACGTTAAAAGACCTCTTTTGTGATGTGAAGGCCGCGGGAATCCTTAAGATGCTTTGAGGCACGGGAACGGTTAATTAGGTGACTCTTTGGGGAGGCCTATGTCTAGTGGTGAATTTCTTTTAGCTGATATGATGATGCGAATCTTTCCGAAAAAAATCAGGTCTCAGGGGACGACTATTAATAGTGGTTACAATTGCAACTGGTCTGTTGAGCGAAGGATCCTAAGTTTAATCCCGAGGTTGAGCAGTGGTATTGCAGTATTATTATCACTAAAAGATAATTGTCTCCCCTGGCCTGCTATTCAAAGATGGTGGAATGGGAGTGCTCTACATCATCATCATCCTCCATAATCATCTCTTCATTTCTGCTAATGCCTTTGGAGGTTACAATGTGATAGATAATAATTTGTAATTGTTACTCTAGTTGCTGCCCAACGGCCAGGCTTACTACACTAAAGAGAAGTATGCTCCCATGTACTGCGACCATCACGTTTGTGAGTGGAACTACACCAACTTCTATGGCGGTAAGTTATCTCTACCTACTTCACGGTTAGTGTCAAATCGACCTTTTTTTTTTTTTATGAACCATCTCCATGATGATGATTGAAAGTGCATTCTTGTTACCGATTCTACGAATATGTTGGTCCAGTGATTGCTAGCGCGACTGCTGAGCATGAGGTACCGGGTTCGATTCCCTGGTCGGGAAAAGTGTTATTGGACTATTACATGGGACTTAAACATAACTGGCGAAATGTGGGTGTACTACTATTTAGGTACACCTCTGTCTTACCTTTTTTTGCGATTCTACGTAATTAGAATCAAGCTCGCATATTGCTTATATTACTTAAATAACTACTCGTGGCTAAATAATAACAGCCGCTCGAGGTCGATCTTTAGGTTAAGCCGTGCTTGCCTAGGTTGGTCTGTGGATGGATGACTGCACCCTTACATACCGAGTTTCCTCGATGCCTCGGACAGCACGTTAAGCTGTTGGTCTTAGCTGTCATTTGTTGATCTTTGGCAGTCGTTACAAGGACGGTCTGACAAGTGACACCAGTCTTACCAAGGGATATCGTGTTACCTAGTACTAACTGGGTTGTGAAGGTCAGATAGGCAGTCGCTCCATGTAAAATACTGGCTTGTTGTTGATGTAAAATGCTAGTTTCCATTCTAACCGAATGCAGCTGACCCCAAAATAGTTGGGAAAAGGCTAGGTAGATGATGAAGACTTAAATAACTAGCAAAATGTGGGTCAACTTTGCTTTTTCCATTCGAAGTTTACAGTCTTTGTAGTATAAAAACTATTGTACACATCTGCGCACCCCTTCAGAGCATACAGGCGTGATGTTACGTCATGATGTTGTATAAACAATGAACCTACAAGCGATTGCAGCAATCACTGCAGATTTGCCGTCTAGTTTTGAAGAGTTCCATTGTATTTCTCCGAAGATCAGCACCAGATCTTCAGCAAATTAAAATGGGACCACACGGGAAGGTTCACCCAGTCGAAAGTTCTGAGGTAACAAACACAAAAAAAATACAATCGAATTGAGAACCTCCTCTGTATGCAAGTCGGTTGAAAATGTAACAGATTATGTTATCTGTGACATCAATCGTAATATGTAATATTATCTGTGGTTTTTATTAAAGGATAGACTCTCGTATCTCGGTCATCACCACACGCACGCTCGTTGTTTTAATTAATATTCCCTAATCCTGGAGTCCCACGATCCTCTACATGGTGTCAGAAGTTTAATCGGAACCCAGAAGAACCGAAGAAAATGCCGGAACAGGTACAAAATATCATTCTAGCTAATAACTTAAAGCCGTTAGTTGTAAATGGCGGCAAAGATGGCAAAAATGCTGCCGAGTCATGGAAGCTGTGGAAACAAAAATTCAAAATCTTCTTTGAAGCAAATGATTTACAGAAGGTCTCAAAGTCAAAACAAATTGCCATATTGTTAAATTCTATCGGTGATGAAGGCCTAGATATATATAATTCTTTCAATATTCAAAATGAAACGGACGAAACAATAACGACTATTATTGAAAAATTTGATGGAAAATTCAATCCATGCAAGAATGTCACTGTGGAGCGATACAATTTCTTTACAAAGTACCAAAATAGCGAATCATTGGACGAATATGTAACAATTTTGAACAATTTAGCATCAGGCTGCAAGTTTGAAAATTTGAAAGAGTCATTGGTAAAGGACATGTTTATCATAGGAATAAGGAATACTCAAATAAAGGAACAAATATTGCAAAATCAAAACATAACGAATGTTGACGAAGCTGTTCAATTTGCAAAAAATATGGAATTGTCTCAAGAAAGATCTAGAAAATTACAGAATGGAAATGAAGCTAATAATAATTCTAGTTCACAAGTGCAATCAATTCGTCAAAGCAGAAGTACATATTTCAAGAACCAGCCATCAAAAAGAAAAAATTCAAAGAAAAGGTCAATAACTCCATACAGAAAATCGTTGGAAAATAGAAGTTCTAGTCAAAATCGATATAAGTCCAATCCAGCACAATCTTTTTCAGCCAATTCCAGGTCAAACAACAATAATAGAAATAATTCTAACTGTAATAGATGTGGTCAGCTGCATAGGTACAAGTGTCCAGCACAAGGCAAAATCTGCAATATATGTAAGAAAATGAACCATTTCGCCAATTACTGTTTCTACAAAAATCAAAATAGCAAGAAGAATGTAAGTACAATTAGTAGTTCTGAATGTATACAAAAGTTGCATAGTCATGAAAATGATATTCATAGTAATGTAATTCTGGATTACCCTCAAAATGATTTTATTATTAATTCAATTAATTGTAATTCAAATTCACAAAATTGGAAATTAGAATTGAATGTTCATGGCAATATTATAAGATGTCAAATTGACACAGGTGCTGATATAAATGTAATTTCACTAAATACTTTAAAAAGTTTAGAAAACATGTGTAAGAAAAATTTTTTCATTGAAAAGTCAAACAAAAAAGTATTTTCATTTGCAGGTCAATTGATTGAAAACTTGGGTTCTGTCAGACTTGAATGTTCTTTTGATCACAAACTATTTAAGCCAATCAATTTCATAGTTGTTACTCGTAAATGTGACTGTTCTACAATTTTGGGTTGGAGGACATGTGAAGAATGTGGCATTGTAAAACGTATTTTCGAACTATCCCAAAACAATTCTAAAATAACCACTAACAAAGAACAAAAGTCAGTACAAATGCTTATTAACAAATATTCAGATACTTTTGAAGGATTAGGTTGCTTACCAGGTAGTGTTAATTTACAAGTAGATACAACCGTCACACCAAAGATTTGTCCAGTTAGGAGAATACCATATGCTTTACAACAAAAACTCAAAAATGAATTAGAACGAATGGTGCGACTACAAGTCATAGAAAAAGTTATTAAACCTACTGACTGGGTAAATTCCATAGTACCTGTAGAAAAACCCAATGGTGACTTACGTATTTGTCTAGATCCTAGGAACTTAAATAAAGCCATAAAAAGACCTCATTTTCCATACCCTACATTTGATGATTTGCGGTCAAGGGTAGTGAATGCGTCAGTATTCTCAAAGTTAGATGCTAATTCAGGTTACTGGATGCTAAAATTAGATCCAGAGAGTAGTGATCTTTGCACTTTCAACACACAGTTTGGTAGATATAAATTTTTAAGACTTCCTTACGGAATAAATTCAAGTGGTGAAATTTTTCATAGAGTAATGTACGAGTTACTTGGGGACCTTCCAGGTGTTATTATATTTGTCGACGATATATTGGTCTATGGTTCTACGCAAAGTGAACACGATGAAAGATTAGAAAATGTTTTAAAAAAAGCTAAAGAAATCAATTTAAAATTTAATAAATCAAAATGTCAGTTCGGACAGTCTGAAGTTTCGTATGTGGGTCATGTTTTTAACAAAAATGGTATTTCACCGGATACGTCAAAAATCGAAGCTATAATGAAAATGCCAAGACCAGAAAACATAAAAGATCTTCAACGATTTCTTGGTATGATAAATTACCTTGGTTCATATGTACCTAACTTAGCTCATGAAACTACTTTACTTAGAGAACTCCTTAAAAAACAAAATATGTGGCAGTGGACTCCTAATCACGAAAAACAATTTACTAAATTAAAATCTCTTATTTGTCAATCACCTGTCCTAGTACATTATGATGTAAACAAACCTGTACGATTGTCAGTAGATGCTTCAAAAAATGCAGTTGGAGCAGTAATTTTTCATGGACAAAATCCTATTGCATATGCATCTAAAACTTTAAATAAGTCTCAGGAAAACTATGCCCAAATAGAGAAAGAATTGTATGCTATAGTTTTTGGTTGCAAGAAATTTCATCAATATATTTATGGAAAAACAACTTATGTTGAAACTGACCATCAACCTCTTGTAACTTTGTTCAAAAAATCACTTTCTGATGTCCCGCCTCGTCTTCAAAGAATGATGATAGCTATACAGTCATATGATCTTAACGTTTCATATACAAAAGGTACTGAAATGTATGTCTCTGATACTTTGTCCCGTGCACCCATATCAAAAACTAATATAGAAAAATTTAATTTTGATGAGTTGGATAGTAATATAGTTTGTCAAGTAAATTTACTAACTTCTAATTTAGCAATTACTAAAGAAAAACAAGAAAAAATCATGTCTCATACAAAATCTGATATGTCACTCCAAAAACTAAAAGAATACTTTATGTCAGGATGGCCTAATTGCAAGCAAAAATGTGATTCAATTGTTTTACCCTATTGGAACATTAGAGATGAGATTCATGTTGTAAATGATCTAGTTTTCAAGAATCAGTCTGTCATTATACCTAAATCTCTACGTTCTGAAATTCTCTCAATTTTACATGAAGGACACATGGGCATAGAAAAAACTAAAAATCATGCCCGTGGAACTGTTTTTTGGCCTAATATTTATCATGACATTGAAATGAAAATAAAACAATGTGAAACTTGCATGACATTTAGTTCAAATAAAACAAAGGAAACTTTATTATCTCATGAACAACCTTCTTTACCATGGCAAAAAGTAGCTACAGATTTATTTGATTACAAAAGCAAAAAATATTTAATAGTTGTCGATTATTATTCAAATTACATCGAAATAGCACAATTAAATCAAGATTCTAGAAGTTATACAGTCATTAATCAAATCAAGTCAATTTTTTCACGACACGGTATTCCATTGCAATTAGTAAGTGATGGTGGCCCTCCATTCAACTCTCATGAATTTCAAAATTTCACAAAAGACTGGGATATTCAACATATCATGTCAAGTCCTCACTTTCCTCGATCAAACGGTCTTGCGGAAGTATCTGTAAAAATTGTCAAAAATATTCTCAGAAAATGTGAACAGTCAGGTACAGACTTTTATATTGGTCTGTTACAATACAGAAATACCCCAAGAGGTAATCTCAAATCACCTTCAGAATTACTTATGTCAAGAAAACTGAGAACAAAATTGCCTACTACAACAAGTAATTTAAAGCCAAAAGTAGTTCAATTTTCAAGTCATTTAAAAAATAAGTCACAAAAATTGGAAAATAGAAAATTATATTATGATAGAAATGCTGTATCTCCTCAACAATTTCAGTCAAATGACAAAATATTTTTCAAGAGAAATCCCAAGGATGCAACATGGTCTAAAGGTGTTATTTTATCAAAAACTAACTTTCCAAGATCATACTTAGTCAAAGATAGTAATGGAACAATCTATAGAAGAAACTCACATCATATTAAGCTATTTAAATCAAATCTGTCACAGTCAAGGTCACAAAATAGTTATAAATCGTCACAGTCAAAGGAAAATACCAAAAATATATTGGAAAATAACAATGATAATGCTAATCATTCTGGTCACAAGTCGTCCAAGTCTTATAATAAATCGTATCAAAAATCATACAAGTCAAGTCTAATAGAAAAGGAGGATACAGAGATACATCATTATTATATTCCTGAGTATCTATATTGTAGAAGAAAAAGTAATGAAGAACAAATTGTAAATTTAGATGATTCTTATGCATCTGCCGAGTCAAGTCAGTCATCTAATGATGAAAATCCAACACAATTGGATAAGTCTGTCAAGTCAAATGTAATGAATAAAAGCAGGATACAGTCTCCTATATTTGTAGAAGTTAATGATGATGTACAAAATAATGAATATTTGTCAGAAAATGAAATGTTAAGTCAGTCACAGTATGGTAGTCAAGACTTACCTGAAATGTTAGATATAAGTATAAGTTCAAATACACCGGAGTTAAGATACTCATCCAAAGGGAGATTATTAAAGTCAAGAAAAAGACTAGATTTATAAAAATGAATGTATATTTATTATGTCAATTTAATGAGTCAATTAATTCAATTTTTAAGGTTAAGTTATTTAATTTGTCCTAATGTTTATTTACGTTTTAATAGAAATGTCAAATGTCATTAACGTCAATGTCAAGTCATGTCATAATTAGTCGATGTCAAATTTATGTCAACTAACAGGTTCAGTGTTGCCTTTTTATCTTTAAGAAAGGGCATGTAACAGATTATGTTATCTGTGACATCAATCGTAATATGTAATATTATCTGTGGTTTTTATTAAAGGATAGACTCTCGTATCTCGGTCATCACCACACGCACGCTCGTTGTTTTAATTAATATTCCCTAATCCTGGAGTCCCACGATCCTCTACAGAAAATAGTCAATTTTCTTCATCAGGTGCCTTCATAATCCCCGGTGATCCTGGCACCGGTCTATCGCCGGTTCCTCCGTTCATAGACCAGACTACAGAAGCGTTCATCGTCACTACGGACTCGACCGGAAATGAAGACTCCAACATAACTTGTAAGTACTCTATACTAGTTTCATTTCTCTGGGTCATCTGCATCATCTCTGGCAACCCTGGTTGAGCTCCTTATGTTTTGAATAGGATCTGTTACGTTGTTGGTACACAAGACAAGACAGACATCTAAAGGTGAACGAAGACAGAGCCGAAGGAAGCGAAAGAGCAGAAATAATTCAATTTTACAATTACTGGTATGAAATCCAATAAAACCTCGCACACTTATCCGCGCCGAATCGGACGA
The DNA here is from genome assembly GCA_950022955.1 of Xestia ashworthii. NCBI lineage: Eukaryota > Metazoa > Arthropoda > Insecta > Lepidoptera > Noctuidae > Xestia > Xestia ashworthii. The sequence goes on along the minus strand of OX465560.1, from coordinate 15,680,545 downwards.
ATAGATAATAGAGATATTATTCTGATGAGAAAATTTCGGCGTGGATAAAGGTGGTTTGCAGATCTTTGACAGTCGTTACAGGCAGTCAGTGGCCCAAAAAGTCTGACAACCAGTCTTACCAAGAGGTACCGTATTACTTATAAGCATCTAACTGGGTTGTGACTTACGGAGGTCAGATATTCAGTCGCTCCATGTAAAATACTGGTATTCAGTTGCATGCGGTTAGACTGGAAGCCGACCCCAACATAGTTGGGAAAAGGTTAGGCAGATGATGATGGAAGGAGACAAGCTGCGCCAACCCCGAGTAAACTTGGATATCGGCAGAAGAATGATAATATTCTGTGCTTAATGAGTGTTAACTTATTGCGATGTTTTCAGACTCGCTGGACGGGTGTTGGTACATGTTTCCTCCAAACTACGGTTCGATCGCCGGCATCAGCTACCTGGATCCGCTCACTGTCAACGAGTATCGATTCACTTGTCAAGGTTCTGGGAATAAGGTGCGTTACATGATCTAAGGTATTACGTAAACAAGAATTTAAGTACAGGAGCATGCGTCGGTTCGAAATGTACCTAAGCGGTGCTGTGGTAAATACAGGCTACACACAGGTAAGGCATGGATCGACCATGAGACATTTCTTTCTTTTTTTTGGCAATAATGCACTTATGGAGGATGCGAGACGTCATCTTGCCATTTCTGTTGAACTTAAAACTCATAGATATCTATTCTTCATTTGTCATCAAGCCGCTAAGCCTGATGAGTCTGGAATGGCCATTTCTGCCGTATGCCCAAAATAACCACAATGTGGAGCCCTGGAACAGCTAGAAGGCGACGCGGTGGGCCTCGCAGAAAATGGCGGGACGAGCTGGACAAAACCAAAGACCAGTGGTCCACATTGGCTGTGGATATGGAGGTCATGGGGAGAGGCATTTGCTCAGCAGTGGGATGAAACAGGCCAAAAATCAATTACTAACTTATTGTACTGCATGGTGTCGGACGTAAAGAATAGCACTATCCCATATCTTCCCGTAGGTGTCGTAAGAGGCGACTAAGGGTCAGCGCAGACAGAGAGGAATAATCCTCGCGTTTTCTTTACGGATCGCGTATGCTCGAGCGTATATCGAGGACGCGCGAGCATTTTTTGTCAGGTTCAAGTATTTATACACTTTATTGTAATAATTTTAAAGTTCATGTCTGCGCTGAGCCTAAGGGAGCGACTAGAGAGTGGGCAGCAGCGTTCTCTATGCTTTTGTAACAATCCGTACTGCGATCGCCAACTCGTCTGCCAAGCGTGGCGATTATGCCAAAATCCTTTTGGGAGAGGCCTAGAGCTATGTCCAGCAGTGGACGTCTTACGGTTCAAATGACTAACATATTTATTTCCCAGGGTCTGTACTGGTACCCACAATGGATGGGCGCGCCCCCCCATCACCCGTACTCCACCGCCGGCGATAGACCAAGCTCGCTCAACCGGCCGGCGGAGCCGATCTTCTACCCGCACCAACAGGGCAGTCTGCCCTCCACCATACTGTTACCAGAAGTACACTGATTATATGCTGACTTTATATTGAGTGTGTTTTATTTATTGTACTTGAAATAACAGTTTTGCCGAAAACAATATAGAGGGTGGAATTTTTAATGCCGCCTGACTCCATATTCACAACGCTTCGATTCGGGAAGTCGTATGTCTATCTCGCTCGTTTTCGTTATGGCAAAAAAGGATAGACCATACGACTTGTCGAATCGAAATTCATTCCGAGCGTTTATGAATACGGGGGCTTGAGGGAAAGTATACTAAATACTGGCCATAGCAAATTTTACTCAAAAGCAAATTTCGTTCATAGCAAATTTTCTTTATTTTTAAATGAAACAAATCTGCATTCGCAGTTTTTCGAAAATTCGTTTGCCACACTCGGGACTGAAACTTTGATTAGTAAACACTCGGGAATCTGTGATTACCCAAGTAACACGGGAAGAATTTTAAACAACTAGGTACTAGTATCCTTATGTAGAACTTAAGGCCCGTATAAACTCTTATAAAACTTCACCGAGCATCTTTACGCTTTATATTGGCATTTCAAAACCATTATGATGCTTAACGATGTATAACGGTTGGATAAAGGCATAAAAAATGCTTTTGTAAAGCCTTTAGTTTTGGTGCAGCAAACCACAATGCAGATGTTTTTACTGCATTTGGAACTACAATAGCATTTAAGTAGTCAATTAAATGCTACAGACTGTTTAAGAGCATGAACGTGACCCATTATAATGCCACGTAAATCAGGTATACTGCTTTGGGCTGTGTTTAGTGCCCTTTGCACTTTTAAGTGCCAAGTAAAAGCCTAATGCTGCTGAACAGCATAAACGTGAACCAATGTAATGCTTGCATTTGTAAAGATCACCTTTGAGTTATTGTAATGCGTAAAGCTTTATATACCTTCACTTTAATGTTTTTGTAAAACCATTTGTCGGCCATATTGGGGAGAAGTACATATTGTATGATCCACAAAACAACATAAATATATATGGTAGATTTTTTTATTTTCTGGACTTCTTGATTTTGAACTACGGTTGTCCGTGGTGCTACCATGCCTGTGTCATTCGCGTCATTCTGATTTTTTTTTCATTATGGACAATTTAAATCTACTGGTATACCGGTGAACCCATATAAAACTACTCTATAGACAATGGCACAACAGTGGTTTATCAAAAGTCTTCTCTCTGGCCTCTGGCTTAATAATTGTTCACGGAATTTATACTGCTGGCGGCATTAATTAGGGTATCACCAATGATGTTATATTTGGTAAAATCTCATTGGGTATCACCGAGCTATTATGGACCGACACCATTTTTTAAATATTTTATAACCAAAAAACATTATCATTCCGACCTATTTATAAAAGCAATAGGCCCATATTATAATGATAAAGTTTAAATGTATACTGCCCAACCAATACTATTACGTTAATTATGGAAAATTTGTTATATACTAAGAATAAACAATTGTTTTGGTTATTTGGCACATATCTTTATACTACATTTTATATCAAAACCACAAAATATTGAGGGCGCTTGAAAATTTTGAATGAAACTTATGTATATGTCACCGTAAAATTGTCAAACACGTTATATTGTAATATCTCTAGCGACATTGTAAACTCTCGAATTATTGTCAAACGAACATACTGCTTACAATAAAACGCATTATTTCTCGTGAAATGCATGCGATGGTAGTCAACTCACGCGGTGTGGAGGGAAGGCGAGGGGTCCCCCTTGCCCAGTGGTACCCCTCTCATGAAAAGATACTGTACCATTCCTGAGAAATATCGATTAATATAACCTAACCTTAAAACACTTTATATTCCCCTAAAAGCGTAGTCGACGGAGCCCCGCTTCGCGGGGCCCCTATTTCTGAGTGCAGGGTTTAAAGGAACTTATCTAACCTAACGGAGGGTTGCCCCAAGTCCCGATTATGGGGGCAGAGATACATCCGTATGTTCAGTTGACAATAATTCGAGAATTTACAATATCGCTAGAGAGAAACACGTTATATTGTAATATAACGTGTTTGACAATTTTACGGTGACATATACATTTACAGTAAACTACATTGCGTTTAATATTTGAAGGCATTAAATAAGAAAGGAGTAAAAAACGTATCCAGTCTAATAAATTTTGTTTTGATGCAAACAAGTATGGTGGTCTTTCACTCAGTTTTGACCGTCTTCGTCCATATTATATTGCTAGACAAAATACTTAAATTACAACGTTATTGTATTATAACATTTGTGTCATGGTATTACAGATGTATTTGCAATGATGTAGGGTTTATTTAAGGTCTAACTGTGAACACTTAAATAGATTCAATCATTATTTTAGAACAATCTACTGCTTTGATGTGTTACACAAGTTGTGTTTCACTTTTTTAATAACTCTTTTACTTCGACGTCACTTCGCTAATGATTCAACGGCAGTTTTCTACCCGCGTGTGAGCATTAGCTTATACTCGTATCTTGACAGCCAATACGCGCTCATTGTGTTTCTTTAATGATTTCATTGTTAATAAAGGGGGGTTTGAATTTGTTTGCCGGATTTTATTCCGCCATTTTGATTTTTCTTCAAAGTAGCGGCCACGCGTAAGACTAAACTTGACATTTTAGAACATTTTTTCTCAGACAAAACTTGTTTGTATTGATGCCAGCTAGCGATTAATGCACGTTTTATGCGTGTCTGAAAAAACTAAAGTTGATCAGTGAATGGACTTAAACTTGGATAGCTCATATCTCGAAAACGTGACACTTTAGAACATTTTGCCTTATAAAACTCGTTTGAATTGATGCCAGCTATCGATTATACAGGTATTATGCGTGGCCACTACTTGAAAAAAAAAAACAAAATGGCGGAAATTAATCCGGCCACCCTTCATACAAAAATCTTCCAAGACGTTTATGACTCCAACTTAGCATTTATAATTGTCTGAGTATAGTTGGTCTATATATCAGCGTCACATTATAAAAACCGTTAGATTGTTATCTACCTAGCGAGATTATAAACTGTCAAAATGTTGTCAACTGAACATACTGCTTAGAATATGACGCAATCTTTTTCGGTACATTGTAATCTGTCGAAGTGAGACCGTGATATTGTGAAATGTATGCGACGGAACACAACTTACGCGCTGTAGAGCGGGTGGCGGCAGATTCACTTCCGACAGATTACAATCTACCGAAAAATAATGCGTCATATTGTAAGCAGTATGTTCAGTCGACAATATTTCGACATATCACAATATCGCTAGACAGATTGCAATCTAACGGGTTTTACAAGTTTACGGTTACATATACAACTCTTGCCACCAACTAATAAAGTCCAATTTAAGGTACATTCGCACATCCAAGCTACCTGAAATGTTTCAAATTTTCCCAATCAACCTTGAACCTAACGCTTTGGCGGTAAAGTTGAAATTGACAGATTGCAGTAGCTTGAAGTGCTGGCTTAAACCAATAAAATATTGCTTGTTTAATTAACAAATAAAACCAAATTCAACTACGATTTTTAATAACTTTTATTCATATTCATAATAATCATAATTTACACAAACATAACGATACCTAGAGTCAACTCATTTAGTTGATAGTTTTAACCTAAATATATTTAAAATAAATGTCGAGTTAAATGTAAGATAACTTTATTGCACTTAATTTTAATATTTATTTATAAACCAAACGTTTTAAAGTACACTTGAATAAACACTTATAGTTTTAAATGACGATGAATATGTCAAGACCCCAATTCCATAGATTTTCGGGCCCCTGTATAGAAAGATCCTAACAATCTATCTTATATTTTTGTGTTTGATGTGTTTTGGATGTCCATTGATCCACTTCATAGAGAACACATCCATCACAGTATTTAATAAACTTTCAATGGAGACCTAACATGAGCTAACATGGATCATTCTATACAAGGACCTTTTTATAAACTTTATAATTTTATTTTTCTTCGAGTTCCAAATATAATACTAGGAATTGGTGTCGAGGGTCCCAAGACATTCGATTGCGTTGCGCCTAATGTTGCCTAAAATCGAGACTTGCTATCGAATATTCTAGAATAATTTAATCTAGCAATAGGCTTGGCTTTATAAGATGATGGCAGGTTTATATGCTTATAATACAAATTGTAATGTTACTAAACAATCCATTTAATTTAAAATTGATTGAAAAAGACGGTTTTAATACTATTTAGTATTCATTATCATGAAAAAATATTTATAAGCTCATAAGGCAGCATGTTTACCGATAATTTGAATAACATTCGTTACTGATTTCTGGCAACACTAGTTACACTTGCCAGGTCAGCCCTTTCGTAGTTAGATGTTACCAGCGCACAAAATTATGACTACTATCTACTTACAGCTATTTCAGAGACCTATTTAGTGGGATATCACACTTCAAACATATTATTGTACCACTTGCAAGATTTGTAAGCAATTTGTAAATAATCGTAGGACAGTAAACTGGTTGACTAAAACTGATGGAAACAATTTAGTTTAAAATTAAAAAGAAAAAAATATGCTCAATGAAAGAAAAATATTAAAAAAATATGATTTAAATAAATTCTAATTCTTTGACTACCTACGCTCTCAAATAACAAGTACAATAATGAAGATATTTCTTCTATTACTGACATCGATGTTTACAAATATATCAAGGTTTCCACAGACGAGTTTAGGCAGCATAGTAGTGGAATGACTATAAAATAAATTCGTTAAAAATAAACTCTTAAAAACCCATGTTAGTACATAAAGGAGGTGGATAAACGCATACAAAGACAAAGATATCAAACCTCTTCGGTGATATACTTTGAAAATGTGAAGTAAAAGTAAATGCAATAGGATAGGGACCGATATGGCTCGAGAAATGTGCACTTATGCTAAAATAATACATAGTGTTTGATGATACAATTTTGATAGATCATTTTATGAAGAAATTCTTCACGGAAAACCTACACACTGGAAGACATCGTGACATTTTTACCACGGATGGAGTACATGATTGAACACCGCCAGAGGTAAAACTTTGCGTCGCTTTAACAAAAAACCGCTGGTCCATACAAAAGTTAAATACTACACTGTATAAATTTTATGAATCAACTGAGTTTTTTTTTTAAAGAGACTTAATAAAGTTACATTGCTGGTGGGTCTTCAATCAAGTATTCAATTAGCCTTTTCATTGAATGTTGTGGGGTGTAATCGCTAACTTTTATCAAACAGTATACTGATATTTTTATCTACAACACTATGTATTATTACTAAAAATATATCTATTTTACATCATGGTCAGTCCTCAAACTACAATTCGGCGTTAATATAATTTGACGTCAAGTTTTCAATACATTTATTGTCAAAAAATCGTTATACACCGACGAAAATATGACAAATCGGGCTTTAGAAAGAGATAGCAGCATATGAGTGACAGAGACAACGGCCTACAAAATCGAATTGTATTTTAAAATGGATGCTATATTTTCTCCTGTGATTGGTCGAATCTAGCACGTCTTTCGCCAAAGCGGAGACGATTGGAGGAAAGAGAAGACGTGCGGCAATCCACCAATCAGATTAGTTGGATTCACAGATATAAATATACCTAGCTATCGCAAGTATCACGATCCTTAAGAAAACAAAGCGTGCCTTTTTTTGACTACCTTCTATGACGTCATAAGCACTATTTAGTTACTAAATAGACTGCGTTTTTGTTCTTGAGATGTCTAGAATTACGTTCTTAGCTTGTAACGTTGTTGTTTTAAGATGGATGCTTCAGGGTAGCCGGCTAAATTCAAATGTTCCTATTGTATTGATGAATTGATTATTATAATCCTGTAACTACATACTCTTATAGTCGCGAAAGATATTTTAATCAACATACAACCTAGCTGGCCTGCAAACTGCAAAAAAAACATAAGAAAATCTGTATTTCGCGGGCTACCCTGACGTTTTCACCTTAAATAAATGAGTTTGCTGCGACATTGGCTAAGTTAGTATAAAATACTAAAGCCGGGCACGCAAACTAGCTCATGCATTATCTATGTATATCTGTATCTGTGATTGGAATCCACATCTCTCATCTCTTGTGATTGGTCGAACCTATCCGCATACCACTCATCTCAACATTAGTTCCACTAAAAATGAGAAAAGTGAAATGGAGAGAACACCGGGCTTAAGGAGACATGGCTTCATTCTTGCATTAACTTCTGGCTCAATACAACAATGATACAGTTGATGATATATCGTAATTAACATAGCTTCAACTTTAACGTGTTAGGAATTGACAGGTTGGTTACATTCGTTGGACATGCAACATTTAGAAAGGTTAATGAGGATCAATAGTTTCGTTCAATTTCGGGCGAAATTCACATATAAACTGAGTTCAAAAGTTGTGATTGTCAATTTTCCATATGGTGACACCGACAGCTTTGGAAAGCATTTTAAATTTTCTGATCGTGTTCAAATTCTTTGTTGAATTTCGCTCTTGGAGTCTGAAACTATGAACACTCAATATTTCAATCATCTAGGTACAACTAAGCTATTTCCTAGGTCCCTGTTTGATCTCCTCTAATTATTCCCTCAAATATTTACATATAAATACTTGCATAATCGAATGGGAAGAACTTCGACGATCATCGACGTCAATTCTACAATTTACACGAATTTAAACTTTGATGTTATGAGAACTAAGCTACTTTTCAAATGACAAAAGGTTTTAGACAAGTTGTAATCAAAACGAAGCTATGTTGTAACAGGATTAAGGGATATAATCGCAGAACACGTAATGTAGGTGAAGTATAACGAATATCGCCAGGCTGTCGACGGAAAGACTTGTAATGTGCGCTGTTGGCTTCGCGGAACATTGTGCGTATCACGACACATGTGACCAACGACCATACAGCCTCTAGACTCCTAATAACAGGCGACCGATGTCTGTCAACACATAAGGGGTATAAATCTTATAGCCGTCGTCACTCACCGAGTTCGAATTAGTTTCGACCACTCCTGTGAGCCGCAAACACTTCCGCATTACTCCTTTAAAAAATCGAGAAAATAGACATAATATGGCCCCGTGTATAATACGTTGGTGTGATAAAGAAAGCCGGACTTCAAGTTTCCTGAAAGACGGTATCACATTTCATCGGTAATTTAAAAGTTCCATAATCTAAATTAGATTAAATTTCTGACAATATTTATTGGAGTTCATCTTATACTGGTCATACTTGATGTCTTTTATGATTGCATCCCTTTCTTTTGAAAGTACTTTTTTCTCTATCTCTTTTCCTCGATGTTACGTAAACATAATTAGTGATGTTCCAAATCGTACGACCACCTCTGTTGTCGATAAAGCAAAAAATAAAACCTAAGTATAACTATTTATATAAGCAAAAAATATATTTTTAATAATTAAAAATTACAACATTTATTTATTTATTAATATGTTCACGTCATTTTACCGAAGATTGTTTTATCCCTATGAAAAACCGTCGCCGCCTACTAAGTTCATATAAGTTCAGATATTTTACCTACATGATTCAATCGTAATTAGAATAAAGAAGGTAATTTAATGCAAGTAAAGTATGTAAAACATATTTTATTATGCCTACAGTTAAAAAAATATCGATAATTTCTTGTTTGATTTAAAACTGTCCCATCCCTAGTGAAATGCAATGACCTTGAATTGGCCAATCAGAAAGCAGTACCCCGTCCCCCTCGCGTACCTCGTACCTCAGCGAGTTGACAGAATAGTTTTCGTGCGTTAGATCGTGTATTAGGCGTCTATAGGCTGTATGGTCGTTGCATGTGACTGTACTGCTATATTGAACTTTGTGTGTACGACATATTGGTCTTAATCGCTTAGCAGTTATGAGATACTTTTCGTATACTCGTCAGTCAATTAGGAACTGTGTGCAGTCGACGTGAGACTGAGTTTTGAAAGACCAACGTTTTGTGTGATGATGTAAACATACAATAAAGACCAGTTATTTTTTAAGTTACTAACATGTTTTTAAAGTATAATATTTTAAAGAAATCCAGATAAGGCTATTTTTGTGTGATCCAAAAAGCTTTTAACGTCACAATATTTCGCGCCGCACATCTGAACTATATTTATTCTTACAATAGTCTATGGCCGGATTGTCTCATGCTTTCTGTTCAACAACGTCATCAATTTCAAATTCCTTCTCCCAGCTTTCATCAGAATTAGCGCTGGCATCGTCTTTCACCTCTTTCTCTTTTTCCCCAAAATAATCTTCAACTAAATTGTTTCCACAAACGTCAGATTTTGCCGCCTTTTTCGGTGACCTGACATTTTTATTTTTAGTCTGTTTATTGTTCATCTTGTCTCTGGTTTGTGCGGTTTTTTTCTTTTTGTCTGTGCTCGTCATTTTGTCTGTGTTGTTGTTGGCAATGTCGCGGGAACATGTCTGTTTGGTCATCTTCTTGCCGGCGATCTCTCTTTCGTATTCTTCTAGAAGGAGGATTTGTTGTTCTTCAGTGAGTTCCACGTCGTTGGCGAAGTCTTCTGTACAGAGTTACGATTATTTGGAACGTGATTTGAATTGTGGTTCTTGAATGCAATTGATCAATATTGGGGTTACAACTTCTTGTATGAAACTCTTTAGTTTGTGATAAACCTTTGCGGTTGAAGCCTATGGTGATCATTGAATAGAAGAACCACTGAACACATCTATGTATTTATGAAAATATGAATCATGAATAAAAGCGTTTTTTTTCTTTATATCTAAATATATCTTTTGCGTTTAAGTATTAATATTACCAAGTACTAGTTTAGTACAACAGAGTTATTGTGAACAGGAAATGAAAGGGGTAAAAGGTTTCCCTCACCGCCAGTCGTCTGTAGTGTAACAATCGAAGATTTTATTTTGTACAGAAACAAGATATTGTTACAAGTTGTGTCGTTGCAGTTTGCCCAATGCAACGCTCAGTTACAGCAATGTTTGAATCTGACCAGTTACATTACAGACGAAAGATCTCGGTGAGGGAGCTCCTTACAGGGTATGCTGGCTATGGAACTTGCAAATTAGGTTACCGGATATTTAATTTTGCCGATTACCCCTTGCATACTTCTGATACGATTACCCTGGTTAACTCTATACGATCATATTCAAGTGATATTTACGTAAACAAATAATAACATTATAAAGGAATACAAAAACAACATTTCATACAGAGGGTTTATTCACCAAAATACAATTAAGATTATATAATAAAGACCAATATATGGGACGGTTAGAATCGATCTCGGCTTACAGACAATCGAATACAGTATCGATTAAGGCGCTCGAAGAATCGATTATACAAGGTTACGTTTAATTAGCTAGCTAAACTCTGCAGATGTGACGGATATCGATATCTTAACACGATAAAACGACAAAGAAAAAACAAAATGGCTCTCTAAGTCAATGGTTGCAATTCATTCATTGACTTGACATACTTTTTTTGGATTAGAATGTATGTTTGTGGATTTCAGTTTAGTTTGATGTGTGAAATGACCACAGTTTTCTGATTAACGCTGTTTATGTTGAAAAAGTTCGATATTTTTGTGTAAACTTCATAGACGTCAACGTTCATCACTTTCGGTCTTATCAGAATACCAGCGCTGTGACATGTTTTTAATGTTACAGCACCATGCCAAGATAGTGGCCTTTTGATCTCGTACCGTACCAACAGGACCAATTTCATTTGTTTTATTTTTGTCTTGTATTTTCTTATGTTAACATTTTTTATTATTGGTATTTTTGTTTTTGTTAACGTTACGAACGTTACGTGGCGGGAATAAAACTGTCATACTTCAAGTGATTATCTGTAGTCAATGGCCGTGTTTTTTTGTTATGTTTTATCTTATTATTTATCAATATTATCAATAGCCATCACGTCTGCGGGGTTCCGCTAGCTAATTAAATTCGACCCTGTCGATAAAAGAAAACTTATCGCTACATCTCTACTTAGACTTACCGTCTTCCCAGACATTGTCCATGTCTGGTGCTTCGAATGGCTTCTCGAAGGACTTTTCAAAGGGTTTATCTTCGTCATCTTCTTCCAACCCTGATAGGACCTTTTTCGGACTCCTGGAAAAATATAGGATGGTTTTATTTAAGGCCTACGTTTTGCTTTTTGTCTTTAGCGTACACCCTTTTCGTGCTCTGTAGTTCTCAGTTTACATTAGAACCTTAGCATATATAAGGATAATAAATAGTATAGACAGATAAGGCGACTAATTACGTAAGTTTTTGAGAATAGATGTTTGTTACTCTTTCACGCGAAAACTGCTGTACGGAATTGGATGACATTTCGCACACAGATCGATAGTATAACCTGGATTACCATATGGTAGACTTTTATCCCGACAGTACGATGTACGTGAGACAATTACCTAACTGCACGTGGGGTAAGCCGCGAGAATAATCTAGTTTCTAGGCTTTCGTATCCATAGTGTAAAAACGGAACTCTATTACTAAGACTCGACTGTCCGTCTGTCTGTATATCACCAGGCTGTATCACATAAACCATGATAGCTAGATAGTTGAAATTTTCACAAATTACGGATTTCTGTTGCTGTTAAACAACTATGACGGTAGTATCGCCTTCAGACTCGCACTTGGTCGGTTTTTTATAACATTAAACGAACGGTATACAAGTTCTTTATACAAGTCGGCTTCTATAAACTGTGTTTCTAGACGATTTCCATAAACTTTGACCGGGACTATGGGAAAAAAACCCTGTATAAATCAGCTGTTCCAAACATTTTTTCGAGTTAATGCGAACATAATTGTAGGGAACAGATTTATTTTTCGCGATTCAGGGTTTTGTCCCATAGTATAAGTTGTTCATAATGATGAGTACAATGACCGGTCGAAGTTTGTACGGCTCAGAGCGGTCAAGTTGCAGTGAGTTGATAAAAACCACAGACGTCTCACGATCCCAAGTAGTTTAATGTAAAGTTACAAAATGATGTTGGATGCTAATCCGTGGTATTATCGCTAAGGTAGCTAATGGTCAACTAAAGTTTAGTATAGTAAAAGTATACAAAATGAATTAACGAAAGTAGGTCGCGGCGTCAGCGACTTACAAGCCTGTACGTAAACCGTACAAAGTATGGATATCGTCCGGAAACGGTGTAGAACTAGAAGCTTCTACGCAAATAGTTAGGACAGTAAGTTCTGACACTAACGTTTCGATGGGCGTCTGCATGGGCAGGTGCGCGAGCACCGGGTCGGTGGAGGGCTCCTCCTGCGGCTGTCTGCGCGCCGCCGCCGCCAGCCGGTCCTGTAGCAGTGCCACGCGGAACAGGTAGCTGGAAATTAACATAAAGATAATAAATATCTTGCATTTTAAAATCGTTAATTCAATAAATCTACGTTTTAAGTCGGAATTCACCGTAAGCAGAAAGATAATTATGCTGTGCCACGTGACGTCTAGCCCGTATGAAAGGTGTAAAACACCAACGAAGCCGAAAGGCACCTGTTCTCCCCGTAATTGCGATTATGTTTTTGTTCTATGCCATACCTGGGAACCTTCTAGTTACGGAGATATAGGGGATCGAAGTTCCAACTCTAAGACAAATTGTTTTTAAATACAAGTTTTTATTGTAAGATTTTTACTTTAAGAGTCTTATTACAATTTTTTTGCAATTTTTTGATTTTTACGTCCTGGATCAAATTAATTCGATTGACATACACGAGTAGATTGTTACTGACGAAAATGTTGTGTCCAGGTCCTTCCTCGTCCAGCGCTCGTGTCAGAATGACTTAAACTGAGGAGCGAGCTGAATTGATGCAGAATTTAGAGTGCTTTAATTTTATTTAGCGTTGTTGTAGCGTTGTCTTATTATACTGACAAACGAAAAGTAATGAAACGTATTCATTGAAGATCGAAGTTTTATATCATATTAATTTATTTGATAAAATTGAGTTTATTTCGAATATAATGGCCGCTGAATCAAGACGTTTTCGGCTTAAATTAAGCTTTCTTTACGATTTGTTTTGTGAAAACTCAAGGAATTTAACGAAATTCTAGAACTCCAACTTTCAAGTAAAACATTCAACTTATATTTTAGTAATTTTAGCTTTTAGAAGAATTGAATGTAAACTCTATGTGAATTCGAGCGTCAAACTTCCATCGACGACGGTTTTTCTTGCAAATTGAGTTCGTAAAATATTTATATAAATTACACGAAAATAAATATGAAAATGTGTAACTCCAACTTTCAAGAAAGAGAATGGCACTATCGTTATTCATTAGCAAATAATTAAAATATCTCACTGCTGCTGAAAATTACTGCGTCAAAAATCATGAATTTGCGTAAAAAGTGTAATAGGACGCTTCCACAACCCCAGTAATATTCAATTCTTTCATCAGCACAATATTTTGAGCGGGTTACATTGAGTTCTACCACAAAACATGATATTTCACCCCAAAAAAGAAAGTCGTTTCCCAGCAATAATGTTTGCGTTGAGTTACTTAGTTTGATGTATAGAATGCTTGGTTGACGGCTTCGTGATGAGGTTCACCCTGTATGATACTCACCGCTCCCAGAAATCGTCGTGTGTCACAGCATCGGGCACCAGCTTGTCGTACTGAGCCTTAAGAGTGGGGTTCGCGTCGAGACGTCGGCCCGCTGAGTTCAGACTGATGAGGCCAGCCTCGTTGGTCTCCAGGCTGGCCCGCCACGCCTCGAACTCTGGGCTGTAGGCCGGGACTATGAATGTGGCGTCGACGCGTTGTAAGGCCTCTAGTTCTTTCTGTAAATTATTATTAGTAAACATTAGGGTTAGACATCGTTCTATGGGACATGGTTTTAAATAGTTTTGCCCAAAATCGGTCTTGGTCTTGCAGTCTTGGTCTTGTTCTTGCATTTTTGCAAGACCAAGACCGGCTTATTGTAGCAAGACCAAGACTGAACCCTGCAAGATTTGAGCAAGAACAAGACTAGTTTTACTCTTTCCCTAAAATAATAAATATTGGACCTTATAGGAAGAAACTTGTACTGACAAAATATTAATTTTTGCTTGCAAATTATCATTTTTCTGTAGGATCTCGTGGCTAAATAATGACAGCCGTTCGGATCCATCTTTGGGTTTAGCCGAGCTTGCCTAGGTTGGAATTTGGATGGGTGACCTTCGGAAAACACGTTAAGCTGTTGGTTACGTTACTGGTAAACAGTGGATGGTAGTCAGTGGCCTGAAAGTCAACCAGTCTTACTAAGGGGTATCGTATTACCCAGTACTAACTGGTCAGTGGAGATCAGATAGGCAGTCGCTCCATGTAAAATACTGGTATTCAGCTGGATTCGGTTAGACTAGAAGCAGACCCCAACATAGTTGGGAAAAGGCTAGGTAGATAATAATGACCTTATAATATTTTCTGTTTGAATGAATATTACAGTTCGAAAAGATGTCATGTATGTACATCCACTACGTAAGAAAGGAATTAATTTCTAAGCTGTTTAACATTATCACTTCTTGATTGTACAAGGGGCTGCAGGGTCTTGAATCTTCTTTTGCCAAGATAATCCTCATTCCTTTTAGGGGGTTATAATTATTCAAACTCTGTACCAAATATAATTGAGGTCGAGTCAGTAGAGTTAAGCTGCCAAGACTCTTTCGTATGTTCTTTGTCATCATCATCATCATCAGCCCATTAATGTTCCCACTGCTGGGACACAGACCTCCTCTCTTTGAGAAGGAATGGGCTATAATCCGCCACGCGGGTCCTGTGCGGGTTGGTAGATGTCAAGTCTTCGAATTGTTTGGTTAATACTGGGAAATACGATAACACTTGGTAAGACTGGTGTCAAGACTTTTTGACCACCTGTAACGACTGTCAAAGATTGACAAATGACAGCCGGGACCAACAGCTTAACGTGCTTTCCGAGGCACGGAGGAAACTCAGTATGTAAGGGTGGTCACCCATCCACAGACCAACCTAGGCAAGCAGGGCTAAACCTAAAGATCGACCCGAGCGGCTGATATTATTTAGCCACGCACCGTTTTGAGAGCAGTGGTGATGAAATAAATTACACAAAGTAATGTGCCTGTCTGGGTTCGAACCTACGACTTACTGTTCGTAAGTCGGGGCCGCCACCACTGGCCAGCACCGCTCCTGTTCACGTTGTTTGTAAGAAAGACGAACTATATTACCTTATAAGTAGACAGCATTGTGGTGTCTCCCGAAGACAGGATAACTTCTGTGTCGTCTTCGTCATCCGGTTCAGGATTCAGAACTGTGCTCACTTGACCTGAAGGATGACAACAATAAAGTTTGTAAAAAAACCTCTTAACGAAGCCGAAAACCACTTGTTCTTCCCGACATTGCGATATTTTTTTGTTCTACACCATACCTGGGACCCTTCTAGTTACGGAGATATTGCGGGTCAAAGTTACAACTTTTTGACAAGTTTTTTTTAAATACAGGTTTTTTTTTTTACTTTAAACACCTCTCCTGTGCTATTCAATCCATCCATCAACACAATGTTTTGAGTGTTACATTGAGTTCTACCACAAAACATGATTTTTCACCCAAAGAAAAAAGGTCTTTTTCAGCAATAATTTTCGCGTAAAGTTACTTAGTTTGATGTACAGAATGCTGGGTTGACGGCTTTGTGATGAGGTTGTTTACACCCTCATAATACGAGTAACTCGTATAATACAAGTAACGAACATGAACGAACGGTAAATTGATATTAGGTTTTTCCAGTTTTCCAGTAGCAGCCACTGAGTCTGGATTTGTGGCCAGTCTTTAGTTTCAGATTTGTTGAAATTACTGAAGCATCCCGAAATCTGCACTTTTGCCATCACTAGTGTACCACTTCCTTTTAGGCCCTTCTATAAACAGCTGTGTTTAATATTGGCACATATCTGGCCATTCAATACGGTACTTATTTCATCGGCTCGAAGTCTTAAGAGAAAAGTTTCGAAGAAGAATCAAGGAAACAGTTTCAACAAAGTATCTTACCAATGAAACTGCTAAGGCTCTTCTTCATCACATTTGCTGGCGATTCTGGGACGTCCAACTGTGAAACAAATTGTCATTTATTTGTATTATCATCAATAACAGCGATAAAAAGGAAATTACTAAACAGAAGTTATGGCCGATATAATGATTCACTTCTGGATCCACAAAATGTCGAGGTCATTTTGTAAATATTTCGACTTCTTTGTAGCAAACACTCAAGGAAGTGACGAATGGCGGGCGTTTTGAAGAGTATCATAATTATGTTGTTAGTTTCACAAATTGCTGATCCACAGAATCGATGACTGACTTTTGAAGTTCTCGCCCGATCTCAAGGAATAGGGTAGATGACAATTAGTCCGTCAGTTAGCTTATGAAACAAGTAAAATTAAATTATTTTTATTAAAAACCCCCAACACAATGTACTAAACGTTAAATAGAAAATAATTCGTTCATTCGCCATTTTGTGGTAGGGAGAATCTTGGATTTTTAATTTATCATAGTGTATAGTATTCTACTAGTCAAGCCCTTTCATTTGATACCCATATTGAGGGAGTTGTTGAATAAATATGTAGTCCGCCATTTTGTGGCGGCGGCCATCTTGAACGGACAATTCGTCGTCTTTGCGTCGAGGGTTAAAATATTTGACCCTTATTTTTTCTTTTGTTATGAAAACCAAAATTGACGAAGATACTACACTTTTAAAATTCACAATACTTTACGTCTTGGTATAATTTTTAGTGACTTCTAACGTCACGACCCTCTCCCGAGTTTTGATGCGTTTTATCTTTGTCAATATTCATTGATTTACAAAAAACAAAAAATACGGGTCCATTATTTTACAATACTCCTGACGGACTAAATAGTTTTGAAAATTTTTGATACTGTCGTCATGCTTATTAGCTATTGATGTGATGGAGTGCAACTTGGGAGATGAACTTGGGCTTATGTCTAGCATTGTTTGTAATACTTGATTTAAAAGAATTCCATTAAAGCCAACTATACATAAATAACATATTTATATGGAAAAGTGCATACCTTGAAGGTCTTCCCGATGACAGTGGACGTAGTACTGAACACATGGCTGGCCTCGCTCTTCACCGCGGTGCCTATCTCGTCCAGGTCCTTCTTCACCATTGTATACACCTCTGCTGACTGCAAATTCAGAAAAAGCAACGTTTGAAAAAGGATTCGGTATACTGAAGCTGTGGCTAAATAATAACAGCCGCTCGGGCCGATCTTTAGGTTAAGACGTGCTTGCCTAGGTTGGTCTGTGGATGGTTGACCACCCTTACACATACCGCCTTTCGTCCGTGCCTCGAACAGCACGTTGAGCTGTTAGTCCCGGCTGTCATTTCTAGATCTTTGACAGCCCGGCTAGCATGGGCAGGGGATAAAATTTTATCCACCGGTTATTTCCACTGACAAGGGACAAAATTCAAACAAAAGTGGAAATAACCGGTGGATAAAATTTTTATCCCCTGCCCATGCTAGCCGGGCTGTCGTTACAAGTAGTCAGCTTAGTGGCCGAAAAAGTCTGACAACCAGTCTTACCAAGGGGTATCATATCACCCAGTACTAACTGGGTTGTGCAGGTCAGATAGTCAGTCGCTGCATGTAAAAAACAGGTATTCAGCTGGTATTACAGTCCCACCGGATATTCAGCTGCATCCGGTTAGACTGGAAGCAGCCTTTTCCCAACTATGTTCGGGAACATAGTTGGGCTAGGCAGATTATTTAGCAAAAGTCGTCTATTGTATATCAATATTGATAATGCTAGCCTCGGGAAAGTGCAGCAATAGTGAATGAATTGAAATTCATAGCTTAAAATATGTTATCTATGCGATAAAAGAATATTTTTTTGCCTGTAGGTAGATATTGTACGAAAAATTGACGTTTTTTCAGTGCATTGACAAAATATGAAGTTCGCAATATTGACAAAAGTTTTTATCTACTCTACACCAGTTATTACTTCAAGTTAAGTAAAGTTTTATCTAAAAGATAAATTATCACAAAATAAAGCAATGTACACATAACACAGATAATTCATATTGTTTACAACTATGGCCTACATTGATTATTATATTATGTAAGTATGTAAATATGGCGAATCTTTGCTTCGACAAAAACTAGCCGAAATGGACCAGACGAAAGCACAGTCTGGTAACCAAGAAATGGAAAAAGACGTAGAGGAAGACATATGAAAAGGTGAGAGGATGATCGGCGCTGGCGAACAACCTGTCGCGAGACAACGTGACCTGGTAGCAGGGGGGTGAAACTTCCAAACAAATTTTCATAGATAGTGTTGCCATCTGTGTGTTTAGGTACACCAACTTTTCAACTGTTATAACGAAAACAGCTATTTTAGACTACTTGCTAGTGAAGTAGCGTTGCTTAGCGGTGACAGCGGTTGCCCTTGTGACTAATAGTTCACAAGTTCGAATCCTCAGAATTTCTTTTTGCATTTATTTGGTTGAACAAAAACTAACAGCGCCATCTAAGAGTTTGGGTACAGTTTTAAAAACGAAAACCAGAGTTGCGCATCTATCTTGTATTGTCATCATCATCATCATCGGCCTACTAATGTTCCCACTGCTGGGACAGGCCTCCTCTCTATGAGAAGGAATGGGCTAATAATCCACCACACGGGCCCAGTCCGGATTGGTAGATGTCACATGTCTTCGAATTTATGGTTCTAGGACATGCCGGTTTCCTCACGATGTTTTCCTTCACCGTTTCGAGAGCAGCGGTGATGTAATAATTTACACAAAGTAATGCGCCTGCCTGGGTTCGAACCCACAACTTACTGACCGTAAGTCGGAGCCGCTACCACTGAGCCACCGCTGCTCCATCTTGTATTATATAGTGTATTATCTATGCCTGGTAGCTCATTAATGGTAATGAAGGGAATAACAACCATTAGAAAAATTAAGTTAAAGTTACGTTGGAATGGTAAAACAAATGTGTTAAAAGAAGGTCAAAGTAATTAAAGGCTAATTATTATTATTTTCAACCGACTTCACTTAATTTTTGTCATAATCAGCCGCTCCCATTGCTGGGACACAGGTCACTCTGTGAGCGGGAGTAGGCTGGGCGAGGGCCAATTGCGGGTTGGTCGTTCAATCTTTCCGGACTACCTTATAAAAAAAATGCTGTTTGTACAAAAGTACCTCTCCTGGTAAAAAATAGCTGCTCTCTTTGAGCGAAACCGTTATTTTTTCGACGAAACATTTTTATGTGGGTTCGAGATGATGCACTGGTAACAATTAGCGCGTCGATGACCCATCCACCGAATATTTCATTTATTTGACTGATTTATAAGCAGTGGCTTATACAAGTTTTATTAAACTTGTAAAAGCAACAAATAGGCTCTCCTTATAGTAACCTTGATAGAAACAGGTTTTATGAATATTTTGGTCTGAGTTCAAAGGCTTTTATGGACTCAGATTTTGTAGTATATTTTGCACTTTGGCTACTTGGGCACTTGGGTTTTAGGAGACCCTATTCACTTTGAATTCAACGTTTTATTATTTAGTAATACTTGTGGTATTAAGTAATAATATGTAATATTAAGTACTACCACTTTGTCACAGCTTCATTATTGGTCCATTTTCTGAGATACCATCACATAATGGGACTTTTGATTTTAAAGTAGAGAATTAGATGTTTTTTTTTTCTGTATACATATCTTATAAAATCTTGTGCATCTTTGGCCCAAATATAGCTCCTAGGGGTATCCCGACCCTGCCGGGGTTGCGGGCCATTTCGAAAGAGATACCGCGGCCCCGGAACATAAAGGGCGAGGAAGGAACATGGATGGGGTTTAGTCAGTAAAAGTCTGACACTCCCTCCCGCTCCGCCCAGAGTTAAGTCATTTGATGATTTCCCATCCTAAAAAAAAGGGGTATCCCGACACATATTTCTAAATACAGCAACCACCAATCTATAGATAGCTTGAACAATACCCAAGTTTATCGAACATCAATTTTAAAATAGTATTTAGTAATGAATGCTTTCAAACGGGTTCTCAAGGTGGCGATGCATTAAATTAAATGAATATCATTACAGTTTAATACACATGTTTAAAACACGATGACCTTTATCATTTATCGCTGACGATAGATAATTTTAGGCTTGTGTTAAAATATCTTGTGTTTGTTTATATGTGTAATTGTGTACACATTTTTTTAATAGTACTAGTGTCATTGAACATAACATCACGCCTGTAATCCTCGTAGAGTTAGGCAGAAGTGTACCTAATAGTACACTCACATTTCTCCATATATTAGGTCTTTACCTATGAAATTGCCATTTTTCATGAAATAAGTTAACAACCTTTTTTCTCTATATTTTTTAATTTTTATTTATCAAAGTAATTACCAATGCAATAAATGCATTTTGGCCAACGTAGTGGTAGCTTATTGATGCCCTTTTCTAAAAAGTCTGCTGGAGGGGCGGCAACAAATTCTTCAGAGGCATTTTGAACTGCCTCTCGGTTATTGAATTTCCGCCAAGATTTTATCCAAATTCTGGTTTCAGTGTTTGCGATTGTCGAACAGAATCCATTCTTCGTCGCAAGTAACAATGCGATTCAATATGCCTTCGTTTGTGTGCCTCTTGAGCAGTTCAAGGCTCGACACGACGCGTACTTCGCGCTGGCGAATTCCATATTTAAAAAATAAAAATAATTTGAACTTAGAATTCTTGGCGAAAACAGAAAAAATGTACTTGAAATAGCCAGCCAGTACGGCAAAACGGCATTTTCATAGGTAAAGGACCTATTATTTTAGGGATTCCCTAAAAAGAGTTTTCGTCCGACCAGCCAGGCAGGCCCAAAGAGGTGACGCGCAGTGATGCGCGCCGCGCGCGCCGATGTGGAGTACTTGTGGTCGGTCATTGTCACTGTGATTTTAACAAGTTAGGAGGGGTATAAGCTAAAAAAACAGTTTGTGCGGATCTCTCATATTACTGTAAATCTATACAAAGTGAAGCCATGTTATCCTGGAAATGTATAGTTTGATGTGTCGCCGTGTGTACTATACAGTAATGATGAAATATATGCGGCTTTTATTACGTGCGAGTGAAGCGGAAAAATACGTTTAGGACGGAGCCAAAAAAATTGGCGTAATATCAGGGAAAAGTGTTTCGGTGATAAGTACTTAATAGAGACTGAAAATACAATTTAAAAGATTCAATTAAATTCTCGTCGGTATGGAAAGTAACGTTCTTTCATTATGAAAGATGCAATTAGAAATCATCCTCATCAGAAAACCGAATGAAGTCAAATCTAAAATGCATTTGACGGTCCAAGGATTAAGTACAAGTTTTTGTTTTTGATCATCAATGCCGTCTTTGTTTACGCCACGCGGCAAAAAACTTTTTCCTTTTTGCTACCCCACAACCTAAATTAAACCTTATAAGTATGGCGCTAGAGTTTATTTCCACATGTTGTTGGTAAAATTAGCAACACAGTAGATCTAGATACGCATGTTTGATCTAAAGTGACTCAGTATAAAACAGTTCCATCGATGTCGGTGACCCCGCTAGTCGTTTCATGACGATATTTCAGTAATATATCGGTTATATGAGCATAACAGTAAAAACTGAATTTTTAGTAGCTCTACGTAGGTAGTTGCTAAATCACCGCGTTGCTCGTAAAATTCAGCTGAATTTTACCGTCGTATATCTTAAGGCTATACTTAAATAAATAGCTGTAGCTTATCAAAATATGTTGAAATTTAATCAACTTATTAAATATGATCAATTTATCAAATACCTAACACTTCGCCCCCGACTTCGTCCGCAAAAATTGTGATATCTCGGTCAATTTGCATGATATCAATATAATTTATAGCATAAGTTACTCAGTACAGACGTGGTTGGCTACTGTTTTAGACTTAAATCGTAACAAACACACAAACAAACAAAAAATCTACTTTTAGATTAAGTTGATCAAATTCCAATATACATATTATTTTGCATAATAAGCATTCATCATCATCATCATCATCAGCCTATAATGTTCCCACTGCTGGGACACGGCCTCCTCTCAATGAGAGGGAATGGGCTATAATCCACCACGCGGGCCCAGTGCGGATTGGTAGATGTCACATGTCTTGGAATTTTTGGTTCTAGGACATTTCCTCAAGATGTTTTCCTTCACCGTTTTGAGAGCAGCGGTGATGAAATAAATTACACAAAGTAATGCGCCTGTCTGGGTTCGAACCTACGACTTACTGTTCGTAAGTCGGGGCCGCCACCACTTATAAGTATTAATCTTTCATATTATACACCATACAATAGTTTTTCTTTGAAAAAACGAGCTTAACTAACTTTCAAAAATATCTATTATCTACTGCTATAGAATTTGGTGGTTATAAGAGTGAAGGAAGACCAACTAAACGATGTATGGACTGTGTGAAAGATGACGTATGCTTGGTAAGGGGGGGGGGGGGGGGGTTAGCGAGAGGGGATGACGAACATTAGAGTAGTATGGAAGAGCGACGCTCTGCGACAATTCCAAATATATCGGGATTAGGGCAGGAGAAAAATGATCATATTATACGAATGCTAAGATACTGAGGTGATGCAGGCTAACAGTAACATATTAATAGTATGATTAGTATGTAACAACTACAAGAACACGGCAGTTAGATAAGTCAACTTATCTATTTGATAATTTAATTACAAACAACGTTAGTGTTTTTAATGAGTATTTAAAATAGAAGATAGATTCCTTGAATAGGTTTATTTCACCCCCTTTGTGAAATACAGGATGCAATATTTTAATGCACCAGCAAACATTTACTCTCTATTTGGGTGCAATCTTTAAGTGTGTAAAATATTGTACATAGCCGACATGGCGTAGCCATATAAACAGTTTCTTTATTCGTTAAACGGTCGAAGGAGGCCCGATTAGATACGCGACAGTTAGTCATGGCGAATAAGTCGTGCCACCTAAGAGGTTGTATGCATTTTTTTTCCATGCAATTATGTGAAGTATATAGAACAGTCGCCAGCACAACAAGTTACACATCACCTGCATAGCCTTTTCCCAACTGTATTGGGGTCGGTTTCCAGTCTTGCCGGATGCAGCTGAATACCAGTATTTTACATGGAGCGACTGCCTATCTGACCTCCACAACCCAAATAGTACCGGGTAATACGATACCCCAAGGTAAGACTGGTTGCCAGACTTTTTGAGCCACTGACTACCTAACGACTGTCATAGATCTACAAATGACAGGCAGGACCAACGGCTTAACATGCTTTCCGAGGCACGGAGCAAACTCGGTAAGTAATGGGTGGTCAGTGGTTACCCCGTGTCAAAAACGGCTTAACCTAAACATCGACCCGAGCGGCCGTTTTATATAGTCACGAGCCCCTCGACACATACAGTTACTAAAAACTGAAAAAAAAATCTAATTCGATTTTGAACTTAACATCCAACATTCCAACATGGTCTAAAATCAATCTATATTCATTTAATATAAAGGAGATGTTTTTTTTCCCCTATAATTATGGCCCAACAGTGTACCTTAAGAACAAAAGTACGAAATTACAGGAAAAAAATCGCAGATTCTAAAAAAAAATATATCGAATTTATTTGCGCATTTGTACCACCTGAAATTGTCGATCGAAGATGTTAAAACTTGTAACCCAAGAATTTCAATCTGGCAATCTCATGATTTATTTCTCCGACGATGCGTTTCGTTAATTCATTTTATAAACGTGTGAAAACCTAAAACTGAACTGTTTAGAATTTGTTTATGTATTACAAATAAGTTTTTTTTTCTAGCACACATTTTTCGCGAATTATTATGGGAACAAGAATTTACAAAATATATTTATTTCACATGTCGTATTATTTTTCGCGTTTCGTTATCTACGGCCAAAAGACAGGGCTCCAGACCAGGGCCGGTTTTTCTTTTTTCTATTGTTGTTGATATTATTGTTGTGTTGTCATTGTCATTCCGTTTCGGTTACCCGTCTCTGGAGTACTATTTCCATATAGAATCAATACTTTTATTACGACTACCTATATCTTCACGATAATCCTATATTATATGACGACAATCAAGTCTTAAAGACATTTATAATCATGTATGTATGGCTATTGGCGTTGTTGGCGTAGTATGGTCATTGTGTACTTATTTTAGATCTCTTGTCAGACTTCGAAAGGGTGGGTATAGCTTTTTCCGTTTACCCTATATTTACTACATTCTTTGCGGTCTACGGTGGGTAGGTTTATTTGAACACCAACCAATGTAATATTTTGACAGATGGAACAAATTGACAGCAATCAAAGCTGTTAAGGACGTTTCTTTAAATGCAGTTGCGTTGCGAGGTAATGTTTTTTCATATGCTTTTATTTCCTAATCTATCTAATATTGAAGGATTTTATACAGCCTGTTAGGTTAAACGAGGGACATATTGAGGGAAGGTATTCAGTATTCGATTCTCAATCCAAATATGTAAAAAACCTATAACCTTAATTTTTGACATAATTGTCTAATTAAATACATTACTCATGGACACAGCGCGCAAGTAGGTATCACGCGGCAAAACACGTGCCGGTCCTGAGCTCCGTGCGCAAACTCCGCCCCTATCCTTTGTAATGTCCCCGATGCACCGACAGGGCACATCCCCGCGCCACCCCGCGCTGACCTCTCAGTGTATGCGCGAGCGCCGTTACTTCCGCATGTCTAATATTGCGTTTCCGCGTATCGCATTTAACAAACAACCCCGCTTACTTCGCGACATTAAGAGTGTCCTGTAAACGTATTCTTGAATAACCAAAAAATACGTCTTATCGTCATAACAGTGAAGAATATTGGGATTGTGGTTCGTGCTTAAGTGTTATCTAGTGATATTGTGCGAGAAACCGTTAATTATTATGCAAGGTGTCAATCAACGACTGCGAACATTCGGTCAGTACCTAGTTACCTAGATATTTGCCTGTCCAAAGCTAGATTTAAAGTATGAAGGGAAAATGGATTATACCTAGAAAGGTCATTGACCCGCACACATGTTCTGCGATAAGCGCATGGCGCACACTTTGCGAAACTTAGGCGAAGTTTTTGGTATGGATCTATCTGTTATGTATTAGTGTTTTCTTTTTGTTCATATGTTTATTAGTATCATGTAAGCATAGACTATTGCGGGTTTGAATAAGTCCCTCGTTTAAACTAACATACTGTATAGTGCTAAAAATACAAATTATTGGAAGGAATTTGAATAGTAATTTGTACCTCGGTACATGTTTGGGCCGAAAAAAAAACACCTCCTTTATAATTATAAGTTAGGAAATGTTACGGTTACTGCTTGCCACCACAAAGGCCTTAATAATATAATGGCCTGTACATTTACCACACAAGTCTAGAATATCTCTAACATAAAAACAAAACATTATCAAGTTGCTTATAGCACGTTGTAACTGATTATGTACTGGGCGAAATATTTTTGAAGATGGCGCCACCATCGTTTGTCCTTTTAAGGTTCAATTGAATGATTAACTTATCAGTACACATCCTGTATTGATCAAGGACCTTTCAATGACCGATATGCACGGTCAAAAGAGATATGACAAAAGGCCACTTAGCACGGTTTTAACAGTTAGTGTTTCGACATGTGTTTATACCTTTTTTTTTGTCCTTGTCATTTTATTGAGAATGAAGTGAGCAGGAATAGTTAGTGCATCATTCAAAAGACTAATAAAGATATTTATCGTTGCAAACAGTAATAAGGAAGAAAGTGACACGCCCTCTAAGCTGTCAATGTGACCAGCCCCTTTTTTTTTAATTGGAAAGATAAAAATTCCTGTTATCAATAATCATAATTGACAGCTAAGCGATCTCAGTGCAAATAAATATTAACTTTTGTTTCTTAGCGACTTAACAAATTGTTTGTTAATTTGACTGTATTTAAATAAATGAGCAGGGTTTTAGCTTAGAATATAATATTTCCTGTGAAATGTACAAATAATATTTCTGTCCCAGATTTTCAAAAGATCACAATAATTTTTAGAGAACACTTGAGCAAATACAAGCATATTCATGACAGATGTTTACTACTTTATATTTTCAAATTCCTATGTAAATATAAATATTGCTGGACATTACACACAGCACCATCTAGTGCCACACCAAGCAAGGCTTGTGTCGTGGTCACCAGACAGTTGATATACTACATGTATACTTTGTGTTTGTAAATACATACTTATTATACACATAAACATCCATGACTCGGAAACAAATGTCCATGCTCATCACACAAACATTTGCTCCTACCGGGATTAGAACCCGGGACCCTAAGAACGTAAGGCAGCCTCACTACCGCTGCGCCATTCGGGTCGTCGAAATATGTGTATATGCGTCGAAATGTGTGTATGTGTGAATATGTGTTCCATCTTACTAGGTTCATGATAGATTGGTTAGTAAAAAACCATTTTCATAGAGATATTTGATGAATGATGGTCTTATTGTATAAGGCCAAATATAAATAGTGAAGTATGTGCGTGTAAGTGTGTACTACGTACAACACTGCCTGTAGCGCCTACTCCATCAAGAGCATAAATATGATGTCATATTTTGATTGTTACCTAAGTATTCTCATAACAATTACTATGTCATTAGTAACCTTAAATAAAAGAGCGCCTATGTCCAGCCCGCTTAGCATGACCACCGGAGAAACGAGAGAGACTCGACAAATCTTTTGTTCATCTGTCATTGAATCGACAAAATGACAGATGAACAAAAGGTTTGTCCACTCTCTGTCGTGTCTACGGTGGTCATGCTACGCGGGCAGCACGAGACTGCGATAGGTTTAGTTTTTTTACTGAGACCAGCAATGCATAGAGTACGGATGCATAAAATCATCATCACACTTGTAAGCCCCGAAAGGTTAGGCAGAGGTGTACCTAATAGTACACTCACATTTCGCCAGTTATGTTTAAGTCTGATGTAATAGGGGGCGAGCCTATTGCCATCAACTGGGCAGAAATTCTGACTTAGTGGCTCCTACTGGAAAAGCCATAAATATGGCTCACCTTATTTTGTCACTCTTATAACGAAAGAGATTTTATTAAACAAAAAATCCTGCTGAAACCTAACAATTAATTTAATAAAAGAAGCAATTTTGTACCTTTATTCTGAGGTAAATAAACTTAACACGGCAATGTTTTAAAACACAAAGGAATGGTATAAAATTTATCTATGACTAATGTTTATGATGAGTGCATGGTTTTCATTAAAACCGTATGAAAGAAAAATGTGTTTTTCATTTCATTCATGTTCTGTTTTGACAAAGAAAATGACTGCGTGTTTTTGCAAAAATTTATAGTATAATTATTACTCTCAATAAATAAAAAAATTGTGTGTTACTAAAGACAAAGAATGAAGTTGTACCCAGACAATCAATTTGAAAAATATTTTTGATTTTATGTTAGGCTACGTTCATATACTGTGCAGTATTCCTAATTTCAAGTGCAGTGCAGTATTGCAAAATAAAAACCTTTCACTCACACATTTCTTGTCACAAAACATGAGTTAAACCATAGTCATACATCTAAACTGAGAGTTTGACTTGAGAGTGAGTTGTGTGATTATGGTTTAGAATGAGATCATCATCATCAGATAGGTTTAGATATGGCCACAAAAAAATATGCCCGAGTAAGTTTGATTATTTCTCTCAGAGTGTTCTAAATAAAAATCTCAATTTTTCTTCTATTGAGAGTGTTTGAAGAGCCCTCTTATACATTGAATTAAATTAAAATGAAAGTTTGTCCTGAAATGCATAGGGTGGAAGGGACATTGCTGCACAAACAATAGGCATGACAACAGTATCAAAAAGTTACAAATCTATTTAGTCCGTCAGTTAGATTATTGAAAAACAATGGACACGTATTTTTTATTTCTGTAAATCAATGAATATTGACAAAGTTAAAACGCATCAAAACTCTGGAGTGAGGGCTCGTGACGTCAGAACTAGCTAAAAATTATACCAAGGTGTGACGTATTGGGAATTTTAAAAGCGTCGTTTCTTCGTCAATTTTGATTTACGTAACAAAAGCAAAAATCTACATGACGGACTAATTAGAATTTTTGCCGTCTATCATCTTGAACCCCCCACACACGGTGCAATGATTCAATGTCACCTGGAGGGAAAGTACTCGAAATACTGGAGATAGACAATTTTACTCAAAGGAAACATTACTTTATTTTATTAAAGAATCAAATCTGCATTCACAGATTTTCAAAAATTTGCTTGCCACACTTGGGAGATGAAATGAAAACCATGAAAACTAAAGAACAGTTATAAATTCAATGGGATAAATTCAACAAAATAAAGCACCTTTATTCAAAAGTCTGACACCAGTCTTACCAAGTGGTTCGTATTTCCCAGTTTTAACTGGGTTGTGGAGGTCAGATAGGCAGTCGCTCCATGTAAAATACTGGTATTCAGCTGCATCCGGTTAGACTGGAAGCCGACCCCAACATAGTTGGGAAAAGGCTACTCAGTTGATGATGAAAGCACCTTTATTCATGGTTTTCATTTAATTTAATTTATAATATTTGTTAGAGAGATTTCATCCATTTGATTGACCCTATCGATTGATGTCAAAAAGGTACAGAATGTTATTAAGTAATGTCCCAGGTTCGATGCCCGAGTGTGGCAAAATAATTTTCGAAAAGCTACGAATGCAGACTTGTTTCTTTTTAAAAATAAAGGAATGTCTCCTTTGAGTAAAATTTGCTATCTCCAGTATTTAGAGTACTTTCCCTCCAAGTGGCATTGTAAAATTCCACCCTGTATAAGTCTTTCATACATAATTTATAAAAGAACCGCTGTTTCCTACAAAAGTGCAATACTTACACTAACAAAATGTATTTTTTTGAATTATTAATGAAACATTTCAGAATGATGTACTGAATGAATGGTAAGTATTTGTGCTTCAGTGTCCCTTCCATCCTGTATAGATAGGTTAAGTAATATGTAAATACGGTTTAAAGCTCATGTTCAGGCACATATAAAGAGGGGGAGATGGTTGGGTTTCCGCCATCTTCCGAATATTTTTTGTCTTAACAAATCATTTCACCAAACGTTTATTGTTTGTTTGCTGTAATAAATCATTTGATTAAAGACCAAATGCCATAGTGACATTATACTTGGTAATGTTTAGCCAAGTAAAAATTTGACTAAATAAAAATATGCCTACTAAAATCATTCGAAATATTGCAATGGTATAAAAAAAGGTTGCTAAAATTTGTTTGGGTAATGAAATTTTGTCAAAATCTTTTCGGCAAAACGGCAGGATCCCGTTTGTCCCACCGTCGAACCAAAAGTTTGGATACTTGCTAGCTCATGTTCTATTTATTTTGCTGCTGGTGTACTTATTATACAAATCAATGTTCTATAGAGCGCTCACCTTGGACTTAGCTGAAGATATCCAAGTGTCCCACCAGTTGACGGCCTGCTTGTCATCATGTCTTGGCGTACTGGCTGTCTCACTGGGACTGGAATCACTAGACCTATAGGTATAATAAGGAGAATGTTAGGCTTTTGAAAAAAAAAATACATTAATGTCTATGATTAGGGAATAAAGAGAGCTTCTAAATATGGTTAGCAAAATAAAAGTTTGTTTTGTTTTTAGACTACTAAAATCATGTACAATGGTCCACTACAAAACCACCATCTTGCATGGGGCTTGCACGGGTATTGCGTCTCACTATCTTACCAGACATGCTTGTGTCTCAGCAGTGGGAATATAATATCAAAATAGTTAAAAAATGTTTTGATGTCTTTGAAGCATAACGTAATTAAGAGTATTATATCTAGTTTAGTTGCAACATAGCTTAACAAACAACAAGCAAAAATCAAGCTTCAAAATAATACTGGTCCTTGAATATGGTAAAAAAAAGTTGTTCTGCACACTTTGAGCATAATGTAGCTCCAGTAACATAACTTGGCAAAATACGAGCCAATAGGAGAAAAATGTTAATAGATTAGCAATAATATTGCCTTATGTAATGTCCATCCATTATTTAGAATGCTTCAATAACATGGCTATGTGATTGGAAATATATCAGTGTTAATTTTCAAAGGAGGTCACAAATGATTCTTTTAAGTAGAAAAATATAAGAAAAGCAATAGAAGAGTTATAGATCAGCCTCAATACCTCTCCATCTTAAGAAAATTATGTACAGTTTCCTAAAATTCCTCAGAAAAAGAATGATCTCAGCATCTAGTTAGCACCAAAACGATTCGGTTGTTACTGTTATTTGCCTGACATTACTCGATTCGTCTAATTCGCTCGTACATTGTCAAAATGAACGACTAGGAAGCAATGATACCTCTCCTAATTGAACCCTGTGACCTTTCAAAAACATGATTCTCATTTCGCAAATGTTACTAATAGATTTGAAAAAGTAACCGTGTAATCGTTTTTCTACTAAAACAACGCATTTATTACCCGTTAAGCTCTTTCTTCGATAACCATAGAATGTTGACATGGATTTTGTGATAGCGTAATTACGTAAAAAAACTTACTTTCCAGCCATCACGACGTTTCTTTATTATATAAACAAATTAAAGGAGCACATGGATTGCTGCACATAAATTGTTGTGTGATTTTGTTGTTGTTTTTACACGAAATTTAGAATTAATTTTGACATAGTTTTGTTTGCGTTGACATATGGATATCGTTCCGTTACAAGACGTGTCAATGAAACGTGTGATTTTTTATTGGTATGATTAAGGCAATTTTCTTTTAATTTGTAATGTTATTGGTATTTGTGTATTTAACCTCATTTATCATTGTATTCAATTAGAAGTGAAATTACATTTCGGAAGGTGATTATTAATTCCTGTCCGAAGAAATGGAACGTTTCTGTTTTACGGTTCAGTTAAACGCTATATTCACAGATGGCGCTGTTTTGTCAGTTCTATACAGTTCTATAGCAAGTGTGTGCCTTGTTTCAAGTGTGTAGTTTTTATTGCAACCGAATTTATTTGTTAGTAATCGGCGATCGAAAGTTAGCGATTTTGTCGTTATCTCTGTCGAGACTAAGATGGTAGGTATTTAATCTGGTTTAACCATAGGAATGCAATGCTGTCGACGCAGCCAAATCTACTTACCTACCTACAATACAAAAATAAATTTAATACATTCATTTATCTTTAAAAATGTCAACAATAACATCAAAGTGAATTACTTAATTAGGTTCCTACTACTACTTGCTCTAAATGTTTACAACGGGTTACGGGAAACATTTCCTGTCCCAAAAAATCAAACAAAAACGTTTTCCCATGCATCAACCACATGCATATAAAGCAACGCACAAAACTGAATCATAATTACGGCTAATTATATTCATTCGCCGATGCAAAATATTAATTTGCGTCGGGAGAGGCCGTATCTCCCATCTATGGTTCGTCGATTATTCAATAAGGCATTGAAGAGGGATTTTTTTATAAATAAATCCCTTCGCTTAGCGCAAGTTGAGATGTTCTTACTACGATTTAAGATAGGCGTGTTTGTTTTAGTTCTCCATCGAGCAGATCATATGAAGCTGTCCGTATTTTACAAGACTTGAAATCATAGATGTCGGATCTTGTGAATCATTGACCGATACTTTAGGTAAGTAGGTACCTACACACCGTGAAAGAATCTGTGTTTTGGGGAATGCCCAAAAATTAAAAGAAACGATCATGGTAAAAATGATAGTGGAACTATGTAGGCAGTTGTATTGGAAGGCTATGCTCAAATAATGTACTTACGTAAAGAATATTATATTTATAATCCTTACATAAATATCTTGCCCTGTTCTTTACTTAAAGCACTAAAGGATACAGGAGCCCGATGCTCACTACTGAAGGCGACCTACCTACCTACTTGTAGCCAAATTCTGATAGACACGCACAGTGTGTTAAGATCCCGGTTTTTGTGTCATCATGTTTTTATTGAATTAACCGACAGAGTCTATAAATTCGATGATGAGAGTAAAACTCCGGGTTCGCTAAGACTTGTACTTTTTTTTTAAAAAAATGTCAAAGTTACGCAATTTCCGACTCATGAAAAATGAAAAAAAAATCATTATAATTTAATGGAAGTACTTATTCCAGAATTTATTTATTCTATCGAAAAAAGGTATAATAGTCGACCGCTGTACCAATTCCTGTTGCTTTAGTATGAATGGATCGAGAGATACGATTTTTTTTCTCATTTTTCGTTTTTATTTTTTTATTCATCTAAACCGCCGTAGTAGGTGGTCATTCCTACATCAAAAAATTGCTGATGCTTTCTATTATGTGTAGTATTAATTCCAAAACCTA
Organism: Xestia ashworthii; assembly: GCA_950022955.1. Classification (NCBI taxonomy): domain Eukaryota; kingdom Metazoa; phylum Arthropoda; class Insecta; order Lepidoptera; family Noctuidae; genus Xestia; species Xestia ashworthii. The sequence goes on along the minus strand of OX465560.1, from coordinate 15,647,696 downwards.
ACTCGTTGGTTTCCAGGAGTTATTGGAAATTTTAGTAATATCCGAAATATCCGCACTTAGGGCTGCCACTTCAACCAAAACATATTTTGTTTATTTTATCAAGTTTTTGCTTCCTTTTCACGACCACAACAAGATATCATTATTTGTGGCTTAGATGGCACAGATTGAGTAATTTTATAAAGGAAATTAAAAAAACAAATGGAGAAATTGGTATCATGTTGACTGATACACCTTTTTCGGAAACCGTCTATATATTCTAACCCAAAAGACTCAACTGTTAAAAAAGTATATCAATCAACATTAAACATGAGTAATATGTCAACATTTTTGACAATTTATTAAATATGTTTAGTCAATTTAGTTCTTTTAATTATTAATTTTACAATTCTTTTAAATCAATTTTGTTTTACTATTTTATTTTACAACTTATTTTGAATCAATTTTACTATACTTTTATATTTTACAATTCTTTTAGATCAATTTTATTATAGATTTGATTGATCACAATTCTTTAGAATAATTTATTTTGTATTTTTTTATCGACATGAATTTTATTATATACCTATCTATTTATTTTAAATCAATTTTCATCGTGTATTTACATCAATTATATTGATTTTTGATATCTGATACGCTGAGAATGCGCCACTGCTTAAATTATTAACCACACACACATTATTTATATACATTATGTAACTATATTTATTAAAGTATAGTTTTTGCTATAATGCAAAATCAATGGTTGTTCCATCTGGTGTTGGAACAATTTCAGGGGACTGAGCGCCAGTCAACCTTTATACCGTAACCGTACTCTGCACTTCAACAACCTCAGTAAGGCGTGACTGAGGTACGTCGTGCAAAACTACGGCCGGGGGGCTTGCCTTAACTGGCCGGCCCGCGAGAAGGAACACTCTATAAAACCCGACAGCGAAGTCGTTTAAACCCTACGGATATCTGGCGACCTCCGTAGTATGTAGCCTTACCCCCGGAATGGGCGTCACCCGGGGGTGGACCTTCTATCGACCCTACTCGTGGGAACAACAATGGAAACTAATCAAAAACTAACAAATAAACCTGGAATTTCAACACAGACGACTATAGCATTGCCAATTGACACCGATTCAGACGACGAGATGTTTTCAACTAACCAACAGAGCCCTAACGATGCGTATCAACAGACAGATGACCGTGAAGGACATTCTTCTGGTACAAAAATATTAACTCGAATGGAAGCCTTTAAACTTTTTAAGGGTAAAGCAAAACAGCTGCCGCTTTCCGAACGAGTGAGTATGGTTGTCAATTATTTTGGCCCTGAATATCAACTTACACAAACTGACGAGGAGTTGAAACAAACACTTTCAGGGTTTTTATCAAAGAGTCAAGATTACTTTAAGCGTTGTAAGTTTAATGAGTCCTATTTTATAAAAAAAAAACGAGATTGGCTTAGTGGTACTCTTGTTAGTGCTCATTTGATATCAGTCCTTGATAATGATGAAACTTCATCAGCAACGGTTTCTAACAACGAATCTCTCTTTTCTCCGAAATCCAAGAGGTTTATGGCTTTAAGCAGAAGCCAACAATATAGATCTAAGCGAAAACTTTCGGAAGCTTTAGACAACGAACCAAATATCCAGAAAATACAAGCGTTTGTACGATCTATTAAAATCGGAGGACGAAATCTGCCACATTTATCTGCTAAAGATTTAGAAACACTATTATGTCTATGTCTAGAATCTGAGACTGCTCCATCAGAAATTCTTAAAAAAGTTCAGACTTCTCCAGAACCATGCACACCTGTCGAAGCTCTGGCTATGATAACTGATAGAAATATGTCCGTCGAAACATACAATGCAATTCGATTAGATCTTAAAAGACGTGGATTTGATGCATACCCCCCATATTATAAAATTCAAGAGGCTAAAACAACATGTTATCCTGACCAGGTTCAGGTGTCTGAAAGAGAAGCATCTGTGCCTCTTCAAAGTTTAGTCGACCACACTTTTACTCGGGTGATTAAATTATGTGATGAAGTCCTCATTAACTATTGTACCAAAAACAGCATACAAGCAGTAGATTGCATTTTAAGGGGTAACTGGGGCTTTGATGGAAGCACTGGACAATCTTTATATAAACAATCATTCTCAGATGCAGAAGGTGACGAAAATAGTCTTTTTGCGACAACATTTACGCCATTGCAGGTTGTAACTAAAGACAGCAATGATGTTATTTGGGTAAATCCAGCACCGTCATCTTTTCGTTACTGTAGACCGGTACACTTGCAGTATAAAAAAGAAACGAAAGAATTAATTATTTTGGAGAAACAGTCTATTCAGGATCAAGTACAAAATCTTACCCCCATTATAACTGAAACCTCGAGAGGGCATACAATAAAAGTTATTGAATACGAATTATATTGTGCAGCTATTGATGGGAAAGTCCTGAATGCAATTCTCTGTACGCCATCTCAGTTACGTTGTCCATATTGCGATTTAACCTCATCCCAATTCAACGATTTGGAGTTAGCATTCTCCAAAACAGTAATAGAAGAACGTTTGGTGCATGGCATAAGTCCACTTCATTCTTGGATAAGAGCCTTAGAATTTTTATTAAACCTAGGGTATAAAGTAGAGGTTAAAAAATGGAGGATCCCTCAAAGGTCAGAAGAGAGCCAATTAGTCGAGGACCGTAAAAAAATAATCCAGGCTAAAATCAGAGAAGAAATGGGACTTTTGGTAGATGTTGTCCGTCCAACTTCAGGGACCACTAACGACGGAAACACTGCACGGACTGCTCTTTCTGATAGAAACCGAGGAACTTTTGCAAACATTTTGAACATTGAACAGTGGCTTTTAGATGGATTATATGTTATTTTAACAATTTTGTCTAGTAACCTGCCAATTGACCCTGAAAAATTCGCAACTTTTTGCAAAGAGTTGGCATACAAATATGTTGCGAAGTATGGATGGCATCCTATGACTGTCACGCTTCACAAAATTTTAGTGCATGGGTCGAAAATCATAGAAAAATCAAATTTACCTATTGGCATGCTCTCTGAACAAGCGGCTGAGTCACGTAACAAATTTTGGCGGTTTGACAGAGAGCACCATACCAGAAAAAAATCTCGTGAAGCAACTATGTTTGACCTTTTTCACAGAGCTTTAGTCTCGTCGGATCCAATTATCTCTGACTACAACCTCTTAGAGAGAAAAAAAAAGGCTAAAAAAATCCCATTGCCACCGGCCGCATTGTCTTTATTGAGACCTGTTAATGAACAAAATCTATCCATCGATGATTATTCTCATGTTGAATTAATTGTAACTAACAATGAAGCTGAATTTTAGTTCGGTTAGCCTACATAATATTTTACAAATTCATATACATTTTCTTTTCGAATAGCCGACTCCATATTTATTATTAAAAAGTATTGATATCACCTTCTTTTTCTTCAGAAAAAAATTATTCTTATTGGTTTTTTTTTTCGGATACATGAAAGTGACAACCCTAAGAAAAATTTTGAATCTCCAATAACTCCTGGAAACCAACGAGTTAGGTTTTGGAATTAATCCTACACATAATAGAAAGTATCAGCAATTTTTTGATGTAGGAATGACCACCTACTACGGTGGTTTAGATGAATAAAAAAATGAAAACGAAAAATGAAAAAAAAAATCATATCTCTAGACCCATTCATACTAATGCAACAGAAATTGGTAGAACGGTCGGCTATTATACCATTTTTCGATAGAATAAATAAATTCCGGAATAAGTACTTCCATTAAATTATAATGATTTTTTTTTCATTTTTCAAGAGTCGGATATTGCGAAACTTTGACATTTTTTAAAAAAAAAAGTACAAGTCTTAGCGAACCCGGAGTTTTACTCTAGTCATTGGAATTATAGACTCTATCGATTACCTTAATAAAAACATGATGACACAAAAACTGGGATCTTATCACACTGTGCACGCTAACGAGAAAAGCTGTATTTCCAAGCAATTTCACTAAAAACTGCTTTCTTTAAAATTAACTCACCATAAAAACAATTCTACTAAAAAAAAATGTTTTTAGCACCTGCATAAAACTTCCCGCGCCAAATTCAAAAAGCGAACTTCCGTAAAATTGTCACCACCCACATTTAAACAAACGCCAACCATCTTACCGTGTCGTATTTTTAAACGTTCGATGTATTTTGTAAAAGCTGAATATTATAATAAATAATATTTGCTTTGGCTTTGCGGGTATCCGAGCACACCCATTGTTTGTCGATCAAGAGATTCGGTGCAGCTTTCTTCGTTATTAATAAGTGCTTGCGAACGATGTTGTAACGGCCTCTATGTACAGGATGATCAGGGATATCTTTTGAAGGATTTTTTAAAGAATAGTTCAGATGTTCTTTGTTGTGTCGTTTGTTGGTCTAGTGGTCTTGTGTTCGGAAATCTCAGTAGCAGCCCGGAGTCCGAATTTTTCTTCAAGCATGTGGTTGAAGGTTCGTCCTCTTTTTTCACTATCAGGTACTGTTGGGTACCTATACCCCTGCTTAACTTTTTTGGGATTACGGGCATAATATTGTGTTTATTTTATGATAACGTTGAATAAGAATGTGGGTAGTAAAGCTGTAACTAGGCAACGAACGGTGGAGAATATAATTATAGCAGTTACTTTTTCAGGAGTCAGTTATGAAGTTCTCATAGTGGGCAGGGACAATCTAGTAACCAACCAGTTTCGAGAGCCCCTACGGTCTACTATGTCATGAGCGGAAATAATTTACATAAGCAATACTTTTTCAATAAATTCTCCGAGATTATCGAAAATACGGTTCTTTTTTCCGTAGAAGATTGCTGATCCCTTAGTGTCGATTGACTAGCGTAAGTTAATTAATATAAATTATTTTATTCAACAAACATCAATACCTACTTCACCTCATCATTCCAAACATCATTCACCTCGACTCATTGATTAACCTCCCACATGGATTACTCTAACTAATAACCAACATCCTGTCTACAAAAATCTGAATGGATAATCCTTCGTATAAACTGTAGCTAATAATAATACATGAAATGATCGACGCGGCTCAGCAAAGTTCATCGCTCAATCAGCGCGCGCCTGAGGCGTTGACGTCATCTCTCGTGAGTTGCCCCGCCCTGCCAAGAGATGGCGCTGTTCGATCGAAGCGTAGATCCCAAGTCTCAACCCTCACGCTTCGCCGTGTGTGGTTTGATGTTGATGAACGTTGTCAAAGGGTTGATGACCTTGGTGGATTTTGTAAATATTATTTTTGGGTTTTTGATTATGATGATAAATATCGATCTAATAGTGTAACTGTGTAGAATTTTAGGTCAACATTGCTTTGCTTAGTGCACGTATTCAGCATCATAGCGGAGTGGGTAATTCGGTGGCACTCTGCCAAAAAAGGAGGTAGGAGGCAAGTCTCGATGCACTGGGTAAACGGCACGTCTATTCAATAGCTGTGAGTCGACCAGATGTCTTGATAAATGCCTCCAAGGTCAAGCTAGGACTTCATCAGGATTTCAACACGATATAAGGACTTTCAAACAGGATTGAAGTAAGCTTTTCCCCGAATTTAATCCCCGAAGAGCTAGGTAGAGGTGTACCTAATACTACACCCTGTAATAGGAGCGAGCTTATTGCCATCAATCGGGCACAAATCAGACCGTCAGTGACTGTTACTGATAAATTCCTTGGGAAAAACCCAATAACACGTTGCACGACCCAGGAATTGAACCCAGTAGGTAGGTATCCCATGCTCGACAGTCACGCTGGTGACTACCACTAGAACAATGAGGCATTCATATGGCTTATGTCATTCCAATATAACTTTGACTTTTCCATCGACGTTATAAGCAATGTCACTTTGTTCAGGCCCTCAGATCGTGAAAGACTAGCTGAAGTCAGAACTACTGGAATGATGACAAAGTCTGAGGCCATCGCGATTGGTCTTCATTTTACTCATCTCCAAAACGTCTCCAATGTGTCTCTTCTCTAAACTTCAATATGTAAAACGTAAATAGGTAGGTAAATACCAACTATAGAATATTGTGAAAACCCTTTGCAGTCCCAAGTATTATTTAGGAACAAATAAACGGCCACATGCAAATGTTTAAAGTGTTGTACCGACATCAGTTTGTCATAAAATACTTCAGTTCGTTCTCAGAACGCATCCAAAGCTTTCTTACGATGCTATTTGTTAGTTTTTACGCTTTTTTCATGAGTTTTACTTCGTACCAAATGCTGAAGTAAGGTGTTCGGGCACAGCTTAAATCTCTGTACAACAATAATAAAATTTATTCTTTCCAGTCTAGCATTGGTACGAGTATTGTAGCTTTTGGAATTTGTTGGGGATGTACCGCCTCGATGACAATTTTTTTCCGAAAACAGTACTTATGCTGTATTTTGGCATTATAGGAAAATGAAGAATAAGAAATGGACTAGCCAGTGATAGCCTAGTGGTGTGACCCTCCATAGGTCTCGAGTTCGAACCCTATATTGTGACGGAAAGGGTGTTCGTGGGAAAGGTTAACAAAAAACCACGAAACCTTGTCAACATGAAAAATATTATTTTAAATAAAGAACACGGGTGTGGGAAGGTTTATGGTCACTAAATTCTCCAAGCCCGCCTGGGGGTTAGCGTGGTACTCTCCTGGTTCAGCCCGGTGCGACGAAGACCGTAGCGGTGTGCCACGCTGGTGACGCCAGGTATGGTGATGGTCGGCAGGCGTTCGCGCCGTCCCGAAGATGCTGGTAGCGGCCACGCAGGTAGAAAAGGTACCCGACGCTGGCCCGCTGACAACCGGTAAGCCGGAACCAAATGTGCAGCTATCCGTAGCAAATGTCCTTAGCTTTTCAGCCGGAAGGTTGAAAGTCAGCCGGAACCTTGGACCCTGGAAACAACGTCCAGCGTGTCAAATCAGTGTATGGATATAATTCCATGATTGTACAACTGTTGAAGTTACCTACTTTATAAGTCAATCAGAATTTGACTAATGTTGAGTAAAGAGAAAATCTTGTGATTGCACCAAATTAGGAAAATTAATGTTTAATGTTCTTGATTCTAAATATTAACTTTATAAAGAAAGGTAAGTTTGAAATGTTAACAATGTCCAACTATTTATTGGTGGAAGGAAAAAAAAAAAAAAAAAAAAACTTGAGAGATGTCAAGGGACACCCGGATGGAACGAAGTTCTTTCGATTAACTAGTGAAGGAATTGTAATATTTTTTTTTTAAGTTATAATAATATTTTTTTTATTATTAACAAATATAATGTTCACTCAACAAAAATAATCGTCGCGACACCACACTGTTCAATGCGAAATAGAAATGAAACAAACGCATTGCAACCTTCATTTATTTTTAAAAAGCAAAAAGTGTCGTGACAACTTTTTCGTAAGAATTTTTTCCGTCTAGCCCCCTTTCACAACGCGCGATAAGGAACTTCGTTCCAAAAAAAAATTGACACACAACGAGCAGGCTTGCTGGTGTAAGTACTCAACAACCCGCATAAATTGTTGGTGTCAGTTGAGACAAAGTTGTTATGTCTATAATTTAGCCAGTAATTTATACCCGGCACCCAAACTCTTCAGCAACGCTGATTACCGGAAGAAATAAGTTTGGTGGTAGTACTTCCCCGGGGCGAACCGTTCTAAAAGATTCTACTACTACGTTACAATATACATATACTAGCTGACCCACGCAACTTCGTCTGCGTCATTTAAGAGAGAAAAACGAAAGGAAAAAAAAAACCGTTTTTGCTACATTTTTCATTCCTGCTCCGCTCCTAATGGTCGTAGCGGGATGTTATATAGCCTAAAGCCTTCCTCGATAAATGAACTATCCAACACACAAATAATTTTTCAATTTGAACCAGTAGTTCCTGAGATTAGCGCGTTCAACCAAACAAACAAAAAAACTCTTCTGCTTTATAATATTAAGTATAGACATACCCTAGACACGCACGTCTGGATTTTCGGATTTATGTGCGTTTTGCATAAGTATCGCTTCCATCGGTGAACGAAAAATATCGTGATGAAACCAAACCAGCACGCCTAAGAGATATTTCTCGACGGCATTTAAACTTAAGTCAGAGGTCCATGGGCGACATTAAAACTCTGACAAAAAGCTTTTTCTCTGATCTACCAATTTTCATTTCGTATTTCATTTCTAGCACCCGTCTTAGGGCCTAGTGGTATCCTTATAGGTACCTCCATGCAACTATCCGTCCAACCATCTTCGTGGAGTCATTTCTGGGCCGTCATCAACGTCAATCTTCACCGGAAACAATTAGTAAAGAAATACAGCATGGAATGTGCGAATGTGCAATAAGTTCTGAATGAAACTTGAAGTGATTGTGTACGACGTAGTAAGTGCTGCGGTTAGTAAACATTGACAGTATTGTTGAAACTACTCAAAATAATAGAGTGCACTATTTTTCTTCCTCTCTTAGTAGACGATAAACATTGTACAGTTTTCAAAGCCTTGTCGCAATGGTATTTTTCCGTAAGGAGGTAAGGAAATGACACAGGAGCTAGGGAATTTATACAAGAGAAGGAAGACTTACACCCAGTAGTGGATGAAGTCGGGATGTGGTTGTTGAAAGTTTATAATGAAATACTGAGGATACTTAGAAATACTGAGAATACTGACAATCAATCAGCATACCATTAATTGGGCTCCCAGCTAAGCTAAAACTGCATAAGTATTTTATAGACTGTAGTCTCAACATTCCTACTTTCGTTTTTTGGTTCTGATGATCACTTAAAGAGAAGTATCCAAAGCTGCAGGTGTAGAAAGTAAAGTTTCATCACCAGCCTACGACAGCCTAGTGCTAGACATAGTCCTTTACTCGATTCTCGGCAACTCTCATGCAGTTGCTACCAGCCACCCTACGAAGGATTAACATGAATACGATACGTAGAAACCCCAAGAAGAAGACAAGAACGCAAGAAGAAGTAGAATGTGGCACAGTAGATCTGCTGTTAAAACAATATCGTTGCGTGACCTCGGTGGCCCGTAGCCACTTTCAGAGACAGCCAATAAAAAAAAAACTAGCACATAGGTTGAGGTGTCTCTAAAACTGCAAAGTACAAGAAGATGCACTGTATACAGCTTACAGTGCATCCTAACTGACGATGATTAGTCATTCATGTTTCTAATTCATTTACGTAGTAAGGTCATAGATTGCGAAACTGCAAGATATTAAATAACTACGATTGTTTCGTTCGCTGCCCGATCGTTTTATTGATTGGCTGGAAAAATCGTGCCTGGGATGTTAGGGGTTCTATACGAACATTGAGTGGTAGGATAAGTCCTGTGCCGTCGTAGGGTGGATACATTGTTTTGTGGTAAGAAAAATGTTTGACATCATCATCACTTGTCCACGCCGTATCCGGCGACGGCGACTCCTTACTGACATATATTAGGTGGTGTTATTAGTATGGAAAGCTCTGAGGTGGCTAGCAAAACCGAACTTCGTTATGAAACAAGGACTGTAGCATGATTAGTTTTTGTTTCTCATCAGACTGGATAAGAACAAGCCAGGCCACGGAATTTCCAGATGTCTTAATGTTTTCCTTTTCAAGAAAATATCTACCAATTTCCTTGCAGTATTTGTATAGATGTTGGATTCCTCTTCGCCATCATCAGCTAGGAGTTCTTTCTGTTAGAGCGGTTTACCTAATCTTGACTGGTGATAGTTACCTACAATTGAAGGCATAACGCTTCGATGAAAATAATACCTGATTTCCAAGAGTAGGTATTTGGAATTCGGGATATTCGCGAAAGAATTAAAGCCATCCCGTGTGTATGAATGAGCCTTTAGTTATTGATGCCCTTTTGTCTGCCTCCTCTGGCACATATGCATCATCTTAATAAATTCACATTATTGCTATTCAATAAGCATGGTCACCGTACGCACCGTGGGCGAAGCGTGGGTGCCCTCGCGCATCACTATGTGATGCACATTAAATTTGATTGTTACTGCAACCTGCGCGGGCCCACAGATTTATATTATTACGCCAACCGCTCATTTGGTGATTATTAAACGATATAAATTTATTACACGATTCAATATTAAATATCGTGACGCGCAAAGGGTAAGTGGGATTCTTTGAAGGCGTTTGAATTTTAAGACGAACTTATGTATTAATGTAAGGAGAGCACAAACTGAGTCATCTTTTTCAAACGAATTACTTACCTACATTATTATAATATTTCGATAACCTAATTTTGACTCTAAGGGCCAAAAGTACATGTACCTACTACCTATTCACTCGACGTATTGGTGTTCGAAATCAGAATCATGTGAGTCCATGTCCAAGTAAATATGTATTATCAAGATACCTGATAAACTACTGTATATGGTGCGTTTTCCTTGTTACAGATGCCTTTATGAAGCTACCATAATGTAACAATTTCAAAAGCAAACTCCGTTCCGTCGCTGTGTGTACCAGGAGCGCATATCGGCGGCGGCGGTGGCCGCAAAGAATGTCGTCGTCGGATTTATGTGTGCGCGCGCACGCGATGACAGCGCCGCCGCACCGGCCACTACTCTACGCGTATGTCCGCCTGGTACCGCCAACTTGCGTCGAGGCAGTGATTTCTTTTTGTTTCTGAGCATTTTCCTTTATGGGTGATAAACAATTATGGCATTTACTTTGTGCTGTAAATCATCTTCATGAGCAGATTTACTAAAAAGGTCCCCATGATTTAATTTTTATCGTAATCCGCTGCTCTTCACTCACTTTTAAAATAGTATCAGTAGATAGTTAAGTAATATAATTATTAATTAATGATTTTACATTTTTAAGCAAGACGTTAGCGGATATTTATTTCTCGCCATCCTATTTAAAAATCTCAAGTCTGAACAAATCACGTGGTTTATTACCGTTTTCAAAGAAACCCATAGTCATTCATTAGAAACCAGCCGACTACTGTATCCTCGAAAACGTGTAAGAGTAACTCTCTGGTATTTTAAAACAATCGCAAATTACGCCGAACACGCTGAAGCACCATCCTTCTACCACTTCATTTCGGTGAACGCTTCCGACAACGTCGTGGGTCCACTTGTAACTCGCATAAACTTAGTTTAGGTCTGTTTTCTCAGTTTATGTAGGCGCGGTCGACTGTCTACTGCTGCCACAGTATTTATGCTAAAAGGCCCTGCGGCTCGGACCCTTAATAAACAAATGACGCGCTCACAGATTTAAGAGCCAACGTCGCAATTATTTCGCTATTTCGACGCGGCCCGACCAAGTAAAGGCGGCTTTTTCGCTTTATTTGAATTTTAAGTAACCCCATGACGGTAATAGTGGTTGGGGAGTCGGTGGCTCGCTTTTGTTGCTCGCCGAAGGGAAATGACTTGTTGCACGTCAGAGCGCGCTCCTGACGGTTTTCGTAATGTCATGGGCGCTTTGGGATGTAAAGTTACAGTGGCATAACATTGAGGTGCAAAGCGTAGTGTTTGGTGCCGTAACGGTAGACTTTAGAATACAAATTGCGCTTTTAAAGAACACTTTAAAAGTAAATAATGTTGAAGTACAGGCTACATCTAAAGACAAAACTGACGTATCTTTTGTTTGCTTTGGTGGTAGACAGTGATCGTTAAATTTTTAAGATCTGTTTGGGAACTCATAAGTTTTTATTCCTGGTCCAAAATGTCACAGCTTGACGAAGATTGATAAGCTCGCATTGGAAGAAATATTGTGAAGACATCATTGTAGATATAAAGGACCAATTTTTAACTGAATAAGCTTATTCTTAACCCACACCAAAAAGATAGTGACTGTTCGTTCGTGATACTCGACATTTTATCGGATTTCCAGTATGGCAGCTACTGGATACGATCATTTAAAATGATAAATCACCCGCTCCGTCACCGGGCGACTCGTCAAAATGAACTTATTTGTCAAACTTAGATCACTGAGGTGCGATAACTAAAACAGGAAATTGAAATTTTGTATCACCGGACAAAAATCGGCCGCGTCGCCATCTTGGACGCTAATCGCGCCACGATTTGAATATGGAACTCTTTATACATAAAATTAAATAGTTTTTTACTTTTTTTATCAGTGTAAGAAGTAAGCAGCCAGTTGATTCATAGGTCTTGACAGGAAATGAGGTTAGTTTTTTAAAGGTTCGTGTAGTGTTTGCGTGGGAGAAGGGCGCCCACGAATAGTTGATGATGGAAGGTGCACAGATGGTTGATAGAAAATCCAATTTTAATTTTGTGCCTTTGTGTCGAGTGATATGTGCAACAACAGTTTCGTACCTAGACTGACGAGTGAGGATGTAGGAACCGTTGTAGAAACGCTGATAACAAGATGAAATTCACGGTATTATACAAAAATACCTGTAGACTAATCGCAGCCATAAGTGAAGGTAGGTATGGCACTAGCAAGTTCCTGCGACCGTCCGATACAGTACTTTATACCGACATTACAGTTCCTGCGACATTTGTATGCCTTTCATGGAACATTTTATCTAACCCCTAAGTTGATTTCTTGATTAGATACAGTCTGATTTCAACCCTATAGTGAAGGGAGAGAGGTTGGAAGTAGAACGTAGAGTCGGTTCATTTATGTTGCATCTGCTATTTTTGGGAAGCTATTGGTAAGGTAAGTTCAATTCAATGAATTCATACACTAAGAAAGATAATCTAGTTTCGCAACGCAAAATACGACCAGGGGGACACAAGATAATAAAACGATTTCATAAAAAGTGGCCAAGTGCGAGTCGGACTCGCCCATGAAGTGTTCCGTAGCTGCAAGTAATTTTTATTTATATTTGAGTTGATTGAATGAAAGGTAAATTGCGGTTTACGATTTATTCAGTATTAAAAAAAAAAAACTTCTTACTAGATCTCGTTCAAACCAATTTTCGGTGGAAGTTTACATGGTAAAGTACGTCATATTTTTTTTTTTTAGTTTTATCATTCTCTAATTTTAGAAGAACCGGGGGGGGGGGGGGATCTTTTATCACTTTCACACGGAAGTGTCTCTCGATGATGCGGTTCACAGAATACTTACCATGTTTTAACAGCATGGTTCTTGTAGTTTCGGAAAAAAGTGGCTGCGACATACGGACGGACAGACAGACAGACATGACGAATCCATAAGGGTTCCGTTTTTTGCGAATTGGCTACGGAACCCTAAAAAACACTACTTGGACGACTCGACAGTGTGTTGAAGATGGTTATAAAAACTACACTACTACGTCTTTTGTGACCTTTCGAAGGCATTTGATTGCGTAAATCACGAAACCCTGATCTTGAAACTTGAGCATTACGGTTTAGGTAAACTTGCGCTTAGTTTAGTAAAGTCGTATTTGAATGATAGACAGCAGCAAGTACAAATAAATGGTGTCAATTCAATGGGTTTAAAAGTAAAAATGGGTGTACCACAAGGTTCGATTTTGGGTCCCTTCCTCTTTTTAGTTTATATTAATGACCTACCCCATTTATTTAACAACCACCCGCAAATGGTGTTGTTTGCTGACGATACTTCGTTAATATTTAGGATAAACAGACGTGCCACTAATTTTGACGATGTAAATAATGCCCTACTGCAGGTCCATAACTGGTTCACCGCTAACAATTTAGTACTCAATGGGAAAAAAACTAAGTGCATTCGATTTGCCCTACCAAATGTCAAAAGTAGTGATTGTGACATAATGTTGAATCAAGAGAAACTGGAATTTGTCGATAAAACAGTTTTCTTGGGAATCACGCTCGATTCAAAGCTACAATGGGGTCCTCATTTAACATCTCTTGCAGGACGGCTGAGCTCAGCTGCATATGCTGTTAGAAAGATCCGTCAATTTACTGATATTGATACCGCGAGGCTAGTCTATTTTAGTTATTTTCATAGTATTATGTCATACGGTATTTTACTATGGGGACGTGCGGCAGACATCGAGTCTATATTCATTCTGCAGAAAAGAGCCATCAGAGCCATATACGAATTACGTAGACGCGATTCTCTGAGATAACTGTTTAAGGAAATTAATATCTTGACAGTACCTTGCCAATACATCTATGAAAACATCATGTACGTTAGGAAAAATCTGCATTTATTCAGTAAAAGAGGTGACAGACACCACTATAATACTAGAAATAGGGACCAACTCGTTCAGCCAGGTTTCAGGCTTGCTAAAGTGGATTCATCTTTCATGGGGTACTGTTTAAAATGTTACAATAAAATACCTCCTCACATTCTACAACTGAATGAGACGAAATTTAAATCTTGTATAAAACGCACACTATGTAGGCAAGCATATTATAATTTGGGGGATTACATTAATGATAAAAATGCTTGGCTCAATGCTGGTCCTGCTCCACAACCATAGGCAAACTAATTGATTCCCAGGTTACGTTATTGTGGAAGCTGCAGAAGATTGTAAAATATCCTTGCATTGTATAGATTCCATCTCGTAATATTATATAATTGCATAGCACATTTGTGTGAGTTCTATGTACTGTAAAGCCACCATTTACATTTAGTTATCTTTTTTTTTTTTTGACTTGAATATGCCTTGGCGGCTGAGAGAATGTCATGCTCACTCAAATGTCTCGCTGATGGTGGCGTGTGTGTCGGGTCATTTAGCTCCCTTCAATATGGTCGAGTTGAATGGCGCCGATACATGCGTCATGTTCGTGAACGGGCGCTATCAGTTGGGACTGGTCATCTCTTAGCTGCCACGGTTAATTTGAATTTCTTTTTTTTATATATTGTTGATTTAATCTTTTCTCTGGACGCTCTTAATGTGCACGTCTTACTACATCGTTCTCACATATATGTTTAATCACACATGAATGATGTAACCAAGATTTTGTAAAAATATATTGATTTAAAAGAGTGTCCATGGAGTTTCTTGCCCGTTCTTCTCCATAGAGATCTACGCTAGGGAATGGGCAACTACAGTACTTTCTCAAGTTATTATGCCTTGTGACTGTGACTGTAGCTTTGATTTTATTTGTATTTTGACATTCAAAAGTGCTGTAATGGTCTAGTTGAAATAAATGCTTTGAGTTTGAGTTTGAGTTTACAGATTTTCGTCGAGATTCAGTATAACCAATGACCATGTTTACAAAAAATAAGGGTGTGGTTAAAATAAAAAGAAAAAATAATTATACTATACCAAAGACATATTCTATTCAGGTAAAACTGTGAACAGCATCAAATTATATCCTTGAAATAAATATTATACTCAAAAAAAAAACAAACCGAATCCAATATTTGATCACAGAGCCCACGAATCTCAATACAATCGTACCGCACACAACAATCTTTGATCTCGGTTGAAACCAGTGCAACCTTCCCTTCGCCAACCAAACCGAGGTTTAATTAGCTCTATCGCTAATTACTTAGCAGGGCACGACTGCCGAAGACTATTCCAAGCATTCCATGATTTATTGGCCAGGCACTATCCTTTGACCCGCTGAGCTCTATTTGGACAAAATATTCCACATTTCAGTGCTAATGGCTTTAATCGGGGATTAATACTTAGCAGCTGATTAAGTAGGTGTGTTGTGATTAATTTACTTGGTTTGTGAGTAATTGGGAATGGTATGTGTGTAGTGTTGAGTGTTTACAGATCAAATCTACTCTTATTATTGTAAAGCTGAAGAGTTTGTTTGGTTGACGCGCCAAACTCAGGAACTACTGGTTCGAATTGAAAAACGCATTTGGTATTGGATAATAATAATAGGGTAGATGACAAAAAAAAACTAACAAGTCCGTCAGTTAGATTATCAAAAAATATTTGACCCGTATTTTTTCTTTTTTTACGTAAACCAAAATTGACGAAGATACGACGCTTTTAAAATTCTCAATACATCACGCCATGGTATAATTTTTAGTGCGTTCTGACGTCAGAGTTTTGATGCATTTTATGTTTGTCAATATTCATTGATTTACTAAAACATAAATTACGTGTCCATTATTTTCCAATACTCTAACTAACGGACTAAATGAATTTGCAATATACTGTCGTCATGCTTATTGTAAGATTTGGTACTACAACTGCTACGTTTTTTTGCTGGAAACATTTGACAAACTTTGGAATGCTTTAGGCTGAAAAAAAAAACATTACACAAATTGATAATGTTGATCTAGGATGTGAGTTTCATAAGCATAAGGAAAAAATAAGACTCAAGAAATGTTTTTACCATTCAATTTAATTATTTTCTTCAGGATATTTTTGACTTGAAAACTTATATATATAGGCCATACATTTCCATCACATTGGAAATGTATGGCCTTATATTGACTAAATTCATCTAGAAAACACGAACGAAATCTCAAAAAATTTAAACCACCCAAAAACACAAAAACCAACCTATTAGCATTTACTTAAACATATGTAACCCTTGTTATTTCGAATTAAAGTCGCCTGCACTAGATAAGGAGCAATCAGCGGCGGCAGAGAGCGGGTTAGCTTCCCGCTACAAATAAGTATAGATCGGATCGGCACCTTTTTGTTCCCGCTGTCCCTTCCTGTAAGATCAGCGATCATTGATCACGGACTGGGGGGACAGACGATGGGAAACCAGGTGATGTGCCTCATTAACTTCATTTTCTGTATTTTTAAAGAGTTGCTGACAGTGAGGAACTTTTGGCTAAATTAAAACAGCCACTCGGATCAATCTACAGGTTGATGGGTTCTGTGGACGGGTTGCTACTTGCCACCACATACCGAGTTTCCTCCGTGCACGAAAGCTGACTATGATTTGTAGATCTTTGGCAGTCGCTACAGCCCGCGTAGCATGACCATCGTAGACACGACAGAGAGTTGACAAATCTTTTGTTCATCTGTCATTGAATCGACAAAATGACAGATGAACAAAAGATTTGTCGAGTCTCTCTCGTTTCTCCGGTGGTGATGCTAAGCGGGCAGGTGTGCCCGAAAGTCTGACAACCAGTCTTACCAAGGGGTATCGTATTACCCAGTACTAACTGGGTTGTGGAGGACAGATAGACAGTCGCTCAATGTAAAATACTGGTATTCAGCTGCATCCGAAACTGACCTCATAATAGTTAGGAAAAGGCTAGGATTATTGCAGATGCTGACAGTAGCGGATTGCATGAAACGTATTGCCTTTGTACCAAAGCGATACACATCTGGCGTAGACGTTGAGGAAGCGTCGCTTATACGTCATTGGTTCTGACGCTGCTGTAGCGTAACGTTAACGCAGCGTATGACAGGTAGAAGATAGACAGATTATGAGACGTAGTAAGAGATGACTGGATGGGATTTTACTCATTTGGACAGATTGCGTTCGTGGCTTCGGACTCTGACAGATCATAATTTACTGAAACATCTGTCAAAGTCCTTTTTTTGCACTTCTGATATGACCGAACCTTTAGATCCGAATCGTACTTAGTGAACGTCCATTCGTTGAGAAAGAGAAACATTTTTCCCAAATACAACATTATTTATTTATTTATTTATTTATGTACACACAAAATACTTCATCGGACATTACATTAACGATAGAAGAGCACAAAGGGACTGCTTATTAACATTCAATGAAAGTAATTAAATAATTTGTTCGAAATACAAAACCGTAGTCCACACTATTCTTTCGCAATGCAATTAAACATTTTTTAAAATACCCCATTAGAGTCCTTAATTTGTAAACCGTTGGGGCTCTAAAAGTCCTTCTGATTCTATGTACAAGCGAGATCCTACTCTATTTCTGGAAGGCAAGGTTCGAAATGGTTTGAATGGCTGGGTTTTGTTGCCTGGTACAATATGAGCTTTAAAGCTTCGTTCAGTTTTGTGCTAAAATAAAAGCAGCAATAAAATGTAGTCAGATTACTCGACTGGAACGGTTTGAAGTACATACCTAACGTTAATTTGTTGGGGAAGTCGAAATTAAAACGATACTTCTGGGTTTTTTATTCGTAATAATTAAAACGGTATTTTTAAACTTCTTTGTTAATTTGTTTGTAAGCTGCGGTGGAGAATGAATGGCGTAACTGGCAGAATGATTTGGAAGCTGTGACTATTACAGTTTAAAACTCTCTTTCTCTTTTGCGTGTGGTTAAGTGGCTATCCTGGTGTCAGTTTTAGGCCACCCATGAACCTCTGACATGCTGTCGAGAATTATCTCTTAGGCAAGCAGGTTTGAATGAAAAATCCAAGAAATTAGAGGTGGAATTGGATGAACTAGAGATCTATGACTTCGCAGTACAACAGTCACACCGCTGTCACTGTCTTCCTATAATGCAAGAACACAGCAACACTGCTTGTCAGAAATAATCATCGACGCGGTACTTTCCGGAAAAATATCAAAAGTGAGAGTGCCAATGCTAGACTGGAAAGAATACATTTTATTATTATACATTTTGATTTAAGCTGATCCATTTTGAAGACACGTGACACCCACCGACCCGCTTTGGGCACGACAATTGGATCATAACAGTCAACTTTTTCTTGCAGACAAGGCCTTTGTTCCACAAAATTGGAACATTTTAAGTTGACTATGAACAAGGATTACAAATAAGAATGTTTTGTGTCAACAAATGTCATATGTATGATGAACTTTTCTTCTTCAATCGGTCCTTCATTACTGAGGATCGTGATCACTGGACCTCTTTAAACGATGAACCTGCCTCCGTCGACTTCGGTCCAAAGTTGCCATCACCACCTGCTGTAAATTGTTTGAGGACGTAGTTTCATTTATTTGGTCGGACCATTGTGTTGGCGGCCGGCCTCGTGCTTCGTGGACCTTCGGTATTGCCAACAATGGCCAGTTTTTCAAGGCTACTATCTCCCCTTCGCATAAACTGTTACGTATTGCTATAAATCATGCGCTCAGCCGATCCCTTCTGGCTAAATAGTTCACGCAAGTTAGATATAGGCGTAACTAGTCATCCATAAAATTATAGCATGAACATGAACTTTTTGTTACGTACTTATGAGACTACTTCACACATGACTACTTGCTTGAATAACTTTTGTCTAAAAACTTAATTTCATTTAAAAATAGCTTATTTTAAAGCAATAAGGACGTTCAGTTTAAAGCAATAAATAAGTAAGGTCACAGAAGTCGGTTAAAAATGTAGCAAGTCTCAAGTTGTGCCTCTTTTTTTTTACGGATGTGGAATCATCAAATGAGTTTTCCCACTCTGGGCGGAGCGGGAGAGAGTGTCAGACTTTTACTGACTAAAACCCATCCATGTTCCTTCCTCGCCCTTTATGTTCCGGGGCTACAGTATCTCTTTCGAACAGTCCCGCAGCCCAAGTTGTGCCTCTTGCGTATCTATTTCAGACTGATCTGCAGAAACATTGGATGTTCCGTTGCACTGCTATAATCGGTTTTTTGTTCATACTTTTTATTTCATTTTTACTGTTACATTTCTTTTTTTATAACTTCCACTCAAAAACTCCGATATCCAGTATCTGATACAAAATTAATCAACTTGTAAGGATGTTTTGATACGCCGGGGCTGCGGGACTGTTCGAAAGAGATACCGTGGCCCCAGAACATAAAGGGCGAGGAAGGAACATGGATGGGTTTTAGTCAGTAAAATTAAGTCTGATACTCTCTCCCGCTCTGCCCAGAGTGGGAGAAGTTATTTGATGATTTCCCATACGCAAAAAAAAAAGATGTTTTGACGCCTGAATTACACGGTCGGTATTTGTGAAATTTTTCAATACTAATTTAAAATCAAGATGATGGTGTTATTTCCAATTCCGGCCAAGCGTTAATACGTCTTTATAAAACGGTATCGAGGTTTGAATAATGTGCGATTGAAAGAGACAATTATTGCGCTTGCGTGAGAGTGCAATGGCTTAAAAAGTGATCAGAGATGATCAAAATGATGAAGATGAGACAAATCGAGCCGTCATCTTAGTCATTAATACCTTACAAAAACAATGACGCCATTAGACCTCAAAAAATCCCTACACACAACGCTATAATAACTGCGATAACATAATCTGGTCCGAAACATTTTTATCCGTGTTCCTTGCAGTTTGTCGTCAGATTTAGCTTGTATTTATATCCGCCGCGACAGGCGTGTGCTACCGGTTCGATACTAAATAACAGTGTCACACTAGCCTTTAAGGACACCGCCGGGATGGTATTCTGAGAGAGGGAGAACATGAGCATTTTTTCAAGGTATTTTCTTTTTTAAGGCCGCGTTCATGAGTTCTCAGCGTCTATTTGTTTCTTTGGTAGGTATAAGTATTCTTCTCTTTGGTCTCTGGTGTCAATGTTGTTCTGTCAGATTTGTCAGTGTCAAATTTTCGTAGCGATAATTACTTTGTTAGCTGATGAATGCAGTTTAATGTGCTGATGGCGTTCAATTTCTGTGGTTCACCTGGGTTCACCACAGAAATGGAACACACATCATTCACCATTATATAATCAATTCATTTGCTTGAAAATAAAATTTTTGAAATAGTTCACTAAACAGTTAACAACTCAAGGACTGGCTGAATGCAGAAAGCAGAGTACAGGTTGTTGGTGTGTAATTATCAAAGCCGAGGTAAGAAGCACCTGCTTCCTTAATGAGCTGACAATTTTACTCAAAGCTATTTAAAACAAGCAAATTCATTGTTAGTGCAGTTAGTTGTAGTTTAGTTCAGACTTCACTTCATAATCGGCATTAACTTCTCGCTTACGAAACTAGATCTTTCAACCCTTTAAACATTTCTGCATGCCTCACCTCGCATACGACCATCCTGCGCACACGCCTTTTTGTTCCATCCCCGGCCGTATTTCGGCTGCGCGCGCTTCCATTTATCTCAGCTATCATCTGAGATACGGCGGCTATCCGCTGAATCTTTATGCGAGCGCGATAGCCGATGCCCGATACTGACCGCCGCTGATTAGCTGATAGGTACGAGTACCTATCGGCTCGCACCATTCATAATATATTTTGGCGATTTTAAAAAGTATCGATATTGTGAAGATGTCTGTGTCTCTAGGACGAGTGCTGAATTTCAGCATTATCTCTTGACCAATGTGAATGTATAAGTGATGAAAGAAATGGGAAAAAATTCATTCGGTGGAGGACATTCATTAAGAATTTCGGTTTTTGGTTAGCTGATCAAAATGGCGTTAAAAACATGCTATAAGTAATCTATATCTGCTACGGGTTGTGCCCCGCGCACGCTTAAGTGGTGCTACGCCGTAGCGGATCGGCTACGAGAGCTACGAAGCGTTAGGTGACGGTCTCGTGAGTTCCATGATTTTTGTTCACCCAAAAAGTGCTCAACGCACCCAAAGAAGTTTTCACTTCAAAAACTAGTCTCTTTACTCTTTGAAAATAATTTCAGTCAGTTCCTGTCTAAAAGCTAAATTACTTTTGAGTTATCCAAAGTAATTCAGCTGAACAAAACGCTATGGTTTCATCACGTTTTATTCACCCGATAATTTTTGCGCTTCAATGGTGACTGGTGAGCCTCATTCTGATAGCGAGTGATACACTAAGGTATCCCTGAATGGCCCGATCTGTTTACACTGGCGATGGCAGTTCGACTTGGGTCTGAAGTTGGTACATTGTGTAGTTTCACTAATTAATTGGGATTTGATTGTAATAATCCATCTCTTCGTACCTAATTTTATGTAATAAATATTTTTACTCAATGGCCCTTTCAAACTTTTACGTATAATGTAGGGTAGCTTTAGATTATATTATGGTAGTTTGTATTTTGTCATTTTCGTTATTACTTTTTGACACAAATAGGTGTCTACACTTTAATTTAAGGGTGCATGTTATGTTTGTCATTTACATTTATTTATTTATTAAAACTTTATGCATAAGTAAAAACTGTACAAAGGCGGACTTAATGCCTTGGGCATTTTCTACCAGTCTACCTTAGGGTGATGCAGAGATTTATATTATCATAGTCCAGGCCATCATCCACATTTTAATTTTATTATTATCTAAAATATCTCGATCTTTATCATTCAGTAGAATTTCTCAAGACATTATCTTTTCCAATGACCCGCGCTTTGTTATTGAGAATATAATCATCCTGGGCACTAATACTTTGGTTGATTTCCAATTCGTTGACAATCATCTAAGCCTGAATTGTTACTTACTACGTCCTTCCCGGTACCCACCATCACGCATCAACAATCGTGATGCTTAGTATATTCCCTAATTAATTAACGTTTGATAGATCCCATCTCATCCTGATCATCATAGATAACAGACGGTCAGTTTTTAATATCGTCGCGAATGTCCCGTTTTTTGTCATTCAATATACAGCCCACCGGTTTGCATTGTGTGCTCCCTAATTAATTGTAGTTTGATTGAGCGTCAATCTCATTTAGATTACTGATCGGATTGATGTCGGCTCGTGAATGAGGAGGTATCAAATGTGTTCGATCTGATAAGATGGGTTTGTTGAACAGTATACGGCGCGCGGTGTGGGCCGACCTTTTTGGTCTTTTAGTGTTTGTATGTTGGTACTTGTTGTTGATTTTTTTTTAAATCAGTAAGTTATGTAATTTGTATGCTTGTGGCCGGGTGTGTAATGTGTTAAGGAATTGGCAACTTTAATGGGATATGTGATGCCTTGTCTAATTTGTTCGAAATTAACCCATTTTTGTAAGGCCAGAAATTACACCGCCATCTGGTTTTTCTAGTACCAATTTCAATAACACTTTCACAAATGCTTACCAACAGCCGCCTCCTAGCACTGTTGTTCAAGAGCCAAAAGAACTATGCTACACTTTATCAAAGTTCATCTTCAGTCTGATAGAATGCACACTTGCACCTAAAACGTACAAATACAATTACGCCAATGATACATCGCCTATATTAAAAACCTAGTGCCGGTCGGCGCACAAACAAAGTGCTTTAGTAGTATAGGTACTAAGTATTCATAGTCTGTGTCGGCTCTCGGTAGCCTGTCGGCTGTCGTCGCGACAACGCTTTGTAGCGACACCCGCTGCGTACGACGGTACGAGTTGAACCATTGTGCATGCACCGTGCATATATTGTGATTAAAACTTTACGTATTCGCGAAAATTAATCCCTACAACCATAGACAAATTACTATCAAAAAATGTTCACATTCCCGCCGTTTTGCAATTGTTAAAATTACAGCTGTCATTTTTTTAAATGGTTTTATTATACGTGGCGTTGGTAAATGTTCTATGCAGCCTGTAATATACACAGAGGTTGGTCTCCCAGTAGCCTGTCGTATGTTGTCGCGTGCTCTTTGTGGCGACACCCGCTGAGTACGCGCCGACGTCAAGCCATTGTACGCACTATGTACTGAGTGTCTGTATGTAAAGACGGTAATTTGTATATAAATGTGAAGTGGGTACATAATTGAGCTTTCCTTCGACTTTTAGACATAGCAAGGGTGTCGATGGTAAATTGGTAACCTAAATTGAATCAGCACAAAATTTGGCGACGAGTTTGGCACTTTCAGTATCGTCAGCATCAGCTCCTGTGATGTGCAAGCAACAGGACAGGCAGGACACGATATCAAGTGTCCCATCGATTACGGAGCAACACAACACCACATTTACACTCCAGGGCAGAGTCACCTATGAATCTCCACCTGAACAACTGATGCATTACCTAACATTAATTGCAGTTAGTAAAATCAAAAAAATCAAAAAATCAAAGCATTTATTTCAAGTAGGCCAGTTACAGGCGCTTTTGAATTGTCGAAACAAAAATGAACATTTAATGTAGCTACAGTCCCAGTCACAAGACATAAAAACTGTGAAAGTACTAGTAGTTGCCCATTCCCTAGCGTAGATCTCTATGGAGAAGAACGGGCAAGAAACTCCATGGACACTCTTTTAAATCAAAATATTGTTACAAAATCTTGGTTACATCATTCATGTTGAGATGGTATATTATGTGAGAACAATGTAGCAAGATGTGCACGTTAAAAGTGTCCATAGCAAAACCAAAACAAAATATAACTCAAAAACAAAATAATTAATTCAAATAAACCATGGCGACTAAGAGATGACCAGTCACAACTGACAGCGCCCATTCACGCACATGACGCATGGATCAGCACCATTCAGCTCAACCATTTTGAAGGGAACTAAATGGTCCGACACACGCGCCACCATCAGCGAGACATTTGAGTGAGCATGACATACTCTCAACCTCCAGGGCACATTCAAGTCAAGAACTGCCGTAGGTTTCCAGTGAATGATAGCTTACTAGCACATAGTACTCACACAATATGGGCTATGCGATTATATAATACTAACATTGAATCTATACAATGCAAAGATAGTTAAGTACAATCTTCAGCAGCTCCAACTATACCATTTAATGCTATCAATTTTTGCGCCCCTGTCCATGTGGAGCAGGACCAGCATTAAGCCAAGCATTTTTATCAGCGATATAATCGCTCAACTTGTAATATGCTTGTTTACATAGTGTGCGTTTAATGCATGTTTTAAATTTCGTCTCATTCAGTTCAAGAATACTTTGTGGAATTTTATTATAGCATCTCAAACAGTACCCCATGAAAGATGAGTCTACTTTAGCGAGTCTAAAGCCTGGCTGAACTAATTGGTCCCTACTTCTAGTACTGTAATTATGTCTGTCACCTCTTTTACCAAAAAGATGCAAATTTTTTCTAACGTACATTATGTTTTCGTAAATGTATTGACAATGTACCGTCATAATGCCAATATCCTTAAACAGTTCCCTTAGAGAATCGCGCCTACGAAGATTATATATAGCTCTGATGGCTCTTTTCTGCAGAATAAATATAGACTCAATATCTGCAGCCCGTCCCCATAGCAAAATACCGTAAGACATTATACTATGGAAGTAACTAAAATAGACCAGTCTAGCGGTATCTACATCAGTAAATTGACGGATTTTTCTAATGGCATATGCTGCTGAACTTAGCCGCCCCGCAAGAGATGTTAAATGAGAACCCCATTGTAGCCTTGAATCAAGCGTAAGCCCCAGGAAAACCGTTTTATCTACGAATTCAAGTTTCTCATTATTCAATAATATATCACAATCACTACCCTTAACATTCGGTAAAGCAAATCTTATGCATTTGGTTTTTTTTTCATTTAATACCAAATTGTTTGCTGTGAACCAATTTTGGACCTGAAGTAGGGCATTATTCACGTCATCTAAATTTTGTGCCCGTCTATTTATCTTAAAAATTAAGGAAGTGTCATCAGCAAATAACACCATATTTTGAGGTTGGTTTTTCAATAAATAGGGTAGATCATTTATATATACTAGAAAGAGGAAAGGACCCAATATAGAGCCTTGTGGAACCCCCATTTTTATTTTTAAACCCTGTGAATTGACACCATTTATCTGAACATGTTGTTGTCTATCATTCAAATATGATTTTACCAAACTAAGTGTAAGTTTACCCAGTCCGTAATGCTCAAGTTTCAAAAGTAATGTGTCGTGATTTACGCAATCAAACGCTTTGGAGAGGTCACAAAAAATTCCTATGGCATCTTGGGACTCTTCCCACGCAGTAAATATGTGCTTTAATAAGGTTACACCGGCGTCAGTTGTACAACGTCCCTTGGTGAAACCATACTGTTGGTCATGTAAGATTCTGTTGGTGTTAAAATGATAGAGGATTTGATCAAGCATTACTTTTTCAAAAACCTTGCTAAAAACTGGCAACACGGATACAGGTCTATAATTGTTAGTATCTTTACTGTCCCCGGATTTGAAAAGAGGTATGACTTTACTGTATTTCATTAAATCAGGGAAAACTCCTTGGTCTACACATAGATTAAAAATTAAAGCTAAGTATGGGGCTATTGTCTCAAGTATGGATGTACAAACTTTGATAGACATTCCCCATAGATCTTCGGTCAGTTTGATTTTTATTTGCCGGAAAGCTTTAATAACTACCATAGGGTTAATGTGTTTAAATTTAAATTCAGCCAGGCAGCCAGACACATTCGCCTTTAATAAACCCATTGAGACTTCAGGAGAGGAATTTAGAGCCTCCGTAGTTTTTAATGGTATTTCTGTAAAGAAATTTACAAATTCTTGAGCTACTTCCTGATTAGAGCTTTTAGGACCACTTGCTGTATCTAATGTGTAGCTAGTGTTACGTATTTTCTTCCTGTTAGTCTCGTTATTTATGACTTTCCAAACTGTCTTTATTTTATTTTCTGCTGTTTTGATCTTGTTGCTAATGTGCAGGGCTTTAGCAACCTTGCATGTATTTCTAAAAATTTTTGAATACTTAGCAACATACTTGTGTAACGCTAGATGTCGCTAGCCAGCCGTTAAGCCGAGCCGGCTGTCAAGCCCGCCATGCCTAGCCGCTACGTCACTTCCCCACCACGGGAGCCTGCCCCGCCAAATTGCGAGCCGGGGGAAGTGAAGTAGCCGCCAGCCAGCCATGCTTATAAAAGCCCGGAGCAATGATTTTGTGTGCGCACTTATTGATAATAATGTAAGGGAAAACTCTGCCCGAATAAAAGTTTTAATCAGTTGCTGCTTATTATTTACCACTGTCGTTATAATTCAGAAGTGGTACCGAAGAAGAAACCTACGATGAAACGACGCTCTGCTACAAATAAACGTCGACGGTCGCCTAGTCAGGAGGACGAAGATACTGCGTCGGTAAACCACGGATGTCTGAAAATTCAAACGAAGAACGTCGATGCACACCATCTCCAAGGGAATTATTGAAGAGTCTCCTAGCAGAAGAAGTTGAAAAGCATACAACGATCACACGAAGCGCCTACCCTCATTCATCGAAAAGAACACCGTGCCGCGTCGTTAATTCCCGAATTTGACCCTGAAACCGAAGAATGCACTGTCACTGCCTGGATATAAAAACAAAGTTAACAACTACTACCCTCAAAAAGCATGACAAAATACTACCAAGAAAAAGAAGAAGCAAATTGTCGGATAACACCTGCAAGACACTTCGAGTTCCAAGAAGAATCCTACTCTCTGCCAGCAACGCTTCTACGTGGAAATGAAGGCTACTTCAAGGTCATCAATCATCATCATTGCCAGCGGAGCCAAGGACATCACATTGAAGGAAGGAACCGTCCTACTTCGCGCTGAGAGCTGCCAAGAACCATGCATAAATAACTAGGTTAGTCAACATGCCAATATTTGCAAAATGCCATTAGCCAAATGTGTTTCACAATTGAATGCCTCGCGTGTTGATAATTATGCCATTGGTGGGGTAGTTGCAGACAAAATTAGGGTACGCCCGATAAGTGAATCTGATCATAATTAGTTTATTATCTCGGTATAGTAATTGTTTTGCTAGCTGTACCAATGAGTTGGGATAAACGGATTTATTTCAAATGCTCATTCGATTATCCAATAATGAACCAGTACACCGTAGGCATTATAGATTAGCACATCATGAACAAGAGATCGTTAGAATGCCTGCTTCTAATAGCTCATTAATTTTTATTAATGAGCTATTAGAAGCAGGCATTATATTATAATCCGAATCAGATTACGCTTTTCCCATTGTTTTAGTTAAGAAGCAGAATGGAGATAGTAGTCTATGTGTCGATTAGGTACCGAGCACAAAATGCGTTATTTATCTGCAATAGAAAAAAATCCGCAAAATCCGTTACCTAATATCGATGAGCAAATTTCTAATTTATCTGGCAAGAACTACTTTACCAGTCTTGATTTAGCCCAAGGGTACCATCGACTTAGCATTCATCCTGCCGATACATACAAAAAGGCATTTGTCACACCGCAAGGTCATTACGTTTATAATAGGGTTTTCAGCCTCGCTAACGCTCCCATAGATAGTGTTTATGCGTTCAATAAACAAGGTCGTAAATAGTTTAAAAAAATTACTATGTGAAACAGTTAGATAAAAATAATTTCATCAAACCATCGTCGTCAGAGATTAGCATTCCTTGACGATCTATTGCTACCGTCAGTTAATGTTTAAACAGGATTAGACTTATTGGACAAAGTTCTTGAAAAATTGCAAACTGAGAATATAAAATTAAATATGGGTACTTAGATGTTATTTTTTACAAAATAGGATTTCTTATTTAGGTTATGAAATATCATGTGATGGCATTTCAAATTTAAGTTGGTAGCTGTGTCTCAATTTCCCGTTCCGAGTAACGTAGGTACATGAAGTGCGTCAGTTTATTGATCTATGTAGTTATTTTAAGTTCATTCATAACTTTGTAATAATAGCTCGCCCGTTTACAGAACTAACAAAAAAAAAATGTGGGTATGGGGCGAGTCACAAAAATCTAGTTTCGCGAATTAAAAAAATATAATTGTGAGAATGCTATCGCTAATACCGTAGCGATATAAGATCCTAGTTTGCCAACGGAAATTTACGCGGATGCATGCAAGTTAAACCTAAGACGACCCACTGACCAAATATTGCAGGCATTCTTTTACAAAAACAGATTGACGGTAGTTTGCGCCCTGTCTTGTATGTTAGTCGCGTTACCAGTCGGGCAGAAAGTGTTTATGATAGTTATGAGCTCGAGACTTTTCCAGTTGCCACCAGGCTTTTAATTCAAGACTATGATATTACTATCGACTGTAGACCGGGTGAGCGTATGAAGCCTTAAATAGGAA
The DNA here is from genome assembly GCA_950022955.1 of Xestia ashworthii. Classification (NCBI taxonomy): domain Eukaryota; kingdom Metazoa; phylum Arthropoda; class Insecta; order Lepidoptera; family Noctuidae; genus Xestia; species Xestia ashworthii. The sequence continues at coordinate 15,619,149 of OX465560.1, read as the reverse complement.
TCCGATAGATGCCGTTAATGTGTACCTACCTACCGTTTAGAAGTAAACAATTGGTTTAGTATAGTGCAATTAATTTTATTGTGCAAGATGAATAGTCGAAACTTATTATTGATTTACTACAAAGTATATGTACAGATAGTGATATAGTGAGTGACTAGTCATGTAATCGTCGTAGGGGTTTATCGTACAACTCTTTACGGTACTCGATTAGTTGTGCCAAACTTTGCGCGATGGAAAATATTACAAATGCATCATGACGATATTGTCCATGTAGATTTAATTATATAAGTAAAAAAAAAAAGAAAAACTTTCTAGTTTCCAAAAATGTCCCGAATTATACGGAAATATGTGACGTCATGTTTTACATTGTGCGTACGGTAAAGGAGAATACTGTAGGAAAGAAAGCAAATTACATCCGATTCCTAAACCTACTGAACCAATTAAAATGGTACATCGTATCGATCATTGGGGCCCTTTTTGCAAAACTAAAAAAAGGGTACCAGTATATGTTAGTATTAACAGATGCTATTCGCTGAAATGTTAGTATTGTCGGTTTTCTAAATTTGTTGTTTCTGAGCCTACGCGTACTGTAATTCTGTGGGGACAATCAGAGTTTTAAAACACATATTATTTAGTTTAAGTATTCCGTTTTCCTAATCATGTAGTTTCTGATCATATGGTAAGGCCTTTACGAGTAGATATTTCAAGAAGTTTGTAACGGAAAAGCAGTTTAAACACACGTTACCCGCTATTGCGTATCCTAGGTCTACGAGAAAATGAAAAACTTTGATAAAAGCCGGAAAAATAATACGATTTACAAAAAATGTAATAACGTACTTTGGCGCCAAGCGCCGACTACTAGCGGCAATAAGGTTAATTCGAAGTTATATGATCTGTATTCTGGCCCATATGTGATTATTAAAGAGTTTCTCCTCACGACCATATCGTGGCGCTGCTATTATGTCCGATAGCGACAGTAGTATGGCTGGACAGTTGGAAACCGAAGATCTGGTAGATTTTCTTGAAAGCTAGATCGAAGTTGATTTCCCCATAATTAAACTTGTTTCTTGAGCTGACTTGTAATCATAGTTTTGTTGTTTCCATTGCGGGAGCAATTGTTACAGGATGGCCGAGTGTAACGCTAGATGTCGCTAGCCAGCCGTTAAGCCGAGCCGGCTGTCAAGCCCGCCATGCCTAGCCGCTACGTCACTTCCCCACCACGGGAGCCTGCCCCGCCAAATTGCGAGCCGGGGGAAGTGAAGTAGCCGCCAGCCAGCCATGCTTATAAAAGCCCGGAGCAATGATTTTGTGTGCGCACTTATTGATAATAATTGTAAGGGAAAACTCTGCCCGAATAAAAGTTTTAATCAGTTGCTGCTTATTATTTACCACTGTCGTTATACTTGTTAAAAGTTTCAGTGTTAATAAAAGGCTTAAGGCCATAAAGCTCAAATAGTCTTTCCCTACTTTTTCTGATGCCTCTAGTTGCCCAATCGCTAAATATGAATTTAGGGCAAATACTTTTTGTCTTCTTTTCAAAAGTTTTGTTGAATTCCGTGTGAACTATTGAAAAGAAACGATTATAAAATTGATTTATATTAATATCGTCATGGCTCATAACACTTAACTTGTTCTGTAGGGAAATATTAAACCTATTTAATTTGCTAGAAGTTATAGGTCTAAATTTAATCTGTACTTTTTGCAATGGTGTATTACACCTATAAGTTACAGTTTGTCCGCTATGGTCAGACGGCAAACAATTTACTATGGCTTTATCTAAGTAATCACAATCGCAGAAAACATTATCTATACAAGTAGCAGAAGATGTTGTGATTCTAGTAGGTTCAATAAAAACGTTAGTCAGGTCAAATGACTTAAAAAGATTTAATAACCGACCACTATTTGAATGTTCTTCTAAAATATTGATATTGAAATCACCACAAATTATTGTAGATTTATTACTGGCTGCAAGTTTTGCCAGGACATCTTCCATTATTGATTCAAATATGGAAAAGTTTTGATAGTTTGGGGGTCTGTACACACACACAACTACATGCTTATCTAGCTCAACACAGGACAGTTCGACGCAATGTTCAACCGAGAGACCTACTATGTCATTACGTTGCTTATATTTAAAACTATTTTTTATTAATATTAGGGAACCTCCACGAAGCATAGTTTTACGGTTAAAGCAGCTACCCACCATATAGTTCTCATAATTAATAAGCATTTGGTAATCCTTTAGCCAATGTTCAGTAAAACAAATGATGTCAAACTTACTTTTTTCTAAAAACAATTCAATTTCTAATAATTTACAAGACATTCCTTGGATATTTTGGTGGAATAATTTTAAGGTGTTCTGCTGAGGCCCTTTTTTATTAACTAATTGAGTGCAAGAATTAATAGTACCTTCTGTTGTCTCACTTTCTAGTTTAAATTTATATTAATATTTGGAGTGAGGCCGGAGACTCCCGTGCCCTCCTCAGACAACAAGACCCTATCTGTAATAGACCCTAATTGAGGATTCACCATGGTGACAGATGGATCCTCCTCATTGCAATATTTGTAAACATTTATAGCACTACTGCTATATTCATTTAAAGTCACCTGTACATTAGTAGAATTACTAATAGTCACAGTGTTAATAATGGAACTAAACTTAGACATACTATTTATGTCTGTGTGAATATTAAAAGCTAATAGCGAAGCTATTTTGTGTCTACATCTAATAGGTAGATACACCTTACACCGTGTCGACTTAAGTTTACCAACAATAGTGTTGATATCTAGATATACAAGTCTGTCACTATAGTGACCTGCTAGAAAATGTACATGGTTATTTAACATATGTATATAATTGTTTTTTCTATTACCCAATTTTTCAAAATAGGGACAAGCACACAATATGATTTTACTACAGTTTAGCTTTAACAGCTCTGATACACATTCAGTGATATCTTCCTTTTTAATCTTAGAACTATTACCCATACATATAGTTATGGTGGTATTAGGATTACAAACAGTTTTTGTTGCAGATGCCATAACCTGTTTGTAGGTCGACCCTGGCATACAATAATTTTGAGTACAATAACTCAGGCTATTACTGATCAATTTGCCAAGCCCTCTACCTATACTATCAGAGAACATGACTGAAAGATTAGAATCTAGACAATTAGGTGAGACAAAATTACCTAAGTCAGGTATTGTATCTTGGCTGGAAACACAGTCCTGAGTTTTCACAGCTTGGCACGGGTCCTCCGTTGCCTCAGGCTGAACATCATTCCTGGATTCCCCCTGACAAGTACACTGAATGTTGTTGAGAGTCAGTGAGTCCACTTTTATTCCAGAGTGAATAATATGTACTTACCACTGTACGTTTGGCAAATTAAGCGGCCAGCAAATAAGAAAGAAGAAAGAAGTAGAAAGACCAACGCAACGTAAAGATTGCGACAAATGCAGACCGGAAATATCTTTCTTTTTAAATTTGTTAAAAATGGTTTAATGTAACACTAGCGTTCGTTTGCAACTAAGCTAAACCAGATTTTCATAACTTTGAAGGCGTATCTTGTACATTACAAGTGTGTACCGTGCACCTACACACACATATTGCCGTAAGCTTATTGCCATCAACCGGGGCCAGTCTCAACTTCGTGGCGGCTGCTGAAAAAAACCATTAACAATTTGCACGACCCGAGGATCACCACCTCAAGCTCAGTAGTCGCGGTTTGCTTACACCTCAGATACAGTTTCAGAAGAAATTTTTGATTTTAACTAAACCAAACGCATGCTAATATGGGAAATGAAAGCCCAGTACCAAGTAACAAGTGTCGCGTCATTTGAGAGAAAGCGTTATAGTGTAGCTCATACGATGAGCGACGACCTATCAAGCTGTCGGGTGCTGTTATGAACTTACGGCACTTGCGTGTACGCATGTCTGCTGGGAAGGAAACTAGGCGAGACGAGGGAAATTCTTATAAAAGGTACCTAGTGGAAAAATATCGTAGGTAGGTATCCTAGGTACCTGGTAAGTACTTATCATGTTAAGGAGAAACAGACCGGTCCCATAAGGTGTAATGATGTAAAGGTTACATATTATAGTACTTACTGATGTTAATGTTACAATTTCGGAGAATTGAATTGGGTAACATTATAGTCGTATGACGCAACCTTCATTTATTCCGGAATAACTGATCATAGATCTCATAAAAAGAAATTCGAACAAGCGAAGAACAACTTACTTTAAATTATTGTGTCTTGGGATTGACTAACAGAAAACCGACCTACTACCAACGTGCATTGCTGCCTATGTACCTACGTACATTTTAGATATTTCAGATAGAAGGTTCAGCCGGAAACCGGCTGTTTCCGGGTAACCTTTTTTAAAGGTAACGGGGCTCCCATAAGCTGATGGTGAACAGAGTCGGTTAAGTAAGGTAACAATCACACACTCCCCATGGCACTTATCACCAAAACCTTTGAAGGTTTCCAGCTAAAAAAAATAGATTCTTCAATTGCTTAGCATTTTGAAGTAATCGAGAAAACCCATCAACTAACTGCAAAACCATGAGATAAAATCCAAAGAGAACCTTAAAACTAACCAATATAACTGTTAGGCAATTCATAAGTGTGCCGGTACTCGGTTGTCATGACGGCGCGATGGCGGCTCTCCCGCCGGAAGTCAATTATGCAATAAATCTGCAGCACCGGCGCGCGCGCATAGATCTCCGCGCATTTACATAGAGCTGGGTGCAAGCCGAACATGGCCGAGTGTGGTGACGAGATTATTGTGGGCTGATCGATATATCGGGGAGATTTGCCTAGCAGTTTGGAGTCTTGAAGATAGTCGATTGCATAGAAGCCTTCAGATTCAGATATCAGTCCATTTTGGTTTGGACGGAAAGGTTTTTGAAGGTTCGATCAAGCTCGTATGGAAAAAATACGGAAACTGCTCCGGACACAGGCAGATAATGTAAACTGTATTATTCATGCAAACTGTTTTGTGCCATTTGTCATTAATTATTTCTTGTTAAAAGGTAAGGAACTCTGAAAAGTGTTCTAATTAAACAGAAACACAAGTAGCGGGTACTTCGTCTCTTTTGTTTTGTTTTGGAGTTGTAAATTAAGATGCCAATTTACATTGAATAATTTCACTTCGAAAGCTGGCTATCAAGCTCACAAATCCTTCAAGTAGCCGTAAGATTAAATTAATCTAAACCTCGAACTTTTAAGTCTAGCGCTTTAGATAATGAATACTTTTATTCAGCCGTGGGCTTAGTGGGAGTAGTCCGTAAATCACGTTGCACAGGGGGCAGCGGAGGTGTCTCGGGGCCTCATTTACCTGGCTGGCCCCGCCGTATCGAAGAGTCGATATCGCAGATACCGACCATCGATAAATAAAATATTGACGTGCATACGCACTGGTGAGGTTGGCAACACGCGTTAATAGACAAGATTTTGCAGTTTTTTTGTAGGTATGGATATAATTTAAGTTATTTATATTTAAGATTAAGTTAAACGTTGTGTGGTAGTTACTTTGGTAGTAACTACCACACATTTTGGATATGTTTTTTTTTTAATTTGTCGGGTTTTTTATTGTGTTGGTGTCATCTTCTATTTTTTTTCGTTAAATTATTCTTTTGACATATTATTCTTTCTTCCGGCAGATAAAATAATGTTGTTTGACCAAAATCTAAAATACGAACTGATTATGGCGAGAAGAGAAAACATGAATAAACCCCTAAAAAACCTGCAAAAACTATCCTGTAAAATAACAAACCACAATGCCATTCCCCTGTACAGCGTAGCATCCAGTTTAAATTAGCGTTTGCCGTACGCACAGGAATCTACCAGTGACCATTAACATAGGAGGGATGCCCTCGGAACCGGCGCATTTTTAGCTAAAAGCCTACAACGCCCCGCAACGGTAGTGGATTCCGAACGCACCCGTAACATTGATAGACCATAGATAATTGGAGAGGTATTCTTTAAGTAATGTGTTGTTTATGGTGTGCCAAATTGAGTTACTTTTTTCTTTGGTTCGTAATTTGTTGTTGTTGTTGTTAGTGAATAAAGAAGTAATTAAATCAATAGCACCTAGTCATAAAACTTTATTGATGTCAAAATACCACAAATGAATGCTTACTTTTTTGTTAAATTTTAAAATATCATCTAGGAAGTAACCGCGTTGTCAGTAGGTAAAAGGTTTAAGTTCATACCTACAATAAAAGCGAAAGACACCATTCGGACTGCAGATATGATTCGAAACCGCGTCGGACTACGTATACACTCACCTTTATTTGAAAGGACATAGGTACTTAGAGCGGTTTCTGAGCAGCTCTTACCGATTCCACGTCGATTAGTGTCCACTAAAAGGTAGTTAAATTGCCGTCAAAAATAAACTTTTTTCTTTGGTTAGGTACTATTTACCCAACACGAGAGTGTTTTAAAATGGAAATTAATAAGCATTCTCAGTACAACCAGGAATGCTACATATTCCGCAAGGACCGTGTAAAGAGTGCGTCCAAGAATGTGGATATAACGCCTCCTTACATTTCCTTTTTATAAGGCATATAATCCTTGATGGCCAGCGTGATAAAGTGCCTATAAAATGTACATAATTGTCTCAATGTTTACTACGAGTAATATAGTCGAGTGTAATTAGACAAAAAGGTAGAACGAAGTTTATAGTGGTCGGGTTTCCATGAGACTTTTTAGACGATTTTCTGATATTTGCGAATGAATTTTTAGTCACTACACTCATGAATGTAGTTTTGTCTCGATGTCGTGTCCTGCTCATCCTGTTGTGCCATCGACACCATAAGAAGTGGCCCAAATGTCTGATAACCAGTCTTACCTAGGGGTATCGTATTACCCGGTACAAACTGGGTTGTGAAGGTCAGATAGGCAGTCGCACCATGTAAAATACTGGTATTTAACTGCATTTAGTTGGACTGGAAGCCAAACCCAATGCAGTTGAGAAAAGGCTAGGAAGATGATGATGGTAATAGACAAGATAGCTGTCTTGCTGGCTGATTACTGTCACTGACAACTCTGTCATAATTACATTGATCTTCATGCTTTAAACATTAAGGATTGTCACTGCCAGAGGTACCTAAATTAACCGTGAAAGGACTATACATAATTGTCTCAATGTTTACGAAGTGGCGGCCATTGATGCAAGGCAATTAAATTGATTAAAATAGCCATTTGATCGGGTGCTCATCAATGGCTTGTCTTTGATTCATGGCTGATGGCTGTCACTTTAATTATGTGTATCGTGAAGGTATTTGCATTCTTATATAAGTGTATGAATGAAGAAGTTTGTGGGACAAAGTACCAAAGACTTTTAATGTAGTAGTTGTGTTCTAAATAAGTTAGGGAAATAGTTTCGTCATATAATAATGGGGATGCACACTGTGGAACTAATGGCGCTAGCATAGCTGGTTCTAAGCATCCTCATTGGTTGAAAATCAAGGAATGTCATTTCATATTTTAAAATACCTTGACCTTATTGGTCAGATTGAGACCAGCTATGGTGGCGTCATCTACAATTAGCTTTTAACGGTCTTCCCCATTACCTAATCTTTAAATATTTTAGGTAAGAGCATTATCATAATTTTCCTGCCACCATCGCAAATAATCGCAATGTACTTGGGGTCGGAGCAGCATGTCTCCTTCTTCTATACTTCACTATTAGCCGTCATCTCATTGAGGTACTCATAATAGTCACCAGTTAATCTCATAGTTCGTCTGGTAAAAATATACCAACTGCTTACCAAGACTTGGCTGGAGGAGGCCTAACACTCAAGGCACCCACATGATCATCCGGTCAAGCCGACGACAGCCTCATAGGTTGACCTGCGAGATAACATTCACAAAAAAAAAAAAACAAAAAACATATAATAAGAAAGCAGGCCTTGTACGATAGTTTCTTTTGCCTGTGGCGCGCTTTGAAGCTAGGTACTTTTTTCTAGGTCTTTTACCACAATCTTAGCTTTTCTTTAGCTGGACTCGGTTTTTCATTTTAATTCTATTTTATTCCTCGATCATCCTCTAAATAACAGAAGCATTACTGTTTATAAATTGTTTAAACATTCTTTATTTTGATTTCAATTGGTCATAAATCTCTAAGCATAAACAAGTAAATTTAAGAAATATCAATAGATATTACAATCTAACAACGATATAAAAAATTAAAATATATGGTCAGTCATTTCCGAATCATATCTCAATGCAAATCAAGGAAATGTCGTCTGGCTGTAAAATTACGATATCATGGCACGTGGCCCACAGACTTAAAAAAAAAGATTTTTAATTTTTTTATTTCATTGAGAATTTATTTTTATACCGGCAATGATATGCTTGCGTTTCTAGATTCAAATAATGAATTGTGTGTCGTTCCAATACGGTCCCGTTTCGTAAAAAATGAGGTTTTCTAAATGTATTCAAAAATAGAAATGATCGTGATGAGTGTATGAATACCGCATGGGCGCATGTAAAGCTAGGGGTGGTCCAACCAGTTTTTTTTTTATGAATTTCTAATTTATTTATGAGTATGACGCGACATGTCGATTTATGAATATTAAATGTGTGTTCCTGTGACTGACAGGCGTCAGTCGATAGTTTTTCTGAACTATTGTAAAATTATGATTAATTTATGAGTTTCTTTTCTATTCATAGTAATATTTTCTCCAATATTATGACAAATTCTACGAATTTAAAATAACAAGCGATGATTATTATTATTATTTATTGTCCCCCGCCCGGGCCCCAGTTTCTGAAAGCCTGTCTAAACAAGTAAATTATTTTTGGTACGATCAACCACAGAGCATCTATATATACGGGAAACGATCAACTGTTTTCAAACCGTCATCCGTCATATCAAGCGTTTCTGACATGGAACTAATAAGTACTAGGTTTGAATTTGACACTCTGATGCGAAAGCTGTAATTTCTTGTCACACCAGCCAGCATCCAATAAAATGATTAACCATAAATAACAATAATCCATCAAAGAAAAAGCTAAAAGAGTATGTAAATGTGTCGTGTGTCGGACGGAATATATTGAGAGACAGGATGTGGCGATGACGAAGCGAAACTGTGCTGTTCTTATAGCTTTAATTTATTCATTTGTTTTGACTAAGGATGATTTTAATAGACATATAGATAAGTCAAGCTAGAGTAAAGTACTTTAAAAACGCTTTTATCCCTATATTTCAAGGGTAATGTACTTACTACGAGGCAATTGCGTAAGAGCCGGTTTCCACCGAAGTGGACGCGAGACGAGAGTGGGGATATGTTGTAAATCACCAATACAATTTAGTTGTGTATACTTCTCGTCTTCGCTTAGCATTATACGGTTGAGCAGAAAGAAGAGGTGTCTCGTAATTGTTTAGGTCAACCTACGCACTCGGCCGCCAAGCGTACAGTGTAGACGAAAAGAGACGTGTCAAAAGCTGATACCATTTCCGTTAAAGCTCATTATATCAATGCGACACGTTTTGAAATTGTTTCCCACTTCTCTTGGCTCTCAGCATATCATCCTCGGAGCATAAGGATAGAATAATTCCACTTGTAACCCGTGGTTCCGGTGGGTCGACGGGTCTATGGGTAATTTTAATAACCCGTGGTTCCATGGCATTTGGGATTTTTTCCTGGGCTTCTGAATATATCGATAGCAGCCTGGATGTTTATGCTGCCGTTTGAGGCATGGTAACTGAGGTCTTTTCATTGTATCCCGGTAGGAGCAAATGTTTGTGTGATGAGCATGGACATTTGTTTCAGAGTCATGGATGTTTATATGTATAATAAGTATGTATGTACAAAACAAAAAGTATATATGTAGTATATCAACTGTCTGGTGACCACGACTCAAACCTTGCTTAGTGTGGCACTAGATGGCGCTGTGTGTCATTACACACAGCGCTAAAATAAAAATATCGCTGGACACTTCCAGCGATTTTTTTTATATTTTTTTTTATTTGTGTTGATGCAAAAAACATGGTGCATTTAAACTGGCTGGACGATTCTATATGCCACTGTTTTTTAATTCCAGGCAAATCTGTAAAGGCGTGAAAAAGATAATAAATAAATAAATAAATAAATATCGCTGGACATTAACACACAGCGCCACCTAGTACCACACTAAGCAAAGCTTGTGTCGTGGACACTAGATAGTTGATATACTACATATATACTTTTTGTTTGTAAATACATACTTATTATACATACAAACATCCATGACTCGGAAACAATGTCCATGCTCATCACACAAACATTTGCTACTACCGGGATTCGAATCCAGGACCCTAAGAACGTAAGGCAGCGTCACTACCACTACGCCATTCGGGTCGTCTAAACATCTAGTTAAATGCGTTCGCATTTACAATATTAGTATGGAATTATGGACTAGTAACATCATCACCATTGAATACACTAAACGTGGTCTGTACTAACTGTAGAGCCTAGCTCATTGCCATGCAAGAATAACAATACTTACTATTTCCATGTAGTTATCGATTAGAAATAACAAAAATCATCCAGCAGTTTCCGAGGTTACTCCGACTGTAGGCAGAGTGATAAGGTTTTTTAATAAAAAGGAGTCGTTAACAGTAACACTAGGAAAATTCAACATTCGTTTGAAATGTAGATATGTGATGGCAACATCCGGCGTTATAAATCCTTCACCAGCAAATCCATTTTCCTTTAGATTAAAAGGCACTTCTTCTTTATCGTGTGTGGTTAGCACCTGACCTGGTTGTCAGAGTTTTATGCCACCCATGGATCGCTGACTTGGTTTTACATGCCGTCGAGAGAAATCTCTTAGAAATGCTCGTTTCCTTACGACGTTTTCCTTCACCGAAGTAAGATAGCCCGTGAAAATTATACAATACGCACATATATCCGAAAAAACTATACAAAACATATACTAATGTATATTTTTATTTCAGCAACAAATTTAATAGACTCGTGCCCTAGTAATCCATGTGAATTCAAAATTCCTGGAGAAATATGAGCTTTAAAAAAATACACCTCAACCTGACCGGGGATCTTCGAGCATTGTAGGCTTGATGTTACGTTAGGATAGCTTTAGTCCCATGCATATAACAGAAGCAGTAGATGGGTTTCAAACAAAATATAGATCAGTTCGGTTTTTGACGATCTTCTAACCGTAATATCGCTCATTCTCGCGTCGTATGTTAGAACTGTGTCACGTGCTCTGAAAGTATCCACATTATCGTGTGGGCATAGTTATGTACAGGTATAGCCATGAATAAGGGATTGTGAAGTTTCCTTTGTTGATTATCCAAAAGAACTATCTAAGAAGGAGAGGCGGCTCAAAAGCTTCCGCAAGCGGACCGAACCCATTCATGACTTCTTTTACCTCGCAAGAGAAAACTGCTTACATGTGTTTCCACGAGTCGAGCGGAAATGACTCGGCGGGCAAAACGAGTAAAAATTAGCTCGCTCTGCTCATTCTTGTTTCATTTCTCTTTTGCGGTGAGAATCAGACGACTGACGTTACTTGGTGGAAATCAAAACTTATTTCATGAATACGAAGTCCGTTTCGCTTAGTCATTTCGGTTCAATACTCTTTCGCGATGGAAAGCGGGCTTATGACTGAGGTGATCAGGATATATTATTGTTGCCATTCACAGGATCATCCGACTATATGCTACTACTGTTCTATACTATACTAACTGTTCGTTCGAAGTGGAAATAACGGTTTTTTCCTACTCCTCCGCTATACTTTTCAGATTAATTTCGTTGCGGGATCCAAGACAGTTAAATTCATTCTCTGGGACTTCGTCGAGCTTCATTGTCTCGGCGCTTTTCTGGTGGTCATCACTTGATTCAGGCTTTCAGAAGTTACAGTGGTTTGGGAATAGTGTGGCGGACTTGTCCCAATAAAAAATAACAGTTAGTAAGAAACTTTTTTACGTTATCCGTTGCATTTCATCTGAAGTTAAAGGAACTTTCGTTTGGTACGACGTTGTTCAATACATTCAAAGCTCTTGACCTAATATCTACCCCAACCTACCTCAAAATTCATCAAAGAACCGTACAAAATTAACAGTGATTCAGCATTCATAAAATAGGTGAGAAGAATAGGGAAATATGTACAACTATGTAAGCTTACCATGATCTTATCGAGTTTTATCGTCTAATCTCTTTTTATTTCCCCCAGTGTTTGGAAACTAGGCGGCATTACGTCGGGCACAATGGCTCATTAAGTGAGGTGTTTTGGTTTGGCTTCGAAAGTGGGTAAAAAGGACATCCAGTGATAATGTGCACGTGGGCAACTGTGCCGGTTGATAGCGACTTTGTTTTTAGTTAATATTCTGTTTTTTTTTCGTATATCGCCTTCTTGATTGGTTACCTACTACTGGCTGGTTGGACTAATTGTGTATTGCGTTCGATTCGAATCAGAGAAATGACATTCCAAAGTAACCGTAAAACTACTTGTACTAGTGGTTCCGCACTAGATTTGAATTCCATACGTTTAAAATTTGAATATTTCCAATTCGGATGGTACTCGATTTTCAAATTCGGAGACTCATATCTCATACTCTTGGGATTTTCATCTAGAACTTGCAGTAGCCTGTAGCAGTTTGCGGTTTGAACCTTTAGCAATCCAGCAGTGCATTTTTTCAAACGAAGAATCTAACATTGTCTCTCTCGCTCTCTACTTGGAAAGAGCGCGCATTGATATGAGGTGTGTTCGAGCTGTGGCAGGCGCTTGTGTATGTCTTCGATATAATAAATATTGGGACCAAATAGAAATTATGACTCACGTATTTTTGTGAGTTGAATATCAGTTTTACGGTGGAAGCGCCGAATGACTTCTTCATGAAATAGTCATTGAATCTGATTAAATAAACATAGAGGGTTGTAATAATGTTAATGGCTATCATTTAGTAACTACATAGTGTGTGTTACAGTCACGAAACATATTTTGTTCAACAAGCAACCTGACACTTACCTACAAATTGCGAAATACGTTAATGATGATTTGAGCATCAAAATCAACCATCAGAAGCAAATATATGAATTTTATGACCGTTTATGGTCAAAGCAAAGCTAACATATCCCCACTACCCATCTTCAACATAAAGCAATTAAACGTCCCTAGGGCCACATGCTCGCTTTCAACGAAAAAGTTTTATTCTACTAGTCAAAAAGCACAATTCAAAATAACTCAACAGGGAACCGAACCTTATTCAGTCTGGCGGCTGGCGGCTGATGGCGGTATGCAAACCTGGCTAATAAATGTATCGGCGCTATCTTCAAAGGCGCATCGCTTTGGAGCGGTGCGCTTGCGCCGCTGCCGTTCTGCGCAGGAGTGGTAGTAGTGCGTGATAAGCGATGCTGAAGATTTTTTATCGACGGGGATCTAGTAATTTGAAAGATTTTTTATTTGGGAGGATTGGAGTGTGATTATTTTGGAATGGAGTTTGGTACTGTCAAGTTAAGGCGATTACACGAGCTAAACGCGAGTTTTATAATTACTAAAAGTATATGATTCTCTGCTATAAACAAGACCAGAAAAATATATGATATTCTTCAGGATATATGCTAGCATGGTACTGTTTTGAAAACACAATACAATTAATTTGGCTCGATAAAAAGAAATCACGAACTTACCTCTAAAAATATCTTTCAAACAATAAAAAACATACTAATATGCATGCGATCATTCTGATTTTTTGGCAAATAATTCTACAAGCAATATATTAGCATGATACTGTTTTAGTTTTTTAATCCAATCAATAGTTTTTTTGTAAATCGATCGAAACCACTCATTTCGCGCTATTTGGCCCGCAGTGGCTGACGTAACAACCACTTTGTAGTGCAAGCTGATTAGAACTTTATTCTAACAGCATTTCAAACGAAGTTTGAACCACCACAAATAGAGTTGCTAATTTAGCTCGTCTAAGCGCCTTAATTGTGACTTCTGTCACCATATTTCTAGACTTCTAATCTGTCAATCGTATTAAGCGTAATCAGCTTTTGATGTCCCAGAGTTGGGATGCAGGCCTCCTCCATGTAAGAGGGAGTGGGCTATAATTTTTTCATGAATGAAAACTGTATTCAATTCAGTAGATGATTGCCTATGTAAACTCAACTCACCATCACCAGTTCATTTATTTCTATTGGCGAACAGTTTAATGCGTTGGCGAAGTATTATAATATCTGTGGCGTTGGTAACCGCGTTGCTGAACCAAAAACCAAAATAACAAACCAAGCGAGTTAGTAGCAGGGCTGACTGGCAACCACAGCTGCAATACGTTCGTATTTATATGCTTATTAATTTACGTAAAATCTAGTACGGATGTATGGCAGAAGACATGATGTGCCCATCCCAAATAAATTCACCAACATCAACCTACATAGGCTATTTATGTCCATGTTCACCGAAAAGATAACCGTCTGATTTAAAAACAGCTGTCACTGTGACATGTTCCCATACAAAAATGTGTTTTAAACAGCTGTTTATAGATAACCAAACCGTCATCTTTTTGGTGAACATGGACCGTATTTGATTTAGCCTCTGTGACTGTACTCCGTTGAGGTGGATCACCGCCAAGTAAATTATATCCAACTCATTTCATCGTCATTATTCTCCTGTGTTTATTCCAATTTCACTCATTTCATATCCTGGCATATCTTCCACTGGTTCGCCTGCACGTTCTCTTGGTCAGCGCGCAAACGCGTATTTTATTGGCTCTCTATTGGCCATTACGTCGCAAATGGTTTTTATGTTCATTCAATTTGATCGGCTGCCACGCGACAGCCAATGATCTAGCTTTGTCTACGTAATTGTGGCTAATTAGCTTATTAATTACGCTTATTGGTTTAAGAATGATGTCTTTATATTGTAGGTAGGGTAGGGAGTTTGAGAGATACATAAGAGATACTACGTATATGCCTTGAGATAGTGGTCCTCGGTAGTAGGAAATTGGTGCCTGGTTGGTGGTAATTAAATCATAACTGGTGCATTGTGGGTACCTATGGGTAAAAGATACCTTTCAGCGAAATACAGGTGTGTATGCTATGTTGTGTAAACGATAAGTTAGGTACAATTAGTTCGTAGGCTTCTTTGATGCTCACTAAATTTTGAACGACTTCTGAAGTGTTTAGAAAAAATGTGTCGACTGTTTCCTCCATTTCGAAAATTAGACATACTTGATATACTATACTGCCGAAATACTTTTCATGATGCAGATTTATTCTAGCATATGCGTATGTGAATTTTGGAATAAAATTAAGATCTAAATTCCTTTTTTTTTCGTCAAAATACGAGATAAAAATCGAGATAAAATTATGATCAAACAAATAAAACATCAGAGATAGGTATGACAGGATCGAGATGTCCCCGAGGATTAAAATGTAAAACAGCGAATAAAACCTTAATTATCACGTATTATAACAGCCTCGCGCCAAAACACGCGCGTTAGGAAACTGTACGTAAGTCTGAAAAACGATTTTTTGAGTGTTTTTTATTGAGTTCTAACTAAATCTCATACTTAGGTAAGTACATAACTTTACGCTGTTTTTACATGAGGTGGTGACTTAATGCCACTTGTCGATGCTTACGCTCACGTTCGAACATCAACAGCTACTTAAATCACATTTACCGCAGATCATTTAGATGATCTAAATATCACATAGGTTTTGAATTTACGGTTATAATGTAAGGATTGGATTTTTCTATGTCTATGAAAAAGTATTTGTTTTAACATGTGATTCGTGTACATTTTCTTGTTAGGTTTCCTTCTGGTCATGTATACTTACTGTAATGTGATCATCTCGTTGCTCTCAATAATATGGTTTCATTTTTGTGATCTGTGTACCTACTGTAATTTTTCCACACATTTGGTAAAATTTGAGTATTTTCATGAAATTGGATAAAAAATAATCCCGTTAGCTTGCGGCAGAGAATACCCGTACTCCATAAATTAAATTTGCATAAAAATCAATAGCGTGCAATGAAAAATAACTCAATTATACCTCCCAAAAGTTCCCCGAAATCATACTGCACAAACTCAAATCTTCATTTCTGTACTTATATCTGTGTTTTCTCCAAAACGTCAATACATCAATAGCCGTGGTTCTCTCTGCAGGGGCGTGATACCGCGGCCCGCTTCGTAATTACAGGCGCGAGCGCCCGCGGGCCGCACGGGCACACCCCTGCCTGCGCAAATTATTTAGTAATTTTAATTTTATTTGGACTTATACCGCTTTCGCTTTGTTTTTGTTGTGTTTAGCGTTTGGCAAGTGTAGTGATGGTAATGTATCATTAAATGTGTCATTAATTTGAATCGATGGCTATCCGAGGGATAAAATAAATATGCGAACCTTTTGAATGCGTGGAATGACTGACTGTGGTATTATGCAACGATTTTGGTGGGAGATTGGTTCATGTATTGAATGGAATGAATTTGTCAAGTTGCGTTTGCGTGTCAGAGAATTTTTTCAGTTCATATTTTAGTACTTTTTCTGGATTATTCCATAATGTGATGTTATCATCATGCAGTTCATTCAGAATTCGTGGTGTGTGGCAAATAATAAATCAAAAATGCGTATGAATAAAATTTTATTGTTCCTTATAAATTTTCTTACAATTAAGAAGAACTTAGTTTCGCAGTGCGAGTGTTTCATTACTAAACTAAAGAATTGCAACGTAAACTAAAAACAATTTAACTAGGTATAGTTTTAGTACAAATAATTATAACCTATGAGATATTTCTTTATTAAAATATACTAACAGTTTATACAGAAACAGTAGTTCTTTAAATTTTATTAACTAAAACAATATAAAAATACGACTTAAAATACATATCTACAGGCTTATTGGAAGAACTATATTTCTTTTAATTCGACGCTCTTTTTTATTTTTACTTTTTATCTACGAAATATACAAAAATAGTTACAAATAAATAATCTTTTACATAGGAATCGCATTATTCGCTACCTCTATGGTATACGGATTTGGACGTACAAAAAATATTTTAGGACCTCTTCACATAGCACCAATTCACATTAACATTAGTTATTTTAATATATTTTCAAACTCTTAATAGTTATAACAGTCGCTGTCACAAATTGCTGCCGCTAACATTTCATATACTTTACAAATTTTACAAGGCACAGACAATTTTGGAACTTAAAACGTGAGTACAAGCCGTTTCGCTTTTATAATAATAATTATTTTTAATTGTCCTACAAATCGAATAAATTCACTTAAAATACGTTACTCTCCTCTTTAATTTATTCAAAGTGTAATAAATAATTGAAAAGTTTTACACAAGTTACAAAAAATCGCTAATAAGGTTGCGAACTAGTTAAAAAAATATTTATATTTGAGTTACATCACTTTGTCAACGCGGTATACAATTTTGTGATTTCATTATGTAAGGTTATATAACATTTTGTGTCTAATTTTAGTAGAACAATTTCTTACAATATCACGGTATCCGCTGTGCAAACGTTTTCATCGTATATTCCATATTACATTTGGAAGGAAATCAACTCTTTGGGCTACAGTTTAGGAAGAGTCCATTTTTGCTACCCCGAATCAGTCCTTTCTAGTCAATTGCTGTAACAAGTCTGTCGTACTCCGGCGAGTATGACGCTGAACTCATCCTCGGGTCTGACGTCAGAGCCGGGAGCGCTCGGAGCGTAGTTAGTAGGAGGGGCTCCCGCGATCACGGAGGCGTAAGGAGAGGCGTACATCCTCTCGGAGCAGTACTCGGGGCCGGGCGCCTGCTCCGGGCAGTACGGCGGGCGGAAGTTCTGCTGCTGCTCGTAGCGATACTGCTGCTGCTGCTGATGCTGCTCCATCGGCCCCTCTGCTCCATAGTCCAAGTACTTATCAAACTCCCGTGCATCCACGTCAGATTCGGGAGAGCCCGTCCTTATCTCCGGACGAGAGTTCATATAGTTCTGTTCTCCATCCTGCTGTTGGTTCGACGGCGGCTCCTCGGAGAAGTAGCTGCCACCCGTGTCGTACTCAGTTTTTGGTTGATCAGGATAATGACCCACGTACGAGTCCTCAGTTTTGTACATCTGTTCGTATTGCTCGAAAGGATGATACTGGATAGTGTATTCCGTTGGCATTGGGCCACTCGGGGCGTTAGAAACTCTCGGTGTAGATGTGCCTAGAGCTTGCTGGTCTTGCGAGGTAGCGACCGGCGGGAAGAACGTACCGGTCACCAGCGGCGGCTGCTCAGTCAAAGTCCTCTGCGTGCACATGACGTACATTCCGTTAGCCATGCCCATGGCGGCTACGGGCGCTGGCGAGAACGATCCTGGGTTTCTATAAGTTTTATAGGGTGAGTATGAGTCAGACATCGAGGAAGCATTGATCGCCCTCCTCCTCTCTTCATACTGAAAATTTTCCTTTTCATTTTCGACTGGAGACGCGTCAGGTGTAGGCAGGGGAGCTTCAGCCGGGGCGCTCCTCCTTCCCTGGGGTTCGGGAGACCTCGCGGGGGAAGATTCCGGGGTCTGGACGTGGCCGTTGAATTGTTGGTTGTTCTGGAAGTCCGAGGCGAGGGGCGAGGTGCGGTAGGGGGAGAAGCCGGCGCCGGGGTTGTGGGAGAAGCGCGGGTCGGGTGAGTCGGTGCCGGCGTTGTAGGGCGAGCCGAGCGCGGCGGAGGAGGCAGGGGGCGCGCTGGCCGGGGTCGCGGGCTGGTTGGGCCGCGTCTTGTTCTGCTTCCGTCGCCGAGGCCGGTACTTGTAGTTCGGGTGCTCAGTCATGTGGATGACCCGCAGACGCTCCGCTTCCTCCACGAATGGCCGCCTGTCTTGCGGTGTGAGCGAACGCCACTTTTTACCTGGAAAATAAAAAATGAAAATGAGCCGATTGTGTTCGCCGGTACAATGTTGCTACACGTTTTTACAGAGCGGAGAAAATTGACGCGCCATGCCTTGTCGTGGTGATATTACGATATTATTTACGATACTTTTTATCCGCCGTGTAACAGGGATGTTTATGCGTTTAGCGTGAAAAGTTGTCACTGTTTTTCTGCAAAACTGCGTATCCAAGTTTGTTGCGAGTTTTTGCAAATCTTTATGACGTACTCAAATGTTTGCTTGAGGCACATAGGAGCAATATTTTTCTTGAAATATGTTAATATTTTTCCATAACAATATTAAACTTATTTGCTATTTATCACGATAAGACAGCTGTAACATTATACTCGATGTTTATTAGTATTACCTTTCGTATGTAGATAACATCCACGAATAATATTAGTGGCATGTTAAATAAACAAAATAGATTCAGCCAGTCACAAAGTCAAGCTAAATAATCACGATAGTGTTTTATCAAATAACTATAAAACACGTACTATGAGGGTATCATAAATAACTTCATATATCTTGGAGCAAGAAACGTGAGTCTGCTAGAGAATTTTAAACTTTATCTTTTATGAGACACGGTAAGTAATATACTGTAGGATAAAGTGTGAGGTTCCGAGAGAAATTATCGAGGAGTCCGAACAATCTTTAAGGATATTTATCAAGGCGACACTACTTGCTACCGGCAAAACAAACAACTTCACTTTTAGTGATGCGGCGTGTCGATATAAAAAATGGTAATTTATCAGCCGGGAATTTAAATAGGAGGCTGATTTTTTTACCTTTAATGGAATGGAACGAAGAATATAATTTATTTTTATGTGGTTTAGCATTTTTTGTGCGATTTTTATGATTAATTTGGGGTTACGACTTTAATTTCTTTAAAACTACAGCAATATTTTTGCGAAACTTATTAAAATTCTTGCTTTTACTGTTCATATGTTTTGCTTCTATAAAAGAACTAATAATTTTTTTTCAACTATCACATGGTTTATCATAAAAAACATTACACCACCACGCTTATAATTTTTTTACAAAAATCCACAGAAGTGGTACAAATAAATATACAAAAAAATCAATTCTACAAAAACGTCATTCAGGTATTAACTACTCGGTTGACTGATGTCAAATGTCATCAAGACAAATGACGGGAAAAGGCTTCCTGTAGTGCAGGTCTTACTCCATTAGTCGTCTAATACTTATCGATGTTTTTTCTATCGATATAATTAATGACGAGTTGTATCGTGGAGATTAAGAGCACTTGTCAGCGGTCTGGGTGTCTTTTTTTATTAATTCATTGGCAAACATGTTTTGATGTGAAGTTCATTTAACATTTATTTAAATATTTGTATACACTCGTCACGTGCGTGGTACTGTGACTTTTTTGGTTGCCCTTTTGAATAATATGAATTTAATTAATTAAATGATTTTTGACTGCATACTAATTTGTGTAAGTAATACTTAAAGGAAACCCACAAAACCGACTAAATAAGGTTTCAGCATGCCTAGATTCTAAAAGATAATAATATGGAAAACTATGTAGTGGCTTCACGAACGAGATTCGGATTTTGTTTAACTAACAATTTCTTATAAAACCAACAACGCCCGCAAAATAAATGCGTTCATTGTAATTTGTAGTAAGTGGTTTGTCTTGTTGATCGCCTAACGACTAATGAATTCGCAGCACGCGCAAAATGACAACCCAAAATATAATACATCATTGCTATAGCTCCCAGTATCACGATACACATTAATTTCTCAACATCACTTATTATTAACTACACAATTCACATCCTACACACATAAAACAAAATCATTATTTAAAACACATTTACTGTCGCTCGCGACATTTTTCCTATTACTCATTTGTCGAGATTTGCGATAAGCATCGACTACTGGATTCCGTGGTGTCACCTCACTACGTAGTGGCGAGAAATATTTCTGTGTAACAACATCTAATAAAGCTTTTAGTGGGCACTTTATTACTGAGGTAATGACCTGAATGGCTTGACACCTGGCTAAACACTTGAGAGTTTAAGACCTAGATTGTTAGCGTGCTAGATTTATGCATTATGTTGCGTTTGTTATGTAAGTATTTTGGAATCGAGTTTTGAAAGATGGGAGATAGTTTTTTCACGTATTTTGTAACAAAGTCAGCTTATATTTCAGAAGTCAATTGTCGTTAATTGGCAATCATTTTGCTAATGCAAAATAAATATTTCTAGTTTTTAGGTTGTATGTACAAAAAGGGACTCTGATGTCAAATAACGTGGAAGTTTGGAATAAGAAAACATAGGATAACGACAGGACAATGACGATGATAAAGTTTACAACTACAGAACTTTTTTTTTAAACCTCAGTCAAGCCAACCTAATAGCAAGGTAAAGTATCTGTAAAAGGACAGTATTCAGTCCTACCAACACATCTAAAATTACTACGGCTACATATAAACCGATTAAAACGAATCACTTTACCAAACAATTAGTTAATACCTATCACGGATAGACCACCGGCCTCGGCAACCGGAGCCGCGCGTTATCGTAGTGTAATTGAGTGGCCGCGATAACGTGGACATGCGCGTGCGCTGGACGGAAGCTACGGCGTCAAGTGCTTGTTGTGATACGGGGAGAAAAATGGGAGAGGTTTTTTCTGAGTTATCTTGGTAGAGATGGAAAGGGTAACTAGCTAGGAGACGCCTTTTGAACGCCACAAAACTTCAGGAACGATGTTTTGTCTACGACTTTATAGTTTAAAAAAAACTTGTCAAAAGTACTTGTACTATTATGTATACGGAGACTTAAGTAATTCTCTATTAATTTTAAAACATTGTTAATGCTTATAATATATGACTTCAATTTAGAAGCTTCCCATCAAAAGAGTGTTATTGTACCTTACCACTGAGCATAATATTCGTTCACTTAATCAAAGAAATGGAAACACTAGAGAAAAGCTTATCACAAACAACCAAACTACATATCAATCAACATGATTCTAAAATATTTCGGTAAATCTCGATTTAAAGCACTTTATTCTCCAAATATTCGTAGAAACCCACCCAAGATAGCAGAATATCTCTCAATCGTTATAAATCGGTGTCCATTAACCAAAAGTTGAGGGATAGAACCATCCCAGTAATATTGAATGACAGGAATCAATCAACGTGGACAACGACATTTTTTGTAACTCTTAGGTTAGCCCACTTTGTGCGTAAGATGATAATTTATTTTGTTAAAATTTTTTCATAGTGACGTTCTAATTTTGAAAAGGTTGTGGTCATTTATTTCTTCTTTTTTGTTTGATAAATGGGCAAATGTTTTATTTTGCGGAAGATTTAGCTTTTTATTAACTTCATCTATTTGTTTAATTCTATTAAGTACAGTTAAGACCTGACTTAGCAAAGATACTCGTAAAATCATTGTCCTGCCGTCATACTTATTTAGTTTGGGGTCCGCGCAGCACTTCTTCCACTTTACTCTACACGCTTGTCATCATTTCAGTAGCAATAATAGACTATTGAAATAAAATACTACAGAATTCGTCTAAACTTGTTTTTTATCATCAGAACCATTTAATTTTTTTAATAAGATCAATTTTTATACCTACTAAAATTCCTAATCAAATGAAACCTTTAGTCAATAACTCAAATAAAAGATACCAAATAAACGACATAAATTCCTTACTCATCCCAAAAGCTTGAATAAATAAAATAGATCATTCATTAATATCATCAGATCATTAGGCGCATACGATGCTGATCTAATTAATGACGTGCGCAGGAGTGGACCACCTCGTCATAACAAGCATGATCGATTGGCTCATTATGGCGGCTATCATTTATTCGTTTTTTTTTTGTGTGTTTTTCGATGGAGGTACATTGCTTCTGGGTTGGTTGGTTTACTGTTATTGGTGACTACTGTTTTAGAGGATATTATGGTAAAAAAAACTGGTTTATCTGTGGGCTAAAGTATGAAATAACTGGTGTCCTGTGTGTTATGGGCAGGACTGCCAAGGACCCACCAGGACCACCCTTCGTTGCCACGAAGGAGATTGTAAGTAGAACTGGGTGGGTTTTGTAAAAATGGGAAGGAGGATGGCCGGACTCGCAAGAGATGGAAGAAGTGAAGGGAATCCTTTGCCTAGGAGATGATTAATGAAGATACTATTTAGAGCTGATCACTATTGGTATATGGCACATTTAAACTTTGGACACAGATGAAAGAATTAGCTTCTCCATTTTGAAAATTAATGGTTCAATAGACAAACCTATTTGAAGAAAAGTCTTTGTCCTGCAAACCATACCAAACAACTGGTTTGGCTGGCAATCGAATTCAGTCAGTAAATAAAAGCACACGCAGAAATGTGTTCAGAATCGACAAATACTTTTTATTTTTACAATGTCCAGTTATGACAAAGTTTTATATTCAAAACCAGGACTTGCTAAAACCTGCGACCTAAAACCGAATGCCCCCAATCAATCGTTGAACCCGCCGTAGTGTAACTAACAGCCGATAGATGGCAGCATCGATTTTTTGCGCCGACGGATGTCGAAGAGCATGCGATGCATTCTAAATTTATATTCCCTCTCCCTTTCTGTCACGTTCAACTTTAATGCCGCCATCTCTTTCTAGAAAAATATTTTTTTTGCATTTCGATTCCAAGTGCGTGGTCAATTTTGTCGTTTTTTTTTAAAGTCTTGTCTGATAGTCTCCGGACAGTGGCCAGTTCGTTTTATTGTCGTGCGTATGTAGACTTTTATTTCGGATCGCGATACAGGGTCATGTTGAAATTATTGGCTGAATTTAAATCATATGGCCGGTCGGGCTAAAGTATGTTCAGTTTGTAAGTCTGATACGATTGCTGATTGTGGATATTGTACTTTTATTGAGCGTAAACTGTATTTGTCTTTGGGTTTTATAACGGGGATTTTCAATAAGTTATGAACATAGGATAATGTCCCTGATGTGGAAAAGACCAAAAATTTTCCCGAATTTTTTGACCGGCGTACTTAGTTTCGGGATCATGATTACAATTCGGTATGTCAATGAAATATAAATTAGCACCGAAGATGTTAAAAGTAAGTCCTTATTTTATATGTTTTATCATCACAGTCATCGGGACTATGGGTGATCATAATATCAAATGTGTTTGACACAGTAACATAGCATGATGATCAACGCTCATTCCTTTAACCATAGTACTTTGCCTTGCCATATGACAACAACGGTCCCTTTTCGTTATGCCTAGCCCTAAAACAGTTCGGCACAGCTCAAAGGCTTACTGACATCAACACAAATGTCAAGCTATTCCATGTTTCTCCACAATCAGAAGCCTACAAGCTCTCGGGTCCAGTGTGTCTGCGAAAGGCATTTTTTCCTTCAGTTCTGAGAAAGGCCGCGAAATAAAACAGCAAAGCTGCCGAAATGCATAAACCGACGCTTTATTCGGTCGAGCTATGTTGGCGGAAACGAACGCTTAAGAATGGTGGAAGATGAAAGCGGTAGCGGGGTTACTCAAGCGGGACCTAAGGGGTTATCACAATTTTTCTTGTATAAATTGAGTATTTGTAGAGTCAAACACTCAAATACAAGAAAAATTGTGATATTTATTGTGGAGGTACTCCCGAGAGAAATAATCAAACTTTCTCGGGCATATTTTTTTTTTTTGGCCATAACTATACCATAATCACACATCTAAACTGATTATTATCATGCTTTGACCTTAACGCGTGTATTTTCTAGTTATTGGAAGCAGGTTCCGAAAAACGGTGGTCATTCTGATCATTGTCATTCTAGGTGTGACGAAACTGTTAGTTTAACATATAATAATCTGATTGGGATGCTGATGTTGTCTAAAGAGATATACTTAAAAGTAAAACAAACAAAGTTACCATAAATCATAATTGGCACCTTTACTTTATGGCCTGTCAAAGTTTGTTCAAGAGTACATACATCAAAGAATCACTACAAGGCTGCAAGGTAAGGATTACTTTGTATGATGCCTTTCCTTTTATCATATTACACTTTTATATGTTTAATTTTGAGTGCATAAGAGATCGCTGTTATCGTAGCAGGTATGTTTACGTCCAGTAATATTTCTTCCTTTCAAATAAAATATTTTAGCACCTTCCAATCGCCCGTTTCCCGCTCTCAGCTCGTCCCTCGCACCGTACCACACAAGCAAACGCATATGTTCATGTTTCTGTGTGTAATAAACTTTAGTATCTCGCCGTAAACGCTGGCCGACGGCGACGCATTGTGCGTGGCGTTCCCAACGCATCGACGACGCCTCTCCGACCAGCTTTATAATCTATTTTATGTACGAAGCTATGAAGCACGTAAAACATGCAAAACCAACAGTTTACGGAATTCTTTGAGAAGAATGTTTTGTGTTGTTTCCATGGAAACTTGGAAAGTCAGCGAGGAAATGATGGACGCACAATTTCAAATATAGAATCATTTTTTTCTGGCCAGTAGTTGTTTTACGACGAGATCCCATTATACAACACAATGAGATGACAACTAATACAGAAAATACTTAGAAGAGGAAGGCATGCTGCGCTTACCCTAAATTAATTGGGATACCGAAAAAGAATGATAATGACCTAGTTCTGTCTGCTGACCCTAATTTTCATTTTTCTATTAGCTTTTATTTTTCAGCCAGTGTCAGAAAAAGATGTCAGATGTCTCACAGATTGTTCCATTTTTGAAACTATATCAAATAATACGTTATTTATTATCCAGGGAAGGTTTTTAAAATAATTCCCTGATATTCGTAAGTCCGTTTTATTATGTAGCAACTAGTAATATGCGAGAATAAAATTCACAGTACAGGCACATCTCTGAAACCTCTAAGGAATATATTTTTCTAGCTTCCTGTTTATATCAGGATCCTGACTGACATAATAAAAAGCACACGCCAGCTGTATACTAAGAATCATACAACACCCATTAACATTACTACTTAAAACCGTTTTCATACAAAATCACATATTTTTAAAGCATCAACTCCAGTATTTATTTCTCCTAATTTGACTGCATTTCTTGGTTACGGGTCGTACTCATTAATCATATAGCTGTCTCGTTTCTTCTCGTGAGGTTATTATAGTGTTGTCTCTTTCTGTTGTGTTAAGATGCGGTGCGCGTACGCAAACGGCGAGCCCGCGCGTGCCAGGACACAGTTGTTTTTTTCGATTACAAGAAAAAGCATAAAATGAAGTGATTGTTAAAAGGTTTGTCTATTGGATTAGTTTCCGTTCAGTCAGGGGCACTGGTGCGGATGATCGACTGGACAAGCAATTGAGCTGTATCATACTAATTTACTTACAGTAACATTTTTTTGTAGGCACAGTTGTTCAGGACTTGAGTTTAATGGTTGATTGGGTTGTAATTAGTATCAGATTGTCATCAGTTTAAAAAAAAATCCTTAAAATTGGTACATTACATGATGTTATTGAAGTCGTTGTACGTGTATGATCAGATGTATGAACGTGGAGTTGTGGATGAAGCATAGAGTTTGTAAGAGACGTGGAAGGTGTCGTTATGTAGTTCTTGACTATTCCCAATGGGATAAAGGTGTGGTCTAAAGTATGTATGTGGACAAAGTAAATGAAGTAAGTGATAAAATGATTGAAGTAAGTGATAAAATGATTGAAGTAAACGATAAAATTATTGAAGTAAATTTTACAATTATTGATGAAAAGAAAAAGGCACATGATTTTGATTAGTTTTCTTGTCATCACGATCCAGGTTCTTTATCATAGCTAGATCAGCAAAACGGATTGATTATGATAATAATATTGTGAGATTCAGTGACTCACCAGAATGCAACATGTGTTGCATAACAAACAGATGGCAATGATAGAATAGAAATGATAAAAGAACAGACTAGCGAATAGAAAAATCAAATGTTGAGTCCACAAACAAGCCACCGCTAAAACAAGAGCCCTTTATTCAGTAGTAGCATAATGCAGGCTAACAGCGATGATTACAGAAATTAAAGGATGATCCACTCAAGATAACATGTTGATTGATAAAGAATTCGGCTCAGGTTTCTAAATTAAGAATTAAATGCTGAGAAGTTGTCAAACTTTACGTTAAAATTACTTACACGGACCCCACAAACATAAACTAAAGTTTTTTGTTTTTTTGCAAAATGCAGGAAAGGAAAGAACCAGTGATTTTGGAGCACTAATCATACTCTGTGGTTATAATTTGAATTTGTTATCAATCGAGCTTGCGAAAAAACCAAATCTAAAATCCACTTTAGATATCGAACTAATAAAAAAACTATCACGTTATACATTTTCGTAGTACCATCGTCACGTCACGTTGAAGGTTAGCTAAGGGCGGCTCCACACGTGCTCATTAGACGCGCGGGTATTCGCACCGCGTGTGACGTGCGGTCACGTCGCCAGCACGCGCCGCCGCGCAACTCCATTGTTGTACGACACGATTTTATCTGTGGTTTGTTGTTACTTGTAGTACACGGGTTTGTGGGGCATTATGGTTGGGAACATGTTTATTATATTTTGCCTAGGTGTTTAGGTACGGAGGTTGCTTTTGATAGTTTCCTTCGTTCTGCCTGATTAACATTATAGTTTTAATTTTAAAGGCAAAAGTTTTTGTTTGTTGAAAGAATGATTTAACCAAACTTTGACGTTTAAAATGTTATCCATTCGATCAATGATTTTGATTTTCTCTATTCTAAATATAATTTTTGTAACTTTTTGTTATTTAGGCATTCGTGTTTTTAAATTATTGCCGTTGTGGTCTTATTCCTTTGGTTAATTAAAATCACTCGCACAATTTTTCATTCATCGAATTATTTTTCATACCATTATGTACCTATTTTTTTTTGTATAGGTAGGGAAATTAATCCCTTGGCTGGGGAGGAAGGAGAGTTGCCTACATCGAACTCTTACCGACTGTAATCTTTCCTTTTTTCTCCTACTCCTAAAGCAATGGAAACCTCCACCTCACGGCGGCATTGCACAGGTTTGCGCTAACTGCTATAGCTATTATTATTATCGTCGCGACAACGTGGCCAGGCGACGCGGCTAGTTCGCCGAATCGCGCGTCTCCGCGGCAGGAAGTCGCGTCACGTGGAGTGGGTACTTATTGTACATAAATACTATTTGGTTATTTTATTAATCGATTTGTCTATTTGGAATTTTTGTAATGGAATGTGTTGGGTGATGGATTGGTTGGACATGTTATTGTATATAGACGTGTGTTGACGAATATTTTAATTTAGTTGTGCGGCGTGGTTTTCAGAACTCTTAAGAGTAGACACTATGAGGTTTTTTCTAAGAGGTATTTTGTCATTGATGTATTTTTGTTAAAAAAAATACTTTAGCAAAAAATTTACTTGACTTCTAATGTTGATGAAATTTAACATAGGAACTACCACCCACAACTTATAAGTTAATATCAAAGTGTATCAAACTATCCTAACAATTAGCATTTTTCCAAACATCAACGCGTTGATGTCTTTTATTAGGAAAAATTGATCGTCGAAATCGTCCTCCAAACTATTGCACTGGAAAGTATGAATCTCATTGGAGTATACAAAATACAAACACTGAGGGGTTCAAGTGTCTGTGGAAGGTTCCTCAAAGCTAAAAAGATGACAAAATACTAAGGTATAGGTATAGGATAGGTCTTGAACTCTTTCCAGTGAGATCTGTTCTGGCTGAAAATATGCAGTAGCATGAAATTAAAAAAAAAACAATAGCCACATCCTCCTGAGAAAAAAAGCTGCTGTTTTTGGAGGTTTATTGAAATGTTTAAAGAATAGTTTTAAAATTGCGATAATACACAAATACTTAGATTTCGACAGTTCCGATTTGTTTCGTTCAACTTACCTAGCCGTGGCCAAGTCGTTCTGGCCGAGTCACCAATCCCTGCCAATACCTAGCTCTGCTTTATATTCAATCCCTCATATATTACCCGTAGACCGGTGGCTATGTCTCGTCGGCTCCACAAAGCCGCCGTCGACCCACGTCGCGGGCTCGACACACGCGCGTCGGCAGCACGCGGCGCATTAGCATGCGTGGAACAGCACTAACGGTAGCCACCTTACGTTAAACTGTATGAAGGAGCGGTTAATAGCTTGCTTTATCGGCGAATTATTGGGGTATGGCGAACAACAAGGTCTTGGAAAAAAATTGTTAGGCCTCTCCAACATTTGGCGTTAAACATAGTTGGAAAATTCTGTCATTAATCTTGCATATATTTCCTATTGTATGTGTAACAAGATAGATGTCCAGTTTTGTTTTTTGCTAGAGTGTTCTCTTATCCATTTTGATTTTGTTTACGAAATTGATAGATCGATAAGTAAATAAATTGAATTTGCCTACCCTGATGAGGTACATACGTACGCCTGCCACGTATGTCTGTCAAACTTATCGAAATCAAAGAGGAAAACTGATGTTATACTTGTTTTGTCATAGATTCAGAATTTCTCGTGAGAATCATTATATAGCAACGTTTCAGTAGTAACTTAAGTAGGATAATTATAGAAAAACATGACAAGCAAATACAACTATATATAATATAATATACTTGGAAAAAGAGAGAATCCAGCAATTAGTTTTTTAATAAACAGCAAATTCATAAAGCACTGGCAATTCAATACCGATTAATAGTTTCTCAGAATCAGCAACTGAACCTGGCTAACAGTATCTAAGCCAATTAAGTTAGATTTAACTAACCCCACTACAATTAACCGTTATCTAACTTCTCCACAAGATCCTGTCACACCGTTTCCCTACAGCAGTCTATAATATTTTGACACGGCGCACCAGCTCATATATAATGCATGTAGACAGGTGGCAGGCAGTCGGGCAGTCACGACCTAGCAACGATGCTGAATTTCCTACAGCTCGGGAAATTGGTTGCACGTAGTTGAAACATTCATGGCGCTAGACAGATTTGTTTAGATTTTGTAGCTGTTGAGACGTTGTTGGGTCTCGGTTTTGTGATATTTAAAGTATATGTGTATTAAAAATACTTTGCTGCAAAGACCTTTTGGTGCTTGAATGATGTTAACAGGGTGATTATGTATTTTTGGAATTGTTTTGTGAAATTTATGGAAAAACGCCCGGCCATGTGCCTCGTTGTTCTTCCTTCCATCTATTTGGTTACAAGAGTTTTTCAACAAAAGCACAAACTAGGGTCAGCAATAAGAAAAAGACATTACACAATCTGTTATAAAAATCAGTTGTTTAGCTGTCATTACCAACTTAATTCCATCAATTAAAGCGATAGGCCATCGAATCATCCCTTCACCTTATTTCTCACAGCCCAGATGTTCCCATACATCATATTATAACGCAAAGTCAACGACCCTAAAAATTCCACAATTCCAAACAAAATTACAGGGGCCACAATCGTTCGTCGCCCAAATGACACGCCCGTGACGGCCAAATGACATAATTGTCAAAATAGTCACTGCACTGACAGCCGCACGTGACATCCACCACAGAAAGAGACAAACATATACCACCCCCACAACTTTGACAGAGACAGAGAATGGCGCGTCGGTGTCAATTATAGGCGGGGAAAGAGAATTAGAGAGAAGAACACGCCGGTTTCAAATTTGGAACCGTTTTGTTTTAAATCGATAAATCGTTCGATTTCGTGTTCGATTGCGTGTGGTCGACATTTCTAAGAATAATTGAATATCAATATTAAGATATGATTCTATACTATTAAAATGATTACCGTGGAGTGAATGAATTCTGATTCATTCATCGCTCAAATGCGAAAATATTTCACGGCAATATTTCATAATAAAGACCATTCTATTAAGGGACATTATTATTAAATATGGTCCACGATTTTATGTGCACATTTATTAGTGTGGTATAAAAATCGGTCATATATTTGCGGGTCGCAGTCCTGCCCTTTCGACGCCTGTCGTGCATAAAGTCCGTGATCATTTCTCCTAATTATACGTGTGGCGAAGAGGGCAGGGACTTTTGGTTCGATGTGGGTGTTCGAAATATGAAATTACGAGTTGGCGCGAACGTGTGACAATGTTTTCTTTTTTAATAATAAATGGAGACATTGATTGCTGTTATTATGCCTAATGTGCCTACGTAGGAACTATAAACTTTTTTAATCACCAAAGAGGTGAAGGTTTTTTGTAACATACACAACGATAAACGGGAAATATTTATGGGTTTTAAAATAAGTGTAACGTAAGGAGATGTCACGCATTCAACGGTGTGTCATGAAAGGGCGATAATTTTATTTATCGCTTTATAATGAGCATGTTTACACACAGTGTTAAAAAGCGGAGTCATTTATTTTGTCATATAAATAATATGAATCATTTTGAAAGGTGACAATAATGTATTTTTAATTCTGATTTTCGGTCGATTGCGAATTCAGAAATGAATAAAATGAGAAAGTATATTTGCAAGAAGTATGACTATGTTTCTATATTAACAAAACTCTTCATTTGACTAACTACATGGTAGGGTAAATTAGTACAAATGGAACACGGATGTATATTTCATCCACGCTTCAATTCTTGCTTAAATAGCGCGCCGAGGTGTGTGAAATGACGTCAAAATGTGCCGTCTAATGAACTTTGGCATGGGGATACATTCTAGAGCTAGAACTTCTAGAATATATTATAGATTCTAGAACTTATGGAGGGCTTAGAAGTCTAACTAAGCACTAATTGCTTCTTTAAATGACATGACTTAAATAAGGTGAAACGTTTTCTCTTATGACGCTAAATTCTGAGTATTAAAAAAAAGAAAATCGTCACTATTTTATAGACTTGCTTATATCTGCAATGGACTTAATTTTCTAAAATACTTTGCTGATTAATTCAAGGACAATATTATAAAGACTTCTACTGAGTAGGTATAATCGAGTTCAATGTTTTGCAACAAGACGAACCGTTAAGAGTTTTGTCTCGAAATGAGTAAAATGAATCCTACAATACTCTTCGCCCCTATAAACCAGAGTATCTTGACTTAACAAACATAATAATTAACCTATTAAGCCACGCTGACCCGTCATTAATCGATTCAACGAACTATCATTATTAGAATCAATTATTTCATAATAGATAAAAAAACAAGACACACGGAAGCTACACTACGGCCAATTATATCGAGAGACAAAAAATCGATTGGATACGATTATGACGGATCGTTTAATCGATTCATGCTTTCGACGTAAGTAGGGAGGTATGGGAAAATTGCTTACGGGTCAACTTTCTTAATCACAATGAGTAATGTAGGCGGTTTTTCTGTGTGTGCGTGATTTCTTGTGTGTGTGTGGACCTTGTTGGAAAGAGTGAGATTACAAGAAAAATGGTGTTTACATAAAGGTGTTGGGTCAACTGGAGGAAAATAATAAGAACATGGTATAAAATCGTTAAATAACTGTTGAATTTGTAGTTTCTATTTGTGCAAAGTTCTTACAAGTCATAATACATATCATGGTTTATTAATTAGATATTCAAATTTGATTCGTTTTTAATTACTAACTTCAAGGCTATCTATATAAATCCTTAGCTCACCCTAAAACTCGAGGAAAACGATCACCCAAGCGGCTCAACCGTAAAATAACCTTCGATTGTCCCCAAAAATACGTCCAATCAATTTCCTGTGCCGACCATTAACTCAAAAATAAAGTATAAACATAAAAAACACGTATAAAAAGGCAAAGTTCGCCGTCTATAGACCATTTCTTCGGGGTCATAGCACCCAACAGGAAATGGCGTCGCGGGTCGGCGCGCGCGCGGTCGCCTCTTACGAAAAATAATACTCTTCTAGGTATAACACATACCCAGTGAGTCGTGTAACTGTACGGTTAAGAAGTTTTTTATACTTTGAATCTGAATACTTATTGTTTTTTACCAAAGTACGTGATATAATCCCGGCTGCAAATGCCGAAATAAAATTACTTATCTTTTTCTGCGCGCCCTTAAATGCTGTCTCAAATGAATGACTTTAATGAAGATGAAAGAGTTTGTGATTGATAAAATTGTGTTATTCTTCTATATCGGTGTTGTAAAAAAACAATAATAACTTCTCAGTTGACAGCTGTTGTTTTTTATACGTTTTCTGTTCCGTGCACGTCCAGTGAGATCATTTGTTGAAAAACGCTGTAACTCCGTGTTGGTGCGATGCGAATGTGACGTTTAAGTATAGGGTTTAATTGAAATGATTGTTTTGGTTTGTTTGTTTGCGATGTGGAAAGCTAAAATACCTGCAATTCTGGTTAAGGCGCTACCCCAGGCAAAATTAGCAACTCTATTTGTGGTGATTCAAACTTCGTTTGAAATACTATTAGAATAAAGTTCTAATCAGCTTGCACTACAAAGTGGTTTTTACGTCAGTCACTGCGGGTCGAATAGTGCGAAATTAGTGATTTTTATTCTTTATAAAATCAAATTTCCGTCTTTTGAAAAAAAAAAAACTAGCATTATGTTCATTATTAAATTGTCTATCCATTAGTATAAGAAGCAAATCAAAATAATGTTAACTTTACGAGAAGAAGCATGTTATAAATATTTTTTTCTCATTTTTGTGGTTTCATTGTGAGGGGATTTATTACACATTATGAGACTAAAAATAAAAAATAAAACTACCACTTTGCAGTCTAAGAATATGTAGAAATTTAATGTATTTTTATTACTTGGTATTTCTTTTGGATAAAGAGGAGTTGGCTCCAAAAAACTGCACAAAAAACGGCTTTTGCTTGGGGTAGCGCCTTAAGGTTCGGGCTTGTTGGGGTCCTATTTTCGTAAGATACAAATGTCAACTACTCATGTCCTAAAATTGCATCACTGCTTTCTTAAAAGTACCTACGTGCATCGTTTCCGCAAACCTTTAAGTCTGACTGAAATTCAAGAATTTTCTTTAACTTCAAACTTTCTGGACCAAAGCACAGAAAAGATCGTTTAATAATTTATGACATTTCTTGAAAGTGATGACTAGTTTTGATCCATTCGTTTTCTGTTGATTCGTGATACGCCTATTTAGGAAACGGAAACCCCTAAATTACCTTCAATTGTCGTACATACAAAAACTCAACGCCTATTAACATGATGCCTGGCAGAAACCATGGAACACCACTTACTACATCCATACATACTCTTTTCCTTCGTCCACACATCTGGCCACTCACGTCTTTCTCCACAACATTAAAAGAAAAAAAAGTGAAACGCTCCCAGCCTTGAACCACGGCGGCAGTCCACACGCATGTGAACTCGGGGCACACGGAAGTGCACGCTCCGTGGGCCCATGGGCCCGTGGGTCACAGGCCTACCTTGTGTTTAGTCCGACGGTGACCCGCCTTCGTCCACAGCGCTAATTACAAACCCCTTGACAATTATTAGGAGATTTCCTTGTAGAGTGTAATCTGCGTAATTGGGTGTAATTGGTTCTGGGGTTAAAGGATGTCGACGTACTTTGTAGTGTTGTTGTGAGAAACGTATTAGATCTAGCATAACTGCTTTGAAGCTATGTCAAAGTGCTGTAGAATGCTAATCTGCTATGCTACTAGTTGTTCAGGTGTAGCTAACATAGTAAAATGTAATTTGGATGCACGTATTTCAAGAGTCAGCCAGCTTGCCACCGGTACATTGCAGCTATGTTAGAGATACTTTAATTAATGAGTTAAAAATATTAGAATGCATGTTTACCTTTATAGGCTTATAGCAAATAAGTAATTCGATTCCAAATTTAAAAACCTTACAGCATTATCACATTCAAGCGCTGGGCATAGGCTTGTCTCCCCAGGCATAACAATGTCCTTTAAAATCTGGGTGCTGTATGGGTATAGGGAGATTTTAAAGGAACCATATTCAAGACACATATTTCTTGGCCAAAATCTTGTGCCTATTCTAAAACAGGAAGACCCTCTCAGGTCAAAGTCCACTGACCTAGCAATCACTAAAATCCATATAAATATGTAACTCAATCAGAGTACAGTTACTGTCCGTCATGGGAGCCCGCGTCTCATGCATATTGCACTACTTCGCCATAAGAATTATGTTTTACTGTAGTAATTATACGCCGGGTTACTATTAGCAATGCTGGGGGTAGTAGAGTATTAAACATCTTTGATCGCGTGTTTTTTTTTCTGAGATGCTGGCTGGGAAATTGTGAAAAAAAGTTTTGTTGGCTGTTCATTTTTCTGCATTTAAACGCATGTGGCTAAAAGAGTGATGGTAATGAATGTTTTTGGATGGAGAAGGAGAGGAAGAACAAACAAAAATGGATGGATTGTGAGAAGCATGATATGTAAGAGAATGGAGTCAGTGATAGCAGAACGGTGGACAGGCGAGAATGAGAGAAAAAAGTGTTGAGCCATCCCAAATAACATGGGACAACGCAGGAAAATCATGATGAATCTAGACGCCTTGCAGATTTGATTGAAGACAGGCTTTTTGCTATCTATTTAAACTAATATTACAAAGCAGAAGAGTTTGTTTGTTTGGTTGAACGCGCTAATCTCAGGAACTACTGGTTCAAACAAAAAACTCTTTTTGTGTTGGATAGTCCATTTATCGACGAAGGCTTTAGGCCATATAACATCACGCTACAACCATTAGGAGCGGAGCAGGAATTAAAAATGTTGCGAAAACGTGTTTTTTTTTTTCCTTTCGTTTTTCTCTCTTATGTGACGCAGACGAAGTTGCGTGGGTCAGCTAGTCAGAAATAACGTCCTCTGTATAAGGTGGCGGTGGTGCTCGTAAAATAAAGATATTACTAAATGTCACAGTCTATAATTATTTCCATTCGGTTAGACTGAAAGCCGACCTCAATATAGTTGGGAAAAAGCTAGATAGATGATTAGTACTATCTATATTTCCATATGGCTAGACAAGTAAAGAGCCCAATGCTAGCCCCCTCGAATAGATGTATTCATTCCAATCAATAATAAGACCAAAGAGGAAAAAATGTTTGTTCAAAAGACATATTTGACAGTTAACTTCCCCCTTACTATTCTCTCTTAGAAAATGTATTGAAAACAATATAAATTAGATCATCAAATGAATACAGAAAGTAACAATTTAACGAACAATTAATACCTTGTCTAATTAACATAAGCTACGTATCAACTGTTTAACGCCAGCACACTAATTTTGTTTGCCTATCGCCCCCTAACTAGATAAATTACACTAGAAAACTAATCTTAATGCATGAAATATAGAGTCCACAATCATTTGAAAATCGAGGAGATATATGGATTTTTATGGTTGGTCATTTATGATTATGATTTCAAAGGAATTGAAACTTAGCACTAAAAGCTTTAGGGTTGTTTTCAGATTGTTTTTGTTATTCAATGGGTGGTTATGCTCAGTTAAATTAATAGAAGCAATTAATAAAAAAACTAGTGTGAAATACAAGCGATCATATCACACGGTGTTTGTTCGTTGTTTGTAAATAGCTGTGTTTAGACACATGTTAGATTATCATAATATTTTCTTAGTGATATGTAAACTCTCGACCAAACGTGTTTATGATATCTTACTGTTGGATAGGTGCAACTGTTTATGTATCGTTAGTAGTTTTCTATTAAAGACGCCATTGATTTTCTATTTATGTAGTAACCATACCTTTTAATTTCATCTCGTTACTACTCGAAGCCTTTGGAAAATACTTTCTGAAACCTTGTACTCAATTTAGTCAAAATCCTTTTCAATGATCTATTTATATGTTATCGTTTTATTAAACTTTTAAATTCTTAGCAATTGTAGCGTTTGTATAATATGAAACAAAGACAACACATGGTGAGAAAATTTGAAAAGGAACTGCGTGCGTAGTCGTACGCTGTTTTTGAACATCACCACGTTAAGACGTTTATGTCGTACCTTTGGCAGCCAAAATGAGTAGTCAGAAGCCCCGGAGTCTAATAAAGAGGCAGTTGATCCATGTAGAATACTGGTAAGCTGGTACTGGAAGCCAACCCCAATACAACAAAATTGGAAAAAAAATGATGCAAATAAGAAAAAAAAGAGCAAATGATTATGAATATACGTCAAATGCCACTAAAAATGAAGCTATCTCTTCCGCCATCCACAACCTCAAAGCATCTGATTAACCAACTTCATCGTCGAACTGTAATATTACAATTAATAAATGTCGGAGACAATGGCTGCGGACTCCCACGGAACATCTTGCCGTGTCACCTACATAGTTCAGAATGTAGATCATGGCTGCCGACTAGATTTTTGGTGCAAGCTTTGGTTGCTGTTGCTAGATGCTTTTTTGTTCGTCTCTGTGAGATGCTAGAAAGAGTCTCCCCATATTCTATCTGCGCTTCTATCTGGCTTCGTCTATACCTACTGTTGTCAAGAGTGGAACCACTGTTCTAAGCGCGGTGTAGCTTTGATAGGTGTGTATACGAAAGAATCTACTATATTGTTCTATCTGCAGATCTGTCCGACCTCATGTTTACTGTTCTCTCAAGATCTAGGCGTTTATGACAGCTGGGACCACTGTCCGAAGCACTTTGTTGTTTGAGGTATGGTAGTTCTGATACTTTTTTGTTCGTCTCTGTGAGGTGCACGAAAGAATCTACTCCACTCTTCTATCTGCAGATCTGTCCGAACTTATCTAATACTGTTCTCAAGATCTCCGCGGTTTTGATAGCTGGAACTACTGTTCGAAACGTGGTGTAAGCTTTGATAGTTCTATTGCTAGATGCTTTTTTGTTTGTCTGTGAGGTGCTCGAAAGAATCTGCCCAAATGGCGTAGTGGTAGTGACGCTGCCTTACGTTCTTAGGGTCCTGGGTTCGAATCCCGGTAGGAGCAAATGTTTGTGTGATGAGCATGGACATTTGTTTCCGAGTCATGGATGTTTATATGTATAATAAGTATGTATTTACAAACAAAAAAGTATATATGTAGTATATCAACTATCTAGTGTCCACGACACAAGCTTAGCTTAGTGTGGCACTAGGTGGCGCTGTGTGTTAATGTCCAGCGATATTTATTTTATTTATTTATTTAATTTACTTCCATCTCACATGATGGGGATTTCTTCACATGATAGGGATGAGGTCAGATAGATCAGCATCTATCTGACCTCATCCCTATCATGTATGGCTGCTACGGGTTCAAGTTCTACGCGCTTGCAAGACGGCAGGAGTGGTCAGCGTGCCCACTCGCTGAAGCGAATCGTTTCAGTGATGAGACTGTTTCGTTGGTGGCTACGCAACTGGGCAAGTCAATGTATGCTAGACATTTGTCCAACTCGCCTTGTAGGCAGTCAAGTCATGAATTCTTATGAAGTCAGTAATTATTACTTATCTGCTAACGAGCAAATCTCCCTGCGACCAATTTTTTCTGTCAAGAAAAGTTTTACTAAGAAAGCAGACATTCCAGACTGGTTGAAATATTTTATTATGTTGATAACAGTGTGTGGGTAAGGAACTCTTTTCATTTTCACCATTCCTCCTAATAAATAATGCAGTCAGAAGTTGTTTTTACACTAAAGAGGCTCGCGTTTGGCCGCAATTCGCTTGATGTGAAGTGGTGATGCGGCCTAGGGAGTAGCAAGCTTGCCTACAAGAAACTAATTCACTCGAACTTTGAATAGATCCAGATTATAACGATCAAGGAACAGAGAACTAGTTGATTAAAGAAAGCAGTGTCTAGATTTTAAACTAATTCTCGGCGGTCTAACCCTCCAATACTATAACATATTTGCATATTCTCACGCTCGACCCTTCCGAGGTAAGCAAAAAGAACGGTTAATGGCTACAACTAACGGTTCGAACAATCTACATAAAATATTATTATGTGATGAGATGCGAATGAAATCGGCGTAAAATCGAGACGTTTATCATAATCTACACATAAATTATACAGTCTGTTTGATAGAAGGACTCCTATATTTTCTTTTTTTTTATATTTTCCGTTTTTAGGGTTCCGTAGCCAAATGGCAAAAAACGGAACCCTTATAGTTTCGCCATGTCTGTCTGTCTGTCTGTCCGCGGATAATCTCAGTGACCGTTAGCACCAGAAAGCTGAAATTTGGTACCAATATGTATATCAATCATGCCGACAAAGTGCAAAAATAAAAATTTAAAAAAACATTTTTATTAGGGTACCTCCCCCAGACGTAAAGTGGGGAGCGATTTTTTTTTTAATTTTGACCCTGACGTGTGATATATTGTTGGATAGGTATTTAAAAATGAATAGGGGTTTTCTAAAATCATTTTTTGATAATATTAATATTTTAGGAAATAATCGCTCCGAAAGTCAAAAACAATGTGTCCCCCCCCCCTCTAACTTTTGAACCATAAGTTTAAAAAATATGAAAAAAATCACAGAAGTAGACCTTTATATGAACTTTCTAGGAAAATTATTTTCAACTTGATGAGTTGAATAGTTTTTGAGTTATATAGCACTTTTTCAAAAAAACGCAAATGATAACTTTGTTTTTCATACAAATACTATGAAAAACAAAGTTATTTTTGCTGACGAAAAATGTTGGTATTTTTAATGGTCTGGGAAGCTACGGAACCCTACAGTGAGCGTGGCCCGACACGCTCTTGGCCGGTTTTTTTTTATATTTAAATGAAAAGAAAAAACATACTTGAACTCAATATTGCAAGTAAAAGTTTCTTGATTAAATGTATTTCATGACAGCACCAAAATGTATAAGTTAACAATAATAATAAAAAAATATATATACTAGTATTTTGCTCCCCCCCTATCCTTGAGGAAATCATGAGGTCTGTTTTCCAAACACCCCGTATAAAATAAACGCAGTATCGTGCGTATGACCCGTAACGTGTGAAGTGGAGTTACAGTTACTGTTGTACTGTAGATACTCGTAGATTGTAGCTTGGTGTACATGTTGTGGTTCCTGTAAGTTATCTAACGTCAGTGGTTAAAAGAACGATTATAATGTGTACGTATCTATAGCGTAGTGTTGAAGAAGAAACTGAGGAGCAATGAGAGGAAAAGATCCTGTTAACTCTAAGAAAGGGGAAAACACCTGAACAGCCCAGAATTTTTTTTTTTGGATTGGAATCATCAAATAACTTCTCCGACTCTGTGCGGAGCGGGAGGAAGTGTCAGACTTTAACTGACTAAAACCCATCCATGTTCCTTCCTCGCCCACTATGTTCCGGGGCCACGGTATCTCTTTCGAACAGTCCCGCAACCCCGGTAGGCTTCTGCCCTTCATTTTGCTGACATCTCTTTGAGTCGCGCGTGGAACACGAACGCGCCGTCGACACGGCCTGTCGTCATAAGACGGACGGACGGCGAACTCGTCTGGGCAGCCCTAGATATAATTATATTCTCACGTTTTTTTTGCAATTTGCAGGTCAGTATCAGGCTGTATGTTGAAAAGAATATTATTTGCGACCGTAAAACGTATATCATGATTCTCTTGCGCTTATCCCAATTCATTCATTTGTGGTCGCCGCAGCATGTCTTATTCTTCCATAACTCCCTTTTTTTTTGTCATCTCATCAATCATTACTTTTCTTGCCGTACCATTCTTTATTCTTAAAACGTATATACTTTTAGAATTATTTAAATTAACTAGGAGAGTTGAATTGATGATTTTTCAAGAGTTAAGTTTGTTATTGGATTGGTTTGGTTGGGTTGGATTATTGCTTTCAAAATCGTGAAGGAAAACATCGGGAGAAAACTGGGATATCCTGGAACAAAATATTTGAATACATAATAGAGGTTCAAAAGTTCTGGAGTGGCGACCGCGAACCGGAAGACGATGCGTTACCTGGTGAAGGTTGCGGGAATGCGTTGGATGCGAGTCGCAAGGGACCGGTCAATGTGGCGACACTTGGGGGACGCATATGTCCAGCAGTGGACGTCTTTCGGCTGAGATGATGATGATGATGATATTATAGGTTGATGATATACATAGTTGCTGGATTGGATTTGGCTAGGTTGGAATGATTCATTGATTTGAAGAAGATCATAGAAGATTAGGATGTTAAGTGAGGAGACTGCTACTAACGTAACAATGACAAAATAACTCCAGCTATGTCAAAGCTAACAACTTAATTTAATGAGGCTCTTCCTCATAACTTGTATATCTATAAATGAACCAAGCATGATTGTTGCTTGGTTCATTTATAGATTCCCAAGAACAATTACCACATACACCAGTGAATGATCACGCAGCAAACTAGAAAACTAGCGGAACGCAATTTCCATCTACATTTACCTCTGAACCGTTCATTATTCTGCAAAAGGAAGCCATAATAATAAGTCATAGTATCTCAATCACTGCTGATGCCACTCCGGCACAGCGCGATGGTGCGTCCCGTCGCGGGTGGCTGCGCGCGCAAGTGGAGCAAAGGTGAAAGAACAACTGAACGGCGGACGGTGAAACTCGACGTAACGTATGTAGGCGGGACTACCTATGATTTGTGAGATTGGCTTTTCTTTGAATTCGTAATGAAAGATAGGTGATGATGAAAAGACCCAAAGGCTTTCAGTACCGATTACCTACCATTTCTTTGGTTAAGACTGATGCTCTAGGGTAGCCCGCGAAATTCATTTTCTCTTACGTTTTTGCAATTTGAGAAAGAAATAGTCATTCCTGGACTTTTATAAACTTGGAGGGTTGTATTGATGATTTTGATGATTATATTAATCCTGTAACTACATACGTCTTACAGTCGTAAACCAATATTTTATTCAACATACAACCTACCACTGGCTTTAAAAAAATATTTAAAAATAACGTATGAAAATTTTAATTTCACGGGCTACCCTGACGTTTTCACCTTAACCAGACTACCAACATAACAGAAGAAGAAAAGCACGCCTTTTGCTAAACAGTTGGCTGAGACGTTATTTGTCAAAATATTCTAAACTTATCCTGAGTAAATACAAAATTTCCCGATTTGGCACAGGCTGGACGGTGGGATCAAATGTGTATTGAGTGTAATCCAAAACTCATTGCGATATTTTTTTTTTGTTTTAGACCATACCTGGGAAGCTTTTAGTTACGAAGATATAGGGGGTCACAGTTCCACATTTTTTTAAATACTAGTTTTAATATTATAATTTTACTTTGAATACCTCCACGATCCTCGTAATATTCAATGCATCCTTGTGTTTTGATTGACTGCGTTATATTGAGTCCTATCATAAAACGTGATTTTTCATCCAAAAAAAAAGTCGATTGTCTAGCAATAATTTTTGCGTAATACTTACATAGATTGATGTACAGAATTCTTGGTGGACGGCTTCGTGAAATAGCTGTTTACACCATTGATTTCGATCTGCAAATCTAAGGGGAATAGCTGTGTGTAGATTTGTAGGAGCCAGAAGAATGTCTCGCGAGGTAGGTTTCCTGAACAAACCGACTGTGTCTAGGTTCAATATCTCATTTGGTAAGTAACTAGCAACGATTCGTGTGGGCGGCCTCACATGGTAAGTACCAATTACGTATATTTTGTATATGCGGTATTATAAAGTATTCAATTTTAAACTGTTAGAGGTATAACTCCTTGGCATCCTTGGGTTTGAGGTAAGTATAAGGAATGGTAAGGATGTTTGATGATATAAAATGTTTTTTGCAAAAAAATAGAACCGACTTCAAAAAAGTGAAAAATAACTAGCTTCAGAAGTCGGTGACCATTGTTTGATTGATTTATTAAGTTTTTTTGTCACCGACTTCTGAAGCTAAAGTTATTTTTAACTTTTTTGAAGTCGGTTCTATTTTTTTGCAAAAAAGTTTTTATTTTTCACTTTTTAGTGGTTCACTTGTGCTTACCCCTTCACAGCGTACCGGTGCGGTGGCGTGATGTTATGTTATGAATTGGTGTAAACAATAGACAGACAATAGATTTCAGCAATCCCAGTCCATTTGCTATCATTTATTGAGGAGTTCCGTTCCATATCTCCGAAGTTCGTGATCAGATCATGACAATATTTCTATGGGACCAACTTGGAAGTATACCCTTTCAAACAAAAAAATAATTTTTCAAATCGGTTCAGGCGTCTTCGAGTAATCGGTGAACATACATAAAAAAAAAAATACATACAGTCGAATAGAGAACCTTCTCCTTTTTGGAAGTCGGTTAAAAAATAAAGAAAGTTGTCGGGGCCGAAGCGTTGGGCCGTTACAGTTTAAAAACACCTTCGAGGCGTAAAATGTGAAGAGGTTAAGAAGATCTATAATAAAAAGCAAAGAGGTACAGAATAGACATGAT
Organism: Xestia ashworthii; assembly: GCA_950022955.1. Classification (NCBI taxonomy): domain Eukaryota; kingdom Metazoa; phylum Arthropoda; class Insecta; order Lepidoptera; family Noctuidae; genus Xestia; species Xestia ashworthii. Next base: position 15,576,100 of record OX465560.1, on the reverse strand, counting down.
TAACATGCAAACACTAATAAAGAAAGCGGAGGCCCAGTGTTGGCGGCCCCGACTTACGAAAATTCGTGGGTCGAACCCAGACAGGCGCATTACTTTGTGTATTTATTTCATCACCGCTGCTCTCAAAACGGTGAAGGAAAACATCGTGAGGAAACCAGCATGTCCTAGAACCAAAAAATTCGAAGACATGTGATATCTACCAATCCGCACTCGGCCCGCGTGGTAAATTAGCCCATTAGTCATTAGTCATTAGTCATTTATTCTTAACAAAATACATTTGTGTCGAATACAGAGTAGCACAATAATAATAATCAATAAAATTTCCAATCAATAATATAGATAAAAAGTCAAAAATAAAATAAAATACATATCAACAACAAAATTAAAATAAAAAAAAAAAACAAAAACACAATTAGCCTAGTCAGAAAATAAAACAAACATTCAACTTAATCAAGCAAGTCAAGAATTAGACTTAAACAAATAAACAAGTTACACTGTGGCATTATTTTTGTCACTAAAAAACTCTTCTATACTATAGTAGCACTTCGTTAATAGGAATGAGTTTAATTTGAATTTAAATATTCTTGGACTATTAATCATTTTTAGTTCTAATGGCAATTTATTGAAAATTCTCACAGACTGCACCTTAGAGCTATGTTTGACAACATTTAATTTTGGCTGCAAATAATTAGGCAAATCTTTCCTGCGCGTTTTCACCCTAGTTTCCCTTTCTTCCTTTGTCTCGTATTTGTCTAGGTTTTTTATAAAACTACTTAGTAGAACCAAAATATAAAGACAAGGTACAGGTAGAATTTTTAATTTCACAAAATGGTCTCTACAAGATTCAGTCTGGTCTATGCGAAGTATAGTTCTAAGGGCTCTTTTTTGCATAACAAAGGCTGCATCCATATTGTATTTATAGCCGTTCCCCCATAGTTTAATACTGTACCTCAGCTTGGACTCAACTAAGGCAAAATAAACATTTCGTAATTGAGCAATCGTCAGTTCGTCCCTTAGACTTCTCAAGGCATAGCATGCACTGCTGAGAGAATTTGTGATTGCTTCCAGTTCTTGTTTCCAGCTTAAGAGCGCATCAATTTGTGTCCCTAAAAATCTTAAGTTTTGTACAATTTCGACTTTATTTCCCAATGAAGCTATTTTAATACTATCATTATTCCTCACGGTTGATTTGAATAGCATACATTTTGTTTTCTCCACATTGAGTTTTAAATTGTTAGTGGAAAACCAATGTTCAAAAGCAGTCAGTGCATGATTCACTTTATTTTCTAAGTCCCTTACAGAGATATCGTTCATAACGGCACTTGTGTCATCAGCAAAAATAACCATTTTGATGTCTGGTACTATCTTATACATATAGTTTGCTAAGTCATTAAGAAATATTATAAAAAATATTGGACCCAAGACTGAGCCCTGTGGAACCCCCTTTTGTACTCTAACAAGCTTAGATTTGTTAATTTTTTCATGTCCGCTTTCAACTGACTTAATTTCAACGTACTGTGATCTGTTCTGTAAATAAGAACTGAAAAGCTTAAGGACCTTATCTCTTATCCCGTAATGTTCTAGTTTGTCTAGCAGGATTTTATGTTCAACAGTATCGAAGGCAGAGCTAAGATCCAGGAATAGTCCTGCCACTTTTCCTTTATTATTCAGATTGCTAACCACATCATCCACCAGTGAGTCTATTGCATCAATGGTTCCTATGCTTCTTTGATACCCGAACTGTTGATAGCTAATGATATTGTGTTTAACCAAAATGTTTGACAAGCCTATCTTTCATTACCTTTTCAAATATTTTAGAGAATACTGGTAATAGTGAAATGGGTCTATAGTTTTTCGCATCTAATTTAGAGCCTTTCTTGAATATGGGCAAAACACGAGCAATTTTATATTGATCAGGGAAAACACATTGCTCAATACATTTGTTTAAAAAGTCAGCTATTGGCTCAGCTAATATGTCAATGTTATCCTTGATGATACTTATGGGTATTTCGTCATGACCGTATGAATTTTTATTGCACATATTATTAACCACTTTGAATATTTCTCCCGGGGTTACTTGATCAAACAACATGTTATCATCTACTCTAGCCATATTGTCGGTTAAGTATTTTTTAGCTAAGCTATGATCAGAAGACTTTAACGTAATTTTGTTGTCAAATTGGTCAGATAAAATGTTGGCTACGTCTATAAGGCTGTCATATATCTTATTGTCTTGTTTAATCATTATAATATCAGTGCTTTGTTTTTTATTAGAATTACGTCTACTATTCACCATTTTCCACATAGCTTTACTAGATTGAGGTGCTTGATCAATCTTTTTCCTAGTGTCGAGCTTTTTTGCACATCTTACTACCTTTCTAAATATCCTCAAGTAATTTTCGCGATATTTTAAAATTGATTTATCACATCTTTTTTTATCAATAAGGCACAAAATGCGCTTGACTTTGCTGGATACTTTAACTCCTTTGCTAACCCAATAACTTTTTCCAGACTTGTTAAGATCAATTTTAATTTGCTTTTTTTTAAATGAATTATCATGTACTTCATTAAATTTTCTTATAAATGTATTTATGCCGAGATTCCAATCTATTTCTGCCAACTTTTTCCTAAATTCCGCCTTATTTTTTTTATTATATATTCGTTTTTTAATATACTTAAAATTGCTTATTTTAATTTCTTCTGTTACTTTTGTTACATTTATTGTGCAAAAAAGACCCGGCATGTCCATCTGATAATCCGTTGTGGTCAATATGGATATCGTTAATATTAGTATCTATTATATTTGTCAATATATTGTCAATACATGACTCTGTGCCATTACGTATGAATGTTGTACTGTCAAACAAGCATCTGAAATTGTAGCATGTGAGCAATGATATAAATGATTTTCGGTATTTGTCATCTTTCATAAGATTAATATTGAAGTCGCCACAAATCAAACATTGTTTTTTGAAGAAGTGCTTCAATAGTTGTTCCAGCCTTTCAAGAAAACTATCAAAATTGTTATTCACAGGAGTTCTATAGCAACAGACAATATTTGTATTAAATTCTAAATCTTTTATTCCACTCACCTCAAAATAATCTTGTTTATAGAGCTTTTTACAAATTTCTATGTCCTCTGTTTGTCTATCATTGCTTATCAGCACTAATGTACCACCTCTTTTTTTGTTTACTCTTGTGTTGTAGGAACCAAGTTTATAACTAGTCATCTGTAATTGTGATATTTGGATTTCATTTAAAAAGTGTTCACTTAAACAAATACAATTTACTTTTGATTTTAAGTCATTCAAATAAATCTCTAGGTCGTCTTTCTTATTGTTAAGTCCACATAAATTTTGATGATAGATAGTATATAAAACAGAGTTTTTGTTTGTGTTGATATTCGTTAAATGAGGTAAGATAAAATCACTTCGACGACTACTATTAAAGTCATTTAAACTACAGTCCCTTAAACTGTTATTTACGAAAAAAGTCACAAGTTTGTTGCGTTGCACTCAATTCATTCGGATCAGTCAAAGTCACCGTGTCGTTTGTGGTAGGTAGTTGGTCTTCACTTCCACCATTTTGGTTTGTCAAATTGTCTTGAGAGCTGAATACTTCATAGTCATAAATTATGTTGGACCTTATTTGTTCAAAGATGTTTTTCCATCCGTGTATGTTTATGTTTATCTTCCCAGTATTGATGGAAAACATTTCAAGTGATAGGGTGCGATTAGTATCATAAGAATATCAATACATTTGTTTAAAAAGTCAGCTATTGGCTCAGCTAATATGTCAATGTTATCCTTGATGATACTTATGGGTATTTCGTCATGACCGTATGAATTTTTATTGCACATATTATTAACCACTTTGAATATTTCTCCCGGGGTTACTTGATCAAACAACATGTTATCATCTACTCTAGCCATATTGTCGGTTAAGTATTTTTTAGCTAAGCTATGATCAGAAGACTTTAACGTAATTTTGTTGTCAAATTGGTCAGATAAAATGTTGGCTACGTCTATAAGGCTGTCATATATCTTATTGTCTTGTTTAATCATTATAATATCAGTGCTTTGTTTTTTATTAGAATTACGTCTACTATTCACCATTTTCCACATAGCTTTACTAGATTGAGGTGCTTGATCAATCTTTTTCCTAGTGTCGAGCTTTTTTGCACATCTTACTACCTTTCTAAATATCCTCAAGTAATTTTCGCGATATTTTAAAATTGATTTATCACATCTTTTTTTATCAATAAGGCACAAAATGCGCTTGACTTTGCTGGATACTTTAACTCCTTTGCTAACCCAATAACTTTTTCCAGACTTGTTAAGATCAATTTTAATTTGCTTTTTTTTAAATGAATTATCATGTACTTCATTAAATTTTCTTATAAATGTATTTATGCCGAGATTCCAATCTATTTCTGCCAACTTTTTCCTAAATTCCGCCTTATTTTTTTTATTATATATTCGTTTTTTAATATACTTAAAATTGCTTATTTTAATTTCTTCTGTTACTTTTGTTACATTTATTGTGCAAAAAAGACCGGCATGTCCATCTGATAATCCGTTGTGGTCAATATGGATATCGTTAATATTAGTATCTATTATATTTGTCAATATATTGTCAATACATGACTCTGTGCCATTACGTATGAATGTTGTACTGTCAAACAAGCATCTGAAATTGTAGCATGTGAGCAATGATATAAATGATTTTCGGTATTTGTCATCTTTCATAAGATTAATATTGAAGTCGCCACAAATCAAACATTGTTTTTTGAAGAAGTGCTTCAATAGTTGTTCCAGCCTTTCAAGAAAACTATCAAAATTGTTATTCACAGGAGTTCTATAGCAACAGACAATATTTGTATTAAATTCTAAATCTTTTATTCCACTCACCTCAAAATAATCTTGTTTATAGAGCTTTTTACAAATTTCTATGTCCTCTGTTTGTCTATCATTGCTTATCAGCACTAATGTACCACCTCTTTTTTTGTTTACTCTTGTGTTGTAGGAACCAAGTTTATAACTAGTCATCTGTAATTGTGATATTTGGATTTCATTTAAAAAGTGTTCACTTAAACAAATACAATTTACTTTTGATTTTAAGTCATTCAAATAAATCTCTAGGTCGTCTTTCTTATTGTTAAGTCCACATAAATTTTGATGATAGATAGTATATAAAACAGAGTTTTTGTTTGTGTTGATATTCGTTAAATGAGGTAAGATAAAATCACTTCGACGACTACTATTAAAGTCATTTAAACTACAGTCCCTTAAACTGTTATTTACGAAAAAAGTCACAAGTTTGTTGCGTTGCACTCAATTCATTCGGATCAGTCAAAGTCACCGTGTCGTTTGTGGTAGGTAGTTGGTCTTCACTTCCACCATTTTGGTTTGTCAAATTGTCTTGAGAGCTGAATACTTCATAGTCATAAATTATGTTGGACCTTATTTGTTCAAAGATGTTTTTCCATCCGTGTATGTTTATCTTCCCAGTATTGATGGAAAACATTTCAAGTGATAGGGTGCGATTAGTATCATAAGAATATGCATATCTGTTATTTTTAATGTCCCATTAAAGGAGATTGTTAAAGAGTTCGACTTTGTAATTATATATTAATGCACCACATATGAACGTCGGAGCACCCACAACGACATTGGTATGGGTATTCTTTTTCAGATACTTTCTTAAGTTATCGAGAATTCCTATATAGTCGTCATTCTTCAAATCGTTTTCCCCAATAAAAATTAAGCAATAGTCGTTAATAGAGAAGGCTTTTAATTTGTGTTCAATAGTGCTCAATACGTCTTCTGTGATGACGTTTGGCAGCAAATAATGACAATACTCAAAATTATCTGAGAAGATCTCATCAATTAATGGCAGAGTTCCTTTTGTGCAACCGCTGCTTATTATAGCCAGTTTGTTTTTTTGTTTTTGAAGTACGCCTGATGTTTTTTCAATAGCATCATCGCTCAAGCGAGACATTAAAGTCCGTTTTTTATTCTGCGTCAATGTGTTGTCACAAGTCTGATGGGAAGTTTGAGTTTCTTTATTGAGCATAACAACTTTATTTTCTGCGTTACAATAATTTTCTTCATGTTTGGGGTTTTCTAACCTTTCTTTTGCCTTTACTATCCTCTCAAGATTTTGAATTTGATCCTTAAGGTTTATTATTTCATTTCCGGCTTGTTTTAACTGGTCCTCCAGATCTGCGATATCCTTTTGCAGGTTCGAGATATTGCAATAAAGTTGTGTTTTCGTGTTAGTTTTACTGATGGCCGCATACTCGTATCTAGGTGGAGTGGAGAAGGCTAGCATATCTGAGTGCAAGAAGGAGTATGTATGCACATTTCTTGTAATTTCTGAATCCACACTGCTATTTTCTCTCTGTGGGGGTAGGCTTAGGAATCCTTTTAAAGTTGCATTATCCTTGAGTAATTTGTCATTCCGTGTACGAAGTTCGTTGTTTTCGAGTATGATATTTTCAAGTTCATTTTGAGAACTACTGAGTTGCGTCTGAAGTAGTTCAATCGTATCCTTAAATTCTTGAGCATTGATATAGTCGATTTCTGTGTAGTCCATACTTCTTGATAATGTTTTATCGGTGAACGCACCCTCATCTGATGTGTGATCTATTGTTAGGATATGAGAGTCACATATATTAGAGGTAGTGCTTTTTGGAGTAGCCCAGGGTGTAGTCTCCTCAGGGGTGTTAGAAATTGTAGCTATGGATGACTTAGGAGACGAGCGCTTTTTCCTCTTTGTGACATTGGATATCACAAAGCGAGGTGTTTTCTGCTGGTTTACCTTCTTAGTGCATGTTTTGCATTCCCATTTAAATTTTTTCCTCTCTTCGGAATTTTTTAGGCGGTACACTTTTTCTGGATAACCAGCACAATCAAATTCATAGTGGTTTTTACATATGGTGCATAACAAGGTACTTCTATGTTCAACTTGATTTTTACATCTGTGACAAGTAACCATTAATAGCTCCTTAAGGCCACTGTTATTACTAGTTTTAATTTTCGGAGACATTTTTCACTTTTTGAGATGGTTTCGAAATTCAGTAAAATTACTACCAACATCGAATTATTTTTTAAGTATGGTCACACTTTAATTCGGCAAAAAGGCCAAAAGGCTGGTATCCAAGTCTCAACACTAAAAACGACTATCATATCATTCGTTCTTTAGTAATTTTATTTTTGTCGCATCACTAAAATGAATTGAGTTTTTGTCTTTGGAATGAATTACTTTTTTGTCTTTGGTTTGAAAAGAATTTAAAATTTGAAGTTACAACTGATTTATTTTGTTGTTTTTGTGATTATATCCATCATTAAGCACTGATTTTAAGTTATTATTGCAGTTATGCTAGTCCACAATTTGGTTTTGTTCCTTCGATCATTAAAGATCACTCTCACTAACACTGATATTGTTTTTTATATGATATTGTCATTTACAAGTTTTTTAGGATTTAATACACTTGGGTCCACTGTAGCACTCTGCGAACATTTATTAGTGTTTATGTTCACCATACACACAACTTAATTACTTTACTAGTTAGAATTCCAATAGATTTCTATTTTTTAGACATTTAATACGCGGACTTTGTTTACATCAGCACTGACAGCTGTCATATCAGTCATTCCCTCTCATAAAGAGGAAGCCTGTGTCCCAGCAGTGGGAACATTAATAGGCTGATGATGACTATTAAAGGTGCGTTCCCATTGGGAAATATTCGCTTTAAAAAAGGAGATAGTGTGTTCAATGAACATCGTCCCATCGAACTTCCGAAACTATAATCATTTTCAGCTTAGCCTTTTCCCAACTATGTTGAGGCCGGCTTCCAGTCCAACCGGATGAAGCTGAATACAAATAATAATATTATCATGGAGTGACTGCCTATCGTCCCTCCACAACCCAGTTAGTACTGGGTAATACGATACACCTTGGTAAGACTGGCTGTCAGACTTTTGGGGCTACTAACTACCTGTAACGACTGTCAAAGATCTACAAATGACGGTCGGGACCAAGGGCTAACGTGCTTCCCCAGGCTCGGAGGAAACTCGGTATGTAAGGGTGGTCCCCCATCCACGGCACAACCTAGGCAAGAGCGAGCGGTTGCTGTTATAGCCACGAGCTCCTCAAATTCTGAAACCGATGAAACGAAATGCCAAAAGCTTAGAGAAACTCGCTTGAAGCGACGCGTAGTAACTAGAGACTGGTTGGTACTCGTTCGTAGATTTTCTTACGTGGGCGGAGCCACGGCACGGTGGGAGTATGATTTGTGTACGATTTCCTTTTACCTACGCCGATGTTATAGGAAATTATTGAGTTTGCTTGTTGAGAACTTTAGTACACAGGGTTAAACCACCTCATCACGAAGCTGTTAACCAAGCATTCTGTACATCAAACTAAGTAACTTTATGTAAAAAATATTGCTGGGATACAACGTTTTTTTTGGGGTGAAAAATCACTTTTTGATAACTCAATCAATGTAACGCACTCAAAACATTCTGCTGATGGATGGTTTGAATAGTACGCGGGTCGTAGAGGCGATTAAAGTAAAATTTTAAATAAAAACTTGTATTTAAAAAAATCTTGTCAAAAAGTTGTAACTTTGACCCCCAACATCTCCGTAACTAGAAGGTTTCCAGGTATGGTGTAGAACAAAACAATGATCGAAATGACGACGAGAACAAGTGCTTTTCGACTTGGTTAAGAGGTGTTTTACACCCTTCATAGTATTGAAATATAAAATGTTACACTAAAACTACGATTACATCTTAACTACGACCGCCTCTCATACTGAGGTTTTTGGATTCAATTCAAACCTAAACAATTCCCAATGTGATTTAAAAAAAAACGAATCCAATTGCTAAAATGATATTTTTCCAAATTTTAGAACACAAGGGTCTAAAGACACAGTGTCACACTCGATTTTGAAAAAAGTTTCCGTTAATATCATTACCTACATTCTTGCACATCAATGACATCGGTCATGGATTTAAGACAAATTACTAAATCTAAAACAAGTAGTCAATTTTAATTCTATTGGTCGCGTGCTAGTCCGCAATAGAGAAAATCTTCAAGAGTCGCTTTGTAAAACTTCAGGACACCTACTAATAAAAATGCAGATAATTTTAATGATAACATATTTTTGAAATGACTTTTAAAACTATAGCTTTTGACGTCACTATATGCTTATTTTTATAATGTGACGTATGTCAGAACGCTTCTTTTGACGTCAAATAATGACGTCTGCGCATAAACTAACGTAAATAAATACTCTTGAAAATTATCTTAATTTACTGAAAATTGTGCATCAATGAACTTTGTTGCAAATTCTTACACTTTCATTTACTTATATATGTATTTATTTCTTTCTAAATTATTCTTTCGTATTTATTTCATCGTGAATATCCTAGGTATATAATTTATTTTAGTTATCTAATGTAAGAATTTGGCCCGGCTGTCATTTGTAGATCTTTGACAGTCGTTACAGGTAGTCAGTAGCTCGAAACTCTGACCACCAAAGGTGGATTACCCAGCACTAAATGAGTTGTAGAGGTCAGATAGGCAGTCGCTCCATGAAAAATAATAATAATATAATATAAAAATATTCAGCTGCATCCGGTAAGATCTATGTTGGGGTCAGCTTCCAGGCTGACCCCAACATAGTTGGGAAAAGGCTAGGCAGATGATTATGAAGTATTTCTGTGTTTTTGAACTGGATGATTTCTATGGTATAATAAATCTATTTGTTCAACTGTTGGAAACAGTGGAGCTTCTCCAAAATAGGACATCTGGCAGCCCATCAGACTTGATGGCTGCCTTTAGACCTCCTTTCAGCACAGAATACTAACAGCCATTTCTTGGAGTTAATGATCAATTTCTAACTTATATTGTTAAGCACATACATTGATGACCTATTTGGCTGTGTGCCAGAGAGTTTCCCACTACGGCACGGGTTCGATTCCCGAGTCAGGACAATAGGTGCTTTCATTTATTTGCATGACACGCCATTGATGTATGGACATCTATATTAAAATAGTACCCTTGTTCCATCGTATTGTAATGCGTGAAAGGTGTCTAATTTATACAGCTGTCAGTATATTAGGCTTTTTCGTCAACAGGCGAGAAAATAACGACAGTATGCATTTACGTTTCCTCGCAAAAACGACCGTACGACGTGACTTTGCATCGACGGGTGACATTATCTTCAATTCATCGCTTACTATACGAAAACCCAAAGAAAATTGAAACATACACACATAAGTATGTATTAGAAAAATGTAAAGCAACCGTCGGAATCAGTCCAGGAGGTCGGAGCGCGACTGGTTGCTCAACGTCCAGTAATAGTATTCATCGAAGCGACCCCCGACACTGTTGAATGCTGATTCATATTTATGAACATCTTCTTTTATTGCCTATGTGTAGTGTACGTTTGTGTAAGGTTGGGTCTGGTAGTTGGTGTATGTTTTGTGAAAGTTGTCTCTTTAGATAGTTGGTTACTGCAATATTGATTATATTTCTGGTGATATTGTCCATATGTTCATATATGGTAATAGTGTTTCTGTCAAAGATATCACTAAAATGCTGATCGAAGCGTTTTTCATTGGGGTTTTCATCATTAAGAGATAAAACACGTCCTAAAATGTATAGGTAGGTTATATCCTAAACTTGAAACTGTACTTATGTAACGATTTGAACTTAATGTGGGTCCCTAGTTTTCTGTAAGTTCTAGGTACGTCTAAAAACCGTGTGTCCACTGCTAACTAACACATATGACTAATCACATAAAACCGTGTATTTCACCAGTACAAAATTAGAATTGTCCGCTCCCAATTGTTCGTCAAATTCGGCCAAGGGTTACTAGAATATGAACTTCGTAAAAACAAACCAATTCTAGCATAATGACAGTCGACAAAGCACTTCACACAACGCAAAACATAAGGCTAGGTGCACAATAACGCCCTTCTGGCGCAATATGCACTTTTTACGCAATCTGTGCGCTGCAATGATCGTGCGAAAAATGCTTCTTGTTCGCCAGTTTCATTGTCATGTGCCAACGATTTATGAATGTGTGTGAGCTCACCTAAATTGAGATTGGTTGGAGATATAGCGTTGTGAAACAAAATGCTTAATTTGTGTGATAACTAAGTAAGGTCTGACCACCAGATCGGTCGATGACTTGGCTTGTTACAGACGTCATCTGTGTATTCTCACGGCTGTTATTTTTATTTCAGGCTCTTGTAGCTTGTTTGTGGCAGTAAATTGGATAATTTCATAATTTGTTGTTTTATAAATAGAAATTGTTGTAAAACTTTGAGCTGGCTTTTAAAATTATGATTTTAGGTACATTTTCAATCTAAAATTAGCATTCTATAGGGTAAAAGTGAAGTACTGCCAACTGAAATACCGTCATGTAGGGGTTTGGTAATAAACATTTATGATTTTATCAGACGTGCTGAATTGCAACTGCAAACATTACACGATGCCTCTTTCACACCACGCCTCGTTTTTCCCAATTATGATCGGTTAAATTATAATAGAATTCTCTGAATATGGTACAGAGGTATAATAAAGAATTTCCCCGAAAATTATTTTCCACATTATAAGAACGTGAAACTTTCCGCAGCTACAGACTGTTGCCGAATTTAATTTCAAGAATTACCAAAAATTAAACTCAACTCAACTAATCGGATTACAGTGCTGACCTCAACTTTAGAAAGGTAAATTACAGCGGTAATTAAGAAAAAAACGGTCGGTACATATGGTCGTGCTCTAACGGCTATTGTCTCGGGAAAAAATATTCTTTATACGTACATAGAATCGTTTTTATCAGATTTTCGCACGGTCCGACACTTAACTGTTCATATATACAGTGTGCTTTAACTCGGTAAATTTACGGGTAATATAGCGAAAATATCGTCGGAATTGCGCAGTTAGTTAGTTATTCTTAATTAACTGCTATTTAAAGTAAATAGCGTCAAGTGCGGAGTTGAATTTGAACTGGGAGGTGGTAATGGTTTATTTAAATTTTAATGATGACAATGAGAGGCTCTTTGTTCCAGATTTATTTTGATTTCTATTTTCAGTTTTGGTGTTCTTATAAAACTGTTTGTACAATTATTAATTAATTACTAGCGGACGTCACGCGGTTTCACCCGCATAGTTCCCGATCTCATGGGAATATTGGCATAAAAAGTAGCCTATAGATATATGTCACCCGGGGATAGTGTAGCTACCCAATGGTGAAGGAATTTTTCAAATCGGTCCAGTAGTTTTTAAGTTTATTCGTTATAAACAAAAATACAAATCTTTCCTCGTTATAATATTAGTATACAAATATTTTAAATTTAATTTTTCAATATTATTGAAGATGAAAAAACCTCTTATTTCAGAGAAATAACCAAAAAAAAACTTATAACTTTTTTGCAGAGATACATAAATATTTTCATAATATCAGTGTCCAAACCACAGAATCAGCCTGTATATAATGTCAGTGTGGCAATTAATACGTTTTGCGCCACCTCAGTTGCGCCACAGTTGCCAACCATCCTTGACTAGCGGGCGGCTCCCGAAATATGCCCCGAATGACTGACCTTGCTACTATTTATTTTTATATTGTCTGAATCACGATGCATTGTGAAATTATAGAGCTTTGAGTGTTGGTCTATGATATAATGCTGTACAGATTTTTTATTATTCAATTAACACTGGACACGGATTTGTTGGCAGGTGGCTAAAATTCACACAAACGCCATGTTGCGGGCGGTTCTCGATTTTTAACCTTTTGACCGCCACGCCAGAGCAAAGAAACGCACGCGTTTCAGATCAAACTAAAATGTCACCTACTATTTTGTCACATATTTGTGTCGTTTGGCTGACAGGGCCCGCGCTCGCTTGTCACGTATATGTGACTAAGAGGTCAAAAGGTTAAAGGAAGTTAGCATTCTACTCTTTTATTATATGATGCCTCTTCTAGTAACAGTTTAGTATTTACTTCTGTATCATTCAAAACCCATCGTGATTATGAAATGTTTTACAATAAAAACCGTGGGGAGAGCTGATAATTAAATATATAAATGTTTTCATCTGCACAGAACTACGGTGGAAGCGGATATGATGTCACAACTGCCTGTGTTTAGTTTACCTATCTCAGCATTTAGAACTACATAATGTGAATGATTTTGTTAATTATATCCCCTAGTTTCAGCTTCTGCCTAGGCTTTTTCCAGCTATGTTGAGGTAGGCTTCCAATCTAACTGGATTTAGCTGACTTTATTAGTCGAGCGACTGCATATCTGACCTCCACATCCTTTTAACTGGGAAGCTTTACCTTCGATCGATCCGATCCGATCGAAATAATCATACATTTGTAATTTTTATTTAATTTATTTATTTAAACTTCATGTGCAATAGTGGTACATAGGCGGACTTAATGCCACAAAGCATTCTCTACCAGTCAAACATCAAATAAGACAGCATTGTGATAGAGTACAATAAAAATAAAAATACCATTTTGCAAGAATAAAATAAAACACGTAGATGGGTATGGGTACTTACTAATACATAAATAAGCATATAAAATGACCTAATATAATGTATTAAAATACCTACAAATAGTCCAACATATTTCAATTATTACTTTTATTAGTAGTCTGTATATAATGTACATAATAACTTAAGTTTCCTTAATTGTTTAAAATGCAATTTAGATTAGAAACTTAAAAGTACTTTAAAGTTTCCTACGATTCACAACCAAAAATCTTTTGCACAAACGTTTCAACGATTTTTTAAACGTCCCGTTACGAAGTCCGTCTAGAATTTTATATTTTTTTTAATATCCTTCTTTGTTCATAGACCAAATTCGAAGTACCAGCTATAAAGGCACGCGCACACTGGCCATGCATACCAAGTAAGCTGTAGTGTACACGTGTGAGACTTCCGTTCGGCTGGATATCAGCTGATGCATTCCTATTGCGTTGGTTTGATTAGTGGAACTTTTGAACTTGCGTTTTTATTTGGAAAATGGGATTTGGAATTGGCAGAATGGGGTTTGAATATTTCAGCCTGGAGCCTGGGCTGGCTTTTGATTTAGAAAAGTAATAAGGTCGCAATTTTGAAAATAGAATGACGGACTACTTGGCAGACAAATATTATATTCAAGCCCATTTAATTGTTTTTTTTTTGTTAGTAATAAATAAAAGGCATTTTATGTCATGAAAATAAAAGTTTGACAGGTCTGATGAAAACTAATGGACAGTTTTTTTTCTATTTCGACACGTTAAGAATTTTAAATTGTTAATTAAATGCGTCATTTAGAGCCATTTTACTGGCGCTTGTATAAAATTTGCATATTTTTCTAGAGAAGTGTCTTGTAGTGCTGTAATTTAACCATACCATGTGCCATACTCTAAAATGCCTTCAAGAGAAAATGTTGACAACAGGTCATTATGAGGTTAAATGCAAATACGCGTACGTCAGCAAATATAAGAATTAATAATTAATCAGTAGCTGAATTTCATCGTGTTATAAAACAATATTTTAATTGTATATTCTACCATATTATAGTAGAAGAGTTATATGATGCCTGTTTCATGGTTCACTAATTCCCATTTTCTTATTAATAGTCGTGTGACTAATAGTGTCAGTGCAATACCTTATTTATTGGCAAACTTATTTCAAATGAAATTAATTGTTAAAGGAGATTTTTTTTTGTTCGAAGTTTAGGCTACCCACATAAATTGTAGCATTTAATAATGAAACGTATATTGATTTCTTCCTTATAACCTCTAGATTACAGTGGTTAAATTAGCTAAGCCTTGTCTAACCGGAATAAATGTGAACAATCTGCAAAAACACTTACGAAAATCAAAATAAACAGAAAAAGTAAATGTCAAAATAATGAAGTTGTCTGTCAACCACTATAAAAGTGGATTCATAACGTTCCGTGCCACGTTGATTGTTTAAACCATCTATGCGATTTTAGTGTAAACCTTTAAAAATAGCATTAAAATGCTCACAGTTTAATAATTATTATTTTTATATTCTATTCTGATTCTACTATAATTATAGCAGATACGATTATCAAAGGGTAGGCACCGTATTTTTTTTAGTAAACGGAAAAAAACGCCCCTATTCACGTAAGTATTTTCTGTCAAATGACATTGACCACAACAGGAATGATTTCACTTGCAAAACAATATCATAACATATATTATTTATTATGATTTTATGATTCCGTTTTCATTCCTGTGTAATATTTCGTTTAATACTATAGTACTCGTAAAATGGTTACATTTTTTGGTGTAATATGATAAACGCAACGACCAGGTGGGCCCAAAAAAAATTGTCTCCTTTGTCGTTCAATTTGTTATTGTCTGTGTGGCAAGTGCAAGCGCAACTCGACTGCTGATCGAGCATGACGTGATGATCCCCACAGCCGGGCAAAGTGTTATTGGGTACATATTCATATTTAAATAAATTAAAAATTAAATTAAATCCACCAGGAATTTCTCAGTAGCAGCCTCGGAGTCTGGTTTTGTCCCACGGAACAGTAAAAACAGTTTGTACCCTATTGATGGCAACATTACATGAAAAATTGACTTAAGAGGGCTATCACACTTTTTCTTGTAAGTATTTGAGTGTTTTTAGAGTCTAACACTCTAATACGAGAAACATTGTGATATTTATTTTGAGCACTCCATAGAGAAAAAATCAAGATTGTGCGTGTTTGTGGTTTAGAAATGACCCCAAAATAAAAAAAAATATATGCCCGAGAAAGTTTCATTTTTTCTTTATGGTGTTCTCAAAATAAATATTACAATTTTTCTTGTATTAGAGTCTTAAAACACTCAAATAGAAAAAGTGTGATAGCCCTCATAACTGGCGAAATATGGGAGTCCTAATGCACGTGACAGCTAGTTAATTATTTTAAGAGAATTAGTCGTTATTTCAGTATTCTTGTATCTATTAAAGGAAGCAGTTTGCATTAGTTTAGCAATAAGTGGTAGTTGAAAGGCAGATAAAACGTGTGTAAAACAATTTTAAAGCACATAAAACAGTTTCTAGTCATAAATGCTTTTAAACGAAGTTATGACCTAACATTTTCGCTGGATTATCATAAATTACTAACCGTTAATAAACGATAACTGTCCCGCGCCGAAACATTGCAAAACCACCCTTAGCTGCACACAAATAGAGTCTATATCAAATGCAAAATGTAAATTGGTAGTTTTCTACACATTAAGTTCATTGTGTATAGTGAAAAGATTTTCCCACGAAAAAAGGAAAACGTGTGTTGAAACGAGTTGCGACACTGAGTTGCGTGTTCTATGGCGCAGTGAATGGCATGCTGTAAGGTCATAGTGCGTTGACATATGAATAAATGTGATAAATAATACGCTTAAATGAGGTTTTACTCGATTTTCTGTTGGCTTGTCTATGGTTTTGGAAGGTGGTAGCAAAAAAGTAAAGACAGATTTGAAAAAGGAACGGCATTTGTTACGGGCAAGCGTTTTAACTACAACATGGGTTACATTTTCATCATTGACTGTAATTCTCTAAACATTAATAACTAAGTGATTGGCTGAAAACTGAAACCCATCTAAAGAAGAAGTATTTAATGCAAGGGTCAAGTAGGCGGTACAAGTTGTACCCTTCTGAATACCCATGACTTAGAATTCATTCTTACTATTAATTTACATACCTCAAGTAAATATGCAAATTAATAATTAGAATAAATATTCAGATTCAGACGTCTATTTAATAAATCCTTGTTATTTATGTATTCAAGAAAATAATTTCAGCAAGTTAAGACCTTATCTGCAATATTTTCTATTAACTTTATAGACTAGGTCGCAATTTATTTTTTTATGACTAACCACAGATAAAAAAATCTCATAAATTAATCTTGCATGACATTGAGCGATATAATTACGCTAGCTACGAAGGGCACTGGGCATGAAAAAACCTGCCTCCGGAGATAACTTAGACGTAGTAATTTTCCAGTTTTCCTTATAAAATTAATTGTTGTTTATTCAGTCATTTTCTTGTTATGCTAATAGGAATGTTCATTAAGTATGCTTGTTAATTTTAAGCGTATATTTAGTCTTAAAATGACCTACCTTTTAAGACTTGGTTTTCGTCTGACCGGGCTGATAGAAAAATGTTTGATTTGAAGCTAGCTCATCATCTGCCTAGCCTTTTCCCAACTATGTTGGGGTCGGCTTCCAGTCTAACCGGATGCAGCTGAATACCAGTATTTTACATGGAGCGACTGCCTATCTGACCTCCACAACCCAGTTAATACTGGGAAATACGATACCACTTGGTAAAACTTACTTGATGACTTTGATTTGAAACTAGCTAAAATTTAAATATTTTCATGACGACGTACTTGGTTTTCATAGGAAATCGATTGTCTTGGTATGCTCATGTGATGAGGAGGGTCGAATTGCCTCTGACTAAAAGAGTGAAAAATATTAATGTTGACCAAGGGAGAGGGAGAGTGAGACTGTACGGTGAAACCATACATTCATAATGCACTATGCTTATTCGTGCATTTTTACCTCATTTCACCAATTGATATCGGTTGAGGATTCAGTACTCGATGTGTGTCGATCGTCGCGTGCGCTCCCTCGCTCCTTTGTATTACTAAACCTTTGGTCCGAACAATATAGTTAATTTGACTTTATAAGCAGTAGTATCATTTAGCCAACTTCCTAGCCTTTATACAGATTAAAAAAATAGATGGATAGATTGTGTGACGATTGACAGAGGAGAATGAAAGAAAAAACCATGTTGCGCCGACTGCAAGTAACATGGGACAAGGGCAAGAAAATGATGACGTCATTGATGATGCTTGGTTTTCATTTAAATAAGTTTACAGCCAGCAGTAGCTTCTCAGTTAAAATTGCGTTTGAAGTTCTATGTAGCTACTTCAAGGAGCGTACTGCTATACGCTGCCTGAATTGAACGATTACAAAATGCTTCGGATGCAACGAAAGCGAAAATAAAACTTTCAATTACAATATCTAGGATTAAAGGAATGTAAATGTTGATGGATGGAGAGGAAGACCAAGGAAACGATGGAAGGCTGGATCTGTCATATATTTCCTCACACAATTGTGAGGAAAGAGTTGACAGAAAAAGGTGTAAATTGTTGCGTGATGGTTGACAGAGGAGTATGGAAGAAACAAACGTGTTGCACCGACCCCAAACAACAAGGGATAAGAACAGAAAGATGATGATTCAGGATTAAACAAACAAAAGCCTCTTTCATGTTACCTTGAAGGTAGGTGAAAGCACTGTTCCAAAAAAAATGTAACTTAATTAAACGGACGATTAACTACGCAAATATAGCACAGATTAATATCATTAGAACACTCGTATGTAGACATATTATGTATGTATTGTGAAGAAATTCTATAGTCTATTCGTGCCGTTGTGAAATATTCGTGGGCGGTACTTATATGTATGTACAGATACGGCTATTAATCATAGACTGAGTTTAATTGAAGATGATACGATTTTTCAAGGCGAATATATGGAAAATAATTACTTGCCTCCGCGGTTAACGAGCGGTTAGATTTTGAAACGGAACGCCTACCGACTGTTGTTGGTTGGTCATTGTTTCATGAGTATAGTCGAAGTCATTTTCAGTTTTCTGAACGCTACTGTAATGTGGTTCACAATTTAAAGTTGTACTTATATTGTCATGTGGAGGATATCTAAGAACTAAAAGCTCTGCAGCTGAAAGGTTTTTGGTTAGACTTTAATTTTGGTGTCTGGTATTAAGTGACACCTAAAAGAATTGGCACGCCACGGATGGTGCTGAGAAAATGGACATTTATCTCAATGTTTTTTTGTCATATTTTCAAACTCTTACTAATCATTCTCTTTAGATTTACATATCCAGAATATATAGCTGTCTATTTAGTATCTAATGCTATAATTTTAACCTCAATATGAATCTTCTTCCTCCATCTCATAGAGAGGAGGCCTGTGTCCCAGCAGACGATGAATCTTAGATTGTTTTATAATACCTTACTTAACAAACAAGTGCACAAAACCTTGAGAATAAACCATCGAAAAGCGATGCATCGAGATGAAAATCTGCCGAAAGATTTCCCCTCTCGGGGCGTAGCGATGCGTACAAACGTTTGCTCACAGCACAGCGCCGGACGGATCTTGCCACAGCCTCATTAAAGATTCTAGGTCGTTCTGCAATCGTTAATTAGCGAGATAAGTACTGTATTAATTGTGTACGCCATTGGAGCGGCTATCGCGCCATCTGTGAGCGGCGTTAGGTTGGCTGTAGATGGGAGGTTTTTTGGGTTGAAGGTTTTTTGTGTCTACCTACTAAACTAAATGTATACGTTACTGGCCACCTGTCCCGGCTTTTCACGGTTCGACATCTACATATTTTCCTCTTTTTCACACTCCCTTGATTTTTACCAGTAAATAAATACAGCCTATGTTACTCAGGGATAGTTTAGAGTTCGCTCCAACAGTTTTAGAGTTTATTCGTTACAAACTTATTCGTTGTAAATAACCTCATCACCAAGCATTCTGTACATCAAACTAAGTACCTACCTTTACTAAAAAATGATTGCTGGAAAACGTTTTGTTTTGTTCGGGGTGAAAAATCATGTTTTGCGGAAGAACTCAATGTAACGCAATCAAAACATTGTGCTGATGGATGGATTGAATAGTACAGGGGTCGTGGAGGTGTTTAAAGTAAAAATCTTACAGTAAAACCTTTTATTCAAAAATAAACTTGCCAAAAATTTGGAACTTTGACCCCGAATATCTTCGTATCTAGAAGGTTCCCAGGTATGGTGTAGAACAAATCAATGATCGCAATGACGGAGAGAACAAGTCTCTCTCGGCTTCGTGAAGAAGCAGTGTTGATGTAAAAGTGTAGGTTACAATTAATAACTATGGCAACACTTACCTACTTATATTGTTTGGTGGCTATTCCTTTTTTTTTTGAATAATTTCTATCCTTAAAATTATTGGGTGTGGGTGTTGCCTCATAATTTTCAAGAAAAGAAGATGTTTGTTTGAAGCGGGAGGCATACGGCCGGGTAAAGAGGCGTGCAATAGAGGAGACATACTTAGCATTAAGTGGACGTGGATTGAAAAAGAGGTAGAGAGTTTTCAGGATTTATGTAAGACCATAGGTAGGTCTATACCTATGGTCTATGCCTATGGTGGTGTATGGTATGGTCGCGAGCTAGCTCCGAGGAGTCGGTGGCTTACTTAAATCATCGCTACTCGTACTCCGTAGTAATCCGCGCGAACTAAAAATTATGAAATCATTCTATGAGGGTATTACGTACTTTTGTTACATTTTTAGTCGCCTGTTCAAGAATTCTTAGGGTAATGACATGTTAAATCTTCAGTGATAAACTTAAACTTACGTTGATGAGTTTCTCTATGATTAAAGGAGCGGTCTAGTACCTAGCTTAGTTTGAATAAAGCCTAACCAGGATGATTTTCGTGGTTTTGCTTACTGCACCAGTATATTTCGCTACACTAAGTCATAGACAGTAGTTTTTGTAATGTCCATTTCAACATTCATGCCAGACAGGTGATGCTGTCTGACCCTGGTATTCCAATGAACCTTGAAAGTTCTTATGTGTGTGTGTCATTAGCCTAATTTTGTAAAGTAAGTTAATTATTAGGATTTCTTAAGAATGTAACTAAGCTTTTAGTGTAAGATGAGTATTATTGTATATTTGTCCTGAAATGGGACAAATAGCAGTGAAGGTTTTTCTTGTATGCAGTATTTTCAAAACATGTAGATATCCTCTTAAATTATTCAAAGTGATAATTAGTGTATAGTGGTGGGTAGTAGTATTTTATGATCATGTTTTTTTTTATAACTAAACAAAACTTATTAAATCGTGATGTAGTTCCTGTATTTTTTGTTACAATTATAAGTAGTTCCTTGACGAGTTTTTTCTATTAAATATCATTATTTAAACTTGTGTAACTACAAACATTATAATAATTTTAGTTTAAAATAATAACATATAAATTGTTAGAGCTGTCTTACTGTGACGATGATTTAACGTAGTTCCTCGTTGAAGACGTCAGCTTACCTGAAATATAATAAAATAATAATGTTAAAAATATGCAAGTAAATTAAAATATCAATTTAAAATATTCTTGTTATTTAAACAAGTAGGTTAAATAGTTAAAATTCTTGAGAACATAACACAATAGAACTTTATTCAAAATGACATACAGAAACAGGTATTGGCGCAAATTAGTTACATCTCAACATAGTTAATTCCGAAATCTTCTTAATACCAAAAAAAATGTAGTGCCAAGAAAGCATCGCAATAATTAATAACTGAACAAAGATACTTCCAGGCAAATTTCCTTAAAAAAATATTAAGCCAATGATAAAAACCTAATCAAGATCATAAGATCTGCTGCCAAGCCTCATGTTTTAGTTGGACAACTTGTTATTTTGGTCCACCAGTCAAATTTCCCACCACCAGTCAAACTTGACATGACATTACCCAATAGTTTGTATTGAAAATGTTCGCAGAAACCCGGTTTTTGAAAGCCTTTTCAATTTAATGATTAGTCTGACAGCTACATAGAAATAACCATAAAGTAAGCTCGAGAAATAGGTAACTACAAAATATTCCCTTGGAAATAATTTCCAACGTTCCTCGCTGTCTATACGATTTTAAAGTACAAAAAACATTAGCATATGAAGCAAAGCTTCAAACAAGTAATAAATTATTCTAAGTACAATAATATATATTTTAGAAAACCAATAATATTTGTTATTACATTATTTGTTTTAGAAAACCAACATTATTGTCAGTGGCGTAGCGTGCCTTGGCGGGGCCCCGTATAATTTTTTTTTTGGGGCCCTTTGAAGGGTAAAGATTTCTCACAACGGAAAAAAAATGTTTGCATAAAATTACAAGAATTTTATGACAGAAGAAATATTTATTCATCATAATTATTTATCTGCAACTTCTTCCAAATTTTTTACAAACAATTTAATTTAAATATTCACTGTCCTTGCCTTTTTTCGGCCAACGAAACAAAACAAAGAAATTGCTTTTTTTGACTTTTGTCATTTCTGTAATAAAAACAATTTGGGAAGTTTTATTAATTTTTGCTTACGCACGTCGGGAGCCCCCGTGGGCCGGGGACCCTGTATAATTGATACGGCAGATACGGCGGTAGCTACGCCCCTGATTATTGTATGAAGCAGAAGTATGGAAGACATGCTGCGCCGATCCCAAATAAATTGGAATAAGGGCAGGAGGAGAATGATGATAATGAATGTTTCGTACCATGCGTGTTTCCGAACGCATTTCTTGGTCCGAGCATCTGACAGTTTTGTTTTTTGACGTTTTTTGCACTTGTCTTTGCTTCCTTACGAGATTACATCGAATTTGTTGATTGATTGAGATAATTGGAAAATCCAAGTGAATCCTTTTTGTTTGCAAGATTTTGGTTATAATTCAGTGTTAATTGGACAAAACAGCCCCATTTGTACCAGAAAACGGGTTTATTTGTTCGTTGTCGAAGCGTCGGTTTGAGGTTATGCTTAGCCCCGCGTGTAAGGTGAAAATTGAAGTGGACATTTGTGCAGTTTGAACTATTATTGTGCTGCATTCCGACCTGTTACGTGCTACTAAGACAGCGTCTGTTGAAACATAGTCGGATTTGTCAATCGCCATCACCCGACCACATACATAACACTATACACACACACACACACACACATACACAGACATACAGCAGACCCGGCGTGATCAAGGACTGGTCAACTTCTTCAGCCCATGTAAAGGTCTCTGATCATGTTAGAGGAACACTGGCTGGGGCAGGAGTGGTTTTTAGCCGGTTCGAGTCCGGCACTACTTCGACTGTCTCACAAGAGATATTCCTGTGAGATATTCGAGGTGTCCGTGGGGATTTCCCACTCCTACCAAAACAAAAAAAAACAAAAAAAAAACCTGATGATGAATACTGGATTTTGAAAATAAGGAATACCTTCATACTATTTCTAATTTGAAAGCTCGTCTGCCAAGAGTGTTTTAATTACATAAACAGGTACAGAACAAAATAAATGTATTAGTTTAATCACAGAAAACCGAGAGTAACTTATGATTTACAAAGATTTAATTAAAATTTATTACCAAGGTAATGTTAGTTGATGCATGTGTGTTTTTGCTGCAATTCCCATGTTATTAAAGAAAATTTATTACTGGCAAACGAAGAAAAAACTGCAAAGAGGTCAGTTATCGGGTGATTAATTTTCAAACCGTGTATCCTATTCGAATTGCGTTCGGAAACGCACCAACGCTTACCATTTCGGATGTGTAGTGTTGCGAAATTAGAACGGATATTGCTCGTTCCTCTC
Organism: Xestia ashworthii; assembly: GCA_950022955.1. Taxonomy (NCBI): domain Eukaryota; kingdom Metazoa; phylum Arthropoda; class Insecta; order Lepidoptera; family Noctuidae; genus Xestia; species Xestia ashworthii. The sequence goes on along the minus strand of OX465560.1, from coordinate 15,552,675 downwards.
GGCGGCTATTCTGATAGAAATTTGAATTTTGCCGGTTAACTGCCGCCGTCCGGCCTCGTTACACCTCTTTGTTATTTGGACATGTATCCGAACGGTTTGGCGGGAGGTGACGAAGCGTTAAGACACCATTTTGTTTCGACAGATTAGACGCTAAATGTCTAATTAGCTGGTTGCGTAAGAAAAAAGGCTACTTGGCAAAACGTTCTCCTTTTCAGCGATTACTGAAGAACGACCTGGTGAGTATCCTGAGCTTAATAGCATTGAAGAAAGTAACAACCAGTCTTGTCTTTTGGAGAGGCCAAGTGAAAGCTAGGTTTTCGGTCCCTAAAACTCATACAACATTTAATACGACAATTGAGGCGTGCTTGACGGAAATTAAATATGCATTAGTCGCGCCCCCCAGCGTTATGTAGACATTTGTATCACTTGTATGGAGCTTAGTGGACTGATCCTTATCAACTCACTCATCTACTATCAGAGACTATTACCTATTACATTTTTGAGGACAAAATAGAGCATGGTATTCGACTTGTGTTCCGATTTTTTTACGAAAAAGCATGAAAATATTAAATGAAATGACATTTCGGACAACAAGCGAAATAATGCTTTTGATAACGTTCCAAGCAAAATTATAGAGTGAAACGTAAAACCATTCGATTCATCTTGTGTACGATTTGCCACTTTGGGTCAAATCAACTAAGACACCCGACTTCGACCCGATGTAATTCGAATCGGGTTGATTCTGATTTCTGAGAAGGATATAAGTAAAATGCTCTATACAAACCACAGTGAAAGAACTCAGAAAGCGTATAGTAGTTTTCAGAAGTCAAGACACACACAACGTGTAATTGCCTTGCAAGTTGACTTACGCAACTATGCATAGAAGAACAGCTCACACAGTCCGTCTGACCATATAAAAATTGCACCATAACCTCTCTAGCGTGTCATTCCACCATAAATCATATTAACCGAATCTGCATATTATGGAAAAACGGTATCCTCTTCGATACCAATACTTGGGGTATCACACGGCGAGGGCGCTCCCGTCTAACTGTAGTCACGGGTCGCGGCGCAGGCAATTAGCGGGTCCAGCCACCCGCGACGCCACTTCGGACTAGCTCGGGCCACTTCGGCTTACCTCGGTTTGGTGCTTGAGATTTTTATTAGAGTAAGTTTTGTTATGTATGTGGATTTTAGCTGAAATCATTCTTTTAAGTGGCAAAATACTATTATACAGGCTGTGAACAGACCCACACGAAACCGTCAAGCAAGCATTCTGTACATCAATCTAAGTAACTCAAAGCAAGTTTTGCTGGGAAACGACTAAACTTGTGAAAATATTGGAACTTTGACCCCCAATAATATCTCCGTAACTTGAAAGTTCCCAGGTATGGCGTAGAACAGAAAAATTAGCACCAGGGAGAACAAGTGCCTTTCAGCTTCGTTGAGGGTTTATTTACACCCTTTAGAGTTTCAGCTCTTTAGACCCTTGACCGGGTAAAAACAATCGCTGTACCCCTCTAACACATAGCATTGTAGCTGTAAGCCTGCTTGAAGGAAAATGGCATACGAAGAAGCAGCATTTGGGTCCATTCACCATCATCAACATTTCAGCCGAAAGACGTCCACTTCTGGACATAGGACTTGCATCCAGCTGATTCCGGCAACTTTCACCAGGTCATCGGGCCACCTAGTGGGAGGTCTTCCAACGCAACGTACGGGTCCATTACTGATTAGAAAACAGAATATTTTGGGACATCATCTGATGTTGACGTATTACGTTCAGACGCACATTTGAAGGTCACCCTCGACATGGCTCACCGCAACCGCGCCCGGCTGTGTCACTCGTTAGTACAGGTTGATGTTAAATTTTCACAGAAATATGTTGCCAAAATGCAGGAGAAAAAGCAAATAGGTCAGGTTGATCATCAGTACAGATTCGCTTCTTGTAGGCTTTTGTCCTTTCCGAGATTTCCGATCCAAGTATGCTGGCAGTCAATCTAATGAACACCCAAATAGTTGCTCGTAGACTAAAAAGAAAGATTCCTCAAGACCTTGTCTGAGACTCACAAGAATAAACGGAGCAGTCACTGGACGTCTTTCGTGCAAGCCCTTCAATTAAATAAAATCTAATACATTATTACTGAATATCTGCAAGATTGATAGATTGCAAAAATGGAAAAAAAGTAAGTACAAACTAAACGAGAAACTTTCAAGAATGATTTCTTGCCTTGATAAGCCGTATTCAGTATCTGCTTAGCCTTTTGCCAACTATGTGAGGGTCGGCTTCCAGTCTAACCAGATGCAACTGAATACCAGTATTTTACATGGAGCTACTGCCTACATAATCTCCGTAACCCAGTTAGTACTGGGTAATATGATAACGAAAAAATAATTATTAAGTCGTATTACATTACATAGTTATATTCACAGCTGATTTAAACTTCTGACTAACTTAAACTTTTCGTCGCTAATTTAAAAGTAAAGTGTAAATTCTGTAACATAAAGTAAAAATTCGGTTGTAACAGTTTCGAGAGCAGACATTTAGAGCTTAAATGTAGGTACGACAAAGCTTGTATTATGCAATCAAGCTTACATGGGTACTTAACAGTTTTCTGATATAAAAAATCTAATTAAACCTTTTCTAATTACAGTGTAATGGAAACTTCCTGTACATCGCCATGGTCTGTACACCACGATATGTGTGAAATCAACCGCGACGCGAAGGACACGCCGCTATTATATTATTTATAGGAAAAATACATGGCTTTCCCACTAAACTAAGTGATTTATAACTATTTGATTTTTATTGTATTTTAATTTTTCTCATTTCCTGAATAGAGAGTAAACGAACTTTAACTTGCTCCGTTGTTTCCTGAAGTGAGGTATATTTGAAATGAAAACTTCTTTAGTCGCGTTTCGTACTCTTTGAGTGAACAAAAATCATGGAACTCGCGTGACCGTCACGTACACTTTTCGTAGCACTCGTTAGTTTTTACTTCTATCGGCAGTCTCCAAAGACATTTTTTTACTCGACTACGGCGAAACAAAAAGAATATGGGTTATGATGTAGAGTAAAAACAATGATATAGACCTCTGCAATCTTCTGTAGGGCTTGAATTATAATATGTGCTTTTTTATTTAAAAAGGGCTGAGCACAAAAAAGTAGTTTTTTTTTTCTTGCCATTTAAAAGTCTGAATCGGCCGAAATATTTAAATGAATCAAATTATTGAGAAAAAAGAAAATTGTAGAAACAGATTCAGCTGTGGACTGTTACACAACTCTTTAAACCTCAAAACAAAACATTCCAAATAAAAACAACTTCAAGAACTAACATAAGCTCAGATTACCTACTTATACATCTGACAAACCAAACCAGCTACCACACATTATTAACAAAAATAATAATAAGAAACAATATTTCAATTCTTCTCTCTAGAAACGAAACAGATGGTGAATGAACCATCATTTGACTTTTTAAAACTAGTTGGTGTGGTCACCGACACCGACTGACATGACATCATTTATCAAAGATATCGACGTGTGATCGACTGGCTCGCGATGCCGATTACTAACAATATTATATTTACACTTACATTGGGCTGGCGTTGGCTTAAGTTTATTTTGTCAACATTATTTTTGCTGGACTCAAAAGAGTGCCTAACTTAAATGGGACTGGGCAGGACATGTTTGGCCCGTAAAGCATAGGATTGGTGCCCTGAAACACGGGGTCGCGGCAGAAATACCAAAGAGATGGCGGGATGAACTGGATGTCTTCCTTGAGGATTACAAAGAAAGTAGCACAGAATCGTGACCGTTGGAAGGAATAGAGGGAGGCCTTTGCCTTTTGCAACAGTGGCACAGCATACTGTGCCACTGTTGCAAAACAGCTGTTTAAAACACATTTTTGTATGGGAACATGTCACAGTGACAGCTGTTTTTCGATAATCAGACTGTTATCTTCTCGGTGAACATGGACCTAAATAGCAGTTGTAGGCAGACGAATGCAGTTTATTATGAGACTTACGGGAACTAGACAAAAGTTGCTCAAGAAAGCGTTTGTGTTGTGTTCTGAAATAAATATTCTATTCGAAACATTTCATTCTATAGAATGTTTATATACTTCTATGATTATATGTTATGGTGCTCACCTTATCTCGATTTTTGAAAGAATAATAGCAATATTTGTATACAGGCTTTGACGTTATCTAAAGTAAGTTAGGTTTTCATAATTATGCTCTTAGTTTTCATTGACTACAGCTTTTCTTCTATCTATATTTTATTCTCGATTTTTCTCGTAGTTCCAATAATTGAAACTTGTTATGATGGAACCTCCTACCTTTTATATTTATTTCCTAACGGTACTAGCGATAAGGAACTAAACTTTAACCAACGGCAAACCTAACTTGGTACTAAAAAGTACCGGTTCATTTCATTCATATTGTCTCCCCGCATGTACCCGCTGATAATTTGATTGATTGCACCGCATTCTGACCTTAAAGACTTATGCAATAGAGGTCATGTCTGTCTGTGTTCATGATGGCGCAATAACTGATTCATTCAGCTGTTTCGATATTTGAGTTTATCTCTTGATTGTAGAATGAGTAATCTTTGTGATTTAGAATTAAACTTCTTCGTCTGTTGTATGACCTAACTTCTCTGTGATAAATCTGAGAATGTATAATCGAATACTAGAGCATTCAAAACTGTCAATATCAACATTCCACAGCAATATTGTGACATTGACAGTTTTTTTTAAATTTTGGATACACTGGCTGCGTTCAGTTTTTTTTTTGTGAAATTCGCGCTTGTTGGCTTTTAGGTTTTTATTCCTGAAAAGGAAAGAATGTTAAGGAAAATCCAGAGACAGTTTTTTCCGTAAAGGCGGTTACTAAGATTTCACACATGGTAAAATAACACTGGATTTCCCCGATGAGTTCGACAGTTCACCCCCTCATCCCGTGAGTTGTGTGTATGTCCAAAGTAACTGGGCTCAAACCTATAAGTTAGTAGAAGTTTTCGTCTATGCTACGTCAATGTAACTAGAAGCTTGGAGACTGATATAGTATACCGTAGACTCGTAGACCTGCTTCTACAAGAGCTACCAAAGCTAGAGTAACCTCGAAAACCTAATCCCTTTGCACTCAAAGAGTCCTACGTAGAAATGGTTTCTCGTGAGCGCACTTCAGTTCAAGAGCGTAGTACATCGTACTATGGCCTTATATAGTACATATCATAGATGTAAGAACAAATCCTGTTCTTGTTAATTAGCGTTCGACCTGATACGTTTAACCCTAAGCCAGTGCGTGTATATTTGCGTACTATTGACGCAAAGCTGTTCCTCCCTATGTAATTAATTTAAATGGTGCGGATAAACTCTGTCAATGGATTTTTAAGCTACTAGAAGAGCTAGTACCTTTGGAATATACGGGCCAACGTTATCAGTTCAGAAGATAAGTCTAGGCTTGGTATAAATTATTTAAAAAATGCCATATTATTTAGTTCTCAACTGACTTACGAACAGTAAGTCGTGGGTTTCGGACCCAGGCACGCGCATTGATTTGTGTCATTTATTTCATCACCACTGCTCTCAGAACGGTGAAGGAAAACATCGTGAGGAAACCGGCATATTCTAGGACCAAAAATACAGAGACATGTGACATCAACCAATTTGCACTGGGTCCGCGTGGTGGATTTATAGCCCATTCCCTCTCATTGAGAGGAGGCCGCGTCCCAGCAAAGTGGGAACATTATTGGCTGATATTGATGATGAGTTCTCAGCCAGGTACAAAACACAATCCAGTGATTTTTTTTCAGGTTTTTTTCAGTGTTTTGTGGTTAGTTTTCTCCGTCAGTCAGTCTATAAATTTTGTATGCTATGGTGGGTACACCTACAACAATATGTTCCGTTTAGTCAAGTTCGTAGTAAAACTGTTGAAAAACCTTAGCAAACGTTAAGATGTGTCTCTTATACCTTAAACCGTTGCATAATTCTGTAGTATTAGCCTACGTAAAGCAATAATTGTATCATTCGTGAGTATAGTCCCAATTTCCTGTGACTATCGGTACCGATTATAATCCGAGAGAAACCACGAATCATCTTCGACTGTGGGCGGAACGGAACGTAACCTACCTTCGAGTACTGTCGCGGTTACAAGTTTAGCGTGGTATGAAAATTTTATAGTTTTAAACAAAATAGGCAAAGAGTTTCTAAAGCAAGTGAATTGGTAGTGATCAAAGAGTGAAACCGGTTTTTTTTACTGTTTTGTTTGTCAAGAAGTTTCAGAATTTAGGGCCAAGGTTCAATAAATGTCAAACATATTGAATTTTGTGATGTACCCTAAAAAGTTATTAGAAATTTGATATTAAAATGTTAGATCTTGATAACTTTCAAAGAAGAAATCCTATTTTCATTCACAAACTCAACTATCCTAAGTTCTGATCACACGTGAATATTTTCAGTAACGACTTGAGTCCTCATGACGATTCTGAAAATATTGATAACACGTAAGTACATAGGTACCTACATTATAGTACCAAAACAACATGAATTTAACAATCTCACCATCAACCTTCGTCGTCAGCAGTACACGGTACAGTGGTAACAAAAAACGTTTTAACATATTCAATTTACGGAGAGGCGCGGGCGCGGCGTCCGTCCCGCTGCCCCAAACTGTCACGTCACACGGCGCACGCGCATGAGGCAGGAATGTGTGACGATATTTAGGTTTTAGGTAAGTATTGGATTTTTTGAGTACCCAATTACGTACACTAGTTTCATGCCAATTTTTCTCCATAGAGATATAAATATTGTGAACAGACTGCAGTTGCCCATTCCAAAGTATAGACTTTGGAATGGGCAACTATAGTTTTTTCACAGTTATTATGCCCGTGGCTGGACTGTAGCTAAATCTTCTTGTTTATGATTTATTCTGTAACTGGTCTTCTTATTTTAAAATAAATGCTTTGTGTCGAGTTTCAGAAATATGTGGAAAAAGGCTGCGGATACAGGAATAAGACATTTGAAATACGTTTTTCAATTAATTCCTCTTTCGGTATAGAATCGAAACTCAGTTAATCCGGTAGTATTATTTGTTTTGTTGTTTGGTTAAGAGGGGCTATCACCATTTTTCTTGTATTTGAGTGTTTTAAGAGTTCAACTGAGAATTTAGATGTGTGATTATGATTTAGATATGGCCACAAAATTAAAAAAATCCCGAGAATGCTTGATTATTTCTCTCTGGAGTGCTTGCTCTAAATAAATATCACATTTATTTTTGTATTAGAGTGTTAGACTCTTAAACCTTTGGGATAGTTTTTTATTTATTTGTTTCTCCATCATGTTTGTTGCTTACATAAATCATTAGCAAGTACGTAGGCGAGCGAGATGAAAATAGAGAAAACGAATTTTCCCAGATTTGAGACACAACTAGATCGTTTTTTGCATAATCATCATTTTAATTGATATCGTTATACCCGTAGTCGAGAATGTGATTACGAATATTGCTCATTTAATAGTGTAGGATGTAATGTAATCATAACCTTACTTTTTCAGCAAGAGTTTTGATGTAATCATCACTACTGTTCGCGACGGAATGGTGATCGCAAAACGTTTTATTTTCAGATATTTGTCCTATTTTCTATCTTCTGAGCGTAGCCTGCACCAACGTTGCATTTAGGAGACGACGGAGAGAAGTGGAATCTCACATTTAGCTAAAGTACAAGTACTTACAAATTACTAAGCCTTTAGACGTCAATTTCAATAAAAATACTTGGAATTCTCAACCAATTATGATGATGGAAAGGCTATGCCTATAACAACGTCAACTTAATAGTCCTCAAGCGAAAATCAAAATTGTGTATTTCTTGAAAATTTGATCTGCACTCGCATGTAGTATGCGAGAGCGTTTGGTCGTATTAAGTACATAGTAAATCACATAAAGGTTTTATGTGACTTCACTCAACTTTATTGCTTGGGTACCGACAGCAGATGAGGTTGTGTTAAGAATTGGTGCTTTTGTATTTTCTACTGATGGGTTTTTGTTTTGTGATTTTAAAGGCTTTTTGGGTGTTGGATATATTCTGAGTTTTCAAGTTAAACTTAAACACTCGTCTTAGAACTTAGTTGGAACTAAAAAGATGAGAAGAAAATATAATAAATAATTATAATAATACCCTAGCCGATTACTGTCCCACTGCTGGGCAAAGCCCTCTTCTCAACAGAGAAGGCACGAGCATTGATCACCACGTCTGCTCAAGGCGAGAATGCGATTTCAGACTTATATTAGTTTTATGTCTCTTTCCTCACGATGTTTTCCTTCACAATTTATTCAAATAAAACCCAGTTAACATTTATTTACAGCAGAGGAATGGAAAATAAACAAAATTAAAATTAAATCTAAGCAAGCTATTAGGCGTTGAATTTTCTTGGTTTTCTTAGCAATAGAACACAATTCAAGTGATTTTAATTGAGTGAAAACAAATTAAGTCTAATAAGTTATATGTAATGGGTCATTGAATTTAAGTGCAGGTTGTCAAGAAAACAGTTTAGACCGTGGTTTTCCATGAAACTAGCTTGGAAATATAAATTAAACGATATTTAAAATAAGATTATTTTGAACTTATATTGTCACTTACGGGTTACTTATGTTATTCGTTGTTTTCCCGATATTAAGTTTGGTTTTAAACAGAGTGTTTAAGATTATTTTGCTATCGCCCCTGCGCTTGCGCTCGCTTGCGGTTACGTGCGAGGCTAACGATTTTTCCACCACCGAAGCACCCGGCTAGCCTTAAGACGTACATACGAACACAAACTATAATAATTTCGAACAATATTCCGACTGTTATTCTGCCTCTAGGCATAGGCTTTAAAAGTCAGCCAGTAAAGAAGCAAGAGACTTAAGATATAAAACAACACTTAAGATATAAGACAATACTGGATGTTTTGTTTGAGGAAATCCCTGGTTCTTTAGGATTTTTCACAGTATTTAGCTTTTTTCACAGAACTTTCAAAAGATTTGTACGAGTAGCTTTAAGAGAATTTTGGGCTTCATAACTGAGTCGGAAATACCGGAAAGTTGACTGTAAACTATACTTAATTATTAAAAGGAAATAACATGATTGCGAATTTCACGTACATAATGGAGTCTGAATTTGTGTCCGGTTGATAGCAATAGATTAAGTTTTATGTTGAACTAGCCGATGCCCGCGGCTTTGCTCGCATACAAATTATATATTAAAATCTTCCTCGAGAACCACTCTATCCATTGGTGAAAGCAGCATGAAAATCGGTGCAGTAGTTTATCGCGAACAGACAGACAAACGCGGCGGAGGACTTTGTTTTATAATATGTAGTAATGAGTCTTAGTTCCTGATTATGTCAAAATTCGTGCTGAAAACAAACTAATTATTATGCAACTAACTCAAAGTTTGTCGCCGATTGTACCCCGCAAGTGAAATGCAAGTAAAACAGTACTGTAACTGGAGCCCGGCCCGATCTCAATGCATACCCAATGCTGTATATTTTTTGTACATGTATACACGTATATATACTGGCTACTTAAAACGTTACACCTGATTTTAAAGCCGTATGTACTGTATTAAGTCCTCCTTTGAATATTTGTTGGAAGTATGCAAAGTGAACACAGCATGTTTTATAATTTTAAATCGTTTCGTCTGGTCTGACGTAGACAGAGTGCATGTATTGAAGTAACAACAAAATGTTGTTGGTTTTGAGTGATTCTTATAAAATTAATTGCAGAAGTATAAACAATTTATGAATATCTTGTTGGAAGACAAGGGATAGTTCGCTGGTATATATCTAGTACTTATAATGTCATCATCATCATCAGCCTATTAATGTTCCCACTGCTGGGACAGTCCTAGTAGTAGGTAGGTAGTAGTAGGTAGGTAGGTAGTAGTAGGTAGGTAGTAGTAGGTAGGTAGCAGTAGGTAGGTAGTAGTAGGTAGGTAGTAGTAGGTAGGTAGTAGTAGGTAGGTAGTAGTAGGTAGGTAGTAGTAGTAGTAGTAGGTAGGTAGGTAGTAGTAGGTAGCTTTTTCCCTCTTATGTGACGCAGGCGAAGTTGCGTGGGTCAGCTAGTATATTTATATATATGTATATATAAAAATGAATCCCTATTTCCCTTGGTCACGGCATCACGCGTGAACGGCTGGACCGATTTCACTAATTCTTTTTTTGTTGTGTTTGTTATTGTCAGAAGAAGGTTTTTATGAAAAAAAAAAATGTAGTAGGTAGGTAGTAGTAGGTAGGTAGTGGTAGGTAGTAGTAGGTAGGTAGTAGTAGGGTAGTAGTAGGTAGCTAGTAGTAGGTAGGTAGTGGTAGGTAGGCAGTAGTAGGGTAGTAGTAGGTAGGTAGTAGAAGGTAGGTAGTAGTAGGTAGGTAGTACGTGACAGGACAACGTCTGTCGGGTCGGCTAGTGCGTCATAAAATTGGTTTTCTTCATTTTTAATTATAAAATAAGTTCATTTGCACTTCGTTTTACTTTGTTCTTTTATTCAATTGAATTATGCAACTCAAACAATTGCAGGATAATTGTATGTAAATTAAAAAAACGGGGTGTTGACTGATGAGTAGGTAAAGTTTGTAGTTAGAAAACAATGGTGTCTCTAGAGCAAGAAAACTTGAATCTTCAACGGATCCTGTAACGTATCTAACACTAATCTATTTTCATACAATCAATTGAACGATACTCAGAGGTTCTTAATGCGTTCAAAATGTACATTGCCATAAATAGACAGAGCCACGACCACTAATATGTTTACACTTAGCTAAATTAAAATGCGATTTTCTCGCGGAATAACAATTGCAACTTTGACATAAGATAATTATATCAATAGGGTCCAGTAAGTACGCATTATTATCTCAATACAAAGACAAGATCAACGAAAACGGTGATTGTGTTTTAATATTGAGCTTTGAAGGAGGACGTCACACGGCTATGAGAGAGATGACGCGGATGTCTACAAACCCAAACTTTGTTTTAAACTCAACGTACCATAGAGCAGTTTGACCACTTCAATTTTGCAGCTAGAGGTGGCGCTGTTTCTCATGAAAATGCATCGATATGTCAAACTTGGTACATTTATTTTAGTTCTATGTTTTCCCGCCTGCTCAGATAAGTTGATTGGTGTGTATCGTTTGTCCTTTAGCTAGAGATTCGGTTGCCATGACAACGCAAAAAAAAAAAAAACACATTAGATATTCTGATCTAAGAAGACAGACGGACGTTCTTTCTTTTATATTTCATTAACGTTTTCACTAGATTACCATAACAAAAAGGCTAGAGAAAAAAAGTTAATTCATATTATCGATACGTCAGCGTAAAAGCGCTTTGTAATGCTGGCTTGACGAGTTGGGCCAAGACGGCAAACGTTGGGCCAATACTTAAATGTACTGAGACGAACCATACATGCTTGGTCCAATGTTGGAACTTCGTTCAGTGCTTATCGATCGAATACTAAGTACTCAGATGGATCTCGTTTATAGGATCGTGTTTATCACAATGTATATCATGTGATTTTCAGATGAAATGATACAGAAAGTAACCATACTTTCTTTTTCTGCAGAAATTTCCCCGCCAATCCGTGTAAACTATAAAAAAGGTATTTATGCACTTTTCCTATTTCTGTTATACCATCATACATAACCACTATTAATTTAAACTACACACATACTTTGAAACTCATTTGAGATAGTTATGACTAATGCCAACATCAGTTATCTTTTGAATGCCTTAATTTATCCAGCAGTGGACACTAGTTATACTGGGGTTTAAATTTATGTCACCGTAAAATTGTCAAACACGTTAGATTGGGATCTCTCTAGCGAGATTGTAAACTCACGAAATATTGTCAACTGAACATACTGCTTACAATAAAACGCATTGCTTTCCGTGAAATGCATGCGATGGTAGTCAACTCACGCGGTGTGGAGGGATATCAGCATATCAAACTAACCAAATTGTCAAATTTTTCCAATCGACTTTGAACCAAATGTCATCATCATCATCATCTGCTTAGCTTTTTCCTAGCTATATGTTGAGATCGGCTTCCAGTCTAACCGGATGCAGCTCAATATCAGCATTTTACATGGAGCGACTGCATATCTGACCTCTACAGTCTACAACCTACTTAGTACTGGGTAATACGATACCTTTTGGTAAGACTGGTTGTCAGACTTTTTGGGCCACTGACTACATGTAACGACTGTCAAAGATCTACAAATGACAGCCGGGACTTCAACTGCTTAAAGTGCTTTCCGAGGCGCGGAGGAAACTCGGTATGAAATGGGTGGTCACCCATCCACAGGCAAATCTAGGCAAGCACAGCTTAATATTATGTACCTTGAACCTAGTGTATTAGAGAAAAAGTTGAAAATCTATTAAAGAAATTTGACAGATTGTTGTAGCTTTATGTGCGGTCTGTAATTATCTTTTTCAGGCAAGATTGTTAAATGCGAAGACCCTTAAAAACAGCTGGGAAAGCAAGAATGCGAAAGACGCAAATCATTAAAAGTAGCATGGAAGAGAGATATATGTCCAACTGTGGGATAAGGTAAGTTTTTTTCAGTGACTGTATTTTTGACTGAATGTTAAAAGAAAATAAGAGTAGGTATTTTCGCTATGGCATATCAAAATATTACCAATGGCAATGGGCCATGGTCTCCATAATGATGGGCCAATGTGTAAACGTCCCGGGGGTCGGTAGAAATCAAGAGTCATGCTCAGGTGTGTTCTCAAGCTAATGGATTTATTGGCGGGATACTGTCAAGATTTCTATCGTTTATTTAAGTAGATTTAGTTTTGATATTGATATGCTGTTTGTTGATCTGGTTAAAAAGAGATGCTTTTTTTGATGTTTTGAAAAATATTTGACGATTTTTTGTTTTTTTTTTATTAAAATGTGGATAGTTTGTTTATAGTTTAGTAACTAAAGAACTGTGGAATTTCTAATTTACAGTTCAAAACGAATTCTTTGAAAAGGACATGTATTGTGAGTAACATAACTGAGCTTGCATGAAATTAAAATCATAAGAAAAACCGCAAAGCAAATGTTTTCAATAATTTGCCTTACTACATTATTTAACACAAAATAAAAGTAATAGACATAATACTCATAGGAAAACTGTTCTAAACATTACTTGACGCACTATCCCGCGCAGTGATTGGCTAGTTTTTGCATGACGTACCGAGGGCGCGCGCGATTGGTGTCGTCATTGGCTGATAAGTGACCGCTGCTGTTGATTCACTCGACAATGACATTTAGTGACAATGAGAACGCAGGGTGTGTGTTGACGTCAGAGATAAGGCGGGAATATGGCACCGTTCCTATTTTAAAGTGGGACTAAGGGGAAATACGGAGTGATTACTGAGAATTTGTTACTAAGGCCACTCACAGACAGCCTGACCTGTATTAATGCTTGCGGTTACACATTTGAGAGAGAGATTCGTCATACAGGGATTGCAAAAGGGTACGTTAGTAATTTGATTTCAAAATTCGGTATTAAGTAATTGAGTATTACTTTATGTTGGGTTGGAGCAGCATGTCTTCTTCCACCCTACCCCCTTTTCTATAACTCGTCTTTTCAATAGTCACAGTCAGTCTCTTTTAAGCTAAATAATCTTTACATATTCTATCCTATGTTTTTTACTATTCTTCAACTCATGGCAGTCATACTGAGACTTCAACTTTCAGACATAATTATTCAAGTCATGACCGTTTTATCAAATTAATTTTACCTAGACTTGATATATCAGCTAATGAATCAGTTTTAAAAGATATGCATTTATCAAGTCCAAGCACAAAATTGTTGTTATTGTGATTTTCACCGACATTCACCTGTTAATATTAATGACGATAAAGACTGAACTAATTACGAGCAACAGTTTTATTCACTAACGGAACTCAATTTTAAATATCGATTGCCACAGCCAAAAATCAATACAAGAAGTACCAACCTCTCAACACAAAAATGGCACTGGCAACATTGTAATCGATTACAATATATTCGAGTAACAAATCACATTCTTCTATTACAAATGATGGAACGGCACAGTTAATAAGGTAGCACGTTTATCTTATTAAACGTCTGTGGAGAGGCTGCGTAGTGATGGATACGCGGGGCGAGCGATACCGTCGACAAATAACGATTGGGGATGGGAAAAGTCAAATGTTTTGTATCGATAGTTCTGCTGGTGTAGTGGTAGAATTACTTTTGTTTCGGGTAAAGTTTGAGCATTCGGCAGTATTTCCGGGTGTAGGTAGTAACGTTTATAAATATTTATCAAATAAATAAATCATTGAGTAGTGATCTAATAGCGGGAAACCTAAGAGCTCTATTTGCTAACGTCTAGGCAGAAAGCAACTTAGAACAAGTCTACAGTTTCTAAAGTCGTTTCCTGAAGACTCATTTCATTTTGTCTCAAATGATTTCCTCTCATATATTTGTCATTTCATATACCTATATGTTAGCTGTAGTATAGACAACCATAACCACTAACTTCTTGCAGATGGGAGGTCTGTGTTTCAGCAGTGGAGACATTACCTATAGGCTGACGATAATATGCTAGGTTTTGTTACTTCCCTATCGATATTCAGTACATCACTAGTGTTAGAGCAAGCACACATACCGACACAATTAGTCGATATCGGAACATCGGTGGCTGGGCGCGCTAACTCAACGTTTACTACATTTGTCATAGCCTCCTCGCAGCCGTAGAGCTGACTATATCAATCATTTTTTAGAATGGCAATACTGCTCCAAGGAGTTCAAACATAATAAGGTTGAATATTATTTCAAATTATTTATATTTCTCGCGGAGGAAAATGTGTTGGAGTTCATATTAAAGTAAATATTAAAGTTGGTCAAGGAATTAATAATAAACTACAATAATTTCCATAAAAAAGCAATTATTAAGACGCCTGCGGAGCATGCGTATTTCATACAAACGTAATACCAAAATTACTTGTAAATTAAACATATTCCTAAGGTAGTGTGTATTTATTTCGATTGAATTACAGAATATCTAGGTTCCCAAATATATATTTTGATTGGACACTGATTTTAACAAGAGTTATAAGAAAAATAAGTTTTCTATGGAAATTTTAAATTCCTCATATATCGTCTTTGTATCATTGTCCTCTCAAAAAATATATTTGGGAACATGGATATTCTGTAATCCAATCGAAATAAATACACACTACCTTAAGAATATGTTTTATTTACAAATAATTTTGGTATTACGTTTGTATGAAATACGCATGCTCCGCCGGCCCCTTAAGGAAAGACACTTAGAAAAGGTAAAGGAAAATCAAGTAAAGACTTTGATACTGAATGAACACCTAAAGTTGAACTTAGTAACACAACAATTAATTATTCTGCCTTCACCATACTTCAAAAGTAGTATCAAACAAAAAATATCGAAGCTCGCTTAACTCCCAATATTACCAATGTCATATTATTTATAATACCTAATGTTAAACCACTCTACTGTCTAGAAAGCCATTACTGAGAAGTGTTATCTGTACGAGCCGCTCCATCTTTCATTTTTGGACCGCACGGGACGAAGCCATGAGGCGATAAGAGCGGATTAACTACAACTATTTATCATTTCATTCCACTTTTTTGTTCACTACCGTTCTAGGATGGATGAGGTTCGACCTCCTCGGATTGCGAGTAGGCTGTATGTCTGAGTGCCACTGACAGGTTCATTTTTAATTTTGGAGATTTTTTTAAATCTGTGGTCGCGTTCTTAGTTTGAATTTCGCGCGTTTCGATGATTTTGTAAAAAACTGTCTGACGCAATGATCTATGCTGAATTACATAAGAACTAAAACTAAACAAAGCTTAAAGGAGTAATTGATTAGGTAATTTGCATAACCCAATTCCTTAGAAAGGAAAGGAAGTGAAGCAATCAATGCGTGGTATCTTCGAACTAAGCTGCAGCATTCGCTTGTAACAAGCCGTTTTGTCTGAATGTTGTAAGGATTTTGAAAATTATATTGAGCACCTGTTAACACTAACGTCTATCAGTCTTACAACACAAACCTTGACATTGAAACCCACAACAATAAGACAGCAGTTCAACAAATAGTCTACAAATACAAACGTCAAACGAACGACAGTTGAACCATAGACGTCCATTACAACATCATAGACTAGAAACAATAAGATTTAACCAGACGACGTCACACCAAACAATAATAAAACAATACGTACAACTAAGTTCATTGTTACCATCTTTCACCTATCAACGGAGATATAATCTCGTGAAAACAGCTGATCGGAACAATGACGAAAACCAAATGAACCTATTTAAATGAAAGCTACATAGATGTGAATGAACTGCCTTGAGGAACTCCTGATGTTGGCGCAAATATAAAAGAACAATGCCCTATTGTTGTCGGGCTACGTCATAGGTCGGAATATAGGTCAGTAGAGGTCCAAATGTGGCGATCAGCTGATCCCACGATCGGCCACTACGATACTTTGAATGGAACAACAATCCCGTGCTATTTTAAAAAAAAGATTCCTTTTGCGGCAAGGCAACACTTAATTGTGAACTTTTGTTTTTTGTTGCATTTTTTTCTTGGTAACATTAACTTACGGTGTTTCCACTATGATATGGGAACGGAGAACAATGCGTTTTATCAGACGCACAGGTTGTAAATTGTCGGGAGAAAATATGAGCAGAATAGGTTCCGACAGTTGATCGTTTAAAGCCACCTATGCGCTGGTGTGAACTCTCTCTTTCGTCACACTTCTTGGGTAGTAAACTAAAATTGTAATGATACAAGGTGAATTTAGGTCCTGTGCACATTGGCTTTACTCTCTCAATATCTTGGCTTTAAAGTAAGCTTTAGAGATGTGAATTATAGCTACTATTTTCCGCTTGATTTTTTTGCTGGTTACATTTTAGAAAAAAGAGACTGACAACACTTTTAATTTCGAAAGGGTCATCAAAGTTCAACTTTGCTTACTCATCAATGTATGATGAAATTAGGCCAATAGGAAAACAGATTTCTAAACGATATTGATAAAGTACGGGCTACATTGGCCATTAAGCTTTTAGATCTTGAATTCTTGATATTCAGCTAGGCAGATAGGGAGAGGCATTGACGAAAGTTCTATTCGGAGCAGCATATTTGACATAGTATCTACTGTGTATGCATTCTTTATGACAGAAAAGCAACGAAGGATATGAAAGTTGCCCTTGATGATTTATGTAACTCAGAAAGTTAACTGTGTATAGAGGTTTGCCTATATTTAATCAACTTTTAAGGCATTACAGCTACATATTTATATTTCAATAATTACAAATAGCAGAATCCCTAATAAGCTCCTCCAAATGACCTTCAAACAAATCCCGTAGAACTAGAAAATCAAGATCGATCCACACTCGTCGAAAAAACCGCGAGCACCCAATTATTATTTCTCCTATGAGAGCACAATGTGAACGGCCCGTAGGAATCCGTACCGCGACAAAAGACAATGGTACATTGTTTGTTTTCGCCGGTCGAAGCAATTATGTCGACCACGTGCGCAACTTTGTTTACCATTTGTTATCTGCCATCTAGCCCGTCCTTGAGATTTCATTGTTCTTACATCTGGTGACAAGTTTCCGACGCGATTTTCGTGTTGAACTTTCGATTAGTGTGTATTGATGTTTTGGTTGGCTGGTTTTGAATGGTGAACTGTAAAAGTGGCCAAGTGGTGTGTACATGTTTAACTTTAAATGAAAATGAGATTAATTCAATTGGTAAGTGTTAAAGCCGAATTCAACCTCAAATAACGGCTACCAATAAAAAAAGCTCTTCAGCTCCTCAACTTTCTTTCAGACATCATTTATTATGTTTCCTTTAAACAATTACTTAGCTAAGTTTCTGATTAACAAGTTCATTTACTACGTACCAATTTACTAATCGTTCTGCCCACGCAACATCACCGTTTGTTTATTAAACAAGCGGTTATGATCTGAACTAAGCCTATGTAACATACTTGTTGGATGAATAGTGGTCATCACTACTATCCTCCTGAACTTTAAACCTCCTGAAATTTATACTGTATCTTTCATTTATAATCAAAGCATTTTCTATCATTGCGTCTTTGCCATTGATTCTTCTTATTCGTGTCGCTGGCACGACAATTTTTATATTTTGTTAGCCCAACAGCGCGATGGCAGCGCAAAGGTCACTTCTGCTGCAGGTTTTTGGGCTAAGAAGACAAGTGTATCCCTGCGTGTGGTTGTGGAGGTGTGTCGCAAACTATGTTTCAATTTTACGTTTGTTTTGCATAAAGGATGACCCACGCTTGACCGTGCCGGGTCCGAGCCGAGAGTCGATCGCAGCACAATCCATTGTCCGTTGCTCGGTAGCGGCTCGAAAGCGTGAGTGTGTCCACACATGATTGCAGGGTCGACACTCGGCTCGAACCCAACATGTTCTAGCGTGAGTCAAGCTTAAATCGACGAAATTTGGGGAATTGCTGGTACTTTTTTTTTCGTAATTTCAGGTTTATAGTGGTCCCAAGTCAAAGTTTCTTGTAGTACTTATCCATACTTTCAGCTGTTTCTACTAATAAAACTATTTATTAAATAATCTTCCATGTGACGTGTTCATTCTACATCTGTTGCTACCCAAGTTTTCCGGCAAAAACGTATGTCTAATTTAGGTTTTTACAAAAAAATAAACTCACGGGAATCCCCGTTAAAGAATAATTATAAGGGTTTTAGTATATTTTATTTATAGTCCGTAACTACGGATTATTCACGGATTTTTCCCAAAAATCCTTCCTCAATTTCAGTAGACAAATAAGTACTAGTAAATGAGGTGTGTGCACCGTTAGTCGGTCGGGACAGTTAGAAGATAGTTGGTGCTGCGACCTGACAGGGACAATTGATAGGTAATGAGTGAATGAGTTGTGTTTGAGGTTTCGAGGTAAACATTAGTGATGGGTGGCTCAAATTGTGCGCTGTAGCGGGGATTTGCAAGCAACGGGACAAACTCCGATATAAAATTACGTCTATACAAGAAAGACATACTAATCAATATGTTCTTGTCTAAGAACAAATGCAATTACGTGAAGAGGCTATAGCAGCTCCTACAAATTGACTAACTATGAATAGCGGGAAATCAAAACCTGTGATCACAATATTAGCGATCAAGAAGACCAGCCTACGACGCATAGTACCTAATTATAGTCTCGGCTTTTATTGGATACTATGCGTCAAGTCTGCAATTAACACAATTAATACCTAGTTACCAACGAGTTAGCTCGCTATTTCCTTAGCATTATTAACTTAACAGTACATTTTGCCTACACGTGCCATCGGTTGCGGGATGAGTCGTCCGTCAGTCAGTCTTATTAGTTCCATAGTTATAAATCTAACTACGGAGTTAGGTTTATGACATGTAATAGTTATTTACCGGTTATGAGTGCGATATTTTAGTTTTTATTTAAGTAAATGAGGAAACTGTCTGTACCCATCACTTTTGGAATACCTCTTGGTATCGTCATAGGTAAATATTAAGTATGTAAACGCAACGGTTTAAGGCAACTTAAATTGTTGAAATGGAAAACAGTGAAGCCGTGCTTGCCTAGGTTGGTCTGTGGATGGGTGACCACCCATTACTAAGGGATATCGTATTACCCAGTACTGACTGGGTTGTGGAGGTCAGATAGGCAGTCGCTTCATGTAAAATACTGGTATTCAGCTGCATCCGGTTATATCGGAAGCCGACCCCAACATAGTGTGGAAAAAGCTAGAAAGATGATGATGAAAACAGTAAAATTACGAATATTTCTTATGTCTAACTGTGATTTAACGGTTACGGTTGAAATGGCTAGAAAGAAAGTGTCTGATGAGATGAGCAATATAGAAGTATAGATGAAGAAGACATGCTGCGCTGATCCCAGACGAATGGGGATGAGAGCAAGAGAATCAGAAAACATGAAAGAGAGTCGTCTGCCTTGGTGGATGGAACACATGTAACTAAAAGAATGATGAATATAAATATTGATAGATGAAGAGGGAGAGGGAGACTAAAGAAAACACAGATGGACTGTGTGAGAGATGATATAAAAGAAAAAGGAGTTAATGATAGCGTGACGATTGACGAAGAGAATGAAAGAAAAAAACGTGTTGCACCGAGAGGATCCGGACAAGAAGATTATGACTGTGATGTAATGGCAAAAAAGACATATTTAAAACATTATCAAGCTATAGGTACATTCCAGTATCCGCAGCGTTCTCATGATACGCTTCTGTGTATTCAGAGGCCAGCTTAAACTACACAGGTTGATATGTCGTAATAAAAATATTGAACTAGGCATACGAAAAGGAAAGAACAACAGTTATGTTTAAAAAATACCCAATACCTATAGGCCTGATAAGGAGCTAGTTATCGTGGCCACTTAATGTAGAAGCGTTATTATTAATGCGGGACTTACCCGTGACGTCAATAAGATACCTATTGAATTGCGGTTAGATTCTTGAGGGAGATGAAATATTACTCGTGCTAACTTTTGAATTCAGCACAGACTTGGGGTGTCTAAAATTCCTTCGGGTAAAGTTACCGATAGCCTGTGTCAGCCCACGGCTGGGCAAAGGCCTCCCCCCATGACCTCCAAATCTTTCGATCCAGTGCCATTTATACCACTGGTTGTAGATTCCATCCAGCTCGCCCCGCCATCTCCTGTGAGGTCTACCGCGTCACCTTCTGGTTGTATATTAATGCTCCACAATTTTTGTTGTTTTCTGTTACCACCAGAAAATGTACTTGTGGGTGTAAAAAATCGAATTGTAAGCTTTCCCAATGTCTTTTTCGCGACCCAAACTGTGACGACGTTTAACTCAAGTTGGTTGACAATCTTTAAACTTTTCACTGAATACAAAATAACATAATGAACGCAGTCATTGCCATCATTCTAATAGTGACACACATTCATACGTTTTGAAGTGTAGAAGTAAATCATCGGATTCGTTTTACGATCAGGGAGTGAACGTAAGTTAGGCATGAAGGTTATAACCATACGCACAAATTGGAGATTATGCTTTTAAAAATCAAAATGATGTATAGTGGTGTAGTTCAGGGAAGGTGCGTTTTATGACATGAGAAAAAGTGAGGGAACATTTTGTATGAGTAACTGTGACGTTTGTAAGGAGTTGAGGTAAAAGAGTATAATATGTATAGTGGAAGTAATTGTGTGATATGTTGAGTCGTGGATTTAGTTTGGAAGCTATAGTTGCGACAGAAATGCTTTTCTGGCAATCATTCCAACATTTACGTTGTTGAACAGAAGACACTTTCAAACATATGAAGCTGTGGACTAGATTTCCATCAAAATCGTTCGTATTGTGACAGAAAGTGTTTTTTTTGTGTTTCCGAAGATATATTCTGTGTTTTCATAAACAAATAGAAATTACTGAAAAGATACGTTTTTGGTGTGTGGCCCAATCGAATAGTCTTTTCTGTAAACGAAGTCAAAGAGAAGGACCTCTTTTGGAAGTTTATTTTTAATCCAGTGTAGCTTAAGACGACATTTTTCTGTACAACCAGCAACAAATATCGCTAGCAAACCTTCGAAATCATTCGGGGAAGCAATCGAATTATCTGCGGGACGATTTTATGTGTCTCATTCAAGTTTACGATGGCAACACTGTTGCAAGAGGACCTCAAGTGATTTATTAGGAGCTTCAGACGCAGGGTTACGCGCAACGAAAATTGCAACTCATTTCGTATCGAAAGACATTGTTGCTAAAATGATTGATGTTTGTTTTTAATGTCGGTCTAATGTGTGAAAGGGGCGGCCATTTTTATGTGGTTATGTTGTCAAAATTGGTAAAGTTATTGCTTCTGAACGAAGTGCGTAAACAACTTGCTTTCAGAGGTCTATAATTGTGCTCTATGAAAGTAAGTACCTATACTGGTTCTGCGTTAGAGTTTTTCGTCGTCTGTGTAACCTCTTCTCAACTATGTTGGGATTGTTAGGGTCGGTTTCTAGTCTACAGCTGAACGCCAGTGTTTTAATAAGTAAAATATTGTTTATGTTAACAGTGTAAGTGTTGTACAACCGTGACTGTGGAAGATGAGGTCCTGGGTTTGATTCCCCGGGTTGGGCAAAGGGATATGGGTTTATCCAGAATGAACTTCTCAGTAGCAGCTACGGACTCTGGACGTGTGCTCGGTTGAGTGCAATAGATTCGCCCCAATTGTATGGGACTGTATTAGGTACGGCCGAATAAGCTATTTGGTTTACACTTTACAATGTAATTTTTGGGTTAAACTGTAAACCAATTAGCATGTTCAACCGTACATGTCTGCCTAACGCTTCTGGGGTGACAGGCATAGATGATAATAAAATTAAACATAGTCAAAGAGAAATAAAAAACAAACACAAAATTATTTTCTTCCAGCAATTTCTCCAAAGAGCACGGAAATTAAGCTCACATAAAGCTAAAGTATACAGAATAGTGTAGACCAAGAGCTTGGGTTTAAAGTAATTTCTTCAGTTAAGAGGTCCGTACCTAATGCGTGCGTCAGTGAAAGGTGAGCGTTCAAGCTGTAGCGCTGGCAACATACGGCTAGGAAGTTGGACTAGCAATTTGGTGCCTTTAATAAAAATCCATAGTACTGCTATGGAAGGAGCTCGCGGCTACATAATAGGACTGTTTTACACTAAAATAAAACAGTTATTATGTGCCGAAAGAAAGACACAGCGTTAGTACGAAGAAGCAGTCTATGATTCTGGTTTCTAGGAGCATAGATATTGTAAAACATACCTGATTCTCTTTGGATTTACGTTGTTACCCCTCATTTCCGGCAGGGGTCGCCATATCTGGTTCCGGTGACCGGCCGTTTAGGCTTTCATAGTGTCTTCATACCAGCAAGGACCTTGAGCTAACGCTGTGTCTTTCTGGTAGGCATATAATAGGCATGACAACAGCACTTAAAAAAAATACAAGTCTGTTGAATCCGTCAGTTAGAGTATCGGAAAATAAGGGATCCGTATTTTTTGTTTTTGTAAATCAATGTTTATTGTCAAAGATAAAACTCATCAAAACTCGGGAGTGGGGGCTCATGACGTCAGTCAGTACGCTCTAAAAATTATACCTAGGCATGACGTATTTATTAAGTAGGTGGACTCCCACTAGGTGGACCGATGACCTGGTGAAGGTTGCGGGAATCCGGTGGATGCGAGTCGCAAAAGACCGGTCAATGTGGCGACACTTGGGGGAGGCCTATGTCCAGCAGTGGGCGTCTTTCGGCTGAGATGATGATGATGATGATGACGTATTAAGAATGTTAAAAGCTTAGTATATTCGTCAATTTTGATTTACGTAACAAAAGAAAAAATACGGGTCAAATATTTTAGGTAGATTTCCTAAAAAAAAAAAAACTTATTGGTCTCTTTTTTGATAATAAAAACGGACTAATTAGATTATTTTTGTCGTCTATATTACAACCGGTCGGATCGATCTTCAGGTTAAGCCGTGCTCACCTAGGTTGTTCCGTGTATGGGTGACCACCCATTACATACAGTTTCCCCCGTGCCTTGAAAAGAACGTCAAGCCGTTGTTTGTCCCGATAGTCATGTGGTTCAGATTCTTTGACAGTTGTTACAGTCAGTCAAAACTTAAACTCAAACTTAGAGCCAGGCAGATTAGGATAGTAGAAGATTTAAATTTTTGTTATGTGATTTGCATATTCTTGGGGATCTAATTTCCAAAGTTACCAGCTAAACGTACCGACTGGTACGTAACTTTAACTTTAATGTTAACTTGTTCTTCGTATCTAAAAAAAAACTACTAATTTACTGTATAACAAATAAAAATACATTTGAAGGCAGGAAATGTATTTATTATGCCCTTATCACCTTAACAAAGCGATGACGTTTATAATATCAAGTTATATATTTTATTTAATCTACTAATAAATGCAATATTTTAAAATGTGTTTGTTTTTCTTTGAAACAATGAAAATAATGATGTTTACTTGTTTACAATAGATTTTTTTCCTCCCTATTATCATTGAGAATATTGAAAAATATCCACTGTATTGTTAAAAAAAAAAACGGGAAATTATGTTTATACCTAATGATCTATCCTCCGATCGAATAGTATAAAATATTATTAGAAATACTCTTTGTTGTAGGTACCCAGTTGTTGCTTTTTTTATCCCTGATCGGCGAACTAGCACAACGAACTTTTGCTTAGCTGAAAAACCAGTCGTCATTTATGTACCTTTGCAAATTTAATAATTTTAATAAAAAAATAAGGATTTTCAGGGTAATACCCAAATCTCGGGGTATTGAATAGTATTTGGAGGATTGTTGTAGCTGATTTAAAAGTAAGTTAAGTTATGTTAAACTTAGGTTTGCGAATTAATGTCAAAAGTGGTCCTAACCAATAATGCTCAGAAGTGAGAAGTTCCAGGATGAATTTATGCTGTGAGTAATTTGCATTAAATTGCAACTACCACCATTATTTTGACTTAGAAGTTTTCCACTCATTACTAAGGACTTTAATAGTAGAGGTATAATAACAACATATAATTTTGGTTAGTTATTAAGCGGGTTCTAGAGTAATACGTTTCAAATTCAAATTTTTAACATTGATCTGGCACAATGTTAGAACTTTTCCAGGCAAATTATATAATAAAATATTATTTTTGGTCAGTTAGTTATTATGTCGGTCCGAACTCGTGCCCGTATGTGGTCGTCATAAACAGCGTGAAACATGACGCTTGCCGCCGTTTTTGAGCAAAATATTGCACGTTAATTTAACTCAGCCCAGTCGGTCATTTGCGGCCAGTCGGCCTCATTCCAACTCTTTTTACTTATTGCATCTCGCGTTTGCGACGATTCGTCTCGATTTGACGATGAAATTCTCTTTATTTTTGAAGAATTCGCTCCGGAGTCTGTGGAAATGTTGTTCGTTTTAGGGCCTTCGGTCGCTCTTTATGATTTGGGAGGTAGTAAAACATTGACGAAATAAGTCAAAAGGTTCTTGGCATTTAAAATTTCGTTAAAACATGCCCCAAATTATGTGGAGTTTGTGGAATTCTCCATGTTTTGTTGGCAGTGCGTACGGAAAACGTAAACTAACTTATTTGCGTTTTACTTCGATCTTTAACCTTTTGAACTCTGCATATTAAACGGGCAACGGTTGCCACGTTGGCGTAAATTAAAATACTCAAAACTTTCATAAATAAACATGGCTTGTGCGAGTATTCCCTCTTGGTCTTCAATTAGCTACAGGCCTTTACTGAAAAATGAAGGAAGTGGCCTTCCTAGGCGGGGAAACTTGGCTTCCTAATTCTGTAGTATTTGACTCATGGCTACCACCCGCCTATAGCAAGGTTGGCCTTCAAAAAGCTGAAAGCTTCTCCAATAGTCATCAGAATTCTACTGGGCAACTCCTAGCCACGAGTCTCTGCATTGAATGCTTCAATGTCTTCCACCGTAAGGAATTGTCTACGACCGTAAGGAATGACAATTTAGCTGCCTTGGATCTCGCAACGAAATTAATCAGAAAACAATAACGGAGGAGTATCAGCAGGAGACAGAACAAAACGAGGCCAATTGGCATAAAGAGACGTTTGCAACTGGGAGTGACTGCTGATCTGACCTCCACGATCTAGTTACTGAGTAACACGATACCATTTGGTAAGACTGCAGGGCCCCGATTCTGCTATTGCAATAGTGTCAGGATAGTCTTTCATTGATCTCATAATTATTGATGAATGACAATGGGATCGCTATTTGCTTATAGTTCATATTCTGCTAAATTCATCATAGTGGTTCGATCAATGGTCTCGTAATTGTGTTTGAATGATATTGTTGTATTGCCATTATTAAAAAACCTGTTAATAGAAATGATTATCGAAAATATACTTTTAATTTAAACTATTATTCAGGCCAGATTTAATTTATATTTATTTTTACACATTATTTATTTGTGATAAAAGCAATCTGAAGTAGTAAGAAGTTAGTAGTAGCAAAAAACATAAAAGTAATGTGGAACGTGCATAAATGTGCAACTATCCAACTCATTGTATCTGTTTAGCTGTCAAAGTCAAATGTGTCATTTCTACTTTATGTTTATTTGTTTTGATTTCTAGTGGCCGGTGTTTAGATTTATTTTCTTACAAGTGTTTTAAATTATCTTTATTAAAGAAGCCTATATAGATTCCAATATAAAATAGTGCTAATTGAGCAAATTTCCGCTCTAATTCTCAAAGGAACTGTCAAAATGTTGGCAGATTACCGCGTAAGTCAGTCATTCATTTATCAATATGTACGAGACTACTATTATGCTATTTCTTTCAATGCAATGTCCGTGATTGTTCATTGGATAGTCATAATGACGCCATGATGTTAGTAGTATCACTAAACTTGTCAAAATGAACAATTATGAGATCAATGAAAGACTATCGGGACACTTTTGCAATAAGATAATCGGGGCCCAGGTTGTCAGTCTTTCTGGCTTTTGACTAGACGACAGTCAAAGATCAACATAAGTGACAGTCATTTTATTGCAGAAAGACACACTCATCGACGTAAAAGCGCCGAATTATTCATCCACACTTGACCGTCACTTACACAGCTGTTAATTTATATGTCACTTCCTCAGCATAATAAAACATGGTCTGAAAGTTGTATAACAACGCACCAATCAACGATCAGCTACAGCCTTCTCACGGTCATATTTAAATATCAACGGATTTGTTTATAACGCTAAAGTATAAACAAGAACGAACTCGAGCCATGTTTAGACTGATCTTCGGTGCATGAATGAATGAATGTAATATGATCGATTATTGTATTTGAATTTGAATTTCGTTCGAAACGATTGAATGGGTTTGTGTTGGTGGTGTATTTTTTTCTACTTTCTTCGTTTCATTTCTATGGATTGTGTAATTTATGCATGGTGGTAGAGAATGGTAAAGGTTAGGAGAAAAACAAATGATATGAGCTAAAATGTGAGGTAATTTCAACTTTCTACTAGTTCACTATACTACGTCTTACTCCTGAGTTTACTGAGGGACGATCACTTTTCAACTTTAGCAAAAAGGTTTAAGGGTGAAAATTGGCAGGCCGTCACTGAACTCGATAATACTAAAATGAATGTAGCTCTGTAGGTATGTCTGTCTGCAAGAACTTTCGTCGATCAAACCACGGAACCGTTTAACCGTGGTTACGAAATTTGACAGACAGATGGCCTAAGACCCAGGTCCCAGAGAAAACAAAAAAGCTTTTCACCCTAGATCGCGAAAGACGCAAGGCTTCTATAAATTACTATAAACTTACGTTCTCTTTACAACAATTTAAATCACCGTTAAAGAAAAACTCGTAGATTCATCAGGTAATGACAAGACTGGGTGGGAAAATTCCAAGAATATAAAGAAAATCAGCTCATAGTGGCATACTCAAGCTGCAATTACCTACTTGAGTATGGGCAGAGAGGAAGGTATATTTAACGAAGACTACTGAAGTTGGTATGTAGTGTCAATTAAGCTAGTTAGAAATACTGTATGCCTAAGGTCCATTGTTCACCAAATAGATGACGATCTGATTATCTAAAAACAGCTGTTTAAAACACATTTTTGTATGGGAACATTTCACAGTGACAGCTGTTTTTAGACAATCAGACCGACATATTTTCGGTGAACATGGACCTAAGTATCTCAATACATCTACAGGCTGTAATTGTAAACCCACGAAGCCGTCAATTGTTGACCCATCAGTGGGGAAACGTAAAGAGGTGATGAAAGAAAAATCTCAACAAAATATAGAGTAGTAACGAAGCCAGCTGTCATGAAATATAAAATATAATCCGCTAAGTAACCGCGGTAATTATACAGTGCATTAAGATAAAGACATCGGCTCCGTTCCAGCAATCAATTGGACGCGCGCTCGCGGATTGCGTGTGTACCGTTTGATTGCACACTAGCTGTATAAGTCGACTTTGTGTGTGATTTAATGATAAGTTGTCAACTTACGAATCACCGAGTCGACTCCGATTCACTCACGCCAATTCACTCATAGCCGCCGATAGTTCGCCAATTTCACTTATAGGTGTGAAGTCGGCTTAAGCCGGCCAAAAGGATCTTTCATCGTTTCTTTTTCTTCAACCTTTAGCAACCCAATGCTGAGTTTAGGTTTCTTTCTAAATCACAGGTTTATTTTCAGGCAATAAACGCGAATATATTTTCTTCGTTTGGATTAGGATGACTCGATTCGACCATAACCAACCAAAACGGTATTTTTATGCGTCTAAATGATAAATGATATTTATTCAGCAAGTTCTCAAACACTTTTACACGTTTTTTTTTTTTTAATTTTTTTTTTAAACTAGATGGGTCCGGTGTTTAGTACCATAAAGTTCCACGGATCATAAGGTTTTTGCTATGGCCTTTTAGCTTAAAAATCGACACAGGCATCTGTAGTTTTGTTTCAGGATATTTTTATTAGTTTCAGATAATTTATAATTCGATTCAGCATTAGCTATATCTTGGAAGTTTCAAATAATCAATGACTACAAAAGAGAGTTAATTTATTTTTTTTATATTTCTTGTGCAGAGGCAAAATAACTATATATATAACTATCTACATGAAGGCTATTTACCCTATGCAGGTAAATAAGTACCTACCGACAATGTTATAATGCTTGTTAAAATTTAAAATAAAATGTTCCCAATAAATTGTATGATATTTATTTAAATCGGAAACATAATACATAAAATGTTATATTTTGTTTCAATTTATTTTCTGTTGTATTTATATCTAAAACATGCATCATTAAGTACTTTAAAGACATGTTTTAAGTTTGAAGTTTAAAATTAAATAATTCATTTGTTATGGCTTGCAAAATGGCTGATAAGAATAATACAAATTGACTACAGATGTTGGGCACGCGCATAGTAAGATTCCTAAAGTGGCAACCCTTGCTAGAGCTAAAACCTACTTAGAAATATAATCTGAAAGCCAAGAGCTATGAAGCCTAGCCTCTTTGGATTTAACAGAAAAAAAAGACATCCGGGTGTTTGAACGAAAAAAATGTTGAGAACTCTCGGCTCGGTATACTGAGTTAATGGTAATGTGGTATTTTTGTTTTAATCTTAAAGCAATAAAATACAACTAAACTATCAAAGTCCGCCGCGGCTGTCTGTCTGTATGTTCGCGATAAACTCAAAAACTGCTGCTCTTTTCACTAATGGATAGAGTAGTTCTCGAGGAAGGTTTTAGTATGTACGCGGCCAAAGCAGAGGGCATTAGCTAGTTTACAATATTTTAATTTTTTTAAAGACGCTATCTAGCAGATCAAGCTCCCCGAAACTGTCAAATTGTCGCAATCAATCTTGAACCTAATGCTATAGCGATAAAGTTGAAAATCTATTAAAGAGATTAGATAGATTGCAGTAGATGTGCTGGCCATCTCTACAAACAGATTTTCTTATCAATAATAAAACTGTTACACTATTTATCGTTTTAACAACGGCTCTGTTGCTAATCATGCGTGCGCGCAATTATTTAAATTATTTACTTTACCTAATTATGAAATTTTACTGTAACTTAAATTATAAGCAAATTAGGTTTGCAATCAGAAACCATAACAACCAGATAACGAGTTTGTAGATATTATGAAGGGTGCTTGGGAAATAAAAAAAAAAACAAAGAAAACATAATGAATTAGTTTTTAAACTATTATTACACAAAACAGAGAGGTTTGGAGGGAAAAAGGGCAATCATTTGCCCAGCAATGGGACACAAGACAGGCAATTTAAAAACTGACATGGGCACTAAAATCCTTGTTAAGGGGCCGGCGGAGCATGCGTCGTTCATACAAACGCAATACCAAAATAATTTGTAAATCAAATATATTCTTCTCAGAATATCTATCTAGGTTCCCAAATATATATTTTGAAAGACGAGATATTATGAGGAATTAAAAATTTCTATAGAAATCTTATTTTTCTCATTACTCTTGTTTAAATCAGTCTCCGTTCAAAATACATATTTGGGAACCTAGATAGTTTGCAATGCAATCGAAAAAGATACACACTACCTTAAGAATATATATATTTTTTGATCAGGCCTTTTAAGCAGTGATAGCATAGTGGTGTTATCGTTGGTCTCGAGTTCGAACCAAAGACACGATTCTGATTTTTCAAATGGCGTAAGTAACCGGCAGTAGGTATGCTGGTCAAAGGTCTCAGCAATATTTGTAATGAGAAGAGAATATCAGCATCTTCCTGGCGTTGTTCCATGCTATTTGGGGTGGGTCGCCGCAACACGTTTTTTTTCTTACCTTCTCCCCTGTCAATCGTAACTCTATCATTTACTCCTTCATTTTTTCCTTCATATTATTCCTCATACGAACCAAACAAGCATGCCTTTTTTTTCGTATGGTAGATCATCAAATGACTTCTCTCACTCTGGGCGGAGCGGGTGGGAGTGTCAGAGTTTTACTGACTAAAACCCATCCATGTTCCTTCCTCGCCCTTTATGTTCCGGGGCCACGGTGTCTCTTTCGAACAGTCCCGCAGCCCCGGCAGGCTTCTATTCATTATGCTGACATCTCTTTGAGGTGCGCGTGGAATATGCCTGAGAGATATTTCTTGAAGGCATGTAAAGCCAAGTCAGAGGCTCATGAGCAACATAAAAACTCAGACACCAGGTTAGGTACTAACCACACGTTAAGGGGTTACCTCACGCCAACGACCTTGAGCGAGTGGGAGAAGTTTAGCAATAGATAGCGTATACCCGTGCGTGAGAGTGGTCAGCGATACACTTCCGCCCGTCGCCCCGAGGAGCCTCGTTTCAATGCGCACCAAGATTATTCGAAAAAACAACCCATCTTGATTTATCAAACACAATACGGATAAAAGCCGTATACTAATATAAAGGGCATTAAATTGTCTTTGAGATGATCTAAGTTTCATGCAAATACGCCCTATAGTTTTTGCGTGATGATCGTTTTTTTTGCCGCGTTAGACATTACTTTACAAATTAATTACACTAAGTTATAAAAATATTTCTTCACATTTTCACATATAAAATTATGAAAGAAATGGTCTAGTATAACATATATTTTTTTCAAATAATTTAGACAAGAAGTTAAGACGTGATGATCAATTTAAAATCACTAAAAGTCATGTATCTGCGCCTTAAAGAAAGAAAAAAGAAGATTCCTCACACAATCCATTCATTTTTCTTTGGTTTCCTATTCTTCTCCATTCACTGTTTTTTTGTCATATATGCGATTTGTGAGAATAGATTATAGTCATAGGATGTCCTAGACAGTCGAGAAACCTCAATTAATTTAAACCAAAATACTGCCAAAGTACGCAATGTTCGAAAACCGTATCAAAGTCCTCCGTTTGAACTCAAAAGAGGCCTTCACAGTTCTCATGTTCACCAATAACCATCGATATCTCATAAACCAAGTTAATGGAACACAAACTGAGGAAACCCGTCCATTAACCGTCGAGAAGTTAATGAATGTGTAACTTAAGTCTTCAGTGTTTTACTCGTGGCGTCAACTGACACGATCGATCGGTTTCAGTTTTATGTAGTTCAATGGCTAATTTATTTACTATGTCAATGACGATAAATTACTGACATTCCTTTGTCATTAGCATTCCAATATATTTGCTTGCAAGGGTCAATGAATTGGCAGTCTGGAAAATAACTATACCTACCATCGAACAAAAACCAGAGACGTTTTTTTCAATTTTGAATTCAGAGTTGTAGTGTTGTGCCACAATAGATTCAAGACTCGATACTGTCAACCGTAACATTAATCGAATAATTCATAAATCGAATAAACAGAATCGTTTAAATTTTAAAACAACAACATTAACGCTATATCGATGTCAATAAAATACGTTAAAAGTGCATTAATGAGGTGCATCAAAGCCACCGTATTGGTTCGACTAATCGAGGCGGTGGGCTATAGTACTGTGATTTGTATGCGTTTCACACCTTGCGTATGTGCACTACGATTATCGGATCAAAACGGCTTAAGCACCAAATTACAGTAAAACAATTAGTGCTTAAACAGACGTGTTATAGGTTTTAAATTGAGTGTTACGTGAGAAGATGATACAGTTTTTTAATTAGTCGATTTATCAGCTTTGACATGATATTAGTTGTATCAATGGAATACCTGAAAACGTTTGAATGAACTTCCTATGGTATTACAGCAAGAAGTGTATTTAAGCTTTCGTTTTGTGCTAAAGTTTTTGCTATTACATAAATAGAGTTGTTAGTACATAATTTTCTAACCATGGCATTACAATTAAGTCAAGTGTAGCCATGGGGCGTAACAGCTCTTCATTAGGTTTCATCATGGAGTGTTCCTATTTCCGAAGGCAAACGATGACTGCTGAAACGCACACTCTTCTTGGGAGATGTGTACTCAGCTCAAGTTATGGACATATTATAATACCTTCTTATACCTCCACAAAATTCTCCTTCAAAATTTCCATCGACCACGTCGCTCGTCTTGTCTCACGTCAAAACGACGTGTTATACGTCAAATTGACGTGCAGACACTCGCGTCTCTTTGTGTGCCTACTTTAGTGACAGGCCTTTTGTATCGAGTATGACTTGTGTGTTAATTGTGCCGATCGAATCGCTCAGACATTCTGATAATCGATAATAATCGACTAAAATTGTTAATCGAATCCGGGTGTAGCTCTATTGTGATGTAACTTGCTTTAATGGGCAAGCTAGCCACCGCTGGTGTTCATAATTTATTGAATTGGTCTATTAGGGCAGTTATGAACATGTTTTCGTTTTATATTTGCATTCAATATACGAGTAGTAAATAGGCACCAGCTCCAATCTACTTTTCTCTGGAGTAGAGAAAACTGGACAGCTGCTCTGATTTAATTTAATTTAGAACCAGTGTTTTTCCTTACGACGACGTTTAATCGTTCATAAACTCGTGACGATTTCTAAAACATTCGATTTGCACCTGTTTCCGCATATCGAATCTCGATCTTCACATGTTTTCTCGCAATTCCATGATATCGTTGCTGAAATCTTGAAGCCATTCAATTTTCTGCTAATCTCAAATCTATTAATGCTAGTTGATCGACCAATCACTATCATGTAAGTACATGAGATATGATGAGATCTTAGAGAGGTGTTTTGAATAGTGCTATTAGTGCAAAGGACGTAAGTTGTGTACCTATAGGACAAACTTATCCTCGATATTTATTTGATACCTACGGTAAACAACACTCAGAGGACCATCCTCTTTTTAAAAGTCCAAGAAGTTCAGGATTGGCTCTAAACTCTAAAGAAAATTACGATAAAATCACTAAATGATGACTTTCCGAGTTCATTCTTTGTAGTTTTGTTATTTTTTTTTAAATTTTATTTCAGTCAAAATATCGCATTTTCAATGATACTCAGTACATTGACCTATGTTCATTATAATATTTAAATGACCTGTGGTTTTCGCACAGCACCTAAACGGGGTTGGGTAGGACCAAATGTATTATTGCAGAGCTAAATAAGCGTAGCGAAATTATATATTGTATGTATATCTAATGTAATAAGTTGATTAGTAAGTACTTGATGGGTTGTATTTGTAACGGTAAAATTCCATGAAGTTTTTCTTGGTGTATAGTGGATTGAAACGTCGCAAAAACGGTTTTTAACGTTAATCTTGAGATTTTTTTCAGAATTTTCCGCGTCAACGTCATTTGTATATATCCTTTTAAACTCTCTCTCATTTCAAAGTAACTAGACATAACGGTCTTGCCAAGGAAGTTTGAAAATATGTTAACGAAAATACTTACAATTTACAAGGTGTAATTTTAACTAACTATTCAAAAACCTGAAACTAATTTTCTCAATATCAAGAGTAGCATTGATTGAGGTTTTCAATAATTTTGGAAAATTTTATTTAAAAAAAATCTTAGCAACAACTGGTAATTCATTAATCATTTACAACGACAAAAGTAAAAAACATCATTAACAGTAATTTATGAAAGTTAAAGTCTGTTTATTTATGACAATACAACATGAATTAGGGTGTCTGAGGTTTTTAATTATTTCAATTCACCGTAATTATAAAAAAAAAAACTAAAATACCTTATATGCTGTCGACTTAACCCTTATTAACCATGTTATTTTCATACGCAACTCTGTTATGTAAACAAAGCACTCTGTTTTAACTAAGTTAAACGTAACAATAACATGTGACACATGGCTTTGAAGGGAAAAGAAGATAATTATGTACATATTTTATATTAAAGCAAGTAACCCTTCTTTCAGGTTTAGTCACCTATTGTTCGGCAAGGTATCTATTTGTCACCTCACCGCAAAGATTCATGGGTCCCCAAATCCCGATGACGATTTTATGGTATTGTCAATGTCAATTCGAATTTTAAATATTTGTAGTTCTATTCCGTAAGTTCATTTCAATTAAAACTATTGGTCATGTGGCCAGTGACAATATTCGAAAGCGAACTCATTAATTTTTAAATAAAATGAATTCAGATTTGTACTTTCAAAGGCTCGGTGTAAACCTAAGGTAAATTCATGTGATTACAAAATGCAAAATATTGGTTGCTTACATATAATCTACATAGTTTGATGTCTATTATTATTTGACGACGATACTCACTGGTCAAATTGAAACCATAATGCTATGGTATTCGTTTTCGGAATCGCGTATCATCTCCGTTTCGTTTGTCTTTGATCTTTTCATTTTTACCCAGCATTAAGTACTCATGTTTGTTTGATTAAACCATGATAACTATTTCATTTATTAAATAAAATCCCTACTCAAATGACTGCAATGCGATGTCTCATGAATGACATCTGACAGGTACAGCTTTATAATTTAAAATAGGGCCGTGTACCTATGCCATTGAAGTCTGAACCTACTTAAAGGCAGTAAAAGGGTGTTCAAGTCCACATAAATAGCTGGCCACGAGCCAATAAAACCCTCTAACTAATTGCAAACTACAACCATTCATTACCTCAAGAAGTCTGAACAAAAATAACTAGTTAGACAACGGTATCAACAAAGTTATCTGTCTGTAATAAAGTTCTGACGTCAGAACCTGTCATTGCTAAGATAATTTAATATCCGTAATTTATTAGCAAAACGTTTTGACCTTGTTACAAGTTCTTTTTTCGACCCTTGCACGCAACAAAATAGATGAAAAGGTGCAAGGATTTTACGCCATTTTCTTGTTATTTGTGGGTAATCTATTTATTTTATCGCAAGTTTTTATTGCAGTTTTTCTTTAGTTTCTTAAGGTTAATTTATATACATAATATATAAGGTTTACTTGATTGTAGATAAATTATAATGGATTATTAAAATTATAATAATATGATATAAGATAAACACGTGCTTATTAAAGTTAAGGATTCGTTTAGCGTCAAACAATTATTGAGAGATTAAAATAATTGACGTAAATGAATTGCAATTTTGCTTATTTTAATAATAGCTTGCTTAGTTCTGCAATGTTATACTTTTTGTCCGGAACACGTTAATCATTTTTTACAAATTATAAAAAACGAGGTCTGGAAAAACATACCAGTAGACACCTGAAGTTATGCGAGTTAACTTACCTGGAAGAAAAAATACACAGAATTAATACATTTACTTTCAATTACCCACATTGATTACAAGGAATTATTCCCGATATTTATGATACAATGGTTAAAAAAAAGTAAAAGACACGAATAAGAATAGACTTGAAATTTGATAAATGAAATGATGTTAATTTCTGTACGTAAATCTTATGAGTATACTTCAGTGTATTTGTCAATACGCATTTTAAAACTAGATGCAGGAAATCTTAGAAGAAATGCCGAAACTAACTTACTTAGCATTGTTTCTGCCGTTACGAATGAACACACAGCGACACATCAAGCGGAACATTACCAGTAAAACATAGCCTCGCTTTGTATATATTTTCCATATAATAAGAGGTCTGCATAAACTAGTTATGTATAGTTGGATTGGTCACCATGCGTACAAGTAAGTATCAGTATCTTCAGGCATATCAAGTAACCAGTTTTTTCCTTCACACCTATTAATTCCAATCTAAAAATAACCAATCCTTGCTAACCTTTACAAGCCAGCTAAAATTATTAAAGCAACAATAGATCACCTATAACAAAAAGTCGATCAAACCATCGTACGCCATTCATTCATGCCTCCCACTCTATAACGGTGATTTTTTTCATCACGACATACTCGTACACCCACGCACGCAAGTAATTCGCTTATAACAACGATTAGCATATCGGATTTTGTTCAAACTTTTTCGGTTCGCTGTATCTTGTTGGTTTGATTTGTGTTAGGTTAAATGAGGTTGGTAGCTTATGTTTTTCAAATGCTTTTTTTTAATTAGAAACCTGATAGAACGATAGATACGTAGGTAACTCTTGTGTTCCACTAAAGAATATTTATTCAACAGTGTTAGTATTTTCGTATTTCGCCAGTCATGTTTAAGTGCCACGTAAGGATCGAGACTATTTGCCCCTAAATAGAGGAAAAAACCAGCAAGAGAAAAGTCCAGCAGGCCGGCTGGTCTAACCATGGGGACGTCATAATCTTGATGATGGGTACCCAAACTCTGAGTTACTACTTAGAAATTCATGATGGAAACCTTCCGATCCAAGCTATGACGACGCACAGCAGTTGCACTGGCTAACGAGGCAGAATACTCACAGCTCATTTGCAACAT
The DNA here is from genome assembly GCA_950022955.1 of Xestia ashworthii. Taxonomy (NCBI): domain Eukaryota; kingdom Metazoa; phylum Arthropoda; class Insecta; order Lepidoptera; family Noctuidae; genus Xestia; species Xestia ashworthii. The sequence goes on along the minus strand of OX465560.1, from coordinate 15,515,927 downwards.
CTTAAATGATAAAATAACATAATGTTCCAACAGCCCTATCGAATTAGCACGAGGTGTCATTGGCATTATGAAAATGTCTGCCCCAAGATGGCGCCTTTTAAAATATTAAGCGAAGATATAATTTATGTTCCTGACTGATTGGTATCTATGTATGGTCTAGGTATAAATATGTGTTGAATTATGTATGTTAGTATTGTATGAGGAATGTTGTTATACCTTTTACGACGTAACACTTGATACGTGCAAAATTAGTGACTATTTTTCTGACTTTTTCCGTCAGCCATTTTGACAGCTCAAACACGAAGAAAATGGATTAATGTCCACTTTCACCTCAAATCACTAAATACGCTTTACGTTAAATTATTTTAGACTTCTGCCACTGTTATCTTCAAACGATTAATTTATACATGCGTATGTTTTAAATACATCATCATCACCATTGTTCTGCTATCACAAATCATTTGGGGTCTACGCAGCATGTCTTCTTTTTACATACTTCTCTATTAAGTACTTATCATTACGATGTTTAAACACATTTAACATTAAACCTATGAAGTGGGTAAGGGAGCAAGTAGGCCTCAGCAAATTTCATTCAAAGCTGTTCTAAATTAAGAGATAGTTAGATAATAGACATCTTGAGTAACAATTATGCAACTAAGTACACTAAAAAATCTTAAAGCCCTAACTAGGATCCTTTCCAAGCCAAAGACCTTCCTGCAACGTGTGTTAAAAAAGCAAATAAACTACTTAAACACGGTGATGTAACCATACGAACATAATTGCTGGTCCTTTGAGATGCAGTACAAAAACCTGGTCCTTATGTCTAGACGAGTAATAAAAAGGTTACTAGATTAACTAGTAGGATCACTATACTAATGACGACTCCATATTAATTGATAGCCGTGCATAAAAAATAAGGGACTGGCTGCAAAAATAGAAGTTCTGAAAAAAAGTTTACACTAGTTGGAAGGTGAGAATTATTTTTAATAATTGCATTCGTGGCTAATGACAACTTATTGCTAGTATCAATTCATTAAGAAAATGTTATTTTAATAGACCCACTCCCTGGAGCGATGTTTGACAGACGGGATGCGATGGGTAGGTAAAATACAAAGAGGTTGATATTAACAAGACGGTCCACATAGAAGGTAGATAACCTTCTATGTGTAGGTACGATCAACATGGACAGAATTATATTGATGACTTTATAAACGTTAACGTTTGCAAGAGAAACTGTTTTTCCTTTAACAGAATTTCGCTAGCTAGACCTGATAATGATAGAAGACAATAATAGTGAATCAAAAATCGTTTCTGGAAATGATCCTCTTCCTAATGAGAAACCACTTCTTGTATGATTTGAAATTTTGAATTTGTGCGTTTGATGGTTCCTGTTCGTCTTTTACCACCAACTCAAGTGACACGAGATATCAAACTCAATTCTCCAATCCAATCTCTTTTCTTAGTCGTTCACTCTTAACAGAGTGGTCGTAGTCATGGGGGGTCACCCACAACTGCGATCTTTGGTCACGATCCTTTTCCACCGGTCTATTGGCCGCATGGCAACCACATTCTGCCAGAGGGATATTGGTGACTGTTTGACAATCCGAAGTACGTGGTGGTTTTTGAACAACCACCAAAAAAAAAACTAATTAGAAACGCGACCATTTCACCAAGAGCCATGGTTACAAGTCTCGTGGTACGCCCACGCTGCGTTCCGTGTTAAATCCGACCGCATTTGCAAGTCTAAACAGGCCGGGTGACGTTGCAGGAAGCAGAGACCTACCTAAATATGACCATGTACGGTAGAATATATTAAATATCGTAGGCTGGTTACACTGATTCTATATTTATTTTAGTAAATTATAGTTGTGGTTGTGTGTGTGCTTTTGCATGGAGGTGTAAAGAAGTCGTTGTTGTAAAGAGTGTGAGTTACAATGAAAGCAACGCGTGTGACTAATAGAGTGGTGATTACGATGGTGGTATTGGTGGATGAAGAGAAAACAGAAGGCCAAACAAATAAAGATGGACAGGGGAGAAAGGAAGATGAAATCGTTTTGTGCCGAGCTTAAGTAACAGAAGACCATAGCAGAAGAAGATGACAAGTAAAGCTCGCAAAAAGGGCTAAAAGAAAATGTACACAATTATAAAACAGATAACAAAATCAGATTCTATTGAACTCATGACAGAACCGAGGTAAACTAAGAATTAATTACCTATAGAAGAAAAGCCCCAACATTTCACTATGATATTTATCTAAAGTATCAAACTTTTCCAAACAATTTAATTCCATTTACATTAAAGTAGCAACTCCTAAACATGGAAATCGAAGCCCAAGTTCAATTCAAATACCTTTGAAACACATTCCATACCACAAACTATTTAAACAACAAAAACAAAACAACATCGTGCGGCAAACAAAACACGGATCACTTTACACAAAAAGTACCTAATTTGCATGATTCAAGTGGCACTTTTTCGTTTTAGACTGTCGATAGGACACAATTAGTGTCGGGAGAGTCAAAGTCGGCGATTTCGATAAGCGAACGACATTCGGAGACAAAACGCGATCGTATCGTGAACAGTGATTCATGTAGGGCTGGTTTTTTAGGGAGCTTGTGAAATGTTGAGAGAATCGTATTGATTGAAGAGGGAATTGTAAATTGTTAAATGTGAGGTGTTAGTATTGAGTCTGTAATTGGTGATTGTATATTTTAGGTTGCTGAGCTGGTTAGTGGCTGAAATGTCGAAAGTACCTGAAAGGTTTTATAATGCAGAAGTTAGATTTGACGTTTTGTAGACTGTTTGAGGTTGTATTTTGCTGCTTTTTCTTGTGAATGATTCCACTTTTGACCAGAATTTAGATATATCACCAACATTAGCGCTGGCAACGCAAATGCTTGCGTTTGTGCTCAAATTATGACACCAGAATATGTATTTAACTGATCACTTGATCAGGTACCTTTCTCTACTATTAGGCACTGCCTATGTAGTAACACACAATACATGTGATTGGTCGTGATTTATTTTGATAAACTGAGGCTGTTCTAGTACCTGGTTTAGGTTCTACCTTTATTGCTTAGGTATTTATTTGTCATCATTTTAGAGCAGTGCGCCTTTACAATCACTTAGAAATCTTTACGGTTTTTCTTGTTAACCAACCATGTGATTGACACTCGCATACTAATAATGTCATGTGGTTTCCATCAACGTGACGATATTCCCGGAACAATACATCACGTGAAAAAAAAAAACACGGAATTTCCATATTACAAAAAAAATTGTGTTGGTTTTTAATAAATGTCGAGGTTTTCCTTCCGGATAAACTATACCAATACTGATTAATTAATAGTTTTAAAACGGATATATTGTGTTTGTTATTTTACACGCCAATGAAATTTACTGACACGCCCATTGACGTTATTATGACCAATCGAATTTCATACTCATTTATGATTCTACAAGAAATTACAGCGCAAACTTAAGAAAAAATCTCTCCAAATCGCACAAAATACTCAAAACTTCCTATTTTCTCAATATACATCTAAAAAGCAGTATCTTACACCTCTCAACCCTATCAATAAACAGTTTAAATGGTTTAATTCTTGCGCGCACGCAACTCGGCCATTGGTCGGCGTCGCGCGTCGCGATTGGCTGGCCGGCCGGCGGCGACTACAAAGCGCTTAAGAGGCGGGCTGTCCACGGTACAGCGGCTGAGCTGTCGACTGTCCGAGCCGCTATGAATATGGATCGAGTGTATTTATGTAGTCGATAGTAGATGTGGAAAATCGTACGCAGGGCTGCAAATGAATCGATGCTGGTGCGTGAGAGATATGGAGTTTTGGCGTGGTTCATTCTAGTTTATGGTAATAGGTTTATTGGCTAGCTATTACGAAATATTCGGAATATTCCTTTAAGAAAATTCTCCAACAGACGTTTCTCCAAGGACTTCAAATGTAGATTTTGTTCTCCTGTTTATTTTGCTACCCGAAGTTAGGTTGTTTGGGTTTACGCCATGGCCAAACAACCATGTTAGGCCATGGCGCCATGTTAGGTTGTTTGGTTTTACTTACAAAACGTAGTCATTTCCAATGAAAACAGAATTTGCTAAATCCTCTAAAAACAAAGTACACTAGCAAGACAACAACACGAAAAATGTATAATTAAAAGTAAAAAGTCATCAAAACTGATTTCAACTTGAAACCATTTTCATAAATACTTTTGATTGCACTGTCTTATTAGTAGTCGTAAGTAAATAGAAAAAGTACTTTAAAATAGTTTAGTGCTTATTGTCTTTACTGAATTAACGTGACTATGGCATTTATAAAGTGCCAAATATTTCACAAAAAAAAGAAATACCGAAGGCATTTGGCCGATCAAAATTGTTGTTGTTTTGCGATCTCCAGATCCATATTAATCGTCTGTCCCCTGATTAATATTGATAGCCCAATAACATCACTTCGTATTGTTTCTAATTTGCAAATTAATTGGTTGATTATGCAAAAATCTGGATAATCCAGGTTTAAAACATTAACCTGCATAAGTTGTGAATGACTTTCTACGAGAAACTACTATCATAGGAAGACTAGTACTTATTTCCAACGAATCAATTTCTAAAGAGCGGTTATGAAATCTTTAATATGCTCCTGTTTGGCCACAGACGAAGACGTGATCAGAAATTATGCACATAAATCTTAGGAACTTTCAGAAGTAAAGGCTCCAGAGAGAGTCCCAACCTACGTAAATATTTCCATGACGAAATCAGGCATGCATAAAACTCAAGTTAGGAGTATACTAAATGTAAACCAATTAGTTACGACAATCGTTTCTATTCTTGACTATGTGTTACACGTTACCCGTGCAGTTAAATGCAACCACCGAAGGCCGATGGCTGGCCAGTCTGCCGTCTATCCTGCCTGTATCATTTAGAATTAATTGTTTTTATATTAAGTGGAAAATGTCGTTGGTTATACATTTACTCACACCCTAGATATAGTTTTGTGTAATACTGTAATGTGTAACCGTTTGTTTTCCCAAATCAAAAAAAAAAAAAAAACATCAGCCTAGCCTTTTCCCAACTATGTTGGAGTCAGCTTCCAGTCTAACCGGATGCAGCTGAATACCAGTATTTTACATGGAGCGACTGCCTATCTGACCTCCACAACCCAGTTAATACTGGGTAATACGGTACCACTTGGTAAGACTGGTTGTCAGACTATTTTGCCCACTGACTACCTGTAACGACTGCCAAAGATGGACAAATGACAGCCGGGACCAACAGTTTAACGTGCTTTCCGAGACACGGAGGAAACTCGGTATGTAAGGGTGGTCACCCATCCACAGACCAACCTAGGCAAGCACGGCTAAACCTAAAGATCGGCCCGAGCGGCTGTTATTATTTAATCACGAGCTCCTCTGCAGTCCATTCTGTATGTCATGATTAATTTCCAAATTCCCTATCTTTATTCCCCATAGATGAAGCTTTTAAGCTATTTCATCTTTCTGAAGATATCCCAGTAATAGGATTGTGGAGGTCAGATGAACAGCCACTCCGTATAAAATTCAGCTGCATCCAGTTAGACTGGAAGCCGACCCCAACATAGTTGGGAAAAGGCTAGTTAGACGATGATAATACTAAAGTTAGTCCCTAGTAGTTGCATACAGCTAATTCATGTCACACCTGTATCCTAGAACTGTCAGTGACGTAACGTTACAGGAAGCTCTTCGCTATAATTTCCAAGAGTTTCTAGTCAATTAGCAATTAATTATCTCAGTTGAGATAAGAGTGATCTACAAACATGATCTAGGCGAGTGCATTTTGCTGTAAGCTGTAATTATAGCGCGGGGAGATTAATTACGTATTGATCAATGAATTAAACATATTTCATGAATAGGTGAGCTTTGATGTTTGGTTTGATGTGATTTTATTTACCTATTTGTTGAGAATTTACAATTCAGCAAGATCTGGCGTCAGGTAATTTGGGTCTTGGCAAAAATTAAAATAAATTGGTCTTGCGAGGACACTGCTGTTTTTTGAGGGACCCATCAAATGCGAACCTTGTAAATTCATGACATTGAAAAGACAAAACTCGAAATCACAAGGTGGTGTTGAGTTAAAATTAATCTACAAATTGGTGGCAGTGCTATATTTAAGCTCCTTAAATTTCACGGGCAAACCGCCGCTGCTGTTCCAATGATACATAATTATGAAATACGCACACCAAGTACGAGGGTACTAAGATTCTGGTACTACAGCGTGAGCCAAAAAAATCTGACAATTTAAAAAAAGTTTAAGTATTAAATTTAAAACAAATATTTTTTCCAGCATATCAAACAGGGAGGTACCAGGAAATCATAAAGCCAGAAGGAAAATCCTGCGACGTCGGGCAGGACGTGACTCATCCGACTGCGCCGCTGTAGGTAGCCGACGTGCAATGTTAATACAGCGACCAGCACTCATATATGTATTATTTAATTATACGACTGACAAGAGTGACTGATGACTGGATGTTAGGACACCGGTTAGTTGATAGATCATGATTTTTTTTCAAGTTGGAGAACTTCAAGAAGAGCTTGTGAATCGAAAGGTATGGAAATTGTAAAGGTTGGATGCTTTTAAAGTTGTGTCCAAAATAATGGACTTTAAAAGAGACCACGATCCCTGAGTTTGTTTCGGCATTTCTTCTCAGGGGTAGTCAGTTAGGAAATGCCGGCGCCAACGTTCTCTTGACGTGTAAAAGTGATTGAGTATCCTATTTGCAAAATAAATCATTTCATTTCATTTCAATGACCTGTAGCTTTACCTTCTGAAGCTCGTGGCTAAATAATAACTGCCATTCGTGCCGATCATCAGAACTTACCTAGGTTGGTCCGTGGATGTGGGTGTGGTCCCACTACATACCCGAGTTTCCTCTGTGCCTCGGAAAGCATGCTAAGATCTACAACTGACAGCCGGGACCAAAACGTCCCTGCTGTCAAACACTGTTTTAGGCTTTCACGGTTTAAAACTAAACTTATATTGTCACTTACGGGATATCTTCCGTGATTATTTGTTGTTTTGAGCTCCCGATATTTCGACGCTGTTGCAAGCGCCATGATCGCGGGTTGACTGGAGACTGCGGGTGGATGGAAAATAAAATTGTTACGAGCAGACAAATCTGTCTACCCTCTTTCTTTGTCTTTTGCTACGCGCACTATTGGAACTCGAAACTAAGTCACGACAAAACGCACTCACAGTATCACCAGGTTTTTTGGAGTTTTTTGTATGATGCCGGCTGCTACTTTTGAGCATACTCAAAACTGGATTCCACGTACTCGACGAGGTTGTCGAGTACGTGCAGTTTTGAGTAGTTGGAAGAGGGTAGACAGATTTGTCTGCTCGTAACAATTTTATTTTCCATCCACCCGCAGTCTCCAGTCAACCCGCGATCATGGCGCTTGCAACAGCGTCGAAATATCGGGAGCTCAAAACAACAAATAATCACGGAAGATATCCCGTAAGTGACAATATAAGTTTAGTCCCTGCTGTCAGTCGTAGATCTTTTACAGTCGTTACAAGTAAACAGTGGAAATTCTGACAACCAGTCGTACCAAGAGAAATCATATTACCCAGTACTAACTTCAGGGTTGTGACGGTGAGATAAGCAGTCACTCTGTGTAAAATACTGGCATTCAGCTGCATCCGGTTAGACTGGAAGCTAACCCCAACATAGTTAGGAAAAGGCTAGATAGCCAAATGATGATAGCTCTACCTACAGGGATTTTTCCAACGTCTCCCTTTATTTTCACAGATTTTACAGATGCAAAACCATTTCAAATGCTTAAAGATCCGTGTATAACAATATTGATTGGCGAACGTCTGCAAGTCAAAGTCTATCGAGAATTCGAGACCACGGTCATTCGAGCCATCATTTGTCATTCGAGAAACAACTGACAATCGACCTTCAGGGAATACCTTTTAGTAACCAGAATCTTATTACCCTCAAGTGGGTAGTAAGCTTCGGTATGTCTAGAAGCAAACATAACATACCGTCACGTCTGTGATCCTCGTGTGTAAGGTAGACCTCAAAACGGTGAAGGAAAACATCGTGAGGAAACCTAGAACCAAAACTTCGAAGACATGTGACATCTACCAATCCGCACTGGGCCCCCGTGGTAGATTATAGCCCGTTTCCTCTCATAGAGAGGAGGCCTGTCCCAGTAGTGGGAACATTACAGGCTGGTGATGATGATCATGATAATGAAGGTAGACCTAACCCCTCGCGGATGAATTATACTAGGTGGACCTAATAGAACCCCTACTTTTACCAGTTAAGTTCCCTGTAATGGGGGACGACCATGCTCTATGGTTGCTATTGGGAAATTCCTAATTGAATAAACGAACTAGACTTTTCCTGAACTGGCAATCGAATCCAAGATATCAGGCTCGGTAATAGCGCTTACTATCACTACACCAACGCAAGAAATCAAAGATGACACAAATTATTTAAAATAAGTGAAAGAGTTTTGTTCATCAATTTTTTAACCGTATACGAGTATGCAGTTCCGTTAGTGGTGACTAAGGATCTACGAGTATATTGGGGTATGAGCCATGCTTGGCGTACTATGCCAAGCCGCTTGCCAAATGTGCCAGATCGTTCGCCCTAATAGATAATGGAGGTTGTATATGCATCAGTTGACATATTGGTACCCGCATACTTAAGAGTTAGAAATGTTTTCAGGGTGGTCCATGCTGTTTCTCTTTGCCATGGGATAAGTTATCACAGCTAAAAAAAATTGAGAAAATTCGATTCTGCTCATTATATATACAGCAGTCTACTGCTGGACATAGGCCTCTTATATCGCACGACACTCAACTCAATTCTCGGTAACTCTCATCCAGTTCCAACCAGCCACCCTGCGAAGTAACCGCCACTACAGCTGCGAAGTAGCATAAATTCGATGACATGTGACATCTACCAATCCGCACTGGGCCCGCTTGGTGGATTATAGCCCATCCCCTCTAATAGAGAGGAGGCCTGTCCCAGCAGTGGGAACATTAATAAGCTGATGATGACCCTGCGAAGATCGTCGATTCACAATTGCAGCCCACTGAAATTACACGATAATCTTCCTGTTTTTACCTATTGAAATTCAAATTATATCAAGCCTATGCTAAGCCTGAAATCATCAATCTGCCTTGATCAAGCGTGGATATCAACGCTCATGGATTGTCCATATGAAAAAAGGTCTTCACTATACTGTAGGAGAGGACAGTAATCAGTTGGTATTCATGTTTGCTGGGCTAACATGGCCAGAGATCACACACCTTCCAAACCTCTGATCAACTTGATCAGAGGTTTGGAAGGAGAAAGGGGAGGCCTTTGCTCAGTATTGGGGCTCTACGTAGGCTAGTAAAAAAATGTCTAGACGGGGCCGTAACCTCAGGAAACATTGCGGTAGACCATGATTTGATACAGAATCAACTACTGCGTATCTTGCTACTAGTATGCAGGAGTTAATTTTGAGAAACACATTAATTTTCTATATCAGTGAACAGTAAAATGCTGTATAACAGCAATATTAAATCCAGTTTTCCACTGATTGAAATGTCTATGATAATGAAACGTGTTAAATTGAGTGATAGATAGATGAATAAAGGTTATCGGTGCACCATCGGTGTCGCTTGACTGCTGATTGGACGTCTAAATTGTCCCGCAGAAAGTTGTGTGAACGACTAATAGCGGGTCTCAATAATGTAAACGTTGATAAATATCTGCAATAAGCTAGTATATTACATAGCTAACTATTCTGTTTCTAATGTGTCGCAGTTTACGTATTTCTCAACACTTTTAATACGCTGACATCGAGGACAATATATCGCAGAATTTTATCGAAAGAATAGCGCTTCGTCGCAGATACGTTAAAGCCCAATTTTGAACCCTGTCTGTGATTGCTGATTCACCCTCTCAAATAATTTGAGATTATATGAACTCATTTATTCAAGGAATTGTTTCTCATTATTGGATGCAAGTCGCACCGGACCAGTCAATGTGGCGACACTTGGAGTAGGCATATTATGTCCAGCAGTTGACGTCTTTCGGCTGAAATGAAGATAATGATGACGACTGACACCGGCTTCAGTTTCAATACAAATTCAAGTTTATGTTAACATGATCGAATATAAGATATAAAAACTTGTACTAAGTTCACAGTTGTATCAAGGAATCTGTTTTGAATTAAAACAGTTACCTACGTATTTTGAAACAAAACTTAGTTTGTGTATACATAATTTTATAAGGTGTTAATGAATGATGCATTAAATGTGTTTTGAGAAAGTGTGTCGAGTTTAAGTGTTAAAATTTTATAGTTACGATGACAAAACTTCAAAATGTTTCAGGTCCCATCCTGTTGAATTTCTGAGCTTGGTTATCTGTGCAGAAATCCTATACTCTTGACTTTCAGGCCACTCATGACCATAAAAAACTGGCGTAGTTGTCAATCCGCCAGAAATTGGTACAATATTCTACACATCTGGTACAAATTAGGGTAAACTTGCATAATTCGTACCCCTTAAGGGAAAACCATCATATTTAGAAAATTAGGAAAGATAAATTAGTTTTAATTATTAGGAATTTTTGTTTGCTTAATGCTTTATTGTTTCTATAATCAAATTTAACATAAACCTTATAAACTTCTCAAAAATAAACAATTTAAAAAAAACTGAAAAAAGTACGATTTAAGACCATTCATCCCAAATCGTACTTTGAGTTTTATTCATTGGTATACAGTATTGAGAATCAGCATCAAAATCAACAATGTGTTACTAAAACAAGTAGGAATTCTTAACAAATTCGACGGATGATCTTCGCCAATTCTCGGCAATCATCGCTAAATCGTACCAGTACGTTTTAAGCTGTTTTAAGAAATTAACTCAAGTACGAAATAGGAGCAAGAGCCAAACAAATTTTAAATTTACCGGCAAAAAAATTGACAACAGTTACGAATATGATAACACGTCAGATGAAATCGTAAAGATACACATTAATACGTATCAAATCGTAAAATAGGTTATACACGACCTTATTTGAATAAAACTCTTACGAAATGTGTAAAAATATTACAGCAATAGTCGAAAAAAGCTTACTTTTTCAATATTTTTGTCGAGAGCAGCTTCACAGGTGTTATCTGTCAGGTGGTAAAATGGCCGACTGTTATTTATATTTTTTGACACTAGAGGCGCTGATAGCTGTTACCAAAGCCGAGTTTTAAGTGGAGTACGAATTTGGCGTAAGTACGAATTAAGCAAGTTTACCCTAGGTAAGAAAATGAGTGAACATAAAAAATAGGAATAGTATACTTAATTACTTACTTAACAATTAGGTACGTAAATAATACTATGTGACAACCAATGGAAACTCAAATAATATTGAAGGCACTGAATGACAAGAACCAGAAAGACTTTAGTGCTTTTACAAAAAGGTAAAATAATTTTAAAAGGAACAGCTAAAAAACCCGAATAAGGAGAGTCACCACTTTTATGCTTGTCAAAAAAGGTTTTTATGTACAAAACGTCTTTATCTATGGAGTTAGGCTTTTCAATATACGAACGTGGTTTTGTGTGGTTGCCTACCCCGCGCACTGGAAAACTGTTTTCCTAGTTGACTTAAGCCATTTTCGCAGTAGAATGAGTAACATTATGGTATAAGTTTTCCTTCCGATTCTTAAGGAACAATCAATCGTTTGTGGTCGCGTGCCTTATTGTGACATAGGACCTGTTTATAGCCATTCAAGAAAATATAAGTAGATCGTGACTGTCGGCAGTCGTTACCTCATTAATAGTTTCTGTGTACATTCGCTTATTGAATATAGAAATTTATTAAATAGCCGTGTGGATGTAACTACACGGATTTAAAAAACAACATTCCCTTAAACAATTAAAAACTGCGTGATTAAATAAATATGTGACGCATTTATTATTCTATCAAACTGTATTTATAAATAAACGATGAGCGAGTGACACAACCTAAACACATAAAAACAACAATAAAACAACCCTAATACGGCGTTACTTTTCGGCGTTCTTTCAATATAAATTTCCCTATGAATTTAATTAGCTTTTTATCTTCCCAGAAATCTATGACACCGCCATTACATACGTCAATTGTCGCCATAAACTGCCGAAGGGACCCGAAGACGACCGAATATAGACGAACGGAATCAAGTATGGCCGCACGCATTCCGATTGCATCTAATAACCTCAAAATCGAATGCAAAATGGCGTATTGAATAAATGACGCCGCTCCGTTTAGCATTCCGACATGCCATATGTGTGTACGCATTTTCATTTGGGGCCATTGTCTTGGCAGATATTAGTATTGATTTCAATAAATAAATTAATCGTATGGCTTCGCGAATAGCATCGGTTTGGCACGCGACGCGGGACAAACGATGAATCGATAAGTTCGCGATTGTGTGGCTATGGTCCGTCTGGTTATTACTGAGTTTATATCGTTTGACTCATGTAGCGTACGTGAGCCCGGCCGTTAACATCTATGTTATTTTCATTGTTAACAAACTAAGCAAATAGCTTGCAATTGTCTGCTTACCTACATGTAATGCGTGCGGACCACACGCGGCTAATGCGAAAAATTCCTTTTTCACGCTTGCTTTGGTCGTCAATTCGTCATCGATTCGACAGCAACTGTAGGCATCTATCTTAATGGTTCAATATATGATTCTATAATGATGCCAAACTGCTCAGCTTCATGCAACATCGAAAACGTCTCAGTCTCTCATATGACCAAACCAACAAGAACCGACTAGTAGGCAGCCCAGACCTGACCACCTGATCAACCTGAGCAGCAACTAGTGAGCAAGCGTAGCTTTTCTGTCTCCAAATACGATAATATTCATCAAACTTTATGGTTGCAAAGTGATTTTCTATTATTTTAAAAACCATTTCACGGATGGAAAAAGCTACAACCAACTTCAGTAGAAACTAGTATTTAAATAATTTGAAATTAATGTAAAAGAAAAGATGTTCTTAGCAGATCATTTTATGACCACAACATAAACGAATTCCGTCAATGAAATTATAGCACATATGCTACCAAAAAGTTCTGCTACGTTAGAATATTTCCTACTCCTACAAACCTTGAGGCGACTGTTAAACATTAAATCATCAGATTCGAAATAAATCCAACAAACATGATCTGAACAGGTACTTGTAACAAGTGATACGGTTAGTACAACCTACTTGTTACCACTTGAGCACTAGGTCAAGAACGCTTGATCTGGGCGATTTATCTAAAGACTGAATCCTAGGCAAACACCCACGGTACGTCAACACTTAGGAATAAATGATAAATGGGAGTTTTCTTGGTCTATCTTAATTTAAAAGAGAATTTGCTGTTAGATTTTAAAATAGAAGTGGGACATGTTCTATGTAAATAACGATGGAGACGTGACGATGGTGATGAGAACGGATTTTCAAGAAAACCGCAACAGCATTGACTTCTCAAGAAAAAAATTGGCAAAAGTAAAATCTCTGATAAACGAACACTGAAGAAAATTACGAATGTTTACTGAGTGCTCTAGTCGATCGAAGTCCATGTTAATCTTACAGAAAGTAATAAATGCAACACACTAATTAAAAACAGATAGCTCATCATCATCCGGCAACGATAATATCCGAATTTGTCAAAAACGACATCACCAGAGACCACACAAGCTATATTTTTAAAACATGAACAAAAAAGTCAAACAGCCGTTTCGTATTCAGCCTGCAATGACAGCTGTCAATTGCAATTTTAACATGGAATATTGGCGGGAATGCGGAAACTCACCTTTAGATTTATCGAGTTTCGAAAATACTTGAAAGACTTTTAAATAAACCGCGCGAGATCGAAATACGGAGGCTGTCACCTTTACAAGAGAAAACACAATGTTCGTGGTGAAGCTAAAAATAAAAAAAAAATATGGTGAAAGAGAAAATAACAGTAATAATATTGCTGTAAAAGCAATGGTTTCCTTACAAGATAAAAGCTTTTCATTGTGAAAAATAGTAGTTTGTGGGACATGATTGCGATCCTTGTTTCTAACTCGAAAGTTTTCCTATCGATAACCCCAATGACACTGGCCGTCAAGAAATTAGTAAGCGATAGTGTTTTATAGCAGATACTGTATAATAGAAGAAAGATCGAAGAGTTCGATTTTCGTAATCGAATAAGTACTTATAAGGAAGTTTGTATAAGAAAAAGCGCGGGAATCATCGAATTTGGCGGGCGTGATTTTTCTTTCGTTTTCTTATAAATATTAAAAAACGTTGACTATTGGAGATAAGTTGTGTAGATATATGTAAATATTCATTAGATTAGTTGATATAATTGTTTGTAGATATAGTTCTTCATATTTAGGGTAAGTTTTTTCTATTTTATTTTCTCTGGCCAGTGGCCAGTATGGACAATGAACCGCCAGATCCGGGGGGCACAGTTCCCTCGGTCGGGCATAATATTACAATTTATGAATCCAGTATGGATACGGACTCGTCCTTAAACAGATCGGAGCGGAAAAGGGCTAGAGCTCCACGAAAATTATGTAAAAGTTGTAACAAAAGAAGGCGAAATGGGCGCTCATCAGGAACAAATAATGAATCAAATTGTCATTGTGATAATGACTCAGTTCATAATCCAAAAATAACTTCAGACGTACCGGTACAATCAATTTCATTTCATCAAGAAGCCACTCCACGTTCTGTGGATGGTCCCCAGATTGAAACCCAGAACTCAGATCATCCCCAGAAGGCGCCACAGGTTGCTAGGGCTTTGTACGAAGCCACAGACCTGTCGCCATACGTTGTTCATATTCAAAAAAATGTTGATACAAATAACTCGGCTCAAACATTACACCCAATAACTTTAGGACACTTTTAAAAAAAACGCAGATTTAACCACATCATTAACGGTTCACTAAAACGTATTGGTCGCAACCGAATTTCATTAAGCTTCTCCCATTACGTAGATGCAAACTCCTTTTTAAAGGACCCAAGTTTGGCCAAAGAAAACTTGAGGGCATTTGTTCCATCTTTTAATGTGTGTCGAATTGGAATTGTAAAAGGCGTACCTACTGAATGGTCCCCGGAGGAGATAATTGAAAATATATCCGTCCCCGCTGGATGCGGGAAAGTCTTAAAAGCTAGACGTCTTAATTATAAAGTACACGAACCGACCCCTGTGTGGAAACCATCCCAAACAGTCGTGCTCACCTTTGATGGACAAATTCTACCAAAACGTGTTTTTTGTTGTTACAATTCCATGCCTGTGGAATTGTATACATTCCCTACAATCCAATGTTTTAATTGTTGTCGATTTGGCCATACAAAGGTACAATGTAGGTCGAACCCTCGGTGCTTCAAGTGTGGGGAGAAGCATTCTGCTGACACTTGCAGTATTGAAGACGAGAGTAATAGTAAATGCTGTCATTGCGGTGGCATTCATTACGCCACCAATAAAAAATGTCCAGAATTTGAGAGACAAAAATCTATTAAACATTATATGGCCCATAGCTGCGTGTCGTATGCTGAAGCGTCGCAACTACATCCACCAATATCGAAATTGTATGCAGATGTGGTAACATCTGCCCCATCACATACCACTAAAAATACATTTTATTCACAACCTTCGCCCCAGTCACGTAACACAACAGTTGTCTCCTCTCAAAGAAAAACTGTATTCCTCAAACCTCGGGATCCCCCAAAAACAACTAAGGGGTATGACCGGGCAGCTCATCAGGCTTTGATCAATAATGAAGTTTCTGTGTCAGGGAATGGTGTTGCATTCCAAAATAAAACAACAAATAATAATGACACTCAAATTTTAAATTTAATAATCCTGTTAATTAATACTTTGTCTAAAAATAATAATATTGAACCGTCCAACGTTGCCACTGTAATTGATACTCTGTCTAACTTATTTAATAATGGATCCAAATCTACCCAAGATTGTCCAGTGGAACAGTCGCAGTATAGTGAATAAAAAATCTGATCTGACCTACATATTGAACAAATACGATCCCTTTGCAGTCGCTCTCTGTGAGACATGGCTTAAACCAGGGTTCTCTTTTAGAATTCCTGGCTATGCGTGTCTTAGAACAGACAGAAGCGATGGGTATGGCGGTGTCGCCATACTTATTAAAAATAACTTGTCTTTTCAATGTTTTCCTCTTCCAAGTCTCAGCGACGATATTTCTGCTGTCGCTGCTATTGTAAATAAAATCTGTTTAGTATGTATATATTATTCTCGTCCCACTGTAAATATTCTTTCTGAAATAAGTAATCTCCTTTCAATTTTACCTAAACCATTTTTGGTAATGGGCGACTTTAATACACAACATCAGTCCTGGGGTAGTTCTAGTTCCAATTACTATGGGGAAAAGTTATTGGAAATCCTAGACTCTAATAATTTGTGTATTTTAAATACATGTCTCCCAACACGCCAAACGAATCCAGATGAGGGAGTAAGTGCCCCTGACCTCTCAATCTGCACACCTGATTTAGCATCGACATTATCCTGGTCTCCTTTACAGTCTTCTTATGGTAGTGATCATTACCCTTTAATAATTGCTTTTCCACATAATAAAAAACCGGCTGTTTGTAATCCAACTCCACGTTTAAAGTATAGACTTCAAAATGCAGATTGGGATACATACAAAAATTGTGTAGAAGAAAGAATCCTTGCTATATCTAATTCTTTACAAATACATGATCCTCAGCTATTATCTAATCAAATAACCAACATTTTAATAGAGGTGGCAGATAATACTTTCCCTATTAAGAATGGAGCTTCAGGCAAAATTCCTTCACCACCTTGGTGGGATGCTGAGTGCACTCAGGCCATTAAAAAAAGAAAAGAAGCAGAAAAAAATTATGGTCATACTATGACTCGTCACAATTTTGAAATCTACCAAGAAGCTGCACGTACAACTCGTAAGCTCCTTAGAAAAAAGAAATTTGAAGGTTGGCAAAGATTCTGTGCATCCATCTCGCCAGAAGTTAACGCATCCCTAGTATGGCAAAATATTAGGCGATTTAGGTCAGCATTCAGTGACACAACAGCCTCAAAACTACCACTAGAATTAGCCAATCAGTTTATGGATCATTTAGCCCCTCCTTCAGCCCCAGAACAGAGATCTTTACATTTCCCCTATGTCCCTATTCCCAATTCTGAAATGAATTCTCTCTTCACACTAAGTGAATTGAAAGGAGTTCTTTCTCATGTTAAGGATTCAGCTCCTGGTGAAGATGGTATACCATATTCATTTATAGCTAATCTGTCTGACTCTGTTCTTTTAATATATTTAAACCTCATCAATACAGCTTTGATATCTGGCAACATTCCATCAAGTTGGAAG
The DNA here is from genome assembly GCA_950022955.1 of Xestia ashworthii. NCBI lineage: Eukaryota > Metazoa > Arthropoda > Insecta > Lepidoptera > Noctuidae > Xestia > Xestia ashworthii. The sequence goes on along the minus strand of OX465560.1, from coordinate 15,498,542 downwards.
TCTCAAACAATTATTCCCATCCTGAAACCAAACAAACCTTCTTCTAATGTTACTTCTTATCGACCAATCGCACTTTCTACAGTTCTTGTTAAAATCGTTGAACATCTTATTAAGAATCGTTTGGAGTGGTATTTGGAAAGCAAAAACTTGCTAGCCACATCACAGTTTGGTTTTAGGAAGGGTAAAAGTACGATGGACAGCCTTAGTGTGTTCACAACTGATATTCGCTTAGCCTTCTCTTCTAATAATTCTGTAATTGCTGCTTTCCTCGATATTAGCTCTGCTTACGATAATGTCCTGGTATCAATCCTAGAACAAAAGCTAAATTTATTACAAGTTCCAAAAATGCTGTCTAACTTCATAATTAATATGCTCTCAGAGAGATCTTTAAATCTTCATATGGAAGGGTGTACATTCACCCGGTTAGTATGGAAAGGTCTCCCTCAAGGTTCAGTACTAAGTCCAATTCTTTACAACATTTACACTTACGATTTGGAACCCTCTCTTAATAAGTCAGTACAAGTCCTTCAGTATGCAGATGATTTACTTCTTTATTTATCTGGTCATTCTGTTGAAAATATTTGTACTTCCTTAACCTCTTCTTTAAGTTTACTGAAGACTTGGCTGGAAACCAATGGTCTACACCTGTCAATTGATAAAAGCAACATTGTATTGTTTACTAGAATGCGTAAGCCTCCTAATTTCACAGTAAGTTATAATGATATTCCCATGCCCATTAAAAACCAGGTTAAATTTTTAGGCCTTGTTTTGGATACACATCTTACTGGTATACCACACTGTGATTATATAGCTGCTAAATGTGAACGTCATATTAACATAATTAGATGTCTTGCTGGTGTTTGGTGGGGAGCACATCCTTTTTCATTGAAACTACTTTACAACACCTTGATAAGAAGCGTATTGGACTATGGGACTTTTTTGCTTGAACCTGCAAATGTTGCTGGTCTTAAGAAACTGGACAGTGTTCAGTCTAAAGCACTTAGAGTGGTTTCAGGTGCAATGAAAAGTAGTCCTATTAATTGTCTTCAGGTGGAATGTGGAGACCCTCCACTACATTTACGACGTCAATTTCTATCTGATAGATTTATGGCTCGGTGTTTGCAATTTACACATCATCCTTTGCGAAATAAACTTTCCATTCTCTCTGAAGAAGTTATTTCATCCAGTTACTGGAGGCACAAAGATACTCCGTGTTTAGTTAAAAGCTTCAGAAAATATAATTTAATTGAAGCTCCCTGTCACCAATCTCAATTTCTTTCAATATTTCACTGTAATTACAGTTCGTTAATTATGTCACCAAATATACATTATAACCTTAACATTTATCGAGATGACGTATGTCATAACCTTAACTTCAACTTCACTATGGATAGAGACTGGAAGGGCTGTCAGCTCCTGTTTACAGATGCTTCGAAGCATGGAAGAGACTCATGTGTGGGAGTAGGTGTATACCACTCTCAATTAAATATCGTCCAAAAAATAAAGCTCCCGCCCGAATCAACTGTATTTACGGGAGAATGTTACGGTCTATTCAAAGCTGTCGAATATATACTTATGATGGGCTTACGGAATTCACTAATTCTAACTGATGCAAGGAGTGCCTTACAATCTTTGGCCAAATTCCCTTTCTATTCTCATAATTCTTATATTATATTTGAAACCCGTGAACTCCTCTATAGGTGTTCTACTAAGGGGTATTCAGTACATTTTGCATGGATACCCTCGCATTGTGGCATTTTAGGTAATGAGAGAGCTGATCAGTTAGCTAATGATGCCGTATTTTGTGGAGATGTTTTTCCGTACAAAAATAACTCCCAAGATCTGGCAGCTCTGCCCAAGGTTTATCTACAGGAATCCTGGGGTCAGCTTTGGTCCGAGCAATCAGTGAAAGGGAAATTTTATCGTACTATTCAACCATCCATTTTTGTTAAACCTTGGTTTAGCAAGTACAAGCTTAGCAAAAAGATTACCTCAATATTCATACGTATGCGATTGGGTCACGTATGCACTCCTGCTCATCTTGCCAGGCTTGGTATTGTGCAGAACCCTGCGTGTGAATGTGGCGCTGAAGTGGGAGATCTGAACCACCTTATTTTTTCCTGCCCCCTTTATGACCACTCCTCAGTTTTTCAAAGTCTTGTTTCCCTCCGAGTCCCTTTACCCACTTCTATCTCATGTATTTTATTTAATTTTAATGTAGATATTTATAAAACCATAGCTCTATTCCTTGTAAATAATGATATAGCTATTTAAACGTTAATTTTTAAACTGTAAATATTAAGTACCTACTTAATTTACCATGTAGTTTTTAGTTTATGCACCAAGTCGGCCTTTTTGTTAGGCCCATGGCATGGTGGCGTTAAATGGTTAGAGTCTTCTGTTGTATTATAGTTCCTTACTGTTATTATACCTTGTTTTAATTTATTATTTTTATACATAACAACTAATCTCCTTTCCATTTCCAAATTTCCCGTTGTAATATTTTATTATTTCGCGTGTACTTGATTCTTACGTTTTGTTATCAAAAAAAGTATTGTCAGTGGCAATAAGCACGAATAGTGCAACGCCAAAACACAAAAAAAAAAAAAAAAAAAAGTTTGTATAACTTTACTTTTCTCTAAGGTAGCTTTCTAAAGTTCGATATGACACTAGCTCTAACCGAACAACGCGCGACTGTAAACTCTTTTTTTTGTTGTTTAATTTTCAGGACTGAAATATCTAATATTTTTTATTTAAGTGCTCAGTTGCTCGGATTTTTGAATAGGTGTAAGCCAGACGTTAAGGCGCTATTAATACTGCGCTATCTGTCTCAAAATTACCATACAACGGACCACATACCTAACTACCATAAATCACTAAACTAAATTAATATCAGCCGATTACTCGATTGCAGGGAATCGATTAATTCGTAATAACAATTTGTCGTCGCCAGTCATATCTATCGGGCGCTCGCCTACTTACAATAAAATAATGTATTCGTCGCTCGATCCTACGTAGCGGCGAAGCGTAGGCGCTCGCAGTGATTGACACATCTTGATACTTGAACTGTCAAATTTAACATGTGTTTAAATTGACAGTGATGGGTACACGATTCAGTTAAGGTAAAAAGTGGTTTTGTTGATTATAATGTTGGTGATTTATTGGAACGTGTAAGAAGAGATTGGTTGAAGGTCGTGGTTGTTGTAGTAAATTTATATGGTTTTCTAGTCGAACAGAATGTAGGTACTGTCTCGATTTATTTACAAATAGATTTTGATGAACTAAAATTAGGGGAATTGCTAACACTTTGTAATGCCTCGCATTTGTTGAACCATTGTTTTAATTTTGTTAGATTTATAGCTACCATCTCCTCATAACGATAAATGCTAGAACTAAGAATGGAAGAGTTTTGCAGTCAAAACTGACATCTGATATTAGTTATTGCCAGAGCTTAAGCTTATGCAAAAAGGTGACCTTTTTATTAAATAACCAACTATCAAAACTTTACATCCACAAATAACGAAACGCAATCAAAACTTGGTAAGCGGCATTTATATAGTTTCATACAAACTACATACTATAGTTAAGTATAGTAGGACCGAGTGTCGTGACCCTATTGCGTGTGTGAGTCATGTTAGCGGCGCGTGCGCAAGACTTTGAGGTTTTAAATTTCGAATATTCGAATTTGCATTAAGTTGGAACGATAAGGCACGCAGTGATTGTATTAGATTATATAAAATATGTACTGTAGGTACATGACGACGAAATCGGCACTGTGAATCAGAAGGTATGCCTATAAACGTAGTTGTTGAAATAAGGCATGGGCTTTTATTTTTACCTCTTTGGAAAGTAAAGTTCAATAATGGATATCATAGAGAGTCAATTGTTTTAAACTTTTGTCACATGATAACCGAATTCAGAGTAATGTTCTGGGTAAATCCAAATCAACACTTGTTCAAACATTTAATTTAAAGTGAAAATCTCAGAAAGCATTTGGCTTAAAGCTTGATTTGTGGTAATTTAATGGAACTCAATTTTTAAAAAGCGTCTTTAAAAAAAAAGATTTGAGTAAAACAATATTTGCACTATGGTCTACACAGATGATGAAATTGTTTTCACTGTTGAGAGTAAGGCCATACACAGAGCACTAAAAACAAGGTTGCCAATAACAATAATAATGAAGATCCTTAACAATTTATTACATCAAAATCCAATACATTCATAGACAAAACAGAGGTGGTACGGAGTAACGAGTCTATTATACGCTGCGTGGGCTCTATAAGTGTTCGAAGCTAGTTGTTTCAGTAATTACATAGTACTAATTGAAGTCTACTTAGACCGGTTGGGGAACACATTTGAATAATTTGACTAACTTATTTATATTTTTGACGGATCAAGGGTATTATGTAATTGGTGATATCACTAATCATTGTTGTTTTTGCAAAACACTACAGTTTTTAAAAAAGCGTAAAGAATATGATAAGAGATCCGGTCACTGGTAGCGTAAAGCAAGATTTTCAATGAGATGATATTATTATTATGGTACGAATCAGGTAACAAAATAATTAAATAAACAATTTTAGGAAAAAATCGTGGAAACTTAATTATTATCAGGAACTAGATAAAGAATTATCCCATTAAAAGATCAATATTACACTGAAGTATCAAATTGTAAAGAACCTGCTTGATTAACGAAATTAATTCCATCAATAATATCATGTTCGTTCTATAATGTTCCATTCTGTTTTTAGGGTTCCGTAGCCAAATGGCAAAAAACGGAACCCTTATAGTTTCGCCATGTCTGTCTGTCTGTCTGTCTGTCTGTCTGTCTGTCTGTCCGCGGATAATCTCAGTGACCGTTAGCACCAGAAAGCTGAAATTTGGTACCAATATGTATATCAATCATGCCGACAAAGTGCAAAAATAAAAATTTTAAAAAACATTTTTATTAGGGTACCTCCCCCAGACGTAAAGTGGGGAGCGATTTTTTTTTTAATTTTGACCCTGACGTTGGATAGGTATTTAAAAATGAATAGGGGTTTTCTAAAATCATTTTTTGATAATATTAATATTTTAGGAAATAATCGCTCCGAAAGTCAAAAACAATGTCCCCCCCCCCCCCTCTAACTTTTGAACCATAAGTTTAAAAAATATGAAAAAAATCACAGAAGTAGACCTTTATATGAACTTTCTAGGAAAATTATTTTCAACTTGATGAGTTGAATAGTTTTTGAGTTATATAGCACTTTTTCAAAAAAACGCAAATGATAACTTTGTTTTTCATACAAATACTATGAAAAACAAAGTTATTTTTGCTGACGAAAAATGTTGGTATTTTTAATGGTCTGGGAAGCTACGGAACCCTACAGTGAGCGTGGCCCGACACGCTCTTGGCCGGTTTTTTTTTACATTCTAACAGTAATATTATCACATGTTATAATAAACTTAACTACACTTAACATTCAGCACACGACTTTGCGAATTCTAATTACCTCAAACTAAGCCTCAGGGTCACCACGCCATTTCTGACAACGACAAACGTTGCTTAACCTCAGTAAATCAAACTGTTATAGCAACTCAGCTGGGAAGCATCAAAATTGACTATCTTAACACTTAATTTTAATTGTTTTTAACGTGGGTTTAAGTGAAGATATCATCAATTTGTATCTTTAGTAACATTTTCGAGGTTATTCTTTTTTAAAAGTATTTGAATGAATTCGATATTTGATTCGATTTTATTTAAATTCAGCCGGACATTTCAATGAAGTTATTAGGTACAAAAGTTACCCCAAATCCATACGTTTAAATTTAGAATACACAAATTATGAAATAAACTCTCCAGCAACATAATTTTAAAAATCTGCTACTACTTCTGCTTTCTACTGGTAGGATATAGTTAGGAACTTGTAGTAGTACTCAACAACCTTATTCGACGTAGCCCTTGAGAAAATTTTCCGGGATGAAAAACTATTGCAACCTTGCTCATATTTTCGTGATACATGGTCCAAACTTGAAAAAAAGGCAACCAAGTAGTCTCATTCTCATATGTATCACCTAAAAAGATGGACGGTTACTTTAAAATTGAAGTTCTCGTGACGATTCCAAAATTGCAGACCTCAAAAAGCGTTTTGAAATTTTTTGTGCAATTTTGTGGATATATTTTGAGTTCTACAGTCCTTTCCAGTGTGTAACCTACAGCCTACGCGAAAAAGAGACTGAATAAACAATAATTACACTTATTTGTAAGTAGGAACTCACTTATGCGCAGAACCAATTTTCCCAATGGTCTACCTCCCATAACGTGGAGACCCTTTTAAGATTTTCTTTATAGCGACATCAATTTACTAACATACACCTGAACCACATGAAAATCACTCTTATTTTCAAGTTATAAAGAACAGTACATCAGCAAATAGAACTTGGTAAGTTGGTTATCAGATGTGACAAACGGAATTAATTGTATTATTATAGTTGACGTGTGCAGAATGCTAATAATTGTTCGTCGGTTCGCTTTTTGTTCGTGTTTCCTGGAATAGTTTCGTGTTATTCCGTCAGTGTTCGGCCATCGTTCGGGGAATTTGGCACGGCATGAATATGTCTAGGCTTCGAGTTAACGCGAAACGCTATCCAACTATATCTGTTACTAGTGTGATTTTGGTAGCTTTGAATTTAGATTGTCACGTTTTCATTGAAGAGGCCGATAGAACTCAAAGCAACGGTTTGTTTACGTAATGGAATCGAAATTCGAATTCACAATAGTTTGATCTATGGTCAATCATTAATATTGTTTGCAGTATCTACCACCCGCTGGTTTAAGGTAACTGCCCGCATTCCCAAAATACTGAGTGCAACCAAATGTGTTACACTGAGTTATATAGCAATATGTATATTTGAGCGTCATCTATTCCATTAATAATAGGAATCAGTTTTTGCTTTACTTTACATCAAACTATTGTAAAATAGTAAAAAGTACAACTGTAGGACAGTAATATCAATATATTCCATAATAGTTCCGACACGTCTCATAAGAAATAATCCTCTCGCTCATTTAAACAAATTATCACAAACACAGATCATCAAGCACACAAAACAAAGCGATAAAGCCTCCAAACCCTTCATTAAATTCATATTTAATGGCGTCCACAAAAATATATTCATACATCAAGATTAATATTACCATTAGCAAGACCTAACCTTATTTAGACAAGTGTAAAAACTTGTCTCTGGTCCCAAAATGGCGGCTGTACGAGATAACACCAAAAACAGTAGCATTCGTTGGAAATATCCAAGATATGCCTTTTGAGGGGTCTTCAAGTGTTTTAGTTTTAAACGGGCTTGGATTAGGAGTGAAAGGTGTACGGGACCCAAAAGAATAGTACATTGTGATACAAGGGGCTAAAATGACCCATTATAGACGAGGTAAGTTTTACTACCGAGCTTTAGCGAGGTAGTAAATAGAAACCGAGTTATAATGGGATTTTAGCGCCGTGTGTTACACCGTACTTTTCACAACGATTGCGAGAAAATAAAATAACCATATTTAATATGATAGTTTATTTTATTCACAATTAAATGTGTAAGTACAATTTGTGCTGTTGTTCAAATTTAATGAGATGTTTTTTCCCGGCAACATAATTTCAGTTCTCTGTGAAGACGAATATAATATTGTGTCGTCTGTGGGGTAAACGTAGGAGATAAAAAGGAATCCTACTTATTCAAATAAATAATTCAGAAAAAATCTTAAAATTTCGCGCCCATGCCTTTTTTTGTTTCTTCTGTAGCTGGAATGCAACGCACACATCCTGCCAAAGAGTTCGGCGTTCGGCGCGTTTGGTTCCATTTTTAAAATAAAATGTTTTTTTTTTATGGATCAGTAATAAGTCAATTCTTCATGAATTATGAGTAAAGACTTTGCGGTTTCGAACACCGACTACGAAATTTAAAAAAAAAAAGCTTTTTTTCCCTAGGGCTATAATGAGCAATTTTACGGCCCCTCTGGTACGCTATTATGACGGTCTTTTCGAGCAAGAGGAGTGAAAATATATTTTATGTCTGTTTTTCCTTAGGAGGTGTGGTGCAAATGCGACACCAAAATGCAGATTCAAAAACATGTGGCCAAAGATATATTTTTAATATCTACGATGGAAGAAAAAGGGCGAAAAAATATAATAATTTACTTGCAATACACAAACAACTGATTATTGGTATACTTGGCAATAATTTAATTTAAATTATAACACTTTTTTTATGGATTTCTTCTATTAGCTTCTTCTGTAAAGCCCCAAAGACATTCTGGGATCAAAAGCCGCAGATGTCCTGATTGAACCGTAGGTATGCTGTTATCATTGAATTTTTTTGTTAGATGATGACCTGCATAGAAAAAACCGCATTATCAGACTAGGAATTCCCGAAATGCCACGCACTTGTGGGTTTTGTGTAGCATTTACGGTAAAAACATATAAATCCAAAAACAACTTTGATAAAAGATGATTGTTTTTTAGTAATTAGCCCAGAATTTCGGGTCCGAGAATCTGTCCACCCATTATTACGACCACTCGGCGTAAAAGTGACGTAAATTTGATTGTTATTGAAATTGTTTTTTTTATCTATGACGCCACAATAAGTATCATCCACAGATAAATAAATTCTTTAACCTAAGTAAGTACTATGCACGAAAAAAAATTTTTGAAAATAAAAACGTCTGAATTGATAATACTTTATTCCGTGGTGAACCAATAACAGAACCTCATCAACATTCTTTTGCCTTATCCTAATTTATTTGGCATCGGTGGAGCATGTCTTCTTCTCCCGTACTTCTCCTTTATTCGTAATCTCAGCAGCTTCCTTTCTAACCATATCATCCATCCATTGGTCTTCCTCTACTTTTGTAGCTAATGAAATAGAACCTTTGGAAACAAATGAACGCTCCAGGTATTGACAAATGCCGTACCACAGATATCAATTTGTTTTCCCCATAAATAGTAAAAGTTGAAGTGACCACACCGGTAGCCTTGGCAAGCGGTAGGTAACCAATCACTCGAACATTCTATGCATCGATATTTTAGGCCAATTTATAGGTTATTGGTTCATTTCAAATACTTGAAAGTCAATAAACTGCACGGAACAAAACATTTTAAGTTGTTGGACGTGAGTATAGATACGTCAGTTTCTTTTTGAGAACTTGACAGTTTCCATGGCTTCATACTTTTGAAAAATTTGGCTATTCGAATTTAATGCAATCAACAACACAAATAAGAAACAGTGATGGGTTACCGTGGTTACCGACCTTGACTTACGAGTTAAGGATCGTGATTTCAAACTCAAGCAGGTATTTTACTTTTTGTGGATAATTTCATTACCACTGCTCCCCAAACGGGGCAGGAAAACACATCATTAGAAAACAGAACGGAAAGTTCCAAGACACGTGAAATCTGCAAACACACACTGGGCACGCGTAGTAAAGCTTGGCCCACACACTCACACTGGGAGGAAGCCAATGAATCAACAGGGGAAACAAATATAAGCTTATTATGCCATCAATATTGCTAAATTATTAAAAATTAATAAAAGATCGTTACGCAATTTGATTGCAATTCGTATCTTCTCCACATCTAATAAAATAAAAAATAAACTGCAATTACACAAAGAATGCAATAAGAGGCCGTTAATAAAAACGCAATCTCTAATAAGGATTTCCATAATTCATGTTATGTTTAGAGGAAGTAAGTATTCTACGTAATAACTGTGATACATAATAGAGGCATCAACTGTCTCATTAAACTATAGAAAAATATCTTGCGAAGTTGGCAATGCGTGCTGCGAAAAATTATATGTTACGTAGCCAACAGAATTTGACACCTGGGTTGTTTTTGAGTTAAATGTAAAAAGAGACGAGCTGTTTGCTTTCAGCCACTGCGCTGATCTGCAATCAAGAATCAAACCCGAACACTACACCAAAGAAACTATTGGTATCGGGATCCTTACAACAGAAAACCCATAAATCCCAGCACCTTTTTGTATCCCAGTGCTTTTTCGCACTGTGCCCCTAGACGAGACACACAACAAATGCACCCACAATTCGCCAAACAAAAGGCCACAGACAAACCTTATCACCTCTCTGACCTTATTGGCAAACCAAAAAATGGCGGCCCTTAGCATACGAAGCGCGCCAATAAAAAAGCAATTTCAATAACATAAAGCTTCCTGCACATTCAAATCATAACAACATTACTCACTCCTGACTCAAGTCCAGCATCTGTTTAAGGTCTTCATTTAATTAAGTCCACTAAGTATGTAAGGCGAGGCGTACTGATACAAGGATGTCATTATCACAGTGTGGTGCCACCTTAAAAGGCATGCAATTTAGCCAATTAACGATGGCAGCCTCAAGGTCGGAGCGGTTATTGAGAAAACGTGGTGTAACATAACCTTAAGTGCGGAGTTAGGCTGTCTCTGGAGCAGTTTGATTTAAATTGATGTTTGATAACTTTTTTGAGGTGGCCTTGGACTTATTTTGGTGTTATTTATATGTGCCACTGGCCGAAAATCTTCCACGTGGACACGAGTTGCCATAGCTGACCTGGTGGTCTTAAAATAGACTACGGATACACGTTGGCTGAAGTTTTATAAACGAGAGAGATTCATAAACGACTCTGACCTAGAGCGTAAATATGGTTTTGTCCCACCCATGATACGAGTAGAACACTTGATAACGTGCTGTTTGCACTTAACAGGATCTGACGGACGCTAATAAAATGCTTAACTGGTCGCCATATTGGGCTGCAATTCAAATTTTCATTGATACGCTAGGAAAAATTAGGAATCGGTGTCTTTTGATGGAGAAGAAGGCTTTTGTCTTACAGACATCGTCGACAAGTGACAATCGTTTCCTGTTACGGCAACGTATTTCAACTGGACTTTCGTAAGATATCAGGCAATTTAAACCAATCCAATACGATTTTAGACTATTGCATCATTATCGCTTATAAAATGTTCATTGGTTTCAGTCCCAAGGACTGACCCAAAGACTTTATCTATCTGATAAATATGCTTTGTTGACGATGACCCATGAGATGTCTTCTATGGTGGGTTGGTCATCCGAGTCAAGTAACACTGACCTTGCCTTGCAAGGACCCAACGGGATAAATAAAAAAGTTGAATAAGTTAGTTTACAGTTAAACATTTCAAATCAAGATTAAAAACAGTTCTCTCACGACATGCCCTTTTTTTTAAGATTGTAATTTTCAGAAATCGATCTCTGGTAGTTACTAAGAAAGCTGCCATATATGGAACGCCAGTTTTTGGTGATCGTCTGTGAACGCAAACAGAGATAGTAAACCTTTAAAGATTAGATGTTTTCGTCTAACGATGTATGAACTTTTTTGGTCATTTTAAGATATACGGTCCAATTCTGCATGTACATTGGAGTATCTTCTCGTGGTCAATGTGGTATCGCCAGTAATTGGGATGTAGAGGTCAGATAGGGCATAGGCTGCATGTAAATACTGGGTTTTATTTGGGACTTCAACATGATTGGGAAAAGGCTAAGCAGATGATGATCATCTTTTCCTAATAGAAATTGCAAAAAATAAGTCAAATCCTAGATTCAAGCGATAACCTTCAAATGCTGAGATATTCTACGAACTTTTTGTGCAATTTGGGAAAATCCAACATAACCGCCGCCAGGTTTAAAATAAAATGATTTTCTTTTATATTTACTGCTAACTAACATCTTTCATCAACCAATAATGCTCTGTAACACAACCACAAAGAAAACATTTTAGCTCACATCTTAACGAAGGTACAGCTTTGAACTATAACCTCGAGTAGGTACCAGATAGGACTGGGGAAATCCACGTTTTGTTGTGTACAATTATAATGGTCGATATTAATTAATGAACTGACGTCAAGTTATGGTGATATTGTACAAATATAGAAATCGGCACCTATTTAAATGACGTCGACAAATAGATACGCGAAGCTGAAGTCGTCAGAGAGACACTGCGTACGGAAGAATGACGATCGTCACATCAAAATATGGAAATTGTGACATCACTAGCTATCTGAACGAATTAGTTCGTATTTATGACGTTCTTAATTGTATTAGAGGGTCATGAAAATAGTACCTACAAAAAGAACTAGACAAGACGAGTGATTGTAATAAAACAGACAGATGACGTACCTATTACCAGGGATTCTATTTTCAAATTGTTTTTTTTTTTTAATCACATTTGATTTTTTTTCGTGAGTGTGGGACACATTCAAAATACGAATAATTATAGAATACGAGTTCCGTCGTGGCAGTTTTGGTAACAATGTGGCGCTTCTCAGCTAAAATACTAGGAATTTGATGAAAAGTGGGCCGTTTTGGGGATTTGTCTGATGTACTATTGTCGTTGAAAAGGGTTGAAAGTCAGCTTAATTTGACTTATCATTCTACTGTCCCTTATCCAAATTTATTTGGGGTCGGCGCTGCCCGGCTACTTCTTCCTACGCGCCCTGGGCTAGCTATACCGATGATCCAGTGAAGGCCTTGGGAACCCGTGGATGGCACATGGCAACATTAAGAGAAGGCCTATGATCATATGATTGGGCGATGAGACGACATTTGGGGGAGGCTTACGTGTCTGTCAAACACTGGACCTCTTTCAGCTGATATGCTAAGAATCTGTTTGAACAATTTTGCACCACAAGCGGAGCTTAACTCAAGATATATTTCTGGTTACCCAGGAAACTCACTTAGTTAAAAGAGCTATTTTTAAATAGGAAAATCTGACCATTCCTGGAATGTTAACCGCAATCAAATCCGGTACTGCCAAAACAAGGAAACTCTGATATCGACGACATTCACACAACTTTACAATGCTTTAAATTAAAATGGTCTTGACTTGTAGAAGCAAAGTTCTTCAAAAACTTCTGTGATGATTACAACCTCTTAGCATCGGGTGGGATTGGAGCAAGTACGTACTTCATCATCTGCTAAGCCTTTTCCCAACAATGTTGAAGTCGGCTTCCAAACTAACGGGATGCAGCTGAATACTAGTATTTTAGACAAAGCGGTCACTAGGAACCTCTCTTGGATATCTCTTGCTTAGAGTAATGGTTACTATCAGAATTTCGGGCTGAAACAAGTCCCATTATTTTTGAGATGAGAGCATAGACAAAGTGACATTCTGACAGTTATACCGGTGAAGCAGTAGTAGAAATGTTTTGGCTTGACATAAGCTATCGAAAATTAAGTCAAACATGTTGAAGGTTGATGTAGAAATATGAAACTCTTTGAAGGTGATTGCCAGTTTTCTAAGATCTCAGGACAGAATAGATTTAGAAAGGGACCTTAAGAGTGTTAGGTATAGTAGTTATAATACTTTAGTTTTAAGGATACCATATTGGGAATGATCTATCTCATTAAGGAAGTCTGAAACCTTATACCAACATAACAGTTATGGTAAATACATATGTAGATAAATTATCTACCACAAAACACATAACTTTGGCATGAAATTGATTGGCTAACAATGTTATTCAGTAATTATATTAAATGAGTAATTGTATATTGTATAAAATAATTCAATTTATTTTTCGGAGTTGGTATGTCAATTTATTTTTTAACCGACTGCCAAAAGTATGAGGTTATCGACTTTTCTGAATATTTTTTTTGTCTGACTTTCGTTCAGTTTTTTGCCGCCGACTTCTGAAGTTGACGTATATTTGACTTTTTGGTGTTTTTTAGAAGTCGGTTTTCATTTTTACAAAACAGTTCTTGCGGCCCAGTGGCCCAAACTTACGATTGGTAATGGTTTGTCGTAAATTTGAACCCAGGCGCATTACTTTCTGTAATTTTATGCAATAATTTCAAGATATGAAACAACTGCCAACCGCACGGGGCCTACGTGGTAGGTTAAAGACCACTCCCTGTCATGGAGAGGAGGCCAGTATCCCAGCAGTGGGATCATTCTAGACTGTGCTAGCTTTAATATTATGCAATCTCTAAATTATCAATTAGGGTTAGGACAGTAATCATTTAACTTCCTTTATCAGTACGTAACTGCAGTGCAAATAAAAAAAAAGAGTTGAATAACTGTCAAATTTATCTAATCGAGTCCTATCGAATCCTTCGTACTTGTACTGCTGGTTTCCTCTGACCAAATTCGGTAAAGTTGCGATGACCTTCTGGCTAGGGATGTAGGTGTGAGTAGGTTACGGAGAAAAACCACATCGTCATGGTGGTGTTCTTAGAGGAACTAGTATAGATACCAAACCACAACAGAATTTTGTTGGAGAGTTTCCTTCTTTTTTAACTATAGTTAGTAATATATGATCGATGAGCTGGTAAAGGTTCTAAGGGTGAAATGATGAGTAGTATAGTTTTATTTCGATGTAAATTAACTTTTAATTCATGCCATCGCTAGATTTACACAGCGATAGGTTCTTCTTGGGACCAAAAGCGCAGCAATGATTTTGGTCAGATTCCAAAGATCGTGCAAAAGACTATGCCTAGTTTTGATACAAAAGAGGAACCAGGACTGAGGAAACTAATATTTCCTACCAATCTTCTGTCAAGTATTTTATGTTAGTCTTCCACATAAATATACTCATTTTAATTACCACCTATGACCTAATAATAAACCGCTCATGTTTTATATTGAAAACCTAAAGTTCTCATGTTAAAACCGCACTAATTAATTAACATGTTTATAAGATGATGTTTTCATTACTTAAATGCAGGACACGGGATTTCACTCTTACACGTCATTACTGATAACAATGTATTCATACAGACTTTATTAACGTAGGTACATCTGTCACTAGCGTCTTCCTCAATACCTAACTGAAAATTCCTTATTCGCCGCCGCGCGCCGTCACGAAAACAGGTTAGAGAAACCGTTCAAATTTAACGAATTTACGTTAATACTTATCGCGGTACCTACTGGGGATTCCTCTTAAGTGGTAATCCCATATTGACCGATAAAAATATATACCATTACTCATCAAAGCAGTGAATAATAGCTATAAGACTGGCCAAGTTACTTTTGCGTATAGAAAAACTAATGTCAATCGATTTAAGGCTCTGTCACGCGGTGATAGGTGAGCTAATTTGTTTTGAAGGGCACTTTTGGAAGTTGTAAAACTGCTTACTATTTACTAGTACATGCTGCCTGGTATTATTTTTTTATTCGGGCTTTATTTCATTAAGAGCGATACCATCGTACCACCCACGCTTTGGTATAATGACTTGCCATATTAAACTCGCCTAGTAAGCCCGTACAGTCATGGACACAAGACGTACCGTTAATTTTGACCCATTTTCAAATCTTAGTCACATGTGTTGGTATCAAGCGGAAGTTATTACAATTATAGTTATAATTGTTTAAGTTAAAAAGTTATAACAATGTCTTGAAAGTTTATTAAACTATATGTTTTAATAGCAATGGCAAAGGATATAAGTTTGTATCTATTATAGTTATATGTTTGTTATATAGTCTAGTTAAATATTATCTGACTAGGTTCTAGCCGCGACTTCGTCCGTGCGGAAAAACACTCTATTACACTCGGTAATAAGTGCACTATCCATCTTTGAAAGATATCTTTCAGAAATTACCTCCTACAACCAAACTTAAAAATTTCTTTATATAATTTACCGCCCTGTAACCGTTTTGATACTTGTACATATTTTCACAACTATTTTAGAGTTGGTCAAACACGTTAGATTGTAATCTCTCTAGCGATATTGTAAACTCTCGAAATATTGTCAACTGAACATACGGAAGTATCTCTGCCCCCCATAATCGGGACTTGGGGCACCCCCCCGTTAGGTTAGTTAGGTTCCTTTAAACCCTGCACTCGGAAATAGGGGCATATCTGTCGACTACGCTTTTTAGGGGAATATAATGTGTTTTAAGGTTAGGTTATATTAATCGGTATTTCTCAGGAATGGTACATTATCTTTTCATGAGAGTGGTACCATTGGGCAAGGGGGACCCACCCCTCCTTCCCTCCACACCGCGTGAGTTGACTACCATCGCATGCATTTCACGAAGAATAATGCGGTTTATTGTAAGCAGTATGTTCGTTTGACAATATTTCGACAGTTTACAATATCGCTAGAGAGATTACAATATAACGTGTTTGACAATTTTACGGTGACATTTATATAAGGTTCAATTCCATTGTACTCAACATTATGAACAACAACAATAAAATACAGATGTTCCCAACAATAATTTCGCAAAACTCGTTAAAAATGTATGGAACAGCTGGTTTATTTTTCGCGATTCAGGGCTTGGGGTCATAGTAAAAGTTGTTCATAATGTTGAGTACAATGACCCATTAAGATTTTTCGTGTATGAACAGATAGACCCAGGGCCGACAGTCTCTGTTGAGTCTGTCCGACAGTCAATTATTGCAACCGAATTTATTCGTTAGTAATAAGCGATCGAAAGTTAGCGATTTTGTCGCTATCTCTATCGAGACTGTGCCCAATGGACGAAAAAGCGTTAAATTCCAGAGTATCAAAAGACGATAAAACCTTTGTAAAAGTAGAAAAAAAAAATTTTTCGCTTCCTTTTTGTTTTACAAAATTAATCTGCATTTATCTTGAAGGGAAGTTAGTCAATAAACGTTATCAAATTACGTCTATCCTGTGATAAGAATGCATACCAACATGGCTAGAATAAATTACTGATTTTCCTCTTGTAAGCCCACAGTAACAATTTATATTTCTGTATTAATACTATATTTTTGGTAAGAATTTGTTCTTAATTAATAAACAAATTTTCATTTACACAATTAATAAAATATATGTATTTCATTTTATTTCTAAAGTATTAAAACATAGTCTTCGTATTTTATCTATGGGTACGGGTTCATTATTTCACGCAATTGACAAATGTTGTGTAAAATTAAACAGGAAAACCACAATACTAATTACGGTACAATGACTAATTATTTTTTTGGAAATTACATTTACGAGATGTAAAATAAAATCTATTATTATTTCTAGCTGTTGCCAGCACCTTGGTCCCCGTGGGATTTTTATTTTTGCACGAAAACAAAAGTAGCCAAGTCGCGAGATCACTCCTTATAGCACCGGTCCAGCGGTTTCAGAGATTAGCCGACACAAACAGACAAAAAATTAAAATAAATGTTGTTTTGTTATACAAGTAAGTACCGTATATACTTACACACATTACATATGCATTCCGTAAATAGCTGTTATTTCTACAGGAGAGTTCAAATTCCAACAATGCAGTAATATGTTTGTCAATTGATTAGTGATACTGAAAATGCCCATACGTCTTAAAAGACTTTCCATTTCTAGTATTACAGATACTAATTAAAAACTACTTAATATCACTTATTTCCCCGACTATACTGAGTATACTACGTCCATTGCTTCGTCGTGGCGCACAGTTCATGCCCGCGCCTCCCGTGTTTTATATCTCACAGAGAAAGTTACGCGAGGTTACCGTGATTATTAGTCAGATAAAACAATTGACAAGCGCCAGATGGAACATATTTCATTTTAAATGCGGAACATTTAAGCTACTGAGAAGAGAAGCCAGTATGAATGAGGGATTTTCTTTTTAAACTCTTCTCTAGTCGTTAGATAGATGGCAATGATCTCGGTATGTTACTGCAAGGAACAGAACGTCACTTAATTCCACTTGGACCTAATTGTCATATTCGGAAGCTTATGCAAACGAAAGTGTCAGTCAACGAGAGTACGTGTGTTTTCCTCTCATTAATCTTGCAATTTATACGAGATTTTCAATTTGAGAATAGGCTTGTTTCCACCATCAATAAATTGCAAATCTATTTAGTCCGTCAATTAGAGTATTGGAAAATAATGGACACGTATTTTTTCTTTTTGTAAATCAACGAATATTGACAAAGATAAAACGCATCAAAACTCGGAGTGGGGGCTCGTGACGTCACTGTTCGGTATCAACTCACGAATGATACCGAACAGTGACGTATTGGGAATTTTAAAAGCGTCGTATCTTCGTCAATTTTGGTTTATGTGACAAAAGAAAAAATACGGGTCAAATATTTTTTGATAATCTAAGTGACGGACTAATTAGATTTTTTCAGTTAACAAGCCTATTGAGTTCTTGGAAACTATTAAAAAAAAAACACAGTTTTCAAGAACTCGATAGATGGCGTTGAACTGATTACGTTACTAGGTGCCAAAGCCAAAAGGTTTGGAAAACAGGTTTTTAGGAGGAGTAGGTAATGTTGCAGTTTGTTGTTGTTCAAACATTTCAAACACTGTTTTAAGCTTTTACGGTTGAACTTAAAATCAGTTAGTACTCATCAACCCGCGATCATGGCGCTTGCAACAGCATCGAAACATCGGGACCTCAAAAATAATATTAATCATGGAAGATATCCCGTCACTTGTGACATCTTAAGTTTATTTCGGTATTTATTTCCTGCTAAAAAGGTGAAAATGGACCCATCACGTAGCCGTCAACCACCTTTGTACATCAAACTAAGTAACTACGACGCAAAAATTATTGCTAGGAAACGACTTTTTGAAGTAAAAACTTCTTTACGTGCACTTTTTGAGTGAACAAAAATCATGTTACTCTCGTGACCGTCGCCAAACGCTTCGTAGCCAATAGCCTACAGCGGCGTAGCCGTAGCAGATCGGCTACGAGTTTTCACTTCTATCGACAGTCCAAAGACTGCCCCGCATGTTTTTTTGGGGTGAAAAGTCACGTGTTACGGTAAGACACAATGTAACGCACGCAAAGCATTGTGCTGATGGATGTATTAAATTATGGTAGACATATTTGCACACAGTGCAGCTGCAGTTGAGTAAGTTCACAGAACACTATGTTGACAGTACCACAGAGACAAGGTAAACACTACATTATTTATTATTATTCCTATTTTTGTCTTCATACCGCATCGTAGAGTAGATTTATGTCCCAAGGGAATATGCTTTTTCTATCAAAAGCTGTAGCCTGTAAACGGATACAAAATTGACGGCTTGACTACAAATTGCATTCATATTTAATAAATATGATCAAAAACACTTACACGTTCAATCAAGCATAATCTAGTCAACTTACAGAATTGTAGAAACCATGGTCCAGGGTAGCCCGCAAAATTCAAATTTTCTTACTTTTTTTGTAATTTTCAGGTCAGTGGTAGGTTGAATGTTGATTAAAGATTATTCGTGGCTGTAAGACATAATTATGTAGTTACAGAATTATAATCATTAAAATCATCAATACAATTATACAACCCTTCAAGTTCATGAAAATCGATTGAATGACTTTTCATGACATATTCCTTCATTTCAACTTTCATGACGGCAACCCTGGAAAATCCACTTTTGAAAAACTACAGTCATGTACACACGTGTAAAATACGTGTACAGTCGTCAACAAAAAAGATTGTTAACTTTAGTTTATCGGAACTGACTTCAATTGAGTACGCTATAACTTTTTTGTTTATCTTTTTTTTTGATCTGCACAAAACTAAGCTAATTGTATGAACGTAAACAGTCTCAACTGACTTCAGTTGCTGACCATGTCTACAAACAAGTACGTAAGTTCAAGTAATCATCGTGATAGCTTAATTAACTTGCTTTACTTACTAAGTATCGCCTTTTAAACGCAGGAATGTAACATTACTAATAAGGAACAATATTGCAAGTTCCGAACGACAAAGTTTTTTTAAACATCCACTCACATTTATGTATTACCAGTTTTTTATTTGTTTTACTAATGAATCTTTGTGGTATTAATTGAATTCTTATTATGTGTTGGTAAAGACATTATATTAATATGGCTAAGTGACTGGTAATGAGTGTTGAGATCTGGTAATGGAGTTATTACAGAGGTATGAGATTTACTAGAATGTGCTTAGGAAATACTTTGTGGCGTTCATGAAGTTGGCAAAAACATATTACCTACAGAAAAAAAACTAGCCGCTATTTGTTGGTTTGTAGTGCAAATTCTATTTAAAAGGATTTAAGTAAATACATACGTATTTTTTTATTTTCTTATGTAGTATAAAATTTAAAATTACCTACGCAAAACGTTTTTGAAAACTGGAAGCTGAATCCAAAGTGATTCCCTAAGTAGAAATTTAGGAAATTTATATTTCATATTTTTTTTGGTAAACCAAGAAGTTGTTTGTCAAGTCATGACGTCAAGAAATCTAATCAATTATTTATTATTTGAAAACAAATTATGCAAAAATCTGTAGGAATAGTGCTGGCCACTAATAATATTTTAAATTATTTAAATTTCGAACTGTGTACAAGATTGGAAGTTTTCTGCTGACTCATTCAAGTTTCGATGCTCCAATGTTTGTCCGTCCTATTTTTGTAAATCTTTTGTTAAGATTGTACCTGTTTACAGTTACCAAATAATTTTAATTGTAAAACACACACAACAACTGCCTTATAATTATGTTTAAACATTAATGAAGAAACCAGTAACGTGACATTTAATTAAATCATATGTATGAATGATCACGCCTCTAAACTAAACATACACAATTACATTCATGAGTGAGTGATTTACCGTGTATTTCTTTATTGTAAACCTACCTTATGTTACTACATCAAAATTCATTTTGTATAGGTCTCAGTTATAAATAATTTTAACCAAGGTGAATCATTAATCATACAAATAATCGGAATATAATGTAAACAAATTATTGTTGAACCTCAAAATAAATGAAATAATAATATATCTGACAAAAAGATCGTGGGTAGGTACCTACCTAACACAAAAAAAAATGTCGACTACTGAAAACTTTTGTTTATGACTGCACCTTCGAAATTTAATATAAACACCAAATACTACATAAAAACAAAAAGAAAATAACGTTCTATTTATAAAATTCAAAATCACTTACCTAGCATTTTACTCAAATCAGCATTATGCAGGTCCGGATTCTCATCAGCCAGTTTCTTTCTTTCAACCTTCGCCCAAACCATGAACGCATTCATCGGCCTCCTTATTCTAGCCTCCTTCAACGCCTTAGCCTGACCCATCTTGGTAGTAAACGGGGCTCTGGCGTACTGCTGTGTCGAGTAATCCCTGCCAGTATCATAAGGGCTTCTATAGTCATATTGCGCTCTATAGTCTAGGCCATAAGGTAGAGTTGACCACACTACAAGTTCTGGACTGGTTTGTTCTTGCACTGAGTCGGTGCTGTTCTCGACGGCTCCTTGCACGTATTGTTCGTAGGTACGATGGTAGGTGGGGGGGGATTCTGCTATGCCTGCTCCTCCGGAATCCATCATGCTGTAAAGAAAGAATAAGATGAATAAAAGTGAAATAAAAGCTTTTTCACGGACTAGATTCGAGTATGTTCTTTGGAATTTTACAGAGAAATCCAAAGTTTCCCGCTCAATTTACATGTCATACAAAGCATCTAAATAAGTAAGTAAACATACATTTGTCGATAATAATTTTCCCTAAAACGTGTAGGTACTTAGTTTAACGTAGGTAAATATATATTTTATCTACATGTTACAAAAATACACCATTTATTTAAATTACCAGTCATAACAAACGGAGCTCTAAGTACAAAATACTAAAATAAATAAAATGACAACCTGTAAATACACTAATGTAATATTTAAATTAAAATACACATTGGATAGAAGATGTCCTCATTTATATCAATATATATGAAAACCCACTGTAGTTATCATTGTGTCGAATTGTGATTTAAAAACATCCTCCTATTTAACGCTCATTTGTTTTATTTCTTATTGTTCTTTTGTATGTTTTAGAACTTTTCTGCGATTCCAAATTCCAAAACAATTGACTGGCAATTTGTCATTATGATCGATATTTTGAAATTCAACAACTTTATTATACTTATCCGTGACGTGACCGTGTATAGTTTCATGTTTTAACATAGAGTTCAAGATTTAAAAAAAAGTTACAGACAGAATTTTTTTTTGTTTTTTTTTTTGTTAATATTAAAATATTTTATTACATTTTTAATATTTTTTCTCTTTGTAATACATATTCTACCGTAGCTTGCTTTTAGAGATTTTTATCACCGGAAGAGACAATATTCGCATCTTCGTGCCCTTATCTCAATTTATTTGGGGTTGGCGCAGCATGTCTTCTTCTTCAGTACTCTCTATTGTTCGTCATCTCACCAGACACCTCTTTTTTTCATAAGTATTTACGGAAAATACTTCCTACACCTAACCGCTTTTTTATTAAAAAGCGGGTAAATGTATATTTTAAAAAAGATACTATTTTCCCCTTTTATCCTCTACACTACAATTTACTGGGTAGTTGAGGGTTGAGAGGTGATTTTTTCTTTAGTCGCATTTTGTTTCGTTTGCTTATTCCCTATCCTGGTATCAAAGTATTTATTATTTATTTTATTTTATGTCGCCCATGGGCTTCTGACTTGGCCTTACTTGCCGTCAAGAAATATCTCTCAAGCATGCTGGTTTAGTTTCCTCACGATGTTTTCCTTCACCGAATTAAGTGTTAATTATACAACACCCACATGAATCCGAAAAATCTGAAGTCTTGGAGAGTCTTGGGTTTTAACTCGAGACTTATGACTTGGCAGTACGACGTTCACAACATTAGATTAAGCACTGCATAAATTATTAAAAGACATCCTTAATATTAATATTAAATTAAGTTAACTTAATATTAAGTTACCCACGTGAAGCTATCCTAATATTAATAAGCTAAGCCAATCAATCCTACCAATGACGGGTTGGGTAAACTCAAGGAAAATCATTGCTATTGTTACGAGCTGGGTATGAGATAAATTAATTACTACCGATTAAACAACACAATAACTTTATTAATCACAAAACAATTTAAACTTAATCACAAGTACACTACAATACACTACTGATCACTATTCACTTAGATATCGCACTTCAAGTTCACTTCGATTCGCTTCGATGGTAGCCAAAACAAGACTGACTGTCGCGGCCCTGAGCGGTCTATTTATACTCGCCCACAGACACACCAGAATAACCTCGAATATTCTAGAGGGTCATAGAAAACACTAACAAAAGAGTAGGTAGGTAGGTAGGTAATTATTATTACTAGCTACTTGTACAACACAAACAAATATGAACCGTATGCCCTAGGCGTACGGTTGAAATTCTAATGTCTTTTTATAAAGAGGTCGCGAGTTTGTAGGTACCTACCCAACTTTGAAAGTAATAATAATAGAAATCTCTCGAAATTCCAACGTACACATACTGTAATCACGTGCTTTCTCGAATGTTCTAGTAGGTCCGATCATCCGATGTAACACTGCCCCCTCCTTAGACATGCTCGTCCCGAGCATCATTAGTCCCGTAGTATCGCGCCAACCGGTCTACATGCACAATCTTAGGCGCACCTCGTGGACCCTTCTGTATTCGGTAGGTGACATCGTTGATCCTAGTCACGACTCGGTATGGTCCATCCCATTTTGCTTGTAACTTCGGAGACTTCCCCTTGCTCCGCACTGGGTTATGCAACCACACCAGTGAACCCTCGTCGAAACCCCTACCGTTTGCCTTCCGATCATAACGGGTCTTCATCTTCTCAGACATCTGTTGGCCGGATTGACGGATATGCTCATAAACATCGTTCAACTTATTACGCAAGTCATTCGCGTAATCTGTTACACTACATGGAGCATCAGGGGGAGTTCCAGTGATTAAATCAGCAGGTAACCGTAATTCCCTTCCAAAGTTCGCGAAGGCTGGTGTCACAGTCGTACTTTCGTGGACTGCACTTCGATAAGACAGAAGAAACGGCTGTATGTGCTTGTCCCAATCCCTTTTGCCGGCTTTCCACGACCTTCGCCAGATACCTCTCCAACGTTTGGTTAAATCGTTCCACCATTCCGTCAGATTGTGGGTGGTAAGAGGTGGTTCTGGTTTTGTGGGTACCCATCAATCGACAAGTCTCTTGAAATACTTGCGATTCAAAATTCCTTCCTTGATCGCTGTGTATTTCTAAGGGTACCCCAAAACGACAGAAGACTTCCTGAACCAATTTATCTGCGACAGTTGTAGCTTCTTGATTAGGAATGGCGAAGACTTCTGGCCACTTTGTGAAGTAATCCATGACCACCAGGAAGTACCTGTTTCCGCTCTCACTTACTGGAAATGGTCCCGCAACGTCTAGTGCTATCCGTTCCCAAGGGGCTCCAACGTTGTACACTTTTAATGCACCTCTGCTGCGTGTCTGGGGTCCTTTCACGGCCGCACAACTGGTACATTTGCGACACCAGTCCTCCACATCATCTCGACAGTGGATCCAGTAAAAGCGTTCTCGAATTTTTAGTAAAGTCCTTTTTACCCCCATATGTCCTCCTGAACATCCATCATGGTAGAGCCGTAGAACATCCGGTACCTTAGCTTTAGGGACAACCATTTGTAGATGGCAGCTGTCCCCTCTAGCGCTTTCCCATTTACGGCACAAGACTCCATCCTGGATTACGAAGCTGTTCCATTGCGCCCAATAACTCTTAGTGATGGAACTCATCGCAGCCACATCACTCCACTTGGTTTTAGGAACACCAGCTTTGATCCACTCGAAGATCGGTTGGATGTCCGGGTCATTTTGCTGAGCCTGCTGTAGGGTCTCCTTCCATTCATCGCTGAGATCCGTTCTAAGCATCCTCACGGGCACTACTTCCTTAGTCTCTTGCCTGGCACAGTGCTTGCAGTCTTCAGGACAAGGTCTTCTTGACAAGGCGTCTGCGTTACCGTGAGTTCTCCCACTGCGATGTTCAGTTACGAAGTCAAACTCTTGGAGTAGTTCTATCCATCTTGCCACTTGCCCCTCTGGATTCTTGAACTGTAATAGCCACTTCAGTGCAGCATGGTCAGTTCGTAATTGGAATTTACGTCCCAGCAAATATTTACTGAAATGCTGCACTGTCTTTACTACAGCGAGTAGCTCCCGTCTTGTGACGCAGTAATTTCTTTCTGGTTTGGATAAAGACTTGCTGAAGTAGGCTATTACAACCTCCCGGTCTCCTTTCCGTTGAGACAGCACGCCCCCAATTCCAGTATTACTTGCATCTGTGTCAACTATGAAGTCATTTTCAGTGTCAGGATATCCCAAAATAGGTGTATTGCACAGACGTTTCTTTAATTCCTGAAATGCGACGTCGCAGTCTTCGTCCCAACAGAATTGCCGCTTATCCTCAGTGAGTTTGTGCAGAGGTTTTGCAATGTCGGCAAAATTCTTGACAAATCTTCGATAGTAGGAGCACAAACCCAGAAATGCTCTGACCTGTGTCTTGTCTTTCGGAACTGGCCAATCCTTGACGGCGACTACTTTTCCTGGGTCTGTTTGAACACCTTCCCCCGAAACTATGTGTCCTAAGAAGTTCACTTGCTGTCTGAAAAACGAGCACTTTTTCGGACTTAACTTGAGATTTGCTGTTTGGATTTTCGACAGCACTCGGTTGAGGTTTTTAAGGTGATCGTCAAATGTACGGCCCACGATGATTATGTCATCTAGATAGACAAGACATGCGTCTCCAATCAATCCGGCAAGTACTTGCTCCATCAACCTTTCAAACGTCGCAGGAGCGTTGCACAAACCGAACGGCATAACTTTAAACTGCCATAGCCCTTTTCCTGTTGAGAATGCAGTTTTCTCCTTGTCCTTGGGGTCTATTTCTACTTGCCAGTAGCCACTCTTCAGATCAAGTGTGGTAAACCACTTCATACCAGTCAGCGTATCTAGTGTGTCATCGATCCTAGGCAGCGGGTAGCTGTCCTTTTTCGTGACGTCGTTCAGTCGCCGATAGTCCACACAGAAGCGCATACTGCCGTCCTTTTTCTTTACCAGGACCACAGGAGAACACCATGGACTCGATGAAGGCTCTATAACACCGTCCTTCACCATTCCCTCAATCATGGTTTCCACCTCTTTTTCTAGTGCAACTGGCAGTCTTCTTGGTCGCTGACGGATAGGTAACTCGTTACCCGTATTAATCTGGTGCTGAACAAGTCCAGTTCTCCCTATGTCAGCATCATTTGAAGAGAACATGTTGGCATACTGAAGTAACATCTTCTTAGCTTTGTCCATTTCTCCTTTAGTTAAATCGCAGTTTTCCAAAAGCGTTGACACGTCAAATTTTGTACTACGAATTTTATTTCCGGAAGGGACATCTTGCAATTGACGCATCCAAGCTACTTCCTCGCAAGTGCCGATCAAGGTGCCCTTCTTAATCACTTGCTCCTGGTCACTTGGATTCAGTATGCGTACTACTGAGATGTTGGTGGCCTTGACCAGAGTTCGTGCCATCTTCCATGGGAAGTCATTGTTTACCCTTTCTATCAGAACACTTCGACCTTTGTTTCCAGAATTCTGTGGTAAAATAATTGGCACCATCGTTTCTGATCTGCGAGGAAGAACAATCTTCTTCAGGCAGTACACTTTTCCTGACGGTGCACCTTCCATGAACACTTCCTCTGAACCACATTTCAGTACTCCTTGATCAACATCGATCTCACAACGATATTTCCGCATGAAGTCCAAGCCCAAGATGCAATCGTCCACTATGTCGGCCACGATGACATTCTGCTTATAAACTCTGTCACCCAATTTTAACTCCACCTCCTTCTTGCCTCGGACGTTTATGTGCTGACCGGTAGCTGTTAATAACTGTATACGGTCGTGCTTATTGAAGTAGTCCCCAAGAAATCGACTTGCTAGTTTAGAATTGACGACCGTGTGAGAAGCTCCAGTATCCAACGTCAGTTTGCATGGCGTTCCATTGACTTCGCCTTTGATGGTCAGGCTGTTCCCGTCATGTGCTTGCGAGATCAAGATTCTCGGGGCTCTTTCAATACCAGCCAGCACCCGCCCCCCAGTCCTGGCATTTACTTCAGCCACTCTTCCCTGCTGATCCTCTCTCGGGGTGCTGCGCTTAGGACAGCTGGACCGAAGATGACCCCTTTCTCCACAAGTGTAGCACCTAGGACTATACCCCTGTGGGCGGTCGCGTACAGTTGATGCTACAACTTCCCTGACACGGTGCGTTCGGTGGTCTTGCCTCACTGCCTCTACTTCTAAGGCATGGGCCAAGGCGTCCTTCAAGGTCTCATGATGCCCAAGTCTCACGGCAGCTCTAACTTCTAAGTCACGTATTCCATCAACGAAGGCCTGTACCAGATTTCCATCAATTAGTGCAGGGGCAGACTGGTAGGCTTTCCGAACGAGTTTTTCAACTTCCAGAGCCCACTGCTGTAGGTTCTCGGCACTTCGTTGAAAACGATCCTTCAACTTGGCACGGAATACGTGCTCCAGGTGCGCGTCGCCGTATCTGGACTCCAACGCCTCCAGCAGCTGCTCGTAGGTAACGTCCTTGCCGAGCGCCTCCAGAATAGTTAGGGCCTGGTCTCGGAGGCCCAAGGTGAGCGCGGTCATGGCTTGTGGTTTTGTCCATCCATTCGCCTTCATGACGGCCTCAAACTGTATTTTGTACGCCGACCACGAAGATGTGCCGTCGAATGGAGGCACTTTAAAACCACGCGAAGATGGTGCAGCAACCACCGAAGTTACAGCCCCGCCTTCTGTCTTCAGTTCGCCCAAAGCCTTCTTTACCCCAGCAATCTGAACTTCGGCCTCCGAGATGCGATTCTCATGCTGGTGGACCTGATCTTTCATCACTTTCAGGTCCTTGCCGAAAGTTGCATGCAGATCCTTGATGAGGAGCATCTGCTCGTCTTGGCGGCGGACCTGTTCCTCTTTGTCTCGCTGCAACTGCTCTTCCAACCGGCGAGCCTGCTCCTCTTGACAGCGTGCTTGCTCCTCTTGACGGCGAGCTTGCTCCTCTTTATCTCGCTGTAACTGCTCTTCCAATCGGCGAGCCTGCTCCTCTTGGCGGCGAGCTTGCTCCTCTTGACGGCGAGCTTGCTCCTCTTGACGGCGAGCTTGCTCCTCTTGGCGGCGAGCTTGATCCTGCAGCAGCGCCATTAAAGCTGACAAGTCTGGCGCCACTGATGCTGGAGAAACTCCGGATGGGCCAGCGACTGGCTGTGACGTAGGCTGGACACCACCCGTTGTCTGTGTCGGAGAATCTCCAAACCGCCTTTGGTCCATGTCCTGCTGTCGCTGACTCCTGGTACGGATACCGTCCATGTCGTCCTTTGGTAGAATTGGCATAATTTATCTCTCACTTCTGACACCAATTTGTTACGAGCTGGGTATGAGATAAATTAATTACTACCGATTAAACAACACAATAACTTTATTAATCACAAAACAATTTAAACTTAATCACAAGTACACTACAATACACTACTGATCACTATTCACTTAGATATCGCACTTCAAGTTCACTTCGATTCGCTTCGATGGTAGCCAAAACAAGACTGACTGTCGCGGCCCTGAGCGGTCTATTTATACTCGCCCACAGACACACCAGAATAACCTCGAATATTCTAGAGGGTCATAGAAAACACTAACAAAAGAGTAGGTAGGTAGGTAGGTAATTATTATTACTAGCTACTTGTACAACACAAACAAATATGAACCGTATGCCCTAGGCGTACGGTTGAAATTCTAATGTCTTTTTATAAAGAGGTCGCGAGTTTGTAGGTACCTACCCAACTTTGAAAGTAATAATAATAGAAATCTCTCGAAATTCCAACGTACACATACTGTAATCACGTGCTTTCTCGAATGTTCTAGTAGGTCCGATCATCCGATGTAACACTATCATCAACTAGGTGACACCATTGTTGTTACCATCAGACAGGAGGACGCTTCAGGTGACGTTATTGTTTTTTTGGGAATAACCTATGATACTGGAACATCAATTATTTAGTTGAATCAACATGCAGGGGTATGGTGTAATCTATGGCTGTTATAATAGATACGCTGACCTGTAGAACCCAGTTAATGCATAGGTATTATAAAGGGTGTAAAAAACCTCTTTACGGAGCCGAAAGGCACTTGTTCTTCCTGTCATTACGATCACTTTTTTGTTCTACACCATACCAACCTTCTAGCTACGGAGATATTGGGTGTTGAACTTCCAACTCTTTGACAATTTTTTTAATTACAAGTTTTTAATGTGAGATTTTTACTTGAAAGACCTCTACGACCCCTGTACTATTTAATCTATCCTCCAGCACAATGTTTTCAGTGCGTTACATTGAGTTCTACCACAAAACATGATTTTTCACCCCAAAAAAAAAGTCGATTCCCAGCAATATTTTTAGCTTAAAGTTACTCATTTCGATGTACAGAATGCTTGGTTGATGGCTTCATGATGAGTCTGTTTACACCCTGTATGCTTAGCTAAATAACTAAAAAGCCTTTGATCAGCTTAAGTCATGAACGTCTCATCTTTCCTCCTCAAAAGGCCTCCCACATTGCCTATAAGTTTCAGGTAAAGCATCAAACTATGGAATTTGAAAAATCTACCCGTTGCTGTGGTGTCGAGTGCTTCGATATCGCTTACCGTTTTACATCGCTATTGCAGGAAACTTCGTAAGGAGAGCCGGCAAGTGATAGCAAGCGTGCTAATCAATCGACACCCGTAATGTGATTCGTCTCGTCTACCGGTAGACTGTTGCTAAGTCTATTGCTGGCTGGACGAGCCGATAGTTCGATTTAAAAATAAATACAGGATTTGGAAAATTTTAACATAGAATACTTTAGGAAGAACGTAGGGCTACGTCAAAGGATTATTTCTTTTGGTGCCTCAAATGACGTTGCAGAGAGACGTATTCTATAATGTAAATTACTGTTCTGATTCTAGCTATGCACTCAACGATCCTTGTTCAGGTAAAGAAGGATAGCAAGAAATTCGTTATCGAATAGAATGAAACCACAGCAGAGTGTTTTTTATTTGGGACAAGTCCGCCACACTATTCCCAAACCACTGTAACTCCTGAAAGTCAGAATCAACAGTGGCAATCCCCAGAAAAGAAAAGAAGTCCCAGAGAATGAATTTAACTGTCCCGTGTCCCGCAACGAAATTAATAAGAAAAGTATAGTGGAGGAGTAGAAAAAAACCGTAATTTCCACACAGTAAAGAGTGCTGTCAAATAGAATTAAAATCAAAGAGTAGTTGATTAGAAGTACAGACCCATAGTATTGCCATAATAATTTATGTTATAGCCATGCCACATACACACCAACAAACAACGCGACGCATGGAACGCATGTTCGAATACATTTGTGGAAGGAAAATATTCGAAAACTGACACCACAGTTATCTACTCGTAAGTAAGAGTTAAGAAGTAGCAGAAGATTTTTTTAGGTAAAAATTGTACCAAAAGGTACGCACTGTATCGTTTTCAATTTAAGTATTACTTAAATTGAAAACGATACAGTGCGTACCTTTACTTACGTGAAAAAAGAAAAAATAAGTGTCAAACATTTTTTGGAAATCTATCTGACAGAATATGGTTCATGTTCACCAAAAAGATGACGGTCTGATTATCTAAAAACAGCTGTTTAAAACACATTTTTGTATATGAACATATCACAGTGACAGCTGTTGTTAGATAACCAGACCGTTAACTTTTCGGTGGACCTAGTTTTGTTTTTGTCGTCTACCCTATTATCAGTCGGACTGTTAAGGTTAATTCAAGCAATCAATATCAGTCGTTATAAGGTGTTATTAGAATAAGTGTCAGTGCAAATTATCCTGTTGTCGACTTTCAATCAAGGTTTCTAAGTCTTGATTAATAAGACAACGTGAAAATTACTGCTTTATAGACAATTTTTTTTTTCAGAATCAATTACAGACAAATTAGGTATTTTTCTGCTTTTTTCAGAACAAATTAATATGGAAAAAATGGCCGCTGGTTTATTTTTCAATTCATTCACTCAAAGTTTTTGAAGTGAAAACTTCTTTAGGCGCGTTGAGTACTTTTTGAGTGAACAAAATCATGGAACTCGCGTCATCGTCACCGAACGATTCATAGAACGGCTAGTCAAAATCAACCTTATACTATTATGATAAAGTTTATTATGGATTAGTTTTCACTTCTATAGGTTGTCCCCAAAGCATTTTTTGTTGGGCTCAAGTTATACAAGGTGTAACATAATAAACGCGAGAGCTCTCGTGTCTCGCTCGACAAACATTTTTTTTTTAACGTGGAAATCCTCAATGCATGTCCTCCGCCCTGGGGACAGTTGAGTAGTCAGACTCGTTCTCCACAATTTTTTTTTGTGTTCTGTTTCTCCTACTCGTGACTAAATCGACATCGATAGAAGATCGAACTGTTGTGAATAGTTTTATTAGTCAGGAAAATCTTCACATCAACTAGATATTTTAGCTCTGCAAAATAATAGAATTCTACAAATTATATTCACACAGCAGTCACTTTTTAAGGAGCAACATTTGCTGTTACTTGTTTACCAACGGGATTAAATAAAAGTTGCAAAATGTAACTCGACAAAAAGTAGGTATCACCTGAGGGCTTTAATTAAATAGAAGCTCTATCTTTTCCTACAAAACTTAAACGCACGCATTACCCACAAGTGCGATAACGACACTATTTGTCAACATGACGGTAAGGCGATACAAATAATGAGTAATTCCAAATTTAAAGGAAAGCGCGGGCGCCGACTACTCGACACCGGAGTTTCTCGGAACGCCCTGTAGAGGCGCCACTGTGTGGGAACCGTGTAGCATTGTTCCTCTGATTTCACCTGAGACATGAGTCTCATCCGACACATGTACCTATGGCAACAGTTCATTGAGAGTGTACCGCAAATTGTCTCGATCAAGTAGTGTGTAAGATGTTCTAGAAATGTTAAGAAGGTTGTCTGTACCGGCTTCTAAAAGAATCTCTTAAAAAAAGCGAATGAAGCTTATGCTGCAGCTTTGCGTGTGAGGGTAAGAAGTTATCTCATGGAAATATAACCCATGGATAAAGAATATCTAATATCCGAACCTAATGTCATGGTCATCAAAATCCTTTTAGCCGTTTTGGCGCTTACTTTCGCATATCTAATTTGAGTAAGAATATTAACGCACCAATCTTTAAAAGTCGAGCAAAGTCACTCATCGTCAACTAATCTTAAACACCAATCACAAACTTCTTAAATAACCCGCGTA
The DNA here is from genome assembly GCA_950022955.1 of Xestia ashworthii. Taxonomy (NCBI): domain Eukaryota; kingdom Metazoa; phylum Arthropoda; class Insecta; order Lepidoptera; family Noctuidae; genus Xestia; species Xestia ashworthii. The sequence continues at coordinate 15,466,481 of OX465560.1, read as the reverse complement.
CACCTCAAGAATTCCTACAAAACTCGGGACTTCTTACAACTCATGTTAAGTCAACGAAATTGGACAGGTTCAGGGCAGTCGGCCATATATGGGACAGTTTTTAATTGTTGCGCGTTTACCCAATAAGGGGATAAAGTGTGGCGGCAATACTGATGAAGTTCCACTCGTTTGGTTGGGAACATGTTTTGGAGACAGTGATTTAGGAAGGTTTTAATCTAATATTGAGAAAGTGAGATTGGTTTTTGCTCGAACTTCGGAGTGTTTAATGTTAAGCAGTTTTTTGCAATGTTGCAGAGCATTGGTGGCCCAGGGAACGACCGACTTACGTTTTAGGTTCGAAACCAGATATGGCAGGCACTTTACTTTGTGCAAATTATTTCATCAGCACTGGCTCTCAAAACGGTACAAGAAAACATCGTGAGGAAATGAACATGTCTTCAAACCGAGAAATTCCAAGACTTTGTGGCACCCACCAACCAACTCACACTAGGCCCGCTTCATCAGTAGCAGATGCTGCACCATTCCACCTCACACAGACGAGGCTCGACTTCCAGCAGGACATACTAGGCTGATTATAATATGATTTGCTGTGTTTGTGGGTTCTGATGCATCGATCCTTTCAATTTTTAAACACTATTAGCTCTCAATGTTTTCTCTGAACAAATGCTATGGTAGCACAATTCAAAGAATTCTGTTTGATGTGAATAGCCCTGAAAATCATGACTACGCTCGAGTAATGATGATTGTATCCAATTAATCAGACCTTGATATTCTTGGTTAACTGGCGAAGTGGTGACGATGGGTTAATTCGCAGTTACAATGTTACACGCAACTTTATAGATGCTAATCACGTCTTTAACTGATTTGAGAATTATTATTTTTGCAACGTAAGGTTAATCAAATATAAATTGTCTCGATAGTAGGCACGAATCGAAGAATCAAAAACTTTTTTGCAAAAAAATAGAACCGACTTCAAAAAAGTGAAAAATAACTTTAGCTTCAGAAGTCGGTGACCATTGTTTGATTGATTTATTAAGTTTTTTTGTCACCGACTTCTGAACCTAAAGTTATTTTTCACTTTTTTGAAGTCGGTTCTATTTTTTTGCAAAAAAGTTTTTATTTTTCACTTTTTAGTGGTTCACTTGTGCTTACCCCTTCACAGCGTACCGGTGCGGTGGCGTGATGTTATGTTATGAACTGGTGTAAACAATAGACAGACAATAGATTTCAGCAATCCCAGTCCATTTGCTATAATTTATTGAGGAGTTCCGTTCCATATCCCCGAAGTTCGTGATCAGATCATGACAATATTTCTTTGGGACCAACTTGGAAGTATACCCTTTCAAGCAAAAAAGATTTTTTCAAATCGGTTAAGGCGTCTTCGAGTAATCGGTGAACACTATTCGACTTTTTGGAAGTCGGTTAAAAAACAAACTTTCGCTAGAACTTTTGGAACCTAAAGATATATGTAAGTGTAAGCAAAACGTCCATACAAAAACGCTTACGCTTTTATACTGCTTAGTTTGGCAAAGAGTGTCAAATCTTTATGGTACTCTCTTTGACAAGAAGATTTGGATGTCCAAATTTCGGACCAAATAAGGTACATACAGCATAATTAGCAAATTGTAAATGTTGTTGTAAAGATATTAAACTGGGACTGTCGATCTACAAAAAATAGTAAAACCACGATAGTCATCATGCTGGTCATGTCAACTCCGTAAGCAAAGAAATTCTTGAACAAGCATTGATATGCAACAAGTCACACCAACTATGACTTACTCACGATGGAGTATACTATCTATTGTCATTTGTTTCTATCATGCCAAGTAATGATTCAGCAGAAAACAAGCGACTATGCAAGTTTGGAAACCAATACAAACTATTCTACAAACCGTTGCTTTGCTGAAAAGTAATTTGTCTATGCCCTTGCCAGAGACACTACAACAGTTTCCAACGGTACCAACCACGCTAAATATTTCGAAGTCCCGCAACCAGAATAAGTACCTCTATAACTAACACACTTACGATGTAGCTAACGGAATATATAGCGAATATTTAAGTAACCCATTTACGGCAGTAGACGATAAAATAAATATTTAATTGTCAACGCAAAATCGTAATATATTCAAACGTCAAATATTTCGCGCGTATTATTTGACAGCTGCCACAGAGAAATGACATTTGGGATGTCAGTAATTCATGATCTTGCACACGTTGGTAAAGATTGATGGCTTGAATAATGGGTAAATGAATATTTGATTAGCTTAGGTATTAGGCAACAGAGGCATAAATTAGAATGCAATAAAATAGTTCAAAATTAAATTTCGTACTATGGACAAAAATATTAGCTATTTCCATGACGATGAATTTCATTCAACTAGTCTATTGACAATTTCTTTCATAATAATTACCATTATTACTAATCTGTAAACAGCGCAGGCTGTGTACATTCTAGAATTTACATAAAAATAATGACGGAATACAAAACCTTGACAGTCAATGATCCAATCACATTTGTTTACGAACTCAAACACACTTTCCATTAGATATGTTTTACAAACTGAATCCATTCCATCACCGTATTATTTCTAGCGAAAACGTAAATATAATTCGCTCGAACGCATTTCTATTGTTTTTCTCCGTTTTATTGTGTAAATATAAATAAAAACTGATTGACACAATCGTTCGCGTCTCCTTAGAAAACTCGCATTCCATCGGATCTAAACAAATGCTTAAGAATGAGAAATAACATTTAATGTTTTCACTATAACCATTGTGAAGTGGATTCTTGATTAGTAATGCGTATAGGAATCTAAAACTGGGGTCAGAGTATACTTTGACTCATATTAGAGAAAAACTGTTATTCAGCAATACAGAACTGTAAGAGATACCGAAAAACGTTCCTACCTGTTGTTTGTTAACCATAGAAACTGATGAACGTTACTGAAAGCACCAAACTAGTGCTAGCTCAATTCTGGGTCGACATAAATAAGATTGCCATCGACACGTTCTGAGGAAGAAGAAGAACAAGCAACCTTTTGTCATTCAGATACGATTGAAAATTAGGATTATTTGTCATCTCAACTTTGATATAATTTTGATACTTCAGTATGATGTCAAACTCAAACTAAAAGAATTGTATATCAAATAGACCAAAGATAGTTCTGACTGTCAAAAACCAAAAGATGGAAATCAAAAGGCACAATGACCAAATAAAGAAAGGCCCAAATTAGGTAGATATATAAAATGTTACTTCACTTGAAAGATTCTTGAAAGATAAAGCTACAGTCCAGTCACAAGGCATAATAACCAAATGTAAAAACATACCTTACACATAAGTTACCATACAATGTTACAAAACTTGGAAGATTTTTGGCATCTTTTCTAGTAAGAATACTGGTTATTAGTATTAACTAGCTGATACCCGCGGCTTCGCCCGCTTACAAATTATATACTAAAACCTTCCTCGAGAACCACTCTATCCATTGGTGAAAACAGCATGAAAATCGGTGCAGCAGTTTTTGAGTTTATCGCGAACAGACAGACATGCAGACAGACGCGGCGGAGGACTTTTTCATTATAATATGTAGTGAAGAGAGGTGACTAAATAACTCAAGCTTACTAGCTCAACCTAGTAACTAAACTATCTACTGATTAAACCCACATTTTTTTGCGATTAAGACAGCTCACATGTTTTATGTTTTTGCCGCGTTCAGCGAGAAAATAATTAACTCAAGACTTCATGGAGATAATGATATAAAAACACCATTTTATGTGCAGTTGTAGAGTATAAAAAAATAAATTAACTAACATAATTCTACTATTTCTTATTTCTATGACGTCATCCAAGAAATTAATGTCGTCAACTACATTATTTGTTACGTCTTCTTAAGATATAAATAAAAGCAGTTTTTGTATAATATTATTATGTTAAGTTTCTTATTTATATTCAAATTATAATTAAGTTTGTTTTAATGTACCTAAACATCACCTGAAACCAAACATCTATTTCGTTCAGAATAACGAGGAGTTATAGATTGAATATAATATAGAAGAGAAGGTGACAACAGTTCTTTTATAGAGACTGTAACATAACCTCACTTTTACTAAACCTTAAATAACTCAGCTCTCAGATTGTCAAGACTTACAGAATTTTCAGCGAGGGACTGGTAAGTCTGAATCCATTAACTGATACCATTTTCATCACGTTACATCCAGGCCCAAGAATGTATGTAATCGTTTCCGTCTCCTTTGATCATATTTTTTTTCCTACATTAACATAACACTATATGTCTTTAATTCCCAAAGGGCCAGGCAGATATGTACCTATTAGGTCCACGTTCACCAAAAAGATGACGGTTTGATTATGTAAAAACAGCTGTTTAAAACACATTTTTGTATGAGAATATGTCTCAGTGACAGCTGTTTTTAGAAAATCACACCGCTATCTTTTCGGTGAACATGGACCTTAGTACACTCGCATTTAACCAGTTATTAAAGTTAAAGTCGCAAGTAATTGGGGGCGAGCCTATTGCCACCAACAGGCCACAAATCCAGCCTCTTTGTGTTATAGAGAAATTCCTGAAAGAAAAACCCAATAACATTTAGCCCGATCTGGGTTTTAAAGCCAAGATCTCATTGTTCCTTCCACGTTCACACATCTATCTCTCCAGGAGATGATCATCCCAAATTCATATTATTTGATCTTATTTCGTAAGATAGAAATCTCACTAGAAATTTGAACGAAATCTGATATTTTTAATTCGCGTACATTTCATCATCTGCCTAGCTTATTCCCAACTATGTTAGGGTCGACTTCCAGTCTAACCGGATGCATTTTACATAAAACGACTGCCTAACTGACCTCCACAACCCAGTTTGTACTGGCTATATGTTAAACATTTACAAATGACAGCCGGGATCAACGCCTTAACCTGCTTTCCGAGGCACGGAGAAAACTCAGTATGTAATAGGTGGTCACCCATCTACAGACCAGCCTAGGCAAGTGCGACTTAACTTGAAAATCGACCCGAGCTGCCGTCACTATGTAGTCGCTAGCTCATTAACACGTGCATATTTGCATTGAAATACTTTAATTTCGTAGCCAGTTAAATAAGACAGTTAAAATGATAAAATTAGGCTAGTAACAATCAATAATTATTTAGAGGGCATTGGTGTCGATTCTGTTGTGCACAAACCAAACTTAATATAGACTATTGCTATCTTTTACTAAAAGACAGTGCGAGAAAAGGACACCTATAGCTATGCACTAAGTTAGAAATGTCAAACTAGTTTATGCCTTGCGCTTCACCGTGTTTTTAGTCGACATGTTTTTACGTGCACCCTTCATTTGTATAGAAATATTAGTTCGAATTAAATTTGACAGCTCTAAATTACGTCCGTCTCTTTCTCGTTTTATTGGTGAGAAAAAGATAGTAATAGCCTAAATTAAGTTTAGTTTGTGCACAACAGAATCGGCACCAATGTAGGACATTTATAATACCGCAACATTAACCAACATTTCGTAAATTCCTTGTTATTAAATGCATAAAATAGTGTCATTTCCTTTCACAGTACAACGTTTGAAATCTATAAATATTATTAAACTATTTAAAACGTCTCCTTTTCCTCGAATGGGTTATTTTGTTTGTTGTATCAATATTTAAATAAACTATAAATAAATTACAGTGTAAAGTCCACAGGCAAAATGTAACGGATTATCCAGGATTCCCGAGATCTTTTCAGTATAGACGACCTCGTTACAGGTCTCAATTTAACCCTAGCAAAAGACACTAGTGAGATTTAAATTAGATAAAAAAAGTTTCAAGGAACTATTATAGTAAAATTATACTTCACTTTACCTACTTCCAAATTTAACTTAAATAACTTGACCTAAATTTGAGGAGCTCGTGGCTAATTAATAACAGCCGCTCGGGTCAGCCGCTCGGGTCGATCTTTAGGTTAAGCCGTGCTTGCCTAGGTAGGTCTATGGATGGTCGACGACCACCCTTACATACCGAGTTTTCTCCGGTCATCGAAAATCACGTTAAGCTGTTGGTCCCGGCTGTCATTTGTAGAACAGTGACAGTCGTTATAGGTAGTCAGGAGCCTAAAAAGTCTGACAACCAGTCTTACCAAGGGGTATCGCATTACCCAGTACTAACTGGGTAGTGGAGGTAAGATAGCTTTTTTTTTTTTTTTTGGGATGGGAAATCATCAAATGACTTCTCCCACTCTGGGCGGAGCGGGAGGGAGTGTCAGACTCTTACTGACTAAAACCCATCCATGTTCCTTCCTCGCCCTTTACGTTCCGGGGCCGCGGTATCTCTTTCGAACAGTCCCGCAACCCCGGCAGGGAGATAGCTGACATTTTCTATCATCCTACCTATACACTAGTATAATTATCACTTGCTACGGTGAAGGAAAGCATCGTCAGGCATGCCTGAGAGACATTTCTTAACGGCTTTTAAAGCCAAGTCAGGCGTCATAAAACTGACTCCAGGTTATGTACTAACCACACGATTCAGAAAGAGAAAGACTAGTACAACAACAAGTGACCTGAAACCGTAGATTCTGTATCAGTGTAAATAAGAAAACATCAACATCAATATAATTCTCCATCTAAAACAGTCTAAATCAGTCTAAAACGTGTCGCAAGCCTCATCAACGCCCTGACGCGACGATCTTGAAAATTTCCTGCACTTCGGAAGGGTGATGTCCATATATTATTTTCAAACATCAGCCGAGACAATAGCGATTGTTGACAAAACGATCCGTCAGCGTTCAGGGGACCCCGCATCGAGATATCGATGAAAACTGCACACGGTAGCACTCGATTCTTCTCTCGATTCAATCGATTTTGATGAGCGAGAGGTTTTTTGTGCCCGTATCTGGTGAAAAGGTTTTCGCGAAAATGGTGTTTGAGAAAATGTGGTATAGTGCAGAACTAAATAAATAAATGATAACGGGAAACGAGATTTTCTGTACTAGAAGTGAATAGTAGATATTTTAGTATCACTGGTGATTTTATCAATACTTGGAATTTTCGGAAATTGCCCAAAGTGTATCTGTTGGAACCTAAAACTTTCTTAATGAACATTTCCTTGCCAAAAAAGTTTCGTATTTCAGCAAAGTCTTTCAATACAATTATGAAAAGTAAAAATGTTGATTTCTTGTCTCTTTTGATTGAAGGAATTTGTTGTATAAGCATTAGCAAGTCAATGCAATTCCAAATTACAACCTTAGACTAGCAAATGGTAGACATAATCTTACAAATCTCCAGCAAATATAGGTATTAATTTAAGTCTGATCGTTGAGATTGTCATTATAATCTTTGTCATTTAACACAAACTTATGACTAATCCAATTTAATATTCCCATGCAACTCAATTATCTTGTACCAAGCAAAATGCTTTGCCTTCGACTAAGTTTCACTTCAACAGAATTTCGGCTAAGACTTCAAGAAGCCTGTGACTCATATTAAGGCATTGTTGGGTCATGAAATGTGACATGTCGGTATTACGTATGGTTCATTGTCAGTAATACTTGGGACTCCTGAATTTGTATATTTAAGTATCGAAAAAACCCAATGATATCGGGTAGAAATCGTGTCAAGTCATGTTTTAAGTTTTCAAGTGAATTTGGGAGTGATCATACTCCTACTTCGAACATCGAATTTATATACGGCCAACAGCTATTGTAAAGTTTATTTTATTTCTAGTGCTGCTGGCAATACATCTTTATCTTGAGGATAAAGATTGAATCATAGAAATACGTCAAGGAAGAGAAAACTTTCGACATACTACAAGAATTATAATAACAAGGATCACATCCTAGTAATATTATAAATGCGAAGTTTCTGAGAATGTATGGATTTATGGATGTCTGAACGTTTGTTACTCTTTCACGCATAAGCTAGTTGAAATAATTTTAATTCAATCGAAGTCTTTTATTCAGACTTCTGTCTTTCTCCACCTTTAGACCAATTAGTGCCAAAACAACTGTAGGTCCAGACCAAGCGACATTGTAACAAAAGTCATAGCAGAATTAAAAAAATCTTTAAGGCGCTACCCCAGGCAAAATTAGCAACTCTATTTGTGGTGATTCAAACTTCGTTTGAAATACTATTAGAATAAAGTTCTAATCAGCTTGCACTACAAAGTGGTTTTTACGTCAGTCACTGCGGGTCGAATAGTGCGAAATTAGTGATTTTTATTCTTTATAAAATCAAATTTCCGTCTTTTGAAAAAAAAAAAACTAGCATTATGTTCATTATTAAATTGTCTATCCATTAGTATAAGAAGCAAATCAAAATAATGTTAAATTTACGAGAAGATGCATGTTATAAATATTTTTTTCTCATTTTTGTGGTTTCATTGTGAGGGGATTTATTACACATTATGAGACTTAAAATAAAAAATAAAACTACCACTTTGCAGTCTAAGAATATGTAGAAATTTAATGTATTTTTATTACTTGGTATTTCTTTTGGATAAAGAGGAGTTGGCTCCAAAAAACTGCACAAAAAACGGCTTTTGCTTGGGGTAGCGCCTTAAATGCGAATGTAACTAATCTAAACCCTTAGAACTACCCCATCACATCTATTCAAACTTCGAGTTTCTTCTAAGCGAGCGTCCTCCACCCCAGGCCGCAGCATCGCTTCACATCAGGAGAGTTACGGCCAAACCCAAGCCTATTTAGTATTACAAACAAGATTTTTCGCAGTGACCAGTATTCTATGAATGTTAAGTCTTTGAATAAATATACCAGATGCCTGCATGGGCTGTATGCAAAAATCAGACTGAAGTTGATCGCAATTATCACCCAAATAATGGAATCTAAAAGACCATCAGAAGTTCAGAACCTATACGGAGTTTGCGAAACCTTCCAAAAGTCAAATAAACTCCAAAAAATCCAGGAAACAAAAACTAACTAACTTAGAAGTTGACAAACTAACTTAATAACCGATCCACGTGCAATATTTAATAAAACATCACTTTCGTGATTAGTCCTCAACTCGTAAATCAAATAAATGTTAGTTGCTTACTGAAACAATTTGATTGTGGAGCGGTCGTGGTCTGTTGCGTCTAAGATAACGGAGATCGCATATCATGATAAGCTATCAGTAATGCACATTGCAGTGCGACTGATATGTGCGCGCGCATGTGTGGGTGGGCGAACGTTTTGACGATAGATGTTGGGAATGGGACAAAGAATAACTTGAGATAGTAAACAGTGCAAGTATGGTAGCTAGATATTAAAACAATTAATTCCAAAATTGACAATTCAACTCGATCCAATCTGGATCCCAGTGGAACAATCCAAAATATTCATTGCCAAAAATATTTTTGGTAAAACCTACAACTTTTTTCGATCACCGCCAAGTTTTTGGTAAGAAAATCCTTCTTACTCTTTTTTGAGTACTATAAGAAACAGTTAGTAACATACAGACAATGATCACGTGCAGTGTCTGAAACATGATGTCATCATAGTTTGTAAAAGATCTTCAATCACAAGGTGAACTGAGGTAAGTTTATATGTATAGTATCTTTAGCTAGATGCAGCTATAGATACGAAAAGCATAGAATAGGTAGATGTTACGACGCTGTGTAGAGGCCAATGTCCATCACTGAATGTATTTTGGATGATGATGAAAACAGCGACGTTGACACAAAACCTTCTAACTCACCTTTAAACACAAACTACAAGATGACAAAGAGAGAAGTGGTCCTGAACACAACATCACCAACAGAATAAAAGACATAACAACTTCTAATACATATTTATCTGTTAACACATCGTCATAAGAAATTCTCGCGGATCAAAATGAAAAATACCGTTTTAGTTTACAGAGTCGATCGTGTAGGAGAAACATACGGCATTGTGATCGTCCGCATAGCACAACACTGTACGTAAACATACAGTACTCGGAGACGGGAGTACAACAAACAGTTCGGGGAAAGCCGGCGGACGAGGCTAGTTCATGGCTACCTAGAGTATCATGGGGTGAGGTAGGCATTTGTTTCAGGGGTAAATGTAGCTCTTCGATATTCTGATGTCCTGGTAGCAACGGTGGTCGATGATGATCAAAACCATCAAATAGACTGGTGCTATTAGGAAATTGGTTTATAATGTATGTCATTTTAGGTGGCGAGTAAGAGAGCAAGGTTGTTTATGATTTGATTTTCGGAACTCTGACATACTATCTGATTAAACTTGAAAGTTAACTAAGGCAAAGCGGACTTGAACCGTTACGGGTCAAGAAAATGACAAAGATGTTCCTAAAGCCTATAGACAGTACTAAAGATAATGGAAAAAAAGACGAGAATAAGACCAAACAAGGAGCCAACCATTTCTATTGACCCGCTCTCAGTCTAGTCGGATCCAGATGAATACAAGTATTTTACATGGAACTATCACCTGCTAGACATGGACAACCCTGTTACTAGGAAAAATGATATTCCTTCATAAGACTAGCAAAACAATACAGACTGCAGAAAAAACTACAACTCCAGAACGCTTGGCACATGGAAACCTCAGAATCAACTTGAACTAAACAAACAAACGTCATCAGGACAACATACTAGATATTGATAAGAATGATAAGGGCAATGCACGTGCACTCCCAGTGTTACCATCAAGTGAGGTTAATAGTACAATTGTACTCGCTGATACTAGTTCAGCCAGTTCGAAAGATTTATGGACCGGTATATGTATGCACATACATTATGTCAAGTTTGAAATAACAGGGGATGGAGGACCTGATCTTCTTGAAGGGTTTTTAATAATGGTGGAGTCAGCTTTTAGAATAACGAAAGATCAACCAATATTAAAGAATAAATTATGATACGTCTTTTTACTTTATCATCTTAGAAATTAAAGGTTATAAATAGATAGGACATCTGGGTAGGCAGAACAGGGTGCTAAATTATTTAGTACTATGAAGATTTTTATTTGTATGGTACAAGATTCTTATTTGGAGTTTAAACCACGGAAAACTACAATCAATCTAACTACGGACTAGCTTCGGGCACAAGACAGTATTCATGAACTCAAGACAGCACAAGAAAGAAACACAAAATTTTCTATCATTTTGCCTTAAAACGATTTGATGGAAACTACAATTAAGTTATGTCCGGCAATTTAGTCAACGCAAAACATTAGAAACATTTTGCTAATACACAACATAGACAACAGGTTGGTCACACCACTGTTGACCGTAAACGACAATATTTATAAATAATCAGACGATCAATATTTTTCTTAGATGCCGCCTGGGGCGACGGCCAGCACGCGTTAACTATAGTTAATTAAACTACTGTTTAACTTTCTATGAGTGTAGCTCACGATTCGGACCGGTTCCAAATGTCGCGTACTTGAATTGCCGAATTTGATTTAGAGAGGTGGTTCCGTACGAAAATATTTGGAAGCATGGGCATGTGCAGAAAAAAAGCGTCAAAGATTTGCGAAGTCAATGGTCTCATCTGACTGCTGCCAAGCCAACTAAAGGCATTTGGAACCCAATGTTTTTAATGACGAGTGAAGAAGACCGCAAAACTCTTACTGACTAGACGTCTGAGAAAAGTCTAAGAGAGAACATTAGGTCAGATAAGTTCCACAGGTCATAAAAAAAGTCTAAGGGACGAAGATAAAAAGAAAATGTATGAAGCTTACGCACATGAAAGCCACTTACAGATATAGTGAGATGGTAGTCACTTCAACTCTTGTGAATCCACTTTGCTAAACAACTCTCCAGTTCTCAATAGGTTACCTCACAGACTACGTCAAGAATGCGCAATCGTTAGAGGATTAATGCTTGGAACTTTGAAAAGACTATTGATAGTCACTTGTTTTCATTGAAACAGAAGAATGCTGTTCGAATTTTGACCTGACATAGATCTAGTAGCTATCTTTTTTAAGACAAAGAACGTTAGAGAGGAGGTTTCAAGATAACCTTTTTTCACGTAACAGGGATCATTTGAAAAAAATACTGTACAAGAGAAGAAATAAAAAGAGGAAGGTCAAGAAAAGAAGGATGGATTGTCTGAGGAATGATATGAAAGAGCAAGGAGTAAATAATGCCGCGTCGCCTGACAGGGGAGAATGGAAGGAGAAAACGTAGACCCCAAGTAGAATGGGACATGATGGGAGGAAGATGATGATGACATTAAAATAAATAAAACATAGGTATTTTAACATAATAACAAATACAAAACTTACCTTATGGAAATAAATAGAATATTCAAAGAACAATATTTGCAGTGGTGTTACACAAATGATTGCACAACGATTCGAAACCAATACTCTGGAGCTTATAACAATGCACAACTATAGAATATAGGTCACTTAAAACCTATAACTGGGTTTTTCTTGGCTTAGGTGCATAGTATCCTACTGAAAAACCCAAAAATAAACATTTATAAATGTAGTAGCTATAATACATAAATACACTTTATTAGTATTGGCATTTATCAATAACTACCGTTAATGTTTTGAGATCATGGATTTTTTGTCATCAACATCTCATACAGATTTGGTGATCGCATTTTAGTAACGAGGAATGCTCCGCATATTTCCTCGTGACATTTAATAATGTTTCGTAAAAGCAGAAATAACAATAGTAGGTACATCAGGATTCGTGTTTCCAAAGATCCTTTTTTCTTCCTTTTCCTATTCCTTTTTAAAAAAAAAACCATAATATCCGGATTTTCGGAATTTTGGTCACCTACAGTGACGTAGACACCTAGACCATAGATGGTTAGTGAGATCAAACCATTTTTATATGGGCTTCTAGTACCTTGTGTCAAAATATATCGAAAACCCGGAATTAACCAACAGGAAAATCACGAAACTCTTACCTACATTACACAATGTTCAAACCCTATTGCCAGTTAAACAACGAAAACAAGGTATAAAATAATTATTAGAAGAAGTATGACAATTTTGTGTCTTAGCATACGGTACCCTAAAACCAAAGCGCAATGTTCGATATCGAGGCCACGGAGCTAGGCTGGCGATTTTGACAAATCGTTATTGATGCGTCGTGATCTATTCTGACATTATGCCACCAATTATATTATTTAAACTAGCTACACTGTTACCAATTACAGAAGGATATTCTTTCGCTTATAAAAAACTAAACTAGATACTAAGAAACTATTGAATTGCCTAAAGAGTACCAAAAGTCCAACAATTATGCACGTAAAGGACCAAATAGTGCGTAATATTTGGTCCTTTGGAACGATTGGTTTTGTGTTATTAGAACAGCACATTATTTTTGTAACAAACTAGTTTCTCGCGCGACTTCATCCGCGTCGTAATAATGGCAAATGAAGTAAAACAATCTTATGGCATAATAATCAAGTAGCTTTGTGTAGAAGTTTTTCAAATCGGATTACCTGTTTATAATATTTGTACGTATCAATTCTGATCTGATATCTCAATTTCAGACCTAATATTGTTAACAAGAAAAACTACAATAAAGTCACATTTACTAACTTAGCCACAGAACCTTATTTCACTTAACCAACAAGTTACATAAAAACTCTAATCGGGTTATCGTGCTTCTGACAGAAGATTAATCAAATTAAAACGACCTATCAAAACATTTTGATGTGATCCTATCAGCTTGGGTTATTGAACCCATTGTGGTTGCTGAAGATGATTCCACATAACGATCAGTAAATGTCAAACGGTCCTAAGATACTCAGAATTTTCTTATAGGATTCATTCAGAGATTATAAAATGAAAACTGTTATCGTTGCTGTACCTTCTGTTCACTTATGAACAGAACTCATCATCATAATTTCAGCTCGGAATAACTCACTGCTGGATATAGAAAGAAAAAGAAAGAAGAAAAAATGTTTACTTGTCGCAGGGACATGTGATCCCATTATTTAAAGGCCACCCCTTTCTTGTGCTACTTTCCAGTTCCGTGCGTCCCTCAATTCCCTATTGTTTCCTGAGATTTACCGATTTTTATCTTTAGGACGGCTCTGGTGTCTTTGGCCAAACTTTGGCCACCACTCGGTCAAAGCTTTGCTCCATAAGCTCCATTGGCCATCTCTTCGTCTAGCATAAGGCACTATGAGAACAAAATCAAGACTGCCTGAACAAAATTTAGTTCAACTAGCCATCAATGTAAAGAAACTGAAAATATTTAAGACAGATCTCAGTCTTCAATATTTATTCAATTTGTTTGTTGTTGAAGGGTAGTAGTAATTGTTCCTACTGTTCACGAATAAAGCAGTTTTAACAAAACAAAATGTCAAACTTAGCTTAAGTATCTCACATAAAATAAAAAATCTTATTTTCGAAGACAGTTTGAAGACAAGTTATAATAATTTAAAGCACGTGGATACCGTGGACGAGACCGATATGGAGCTGCATTACTCATTGACTCATAAGGTTTGATCGTGTTACGTAACAACTCGGTTAGTCGACTCTGTATTAACTATTTAGCGAGAGGAAACCTAACTAATGAGTTAGTAAGCCAAGAGGTTACTAGGATTTGATAAACTTCTAAATGTTACCGAGATAATGTTGCATTTGCTAATCGCCCACAGTTTGCCGAAAGGACCAGTAAATTTTAGTAACAAATATTGTTTCTTCTATTTATCTCTTCTCATCTCATGTTCTATTCAAGCTGCTCTAAAACCAAGTTAGATATTGAAAGAATTATTGATTGTGGACCTTTTTTTCATCTCAACCTAAATAATATAAGTGTGTCCATTCGTTTTGAAATGGTTTGCGTCAAGGATGATAGTAAAAACATGTTACATAATAATAATCATGTAGGTACGTAATTAATAAAATCTACGTCACAACATCGCTTCATTGTAGTATTGTATAATTTAATCTCCAGAGACGTAAGTACGTACGATAAAGGACCTTGAGTGACAACCATTCCATTGATCTGGTTAAATTATAAGTGACTATTTCAATGAGTATTAATTCAGAGCGAAACGCAAATGCATTGAAAGGCAAAAAGTTAAAGCGCAATACGCTGCCGCAGTGGCAGGTGGATCAACAAGCCTAGCACAAAATAAACGCAACTAATGTACCGCAGCTCCACAACGACCATAACTCCACATTGCGACAAAACAAAAACACAAATTTGCAAACGTATAAAGAAATTGAAAGGTACCGGCGTGCGCGATGCTATCGCGAAATTATTCCAAATTTCACCGTTTTGCCTCTCTGGCTGTGGCGTTTTTTACTTTTTTCATACGATGGCAGTCGCGGGCCAACTCCCATAAATTATAGTTCGGTAGCTCTGTTAAAGGGGTTTTTGAGTATTTTTTTATTTTTGTTTAGCCCTTTGAAGAATTTATGTCCCCGTCTTACTTAGTAGCGGCGGTCAGCGAGTTGCCGAGTTGACCGGCTCCGAGAAATGTTCGGGCCTTTCGATACGCGACGCTATAAGTATTTTGTACTTGCAGTTTTGTTTGTGAGCTTGTGATACGGCTTTCGGGTTATTTTATTTTAGTTAAACTGAAGCCTGCTTCAAGATGGGAGTTGAAGCACCTTAACGAATAACATGCGACATTCGGGGTCAAAGGAAGCCACTTGAATCACCCAAAAAGATTTCATCGCCTCTAAATTCTCCACAACGTCATCTATTTTATTTGGTCCTTCTTTTTTTCACAATGGTCCTTCGATCCCCAACTTTTTCTAACCCTCCCATAAGTTCCACCTCTCTCAACCTATCACTCACCTCTCCATCAACCAGCAACCAGATCAAAGTGCTAACATCCAACGCACAGCATTACGTAAGACGTGATGACGTAGGGAACAATGGCCATCGGAAGCTGGCACGTGTCACCAAGTCGTGACAGGCTAGAATCACTTGCAATTGTGAGCCTTTCATATTACTACGATATGGTGAATGGGGGGACGGTCAATTGTGAATAAGGTTGAGTATTTCTATGATATGTTAAAAGAGGGTTGCACATTTGTAAAGGTAGTGTACCTAAGGGAATTTTGTTTTTAGTACAGGCACGTTTTGGGCTGACTCCATTTAGATTGCCACCGATATGCGAAGAAAGATGTGCAGATGGCAAATAATTCTAGGAAAATGTGTATGAAAGTAACTTCGGTCGGTTTTCTTATATTTCACTGACTGGTAAAATTCATGAGGCATACATCAACCAGGCTAAAGCGACAATCATACCTTTTCTAGTTGGCTAATAGTTGCTTCCGTACTCTTCTAAACGTCGGTTGGGTAAACAGAAATGCCGAGATGTTCACTTACTAACCAAAGAATTAAATTTTGGTATAATGGGAAACGTGTGTCATGTCATCATTTGCCTGTAATGTGCGCAAGAATATGAATACATTCATAGCAAGACAGGAGAATAGGAAAGTTCGTAATGAAACGTCGTAAGATGAAAATGATGTAACAACTTAGAATCCAATTTGTTAAAGGGCATTCAGAGCTCATTGAAAACCCACCGCTAATAGATCGATCTACCACAAACTACATAATGTCGGAAATCTCAAACAAACAAATAATCCCTTAAGATTTGGATCCTTGAAAACTTGGATAGTACAAAGAAACTGGGATCAATGTCAAAAATCCGGATCACATGCGTAAGAAGTGAAAAGGGACATTATGACGCGCAAAAAGCAAAAATTACAAATATTCCGTAACCGGAATAACCTTAAAACGCGATAGCAGACAAAACGGATTCCAAATACTGGCAATTGGAATAGTTTTCAGTTTTTTTTCTCCGTTTTAAGTTTCGAAGGCATCCTAACGGTATTCGGGAGACATAGCATCGGGACGGACGCGACAACACTTTTTATGTTATTTTTCTACTGACCTTAGTCGTTTGCGATCGATTTCGGATCTTTTTAATCGGTCCTCCTTAAAAATAAATATGAAAGTCCGATTTTTGTCTTGTTTTGAGCCAGAGTTATGACTGAAATCCGAGTTTCTTGAAATTTGTTTGTATAGTTTCACAAAGATGTGGTTGCCGTTGTAATTTAAAATCGAGTGATGTCACTTCCTTTAAGATATTAAAATCTTAAGTCCTTGCAGGTGCTTAAACCATAAGAATGGCAATAAATCATAGGAGTGTTCCCGGATGGAGACGTCACTAAAATTTTAATTTGCATCGTAGAATTAAAATAGCGTTCAGATTGCCTTATTAATTACCATAAGTAGTTTTTAAAACTAACATTGTCGCCGCGCGGTAATTATGACACAAAAAGCTATACTGCCAGCTCTAATTGCGTTCAACGCCGGCCAAAATTAAAAAGAAAAGTCGCACAGCAAGAATCCCGCCTATTTTTAAAAATGGAACCCGACGATGATTCTCCTAATTAATAAACCAATCACGTACAGTCGAGACGCGGCGTCGAGGCGCGGCGGACGTGCGGGCGCGGGGGATGAACGCTCGGAAATTCGAATACTATATTTTTTCTGCACTCAAAGCATCGCAATGTCACTTGTAATTGGCTTGACGGCCAATGATAACGAATTTAGAATGCAATCAATTATTTATGAGTTATTACTTTTGATAACAAGAAATTAGCACTTTCTATGAAAAATGTAAAACTAGTTACTATTAATCATTAAGAAATATTTTGCGAACGCCAGATCTTATCCGTCTAAAGTATTCACCATGCCCACTATTTAGAATGTGTCGATACAAAAAACTTGGGCTCAGTTAATCTTGTCAAATCAATATGAGAAGTATAAAATTAAAACTTCTGATCGGATTCTCAGAACATTGTTATGAGAACGTATCGGATTATATGACACAGCATTATGTTTTCTCTTTTGATTCAATGGACATGAATGGAGAACACATTATTAACAAAAGAATATGTCCTTCAGTATTGACACCGAAAAATTAGTTTAAAAAATCTCCAGTTTGGGGTTTTAGGCAAAAAAATATCATTTATCAAATCAATGCATTCTCTGTTATGTCTTTGCGCAGCGTGACTGTAAAAACTAGTTGAATAATAAATGCGTTGGTTGGCAACACTGGGCCCGAGGAAGCCCGAAGCTCGGCGAAAAAGGGCGAAGATTAGCGAGCGCGCGCTTTTTGTTTGCATCAATCGATGCGCTCGCGCATTCGCACGATGAATAATTCAAAAATTGACATGAAATGGCGTATGGTTCTTTTTTTAAATGAAAGGTGCCCGATTGAGGACTGTAACCGCCTGACGAATTCATTGGTCAACGGCTTTTTGCGTTCGGTAATTGCTGTATTTACTTTATAGGTTATGAAATGAAATTAATGCAAGCATACGATCTCGTTCTGTTGTCCCAATGTTAATAGCACTGTTTTTACTGAACTTAGATTATTATGAATCCATTTGGAGAACGGCAACAGTTTATACAACTGGCAATAAAATATGAATTTATAGTCAAACCGCAAATAAAACCTCGCCTTGGCGTGCGTAAAAATTAAATGTCATAGGGTACATACTTTACAGTGTTACTCAACCGCTCAGAAAAGAAATTTTAAATGTTTGCGCGTCTGCCTGTTCGTGTATCTAGAAATTGGTTGTCATCCAAGCAAAAAATGTATAATTAATTCGAGTAATGCTGTTAATGATGCATCGAAAACTTGTGTCGATTTCCAAGTATAAGTAATCTGGTCATCTGAATTCTGGCTGCGATTGGTCGAGAGATCCCCGGCACAGTTTTTGGATAAATGGCTTCATCCCGCACTACGGGATGCTGTCAAGACCTCTTCGAGTTATGGTTATGACGGCTTTTTACGTGTTTCATGAAGATAATTTCATTATGTCGTTACAAAAAGTATGCGGTAATTTGCCTGTCTCGATTGTAACTAACGTTATTTGTAAGGCTGTATCGATGTCATTGTGTATTGTGGGAGAAAACTCGGTTTCTACTTGTGTTTCTTTTGATTTTTTGTGCTGAAATACCTAGCTGTTATAACGGTGGACATGTACGCACTTTGCTACATGATCTTTTAAAATAAAATAATAAAAATAAAGCGCTATTTAGAAGGATGTTTTGCTAGATAGTTATCGTGTGTCAAAAGTCAACCATCAATTTGTTTCTCAGCAAACAATTTACAGTTACTTAGCCTTAGTGACTTTTGTTGTCATCATTGTTAAGTGTCGTATTGTTATTAATTAAAAAAGTATTGGTTGTAGTAATAACCTAGAAGTTTTTGTTGTAATATTTCGGGGTATTACGAGACATAATACCAGGGCCTGTAACCTGCAGTACTACTTATATGTCACTTAAGTGTGGGAAAAAGAGAGAGCTATACAGATCCTCTAGCTCCATCTCTCTCTCTCTCAAGTAAGATATTGATATTGAGGTGACGGTAGGCTCAGACTTAAAAACAGCGATCGTATTTTGTTTATTCACTCAGCTATGTCTACAAACATTCCTCAATAAACCTGACCACTTAGTCTAGAATACATTTATTTTGCTGTATACTCACTTATAAGAAGAAAACGCCATGTTGTTGTCTACACAGGGTTGATCGTCCACCGCTCCGCCGGTTGTGAGCATCAGGGTGTTCATTCGTGTTCAATTCTCACAAGGCGATCGATTACGTTTTATCGATTAAAATCTATCGGTACACGCACTTCACTATTGGTTCTTCAAAGTCCGCGCGTGCGTCACTGTGACGCGTTCGTACATTATGTACGTCACATCACTAGTGTTTGTGGCATATCTGGAAAAAGGAAATGATACCAACATAAGCAAAAAACGTTATTGAAAGTGCAGATCTAATTATTATCTAAGATACCTAGTTTAACCCAAAGACTAATCTTCCTAACCAATTTGTGCATGTATATTTTCATCTGAAATCCCATTATTTTCTTAGATTAATGATATTATGTCAAATAAATACTAGTTTGTAGCTAGTCCCAGAAGTTGTACACCTAATTAGTGCTTTACCGTCTGTAAATTACACGTTAACAATTTTGTAACTGATTTTGTTCAGTCGTGATAGTTTAAAAGACTTCGTTAGATTTATCATTATAAATCAGCGGGTATGCCAACAGAAAGTGAATTAACTTGTGGTAATGAAAGCAATGGCCTTCGCGTGACATTTCAAACTGATTAAAGAGGTCATAGTTTGTTGGCATAAAAACATTTCTAATCTCATGAGAGCCCTGCGTCAGATTTGACGGAGATAGCGACCCGTGGTTGTAGCGACGGAACCGGCCGGCCGCCATCTTGGCCCTGATTGACAGCTGTCAATGTTGGCGGCACTGCGACGCGTCGCCGCGCCTGCGCACTACGGTACACCGCGCGTCACTAATTCGTTTTGAAAATAATGTTCTTTTTTAAATGCAATTGTTTTAGACTTTTTGCTAGTGTTATGATGTTTGTTTTAATTGTTAGATCATAAATGATATTTATTTATATAAATTGGTTTTAAAAATACTTTTACACGTCGTATCATGTCATGTTTTAAAACTAGATGGGACCGGTGTTTCGTACCTGACTAGACTTCTCTGAGAAGAAACAGCCGACATAAACTCGGTGGTTATTTTGGTATACCTATATTAAGCTTTAAAGTAATGAATTAACTAATTTAACAGTGACATACTTATAAACTCTGTCTTGTAAAGAAACAAATAATTATACACTTTATTATATAACATAACATCACACCTGCAATGTAATGCAAAACCCGAAGCGGTATACAGAGGTGTACCTAATAGTATTCCCACAATTCGACCGTTATTTCTTTTATTAAACCTTATAAAACCTTGTTGATGATATTGGGCGAGTATACAGTCGTCAATGTATTAAAATATAAAAGGTAGTCATGAATGTAGCTGCAGTATCGAAGGTATAGGAGTAAACACTTCCTCATAGCGTGGACCTGTGCAGCTAATTATTCAACTGGCGGGAAAGTCGTAGAAATTCTCAAAACCTATAATGGCGGCAAGTCAAGGAAACTTAACTTCGGCATTAATTTCCTAGTTCCTTCTATTATGATTGTTAAGGGACTGATGATTTATTTATTTTATTGAGAAATATTTTTAGGCTTCTCATTTCATTTTTCCTTGTTTGGTTTCCAATTTCAGAGCTCAATAAAAATATAAGCTCGAAAGATGTTGTCATTATGTTTGTTGAGATTAGCGTTCGGCCCCTAAATTATATAAGTAAAGCCCTGAACTATCTTGGCCTTTACAAAGTAGGCACTACAATTTCAATTTATTTACTTTAATTTAATTGAAGTTGGTATTTAAATTAACTTGAAAAATTAATATTAGGATTTGATTAGATAACCTTTTAAATTTGATATTTATAACAAACTTATGGAAACACGAGGAAAACCACTGCATAAATCATTAAAATGGCATCGTATAGTAAATCTTATTTTATAGTGCACTACTGCGCACCGCGTCATAGAGTTGTCGTAAAATGGCAACATTATGCAGAGGAGATGTAATTGTTGAAACTTCTTGCATTCCTACATTCATCGTTTTTAGTCATACTTATTAAGTTTTAGGTTCGATTTAGGTTCTTAGGCGTCGATAAATAAATGTTAATGTCAACAAGATTTCAGTATTTTCAACTTGTCTTACGATCCATAGACTTAATAAGTTGTTTTTTTTCTCAAAAGACCCTTATTTAGATTTAGTATCTATATTTAGGTTGTTAGGCGACGATAAATAAATGTAAATGTCAACAAGATTTCTGTATTTTCAACTTAATCATTAACTTGGAAACATAAGTACCTGTGCTGCGAATTGCGATCCATAGACTTAATAAGTAGTTTTTATTTTTCAAAACGTCCTGATTTTGTTTCCTTTCAATCTAATTCTAATGTTCAACTAAAGTAAAAGCTTGATTCACAATTTCGTCCTTTTTAAGTAGCAACGATATAAAATGTTTATTTTTACTCTTGAATAAAAAAACACGTTCACTTTAGATTTCAAATAAAGTATTATTTTCCAATGGCAGCACTAGGTATTCAAAACCAAAAAAAAATACTCCGAAAAAAGTTTGGTTTCCAAGAAGTAGGTATTATTAGTTTTTCCTGCCAGTCACCTATAATATTTATAAGTAGTAACATTTATTTAATTCAGCCGCGGGTGCGTGTGCGTCCGTGGCTTGGGGGAACAGATATAGGAATGCTGTCTGGCTCAGCCGGAAAACGATCTTATTAAAAACCCGCACTGGAAAACTTGTGTTGCCAAAATTTTGAACCTTGTGTTTGGACATTTTTATTTGGTCTGTTGATGAAAGTTATACATACTTACTTATTGTTTTCATGTTTTTCATTATAAAATTCAGGCCCTTATCCAAAATGGGGATAATGTGTAAGTAAGAAATGTGCCAATAAGACTTGGTTTGAAAAAATGTGCTTAAAGTAGGTATTAATGTACTTTAATTATGCTTTGCACTTTAGTAGCAACATACAAATAAGGTTCATTTAATACTTATTATACTTTGCCCTTATATCCTTCTGTACAGGAACTCTAAAATCCTGTAGTAAAATATTCGAGAAATAATCTTTATCAAAATGAAAGCAATCATTACCCGCTTTCTAATTTCAAATCCCCGCGCCAAAGCTCAAAAAATCTTGTTTTGACATTTACCAAGCCAGTGTCGTTCCAGTTTGGATCAATGTATCGATAAAAATCTCGCTACCGAACTTATCGATAATCACTGAGTGTCACCGCTCTAGACGTAGATGGTAATCTAAGTGGACGGCTTGACACAACACTGTGTAAGCCGATAAAAAAATAGCAGAGTACACGTTGAAAATAATAGCTAGAAAAAGGTTAACAAAAAGGAGGCTCAGCCTACCTTTGAAACCTATAAGGGGTAAAAAATACTTGGGCCTAGTAAAAAAGATGAAGACAGCAATATAATTAGTTTTCATTTTGCTTGAAGGCAGGTGTAAGAATAATAATTCCTATTTTTGCTCTAATGATGTGAGATAGCCCTGAAAGTATGTATTTCTTTAGTGATTAAACTTACGATAAAATGCAACACGAAACACCACTTTTGAACAACAAAAAAACAAAAACCTAAATGACACTTGGAAACTTATGTGAAAAATTCAAAACACAGAAAAAGTTCGTTCGTTAAGGTTCGTTGCCACTTTAAAAACATAACAGAACTCCTGTAATCTCCGAAAGGCTCGGCAGAGCTTACCTATCTGCACACTTTCATTTTGGCATTTATGTTTAAGTCCGTAAGTAATGATTTCCCAATTTTACATTTCAGTACCGTCCCTTCTACCTTGAAGGCACAAAACCGCGCACATAACACATGACTAGAATGGCAACGAGTCAGCTGTTAACTAAAACAGTCGCCATGTTTTGGTTAAGTACAGTCCGCATAAAAAATAACATCCGGCGGCTGAGATATCAATGAACGTGAACGATTGTACTGTACCTACGTCGTCACGCGGATATGCCTGTGTTCAATATTTTCAGAAGAAAATTGATTATTATTGGAGACATCTAAGGGCGAAACTGAACGCCTTTAGTACATCTAAACAGCGTTCAAGGGATGCAGCGTTTTGCAATTGAAAACGCAATTTTGCACACTGACACGTTTGAATGTGCTAATCACGTTCAGTTACATTGGTGGAATCCGTTTTTTTGTCTTTAATAATGTGAAGTTTTGATAGACAGTTTATTAAAAGTAAAATATTCTAAGCATTGATTAAATTTTTCAATGTTTTTAATGCAACTTGTGTTGTCTTAATTATTTATTTGTTTTATATTATGGACTAATGTCTGAAATAAAAAGATTTTATTTTATGTTTTTTTCTTAAAGAGACAAAATAGAATTCTAAATCCAAAACTATGTAGATCCAAATTTGTAGCCTTAGTTGTACCTAGTCAATAGACAAGACAACAACTTTTTGAATTCCATGTTTAGCATATTTAGACCTAAGAAACAGACTAAAAAAATATGATTGCCAGGTATTCGATTGACATTTTTGCACACATACCCCATAATTTCAATTATTTTCAGGTTTCCAACCAAAAAAAAATGGCGTCCGATAAAAGTCACTAGCAAGCTCACTCTTTTAATTACACACTTGAAATGTCATTTACTCCAAACCGTAAGGTGTGTAGATAAATATTAAAGAAATACCACCAGCTACATTTATTAGTGCAAGATATTTTTATAGACATACCGAAAGGCAGAATGGTCAGTTACCGTTTACAACTCAGTCACTGACAGAAAAAAATTGTCACATCGGTGTAAAAACTTAATTAGTGGCTAGTACCTATGAAGTGGTGAGTGATGACTGAAGTAAAACTGAATTTGACATTGAAATAGTCATTTATCAAGCGGCTCTGTCCTTCAAAGCTAAGAAATACTTGACTGAGAATAAGAAAAACCAACGTATTTGGTTTTAAAGCATAATTACTTGGCTTTTGAAAGTTATTTCACTATTTCTTAGACATACTACACAATAGAAAAACGTGGTATTGGTCGAAGGCAAATAACACCCTCTTAAAAACCGTCAGAATCTCAAAACCACGAATACTTAATTATTTTTCAGGTGTTTTTCTTTAATAACATTCTGCAAAAGCTAAAATGTATTATTTTCTTTGTAAATGAGGTATATAGCTAACAGCTACGACGCGAACATAATTATTGCGATTTTCAGTGTTACTGATTTTGACACTGATATATTTCTTCTGCTAACTTGATCCTATACTAATTGAGGTAGGGAGATAGGAGCTGGAGCATTTGTTTTTCAGTCCATCTCTATAGTTTTGTCTAGTCCCATCTCATCATAATCAAGGTTGAAACTCATCCATTTTAAGCTGAAAATCATCTCTTATTTATTATCTATCTGAGCTAGATATCAAAATTAACCTTTTGGTAATTGTGTAGTAAATCTGTAATCTCATAACAATCAAAGATCCCAATACACAGATGCCTTTTAGCACAACGTTTCTACAATTCTAATAATCTTGTTTATTCCGATCTTGCGCTACTTTATAACAAATTAACATTGTACAAGAACTAGCTGTAACTTAACTTGTAATACCGATAACTGGGTTGTAGAATATTCGATTCTAACTAATTGTGCGATCAGATAGAGGTCCCACGCATATTGTTCGTAAATCATATTAATATCTTGTAACAGCAAGGTGTATTGCAGGCGGCTTGTTAAATGTAGATCCTTGTGGGCTACTGAATTGATATCAATTCTGATATTGGTAAGTAAGCTTCGATATTACGGTACTGAGTAATTCTGGATATGTCAATTGTATTAAACTTCTTTATAATCAAGCTTGATTGCACCATGAATCAAGCCAAATGAATTTAGTGAAACTTAATTCGATTTTTATTAATCGTTTGAAAACGACAGAAGCGGATTTATGTTTTAAATACGATAAGCGTTAAACGCGTTTGGGCAATTGTCGCGAAAATGGATCTTTGCTATTTTGAAAGCTTTTGAGGATAAAAAATGTGTTTTTAAGCAATCCGATGTGGAATTTGTTCTAATGCTTCTCCAGCAACTTTGTAAATACATAATAGAAAAACTAAGCAATGACCAAACTCCACCAAGACACTGAATGGTGAACAAAGCCAAAAGCAAACCAAAAATTTTTTTGCGTGAAATGCGTATGGTTTTTTTTGCCTTCTGAAGAAAATCTAATTGCCAAACACATTGTGGGTACTTATTTTCTTTTCGAAGAAATGTTTCATGGTGATTATCACCTTTTCACCTTCGTTGACGCGTATAGACGTCAATAGCCGATATGTCACTACTTTGCAATTGCTTTTGGCCAATTTCGAGACGACGTCGCATGATCATTCAAATTGTTTTTTGAAAATATATATTTAACCGTGCCGTTGATGTATTTTCGACTATGTATTTTTAGATATAATTTTTCTTCCAAAGTCCTAGCTTTTTTTAACTACTATTGTTAAGTTGAAGAAAATAAATAATTTTCGTGTTGCAGTCAAAGAGTGCGGTTGCGTCGCTACGGACATTTCTTAACAGAAGTTGCAGAGATTGTCGACGTAGGTAATCTATATATTAATATTATTATCTTTATTGTATATTTGCAGAAATGACATCTTGTCAAGTCATGATTCCTTTGCTTTTAGTACATACATATAGTTTCTAAAGACATGAATTTGTAACTTACTGTGGAAAAATATGGAAAGTTACAGACTCATTTTTCATCTCGCGCACCTCTACTAACTTCATCTTACATCTTAATTTTACTGCAAACTGCTTCTAGAAAAGTTCAAAAAATTTAAGAATTACTCTTTAATTGTTGAACTTTTTAATATTTCTAATTCAGTTTAAAAATAATATAAGCCGTAACGAAGGTACCTACTCATGCCGATTTTCTGTTAGCTAGGAGTATTGTAAGTAAAAAGTGCCAACTATGCCTAAACATGGTTTTAAGCCCAAGATATGGAATCATTTACTTGTAAATCATGGCTTAACTTACTTAGCCAAAATAAGGCCTTGAATGAGTCTTAAGTCTCTAGACTTGTGTCGCAGTTTTTATGTTTTTTTAATGACCTGTCGAAAAGTCGCGAAATTAAAAATGAGCAAAAAGTTGGCTTGATTTGGACTTAATATTCTTTAAGGTAAGTCATTTAAGTACTAGGATGATTTCTTTGAAGTTCGTTTTTTTATGGATTTTACATATATTTTCAGTTGCTTTTGATAGGTCATAGACAATTGTGACAGCTAATTGGTAATTATCCAGCTAAATACCTAATAGATTGTATGTTGATTAGTTATTTTAGTGGTCAGACAGTGTGGATGCATTTAATAAGACCTAAGTTTAAAAATTTACAACCAAATCAAAGTATCTTTGCTAATGAATATTCAAATAAGGTAAAACGGGTCGTATATATTAAAATCCTTGCTTACCCAAAATCTGTGTTTTAATATAGAAAAGAACCTTGTCATTTCTACTTCATAATGGTAACTATATGTCGTATATTTTATTATTTACAATCGTATTTAAATTTGCTAACTAAATAATGTGACTTGGACTTTGTGTTACTTAAAGTAATGACTGCATAAAATATGATTGCATGTTTTTCGCACATTTGATTATTAAAACTGCTATAAATTAATTGAAAATACACTTGCTCATTAACTGTAATATGCAACAAGATACGTAAGAAAACAAAACACACAATAAACCTAGATAAGTAAGACATACTCCAGTATTTCCATCAAATATTTATCTAGACTTCATTATATAGTACCAATAAATACGCACCATTAACAAACTTGTGTAACAAACGTATCGTTTAATAACGTCAATGTATAAAGTTATCAATGTACATCACTGGCCAAAAACAATAAAAAAGCACAATATTCTTGAAAATTCAGTACATCCAAAGATTCGAACTTTACCGCAACTTGCCACTATACCTTATCCACATTCGCAAAAAAAAAGATAACAAAAGAACTATGACACTTTGACACTTTCACAAGTTTTTTTTAATTAGAATGTCTGCAAAGGTACACGGCGGTGGTGTGTAAAAAGTTCGTAATAGTTTTGAGTAGACGCGGCGAGGCACGGCGCTGACGGCTGTGCTCGATCGACTGGAGTCGCAAGCGCACCTCTACACGGGCCGCCGGTATATGCAGGGGTAAGCAACATTTTTAAACATTTATGCTGTTGGCTTTTAACTTCCTTCTTAGTCTTGTTTTGAAACATACGTTGATCTTTTGTTGGAAATATTTTTCTGGGACTTGGAAAAAGATTTCTCTTTTTGACATTATTTATCGTCCTAAAGGTAAGTATCTTATTTTTTGTTTTCTTCGACCAACCACTACTCAAGCTGGAGAACAAAATACTCTTTAATATCAAAGATCCAGAAAATACTGATCGGTGGTTTTATAGAGAAGTATGCTTAGTAACAACATTTAAGCGAATACCTAGTAGGTTACCTACATATAACTTCACATTTCTTTATATTTTCAGGTTTAGATGACCAATAGTAACACATTAAACTTAATTAACATTATTTGAACCTCTGATTTTTATTAATACCAGTTAACAAACTGTTGGTTACTCCTTTTAAAACCTGTTAAGTCAGCGATTGAGAACGCAAATAACCTTGAAAGTGCAAAGGAAAAAACATATTTGTCTCTTTCCCTCACAGAACAAACGGGCAAACTTTAGAAAGAGTCGTCACTATGTCTATAAGTAAACTCCCCAGACCTAGCTTAATTGATACTGCTTCAATAAGTTGTAAGTAAAGTTGGTACGAGTCATTTAAGTTCAAGCTTTGCGATGATTGCAATAAGATGTATTTTCAAAAATATTTATCTCCAATTTCACAATTTTGGAGAACGACGAGCTTAAAATGTGTTAATTTTGGCAGCTAAACGCGTTTAACGGTTCGAAATAAAACTAAGGAAATATGTAAAATTGTTTAGTGAATAAAAAAATGGAAAGTGCAACTGGGGGCTTCGAATTATAATTTCGGCGTGGGATGCGTACGCGCACCGGACAGTGGACACGTCTGATTAGTTGCGAGAATACATCTTTTCGTGATGTCCCTCTCGCTCACCGAGTCCGCCAGTATGTTAGAGGGGGACAACATAATGTTTACATCTTTGTGGACCGAAGAGACGTGGCTTTAATGGGATCTTCCCAGATGTAGTGATCGGTTAATTTTAGTAGGTAGGAGGAAATCGTCAGTTACGACAGTTTTACATAGCGGCCTGTTTTTTATGTTATTTATTAAGCGCTAAAGACGACTGCATTTTAATAGTCATCGGGTAACATGTGGAGTATTTTAATTTATATCTTTATTTATTGTACTTTTTGTTACGTGCTTGTAATTGAATTTGTTGCGAACTGTACTTGTTTTGTTGTTTATTTTGTCTGTCTGGTCTAAATGTTACGTTACGCTGTTACATCTTTTATATTTGTTTTTTACACTTTTTTAATCATTATTTTAGTTTATTACTATGAGCCATTTTCATAGATATGTAGATAACTATGTATTGTAGGTACATTTATTAAATTTTTATTAACTAATTTACATATAGATGACGTAAACTACAAATGCCATCATCATTTGCCTAGCCTTTTCCCAACTATGTTGGGGTCAGCTTCTAGTCTAACCGGATGCAGCTGAATACCAGTATTTTACATGGAGCGACTGCCTATCTGACGTACACAACCCCTTGGTAAGACTGGTGGTCATACTTTCGGGCCACTGACTGATTAACGACTTACCCAGGCACGGAGGAAACTCGGTATGTGTTGGGTGATCCCCTATCCACGGCCAAGCTAGGAAAGCACGGCTTAACCTAAAGATCGACCCGAGCGATGTTAGCCACGAGCTCAACACATACTCAAAACACTTATAACAGGAAAATACAAAAATATTATAGCTACCTATTAGTACGTGAGTGATAGTGGCCCAGTAATACAACCCCGACCTATGTGTTGGTCATGAGCTCGATTCCCCGTTTGGGCAATGTGTTATTTCCATCCGGAATTTCTCAGTAGCACCCACCGAGTGTAGATTTGTGACCGGTTGATGTCAATGGGCTTGGCCCGTTTTACATAGGACTTTAACATAACTGGCGAAATGTGGGTCTCCTATTACGTACACCTCTGCCCAACTCTTCAGGGATTACAAGCGTGATGTTATGTTATTTCGTCACCCCTGCTCAAAACGGTGAAGGAAAACATCGTGAGGAATCCGATATATATACTTTCAATAGATAGGAGGCCTGTGTCCTAGCAGTTGGGACATTCTGGCTGATCCTACTAATATTATAAATGCGAAAGTTTGTGAGTATGTATGGATGGATGGATGGATTTTTGTTACTCTTTCACGCAAAATCTACTGAACGGATTTGGATGAAATTTTGCACACAGATAGTTTATAACTTGGATTAACACATAGGATACTTTTTATCCCAGTAGTAAGATCCCATGGGACAATTATTAAATTTCACGTGGGCAAAGCCGCTGGCAGAAGCTAGTTATTTATAAAACTATACCTAGGTCAAGGTAATGAGATAATCGACCGTTTTCAGAAGCTCTTAATAAACAGTTAAAATGCATACCTAGGAATTTAATTTTTTTTCTGTACTCTTCATTCAGTACAACTGACTAAAACTATTTTCTGCAGGATTTCACACTGATACTGTTAGCCTGCGTCTGGGCATGTGATGCGGAGGAATGAGGAAAATGTCGTGAAAAAAGTTTTAAGTATGAATGTGGATGGGTATTAGAGGAAGACCAAAGAAACGATGGATGGACTGTGTTAAGAAAGATATGGCAAGAAAAGTGTCTGATGAGATGACGAAAAATAGAGAAGTATGGAAAAGAAGACGTGCGGCGCCGACCCCTAATAAATTGGGATAAGGGCAAGAGAATGATGACTGCTAGCCTCCGTCATCCCACTGCTAGGCAAAGGACTCTCACCATGTCATCCAGTTTTGTCTATCCAGGGCCAATGTGCACCACTGCCCGCGTTGCATGACCACTGTAGACACGATACAGACTCGACAAATCTTTTGTTCATCTGTCATTGAATCGACAAAATGACAGATGAACAAAAGATTTGTCGCTCTCTGTCGTGTCTACGGTGGTCATGCTACGCGGGCTGGTCGTTGGTTTTATCCAGCTAGTCCCGCCATCTTCTACGAGAATTTCATGGCAAATTATCATATAGTTCCCCCGTAAAAGGTATTTCAAGAATTTGGGTATTTACACAAGCACAAATATTACTAACTAACTGCGTCATAGAAAAGAGCAGCACCTACTCAATTATTACTTAGAACATTGTTTTTCGTGGTTATTTTTTTTATTTTCCTTCCCGATTCCTAGGCAAACGTAGAAGTTATACCTAATCATTACCTATTGTTTGAGACTTTTATTAGAAGACTGTTTTAATAGGTTTAAAAGCAATATGTCTATGTTAACCTATGTTTTAAATAAATAAACAATAAATGCTATGAACACACAATTTAACCCAACACGGACAATTTAGGTTCGACCAAATTAGGATTTCAGAAGCAAAACTATATTAAAATCCTTTTTGTTCGCAAAGTTAATATTCTATAAGATACCAG
Source organism: Xestia ashworthii (assembly GCA_950022955.1). Lineage (NCBI taxonomy): Eukaryota > Metazoa > Arthropoda > Insecta > Lepidoptera > Noctuidae > Xestia > Xestia ashworthii. Next base: position 15,435,453 of record OX465560.1, on the reverse strand, counting down.
CAATCCACTATTACAAAGTAGTATTTTGAAATGTGGTCGGTCATTGTTATTGAGTTTTTCTACATATCACGAAAGCTCAGTACCTACCGAGGCGAAAGGCTGAATCTTTGTCAAGTTGACGGTAAATGGCTCGCCCCCAATTTCGTGGGACTAAACATAGGTCTAGTTGTGGTATAGGTAGTACAAACTTCTGTCTATCCCTAATAAAGAAAAACCGTCGTTATGATATGAAAATTGATAAGTTGTGTAGCAGTTTCTAGATTACATGCTCAGAAGTTCGTTTGAACTGCTGTTTGATGTTAGGCCCGATTTCCACCAAAGCGGAGAGAAGCGGAGCGGAGAGATGTGGAAGATTCGACCAATCACAGGAAAGACGAGAGAAGCGATAGAGATTTCAACCAATGTGATTGGTTGAATCTTGGACATCTCTCCGCTGCGCTCCTCTTCGCTTTGGTGGAAATCGGGCCTTATACTTGCCCTGTTCGGGTAACTTTATCAATGATTGTACCCCGTTATTCATCTCCATCATATTACTATGATAGTGTATGACACCGTAACGATGATCAGGCGAGTGGCGACGAGTGTGAAACCTGTCGACTCGAGGTGTACGCCCCAGATAACATCTTGATTGTGTCAACTGCCTTGTTCAGTACAGGCACGCGACATACTGGTGACAACTGGAAAGTGGTAATATACACGATCACTGACTGCTTGCATTGACTGGACAGGTCCACTCAAATATGTGTGGTTCTTTCTTTATAAGACCATCTCAGACCCTTTTATGGTAGTCCTCATGTGAGTTGACTATGTTTATGTCTGAACCATAAAAGAGACCATGACCTCTGAGTTTGTTTCGGCTGTTGGTTCTCAGAGGTACGAAACACCGGCCTGTATGTGCTTGTGTTTGTAAAAACCTAAGCGCAAAGTAATCATCATTTATTATTAACTTAAGGAGATTTACGTAAACGCAATCTAATAATAAAATAGGAAGAAAATAGTAAAAAACAGCATTGCTCCTCTCCATGATATGACTGAAACTGCAGCTGAAGCGGCGAGAATAAGATTCACAGAAAATGGGCGAGTCAACCAAATTCTTAGAACACCATCGTAAATTCCATAACCAAAAATTGCGTTTATTTTCTTCACTTCAAAAATAAAAATTCTTTCCAAACCGTTTAAACCTTTCAGAGTTCATAACTGTGCCAACTTTCCCTCCAAGTGTACACAAAAATGCGCGCGCATGTTCGAAGATCATGAAAGTGGAAAATCACCCATAATGGTCGCGCAGTTCTCGGTGAACGTCAACATACCTACATAATACCCATGTAGGTGCATCAGTAAAGAAAAAGAACGAGTAGGTTAGTCCATATTGTTTCCGAAATTACAGGAAAGCTCGCGTCTGTGATGTTTGTTGACGGAGTTATGTCATGCGAGAAAATTACTAATAAGTATTTGAAGTTTTTGCCGAAATCGCGGGAAATGCCTGGATAAGGGACACACAGAACCGGGAAGTGTAGCAGAAAAAAGGAAGACCTTACTACACCCAGCAGTGGGTGATTCCAGGCTGCTATCATGATGATGATTTAAAGTTTAAACATCATCATCATCATGATCAGCCTATTAATGTTCCCACAGCAGGACACATGCCTCCTCTCTATGAGAGGGAAAAGTTTAAACATACATCCATGAATCACAGCGGTTTTTTTCCAAGAGGTTAGGATGAGGTTTTTTTTGTACCTACTGTACCTCTCAGATCCCGCCAGGTATGTTCAAGTCCCCTGTTGGTAATTGGGGGCGAGCCCATTCAAGCCCATTGCCATCAACCGGGCACAAATCCATACTCTAGGGTAAAAAACTCATCAGTAAGACTGCCTGGCCTGGGAATCGAATCTAAGATTTCATGATTTTTTTTTCTCAGTGTAGTTTGATGTTATTTACATCTGGCTTTTACCAAGGCTGGAGATCGGAAGATATAGGAACGTTCTGCTGGGATAAAACATATCCTATGTGCTAATCGTTAGATTTACGATCATAATTTAATCTTTAGAATTGTCAATAACAAAGACAAGTAATGGTAATCGTGTGCCTAATTTTTAAAAGGAAAACATAAATGCCCGTATTTGAAATTCAATAGATCACATTCCGATTTCAGATCAATAAATTACTACAAGGCAGTAGTCCTTTACCTATTTCACTTGCTTCTGTCCGCGGTTTTAACTTGCATAAAATGCATCCAAGTAGAAACATCAAGAACTATTTTTTTTATTGGGCACTTTCCTAATGTTTATATTTATACTCAGTTTGGAAATACTTCGCCAAATTCATGTACAGCTGAAAATAAGACCATAATTAGAATTGAAAACGAATAATCGGTGGAGTACATTGAGAATAATACCAGAAACCTATGGAGTAGAATGGGAACAAATTAATAAGTATTTTAAACAATAATAATTCCTTGGAGTAACTTGGGAATTAATGTATGATATTCTTATCTTTTTAGTACAAAGGAAATGCAGTACTTTGGGAATAACCTTTCTCGTCGACATTTCATTTTACGCTAACTCTGCTGAAAGCATTAAATTAGCAAAAAAAATCTTCTTGCCGTTTAAAAAGCTTCTCCGTAAAAACATAGCAAAACATCCATTTTCGCAGTTATAATTTTAGCATCGACACTTAAATAATTAAGCTATGACCCAAATCACATAGAGCTATGTACCAAAGTAGTTTGACAACTATCTCAATACATATACCTAATGGAGTATTTACACATAAAAACACTTATTTCCTTTACTCCTATAGTTTGGCTATTTCGCCGGCTGTCTACGTGCTAAATAATCTTGTGGACGCCTATAACTGGACTGTAGTATCGCCAGCTGCCCGGAGTACCTACAGTCATAAATTATAGTTCAAATTCTAATACTAAACTAGACGGCGATATTGATTTTGAAATGCTGCGAGTAAGATTTATGGCAAACATAAACATGTATTTTAATTATCTATTGGTGTTTTTTATAGTGATTAAAAACTATGATGATTATTTCCTCCAGATCTAATGAACGTAACCCTCATCATCATGATCATCGTTTTAGCCGAAAGACATTCACTGCTGGACATAGGCCCCCAAGTGTCGCCCCTTTGACCGGTCCCCCCCCAGCGGATCCCTGCAACCTTCACTAGGTAGGTCTTCAGTCTACCTAGTGTGAGGCATTTCAACTTAACGTCTTCCGGATTAACGAAACCCTCTTGATTATCCGTCAGCTGTTAGAAAATATTAACTAAGCAATTTATTGCTTTACGATACTCCGACAACATTGCAATTTCTATCACACAGGCTCTGCCAGCTCGTTAAGCAAAGCAACATGGAAATAATGTGATAATTTCTCATAATAGGAGAAGCTGCTACCTATCAAGAACACAGTAATACCCGTTTATTATTGCGAACTTGTTCTAGAAAGTTGCAAAAGAATAATTACTACGCCGTAGCCATCTCGTAGCACGTTAATGTGACCTCACAAACACAAGTCAAATAATGCTTAATACTCAGGAGTATTGCGCTAATCCACAACAAGGGATATTATTTTAGTAATAATACCAAAATCAGAAATAACAACTAGAAATAGTATAGAAGAATGAACCTAGATTATCGTAGAACTTCGTAGCGGCGTAGCAATTTTCGTAGCCATTTTTTTGCCTATTTCCACGTCTTTTAAACTACAATAGAACTAGAGTGTTCAGTCGAATCTTTTATTTAGTAGATTCCTTTTTGTTTGGGTGAAGAAGAACCATTCTTGATTAATGTACTTAAGTAAATCTGTAAACTTTAAACGTAACATCACGCCTAAAGGTATTCCTCGAAGGGTGAGGCAGGTATACCGGTATTACCTACTGCAGTACACCCAAATTACACCAGTTATGTTAAATTAAAATCTTATGTAATAAGGGAAGATCCTATTGCCATGAACCGGGCAGAATAACCCAGAATCTGGACTGATACTGAGAAATTTCAGATGAAAGACCCAATAACTTACTTGCCCCATTTGGGGATTGAAGCCATTACCTCATGGTTAGCAGTAGGTCTTGCGACCACAAGACCGCCGAGTTAGTACAACTTTTTCAAGTGACGTATACAGGGTGTAAGCAGACGCTCCACGAAGCCATCAACCAAGCATTCTGTACATCAAACTAAGTAACTCTGCGCAAAAATTATTGCTGGGATACGACTACGTTTTGGGGTAAAAAATAAAACTCAATGTAACGCACTCAAAACATTGCTTATGTACGCAATTAATAGTAAACGGGAATGGAGTAAGTATTTAACTGGTTATGGAGGTACTTATTTAAAAAAATATAGTTATGATTTCCCGAGTCATGGATGTTTATATGTATAAGAAGTATGTATTTACAAACAAAAAAGTATATATGTAGTATATCAACAATCTGGTGTCCACGACACAAGCCTTGCTTAGTGTGGCACTAGATGGCGCTGTGTGTTACTGTCCAGCGAAATTTATTTATTTAAAAGTATTTTAAAAAAAGACCTTGAGAAAAAGTTGGAACTTTGATCTCCAATATCTACTTGCTAACCATAGTATACCAAAAACAAAATAAATGATCGCAATGACGAGGAGAATAAGTGCCATTCGGTTTCGTTAAGGGTCTATCTATATTGTCGTTTTAGGTATTTGTCGTGGGTTCGAACCCAGACAGGCGCAATACTTTGTGTAATTTAGTTCATAACCACTGCTCTCAAAACAGTGAAGGAAAACATCGTGAGGGAACCAGCATGTCCTACAACCAAAAAATTCGAAGACATGTGACATCTACCAATCCGCACTGGGCCCGCGTGGTAGATTATAGCCCATTCCCTCTCATAGAGAGGAGGTCTGTGTCTCAGCAGTGGGAACATTAATAAGCTGATGATGATGATGATGAAGAAGGGTCTATTTACACCCTTCTCCAGCACACCAAGCTACCTGAAACTGTCAAGCTACCTTGAACCTAATACGTTAGCGATAAAGTTGGAAATCTATTAAAAGAAATTTTCCAGATTGTACGTGCAACGATATAAGTCTAGCTCTAGAACTATTCACGATTTAACCATCATGACAGTTCAGGGACCTGCCCGTAATGATGATTTGTCGTAATTAAAGCGAAAGGAAGGACGGTCTTGTGCTATCGTGCCATCGAGAAAGTAAGAGTGTGACAATTTCACGCTAGCGACTCACGCGCACTGAACTTGGCGTCTAATGCGAGATTGTGTAGCGACAGCAGACGAGGGCTTTCCGTGGTCAATACAAATGTATTAATTTCTATACTTATTAAAGATATTGCATCTACCACTGTTTGTCTCTGCAGGCACGGTTGTCTGGGAGAAATCGCCTAAGGCATTAAGTTCACCTCTGTACATTTTTGTACCAAAGAAATAAATGTTTTCAATTAATATTTTTTGGATCAGTTAAACTCAATTCAAGGATGGATGCAGAGAGAGAGAAAGAAAATATCGATGGTTGAAATACAAGTAAATAAAAACGTGGCCCTCAAATAAAATTGGACCAGAGCAGGCAGAAGAAGATTAAGGGGACTACATGAGTTAAATTAGCAACTGTATTTGTGGTGGTTCAAACTTCGTTTGAAATTCTGTTAGAATAAAGTTCGGATCAGCTTGCACTACAAAGTGGTTGTTACGTCAGTCACTGCGGGCTGAATAGTGCCAAAATGAGTGGTTTCGATGGATTTACAAAAATCTATTGATTTGAATAAAAAAATAAAACACTATGATGCTAATATGTTGCTTGTAGAATTATTTGCCAAAAAATCTGAATGATCGCATGTATTTTAGTATGGTTAGTTTTAACTGGCAATATATCTTGTACTCGCTCTAGTGATATTAATTTACTTTTTTCTTTCAAAAAGGGGTTCGGCTTTGACTGTGTATGATAAATATTTTTGACCACACTGGCTGCTTGTATGTAAAGCATATTATATTCCGAAACACAATATCAGTACTTATATAGGTAATGTATGTGCATGTTTTAACGATTTGTTTGAAATGTGTATTGATAATTTGGCGCAGGTCAAAAGAGTCGAACGTGGCCATATTCTGCATCTTTATGTGTACGACATTCTGCACGTCTCGGCTTCTAAGAAGTATGTGATAGAGTCATTTATATACGTAAGACATTTTTCCTAATAACAATATTCGATTGTTGGCACCTGCTACTTGGGTAGCAATTTGGGGATTGAATGGTGTTATCGAAATATTCCCAAAACTGGCAACGTTATTTTAAATCGAACACCAAAACAGTATTGACCTTTTGTAAAAACATAACAAAAGCTCTTTTTCTCTTTTCAAATTTGGTTGAGAATCGGAACTTTTACAATAATAAAATGATTAAAACAGTGCCTCAAAATGTCCGGTCTCGTCGCTTAATTGTCTTAGCTGAAAAGAAGAAGTGGCTCAACAAAACAAATTCCCCAGCAAAATGAGTGGCCACAAATATCTTTCCCAGCAAGCTATCAAATAATAAAGAATTAAGCCAACCTAGAGATTTGAATTTATAAATATTGAGGACTGTAGTTGGAAGCAGCGAGATACCGACTCATTAAACATTACCACAACGACGTCAGAAGCTTAGGGTCAAAGAAGTATGCTGTTGTGGCTACAAGCATACAACTAAAGGCTGAAAACAATTTTATTTGTGCGCTCCAAATAAAACCTAACTGCAACTTGTTCTTGCAACCACTACCCGACTCGAGTCGATGCTTGCGCTTGCGCAGATCTCGCCGAAATTGTCTCTGCACAATTTCCCGCCACTTTCCATATTGTCTACGATTGTGTAACGCACACATGTTTGGTAATTCGGTTACCTAACAACCAAACTAAACCACAGAACATGCTTGTTAAATTACTAGAATTTCTCAATATTGCTTCAGATTTCATCGAGACAGTGTCAATCAGCTGGCTGTCGTAATCATCGTAACACAAGACGAATGATTGGCCACACGTCGTTTGCTAGTATGGGTTGCTGGAAAACTGTCTGTTCAAACTCCACGCTATCCAACATGGAGTTTGAACAGACAGACTTAAGTGCAATGTCGTTACAGTTTTGTCGAGCATCGCCGATGAAGGCTTTCGTAATGATTTAAGAGCAGTTTCTTGAATTATGCAGACATAGATAATCAAAATACATAAATCGTACAGACGCGAGCACATCAAGCTACTTAGCTAAACCACTACCTGTCAAATTTCTCTAATAGATTTTCAACGTTATCGGAACAGCATTAGGTTTAAGGTTGATTGGGAAATTGACAGTTTCGGGTAGCTTGATATGATAATACTAGGTACTGCTACTACTAACTCCTCCACTATTATGCGGCATCCAAGATATAGTCAGATTCATTGTTTCTCTAGGACTTTGTCAAGCTTCATTGTCTCGGCGCTTTTCTGGTGGTCGCCACTGTTGATTCTGACTTTCAGAAGTAACCAGTGGCTTGGGAAAAGTGTGGCGGGCTTGTCCCAAAAAAATGCTATCTAATTATGGTCTATCCTATGTAAAAGTTTCTGGTGCCGATGCTGATCAAACTAGTACAGAGGTCCAGAGTCATATGAAGTAAAACCAAATGACGATCGCTAACTTATTAAATCATTACTTATATAGACGTTGATTTAGGAAAAAAGCCTTAAAATAATTATGGAATAAGTTTACAAATGCCCATTTCTAATCTTAATATTTTACCCTACCCTACCTTTACCTTACAGTCTACCGTTTTTGATGACTAACTAACGAGTCTTATTAAATTAATAATGCTGTGTAGTTGTCTTCAGGCCTAACCAACAATTAAATAAATAAATCTTTACTAATATTATAAAGCAGAAGAGTTTGTTTGTTTGTTTGGTTGAACGCGCTAATCTCAGGAACTACTGGTTCAAATTGAAAAATTCTATTTGTGTTGGATATTCCATTTATCGAGGAAGGCTTTAGGCTATAAAACATCACGCTATGACCATTAGGAGCGGAGCAGGACTGAAAAATGTTGCAAAAACGGGGATTTTTTCCCTCTCTTATGTGACGCAGACGGAGTTGCGTGGGTCAGCTAGTATATAAATAAATATCGTTGGACATTACACACAGCGCCAACTAGTGCCACACTAAGCAAGGCTTGTGTCGTGGACACCAGACAGTTGATATCATATATATTTTTTGTTTGTAAATACATACTTATCATACATATAAAACATCCATGACTCGGAAACAAATTCTCATCACACGAACATTTGCTCCTACCGGGATTCGAACCCGGGACCCTAAGAACGTAAGGCAGCCCCACTACCGCTGCGCTATTCGGGTCGTCGAGAATTACCCAACAACCAAAGAACATATCCATTTACTTACTTACCTACGACTGCCTCGTTGGTCTAGTGGACGCAAGGGCGACTACGACTACGGAAGTGTTATTGGGTTTCCATAAGGAATTTGTGCCCGGTTGATGGCATTAGGCTCACCCCCTATAACATGTAACTCAAACGCCTCTGCCTAACCCTTCCAGGATTGCAAGCGTGATGTACTTAACTATGCTCGTGTCTCATATATCAAAGATCTCGTCTCCGCTCATTTTATGTGGATTAAGGTGTACTTCTCCATAATCCACACTTTCTATTAAAAGACAAACCTACTTGTGTATTCTATCGAATCTTACTGCATTACGACATGCTACCAAGTTGCCAACTTTATAAAAAAAACAGTCGCCGGTAGCGTGGGGTCGCCACGGAAGGTAATATCCTGTTTCCTGCTAACCCCTTTTTTATTTTAATGCACAATTATATAGTTATTCGCTTGATTTCGTCAGCACCACTCTGGTGCATATAAATTGACTTAAAAAGGTAGAACCTGGGGTGGTCCGATATTTGTTTTACGTAATAATGCGGTTTTGTTTGAGTTATTGGTTCTGGCTGAGGGTTTTAAGTCATTGGTAACTTTATTTTGGCTACGGCTTCATACGTGTGGTAATCGGAAGTTATTCCACGGAAACGTCCTACCGGGCTTAAATGTCCTGTGACCTTACCCTGAAAATATTGCACACGGAATCACAGATAGACCATGATCAATCCTCACTTTTACAGTTAAAATATGTAGTTAGGATGACAATATGTTGATTAAAAATAACTCCAATATTACTTTTTACCCGAACCGAGATTCAAACTCAGGATCCCACGCTCAGCAGTCACATTTGTGGCCACGAGAAAACGGACGAACGTCAACAAAGATACAGGGCCCCTCCGAAAGTAGCTTTTACTTTCAAATTAACCCTACTCCCTAATACTTTCGGATTCAGGAGTATCGAAAACACATTGGGAGTAAGGACATATGACCAATCATGCTGTCATTCATTTACAGTTCGGGCCCCTAACGAATCTTATGTCCGTTAGTGAAATGGAATAGGAAACGACCGTAACTTTGGCCGAAACTACGGATTTCGTGCTTATAGAGTACCTAGAACTCCAGCAATGGGGCAACCACAAGTACCAAGTAGTACCTACTTAACGTAGTTACGCACACATTTTTCAAGTTGTTTTTAATTCCTATGTATGTAATAGGTATAGCAGCCAATCGGACACAAACTCAATCTCCGCACTACGAGGAAAATATTGATGGGAAAACCAAGGAATTCATGCTCACCAATCTAAGTATGAATCATATACCTAAATGTATAGAATTTCAATAGAGTCGAGTAACGTCATCTAGTTGATCTTAATATGAGGCTCTCTGACGGTTTCCAATCTGTCAAATTTCTGTAATAGATTTTAAACTTTTTCGCTGAAGCATTAAATTCAAGGTTGTTTGGGAAAATTTGACAGTTTCGGATAGTTTGATATGCTAGCGTCTATACGTCAGGCAAATGTTAAGGAACTCAAAGTACCGTACTAAATTGATTCTCAGATAACAATTATCGACCTGTAGTGACACCTATCGGAATTACAAAATTCAAAATAATACTCCAAATAAGTCTTTATTGCAGCATATCATGATGTTTAAAATGTCAGCCTATTAATTACTGGCAATATTTTATGAATTTAATCCAAAAGTATTTGATATTAATATTTTTAAGTCAAAGAAATGTAATAATAAAACTATTAACAAGATTCTTTAGGACGAACGTCGAATTCCTTTAGTTAAGTTTTTGTAATCAGCTGACTTTTGTATTTCGAGGAAACGAAAGCAGCTGTTAATTCAAAATACAGGTACATCATACAAAAAGTATTTTCGTCCTACGTCAACTTTTTATTGATGTGATATCGAAGGGAAAGTTATACAAAATGAAAACTATTAACTTAAATCTAACTCCAGTGTGATTTTAACGTAACAGAAAGCCTATTTTCCTTGAAAGGTTTGAAAGAAGAGGAGAAGCCCCCACGGAATAGGGGCGAGCCTATGGCCCATAAATCAAGCGCTACTCCAGCCTCATGCACTGGTATTAGCACTCTCGACTCGTCTGCGGCTGCCTCTGCAAACTTTTTTTTTCGGATGGGAAATCAACAAATGACCCCTCACACTCTGGGCGGAGCGGGAGGGAGTGTCAGACTTTTACTGACTAAAAACCATCCATGTTCCTTCCTCGCCCTTTACGTTCCGGGGCCGCGGTATCTCCTCCGAACAGTCCCGCAACCCCGGCAGGCTTCGGCCCTTACGGGACCCCTCCCTTTATGCTGACATCTCTTTGAGGCGCGCGTGGAACACGAACGCGCCGTCGACACGGCCTGTTGTCATTAGACGGACGGCCGGCTAGCTAGCCCATAGCTGGTCAGCTATGGGCTAGCTAGCCGGCCGTCCACAGGCCCATAATAACACACACCCTGACCTGGTGATCAAACTCAGAATGCATTCCAGCATGCAATCCGAAGCCCAATGAGCTAGTCAACTACCAGAGTCTACTTCATTTAGTTAAAACGACACTCTAACCTAACATCAGGCCTTTAATCTCTGAAGGCTTAGGCAGAGGTGATCCAAATAGTACCTAGCACACCCACACACGAAAGACGATCAAATGATCATTCACATCATCTGCCTAGACTTTTCCCAACTACGTTGGGGTCGGCTTCCAGTCTAACCGGATGCAGCTGAATACCAGTATTCTATATGGAGCGCCTGCCAATCTGACCTCCATAACGCAGTTAATACTGGGTAATCTGATACCACTTGGTAAGGCTGCGGTTGTCCGACTTTTTGGGCCACTGACTACCTGTAACGACTGCCAAAGATGGACAAATGCACACACAGCCGGGACCAACAGCTTAACGTGCTTTCCGAGGCACGGTAAGTAAGGGTGGTCACCCATCCAGAGACCAACCTAGGCAAGCACGGCTTAACCTAAAGATCGGCCCAAGCGGCTGTTATTATTTAGCCACGGTCAACCCGGCTACAGCGTAGTCGAAAGGAAGGGTTATGTCGTGACGATTAATTTGTCGTTGTTTTTTAGCTGGCAAAAGTCGTGGACGGCAGTAATCGCGTCGTCCTCCATTTAAATACACAAGCCACGACACGGCCTAAGGTGTCAATCGATTCATTATTATGGCCTGGGTAACAAAGGCTACATTTTAACCGACTTCAATAATAGGAGGAGTCGATTTTACCTTGTAAACCCCGAATTTGATTAGAGCGTGATTTTTCCGTAGCCACAGGTTTTTTAGTGGCAATACACCACACAAATTCTTGTTCCACACCTACTCTCAATAGTTACAGGAAAAATCCTTTTGACGCGGACGTGGGCTTCAGCATGGAACGCCTCGCTATCGCTTCCTACCGTGCATTAAGTTGTATAGAAAGTTGCACGATTCTCAAGTTATACCTTTCTACGTCACCCGTGGCAGCACAAAAGTTGCTTCAGACCAAAGGCCCCAACAAAGAGCACAGCCTAAAGAGTAGGACAGTAACCGAAACAATGCAATGGTTTGACGGTCAATTCCACAACTACATTGCATCCGCTTTCTGTTTCGTCAGACCTCGTTACTTACCTATATTAAAATTGCATAATCCTGCGAACCCTACCTGAACCTCCTGAACTTTGTAATGGCAAACAAGCGTGTGGTGAGGAGGGATGTCATCCAGAATGCACCTGAATTCAAGGAGAGAAAAGGGTGGTACAGATTCGGTTTCACAAAGATTTCAAGTTCTTCAAACAGTTTTTAAGTCCAGTACCTACATTAATTATCAAAATCACCAAATTCCAGCCTCGTGATAACTAATGCCTACCGTTATATTCTTGCTAGCAATTGCTTTGAGAACAATGTTGCAAGTGTGTGTTTAAGAGGTAATTTTTATTTAACTACTTTCAAAAATACCCATTTTACTTGTGTTGAATTACTGTGGACAATTAATGCATCCCTGCAAGACTCCACGATTGGTCCGATAGAGACCTGATCTGACCTTATCCAATTTCATTTGAACTTACCATCGAGGTAGGTACAAATTCTATACTTTGATCTGTTAAATACTACGGAATCCCCATCTCTCATCACACCAAAAATTTCTTACAGCAGCATACAATCGAAGCCTTGGCGTAATCATCAATGAAGCAGAGCGCCATTGGTACCTACATTTAACTCTCTCTACTGTTGAGAGTTTGAGACTACTGTTGGTTACTGTCTGATGTTCAGAATCTGGTCGCGTGTACCAAAAACCTACCTTTTTTGCTCGATTTGTCTATAATTATGTAATTTTCCGATTTCCTTTTCTTAACGTGTAGTGTAGTAGATGTAGCGAAGTATCTTGCTTGCATGATGGTATGGTAGTTCTCACATTTACGTGTGGAGCCTTTTTTAATGGAATCTAGGTTACGAGAAATCAAATAATAGAAATAACACTCCTTTTTTGGGCAGTCGTGTAATAAACTCAGACCCATGGTGGGTAGGCATAAACTGCAGAAGAAAGAAATAAAAAGCGTTTATTAGCCCGACAGGACAAAAAGCACAAACAAAAAAGTTGAATTATAATTATTACAACTAATAAAAAGTAACATAATGAGACTCTCTGGTAGAGAATGCTTTTGGCATTAAGTCCGCCTCTGTTCTTTGTGCTTGAAGTGTTAAATAAATAAATGAGAAAAATAATAAAATCACAAAAAAAACTAAATTTGTCCAGTACGAAACCAAAAGGCTATCACAGCTGGTGCTGTAACATTTAAAAAAAAAGTAGAGGGTAGTAGGGTAAATAATAAATCAAACACGAAAATAATCAATAAATACTTTAATTTTAAAACAATTCGGGTTTCATCTTACATTATACATTTTTATATGTATTTATAAAAATTTTACATTTTTTTTAATTATGCTTGTTATTTAAGTCACATAGAGAATCTTAATTTACTATTACTGAAGTATTTTAATTAATTTTTGTATATTTTATTTACATGAAATATTTTTGTGTGTAATATTGACAAATTGAAAATGTATTTACTAAATGTGCGTTTCACGCCATCGCATCAATGTGTTGCAACCTTCTTGGGACATTTGCGCATTTAAATATAGAATCGCATTTTAGGAATGTTGTAACCATAAAGATAAGTTAAAGTTTATTAAGTTGGCTGCGATTTTTAATTTTTCCAAATAAATAATTGAGATTTCAAATCCGAAGTACAGTAATTAGCTTAACAACTTTGTGACTCCATGCATTAATTTGGTCTTGTCCGTATATTTAAGTAACATTAAAGTAAAAACTATGGTTAACTGCTTGAAAATACTATATTATTATTATAATAAGACCGTATTTTATATGCAAGAAAAGTATGATAGACCAGTGGAACTTAAATAATAAAAATAAAGTATACTCATTATCCCTTTTCAGATTTCGTCGTAATTGGGTTATACATAAATGCAAAACGTTTTTGATTTTTACTTGTAGGCAATGATAATAAATAATAATAAAATATTAATGTTTTTAATTGACAGCATAATTATAATATGTTTTCTGTCATTTTCATACGCAAAATACGCGCTTTGACGTGGAGTTGCGGACACCAGCCCGTTATACAATACAATACAATGTTTTCTGTCAATATTGCTACAGTTAAAATGGCAGGCGCTCATCATCTTCCTAGCCTTTTCCCAACTACATAATTATGCTGGAGTCAGCTTCCAGCCTAACGGGATGCAGCGGGGACCAGTATTTTACATGGAGCGACTGCATATCTGACCTCCAAAACCACTGGGTTTAATTACTGAATTAACGGGCAATACAATACACCTTTTTAAACTGGTTGTCAGACTTTTTGGGTCACTGACTACCTGTAACGACTGTCAAAGATCTACAAATGACAGCCGGGACCAACAGCTTTAACCTTTTGACCGCCACAGCATAAACGCACGCGCGTGCCCTCGACGCCAAGCTACAATTTCATATACTATTTTGTCTCATATTTGTGTCGTATGGCGTACAGGGCGCGCGCTTGCTCGTCACGTATATGTGACAATGGCGTCCAAAAGGTTAACGTGCTTTACGAGGGGCGGAGGAAACTAGGTATGTCATGGGTGGTCACCCATCCACAGACCAACCTAGGCACGCACCGCTTAACTTATAGATCGACTTGAGCTGCTGTTATTATTGAGTCACAAGCTCCTCGAAAAATGGCAGGCGCTGTGCGTAATAAAATCGACCAATCCGCACTGAGGTCACGTGGGACTCTCTTTATTTCCATCTTGATTCCAAGGGAAATGGGGCCTGTATCCCAGCAGTGGGAACATGGGATATGGTTTAGGCATAACTTTTTCTTGCATATACAATTCAGTCTTGTATAAACATTTATCACAACTTCGCAAAGTACCGTTTAATTGTAATAAAACAACAATTTAATAAGGTAACTATTTAACCATATTAGTTGTCAACTTGTTCTAATCAAAAGAAAGGTAATGGTGGTGGTGTTTTTGTGCCGAATAAATTCAATGTTCTCTTTCTTTCAAAATGATCCCACATATTTTTAAGTATTTTTCACAGCCTTCTAACATTGTCGATAATGCTGCTACTTATGGAAATACAGATGGTGTATTTAGAATAGTTAATTTTTGCTCATTTCCTTTGTACGCACTCGTTTTTACGACGGCATAATGGGATTTCCTTATATTAAAATAAATGTTCATAACATAATGTCACGCCTATAAATATCTATTTGTTATTTTGAGCTCCCGATATTTCAACGTTGTTGCAAGCGCCATGATGAAGATATCCCGTAAGTGACCATATTAGTTTGGTTTTATCTCTCCTATAGTCACGAAAGGGGAAGGCAGTGGTGTATCTAATACTACACCCACATTTCGCCAGTTATGTTTAAGTCCAATTTAGGGGGCGAGCAAATTTAGGGGGCGATTAAATTGCCATCAACCAGGCATGAAATATTCATTCCATTGATTTTTGAATAATGATTCAGGACAAGTTGACAGCTATTTGTTATATTAACTAATCGTATGTTTTATTGAAATAACCACAAAACCTAGCTTATGCACCATAATATTAAAACATTTTCTTAGACACTGACAATAAGGAAAACATCGATATTATAACCTCACAAACAATAATAAATATTTGTTTTGTCATGATTCTATGATTTCCAGTAACTTCCAAGTTAGTGTCAGAAATAGAAAGAAACGGACATCCGGTAACTATCCGTTATCCGGTCTATCCGGCCGAATACCGAATATGAGATTAAATTCAACAATTTCTCATTAAGACAAGAAAAATCCCACAAAAGTTTATCACCATGTATATTTTATAATTAAATATGCAAAATGTTAATAGTGATAATAACCACTTGTCAAAAATATTACTTCTTATTAATTATGAATAATAATTTGGTACTCTAAATTAACAAGTGGTAAATTACGCAGCATTTGATGGTAAGAAGCGATTTCGCTTGGCTTCGCAACCATCGCATTTGTGCGGCAGTGTTATCATCATCATCATCATCATCAAAGGGCCGAATATCGGGCCATCCGGCTTCGAAGCTCGCCGACTATCCGGTATCCGGCTAAACTACTATCCGTTTCATCTCTAGTCATAAATTATCATCAGTGTCTAAGAAAAATTAAGTATCAATATAAGTACATACAGCAGTATGTTTACATAGTATAATTATCGTACTATATCACAATTTACGCTATTCACATGATGAGTCTATGTATCTCAAATGCACTGGTCATAGACGGTTTTTAACATAATAAGCTAACTCTTGATATTTTGCATAATACTTATATTTTTTAGGAATTTTGTTTACAAAGATGTCATATCAAGTTCGGGTGGACATAGTTAATTTTTCACTGACAACACCAAGCCAAAAGCAGCCGTATAACGGCTGAAATAAAAGACGACTGTGATTTTGAAGTGACAGCATCTCAATAACCTTGTAGCTACGTATTAAGAGATCACTTTGCTTTGACATCCATAAATAAGGAGGAGATTATCAATTTTTCAGTTTTTTTTTTATTTGGAACTTTAAAAGGATTTTAGTCGCGGCTAGGTTATTTTTTACGCACGACGACCAAGCAAGCTATACAAAACCAAATTAAATTATCACTCATCGTACGGGATGCTCATACAAAGCGAGCTCAGATTATACTGGTTATGTATATGCTTCATGTGCCGCCGTGTGTACTAATATTGTAGCACTATTTTCTAATCAAAGTTTAACGGATGCAAGTCACATTCTTTGCTGGTTTTCAAATTTCCATCATCGAATACTGAATACTTTGAAATTAAAAGAGGCAAAATGTTACTTTAAATTAGTTGAAGGCCAATAATATTTGAAATTGGAAAGTATAATTGTCTATGATTTTTAATACTCCCTCCATAACGTCCAGTCAGTTATTTATTTGCATTATTTTGTCAATTCCATCGTAATTGTCTATACGTGTGTCTATTAAAACCTAGTACACACTGAGTTATTGGCAGCAAACAGCAATGAAAATTATGGAATATATGAAATTAAATTAATAGTTATGGGTAACCTGTGTCACGACTGTAGCGCAACTGTGTCGCAACATCTAAGTAAAATGCTTAATAAATACCTTACTATTAACAACCGTTCTTCAAGCTAAGTTCTCGATCTTTTCAATTATGTTTTCAATCTTCTCTGTTTTTTTGTTCCCGAGTGTGCCCTTACAGACGTAGCCTTTCAAAGCGAGCACGCCTCTACATTTGATGTGTACCTGGTAGCGAGCGCACCATTCTAGGTTGTCGCAACCAACGCCCGCATCTGTCAGGGTCTTTACTGCGGCTATTGAGAGTAGATCTGTAATGAGGAAATTGTTAAAGTTAGTTGATTTTTAGAATAAATAACAGAGACGCTCGCCTTCGTGTGAAATATTGATGGCGAGCTTACTGTTGTTATACTATTTACAATTGCTACTAGGGACATAAATGGTTGACGCTTTCCAAAATCATTTTGACTATGCAGCAGGAGATAGTAGGTATAACGAGGATTGCCGTGTCATCCCTCCACAATATCATTTTAGAGTATTTTAATAATAATTTACACAAGTAATTTGTACAAATTAAAAACAGAGTGGGTCTAAGGACACTACCCTGTGGGAGTCCATAACTAAGTTCCTGTTCAGTGCTGTAAAAAAATCCTATATTTACAACCTGAGACCACTTTATTTAGCAACGCCTAAGAGCACCAAGAGGTAGGCCACTAATGTCAATAAATTGTTGTTTTATGATCAAGAGAGGTACAGAGACAGTGTCAAAAGCATTAGAAAGTCAATAAAGATTCGGATATTACCGGGTGGGTCGGCGTGTGTGAGGAGCTGTACGTCATTGGCACGGCAGAAAGCGTGCAGGGATGGTGGTACTACACAGCAGGAGGCGAGGTTGATCTGTGCGATGGAGGGTCGTACTCGAGCCCATGCGTGGAGCTTCCGAAGGCAGCCACCACCTACGTCGGCGACGCCTAATTGTTGAACGCGGCCTGGAGAGAAAAATAGTGGTTAGGTTAGATAAAAAAATGTTAGGTATGTACTTTCGTAGCATTACAAATAGCTTTAAACTTAACTAGATTCGAGAATTAAGGTAAACGTGATACGAAGAATTGATGAGCATTTGAAGTTCTCGTTATAACTACGGAATGTGCCCATACATGTGAGGACATGAAATAGCAAATTATTTTCACTTTTATCCATCCTACGGCACTGGGCATTGTATAATATAGAATATTACCTTTTTTAACGAAATCCTCGAGTACAGCCCACAGGATCTTAATCCCAGGCAGGATGGCCTCGCACTTGCGCGCGTCTGCGTCGTTGTCGGCCTCCGCCTCCGCCGCGCTGGACGTGCGCACTGAAATAGAAAACATCGTCACAGCTGTGAATTTATTGCGAAAAATCCTGAATATTGAGACATGACATTACACGGCTAATAGTCCTTGGATAACCGAATAATTCGCAGAAAAATCCAGTAACACTGCCAGACACAAAAATCGAACCCAGTATGGTTCCAGTACCCCAGGTACAGGTACAGGCTCGTAGTGAAACCTGGATCAATGTGACAGTCTCTCAATTTACAATTTAGCATAAGATACAGGAATTTCAGACTTGGCTATTTCAGATTTATAAATAGATCATGCTTTTTTATGATGTTTTTTCTTTCACCTCCATTATGTTGAGGTTGGCTTTCAGTCTAACGGGATGCAGCTGAATACCAGTATTTTACATGGAGAAACTGCCTATCTGACCTCCACAACCCAATTAGTACTGGGTAATACGATACCCATGGTAAGACAGGTTGTCAGACTTTCGGGCCACTGTCTACCTGTAACGACTGTCAAAAATTTACACAGCATTTTTGTTCTACTTTATTCTTTTAAAAATTATCAACATATTTTTTCAGAAACCGTAGTATTCAGTATAAATGAACTCACCATTGCTTCCCAGCGAGATTGGTGACACCTTGGTAGAGTAGGTGATCTTAACGTTGCTGTCATTGGCGGCTTCATCGCGGTGCAAGTCGGGGTTGTAGGCTAAGATCACGTTATCGATGTACGTCGTGTGCAGGGCGGTGAATACTGGAAATTAAAATAAAAGCGGTATTAAAAACGGAGATATTAAGAAACATACAAACAAGTTCTTTCTTTGTATGATTTGAACCAGGAAAATGTTGTTATCTCTCTATCTCTGTTATTACGAGTATATAGGTATATATTGTTTTTCGTGGAGCAAGCCTCCAGGACTTGATTGACCAATCAAGCATTCGTCTCTGCTCAACTTTCACGCTGATACATGAGCTTTTCTGGTATTCATGTCCCCGAAGAACTAAACAACTACATATATATAACGCCCGTATTTATAATTAAGTCAAAGTGATTACTTGAGATTAAGTGATTACTTAAGATAAAGTAATTATTTAAGATACGATTTTTATTCTTTAGTTTAGCAATTGCCTAAGTTAGACCTGTCAAAAGTGAGAATTCTTTGCTATCTTTGGCCGTTTTACTTTGCTCGAAATCTTGTCTTTTGCATGAAGATGGTTGCGGTTATTACTTAAACGCAACTTAACATTAAGTTGACTGATACCGGTTTTAAGTGGTTCTTTTTTAAGATTCTATGATTCATAAGCCAAAGAATATACGCGCCATCTTAAACTCAAAGGTTAAGAAGCTTTAACCTTATACATATTTAAATAGAAGCTGTATTGATACAGTGAAGAAGGAAAATCAATAGAAAAGGAGGAAATTAATCATGAAATTAATTATTTTGCATATAGGGGTTTCCAACAGGAAAGTTCATGTAAAAATAAAACTCGATCTCAAGTTTTTTATATCCCTACAGACTCGGGTATTGGAAAGCACAAGTAAAAAGTGTAAAAAGTGTTTTTTTTTTTTGCACTAATAATAAGTAGTTAATTAAAACACACTGGTGTCGATTCTGTTGTGCACAAACTAAACTTAATTTAGGCTATTGCTATCTTTTACTAAAAGGCAGTGCGAGAAAGGGACGGCTACAGCTATGAACTAAGTTAGAGATGTCAAACTCAAACTAGTTTATGCCTTGCGCTTCACCGTGTTTTTAGTCGACATGTTTTTAGGTGCCCCCTTCATTCCAATTAAATATGACGGCTCTAAATTACGTCCGTCCTTTTTAGAGAGAAAATGATATCAATACTCAGACTAAATTAAGTTTAGTTTGTGCACAACAGAATCGACACCATTGTCTGAGTGTAAAGTACGAGTATATGTAAGTAGTTTAATTTTGATGCAAGTGAGTGAAGTTTGTCATTGCACTCGAAGCGGGATTGACATATAATATATGTCAATGCCGAAGGCGAGATTAATAAATCATGTTTAGAAATGGATGGGCACACACAACATCTGTGAATTAATGCTAGCTTATTAAATTTGACATTGCAGGTCTTAAACAGGTACCATATACTTTTCTATCCACAAACAAGAAAATCCTCCGTTTAGAAAGTCGACTGAACGAAAAAGGCTCTTCCCTAAAATGTCATCGACTCGCTAGTTTTTTACAACCACTAATCAACGAAGTTTATTTCCATTTTTAAACCAAAAGGTATTAATAATAATAAGTTAAGTTCACTATAACTCATCATGTTTACTATACATGCCTTGTTCGCCGCCACGGATAATTTATATGTTACATAAATAAAAGATTAGATAGGTACATGTATGACGTCATAGTTCTTCATTCTATAGTTTTTTTATCGCAGTAGAGCTTCAGTGCAGTTTTTATCTGAGATTTTGTTCTGAAGATTTCTGCCTTACACTCTCCGCAAGGACTTCCTTGTATCAGTAAATCTTGGTGATTGATTAATTGTAGCATTATCTGCCTAAAATGTTGCTATAGCTGGGAAAGAAATGGAACACAGGCCAGCCCTCCTCCCTGACTGGGCCATAATTCACGCTGTGTAAGTTGGTGGATACGACCATATCTTCGAAAAGATTTTATAATCGGCGTTACTTTGGAGAAACCCATGTCATGCATACTCAAACATATAGTTTGGGTCAATGGTATGCTAATTATTATTGCTTTTCCTGCATGTGCATATCCTGCATCCAGGCCTGGATCTTTTTCGCAGGATTAAAAATAAGTAAGTATTTTGCATAACATTTATGTCTTCGAATGTTTGATTCTTAGACATGCGTCCTACGCGTCTGAACTTTCGTAAGAACATCACCAATAATACCAATAAGCCATTCCAGCAATCATTCTTAATGCAGTATTTTCGTACTAGCATTTACCTGCGGCTTCGCCTGCGTTGAGTTTGGGAATGAACTCTCGCGATTGTACTACCGGTATAAAAAGTATCCTATGCAGGTAGGTTATAAACTATGTATGCCAAATATCATCCAAATCCGTTTAGTGTCCGTTTTTGCGCGAGAGTAACAACACCCATCTATCTTCACAAACTTTCTCATTTATAATATTAGTAGGACTATGAAGGAAGGTACTGATAATTTAGATAACATATCTCAACCATCGTTTCATAGACCTAGTGTTTAAACCTAACTAACTGATATCAAGACCTGCATTTACTTTATTAGGGTTGATCGTTCCGTTTTGTCGGATTTCTCTTATCAAGGACAGTTTTTTTTTTTACTTTGTAATACGAATTGGCAAGTTCTGGTGTAATCCAGTTGTGGTCAAAAGTTATCACCTCATAATAAACATTAAATACTTCCATTAATGCGTCGTTTTAGGAATACGACAGATAACATTTTAAGCACATGTTTCAGTGAAGAGTTTCTTTAAAAATACGGTGGAAATGCAGCAGAAAAAAGTTCAGCTTTACTTTTAGATGAATTTGAAGGCTTCAGGCTTATGGCCTCATTGAACGGTGTCTTTGGTAGCTGCATGGCTAGGGAGGGTTGTGGTAATGCGTCGAGAGATCTCAGCAATGATGCCCTTTATAGTTTGTGAGATTCAAGTTTTCTTACGTTTTTTGTAATTTGCAGGTGAGTTTCGGGTTGTATGTTGAATAAAATATGATTCGTGACTGTAACAAATATCGCTTCACAGGGTTATAATCATTAAAATCATCAATATAACCCTCTAACTAAATTTAATCCCATTGAATTACTTTTTCATGAAATAAGAAAGAAATAAAAAATATTTATTCGTCGCAAGGTCATGACGTGCATACAATATTATTAAAGTAAACATACAACGTAAATCTTCATCGAATGGGGATTAAATGGACTTAGAGGGTTGTATGTATTGATGATTTTAAAGAACTACATAAGTGTAACGATCGCGAATTTTATTTTGCTTAACATCCAGCCGACAGCCTAATATAAAATGAATTTCGCAGGTTACTCCGGCGTTTCCACCTTAACACCCCACCTGCATCTAGCATCTAAGTGCCGTTTTAGTTAATCTTAGGCCAGTAGTAAGCTAGTAACAAATGGACCGGAAACGGCAAAACACGAAAAGAAACCCCGAAACGATGTAAAGTACCCGACGGATGATGTCATCGCCGGAAAAAATACTATTGTATTACCAACGTAAGTTATCGACATGGTAAGTATACACAGACATATTAATGTTTAATCATAATATTATGGCTAGGTTGGTAGGACCTATATCAGTTACCTACGTCGCGCGTCGTTCATTATAGAATCGATAAACAACTCGAGCAATTAGTTAATAGAGCAGTAATTTTCAGCCGTTTACAGATAATGGCATGGTTGCTAAGGATGGGCAAAATTATGCGTTTATTGTATTAAAAACTTCGTTATAGAAATCCTGAATGTCTTATACCTATAAGCGCGTAAAATATTCGTATAATTTGTTAACTTCTTGCAATATTCTTGAAACTATACGTGGGCAAAACCAGGTCTATAGACCACTGTTTTGAAGGACCAGGTAACCGCTCTATATCAGAGAGATATTTCATAATCAAAACGAACGTAATATACCTACTTAAATGACCGTAAACAAACAAAAATTGTGGTTTTTTTAAGGTTATATTAGCCTTATACGTGTGTGAAGGCGCGAATAACTTCGGGATAGCGGTTGTACGAACACAATGTCATATCCACATATGTCAAAGTTAAACTTCTTGGTATATTAGGCTATTCTTTGTTTATTTGTAGATATTTTGCTTATTCTTAGTTTATTCTCGAGTATAACTTTTATACCGACCACGTTTATTTGTAAGGCTGTTTAGTATTTGACTGCATTTAATATTCTTTAGAAGTGTCCAGAACTTTTCCTGTGCGACTCTAACCGCAAACCGCAACTGTACCACTAGCTAAAAGTGTTTATAGACCTTTTTGCTAAATAAACATCACTTAACATAATGCCTACAACACCCACAGCGCTGTTACCGGCAAAAACGTGATGGCAGCACAAATCACACACAAGATCTTAATTAGCAGTTATCAGAACTGATTTGTTGATAACGGAACTCTTTTCGTGTTAACTTATTACGTACGACTCGCATTGTTTGTATCAGGGATCAGTTGATAATGAAAACCGGCCAAGTTCGAGTACGGAACCCGATTAAGCAATCGAATAGATAACTATCGCAAACTTGTTATATTTTAGCACGACACTGAGATTTGATTGTTTATCTTGCGTAAATGACAAATAGGTTTTGATTAGTTTGATTACTTACATACTGTTTTTTTCGCAATTTATTTGTTCATTCTCCCAAAAAAGACCGAAACTCTGGAAACGCTTTACTAGTGTGTGACATTCTAAACTGGGACTGCATTTAAATGTGGTTTTGTCTTTTCCGCAGTGATTTCCGCATCAAAGTAAACATTAGTACGGCGCGGCGCGGCGCGTCTCTATTGACATGTTACCAATTTCTGTAAGATATTTTTTGTGTGCCCGAGCAATAAACGTAACTACACTAATTGATTACGCCTCACTGGAATACAGCAGCTACTAAAAAACGATACGGCGCGTTTGGTTCTAATGTCTTCGTTTTGTTTCAGGAGATTCCAGGAAGCAAAAAAACCCAACTATGTTGGTATCGGCATCCGGTTTATTATAACCAGATGCGTCTTCTAACTTGAAGAGACGTCCTGTCTGATCCACCATTTGGAATGGCTGGTTGTCAGACTTTCGGAAGTCTAGCTATTCTATCTGCAGATGAACGGTAAAAAACCAACAAAACTCACCATTTTCCAAACACTCAATTAACGCCGAAGTACTGTCTTCATTTATGAAAATCTTGACGCCTATCTTCAAATTCTTCCGTTCTTCCTCCGCCATTTTGTTTTGAACGTCATCGTGTGGCCTGGTGATGTTGATCACGTCTTCAGGAGTAGGGGCCGTGGATGCTGACACCACCATGTAATCGGAATGGTGGCGAGAAGACTGGGGATTTCCTGGAGGGCCAACGCCGTTCTGGATTGGGACGGCCGCGGAAACACCGTTTTGGGTCCCCCATTCTGTTAGCGTTAACTTGATGCTTTCTGAAAGCTGAAGAAATAAGGTTCGTTAGTAAAATAATAAATAGTATGGGAACAGTAAGCTCCTGGTCCGCTGGGTGATGATAATTATTTATTTGTCCCGTCAAGCAGAATTACAGTGCACAATTGTGGACTATTTGGCAAACATTTTGCTTCTGGTTGACCGTCAGATCACGTGCTTTGATAGTCTATTTACCAAATCAAAAATCGAAATTTGTTTTATGCAAGTTGTAAAAATGTTTAGAAGAAACTGGACTGTCTGTTACCATTTGCCCGTATGAGATAATACTAAACGACTCACGAGACATAGTTTGGCTCGGAATTAGAAGATGATAAATCAATACCCTTGTATTGATTTATCATCTTCGAATTCCTCGTGAGTCGTATTAAATCAATACCAGGTATTTCCAGACATTTTCCTGTACAATATGTCATCTTTTGGAATTGTTAAGGAAAACTTTGCTTCCGCAAGTACAGAACGGTAAAGTAGGAATTAAAGACTCGTTGAAGGAAGGAAGAAAAATGTGTTAAATTACGTCACTGAAATCATCGTTGAACAGTAACCCTTACGCACATTGCCTTGTATGGTGTTTACAAATTCATTCATTGAAAAAAGGTATTCAATGCGGTGTTACCTTTCAGCATTCAGTTACCGTGAAACGTGTGTTCATGTGTAAGTCAGTTGCAAAAGTGTGTGTGTGACAGTGCAATTATGTTTCAGTAAAGTCATTTACAATATGTATGTAACATATTGTAAATGACTTTACTGAGACCATAGTTGTCGATTCATTGCTTTATTAGTTACGTGCTTGTTTCAACAACGTAGTAACTAAAACCTAATTATGAGGACTTCAAACAAATTATTGTAGACGCTAGCACATCAGGCTACTACAATCTATCAAATTTCTTTAATAGATTTTCAACTTTGTCACTAAACCATTAGGTTCAAGGTTGATTGGAAAAAATTGACGGTTTCGGGTAAGTAACTTGATGTCCTGGCATCTGTAAGTACCTAAGTTGTAGGTTGTACAATAAACCGCAATTCAGTGGCAACAAAACCAGAATAAAATGGCTTCTAATACAATTGAAACTCAGTAGGTACCTCCATCGTGACGTCGAATGTGCCTATAGGAAGTACGGTATCACTTCAGTAATTGATTAGATAGTGCATAATGCGATACTGTTTACCACCAGGTGAGCAGCTTCAATTGTTGCGTAATGTTTATCGATATTCGCAGGCGGCGTTAAACACCACGTTTTGAAGGTATGTGCGAAAATTAATTTTCCGTTTTGAAGCTTTGCCAATTTCCCTAAACTAACATTAACCAGATATAATGTAGACAGTGTGACATACACGAATCAACACGGTCTAGGGATATTTCATACTCAAATAGATAACTCGAAAAGTACTGGCCGCATTGGAATCTTTTATACACCGATTTGTTTGTAATTTATCTCAAAATTCTTTTGTTTCCGTGGCATAAAAATGTCTTGATGTATAGGAGAGGGAATTTTCATTTGTGCGAAATTTAGAAAACAATACGAATTACGTTTATTTACAGTTTTTTTCATTTTTAAACGAAAGATAAAGTTAAAATTGAGGTATTGTAGCCATGCAACGCCGACATTTATTTATTTAAACTTTATGCACAAAATGTACAAAGGCGGACTTAATGCCTTGGGCATTTTCTACCAGTCTACCTTAGGGTGATGCAGAGATAAAACAGTAGGTGCAAGTACAGAAAATTATGAAGAATAAAATATAACAATAAATACATATATACATACATACAACAAATTATAAAAAGTGAGGACATTTGACGAGGTCGGAGATGTTACGAGCTGTGGGAATGCTGGAAGCTGGATCTGTTCAGCGTAATGTTGCTGAGGCCATAGGGATCAAAATGTAATTTCAAGATTGTGGACACGCTATCGTGCCACATGTGAAGTAGCGGAGAGGCACCGGGGGCCAAGTCGCATCACTACCCCCAGACAAGACCGATTTTTGCAAATTACTGCGCGAGCTCAACCAAATGCAACGGCGACTCAATTGGTCCAAAGGCTGCGAGTGGAACACCAAGTGCTTGTGAGTGACCAAACTGTAAGAAGGCGACTGCATGAAAGCAATCTACGCTCTCGTAGACCACTCCGGGTCCCACCTTTACGGAGAGGCAATCGTGGACGACGATTAGAATGGGTTCGGAACCACGTGGACTGGGGCCGTGAGCAATGGTCCAATGTGCTGTTCACGGATGAATTCAGGTTCGGTTTCCATCCAGATTCACGAAGGACGAGGATTTGGCGAGTTCCTGGACGATGGAGCCGTCTCCAGAACCCTCAGGAAGTTCACCCATACCAAGGAGGAACAATTATGGTTTGGGCAGGAATTCGTCTTGGAGGAATATGACGGCAGAACGATACGTCCAACAGGTGCTGGGGCCCGTAATATTGCCCCGCAGAACACAAATGGGGCAAGATTTCCTGCTCATGCACGACAATGCCCGGGCACACACGGCGAGAACGGTAGCAGCTTGGTTACATACACATAATGTTAGGGCCTTAGACTGGCCTGCTCAATCGCCAGATCTAAATCCCATTGAGCATGCGTGGGATATGCTGCAAAGAAGAGCTCTGAAGGAAGTTCCTGAAAATCTGGCTACAGAAGATCAACTTTTTGCGCACCTCAGAAGGACATGGGACAATATTCCGCAGCAAGACATTGACAACCTTGTTCTGAGCATGCCGAATCGTTGCCGATGTGTTATGAACATCATGGGCGCTTTCTCAGACTACTAACTTCAAGTTTATAAACACAAATTAAATGATTTTTCTATTTTTTTCAGTTTTTACTGACCAATTAAAAGTTAATTCATATACGGTTTCCGTCTATGCTTCATTTTTTTTCCCATAAAATCCTGAAATTTTATTCTAAGTACCTTAACCATTATTAAAAAATGGTAGAATATTAAATAACGTATCTTTTAAATATATACATGTCATATAAATAATTAACACATTGATAGTAATTCGCTTTTTTTTAAATATCCCTAGACCGTGTTGATGTGTGTAGTTTGCATAATTTCGGCATATATGTATAAGAGACTGGGAGAGGCTGGTTGTGGTATTCTATATCGACTCGAAGGGCCAATGGTGATGGTGGCTCGAAGGACTAATGACGATAGTGGCTCGAAGGACCAACGGTAATTCTGGTTGGAGAGAAAAAAAGATATGAAGAAGAATTAAATTAAGCAAATCCGTGAGAAGACTGGTAATTGGGGTAAGGTAAAGGAGTAAGTTTGGATGTAGAATCTTCGGAACTAGTAACTACTGATCCGATTCCAAAAATCAGGGACTCAAACTGTAACCGTAATAATGTGTTTTTAACACTGTTTTTAAAACAGTTTCAACAGAAAAACACTTTTAGATGTAACAGATACAATAATGTTACCGAGTCAAACTGTAACCGTTTATATGCGTTAATAAGTGTTAATATGTGTAACTGAAATAATCAGTTTTACAACAGACTGCGACTAGATTTCGGCTATCCAATGGCAACGCTGAGTTTACCTGTTAAACACTTATTAACACTGTTAAACCTTTTATATCTGTTACAGATATGTTACGGTTACACTTTTGTAAGTGTTTTGGGTTAACACATTGAAAACACATTTACAAGTGTTACATAGGTATTTGATTCTGTTACCAATTCAACATGTAACACTTATAGTTCTGTAACCTTTATGAAGGTGTTTTTAAGTCCCTGCCGAAAATTATTTCACTAATGGGGAGCTACATTATCCCCAAGTGTTATTAAATATAGCCTTTTAATATGTTCCCGTGGGTTAATTTCCGTAGGTATCTACATAACTGGAGTAAAGCCGCGAGCAAAAGTTATTCGTAAATAAATGCCAAACATCTAAAGATTAGTATTATTGTGCCACTCAAGTTCAATGAATTGTGATAAGCTAAGCTAGTTTTTTACAAGCAGTAGTTAAATCAATAATGGACGATTATAACGTATGACTCAAGCACCTATATGAGTAAATGATAAAATTTAAGATGCTTGCTTACTTTACAAGTTCTATTAAGATATGATATGACGAATCATTACTTGGCAATACCTATAATTAACAGTCATTCCTTGTATTTGAATATTAACTGGTCCTACGTACCTAACTATTAAAGGTACTCTACATAGGTACCTACTTTACTACGTTTATTTAATGATCATGCAATCATTAAATAAAATAATACAGTCACCGTGAGCGTTTCGTCATTTATTTAAAGTTCGTAAAAAATGCTTTGTAAGCGTATTGGAATTCTTTGAACTAAACCAGTATTTTTACAGACAGATGTATGAGCATGACTGGCAAAAAATACGATGACCGCATCCTACGTTACGTAGATCCAATTCCTATATGTAACACGCCTATAATTCTACATTTTTAAATATTTGCGTTTCACTCTACTAATAGTGACAATTTAAAATGCCATCGACACGCTAAAAAAAAACGTCCCATTCTCATGTAATACGGGGCGTGGCTTTAGCCATCAGTCTCAGAGTTTGCTACTGAGAAATTTCTGATTGAAGAACAACAGACTTCATGCTCTGCACTAGCAATAGGCTTTTGTGTACCTACTGACAAATCTAATAAGTCCGTCAGTTAGATTATCAAAAAATATTTGACCCGTATTTTTCTTTTGTTGCGTAAACCAAAATTGACGAAGATGCGACGCTTTTAAATTTCTCAATACGTCACGCCGTGGTATGACTTTTAGTGTGTTCTGACGTCACGAGCGGGACTCCCGAGTTTTGATGCATTGCATCTTAGTCAATATTCATTGATTTACAAAAACAAAAAATATTTGTCAATTTTTCCAATACTTACTCTAACTGACGGACTAAATAGATTTGCAATTTATTGATGGAGGAAACTAGCTTATATGCCACACACCAAATGAGGCAGTTCAAATTTTTATATCCCTAGTGTGTGTAAAACGCAACAAGTTGTAACTATTAAGTCAGTTCATTTTTCATCTTATGTACTTTAATAAAAATTACTTAATAAAAAAACACCTAGTCATTCACAAAAACTGGTACAAGGTAAACCGAAATACAAAAACATTGTACATTATTTCGTCATTTAGAATAGCAAATTTTATACATTCTACTTTGCTAGGCTACTTTAATAACAAGACAATTTTCTAAACCACAGGACTATTTGTAATTGTAACTGGTTGCGTTCTGTGATTTCTGCCTAATCTCATGAAAAAAGGCGTGAGTTTTATGTAATGTAGGCATAGGATTTTATAGGTACACCCTCTATTCTTTAAAAACAAAGCAATAAATTCTTATACCCTTTCGGAAGAGAAGACCTTTAATGGGACATAATAGGCTTGTATTATATAACAAATAATTTTTGTATTTATCTGTGGAAGCTCATTATTAGCAATTTAAGTATATACCTATTTGTTATTATAATGTCATTAGTCAGTAAGCTTTTCTAAAATGTAAAAAAAAAAATATATATTTATAAATCTCAGGAAGCAACTTCTACAATATAGCTTTATAGATAATATAGATATATATCAGATAAGGGAAAACATTAAAACTTGCCAGTCATCCTGATACTAGCCACCGATGTATGACATAGTATGCTAAAATAGACACACCGCATGAAGCTTGTTATCTCAATAATTAATAATGAAAGGTTCATTGATTATTGTAGATATGTTTCATTCCATAGAAATTGAAATGTGTGGGAAACAGTTGTTATTATGGGCATGTGATGCAGAGGAATGAGGAAAATGCTGTTGGAAAAGAGTTGAGAGTGAATTTAGATAGCTATTACAGTAGAGGAAAACCTAAGACACAGTGGATGGCCTGTGTGAAGGAGGATGTGAAAAATATGGAAAAAGAAGACATGCTGCACAAGCCCTGAAAAAATTGGGAAAAACCTTCATCTGTTGGCGAAATAGAAACAGTAGTTAAAAAATGGCGTCAGACTGATTCGGTTGGGGTTCACAGACGTAGGGATAAATAAGCACAGGAGAATATGATTAATGATATTTTACTTCATAATGGATACCATCACTTTTAAGTATAGTATGTGGGAATCAACTTTATTGTACTTTATTACAAACTGCATCAGGTTGATTGCTTAATATTAATTTTAAATTGAACTTGAAATGCTTTATTTTACAGTTGTTTTGTTGATAAGGATGCATTTTCTATTTCACTGTGTAGCCCAATATTTACGGAGAAATCATACTAGATGCACTTCAGTTATATCTGGGGGCACGGGAGTGCTCCCACCAATACGAGCCAAGCGAAGCACATGGGCACTACCGTGCTAATTCGTTTTTTTTGAATCGTTTAATCATTTCAGTAGAAGTATGTAAGTTTCGGCCGAATACTGAAACGTCACTCAAAATTTAAGTAACACTTATATTTAACAGATACTCAAAAATGACGTTTGGCCATACAAAATGTTAAGTTTAGGAGCTTCTCAAATGTTAAGCAGCTCTTACATTTTGAGTGACATTTCAGTATTCGGGGGTAAGTCTATTAAAACCAAATCTCAACAAGGAATATTTTAAGTATTACTTTAACCCATTTTATTATTTTGTCTTTTCAATAAGCTGGTAATTTTCAACCTGTGGGATTCCATTTATTAAATAGTAAATAAAATATAAAATAATGAAAATCTCAACAAGGAATATTTTAAGTATTAGTTTAAAAACCCATTTTATTATTTTGTCTTTTCAATAAGCTGGTAATTTTCAACATATGGGATTCCATTTATAGTAAATAAAACATAAAAATAATGAGCTGTGTGTATTGCAACACAACTGTTACTAAAACAACAACACATTGATCTTGTAGTAACAATGGCTTATAACTAACATTGTATTACTTCCTTATTTACGGGGTTGAGGGACAATTAATTTATGGTTCCTGATGAGTTTTCTCATCTAGCTTCTAGACTGTGCTAGAATGTGCTAGACTCAAAAACGGTTTGAAAAATAGAATGCTTGGTAATGATCAGTGGAATGCGACTGGATAATTTTAGTGTACTTAGTAGTAAATTACTGACCATAAAAAAATCATGAATAAGGATATGAGCATGATGTCAAGTCAAATAGATTTTAAGATAGAATTATCTCAATCTTGATTAAATATTGTATTTTTGATGATGATAACATAGCCATACATACTTGAGTAGCATTGTGATGTCAGTAAAATGTAACAACAGGTTAGCTACACAAACAACCATACAATACAACACCTAGGAATTTAAGTAGATAGGTACTTACCTCCTCTGTTACATTTTGTGCTGCCTTCTTCTTGATATCAATCAAGTTCAGGACATTCCCAGTATTAATTGTCACTTTAGACGCACTCTTCAACATCGTGACCAAATAGATTAACTTTTTTAATTGTTAGAGGTAGCTACTCCGTCTCACACTCAGCCAAGGTTACCGGCCAATATCACACACACAAAAAATACTTCAAGCGCAATATTTGAAATGCGAACGCGCTGCCGACCGCTATCGGCGACTGAGAACGACTGAATACTGGCCTTGCACGCGGAAACTCATAATTTTTATACACAATCAGCTGGAGAAGTTACATCTGTGACGTATTGCGATGTATGACGAAATCGTTCAGTACGGTTGAGACAACATATTGTAAGGTTATTTTGTAGGCTGCCAAAGATATGGCATTTGAATAGTGAGTCGGCAAAATTAGAATTTCAAGGAATTTTCATATTTCTCGATAAATTAATATTCTATCACGAATGAAATGTCAAAACTTTTATGAATGACATTTTGACAGTTGAAGCCGTTGAAGGCAAGGGTATAATTTACCAATATAATAAATAAAGCGGTTCAGTGACGCAGTGTAGTACCAGCCTTACATTAAAGTACTCACTAAAAGTGTAAATTCTCAACCCATATTTTATTTTATTTTATTTTATTGTAAAGCTCAAGTGCGTAGTACTCGCCACCCCCACCGGTGTGCAGTGTGCAGCAAACGCTTCAATTCGATTTCAATGAGGGATTTTCTTTTTCAACGCTTCCTTAGTCACTGGATAGATGGCGCGAGTCTGACTATGTTACTGCAAGGAACAGAACGTCACATAATATCACTTGGACCTAATGATTTTATTCGGAAGCTGATGCAAACGAAAGTGTCAGTCAACGAACGTATGTGACGTGTGGTTTTTCAAGCGTTTTGGCTTTGGCACCCAGTAACGTAGTCGGATCAGCGCCATCTATCGAGTTCATGGAAACTATTTTTTTTATGTTTTATGTGTCGTATGTATACCTTTTTTGTCATTACAAAAGCGAGCGGGATAGAGTAGAGGAATCTTTATTTACGTGAAATATACCTTCCCTCTCATTGAGAGGAGGCCATGTCCCAGCAGTGGGAACATTATAAGCTGATGATGATGACGTGAAAAATGGTAAATTGAGGTTCCACATAGTCCGATGAGAAGTTTTCTTTTTGAGATTTTTGGGATAAAAAAATGTTTCCAAGAACTGGATAGATGGCGTTGATCCGACTACGTTACTAGGTGCCAAATCCAAATCGCTTGACAAAACACACGTCACATACGCTCGTTGACTGACACATTCGTTTGCATAAGCTTCCGAATCCAACCATTAGGCAAGTTAGTATATAAGTTCCTTGCCATTAGGTCTAAGTGAAATTATGTGACGTTCTGTTCCTTGCAGCAACGTAATCATACCAATGCCATCTATCCAGCGACTAAGGAAGATTTAAAAATTAAAATCATAATAATCAGCATGCAAATATGATTAAAATAATATGTTAAACATGAAAACTAAGCTTACAACGCATTAGTATAGCTTGTTGAGGATTGTTTATCTGTGGTATTAATTGTATTATCTGTGTTTGCTCACTCTTCCTAAAACTATGATTCTGTGTTCTCTCTGGTCCGACTAGCTCTGCTGATTATAATGGTGCCCATATATTTTAGTGTTTTATTTACTAAATATAATAAAGAATTAATACGCTTCCACTGCGCTAAATGCGAAAAAGTTCGCTAAGTGCCGCCGATGAAAAATATCACTACGAAAGTTGATAATGTAATAGAAAAGTTGAAAATTGTAAGAAGAAAAAATATGGCGGATGAAGCGGTGAGAAAAATGCTGCCGCAATTTACAGGCACGAATTTTAGCACATGGATATTTAGAATGAAATGCATTCTGGAGGAGAAAGAGTGTAAAGAAACTATAGAAGAAAATATATAGCCGGAGATCGCGAAAACTGTAGATTTCAGAAAAAGTGATGCGAAAGCGAGAAGCTTAATAGTATGCAGCTTAAGCGACAAGTACTTGGAATACGTGAGAGATGCAAAAAGTGCAAGGGAAATGATAGAAAACTTGAAGAAGGTATTTGAAAGGAAGAGTACACTATCTGCATTATACATAAGAAAGAAATTACTTACCTTAAAATGTGATGCCAAAACGGAATTGAGTGACCACTTCAACAACTTTGACACATTAATCAGACAATTAGAAGAAACTGGAGGTACAATGGGAGAGCAAGATAAGGTGTGTCATCTATTGTTAACCATGCCTGAAACCTATAATACGACGATTGCTGCTCTGGAAACAACTAATATGGAACTCACAACGGAATATGTCAAAAGTAAATTGTTGGATGCGGAGTTGAAAACTCAGAGTCACCCGGTAGTATCAGAAGATGCCCAAAGTTTTTTGACCTGTTTTAAATGTGGTAAAAATGGCCACAAAGCCTACCAATGTAAGAAACCAGAACATACAAACACAAGAGGACGAGGCTACTCAAGAGGCACGAGGAGCAGAGGTCGAGGCTTCAACTCAAGGTCAAATGGAAGGCCATCACAGGCAGTTAGAATGGCTCAGACTGAAGATGAAGACAAGGAAATGGTGTTTACAGCGTTCAGTGTAAGTGACTTTGATAATAAAATAGATGATTGTGTTCAATTAATTGTTGACTCAGGAGCTACTGAACATTTAATAATGTCTCAATACTTACCATATATGACTAATATAACTGATTTAGAAAAGGAAGTTAAAATCTTTGTGGCAAATGGTCAATATTTAAAAAGTAATAAAAGAGGTAAATTAAAATTGAAATATAATAATATTAAAATAGAACTAGAAGGACTGATTGTTTCTGGATTGTCACATAAGACGACCCACTGACCCATAACTTAGTATCAGTCAGAAAATTACTAGAGAAAGGGTTTAAAATACAATTTTATAATAATAGTGTATCTATTTACAATTCAAAATATAAGGTCATAGGGCAAAATAAAAGTAGATTATATGTTATAGACACAAAATTAATTAATGAAAAATGTTTAACCTCCGGGTCCCGACTGGAACGAAAACGTTCCAGTCGACATTTTCGGTTGAGTCCCGTTGGAACGTTTTCGTTCCACCTCGTACCGTCAAATTCAAACCTTATTTTCATCACGAATATGGCTCTAAATCGAATGCGAAAGGTTTCCTTCTGTGGCCAGATAATAGTCGATTCAATGACAGCAATCTTTAGTAACACTAAACGGGGCAACACTTTTAAAAAAATAAAAGAACGCGTCAAAGTCGTTGAAAAATGTCAGTGCAAAAAATGGTCGCGGGCCGCTCGCCCGAGCGTGGTATTTTTTGTGTTTCTGTGAGTGTTCTATTGTGAAACGTTGGTAAGTAAGTGTTTATTACGTTATGAGTGCCTATTGCAACTATTTAGATAATAATTTGCTTGAAACAATGTCCCAAAATTATTTACTGAGCAAACAAAATATTCCTAATTTCGATTTCGTCAGTCGCCATTCAATGAACAATTGAAAATATGAATTTGACTCATTTATAATGTAAACATGGTCTTGGAAACATTAGTAGCATCGTATAATATAGTGATAATTCATTATTTCATGTATTCGAGGCATATATCTGCAGATATATTTATATTTCGAGTATTTTCTAGTGAAGGTCAATGTCAACCGTCAGACCAATTCGGCGTAACTGTTTTTGAATTAGATTAGATTTGGTGTGAAAATCATGTTATAAGTGGATGAATTATAATTACTTAGTATCTACTGCAAGTGTGTATCTAATTGCTTGTTTGAAACAATACCATAAAACTACTCTTTTGAAGAAACAAAATATTCGTCGGCGTCGTCTTTGTTTGATAAGAATTCTAATAATTCCCAATGAATTAGTATCTTTGTAAGGTCTTAAAAATCGTAAAAACTAATGATAATTCATAATTTCATATATTCCTGGCGTATTTATTCTATTATTACTCATATTTCGATGTTTTCTCATGTTGTTTACATATCACGTGACTGCCAATATTCAAACGACTGCAACGACCACTAGGCACTAGGTAGGCCGTAGGTCAAGTCGACAATAGTTTTCGATAGTATCGATAATTTTATTTTACAAAGTAAAATATTTCTGGGAGGTCTTTGCCCAACAGTGGGACAGTATGGGCCCAACAGTGGGACAGTATGGGTTGAGAAAAAAAGTATAAGTAACATAGTAAAAACAAAAAAATA
The DNA here is from genome assembly GCA_950022955.1 of Xestia ashworthii. Taxonomy (NCBI): domain Eukaryota; kingdom Metazoa; phylum Arthropoda; class Insecta; order Lepidoptera; family Noctuidae; genus Xestia; species Xestia ashworthii. The sequence goes on along the minus strand of OX465560.1, from coordinate 15,399,463 downwards.
TTTATTATTTCAGAAATGTAACATCGGAGGTGGTGATTTGCCCTACAATTTTGAGGAGCTGTTCAGGGAGAGTGACTTGGAGGACGAGGGCGTTAGACGGGAGTACCTCGAGTTGGACGTGTCTGAAGATGAGTTGGACGAGTAGGAGGTATACGATGAGCCGGAATTCCTTGATGACTTGGAGAAACCGACTTGTGAGGTAAATTTTTTTCATCATCTTGATTAAATGACTGAATCTACTGTAATGAGACAAATCAGTGAGACAATGAGACAGATTGCATGTATTTGTCAGTTATTAGAATTATATCTACACATCTAATAAAATTATAAATAATTATAGAAGTATCCGTTGTTGAGTTTAGTATTAGCATGTCTTTTGTCTATGTATATTGTTGTTATTTTGTGTGAGGTGTTGAGCTTTGAATTTTCAGTAAACTGGCTCGGACCGACTATCCTCGGACTGTATGATGATGAATGAGATCTGTCACATACACTTGAAATTGTATTGTTTTGATACAAAATAGGTGTTTTGTCAGTTATTAAAATTAGATTTTGTTATCTTCTAGCAATTAATCATAGTTATTCGCAGATATTATATGTAAAGACAGATGTGTCCGTTGTTGAGTTTAGGATTGTATGTCTGCATGTTGTGCTGTGAAGGCTGATTGTTTTATTATGTATGTTGTTATTATTTTGTTTGAGGTGTTGTACTTTGAATTTTTAACCGGCTCGGCACCGACTCTCCTCGGACTATACACGGCCGAGGGAGAGAAGCTCACGCTATGCCCCTAATGTTTTTGAGTCATAATAATTATTTATAATAACGAAAATCTTTTATTTCATAGCCCGTCACGCGCTCTGCGGCCGGCTACGCCTCCCCTCGCGGGTGATGCGGCTGCTGCTCGTAACGACCAACCCGCGCGTATCAAACATCTGACAAGTGCCCCGCGCGCTTACGTCATCGCCGATAACGCCGGGGGACGCCCGGCATGCACATGTTGTAAACAAAGACGATTTATGACTGTTTCTGAGAAGGTGACAACACTTGAGGTTTTTTAAAATGCTGATGAATAGGCCCTTTGAAATGTTTGCATTTCGTGTGTGATATGTGTTTGGTTTGTATAAGAATTGTCTACCCAAATATTTTTACCCCTATGTAAAAGTAATAAATACTTAGTTTTTTATTCCTTGCATACTTCCTATTGCGTAACACATTATGCCAATCGCTATAAACTATATGAGGTATCTATGTTTTGTTTGTATCAGAATTATGTTTCCTCTAATTTTTTTTTTTTTGTTATGTGAAAATATTCATTTTTATTTAGTTATTACGTGAATAACTTTCACAGTATGATAAATAAAACACGTAGATCTAAATTGTATTTTATTTTCCTTACTGACCTTATTTTCGATAGGTACACATATTATCGATAATGTAGTTGGTGTGTTCCCCACCCTACAGCATGTTTGAATTCAGAACATAATTTACGACCACTTGAAACATAGATGTTTCTTATTTTTTCCATGACAGGATGGCATGTGTGTACAGAAATAGATATAGCACCTTGTCCTTGTTTGCTTCCAAATAAGATTCTAGTTAGAAAACCTAAATTATCGAGTGGAAATAGGATAGATCCTTCGTCTTTGTTATTTTCGTATTCAAAAATATTCGTAGTATATTTTTTCGATTCATGATTAGAAATCAGTTGAAGAAGGTATAGGTAGTATCCTAAAAACATTTCATATTGATATCTGTTCATAATAACACGGATGATCGTTTGCAAAGTCATGCGTTGAACGGCATAATTCCAATATGACAGTTCAACTTATTAGAACTTTGAGTTGGAATCTTGTAAGAATTATGTATGTAAGACTCCTAAAAAAATACTGTCATTATATTACGTGTATATTCGATATATTAGTTCTAAAGTTTCGTGTAAATTGATTCAGTAGTTTTACCAAAACAAAATAAATTACGGCAACAGATCTAGTTGCGGCGAGTTCTCTCATAACTTTATGGTATATAAAATTCTAAAGTAGTTATGAAATAACTGTTTATATAGTAACACAAGGCCTCGTTATTCAAGAACACGAAACTGTTTACAGTTTGAGATAAGAGTTTGTAGAACTCGAGCTATAAGCATTATTGTCGGGCGCGGCCACTTGACGCGCGCGATGACGTAACTGAGGGGCCGAGGGGGGAGTTACCGTTATTGTAAGCGGCGATTCACAGGTTAATCACAAAGGATATATGGCATCAGAGATTAGGTCATGCCAACAGGAAACAGCTAAAAATGATGAATCTTCCATTTAGCGACAAACCATGTGAGCCATGTATGAAAGGTAAGTCCACTAGATTACCATTTTATCAAACTCCGAAACCACGTTCCCATTATATTGCAGAGTTGATACATACTGACATATCTGGACCGGTGAGCACTCCCACATCTAAAGGTGAGATATATTATCATACAATCATAGACGATTATACACATTTTTGTGAGGTATACTTACTGAAAAGGAAAAGTGAAGCAACTGATAGACTTATAGAATATGTCAATAGAATGGAACGACAAACAGGAAATAAAGTTAAGAAAATAAGAAGCGATAATGGTGGCGAGTTCAAAAATGAAAAGCTTTTTAAATTTTGCAGAGACAAAGGAATTATTCAGCAGTTCACTACACCATATAGTCCACAATCAAATGGGGTTGCGGAAAGGATGAATCGCAACATCTACAACAGAGCGAGAACATTATTGATTGAAACAGAATTACCAAAAACGCTATGGGGTGAAGCGGTAAAATGTGCTGTCTATCAAATCAACAGATGTCCATCTGTTGCCATCAATTTTCTAACACCAGCTGAAAAGATGCTTGGAAACAAAGACTTGACAAAGCTAAAGGTATTTGGATCAAAAGCTTGGGTACATATATTACCAAAACAGGACAAACTACTAGAAAGAGCAAAAGAGATGAGATTTGTAGGATATAGCTTAAACGGCTATCGTTTATGGGATTCTGAAACAAATGAGGTAATAATATCTAGAGATGTGAGATTTGATGAGACTCAAATAAAATACAAAGAAGAGTTGAAGAACAAAGATCATGGAGAATGGGAAGGACAACTTGAAGACGAGTTAGAGCAAGAAGATATGAAGAAGGACCAAGAAGATGATAACCTGAAAAAGAAAAAACATGATCAGAATGAAGAAAATATACAAAAGGATCAAATAAAAGGAAAAGAAAGCAGGGAAGAAATACAGAAGAATGAAGAAGAGAATGAGGAAATTGAACAAATAGATCAAGAAAGTGAAAATGATGAGAATACAAAAGAAGTAAAATACTATACAACAAGATCAGGAAGAAATGTGCACAAGCCAAAGAATATTGAAGAAGACTATGAGTTGTATACAGCATACTGTCTATTGTCAGGAGATCCTCAAGAATATGAAGAAGCAGTTCAGGATAAAGATTGGGAAAATGCGATACAAAAAGAAATAAGCTCACAGAAAAAATTACAAACATGGGAAGAAGCTACATTACCTAGAGGAAGTAAAGCTATAGATACAAAGTGGATATTCAGAACAAAGCAAGATGGTACTAAGAAAGCAAGGCTGGTAGCTAAAGGCTTCCAACTACATAGTAATGATAATCATTATGCTCCAGTAGCCAAACTATCAACAATAAGATTGATGATGAGCTTAGCAGTCCAACGAGATTTAACACTTAAACAATTAGATGTGCCAACAGCATTTTTAAATGGTAATTTGAATAAAGAAATATATATAAAATGTCCTAAAGGAATGTACATAAAGGAAGGAAAGGTTTTAAAATTAAAAAAGGCCCTTTATGGACTAAAAGAAGCACCCAAATGCTGGAATCAAAGATTTCATGACTTCATAACTAAGAAAGGATACATACAATCGAAGCATGATTCATGTTTATATGGAAATGGGAATACATGGATACTACTTTATGTTGATGACATTCTACATCTTGGTGATGACGTTGAGATGATAAAAGCTTTAGAAAAGGAATTTAAAGTAAAGAACTTGGGAGAAATACATCAATATTTAGGACTAGAAATTACAAGGAAAAAAGACACACTGGAAATAAGACAAAGTGAAATGATTAAAAGACTGTTAGAGAAATTTAATATGCAAGATTGCAAAGCATGTAAAACTCCAATGGAAGTCAACTTCAATGTAAACACTGGATCTGAAGTGATTGAAGTACCATTCAAGGAATTAATAGGTTCTTTATTGTACATTGCAATGAATAGCAGACCAGACATTACTTATACTGTAGCCTATTTGAGCAGATTTTTAGATAAGCCTACTCAGGAATTATGGTTAGCAGGTAAGAGAGTACTACGTTATCTCAAAGGAACAACCACACAGGGGCTGTTATATACAAAGACAGGTAATTTCATGAAACTTGTAGCATACTCAGATGCAGACTGGGCAGCTGACAAAACCGACCGCAAAAGTACCAGTGGTTGTGTTATATATCACGGTAACAATATAATATCATGGTTCTCTAGGAAGCAGACTTGTACTGCCCTGTCAACAGCTGAGGCCGAGTATGTAGCAGGAGCACATACAGTAAGTGAACTTATACACATTAAAGGCTTACTCTCTGATTTCATAGGTGATAAAAGTGTTTCAGCTCATTTGTTAATTGATAATCAGAGCACAATTAAATTGATTCAGAACCAAATTAATACTAAAGCATCTAAACATATTGAAATAAAATATCATTTTATAAAAGATTTAATTTACAAGAAAGTTGTGTCTATTTCATATATACCTACAAATGAAAACATTTCAGACATCTTCACCAAATCATTACCTATTCAAAAACATAACTATTTTTGTATAAAGCTGAATTTGATTTAAGTTTATAGGTATTGTTATGCTGTGTATTTATTATTTTTGGAATATTGTTTAATTAAAAATAATTATTGTATTGCATAGATTTATGAGCAAAATAATTGTAAAATTACATAATTATATAGGAAACAAAAATTTGAATTATTAAAGAGAACAAGAATTGTAATAGAGTTATCAGTTATGTTCATGATTAATAAGCAATTTAAGAATGTTATTCAAACAGTTAAGCAATTATAAATTCTGTAAATTGAGGGGCTGTGTTGAGGATTGTTTATCTGTGGTATTAATTGTATTATCTGTGTTTGCTCACTCTTCCTAAAACTATGATTCTGTGTTCTCTCTGGTCCGACTAGCTCTGCTGATTATAATGGTGCCCATATATTTTAGTGTTTTATTTACTAAATATAATAAAGAATTAATATAGCTGGGCTTAAAGGCTAAAACCCGCTTATTGTGTATTTAACAACAATAACCACAATAAGTTTTCAACTTTTTTATTTAATTACCGCAACAATGAAAGTATAAAAGCAAGAGTTACAAATACCATTACCACAACAATTAAACAAAACAACAACAAGTATACAATAGATGTACGACTGACCGAATGAGAGGTTTTTTTTTTGAGAATTAAAAAAAATAGTTTCGAAGAACTCTGTAGATGACGTTGAACCGACAACGTGTTAAAGGTGCCAAAGCACGCTTGAAAAAACACACGTTGACTGACACTTTCGTTTGCACAAGCTTCCGAATATAACCATTTACTCCACGAAGGTAGGTAATGTATTTTTGTGTATTTTATCTATGGGCCTTCAGATGCCTGATAATATTATTATTGATTGATTGATTGATTAAGCGGGCTCCACATTCACGTCACAAACAACTGTTAAATTCGCGCCTCGTTCAGCTTAGTTCGCACGCACGTCGAGCATGGCCGCCGAATTAGTTAGGACTATGCGCATTGGCTTACTACAATTACGTATATTGGCTAATTTACATTTTGTCTAGAAGATAATTCATTTTGATCAGAATGGCAACCCAAGGCTTTTGAAAAAATGTAACGGGGGTAGTCATTCGACCAATGGGTGACATTGAAAGCGTAGACTGGGGTAGATTATTCTAATCTATGGACTGGGGAACGGCGAGGTTGTGACTGGAGGATTATTGTAAGATACGAAAATAAAGGAAAGTTATTTCAATTACAAGTCGTTGTTATTTACGACCTCTTCTGGCTACTTTTAATAGTATGAAGTTCAATGCAATCTCGCACATCCACCCGCGCCGCAGTTGCCGCAGTACCTATAGATAAATACACCATATGACGTATAACTTATAAGTAATACTCGTACAAGATAGATGCGCAACTCTTGTTTTCGTTTTTAAAACTGTGTACCTAAGCTTTTAGATGGCGCTGATAATTTTTGTTCAACCAAATAAATACAAAAAGTAAATCTTGACTGAGGATTCGAACTTGTGAACGATTGATTGATTGTTGTTTTTCTGTTGGTCTAGTGGTTAGTGACCCTGACTGCTATGCCGGAGGTCGTGGGTTCGATTCCCACCCAGGACAAATGTTTGTGTGATGAGCACGATCATTTGTTCTGTGTCTGGGTGTAATTTATCTATAATATGTATGTATTTAGAAATATTTAAGTATGTTTATCAGTTGTCTAGTACCCATAACACAAGCTCTGCTTAGCTTGGGACTAGATGGCGTTGTGTGATAGTTGTGGAATATTATTATTATTATTATTATTATTATTATTCACTAGGTAATCGCTGTCACCGCTAGGTCAGCTACTTCATTAGCAAGATTTCTAAAATAGCTGTTCTCGTTACGACAGTTGTAAGCTGTCAAACAGTTGAAAAGTTGATGTCCTTATACACACAGATAGCAGCACTATCTATGAAAATTTAGTTTGAAGCAAATGTAGGTATGGAAGTTTCACCCCCCAGGTCTGCTTTCACCTTAAGGCTATCATAGCAGTAAGCGCTCTGGGAGCTAATTCTCATTTTATGCGATATTTGAGTGATATGATAAATATCTAGTCACGTAAATATCGCATGTGATAAGTGTCATGTCTATTAAAAATATCGATCCCGTGCTAAAATCCGTATTCTCGTGGGCAATAGTTATATTGGCAATCGAGATGGTAATAGATAATATTATCTTTACGTTCATTCAAATCTTTTGCACAGATTATATCGTTTTTGTCGCTGCCAAGGATCGTTCAACACGTTCCGTTTTTCATCGACTGGCGAGTTGATAATCGATAACTTTATTTTGTCTTCAAATTAACAAATTTGCTGATAATTTGGATTGATAGAATGTTTTTAGTGTTCGTTTTACATTAAGTGGTTAATGTAAAATGAATTTGACTAGTTTAAAATAATTTTCATGTAAAAAGATAATCTTAACATTACATGCGCATACTTTTTGTGGAACGGAGTGTCAATAACAGCCGTCAACTCCGTCAAGGCTGCCAAAAGTTTTAAGGTGAACGCTTTAGATTAAAAGGTGGACGCACACCTATCCGCGCCGAAGGAATCGACCGCGCCGAAAGAATCGAATTTTAGAATGACTTGTATGAAATCCTACTAAACCTCGCACACTTATCCGCGTCGAATCGGACGAATAGATGACGTCATACGTATGAGAAAAAATTCTTTCGGCGCGGTCGATTCCTTCGGCGCGGATAAGTGTGCGTCCACCTTTTAATCTAAGGCGTCCACCTTAAAACTTTTGGCAGCCTTGACGGAGTTGACGGCTGTTATTGACACTCCGTTCCACAAAAAGTATGCGCATGTAATGTTAAGATTATCTTTTTAGATGAAAATTATTTTAAACTAGTCAAATTCATTTTACATTAACCACTTAATGTAAAACGAACACTAAAAACATTCTATCAATCCAAATTATCAGCAAATTTGTTAATTTGAAGACAAAATAAAGTTATCGATTATCAACTCGCCAGTCGATGAAAAACGGAACGTGTTGAACGATCCTTGGCAGCGACAAAAACGATATAATCTGTGCAAAAGATTTGAATGAACGTAAAGATAATATTATCTATTACCCTTTATTGCTCTGATGGCAAAAGTGAAGAATAGAACAAAAGTAAATATTGAAAATATGAGCTCTTCCCCAAAAAAAAAGAAAAGCTTACCCGAGCGCAGCTCAAAAAGCTCGCTTGGTGAGCATTTTGGAGGCAGACCCAGAACTTCGTGGGGCGAAGTTCTCTGCCTCCTTCACAATTGAAAGAGTCCACAGCCCGATGGACTAAGATTGGTGACGAGCTTAATTCTATTCCCGGCGGAAAAAAAAACTGGCAAGAATGGCGTAAAGTAGTTTTTTTTTAACAAAGCATCACTTAGGTCCCGTGGATCCATTCTCCATTGGGCTCGTCGTCGTGGCGGTGCTGCCTCTGCTATTTCAGCCTCCTCGATTAGATCTACTACAAAAGCCGCAACAAATTCGTCCACAGACATTTTCACCGTTTTAAGTTTTAACAAAAGGAACCTCAATACTCAACTCAATAATTTATTTCAGTTCGTATTTTGTTCTAAAATGTCAATCGATATGTCACTATCGAGTGTTCCTGACCACTCGATGCATGTCTAACGCTTTGCCATCGATATTTATCTATAGTGACTTCTCGAGAATAGGGAAATTTGCATTCAATCGATATTTTGACAGTTTTTGCGATATTTATCGAATGTGACATTATATCTACTGCTCGAGAATCGCCCCCGCTGTTGTTTCTGCCTATTCCTATTAGATAATGGCGTGTGTTTATTTGTAAGCAGTTGCTGTATTGTGCAACCTTATACCTATTATCTTAATGTGGACGCTCTACGGTAGCCCGCAAGTGAATGCCTATTTCATGAAAAAGACGTGACACTTTAGAACATTTTGTTTCAAACAAAACGTGTGCTGATAAAAATATCGTTCGCGGTTCAAGTTCATAACGGTCGAGAAACGATTTCTTTAAGGTTAAAGTCGTTTCTCAACCTTTGTGAACTTGGAGAGTTGGATTGATTATTTTGATGATTAGCCTGCAAGTTGCAAAAACGTAAGAAAATTTGAATTTCGCGGGCTACCCTGGAGCATCAGCCTTAAGGTGGCACGTCAGTGTAAGACTGGTATGAAGAACAAAATTGTTTTTTTCCCACATCTTATTTCTGTGTCGTAGTGAGAAATATGCCAGACTGAATGAAAACCAGTTGCGCCAAGTTCATTTTGGTGGTTAACTAAAACACTTTTGAAAATAGTTAAAACCATCATACATGTTCAATTTTATTTCACTGTGATCATTTTCATTAAATTAGGCCTAAAACTGCGTTAAGCGGACGCCCGCGCGGTACCATACAAAAGTGCACCGTCGCGGGGCCCCGCGCGGAGCCCCGCGCGGGTGTACGTTGCGGGGAGGTGGGCCCCGCACCAGCGCAACGGTGCCCGCCTCCGTGCGACGGATACCCGCGCGGGGGCACGCGCCGGACCGCTAGCGGCATGCGGCATGCATGTTCAGTATGCTTAGTGCGAGTTTCATACTAAAATTCGAGTAACGTCGCGTATCGCGTAGATCGAGTTGACGTCGTCGATAGTGACAATCCAGTGCCTCTAAGAAAGTAAGGACCGTTTCGAGCACATTGCTAACATTTTCATGTATAACGCGAGTGCTAGTTACAATCTCGACAGTTTTGACAGCTTGTTATGCAGAATACATATCGCTTTAACAAAACAAATGGCATTCTCTTTTGAAACGTTCAAAGGACGATGAAGTATTCGAAATTTATTAGCCATGATACCAAAAGTTGATTCAATAAAACGTCGCGCTCTTGTTAACCTGTAATTAAATATTTTTTTCTTATGGTCCAAATTGAGAGCTCGAGCATATGGCCGCATGACATAACTAGACAACCCAAATGCTTCATCTCCTACAACAACGTAGGACAATGGTATGGTTGTTGCTGTATGTTGTTGTTGTTTACTTTAACATTATTGATCCTCAATACGGTTCCAGTTTCGAAAATAATTCGTCATAGACCTGTACCGAAACTTTAAAATATTTATAAAATGAGTTTTCATTTTCTCTTAATTTACCGAACTTTACAACAAATTCCCCGCATAGCAATCTAGATTCAATATACGGGCTTACTGGTTGTCGTTTTTTTTTGCTAGTCGTCGTTTTGCTACGTAATAATATATTAAACTCTCCATCGACACGACTGTACATGCACACCGTTAAAATTGAACTAGCGAATCTGCGTAAATAAAACGCCGCGACAGGTACCCGCGACGGTGCCCGTCGCGTGTCACAGAACCCACGCGCGTGTCCACGCGCGTGTCCACGCGCGTATCCACGCGCGTAGACACGCAACGGTTGCACGTCGCGGGCGCCCGCTTAACGCAGTTTTAGGCCTTATTCGGCATGTGACGATGCACAGCATCGGTGAGAGGGCGCTGTATACTTCCCGTTAGTTTTCAGCCAATCACAGCTCTCGAAGTCACGTGGTTCCGGTAGTCACGTGGTCCCAGGTGGCGTGTTCGCTAGTGGCGGACTTTTACCTCGTAGCGTCGTTACTTCTCGAGCAAGCAACATCTAAATTAGAGTTTGCAGCTAGTTTTTAGTACTTTGAATCTTATTTTATTTAATTTTAAGTGCTTAGCGTTTGCATTGTGTTGTATTACGGGCTGGTGCCCGTAGCTCCACGTCCAAGTGCGTATTTTACGTATGGAGTGCTAAGTGTTATAAATAAATAATTAAATAAGTGAAAATCAAATAAATAGTGCAATTGTGGTTCGGATCAAGAAGTGCAGGAAGGTGACGACTTGTTGTCTTCATCGAGCCATAAATTAGAAGAAGAAGAAGCGATTCGAGCTCTTCGCAATTTGATACTTCAGGTTCTGAGGTAAAGCGACGGAAATGCGGTGAGTCGTCAGACATTTCTAACCTTGTGAACCAAGTGCTGTAGTAACGAACCTTTTTAATGCAAAATGTGGGTGTCCGCAGGCGGATCGACTCCGACTAGCGGCTCAGGTCCCCAGAACCAGGACCTCTTCTGGACCTAGCTACACGTTACCGTTGGATTGTAAATTTTAATCGTCCGCCGGCGGCTGCCTCTAATATATTCAGTGGAGCTCCGCGTTTAAATTTAAGCATTTTAAATTGTTAATACGTAAGGGTAAACCTAAGGGTTTAATCCGTACCACGTGAAGGGACTTGAAGCGTTACAAAAGTTCGTTGATTATTTGTGAAAGGTTGTGCGCTACGCATACGCCTTGAAGATTCATAACGCTGCACCTAGCTTCGTCAAGCTTGATATTAACGATGAACTTCGACAGTTTGTTAAGGGTAAAGGTTACGGAGAATTCCGCGAGAATGGTAACACCCCTGTGTAATGCTTTAATTTCAAAACGCGATTTACTCAATCAAAGCTTACAAAGTTTCAGCGAGTGGACAGCTTCTGGTGCTTCATTTACAGCCTCTAGCATTGTTGATAAAATTTCGGAATCATTACTACCCTCATAAAAATTCCAAAAAATAGTGAGGAAATCATGCAGCTAGTTTGCAGAAAACGAGCTATAAAGGGTGTAAAACAATACATAATTCGTAAGCTCAAAAAAAAAAAATTTGTTTCTCAGCAATAATTTTTGCGTAAAGTTACTTAGTTTGATGTACAGAATGCTTGGTTAACAGCTTTGTGATGAGGTGGTTTACACCCTGTATAATATATTTATAGAAAATCGCCGGGAGCGTATCCTTAGCGAATTTGCAAATAAGAACCTTCGTGACGGTCTGCGTAAGATCCCTTCGAGTTCTAATTGCCTATTTGACGAAATTCAACTGCCTACATTTAGAATACAGGTGGCATGGACAAATGGCTACGTCCTTGGCTCGGCACCGACAAAGGTCAAAATAAGACCACCCCTAGGTTGGCGAGCAGACCAAATGTACCAGACTTTCGCGAGCTTCCAATGACTCGCAGCCAGGTTATATCCGAGCGTATCGGAGGCAGTGGCAGACGCTGCGGGCTCCGAAGGCCCTTCTCGAAATGGTTACGAGAATGCGTCTACCATTTACCTCCTAACCATCAGTACCACTTTTACGGTTTTTTCTGCGCCATACCACTTTTACGGAGGCTGTCTCCGAGCGTATCGGAGGCAGTGGCAGACACTGCGGGCTCCGGAGGCCCTTCTCGTAATGATCACGGGAATGTGTCTGCCATTTACCTCCAAACCACGACTGATTCATCCATCAGGACGAACCATGCGCCGATCCAAACCGCACAATCGCTAGAGATATCAATCCAGCAAGAACAATTTTTTGTTCAAGGCTTTCTAGAAGTTGTGGATCATCGCGATGCCGGTCAGAGTTTTTTTTCAACAATATTTCTTACAAACTCGAGGAGCCCGTGGCTAATTAATCCACCCGGGTCGATCCTTGGGTTGGGCCAGGCTTGCATAGCATCTGTGGATGGGTGACCGCCCATTGATGCCGAGTTTCCTGCGTGCCGTGGAAGGCCCGTTGAGCCGTTGGTCCCGGCTGTCATTTACTTATCTTTGACAGTCGTTACAGATGGTCAGAGGTCCAAAAAGTCTTACAACCAGTCGGGTTGTGGGGGTCAGATAAGCAGTCGCTCCATGTAAGGTACAGGTATTCGGCTGCATCAAGTTGTACTGGAGGCCGACCCCAACATGGTTGGGAAAAGCCAAGGCAGATGATAAATGTTTCTTACAAACAAGAGCGACGGGTCCTGAAGCACCTGAACCAGAACATAGTTCCGAAACCATTTAGACTGGTCTCTAACTTTCAGATACCCCATTTTTAACAAAAGGAAGATTGAACGGAGAAGCTGGACATATCCTCAGCAAAGCATATTTTTACGTAAACCTAGTGGTTTCTCAGACTAATTTAAGGTTCTGCAGATGAAAAAAAAAAAAAAAAAAGCACGCGAGTCGTAGCCTACTTAAAAGGCCGTTTTCTAAGACTTGCTTACGTGTTCTCTCGTGGCTATTGGTGTTTTTATAGGCGGGGTTAACTCGAAGTGTCATGTCCACGTCACCTTTCTGTCGCTTGATTCATGGAAGAATCGAAGAGTTTTTTTTTTTTTTTTTTTGTGGACTTTTGTTTCTGTCGGTCTGTAAGATAAAGGAGACGGTGGCAGACGCTTCGGGCTCAGGAGGCCCTTCTCGTAATAATGGAAATGCGTCTACCATTTACCGCCAACCACTAGCCACACCATTTTTACGGAGGCTGTCTCCGAGCGTATCGGAGGCAGTGGCAGACGGGCTCCGGAGGCCCTTCTCGAAATGATTACGAGAATGTATCTGCCATTTACCTCCATACCAACACACATGGTCTCGAAGGATCTGAAATGGTGGGTCACAACCTCACAACTTTGAAAAAGCCCTTAGTTTGGAGCAGCTTGCACCCGGAGTTGATTCACCAGTTCATGACCACTGCGGGGAGCACAATTAGACGATCTTTCGGATTCAGGTTATCTCCCGGAAAACAGGTGGCAGAATGGCATCTTCTAAGACCTACTCTAGGATAATTGTGTTTTTGCAAGTTTAGAGTTCCCCCGATAGACCTCTTTGCCGCCAGAGAAACCAGGGTTGTGAGTCAGTATGTTACCAAAGATTGTTCAGACTCATGAACTCAATTTTGCAACGCCTTTAGTTGTCAGTGGCTATTTCATCTGGCTTGGGTGTTTCCGCCTATACGCCTGATCCCTAGAGTTCTTTACCATCTGAACTCGGCTCAAGGCGTTTTCTTGATAGTGGCTCCAGTGTGGAAGAGTGGTTATTGGTTACCGAATCTTCGACCTCGAGCACTCTGCTCAAAACCTAGACCGAATTCTAGTGGATCGGAGCACGGGCCTGCCGCCTCCTAGCATTTAAGACCTAGAGCTCTATGTTTGGAATTTAGCGGGTGGGGCGAAATAACTAGGAATTGGTCAGAAGCTGAAAGGTCCCTGCTCCGATCTAGCTGGAGAGAATCCACACTGGGCACTTATAGACTGGCTTGGTCTCTGTGGGTCAAATGGTGTAGAAAGCAATTTTAACTTCGGTTGTCCCATTAATATTAGTTTGACAAGACTGTTAACTTTCCTATTCACTGACGAGAGATTGATTAGCTTAAACCCACCATATTGTTTCCTAAATCTGTAATTGTGACCTTTAGACGACCGACCTGTATCGAAAATTTGAATTCCGACTTCTTAGTACAACATATTCTCAATACTATCTCCCTGCAGTCTCCTAGAGCAGAGAAGTCTCCTATTTGGGATCCTAGTGAACTGATTGCCTGTTTGCAGACGAATCCTCCTAATAACGTCACTTTATTCAAAGCGTCATGACGATGGGCTTTTCTGTTTTCGAAAGCGTCGAGAAGACGAGTTCATGACCTTATGCTACTCAGGGTCTCGTCAAGTCACTATATTGATCAGGGTGATCATATCATTCTGTATCCTGTGTTTGTTCACGCTAACGAAAATATATGTCCAGTTAATTGGTTTAGGAAAATTTTGGAATTATGAATACCAGGACGCACACGCGAATTTTTTTTTTTTTTGTGTCAATTCAGGGTCCCACGCAAACTGCATCACGAACTGTGATAGGTAATTGGATTAAAACCTTACTAAAAGATGCAGGAACATCTGCATCTCTTGTAAGTATGCGTCCAGTCGTAGTTTCCTTGAATTGGTACGAAAATGTTCCAGTTGGAGTTGGAAATCCCCTCTCCTGGTAATTGGGCACAGACCGAATTCTTTTGCCAAATATTATTGTAAACAGAGGTCAATAGGTGAAGCCAAGTCCGAGTAATCTTTCGAATAATTTTGAACCAATGTAAGATAAAATCGATGGCCTCTATATCGTAGTTTAGCTGATTGATTCTTGTTTTCTAGATTATTACATTTTCCGAACTGGAGGTACCACTGATCTGTATAATATGATGATGATCTAGACTATTATAGTAATCTGTGATCTAGATGTTGCTATGTTGTTATGAATTTATTTTTCAGTAAATAACATATTCTCACATAGCGTCGTTGTGGTCACCAGGAGTTATAAACACGTCTCTCACCGATGCTGTGCATCGTCACATGCCGAATAATAGTGCAAGTTTTACACAAAAATAAAACTTGTATTATTTAGCAGAGACGATGCACAGCATCCATTTAAGGTCTCCTGGTGAGAGACTTCTATGAGGTAAAAGTCCGCCACTAGCGAACACGCCACCTGGGACCACGTGACTACCGGAACCACGTGACTTCGAGAGCTGTGATTGGCTGAAAACTAACGGGAAGTATACAGCGCCCTCTCACCGATGCTGTTGCACTATTATATTATATTACCGGCCACCGTAGATGCGGGCCTGTGGACGGTTAGCTATGGGCTAGCTAGCCGTCCGTCCGTCTAGTGACGACAGGCCGTGTCGACGGCGCGTTCGTGTTCCACGCGCGCCTCAAAGAGATGTCAGCAGCAGAGAGGGGCCCGCAAGGGCCGAAGCCTGCCGGGGTTGCGGGACTGTTCGAAAGAGATACCGCGGCCCCGGAACGTAAAGGGCGAGGAAGGAACATGGATGGGTTTTAGTCAGTAAGAGTCTGACACTCCCTCCCGCTCCGCCCAGAGTGGGAGAAGTCATTTGATGATTTCCCATCCTAAAAAAAAAAAAAAAAAAAAAAGGGCATCTCAAGGGGCATCTCTACAAATACAGCTGTCAATGCAACCGTGGGTTACAAAGTTAAAATGACAAGCAGACCTGGGTTCCGTTTTAGGTTGTAATCGATTTGAGTGTCCATAAACCCGTTCCGAATTGCGCTGAGCGCGAGCACAAGCGCGATATCGATGTCCCTTGAATCGTCATAGATGACGACTCATGACAATCGCCATCTTGCGATTACACCGACCATGCCCCAAATAATAACACCGTGAGCGCTGTCAAAGAAAGACTACAATATATATAATGAGATAGACGGTACTCTCAACCGTATTTCCGTCATCATACAAGCAGCGCTCTCTATCCGTGGTGGTTAAATCAAAATCTAACAAAATAAATACAAAAAGTGTGTCGTGACCGAGGTTTGATCTTACGATCTGCAGCGCCTAAGTCAGATGTAGTCCTCAACGGGCTACACGTTCTATTGGCAACCTGCCCAAAATAGCTGTTCTATTGCATGCTATGACAGTTGTCAGTTGGTGACAGATGGTTGATAGTGTAACCATGAATAAAATACGTCTCTATCATTGATTGATTTAATTTTTTTTATATTTGCTAAGATTGGTGTAGATTAAATAAATATGGTTTCTCTATCTAATTTATCAAAATTGTTATTTTCAATTAAATCTTATCACTGTTATAAAGTGGCAACCCAACCAGTAAATAATTTCATCCTCAAGGATAGCTGGCGCTAGTTTCCGTACAAAATTTTCGGGCAGGCTCCAATGTTCTAAGAGAGCACGGCATGCTGTCAAAAATGACCTGATGACAGCCTGGTCTTAGCTGTCTGTCATAATCGTGGAATCTAGAACGCAAAATATTGATGTGAGCGCTGTGAGTGATTATTTTCTAATACGGAATGCAGCCTAAATCTGAAGTCTGACTGAACAGAAACGTCAGAAACTTCAATTCAGCAGATATCTAATCTGTGTTCAGCAGACAGACTGAAAGGCGAAAGCACGTATAGGCGGTTGAGTTAATTCTGATTTTATTTAGACGACAAGTATCAAAGATATTTTATAAGTTAAGCATAAAAACAACAAAATGGGCGTCGATATTATAAGTTTTGCTTACGCCGCTTCGGTTGCTGCGGGTGGAATTATGGGTTATGCTAAAGCAGGTTAGTTATCTATATATTTTTTTACTGATTAGTACGCTTAAAAAAAAATTACCAAAGATGGAACTACAAGTAGATTTGTGCAATAATTTGAAAATTAAGCAGTAAATTTTATAGCTTTCAAATGTGTACCAATAATCTTTTAGGTAATCACTCCAAAATCAACTTGATAGGTATTGTATCTATCTTCTTCACTTAGACGGCCTAGCCAATAGGCGGAAGCGTACATGTTAACCGAATCATATGTGGCTACTCATGCTTTCTTGATAAAATTTTGTGCCAGTAATACATAATTATAATTTTTTTAAACATCTTTAAAAAGCATGTTTGATTGGTGCAGTAGCAGCAAAATTGATAGCTACATATATAAGACAATCACAGTGTTATTATCGTTATCAAGGATTTTTATTAAAAGATAAATGAGTTTCTACTTGAAAATTATTGAGATTTGATTGAAATGCTATCTTCAGCATTGATAGAATGATACCATAGACATGAACTATGATGCTCTTCAGAAAAAGCAAAGAGGTATTTACAATCAGCCTAACCTTTCCCATGCCGCTGTTGTGATATTGGGTGGTTCAAGATGAAAACTTGAATTTTTACTACATTCTTTCAAATAAAAACCAATGAAGATCTTTTTTTTGTACTATTACTCAAGTATTTCTGAATTGTACTGGAAGATTCCATTGCTACTTTGCCAACCCATATGTTCTTTCCGTTCATGTTCACGTTCATTCTCTTCCAACACTTAAAGAATGATTAATGTTGCCATTGAACCTGAAAGTAGGTATCTATTCAAATATTGACAAATTTTGATGTAAGAGTTCTTTTATTAAGTGACAAGGTCAAAAGATAGTATATTAACGACAAGATAAAGACATAACAGACACAGATTATGTCCATGTGTAAGTATTATCTTCAAAAACACTATTGTGTTTAATGTGAATGGCCATGTTTACTTTACGGCCACCATCTGCATGTAGGTACATGAAGTTTTTAACTGTTTGACAAGTATTGTTTGATTATAATTACCATTATTTATTATTTCCCTGCTCTACTGTGTTGAAAAATGTATTGTGCTGTAGTGAAGTACCTATGATGCTATGATGAATGCAATTTTGTGGAATACTCAGATATAATCATTTTCACAAACACCAAGTGATATCCTACAATATTATTATTGTGATATCTACATAATATATGGGCATTGTTCAATTCTCAAAGTTTGGCACTGTACTGTCTGTACTGTTCTTAGTGAGAAGAGACATAAATATCTATTGTCTACACTGAAATGACACTAAAAGGATGCACTTAAAACTATATTTTGAATTTCAAATGGTTTAATCAGTCAGTTTTCTTTTTTAAACTTGGATTTTCTGATTCATTTATTTTTTTTACTTTTCAGGATCCATACCTTCTTTGGGAGCTGGCCTCATATTCGGATCAATTTTGGGTAAAATATCACACTTTTCAGTTATTCGCTATAAGTTAATGATAGGTATTCTAAATCATGTTTTTTCTTTAACAACCTTTACAACCCACTGCTGGGCAAATTCTCACATTGTTTATCACTCCTCCCACAAACGCCTACAAACATTTCACGACAGTCGCAAAAAGCAAATCTTATTGACAATATTTGTGTCGCATTTCCAGGAGTTGGAGCTTACCAGCTGAGTCAGGACCCCTCGAACTATGCACTTATGTTAGGAACCACATCAGCTCTCGGAGGTCTTATGGGATACAGGTAATTATGATCCTTAATCATTACAGATCCTTAATCATTACAGATCCTTCATGTAAAATACTGGTATTTAGCTGCATCCGTTAAACTGACTCAATCATTGCTTACTCTTGCCTACTGTCCACATGAAAAGGTAAAGCAACTGGTGGTGGTCGATTGTGGCGTGCTCACGCACTGGTAGGCTAAAACATCTCAGTGACTCAATATTTTCGAAGGAAAAAGGCACTAGTACAAATAGATACTTTCAATAGGGTGTTTTCAGGGCCAGTTTCCACTGAAAAACGATAGATGGTGCTATGCAAGACCGAGTGTAAAACTTTATTTAGCCATGTGTAGCTGGCATTCATTTTTCTTATAATAACTCAAATCGAACAAATATAGACACAGACTAGGAAAATGTTTTACTATACGTAACATTTTTATAATACTTTTTTGTTCTATAAAAGTATATTTTGAATGGTCCAGATAATAAAAATAATTGTAATTGATATAATTTAATGGATCTTCGATAAAATTTTTATTTATTAATTTAAATTTAGTTTGTGTGCGTTCATCTTGCTTAGTTCGATTTGCATATTTGTTGTACAAATATACCCCTATTATATCAAGGAGAATGTAATACTACTCATTTGCGTTTTATTCATATTATTATTGTGTATTCAGATCAGCGCCTTAAATCGTTTTTCCGTGGAAATTGGCCCTGAAAACACCCGTGTTTAGTTATGCATTGTAAAACATCCTCAACCTCGGACCAGTAACTTTTTCGTTCTGCAAGGATGTAACTGCAACTGCCCTTGCATTTCCACATGACGTTTTGCCAAAGGAAACATTAAGTAATCAAGTTTTCTTTTACTTAATTACAGGTATTACAACGGCAGGAAGTTCATGCCAGCAGGTCTTGTGTTCTGTATGTCTGTCGGTATGCTCGCCAAGATTGTATTCAAACACGTTGGTGTCAATTCCCCGATAGCCACCAAAGGGTAATTATGGAAAGAACCTTTTTATTTAGAAACTCTTTGGACAATCGTTTTATATAAAACCCAGAAAAAAGTTCCCTGAGTGTAAATAAATTGGTTCTTTAGTTGTAAGTGAAAGTGTGAATTACATTTAATAGGTTGAAGGAATGTTATTTTTTTTCTTTTTCAAACTAATCTGTTTAAGTCAAAAGTTCTATTTGTTTTTATTTCTGTAATGGCTGCTATATTGCATTTTTCAATTTACAGTGAAGAACTTGAATCGATGAAGTGAAGTTAACATAGTGCATTGAAAAGCTTTCATTTTAAAAGTATGATGTTTCTTTTGTATATTTTGTTTTGTATGTGAGGTGGCCGCACAATTCTTGCTGCAATATCTGTGTTCATTGTTTTCATTGAGTAAACTACTTTATTACTATGACAAAGTAAACTTAGTTTTTATAAAAGGTGGCAAAATAAAAGGTGTTGGGAAGATATTGTTTTTATTTTCATATTTCAGAAAAAAAAAATTGGTTTTGTTTAAAAGCAAGTGCATACCTCTTGTGTGTTGCCAAATTACTAAACTAAGTAGGTAGTTCTTTGTCTCAAGTGGTAGAAACTCAGAAGGGTTTAAATAAAACAACATAATTCGTATTCATTATTTTCTATATTTTTTCCTTAAAATTTAGAAAGTTTTGGAGGAAAAAGGGATTTTATACATAAACAGTTTGAATACAATAAATAGTTATATCAACGGCAAGTGATGTCAAAGTTACAATATCACTGATCTCCTAGGCATGTTCCATACAACCGAAATTAACTGTAAAGTTTTTTACACTATTGGTAACTTTATTATATATTTAATATCTCTTCATAAATAATTTTAGACATTAAAAACAGGTTAAATTATAACAAAATTGAATTTTTCATAAGAACAAAAAAAACAATTGAAGTTTGTAAAATGTAAAATTTACTTAAAAAATAAGAAAATAAACCTAATTTCAGAAGACCGCGAACCAGTCGCTCTTGAAGTCAGTTTTAAAAACAAAAAATAAAATAAAAAAATAAATCTTATTTTAACATTTCTTAATAATTACTGTATAAAAGGCACTTCGTGGCAGTTTCTTTTATGTAACATTGATGATAATTTACAACCTTTTTTAACTCAAACCTAAGAGTATTTCTCGTTGTCCAAGACCGCAGGACACTTGGGACTATTCTGTTCCTAACGTTTTAATATTCTAGTGTACTTAAAAGTTCATTAATAACACAATCACATTGTAATATCACTCACGGAACTGTGTCCGACACTTTCATAAAGCATTGTCTTCGGACACAATTTATTTCACACACAATACGCACACTCCCGCATCTAGGTACTAATTACCAGTTGGATGTTCGGAATAAAACCAAGCAAATAACAGTCTGCTTGTTTTTATTGCTATTACTTACAGATACGATTATTTTCAAGATTACCTATCGAGTATTACACGTTTGATATTTAAAATTAGAATGACCGAGAGGATATTCGTTGTCGGGTAGTGTGCGATTCACAATCTGTAATGTGTTTGAGACTGGAGGGGGGACTGCCCTGTGCCCTGTGCCGGGCGGTACCGCGGTAGTCGCCGTGCGAGGGTCGTGCGGGGAAGTCGCGTCGCTCCAGTGAGACAGTCTTCAAGGCTCGGCCCGCTCTTATCGTTAATGGCGGCTGTTAAAAAAAGTAACTGATTAAATATGACTGTTAATTTTTAAATAGCGATGTTAGAAGAAAATGATTCGAAAATTGTATACAATAGATTTTTTCAGTAATGCAAATAATAAGTATGATATTCAGGATTAAATCCATAATAGAGACTGAAAAACACATGCTTATGATTAAAAGTACAATCGAAAAGACATTTTATAACAATAGTAAAATGTATAAGAGTAAGTAATATTATTAACATAAGATATGGCACAAAAAACTTAGAAGTAAGAGTATATGTACAATGTAGATGTAGGTAATGTTTCCATAATGTTTGAAGTAGTTTGTGGAAGATATTTGATATGTATGTAAGAAGTATTTATGTACATAATTATGATGTCATTCCAGATCATGTTTTAGAGTCAAGACTTAGGAATATGCACTTTTTTTTGTAAGTTTAAGATGGATGCACCATCATCGCGTGTATTATTTTTTTTGATGATTTATTTTGCCTGTTTCTCAATATATATTCACTATTTTATATCAGCCAGTTCTGTTTCACTGCTGGGTAAAGGCCTTCCCCGTGGCTTTCCAATTTGCTATCTATGTGCACAATAATATTTATAAAAAAAATAATTTGATCCATTTGCATTTCAGATAAGTTATCAGAAGGTATACAAGTGAAACAGGCAAAAAATCTTAAAAAAAAAACTGACCAGGTATCTTTTATTAATTGAATAGGTACAATCAATGACAAAATTCACAAGTCAAGACATGAAATAAGAGATCGATGTCGACGCATGAAAGAGAATGATCATCCATCGTCCATCCTTACCAATAATTGGCAACCTATTGTCGAACTAACTCGCCGGTAGTCTGATTCCTTCGAAAGGAAAACACGAACCTCGCCGGCTCTATTTGTACTTGCTGAGAATTCGCATCTGGCCGAATAGAATTATCACTCGACTTCGCTTGAGAGTAATACGTTCCAATTTTAAAAACGGGCTTTACACTCTTGTCTTGGTAAGGACTCTTTGTCGTCGACCTTCTAAAGAAGCCATCGAAATCCTCCTTGTTATAAAAACCTCTTTTCTCTGTGCTCAGTGACTGTGCAACTGTTGTCGATGGTTTTGTTGTGAAGTCTTTGAAATCGTAAGGAGATCTCGTTGATGTGATCGAGTATTTGTTTATGGAAGGTGGGTATGTGACGCTCGAACTTGGCCGTCGTGTTGTCGTCGTTGTTTTTTCAGTGAAGAATTGGTAAGGCTTTCTTGTTGTAAACTGGAAGTATGGTTTCTCTGTTGTTGTTGTAATTTTTGTTGTAGTTGTTGATTTTGTAGTGTATGCTGTGCTCTTTTGATAGTATTTTGGGGTTTGTGCGGGTGGCGCCGAAGTACTAGCTACGTACGGCTGTGTCGTTCCATCATAACTACGTGTTAAAGAAATACAGTATTAGTAATGTGTGCCCCTGTCTGTACACAGTCTGGTTGCAATGAGAATGTGCTGGGTTCTCATTGGCTGGGCCAGTGCTGTGGCGATATATGAGTTGGTTTGTGCGTAGTATGGTTGTATAAATATTTGCTTAATATTTATTTAGCCATAATCTTAAACAAATCTTAATTATAATTGCTTATTACTAAAAATATTTATCACAAAATAATGTATTGGGTAAACGAACATAAAAAAGACTGTGTGAATACAACTATCATGAATGTAACTGTCAAACATATAATATTACCTGTCATACTGATATTATCAACATCACTCTGATAATATCAACTATCACACTAATAATATCAACTATCACACTAATAATATCAACTATCACACTGATAATATCAACTATCACGCTAATAATATCAACTATCACACTGAAAATATTAACTAACTAATAATATCAACAATCACACTGATAATATCAACTATCACGCTGATATATCAACTATCACACTAATAATATCAACTATCACACTAATAATATCAACTATCACACTAATAATATCAACTATCACGCTAATAATATCACTATCACACTGAAAATATTAACTAACTAATAATATCATCAATCACACTGATAATATCAACTATCACGCTGATATATCAAGTATCACACTCATAATATCAACTATAACATTGATAATATCAACTATCACATTGATAATAACATCATACTCATAATATGATGTTATTATTTGCTATGACACTGATAATATCAAATATAACTAACTATCCCTATCATAATGGTACACACCTGGTAATGTTTCCGAAGAACGGGCTCGTTTCAGGACGCACGTAGCTCGGCGTATGTTGCGAATAGTCGGGGATTATGTTCTCGTGTTCGGTTATACACCGCCCGTTTATACAATACTGGAAGTAGAGCACATATTTTCACAGCAGTTGTTATAGAGTATGTTAAAATAATAGTTTTCTTACAAATCGATTTGGAGGGTAGTTTGCAATTTTTTTTCAAACTGTTTGCAATGTCCAGCAGTGGACGTCATTCAGCTCAAATGATGATGATGATAATAATGCAAGTAATGAAATGTACCTGTCCATCGCCACAAGGCGATCCCTCAGCGGCTGGTCTGTACGCGACGCAGTACCCGCTCGCCGCGTCGAAACAGAACAGCTGAGCGCACACTCGCTCGTCCTTGAAACATGCGCTGAAAATAAAACGGAATTATTTTACTACACATTCATCATCTGCCTTGTCTTTTTCCAACTATATTGCAGTCGGCTGATCCAGTGTACCTACACGTAAGCGGCTGAATACTAGTATTCTGCGTGGAGCGACTGCTTATCTGACCTCCACAACCCAGTAAGTACTGGGTAATACGATACCCCTTGGTGAGACTGGTTGTCAAACTTTCGGGTCACTGATTACCTGTAACGACTGTCAAAGATCTACTAATGATAGCCGGAATCAACTGCTGACTTATAGTATGTGACTACACAGTATTGCTACATTCTAGAGTAAAGAAGATGATAATACCGGTAAAAAAAAAGTATCATTCCATAGCTGGACGTAGATCTCCTACGACATAGACATCGGACAATGGGGACTATCGCGCATGAATTCGCCGCTAGGGGCGCCCGTGTAGAGTAAGGTCTTCCGAAATGTCAGACGTCATGGTGTTCGCGCGTTGCGTGCTTTTTTATCACGTATTTTTATTATTATTCGCAATTGTGGTCTAGATGGAGCTATTCCTGATTAATAATGACTTGAAGATTTTAAGCAAACAGGTTTGATTTTCAACATCTAATTTGCTTGTACTTACTTGAAGGAAAAAATATTTTTAAATGTTAAATACTTGCTCATTTTAGGGGCAATATTGTAAATATGAATCTAAAGTATGCACAATATGCAATAAAATAAACTTTTCTATTAAGTTATTGGTACTTTAAAGTATTTATGAAAGTATTTTTCCAAAAACTACACAAATCGCATCAAGTGTGCCTATAAAATTTGAAGAGTTCTCTCTATTTCTCCAGGATCCCATTATCAGATCCTGACTTGATGATTATGGGACCACCTGGGGATATATACCCTTTCAAACAAAAAAATAATCATTCAAATCGGTCCAGCCATCTGCGAGTAATCGGGAAACATAAATAAAAAAAAATTGGTTCCGACGAATTGAGAACCTCCTCCTTCTTGAAGTCGATTAAAAATAGAATGAATGACAGGACCTTACTCGCCAGTGGCGCCATCTGCTGAACTCAAAAACGATAGCCCTCATTGTGAAAAGATGGAGAGGATAACGAACTGAAAGTTACATATTTCAAGAATCAGAAGAAATCTTGATTATACTCACTAATACACCCCATACAAACAACAATGGCTTACCTGGTCCCCCTATCCTTCCGGCACTGCGCGTCTAACGTCAGCAGACGTCCAGGCAGCACTCGCGGTAGAGAGTCGTCTTCGTGCGGCGAGTTGTACAGACAAGTCGCTGTGTCGCCGCTGTAACATAACGTGTTTACGTTAGTTTATTTTATAGAGTCATCGGTATGAAAATGAAGTGTGGACACTAGGCTAGTGTAACCACGACTGTCACTCAAGTTTATGGGTAGTTAAGTACTCAATACTACAGACGTGATAGTCAATTAATTTTATTTAAGGCGCCAAAAAATTATAATTTTTACATAAACCTATTAAATAACTATTCCGTGAAAAAGTCATTCAAAGGGATCGAATGAACTTAGAAGGTTGTATTGATGATTTTAATGATTAAAACTCAATAATGCCTTGGTCGCGAATCATATTTTATATTAACATATTACCGTAACCTGCGGGCCTAAAATGGCCGCTTTAACAGATTAAAATATGAATCACTTAAAAAAATATCTGAAAATGGACTTTATAATCATAAAGTCCATTTCAAGAATTTTAAATTTTTAACGTGATTCATATTATGTTCTGCTAGAGCGGCCATTTTAGACCCCCTGCAAATTGTAAAAAAAAACGTAAGACAATTTGAATTTCGCGGGCTACGTTGGCGATTTCAGCAAAGTTGACAGCGATAGTATCTGTAACAGCACCAATAAAATACGGGGCAGTCTTAGGTGATTGCAAATAGAAGTGAAAACTAAGTAATGTATTCTGCTACGGGTTATGCCCCGCGCATGCCACGTGGTGCTACGCCGTAGCGGATCGGCTACGAGTGCTACGAAGCGTTAGGTGACGGTCACGCGAGTTACATGATGTTTGTTAACTCAAAAAGTGCTCAAAGCGCCAGAAGTTTTCACTTCAATAAATCGCATTTCCGCTCTAAACTTCTCTACTCACTTCAAGAAATGATGGAAGCTCTGCACACTGCAGGGTGACCACCGGAATCCCTTCTCAGTGTGTCGCAAGTCGGACATGATGTAGCCGTCTTCCCAGCGGCACTTCTCTGCGCCAGGCCCGCCCAGGTACGAGGGCGGCGGGCTGCCGTCGTGGACTGCTCCTAGTCTGGAAGGTGAGGGAATATGGTGTTAGTTAATTGGTGATTGGTGACAAGTTTGGATGTTCGAATGGAGATGAAAATGTATCATCTGTAGAAGACATTCTATGATTATCCACTATATCAGTTACCAAGGAAGATAAATAAATATCGCTGGACATTACACACAGCGCCATCTAGTGCCACGCTAAGCAACGAGGCTTGTGTCGTGGACACCAGATAGTTGATAAACTACTTTGTTTGTGAGCAGAACTGAGCCGCGAGTTAAAGAAGTGAGTGAGTAGGTGCCGTCTCCGTCTCCACGTGCGAGAGAATTGCGGCGATATTATGGTCGTGCCGGTGCCACGTATTTCTATACAATAATCTCATCGCGATTCTCTGGCTCGTGGAGTCGGCCTCTAAGAGAGTGTATATAGAAATACGTGGTACAACGATAATATCGCCACGATACTCTCGCTTAAATTGTGGAGACGGCCCCCCTAAGGAATACCTACATAAAATAAGATGATATGTGAGGACGAAATGCTGTAGGAACATAAAGTCAGTCGGTATAAATACTTACAAATGTCCGACTTCGTGAGCAGCAACAATGATACCGGAGAAGCCACCGGTATCTTCAATGATGGCGACTGAGTTCACCTTCTCGAGTCTCTTGTTCACCACGCAAGCGCCGCCGACGTACGCAAAACCTTCACATTGAAATGATGTGTGAGAATTATGCATTAATTTGAAACAAAAATAATAAATTAATTTACGGGGATTTGATTGGCACAATCGTGGATCAAGCCGTTTTACAAGTCTAGATTTTAGAAGCTTATTTAAGTATCAAATCTTTAAGTTTTGAAAAGTAGGTAGTTATTCAGAGTAAAAAATAAATGAAGGCACAAAATAAGTAAGAATAGAATTTTCAAATGAATGCATGATCGTAGGACTAAGGAGTTTCAGGTAAAAAGAGGATATAAATATTCATAAAGCTAGGCTACTTACAGTTCGATGGTCGATGAAAAAGGTGAGAAGACACAAAAATACTTAAATAATATGCCTAAAGTACTCACAGTGAAGTGTTGAGGATAAAAGAATACACAAAACGTGCATTGCAAACTTAAATAACATGCAAAGCGTTAGGTATAGTCATCGAATTCGATAATTTTGCCATCGTCGTCATTATTAGTATTATAAACCATTTCCAAAAGCATGCAAATAAGATTAGGAATAGTGCATATTACCTATTATAGCTTAATAAAACATGCAACTTGTATTTATTTAAGAAAAATATAAAGTAGAAGCAAGAAGCGCTACATATTAAATTTTCCCGCGCCTAACTACAAAATATTTGGCGTTTGAGATTTTTGACATAAAATCACGTTAGTGACGTGAAGCAACCAATTTTTATTCAGCCACGTATTAGTAAGTCGATTGTAAATATTACTAAATCGACATTATTGTTTGTGTGGCTCCAGAATATAAAAAATATAGTTTGATTTTGTTACCTGAATGGAAGAAAATAATCAATAACTACAGAAATAAAGTACATACATGCTATTAATTGATTTTTATAAAGCAGTCCATGCCTAAATTATAACTTTGTTATTTTACGTACTCAGGCGTCATTTTATATGACGATGAAGTCAGATAGTATCTAGAAAACAATACATGATGATGAAAATAAACGCTTAAATACTTTAGTCCAAATTATTAAGAATAAGTAGAGAGACAACGTAGACATAATAAAATACAAGAAAAAAGTTTACTTTATACGATCAAACTACATAAAATGGAAGAAGATTAATATTTACAACGTCATCTAGATAGATATCTAAAATGATGCATTCACAAAAATTTACAATGTATCTAGAAGAAAATAATTGCAGAAAAGACAGAATATTATTCACAAGGTGCGAATATGACAACACGGAATTGGGTAAAGGTATAATCAAGTGGAACATGGATCCATAGTGTATAATCGTGAACATATAGGTGAGGGACTTTGATGAAAAAGGCGTGCTTTTGGAAAATGTAAGATCTCTGTAACACGCCTACCTGCTGTCCCTCTATTGCACGCATCGTTCGGAAATTGTCTTCTGCACATGTCTAGTCTGAAATTGTATGGAAAGAATAAAACTCAATAAGATTTTAATTTTCCTGTTCTTCTACAGAAACCGTCCGTTCGTCGTGGAACTTTTTTGGTTCACCTCATTCCTTGTACGAAATGAAATAAAACTGAAATGTTCTCATACAAGAACTTCGTCTTGTGCAAGCGACTATTGTATAGTGTAACTTTTTTAATATTCAGCGCCATTACCAAATCCTTTACCTCATAAATAATAATAATGAAGCAAGTAATTAATGTTTCACTCTTAAGCCTCGGTTAATGCCGCGCCGTTTGACAACACCATCCTAATGAACGCTTGTTTTAAAATTTAATTTACCAGCGGTGCCTTTTGTACAGCGACCACCCTTGCGACGTCGGCACATGTCATACCTGTTGGTCAAATTAGTTTCGTCGTCTTCATAATTTATCCTTGACCTTCACCTTATCTTGACTTAAAACTATTTCGAGACCATAGTCCGTACTTTATACAGTAATTACTTTGAATAATGGCGCTAAATTATGATTTGAAAGCGTTGATATACTTACCATCTTACCTTTTGTCCTGTAAGTGTTGCAAGGACAATAAAATATATATTATAAAATGCTGTTGAGTGTAAATAGAACACAGGTCCTCGTGTTATACGAGGACCTGACCTCGTGTTAAACACAGGCCAATAAGGATTCAGCAAAATCTGTTACGTTACAAACTATCGAGCCAATGTAACTTTTATTATCACTTGAAACTGGAAAATTATACAGATTTGTTGTGTTCAAATTGAAAACAAACTTTGTTGAATAATATAATTATCTGTTTTCCATAAAGTTGTCTTCGCATGTTGAATGCAATAAAATTTGAATAGGTATAATCTTCACACGAGATGGTATGATCACACAGTTTTGAAATAGTTCTCCACAATTAATTGTATTTCAAAACTGGTAATGCCTCTGACAACTTGGATGGCTAGGTATTGTTTAATTTTAAAACCTCTGTTGCAATCCGTAATTTATTTAAATTAAAACACTTTTTAAACAAAACACAATGTGTGCAACAAACAGATTATCGCTATAAAATATTAAGAAACACTGCCCATGATATATGACTGTCGACATAGTCGACTTATAAAACACCGCATATTATTCTTTTTACGTTTTTGGCTAAGATTTCAACATTACGTAAGAAGGATTATCCACCATACTGCAATCACTGATCGGGCCCTCTTGTCAAGGGTAGTCATAATTTCCGTCGGTACATCCTCATGACCGATTTTAGCAATATTTAAAAAGATTAAGCATGATCAGCAATGCTGTTTACAACTCAAGACAATTTATGAATAAAAGTTTTAAACTCACTTGGTGATGGCTACAGCGATGTCGTAGACTGGCAACCGTCGCTCCCTGAACAGATACTTGCCCATGTCAGTGAGCGCTGCTGCTGAGTCTATCGCGTCTCGACCAACACGATTTCTTTCAAGGTAAGGTGTCGCATCCCGACCCTGGAATAAAAAAGAATGGTTGGTCAGTATCAAATACCGAACACGTAACTTTTAATAAGAAACATTATTACAAACAGTATCCAGACAGAACCAACACCAAGACGCTGTAATCTTCTGCTTCTATACTAACTAAGAGGAAAGATTTGACTTTTTGTTTGTGTGTTTGTCACGATTGAACTATAAAACTATTCAAACGATTTAAAAAATCTTTCACCATTAGAAAGCCACGTCTTTATTGAGTTACATAGGCTATGTTATGTTTATCCCCGTACTCCAACGGGAACGGGAACTACGCGGGTGAAACCGCGTGACGTCCGCTAGTATGATATAAGAGGACACTAATAGATCTCTGAAGTCTAAAATTATATAAAAGTGACCAAAACCCAGCGAGGCTTAAGTATAAAAATAGGTTCCCGTCCGCGTCACGTTATTAAAATAACCGAGCAGGCAGCGCTTCTTGAAATACCCAAGGAGACTTATTACTTACTGTGATTAACTTAAAGGTTTAAAGGTGAACATTTTGTGTCCAGGTAACTTTCCTAACCTTGAATAATCTGATTTTTTGTAATTTCGCAAGGTAGTAACAAAACTTGTTCCATTCGCCGTCTTATGTTTTT
This sequence comes from Xestia ashworthii, assembly GCA_950022955.1. Classification (NCBI taxonomy): domain Eukaryota; kingdom Metazoa; phylum Arthropoda; class Insecta; order Lepidoptera; family Noctuidae; genus Xestia; species Xestia ashworthii. The sequence goes on along the minus strand of OX465560.1, from coordinate 15,369,201 downwards.
GTTTTCGTTAGGTATTATAAATTCACATCATTTTATACCATAACAATTAAATAACATTCATCTCATTAATATTGCAGGTGTTTTTAATTTATACAAATTGATTCTGTGTTTCTTGCTAGCCAGTTGGCCGGTTCAGGTTTTATTGCTCCAAGACTTAAAATGTACTTTTCTCCTTTATGTTAAGTATAGTTTATATTTAAGGTAATGTGGCTATAAGGAAGATATTTTAATATTGTGTACCTTTGAAAGTAACTTGTGTCTTCAAAGCTCAAATTTACAGTTTAAAATTTGCAATGGACTAGGCGATAATTATTGTAAATAATCAATTTTAAGTTAAAATCCAGTTACTCAGGCACTGGTCATATGACATTTTGACTGTGTAATACAAACCAGGCCCTAAACTTGGTTTTTTATTTAAAAACGAGTCACATAAAATTTGCATAATCTTGACCCAAAATATTTCCAATGAAAAGGTAAACTTTTTGTTATTTCTACATAATTTATTGCTTTATGTCATCACTCATAAATTAAGATTTAAAATGTCTAATTAAATTTTTATTGATTTTACATGTTACTAAATCGATATTACACGCATCACTATTTTCCTTTTGGCAATGGCAATAAAAAAAAACTTGTCAAAATCGAACTTGAACGGCGGGATTTTGAAAAAGAATCATTCGTAAAGGTTCCTTTCGAATATTTTTTTATCAAAATGGCTAGTGAAGCAGTGTTAAAATATTTAGTGGATACAAATCGCCCGTACTCATGCGCGGATGTAACAGTTAATTTACGCGGAGCTTTTCCTAAGTCCGCGATACAGAAAGCGTTAGATGCATTGAGTGAAGCAGGGAAAATTAAGTGTAAATTGTATGGGAAACAAAAAGTTTTTGCTGCTATACAAACAGAAACTGTGGTAGAAGATGGAGATGCAACAGGTACAGGTACTTCAGTAGTAATCTCAACGAAAAGTGAACTGTGTTTGTATTAGCTAACTACATATATAAAAAATTGTAATGAAATTCAGTCAAATCTTTTTTCTAGATTATGATGCTCTATCCAAAATTCTCACACAAGAATTAGCCGACAAAACAAATGCTTTGAAAACAGTTGAAATAAATCTCAAGAGCCTCATCTCTACACCAACCACTGATCAAGCCAAAACAAAAATAGATGAAATTAAAAATAGAATAGAAGCCACAGAAAAAAAGTTGGAAGTATTGAAAACCTCCACGGAGGTTATGAGTGCAGAGGAAAAGAAAATTCTAGTCACTGAGCATGAAAAATTGTTGAAAGAATACAGGTACATAGTTTACCTATTTTTTTTTGAGATTCTAGGTACCTACTTATCTGAAGTTGCCAAGTTGCAATGCTGAAGCTGAATGCATAGCTGTCATATTTATATTTTCATAGTGTAAAGTACACAATGGTCAATGTTGGCCCATTCCCTGCCTCGTTTAGTGTTCTTTTTTTTAAATTCTGCTATAAAAAACTGAGTTTAATTCCATAGACAATTTTCGAAGCCCAAATATTTGTTTAACCCTTTTTTAGAAAACGGAAGAGAATCTGCAGTGATATGCTGGATGCAATACTAGAAGGCTATCCTAAATCTAAGAAAACCTTACTGGAGGAACTTTGTGTAGAGACCGATGAAATGGTTGATTTTAAGTTGATGGCAAATTCCTAATAAGAGCCTAGTGGATGCCTTTCTTAATTGTTTAAAATGATTATTGTATATGCTGATGCCAATAAAAAATTGTAAATTTTAATGTGTTTCTTATTTTAAACAATGTTTAACATTCATGTAAAAGATGTTCATCATAGAAACATATAGGTACCATCTTAGTTACATATTGGAACCAGTCTACTTCTTTATCCATGATGTTTCCTTTTTGTTTAATGAAATATTCAATTTTGTAATCACATTCAAAATAACCATCTTATTCAAAACACACAAGTTTAATTTTACACAACTGCTCTCAACTCACCCTAGAAATAATGATACCGGCAATGGATATCCGTATTCTGGGTCCTTTTAGCAGTTTGTATCGGAGGTCCACGCCATTCCAAAACGACACGAAGTAGCGTTTGATCTGGACATTGTCGCCTCCGTGTAACCTGGAAATGATAACATAGCATCACACCTGGTATCTCTGAAAGATTAGACAGTCAAACTAGCTGATCCCCGCGGCTTTGCCCGCGTTCAAATTATATACTAAAACTTTTCTCGAGAACCACTCTATCCATTGTTGAAAACAGCATTAAAATCGGTTTAGTAGTTTTTGAGTTTATCGCGAACAGACAGACGCGACGGAGGGCTTTGTTTTTCATGTGGTGATGTAACAGAGAGAACATTTTTTTTACTTAAAACCTTACCTATAGCCATCATAATCTACGATGACCAGAATCTCCGGGTATATGACGTAAGGCGCTTCCCTCTTCCGCCTGGAATGCGTCTCCGTGGAGCGTTTCCGCCTGAATCGCTTGCCCAGGTGATCTGGCTCCATGAATGCTGTAAATAATAGAAAAAAACTTAACAAAAGTATAAAGATTCTGGATTTTATACATTAAAAAAAACTGAGTTATCGCCATTTGTTGGAGAGTTGAAGTTAATATTCAGGAACGTTTCTGACGGGAAACGGTAGATGGCAGAACGCTAGTCGAAACAATTTATTTTCTTACAGATTTTTTTTTTTAGTTAAAATTAATAATTATTATTATCAGTGTAAGTAAGACATAGGAACGTTTTGTCGACTTAAAATAAAACTATGTACGTAATTATTCAATAATTTTCCGTTACAAATAGGTTTTTTTTTTAATAGGTATTTGTGTATCACCGCCATGAATAATTTTATACTTTTATTATTTGTTCGATATTCACAAGAACACGAGATTCTGAAAAATTTGGTAGGTATCTTCCTATAGAACGATATGAACTTTTTCTATTTTTACGAGAGTTATAATTTAAAATGCAAATGAATTTGATTTCAATAAAAACCTACTATTTACCTAATGCCTAACCAAAGCATGAAGGATGGCTAATAAATTAGGAAGAACAAGTTTTCTTTTGCCTTATTAAATTTTCGATGCTTGGCCTTTTAGAGGTCAATACTAGTCTAACCCCATTACGGGCATAGAGCAGCATGTTTTTTTTGGAGTTTGAATGACACTGTCAAAAGGGCGCTGTTGGTGGACATTGTGGAATTGTTGGTGGAAAATGTGTTGAAAAACAAGATGGCGCAGGTAGTTCCGTCTATTGTTACGCGCCTAAAAACAATACGACACTATAGCTATGGTTTGGAATTATGATTGATCTTTGATAAACAATAAAACATAGCAATAAACAAGATATCCGCAGACAACATAGCCACTCCCAAAGTAATTAAGTGTGCCGTTGAAGAATTTGAATTGTGATTTTTTGTTTGGTCTAATTTAATCTAACAAAGGATTTATATTATTTCAGTATATTTTATGTAGGCAATGGTAATTTACGTAGTACCTAATGACATGCAGGTAAATATTGTGGTCAAATATCATTAGGTACAGATGATAATAATGATTTACATGACAATGCTGTTTTAAAACTAGGTATTACGCGACAAGACATAATATAATGTTTCCCTAGTTGTGTTTTTTACCTACAGTTCATTTTATTATCAAGAAGTCTAAACCACGTCTTGACCTTCCGATGAAAACTCAAAGAATAAAGGTAGTCAAAGTTTCTTTGTTCTCAAATTGAACGTCATCCCATTTGTCATTCACTTTAAAAATGGAGGACCACCTCGAGTAATTAATTCGTTTAGTCGATTTTTTTAGAATCCTTAATCGATTACAAGTTGTCGACATTATTAGACAGCTTGTGGCCAGAAACGAGTTAAAACCTGCACCTGTGAGGCCTTTGCCCAGCAATAACACTTAATAGCAACGACCATACAGCCTATAGACGCCTAATACACGATCTAACGCACGAAAACTATTCTGTCAACTCGCTGAGGTACGAAGTACGCGAGGGGGACGGGGTACTGCGTTCTGATTGGCCAATTCAAGGTCATTGCATTTCACTAGGGATGGGACAGTTTTAAATCAAACAAGAAAGTATCGATATTTTTTAACTGTAGGCATAATAAAACATCTTTTACATACTTTACTTGCATTAAATTACCTTCTTTATTCTAATTACGATTGAATCATGTTGGTAAAATATCTGAACTTATATGAACTTAGTAGGCGGCGACGGTTTTCATAGGGATAAAACAATCTTCGGTAAAATGACGTGAACATATTAATAAATAAATAAATGTTGTATTTTTTCACTATTAAAAATATAAAATTTTTTGCATAAATAAATAGTTATAGGTTTTTAATTTTTTGCTTTATCGACAACAGAGGCGGTCGTACGATTTGGAACATCACTAATTATGTTAACGTAACACCGAGGAAAAGAGATAGAGAAAAAAGCACTTTCAAAAGAAAGGGACGCAATCATTAAAGACATCAAGTATGACCAGTATAAGATGAACTCCGATAAATATTGTCAGACATTTAATCTAATTTAGATTATGGAACTTTTAAATTACTGATGACATGTGATAACGTCTTTCAGGAAACTTGAAGTCCGGCTTTTTTTATCACACCAACGTATTATACACGGGGCCATATTATGTCTATTTTCTCGATTTTTTAAAGGAGTAATGCGGAAGTGTTTGCGGCTCACAGGAGTGGTCGAAACTAATTCGAACTCGGTGAGTGACGACGGCTATAAGATTTATACCCCTTATGTGTTGACAGACATCGGTCGCCTGTTATTAGGAGTCTAGAGGCTGTATGGTCGTTGCTTAATAGGCTGCTGTTTCGTCGGTTTTCCCAAAATAGTGGATTATTCATGAACCGCAGAATTATTGTAAGCTTTTTGCTATCGTGAATTTAAAATAATGGGTGACGTTATAGTCTGACCTTACGACCCCGTCCAAGACGGAATAACGAACGAACTTATTAGCAAAACGAGATATTTGTCTCAGAAATCTATGATAACATGACATTATACGGACGATTTTATAATAAAAACATATAATAATTATAAATATTAATCTGGACAATTTGTTTTTGCATGATTTTGTAAAGTTGTACGTTAATTAGTCTGGAAGAACTAGAATTTATTTTAGATCTTGTTATGCCCGCACCTGTTGATTAAAATAACGTGGTATTCATCAAAATGTACCTAGAAAACTTTCCTGAAACATAGCTGAAACGTATCCCAATGATGCAGTTCACATTTCCGAAGACGTTTCTACCCAAAAAACCGCATAGAAGAATAGGCAACTTAGAGAATTTGTCTGTATTTGTCTGTTTGAATTTGCTGGGATATCAGCGTGTAACGCGTGTAAGATCAGGAACTCGAACAAATACAGTCACAAAGAGTAGCGTGATTGGCACTAACCGCGTCCGGATCATCAAAATTCTTCACCCATTAAACAATTAAAAGAATCCGCAAATCATTGAACGTTGGGAAACATTGGTAACAAAAGACAATCAGTAGTGTTTTTATTGATCTTTGACAGTTCATAGTTCAGAGAATCACTGGGAAAATGTTACTCGTAGCTCTATTATTTTTTAATTTATAGCTTGATCACATAGATACAGTCTAGAGGTGACATTTTATTGCAAACCTGTTCGGTTTCTTCTTCTTCTTGGACTTAGATACATGTGGCGTTATAAAGTATAAAGTACGGGGCCGGCGGAGCGTGCGTCGTTCATACAAACGTAATACCTACCAAAATAATTCGTAAACCAAACGAAGTGTGTATTTATATCGATTGGATTCCATAATATCTAGGTTCCCAAATATACACCGTGTTCCTGAGGTTATACATTAACTTCGGCATGTTATTCAGACCATTAACTTGGCCGTTTTTTACTATTTTTTTTTACCATTTTTTTTATTTACTTTTTTTATTTATTACCTACCATTTTTTTCACTTTTAGTGGCAATAAGTAAAAAAATATCGTGTTCATCTTAGATTACAAACTCATTTTATCACAACGCTACACAAAATGCCTCCAAATCCAAAAAAAAAATCAGTTTCAGTCTTCTAAATTCAGTTTGATAGTTTTGGTTGCACAAAGTGGCAACATCTCACAAATAAAGACTTTCTCACAGCACAACATAATTAAATTGGTTAAACTTAAATTACCAATAACTTAAAAACTATGCCATTTAAACTACTTCCTTTGTACGATATGTTTAACAAGACCTATAGAAGTATTATTCAAAATTAATGTACCTATATCCTCAGGAACACGGTGTATATTATGAATGGATAGATTACAAGAGTTATGAGACAAATAAGTTTTCTTTAGAAAGTTTAAATTAGTCATATCTCGTCTAAATAACATTTTTCTTTCAAAATATATATTTGGGAACCCAGATATTATGTAATCCAATTGAAATAAACATACACTTTCTTAAGAATATGTTTGGTTTACGAACTATTTTGGTATTACGTTTGTATGAACAACGCACGCTCCGCTGGCCCCTTAATGCACTCATGATGATTGCACAGTTAACTAGCTAAAGACAATATTACAACGATGATCACAACGGTGGTGACAAATCTAGGTATTTCCTGTCATTGTAGAAACATAATCTAGGATTTACACAGTGCTACAGTGATTAAATAAGGATATTTAATCAGATCTTAAATCCTACTATATCCTAATTATCCTATTGTCTTATCCCTAAGACAAAAATATAAGCAATTAGTTCCCTCTTGGATTAACGATAGGCTGGGCTCAATCTAGTTTTCAAAGACAAAACAAGTCCAAGCACACTCTTTAGTTTTACTGGGACAGATTGGATGCGAATGGCGGGAAACCAAGTCATTTGGTGCAAAATGGGAGTCTTACTTTCAGCAGTAGATAAAAGTTGAAGGCGGGCTGAGTTAATAGATACTCGTTTGCATGTCCTTATATGACAAGATTTTACTAGGTACTGTCAAATAGCTTACCAATGCTACAGATCACGTGTCGTGTTATAGTGTGATAAATTCAACAACAAGTTTATTAGGTATACGCCAAACGAGGCGTTTAATAAGATTTTAGCGTTAACACTTGTGTCTACAAATTAATACGTAAAATGGGATTAATATGATAATGTTAGCAACTTAGTAATATGTGAGATAAGATCCAAAAGATATATAAATGTTAATTAGTCTAACTGTATTGGTCTATTATGTCTATTTGCCGATACACCTGCGATGGAATAGTGTAACTATTCATCCTATGATTTCTTAATAGGGAAATCGATTAATACTTTTGTGAAGACACTTCCAAACGAGCAATAGTTTTCCGGAGTAAAATGTAACAGACTCACAATCCGCATGCTATTTTCACAATTCAACAATATTCATTACGTTTCCTAAATTGTCGAGCAGACAAATTATTCAAAAATTTGAAGCAATGTAAGACGGATTCCTTTAAAATTCTTCGGATTGCGATGGAAAAGTGTGTTACGCAATCGGAGTGTGATCGCTCCCCAATGGCCAGGAGGAACAATTTACTAATTTCAACTCCTTAGTTGAATAAAACACGATTCTTAGTAAATAGTGTCATTTAGGTCCATGTTCACCAAAAATATGACAGTCTGATTACCTAAAACGGCTGTTTAAAACGCATTTTTGTATGGGAATATGTCACAGTGACAGCTGTTTTTAGATAATCAGTCGGTTATCTTTTCGGTGAACATGGACCTTAGTACATGACCGAGCTTCGCTTGTTTTGTAATACTGGATCATCAATCGATTATTTTATGTATATTTTTGTAGCGCACCTGTGCATTTTGGTTTTTTTAGTCCAATCTTAGGATTATACACAAAAGGACTTAAAAGATGCTAAAATAAAATCATAATAATGTAAACCGTATTATTTACGATGATAAATTAGTGATTAATGTATTATTTTAATTCTTCGCTAGTAGCAGATGTTTTGATCGAATCGACAAAGTTAAAATCATTTGTCACTGTGATTGGAAACTGATAAAATTAATAATACGGAAGAACCACAATACAAATTAATTAAAAACACAATACATTTTTGAAGAATAAAATAATGAATTTATTAAAATTGATCATTTTAAAATAGTGATGACAAATCTGGTCAGGCTCAGAATTCCTGTTATGAGTTGATGAGCCATCGCTGTCAAAATTTTAATATCTAAAATTGACTTTCTGAAATGACTCGAAAACTAAATAATTCATTTGTAATCGCTGCCTGCAGGCACATTGATTATAGTACGAGTATGTTGACAAGAAAATTATCAAGTAAAAGCTTAAAAAATATATTATTACTGTTTTTATTGAAGCTCAAAAACTAAATTCCATAAAAGAACATCAGAAGATGATCTTCATGCATGAAGTTCATCTTCATGCATCTCTCATTCATTAAAATAAAGCATAATATTTTAATCTACACTAATATTATAAAGAGGAAAACTTTGTTTGTTTGTTTGTTTGGTTGTAATGAATAGGCTTAAAAACTACTGGACCGTTTTTAAAAATTCTTTCACCATTCGAAAGCTACATTATCCACGAGTAACATAGGATATATTTTATCCCCGTACTCCCACGGGAACGGGAACTATGCGGGTGAAACCGCGGGACGTCCGCTATTGTTAATAAAAATAAAAATATCTCAGCGCCACACAAAGCGTTTGACGTGACCCCTGACCTAATCGACTAAAATAATCGTAATCGGATTGCGTACTCTATAATTTAGTCGAGTCAATCAAGATATCAGATTCCAATGTAAGTATAACGTTATAAGTTTTGGTCTCAGCTGTGGTTATTATATAATTATTGTTGGCCAATTTGTTTTAAAAGTAGGTGACGGTGAAGGTGAATGTTTAAGATATGTTTTGTGTAACGATCTTGCTCAAAAATCTTTGTGATACTTGTCTTTTCACATTACGTTTTTTTGGCACCATTTACTTAAAATTACCTTGTAAGTGAATTTCTGAATTTCTTCACGATTTTTAATCAATATTATCTATACAACATATGAGCTTAAACATTCAATAATCATAGAGATACGTGGTGGCATTCGGAACCGGTGCTATTAACATAATCGATTATCTCTTATAAAGTATATGCGAAGTATTATAATATCTGTGGTATATGTAATCTATGGATGCGCAATGCACGTGACCACTCCTCTATGGAACTGCACGTGTCTATAGGCTAAGTAATAATGGGGAAATGTCGCTACTGTTTCCGATTTAAGAATGTTTTACTGTTTAAATAATTTTATGACGAGTAAACTTACGTAAAGTTTACGAATTCAGAAACTCGTGTTCTAGATGGCAGACACAATGGCAAGTGATGAAATGGCTCATCTTGATTAAATATTTATGTTCTCCTTTTAAATGTAAAAGTAAATGTTAATGATTCTTTTGTATATGCAATTGCGAGTTTTCAAAAAGCTATTCAAATCACGTTTAGTCGATTATAATTTGGAAAAAGTCACTTTAAAAAATAAGAAAAACTTCTTCCGTTGTAATTTTGAAGTGAAAACTTCTTTAGGCGCGTTGAGCACTTTTTGCGTAAACAAAAATCATGGAACTCTTGTGACCGTCATCTAACGCTTGTAGCACTCGTAGCCGACCCGCTACGGCGTAACACCACTTAGGCGTGCGCGGGGCACAACCCGTAGCAGATATAGATTACTTAGTTTTCATTTCTATCGGGCAGTCCCCAAAAACTGCCTGCATATTTTAAATAGAATCTTACCGTAGTCTCCTAAATGGTCGTGTTCAGCTTCTCCGGGGTCTCTCTTGATGATGACGTGTTGGGCGCCATTAAGCGCCTGTGATAACCTCTGTTGATCTTCCCTTTTTCTTTTCACTGAAAAAATGTTTAATATAGACATTAGATTTTATCCCTGAGAGACTTTGAACCTAATGCTATAATGATACAGTTGGAAATCTATTAAAAGAAATTATATAGATTGGAGATTCATCTTGATGTAAGTACTGGCGTCTTACTGTACATACGTAGAAAGCAGTGGCGAGGGGTTCATACAACTCGAAACTACTGCCAAAAGTAAAACAACAATGTAAGTAATTCAGTTAGGACGCGATTGCCCAAACATGACTAAAACTACAAATGGTTCGATGTATAGTTTTTTCAAACATTATTTAAAATATTCACCGGACCGGCTTACCTGTTACAAAAATTAACCCTTCGCTCCTGGTAGGTAGGTGATGTTCATTAGGCAGGTCAGATGCGTAGTACGTAATCGCAAACAGCGTGAGATTACGAGAATATAAGGATCCTAGCATGTGGCGTGTATCTGCTTAATAGTAGGGTTAAGTAATTTAATGATGTTTAGCGGGAAAACTGACCTAAAGGTAGTCCAGTGTCGATGGAGACCATATCCACCATGCTGGAGGGGTCCATGAACATCTCGTCGTCTTGCGCCGCCGACGTCATGGAATCTGGGATGGGCCGGATCACCAGGTCGTGACCGATCGAGCCCTCCTGTGCAATAGAAAGAGGGACCGTTAGATATTGATAGACACTCGTCGTTTTGGGAGGCTTAACATATTCCGTCCAGCTGATAATAATCTGAGAACTTTGGGATCGAATCCAGGAAGCTACGCTCAGCAGTCGTGCTGGCAATGCTATCATACATATGGCCATGTCTTAGTTTATTGTGGACAGAGCTATCCCAGCCAACACATAAGCCAGATAGTAGCGAAAATATACCACAATAAGCAGTGTCAAGCTTTATTACTTTTGTATTACAGCTGATGTTATGGCTTTATTTTGAATAAGAAAGTTCTTAAATTAAAATAATGGTGTAAGCTTACTAAATTCTGTATAAAGTTCGCGGTATTTTTTTAAGCTGAATAGTAATCAAGAGTAGAATCTGCTAAACAAGCGATATTCAAATAAAAGTAATTGAAACAGCTATTATCTGCACAGTAGCTGAAGTTTTTGCATTGTCCTGTATAACATATTTAAGCAAAGCAGTTAATCAGCAAAACGCTGAATATTAGACGAAATATTTTCTTTAAGCTGCATAGTGTACGAAATGGTACTAATTTATTCAGATGCTGAATATTTTAGATTTTTTCTTCTTTACACAGCTGACTTCTGCATAATTGAAAATAAATTCCTTGTTTTACCTAACTTATAGCGCTATAAGCGTACAATTGTCTTTATGTTCAGCTTAAAACAATATCAGTTACAAATGTGGGTATCTTAAGCAGCAAATAACTGATTAGTTGAAGATATTGTATGTTTCTATACAGATATTTCACAATTTTGTGACAAAACTGATAAATGCTTCATCAACAATATGGCCCTCAGAAAAATAATAACAAAAGCGTAAATGATTCATGGAAAAAAGAAAGAGAACGGGAGGAATAAGAAGAAAGTGTTCACGAGAGTATGTAAAGATAAAAAATAGTATCTATGCAGTAATTTAAAAGGGTTTGACAACTGATACAAATAGGCCCGGGTCAAGTGCGACCAATACAGTTGAAGAGGGTTCTGTACACGATGATTGTGCATCACCATCAGGATTAATGATTCAAACAAATAGACCGGGTTCAACTTTAGGTGCAGATAACGAGAGTTATATGTGTGACAACTTTGCATCTCAATCACAGACTGTACAATTTGATAATGATTCAAGTTCTACTGATTTGGAAGAAAACTCGGAATTTAATCGATTTAAAATCTTTATTTTGTAAAATACGAGAAGATGTATAAACGCGTGGATCTTGTTGTTGTTTGTAATCCGTATCATCCGTATCCGTATCAGTTCTATTCAACATTTGAGATAATTCTTCCACAGCTTCTTCAAAAGTTTTGAAATGATTGCGTTTTAATGTACAGTTGTAGGTGTTCCAGTCTGGCTGTGGTAGGATTGCAGGGTTCTTGCAAAGTAGCTCGCCATTTTTTTTTTGGCCAGTATAACTTTCCATTGTTCTCCCAAGAAGCGGGCACTGTTGATAATTCAACCTGGCCTTTTTTACGAGTCGAAACGATTTTGAACATGTTTCTGAAAAAAATATATAATTTTTCTATAACACTTCAAAAATACTACAACACTATTACAAACAACAACAACACTATTATAAATACTAACTTTATAATAATAAATCTCGATGTTTACTTTTGTATCTTACTTATTGACTACACGAGCGCGACAAGGAAGCTACGATAACGGGGACCTCTCTACTTTAAGTTACAATTTGGAATCGTTGTGGTGGGAAAGGAAGCGCGATACTTTTGGTTGCGACTACCTACAATGTGCTGTATGTTTATGATTATGTATATTTTAGTTGGTAATATAAACAATTGTCAAATTGTCAAACAACTAAATACTACGGTAATGCGTCATTCATAGTAGTACTGTAGATAACTTTAAATACCTAATAGTGGGTCCTACCTACATTAGTATAGCCTAAATTTTATCAACCTCAAATATTCATGGATTTATTTTCTATAAAAAGAACCCTAAAAAGCTGAATAAGAGTATACTGCATTATGTAATTTAAGACCTCTCTCTGAGAAATGTATAATTATTCTACTTTAAACCAAATAATTTCTGGATATGTAGTCGTATGTGAACTATTATGCAGAAATAAGCAAAATAATCACTGAAATAGACACTTTTATTCAAATTGGCCGTCCGCCATTAACTAACGTTCGACATAACCTCTTTTTATAAAAATCCTCAACATTTATCTTATGAAACACTTTGTTTAGTGAGTAGGAAACATTAGCAGTTATACAAAATTTGATTCTCGTTATTTGCTGGGACGGAAATTTGATAAAAAGTAAAGATAATTTAATTTAAATATTATTTCACATTTGTTTACATTTTAAATTGTAGCTTTATCTTAAGGCGCTCAAAAAATGTACAATAATCATATTGATAATTCACAGTAAAGTGCCATGCTTTTATATAATTCACCTTAAACTTACTTAAAATGTATGAAACAATATTTACTTACCAAATTTTTGAAGACGTACAATTTTTTGAACTAAGTAACACAAAATAATTTCGTCACAATGAAAAATACATTTATACTTGCATAATTTCTTTGTAAAACTACTCCTGAGATCGGAATTTTGAATATCAGTTGAATATTTGAACTCACAAATTAACAACTGCATAAAATATGTAAGTATAATTTCTGGACTAAAGAAAAATCAGAATTTATGCAGAAGATATTCAGTGTGTTGTACATTTATTCAGCGGCTATGTGGCTATTAATCAAATGTTATCCAAATTGAAGCAAGATATTTTGTGCCCAAATTGCTTGAATATCATCTGTATAAGCGCTTACACAGAAGTTATACAAATACTTTATCCAGCTTAAAGTAAAAAAAAATGCTTTTACGCAAAATTTATTCAGCTAATCTGTGTTGGCTGGGATATGCTATACAGGTGCGTGTTTACGCACTTAGCCAGTTCTTATTTTCTTGTTTATGCCAGATTAAGCAATTTTATAAGGTGTTTGAACGGTATCATTTGCACTGAGCGCCATTGCACTGACTGAGGCCGAGTATATTCTGGCTTATTATGGAAATTGGACTGTCAAACTTTATAATGATTGTTGTCTTGGAGGGTAGGCACAGCATTTTTACGAAAACCTAGTACTTTTACGCAAACCTAGTACTATAGTGTGCAGGCCGTAGTAGTCGTAGGTAGTAGTCGGTTTTATTCAAAGGTCACTTTGCTGGCTCTATTTTAATTGTGTGTTTATCAGTGTCGGTTATCACTTTAAACTTCCAAGTAAAGTTCAAATGCTTGTTTCGTTTCCAGTTTGGTTGGTTTCATTTGGCGGGTCACGAATTTGGTAACTTAAGGTACCTAAACTTTCATATTAAACTAAATAGTAACAAATATAGCAATTTTTCAGCAGTAAGTACGGAGCTCTGATTAATCGGCTGGTAGCAATCAGGACCCCTTGTGGTGGGACAAGCCTATAACAGTTAAAGAATTTACAAGCGTCCTAATACTAAAGGGGTAAAACACCAAAGGCACCTTGTTCTCCCCGTCATTGCGATCATTTTCAACCGACTTCTAAAAAGAGGAGGTTCTCAATTCGTCTGTATTTTTTTTTTTTTTTTTTTTTGTGTTTGTTACCTCAGAACTTTCGACTGGGTGAACCGATTTGGATGATTCTTTTTTTATTTGAAAGCTGATGCTTCCCGTGTGGTCCCATTTTAATTTGCTGAAGATCTGATGCTGATCTTCGGAGATATACAATGGAACTCTTCAAAAATAGACGGCAAATCTGCAGTGATTGCTGCATCCGCTTGTAAGTTCATTGTTTATACTACATCATGACGTAACATCACGCCTGTATGCTCTGAGGGGGTACGCAGATGTGTACAATATACCCAGATTACGACAATGTTTGTTACCTCAAAACTTTCGACTGGGTGAACCGATTTTGATAATTCATCTTTTATTTGAAAGCTGGTGCTTTCCGTGTAGTTCCATTACAATTTGGTTAAGGCGCCTATACGAGCTAAATTAGCAACTCTATTTGTGGTGGTTCAAACTTCGTTTGAAATGCTGTTAGAATAAAGTTCTAATCAGCTTGCACTACAAAGCGGTTGTTACGTCAGCCACTGCGGGCCAAATAGCGCGAAATGAGTGGTTTCGATCGATTAAGGTCCATGTTCACCGAAAAGATAACAGCCTGATTAGCTAAAAACAGCTGTCACTGTGACATATTACCATACAAAAATGTGCTTTAAACAGCTGTTTTAGCTAATCAGGCTGTTATCTTTTCGGTGAACATGGACCTTACAAAAAAACTATTGATTGGATTAAAAAACTAAAACAGTATCATGCTAATATATTGCTTGTAGAATTATTTGCCAAAAAATCAGAATGATGGCATGCATATTAGTATGTTTTTTATTGTTTGAAAGATATTTTTAGAGGTAAGTTCGTGATTTCTTTTTATCGAACCAAATTAATTGTATTATGTTTTCAAAACAGTATCATGCTAGCATATATCCTGAAGAATATCATATATTTTTCTGGTCTTGTTTATAGTAGTGAATCATATACTTTTAGTAATTATAAAACTCGCGTTTGGCTCGTGTAGTCGCCTTAAGATCTGACGCTGATCTTCGGAGATATAAATGGAACTCTTCAAAAATACACGGCAAAGCTGCAGTAATGGCTGCAATCGCTTGGTTGTTTATTGTTTAAACAACATCATGACATAACACCACGCCTGTATGCTCTGAGGGAGTACGCAGAAGTATACAATACACCCAGATTTCGACAGTTAGACGTGTAAAGTTTCATTTAATGGGATCCCGGAGAAATAGAGGTAACTCCTTAAATTTATAGGCACACCAGAAGCGGTTTGGGTAGTTTTAGGAAGAGTACTTTCTCGGAGTGATCCCATTTCAATTTGATAAAGATCTGGTGACTTCGGAAGATAGGCAACGGAACTCCTTAATTAATGATAGCAAATGTACTGGGATCGCTGAAATCTCACGTCTGTCTATTGTTTACACCAGTTCATAACAAAAAATCACACCTATACGCTGTGAAAGGGTAAGCATCTGTGAACCACTAAAAAGTGAAAAATAAAAAACTTTTTTGCAAAAAATATAACCGACTTCACACAAAAAAGTGAAAAATAACTTTAGCTTCAGAAGTCGGTGACAAAAAAACTAAATCAATCAAACAAAGGTCACCGACTTCTGAAGCTAAAGTTATTTTTCACTTTTTTGTGTGAAGTCGGTTATATTTTTTGCAAAAAAGTTTTTTTTGGAACGAAGTTCCTTATCGCGCTTTCCGTCTAGCCCGGAAAAAATTCTTACGAAAAAGTTGTCACGACACTTTTTAAAAATAAATGAAGGTTGCAATGCGTTTGTTTCATTTCTATTTCGCATGTCGCGACGATTACTTTTGTTGAGTGAACATTATATTTGTTAAGTAATAATAAAAAAAATATTATTATGACTTAAAAATAATAAAATTTTATTACAATTCCTTCACTAGTTAATCGAAAGAACTTCGTTCCATCCGGGTGTCCCTTGACACCTCTCTTTTTGTTCTAGACCATACTTACCTGGGTACCTTCTAGTTACGGAGTAATAGGGGGTCAAAGCAAGTTTTTATTGTAAGATTTTTACTTTAAGCACCTCCACGACCCTCGTACTATTCAATCCACCCATCAGCACAATGTTTTGAGCGGGTAACATTGAGTTCTACCACAAAACATGATTTTTCATCCCAAAAAAAAGTTGTTTCCCAACAATAATTTTTGCGTAAAGTTACTTAGTTTGATGTACAGAATGCTTGGTTGACGGCTTTGTGATGAGGTTGTTTACACCCTGTATTGTATATTATCTCTGTTTTCCCCCAAAAATGACAAGGGTGACTGAATTGGTGGCGATTATTACCACGTTTTTATAAGTCTATACTAAATATTTTAAATAGGTAAATTTCGTTTGTTTGTGGGGGGTATACTACGGAACTTTTCATCCGTTTCCGAAAATTCTTTAACTAACGGGAAGCTTACTTATTCCAGAGTGTCATATGCTACATTTAAAACGTTCCAAGGGTTTATTTCGAAGCCGAGAGCAAAAGCTAGTCGTAAATAAATTGCGTCAATATGATGAGACACTTGACTCTTAAGACAGTAACTTGCATTTATTAACATCGCAGTGCGATGCGCGCTCGTACACGGACGTGTTTCCACTGTGCACGACTCGAATTTTATTCGCGTGTTGCGCGGCCATAGCCGCTGCCCGTATAACTATGAGTTCCAAACCACTTATAGTAAATGAATTGCTGGCATTCCTAGTCCATGCCATCGATTACATGGACGAGGTGAGCATCCTGCAGATATGCCGGTCCAATTTCAAGGAGGACGACATCAGCAGCGGAAAACTCTTGCTGTTCCAGTCCCTTGGAAAACTGGACCAGATGCCCTCTCGGCGCAGAGATGGAACCGAGAAGAGTCTTCAGGACATTATTGATATGCTGAAGAAGACTGACCCGGACGACGTGCCAGATTTCGTGGCGAAGCAGCTAAGTAAACTGCCTCCCGTCACTTTCGATCACGTCGACGTTACTCGGCTGCTAAAGGACATTTCCTTGAAAATGGAGATGACCAAGTTGCAGTCAAGAATGGAGGTGTCGGAAAAAACCAATACCGAGCTACGTGCGGAAATAGCTCTATTGCGCAACGTTGGTTCGGAAATTGGGTCACCTGAGGCCTCAAAGGTGAACACGCATCGAGGGGCGCAAAATGCAGCCATCAGCAGTTTTGAATCGGCGAACACAAGTGTGGCGTCACCAGCTGCCGATAACGCTGAGCAAGCGCCGCCCGCCGCCGTCGTCGCCCGCGCCACAACACCGGCTGCGGATACGTCACGCGTAGGTACGTCGACCCCTAAACGTGCCTACGCTGCTATTGTCACTAGCGGAAGATCTGATGCGTCGCAGCCTAAGCGACAAACCAGAAAAGGGGAAAAATTGGCTCAACCTGCCCTGGCTGCGGTCCGTAGCTCCGTGCCAAGAACTAGCCAAGTTGATGAGGAGGGCTTCAAGAAGGTGGAAAGGAGGAGGAAGAAGAAGCCCTGTTCTCGCAACCTGTGTGGTACCGCACCGAGTGGACCCAACATGCTGCTGCGTCCTGCTGTGCCTACGACGCAGCTGTACATTTCGCGTCTGCATCACTCCACTACAACTGAGGAAGTGGTGCAGTATTTGAAAGTGAAGATCAACTTCATTCTGCGGGTCGAAAGGTTGGAATCGCGCCACAACATCAACTTCAAATCATTCGTGGTGCGAGTTCCAACCGACCATCTACAGACCTGCATGAAGGAGGACTTTTGGCCGATGGGTGTCGTGTATCGACGTTTCCGTGGACGGTTACGCGACACCACGCAGCGAAACACGACGCCGACAACGTTACGTGTCTAATAATAGTTTTATGTTAGAATATGTATTAGTTTATTGTTTTTGTTGTTTTGTTATTTGTGTATTTTATCTATGGGCCTTAGTTGCCTGACAATAAAATGATTATTATTATTATTATTAAGCCATTGTTTAAAATAACACATCATACGAGCTCTCCATAAGGAAAATAGAAGAAGGTACGTACTTTATACCTTCCTTGCCATCAAAAAGTTTATGGTCCCAACAATGTAGCTTCGAATTGCATTTAACGATTCATATTTCACGGAATTATAATGAAACATTGTGAAGAATGTCTTTAATTTAATGTTAATAATAAAATAAAGTTTTTTTTAGTCATTTGCAGATTGTTGTGTATGAATAACAACGGCATCAGATTAGGCATTAACCACACAATAAAGTACTTTCACAGTTTTTATGTCTTGTGACTGGGACTGTAGCTACATTTAATTTTCATCTTTGTTTCGACAATTCAAAAGCGCCTGTAACTGGCCTACTTGAAATAAATGCTTTGATTTTTTATTTTGATTTTGAAAGAAAGGAGATTAAAGCTGATGCTCCTCGGTAGCCCGCGACTTCAAATTTTCTTACGTTTTTTGAAAGCAGGTCAGTGCTAGGTTGTGTGTTAATTAAAATGCTGTTCGCGATTGCAAGACGCGTGTAGTTACTGCAGAATAATAGTCATTAAAATCATCAATACAGCCCTTCAAGTTCATAAAGGTCAACGATTTTTTCAAGGTCAAAGTCTTTCAACAAAACGTATAGTAAGAAAATTTGAATTTCGCGGGCTACTCTGACGCTTTCACCTTCACATCAGAAACAGATTAGAAAGATAGAAAGAATGAAATCATGTTTATTTGACACATGCCACAAAAACAGATTATTCATCGTATACCTATATTGCGTTTTCATAATCTGTAGAAACTTCAGAGCGAAAAGAAAACTGGATCCATATGCTTAAGACTTTTGCCAATGTACAGTCAGCAAAACTTCTATCTTTACAGACTTTTATATTTATAATAGTCGTAAGAAGATTGCTAGCCTGCATACCTAACTGTTTTGCTGACTGTACAATGCGACTGCAGATCCTCACAAACGGTGGGCACCGTTTGTGAGGATCTGCAGTCGTATCTACTGTCCTCTTTGTGCAACTCCAATTGCACATTGAGGGATCTGCCCGAAGTCACTGATAACACCGTTGTACGAAGCTACTGATAACACCATTGAAGTGTTCAGGAGTTCAAACGTTAAACGACGACGACGTAGAAAGAGAAATCTACACAGACTGTTTTGTTAGATCGTAATCATGTCAGGATCGTTTTACAAATCGATTCTCTGTGAGTACTCGACAGCTTAACACTTAACAGTAGCTTCATAAGTGTTGATGGAGTTGTTAATTTTATGCAAAGAAAACCAATAATTATACTAATTAGTAAACTTGTTTGTTCTTGCGGTTCTTCTCCTTTATATGTATATGTTAAAAGAGCTACTCATTTTGGATAATTTATCTATCGAGGCATATAGGTTTTTTTTAATTTAGACGCCTAAACGCGGCTTAGAAAACTCTGACAACAGGTAAGGCACTAATCACACAATAGAGAAAAATTAAGCTGTGTCGTTCCCAGAAGAGGAAATCTGAAAATGGCACCAGCTGCCTTGGTCACAGATATTATAATACTCCTTGGTATGGAAATATCGTGAGGAAATTTTAGAGTACGAATGTGGATGGATGAAAGAGTAGAGAAAGACCAAAGAAATCTTTTCTTGCATGGACTGTGTGATGGACGAGACCGCTGACTGTTGAGATGACGAGTAATAGGGAAGTATGAAAAAAAAGACATGCTGCGACGACACCACAAAATAAAGATCAATATAATCCTGACAGACTGGTCAGTGATAGGAACGTAACAAAAATCATATAGCTACAAACATAAAATGAGATTTTGACTGCGATGCAAAGGCAGAGGGGCGGAAATAATAGTACATTGTTATCCTAGGGGTGAAAGTAACTTATTTAGTCCCGAGACGGGGTTAAATAAGTCGGGGTATAGCTCGAGGGACTAAATAAGTCTTTAACCCGAGGTAAACACTGTGCCTTTCATTACGAATACAAGGAAAATAAAAACAAAAACATGAAACCATTCGAAAAAAACATGAAGATCGGATTGCCGCTTTCCCGCCTATTTTGTATTTTTTTTCTGTGGCCGGCTATTCAGCCTTTATTTTCACTATCGTCACTGAAAAAATAGTAAATATTTTGCCCAAATCCATGTTATTTTAAAGAAATATTTGTAACTAAGTTATTTAAAAAAAATACATTACTTTCAGCCCGCTCCTCAGGCAACTTCAGACCTACTTTCCGAGTATGAGTAATGAAATAGTACATTGTTATCCAAGGGGTTAAAGTAACTTATTTAGTCCCGAGGCGGGGTTTGGCGCCCAAGCGTAGCGCGGGCGCTAATAGCTCGAGGGATTTAATAAGTCTTTAACCCGAGGTAAACACTGTGCTTTTCATTACGAATACAAGGAAAATAAAAACAAAACACGAAACCACTCGAAAAAAAATGAAAATCGGATTGCCGCTTTCCCGCCTATTTTTTTTTTCTGTGGCTATTCAGCCTTTATTTTCACTATCGTCACTGAAAAAATAGTAAATATTTTGCCCAAATTTTTGTTATTTTAATGAAATATTTGTAACTAAATTCTAACTAAGTTATTTTAAATAATTATATTATTTAATTAATACTGAATTTTATGTTATTTCAATTTTACATCGCGCTGTAATTTACAGGCTGTATAGAAGTCGGAACATGGTTCAATAGAAATGTGAAAATAGAACTAGATTTTTTTTTAATAATGTGACAGCTGTCAGTTGAAAGTGATTCTCCCTAGGGCTGAAAAGTATTACTTTCAGCCCGCTCCTCAGGCAACTTCAGACCTACTTTCCGAGTATGAGTAATGAAAAATAACTTTACCTTCTTTGGTCTTCTACCTTTTAAAAATCGAACGTTATTCTAAAACCTTACAGCTGATATTCTCGTTCACACCTACGTACCGCGGCCGACTCAGCGGCTGTTGAGCAATCGACCTTAGTCTTGTTTGTAACGCCATTGTGTCTATGGTCTCACAGCTAGTGTGCTCTGCGGATAGCCATAAGAGTGGCTTGGAATTATATGACGAATGTTATAGTATATTTACCTGCATCCAGTTAGACTGGAAGCTGGCCCCAAAATAGTCGGGGAAAGGATAGACATATGATGATGTAGATATACAACGTGTTTTTTTTGATATGCCATAACTCTAGGGTATGATTGAGACCATATCAAAGAATCAATTGGCATATGTATTATGTTTCAATCATCCTTTTTTTTTTTTTCATACAAAGTAATTCGACAAAGTCACGATTATCAATGTAAAACACCCTTACGTGAAATATGACAACGTCGCATTTTCTTAGCTTTAAATATGAATGAATTACTCGTATTTATCAATGAAAAAGTGATCAAAAGTAAAAGTAATGATTCGTCATACTGGTGACTATTTTTGCCCTTATTTAATTATGATTGATGATATCTCCGAAACTAGGCATTTTTGGACCACCTATTCTTGGAGTTTTAGTTTTATTTTTACCTACAGAATATAACCTTAGAGTTATGGCATATCAAAAAAAACACGTTGTATAACAACAGAACAAAAGGTCTTGGTATTTCACAGAAACGGGGTGTTTGTGAATTTGCGGCCTAAAAAAAATCATATTTGGGGGCCTAATATCATAATTAAAGAGAGAAATGATATGTTCGTTTTTAAGCGAAAATACTAGTCGTAATGGCTGAAAAAGAGTGAGAACTGTTGTGACTGATAATAACGCGAATAATGAGTGTATGGAAACAATCTATTAGTTTAGTTGACGTCACGAAGGCGATTTCATATTCTGCCGTCGACAAATAATATGGAATAGGGCAGTAAGAGGATAATGTTACTGATTTAAGTGAAAATTGTCACTGTTTAGGTACTAGTCAAAATTGAGACTAAACCACAACTAAACCACAACTAAACCACAACTAAACCTGATATTTCAAAGTCATTGGAATATCTACAGCGGACATTCAAACTTTTTACAAAGCTTTTTCTGTCAATACCGTCGTCATTCGTCCTTGACTCAAAACGTAGAAACCATTCATCTAGCAATTTTCGCGCTGTGTCCGCTACGCTATTCATGATTCTATTTATTTAATAATAGGTATGCAAATATACTAAAATAATGAACACGTGAATGGCCATTCATTGATCACTTCCTCTCTAAATATAGTTATTTTCCTAACCAAGCCTCCTTGTTGATTTCTTGCTTTAATGGTTGCAAACGAGCGGCTTTCAGACTACGCTTTAATATAATAGCATATAGTATATAGCTCATAGCACAACAATATCGCACACCATACATTTGTTATGGACACGTTCACACTGTACTATACTATAAAGGGTGTAAAACACCTCTTCACGAAGCCGAAAGACTTTTAACACCTCCACGACCCCCGTACTATTTATTCAATCCATCCATCAACACAATGTTTTAAGTGCGTTACATTGAGTTCTACTACGTGTGTAAAGTTACTTAGTTTGATGTACAGAATGCTTGGTTAACGGCTTTGTGATGAGGTGGTTTACACCCTGTATATTATTGGCTTCCTAGATGCTATAAAAAATGGTGCTATACGCTGAGTTCATGCTATACTATATCGTGATATAGTAAAGCATGAACTCAGCGTTTGAACTCTTTTTTAGCTTGCTATATACTATAAATGCTTGCGATAACATCGCGTAATGTGAACGCCATGCTATATAGGCAATAGGTCCATAGCAGAATAGTATAGCGTAGTCTGAACCAGCTTTAGGTCCTGGTCACGATCCCCAGGATGTGTAAAGAAAAATATATTGTGTTTTTTTTTAGTACCTAGAAGTTCGAAGACCCTGATTTCAGGGCCCTTTCCCACATCACAACAGTTCCTCAATATTATCAATTCTACTGGTTTTGATCAGAGGTGGGTGTATCTGCTACACACGTCCTATCTTTCGGTGAATAGAACCGTGATGTTATAATCTATTGTAATAAGCCCATAGTAACAAAGTTTCTTCATAATCTTTACTAGTCACGTCTCTTGTTTCTTTAGTTTATGGTTAGCATTGACATTGGAACGTGTTCGAAATCCAGAGATTGTCACATCCTGTTAAATATATGACGTTTTATGTTAATCACGTCAAATATTTAGGATCATGGATCATCCTGGGTTTTCTACGATTACATTGTCCAAAGATAGAGCGAGGGATTAAGTTGTTCAAAACTTTTGTAAATGCCACGAACATAATTGTTTATGGATTTTGAAGGTAAAGGGACAGCCAACATTCAGCCTAAGACAGGGCCACTTACAAAATATCAATATGACCATTAATCAGTTTCAAATTTTCAATAGTTCAGTAGTTATTAATCTTTCAATTAATACGACATAGATAAACTACCAAACCACGAATAATATGTGAACTTTGGCTTCCAAACAGCAGCAGTTTAAAGAATGAGGTTTTATGCAAATGGCGCCAAATATTACAACATCTCTTAAAGTTATTAATAAATTCATTCTTGACACGCATCGTTTAACAATTGTGTTAAGGCCCTTTAATTAAGTTGGCGGTCTCGCTGCTTAATGCTGCTAATTTTGTTTAGTGAAGTAACTTAGTAACATTATTCTTTGGTTCGCAAATTATAACAAGCTATTTAAAATTGCAATCATGGTGGCATATTGCCAGTATCTTCGAAATATGAATTGTTTAATTTTCATTAGTGGCCAGTGCTTACGTTTTTATCTATGGTGTCTCTATCATCATCTGCCTAGCCCAACTATGTTGGGGTCGGCTTCCAGTCTAACCGGATTCAGCTGAATACCAGTATTTTACATGGAGCGACTGCCTATCTGACCTCCACAACCCAGTTAATACTGAGTAATACGATACCACTTGGTAAGATTGATGTCAGACTTTTTGGGCCACTGACTACCTGTAACGACTGTCAAAGACAAAGGACAAATGACAGCCGGGACCAACAGCTTAACGTGCTTTCCGAGGCACGGAGGAAACTCGGTATGTAAGGGTGGCCACCCATCCACAAACGAACCTAGGCAAGCACGGCTTAACCTAAAGATCGATCCGAGCGGCTGTTATTATTTAGCCACGAGCTCGATTGTAGTAACAATCCTAATTCCAGCATAGAATATGAAAAGGGCATGCTTACCACAACCAGCTTGCCGTGCTTGGGGTGTCTTCTGATAAGAAGCGCGGCTCCATTCTTCTCATCCTGATATAAGTCGCCAACGTCTTCTTCATCTTCCTGCAAAGAAAGAAAAACATTACAGCATTCCATTGACCAAGGAATTCAAAGAGAAAAAATTGCGCTCAATTTTTTTTTCCTGTTGTCGAAAACTCTGGTTAGAACAAATGGCTAGTTGTTCAAAATCTTCCAAATATCTTAAAAATGCCTTTGAACAGATAATTTCTCAAACACATATAGGTACGTAAGAAAAAGCTACCGATCTAGTGACAAAATTCCAAATGCATATCTAGCTCGCCAAAACGTGAAATAGCGTGGGAACTCACAAATCGTGATCTGAATGGCCGACGGAGGCTGGGCGTGGTGGTATATTTATTTACTTATCTCACTCTAACATGCGTTTATTAGGGTTACCATACCGAAAGATTGAAATTTCTGACAAAAAGATGAACATACGCAAAACGTTTAGATAGTTTACTTTTCGATCTTATTTTTATAAATTTATTTAACATTTTTTAAGTGAAAACTTTTTTAGATGCTTTGAGCACTTTCAGGGTAAACAAAAGTTGTTTAACTCACGTGACCGTCACCTAACGCTTCGTAGCACTCGTAGCTGATCCGCTACGGCGTAGCACCACTTAGGCGTGCGCGGGGTACAACCCGTAGCGGTGCAACGACCAATGCATAACTATCGACAGTCCTCAAAGACTGCCCCGCATGTTTTATTTTCCTCACAATTCTCCTCCTTCTCCGCCTCTCCTCCATCCTCTTAATGAAGTTAACCTTTTTAAAGCAACAGTCACGTATACGTGACAAGCAAGCGCGTGCCCTGTACGTCAAACGACACGAGTATGTGACAAAATTGTAGGTGAAATTATGGCGTGGAGCCCGCACGTGCGTGCGTTTTTATGCTCTGGGGGTCAAAAGGTTAAGTAGTCCGTAGAAATGACAAGGGTGTATAAAGTCTCAATCCCAACAGAGGACCAAAATGCCGGGAAGAATGGATGGCCACTCTAGCTGGCCGTAATTATTTACTTTAGGTACATAATTTAATTTTAGCATGTGCCTACTCAACAATATACGTTTTAATTTCGTGATGATTGTTTAAAACAAAGGACTTCTTATCACTTTTACTTTCATTGTTTTTCCGTGAGCATTTGTGCTGTTATGGCATGAGTCTTGGCGAATTGTATGAGTGAGTTTTGTTTCAAATCCATGACATTGAATTAGTTTCAAACAGTGATCAGGTTTACTTTCCGAATTAATCCTTAAACAAACGGTGTGTTCGATGATATTTCCTATGGACAAAAGTTAAGAACTTTTATACAAACTTTCATCTTCTTCAACTTGCATAGCGTACTTTTGCCTAAAATCTCCCAAAATCCCCCTTTTTAGCCTAGCCGTCTAGCTAGAGTGTGCGTTGTGTGTCAACGAGTTAATGAATGAATGAATATAAAAGCTTTATATAGGGTGTAAAAAAACCTCATATCGAAGCCGAAAGGCACTTATTCTCCCCGTCATTGCGATCATTTTTATTCTACACCATGCCTGGAAACTATCTAGTTACGGAGACATTGGGGGTCAAAGTTTTTTAAAGGGATATTTTTAAATGCACATCTGTATATTTTTTCAGCACACTAGGTAACTCCACTAATTAACTGAATGCATACCAGAAAAATGAATGCTGTGCAAAAAAACCAATTGATTAACTAAACAAGTACTGCAAAAAAAACTAAAAAATAACACAAAACGAGATGACCTTTTTTATCGAATTCACACCAAAAATGTGGTTCGTACATCGGATATATGATATAAAAAACAAAAATACGAATTGCTTATCAAAAATACTAACTTGCACTCTAAATTGTACTTTTCAAACACGTTATATTACAATATAACGTGTGTCTCTCTAGCGATATTGTAATATCTCGAATTATTGTCAACTGAACATACGGAAGTATCTCTGCCCCCATAATCGGGACTTGGGGCACCCCCCCGTTAGGTTAGTTAGGTTCCCTTTAAACCCTGCACTCGGAAATAGTACTCCGTCGACTACTCTTTTTACGGGGAATATAAAGTGTTGTAAGCAGTATGTTCATTTGACAATATTTCGAGATTTTACAATATCGCTAGAGATATTACAATATAACGAATTTGACAATTTTACGGTGACATATAGATGTTCCTAAAAGTAAATTAGGTGATGGTTTTCCTTAAATAAGGTTTAATATGTTTGTTGAATTATAGAATTGTTAGATATACTATTTTGATAATAGTTATTCGTTCAGTAAAACAGTTCTGCAAATACCATTAAACAGTATATCGAATTTGATTTATTTAGTGTGCATAATTTGAGTGCAAGTCAGTATTTTTGGTTTAACTTTGAAATATTTTGATCGAAAAAAGGGAATATACAGATATCGATTTAAATACATGCCTTTTTTAAATACAAGTTTTTAGTGAAGATTTTTACTTTAAACATCTCCAAGACCCCCGTATTATTCAATCCATCCATCAGCACCAGTGTTTTGAGTGCCTTACATTGATATACCTACACAAAACATGATTTTTAACTCCAAAAAAAAAGTCGTTTCCCAGCAATAATTTTTGCGTAAACTTACTTAGTTTGATGTACAGAATGCTTGGTTGACGGCTTTGTGATGAGGTTGTTTACACCCTGTATAATCTACTACACGACGTCCGGTGACAGATTTTCACACAAACTTTCAACCTCTATTCCGCTTATGGATTGCACTTTTCAAAATCTTGGTGGATAGCTACGTCATACTCATAATAGCTATCTATATGCCAATGCGATTTCAGCCCTATTCGTCTAGTGGATTTAGCTGTGTTTTGATTGTTAGTCAGAACTTAGAACTAACGATTTTAGAGATAAGTATTTATTTCACGAAAAGGTAGTAGGTACCTACTTAAAACTTTATCTCAAGAATCTCAACGTAAAGCAGTTTGCATCATCCTACCTTCAACCTGGTCATACATGCTAATTTATGATTGCCAGACCAACAGTCTTGAGGCACAAAATAAATATCGTGAAATCAGGAAATTCCCGACGGTCGCCACGAGATTAATAACTTCATTCTAAGAAATTAACCTTCATGTTTTTTACTTACTACACTGTCAAGAAGTTATAAATGATCCTTCCTTAAACGCAGCGAAACTGAAGAGTCGAAAAAATAATAAATCCTGTTAGACAATCAAATTTTCCTCCAAAACTAAGATGCTTAGCAATAGTCATCTCGCGTTACATGAGCAATAAAAATAATACCTACTACCTACTAAGTGGATAGTTTGGAAGAAACCTATACAAAACCTTATGTTCCTTGGCAAAAATATTCATTCTCCAAACCGACCCACCCACGTTCAAATTTTTTGCTGATGAATAATACGTCGTCTACAATAGGTAGTCACACAAACCCCTAGCGTATTTTTTTATTTGTGTGACATAGTTTATCTTGGTCATACTCAGCAGATGTCATGGATTCACCTGACAGCGTGAGTTACCTGACGATATGAGTTATTGGAAAAGGAATGTATGTTGTTACTTTTTAAATTGTTTACAATTAACCTTAGGTGTTTTTCGGGGTTTATCGGGTGTCAAATTCTAACTGCCAGTGACAAATCTGAGCTGGCTGTCTTCTTCTATCATGTTGTATAATGAGGCCTGTTTTTTTTTTAATTTCCATATACCCTTGCCTGCGTCATCTAACCACAAATGAATGAAACCCAAAAATATAAAACCACAAAGTCTTTCATAGATTTGCAACGTTATTAGCTAAAGAAAAGGTTTACTCAATAAACAACAATTAATACTCGTACTTACAATTTGCAACGAGGCCGTACTGACAATATGCAAAGTATTATTAATAAAATAACATTATAACTTCTGAAGACATAAATAAGAATATGCTTCCGTGGTACATCCCATGATGAATATCATCTCACGATTATTCACATCCAAAGAATTTTATGGTACAAGTCCATGTATCATTACAGTCACGGAGATATTTTTGAGTTATTTTCACGATCTTTGCATAAAAGGAAGTATAAGCAAGGAAATAATAATATTGTCTATGCATGACACATTTGCCGGTTTAACATGTAGCCCTGTTGTCCTTTCATGATTTCTGCGGAAATTGAGAAACCTTTGACATTGAGAAAAGTTCGCGCGGGAAAACTTGGCGGAAAAACAAAGATGGCAGAGAATCGAAGATGGCCGTTTCAAATCAAATTCAGAGCATCACAGAAACATTGTTATGAAAACTGGTTTAACTGTATTGTAGGCTGAAGTCCTGGACCTGTATTCATTTTTTCTAAGGTTTTTTAAATACTGTGGAAACGATGAACCTCTATAATGCAATTTAATGTTTCAATAAGGAAGTAACTTTGTTTTACGCTATCATTGCTGCGTACCTATGTGTTGTTTGCCACTTTAACCTCTAGATCTAGTCAATTATCCATTTTATATGCTGATACGGTAATAAAAGGAATGTGGTAGACGCTTCCTCCTATGCTTATTATATTAGTTTATAATTGCAGCTGTAACACGATGTACCATCTGTCGTCATCATCTGAGCCTAGTGTGAACATCAAGAAACATTGTCGATGTCACCGTTAAATTGTCAAATACGTTACATTGTAATATCTCTAGCGATATTGTAAAATCTCGAAATATTGTCAAATGAACATACTGCTTACAACAAAACGCATTATTTTTCGTGAAATGCATGCGATGGTAGTCAACTCACGCGGTGTGGAGGGAAGGAGGGGTCCCCCTTGCCCAGTGGTACAACTCTCATGCAAAGATATTGTACCATTCCTGAGAAATACCGATTATTATAACCTAACCTTAAAACACTTTATATTCCCTTAAAAAGCGTAGTCGACAGAGCCCCGCTTCGCGGGGCCCCTATTTCCGAGTGCAGGGTTTAAAGGAACCTAACTAACCTAACGGGGGGGGGGGGTGCCCCAAGTCCCGATTATGGGGGCAGAGATACTTCCGTATGTTCAGTTGACAATAATTCGAGATATTACAATATCGCTAGAGAGAAACACGTTATATTGTAATATAACGTGTTTGACAATTTTACGGTGACATCGACACCGATATAAGGCATCTACATATATACTAATAACTTATTACTTATTACGCGTACTTATTAGTAATAAGTACTCATCTTTACATAGTATCAAACAAACTCGCTCCCCCTGTCTGTACGCCTAGATATTTTAAACTACGCAAAGGATTTTAATGCAGTTTTCAGTAATCATCATAGCCGAAAGACGTTCACTGCTGGCATAGGCCTTCCCCAAGTGTCGCCACATTGACCGGTCCCGTGCGACTCGCATCCAACGGATTCCCGCAGCCTTCACCAGGTCATCGGTCCACCTAGTGGGAGGTCTAGGTTTTCAGCAATACATCTGTTGAATTCTTAGAGGATTTTTACTTTTTAAAAAGGTGTACCTAATAACCATATTTTAGTCGCATTGAACTTAAGGATGCATTATTATGTAATTAAAAACGAAGAATAAATTACATCATATTCATTACATTGTGTGAAGTGTATTTATTACATAAACTATTTTCACACAATAGTATGGGGCTTGATGATCACGATCTATAATACTTAAATGGGGAAAATTATCACGATTGCTCGCTTCGGTTGACCAAACCACAGCTACGCACAGTTACAGCCGCCATTACTGGACACGGCTCTTTTAATAAACACCTCTGTGTCATAGGAGTCACGGACAGCCCCCTGTGCCGCGCATGCATGGAAGAAAACGAAACAGCAGCCTACGTGCTTCTGCACTGCCCAGTGGTTGCAACATACAGGGCAAAGTACTTCGGTAAACCAGGTACTCTTCGCGAGATTGTCAGGAACATGAAGGCGCTGATGGTCTTTCTCGGGGAGTTAGGGTGGATCGAGTGAATTTCCCACCCGTACGTAAAATACGCGCTTTGATGTGGAGTTGCGGAGACCAGCCCGTTATACAATACAATACTACAATGAATATCATAACAGAACACAACAACAAGTCTGCAATCCCCGAAGGTGAGGTAGAGGTGTACCAAATAGTATACCCATATTTCGTCAGTTATGTTTAAGTCCCCTATTACCGTTGAAAAGAAATACTTGATGAAAAAATCCAAAAACACTGTCCAAGCTGATGGGAATCGAACCCAGGACGTCATGCATAGCAGTTTTACATACAACAACTAGATCATCGAGATAAATATCGTTCAGGTACGGTCGAACAAGCCATTTGGTTTACAGTTTTAACCCACAAATCACATTGTAAAATGTAAACCAAATAGCTTGTTCGACCGTACGTTAAGAAGGTACTGTTGTAATTTGTAATAGATACCTTGTTGGACATATTATGCACCTCTAATCTGGATGCTCAATCTTACTCTTTCATGCCTGTTCACAGAAAAGGTCCCTACAAAGGTACCTAAGCATACGAGTATTTATATGCAAGTTTCCATCTATATGTTTAACGACACCCTTCAAGTAGGTACTGAACAACTCCGATCAAACTTTACATAAATTGTTGACCCCAGCTTTTATGTAAAACTTGAGCGTCCAGACAGTAGGTATTTACTTTCGAAGGACTTTGTTTACAGAAATCAGCAAGCACTTATTTTTACAAAACGAAGCGTGGGTTTGAAAAATAAAAAAAAACATAAAAAAATCTCAATACGAGTCGAAAACGTGGCATAAAACCTATCTAGTTAGTATAGTTTATATCTAGCTCGGATAATTAAGTAATTTAGTAGTTCCAAAACTTCCAAAACACTATTCGAAGTCACGTCTGGCATAATTATTTGAATTAAAACTCAATTGAATTGTTAAAACTGTAACAAATACATACTTAATTTAACCAAATCTATTGTCTACTAGCTGACCCGCGCAACTTCGTCTGCGAGTGAGGGTTAGAGAAAGTGTGAGTCAACCTTCAAAAATGGACATAATTATGCTATCGCGGAATTTTTTTTTAATGCTTAAGAGGAACAATTCCTTCGTACGTGCAACGGAAGCCAAGAAAAAAGAATAAATCTTTGTTTTTGGGAATTTTTTCATTGATGCTCCGCTCCTATTGGTGATGTTAGCCTTCCTTGATGAACGGGCTGTCCAACACTAAAATATGTTTTTAACTCGAACCACCATTTCCTGAAATTAGCGCGTTCAACCAAACAAACAAACTCTTCAGCTTCATAATATTTGTGTAGATTCAAGTAGGTTACAATTTAATTTCTCGGAAATCTTTGCATTAATCGCTCATACTTATGGTTTTCCAAATAAGGGCTTCCCTCGAAAGCTGGCCCATGATGGCTCACTGCAGGCGGCTGCACACATAGGTGTAAAATTTTTCAATTTTTTTACTCTACGTCCCATGAGGCCGTGTCTTAATAGTGCATAACCTCTGAAGCTTTGAAACCTTCAAATATAATACGGTGACTTTCGAGACATTCCAATTTTAGAGTATTAGCACCAAGGTTTTATGTGAGTTCAACCTTTTTGAATAAAATCGAATTGAGTTTTCAAACATGTGTCAAAATAAAATCTAGTTTAAATCAAAAGCTTTGAGTATTGATATCAACTTCGAAGCAAATCAGCGCCATGGCCAAAATAATTGTTTACCCTTTTTTAACCCCGTTAGGGGTTCATTTCAATAAAATACGAAACACGTCTTCCATCAATTCTGTTAAAAGGTTTATGCAAAATTTCAAGTAGATTGGACCAAGGAATCACGTTGTCTCTTAAAAACTTTGCCCCCTTTTTTACCCCCTTATGGGTTCAATCTTGGAAAATTCATCTATACCGGATGCCTACATCATATAAAGAACACACCTTGCTAGTTTCAGGTCTCTGCGATCAGCGGTATAAGCTGTGCGCTGATTCATGAGTCACTAAAGCTAAATCGTCAGTCATTAAATCGCTATTTTGTTCGTATTCAATTTTCACCTCAAAAATCAAATTTCAAGGAAACTGAGAAATTATATTTGCTTGTATTAGATTTGAAGTATATGTAGCAACTTTTAAAGGTTTACACACATTGGATTTTATTCTATAGGTGTATGAAGTTAATTAATTTTAAACACAAAACCCTCTTTTTTACGTCTCTGGATGATTTTTTTTAAAAATGCTGAAACAGGTATTTATTTATTTTTAATAATAAGTATTTACTCTGAGTTTCATGATTCTAGAACAATCAAAAATTTTTTTTTCATACAAACTTTACCCCCCCTTTTCACCCCCTTTATCCAAAATTTTCCATAATTTCTATAGCCTAAATGTTATTCTGAGTTTATTTAAATAGATTAGTGAAGTTTTCATCAAAATCCGTCCAGCAGTTTTTACGTGATGCGCGTTCAAACAAACAAACAAACAAACAAACAAACAAACAAAAATTTTAAAAATGGTTTTAATTTGTTCAGTTACTTATTTTAAGTCACCCTGGTCGATTTTTTTTTTGAAATCTTCAATGTACAGATTTTTTGGTCTCAACGATTTTATTATATGTACCTATAGATTAAGTGTAGGTCGTAAAATATAACCAAACTTCTGAATAAAACATACGTTTAATAGGGTTAATTCTTTCAGTATTCAGAGAATAATGGTGATTTTATTATCTGTGGTTTTACTCCAATTCTGTCAGAACATAATTCAAGTGACACCTTTGGAAGGCAAATTGCATTGGTTCGTATTTTATTGATTGCCAATTGTTTTTTTATTCGTGGCCTCGACTGCCAAATACACAGAAATATATGGCCAAATATTTCGACTGTTTATTGATGTATTAAAGCTCGCCTTTGTACAAGCTTTGTAAAAGCTGTAATATTCCAATTCCTAATTTATGTGTAATTAAAAATATAATAAAACATAATAATATCAGCATTTACTGCTAAGAATGTTTATTTTTTTTACCTTAAACCTACACGCGTTCTTTCTAAAGGAATAAGGAATTCATTAAAAATTAGAAGTTTTATTTTTAGTATCCTAAATATTCTTCCATACCATCACAAAACATAGATAGGCTCTTAAATTCAAAACCATAAATAAATCACTTACATTCCAACACGAAGAGCCAACATGAGACTTTTCAAAACAAAGGGCACATTATGAATACCTTTTATGCATAAGCATACATTCTGCATATCTCTGACATCTGTCACATGACATCAAACCAAGCTCGTTGACAGGACAATGATCTTAAAAAACATCAATAAATCAAAATGTACAAGTATCTCAAGCCAACCGTGAGAATAATGTGAAAAAACAAACAATTTGCTAAGAGGATGTTCCTCGTTCATATGCTAATTGTTTACGGTGGCTTGTTTATTGCAATATTGCAATTATTATTATTAATAATGTGACGTCAATCATACCTCTATTACCTTTGACGCATAGTCTTTTAAAATTAAAATTGAAATAAAATGTCAAGATGAATAAATAGGTAGGTACTCTATGATTATTTTGTTCTGTTTTGATTCATATTGTCAAGGGAGACAAAGAACATATTTTATTGTAGTTATGGAAGTATGGTATTATAAAAAAATATTTGATATTACTTGTCACATTTATGCACCATTTTAGACTTAATCTTATGACTTGACTCATTCTTCAGAAATACAGGGTGTAAACCACCTCATCACGAAGCCGTCAACCAAGCATTCGGTACATCAAACTAAGTAACTTTATGCAAAAATTATTGCTTGGAAACGATTTTTTTTGGGGTGAATAATTATGTTTTGTGGTAGAACTCAATGTAACGCACTTAAAACAATGTGCTGAAGGGTGGATTGAATAGTACGGGGCCGTGGAGGTGTTTAAAATAAAAAAAAAAAACATATCAAAACTTGTATTTAAAAAAAAACTTCAAACTACAAAAACTACTGATCGGATTTGAATGAAATTAAGGAAACAAATAGTTTATATCCTGGATCAACACAGGAACTTTTTATCCCAGTGGTATGATCCTGTGGGACAATTATCAAACTCCACCTGAGCGAAGCCGGGGCATAAGCTAGTAACCGACACTTTTGTACCTTTTGTACCCTGTTTCTCACTTCAGCCCTGACCCATTAAACACTGTTGTCATAAAACTCAAATAGCTTTTTGTGAACAATAATCAATTTCACTGGGTCTTATAGCTGCGTAATTGCTCTCGCATTATTCCCATATTTACGTTATATGGTCGCCATATTGGCGCGTTATTTACGCGTCTGTTCGCGTGTTACCTCTTACTAAGGTACTCAACTACTCATTACTGTTACTGTTTGCCTGTGTCATCCCACTGCTGGGCAAAGGCCTCTCCACATGACTTCCAAATCCTTCGATCCAGGGCCAATGTGGGCCACTGGTCGTTGGTTTGGTCTAGCTCGTCCTGCCATCTCCTGCGAGGTCTACCGCGTCGCCTTCTGGTTGTGTCAGGGCTCCACATTGTGATTATTTTGGCCCACAGCTCGTCAGGCATACGGCACAACTACTCATGTGACACCATTTTTTTTTGTGTGGGATAGGATCCTGTTTGATGCTTGGGAAAAGCACAATTAAAGTAGCATAGAACTCATTAACGTAAGTAATACAATCAGCTCGTTGGCGTAATGGTCGCAAAGGCTACTCAGCAAGAGATTCTGGATTAGATTCCGAGTCGAACAAAGAGTTATTTAGGTTGTTCCACCAGGAATTTCTCAGTAGCAGACGTGGAATCTGGCTATGTTCCCGGTTGTCAGCAATAAGCCTAGCCTTTGATACCATGGGACTTAAATACAACTTTACTGCGAAATGTGGGTGTCCTAATAACACCTCTGCCTAACCCTTCAGAGATTACAGGCGTGATGTTATGTTTTGTAAATTTAGTTTAAGTTAGTTACCTTGTGTGTACTTAGGTCCATGTTCACCGAAGCGATAACGGTCTGATTATCTAAAAACAGCTGTCACTGTGACATGTTCCCATAAAAAAAGTGTTTTAATCAGCCGTTTTTAGATAATCAGACCGTCATATTTTTGGTGAATATAATATTGCCGCGTACATAATGAACACAAACACGAGTAAATCACAAAAGCACGTGGATGACGTCATCAGTCAGTCGGCGGAAACGCACGTGACCACAAATGAGACGATATTATAATTTCTAATCATTACCTTTTATGCTAATTATCTATGATATTATGGTTTTATTTCTGCAAAATACTTTTGACCTTCACGTCCACCTGGAAACTATCTTTTATTTTTGTTATTTCTGAGTACATAGCTGTCCAAATTAAAAGTCAAGGATATTCCCAACGAAATATTTTCATGTAAAATGTAGCCAAGATGAGACTATAATAATATGACCCGCACTGTCAAAAAGTTATCAGATCTCATGTAGAGCCAAGCTTCTAACTCTACACGCCCTAACTCAACAAACTTTACGCCTTAATCAAAATATGTGGCTTGGCCATTTCACTATATTCACATGGGCGTTGGGTGTATTATTTAACCTGGTATATATTTTTTTTAAATAAATGCCCCAAGTTTGATATATCAATGCATGTTTTCATAACAAGCAGCGCCACATTGAACTGCAAACTTAAAGTGATCAAACTGTAATCACGGTTAAAGGACTATATAAGGTAGCTTTAAAAACAACGATAAGCAACGGACATAACAAAAGACTAGTAGAAGATGTATTGTCAAAATAGAATAAATAATCCCATAAATAACTCTGCCACGTGCCGATAGCGCAAAAGGTAAATATATGCTAAGATAAAGTAATAGCCCATCTAAATTGTAAAATATACATAATGGAGGATAATCGTACACATTATTGGACATCAAAATCTATAGTAATACATACTTAAATAAAATTAAGTTACATTTAGTATGAATAATTGTTTCGGCAGAATTCGAAACAATTTCGCAAAAATGTGATATTAATATTTGAAGGATATTTTAGGCCGTGTATTTTACTATTTAAAAAATAAAATAACCCGCATTGTTTCAGCTATAAAAGTTTGATATGATACTGCGTGATACTGTAGTCTCACATCCAAGTTTTTTTTTTTTTATAAATAACAATGTTATTCTTACATAAACTCAATATTAAATTAAAGATTTGTGCAAGAGAAACGTTTACAAATTCTGGATCGAAATTATAATAATAAACACTTGTTATGAGACGTCCATAAAGTATGGATTTCGCTCAAAAGTGCACAATAAGCACCTGAAATGTTGGACATATAAACATTGTCATTGTGCATTTGTGAATTGAATTACCCATAATTTTGTGCCTTACTTGATTAAAAGACCTATAAACTTGGGCGGCCCAAAGATGGTTAAGATGGCAAAAATAATATAGTCATGAACAAACTTTTTTTAATAATAATAAAAAAAGTAATATTTTCTCACCAGCCTGAATTTTTTTTTAATCAAAATTCAACAAATCAATATAACCATTCGCAAAAAATGCACTATCGTCGCGCAAATCAAAGTTCTCAATTCTATATTCATCCCATATCTATCCAGCTACACCGTATTTATGTAAATTCATATAAATATTCGATTTTGGCTGCCCCGGCCACGTGTGCGGAGCGATGATCGAATAAAAGCAACCTCATTATAATAACTGGCTACTCAGATTTAAATTACAAATCAGCTTTATGAACGTTTGCAAATTGTGACCAGATTACAAAATTCTACATTTTCTAAATGGGTATGGATGGTTACTTATGTAGTAGTACATTTTTATGGTTTCGTGAGGTATCCAGCAGTTCTGCATGCCTGAGAGATATTTCTCGACGGCTTGTCGCAACTTGTCAATTGTGGACGACAACTCTGATACCAGGGGTTAGTCACTAATACTCACTAACCACACGAAAAATAAAGAATTTACAGGCGGCAGGATTTTTCTAGATTTATCTAATTAAATATAGTTGGTGGCTGAATTTCTACAAAATGTAGTACTGATTTCTGTATTACCCTTAGTACATACCTAACGTACCTCTGGATGAAATAAACTTTTTGTTTAGTTACTGGAAAACTAATATAAGAATAAGTAACTCCCAAACTCTTTGAAATATTTTACGACCACTTAAATATTTCAATGCAAGCTATTTATAAAACTAGAGCAGTTTTTGGCGGTCACCTTTTCAATGCAAATTCAAAATACTTAATTTACATATTTTAATAGTTGAAGAGTCATCCCATCTCCATCATAAAATAGCAAGCCAATAGTAAAAGAAATAAACAGAATTAGATTTAAACAGCAAAAAATATATACTTGATATAGTTTATTTTAATCTATTCACATACTTGCCTCTC
This sequence comes from Xestia ashworthii, assembly GCA_950022955.1. Lineage (NCBI taxonomy): Eukaryota > Metazoa > Arthropoda > Insecta > Lepidoptera > Noctuidae > Xestia > Xestia ashworthii. The sequence goes on along the minus strand of OX465560.1, from coordinate 15,331,589 downwards.
CAATTCACCATAATTAAAATAATTACTGAGTTAAAATTATAAATTCAATAAATTGGATCATAAAACTATATTTTTTAAATATAGAAATGTTTTTCTTATTAACATCTCTCCTTTATGGCTTTACACGTGAGTTGACACTCACGCGAGGATTTTCAAACCAAAAAACAAAATAAACTCTATGGAAACAATTTTTGTCATAAATTATGAAATTAAAGCGAGTTTTAGTTCTTGAATTAACATAAACGTGGCAATAGTAACATTAAAATAAATAAAACAAAACTAGCATGCACTAATAAAACTGAATATACAATTAAGTTTTATTAATTAGTTGACATAAGCTAACCTTTTTATTTTTGATGAAACAGATCTTAAGTAATATTATCGAATTAAAAAAGAAAAAACTCAACGTGAAGATCGATGATTATTATTTTGTCATCTGTGCTGATTACAATCTAGGGACTTATATTAATAACAGCTTTTATGAGCAAATAAAATAAGCATTCATTTGAAGAACTAAAAATAGGAATATTTTATCTTTTACAAGCCTAATGATGTAAAAATAACTTGTTTAATTTGTTAATACATTCACGATCTTTAAATAAGGTACTCCCCGAAAAGTTAGGAACAGGCTTTCCAATAGTAAGAGTACATCCAGAATTAAGCAGAAATATGTTTATTAAACACTTTAAAATAAAGCACTGTAAATTCTCTTGCCCTTATCCCAATTTATTTGGTGTCAGCGCAGCATGTTTTTTTACATACTTTTCTATTAGTTCTCAACTCATCAAACACCTACTCATCCTTCACACAATCCATCCATAAGCTTCATTGTTTCATACCTTTATTTTGAACGACTTAATTTTAAACAAACCTCTTTGAAGTAATACATAGTAATCCAATCCATCCGATACGATATTATGCAATCGCATATTCAAATATGCGTTCAACAAATACTGTTAGTTATAAATTCTGGGCGTGGCTCACTTTATAATATCTTGTTGATGGACATTAAGAGCTTTCAGTTAAATAATACAGTTATTACTGCGTAATAGTTATGTAAGTTATGACTTCACTTGTCATTGGTAAGGTTACCGATAATCGATAATTATAATGTACTACTAGACAAATATGGAAGAAAAAAACTTGAGAGGTGTCAAGGGACACCCGGATGGAACGAAGTTCTTTCGATTAACTAGTGAAGGAATTGTAATAAAATTTTTATTTTTTTTAAGTTATAATAATATTTTTTTTTTATTATTAACAAATATAATGTTCACTCAACAAAAATAATCGTCGCGACACCACACTGTTCAATGCGAAATAGAAATGAAACAAACGCATTGCAACCTTCATTTATTTTTAAAAAGTGTCGTGACAACTTTTTCGTAAGATTTTTTTACGTCTAGCCCCCTTTCACAACGCGCGATAAGGAACTTCGTTCCAAAAAGACAGTGCCGACTCCAAGTAAATTGGGACATGGGCAAGGAAGAATCATGATCATGGTAGCTGATATCAACGGGCGAATTCGATTATTCGCCCTTAGACATCCGGTGAACTTTAGTTAATTAGTCTTCATTGACACGGTCACTGGCTATGTGGTCCCAGCTCCATGGTTGGTTTCTGCCAAAACGTTGTCGAGCGTAGGAGAGACGAAAGATGGCATGTGATTGGTCGATTTCCGTAAGTCTCCGCTTTGGTCGAAACCACGGCTTAGGTACTCGACCTCGTCATCTTATAATCTCCAATTAGACCTATATCATTCACCCAGCATGTTTAATTTTCACTGCAATTAATGCAATCAAATAGCGCCATAAACATATCCTCCATCATTTACAACGTGTTATCAAAAACGGCTTTGAGATCCATCGACTGTAATATTAAAAAATAACCTTTTTTAATTTAATCATAAAAAGTTCTAAAATAAAACTGATCAAGAATATTGATATGCAAATTCGTCTCTGTCTAATTCTTTGACGATTGAGGAAATTTTAAATCTTATTTTGGGATAGAATACAGTTTTATTTCAAAGAAAAGCAAAGAAAAAACGTGTTGTGCACCGACCCATGTAATGTGGGACAAGGTTAGTACTCGTAAGATGATAATAGTTTTAATTAAATAGGACAGTTCTTTCGTTATATCAATTTGGTTCTACGGTAGATGTAGCCGATCTCATTAATTATTTACAACATCTTATACTTGTACCTACATTCAAAGCAAATAAAGATCAGGGGCCTCGATTCTGCTATTACAATAGTGTCAGAATATTCGATCATTGATTTCATAATGATCAAGTTCTGTAAAATTTTGACAAGTTTGTTAATTCTACTATCTTAATGGCGCCATCATGACTTCTCGATGAACAACCACTGACACTCCATTGAAAGAAATGTCAAAGAATATTAATCTCGTACATGAAATCTGGCATGAATAAATGTTCGCATTTAGTAGTAGATTTCGAAAACCATTTGTGCTAAGGGTTTTATAATAATGACAATACAACAATGCCATTAAAACACAATTTTATTACGAGACCATTGACCGACCATTGTGAATTTAGCAGATTACGAACTTTAAGCAAAATGACAATGGGATGAGAATGGAATCGTGTTGGAGTGACGAATTTATTAAAATAGCAGAATTAGGCCCCTAATTCTGATTCCGATCCTGATTCTGATAATTATTCAGTTAAAATAAGTTCACAGCAAAAATATTATTAAGATGTTGTTATTATTTTTTATTAATTCTGTTGCTTGCCAAAATGCAATTACATTTCACTTCGTTAACGAATTTATGTTCAGTTTCAAGATTAGAATAAACGACAAGAATTTCATAAAAGACACAAATAGACAAAACATCATTTACGTACCTAATGTCAAAGACAACTAGAAAATCTAGAATCTAGATTCCAAACGCGAACCATAACCTCGATCTAGGTATTCGAATCATACTAAGTGCATTTGCGATCAAGGTAAAGTAAAATATTAATGTACAACGAAATGTAAATATTAACTTGTTCTAGTACTTTTGACACCGTTTTCGGCTTCTGTAGTATGCATTATGTATTTATGGTAATGTAGTCTATTAGCCAGAACTAGAACTAGACCTAGGCAAGACATCTCAGACGTCAATAACTAGATAATATGCTAATTTTATTTTGAAGTATGATTTGGTTGTCTATGACTGCATTTAGGGATTTCATTGGACGAACAAGATGTTTTTTTTTTCTAGAATAAGAATTAAACCTTTTTGTATAAATATCACGATGCATACTTACGTCACGATCCCTGCTTTTTGCAAATAAGTTTGCCTAATCTGATACGAATATAATTCAATATCATATGTATTTACTATCCGTTACAAATAAAATTTCTAATCGATTTTCAATCGGGTTATTTTGTGTTTACTTTAAAATCAGAATGGTGTTGTAAAACACTTGATAATAATCTCCAAGGCTCATTTACGAGGACAAACACGCTTTTAAAGTCAAATAATATTAAATTAAACACTATTATAATAACAAAACTGCTCTAGTTCACAAATTAAACAGCGTTATAGAATACAAAACAGTGGCATTTTGTTTACACTATAAGTTAGGGCGCATAATGGCTCCAAATCGCCAGATATTTAAGAATATTTAAAGACACAGATTGGAAGAGGCCTATAGATGTTCAGAAGTGGACTGCAATAGGCAGAGATGATTGATTGATGATAGGAAACCCTTTTTGTTTTTTTTCGGATGGGAAATCATCATATGTCAGACTTTTACTAACACTCACTGACTCAAACCCGTCCATGTTCTTTCTTCGCCCTTTGTGTACCATCAGGGCCACGGTATCTCTTTCGAACAGTCCCGCAGCCCCGGCAGGCATCGGCCCTTGTGGACTCGTTCCACTCTGCTGACATCTCTTTGAGGCGCGCGTGACATGGCCTGTCGTCATGAGACGGACGGACGGCGAGCTAGCCCATAGCTCATCGTCCACATCCCCGATGATAGGAAACGTCAAACTTATATTTACATCTAGTACATATCATCCTCATTCAGTGATCTACGAGTATTAAGCTTTTTTCGTTTCCGATGGTACATCGCGAAAGAAACTTGACCGTCAACGATTGGGAAGTACTTCTCCGATAATCAGAATTCTTAAGCAACTCACGAAATAGTTAGAAGTCATCATAATGTAGTGCTTATTATTTAGCAACTTGCAGATACTGCTAATTATGAGTTCCTATCCTACATTCATCATCACTATCACTATCACTATCACTATCATCACTATCACTATCACTTCACTACATCGCTACATATTATAAAACAAAGTCCCCCGCCGCGTCTGTCTGTCCCTATGTATGCTTAGATCTTTAAAACTACGCAACGGATTTTGATGCGGGTTTTTTAATAGATAGAGTGATTCAAGTGGAAGGTTTTTGTATATAATTTTACACGGGCGAAGCCACGGGCAACGGCTAGTACTAAATATATCGCATCTATGCTAATATTACAAAGAGGAAAGTTTTGTATTTTCGTATGTAACGAATGAGCTTAAAAACTACTGGACCGATTTGAAAAATCCTTTCAGCAGTGGATAGCTACATTATCAGGAAGTAACAAAGGCTACATTTTATCCCCGTACTCTTACGGGAATGGGAACTAGGCGGGTAAAACCGCGTGACGTCTGCTAGTTTAGTATAAACCACCGACCACCGTCTTAGTCCTGTAAAAGATTTTCTGCAGAAGAAAGGTGTAGATTTGATAAATTAACTAGTAATTTCTTGGGGTTAGGTGTTGAGTGTGTGCCTCATCTTATCCACAGCACACTCGTCACAATTTAAGGCGTCAAATACTACACGACAAGGTTATTAAGATCACTTCAGATAAACCCAACAAACCTAGATCTAGACTTCATTGTACACGATTTTAACAGCAATTTATTGTCTAAATTTTATAGTTTGCCACTAACTTATGTAATCGGCACAAGTTATGTATTCATTACAGTTTGACAAGCCGGTTTATTTGTAATCATTACAGATTGTGTATTTGTAGAAGATATTTGTAATAGAAGTTGGTTTTTCAAACATCTGTCGGTTGAGTTGGTAAATCGTTTCAACAGTTCTATTGAGGGTAATGTTGCCATAGTCGTGTTGTAGAAATGTAGAACCTTTTTTAATGATTGGTCAGCCTCTCTACAAAGTATTGTAAAAGAAGGCTTCCTGTATGTAGGCGTCATTAAAAATAAAATGTCTGCTATGCTACCAAAATGTGGGGATTTGTAGAGCAAAGGAGGCAAACCTTTGCTTCATGCTGCGGAGGGCGTATTTGCGTTAGGGACGATAATGATACGAACAAAATAATCACAAATACTGGGCTTCATGAATCACATTACTTACTCACAATCTGTCTCTTGGACAGAGGGGAATGGAAGAAAAACACGATAAGCCCGCCACACACGCTCAAACCACTGTAACTCCTGAAAGCCAGAATCAACAGTGGCGACCACCAGAAAAGCGCCGAGACAATGAAGCTCGACGAAGTCCCAGAGAATGAATTTAACTGTCTTGAATCCCGCAACGAAATTAATCAGAAAGTATAGCGGAGGAGTAGGAAAAAAACCGTAATTTACACTTCTCTCCATATCAGCAGAAGACAGAACAAAAACACGAGTTGCGCCGACACCAAATAACATGGGAATATGGCAGAAAGATGATTAGCCATCCCTGTCCAAATATAGCACTCTATTTGAAGGCCCGAGTTCAATATTGGAATTTTAGGGGTTGATAGCGATGGACAAAAGAACAGGGATAATGATGTTAATTATCTACAACTAGGTTCTTATAATATTTTCACACCACCTGCTCGAAAATGTCAAATTATATGTCCAGCAACCTTAACCTCAAGTGAGTCATAAGTGGCCGGGGGCACAGCCGGTCAATAATTTTGTACTGGATTTCATTATGACCCGCTAGTCAATAACGTGATTTGAATTTGGAATCTCACATGCTCAGCTAAATTGGCAGTATATAACAAACACCCTTTGGTGCCAGAAAGAGGAAAGCTATTCTCGATACCCTTACTACGCGTGGATGATATTCTCGATTTCCTACAAAATCATAACGACTGCTTCTTCATATCATTGCCATGTTTTCGAAGACATAATATTGTAAGAATAATTAGATAACTACGAACCATTTTTTAAGGAATGGAATAACATTAAAACTGGCATTAATAATAACAAATACCGTTACAAGAATTAATAAAATTTGTGTAATTTCTGTTCCGTTACCATTAACTTCACTTAATATGTAAGTGCATATAACTAACTAGTTCTAAATATGTTATTCTTACTGTTTGTTTATTTAATAAGTACTTTGTTTTTCGTACTATGGCTATTATTTCTCACAGTAGGTGTAAAAAGTAGAGTATCCTCCTCTGGGCTAAAGGTGTATTTGCCTTGGGCTAGCTTGAATCCCTCGCTGCATTCAGGATTCTTGTATTAACTCCCTCGCTTCGCTCGTGAGTTAAAATCTTATCTTCCTCGCTGCGCTCGGGAGTTAAATCCCGAATCCTTCATTGCGCTCGAGATTCAATATGACGCCCGTGACATAAGACACAACTTTAGCCCCTCGGTGCATAATCTACTATTACATATTTCTGCAACATTACCGATTCGGTAAAATTTCCTTCACATTTGTCTTTCCAAATTCTATCCCGTAGAAGTTGACATTTTTGCTACTTTTTTTCATCCCTAGCTAGTTCTTACTTCTTTGTAAACAGAAGACACAACTTCATGGTTAGATAAGAGCTGCGTGGGAAGGCAGCTTTCACCGCCACACAGCAGGTGCACGCGTTTTTGTATCATCCGCCATAGAACAATTGCGAAGAGTAGGGCTGTTGCTTGATAGGTAATAATTAATGGTCTTCAATTTAACTAAGTAGTTAAAAAATATAGAACCGAAGTTATATGGGACAAAGGCAGGAAAATGATGAAATGCACGAGAAGAAATGAAACTTGTTCTGTTCTATTTTTAAACTATCTTGTATTGTATTGTACAACGGGCTGGTGTCCGCAACTCCACGTCAAAGCGCGTACCTATTGGCTATAATCCACCACGCGGGCCCAGTGCGGGTTGGTATATGTCACATGTCTTCGAATTTTTGGTTTTGCCGGTTTTCTCACGATGTTTTCCTTCACCGTTTTTGAGAGCAGTCGTGGTGAAATTAATTACACAAAGTAACGCGCCTGCCTATCTTTTGTCTGGTTCAAGCTGATAGGAAATAAAAGAAGATCGACATTCTTCAACTCGAACTTGTCGCTGATAAATATTTCAATTTAGTTTTTTTTTTATTGCCTTTTTAATTTAACTAAAGCATTTTCTTGAGTGAAGACCGCGAATCGTCAAACGTAAGGCTCGTAGAGCGTTGTTCATCGCGGGGTGGCAGGTAACACCTGGATGAGAGTTGCTGAAAATCGAGTTGAGTGGCGTGCGACTGAGGAGGCTTATGTCCAGCAGTGGACTGCTGTAAGTTGAGTTGTTGTTTTACAATGCATCTTTCTCATTAATTGCCGTGATGATTGCACGTACAAGGTTTCCTTGTGACTTCGATTGTTTACTGATCATCACCATCATCATTTCAGCCGAAAGACAACCAATGCTGTATTTAGGCCTCCCCTAAGTGTGGTCACATTGACCGGTCCCGTGCGTCTCGCATCCAGTGGATTCCCGCAATTTTCGCCAGATCATTGGTACACCTAGTGGGAGGCCTTCCAACGCAACGTCTTCTGGTTTGCGGTCGCCACTCCAGAAGTTTTCTTTTTTTTAATTTGATTCGTAGTCTACACTAATATTATAAAGAGGAAAACTTTGTTTGTTTGTTTGTTTGGTTGTAATGAATAGGCTTCAAAACTACTGGACCGTTTTTAAAAATTCTTTCACCATTCGAAAGCTACATTATCCACGAGTAACATAGGATATATTTTATCCCCGTACTCCCACGGGAACGGGAACTATGCGGGTGAAACCGCGGGACGTCCGCTAGTGTTAAATAAATAGGTATAATAATTTTTTCTACAGTTCAGGTGTCAACCCTAATTAATCCGACCTCTAATTAGCCATGCTAGTTATAATTAGTGTTGTCACTTCTCCGCATTGTTTACTATTTCCGAACGGTATCGATTCGATTTTCGCTTTTCACTCGATAATAACCGTATATGGGTGAACGATTGTTATTTCATGGGAATGTGAATCGATTATTCAAATCGATTAATTTGTCAAGTTTAAAAGCAACATCAACAATCAGACCTGCATCTGATTAATAGAAACTGTTTTGCTTCGATAAATATTATTACGAGCAAGATCTTGAACAACTTTTCATTTGTGCGGTTAGGAGAACTAATACATACTTAGTTTGGTAAAATATAAAATTGCACAGACACCGGCACATAACGCTACCAGAAACTGTCAATTGTTCCCAATTAACCTTGCACCTACGCTTTGACGATAAAGTTGAAAATCTATTAAAGAAAAAAGACAGATTGAAGTAGCTTGATGTACTGGCGTCTGTACAACAACTGTGTCATCAAATTTCACATAAAATCTTGTGTACATAAAGAACATTATTGATGTAAAAAGGAGACCCTTATGTTTGCACATAAGGACTAAAGGTACAAAACTAAATCACTTACCGAAACTAATTCCTCATACTCCACCCCATGAGGCTGGGACTCATTCTGATGCGCCTTCCACATCCTCAAGCCATCCTTCTTCAGCAAGCCCTCCTGTTTCTTCAGCACCAGTTGAAGCTGTCTCCCGAACGCCTCCAGGTCTATTTTGTGCACATCCAACTCCTGGCCTTCGACCAGCCTTTCAAGATCACTCAACACTGCACTATCACTGTTTTCACTAGAATTCGCCACATCAAAATTGACACTCACTGTGTTGTTTAAGTCTCCAATTATATCCACATCTTTGATATCTTCCTTTGCTTTCACAAACATCTCATCGTTCAACAATGAAGGTGGACTCGTTTCTGTTTTCCAGTGGTTCTTTGAGGGCTTTTCATGAGGGATCTTGGATTTGCCCCGAGTTAAGGTGTTAGCGTTGTGGGTGCCCGGGATGTGCCGCCTGGCGAGGTGGTGCGTGAGTGTGACGAGGTGGTACTTTGGCACCAGGGTGTGGTGGTCTACGTGGAAGAGGCGCTGTAGCTCTTCGGGAGTCATGTGCTCGTGAATCTGGAAAGATTGAGAAGGTTCTGTTATTGATTTTGTCAAAAATGGTATACGTTTCAAGAATATCAATAACTTTGGAGTTTGGAATGGTTCCCGGTTGTTGGAACTAAGCCCTCTGTACATGGGACACAAATACAATTGGTGAAATGAGCATAGGGTGGCAACACAGACCTAGGTGTTGATATTTTCTTAATATTCATGAAAAGTTTTCTGAGGTTAAACGTCAGAACTGACATTCGATTTCGGACCTTTATTATCTTGTTCCATCTCATTTGTCGTATCATCAAAGTTCAATGTTGATAATTCATTAACAAAGGGATTTAGATAATTATTACTTGGGGCTTATTTCGAATCTTACTTTTAAACTTAACGAGTTATCAACGAAACCCAATCAAGGATAATTTGTTTGTGCACGTTGAAATCCCTCACGATAAACATTTCGGAGAGACCGAATGGTATTAGGTGTATTAACAGAAAATATAATAGTAAACATTTCGGAGAAGTACTAAAGGGTGGATATAACATAACATCACACCTGTTATCACAGAAGGGTTGGGTAGAGGTGTATGTAATACTACACTCACATTTCGCCTGTTATGTTTACCTAAGTCCCATGTAAAACATGGAGAACACTGCCATCAACAAATCCTGATTTCATGGCTGCTACTATGAAAATTTCTGATGGAAAAACCCAATAACACTTTGCCCGACCTGGGAATCGAACCCAGGACCTCCAGCAGCCGCGTTAGCGACCACTAGACCGACTAAGGTCCATGTTCACCGAAAAGATACAGCCATATTATCTAAAAACAGCTGTCACTGTGACATGTTCTCATACCAAAAATGTGTTTTATACAGCTGTTTTTAGATAATCAGACCGTCATCTTTTTGGTGAACATGGGCGTAAGTAGTGAAGGGTGAATATTATGTATCATCAAAATATGATGGTCTCTAAATCAAAAGAGTACGAACAGATCTTTTTTAGTCAGTTAGTTCAGTAGCTAAGTTCGCTGATCAATCATGATTAATGATCATCGGTAAAAACTAGTACAAAGTAAAGTCACGGTAAGTATAAACGCAGAAAAACCAATAAAAAAGTTTTACTTGTAGGCAGAGAGTTGTTGCCATTGTTTATTCTCAGTGGCCAACAGTAGCATGATTTGCGAATTGCGCTATTAACTAATCTTAATAATAATACTAGCTGATGCCCGCAACTTCGTCCGAGTGGACCTTTCGATCAGTAAGTGTGAGAAAAAATCCTATGTGCTATTTCGGACTGTAATCTACCTCTGTGCCAATTTTCATCCACATCAGTTGAATGGTTCTGGCGTTGAGTAACAAACACCATCCAAAGATTCGCATTTATAATGTTAGTAAGATAGTATAGAATTTTAATATTTTTCATTAACTGTTAGCGATGTGGACACGATAGTTAAATAATCTCGTCCGACCGATTCGGTCGAGGTCCACAGATGAAGGGATTAAGAATTAATAACATTTAGGCCATACGGAAGTAGATATCTCCTTTTCAATATCAAGAGTATGTATGTCATAGACTATGACATATTACTATCTACAACATGATTATAGACACAATAGTTAAACAATTACGTCAGACCAATTCGGCCGGGGTCCACAGATGAACATTTAGGCCATACGGAAGTAGGTAGATATCGCCTTTTCAATATCAAGAGTATATGTATGACATCATGACATATTACTATCTACAACATGATTATTGACATATCCTAACCACCCACAATTTAAAGTACACTCGCACCAAACAATAACTGTAACACCACATCCGTATCGCTGTTTGTTTGAATGTCACCGGTGCGAAACTCGAAAACCTTGGCGGAGGTCATTAGTACTTGGCGCAGTCCTTTCTCGATACAATTTTCAGATTTATACAGTGTATTTAACGATGTTTGTGGCTATAATGCCGTATTTGAGGCATTTGTGACTAAGTGAAGCGATTGAGTAGGAGTATTGTGAATTTGATGCTTTTTGTTTAGTATTGTTAGAATCCTGTTTTTTTTTTTTTATAAAAACAAATTAATTTTATGCTCGTGCCTTTTCTGTGTGAGAAGGGGCCTGTGCTCAGCAGTGGGACAGTTATAGGCTGGTATTATTGTAAGGTAAAAACATTTTTTGTTGTTGAATGGTCTTTTTTTCTTTGCTGGGTGATTACTGCTCTATTTTTTTGGAAAACTATGTCAGGAGTTCAGGATGAAAGAACTGGGAATCTTAGTGAGAAGCCTTTGTCCAGCTGTAGAGGAGATGCAGGCCAACAGTGTTAAGGCGCTACCCCAGGCAAAATTAGCAACTCTATTTGTGGTGATTCAAACTTCGTTTGAAATACTATTAGAATAAAGTTCTAATCAGCTTGCACTACAAAGTGGTTTTTACGTCAGTCACTGCGGGTCGAATAGTGCGAAATTAGTGATTTTTATTCTTTATATAATCAAATTTCCGTCTTTTGAAAAAAAAAAAACTAGCATTATGTTCATTATTAAATTGTCTATCCATTAGTATAAGAAGCAAATCAAAATAATGTTAACTTTACGAGAAGAAGCATGTTATAAATATTTTTTTCTCATTTTTGTGGTTTCATTGTGAGGGGATTTATTACACATTATGAGACTTAAAATAAAAAATAAAACTACCACTTTGCAGTCTAAGAATATGTAGAAATTTAATGTATTTTTATTACTTGGTATTTCTTTTGGATAAAGAGGAGTTGGCTCCAAAAAACTGCACAAAAAACGGCTTTTGCCTGGGGTAGCGCCTTAATAGCTCAGTTGTAAATACTACTTTTACACATTTTTACTAACAGAAGTTTTACTATTCTCTTCAGTTTGCTGCGGCTTTTGTTTCACGGCTTTCGTAACATTTACATATTTCGCATAATTTTCTTATTCAAAACATAAACGCATGAAAATACCAACCTAACCCACTGCTCTACAATCATAAATTAACTTAACTTAAACAATAATTGCTCAACGTTATAATTAACTTAAAAAAAAACTTTATTTAATTTTGCTCTCATTTGCATTACGTCACAAGATAAAGCAGTGTGTCAACTGTATCTAATCTAGTTCGACTGTTATGTCAGAACTGGATCAGTGAGTCGAGGTTGACCGGCCGAACAATGGCCGAACTTTGCCGAAGATAACCGAAGTTGCGTCCCACGTACGAATACTTCCGATTACTTCCGATTTGGAGGAATGCGACTGGTTGAATTTGAAGGTGGACATTTTGCTCTTAGATATACTCGTATTAAATGCTATGAAAAATATTTAGTTTTAATACCGCTAGACAAAAATATCCAGGTCTGAAAGCAGGACACAAATCCCACCGTCATGCATATGCATATGCACATGCACATATGGGCCCACCCTCCCGCCCTCATGCATATGCACACATACAAAACAAGTGAGAAAAGAACTCGAGTTCGGACGCTCGACGAGTCAACAACTCCTGAGGATGCCCCGTGCAGGGGCGAAACACGTGTCGAGTAAAGGTTTGGTTGCATGGCATGCTACTCGTAATTATTTCCCACTTGTTTTGTATGTGTGCATATGCATGAGGGCGGGAGGGTGGGCCCATATGTGCATGTGCATATGCATGACGGTGGGATTTGTGTCCTGCTTTCAGACCTGGATATTTTTGTCTAGCGGTATTAAAACTAAATATTTTTCATAGCATTTAATGCCATGGATTTCCGCAAAGTAACGCCTGATTCCATAACTTATCTTAGATATATTGTCTAACAAAACCTCTAGGTACGAAATAAACTGTATCAGCTTGAAAGGATGAATAAGTGGTGCATTATTGAAAGTACTTAGCTGTTACAACAGGCATGATTAAGACAGTATCAAAAATTGTAAAAGTATTTAGTCCGTCACTTAGAGTATTGGAGAATAATGGACACGTACTTTTTATTTTTGTAATTCAATGAATATTGACAAAGATAAAACGCATCAAAACTCGGGAGTGGGGGCTGGTGACGTCAGAACTCGCTAAAAAATGATACCAAGGCGTGACGTATTGAGAATTTCAAAAGCGTCGTATCTTCGTCAATTTTGGTTTGTGTAACAAAAGAAAAAAATACGGGTCAAATATTTGTTAATACTCTAACTGACGGACCAAATTATTATTTTTTGTCGTGTACCCTATTGAAGGTGAAACATAACATAACATCACGCCTGTACTGTAACCCCTGAAGGGTTCGGTAGAGGTGTAGCCAAAGGGTGTAAAACACCTCCTTACGAAGCCGAAAGGCACTTGTTCTCCCCATCATTGCGATCATTTTTTTGTTCTACACCATACCTGGGAACCTTCTAGTTACGGAGATATGGGGGGTCAAAGTTACAACTTTTTGACAAGGTTTTTTTTAATAATAATAATTCATTTATTTCAGATTATTAAAATCCATAAAATACAAGCACATTCAAAACATAAATCACATAAAATTAAATGAAAATTGAAATAGTAAAATTACATTAAAATAAAAACATAAATTACATAAAATTAAATTAATATCAATTAGTAAAATATCATCAAAATTAAAACAAAAACAAAAGTGTGTTACCTAGTACTTATAAGACAAAAACATAAACAAGCAATGACCTGTATCAGTGAGCGCCTAAAACTATGCGCATCCATTTATTCTGGATTGGACAATCCGTGCGAGACACAATCATCTGCAGGATGCCGTTGCCACTGCCACGCACACGTTGTGACAAGGAAGCTACACTTTTGCGCACAATCGCCTGGAAGCCGTCCGTACGCGCCTCCGCAAACATACCAGACGCACTACAATAGCGAGGCAGTCGCATCAGCATCCTGAAAATGTTGTTATATTGGACACGCAGAGCATCAGCAGCCCGCTGAGTGTAATTTACCCACAAACTGCTCGAGTAAAAAGACTGACAATACGCCTTGAAAAGAGTTATCTTAACTTCCCTCGAGCAGCGAGCAAACCTACGAGCAACCATGTTCCCCCTGACTGCTAATGCTCTGCGCTCCCTCTCAATGTCAGCGTCATCCTGCAATTCGTCTGTCACAATGTGCCCCAGATACTTGAAACTGCTCACCACTGCCAGAGCTGCGCCATTAAGCATAATAGGCGGAACATGAGGTGGACCACGTTTTCCACTCTTAAAAACCAGAACTTCACTCTTCTTACAGTTATATTTCAAGCCATGTTCCGCCGCATATGCCTCACAGATCGCTACAAGTTTACGGACTGCCCCCACCGAAGGGCCCAGCAGTACCATGTCGTCTGCATAGCTGATATTATTGACGCTTACTCCATCCACGTAACAACCCACATGAGTACTGCTGAGCTCACCGATGAGGTCATCAACATATAGGTTAAACAACAGAGGTGAAGTAATGCCCCCCTGCCTCACGCCACACTCCATGCCATATTCCTGGGACAGAGCCCCCGCCCAACGTACCTGGTTTCGCTGGCACCGATACCAATGCCTTAACACTGAGACAACCTCGGCCGGTACACCAGTGCTCTCCAGCTTCATCCACAGTCTATCGTACAAAACAGCATCGAAGGCTCTGGACAAATCCAAAAAGCACGCGTATACCGGCGTACTCCTGTCAGTGTAATACTTGACAGCCTGCTTAACACACAAGATAGCACTTTCCGTAGAAAGTCCGCTTCTAAAGCCGAATTGGGCATCGTGTAGTTTGACGTAAGCTTTAAGGGTGTCATTAAGCAAGCTGTCAAATACCTTGGCTATTACTGTAGCCAGCGATATAGGCCGATAGTTGCTCCTATCTGACAGATCCCCGGTCTTGTTCTTTACAACCGGAACAACGATCGTTCTGGTTAGTTCATCTGGCAAATACCCATGACACAAACAGAGATTGTAAAACATGGAGAGTACGCGTGGCAGGTGAACTCCTGCATTTTTTAGATGCTCAATGCTGAGACTGTCACAGCCAGGAGACTTACCTCGCTGCATGCTGAGAATAACTCGTTGCACACGTTTTGCCGTAAATCTCACAACACGCTTCCGTGTGACAGTATCAGCACCACTACATCCAAGAGTTGATGGACGCCTCTGTTCCGCAGAATCACAATATGGCGTCATTTTAAAATGTTCTTTAAACAGATCAGCGATCCCGTCGTGATCACTGACTCCATCAACACTCACAGGAAAGCCAGGCCTAACGTTCATTTTCCCCGTTTGCTTCCAAAACAACTTAAAATCTTTGTCAGTGTGACATGCGGCCAGGATGTCCATCTTTATCTGGTCCTGCCTATCCTGGCACCACTTCAGCTGTTTTTTAAACGCTGTTCTACTCTCGCACATATCGGAGTACACTAAGCCCCTATTAGGCTTACCGGCTTGAACCCATAACAAAAATTTCAGCCTGGCTTCCCTGTGGTAACTAGCCACGTGTTTATTCCAACCTGCTATATATCCACCCCTCCTCTGCGTTCCTCCCCGCTCATAAGAAGCAATGGCAGCATCTGACAGGATAGATACTAGGTTGACATACATATCTTTTAACGACGTCCTATGGGCATCATTGTAACAATAACCGTCGCAGCACTGTGAAAACTCTTCAGGAAAATCGATTTCCCGAAGCTGAGAGTGACACTGACGATGATATAACCCAATTTGATCAGCCGTTCGCTCCCCCCATACGATTTTATTGGTCAAAGTAAGGACAGCCTCCTTCTCACTAATTAGCCTACCCAAATTACATTCAACAAAAAGTGGGAAATGGTCAGACCACTGCACATCGTAATCTACCCAAACACGGTTAATAGACGGCAAAGCGGCTTTTGTTACGACACAGTGGTCCAACCATCTCGCACACCCATGCGCCTCACTGACAAAAGTAAATGTATCAGAGTTTTCACCCAAAATATTTACATCTACACAAGTCCAATCCCGCTCATTACAAAAATCTAACAATTCGCTCCAAAACAATTCTTTTGGATGCGCATTGTAGTCACCTAAAATGTAAATAGCCTCGGTATCACTATTGTCTTCAACTATTGAATTAATATTACCTAAACAATGCGTAAATTCAGGTAAGTTAACTACACAGTCAGTCGGCATATAAACGCAAAATATTATCATAGTTTTATTACATACCCGAACTTTCACTGCGGTTATCCGCACATCATCACAATGTAACACTTTTACGGACTGACACACACTTTTCCTCCATAATATGGCAACCCCTCCGTAGGGCCGCCCTCGCAAGAGGCCTGAGGAGGTGTCAACAGCCGACGTCCCTGTTCCTCCAAAGTCATCGTGTATTGCATTCAGTAACGGCAAATCATGCGGTAACAACCACGTCTCTTGTAGTGCTACGATATCACCCATTTGACACAGACTTCTTACACCATCAATGGAACGCTTCAATGATTTACAATTAAAGGAGACAAACTTACACGATTGCTCCTGCCCTAAGCCTCCAACAGACCGGGACACACTGTCACAATAACTTGCTAACTTATTTGTATTATTCATGACTTGGTTTAACAGTTTCATTTTTCAGAGTATCCACTCTGTCTTTATTACGCTGAACGAAGTTTATAAAACGACGAAAAGCTATTCCTTCAGGCCAAAAATTGGATTCCATAAACATTTCCAGCTTCTTCTGCGGGACAAAAACTTTGTAAGCATCATAACCTTTTGCCATCTTCATATTCATTTTTTCCAACTTAACAACAACATTACATTTATTTAAATACAAGTTTAAATACAATTTTTTAAATACAAGTTTTTATTGTAAGATTTAGACTTTTAACACCTTCACGACCCCCGTACTATTCATCCATCCATCAGCACCAAGTTTTAAGTGCGTAAGATTGAGTTCTACCGCAAAACATGATTTATAACCTCAAAAAATAAAGTTGTTTCCCAGCTATAACTTTTGCGTAAAGTTACTTAGTTTGATGTACAGAATGCTTGGCCGGCTTTGTGATGAGGTGGTTTACAACTACACCTACATTTCGCCAGTTATTTTAAAGTCCCATATAAAATGGACCAGTCTATAGCTGATGAAAATCATGACTTTTTTGTTGTAGATAAAGGCTTACTTACAATGTTACGATTTCTAAATCAAAGCTTTATTTCCAGTATGAAGTAATTTTTGAATCTTGACCCGAAAACAGTATCGCCATTGCAGTAGATTAATTTCATAGAA
Source organism: Xestia ashworthii (assembly GCA_950022955.1). Lineage (NCBI taxonomy): Eukaryota > Metazoa > Arthropoda > Insecta > Lepidoptera > Noctuidae > Xestia > Xestia ashworthii. The sequence goes on along the minus strand of OX465560.1, from coordinate 15,314,175 downwards.
ACTACTCCTCCTTTTCTTTACTTCAGTACTAAGGAACTCAGCAGAACCCACGACCGAACAGTTCGCATTGTTATTATAAAACCGCAGCCCATTCGCTACACATTTAATTACATTTGTACTGCCATACGAAAAATTGAACCATTTTTCCGTAAACCACTTCTGTTTACGTTCACTTCCAACACAACCTTTAAAGAAAAATCAACCTTTGCTAAACACAAATAAAGTAGAAATTCCTTTGAGGAATAATTTATGCAATTCGAAATATCATTCAATCAAATACCAGCCATAACTTTGTATTTACAAAGTTCAAATTCCATTGATGTAGAATTCTGAAATTAGAACAATTGATATTGAGATCTAATGGGTTGGAAACAAGGTCGTATTTCAATTGTTTGTGTGTAAGGGCATAAACAGGGTGTTGCGAAACTGAGGCGATGTTAGTCGTAATGAGTCACGGAATTGTAAGACTTAACGTGCAAGGTTACGTTAGAAAGCTTTTGTGATTGTTATGTAAACGTGCGTGAGCTTTCATTAGTCAACGCTTTTAGAAAAATGCCAAGTGCGTTTGCTGGAGTCAGTGTGGAGTTCCGTACCGTTTATTAAACTAGCTACAATTGAAGCAATTTTTTACCTCTTTTTTGGTATTTTAATGTATAGTCATATCTAACATAACATAATATCCCGCTTGTATTTCCCAAAAGGGCTAGGCGGAAGGTTAGGTGTTCGCATTATCAGTATCAAAGCATTCAACTGGAAAAAACAGATAAACTACACTGATAAAGAGTAATAAATTGAAATTTTGTGTGTGTGTATGTTTGTAATAAATAAATTCAAAAACTGCTGTGCCGATTTTAAAAAAAGTTTGACCATTAGCAAGCTACGTCTTCACTGAGTATCATAGGCTATATTTTATCCCCATACTCCCGTAACTGGAACTACGCGGGTGAAACCGCGTGACGTCTGCTAGTAATAAATAAATACATTTATTTAATAAATTAATTTATTTATTGGCTTAAAAAAGACATTACATGGTCGTGAATCGCTGCTGCTTGTGGTAGGTAGGTGAAACACCTGTATTACAGGTCACCACAAATGAATTCGAGAGAATTTTCACACTAAGGTACGAGTAGATAGACTTGATAAAAGGTCTACTCCTTCATACTACGGATCTCTAGGGGCTTTAGGTTAGAAGTCACGATTAATTTAAGCTAAAATATATCAGTTTAGGTCGAAAGTCGCTGTTTGTTTACATCAACTGAATCTAATGGATTATCTTCTTATTTTTAGAAAAATTTGCGTAACTTTAATTCATCTTTAGAAAAACCGGTTTCTTATAAAACATATAATATGTACTCATTCAAATGCTGGTTGTGACAATAATAACATTGGATTTATTTACTCTTTAAATCACCTTTGTCAGTTTAAAATCAACAATTAAGTAAAACATCCTATAACTCCCTCTAATGATTTTATCACCGTTTCTATAAAATATAAAAAAAAAAGACAAAACATCGCGTCTTTCTCATAAACCTACGAAACCATCACTTTATTTGCCGATGCTACAAGTAAGTGCGTCTTGTTTGCCAACGCTACGCCATGACGCGTGCACCAAGGTTAAAGTGCGTTTGCGCACACTGTTGGCTTAGCGAAGGACGCTCGCATAGATTTCGTCGTTGATACATAACATTATAAGTTAAGCATTGCATTTCTTAGAATTACTCTAGAATTAATGCAGGTATGATAAACAAGGGCTTGTGAATGTAATTTGTTGTTGGAATTGTATATTTAGGTCATAACAATATGATTATCAGCCAAATGTCTAAGGTCCATGTTCACCAAAAAGATGACAGTCTGATTATCTAAAACAGCTGTTTAAAACAAACGTTTGTATGGTAATATGTCACAGTGACAGCTGTTTTTAGCTAATCAGGCTGTTATCTTTTCGGTGAACATGGACCTTAGACATTTGGCTGATAATCATATTGTTATGACCTAAATATACAATTCCAACAACAAATTACATTCACAAGCCCTTGTTTATCATACCTGCATTAATTCGGTGAGCTTTTTGGTTCGTTAGTGTAAAAGACATCAACGCGCGTTCAATTTTTCTGATCGTTGCTGACTTAAAGCAATTTTTCTGATAGTTGTAAACTTAAGTTAAGTAGGTAATAATAATAATAATAATTTATTTGTTAGAATATTGTTGTTACATAGGTGTTACACATAATATGATGTCCATAATATTCTGCTGTTTCCAGCGTACCAATATTTCGAAGAATTGAAATTAATAATAAACAATGTCGAAAATAAGGAGAACGTTAACTACTATCCAATACAATGTTAGGGGTTGACAATATTACAATGTTAAGAATTATAAAATACAATGTCAGGGGTTATTAATTACGATGCCAAGAACCATTAAGGATAACGAAGAGAAAAAAAAAAAAGAAATGTATTTTGTTTCGGAGCAAAGTAGTAAAAGTTCATTGAATTTCACCATTGTTGAAAGAGCCCATACGAATGACCAAACAAGAGTATGTTGAGGCCACCCTGGGCCTGTTACCTTTTCTAAAAAAAAAATGCTGACGGGCTCCGCATACCTAGGCCTCAGCAAAAGCACTTCTCGTATCGAATAATAGGTAGTCACGTAGTATCTTTCCAATTAACTAGATCATCATCATTATTTTGTTCCTATCCCAATTTAGTCGGGGTTGGCGCAGCATATCTCCTTTTTCCATACTTCTCTATTACTCGTAATCTCATCATCATCATCATCATTTCAGCCGCAAGACGTCCACTGCTGGACATAGGCCTCCCCCAAGTGTCGCCACATTGACCGGTCCCGTGCGAGTCACATCCAACGGATTCCCGCAACCTTCACCAGGTCTTCGGTCCACCTAGTGGGAGGTCTTCCAACGCATCGTCTTCCGGTTCGCGGGCCCCATCGGCCACCCGTTCTGCGAGCAATGTGCCCTGTCCACTGCCACTTAAGTTTGGCAATTCTTCGGGCTACGTCGGTGACCTTGGTTCTCTTCAGACACCTTTTATTGCCATATCTTCCTGTCACAGTCTATCCATCGTTTCTTTGGTCTTCCTCTACTCTTACATCCATCCATCTACATTCATACTCAAAACTTCTCCTAACGACATTTTCCTCATAACACCACAACAACCGATAAATTAATAAACACTGTTAAACTACTATGCAGTTCCATAACCTAAGCCTAGACTACCAGAAACAGCTACATTTCTCAACGTAAGAGGCAGATTAACTGAGGAAGCTAATCCTTCGTTAGCATTAACATTAATTACATAACTTCAGTTATAATTAACAGCGTTAGGAAGCGCCGCCTGTCACGATCATCACGAACTGCCGCCATTCTGATGCTGAGTTAAATAACCATCTCAGAGTGAATTATGTTGGAGGCTCACGAAGTTAGGGACGTAATTATAAGTACGAATAATCTATTGCAAAATGTTCTACTGGATTAGATGTATGAACGTAGAGATATCGTAGGTAGCAGTGGCGTGCTTAGGGGCCTATAATATGGCAAGCTCATTAGGCCTCAAACGCTAACATCATGAAGAGTACTAGATTATAAAAGGGTAAACCAAGCTTTTGTGCTTTTAGGCTTGTATGAAAGTTCCGCCACTGCTACTAGCAGGTGACGCTTTGTAGTTTCAGCCTACTCCCACTGAAAGAGAGGTTAGGATGTATGTGTTATCTAAACTGTTTGTACAAGATATTTTTGAACACTTTTCAAGAACTAGTAGATGTACAGTTTTCACTATACCATTATCTGTAAATAATAAAACTTCTGAGAGAGATTGGTTCAATGAATTTACAAAAAAGTACATCAAAAAATGATAACTAGATTCAACTGTTAAATAAATATCACATCGCTGAACATTACACACAGCGCCATCTAGTGCCACACTAAGCAACGAGGCTTGTGTCGCGGACACCACAAAGTTGATATACTATATAGATACTATTTTGTAAGTAAATACATACTTTTTTTTTGTTAGTAATTATAGTTAGACCATAGAACTTATCCATCACTTTCCATCAGCCGTTATCGAGGTCAAAAGCAGGCCCATTTTGCAATAAAAAATATAGAGCTCACGACTGTAAGACTTCACAAAATCATCCAAAACTGAATCTAAACATATTTGATTAGAGAAATATTCAATCCCTGACCTTTTTTAATAATTCAAGAATGCCTGTCTTAAGCAACTGTTACTCGTACATTAACGATACCGACAGTTGCCATGCACAACAAAGGAAGGCAATTTGTTCACAATCGACACACAATAGCAAATCGATACGAAATCATTCGATTAATTAAAACATCATTGAATCGATTCCGGTGTCGGTCCGTTTAGAAAGCAGGGAACAATAGACCGATGAAACAATTGTATTTCAGCTTTAGACTGAAAGTGTGAGAGTTGAATTTCGTTTGTTGCGATGGTGGTAATGATAAGATTTTGTATTACATAATTTAAAAATGATAGTCTTTTGATTGACGAGTGAATAGTATAGTAAATAATAATGTTATAGTAATGTCTGATAGTCAAATGAGAAAAGAGGTTCTTTGTGATGTTCGTATACATAATATACTCCGTCGGTGTTAGTGTTTATTTGATATTTTGGAATAAATATTTCCAATTAAAGTAAGAATTGGTAAAGTAAAGGTGCTAGAAGAAATAATAATGGTTAGAATTCATAGTTTGATAGAATGCAATAAATTGGAAATACTGGCATTTTTAAACCTAGGAACTGCGCAAACTAAATTTTAACTAGAATTTATAGCAAAACTAGCTGCTGCCCGTGTGGAAATTTTGATGTGTATGTGTAAGACTAAAAATAGCCAACGACCTATTGTCAGACCTAACAAGTTCGACAACACGAGATTTTTATTACCAACTAGTGACAGGAAAACGCGACCAAAGCAAAATACTAAGCTTTCTATAAAACTTGACTGATTGCTGATGCCCACTTCAGTTCGTACAAACTCATTTAAAAGATTGCTATCACTTCACACGTACAATTGATTGATAAGGACAGTGTCAACGACCGGAATTTAATGTTCCACCAAATATAGATCAATGAATGGAAAGAATTAAGGCCTGCATGTCTAGTAGTCGCGATCACTTCTGCTTAAAGTGAAGTCATGGGTTTGATGATTGGGTACATTTTCAGATTTTTATAGTGTGTAACGGGCCGAAGTCTCAATATATGCAATTGTGCGCGGTTGATGGCAATAAGGTCGAGCTTATTTTTTGTTAATAACTTATCTGATGATGTTTGGGTTTATAAGTAGAGATCTGACTAACCTTTTGGAGAAACAGGCGTAAGATTATGTAATTACAAAGTATTCTATAAAGCTGTTCTATGGGTTTATGAATCAAAATGGTGCAAAAGAGGTCGCGAGTCTGAATTCTTTGCACTATTGAGGCGTAAAAACGTAAAAAGTTCGAAAACCAACACAAAAGTCTATGATGCACATAAGAAAATGCATAACAGTAAGTGATTGTACTAGTAACAACAATACAATATCTAGTTACATGATCAGCGAATCATCATGACATGCCGATGCATTGTCTTACTCACAATAATATAAACGGAGAGGCTAAAGATACATGAGGCTAAATAGAGATTGTGTTTAGGAATATGAGCTTTAGAAACTTGTTGATAGGTTACAGGTTCCATTGCAGTCCTTCAAACTCTAAACAGGACCACTTACTAATGACCATCATTTTCTGTTAGAAAACTCTTGGTAAATGGTATACACACGACGACCAATAAAGCTATACAAACCCAGTTTATGTGGATCTCTCATTGCACGGGAAATATATGCATACAAAGTGACCACATGTTATACTGGAAATGTATAGCTTGATGTATCGCCACGTGTACAATACCGGACAAAGTACCAGTGATCATACTTTTTGTGGTAATGGATTAATATTAAATTAAAAGCCACAGCTTTGATCAATTACAGTAATGAAGTAGCCCCTTGAACCAGACGAGAAAAGGAATGATTTAATATGGTAGCAAAATGCAAAGAACACCTCTTCTTTGGTCAGAAATACAGTTTACTAGCTTCAACGAAATCCTGACGAAGCAACACCAGCCAACCCAATCAAATGGCACATCGCACCATCAAACAAAGTTTACATAATGTATCACACAGCCGCTGAGAATTTCATTTGTATGTAGATGTATGAATTGCATGCAAAAACCTAAGAACAATGACCCCAGAACAATGATACCGTGCACAATGAAAGGAAAACGCCTGCTGCTCCTACCGACGGAATATTAAGGGAATAGGTTTGTTGCATTCCTTTGGGTGGACTCGGCTTGAGGTACCGACAAACAAATAAATAGGTTTGCAAGAAAAAATAAGCATCGTGCCAATTGAGACACTAAGTTCATTAAAGTTCCTGAGATGTTGCAATTCATAGATTATTATTCTCTTGCCCTTATCAAAAATTATTTCGCTACTTCTTCTTCGATACGTCAGTTCTCGTTTTCAGCCATATATTTCAAACAATCCGTCCAAAGCGTCTGCTACTAATAAAGCCACTAAATTCTAAAAACTACTGAAGTCTGCTACTTCTAATTTTCGTCAGAAAAGTTTTCAGCATGTATGTGGATACATATTACATGCTTCCCTCTTTCCTGTAGGTGTGGATTGACAGCTTAATTGACAGTTACAGGTGTTATATTATTTTAAACTTTGACATTAATCTTGATGACTTTATCAATCAAAAGGATCCGGTTGCAAAAATAAAAAATAAAATGAATAGATCAGCGTAAACACACCCATTATGGACACGTCAAATTAAAAACAAGTTGTAAATCATACATCGATTCTCGTGCCTATTTCCATTATTATGCAAAATTTAATGAATTAGTTCTACGTCAATACCTATAGGTATCTTGAGGACTATTTAATTTAATTTGTTGTCAAAACTATTTTGCATCAAATGATTTATTGTTATTTTTTAACCGACTTCCAAAAGGAGGAGGTTCTCAATTCGTCGGAATCTTTTTTATTTTTTATGTATGTTCCCCGATTACTCGAAGATGGCTGGACCGATTTGGATTATTTTTATTTTGTTTGAAAGGGTATACTTCACAGGTGGTCCCATAATCACCAAGCCACGATCTGATGATGGAATCCTCGAGAAATAGAGAGAACTCTTCAAATTTTATAGGCACACATGAAACGATTTGGGTAGTTTTCGGAACAGTACTTTTTCGGAGTGGTCCCACATCAATTTGGTAAAGATTTGATGAAGAAGTTCGGAGATAGGCAACGGAACTCCTCAATAAATGATAGTAAATGGACTGGGATTGCTGATCTCATGTCTGTCTATTGTTTACACCAGTTCATAACATAACATCACGCCAGTATGCTGTGAAGGGGTAAGCGCATGTGAACCACTAAAAAGTGAAAAATAAAAACTTTTTTGCAAAAAATAAAACCGACTTCTAAAAACACAAAAAAGTGAAAAATAACTTTAGCTTCAGAAGTCGGTGACAAAAAAACTAAACCAATCAAACAAAGGTCACCGTCAGGTCAGTCGGTTTTATTTATTGCAAAAAAGTTTTTTTGGTAAAGCTGTCACAACATACAAAAAAAATGTTATTAAAGTAAATTCAGATTAAAGCCTGTTTAACTATGTATGTAGGCTACTATTTGGCCTCTAAATGACCTCATTCCAACGATTTATACAAAATCAAAGTTATTTTTGGTTGACAGATTTACAATTTGTTTTCAAATCGATAATTACTCAATCCAGCTAAGCAGTAAAGCAGCCTTATTATAAAAGCTCCACCGCCTTTACGAACCGCCCATTTCCGTCAAACCAGGGTTGCCAACCGTACGAGGTTCCTCGTACAAATACGAGTTATGTGGTCTTCCGTACGAGGTACGAGGACGCTATCAACCTCGTACAATTATGTACGAGATTTTGATTAAATGGGGATACGAACAGCTGATGATAGTGAATCATCACTTAAACATCTGTTTCTGACATTTGAAGAGGAGATGTAAACTACGAGTAAGTTACCTTTCAAATTTTCGTAAGTAATAATAAAATTAAAACATTATTTTTTTTATTCTCCTAGTTTTTATGATCCTATGTACTTGATTTATTTTAAGTTGATACAACAGTGACGTTTTATTTAGTTGGAAACTTGCAATAGGTTATTTCAATGAGTAAAAATTCCTAAATCCAGTAGTTCAATATGTTTTAATTTTGGTTTTAGCACATTTTTGGTGCATAATAAATGTACGAGGTTTGAAAGTCAAAATACGAGATTTTTAGCTGCAATTGTACGAGGGAATTTCTTTTATGGTTGGCAACCCTGCGTCAAACTCAACCTTAATAAACATTCCTTAATTGGGGCCTGCCTAGTTCAAACCTCGAATTTACAATCTAAATCAAATATTCGTAGTATAATCTTTGTCCTAAACCCATAGTTAGTTGTATGAAGCATATTTCCCAGCTAGTTGCGAAATGCTCAGTTACTGGAGCAAGGTCGTCATCGTGGCCATGCTGGGTATCATACCGATGTCGAATGTCAGCCGGCTTTCCACTCGCATCGGAACGTTGTACGATTATCGATAATCGGATACTTTAATCGATTTTAGCGAAAATGCGAATGGATAAATCGGTTTGGTTAATCGATGGTTTCAAGGTTGGAGTTGTGTCGTTTGTTTTGGATTGATGTGTCTTAGAGGTTATTGTGCTGATGTATTTATGTATTGAAGTTATGGTAACTTGAGTTATGGACTTACAGTTAAGTTACATCTTCTTCGTAAAAAGCCTTTTTTCACGAGGTTTTTTAGAGCCGTCTGGTAAACAAAGCGATCAGATTACTCAGAATAACATAATCTTATTCTCTTATAAGCCCGTAAAGAACGACGTCGCAAGTCCTTTGTAGATACTGTATCCTTAAAGACACGTAACGCTAGACATAATGCTCGTCATATCATTACAATGTGATATAAAACAAACTTCTTGGTTATCTAAGTGATTGAAACTATAGTGTGCTCTCTTAACAATGAATCTAGATCATGGGTTATATTTCGTATTCGCAGCGCATACATAAACATCCGGTTTTGTAACCATCTGTAGGCCATAGGCCATAAAAAGACAGTCCATAATTAATTAAGTACAATTAGTATGAGGTACAGTCACAAGTACTATTATGTGTACACGTAGCAAACTTTAAAGAATGTTTTTCTCCTACTATATTAATTGTAATTAAATCTTCCTTTAAATGTAGTACTGAAATAGATCTTATCTCAAAGTTGCTATCATAATTCAATGAGAAATTTTCTTTTTAACCGACTTCCAAAAAGGAGGAGGTTCTCTATTCGACTGTATGTATTTTTTTTTTTTTTTTTTATGTATGTTACCCGATTACTCGAAGACGCCTAAACCGATTTGAAAAATTCTTTTTTTGTTTGAAAGGGTATACTTCCAAGTTGGTCCCATAGTCACCAAGTCGGGATCTGATGATGGAATCTTGGCGAAATCGAGGGAACTCTTCAAATTTTATAGGATAACGTACAGCAATTTTTATATTTTCTACAACAAGTGAAGCATTTGCGTTTGATAAGAACCATTCTACCATCAGATCTGATGATGAAGCCAAGAGTCACGGAACTCCATAATGAGACAATGTATCCTAGTCGTGTTTGGGCTTGTTGTAATTGTAACGGTATGCACTTTCCATGTGAACCACTAAAAAGTGAAAAATAAAAACTTTTTTGCAAAAAATAAAACCGACTTCAAAAAGAAAAAGTGAAAAATAACTTTAGCTTCTGAAGTCGGTGACAAAAAAATTAAATCAATCATACAAACGTCACCGACTTCAGAAGCTAAAGTTATTTTTCACTTTTTCTTTTTGAAGTCGGTTTTATTTTTTGCAAAAAAGTTTTTTGAATTGTACAAAGTGTATACTTATTAAAGCTGGGTAGTGGGTACATACAGTTATACACCGTGTTCCTGAGGTTATACATTAACTGCAACGGCATGTTATTCAGACCATTAAATTGACCATTTTTTACTATTTTTACCATTTCTTTTTTTTTGTTTTTTTAATTTTTTACCATTTTTTTCACTTTTAGTGGCAATAAGTAAAAACATATCGTGTTCATCTTAGATTACAAACTCATTTTATCACAACACAACACAAAATGCCACTAACTACAAAAAAAAATAAAAAATCAGTTTCAGTCTTCTAAATTCAGTTTGATAGTTTTGGTTGCACAAAGTGGCAACATCTCACAAATAAAGACTCTTCCTCACAGCACAACATAATTAAATTGGTTAAACTTAAATTACCAATAACTTAAAAACTATGCCATTTAAACTACTACTTCCTTTGTACGATATGTTTAACAAGAGCTATAGAAGTATTATTCAAAATTAATGTACTCGTATATCCTCAGGAACACGGTGTATAAAGAATGAATATATTAAGAATATCATTCAGTCCAGTCTATAATTATTCCTCTTTATTACCGATTGCCGAAACCGAATGAATGATGCATGAAGCATCGAACACAAATCGATTATGTATCGATATGAGTAATATTGTAGAACGGGCACACGAAATTACAAGAAATCCGATTCCATACATTTATTAAATAATGCAGTTTGAATATAAAAGCATCTGTATAATTTGGACTATGCAATACACTCATTAATAAGCAAAACCTACTAAGACTAAGCTTTTGAATGAAGTGAATGAATGTGAAATCTCATAAATGGAAACTTTTCTTTTTTAGTGTCATCTAATACCGGCTTCATGTGGGCTAAAATAAGACGGCGTGTAAAAGTTTTTATAAAAACCTATTTGTAAAATAAATATCATCACTATGGTTAATGTAAATGCGTTATAGGAGTGGGTACAGTAAAACTATATAGTATCCAGTTATGTATTTATTTTAAGGCATAGAGTCGAGTGTATTTAAAAATCTATAGTTATTAATGTAGAGGATCGTGGGACTCCAGGATTAGGGAATATTCTTTAAAACAACGAGCGTGCGTGTGGTGATGACCGAGATACGAGAGAGAGTCTTCTTTAATAAAAACCACAGATAATCTTACATATTACGATTGATGTCACAGATAACATAATCTGTTACATGCCCTTTCTTAAAGATAAAAAGGCAACACTGAACCTGTTAGTTGACATAAATTTGACATCGACTAATTATGACATGACTTGACATTGACGTTAATGACATTTGACATTTCTATTAAAACGTAAATAAACATTAGGACAAATTAAATAACTTAACCTTAAAAATTGAATTAATTGACTCATTAAATTGACATAATAAATATACATTCATTTTTATAAATCTAGTCTTTTTCTTGACTTTAATAATCTCCCTTTGGATGAGTATCTTAACTCCGGTGTATTTGAACTTATACTTATATCTAACATTTCAGGTAAGTCTTGACTATCATACTGTGACTGACTTAACATTTCATTTTCTGACAAATATTCATTATTTTGTACATCATCATTAACTTCTACAAATATAGGAGACTGTGTCCTACTTTTATTCATTACATTTGACTTGACAGACTTATCCAATTGTGTTGGATTTTCATCATTAGATGACTGACTTGACTCGGCAGATGCATAAGAATCATCTAAATTTACAATTTGTTCTTCATTAATTTTTCTTCTACAATATAGATACTCAGGAATATAATAATGATGTATCTCTGTATCCTCCTTTTCTATTAGACTTGACTTGTATGATTTTTGATACGATTTATTATCTGACTTGGACGACTTGTGACCAGAATGATTAGCATTATCATTGTTATTTTCCAATATATTTTTGGTATTTTCCTTTGACTGTGACGATTTATAACTATTTTGTGACCTTGACTGTGACAGATTTGATTTAAATAGCTTAATATGATGTGAGTTTCTTCTATAGATTGTCCCATTACTATCTTTGACTAAGTATGATCTTGGAAAGTTAGTTTTTGATAAAATAACACCTTTAGACCATGTTGCATCCTTGGGATTTCTCTTGAAAAATATTTTGTCATTTGACTGAAATTGTTGAGGAGATACAGCATTTCTATCATAATATAATTTTCTATTTTCCAATTTTTGTGACTTATTTTTTAAATGACTTGAAAATTGAACTACTTTTGGCTTTAAATTACTTGTTGTAGTAGGCAATTTTGTTCTCAGTTTTCTTGACATAAGTAATTCTGAAGGTGATTTGAGATTACCTCTTGGGGTATTTCTGTATTGTAACAGACCAATATAAAAGTCTGTACCTGACTGTTCACATTTTCTGAGAATATTTTTGACAATTTTTACAGATACTTCCGCAAGACCGTTTGATCGAGGAAAGTGAGGACTTGACATGATATGTTGAATATCCCAGTCTTTTGTGAAATTTCGAAATTCATGAGAGTTGAATGGAGGGCCACCATCACTTACTAATTGCAATGGAATACCGTGTCGTGAAAAAATTGACTTGATTTGATTAATGACTGTATAACTTCTAGAATCTTGATTTAATTGTGCTATTTCGATGTAATTTGAATAATAATCGACAACTATTAAATATTTTTTGCTTTTGTAATCAAATAAATCTGTAGCTACTTTTTGCCATGGTAAAGAAGGTTGTTCATGAGATAATAAAGTTTCCTTTGTTTTATTTGAACTAAATGTCATGCAAGTTTCACATTGTTTTATTTTCATTTCAATGTCATGATAAATATTAGGCCAAAAAACAGTTCCACGGGCATGATTTTTAGTTTTTTCTATGCCCATGTGTCCTTCATGTAAAATTGAGAGAATTTCAGAACGTAGAGATTTAGGTATAATGACAGACTGATTCTTGAAAACTAGATCATTTACAACATGAATCTCATCTCTAATGTTCCAATAGGGTAAAACAATTGAATCACATTTTTGCTTGCAATTAGGCCATCCTGACATAAAGTATTCTTTTAGTTTTTGGAGTGACATATCAGATTTTGTATGAGACATGATTTTTTCTTGTTTTTCTTTAGTAATTGCTAAATTAGAAGTTAGTAAATTTACTTGACAAACTATATTACTATCCAACTCATCCAAATTAAATTTTTCTATATTAGTTTTTGATATGGGTGCACGGGACAAAGTATCAGAGACATACATTTCAGTACCTTTTGTATATGAAACGTTAAGATCATATGACTGTATAGCTATCATCATTCTTTGAAGACGAGGCGGGACATCAGAAAGTGATTTTTTGAACAAAGTTACAAGAGGTTGATGGTCAGTTTCAACATAAGTTGTTTTTCCATAAATATATTGATGAAATTTCTTGCAACCAAAAACTATAGCATACAATTCTTTCTCTATTTGGGCATAGTTTTCCTGAGACTTATTTAAAGTTTTAGATGCATATGCAATAGGATTTTGTCCATGAAAAATTACTGCTCCAACTGCATTTTTTGAAGCATCTACTGACAATCGTACAGGTTTGTTTACATCATAATGTACTAGGACAGGTGATTGACAAATAAGAGATTTTAATTTAGTAAATTGTTTTTCGTGATTAGGAGTCCACTGCCACATATTTTGTTTTTTAAGGAGTTCTCTAAGTAAAGTAGTTTCATGAGCTAAGTTAGGTACATATGAACCAAGGTAATTTATCATACCAAGAAATCGTTGAAGATCTTTTATGTTTTCTGGTCTTGGCATTTTCATTATAGCTTCGATTTTTGACGTATCCGGTGAAATACCATTTTTGTTAAAAACATGACCCACATACGAAACTTCAGACTGTCCGAACTGACATTTTGATTTATTAAATTTTAAATTGATTTCTTTAGCTTTTTTTAAAACATTTTCTAATCTTTCATCGTGTTCACTTTGCGTAGAACCATAGACCAATATATCGTCGACAAATATAATAACACCTGGAAGGTCCCCAAGTAACTCGGACATTACTCTATGAAAAATTTCACCACTTGAATTTATTCCGTAAGGAAGTCTTAAAAATTTATATCTACCAAACTGTGTGTTGAAAGTGCAAAGATCACTACTCTCTGGATCTAATTTTAGCATCCAGTAACCTGAATTAGCATCTAACTTTGAGAATACTGACGCATTCACTACCCTTGACCGCAAATCATCAAATGTAGGGTATGGAAAATGAGGTCTTTTTATGGCTTTATTTAAGTTCCTAGGATCTAGACAAATACGTAAGTCACCATTGGGTTTTTCTACAGGTACTATGGAATTTACCCAGTCAGTAGGTTTAGTAACTTTTTCTATGACTTGTAGTCGCACCATTCGTTCTAATTCATTTTTGAGTTTTTGTTGTAAAGCATATGGTATTCTCCTAACTGGACAAATCTTTGGTGTGACGGTTGTATCTACTTGTAAATTAACACTACCTGGTAAGCAACCCAATCCTTCAAAAGTATCTGAATATTTGTTAATAAGCATTTGTACTGACTTTTGTTCTTTGTTAGTGGTTATTTTAGAATTGTTTTGGGATAGTTCGAAAATACGTTTTACAATGCCACATTCTTCACATGTCCTCCAACCCAAAATTGTAGAACAGTCACATTTAACAACTATGAAATTGATTGGCTTAAATAGTTTGTGATCAAAAGAACATTCAAGTCTGACAGAACCCAAGTTTTCAATCAATTGACCTGCAAATGAAAATACTCTTTTGTTTGACTTTTCAATGAAAAAATTTTTCTTACACATGTTTTCTAAACTTTTTAAAGTATTTAGTGAAATTACATTTATATCAGCACCTGTGTCAATTTGACATCTTATAATATTGCCATGAACATTCAATTCTAATTTCCAATTTTGTGAATTTGAATTACAATTAATTGAATTAATAATAAAATCATTTTGAGGGTAATCCAGAATAACATTATTATGAATATCATTTTCATGACTATGCAATTTTTGTATACATTCAGAACTACTAATTGTACTTACATTCTTCTTGCTATTTTGATTTTTGTAGAAACAGTAATTGGCGAAATGGTTCATTTTCTTACATATATTGCAGATTTTGCCTTGTGCTGGACACTTGTACCTATGCAGCTGACCACATCTATTACAGTTAGAATTATTTCTAATATTGTTGTTTGACCTGGAATTGGCTGAAAAAGATTGTGCTGGATTGGACTTATATCGATTTTGACTAGAACTTCTATTTTCCAACGATTTTCTGTATGGAGTTATTGACCTTTTCTTTGAATTTTCTCTTTTTGATGGCTGGTTCTTGAAATATGTACTTCTGCTTTGACGAATTGATTGCACTTGTGAACTAGAATTATTATTAGCTTCATTTCCATTCTGTAATTTTCTAGATCTTTCTTGAGACAATTCCATATTTTTTGCAAATTGAACAGCTTCGTCAACATTCGTTATGTTTTGATTTTGCAATATTTGTTCCTTTATTTGAGTATTCTTTATTCCTATGATAAACATGTCCTTTACCAATGACTCTTTCAAATTTTCAAACTTGCAGCCTGATGCTAAATTGTTCAAAATTGTTACATATTCGTCCAATGATTCGCTATTTTGGTACTTTGTAAAGAAATTGTATCGCTCCACAGTGACATTCTTGCATGGATTGAATTTTCCATCAAATTTTTCAATAATAGTCGTTATCGTTTCGTCCGTTTCATTTTGAATATTGCAAGAATTATAAATATCTAGGCCTTCATCACCGATAGAATTTAACAATATGGCAATTTGTTTTGACTTTGAGACTTTCTGTAAATCATTTGCTTCAAAGAAGATTTTGAATTTTTGTTTCCACAGCTTCCATGACTCGGCAGCATTTTTGCCATCTTTGCCGCCATTTACAACTAACGGCTTTAAGTTATTAGCTAGAATGATATTTTGTACCTGTTCCGGCATTTTCTTCGGTTCTTCTGGGTTTCGATTAAACTTCTGACACCATGTAGAGGATCGTGGGACTCCAGGATTAGGGAATATTCTTTAAAACAACGAGCGTGCGTGTGGTGATGACCGAGATACGAGAGAGAGTCTTCTTTAATAAAAACCACAGATAATCTTACATATTACGATTGATGTCACAGATAACATAATCTGTTACAATTAATATACGAACTCGATTTCAATTAATATGCATGTTTTTATCGTGATTAGATAGTTGAAGAATTGCAATCTGCCAATTATGTTAATCCCATACTTTTACAGATTAATTCGTCAATATTTCTTTCCTCAATGGCTTAGCGTTGTTGTTTAGTGAGTCACTCAATCGCTTATGGAACCACTTATACCGCAAATTAAAGCCAAAATGACTAACAAACCAATCGAATAAAAGTAAGAGTTAAAATAATCAATTATAATTATTACAAGAGCGCTATTTCTCAACAACAGAAGGTCAAAATGAACGGACATGCAGAATTACAGCTCGTTCGTGTGAAAAACTGCAGATACTTAGTGGTTTGTGAGGAAACGATGCATTAGCGGGCTTGTGAAATATGACTGTTGCTGTACAATTTGATATGGTGGAGTAATTGAAGATGGATCGGGAATGATTTATTGAACTTTGTAAGTGCTATTTGGTGTTGAATTCGAGTACATTGAAACAAAAAAGGCGTTTGAGTAAAAGTTCAAGAAATCAAGTTCTGAATCAGCATGAGATATTTATCATGAAAAATATCAAAGAAAATACTTCGATTAACATCAAACTCATGTTCTTAGCAGTGACTATGTTAGCAAGTTGGTTTTAGTAAGACAACTATGTATGAATCGAAAAGAAGTCGCATCATGAATACTGTAGCAGAGGCATATAAAACCTCCTTTCAAAACAAACAATACACACTGGCATTAAAGAAATCATCAAATCACCTTCGAAGCGAACTCCCATAGCCTTGCAACATTTCACAACACATAAACAAACTGCTCTACATAATAACATGAAAGTACTTATATAATCTGTGTGAAGTTCTCACTTGTCTATGCTATGCTGTCAAAATATCACTTGTAGGTTGGTTGGACTACAGCCTGTATGAAGAGGTGGTTTTAGGATGAATACACATTTTCTTTGTGGTTTTAAAAGGAGATTATCTTACGTAATTTTGTAAGCAGACGGTTAATGAGTAATTTGGGAAACGAAGTGGTGTATCTGTCACCGTAAAATTGTCAAACACGTTATTATTTCTCTCTAGCGATATTGTAAACTCGAATTATTGTCAACTGAACATACGGAAGTATCTCTGCCCCCATAATCGGAACTTGGGGCACCCGTTAGGTTAGTTAGGTTCCTTTAAACCCTGCACTCGGAAATAGGGGCCCCGCGAAGCGGGGCTCCATCGACTATGCTTTTTAGGGGAATATAAAGTGTTTTAAGGTTAGGTTATATTAATCGATATTTCTCAGGAATGGTACAGTATCTTTTCATGAGAGTGGTACCACTGGGCAAGGGGGACCCCTCCTTCCCTCAACACCGCGTGAGTTGACTACCATCGCATGCATTTCACGAAAAATAATGCGTTTTATTGTAAGTAGTATGTTCATTTGACAATAATTCGAGAGTTTACAATATCTCTAGAGAGATTACAATATAACGTGTTTGACAATTTTACGGTGACATATCCATCTTAGACATTTCAATGAAGATAACGGTTTAATTCAGTTGCTATACAAATATTTGAATTGAGTCATTATAGGAATATCGAAAAGAAATACCAAAGCATTTACATTTCGCAATCTAGGGACCAATATTATTTTGAACTTGAAAAGGCAATTGGGCAGACAACCTCCATTTTAAATTAAGATTATCAAATTGCAAATCGAATATCGCTGTAACGGCTTCCGAAAAAGCCGGAACCCATTTCAATGATTGACTTTTAAAAACAAGTACCCAAAAACCTAATTTAAAATTAATGACTAGGACATTGTAACGGAACAGCATAACTTCGGACAATACCTAAATCCGTTTCTTATCACGCCAAATGTAATTGGGCACAGATTATAAAAGGCCACTGAACTAATCAAGTAATCTCTCATTCATACATTCATTCGTTCATTTCCTGGTTTATTTTTAATCACGCCAAGGCCGTTGCGACATTCTGCCTTGTTCAATTTAAAAAAATGCCGCCATATTTGAATCCGGAAGGAAATATATCAAAATTCTTTATGGTTAATTGTTGTCATTTCCGAAAACAATTGTGTTTTTAACTACAGTGTTAATTTTCTTGGTTAACAAAGGAACGTTTAAGATCGCGTGTGAATTGTTTAATCGTCGGTTAAAAACCACGATTAGTTTGTGGCTAGAGTCGGTTTCCGTTACTAAAATAAAATGCATGTGATTTATTTGAGGGTAGAATTAATTATTCGCTACTTCAGTACTTAGATAGCGTTTTTTAACCGTTTATCGTTACATTGTTATGACGACGATGTACGAACCAATGTACTATGACATTAGTGCAACTAGCTTCTTATAATGAAAACTAAATTATAGTCTAGGGCTTGACGGGTATTATAAATAGTGTGTGCACTCAATTTATTGACGCCCATGCCAGTCATTAAAAGTTTAAACGCTTCATTGGCACCAAAGTATCCTAACTAAAGAGAATATCCGAACAACAAACAATATCCTTCTACACAAACAGGCACATCTGATGAGGCCCATTTGACCTTAATTCCTTTGCTCAGATTACCCTTTTTGGGCCCAGATTCGGATAACACCAAGCATCTACTGAATACATTAGATCCTTAGTTACAAAATAAAAAGTCATGTATTCTGATAAGGGTGAGAATCAGTCTTGTTTTTCGCAAGTCCTTCCGTAAAATGCCCGGTCCTTCGCCACTTCCCAGTATTTTAGAAAATATGAAGTAGCGGAACAAACTCCTTAGCAAACAGCAACTTTATACTAGCCTAATCCATTGGAGCAAGTAATCCAAGCTAGCAGTAAACCAGCTCAAGCATCCAGGTCAGCTCGCCACGTAACAGCGTATGTAGCGCGCGCTACGCTCGGCACACTTCGGTCACTTTCGTTCTCCGTTGCACTTTCGTTTTCACTGAGACTTGTGACGTCATTTGTTAGGCGGAGGTGTTATTGAGATTGTTGCAGGCTATTGTTTGGTATTGGGAAGACTAAGTTCTGTTAGGTTTTTAGGAAGAGAGAGAGACAGAGAATAGTTGTGAATCCTTTGTTCTTTTCTGACTTCGGAAGATATTCCGGCAAAATGTTGAAAATATGTGGCTTGGCCGTTCGTTACTACAAGAACTATTGTATGTATAACACAAAAGTAATGAACAGTGAATTAATTTTTCATCTTACGCCGATGTGAATGTAGCGAAATGGCAAAGCCACACATTTTGACTAAGGTGTAGAGTTTGTGAAGTTAGGCCTTGTAGAGTTAGGGCGTGTAGTGTTAGAAGCTTGGCTCTACATGAGATCTGATAACTTTTTGACAGTGCGAGTCATATGGGCTCGTCTTGGCAACATTTTACATGAAAATGTTTTTGGTGGGATTTATTTTACAAGATATTGAAAACCCTTGTTCTTTTTCCATCGCAAGTTATTTTGGTATCATTTCATACTAAATAATTATTCGGCGCGAAGTTAATGAGTTGAACTTATTTTCAATTAAAATAAACAAAACCATTTACAAAACGACGCTTCTTAATTACTACACCTCTTTTAAAACATAATGAAAAGAACTTTATGATACTTTTCTGTTTATTGTTGATAACTTTTGAGATCGTTAGTATTAATTCATTTTCGATCAAAATAAAACACGTATCAATTATTATTTCAATCAGCTTCTACACAATTAAAAAGTTTTTTGCATTCATTTGGGTTTCAAAAGCTATTTATAAAAAAAAACGTTGAAAACTCGATTTTTCTGAAATTTTGCCTTAATTTACAACTTATATATGGAAATAAAAATTTTAATAAGACTTATAAATGTTTAATATTTGTAAAATAATAATTGCATGTATTTATTATTCATCGTCATGTATGCAAAAGTATTCTAGAATATATCTCAAGACATGATTGTTATCGTGTTAGCCATTTTAATAAGTTTTTACTAAAAATAGATGTGAAAATATAATTCAGTCTCAATTATGACCATATCGGTTTAATTACAAATTGTCAATTTATTGAATTTAAAAATGAGACATAGCACAAATATTAGAAAAAAAAACGATAATTACACATTATTTATCTAGTTTTCAAAACATGCCACACCAAGAAAATCATTCATCAATTTATATCGTTTTTTTCAATAATTTAAATTATCATAATTATTACATTTTGAATAATTAATTTATTAATGATTGCTTTTTAATTAATTTCATAACAAGTAAACGCTGGCCGAGTTATACTGGCGCCATGTTCGGTTATAGGTATGTACTAGTCAGGTTACGCAATGTTGATAAACCGGGTAATGTGGATAACAGCTATTATTACACAAACGGGTTTTTAATTACATAGAAGATCATTAGATTTTTTTTCGTTTTAAACTTTATAAGAGAATTTAGATCATATAAAAACTAAAATACCAATCTGATCCATAAAGGAAGTTTCCTTGAATACGAACGACCTATTAAACTCACCAATTAAAAAGAAGTGATCAATAAATTATGAACGAAATTATCGTAGGTGCTTTTATTTTTCTTAATAATACGAATACGTAACACCGGTTCAAGCAAATGGGGAAATCCCATTACGACGATGACCTTTAACATCAGGGACTAAATTAACTGCTAATAATTAAGCATCAAATAATACCTAGATTAAACCGACATTGAAAAACAATCAAGACTTCTAATATTTTTAATTCCAACGGTCAATTTTTGCATGAGAAAAAAATCAATTTCACAGAGTCTGACTTTTAACACAGTCATAAAATGTGTCACTATATCAAAGGGTATTGTGCATAACCGGTTGACAGCTATTATAAAAAGTGCGATATTAATACAGTGAAAACAAATTGGCGACTATGGAATTCGATTGTCAAGAAACAAAAAAAAACTTTAACAACGTTGTAAATTAAATTTTTCGTGTATTTTTCCGATACCGTAAACTAATAAAATACTTTTAATTTATTTGTCATACGTTTTAAAATGTCAAATAAATCTTTTGAGTAAGAAAATAATAAAGTGCGCAGGTGACATAAACGTCTAATAATATGTTGTTGGAATACATGTGATATTCTGAGAATTAGAGATTTTTATTACATTGTTTTTTTAGCCGTCAAAGAATATTTAGATGGTGTGTGTGACTCATGCAGGGTTCACAAATTGTACTGTCCTGATCAGCATCGAATAATAAATGTTTTCCATTGTTTATTGACTTTTAGCTTTTGCTCGCAGATTTGCTCTCGTTATGTACGGTAAATAACTCACGGGAACGTTTCAAATGTAGCCTATAGCACTCAGGGATAACACTACTGCCTTACGTTCTTAGGGTCCTGGGTTCGAATCCCGGTAGGAGCAAATGTTTGTGTGATGAGTATGAACATTTGTTTCCGAGTCATGGCCATATTATGTTCATATGTATACTAAGTATGTATTTACAAACAAAGAGTATATATGTAGTATATCAACTGTCTGGTGTCCACGACACAACCCTTGCTTAGTGTGGCACTAGATCGCACTGTGTGTAATGTCCATGGATATTTATTTATCAATAGCTTCCCGTTCGTGAAAATATTTCAGAATCAGATCAGTAGTTCCAA
This sequence comes from Xestia ashworthii, assembly GCA_950022955.1. Classification (NCBI taxonomy): domain Eukaryota; kingdom Metazoa; phylum Arthropoda; class Insecta; order Lepidoptera; family Noctuidae; genus Xestia; species Xestia ashworthii. The sequence continues at coordinate 15,292,412 of OX465560.1, read as the reverse complement.
AGATTATCCCCTACATACAAACATGCCTATTTATAATTTTAAGTAAAGAGTATAGAGTTCCCTTACCACCGGATTTCAGTAAACAAACAAGTTCTGTATTTTCTAAGATCAAAATAAATTATACTATTTCACCGACTTTATTAAGCTCATGCAAAAAACCACTATATAATTAAAATTTCTCATAGACATAACAAAAGCAAATCACATGTGTGTTTACATAACGTAAAAAAAACATAACAATTATATGAAATTACAATTGCAAATAAATTAACGACCACAGTAAGTTTTACGTAGAAGTGAATGTTGAAATCCGGTACCTGAGTACTCACTTTTTTCAATTCTATGAAACCAGATATGAAAATTCGGCTGCAAGGAACACCCGGATCAAAATACCAATTATATTATTAAAATATCCTAGAACCAGTAGCGTGCCTAGGGCCCATAATACGGCAAGCCCACAAAGTAAGCAAACATTTCGGAAACATCAGGAAGAGTAGTAGGTTATAAGGGCAAGCCAAGCTTTTAGGCTTGTATGAAAGTACCGCCACTACCTAGAACATACATACACACAAAAAATCACGCTTTTTCCCCTGGGGTTATGTAGAAACCACCGAACGCCACCTGCTACGATCTTTACAAAGTCCTTTTGCCTCGTCCAAGTTCATACATCTGGTCATACACGCACGCCGGTTGCGAACATTGTCACATCACCACGTTTTAATATTGGACCCTTTTTCAATAAATTACAATACGGACAAGACTATAACATTGTCATTATCATCATTATTTCAAGACGTCCACTACTGGACATAGGCCTCCCCTAAGTGCCGCATTGAACGGTCCCATGCGTCTCGCATCCAGCGAATACCCGCAACCTTAATAGTATGGCCACACCGCCATAGTATGGCGGTGTGGCCATACTATGGCGAAAGGGCATTTTTGATAGTGTTTCTGTGATAAAGTGCAACAGTGACAGACTGTTAGCTATCAAGATTACTATAGGTGGTCGCTCCGTGCTAGTCTTTTGTGTATACATGCCAGTAAAAGCGAGAGAAAACATACCTATTTTCACAGATATTCTTAGTGAAATCAGCTCAATAGAAGAGAGTAGTGATGTCCAAACTGTTATTATTTTAGGAGACTTAAATGCGCAACCTGGCCAACTGTTCTTTACCGAGCTTGACAGTTTTTGCGCGGACAGATCTTGGGTGTGCGCGGACATAAAATTCTTAGGTCTTGACTCAAACACTTTTACCTACTTTGACGTGTTTCATCGTAAAGGCAGTTGGTTGGATCATTGTATTGTCTCACAAGCGGCCTGGCAGTTAACAGTTGACGTCGGAATAATTGAGGATATTTTTGTTTCTGATCATCTGCCCATATTTATCGAGTGCGATTTGGGTGCAATTAGGCCTATCGCCACGATCCATAATACATCGCACAGTGCTGTAATCTGGGGGGAAAGGGATGAGGCTCAAGTTAGTAAATATCGCGAGCTATGTAATAAAGCTCTGCGAGACATTGACTTCCCCACAGAATTCGAGACGTGTAGTTTCGGGCTATGTACTTTATCTGATCATAGGTTAGTTTTAGATAGAATGTATAAGACATTTGTTGAGATATTAAGTGATGCGGCTGTTCAATCTAAAAACAAATTGAGGCCTAAACGGCGTAACAAGCGTGTGAGCGGCTGGAATGAACAAGTGAGGGAAGCGCATCGGGAGGCCAGACTAAAGTACCAAAACTGGATGGTTCTGGGTAGACCAAATTCTGGTCCCGCTTACGACCAGATGTGCGAGTCCCGTAAAATTTTTAAAGGTCGGCTAAAAGGGTGCCAGAAACACCAGGACCAAATTAGAATGGACGAAATTGCAAAGCAAAGAGCTGAAAATGATTTTACGAAATTTTGGAAGTCCACTAGTAAGCTTGGTGTTAAGCCTGGCCTCCCTGCGAACATTGATGGCCGTAATGACCCAGAGGATATAGCTAATTTATTCATGGAGCACTTTAAAGTATGCTCTCCTCTGGGTCCTATGAGCATTATGACAGATGGTGGGCCCGCCGTGGCGGGCGATGAACCTTTACTTAAATTTACAGCGAAGCAACTTAAAAAAGTGATAAACAGTATGCGTAGAGGTAAATCTCCTGGCCACGATGGGCTCAGTATTGAGCACTTAAAATATGGTGGCGTACACGTGCCGAGGGTCCTGTCCTTGTTCTTCAATATGTGCATTAGTCATTCATACTTACCGGATGATTTGATGAAAACGACAGTGGTGCCCATAGTGAAAAACAGGACTGGAGATATATCGGACAAGGAAAACTATCGCCCGATCTCTCTCGCGACAACTGTAGCAAAAGTGTTGGATAGTGTGCTTGAGTCTTGCCTGGATAAGTACTTAAACATACATGACGCACAGTTCGGGTTTAGACCTGGACTTTCAACTGAAACCGCGATTCTAGCTCTTAAGCACACTGTCCAATTCTACACTGAACGGAAGACTCCGGTGTATGCCTGTTTTTTGGATCTCTCCAAAGCCTTCGATCTCGTTTCGTATGAAGTGCTTTGGAGAAAGATGGAGGACAGGGGTATACCGGCTGAATTATTGAAAATATTTCAATACTGGTACTCAAATCAGACTAATTGTGTTAGGTGGTCAAACTGTCTCTCAAAGTCATATAGGTTAGAGTGCGGAGTGAGACAGGGGGGGTTGTCCTCTCCCAAGCTTTTTAACTTGTATGTGAATGACCTTATAGTCGAGCTCAGCGGCATGCGTGTGGGTTGCCGGGTTGGGGGTGTTTGTGTGAACAACATCAGCTATGCGGATGACATGGTGCTGCTGGGCCCGACTGCGAGGTCAATCAGGGAAATGTTGAATGTTTGTGAAAAATACGCCGCATCACATGGTCTTATTTATAATGTAAGGAAAACCGAGTTCATGGTCTTTAGGGCCGCAGGCAAGTGCCCTGACACCATTCCTTCAATTACTTTGAACGGCGCCAATATAAAGCAGGTGACCAAGTTTAAATATCTGGGCCATATACTTGTCGACGACCTTAAGGACGATGATGACGTGGAGAGGGAACGCAGGGCGTTGGCGGTCCGCGGGAACATGTTGGCGCGCAGATTTTCTTGTTGTACCGATCAGGTCAAAATAACATTGTTTAAAGCGTACTGTCAAGGCCTGTACACGGGAAGTCTGTGGTTCAGCTGTTCGCGGGGGGCGCTAAATGCCTTGCGTGTCCAATATAATAATGTTTTCAGGATGATGTTGAAACTCCCTCGTTTCTGTAGTGCCTCGGGGATGTTTGCCCAATCGCGTACGGATGGTTTCCATGCCATCATCAGGAAAAAGGTGGCATCGCTTGTGAGGAGGATTCGGGGGAGTAGCAATAGCATCCTGAAAGTCGTGGCTGGGGACTCGAGAGCTCCTGTACTGAGGCATCTCATGCGGAATCATTGTCCGCATGAAATGCCTCGTAAGTACATGAATCAATAACCTACCTGCTGTACTTCTCTTCTTTAATTTTTTACTAATCCTAGTGTATAAGTCTATTTATTGTGTTTACTAACAAAAATGGTGCCTATGTTGTTCCGAATAAAACAAATTTATTATTATATTATTATTATTATTAACCAGGTCATCGGTCCTCATAGTGGGAAGCCTTCCAAAATGTCTTCTGGTTCGCGATAATACGAGTATTGTCATGTTCGCAAAAATAACACCAAAATGATTGTGTATTTTTAGAACAAAAATAAAGCGTTTTTGTATTGTAACTTGAGCTAACTTTAGGCATGCGTCAAATCGACACACAACTTTTACCCTTTTTATGCATTTACGCAAGATCCTTCCAAAAACGAACAATAAGTGAAATCGTAACACGTCATACGTTCTCATATAAACAAATATCTTTTAATTTTCTTTATACATGTCACTGGTTTCATAATACATAGCTCTAATGACCTCCTGCAAGACTGCATGGGAACTTAAAACGAAATTTTCCCATTATTATGATAATTATATTGTTTGCAGTTCGTGAATAATGTCTAGGTATTGAGGAAGGTAAGTAGGAAGTAATTTAAGATGGAGTAAATGATTTAGTAGTAAAATGTTTATATGCTAATTGTCTTTTTAATTAGCATATCGTAATGTAGTTGTGGCATCATGTATTTGTGTTATTCAGAAGGTAACTGGGTTGTGGAGGCCAGATTGGGAGTCGGTACATGGAAAATACGTGCAATATTCAGTTGCAACTGTGGAAGTTGCTCTAAAAAGTTCGGAAAAGGCTAGGCTAGATGATTTCAAGATGAAACCAGCAGGGTACAAGAATTATTACATCTATATTACCATAACGGGATAGTGACAAAAGAAAATGTACTTGGACAACTGGAAAGCCCTCCCTAAAATTGAGGTATACGCCAATCCATGAGAGTCACATAAAGTTACAAATACATACAACAAAGTCATATGCATGCAGTTTACATACATGTAGGTTGCTTTAACCTGTCCAAAAAAGAAAAACGAAAGCAAACATCGATTCATTTGATATCTTTAAAATCGTTTGGATGTGTTCAGATTGTGCACATAATTTATAAAACTAACGATTTTCGACTCAGGTTTAGTATAAGTTTACATTCTGGTTTGGTCCCTTCGTTTATTTTCTAAACTCTCAAAAGGTTTGTATCAGACCTTATAATACCTCACTTAAGGGATCATTGTCCTCATGATTATGAACTACTTTTACCCTAAGTTTGTAAAAGAAAAAATCCTCCATACATTTGTTTGCACAATTCGGAAAAATGAAAATCTGCTCTCGCGATTTCATGACCCATACAAAAGTGGACTACGTGGTGGATTTGCATGACGAAACTTCTATTGGAGGAAGAACTTTCCTACCCGACAACACAGGCAGGTTGTCCTGGAACCAGCAAATTAGGAGAGCTAACCTCACCTAAATTGGGATAGCGCTAAGAAGAAGAGTAAGCACATGACATCACAATAGGCTAGTTTCCACCATCAATAAATTGCAAATCTATTTAGTCCGTCAGTTAGAGTATTGGAAAATAATGGAAACGTATTTTTTGTTTTTGTAAATCAACGAATATTGACAAAGATAAAACGCATCAAAATTCGGGAGTGGGGGCTCGTGACGTCAGAACTCACTAAAAATGATACCAAACAGTGACGTATTGAGAATTTTAAAAGCGTCGTATCTTCGTCAATTTTAGTTTATGTAAGAAAAGAAAAAATACGGGTTAAACATTTTTTGATAATCTAAGTGACGGACTAATTAGATTTTTTCAGTTAACAAGCCTATTGTATTTTCTGAAAGGCCAGTTAGAGGCGTACCCAATACACCCATATTTCGACAGTTATTTTTAATCTGAAATCCCATGTGACAGAGAGCGAGACTTATATTTCCTTCAACTGGGAAAAAATCCAAGCTCCGGGCTGCTACTGAGCGAATCCTGGCGGATTCGCTTCAATTCTCGGTGGCGTAATCCCCACCCGAGAATTGAACCTAGCGCTTTATCAATCAATCAATCAATAATTTTATTATCAGGCATCTTAAGGCCCATAGATAAAATACACAAAATAACAATATAAAAATATACTAAAACATAAAATCTAACTTATAAGCTATGAACTATCACACACGAAGTGGCGGCGTCGTGTTACTCTGTGCGGTGTCATGTAGCCTGCCGCGAAAACGTCGATAGACTACACCCTTCGGCCAAAACTCTTCCTTGACACTAGACCAACGACGTAATATAACGACGAGGTTATCTTTCTCTAAAATTGAAGAGACGGTAAGACCAACACACATCATAAACAAATTATTACTAGTTGTAAAACAATGGCAACACTGTGTGTATGCGTGCGCGCATCGTTCACGCAACGCTTCGTGACGCAAGCGCAGTTCTCACTTCCGAACATCCACTCTTACGCACCGAGCGACATCGTAACGAGGGTGTGGAGGTGACCCATCGTTGGATTAAGTAATGGTTTGTGGAACAAGAACAAATGAGGTAAGATATCGCGGCAGTGAAAAAGTTCGTGTTTTTTTTTGTTTTGGTCTAACTAAACAAGTAAACAGTCTACTGAGCATTGGGAAAGAAGACCACTAGACCACTAGACCTCAATGGTCAGGTTCTTCGTTCTAGGTGTTTACTGTAAATCTGCTCTTTCAAAGGAATTAATCCTTTGAGTTTGTTGCTGAAGCAAGTGAAATAGATCAATTGCAAATTCAGACTTAGACACCTAGACATGAAACATATAGAAGCATGTATAAAAAAGAAAATGATAGATGAACGTATCTCACACAAATAAGATCAATGAAATTCGATTAATGCCAAGTCTGCATCACATAACAAAAGGGCATGATCTGCATCAACATCCATTTCTTCCATACAAAGTTCATTATATCACCGAATCATCAAATCACACATAATCACGTTCCTTCCCGTTTCCGAGTGACAGCTGACAGCTGCGCGCGCGCCGCTGACATGACAATACGTATTACGTCATAATAACAGTGCTAGATGGAGTGGAAGTCTTTCACAGAGTAGAAATTGTGATTTCTTATACATTATTATGTAGTGAATGAACCGTGACAGTTAGGTAAGGTTGAAAAGTGCTGCGGGCTACGCAAGTGAGGTCTGGGTTGGCGAAAGGAGGTGACGAACGAAGGAGTATCTTTGCTTCTGTTCTCTAAGGGGAACTTGTTCCTTCATGACATTTGAAGAGTTCGTGCCTGTGTCGATTTTTTTGATAAATATATCAGTTTTACTGTTTGAAAGAGCATTACTTTGTTCATTGTATTTGCGGAGGAATAAGGAAAATGTCGTGAGTAAAGTTTGAGTACAAATGTGGATGGCTTTAAGAGTATAGCAAGACCACCAACCAAACGATGGATGGACTGTGTAATGGATGATGATATGGCAAGAAGGTCGGTGTCATGAGATGACACGTAATAGAAAATTAAGGAAGAAGAAGACATGCTACACTGGCCACAAATGAATTGAGATAAGGACAAAAGAATAATGATGATTTTCATTTCCAGAAGATTTTGTGTTCCATATTTAAAAAAAAAAAAAAACAGTCACACGTCGGCAACTTTCGGGCGCATTTAGTTGGAATGTGGCTTTAGTGTGGAGGCTCCAAGCAAACATGAAAATGCCATCCAGTCCTCTTTACAAACGTATATTGTTACAAACTGAAGTGAACAGGCATAGAAATATCTCCTCTGCAGAGTTTTAGTCAATAAAAGACAGAATCAAGGTCAAGGTCTTTGTCATCCTTTCTAATGACATGCGCATCATCACACACTAGTTATGTCACCAGGCGCCACCCAACCGGTTCTTTATTTAAATTTAGCCAGGGATCAGCTACCTGCACCTATACGCATAATGTCAGGCGTCGCAAATTTGTAATAGTGGCGTCATTGAGAAACGGACACATTTTCACTTCTGTTATTAGATTGTAAGCTAGTTAATGTTATGTAGAAATTCTGTAGTTAGTTTTCTTATGTCGTTGTTAGAAACGACTTTACGAGTATGAGCATAGAAGATTCGTATATTTGTGAACTAATAGATACAGACTGCCAGTAAATCAAGCTACCCGAAACTGTAAAATTTTCCCAATCAATCTTGAACCTAATACTTAAGCGATAAAATTGAAAATAGATTAAAAAAATTTTACGGATTGTAGTAGCTTGATGCTGGTGTTTGTACTACACCTTTTTTTAGGGGTCTAATTTCTTCCTATCTTCATAATAGGGGGTCAGATAGGAAATGCGTACACTCACTCACGTTCAGTAATACTCTTCTGATTGTGAGTCGCTTAGCTGGAGGACGATACGTTTTTGTATTTCTCTTCTTCCAAAAAAAGGGGAAAAGATTATTGAGGTGTTAAAATTTTTGGCATATTTCATCTGACTTAAAACATAGCTGCGCTGAAATATGGTTACTTCAGCTTAATCCTATAAGGATATCAGGTGTAATTTTACGTTGTTTTAAGAATGTGTGCAAAAATACAACAATTGTAACGGCATCCGCTGTATCCAAACATAAGGTAACATAAACATATTCAAAAGCCATAAAACTTTACCCTACTGCTGACAGTGAAAATAAATTTCAGGTCAGGACATTACGACCCTCTCGCGGCGACGACCTACACCAACAACAAAGTACTTAAACATAGTCTTCAGAGGAAACGCAAATTAAATACAATTCTTACTTGTTATGCGGTATCTAAAATAAGCATTGACGTCAGTGCAACTGAGTTGCGGGCAGTTGTAAAAAAGATATATGTGTGTTTCTGATTAAGTATACAAAACTAGCGGACCTCATGCGGTTTCACCCGCATAGTTCTCGTTCCTGTGACAGTACGGGGATAAAATATAGCCTATGTTACTCGCTGATAATGTTAGCTATCCATTGCTGAAAGTTTTTTTTTTCAAATCGGTCCAGTTTATTCGTTATGTGAAAAAATACAAATTTTTCCTGTTTGTGAAATTAGTCTAGCTTATACCTAGAGTAGTCACCGTTCGTGGCTTTTGACAGCTTTTCGCCAGTACTGCTAGACAGCCTTTTAGGCTTGCACCACTTCTGGACAAAAAAGCCTAAAGGTTCTTTAAAACCTGCAGTGCAAGTACGTAGGATTCGATAGGACTCGATTAGATTTTGACAGGTATTCTCGATAAAATGAGTTTTTATAGTCAAAAACAAATTTTATCTAGAATAACTGTCAAATTTATCTAATCGAGTCCTATCGAATCCTACGTACTTGCACTGCTGGTACGGATGTGTTGATGACTGGCTGCGGTGCATTTGGTTGATGTTTTTTTCTTAAGCTAACCAGAGAGACTCCACAGAAGCTTGATTAATTAACTTTCAGGATTCAGGCTATTTTTGATGAATAGATAATGAAGTTTAAGTTAGTTTTCTGGTAAAACAATCGACGCAGCCAATGCCAATTCAATGATAGACTTGGCTTAGCCCAAATTTCATTTTCAGTTTTAATTTAAGGTAATATTAGAAGTCAATATCCTAATATTTAATTATATAGTCACTAAGTTCCATCATATAACAAAGAAGCGCAAAAAAACTGAAGCATATGATAATCAGGTCGCTGACCTCTTCGGCGGGTAAGTCAGGTAACCGTCACACTCCAGATGGCCGACTAAGGGCCTGCGAGTAAGCACTGGATCGCGCAATATGGCGCCTGATGACTTTCATGTTTCATAACAGCGACCAATTATAACAAAGTAAGTCAAACAAATACCTAAGTTCACTAGTCAAACAGGACTGTTTACACAAACCTCACTGCCATGCCAATTATTTGCAATATCGAACAATTCGCAATATCGATGTAAAAACATAAGCTAAAGACGCTAAGCTAAAGTTGGACTGGGCTAGCCATGTCTGCCGTAAACCAGACGAGATGTAGGCCAAAATAACCACGATGTGAAGCCATGACACAGCCAGAAGGCGACACGGTAGACCACGCAGAAGATGGCGGAACGAGCTGGACAGAACCAACGACTACTGGTCCACGTCAGCCCTAGGCCGAAGAATTTGGAAGTCATGGGGGAGGCCTTTGCCCAGCATTGCGATGACAGGTTAACAGTAACTGTTATCATTGCAACGCTGTTCTCCTTTACAAAAATGGTAGATGAGGCCACCAATATTACAACTTCTAATGTCTTATGGAGACATGCATCTCCGCACCTGATGTACCCATTACAAAACCTACAAGCAACCAGCCCACACATTGCTCCAGTGACCTTTCAGACCGACAGACGAGCATTAAATCCAGAATGATGGGCAGCAAACGATGAAGTAACAGATCGTGATACCTTAATGCTCTGTGCAATCATAATGCATGCAGTTTTAATGATTCTTTGCTTTCTCAAGATGTTCTTATCATGATTTATTTAATACTGGCTCGATGGATTCGTGAGGTAATCGATGTAACGAGTTTGGCCGTGTGGGTGTTGGTAAAGATTTTTCGGTTGGTGGTTCACAAGTTCTGGTCCTAAGGTCCTTACTACTAAAGTTTTATCCGGGAGGTATATCCGCTCGAACATATGGAACTTCTTAACATCCAGCTTATGAATTCCCTGGAGAATATTAAGAAGTTTTTTTTTTATATTTTATATTCCTTTAACAATCTGATTTCTTTGATAAGCACACTTGTGACAAGAAACGTTTTATCAATGGACAAACGGCACAACATAACATGTAGTATTATGGAAAAATTCAAAGATAATATGCGAATAATTTCTAAATCTTCTGCTGTCATCAAAGGCCAATGTCCTGCAGTGAGAACTTAGGTGATGACGACAATGATCAAGACACCAAAAAATACAACCCAAAAAAAGAAAAAAAAACGTCTATATGTTTTCATATTGCCATTTCTGTGTTCTGACCTAAGACGAACCCCTTGCGTGACTCATAATCTCACCAAAAAGGAGGTTTCGTACTTTTTTAGGACATAAACCCTAAAATGTAAACAAAGAACAAAACTTTTTAGACGTCCCTTCCATAAAATACGCACAAATATACACATCACACACGTTTTCGCTTAACATAAATGCATTCACTTTATTTTTATTTCGGGTCGAGTAAACGTTGAGGCCTACAATCGTCAATTTACGCGACAAATGAAGGTCTGTAATGTTTTCGTCAATGTTTTCTTGTTAAAGGTTATTCTGGTCGAGAATATTACCATTGTTAAATCAACACCGTATCAAGTTTCTATTTATCTTTGTTCTTCAAAAGATTTACAAAAACAAAGCTCGATCTTAGCATTTCCACAGACTTAATATAATTGTCAAGAAACTGGTCTTTTGAGTCGCAATCGTTCTTTATTCCGAAAAACGTGTTCTTCGTTTATGCAAAGTTACTGCTCTTTGACCTCCAGTTTCGCAACGCTTAATGGAACTAATGACATATAGAAATCATGTATTAATAGTTAAGTTCACAGCAAACGATTTAGGAATAAATAAATAGCCTGACAAACGTTAGGACCAAAACATCAATATACATTAGAAATTTTCCGCAGATCAAAGAAACAAAAAGCCCCACTCTAGTTTAACCGGTTGGTGACTTAGTTCACCAACGCGTCTCGATTATGGTCTTATTTACCTATAAAAAACCGACCACATCAATTATAAACGCATTAAAGTTACGTCGACAATAAACTTGCAAATCATCATCGCAATCGAGTCGCAAAGGTTCGAAACATCGAGGTCAATCAAAGGTCCCTTGGAATCGATTACTAAGACACTTGTAATCTATAGAAAGCTAGAAACATCCAATATCTTGAGCAAACAATAAAAATTACAAATTGCGACATCGATTTAATCGAATGCAATTTGAATCTAATCGATGATTGTTTGAACAGTATCGAATCATTTACCATCTTTCAATGTAACGAGAATTAGTACGTTCGAAATTTGAACCATGATGAATTTAAGAGTTACGACACATTTTTTTATCCTCTTTATAAATGGCTTTGCGGCAGCTCAAAAGCGGTTTTTTGCGGTATCATAATAGATCGTTTTACCCAGCACGTCTGCCCTTTACCCAGTAACACAAATAGTGGCGCGTGCGCCAAAACCTTTCATAATCATGCGGAGCACTGTCAAACGAAACACGACACTTGACAAGCGGATTTAAATACCAAATTCGAACGTATCCAAGATGGCGCTTATGTCAAAATCAGTGTTAGAAACATGACATTGGACGCGATCGTCGAGACAATGCGTGGTTCGAATTGGAATTAACACTAGGTTTATCAAATTATTGTTGAACGTTCCGGTCATAATCTATTAGGATATCTTTTGTTTTTTGGTAATTTAATTTTGCCTCCAGTATCCAAGGTTGAAACCATGTCTTTCCGCATTGTAAGGACATTAAAACATTGTGCTGAATAGAAGAAAGTGTTGACTAGACAAACGGAAATAGGAAGTTTTATTGTTTGTGTTATCTAGTTTCCGGTGACATGTTCCATGGAGGTCAAGTTCAAAGAGGTAGATTTTTTTTGATCAGCTTAAGTTACCACAAAATTGATCCTTGGTCCATGACCCGTTATGATTAGTTTCTTTTGTTTTGGTCCTAAGTGCTCAACAGAAGTAGACAGCTTAAATATTGCACAAGATATTAGTACTCACTAACTGGGCTACTTCCGAGTCACCATGCACTTACTTAAACCAAGCCACTTTTGTTTAAAAATAATTTACAATACAGATAAAAAAAAATAAAAAAAAACGCAGCGATCTTGAAAACTAACGATCTGTTAAAATTATGCGGAGCAAATTCTCAGTTCGCCATTGACACGATTTAACTTAGACGTAACTGTTTTTGTATGAAACTCTATGGTATATAATTAAAATCTAAATTACAGATACAAGAACCGTAATAATGTCAATGTTACAAGCAGAAAAAAAAAACTTTAAATCGTCATGTTGAGTCGTTGAATGATTTATTACTTTTTAGAACTTACGAGCTTCTCATTTGTCTTTAAAAAAGGGCTATTCTTCAGCCAATCATAGCCTAGCCCAAACATAGCAGAGCCTATTGCCATCAACCGGTCACAAATCTAGACTCCATGGCTGCTACTGAGAAATTACTGGTGGGAACACCCAATAACAATTTGCCCGACCTGGGAATCCAACCTGGTACCATAGGACATAAGACTGAGCAATCGCGCTGAACACTAATCCAACGACGCAGTCAAATCAGGCAGACTTTTAGAAAAAAATCCAAAAAAATCCTTACAAAAGACGAAACCAGGTCAAACCGTTGAAACATTTGTCATAACCAATAAAATCCCACAATTCGTCATCGGAACCAAGTCAGTATGATTGAGATCAATCACCACGGCTCGCGATGCGCGCACGCACCCACGCCGCCTTACATAACGCATCTTCACACGAAACGATGGCACGGCTGCATTACACAACTAGCTTTTTAATTGCATATTGTTCTACTGTACTGCATTTTGAATAAAGAACAAAGAATTATGATATGAAGAGAATGACAAATGACGACTGCATTTAAAGTTAGAAGAAAAAAAGAATAAATAATGATATGAAGTAAATGATAAATAATGACGATCGATTTTTTGGTTTGTCGAAATTCATTCTTAGCTGATAGTATCAAGCCAAAAAGTCCATGGGACTTGAGAAATCACGATAAACAGAAATGTCTTTATTCAAGTGAATAAAACAACATAAATGATGGTAAAATAAACCCCTGTTACTTGGGATCGACGCAACAAGTTCTTTCTTCCATTCTCCCCTGTCAATTGTTCCGCAATTTTTCTTTTTCTTTCATATTTACCCATCAACCACCTTTTTTTTTAGGATGGGAAATCATCAAATAACTTCTCCCACTCTGGGCGGAGCGGGAGGGAGTGTCAGACTTTTACTGACTAAAACCCATCCATGTTCCTTCCTCGCCCTTTATGTTCCGCGGCCGCGGTATCTCTTTCGAATAGGCCCGCAACCCCGGACCCATCAACCACCTAACAAGAGGATTTTTTCGGTTAAAATCCTCTACCTTCAGTAGTTGGAGAGACAGCAGAAGAAGAAACACATTATGCCAACTACATGTGGCCATTAGAGGTCTATTGGCACAATGTTTGGCCAATTTTTCCAGGCCTTGCTTCGCCATAATACCTTTACACACAAAACTGAAAAATTTATCTCACGGACTGATTGCGTAAGAACTTTTACAAAAAATGAGCCAGGAAGTGGTGTTCTCTAGTATTTGCAAATAAATTAAGGATCATTTGTACTCGTACTGTAATCCGAGCAGGATGTATGACTTGCCGAGAGTGATTTAATAAAACAAACATACTAGTTTTCTCAGAACTTTTACAGGAAATCTTTGAAAATGTGAGTATTGAATGAGTACCAATCTATTTTTAAGATGTTAAACTGATCTAGATAAATACGGTACTTCTATTGTAAATCACTGAGTCATAATTACGGTACCTGGTGTAAGGATATCTTATGAGATTGGATGCAGAAATATTTAGAAGTGACAGAACTATGATGACACTTAAATAGTTAATGTCTGGTATACACAGCGACACATCAAGCAATAGTTTTCCAGTATAACATGGCTTCGCATTGTAGATTTCCCGTACAATGAGAGATCCCTCATCATTATTATCCCAATTCATTTGGGGTCGGCGCAGCATGTCTTCTTCTTCCATATATCTCTATCTTTCGTCATCTCATCAGAATCTTCTTTTCTTGCCATATCGTTCTTAACACAGGACTGTGTTAAGAAAGATCCATCGGTTCTTTGGTCTTCCTCTACTCATATACCCATCCACATTCATACTCATCTTTACTCACGACATTTTCCTCATTTGTATCATTTGTGTATTTCAATGAGAGATCCCTATTACTTAAAATTGTATTCATATTTGCTTGATTGGTCGCCCCGTGCGTACATTCTGAGTAGTCAATCCTGCAATCAATGCTACCTTTTTTTTTTTTTTTTTTTTTTTTTTTTTAGGATGGGAAATCATCAAATGACTTCTCCGACTCTGGGCGGAGCGGGAGGGAGTGTCAGACTCTTACTGACTAAAACCCATCCATGTTCCTTCCTCGCCCTTTACGTTCCGGGGCCGCGGTATCTCTTTCGAACAGTCCCGCAACCCCGGCAGGCCCCGGCCCCTCTCTGCTGCTGACATCTCTTTGAGGCGCGCGTGGAACACGAACGCGCCGTCGACACGGCCTGTCGTCACTAGACGGACGGACGGCTAGCTAGCCCATAGCTAACCGTCCACAGGCCCGCATCTACGGTGGCCGGTAGCCACCACGTGGCCCCCGACGCCCGGTGCGTCTCCCGCGGCGGCCGGGAAGAGAGGCTCTCTCCCTCTCTCGTTCCGCCACCTCCTTCGTTAGCATGACTGCTTCGCAGAAGGAGGTGACGGCTTCCCATTCCGTCTCGCTCCGGACCATGGATTGAACCAGGGCCGGACGCGAGAGGTCGCCGCCGCCGATCGCCGCTACGAGGACACGGCGGTGCTCCGCCCACGCAGGGCAGACCTCCACCGTGTGCTCCACCGTGTCCTCCGGTCGATCCTCGCAGTGGAGACACCCGGGCGTTTCCTCCCGCCCGATTCGGTGCAGGTACCTCCCGAAACATCCGTGTCCGGTGAGGACCTGCGTCAGGCGGAAGGTGAGGACGCCGTGGCGCCTCTCTAGCCACTCCTCAAAGAGGGGACTTACCGCCACTATCGTGGCGTGCCCTGCACGGGGTTGCGACAGTCGCTCTCTCCATGTCGCCATGAGATCGCGCCGGAGGTCTGTCCGCTGAACGGCAATTTGCCGCGGCAGCGGAGTTTCCCCCCGGCGTAGTGCCTCCGCGCGCCATTCATGTAGGCGCGCGAGGACTATCGCCTCCAGATCCCATGGCGGCAATCCGGCAAGCAGGCCCGCCGCCTCGCGGGCGATCGTGCGGTATCCACGGACCATTCTCACGGCCACCACTTTCTGGGGCGCGTTCAGATAGTGGGCGGCTCGCCGCCTCAAAGAACGCGCCCACACTGGGGCCCCGTAAAGGGCCATGGACCGCACGACCCCCGCGTAGAGCCTGCGGCAGGAGGCGTTTGGCCCCCCAAGGTTGGGCAGGAGCCGCCTGAAGGCAGCCCCGGTCCGTTCCAGCCTGGGGGCCAAACGTCGGAAGTGCTCCACGAAGTTCCACCGGCTGTCGAGGACGAGTCCTAGGTACTTCAACGTCGACTCGACGCCGATGGATACCCCTCCTACCGTCAGTGTGGATCTCGACGGCGGCGCATTCCGAGGCCCATGAAAGCACATGGCCTCGGACTTGTGCAGCGCCACCTCGAGACCCAGTTGCCGGATCCTCTCTACGACTATCGCAACCCCGCGTGTCATATTGTCGGCCGCCGCCTCGTGCGACCTCCCCTGTGCCAGCACCAGGGTGTCGTCTGCGTAGCAAACGACGCTGACACCACTAGGGAGGTCGGCGCGCAGCACCCAGTCGTAACCGATGTTCCACAGGGGCGGTCCCAGAACCGATCCCTGTGGGACACCGCACGACATCTCTCGCCGGTTCCAATCTCCGCAGCGACTGGGGTAGATGACGGCCCTGTCCGTCAGGTAGTCCCCGACCACACGACGGAGGTAGGTCGGCACCCGGTGATACCGGAGTGCCTCCCTGATGCAGCTCCAGGGCAGGGAGTTGAAGGCGTTGGCGATGTCGAGAGACACCGCCAAGACGACTCCGCCCCGGGATATCGCATCCCCCGTCGTAAGGGCTCTCACGCGCATGATGGCGTCCACTGTGGAGCGCCCCTTGCGGAAACCAAACTGATTCTCCGCAAGATTCGGCCCCAAATCAATGCTACCTTACCTACGCTTTTCACTACGACAAGAGTAAACACAAACATCATTTTCACGCGAGTGAAACAGATCCTCATTCACACACATTATTACCAGCTTTAATTGGCACAAATATTTGTCTCAAGTTCCATCCAAACCTCATACAAATGTAATTCAAGTCACACAATTCGTGGGAGACTTGTTGAATTTCGTAATTCATTCATTGCAATAACTTCCTTGAGGTGGAAATCAAAACCGCGACCCACATGCAGCGGTCAGCTTTCTTAACCACTGACCGTAAATGTAGAAAACCCATTACTATGTGATTATTTAGCTTAGGATTTAGTATTAAATTATAACTGCTAGATAGACACAGGAATCGGAAAACTTTACAGCCAAAAATGACGTCATAAGGATCATTTTGTGATGACTTTCATAAAGGATATTCTACACTCTTCCACTTAGCTTGTCAATGACAATCTGAATTACTCCGTCTCGAATTCGGCTGTTAGTTTGGTGCCTTAAGTAGCGTTCATTAGTAATCTATTGCTTGTATATTCAGAAAGGTTCTAATAAAGGTCGTGGAAATCTAAAACATGCGCGATGCAAAGGACCAGTCGATGTGGGGACGCTTGTGGGAAGCCTAGGTACACCTGTGGATGACTTTCGGCTGACCTTATGAAAATATCAAGACTTCTCGATTACTTTCAGAGTCAACAAGAGTAGGTCTACATAAGACCCGTTTTACAATAACATTTTGGCCCCTAATATTATTAAAACTGTGCGCAATAAACTCACGGGCTGACGATATAAAACCAACTAATTCATTTATCGCCAGTTTATCGTAAAAAGGTTGGTTGATGATTTTGTTCTTTTACAAAAAGGAGGTCACAAGGGTAGTCGACCGAGCCGGCTGGATAAATACCAACTTGAGCAAAATTAAGGAGGTTTCACTGTCTACTGCGACACACTTTAATGCGTACCGAAAGACAATTTAAAATAGAAGCGCTGAAACTGAAATGTATCTATTTTTCTTTTTTGTGTCTTGTTTGTTGATTCTGTAAAATAATAATAATAATAATTCATTTATTAATCAAGTAACAAGGACTCATCAATACACAATACACAAAAATTAATTTATATAAATATAGCACAAATTAAATACAGAACACACTGAATACATTAAACATTACATTACAATAGGTACAACACAAAACAATAACCACACAAAAAGACATTTTCATACTAGCAGCCGACGACTGTAGGTGACGTGCAAGTCACTGCAGCGTCTGATGTATGGACAGTCGAGCCTGTCGGCTATCATCATCAGCACGCTGTTGGAGCTGCCGCGAACTCTGCGTACCAGGGACGCGCTTCGCTTACGCATCGTTGCATAGAAGCAGTCGACGCTAGCGACGGCGAACATGCCCGAGGCACTACAATGTCGCGGCAGCCCCATCAGCGCTCTGAATGCGTTGTTATATTGGATGCGGAGGGCTTCGTATGCTTTTTGAGTGTGATTTACCCACAGGCTGCACGTGTACAGAGAGGTACAATAAGCCCTGAAAAGGGTCTGCTTAACCGACTCTGAACAACGCGCAAACCTGCGAGCTATCATGTTACCTCTTACAGCCAAGGCCCTCCGCTCCCTCTCGATATCAGCATCATCTCTGAGACCGGATGTAACTACATGCCCCAAGTATTTGAAATGGTCCACTCTGACCAAGGGAACCCCGTATAGTTTGATGGGAGGTACTGCTATAGGACATTTAGAGCCGGCCTCAAAAACCATGAACTGACTTTTCGCCACATTATATTTAAGACCATGTTCTTGTGCATAAGCCTCACAAATCTGTAATAATGTTCTCATGCCACAAACCGATGCGCTCAGCAGCACCATGTCGTCCGCATAGCTAAGATTATTTAGGCAAACTCCATCAATATGACAGCCGACATGATGACTGCTGAGAGCAACAATCAGAGCGTTCACATATAGGTTAAAAAGTGCGGGGGAGCTCAACCCCCCCTGCCTCACCCCGCACTCCAACCCATAAGGTTCCGACAGCGACCCGGCCCACTTAACACTATTTATCTGGCCTCCATACCAACATTTAAACAAGTTTATAAGTTCTTTGGGAAGGTTAATCTCCTTCAACTTCTTCCAAAGAATGTCATAGGAGACCAGATCAAAAGCCCTGGACAAGTCGAGGAAGCACGCGTACACAGGAGTATGCCTGTCCGTATAGTACCTGACGGCATGCTTGAGACACAGTATAGCACTTTCTGTGGAGAGTCCTGGCCGAAAACCAAACTGGTTATCGTGCAGATGTATGTATTGATTTAACTGTGTGTCAAGCAAACCATCAAGCACTTTCGCAATGACAGTCGCTAATGAGATGGGCCTATAATTATTTTTATCCGACAGGTCCCCTGTTTTGTTTTTAACAATTGGCACTACTACTGTTCTAACAAGGTCAGAGGGCAAAAAGGCATGACTGATGCAGAGGTTAAAAAGCATTGCCAACACTCTCGGTAGGTGATGTCCAGCCTGCTGAAGATGCTCAATACTGAGACCGTCATGGCCAGGGGACTTGCCTCTGGACATTGACTTAACAGCACATGCTATACTTTTTGAGCTAATTCTTGTACCCACTTGACCATGACATGTCTCAACACTAAGCAGTCCCAGTGAAGGCGACCCCAGGGGCGATTTCACATGAAATTGTTCTCTAAAGAGATCAGCAATGCCTTTAGGGTCACTCACACCATTGACGCCCACTGGGAGGCCAGGCCGAAGTGTCATTTTATTAGTGCCTTTCCAGAAATTTCGGAAGTCTTTTTTAGAATGATGTGAAGCAAGGATATCCATTTTAATCTGGTGCTGATGGTCTTGACACCACTTAAGCCTTGACTTAAACATCCTTCTACTCTGGCACATCTCGTTATAAGCAGGGCCGGCAGAAGGCCCCCCGCATCGTTGCCAATCATGAAACTTCAACCGGGCCACCCCGTACGCCTCACTTACATGCCTGTTCCATCCAACAACGCAGCGCGACTTTCCCCTGCGTCGCACACCTCCTCGACTCACAGTCGCAGACTTACTGAGGGCGGACACAATATCCCCGTACAACTTATCAATAACAGATCTGTGATTTGGGTCGTTACAATGTGTATCTGCACAGTGAATAAATTCAGTAGGAAAATCTATTAATTTTAATTGTCTATTACATTCCTCTCGGTACAACTTGATCTGCTCATCAGTTCTCTCCCCCCATATTACACTTGTACCAATGTTAGTCACACTTTGTACCTTAGGCATTAATAAATTTAAACTACATTCGACTATAAGGGGATAATGGTCCGACCATGTAACATTATAATCAACGTAAACATTGGAAACGGAACATAGTGCGGAACGCGTCACGACGCAGTGGTCTAACCATCGTTTTGACCCATGAGCCTCACTAACAAAAAAATAAAGTACGCAATAATAAATGTGTGTTTACCATAGTGCTTTTCACCATAAGCCGCATTTAATTCCTTATTTTAGTATCATGCATTAACAGTTTTATTGGCAATTAAAGATCTACAAGTCGATTAAGAGGGCTTAGGGTTCACAATAAAAACTGAAAACGTGTTTATTTAAAGGCTTAAGAATAGTAAGGTAGCGCCAGCTATTACTTTTGGCATAAATTATGTTACGTACCCTTCTGACCTGAAACCTGTTGACACAGTGCCGTCAAAATAGTTCCTTGTTTTAGTCAACCAAATATGCAAAAAAGCACGTAAAAAATTAACAAATTCCATGTTTGTTTTGCATTCAATAACATGGACAATTTTAAAAAACAAGATGTCATACTGGAGGTCGGATATGAATAAGTTATTAAGCAATTAGCTTTTGTATACAGCTGTTAGTAGTGGTTGCATGAAAACCCACCTAACATTATACCTATTAGTTCATCAGCTGATTCAGAAATGCTTCTTTTTTTGAAAAAATCTTTTATTAGCCAGCCGTTACGCTCTGTTATGCAAAGATTTCTAGACCAGAATAAGAGCGCCAAAACTCTATTTAATTTTCAAATTCCGAATCTTAATTCCGCTAGTTTCAAAACTTCAGGTCATTGATATAACTGTCTATGGTTTGTTTTAAAATGCATTTAAGACTCTATGGTGCTAATGACTATGAAGGTCGTACTTTGACTTTTGTTGGTCTAATGTTATTTAGAGTGGCACATGTTGTGTGTGAATATAAAATTAGCGGTACCTTATGTGAGGTCGACTGTGTACTCTAAGGTTAAACGTTTTTTAGTGGGACACTTGTATATCTTTGAAAAAATATAAAGGACTTATGACATAGACGTCGAATGCGTTAGTCACTCTTTTTAAGTTAGGTTCAAAGTCTAGATTCTATTTTCGTAAAGGACTTAAGACTTCAATTCTAATTCTGTTACAGTGAGATCTTTTCTTTGTTTTTAAAACAAGGCTACATTTTGTCGCCACCATTTCATAAATAAAACCTTCCCGTAGAAAGGAGCTTCTCTACTATTTTATGATTGACCCGTGATAAGTTACAGTAACGTTTTAAATTTTAATCATCATCATCCATTTATCATAATCCACAGCCCGACTTCACCCACTGCAGGGTATAGGCCTCTCTTTGTTTGTGCCAAAGTCCACGCCTTTGTGCTAACCTCATCCAGGATATTCCCGCACTAGCAACAATATCGTCTGCCCATCTCGCCGCTGGACGACCGAAAGAGAAGTGTTTTCTCTTTCCATTTCCAGGACGCCACTCAGTCACTGCTTTACTCCACCTGCCACCACCCACAGCGTGTTGCCAGGTGTCCTGCCCAACTCCAATTGAGTTCCATTACTCGATTTCCAATATAGAAGACCTTCTTACGTCTTCGGATTTCGGTGATTGGAACACTGTCTATTCATTTTATGCCGAGCATGGGACGTAAATTTAATGCGCTTATATAATTACCATGTTTATGATTCATATGCCAAAGACTTGAGACACTAAGGTAAAAATCCAGAGACACCATTATCTTTTTTAATTTTATTCATGTCACGACTTCACACTTATAAAATAAGACGTAGTCCCAAGGATAGATAATAACCTTTAGGGTCTTTGGCCTATGTGGTCAATGGCCACCACATGCTGGCCACTTTTCCACAAACTATGGAAAGGCTTCATCATACAGCCATACTTAAAACCGGTTTCACATAATCAACAAATGCAATTTTTCCTCTTATGTGAACCAGCTTTAGGATAGTGTTGTAACTACAAGTTAAAGTTTAGTCGTTTTTTTTCGATTAAGAAAAAGTCGATTAATTTCAAAACTAATTTTAGTCATGTAAATGACAATTTTGTTGCCAAACCAAGAAATAAGCAATTTTAACATAAAATAAATAGACTTTTTGCTAACAAAACAGTTAATACATACTAAAAAGGCCATAACTTTATTCAACAGTAAAGTCTGTGAAATCGCAAGTACTTTTAAAGTCCAGCTTAAAAGACCTCTGCAGTACTTCAGGATGAATCACTTTTACTTTAAATATTGAAAAAGGACAGGTCAACATGTCCTGGTTATGTTAGTCTGTTTATTTTATGTTTGTTTGTAAACCACTTATTTAAAAAGAAGAGTCAATACGTCATTACTGAGGCAAACACATAAACGTTATGACTTCTATAAATAAGTTCTTGAATAAAAATGCATATGAATCACGTTAAGGCTTCTTTTCTTCATGTAGTATTAATATACTAACCACTTATTTATCAAGGTGAGTAAATAAATTAGACTCGTAATCGACAATTCAAAAGACCCTGTAATTGGCCTACTTGAAATAAATGCTTTGATTATGATTTTGATTTTTGAATCTAAAACTAGATTTGAGTCCAGATTAAAATCAAATTAATCAAATATCGCTTTTAGCATCACATATAAGACCATTATTTTTTTTAAAATATTTGCTGTCCTGATCTCCTGCATAAATTACATTTCAATGTCCCTCAGAGGTCAGTCAGATTTAATCCACCTATCTCCATTCCCTTTTCCTCATCCAACTATAGGCAAAACTCATACTTGGTGCGGGCGAGTAAGGACTTTAAGGGGCCGGCGGAGGATGCGTATTTCATACAAACGTAATACCAAAATTGTTTGTAAATCAAACATATTCTTGAGGTAGTCTGTATTTATTTCGATTGAATTACAGAATATCTATGTTCCCAAATATGTTTTTTGAGAGAATAGTGATGCAAAGACGATATATGAGGAATTTAAATTTTCTATAGAAAACTTGTTTTTCTTATAACTCTTGTTAAAATCAGTGTCCAATCAAAATATACATTTGCGAACCTAGATATTCTGTAATTCAATCGAAATAAATACACACGACCTTAGGAATACGTTTAATTTACAAATTATTTTGGTATTACGTTTGTATGAAATACGCATGCTCCGCAGGCGTCTTAATATTCTTTGTAAGGAGTTCTCTTTTGACCCATTTTGCGTCAAAGCCTCTTCTGTACGCACTCGGTTAAATGCAAACTTTTTTAAAAAAGCGCGTAGTGAAATAATATAAATAAACTTAAGTTTATTTATACTATTTTTTCCCCATGTCAACAATGCCTAACCTAGTGTCTGAGTGTTTTTAGTGCTTATTGCTTATTTTTAATTATCTTAATTTGTATTATTATCATGCTTGCTATTTAGTGATCTAAGTTTTCTACTATCATCTCTGTGTCTACTCGTGGGAACTTGTAATTGGCTCTGTGTCGCTTCTTCAATTGTTACTCATTTAATTTAACTGTTGGTTCTCCTTTTAATACATAAATAAATAAATTTCCTTTTCATTGCCTTACCCGGTCAAATAAGTTCCCTTCTTTGAATATCTCTTTCTTACTCATCAACTTTCAACCTTCAACGACATTATAATATATAATGATTTTCTCGAGACAAAACAGAAGAAAATCTTTCATTCATGAGTAGAATTTTCTCTCAAATCAGCGACGTATACCTGTCTAGTAAATGTGCACATCCTGTATAACCCCCCGGACGACTTTCGACGCGGCATTAAATACAGGACGTCACATGACGACGCGATTATTGTGATAAAAACGTGATATGACGGTGTTTAGAGGCGAGTACTGTAATGTCTCTATTTATACTTCCTTTTGATGGTTTATGTTTGTGAGCCATTGTACTGTTGAGGAAATTTACTTTGAAGTAAATTGATACCCTACGTCGTTTTATAGAATTGCCAAGTATGATTTATATTAATTTACTATTTTAGTTTTCAGTAAAGTTACTAAACAATTTTATTTTTTTCTTTATTTTTGCTAATACAAATTGTTTTACTTATCTTATTTGTTAATTTATCTTATACTTTATCCAGCAATACGTTCTCAAAGCCTTATGTTTCTCATTGGTAATCACCTAATCTAGTCGTAATAACCAAAATGACAACAAAATCCGCAGTTGGCCAACAAACATAACCGTTTATTTTCTTTTGCAGATAAATGTGATAAGTAGTTAAATGGTAAAGTTCATCATTTGCCACAACAACACCATTAATAGTAATATAAATTGCCAGGTGAGAACCTAAAATCCTAAATTATATTAGTAAATTATATAAAAACGTAGTTTAGAAAAAAAGACTCGCAAAAAAAAGCTATGTTGAATTTATTGTGTTATGTGTCATTAATAAATCAAAAAACCGGCCAAGAGCGTGTCGGGCCACGCTCACTGTAGGGTTCCGTAGCTTCCCAGACCATTAAAAATACCAACATTTTTCGTCAGCAAAAATAACTTTGTTTTTCATAGTATTTGTATGAAAAACAAAGTTATCATTTGCGTTTTTTTGAAAAAGTGCTATATAACTCAAAAACTATTCAACTCATCAAGTTGAAAATAATTTTCCTAGAAAGTTCATATAAAGGTCTACTTCTGTGATTTTTTTCATATTTTTTAAACTTATGGTTCAAAAGTTAGAGGGGGGGGGGGACACATTGTTTTTGACTTTCGGAGCGATTATTTCCTAAAATATTAATATTATCAAAAAATGATTTTAGAAAACCCCTATTCATTTTTAAATACCTATCCAACAATATATCACACGTCAGGGTCAAAATTAAAAAAAAAATCGCTCCCCACTTTACGTCTGGGGGAGGTACCCTAATAAAAATGTTTTATTAAATTTTTATTTTTGCACTTTGTCGGCATGATTGATATACATATTGGTACCAAATTTCAGCTTTCTGGTGCTAACGGTCACTGAGATTATCCGCGGACAGACAGACAGACAGACAGACATGGCGAAACTATAAGGGTTCCGTTTTTTGCCATTTGGCTACGGAACCCTAAAAACTGGACAAATATGTAGTTAACAATCGCATTCTATTTTCAACAATTTAAAAACACAATTATTTCATTGGATTTATAACTTTTCAATGTGACCAGTAAATAAATAAATAATCATGTCATGACAACAAATCACTCGCGCATTAGGTAAACGATGAAAAAAAAAATATTATCAACTGTCAAACAATAAAAAAAAACTTGTTCATAATTTGTTTTCATTCTCAAATGTCTTAAAAAACATGCAAAAATACATTGTGAGGAAAATAGCATGCCCCTGAACAAAAAAATTGAAGACATGTGCATGTACAATAACCACAGCACTTATCTCGCGAGGTGGAATTTTACCTATTCCTCTCAAAAATGAGAGAAGGCCTGTGGTGCCAGCGTAGGGGTGAAAACGATGGAGGCTGATTATGTTTCTTGCTACTTAAAAAGAGCAATCGTAGAAAAATATATGATTCAAAAGCATTCGGAAGTAATTCGACCGGTTGACCATCGCGGGTCGTAGGCACGAGAATCGATTCACGATATCGATACACACTCGATTTCCGATTACCGATACAATCGAATAACGTTGACAGGGGATTAAATAGACAATTAATTATTGATATGCTGCTGTTTTGATTGTAATGTGACATGTTAGACCTTCACAGGTCTTCCTTGTACGGTGGCTCTAGAAACTGGTCATTTTTACGTCTTAATTAATGCGTTAAGACTTTGTAAGTAGCATACAAAATAAAACCAAATGCAAAAACTAAAAAAAAGCAAATTTTTCAAATACTGATACACAAATCTGGCTATAAAACCATAAACAGGGCTGATATTGGGCTATAATTTTACTCTTACTGGTAATCTAGACTCTTCTCTATGAGAAGTCCATCATGCGGGCCCAGTATATAAAAGTTATGACATCCTCACGATATTTTCCATTACTCAATTTTAAGAAAACTAAGAATCCATTTTCCACTCTATATGTATAGGTATGACCTAATTTTCTGGATAAAGAATGCCATATTGCTACATTTATTAAGCCCTAATGATCACAAACATGTTATGACCATATGACATTACATTACCAAGTAAGACGACCAATTTCAAAGCGGAAATTGTTAACCAATCACCAACAGCCAATAGGCCAACATCACGTAAAACCAATACACCAACATTGGTTACGAAAACCTTATTTTTTTAACTTAAAAAGCCTTCAAGTTTGATCTTGGACTGGATTAGAAACATTTTGTCATTGTAGTTCTCGCGTCACGTGGACGTTAAGTAATTTTTTGCTGGTATACATAATTCATTGCAATAAGCTTTAGTACCTTAGTTCTTAAGCCATAAAGGTGGTTTTCGTTTAGCATTCTCAATGGAGCTCAGTTTAAGTGTGTAGCTTAATTGCCAAAGCATGTGTGTGCATTTTTATTTTGTGTTTCATTACGTAAGTTTGTGTTGTTGTGTTTTATCAGATAACGGTGTCTGAGACTGTATAAAGCGATGGTAGATAGTTGTGAATGTGTAGTTCCGGGTTTTTATCTTTGGAATTCATTTAAAGATCTTTGTGGGAGGTGTGAAATAGAAACATGCTGTATATTGATGCTTTGATTTTGCATGTCTTGATTCAATGGTACTGAAAACTGGATCTTTCATAGTTAAGGTCATCATCCTTTAATACTTGCTTGTTTTTTTTTCTGCTCTACTAATGTATAAATTCATTGTAGCCAATTTCCTGAGCAGTTATTAGACCACACTGTCTCAAGTATTAGTAACTCTTTTCTCAGACGACCTTTTTCGCTTGGCTGAACGAAAGGGGCGGGCTAAAGTGACCAGCAGGCCAAGAAAAGTGTTACTAGATCAAGGGTTAATCATGAATTTAGACAACTGCAAGCGGTTGAGTTGATCAAATAAGCAGATATTGCCTTAAGGACCTAAAGCCTAATGTAAATTGAATTAAAAGGTTAGGCAGTTTACGAAAACATGATGTACAATGTCGGGACTGTAGCTAGATTTAATTTTCATATTTGTTTCGACAATTCAAAAGTGCCTGGAACTAGCCTACTTGAAATAAATGCTTTTGTTTTTTGATTTTGGTAAGAATTATAAGTAGATGAAAAAGGCAATCATAATCAAAGGCGAGAAGTTCGATGACCTTCACATCAGCCCTATTTTTTAAAGAATCTTTGGGTACAGATTTCCTAAAAGAACAGATAAATATAAAATTCATCTTACAATGCGGTTAATCAAATCTTTACACAAATACATATTCTCCGCCTATTACACCAATCTATCATAACATAATTTTTTGTACTCCTTCTCAAGCAAGCGTCCATCTTCGCGAAGCTGTTGACGTATAAGTGTCATGGCGGTGAGTCGGTGACCGCCATATTGACAAGACATAAAAAGTGTAAATGTATTCTTCGACCAACATATCTGGGGCCTAATTCCGCTATTTTAATAAATTCGTCACTCCAACACGATTCCATTCTCATCCCATTGTCATTTTGCTTAAAGTTCGTAATCTGCTAAATTCACAATGCTCGGTCAATGGTCTCGTAATAAAATTGTGTTTTAATGGCATTGTCGTATTGTCATTATTATAAAACCCTTAGTACAAATGGTTTTCGAAATCTAATACTAAATGCGAACATTTATTCATGCCAGATTTCATGTACGAGATTAATATTCTATGACATTTCTTTCAATGGAGTGTCAGTGGTTGTTCATTGAGAAGTCATAATGGCGCCATTATGATAGTAGAATTAACAAACATGTCAAAATTTGACAGAACTTGATCATTATGAGATCAATGATCGAATATTCTGACACTATTGTAATAGCAGAATCGAGGCCCTGTGCAGGCGATAAAATAGAGAACTAAAATAAATGTAAGGAACTTCACATACTGTTGCATTTTTTCTTGACAAGAAACGTCACCTTGAACTGCAAACTTAAAGTGGTCGTATTGTACCTGTATATTTATTACCTTTTTGAACCCTGTTCGACCTGTCGTCATACATCCTATGAACATTGATAATCATAAATGATCAGCACAAGATAGGATTTCATACTTATCTGTCTGTCTATTTGGGATGTTTTTACTACTAAACTGCTGCACTGATGTTGATAAGATTATACTTAAGGGGAATGGTTATTTTTGTTTAAATTTTCTCGCAATTTAGACGTGGGGTTAGCTCGTTTTAGACTACGCAAATTTTCAGTTTAACTGAAAGCTTTGAATGAAATTAACTGGTAATAAGGCTCAAATCTGTATTACGGCTAAACTTCGAACCCTTTGACTAACTCAACGTTTCTTTGTCGGTCGGTCAATCAATTGTTACACTTATTGACCTTCAGACGGACCGTTAATATTGCCATTGTTTGACAACTAGCTTTTATTTCAATTTTTTTTATATAGTTGTTTAGCAATACAGTGTTAGATTGGATGATTTATATTATAGCGAAACGTGTAGCCTGCGACCTTTGAACGGGGGACTAGTAGACATTAGGTATATGCTTATAATTTCACAGTTACATAACATCACGACGGTATAAAAAAAAAAAAAATTATGTGTTTTGTCCTGTGGGAGCTATAATAAATACTTTTTCTTTCTTTCTGTCTAGTTAATAGTACGGTCGAACAAGCTAATTGGTTTACAGTTTAACCCACAAATTACGTTGTAAAGTGTAAACCAAATAGCTTGTTCGACCGTACATCCGCATTTCGCCAGTTATGTTTGAGTGCCTTGTAATACCAAACGGGGCAAAAAATCAGACTGCACGGGATGTACTGAGAAATTCTTGATCGAAAAACCCAATAACACTTTAACCGACCTGGGAATCGGACCCAGGCCGTCATGCTCGGCAGTCGTGCTTGCGACTACTAGACCAACGAAGCAGTCTAGATAGTTATTTAAGAAATAATGCTCTTCTAGTGGTTACTGTGTGATTCTAACTAATAGAAGATGAAGCTCTATAGTATTTTAGATAACAGGGTAATATCACTATCACTACATATTATAAAACAAAGTCTCCCGCCGCGTCTGTCTGTCCCTCTGTATGCTTAAAACTACGCAACGGATTTTATGCGGTTTTTTTTTAATAGATATAATGATTCAAGAGGAAGGTTTTAGTATATAATTTTACGCGGGCGGAGCCGCGGGCATCGGCTAGTACTTAATAATGCACATAAAATAAAATATGTATTATGTGAGGTCAGCTCTTTTAGACCCTTAATCATTTGGCAACCTGAGCCACGATAAACGGATCAATATCATTTACTCACATTCCCTTTCCTTTGGCTCATCGCAAAGCTTTTGGACGCTACATTTAATATTAGCCACTCTTAAAAACACTATAAATCTCTTATGAAGAATCGCAAAGCAATAGACAATTGGAATAGACATTTCCCAACAAAATCAGACACATTACAAGAACATAGTCTATAGTTGGTTGATTTCAATTAAGTAGTAAATTGAGAGTTGAGTTAAGTCAGACCTCGAGCCATCAGAGGTCAAAATCACCTGCTTTTTCGATTTATTACAGCTAGGGTCTTATCCTTAAATAACTTACTGCTCGTTGTATTGGTAAAATGATGTGTGTCCTTACCTGAAATGACAAAATATCACATTAATATAAACAAACTGGTATAAGTCCTAGACCTGTGAGGCTCTAGACACCATAAGTTGACGCGAAGGTTTGCATCAATCATAATGAGGCACAAACACAGGAAAATAAGATACAAATTTGAAGGCGATTACAACCGCAAAGTAACCGAAACTCAATAGCCATTCCGAATTGCATCTTATTTGCCATAACTTGCTTAAATATTAAAAAACTTAAATATAATATTTTCAAAAGGATATAGGGACTAGGATGCATCATCTTTTATGTTTAAAAAAGATTAATTTAATCAGGAATGTCACATTGTGATATTTTATTAAGCACACAAGTGACACAAGTCAATATCCGGACATTTTTCGACCTTGACCGACCATCAACATGGCCTCAAAATGACACATTCATCAAACACATTATGTAGATGCTCATGCATATTAGCAATATCAAAACAAATTGGTCAACATACGAGCACCTAACAAAAACAGGTCATTAACCCCACAAAATCGGTTCTTCCTGCCCATGCGTGAATTCGGCAACATTCGGCAATGTTCGTGAGATCCGCCATTTTGTTTCATAGCTGTCAAAATTGCGTGTTTAACGCAGTGTTGTGCAAAAGTAGTGCAATGTCGGGTAAGGTTGAGTACTGAACGTGGGTTGCAAGTGCCCAGCCACGCGTAAAGTGCCTAGTGCACAATAGGGCAATAGAGCTAAAAGAATCGAGAGGTTTGTCTATGTTGACTGTGACTTCACTAGACCGCACTTAGGAAGCTGCATCTGCCTAGCTTATTCTCAACTATGTTGAAGTTACAATCGAATACATTTTTTTAGATAGAGTGACTGCCTATCTGACCTCCACAGTTACGGACTGAATGATACGATACCAAACCCCTTCTAACGAGAACAAATTCCTGAAATCACAAGTGACCCGCCATTGGTGCGCTTGATTCGACGCTACCTCCTACCATGCATACAAAATGAATTAGCAACGCTTCAGTTCACAAACTGGGTATTCCGTAACTTCCTGAAAAGGTTGTTTACTTGTTGTTTGACATTTATTGACCTTATAGTTTTAATAGAGAATTAACAATCGGAATTAAAACTAAGAAAAGCTTCATTTCATCAGAATGTCAATGGTTCAGAATGTCAAAAAAGTCCATTTTCCAGACTGTTTTACAGAATGTCCATTTCCCAAAAAGACCATTCCCTTCAATTGCAATTTTAGCTAATGTGAAATAAAAATTCTGTCTTGTGTCTATAATCCTAAAGCAATAGATAAGCGTATTTATATAGCTACACCACAATTTAAACCTTTTACCAATAAGACCAACACAAATACAAATACCAATTGACAATTGTCTCACAAACCACACCCAATTTTATCAACCCGACATACACTCAAATCTAACCCTTACACCTAATACAATACAGTATACATCAGTCTAATCACCTATCTGGTCTAGAAAGGTGCAGTGGGAACTTCGAACCATGACCTGGTAGGTCCTAGTTCCATTTCCTGGTTGCGGTCCAGCTGGCTCGGCCTTGCGATAAGGCCGGGAGGTCGCCGACTAGAGATTACCGATAGATTAGGAATGATGATGATGAATGATATTTATAACCGTAGTGAGTATTGACAAGTTAATAACATCATGTCTGTGGCCTCAGATAAATCTCTTGGAGTATTTAGAACTCTTCCTCATTTTTGTAGCTATACCAAACTCGTCGCGAAATTCTGAGGCGATTAAAACGAAGAAAAATCCAGCTACGTAATGGGACTACTTAATATTACTGGAAAAAACGCGAGGAATAGATAATGAGGTTATCGCCATTGACCGGGCACAATTATCAAAGTTCAGACAGCTGGTGACATTCGGCAAAACAAACTTATAATTAACTAGCTTAGGGGGTGAATTTTGAAAAATCCTTTATTAAGACCCAAGGACCACTTATGGAACCTTCTTGCCAAAGGAATCTGTAGACCCAGCGGTTTGGGCTGTGCGTTGATACGAGTATGTTAGTTAGTCAGTCACTTTCTCCTTTTTAACCCCCGACGCGGAAACGACGGGGATAAGTTTGACGTGTCTGTGTGTGTGTCTGTGGCATCGTAGCGCCCAAACGGATGAACCGATTTTGATTTTGATGTTTTTGTTTGAAAGGAGAATTATTCGGGAGTGCTCTATGCGATATCTAGTTTTGTTACAATTGCCTGTTTTTTGTAGTCTGTCCCTTTCCGCGAGTCCGCGTGTTCTCCTTCCAGTTTGGACGGAACCTATCCAGTTCGCCCTTTCATTTCCTACGTGGCCTGTCGTGAACATAGACCACTGTTTCAGGGCACTACGTGAGTGCTATTTGGTCCACAGTTTGTCCAGCAATCTACCTTGGCGAAGATACTTGAACATCCAAAGTTTTACAACCTTATGACTACATTCTTCTTTCTTATTCTTCATTTTTGCTGTTACCCTTGTCGAAATAACTCTGACACACCTAATCAATTTACGTATAGGTACCAGAGTAGGCCAAAAATAGTAATCCGTCAATTCAACGAAAGACATTCCTATAACCTAACCAGGTACATGTAGGACCTTGCATATCAAAGGTAAAGCTAGGAACATTCCTGCGCGTCGCCATTTGTACAAAACCTCATTACCGGCTCGACGTGTCAGACATCTTAATAACTAGACAACAGACATGTGCTGTTACTAGGTAATTGGTATTACATGCCGAAACTATGAGGTGAATTATAGTCGAGGGATTCAGGAAAACACAGACCAAGTAGAAGAAATATATAATTATTTTTTTCTTCTAGAAGGCTCGTCAAAAAAAAGTAATCCTTAGTCAAAATAAATGGTTGTACTCTCGTTAAAAAAACAAGAGACTATATTATTAAAATGTCAGAGAAAACACCGTGAATTTCTTCGAAATATATGACACAAGAACAGTGCCCATGTGAATTAAAATAAAACTCCAAGAAACGGTAAGAACTTGAAAAAAATTAAAACAAAATTAAAAGCAGTGGACACAAAAAAATCGTCCTATTTACCTACTTATTACATTGACATAA
The DNA here is from genome assembly GCA_950022955.1 of Xestia ashworthii. Taxonomy (NCBI): domain Eukaryota; kingdom Metazoa; phylum Arthropoda; class Insecta; order Lepidoptera; family Noctuidae; genus Xestia; species Xestia ashworthii. Next base: position 15,260,003 of record OX465560.1, on the reverse strand, counting down.
CATCACTGACTGCTCCAATACATATATTGACGCACGATACATCACCAACTGAACCAGAACTGTCAGTTTGACGTTTGAAAGTAATAAACTGTCAAAATGAAGCGTGACCCATGCATGTTTGCGCAAACTTCTAATGAATATGCAGAAACATGAAAGTTCATCATTGCTGTTATACATGCTATGTTCATTATTTTTGAATTGTCATTGTAAAATAAACTTTTGTAATTAAATCTTTTACGGTCATTTTCAATAACTTGATGTTCGGTTTCGGTAGGTTGCTGTCTATCTATTTGACATTTTGCTTACAGACGCGTAGACGGTTAGAAACAATACCTACGTCACAGAAAATGTTTCCTTGATTTTTCTAGGAATAAGTGACAGGTAGGTGATATTTCAAGCTAACTTTGTTTATAGAAACACCGATAGCTGCGAGTCGTGGTATATTAACTGACAGTTACACGTAAGTAAGAAAAAACGGGCATAAGACTTCTTCAAAAAAAATTGTCTAAGAAGAAGTAAAAAATAAGTACTGGAAAAATCTTCTAAAAACACTTTTTCATTGAGGAGGAAACATTACCGTTAGGGAATAAGAACTAGATTATAATTTAAATCCCAACTAATTATTTCAAAGGTATGTAAAGTTTGAAATGATCACATTGATAAAATTGGCATTTACCTTATATTTCCAACATTCGAAGTTTAATATAATTATTGTGAAATAATAAATCTTTTTTACACTCCCGGAAAATGATAAAAGTTACACACCTGGATTTGATGCGGGAGTGTGGAGTAAACTTGAAACGATTGTTTTAAATGCGAGCTATAATGACATACTACCCATCAATGAGATGACTTTCAAGTAAGTTTCTACCTAGAGTTAGGTACATTGAATTTCTGAAAACTAAATATTCCCCAAAACAAATTTAGAGGCAAATATAATGAAGGGCAGCCAAAATAATTAAACAACTTATGGAAGATAAACAACAGTGATCTTACACATGTCAATAACAAAGAATGCAGCACCTGAGAGAATACCAGTAATCATAAAATTAGGTTGCTCACCCGCCACCCGGATGTGTACAACCGCCCTTACCCAGCGTATGTCCACATTTTTGGGACAAACAAATCAGTTCTGCGAAACAACTTTATTGACCGATTATTATTTTAAACACTTCGACTGTAACGGATCTCCTGCGGTCAGTATTTCAACATTACCTTTTATATTTGAACATAATATATATTCAGTGGTAGTTCAAAGGATTTTGAGAACTTATAAATAACTAGCACTTCGCCTGCGACTTCGTCCGCAAAAAATGTGATAGCTTAGCTAAATTTGCAATACAATATACAGGGTGTAAACCACCTCATGACAAAGCCGTTAACCAAGCATTCTGTACATCAAACTAAGTAACTTTACGCAAAAAATATTGCTGGGAAACAACTTTTTTTTGAGGTTATAAATCATGTTTTGTGGTAGAACTCAATGTAACGCACTTAAAACATTGTGCTGATGGATGGATTGAATAGTACGGGGGTCGTTAAGGTGTTAAAATCTTACAAAAAAAACTTGTATTTAAAAAAAAACTTGTCAAAAAGTTGTAACTTTGACCTCCCATATCTCCGTAACTAGAAGGTTCCCAGGTATGGTGTAGAACAAAAAAGTGATCGCAATGATGGGGAGAACAAGCGCCTTTCGGCTTCGTGAAAAGGTGTCTTACACCCTTTATATAAAATTTAGAGCATTTTACTTCCTAATAATTAAGCAATGAATGGTTAAATTCGGTTCAGTTGTTTCGGAGCTAATTCGGTATAAAAAATTCTCTTCTCTATATACTAGTATAAATAGATAACCTAGCTTTTACCCGCAGCTTCTTTCGTATTATGGTCGGAAATTGTCTCACGGGAACGTTTAAAATATACCCAAAGAGTACAGAGAGAAAGAGTTTTTGGAATCGGATCACTAGTTCCGAAGATAACATACAAATTTTACTTCTCTGTTATTTAAATTAAGAACTGATTTATATTCATTTGTAGTTCAAAGGATTCCGCGAACTTGTACATTACGTTTGATCGGATTCTCAGAAAACTAAGGCGCGAAACGGGTTCCATAGATAAGTTAGAGGTTATATTAATTAGTCTAGTTTGAACAACACCTGTGTTTGTGGGAAATTAACTCATTTGTCGATGGTGAGGACCGTTCATGGACGGGTCAGTAACACCTTTACATGTTCGAGCTAATGTGGTCTCAATGACAGCCATCCGTCTTGACTAGCCTTTTCTAATCTAGAGGATCGGCTTCCAGTTTGACTGGATGCGAACTCCATTTCAATATGTCTGATCGTACTGATGAATATCTTACACACCTATGTTTGCTTTAAATCATTACCTATTATTCTAATGGGAAGATAGTGTTTTATCAAATTAGGTACAGTCTATTTACCATCTTCTTGATTTCTATTGGAAAACGTATAACTGAATAATTATGTTCATTTGATTCAGGAGTATGACTTGAGAGTGAATGTTTTCATCGTTAGAGATTTCATCATCTGTTTAGCTTTTTCCCAACTATGTAAGAGTCAGCTTCCAGTCTTACCGAGTGCAGCTGTATACTAGTATTTTACATGGAGCGACTGCCTATCTGACCTCCACGACGCCGACTCTTCGTGTGAATTAGTGTTTTGTGCTAAGTTTACTGTATTAAAATATGTATTAGTTTATAGTTATTATTTTTATATATGTAGTTGTGTATATGGGCCATAGTTGCCTGCAATAAAGGATATATTATTATTATTATTTAGAACTGGGTAATGCGATACCCCTTGGTAAGACTGGTTGTCAGACTTTCGTGTTACTGACTACTTGTAACGACTATCAAAGATCTATCATTAGAGATTTGCGGTTGGAAAATCATTATTACCGGTTGTGATTTCATTAAATTTGCTTGATACAAAAGAATTATTTATTTCCCCCTTTCTGACGTCTATGTTCACACCTTTTTCAATGTCTACTAATTTCGTTTGCTTTGATGAAACATTGTGCATCAGTCACTAAACATCAAAAGTAATATTTCACAACAAGCCACAAACAACTGGTACATACAGCCAACACCTCAAAAAGCTACTTAAAAAGCTCCAAATAAATAAATAAATAAACATTTACGATGCGCAAGAGTTGATTGATTCGAACTTTATTATCCAAAGTGTCGTTACCTCTTTTCAGTCGGATTTACGAGGTGAATCGTAAAATTACTTATATGTAGTATTTTCGGTTTTTGGGCCTCTTAAAATCGTTGTATTTTGTGTTATTCTTGTTAATTTATTTTTCAGATGTTTTTCCTCAACGTTATTCTGGCAATATCGGTCAAAGATGGGGGTTAGGACTTGCTTGAGATTCGCACAGAACAAGCAAGCATGATACAAATGGGAAGAGGCTTATACCCAGCAGTGGGTAGAACTAGGCAAATTATGACATCGGTCTCAATTTTAAAGCTCATTATTATTCGCGGTTAGATTTACCTAATCAATTGGCTAAATGCATACCTATCATCTTGAGTCATGTTTAAATGGGGTTTGTATCTAAGGAATTTGGTGTGAAAATTAAATGGTTGGTGTCTTATTTTAGTAATTAGTTTCCCTTATACCTAATTGTTTTTGTATCATACCCATATTTAAATTACAGACTCATCTGGAATGACTAAGCTAAGCTGATGTCGTACGTAAGTACCTACAACCTAGGTAGGTACTACAATATCCGCAGAAAAATCAGGTGGTCAGAATTACATAACATATGCAAATGTCACCGTAAAATTGTCAAACACGTTATATTGTAATCTCTCCAGCGATATTGCAAACTCTCGAAATATTGTCAAACGAACATACTGCTTACAATAAAACGCATTACTTTTCGTGAAATGCATGTGATGGTAGTCAACTAACGCGGTGTGGAGGGAAGGTGAAAGATAATGTACCATTCCTGAGAAATATCGATTAATATAACCTAACCTTAGAACACTTTATATTCCCCTAAAAAGCGTAGTCGACTATTTCCGAGTGCAGGGTTTAAAGGAACCTAACTAACCTATGGGGGCAGAGATACTTCCGTATGTTCAGTTGACAATATATCGAGAGTTTACATTAGCGCTAGAGAGAAACACGTTATATTGTAATATAACGTGTTTGAAAATTTTACGCTGACACATACATAACATTGCCCGACCTGAGAACCAAACCCAGGACCTCAATAACCAGCAACTGCCGCATGCGACCATTAGACCAACGAGGCAATCAATGCAAATTCAGGGTTAAAATAACTGTTAAAGAATTGTTAAGTGATGATCATCAATAATTCATAGTAACCAACATAATCCAACATTGACAAATAGTAACATTAACTACAACGGTTAACAAGAAATGATCATAGACGATAAAACTTTACATAATAACTGTAAGGCCTGCATTCGAAATTCAAAGTAGTCACCAAAACTCTTGGGTCAATATCCTTAACAAACATTGCAGGCCTAGTTACATTACATTAGAATTATAAGTTCCAAACAAATAGTATTTGTTTGATTGATGATTTTTTAAACCACAATAACGGTGACTAAAGTTATCCTCTTATACGTGAGGTAAAGAGGTCAATATACTGGACGAAACTCTTTGATTTATAATCTGTTGTGGTAAGTCTATGATCTATGGTGCAGAGATTTAAAAACATGGATGCGTCATGGTGTTCTGAGAAAAGATGCGACTTGAAACATAGCTGTTCTATTAATCAAAGATTAGCACTGTTGTTCATTATAATTAGAAAATACAAAATTACACGATATTTTGTTATGCCAATTAATATGTTTTAAGAATTATTGAAGTGAAAAATTGGAGAGAAAAAGCCGGAAATAGCTTCATCATTTCAGCCGCAAGACGTCCATTACTGGACTTCCCTGAGTGTCGCCACATTGACCGTGTAACTTGCATCCAGCGGAATCCCACAACCTTCACCAGGTCATCGGTTCACCTAGCGTCTTCCGGTTCATGGTCGCCATTCTAGAACTTTTCAGCATCCGTTCTGCGAGCAATTTGCGCTACCCACTGCCACTAAGTTAAAGGCTATCTAGGATAGCTTACAATGGCGAAATATACTCGACCAGGGTAATGCCAAGACAATACATCTAAACCGAAAACAATCACGAGGCGATTTAAAGCGAAGCGACACAGTGGGAATTACTCAGGCTAGCTAAAAAGAGCTCTATAAATAGTTACAAAAACACCCAAAATGTTCTCCTATGAAGTGACAGATAATTAAGATTTGGAAAAACGTATTCAGTTGCCGATATCTCATTATTTTTTACGATGTTATAACTTTTTAATCCAATCGTAAACTTCATAGCAAAACCGTGTTTGACATTCGATCAATTACCCATTAATGATGATTTAATGACGGATTAAAGTTAACGGCATTTCTTTCCATTATTATGGGAATGTAAAAATCACATTAAAAACTATATGACAGGTCATTATTGGGTTCATATGTCAACGCATTAACATTTTATGAGCCAATATTAACGGCATGGTGACTGAACATAGTCTAACGATGATTAGTTACTATAGCTAACGGCCCATTAGATTATATGTCTGGTAAAACTGATAGATGAATGCAGATCAGGTGGCCTACCATGACATCGTAAAACAATATTGTTTTAATCTTATTCCAGAGTGGGCCCGCGCGATGGCACTAGACATCTAATATAGCTCCTTCTCCCGTCCCACACTGGAGTGACGTAAAAATAATTCAGCTTTAAATGTCATGGTAGCCCCCCAGTTTCAAGAATAAGCAAACGAGAGTTGACTTTGTGTCAGTTTTGGTCGAGACAAAGCAGTCTTGTCACAGAGAAGAGCCACTGTATTCCAACAATGAGACCGTGTTAGTCTGATTGTGCTGAAACTCAGAGCATTTACAATAAATCAGTAACAAAAAAGATGTTGTTGCTCATTCCAAAGCGTAAATCGCTATGGAGAAGAACGGACAAGAAAATCCGTGAACATTCTTTTAAATCAAAATATTTCGCAAACGCAGTGCTCATAAGCTAGATGGGCTACATTATCAGTCACTCCAGTGACATTAAAAAAAGGCAATTTTGTAGTACCTATCAAAATATAACGACAGTATGCAGAAATCTTTCAATTTCCTGCTTTTAAAAGTCACAAAAAAAAGTATACAAAGTAGATAAGGTACACCATCTTCTCAACCAATAATATATTATTATCTCTGGTATAAACTAACGTCCCGCCGAAATTGACCCCACAGTTACCGGTACCATAAATTAAAATATGTAAATGTATAAGGAAACTGCTTTTCGAGAAACCCCAACTCCTGACGTATGGGATACACATTAATTTGATATAATTTAGAATGAAACTCCTGTTATTAATACTACTGAAGATTTATTTGAAGACATTTCTGTATTCTTTGAAATAAACGGCGCAAGCAAAGTCGGACAAATTATTGTATTGACAGATGATATAATTTTGGTTTGTATGTGTTGAAGTTTGCGAGTCGTCCATAAATGGTAGATTTCTTGTTAGGGTTAAAGACCGTGAGAAGATTTTACATGTGGAGCTTACAGTTTATGAATTAGATGTTTCTGACACACTCATTTTAAGATTAAAACACCACCCTGCGTTCCATCAAGTGGCTGATATTGAACAATAAACAGCCAAGGACCAGTGGGAGAGGGCTGGCCACGTGGCACGGAAATATGGGCGAAGATCGTAACTCACTGGACGCCTGAGGGAGGAAATCGCCATCGAGCCGACGACGGTGGTGTGATGATCTCGATACTATCATCTATCATGGTTACAGATCGCACAAGATATAGATGTTTGGAATGAGAAAAGGGAGATTTTTGGCTACCAGTGAGACATTATGTAGGCTAAAATAAATATAATAACACATTGAGCATACTTATAAAAAAATAGCAGCCAAGAGAGTCTGAAAAACCTAGCAGAGAACTCTGCCTAGATTATTTGCAGGACTCTCTGCATGCATCAGGGCAGGTCAAGGTTACTTACCGTTTCTAGTTTCACTGCACGTAGCATAATATACCCTCACCTTTTTGTTTAATATTTGCCTGCCCTGTTCATGTCAGATAACCTTTCCGAGTTCTAGGTACCTCAACTAACTTCGATCAAATAACAGTTTCATCTAAAATCTAAAATTTCAGCACTAATTTGATCAAAACATGGAAAGTTTTGTCAGTGACTGATCTATTTGGAAATTTAATTCTTAATTAATTTACGCACTTCCTCACAGGTCACTGAACGATGTCAGGTGTATGTTAAAATGGAATATATTATTCATAAGAAAGACCGCTCGCCTTGCTTCTGAATAAGTATTAAATCAGTTTAAGTTATAATCTCATTGGTTTCATTCATATCTGTATCTGAATCTACTTCTATTATAGTTGGAAACTTATTAATTATTCATTATTCAACTACATTTGTTATTATTTTTTCTTTATCATAGCAACTGTAGTTGCCATGGCAACAGATGTAAATAAATAAATAATAAATATCGCTGGACATAACACACAGCGCCATCTAGTGCCACACTAAGCAAGGCTTGTGTCGTGGTCACCAGACAGTTGATATACTTACTTATATACTTTTTGTTTGTAAATACATACTTATTATACATATTAACATCCATGACTAGGAAACAAATGTCCATGCTCATCACTTAAACATTTGCTCCTACCGGGATTCGAACCCGAGACCCTAAGAACGTAAGGCAGCTTCACTACCACTGCGCCATTTGGATCGTCAAATAGAACACTATTTATAAGTTCTGAGTCATCTTAAGGCAGACTAGAATGAACATGTTTTTTTTTTCTATTACTTAAAATCTTAATGGAGTGGGTTGAATAGCAATATTAATAGCCAAACGCTACTATAAAACTCATTAGCATATATTACATCAATTTTGTAAGCCTATCGTATAACCTAGACGGAGATGGAAATATACAAGAAAATGAAATAATGTGCAATATGTGATGAAAGGTCATCGACCCATTTGTTATAAAGCTGTGGCAGCCACGGTATCTCGAACTCTGGGTGTCTGCCCGGTAGATGCCAATATGGCTGCCTAATACACGGGCATGCCTTAAAAAAATGATACACCTGTGCCTACTCTATCTGAATGGATTTCAAAAACAGATTTTAAGGAAAACAACGGCCATTTTATGTTCTTAGTTTTTAAATACAAAGATATTTAGGTTTTATTAGCATATTTCTCAAAAGTTACATGATATAAGTTCAACTTCGTTTATGAATGGAAATCCATAAGGCCAGTGTTGAAGCAATAACTTATTGAAAGCCTTAATAAGTCTCATGAGAATGGCTTCGCACGAACAAAAGTCAAGGAAAGTATTGTCCTTCAACTTTACGATCTTGCCCTGTGGTTTGTGTGTGGTAAGACCAGATTCATAAACCCTTATTACAAAGGAATAAAGTACTATGTTCAATGGCATTATTGTAACAGCTCCTGCAATATTTTCTGCGGGCAATGGGCTGTCAATATTTAAATGAATTATGGCACTGGACTTAAAAGTTATCGAGGAGTAACCGCAGCAATGATGTATGAAAGTCGTTTTGTTACTCACAAATTCAATTTCGAACTGAGTCGAAAGGAAGTATGGATTCGATTTGACGCAGATCATTTTCACAGTCATTTTGATTTAAATATTGTGTAGTACATTTCTTAAGGTTTTATTAATAACACCGTAACTACCGAATTTTAAGGTTACGGTCAATGCTTGCCTTTTAAGCACTGCTAAACTATCAAACTAAGTAACATCCTCAGCCTTTCAAAAATAGGTGCTAGTCAAAGAGCCGCTCTAAACCGAATTCCTTTCCAATCCTCAACAGATATGTCTCAAAATCTACACGAGAATCTCACTGCACCCAATAGCAACACACATATGGCCTTTTGCAACCCTATACGGCCACGATGTTCGATGAGTATGTTACGTAAACGATACAAAAACTTGTACAAAACTGGGTCACCATACGACATCTTGATTGATTTAAAACCTACAATGTAGCGATTTTTTCAAATTAATCGAAATCACTCGCCAATTATCAATGGAAAATGTCAAGATGAACTTGTGGTTTCGAAAAAGAGGTATGCCTTGGCAAAGGTATTGTTTATGATGAGTAATCTGTAGTTGTGCAAGGAGGTTGAAGTTCCAAGGGCTGGTTTTTTTGACAGACAACATTTTCTTTTCACTTGGATGCAGTAAAACGTATGAAATAATTATATCGTAGAAGAAAATTCATCAATGCGAATACCTCACATTCGTTGACAAAAACCCGACCAGTATAACCTTGTTAATTCCTCATACTATGACACACCCAGGCAAACAAACATCAATTTCCCAATTTTAATTGCAAACCTTCAAAAATTGATTACGGTATCAACATGCCATTGCAATAAATCTTTCCAGCGTAAGTACAGGCAATTTAATAATACCAGCGGAAAAATTACTGGGCAAAGTCAACAAAATTAATATCCATAGACTTCCGATCAATGCAACTCCGCCATTACTAATAACAGGAATCGAACCTACACCAATTAGCAAACGGAAGGCGCTAATCGATTCGGTCATAAAGTTGAGTATATTTTATCGATTGTTGAAGAAAATTGTATGAGAAATCTGCACGGTTTCTGTAGTTAGGCGATTTATTATAAATGTTTGTCATTTCCACTACAACTCAGCAATTAGTTTTGAATCTATAGAGAATGGTAGTCAAATGACTCTTTCGTATAAATAGCCCAGAGTAGCATCTTGTTCTACTTTCAGATAATCCAAAGTTTCTAGACCTTATTTCCCATTAAACATTTTTTTTTCATAATTTAAACTCCATACTACGGCGGTAGTTTATACAAACAGAAAAATCCCGGTTTCAACTGTTCATGACAAAAATATATTTACAAAAGGAATGCTCTATCATGTCAACCGCTTTTGTGTATTCAACACTACAATGCAGTGAGACATCGCACGTTTAGGTATGCTCTCATCTCTTTAGTCCAATTTCCCTGATCTCGAGCCAACAAAGAGGCTGACCATCAAATCCTACACGGAATCACTTTCCTATTCGTCTCACGTTAGTTACTGCCAATAAATCTATTCTAATGTCAGTGAAATAAATGGCGTCTTATTGCTATTCCGTTCAGACCGACATCATCTTATTTAGACTCATCTTGTTTAATTTAAACAATGCTAAACTGTTTGCTCTTCGTCTATATTTAAATGTAGTTGATACCTACAAATTTATTGCTGTTTTAATAACCGAGTAGATTAACATAGTGACTATGAACAAGAAAACTATATAGCAGGATCATTATAACATTCCTAGTTTCTATCTACCTGAAATCTATGACAATTTTTTATGGTGTGGTATGCAGTGATAAGAGTTATTCCCACTGAATATATCTACGTACTTGATCATCTAAAATATGCATCTTCAAATCAAATCTTGAAGTCATCCAAAACAGACAGCCTCAGTATCTCATAGCTCCTTCCCCAAATCCGCTGACTCAACCACATTAAAAGGCGTGAACACACTAGTAACAATAAGTGTGCCGCAAGCTTGTCACATTACGAGTACTAGCAACCGGTTGCTTATGAAATCGATCGCGGGCGTGGCAACCAAGTTTATGCCTACTGGCGCTTGATTCTTGATATTGTGTCTTATGCCGACTGTTAGGAGTTTACGACTTAGTGCGATTTGTGCAGATTTTATCTTGGCTCTGCTGTGGCGTAATGTGATATAATCAGTAGGTGTGTTATGTTTGTGCGAAATGTGGTATTTGCTAAATTAAGACATGAGAGGTGTACGCTTGTGGGTTTTTAAAATTAAATCTGTAAAATGATGAGTTTCGGCTTGCAACTTTAAACAGTCAGAGTCCTACTTTTATAATAAGAATTATCTTTCAAGTAATTATCTGTGTCCCGGTAAATATTGAAGCAGAAAAAACTGACACTATTGATGAAAAAGAAAAAAGAACATCTACGACAGACTAAAAGAAGTCTCTTATTATAAAATTACTGAAGCACCGCAGGCAATTAATAAAGAAGAATGAAACATACGTCTACACGAATCGCATTCACGGATATAAATTAATAATCGATCACATAACAAGTTGCATCGATAGGTAGGTATTAATTTAATCGAGAGATTTACAGATACTGCAATAGTTATCAAGTCAATTGGAACTATACTGCCTACTCATCGTAATAAGGAACTTTGGGGAGACTCATTGAAGTAGAATTCTTATTAAAAATAGACGCAACAATGACAGAAATAGCGGTTACAGCAAGTTGCCTCTTTCAAAAAGTTCGTTTTTATTCATTCGCAAGAAAACAGTCAATCAATCAGAAGGTGTACGACCGATGTTATGTGTCCAAACATGATAAAATGACAATAATGTCGTGTGTAAAGGTTTTTCAACTGCTCAAACGTGCGTCAGAAACATCAGTTTGAGTTAACGACTCATTGATGCCCGCTCAAAAGTCAAAAGGCCAACAGAAAGTATCGCCATATTGAAATGAACTCATCTATTACCACAGCTTTGCGGTTTGTGGCCATTTAAACTCGCAAACTAACGATGCTCATTTATTCTGTAATAAAATATTGAAGATTTGCATAAAATTTGTTGTTGCCTTGAAAATACTCGTAGCAACTCTCTGTTAACAGTTTTGCAAAACATCTCGCAAACTAACGTTTACTGCTTCAGATAGAGTGAAAGTAATGCGGTAACTACATGAATTATGTATGTACGTGCGAGCTACTGGAATGCCGTATAACTTCCGAAAAAAACCGTATTACGCGAACAACTGCACGGCAACCAATAAGTCACGTGTTTGAACAACATTACATACAACCATGGCCGCCATACTTTGACAGCTGTCAAATATTACCGCGCATTTTGGTCCGTTTTATTATTTTTGGATATAAAGAAGACGATCTTTGTTTTAATTAACAAAGTGTTGTCCAAGATAAGAGACACAGCACGTGGTAGACATTGCAGGGAGCCAATCAATATTTTATGACAAAAAAATCGTTGGACAGGTGTTCATTAAAAATTAAAGTATTTATATTTGTAGATTATGTCTATAATAAGACGTTTAATTAACACGTCGTGCTCTGTAACTTGCGTGTAATCAAATAAAATCTCGATTTTAATTATATTTTTTAGGATAAAAAACTTGATCAGAAATTATTATAATGCGAATTCGTATTTGGCTTCAAGACTTGTTTCGGGCTCATCAGGCCACTAATAATTTTACATGACATTTGCATTTATAATGAGGTACCTATACAGAGAAAGAAATCCGGTTTTTGCTAAAATTTTGTACAAAATAAACTGTAGATCACACTTAAGTACTTTTAATGTCAAGCGTCGGTTTCGTTAAGATTTTATGACTTTTCATAATATTTTTATGTGTTATTTATCGTCTAATTTCTGATAAACCCGGGATTATGGCAATTAATTTCATCCATTTCATCATGTTTCTATTCATGCTCAATGAATCTAAAAGTACGAGAGGCCATTACGTAGTCAAATAGCAAGTAGGTGAACTGATGTTCAAATCATAACTTAAAAAATGTTTTTTTTTTATTTCGCAAATTGACATTTATGTGACATAAATTGTGCGGAGAAGTTCATCTTATGAATAAATAACAGTTTCTTTAGTCTTGAACTTTGGTTACCCAACTTGCTTACGCTTTTTCTGTTTTTGTCGATACTTTATTGATGGTGATGTTCGGGCGTTCGGGATGTTCGGGCAACACTGGTTGAGTGACATGTCAAAATTTCGCTCCGTAATTTAAAATTAGATTTAATTAATTTTAAGTGTAAAAAACATGTATTATTGTAATTAAAATACTGCTAAGTGCATAAATACCCAGGATTATTGTTTTCACGAAAAAATACGCTATAAAACATAGTGTTTGGTTGCCTACCTCAACCGGTAACCTACATCACGAACAGCTGATGTTCCAGTGGATCAATCTGGGGAGTATAATTGTTTCCTTTTAATGTTTATATATCTCACATTAGTAAATAAATAGCTTTCAAATCATTATTCTGATTAATCTGGCACTATTTTTGTAGTTGAACTTTGGTTCAGTGTTAGTTATCACTTGTTAAATGAGTAGTAGTAGTTTGTAAGTAATAAGTTAATTTTGTAACTATCTACCTATCTATTTAATCAACTTAACACAGAACAATAGAGAACATTGCTTATTTTTTATCAATTTTTAGCATTTTTAGTCAGTATGGTCCAATAATTTTTTGCCAAGAGTCCTAGGTACCCACTTTATGAAAAAAGTAAAAGACATAAATCATTGTAACTTTAACTTAATTAAATCATCTTATTAAAGTATTTTGTGTAAGACTCATAAGCCTACCTCAGTTACCAGTTTATTAATCACATATTCCACTCTTTTCTCATTTTCTCCTTTAATTTCTAGCTTTCCTAATTTTGTCCATTAAATTAGTTCTCACCATTCTTTGTACTTCTACTTTCAGTCCTATTCCCTGAAACCATGCCTGTGATGACCCGTAAGGCTACTACCCAGGAGTTGCAAACTAAGTTGAGAACGGCCCTTGATGAACTTAAGGAATCAAACAGCAAATGTCAGCAGCTGTTATTGGATAGAGAGGAACATGAGGTTGAAATCGAGAAAGTCGTTCACAAAAACACTAGCTTGAAACGGGAGCTAGTGGACCTGCACCAACAATACATGGAGGTTGTTGATGAACGGGACAAACTGCGGGTGGTCACAGATGGTTTCAACGACTGCAGTAACTATTATGAGACGGCTTTATGTAAAGTTAGGGACTTAGAAGATGAACTGCTCCATGCTAACAATCAAATTATTAAGTTTCAGAAAGAAAGAGAATGTACTCAGGTTAGGGAAACAGATTACCTTTATAATCAATTGTTAAATTCAAATTGCAACCCACATTCTTTAACAACAATAGATCTTACTGAAGATTCTATTTTGAAATACACTAGTAGTACTTATAAAGTAAGCCAAAATAAAATAAAGAAATATGCAAAACTAAATAGAATTATAAAGAAATGCAATAAATTTAAAAAGCAACAAAAACATAGTTCCAAAAACATTAAACTAAGAAAGGAACGTGTTTTTCTTATAAACAAGTTAAGAAATTATCAAACTAAATTAGAGGACAGTAAGAAGTTTTATGAAATAGACACTCAAAACTTACAGTCTGACATTCAACTACTAGAGCGTCAACTACAGTCATGTTATGCTAAGTATGTGAACTCTCAAAAACAGATTAAAGAACATATTCTCGCTGCAAATGAGTTAGTCAATAGTTGTAATAGTAATGCAGACTGTGTAGACATGATGACCTTCAACAACACTCAATGTACATCACAAAGGGAATCCAGCCCGGTCACTCTCTTGCCTGAGGTAATGGAGGACCCAGTTCGGTTGGGCAGTGCTCCGGACTGTATACCCATTCAAAATTCACTACACAATGTACAAGGGTCATCACCGGTAGGAAACACAGAAAGTAGTTCACCCCTGTGTTGTAGTACTAAATGTGGTTGCTCCATTATGTTTTCAGATAGTTTAGGAATAGGGTTAGGAAAATTAATTAGTAACAATCTGAGTCATTCTTCTCAGAATTATTGTACACCTCAGGCTTCTTACAACCAGATAATTTCATCCATTACTAGGAAGGAATTAGATCCTAATGCTATTATAACTATATTTGTTGGTAACAGTTTGAACATAAATATTGATGATATCACTGACAATGTCACTCAACTGTTGAAACTAAATTGTAAGAAAATAATTCTGTGTGCCTTTCCATACTTTCAGAAATTGTCAACCAGGCAAAATCATTACATCCATAACCTGAACAATCGCATGTGTTTATTAGCTAGTCACTATAGTGACAGGTTGACATTTTTCGACACTAACAGTTTCGTTCAGAAACTGAAGTCAACTAGGAGTAATGCGTACTTGCCTATTAGTTTTAGACGTCAAATAGCTCGGCTATTAGCTTTTAGTATAAACTCAGACATATGTGGTATGTCGCAGTTTTCTGTAAATAGGTCTACTGAAATTAGTAATTATACTAATTTTAATTATACACATATTAATTTAGATTTAAACTAGTCACTAAGACAATAGAAGGTACGAGTGAAACTTTAGTTAAACTCGTCAACAACTTCGAGGTATCTTCTAGCTCTCAATCAATTAATTGTAAAAAAGGGGCTGAGCAGAATTCCTTAAAATTGTTTCACCAGAATATTCAGGGACTTTCTTCCAAACAATTAGAAATAGAACTATTTTTAGAAAAAACTAAGTTTGATATTATCTGTTTAACTGAGCATTGGATGAAAGATTATGAAGTTATGCAAATAAATTATGAGAATTACAATGTGAGCAGTTGCTTTAACCGTAAATCTAAGATGCGTGGGGGTTCATTAATCTTAGTCAAAAATTGCATTAAATCTAAGTCTCGTAATGATATTGTCGACCTATCGGTTGAACATAGTATTGAATTATCTTGTGTTGAGCTAGATAAGCATGTAATAGTGTGCGTTTACAGACCCCCTAATTACCTGAACTACTCTATCTTTGAGTCAGTAATGGAAGATGCTTTAGCAAAACTTGTAACTGGTAATAAAAAAATAATAATCTGTGGGGACTTTAATGTTAATATCTTAGAGAATAATGCAAACAGCTGTAGATTTTTAAGTCTCTTTAAATCTTTTAATTTGTCAAACGTTTTTTCAGAACCAACCCGAATTACCACAAATACTGCTACATGTATTGATAATGTTTTTTGTTGCTGCGACTACATACATAAATCCATCGTAAATTACCTTCCTTCTGATCACAGCGGTCAGACCGTTGCTTTCGCGTCCAATATACAATTGCAAAGAATTCAGATACAAACTAGACAAATGACACCAAGCAATTTAGACAAATTTAATAATAATTTAATTAAGAAGTTAAGTATACCGGGCCCTAATTTAGAGAATGTAAATGAATTTTATGAAGAATTCTTTTCGGTTGTGCACACTGAGTTCAATAACACTTTAAAAAAGAAAACCAAAACTATTGGCCCAAAGTTTATTTTTAGTGACTGGGCAACACAGGGTATTAGGAAAAGTAGGGAACGATTGTTTGAGCTGTACGGCCTTAAGCCTTACATCAATACAGAATCTTTTAATAAATATGTTGCAAATTACTCGAAAATTTTTAAAAACACCTGCAAGGTAGCCAAATCCTTATTCATTAGCAATAAAATTAAATCAGCCGATAGCAAAATAAAAACGGTTTGGAAAATTATCAACAGTGAAACAAACAGAAATATAAAACATAGTAATGACTTCACACTAGAGACTTCAGGTGGCCTTGTCAGCTCCAACAATGAAGTTGCTCAAGAATTTGTAAATTTCTTTACCAGTATCCCACTTAAAACTACTGAAACCTTAAATTCCTCTCCGTTGCTCTCTATTGATTTATTAAAAGCAAACGTTTCAGCCTGTCCAAATGAATTTAAATTTCAGCATATAAACCCCACTACAGTCTTAAAAGCTTTTAAACAAATCAAGATCAAATTAACCGAGGACCTATGGGGTATGTCTATTAAAGCTTGTACCTCAATTATGGAGACTGTAGCGCCGTATTTGGCCTCAATATTTAATTTGTGCGTGGATCAAGGGGTCTTCCCGGATCTAATGAAATTCAGCAAGGTAATACCGCTTTTTAAATCCGGGGACAGTAAAGACACCAATAACTATAGGCCAGTATCCGTGTTGCCGGTTTTCAGCAAGGTGTTTGAAAAGATAATGCTCAATCAAATGCTTTGCCATTTTAACACCAATAAAATATTACACGAACAACAGTATGGTTTCACCAAAGGACGTTGTACAACTGACGCCGGTGTCACTTTATTAAAACACATATTTACTGCGTGGGAAGAGGCACAAGATGCCATAGGAATCTTTTGTGACCTTTCGAAGGCATTTGATTGCGTAAATCACGAAACCCTGATCTTGAAACTTGAGCATTACGGTTTAGGTAAACTTGCGCTTAGTTTAGTAAAGTCGTATTTGAATGATAGACAGCAGCAAGTACAAATAAATGGTGTCAATTCAATGGGTTTAAAAGTAAAAATGGGTGTACCACAAGGTTCGATTCTGGGTCCCTTCCTCTTTTTAGTTTATATTAATGACCTACCCCATTTATTTAACAACCACCCGCAAATGGTGTTGTTTGCTGACGATACTTCGTTAATATTTAGGATAAACAGACGTGCCACTAATTTTGACGATGTAAATAATGCCCTACTGCAGGTCCATAACTGGTTCACCGCTAACAATTTAGTACTCAATGGGAAAAAAACTAAGTGCATTCGATTTGCCCTACCAAATGTCAAAAGTAGTGATTGTGACATAATGTTGAATCAAGAGAAACTGGAATTTGTCGATAAAACAGTTTTCTTGGGAATCACGCTCGATTCAAAGCTACAATGGGGTCCTCATTTAACATCTCTTGCAGGACGGCTGAGCTCAGCTGCATATGCTGTTAGAAAGATCCGTCAATTTACTGATATTGATACCGCGAGGCTAGTCTATTTTAGTTATTTTCATAGTATTATGTCATACGGTATTTTACTATGGGGACGTGCGGCAGACATCGAGTCTATATTCATTCTGCAGAAAAGAGCCATCAGAGCCATATACGAATTACGTAGACGCGATTCTCTGAGAGAACTGTTTAAGGAAATTAATATCTTGACAGTACCTTGCCAATACATCTATGAAAACATCATGTACGTTAGGAAAAATCTGCATTTATTCAGTAAAAGAGGTGACAGACACCACTATAATACTAGAAATAGGGACCAACTCGTTCAGCCAGGTTTCAGGCTTGCTAAAGTGGATTCATCTTTCATGGGGTACTGTTTAAAATGTTACAATAAAATACCTCCTCACATTCTACAACTGAATGAGACGAAATTTAAATCTTGTATAAAACGCACACTATGTAGGCAAGCATATTATAATTTGGGGGATTACATTAATGATAAAAAAGCTTGGCTCAATGCTGGTCCTGCTCCACAACCATAGGCAAACTAATTGATTCCCAGGTTACGTTATTGTGGAAGCTGCAGAAGATTGTAAAATATCCTTGCATTGTATAGATTCCATCTCGTAATATTATATAATTGCATAGCACATTTGTGTGAGTTCTATGTACTGTAAAGCCACCATTTACATTTAGTTATCTTTTTTTTTTTTTGACTTGAATATGCCTTGGCGGCTGAGAGAATGTCATGCTCACTCAAATGTCTCGCTGATGGTGGCGTGTGTGTCGGGTCATTTAGCTCCCTTCAATATGGTCGAGTTGAATGGCGCCGATACATGCGTCATGTTCGTGAACGGGCGCTATCAGTTGGGACTGGTCATCTCTTAGCTGCCACGGTTAATTTGAATTTCTTTTTTTTATATTGTTGATTTAATCTTTTCTCTGGACGCTCCACGTCTTACTACATCGTTCTCACATATATGTTTAATCACACATGAATGATGTAACCAAGATTTTGTAAAAATATATTGATTTAAAAGAGTGTCCATGGAGTTTCTTGCCCGTTCTTCTCCATAGAGATCTACGCTAGGGAATGGGCAACTACAGTACTTTCTCAAGTTATTATGCCTTGTGACTGTGACTGTAGCTTTGATTTTATTTGTATTTTGACATTCAAAAGTGCCGTAATGGTCTAGTTGAAATAAATGCTTTGAGTTTGAGTTTGAGTTTGAGTTTAATTCCATATCTATAAGTTTGACAGACGTCACTTTGACATCTGTCAAACTTTTCACAAATCACTCACGATTATGAATTATAATTATTTATATATATTCACATAATGGGTGAGTAATTAACGTATAAATAAACCTAGACCTAGACCTTATGTAAGATATACCTGATGAATATTGCTGGATTATTTAATTCCTCCTACTATTAAAATAGAATAGTTAACTAACCTGAGTATTAAGCGTGTGTGTGGAGAAGAAGGAGCAGAGAAGAACGAATGTGGACAGCCAATGGGCCGACACGAACGTCGTCGACTCCATAGTGAATCTGTAACAAAAGTGGATACACGTTAATAAATCATAAACATAAAGATAGCTTCACGCCTGGAATCCACCAAAGGAAAAGGCAGCTACGTATGTGTAAGTCCCTTGGGGGACACAACAATTAAATGAAGGAAAGGATCTTTGCATTTGCGATGATCATCAATTAATGGAGCGACCACACTTGTCGACTTGGAAACGGCTCTTACCGGTCACTTGTCGCCACAAGTTATTTAGTTTCGCCTAGATTTTTCGCCTTCATTACATCGAAATAAGGCTTTTTCTGATCTGCCCAATCCGATGCCGCGTACTCTAATATTCTGTTACTATGGTCACTCTCTATGGCAGACCAAATGTTCAGTGGTAGACTATACAACCAATATGTTTTTTTAAGTCAAGTAATACATATGTTCAATGCCAATATAGTGTAAATGGAATGATTTCGACACTATTTCTAATGTCTAACATTTTAGTAAGATAATATGTGAATTTAAGAGGTGCATCTAATGAGAAGGCCATTCCTACTTATCTCAGTATAGATCACAAACTTTTTATTGACCTTCTTTCTAATGAAGCGTTTCCCAACATAACATCACACCTGTTGGTCTAAAATGGAAGCTTTAGCAGAACATAATATGAATCACGTTAAAAAAATTAAATTCTAAAAATGGACTTTATAGTAATTAGGTACTTAACATAAAGTCCATTTTAAGAATTTTAAATTTTTGACGTGATTCATATTATGTTCTGGTAAAGCTTCCATTTCAGGGCCCGCTGTAAGCCTCGAAGAATTAGCTTGAGGCGTTCCTAATAGAACACTAACATTTCGCTAATCATGTTTAAGTCCCATTTGATAGGGGTGAGCCTATTGCCATCACCCGGACACGAATCCAGACTGGTCGACGTGGACGACAACAAAAATCTAATTAGCCGTCAGGTAGATTTCCAAAAAATATTGGACACGTATTTTTTCTTTTCTCACGTAAACAAAAAATGAAGACGATACAATGCGTCTAAAACTCGTGTGACGTCACAGTTCGGTACACTTTTTACCAGAAAGTGACGTCACAAGCCCCCACTCATGATCTTTGACACGTTTTATCTTCGTCAATTTTTATTAATTTGATAAAACAAAAAAACACGCATCCAACATTTTTTGAAAATCTATCTGACGGACTAAACAGAATCATATTGTTTTAAGGTTCATGTTCACCATAAAGATGACGGTCTGATTATCTAAAAACGGCTGTTAAAAACACATTTTTGTATGGGAACATGTCACAGTGACAGCTTTTTTAGATAATCAGACCGTTATCTCTTCGATAAACATGGACTTAAGTCATTCGTCATGCCTATTATACTCGTACTTCGCCCAACCTGGGAATCAAACTAAGCTTGAGACCACTAAACAAATGAGGTAATAAAACATCAAAACATTACGTAATTACCAACAACTTTAGCCATAAACAAGGACCTCAGTGTTGTCATGCAAATAAATTTTCTCGCGTCGGGGTTACCACTTTTCCCTTACCAGATATTCTCGGTACCAGCTTAGATCAAGAGATAGCGTATATTATCATGTATAATCACAAATTCTGTTGCAAATTACACTTGGTGTAAGAAATTGTGTCCTTATTACGTGTAGCGTTATCTTGTAAGAACAAGATACTTATTGTTGGTATGTGCTGAGATTTTCGAAGATTACTATCAGTACATTTTTATTATGTACATACAAGATTCCCGGTCGCGTCAGCCTGTCTGGCCGTGCTTCGGATATAACGGGAACTACTGGTTGGCTTTTCAGACTTTTTTTTGGCAAGACTTGTGATGCAATCGTCTACCAGGTATATTATCGTGCAAGGTTCTGTAAATTCTGTCTACCCCGTAGGACCAAAACTGCAAAAATACTCTTAAGTAAAAAATAAAAATAGGCTTAGAGAAAAATACCTAAAAGCTGATACTTTGGTGGATCTTTTCTTGTTTTCTTCATATTAAATCTCTATTTGAGTTTTTAGTTCAGGGATCTCCAAAAAAAGATACGTAAGTAGGTACTCAAATGCAATAGAAGTCCGCTTTTGCTCAGATTCACAAACAGCTTCTAAAATTATCACTAAATCGCACTTCTCTTTGAAAACATCCTGACTTCCAAAACCCCCATGCGTGACCAAAGCCAAAATCTCTTCATTTACAAGTTAAGTTTTCCTTTTTTACTGGTTTCGGTTCCAAAGAGGATTTATACCAACATTACTAAGGAGGATTTATGTAAATGTGTTTTTACTGCTAACCAGTACTTACTAAAGTCACCCAGATTGACACATCAACGTGTCATGAGATCGGAAGTGAGCGGCGATTGTGCACGAGATTGAGTCGACCTTAGCATCATCTGATAGCTTTCAATGAGTTGCCGTTATTATCCTGTGCCTGAGATTTTTATTAAGATTGCAGAGGATTATTTAATTTACTGTTATTAGACTTGCGAAGGCTTGTGATTATGTAGTTGTGAAGGTACTTATTTTTGACCCGAATACTGAGTGAAGATAACGACAAATGGTAATAGCAGTCTCAATGCAAGAGAATGTCAGCAAAATAAATAACAAAAACATGAAATATCCTCTCGAAAGATGTAGTATCTCTATAGAGAACACTTTAATCTCTGTCAACGTTAGTCTTTTATTCCTCGAATGTTTTTCATAAGAATAACGTTCTATGATTGTGTTCTATTACAAAAAAATGGCAAGAGGCTCGCAGATACAAATGGTCCTCCTATAAGCCAATCAAATTTTATAGGTAGACACCTGTTGAGTTCAACCCATAAAGGACCCATTAAAAATCCATATAATTATCATAACGATAAGTAAAGCATTAATTAATCCGTGTGAACATTATGGTAATATTTTCCCCATAGGAAATGTTGATGATGATGGCACTATTAATCTCTATTCTATGGAGAATTTCCAAGGTTGACATGTTCTTTATTAGTTTTAGAGACAAATAAATAGTTAACAATATGACTATCTTAATTAGACTATTTACCAACTCAAACCTAAAATTCCATCACACAAATCTTGCAAAATTTACTTACAAAAAAATGTACCAAAACAACACTATCCTTTGCTTGATTAATTAATTAAAAAAAACGACAACACCATCAACAAACAAAAACCATAGATTATAATTTTCCTTTTTGCCGCCACCAGAGCGGACCATAAACAAACAAAAAGTTTCTGAGGTCGACGTTCGCGCTCAGAAGGACAATGTCTTTTCTGAGAAACGGACGCCGCCGCAGCAAAATATTAATAAAGCTCCGTTTGTGGCTTGGACACGTTTCCGCATTGGTTTGCGGACCGGTCCGGAACACAGGTGAAAATAAAGCAATGGTTACTGTAGTGTATGGGTAATTAAATAAAGTTCAGTGCGATTCTTGAAAAGAACTGTAAAAATAAGATGTTTGTTCGTGTCCAAGAATTGTGTTTTCCATGAAAATTATGCAGTTGCGATACATATTATTTTAATTTACTGTTTCGTAACTCAATTAATTTTCTAAAAACTGTTTCTTGTCCTAAACATGACAGACCAATCTTAAAGAACGATGCAACCACTTTCAGCAGACAGATCCGAATTGGGATTGGGCCTAAATAGCCAAAAAATGGAAAGAGGAAAGCGAGCCCTCCAGTAGGGTACATCAGGCTCCTAAAAAAAAAGATACGGAAGAATCTTCTCATCAGTTTTGTTTGCCGAAAAAGTGTGACATCATTGTGATCTAGATTAAACTGAAAAGGGAAGTATTACTTTTACTTGGGGACTTTTCTCAACAAGGCAGTATTTCTACGCGGGCCTGCGGACGTCCGTCTTATGACGACAGGCCGTGTCGACGGCGAGTTTGTGTTCCACGCGCGCCTCAAAGATGATGAGATGTCAGCACATTGAAGGGGCCCGCAAGGGCCGAAGCCTGCCGGGACTGCGGGACTGTTCGATAGAGATACCGTGGCCCCGGAACATAAAGGGCGAGGAAGGAACATGGATGGGTTTTAGTCAGTAAAAGTCTGACACCTCCTCCCGCTCCGCCCCGAGTGGGAGAAGTTATTTGATGATTTCCAACAATTGCAGTAATTTTAAAGAATAAAGCTACGGCCAGCAGACAGCATGGTATCCTCAGTATGATGTCATCCACACCCCGAAAGCTCTAGATTTAATCGTCTTTTTAAAAAGCGCCTTCTTTCTTAAAACTCGTTAATTAGTGTTAAAACTGATAACAAAGTTGAAAGTCAGGTATAATGAGCTGCAGACATTAGCACTCCACCTAATTACGATGTGTTCTGCTCATTTACTTAAAATTAAATGTAAAAGGGTTTCCTTGCTTCCATCTTTATGGGCGCTTTGGAACATGCCATACTGTTTGTGGCACATCAGATTAATAAGGACTTTTATGCAAAAGCATGTTCGCAGTGCCTTTTTGGTGTTCCAAGTTGCTTATTTCGATGTTTAATGTTTAAGAGCCCTGTTTTGGCGATGGTAGTTTACTAAAGCTTTCAACAAGCTGGAACTGGGCTGGCCATATACGCCGCATTTCGATTAGGTTCGGAACCACAGAAATCGGCGATGCAGTAGGCTCAGAAGGAGATGGCGTGATGAGTTAGACTGCTTCTTCAAGATTTGGGCAGAAATTACTCTAGCTAGAGAGAGAATAATGGAAATGAAAGGGAAGCCGTTACCCCGCAGAAGGAGACAAGGAGACAACAGGCTCAGAGTAAAAATAATAATATAACAAGCATTAAATTCATTTTATGCGACATGCGAATGAAAATTTAAATCGGTTTAATACACAGATAACTTAGGCATTCGATGTTTACAATTTTTATGGTCTATGGCCCAAAATTAAAACCTTAAAATGATCATGACAAAATATCTATTAACTCATCACAACAAAAAAAAAACAATTTAGAGACTTCTTTAACCATTTCGGATGACAACATCCAAGAAACACAAGCCATTAATTTTAAAATGATTTACGTCACCAGCCTGGCCTTTTATCATATTCATTCACCTTTATACATTTCACAAGAGTCGGTAATACCGAGCACAAAAACTAAAATACATACGCACGTCGTAAATTAATTTATAATGGCGTCTTTTATCATAAAAATCAGAGATCTAAATGGGTGCCAGGTGCCTGTGTGAAATATTTTTTTGTATTAATAACTTTTGCTGAGATAAGCAAGACATGTCATCAGATCTTTCCTACACAGGCTGTAAACAACCTTATCACGAAGCCGTCAACCAAGCATCCTGTACATCATACTAAGTAACTTTACACAAAAATCATGTTTTTAAAAAACTTTGCGCAAAAATCATCACGACTTTTTTTTTGGCGTAAAAAATCATCTTTTGTGGTAGAACTCAATGTAACGCACTCAAAGCATTGTGCTGATGGATGGATTGAATAGTACGGGGGCGGGGGGTCGTAGAGGTATTGAAAGTAAACATCTTACAATAAAAACTTGTATTTAAAAAAAACTTGTCAAAAAGCTAGAACTAGGTTCCCAGGTATGGTGAAGAACAAAAAAATGATCGCAATGACGGGGAAAACAAATGCCTTTCGGCTTCGTTAAGAGGTTTTTTACACCTTTTAGGTGGACATCACAAACTATTAAAGGAGACATGGCAATCTGGCCTACTATGCATTTACTAAGTAGCTGTATACATATAGGTACGAATTTACGAGAGAGATTTAGTATTTATTTTAATGAATTCTTGCATGAAAAAAATCATATAATATGTACTTAATTGGTCTTATAGGGTAATAAATATAATTAAAATACGTAATTTCAATGTTTATCCTGATTTTTACACATTAAGACTAAGAAAAGCCGCCGCTTATTTAATTATGTTTTTTTTTCATCTTTGATAACACGTGGTAATGAAAAATTACGTACGGTAGAAGTAGCACCATAAACAAAAACGAAATGGCTACCTCGCCAAATAAATCAAGCTAAAACCGTTTGTCCAATTACGTTCGTGTTTAGGACCGAAAAATATTGCATCAAGTTTCAATGGGCGTAAATTATTGCAGTTTTATTGTTGTATTCTTGTAATAACATTTATTAATATGCCGTGCAAGTACGATTCGGTTTATTTTTAGATCTTTAATTAATTGGCAACGGTGTTTTGGTTTGTTATACCTTTTAATTATTTTTTTTTGGATAAGCGTTATCATGTATTCTGGAGGGTAAAACTAATTTTTATTCAAGTATTAATTTGTCGTTGATTTTTTGAATTCCTTCCATTTTATTTTCAAGAAACATCTTTACTCATTTTTTTATTCATCATCATCATTTCAGCCGAAAGACGTCCACTGCTGGACATAGGCCTCCCCCAAGTGTCGCCACATTGTTGTGATTTTTTTATTAGAAGGCATCTATTTGGGCCTGCCAAATGCGGCTGTGATGGCTGAAATTTTGTTTAAGCATCTGGATAACAAGAAAAGCTGAAGAGAAAAGGCAGAAAACGCAAGATAAATATAGGAATCGGCCGTAATAGTCTTTACTAGGAATGGGAAAGTTTCAAAATCATTAGGTGTAAGAGAACATATGGTCAATTTTGTCGTTTATGTACAGCAGCCGCCTCACCCAACTCACATTATCTATTTCAACACACACAAAACATAATCAATTTAAATTTATACAACAAGAAATTACTTTAAATCCAAACCTACCAACACAAAGCACTTACGTTTTATCGTAAAACAGTAACATTTTGACACAGATGTGTTTAAGCAAGTAACAAGTAACCATCGAGTTTTATCGCAAGCCTGCATTGTCTATGCGTTGCGAAACGTAAGTGTTTAAGACCATAGACCAACTCACTACTCATACATGATTGTTCTGTGTTCAACTTAGTAAATAGCGTGTGTTTTATGCAAGAGGCACAGGTAAGTGCGTTCTACCTGTGGAGTTTTCTTTTATGAAGCAATTTTTAGTTGTTTTTCGTCCTTTATCTGAGTAGGTATCTTTATGCTTTGTAAATGCGCTGGAAAATAAGTTTTCTTCAAAGTCTTTTGGTTCAGAAGGCATGAAGATGAGTGGAAATCGTTTTCAAAGTTTTTGTATTTCAGCAACGACTTTCAGTCGATTGAAATAATCTTTTACTTTTTTTTTACCGATATTGTTTTAGTTTCTAGATCCACCTATTATAGAGAAGACTGTTACTGTAGGTAATGTGCCATGACAGAGGTTTCTTATGAAACTCTTGATAATATTCTATAGATACATTTGTAGAGCAGCAGAATGATGATGACCATTGTTATTTATATGAAATCAAGAATTGTTTTAAACGACTCTTTGTCAATTTAGTATTACGTCAATATTTTACAAAATTAAGCAGGATATTGTATAGTTGTCAAAGTTTACATGTTTCTATTATTACCGTATCATCGCGGTAATCTATTTGATTTACAACATTTTTATAATTTGTTTTATTATATTTAAATATGCATACTTAGCACTGTTATTAGCGATGAATTTATTAATTTATTTTTTTACTACAAAATATACGATTCCATGCAAATTTAAGACAAGCGCACTACGACTCGGCCACAGCCCACAACCAAAACGTTTCCGCGTCTTGCGATAGAGAAGACTTATGAGAATATTTATTTAGACTATGCCACAAGTCACTGTAATGCGACTTGCAACGCAATGGCACTCGTACAAAAGGAAAATGTAAAGAGCGCGCGTGTCGCTGCTCGAGGCAAGTCGCATCGAACGAGGTTTAGGTCATAAATAAAACAGTATATTTCGTTACAACTAAAAATAACCAGTTGCGTTTTTAACGCAATCGCCACTAAGAATTGAGGAAATCGCCTCTCCGATAATTATATAATTATTTAATGTTTGTTTTGTTTTAATTAATTAACTAAACCGCCTTGAAGTTGTGACGAATCGAAATAATGTTAGTTATTTATTGGTATCGATATTTCTTATTACATATCGCTGCACTGAGAAAATTGACATAAATTAAACCTACTTATACAAATATACATACCCTGATGCTTATTTAACGATATTTTATAATTGTCAGCCTTATAAAGTTAATAAGTTGGTTCTACCGAGTGCACTGATAACCCCTTTAAACCTTATTACAACAGAGCATAAGGGTGAAAGTGACAGACCGTCAGTGAACTCGATATAGTACGCCTGATAAATCTTTGTTCAATTGTTTTCAAAATCATCTTCACAGATCAATAGCCAAAGCCACTGGTCAATTTGGCTTTGGCGTTTCAGGATGGGTCTATAAGTTCTAGATTGAACATTAAAATCTGTCAAAAATATCGTATTGTTTACACCAGTTCATAACATAACATTACGCCGAACGTTTTTGGAAGCTTCTTGGTGAACAAATGTCAAAAAACAAAGAATAACTTCGAGAAGTTTACTAAGTCATATGAGTTTACATCCGTAACTAACAACAGTGGGTGTCATTGTTAATTTAGAATTAAATCTCGTTTGCCGGTAAAGCATGACATTATTTTATTTTAAGTCTAGGAAGCGGAATTCAATATTAATTACTATAGAATTAATATTGTTATTCAATTTGTGTTTTCAAAGCTGCTTTTCCTGCTACTCAAAAGAGTTAATCATGTCCGAAATTTGTTGCTTCTGGGCAAGCCCCTTTTCAAAAAATCAATTTTATGCATCGCCGATTTAAAATCATCCATCGTACAGTAGCGGTAAATAACTTCATTATGTAATAAAGGAGCTCACGGTTAAATAATAAATAAAAGAAACTTGAGTCGACCTTCAGGTGAAGCCACGCTTGCCTAGGTTGGTCTGTGGATGGGTGACCACCCATTACATACTGAGTTTCTTCCGTGCCTCGGAAAGCACGATAAAACCGTAGATCTTTGTAAGTCGTTAGGTACAGGTAGTCCTACCAAGGGGTATCGTATTTATACTAACTGCTGTGGAGATCAGATCAGATAGATACTGTCATTCAGCTGTATCCGTTAAGGCTGGAAGCGAACCCCAACATAGTTGGGAAAAGGCTAGGCAGATGATGGAGCATGCAAAAAGGTTGTAACAAAAACTAAACTCAAGGAATCAGTTAACATATTCGATGATTTCAGGTCGAACATTAGCTTAAAAGCTCAACTATTAAAGGCACTCGATCCTCGATTTACTTTCCATATGACGCTCATTCACAAAACGACACGCTCTATTATTCTACTAAAACTAAAACCATTTAGTTTCCCAAATCGTCGTAAAATTAGAGAGACCTACAAAAAAAGAAACCGCGTTATAATATTACAAAATATCATTGCATAGAACGTGTGAACGGCAGTTACGACATTGTTCACAAAATGTCCGATTTTACGAAATATCTCCAATTTTGTTGGGAGACGACACGATTGTGAGTGCCTTAAATCATAGAAACAACTAGATAATTATAAGTATAGCTGATGATGGACCGATGATCTGGTGAAGGTTGCGGGATTCGTTGGATGCGGGTCGCACGGGACCGGTCAATGTGGCGACGCTTGGGGGAGGGAGGCCATGTCCAGATTGTCCAGCAGTGGACGTCTTTCGGCTGAAATGGTGATGGTGATGATAAGTGTTTTTGATACCGTGAACCAAAACCGACAGAACGATTTGTTACTATGTAGTAACAAGTTTTGGATTACGATTCCATATGCCTCTTAATATTTGAATGTCTGATAAAGAAGCTCTGTCGATGGAATTGTCAGTTTTGACTTATAATGTTGGCTAGTAATTACATAAAGATAAAACCGCCTTGATACAAGTAGGATGCAGTTATAGTTACATTATTGTGTTACAAATGAAGTGTCTTTCATCACTAATGAGTTCTTATAGCGATTAAAACAAAAGAGTGATGTCTATCGAAAAGGGTTCTTTATGATGGTCTCCTATAAATTTCAAAAGAGAAAGTTCTAGTTCATCATTTATCTTATCTTACTTTGAATAGATTAGGAAAGTGGCCATTTGATATAATAGATATAAAATACGAATATTTTCTCGCCTCCGCCTCCGGCTGCCTCGTTGGTCAAGTGTTCTATGGTGGCAAGTGGCAACAAAATATGTCTACATTATATTAGTTGGTACGGAACCCACAGTACGCAAGCCCAGCTTGCACTTAGCTGGTTTTTGGCAAACATAAATAACTATAACACATAAAAACTAGTCATACAAGAAAATACCTTTCTCAGCAATGGCGACTATGCTTAATTACTGCAATTAAAATATTTAATCTTGTGTAAAACATTCTTTAGAACAATTCAAACACTTCACAATTCCATAAATGCTTCATAATTATTTGTAGTTATTTTTATTGCAAAAAATTGTTAGAAAAAAAATGAATGTCCGCGTAGAAGTTATGTAAAATATGATAAATTGTAAAACTACGATATTTTATTTATCTCAATCGGATATTGCTCAAATACTTAGGCAAATATCTACGAAACGATACTTCGACGTTTTGTAAATAAAGCAATTAACGAAAGTGTGAAATGTTTTGGAAGAAAATTGTTACATAACCATAGATAATACACTATATAATACAAGATAGATGCGCAACTCTGGTTTTTGTTTTTAAAACTGTGTACCTCAACTGTTAGATGGCACTGTTAGTTTCTGTTCAACCAAATAAATACAAAAAGTAATTCTTACTACGGATTTGAACTTGAGAACTATTATTCACAAGGCAACCGCTGTCACTGACTACCAAATCGTATTCCTTTTTAGTTTGAACTCTTTTCAACCCCCTACGCAAAAACGACGGGGTGTTCTAAGTTTGACGTGTCTGTGTGTGTGTGTGTCTGTGGCATCGTAGCTCCCGAACGGATGAACCGATTTTGATTTTGTTTGAAAGGTGAATTAGTCGGGAGTGTTCTTAGCTATCTTTGATATAAATCAATCCAAGATGGCCGCCGCCACAAAGTGGCGGAATATATATTTATTCAACAACTCCCAGTATGGGTATCAAATGAAAGGGCTTGACTAGTAGAATACTATACTTACACCTTACACTATGATAAATTAAAAATCCAAGATGGCCCCCACCACAAAATGGCAAATTAACGAATTATTTTCTATTTAACTTTTAGTACATTGCGTCAAGGGGTTTTTTAAATTTTAGTTTAATTTAACTTGTTATTTTGGAAAGAAGATCACATCTTTTTATCTTATTTACTATTTCTAGTCTATCACAATGATCATCCATCATTTTCATTACTTTTTTTCATAAGTATTCAAAAATTATTTACTTTTTAAGCTGCCAGTACAAATTAGCAATCTAGAATGATCGATCACCACAGAACCTCTACAGTAGGTACCTAATAGTATGGGAGGCCGGGGCTTCAATTAACAAAGGTAAGTATTAACAAGGGAATTTCTAATAAAATCGTTCCTGTGAACTGTCACAGGGACGAATTTTAGGAATCACTAGTGACGTGCTGTTTACAGTTTATTAGAAATTTGCTTGTTAATACTTACCTCTGTTAATTGAAGCCCCGGCCTCCCCTACACCCGTATTTCGACAGTAATAAGTCCCATGTAAAAACGGGGCAAGCCTAAGCTAAAGTAGGACTGGGCTGGCCATGTCTGCCTTATGCCTGACGAGCTGTGGGCGAAAATAACCACGATGTGGAGCCCTGACACAACCAGAAGGCGACGCGGTAGACCTCGCAGGAGGTGGCAGGACGAGCTAGACAAAACCAACGACTAGTGGACCACATTGGCCATGGATCGAAGAATCTGGATGTCATGAGGCCTTTGCCCTGCTGTGGGATGACACTGCTAGCAGTAGAAGTAGTAGTAATAGGGGGCAAGCCTACCTTGCCCTTTGCTTCGCCGGAACCGAACTGGGAATAAAAAGCAAGACTACTAGAGCAATTACGCGCGCCATCAATCATCAAACTTAACGAGTTAAATGAACAAAACTAAATCAAGCACAATAGGTAGTTGGCTCACTTTCTTTGCTCTTGTATTAACGTTATAACATGTTACTTAACCAATTATATTGAGTTAGTTTTCGTAATATATGTAGAACAAGTACACATCTTAGGTAGGTAGTAAAAAACTTTTTTGCAAAAACTAAAACCGACTTCAAAAATTAGGAAAATAACTTAGGCAAAAACAAAAGTAGCAAAAATAATATAGACTTTTTATTTGATAAGAAATTATATTAAGTTCATTCAGTTTTGTGTTATTGTTATAAGCTAAATTAGTTCAGGAAATACATAGTTCTAAAAGTACGAGGGGATTGACAACTTCGCAGTTTGTACTTATATCCCATAAATAAAAACTGGAAGCAGTATTTATGAATAAACCACTGCATGTTTATTTTTAAGTTTTTAATCAGAAGGTAAGTATGTCTTGAGTATCATTCAATTTCCGCTTAACCAATCCTTTTTAAACAAAAATCCTTTTTCAGTACAACCAAAAAAGCCGTCATCTAATTAGGAATAAAACACTACACCAAATAATCCTCGGTCAGTACATTTCATGCCTTTCGCGCCGAAAACATTTTCTGCTAATTGGGCCCCGAGATAAAAACTCTTTGGCGGCCGACTGAACCACAGAAAACATTAAGTATGTACTTTCCTTTGACGATTATTTATTCGAAAAGATTCGAGATTTAAAAAAAATACAGGACATCGAACTTTCAAGGAAGTTAAATCCCGATATCCCGAGGAACGAATTTATTGAGATAAAAAAATGATGTCACTATTTTCAAGGCATTTAGCGATTTATAGTTTATGGTTTGAAGGTGTGATCAAACATTTTTGAAACGATATGGTATCTATGAGGTTTTTGTTGTTATTACTTCCTTTTCTATACTAATATTATGAAGAGGTTAAATTTGTTAGTGAGTTTAAATATAGGGGTAATCTTCGGAACTTATAATCCCATTTTAAAAATTCTTTCATTGGCATAGAGTTACATTATTTGTGTGTGCTAAAGGCTATAAATTATATTTATATCATGCATAATAGCCGACGTTTCAAAATTTTTGCAAGCGAAGTCGCGGGCCATGTTTTACCGAACATTCTACTCAAAATTACTTCTTTCTGATGTCAGAGTGGTCATGTAAGGTCCCGCCAATGTAAGTTATGTGCCCATCATAATTCATTTCATATACCTACGTGTGAATTCACTGATGATAAATTACAAACTAAAAGTTAAAGTTAAATACAATAATTTCACATGAAATCAAAATCACATCATACCAGTAGTTGAAACCTAATCACTATGTTTACAATCAAATGAATGAATGAAATAAGATATTGCAAATATAACTATCGTGATTTAACGCACACAGAATTGCAACACAGAAGGTAAACTTACAACAAAACTTCGTAAGTCTTCGATTAAAAGGTGACGTTGACTATTTTAACAAGTAACGTATAATAAAATTATCAAACCTATTAGTATATAGAATTAAATGCAGATCCGAAGACCGAAACAAACGACGCCATCTTATTTTTCAATACAATTTCTCAAATCTTTGTTGGTCTCGTGGTCGCAAGGTTAAGTGACTAAGTGCAAGCCCGGGAAGGTGTTATTGGGCTTTTCCATCAGGAGTTTCTCAATTCTCAGTAGCAGCTACGGAGTCTTGATTTGTACCCGGTTGATGGCAAAAGGCTGGCTCTCTTTTACGTGGAACTTTATCATAACTGGCGAAATGCGGGTGTAAGTACTATTAGGCACACCTTTACCGAATCCTTCGTGGATTAAAGGCGTCATGTTATAAAATGTCTCAAATTTTAACCTACAGCAACCCCTGTTAAAGAAGATAGATCCTTGATTTGACATCTTCCGTGATGACCCGTGTAATACTTTTTAATGAAATAACAATGAAAGAAAATTATACATTTGCCTACATTTTTTTATTTAGCCTGTACTGTCCCACTGCTGGGCAAAGGCCTCCCCCAATTCCTTCCATGTGCTCTTTTCCTGTGTCGCCTCGGACCAACCCTCGTGATGCGCGTCCAAATCGTCTCGCCACCTTTTTCTGGGTCGGCCTCGGCGGCGCTGTCCGTCTTCCGGCAACCATCGTGTGGAGACCTTTGCCTACATGGTTTTCTTAATATTCTAAAATTACAAGACGTTTGAAGTATAATACCAATTCACACACATATCAACACTACACAACTACTTGACAATTCTATTGGCCTTCTGCAACTAACTTACACTCCATCCACCACGACCTCTGCCCTCTTGATCAACACAACACAGAAAGACTTTTAGAACTGATTGACGTCCAACTTGATTAAGCTAGTAAGTAATAAATAACTTAGTTATATGTACAAACACCTATATTGCATTACGACTTAGGTAATCCGTAATAGATTCTGTCGGTTGCAATTACACTTGCATAGTTTGAAACCGGTACATTAGCATGATAGGAAATTAAAGAAAGCAGTCGGTTGAAGCAAGTGTGGTTTATGTCAGTGGCTTTGCATAAAGAGCAAGGGATAGGGCAGTGACAGATATAGTAAGTAGTCCTTGTGCCATATTTATTACTAAAAGTAACAAAGAAAATTTTGGCAAGGGAGGTTAAGTAAAGTTCGCGATAAATATCCGTTTGCATAAGTTTTATAATGAGGTTAGGCTAGGTTAGGTTTAATGATAGACCATTGGTTGTTTTAGCAAAGACGGTATACATACATAATTTTTGTTACGTACAGTCATGCGAGCAAAGTGTAACAACTGCCAGTGGGTAGATAATGTACCATTCCTGAGAAATACCGATTAATATAACCTATAACCTTAAAACACTTCATATTCCCCTACAAAGCGTAGTCGACGGAGCCCCGCTTCGCGGGGCCCCTATTTCCGGTTTAAAGGAACCTAACGGGGGGGGTGCCCCAAGTCCCGATTATGGGGGCAGAGATACTTCCGTATGTTCAGTTGACAATTTTCGAGAGTTTACAATATCGCTAGAGAGATTACAATCGAACGTGTTTGACAATTTTACGGTGACAGATATATTTATTGGCTGAACCGACCGTAGAGTCCAATAAAGGAAATTCATAGAGCACTTTCACACAGATACGAATCGGACTAAATAGACGACAAAAGCGGATGAAAGTGAACTTCTTACCGAATGACTATTAAGGATTCTTCACACGATCATGTTTTCACATGTCCGAGCATTGAATATTATAAATTCTGTTGCCTCGCTCGCCTTGTGAGGGGAATCTAAAACTTTTCGACCACTTTCTTTATTTTATTTATCTCCTATGAAAGTTTTTTTATTTGTTAACGCCTTTTTAGGGTTCCGTAGCCAAATGGCAAAAACGGAACCCTTATAGATTCGTCATGTCTTTCTGTCTGTATGTCTGTCTGTCCGTCCGTCCGTGTGTCACAGGCACTTTTTTCCGAAACTATAAGAACTATGCTGTTAAAACTTGGTAAGTGTATTCTGTGAACCGCATTAAGATTTTCACACAAAAATAGAAAAAAACAATAAATTTTGGGGGTTCCCCATACATAGAACTGAAGCACAAAAAAAAATTTTTCGTCAAACCCATACATGTGAGGTATCTATGGATAGGTCTTCCAAAATGATATTGAGGTTTCTGATATCATTTTTTTCTAAACTGAATAGTTTGCGCGAGAGACACTTCCAAAGTGAAAAAATGAGTGTCCCCCCCCCCCGTAACTTCTAAAATAAAAGACTGATAAAACTAAAAATATATATATGATGTACATTACCATGTAAATTTCCACCGAAAATTGGTTTGAACGAGATCTAGCAAGTAGTTTTTTTTTAAAACGTCATAAATCGTAAGCCGCAATTTACACAATTTTGATACGGAACCCTTCATGGGCGAGTCCGACTCGCACTTGGCCGCTTTTTCCATTGAGGAAATGGAAAAGGAATAAAGTTAGAGAGCATAACAGCTTAATAACCTAAAAGATAAAATGATTTTGCACTAACTTATGTGTTTCAAGTGATCCTGGAAATTCCCTGACTGACTCACTGCAAAGTCGGTGCACCATCCAACAGTGAATGTACTGGCCATAAAATACATTATTATAAAAAATAATATTAACATATTCACAAGATAACGTTCCTCCTTCGACAAAATCCTCACCATTCAAGATAACAGTTCAAAAAAGCGGCAACACTCGTTAATATCACACAGCATTACATTTTGTGTACCAATCATAAATTCCTATCATCGTATTGCTATAAAGTATCAAATTTAAATTAAGCTGTACGAGCGCTTGCCTTTGCCTCTTCGCCGCTCAAAAAAAAGAAAAGTCAAAATGGCGCGGAATAAAGTAAATATGGCGAATTCGTTTAATGAATTTCATGTCACCTCCATTATTGCATAACGGGATGAACAATTTTCTGTTAAGCAAACTCATTGGGGATTTTATCAAGGGTCAAGAAACCTATAATGAGAATCCGAACAGTGGGGGGCGAAAGAGTGTTGATTCGATTCGGTATTTTGACAGTAAAAAATGTGCGGGCCAACGGCCAGGGTCACACTCACGGTAGCTATGGTATCGATATAATAACATCTGGGAGCTCGGATTTAGAATCGATAATCGGTATAAATCGAGGTGATTTCATAAATCGAGATGCGTGACTGTGTTTGAAAAAAGAAATGTTGAATTCCGTTTGGAAGAAGTTGGGAGCAGTATTTATTACGAAAGATAAACATTCAATATTGGTAAAATGTTACTGTCCGTCCCAGTAAAATTATGTCAGAACATTGTCAGAACTGAAAATTCGATCGAGCGCAGCCAGTTTGGTAGTTGGTAAAGAAAATATATTGTTTAAGCATAAAGTATCATGTAACAATAGTAACTATTCATTATGTATGTGGAAGCAATAAACTTTAAATACATAATGGAAAAACCGGACCAACTCTATGCATGTGAAAGTCAACGTTCACGGTTTACTACAAAAAGTAACTAAAATTAGTTGAAATAAAGGTCGACATTCGACCTTCAATTCAACTGATTTTGCTTCTGTCTATCGTCACCGTAATTAAGTACTACCGAAATATTTATTTAAAATGTTTTTTTAAACAACTCATAGACAACTATTTGACATTTTCAAACTTGTTACTCGAAGTGACATAATTTTACAGGAAGTAACGAAATTAAACACAAACAAACCGGCTATTGTCAAGCTTTTTGATAATTTTAATAATAATAAACATATTTATTTCCTTAAATATGGCAAAAAACGCTACAAGAAATTATTAAGTGGCTTTAATGACAAAAGTTTTATCAAATAACCTTGAATTTTTCTATCAGCTGTTAAAATTGTCATGTGGTTGTAAATGGCATGTTGTCTATGTTTTAAACATATGATGCGGAACAGAGTCGATGAGCCACAAACAAATCGAATGAAATGGGCCTTAAAGTGAATGAAATAAAGCGTGAATGAGAATGAAAGGAAAACGCTGCCATATTGTCTGTTCCGCACGAATCTTAGCATTTATTGAGGCGAACGGTTACTTAATTTTGTTGTTGCCGTTGGATTTGGAAACTGTTATAAGTTGAGTTGTAGTTATTATTGCAATTTTAAATATCGATTTAAAGAAATTTGGGTGAAAATGAAATCTTTGAATAATTTCTCAAGAATTGATTCAAAATTGACTGATAGAGAGAGATGTTTGTAAGTAAATAAATTATTCATGTGGTTAAAGTTTTCAGAAAGAATTGTTTGTTTCTGACCTGGAACAATGTATTGCCATAATAAGGGCCGTTCAAGTATTACGTAAGCAGATTTATTACAATTATTTACCCCCTCCCTCCCCCTTGTCAGCAAAAGTAAGCAAAGCTGTTACCCCCCCCCCTTTCTATGCTTACGTAAACATTAGAATATGCATTTTTCTTATAAAGAGCAGTTTCCTGTTTTTTTTATTTTTTCGGCTGTTGGTCAATGCACCAAAGACAGAGAGACATTTAAAATTTATCTCACTTGTCAAATTGTCAAAGCCTCACAAGCTATAGTGATACAAATTGCCAAACAATCTGACATCAGAATGTTCATTAAAGTTCTTAACTTTTTTGTTGCAACTTGGATATCAATTTTGGTATAACAATTCACAAAAGACGTTAAAATCGCAAATTGAAAAACACCTTATCTTTGACATTTTATCTTCATTATTAATGTTGGATAATTCTTAAAATTGAGGACTTTTTGACGTAACGTGAGAAGACGCCATATTGGTAATAATTGTGACAAATGTCAAAGTGTTTTGGCGCGAAGTTCCTGTTACTCTTGGTTTATTTTGTTATTATCTTTGAAATAAGTGACTCGTGTGTGTTAACGGAAAAATATTGTCGCAATTAAAATTGTCCTTGCGCGCCTTATACGGTTTAGTATGCAGTTGTTAAATAAATTATTTAGTTCAGAAACGCGACCGTACCTGCTATGAAATCACAATAATAATTTAATTTTGAGTAAAAACTTTTTATTAAACCGCGTATTATTCTTCTACAGTTTCCGTAAGCTTTGATTGACATTAAACAAACCTGGACGTGGACTTGACAGAATAAGATCAACATTTTGAAGTAAACAGGGCCAAGAGCAAATCAAGAATGGCCGTCCAACACGTCAAATTTATGCGTCTAATCTCAAGCCGACATGGAAATTCTGACTCACTTACATAAAATTAAATAAACTAAAGAGCCCCCACACAGAAAGACATAAATAATCAGAATGCAACGAATTCTAATTATTTTGCATTAAAGTGAAGAACGATAAAATGCGTTGTACAGAAAAATAATTAAGAGAATTGAATTTACATAAAGATAAAATTCTCGACGACTTAATAAACTTGTAACGTACTGAGGTGGTGCTAAGGCCTGGTATCGACCAAAACGAAGAGAAGACTTTTGAAAATCGACCAATTACATTGGTAGAAAGAAATCCCCATCGCGTCTCTTGTCTCTCCTGTGATTGGGCAAAGCTGCACCACTTCGGTCGTTTGCGCTTTAGTAGGAACCAATCCTTAGAAACGACCTACAGCGAAGTAAACCAGGCTTTCAATTTAAGACACAAAACGTATTTTGTTCCTTTTTCAAATGCCAGATGGCAGAAAAAGGGAAACATTTTTTACCAAATAAATGTCTTTTTACGATTAGCGCTGGGTTAAGACACTTTTCATTTTGTAAGAACAAAAAAAAACAAGCAATGTTAATTCAAAATTCGAAGTGACACGTTTATTTCTGGCTAAATTAAATTAGAGATGTAAGTTTGACCACACACTAAGGGCTCGACCATGCATTTAGTGTAGCTGAGACAAGTTTTAAATGATGGCAACATTAGCCTTCTTGGTTAGCAACAAAAAGACTTTCGATAACATCTCGTATCAGAATAAAATATGTGATTTTTGTCGGTGAAAAGAATAAGTTAGCAAGGCTGGGGCCGTACGAAAAAGCTACCATTTTTCCGTTTCGGAAAATGGATGGCCCTACTCCATTTGCGTACGTCAAAAGGTCGCATCAGAGATGGGCAATTGCAAAAAAGTGCCTTGTTCTTTTTTAAGCAAGGTTGACTTTTCTTTACATTTTCTTTCGTAGTATATTTCTTGTAGGAATATCGTATATGTTGACTTAATTAAACACACAGACAGATACTAAGCTATATTAAATTGTATTTATTGTTCCGACCGTCCACCCATCGTCTTCCAACAAAAAGCAATCTATCTGTTAAGTCATGCAGATCACGGTATAAACTACTTCCTTATTGAATTTGTTCATTGTTGCCGGTGTTGCCACACACAAGTTGCAATATTAATCGTTATTTTAAATTGAAAAAAACAATTTATTGTCTATGATTATTGATTTTGCACGTTCTGTGCACATTTTTGTAAATAAAACAAAAACTTTTAATAATTAATTTGGTTTTCCTGTATGACCAAAAGTTATTAAATGGTGTTCGATTTCAGAAGGCCGACTTCCATATCTGCACGAAACAGAAAAAAGAACAAAAAATATTGCATACAGTATTTTGCGGATGTAGACATTATGTACTTACGTTTATATCCGAAAATAAACATATATTTCCAAAACTGCAGAGCTACATTAAATGGGTTAAATCGGATTATCAAAATAAAATCATTCAGGATTTTAAAATGAGAATCCAGATATTAGAGGAGCACCATTAAAAGGAACTCACTTCGGAATCTCTTAATTAAAAAAGAATAAACGTATTTTTAGTGCGTTTTGAGATCACAATAAAGTTGTTGGTATTTATGTATTAAAATAACTTGCTGGCCATACCAACAATCAAACGAATCTTTTTATAAAGTCAACATTAATTGTGTTTTACTTAGCCTTGTATTTTCTTCTAAAAACTGCAACTGATGGATGAAGTAGGAGTAGTCGATATGGGACTTACCTGGAAAATAAAAAAAATATTAATTAGTTCGACAGATCAAACTCATGTTCTGAAAGTGGAATAGCGAACTTTAACCTTAAAACATGAAAACCAAATCGTACCTAAAAATAATCATTCATAATCCACTGAGATAAGATAGTAATATTTCTTATCTCTTTCTCTTAAATCGTAGAAGCTTTCCTAAGTTATGTCAAAAATTTTGTAAATGAACTCCATGCGCTTTTCATCACTCCGTTACAAAAAGTCTAATGAAATGCATCACGGAAGCCACACAGAAAACATAACCACAAAGAATTGCAATATTTAATGATGTATTTCCTGAGCTATTAATTTTAAATCCGAAATTATGAAACAAGAGAATATTAATGTTTTAATTGAAATTTAACACTAGTTTATAAATGTTTCAGTGGTTTAGGAGGTCATTGCCCTCTAAACATAGATAAAATATCAAATGATTACGTCAGTAATTGTGCAAGATAATTTTCTGGGCCCTACTAATTTTTAGTACAAATACTGTGGTGACACAAACGCCTTAGGCACAATAGTCACGTGCAATGCATGTTTAAAAATTGCGTAGGTAAATTGTCTATGAACTTTCCTTTGTGCAATGAATGGACTGTTGAATAATTTGCACTTACGCCCTTGTGTATTTGTTAGTCACAAATTAATTACTGATAAAAAAAAACAGTAAGACTGATTATAAAAAGCCATAAGACAATACAAAAAAAAATAACTGACTTCCAAAACAGCAATTTAGAGTGACAAATAAACTTAGTTTTGAAAGTCGCTGGCTTCGGTTGATTGTTTCAGTATGGAAAATAAATCGGTTTAAAATGCTAAAGATTTTTGCGGCAAGTTTAAATTATAAACACACTCATTGTACACTTCTACGATCCACTCCATTCCGATTTACCAAACACAAAAACAAACTCATAGCAAATTACAAAGATTCAAAGAAAAACTTAGTCGTTCTTTAATACCTATCATAACATTATGATTACCTACGTCAATCAAGACGAAACTATTACACTTTGCACCAAAACATGGTGACTAATAACTAAATAAGTACGTCAATCATAACCAATGTTTTTGTTTGACAGGACAACAAATAAAGATTTGTACGACCGAAGCGATTTGTTTCTGTCTTCTTGGAAAAGTTAATAGATACTTAACCGGCATGATTCGATGAACGTTAGAGAGAAAAGGTACCTACTTGACTTTGCTCGAACTCTGCGGAGGCAACCCGAATATGATTCTGGAATGGTCTACCATTCATTACTGAACATACATAGGTTGCCTAAAAGAAAGAAAGCCAAAATAATGAGTTATTTTCGCTTCGGGTCGGTGTTTTTGCTCAACAAATATGCCTTGTCGAATTTGCAGACAAACAAGTGCGTAACACCCCTTACCAGCCAAAGTGTGTTTGTTTTCTCAGAAAAGTTAGTTTAAACTTGAAAAGTTTAGTACGTCATATGTCGGTGATTCTGGCAAATCGTATGCCCAAAAGTGTAGGTACTGTTTCTTAAGAAATAAGAGGGCAAACAAGGAACAATATTTTGTTGGTGTAAAAAGTTTGAGAGGAAAACTCTTATGGATATAGGTACTGCTAAAATTAGCAAATAAATACTTAGTGAGGGCGCAGACAGTGGAGAACAGACGTATACATAGATATTTAAGGTAGCTTTAGGTATAGATTGTTTTGTTATGTCTTTGAGTCTCCGCCCCTAAGGCGACCCACTGACTAGTCTAGCTAGCTAGCTTTAAGATCAAATTAGGATCTGAATAGCCTTAAATTTGATAATGATATCATGGAAAAGCACGAATGACACAACAATTTATAGTAAAAAGTTCTTTACTTGTCGGAGTGATGGGTAAATTCACCATTCAAAAATAAGTTTTATAAACAGTTATACATTTTCAAGACTACAAAGAGTAAGAAGGCTGACCCTACACAAGTAGGTTTATTTTATAGGTACGTTTAATGGCATAAAAATAAAAACATAAAAATAAATATCGAAGGTTATAAACAAAACACAATGGAACAGTTGCGTAAGTGCGTAAATAATTACCATAAACGCATTACTGATTTTGTATGGAGATGTAAAAAAATCGGCGACCCTCCGCCATTGGACACGGCATGAAAACACAATGCCTTGGACAAAAACTTGGCTGTCAATCTGATGTACCATAAGGTTAATTACAATGTTGCTTGATGCTAGTTAGTTAGATGCCTGATAAAGTTCCTAGCTAGTTTAACTGTGGGGCAATGGCATCTTTAAAGAGGTAGAGGTACGAATGAACATTGATCACCAAGCTTGCTTATGACAGGGTTCTTATTTTAAAAGTCTATTTGGGTTGGTAGTGTTGGCTGTTGGTACGCTCAACCTTTGACCATAGCCAATCAAGAGATTCCAAATTTGAATGACTATAGAGCTGACAGAAATCATCTGCCTAGCCTTTTTCCAACTGTGTTGGGGTCGGCTTGAAATCTGCCGGGTGCATCAGCTGTTGAGTACCAGTATTTTACATGCAGCGACTGCCTATATGACCTCCTCAATTCAGTTAGCACTGGATAAATCGATATCTCTTGGTAAGACTGGCTGAATGACTTTCGAGCCGAATTTGACTAGAGCTGACTATGGTCATAATTCTAAAAGAGCATAATTCTCTTAATCACTGAATCTGAGGTAATTATGGGAACACCTTCCGTTGCACTACTTTTTAGTGGTGCTTCAGCTTGGTGGGACTTCTAAATAATTTTATTGAGACTGTTTTTGACAGTCGGAAGACGAAGACTTTGTCTTGTAGAATAATAGATCACCACTTTTATGATGGTTTAATTTGTGTTTTGGCGTGTCCAGTAACAATAATAACGTGCAGTATAGCGAAGACATTTCTATTGGTCATGGCCACGAAACGCACCTATATGGTAATGCCGAATTAACAACAAAAGAATCATCCATTTCCCTGCTTAACAGAAGTCAGTGGCAAAATTTATTAGGGTTAGCAACGTTTAGAAAGCGCGCATAAACTAATTATAATGCAATTTCGCTTCACATTATACTGGCGCTTGGGCAACGTCGCTGCGGCCATTTTGCCAAGATTTCGAATGTAACGCGCCGATTTGTTAAGTGGGCTAATTGTCAAACTGATTGCTATTGATATTTCGGTTATTGTTTGAGTAATTACTTAAGTCGTTTTGGGTTTTAGGACTTTCTGTGACAGTTTAATTGACCAAGTTCTACGACCGAAAGAACGGCACAGGCGATCGCCTCACCGTGCGTGTCGTGCAAAGTCTTCACATTTAAATATAAGACACGCGCTATACCTAAGTGAACCAAGTGTTGACAACATCATTCAAATGATGTCACTAATTGTAACAGTAATAACCTAAGTAACTGAAATTACATGCTTCCTTCAACTTAGGGTTTTATTTCGTATTTAGCTGTTTTCAAATTAAACAATTGTTAATCCCGGCTTTGCATAATAAGTTCAAACCTGAAGCAGTCCTTAACAAAATCGTGTAACTTAAGTAGTATTTTCAACCTTAAATTATTAAGTACATACGATACAATTCGGTAAATCACACTGAATGCTATAATTAACCTTTAATTAAGTAAAAGGCAATCTACTTTTACTCGAAATATTTGCATGATTCGTATCAGACATTGTACAGAAATTATATTATTGGCGTTTAAGGCGCTACCCCAGGCAAAATTAGCAACTCTATTTGTGGTGATTCAAACTTCGTTTGAAATACTATTAGAATAAAGTTCTAATCAGCTTGCACTACAAAGTGGTTTTTACGTCAGTCACTGCGGGTCGAATAGTGCGAAATTAGTGATTTTTATTCTTTATAAAATCAAATTTCCGTCTTTTGAAAAAAAAAAACTAGCATTATGTTCATTATTAAATTGTCTATCCATTAGTATAAGAAGCAAATCAAAATAATGTTAACTTTACGAGAAGAAGCATGTTATAAATATTTTTTTCTCATTTTTGTGGTTTCATTGTGAGGGGATTTATTACACATTATGAGACTTAAAATAAAAAATAAAACTACCACTTTGCAGTCTAAGAATATGTAGAAATTTAATGTATTTTTATTACTTGGTATTTCTTTTGGATAAAGAGGAGTTGGCTCCAAAAAACTGCACAAAAAACGGCTTTTGCTTGGGGTAGCGCCTTAAGTACCGAATTGAACCGATTCGTGTTTCCGTGATATTGTGCCGACAAACATCGAATTTATTTTATGTGTTCCGTTCACACAATGTACGCGAAAAATGTTTCGAGGACTTAATATTAAAACAAATTGAATTTTTAAATTGATCTTTCGTGTTTAAAGAGTTTAGGCTTTGTCAAAGCTGAAGGAATTTGATAAGACAGGAAAATTAAATGTCATTTAAAAAAAAGAAAAATAGTATTAAAAGGGCTTAAAATAAAAACCCATGGGAATTCAGCAAATTGAAAAAGTTTTAATTTCACACATCCCTAGCAACAGCGATGGAAATAACTATTTGTCATAATAGGCTTGTTTCCACCATCAATAAATTGCAAATCTATTTAGTCCGTCAGTTAGAGTATTAGAAAATAATGGACACGTATTTTTTGTTTTTGTAAATCAACGAATATTGACAAAGATAAAACGCATCAAAACTCGGGAGTGGGCGCTCGTGACGTCAGTACTCACTAAGAATCATACCGAACAGTGACGTATTGGAAATTTTAAAAGCGTCGTATCTTCGTCAATTTTGTTTTATGTGACAAAAGAAAAAATACGGGTCAAATATTTTTTTGA
This sequence comes from Xestia ashworthii, assembly GCA_950022955.1. Lineage (NCBI taxonomy): Eukaryota > Metazoa > Arthropoda > Insecta > Lepidoptera > Noctuidae > Xestia > Xestia ashworthii. The sequence continues at coordinate 15,215,628 of OX465560.1, read as the reverse complement.
TAATCTAAGTGACGGACTAATTACATTTTTTCAGTTAACAAGCCTATTGTAGTACCTACAGTGAAACATGTTTTTTTCTGCCAATTAATAACTAAAAAAATGAAATACAAAAACTGTACCAAATAGCACCCGAACATCAAAAAAAAAGTTGCAATATATAATTGATACATAGGTCACATAAAAGTACTCATATCAATTATTCAACGCAATTTTTTCGCAAACACAAATAAATTATAGCTGGTTACCTTAAAACGCTCGTTAAAACGTAAAAGACCATTCCCAATTTCCTCTGAACATGAAATGTATGATTAAAACGTAACCTTGGTACACCATCAGTAGTTGGTAGGAGGTAGTGGCAGACAGTGTGTCGTTTCTTGCCCAACAGACGTAATTACGGGACAAACAATGACTTTTGTAACCGCGCGGTAAGACGGTGGTCGCACGATCTTGAGATCTGGCGGGGGCGCTAAAATGACGCTTAGGTTTTTTTTTTTGGTGTATTTTTTTTTAGTGAAAAGTTATTTTTTACTTGTTTTCCCTATTATAGTTGATTTGGTTGTGCTGAGGATACAAAATTCTTCACCTGAATTTTTCTTTACCAGTCTGCTCTGTCCTTCGCTAGGGGGCAAAAGCATTCCACCTCTCCCTCCTCCAACTTCTACAGGTACCTATGCATTTCGTCCCGCGCGCCATCTCCGTCGTGGCTTGGTAATTTCGTGCTGTATTGGCCCAAACGCCTGGATTATAAGACTCTATTTGCCTTTGTAATTTTTACTGTATCACCGATTAGATAATTAATAAGTTACCAACTAAACGATATATAACAGTACATTAGTTACACGGATATAATAAATATTATCGACACTTCCATCTCAATTAAAAACCTCGTATAAATGCGAATTAAGCATAATAAATCAATACCAACAACATTAACAACTTCATGCAACACACACTACTTACAAAACAGTCAAGCTCTATAAAGCAGGTGTAGAAACAAATTATTTAAAATAAATTGCCACTACAAATGAACAATGTACTGCAAACTGTTTGATTGACTGATAATGAAATAATTTAAAACGTAACTCACTATCAATAGAGGTTTGTTATAATATCAGATTTTATTATTACAAGTTGACATAAGTTATAACTCAATTATTTGTTAAATACGTGGTAGGAAGAAGGCTTGGTTGGGTTTTAGTATTTCTAACCTTCAGACTGTTTTAGCATAGAATTTCATAGTTTTCTACTTTAACTTCCCGGAAAAAGACTATCAGTTATTTTATGTATCAATAAAGGTAGTATTACATTATCTTCCCAGTGTAATTTTTATGTTTAAGTCAGCACCCAAACTAAAGCTGTTTATTTATTTGTTAAAACCAGACTCGATGGGATACACATTTCTACGAGTAGATACCTACCTACCTTCTTTTAAGCTTGCATTATAGATAATATTTCTTCTCACAGTATTCTAATGGAACACACGCCTCATATAGCTATAAGACATTTTTTTACGGAATTGCAAGTAGTGTTCTTTTTAACCAACTTACTTGAATGCCCTAACTTGATCATCATCAACTCAAACAACATAAAAGTACATCAATTACTTAACCCCCCAAGCATCATCTTAGCCACCCAGATGTAACGAAACATCGGGGTAAAGGTTGTGATAGCCAGCCGTGAAAAGCCTTAGCTTACTGCACATTTTAGCGGCGTGGACTAGATTTCGCTTTTCGTAATTGATTTTTTGGTCTTCATGCTTTTTTACAAGATTTTAGTCGGTCATGGCTTGAGATTAGTGGTTATTAAACATTTTTAAATTGGTTATTCTGCACCTGAAGATATTGTCTTGAATTTAGGAAGCAACACTGAGTTTTTTAATCAAAATTTGTATAACCGCAGCTTTTTAATGTAGATCACATCAATCAAAAGAGGTGATATTAGAACTAACATAAAAGCATGGAAAAACACCACGCCACTCCAAATACATAGATTGAGACAAGGGCAGGGAAATCACAATTGACAGGAAAGCTTGAAAATTGTGATGCTCTAAGTAGTAAGTAGAACAACTTACGATCTAATTCTTACAGGACAAGGTCGAGCTATTGGTAGTGAAGAAATACTATCTACATTAAACTAATAGGTACCCTGGATCAAAGGTGTACACGAAAAGCACTATTCTAATTCAGCTAAAAAAACCTTGAACGCTTACCCAAACGCTTACATGTTTTCTAAAAGGGCGAACGGTCTCCTACCACGCGCACATTTATATAATTTAAAGCTCTTCTGATTACATTTAAGTACAAAATATCAATTATTCGCCGTCTCGAAACTGTCATTGTTATTGACAGTATTTGTCATTTTAACAGAATGTAAAACTTCCGTTTAACAATACTTTTTGCTATAATATCTGTAGAAAATAAAAAATTAAGTATCAATAGATACTAGGCTCTGGTTTATGATCCAAATGTTGGCCCTTAGAAATTGATATTTCAGATAAATATACCATCATCCATTTTGTATAACAAAGATGTCACAAAAAAAAAAAACAAAATAAACCAACCATAGGTTTATCATAATCTGCCTAGCGTTTTTCCCAACTATGTTGGGGGTCGGCTTCCAGTCTACGGAAGCAGCCTAATATACCAGTATTTTAAATGGAGTAACTGCTTAGACTTTCAACATGTAACGACTGTCAAAGATCTACCAATGACAGCCGGGACCAATGGCATAACATAACGTGTATAGGTTTTTATGAAACTTAAATAATACAATTGACAATAATTGAAATACCTTTTTTTTTTTAGGATGGGACATCATCAAATGACTTCTCCCACTCTGGGGGGAGCGGGAGGGAATGTCAGACTCTTACTGACTAAAACCCATCCATGTTCCTTCCTCGCCCTTTACAGTTATATAATTATCACCTCTGCCTCTCGTCGTCGTCGTCTGTCTTCCGTTCGAGGAATAACGTTATGTTATGTTTTGAAATTAAGTATGTTTCCTGAAATGTACCGTATTTTTCTCCGTTTAAAATGTAGGTCAGTTATACAACAGTAAAAAGAAAATTAAATGTTAACTTTATGAAGTCCAAACGACCTGACATCCTTACAAAACCAATATCATGTAAGTACAATCGATTTTATACAAATCGTTATTTTGAAACAAGTTCCGTATATTTACTTTTTTTGGAAAATCCAGGCAAATGTTACCGTATTGAGAGTTAGTAGAAGTTAAGAAAAATCTATACTAATCTATACTATATAATATTATAAAGCAAAAGAGTTTATTTGTTTGTTTGTTTGGTTGAACGCGCTAATCTCAGAAACTACCGGCTCGAATTGAAAAATTATTTTTGCGTTGCATAGTCCATTTATCGAGGAAGGCTATAGGCTATATAACATCACGCTATGACTAATAGGAGCGGAGCAGCAATAAGAAATGTTGCAAAGGAGAAATTCACGCGACCGAAGTCGCGGGCAGAAGCTAGTAATAATATAGTTTGCACAAAACTTCGACCTAATAATGTATACCTACAATGAGATCAAATTTCATCTTTCTGACTAGACTCACAGTCGAAGTACAGATTCGACCTAAAGTGAGAAGAAAGTCGCAGCTAGACTTAAAGGGCGAGAACCTTAATAAAGCTAAGCCACCTACAGCTGTAGATGGGCTAGGCTAGTACCTTAGTATAGCTATACTCTACAACTTTGTCAATGGTGTTCTGACATGTTCGCTTTATGCTCGGAGTTTTTCGGCCAAAGTTGGATATGCTAGTCACTTGAGAGCACATGAAAGAGCAGCACACCGAAGCTCTCTACAATCACACTAGAAAGCCATCGAATGCAGTCGCTGAGGGTGAAATCGGGTGAATGGCATCATCACATCATCCTCACAGCTTTGACCAATTGTGACTGTCCAAAAGCGCGTTGGGTTGACGCCAAAGTCGCAGGCTTTGATCGAAGTCAACACCTGGATGAGGGTCGACATACAATAGCTGGAAGTATGGCATACAGAAATACAAGCAACCTGCTTGGCCGTTTCTTGGCAGTTAGCGCGTCCTTCGTTAAATTTTATTGTTTGGCCTCTTACCGACGACGGTAAGTGAATACTCAGTAAAACTGTGCTGTAACTGTAACTTGATCGCGAGACATGGTTACAGCATCGGTGGATGACGTCATATTGTTTCTCACAAAAAAGTCAATATACAGGCTAAGCTATTTTATTATACCTTAAAATGATAAGTCTGTTACAATATTAAAGTCACCAAAATGGGCCTTTTATTAGCTGAAAGATTTAATTGCACATTTTAAATTCCATTTAGTCCATGGTATAATATACATATTTAACGTTTCCTAGTGCTAGGAGACAGGCCTTCTCTCTGTGAGAAGTGGGCCATCATAATCGACTACACGGGTCCAAGTTCCTTCACGATAATGTTTATTTTCACCGTTATGCCTGCTTGTGTTCTTACCTACGGAAATAATGTCGGAGCCAACACTAGTGGGTAACTGCTCTCCTATTTTCGATCAAATCAAATGAACGGAATGAACGAACGGTTCTTGAACGGTAGAAACATCAAACTTGGCGCCAGAATTGAAGCAGTTACAATTCGAACGTTCTTCTAAAATCCAAGCAACTGAATGTCACACGTCGTCGACTCATTGTGCAATGTCTGTTGCTTGTATGTGTGTATGTGTGTACATGCGTACAAGACATAACATCAGATCTGATCTCGCAGTGTATTCATATTTGTGTAAAAAGTAAGTGTATACGTAAAGAACACCGGCCACAGCGCGAACAATTTTTTGTTGAAATTTTATTTTAGCGTCTGCCCATGAGAAATATGTAAAAGTATAGAGTTTGAATTCCTGAACAATTTTGTCTTCTGTTATACTTTTATACGAAGTCAGGAATTAAAGATATTTTAGTTTGAAGTTGTAAAGGTTATGTATGTGCAGTCAACATCAGATAAATGTAAAAATAAGTACTTACTTAGCACACACACGCAAAGTAAGGGTAGATCCCTTATTAGCGTGTGAAATACGCAATGGCGAATCAAATATATCTATTGATTTTAAAAGTCACCCCTTGGTTTAACTTTAATAGACATTTTGTAACTTGATTATATACTTCTTTCTGTAAACTATACCACTGATTCCTCAAATAATTAAAAAAGCATTTTATTTGTCAACTCATTTCAATCAATTTCAATGTCAAATTGTAAATAATTCGCTATTTCATCTCTTATTTATTGATTTTTAAACTGAAATCTTCATTTTGATCTTCAGTTGGACTTCGATTAATTCAGTTACTGAACAGCAAGTTGTGTTTTATTAATGAAGTACGAGTTGCCTTCGGATTTTGTTTGGTGTTTGTTGATATCATTTCCATTAGAGATTTTCAAATGATGGTACGAGTACATCCCAACCGAAGCCAATGAGTTACAAGAAACCTGCCGACTGAGATCGGTCAGGACAAATCGCCAGTCAGAATATTATCGTATTTAACTACTTACGAGAGGGAAAAATAGGCAATCATTTTGTATTGAACTTCCAACTAAGTAGCTACGTGCCACGATCTTGAGTAACGGAATGTGTGTAATATAATCATAATAAATTATTAGTATCTCCTTTCTTGACTTCTTATTTGTGCGCCTTCCTTAAGCATTGCATTTGTAAGTATCACCTACATTACTTTAGTAGAAGGCGAGCCTATTGCCACAGACCGTACGAGCACAATGTTCCAGGCTTCAGGATACTAGAATTACAGAATCAGTACAAAAAGTGTTTCCCTCTAAAGATATATCATCCTAATATACTACATACATACTATTATTTCATTAGGCCAGTTGACAAAATAAATGTCATGGGTTTTTGTTTGGAGGTGACATTATAGTTAGAGAGCCCATGACACTAGACCTAGTTTGAAAAGAATCTCGATACATATTATAATATTATTTCATTCATAATGGGGTCACACAAAATGGCGATGCTACAATGCAAAACACCTGGCGGCGCTATCAAAAAAACTATTTTTAGGTATCTAGTATGATCGACCTCCTGAAAAAACCGCCGCTCATTTGAAATGTCATCAATTTCTTTGTAAGAAAAACCACTGCTGCATCTTCCAAACAGTGAAGAAAGTGGTTGCTGCAGCGATTGAACGTCGCCCTCCGCGCAGCTGGATTCGGCATTTTGTCAGCACCCGGTTCCTTTCGATTTATACTGATTGAATACGCGTGCCACGGTCACGTATGAATAATTTTACGAAACTTGGGAGTCATATCATACTAGAAATCGTTTTGTTCACCAGGCTTTTTGCATTGTAGCATCGCCATTTCGTGTTCCCCTATTAATAACGTTACGAATTATTTATATTTCGCCTGGGAGTGTCATGGGCTCTCTAACTATTAAAAGTATAGCTTAGCCAAAAGTCATGAAGTCAAGCCAGAAAGAAAAAAACTAAGCCATGATTATTTCTTATCATCATTATTCTAGTCAATCAAGCTTTTAATTATTACGATTTTTTTTCCTGACTTCGATAGGCCTTAAGCTTGATTTGATAAATCTTAGTTAATTATTTCGTCGGTATCTATAACGGTGACGTTTGTAGACGCTTTATAATTTCATCAGCAATTGTAGGGCCGGTGTTCTTTGTGTAAAAAGTAAGGAGTTATAGTAAAAATTTACATAACATCACATCACGTCATCGAGTGCTCGTGAGATTCGTATAAAGTTAATGTGTTGACCCAGTAGTCTAGATTCAGTAACGAAGTATTTCTGCGTGACATTACTGAATTGGAAATGTTTTGTTCGAAGTCATGTTTAATATTGATTGTTGTTGGTGGTCCCCTTATGAATGTCGCAGACAAGCTGCCTAGAATCTAGACTTAAGTCAATAGGCTCGCCCCATATTAGGTACATGGTATTTTAACATAAGTGGTGAAATGGAGATGTACTTATAGATAGATACACCTCCATTGTAACCTTTGTGAAAACAGGTGTGACGTTCTAAGGATGAAATTGTTAGCGTGTGTGTGCAGTGTTCTAATAGTATAGCGTATACTAGTGTACGAAGTTGTATGTAACAGCTGTGGGGCTGGTGAATCGAGGTAGAGGGCTCGTGGTGAATAAAACACGTGTTTTCCGTTTTAGAGTAAATCAAAGAGGAGTATATTGACTGATAAAATCGACACATTAAAATTAAATACGGATTAGAAACAAACGAATTTCTCTGCCAGAGGCATTGGTCCGAATTTCAGATTTGTCTAGTCTATTAAGATACCTACCTATACGTATGTAAGTAGGAATTCAGAGAACGCCAGAAGCAACATCAAAAAGCTTTTGATCCTTAAATTGAAAACAGTTGCACTAACCTTGCACCTTCCTGCTTTCGGAATAAGCCGTTTTGTCAATCCTCGCATTGAAACGCAAAATTCTTTAGCAATTACCTACTCGACCCTGATGATTGTCAATGTTATGTCGAAGGTACTACCATGTACATGTATTTCTTATAAACAATAGACCTGCTAGGGACATTAACGTCACATGATTTTATAAATTCGCATTAAGGCAACCTTGCATAGTTCGCGGAGTATGTATTTACTTGAGTGGATAAAATCACGCAGTTTTTTAAATACAGCATTGGCAGCATAACTGAAAAAAACTCAGGTAGTTAGTGGCCCGAAAGTCAGACAACCAGTCCTACCAAGGGGTATTGTATTACCCTGTACTAACTGGGTTGTGGAGGTCAGATAAGCAGTCCCTCCATGTAAAACACTGGTTTTCAGTTGTCGCTGGTTAGACTGTTAGCCAACCCCAACATAATTGGGAAAGGGCCAGGCAGCTGATGATGTGCTAAGGGTTAGTCTATTGCCAGCAAACCAGGCATAAATTTACAATCCGTGCAGCTACTAGACAACCCTCTAGTAACCTCAAAATCACTTTGTCTGACCTGGACACCGACTCAATCCCCTCAAGCTCTGCTGTAGCATCCGACCACTAGACCAACAAGACAGGTAGAAAGAAATTCTCCATTATTCCAATAGTTTTCTAACTATAGGAATAATGGAGAAATTCTTTGTAAATGTATGCCTGGTTTGCTGGCAACAGACTAACCACTAGCACATCATCAGCTGCCTGGCATTTGCTGCATTTGCATTGCTCAATCGTGAGTACAGATAAAGACAAAATCTAGACTATTTAAAACCATGCCTAATTTACAGGCCTCAAATTAACCACGACCGAATGAAGCCATCAACACATAATTGTTGCGTCTATGAGAACCGCTAAATGGCAACATTAATGCCCATTTTTACTAACACCAAAACTCATGCCAAGAAATTATTGCACTGTTGGAATTTTAACTTTCAACGGTGAACCGAGAGATGAAAATCCAACAGCTGCAGACCTTAATTAAGGCATTCGTTTAGATCTTGACATGTGTGAATAAAACTGGCATTTAAAGACGAAACTAGAAGTGAAATGTAACTCCTGTATTACCTAACTAGTATCACAAAGACTCATTAAAACGTCTGGCATTGTAAAATGAGCAGTACCGTGGTTTTGGTTGGCGAGTGTGCAATAATTGTTTTATGTGATGAGAGTTTTAGATAATGAATTGGTTTTAACAGCTGATTATGACAAGCAACAGAGAGAATGACACAAATTCATAATCTTCCTACCCTTGTATTATGAACCTTGGGGTCGGTGCAATACGATTTTTTCTTCCATACTCCCCTGGTCAACCGTCGCGCAAATATCGGCACCTTTTCTCATATCTTTCCTCACACAATTTATTCATCGTGTCTTTGGTCTTCTTTTCCATCAACATTCATATCACATCACTCATGTCAAAAAATGACACAAATTAAGTCGCAAATAATCAAGGTTTTTGGTTATATTCCAGCTCTATAAGGATTAAGGGGTTTACATTATCTACCTCTTTAGATAATCTCAAATTATCTTAATCTAAGGGGCATTCTTAGGGAAGCGCTTTACCTATTCTACACCAATTAAATAGAAAGAAAATAAAGGAAGAAAAATATTTATTTGACGTCAGTTAATAAAGCACACACACAATAATAAAAAAGATACAAAACAATGAGTAGAACATAGTAGAAATGTTGTGCCTCACGGCTGCGCCAAAAAGGTCCATTTCAGCATTCATGCCAGACAGGTGATGAAGCTGTCTGACGCTGGTCTTCCAGTGAACCTTGAGAGGGTGGGTACACTGGGTACGTTACAGAATATAAACGGTTTCAAACAATATATAAACAAATGGTTAATAAGAATAAATAGATAACGAGTAAATTAATTGAATGTGTATTAACGAGTACGCGCCTGTACAGCCTGCGCGCGCGCCACCCACCGATCATGCGACCACATTTCTCCTGTGCACCTGTTAGCGTGTTGACGTAGGTACAACGCAGTCAAAAAGCCAGAGCGGTGGCACGGTGGCGGCGCGGCCGGCGCCGCACAAGTCCCCGTGATCACGTGACGCGTCTCGCGTGATTAGTCATCTACCTATTTGTATCTGGTCGACGCTTTATAACCGTTTTCTTGGGAATCATAATAGCCAAAGAATACATAATATTGGCATTGGAAATACCATCTCGAGTCGCTCGGATAGATATGATATATAAAATAGCTGGTGAGTGGTGCGGTTTAATTTCATGTACCTACCAACCAATCGAAGAAATAATATTACTTACACAAAATTGGCAAACCATTGAGAAGAAAACCTTAAGAGCTGTGAAATTCGTTGGTCCAGTATTTGTGATCATTCTACGCCACATTGTCAGCGTCTTTTTACCATTGCAATATTCAAGGTTCCGTAAGAACTCACTAACTAAGTACTTGCACACTGTTGTGACATCACCATTTAGTATGGAATTAGTCTGTACACCACTAGTGATTGTCCATGGATTGTTTATGATGGTCGACACTCCCTGCATGTCATGGGACGCACTGTGAACCGAACACCCCGTCTGTAATACTTTACTATGTGAGCCTCATGCTAAAAAACTAAGTCTACTCAATGGTATATTTTATTCAACCAACCAACGAACACAATCAGAAGTGGGATTCGAACCCGCGCCCTCAAGAACTCTTCTATTTACATGTACAGTCACGAGCACCAATATGTATACACTTTCCTTAATATTATAGCTATTTTCGCGAGAAATAACGATTGTAATAATATCTCTAGGAGATAATATCTCTAGGAGATATTATGATATTTTTCATAAAAATATGAGTTCCAGAATACTATGTACGTAACATGAAATTTTAATCAGTACAGTAGGAGAAACACACTTTTATAAATTCTAAAGTGTTTACATATTATTAGACGTGACTGTACGGAACCTCTAGACATTAGAATAAAATATATAGGTACCTATAAGTAATTGTTTGGCTCAGTGTTACTCATTGTGTGTTTGGAAAGTGCCTGACGCCGCGCGTCTGTATGTTTCATTGTCACCGTGTCGCCTCCACATCTACACACGATTGGTCGCATCCTATTTGACAATTTAGAATACATGCTTGCGTGTATTTTTTACGCTGCAACATTGACTTTGCTAGTTACTCAATTTGGATTAAAAGCCCCCTAAAAGTAGGGAGTGATATTCACCACAAAAAAACCTGATCATCTTTTATAGTAGGGCGTCGCTAACAATGCACATTCATCAACTTTTTCAATGAGGCGGAGACCAGTTCGTCAAAGGCGACTCATATAGAAGTATCTTGTTCTTTGCGTAACTGAGCCACTAGTTTGGCGCCTTCAGTAGCGTCCATTAGATATTATTGCAATGAACAAACGACAGAACACGCAGGACACAATATTAAGTGCACAATCGTTTGTGGACAGCTCCATAGTTACTCTCCAGGGTATAGTGGAATCTACTAACAATACTGGTTGAAATGATCCCCTCTCGTAGAGAGGAGACCTCTTCTAGCAGTGGGAACATTATAGGCTGATGACTGGTTGGAACCCACATCTTTTGTCCACGTCTGGTTATTTAGAACTCCACTGAATATATCTTATAGACGTTGATTATATTGTATTATTCAAGCTGAATGTATCCTTCGAAGGCTTCGAAGAAAGTTGCTCTATTAAAATAAATAAATACTTTAAGTTTAAATGAAAACAAAACCCATATAACAAGTTATTCTCCAGTACAAAACAGACCACACTCAGCATTAGAATCAGTAATGTATGCTAAGGAGTTAAAGCCAAGCGTGGGCCATACGCATTGTGAGCAGGCTTTGTATGCGCGTACGCTGAATGAGGCTGGCTGTACGTACATGTAGCTAGCTTCAAAGAGGCGAAAGATTAATAGGTTGAAGGAGGGAGTTCGTTTTTCTTTTGGTTATTGAACGGCTAGTATAATTAGGCCTGCGGCTGAAATCGCTGATTAAGTGATAACCAGCCAGTACCAGTATCAGCCAGTTCTTTTACCAGCATGCTTAAAGCACTATGCATACTGAATTTATTGGCAATTGGTCCCTCGCCATTTTGACAATCAGCGTCATCTTTTTTTTTACACGTTGCATTCTAAGAATTTCTCCAGTTTCATAATGCGTTCACAAACATTGAAACTCACATACACAAACAGACAGACCCAAAACAACTACCTGCAGTAAACCGTACAAATACATATTTTGTTTCGGACAACGGACCCGCGACATTCAGCGCAGCAGCCAGTGCGCCAACCGCGTCGTCAAATCATGCAAGGTCTGCTATCAACAACCCAACATTTTTCCACAACTAGGTAATTATGATCTTTGCTTTTTTCTATCTTTATATTGTACGCTGGCATCAGCCAACATGCCCAAGAGCGTGTTGGTAGTTGCCACATGTTTTTAAATCTTTGATTCTAGGAAATGCCAGTTTCCTCATGATATTTTCTTCACCACTTCGGGAGTATTGTTGATGAAATAGATTATACAAAACCAAGCTACCTGCTGAGTTCGGGACCTGCTTGGCCACCACTATTCGCAGGTCAACTTATGCTAGTGATGTAAAGTAAGGTGTGTAGTGGGTAGTATGACATTTATATCAAAGGGACTTTATATTATGAACTCAAGCAAGGTCGAGGCATCTTGCGATGAGCCCACGCAGGCGTCGTCTACAAAAGTTTTTAACTTTGACCTCCTTACTGCTAATGTGATGTTTTTTGTAGATCAAAGATAAGATACAAGATCATCTCGTACATAAGATCTAACTAGGTTAAAAAAATAGATACTTTGATTACGTTTTAAGTGGGAAGTCTGACGGCCATTAGGTCATCATCATCTGCGTAGCCTTTTCCCAATGTTGAGATTGGCTTCCAGTCTAACCGGATGCAGCTGAATACCAGTCTTTACACTGGGGCGGAGTACTTTTTCTGACGGCCAATAGATCAGAACTATGCGCGCGCATTTTATGAAGGTGTCGTTAGACTTAGGTCCATGTTCACCGAAAAGATAACGGTCTGATTAACTAAAAACAGCGGTCACTGTGACACGTTCCCATACAAAAATGTGTTTTAAACAGCTGTTTTAGATAATTAGACAGAAGGGTTTAACCCTGACCCAAAGTCCGCCCGCACTGGTTATGTTTTAATCCACTGTACCTGATAGGGGACGACCCAATCACCATAAACCGACGAAAACTGCCCAGTCTGGATTCGTTCCAGACTGCGGGCAGTCAATAAGAAGTTCTTAACGAAAAGTCCAACAGCAAAGCTCGACAGTGAGACTCGAGTGTTAAAAAAATACTGTAAACAAAAATATTTTGGGCCAAGAATCCCTATAACCACAACTATAACGCATATAACATTGGGGACACAATCTCATAATCCAACAAGTCATTTATAGTCTAAAATATGATCTTACATAAATCGTCGTACACAACAACATGAGCAGTCGCCCGGTAGCGATCAATGTCACTTAGATATTTAGACAAGTTATTGCTACAATGGTTCCGCTCTGAATTACTGAGATTTAGGACCGCTGCGCACTGAAGCGTAACGTTTGGAGTTAAATTGACTTGTGTGGATATGACATGTATCTGAAAATGTCTATGTTATGTCAGGTTTGGTAGGTCAGACTAACAAAAATTTGTGTGGTCTACACAACTGAATAAACCGACTACTAAAAAATCACGCTGTAATTAAAATCGAGGTTTACAAGGTAAAATCGACTCCTCATATTGTTGAAGTCGGTTAAAATATAGCGAGTGTTACCCGAACTATAATAACGAATCGATTGACACATTATTCATCAAAATCGGATGAATAGTTTAGGCGCTACGGAGGAAAATGCAAATACAAATATTTATAAACAGCTAAACCCATAATCCTTCCTTTTGGCTTCGCCGGTCTTTATTCTAGCATTTGAAGGCTGAACTGATTCCACAGTTTACGGTTATAAACACGTACCTACCTAAACCAAAATGGATGTTACGATCAGTGCAAAATAATTTCATTACTTTAACAATAAGCACACGGCTGAACGTTAACCGTGGAATAACCGTTTTTTTATATCTTAAGGTAATAACGTTCCCAATGCTAGAACACATGCCACCGTCTATGTAAGGGAGAGAGAGCACAATCCACCGGGTTGGAAGTGACACGTTTTTGAATTATTGATTCTAGAACATGGTTCCCTCATGTTGATGTTCTTCTCAGAAGTAAATAATCCTCAAAATAGTTACACCTCAGTAAGTACAGGCGCTTTTTTACCAACCAGTTTCACACGGCAACGTAAGCGCTGCGTAACCACGGTACGGTATGTTAATGTGCTAGAACTTAATTTATTGCCCGCTATAAGGGTATACAATCAGATATAATTATGGGAAATACAGCTTGGATGATATGTTATTGGAAGCAGTACTGTATTGGTAATTAGTGAATATTTACAACGTGGACAGATGCGAAGTCAGAAACTAATTCTTATATTATTAGTAGAGTTAGCACAAATTTTTCCACTGCTAGACAAAGGCCTGCCTCCATTCCTTCCAACGGTCACGATTCTGTGTTACTTCTTTCCAGTTCTCAATGAAGACATCCAGTTCGTTCCGCCATCTCCTTCGTGGTCTGCGCGAACCCGTGTCACTGTGCCAGGGCAGCAATCCTGAGCTTTACAGAAACTAATTTCTTACGGAGGAATACTAGTGTCAAAAAAAAAAGGATTTATGAAGGAGAACATGTTAAAAAGCCCGATGGCCGGTACATACTCATGCTTGACCCTACTCGTCAATATCAGGGAATATGCATGTATTTTTTTCTTCACTTAAATCAATTAATTACACTATTATCTACCCAAGAAAAGTATTAAAAGTTAATTTCAACTACTGCTTGTCGCTTAAAAATAATACTAAACTTCTGCAATTTTCTATGACAGTTCAAACGTCCGTGATTGTCGCCACCATACTTTGACGTCATTTATCAAAATCTACCTTGTTTACATCTATTTTTTTTGGCCTTAATAAAGTAATTTTACTAATTGTATGTGCTTTATTCAAGCAAAAATTGCGATAACTATATTATAATAAAATAGTAGTGCAACTTTACCTACATTTCAAATAAAAGTTATTTTTTGACATATGAATTTTGATGTCACTACCGCCGTTATCGAGGACGACGTGTTTTGAGAGTGCGTTCCGTTTCACCACAAACATGCTACATAAAACAATAAATTGTAAAATAAGTGATGTTTTAGAAACTTAAACAAGTGTACCATAATGTTTCGAAGCGCCAATACAAGGCATTTTTAATAAATAAAAAGAGTTTTGTATTTCTTGCATATTCCCTAACCGAACTAGCATTGCCATTCAACGTACCAATGGCTGCCAGTCTTCTGGGCACGTTTCCGGATGACAGCGATGCGGAGGAGTACCTACTTTGACGCGTATTGACGTCGTTATATTATTTAGAGTTCTAGTTGTGTATGTGTTTATAACTTGACTTTAAAATAAATAAGTAACCGAACTTAAAAAAGAAGCGATGGATTTGGTAAAGGAAACCATCATAAGGAAACATGAACTCAATTACAATGGTTTGGAATTGTCACTGAACAAGCTGATAATCAAACCTGATTCTTCAAAGCGACTGGTAGTATTTAATCGCACTGAAATTGAAAGTTCCGTGTCTACATAATTATTTTGTAACCTACAAAAGTTTGCCAAAGACAAAACCGTTTCTTTTCGAGGCAAAGGAAGCTAATTCCACAGCATTTATGTAAACGTAGTATAACTAACTACATAAATATGTACACAAGACAAGTACAATATAATAACCATTCAATTACATACGTTGTCCGTCACCTACTTGCTCACTACAGTTGGGACATTAGGAAGTCAACGCGCGCGAAGGAAATAGTGTTGTCACACCGCCATTTTGTTGCAACTGTCAGATGATATCTGTCAACACTGTCATTTTGTTGCATGATTTGGAGAAAATTAGCGGGTTTTATCATTTTATGGTGTTGACAGGGTCTTTTAAAGACAGGATATGACCCTATTTGAAGGCAAAGATTTAATTCAATTATACTTTTACATAATGGGCATTTACGTCGTTCATAATATTTCTCCGACAATCATTGGTACAAATAATGTTTAATAAGAGGTATAGCAATTTGATATTTCTACCAATACATTGGATATTTATCACTACCACTACTGTCGCTAATAAAATTAGTAGCCGATTATTCTATTGATATTGAATTTACAGCCTCTATTTAAGGCATGTTGAAGCAGACTCAGATCCTGTATGAAATTATGATGTACAACTGATTCTGAATTCATAAATATATGTATCGAACTGACGTGTGCCTTTTTTCCTAATACAGGGTGTAAACCGACTCATCACGATACCGTCAACCAAGCATTATGTAGGTACATCAAACTTACTTTACACAAAAATTATTGCTGGGAAACGACCTTTTTTTTTGGGGTGAAAAATCATGTTTTGTATAACTCAATGAAACAAACATTCAAAACATTGTGCTGATGGATGGATTGAATAGTACGGGGTCGTGGAGGTGTTTAAAATAAAAATCTTACAATAAAACTGGTTTTTTAAAATGAACTTGTCAAAAAGTTGGAAATTTGACCCCCAATATCTCCGTAACTAGAAGGTTCGCAGGTATGGTCTAGAGACCAAAAAAATATCGCAATGATGGGGGGACAATTGCGTTTCGGCTTCGATAAGAGGTGTTTTACACTCTTTAATTTCCATAACAGACATCAACATCATTCTCCTTTTCTTATTCCAGATTATTTGTGGTCGGCGCAGAATCTTCTTGGTCCATAGGTACTTCTCTATTACTCATCATCTCAACAGTTACCTTATTTCTAGCCATAAAAAATCATCCTTCACACAGTACATCCATCGTTTCTTTTATATTTTTGTTCATGTTCATACTACCAGACATTATAGAGCTATTTACGCAGCCTGTTCCGGAAAATTAATAGGAAATCATCTTTCTGTTGTTATTTCTTCCGGATTCGGAAAGTAAAATAGACGAATAACATAGGATATTATAAGATGAAGAGTATACATAAGGAAGTTAGTTTCGTAAGAGTAAGAAGTAATTAAATCTTCGTTTGGCAGGCGTGGAGGCACAGCGAGTGATGAATTGATGATGTTTATTGGAAATTGGAAGCCATCTTTTAAAATGCTAAAAGTGCTTGTTATTTTTGATGTGCAATTTGGGTACCAGCATGTTAAATATTGATTACAAAAAAAAGGGTATTTGTTTAGGGCGCTATCTGCATTATTGTTTTATCTTCTACCAAATTTCGTGATTGATTGATGAATTTAAATTGAAACACGAACATACTGGCTTTCTGAAGTTAGAGCGATTTTAAAAAGAAATATCTTAACCAACTTCATTACTATTACATACTACCATTATTCTACGTTAGAATCAATTTATAAATCTTTCAGACTCCTAAGAAAAAACATGGATTGATCATACCTGCTTTGTTATTGTTCTGAGATCATACCATAGTTCATTTTTAAACCATTTTGACAGCTGTCATTTTCTATCAGTTTCTGTTTTAATTATCCCGTAAGACAAAGAAGTTAAGGGGCCGGCGGAGCATGCGTATTTCATACAAACGAAATACCAAAATAATTTGTAAATCAGACATATTCTTATGGTAGTGTGTATTTATTTCGATTGGATTACAGAATATCTAGGTTTCCAAATGTACATTTTGAATGGACACTGATTTAAACAAGAGTTATGAGGAATTTAAAATTTCTATAGAAAACTTATTTTTCTTATAACTCTTGTTTAAATCAGTTTCCTTTCAATATAGATATTTGGGAACCTAGATATTCTGTAATCCAATCGAAATAAATACACACTACCTTATGAATATGTTTGATTTACAAATTATTTTGGTATTACGTTTGTATGAAAGACGCATGCTCCGCCGGCCCCTTAAGGTTTCCTTTTAGTTTCATTAAAAGGTTGTAGTTTTCTTGGTGTAAAGTATCTAGTTAAGTTACTATTTGTTCTCGTTTCTACAACGCTCGCGATAAATTCCTATATACACCTACCGAGATCATGGACATACCAAGTTTAGATAGTACACACGCAAGCAACTATTGTTCTCCATTTCGTAACAATGTGCCTCTTGGTAACACTATTGTACGACTTTATTTACTAATAAATATTTCAAACCACACTGTTAATTAAATATCAATTTTGTAAGGGACAGATTTAAGGTTTAATTTTGACTGTGTCATATTTTAGTTGCATTCTCCGTGAACGTTATGAAGGAAATGCCATCGTATTTGTGGATTGTTATGAGAACTTGAATTCAGAATATTGGTTGGTTTATACAATAATACCATTGTTTGTTAAAGTAAATTAAAGTTTGTTTGTTAATCAGGAAATGTTTTCATTTAACTGGAGGTACCTACACTTAAACAAGCGCCTCGGTAATCTTTTCGTTACAGAATCTCACACTTTATTTAATTTATTTCATTTATTTATTATAAATGCGAAAGTTTGTAAGCATGGATGGTCGTTTGTTACTCTTTCACGCAGAAAGTCCTGATCGGATTTGGGTGAAATTTAGCATGCAGATAGCTTATAACCTTATTTAACACACAGGGTACTTTTTAGTCCGGTAGTATGATCCTATAGAACAATTATCAAACCCAACATGGGCGACGCCGCTTGTATAAGCTAATATGTTGTAATTAAGTCAAAAATTATAATCGATTATTAATTTTATGTTCAACTAGCTTCTGCCCGTGACTTCGTTCGCGTGAAGTTTTGATATCGCATTCGCAACGCATCGCCTGCTCAACGGAAGCTTTTTTCCCGCTTGCAACATTTCTTATTGCTGCTCTGCTCCTATTCCTCATAGCGTGATGTTATATAGCCTATAGCCTTCCTCGATAAATGGACTATCCAACGCAATTTTTCAATTCGAGCCTGTAGTTCCTGAGATTAGCGCGTTCAACCAAACAAACAAACATACAAATAAACAAACTCTTCTGCTTTATAATATTAAGTATAGATTACATAATATCACGCTTGTCATGCGCCTATAGGTTAAGCAGAGGTGTAACTAAAAACAAACCACCAAGACTTTACCTTTCAGAAAGCGTAGAGTAGTAAGTAAGTAAATGAAATTTCCTAACAGTAAATACATAACAGAAAAATGTGTGACACATACATACCTGACATAAACAATTCTGTTCTAAATACATAACATATTTAAATTTAAAATGTAGGTAATGGTAATAAAATATGGGTTTAGCAATAACATTATAGATATAGTAACAAGGTAAGGATTAAATTCTTAAAATAATTTAAAATACCAACCGGGTAGACAGCAATTAACTAAGATACCAATTATTATGTTATCTACTCTAGATAAATATAACATATTCATATTTATAAATTATTTATAAATTTTTATGTGGTATGTTGAAGAATGTTGATGTACCTTGACCTAGTCCGGTAAAAAAATAACAAATTCTCTGCACTTCATCTGAATAACCGTTAGCTGGACATTATTGTTATGTTATCAATTAAAGTTTAAATAGGTAACATAATATACAAATAAATAAATTGAAGTCTCTGTTTGTAAATAACAAAAAAAAAACTTAAAAAAAAATGTCTGTCTGTTTGTTTCGGCTAATCTCCGTAACAGCAGGACCGATTTTGACGGGACTTATCTTTGTAGATAGGCTCTTTAAAAATGATTAGGGTTCCGTACAAAAAATAAAACTCTTTAAATTGTTAACATAATCAGATTTAAATAGTGATTTTTTTAAATAATTTCACGTGGGCAAATGTTGCGTGCGGGCAACAGGTAATATCATATTTTTTTTAAGCTTAACGCCATGAACTGGGCACAAATTCAGACTCGGTGTCACTATGGAGATACCTCTATCTTACCATTCCGACAAACTTTATGCCATGAGAATCTCTTCTTGAGAGGCGAAAATGAATTAAGTACATAAGTAAATAAGCTCGGGTACCAATCACCAAATCAATTTTCCAGCAAAAAAAACGCCTCAGCACATGTTACTTCATCGTTCAAACAAAGTTCAACATGTCAGTCGTAAATCAAGTAGAACCATCTTACAAGCAGGCCCACGGTTATTAAGACGAGATAAAAGTGATTATGTATGTATGTGCCCTGCCCACTTGTGATCACAAGGCTGCCAGAGTGTGGTACGGAGGCTGTGCTTATCAGTTTGGTCAAGGGTACCTGGATTAGCGGTTGAGTTTTATCACAGTACTAGTAGGTCTATATACTTTAGTAGTTTACTGATAAATTCTATCTGAAAGCAAACTTTTTTATGTCGGAAAGTTACACATTATTTGTGTTCCGAGTTCTTCCTGCCTTTTTGCGACTTGTTTCTTAGTTTACTCGTTTATCAAGGATATACGCATTGCGATAAATGTCCCTAAAAATGAGATTAGCTTACTCTACTTATTTTACAAAGCGCAGGGCGCTAATGGCAAAGAGGACGGACTTTTTTTGGCCAAAGAATCAGCATTACCGTTCAACGTGGCAATGCTGCCAGCTTTCTGGGCACTTTTCCTATTGATAGCGCTGTGGACCATATGCAGCGATGTGCCCTGTAAATCTTTTAGCATTTTGATACTTGTAGTATTTTTAAATATACTTATAATTTGTATATAATGTTTAGGAGTCTTTGTTTTAATACGTATAATGTTATGGCCAGTTCCAACAGATACTAATACTCATACTCGTATTAACCTTTAAACTAGGTTCAACGTGCTTCAAGCCTTCGAATTTCGGAAACTATAATCCTACCGTTGGTTTTCTGTCACCAATTTGCTGCTTGACAATCAGCTCTTCGTCACTCCAGTCACTTACCTGTAAAAAGAGAAAAAATAACATAAGTGTTTTGCTTTATATAAAATATTTTACGTACTTATACTTTTTATGTATTAAACTGTAATACTCAATAATAATATAATGGCCACTGTTTTATCTTCCGACAGACTTTCTCGCCAAGAGTTTAACGTAATTATGGATTAGCATCGTTTTTGTTTAGATAACTGCAACTTTACTATTATATAACAAGCGTATTACATGATTTGGAACTTAAAAAAACCTATTTTATAACTCATAGACAGCAATTACTTTAGTTGTATCACTTCGGTAAATAATATCAACATAACTAAGTACATTTTATCCAACAGTATTTTCAGAAGAGTATTTTTTTTACAAAACGGTTACAATTTAATTACTAAGTAGAGACACACGATCTTTGACCCTAAAATGACATAGAAACTTGATAACAACAGGACGTCCGGTTAGCCTCAAGAATACATAGCTATTTACAATAAACAACTCACAAAATAACAATAAACCAGTCAACGGAAGGAAAGTAAACATTTTTACAGTAAAACACAACATAATACGATAATAAAATAAGATCACTGTTTGGTATTATTACTAGACGCGATTAACCTGCAGTCAATGATCGAAAGTGAACGTAGACACACACATGCATGCGCCGCGTGTGTATCTCGACACGTGCGAACTATATCTGTGTGTGTACATCGACACGTGCGGTGTATATGTGTGTGTACATGAACACGTGCTGTGTGTATGTGTGCGTGTTGCGTTTGCGCCGCAAGGAAGTAGCACTGGCGCGGAGACGGGGACGATGGAAGCGATCTTGTCACGTACTGATTTCTCCCATTTATTTTATGGTACTTTGTGTGAGATTTGTTCAGTTATTATGCTTATTTTTATAATATATATTCTGTAAGGGCCTACTGCGCGATGTCCGAATAGCCACTACTTACCCAATAAATTCAAAAATGGAACAGAATTTGTATGAAACGATCTGGAAAGTAAGTTAACGGGAACATAATCATAGATGATGAAACTAGGCCTGAGACATGTTACTGCTTCAAGAAATTTGGACTCATAAACGTCACAAATTGCAAACTTTATCTGCGTTTGCAGTTAAGGAATAAGGCTACTTACTTATTTTTAGTTATTGGCTTTATTATCAATATTTAATTATTATCTGTAAAATAACAAACACATTTTATGCATGCTCAAGATAAAATCATGTAAAAATTTATAAGAGATAACACGTCACTATCGCTTCCAGTGATCTGATATCAATCGTTTGACGAAGTGGCTGATAGATCACGACCGACAACGTTTACGGTGAAAATCTCGACACGGAACGAATTATAATATAACGTTTTAATATCGATTTTATATCGATTACGTATTTACGTCCACAGAAAATTGTCAAGGAAACCACAATTCTAAAAATTTTTCATTATGATTTTGTGAAAAAGTTGCAGAATCGCCAGATAAATTTGTTCAACGGAATATCAACTCTATTTTTAGATCTTTATAGTGCATAGTAATATAAAGAATTTAGTGAAATTTGAAGTATAAATCTATAAAGTTATGCAAAAGGTTGGAAGATTAAAATCACAAATATTATTAAAGAAATCGTCTCTCTCTTTAGACCTTGAATTCAGTTCTAGTTCGTCGAGTCATTTTATACAAAAAATCTGTCTATGATTAAGTATTTATGCTTGTAAGTGATTGACCACCGTCAAGCCTATTTGGCTGGTAAATCTAGATTCTACAATAAAAAGGAGAAATGAATCTGCAATCTGTACTAGGCATAACTACAAACAAGAGTAATATAGCATGTCTCAAAGCCGCCATTTATAGTTAATACGAGAAATACTTGTCTGTTTTGCAGCAGTAGTTAATGATAACAACTGTAGAAAATGATCTTGATTTCTAAGGTCTTAGACCCCTGCTGACAGCTCTCTTTAAAAGATTGTTCTTAAGGCTTTTTAAGGCCTTTTTTGACCCCCAGAGTCTGCTTTAGACTGATGATATTGGTCCACTAGCTACTACCTTACAGCTCAACCCTATGAATACATACCTGCTTCTAGCCAACCTGTACCACACACTTTATAACCATGTTTTATTACTCAAACAAACTAAATTTAACCATCGATTTTACGACCTATTTAGTAATATAAGTTGACCTATACAAAAACAGACAATCTATCAAAAGCAAACTATGCCAGACATGCGTACGACCAACACAGCGGTCAAATCTTACGCTCTGTTGTAACACCGCCGCGGGCGCATTTGTACATTTGCAGTCTTTGCAGATAGTGAGTGACCTTTTGAACTGACTACTCACCGGTGTCGGTGTGGTCACCTTGTCTCGTACTTTATTAGTTTGAAGAGTGTAAAACACCACTTAACGAAGCCGAAAGGCACTTGTTCTCCTGGTCATTACGATCATTTTTTTTTGTTCCACACCATACCTGGGAACCTTCTAGTAACGGAGATATTGGGGGTCAAAGTTCCAACTTTTTCGTTACACTGAGTAGTACAACAAAACATGATTTTTCACCCCGAAAGAAAGTCGTTTCCCAGCAATATTTTTTGCGTAAAGTTACTAGTTTGATGTACAGAATGCTTGGTTGACGGCTTCGTGATGAGGTTGTTTACACCCTGTATACAACACCGGCGGTATATTAGGCTGTAAATTTCGAATTTAAGATGAGCTTTTGTTGTAGGAAAATCCTTCACAATGCTTAATCAGATTATTCTGAAAATGCAGCTATAGCAATATTCTTTTGATTGTTTTAAATAAACGATGGCATTTGAATTTGTAAGTTTGCATTTGAAACATAATCAAACTTATTATTTAGACATTGCAATAATGCACTGTACTAGTTTTTTTTTTTGTATAATTGTGAAGTGTTTTGAGAAAGTGTCTCGCTAATAGACTGCATTTTTAATTTTTGGCTGGCTTTTTTGAAGGACTTTTTACTTCCTTTTTTTGAATATTTTGAAAATTCATGAAGATTTAAATTCTATCAAACAACAAAAAAACAAAACAGAGAAATGCCGTTTCCCACAATGATGTTAATATATAATACCGAGGGTGTCCAACCAACATTTTTTGCGTAGAGTACAGAATGCTTGGTTGACGGTTAAGTCAAGGGTCCGTTTACAACTTTATAGGCGGTTTTAATACCAAGATCTCATCTCCACTAACTTTCTACGCTGTCTATTAGCCCTGTTCTCAGAAAACCCGACAAAGAATCGAACAATGTGTTGCCAGTATGCAAAAAGTTACAAGATATAGTGCGCGACACTCTAGGAAATGATTCGTACACGCGAAGTGAGACTGTGTGTGTATTTGTGTGTGTGTGTATGAGTTGTATGGGAGAGTGTGTGTGAACAGCTGATCGACGAGTTTTATGTAGAGAAAGATGGAAGTATAGTCTGTTGGTGTCTGTTTTGTAGGTTATACTGTTTACATTTCTTGTTATAGGGATTTTTCCTTCGTTATGGTAAATTTTGTCGTCTATTTGATATCTTTAAAGCCCAAAAACGCTGTCTAAGAGCAATGTTCAAATTAAAAATTACAGACAGCTGCAAACCATTTTTTGTTGATAATAAACTACTTACTTTTCCCTGCCTTTACATATTAGAGATATCTATTTTTGTCAAAAGTAATAGCAATTTATTCCCTACTTTAAAGGACACAACACACCGAAGTGCAACAATCAGATCTCAGTATAAATATAAGTTATGTACCGGTGCTCACAAAACATCTTTATTAAAAAAAAAGTGTTTTAGGTATGGCGCCTGTAATTTATAATAAGATTCCAAATAGCATCAAGGAACAACCTTTGAGACTTTTTAAAAAACAGCTTTCATCTTTTTTAATACAAAAATGTTATTATTCTGTGTCAGATTTCCTAACAGATAAAATATAGCTGTATTATTAAATTTTTGTTATTCTAATTTAGATTTGATTTATTATTAGTTTTTTTTTTTTTTTTCTTTTTTTGATACACGATAATTTGTTGAGTGATTGTGAAAGTTTTAAATTGAGGTTGTGTCTTTGTATTGTACCTATACTATCCTAAGTATAAATTTTTGCATGCCAATTGGTAGAATGTACCAGGAACTATAACCATTACTGTAACAACTCATGTGTGTACCTACATTCAATGCAAATAAATTATTTCTATTCTATTCTATTCTATTCTAACGTTTTTCGAGGCCATGTTTATTTTTATGTAACCTTTTCACTTTACTCGATGCTGCTGAATTTTCATCAGTAGGTTACACTGCATTTGATTCATTTTTTATTAAATCGTCAGTTAACGCCTCTTTAAATGCGAATTGATTAAATATATAATATTTTATTGTTACATTATGTTTATTATATTATCGAAATAATCGAACATAATTTTTGACCTTGTTTAAATGCTCGATACGGTTCACTTCACAATACTAGATTTCATTGAAATATCAGGTACAAAACAGCCATATTTTTTATAGCATCAGTAGAGCTGGCAACCAAACATTCCAGAAGGTTGGCAACATTGCACACACTACGACGGTATCCATTTATTTGGCACATTGACATAACTTCTTAGCGATATCCTGCCTACGCGACATTTAGCAAATTACCTACCTACATAGATATTGATACTTTTGAGTATGATATTGAGAAATGAGTAAACAGACTTCGTAGAGTTCATATGACCTGAATCTATTTAAGTCGCGAGGTAATAGGCTTCTTTTGGGTTAGCTCGTTCCATCGTCGACCTCATCTCTGTCCTCAGAACTAGACTGAAGTGAAGAGTAGGCATGGGCTACTCTTCACTTCATCATCTGCTTAGCCTTTTCCCAACTATATTGGGGTCGGCTTCCAGTCTAACCAGATGCAGCTGAAAACCAGTATTTTACATGAAGCGACTGCCTATCTGACCACCACAACTCAGTACTGGGTAATACGATACCTCTTGGTAAGACGGGTTGTCAGACTTTTTGGGCCACTGAAGTAAAGAGTAGGCCCATTCTGTTAAGATGGAGGTTGCATGGTTCATAATCATAGATGATTTCATCCTGGATTGCAAGTGTAATGATATAGTCTGCAAACTGTGGGACTCTTATCCTGGGCAGTCTCGACATAGATAACGACTAAATCTCCGAGACTGCCCTGCACATGGACTTCAATGGGACTTATTTACTCACAGCTCTGTTTTAATCAGACACAACTAAAATTATCTTCCATATTAATAAGACGAAATCAAAAGAATTGGAGAACACTACAGAACACACAAATTTGACAAAGCTATACAATGAATGCCAGCAAGGGGAGACGATGAAATTCGAATTCGAGTGGCAGAAAAAAAATCGACCACCCGCAATTTGGTCTAAACAATAGATTAGATTTCTTAAGAAGTTGTAACTGTACTAATGAGTAATCTGAAATAGAACCTAAGATAACAATACCAAATCTAAATCTAAATCAACGCGTGTCTCGAAATAGTAATATGAACCGAAACAGTTGACAATCTAACTCCAGATTATTATATTATTACAGCAGCGGCGGCGAAGAGATAGGTATGGAAGATGAAGACAAGTTGCGCCGACACCAAATGAGTTGGGTTAAGGAAACGGAAATGATGATGAAAGCGATAGCTGTACTTAAAACCAAACTCAGTCACACTTAAAACTCGTCATTTTTAGAATTCATTAGGACAATGTCAAAAACATATTATGAAAGTAGCACTCGCGAAAGTCTCACTTTAGTTTTATTTAAATAGTTTTTACAGAATAACTCAGAATATCTTTTGGGCAAAATGTAATAATTTTGTAAATACAGGGTGTAAACAACCTAACCACGAAGCCGTCAACCAAGCATTCCGCACATCAAACTAAGTAACTTTATGCAAAAAATATTGCTGGAAAACGACTATTTTTATTGGGGTGAAAAATCATATTTTGTGGTAGAACTTAATGTAATGCATTCAAAACGTGCTGGTGGATGCATTGAATAGTACGGGGGTTGTGGAGATTTTTGAAGTAAAAATCATACAGTAAAAACTTGTATTTAAAACAAAAACTTGTCAAAAAGTTGTAAATTTGACTCCCAATATCTCCCCGACTACAAGGTTCCCTGGTATGATGTAGAACAATCACAAATGATCGCAATGACGAGGAAAACAATTGCCTTTTTAAGAGGTTTTTTACACCCATTATAGTTCACAATCAATAGTCACTCACTATGATAAACTATTTTTAAAAGACTCAAAAAAAGGAAATCCACAATTCACGAGTTAACTTTTTCTAGACATTCGTTCTACGGGCTACGCTACCGATATTTCATAATAATGTACTATTGACACTGCAAATTGAAAATACGATGATATAAGATTCAATTGTTGGCTCTCTTGGTTGACTTATTGCACGGAACACCCGCTCTCTTGAAGATGTGTTACATAATGTAAGTAAAGATGGAGTGCTGGGCATCGGATGGTAGCGTATTTGTGTTTGTTTGTTTATGTGATTATGTGTCAATCATTTGTTTATTTTGGCGGGAGTGTGTGGTGCCATGGCAACGGGCTAGAATGTTGTTATGTGGCTGAAATGGCTCAAAGGACCATTAATAATAATAATAATAATAATAATATTCCACAACTGTCACACAACGCCATCTAGTCCCAAGCTAAGCAGAGCTTGTGTTATGGGTACTAGACAACTGATAAACATACTTATATATTTCTAAATGCATACATATTATAGATAAATTACACCCAGACACAGAACAAATGATCGTGCTCATCACACAAACATTTGTCCTGGGTGGGAATCGAACCCACGACCTCCGGCATAGCAGTCAGGGTCACTAACCACTGGACCAACAGGCCTGTACCATTAAATGTATGGTCCTTCGAGCCGGATGTTACGGGATTCGGAAGTTTGTTAACACAAATAAATAAACAAAGAATGAAGAATAGTCCTCTCCGACAACATTGTTTTGTACGTGCCATGCAGCAACGGAATAGCCATTGCTGCATGGCATTCTAACTTCTAATAAACATTTCGGTTTCGATATTTCAAAAAGCATCTTCACATGCACACCAACCCAGTCACTGAGATCTTCTTTCATAACCTATCATCTTAGATCTAACTTTCAATTTATTGAAAGTCATTTCTCCTTGATCATGAGCGACCACGGCCGCTGGTGGTCGGAGCTAGTTGCTCGCGACCACATTGCGACACAGTGAGAGGTCAGACTAAATGTAGGGTTCCCAGATCTCCAAAAAAGAATTCTTTAGATCTGGGAGTTTTAATAAAATTCCTTCAATTAAAACTTATTTCAATTTCGAATTGTACTGCATAATTTAGTTATACTGCGGTTTTTGCTAAAGTTGTTGTTTAAACGGTTTAATTTAAAATTCTTCATTAATTTAAAATTCTTCATAGAATTTTAAATTAAATCGTTAAAACTACGTATAATTACGCAAGTGACAAGGTTTATTCCTTTGTTAATTATGAAAAACGACTTTATTTAATTTATTTACAAATGTCTTCGGAAATTTAAGTCGTATGGCAACCCTAGTCGCTTTCAAACGCTGGCTTTGTTAGTTCTGACTAGACTAGTTTACTTGAACTTGTGTAAGAAATGCTAGCAAGTGAGTCACTTTTGGCTCTCCAAACATTTATTTTATCAAAACAAAAGCAAAACAAAAATCCTTTGCAAATTCTATTGCCAACTATTCCAGCTACTTTTACCTATTAGTTCCACATTGATACCAAAGACGTATACGACAAAACTTGTCTGTGTACGCCGGTAACCACAACCCACAAGCCTATTGTATCACTGAAAAAAAAGCTTATTACCAACCAGTTAACGATTATGTAAACTAAATAGTGATGCACACTTTAGAGCCGGGCAAAAAGCGGTAACGTTACACGTAACAGGTAAAATAGCGGGTGAAATGTAACGCGTTATTGAGTAACGGTTACGGAGGACAGTGATTCGATCGTCACGGTTTGTTGTTGTTGCGTCATATATAATTAGATTACGAGGTGATCGGTATGCAGTTACCTACTGATCATTTTAACTGTATGGTGGATTATCCAGTGTGGATAATGCTATGTTGACCACTACGTTTCGCGGTTATCAATAGGTCAAATATAGATGTTACATCTCTAGCTGGCCAAGTACCAACTAAAACGTCCGTTACTAATTCATAATTGGAACAGAAAACAACATTTTCATAATGTTTTTTTTAAATGATTTATGCAACACATTTTTAAAACGTTTCTTTTTTGTACTGAATATTTCATTTCACAATACCTCCTTTAAAATTGCCTATTTTCCGATTTGATACGCATATAACGACTATTTAATGCACTTAATATAAAAAAATGACATTGAACCATGAAAAAAGTTAATTTTATGCTAAGCTAAAATCGTCAAGAAAAACAAACTAAACTGCATTGTGAAAACCTAACTTTCAAATCCGTCTGATATTCAATAGAGGACATTTATTCAAATGAATTTGATTTTCATTAATGATAATTGCTACGACTTCCTGTTCCTACCTGAGTGCAATAAACATGTAAAAAAAAGTATATGTGTACTTATTTATATAGAAACAAGCAGGTGGCTATACCTGGTACATATAAAAGTACTCTGTGACCTGGTAGTAAATGGTCACCACCATCTGTTGACATTTGCAATGATGATGATAATGATGAAGCCGATGTTGACCCCAGCAACTACATTCGATGGCTTTCTAGGATGGTCGTGAAGCTTTAGTATGCTGAGACGTCTGTGACCATTAACCTCTTGTATGCCGTAATTGTAGACACAATTAAAAAGCCATTGTGTCTTGTGTAGATCTACGTTCATACGAAGGGTTAAACACAACATCCTACCAACAACAACACACCACACCAGACACAACAACACACACAACACACAACACATCACACCACACAACACACAACATTCTATTATGATTCTGCTAAAGCGGCCATATTAGGCCTCCTGTGTCTTTCATGAGCTGTCAAGTGACTAACAAACTGAACGTAGCCGAAAAACTTCAAAAATAATTGTAAAACCAGAGTTTGAACTTGTAAATGCATTACCATCCTGGCGGTAAACTAAAATTGTATGATTTGTCGGTGTAATGAAAGGTACAACTTCGAACTACGACCTGCAGCTTCGGACAAGTAGCTAGTATAGTGTTGACATAGTAGGCGGTAGGGCCTGACTCGGACGAAACAAGCCAGTGGCCTGACATTTGCTACGGGTTACTTGAGGTTAATTGTTAATATTATAATCTTAGCTTTTAACATTTTGAACTGTTGATTTAATCGTATAAAACCTTGTTAATGTTAGTTGTTAAACATTATACGGTAGGAGAAAACTACTAATTAAATACAAACCATAATAAATTCTGCAATATTTATCTGCTATGCTATTTATCTACTCTAAAAAACTTTTTTGCAAAAAGTAAAACCGACTTCAAAAAGAAAAAGTGAAAAATAACTTTAGCTTCTGAAGTCGGTGACGTTTGTATGATTGATTTAATTTTTTTGTCACCGACTTCAGAAGCTAAAGTTATTTTTCACTTTTTCTTTTTGAAGTCGGTTTTACTTTTTGCAAAAAAGTTTTTATTTTTCACTTTTTAGTGGTTCACATGGAAAGTGCATACCGTTACAATTACAACAAGCCCAAACACGACTAGGATACATTGTCTCATTATGGAGTTCCGTGACTCTTGGCTTCATCATCAGATCTGATGGTAGAATGGTTCTTATCAAACGCAAATGCTTCACTTGTTGTAGAAAATATAAAAATTGCTGTACGTTATCCTATAAAATTTGAAGAGTTCCCTCGATTTCGCCAAGATTCCATCATCAGATCCCGACTTGGCGACTATGGGACCAACTTGGAAGTATACCCTTTCAAACAAAAAAAGAATTTTTCAAATCGGTTTAGGCGTCTTCGAGTAATCGGGTAACATACATAAAAAAAAAAAAAAAAAAATACATACAGTCGAATAGAGAACCTCCTCCTTTTTGGAAGTCGGTTAAAAACGGCAAACATGCAGACCTTTTAAGAAATGCAAGTAGTGATTTCAAATCGTTTTTATCTATTGCAACATTTTCACCTCTTGCAACACTAATTCATTAATTGCATTTTAAGTTCACGGTCAATTGTTTAGTTTTACCATTTTTCAGAGTCAAAGCTTCTTACGTAATTCTTTTTTTTCACTAATTTAACTAGATGATGTTAACCGCATAATTAATGAAGTAAAATTAAATTAGGTATCTCAAATATTTAGCGGCATTATTTGCCAGAAGTTTAAAACGGACTTTATGCAATGACTATCAAGTCCATTTATAGAACTTAATTTTTTTAAAGTGATTCCTAATATTATGTTCTGCTAAGGTCTGCTAGGTCCGCAGAGCTAACTATAAGAAAAAATACAACAAAAAGAATCGTTTAAAGTTTATTTTATGAATCGGAACTGACAACAAGAAAACAAAATATGACAGTGACAAGACGGTGTGAATCCGAGCGATTCGCAATACAATGCCGGTTGCGCAACTCCGTTATTTACTACAAACTTGTTATAAGTTGCATTGGAATTGCAACATATCATTGTGCACATCTGCGATGCCCACGCTGTCCGCTCAACCGTTGATTGCACAAGTACGCTTAAAAAATGTATGATAATAAGGAGTTAGTTGGACGTAAATTAATTCACTATTGTTTAATCTATTTTTTCAATCGATTGGTTTCATAAGTTTCATAACTGGTATTGTCAATTTTCTTATAGTCTGGCGCAATATTTTACTTGTGTTAGAAATCAGTTTACGAAAACTTTGGATACATTTAGGTATTTATTAGGTTTGGAATATTATGATGAACTAGTCAGAAAACTGTTCAAAATAACTGCGTATACTTAATATGATTTCCAAGTATCGACCAATTATAACAATTTCCAATAACGTCCCATCACTAAAGTTAATGTAAACGTCCAAATTACGTCAAACCAATACCATAACCATAGAGTAAAACAGAAGCTTCCAAATTTAAAACAAAAAAAAACTACTTGCCCTGCAGTAAATGACCTTAAGTTCGCCGGGGCTTTGTACTGTAAAGTGACTTATTCATATAAGACAGACGTACATTACTGTATAGAAGGTGTAAAAAAACCTCTTAACGTAGCCGAAAGGCACTTGTTCTCCCGGTTATCGTCATTGCGATTGTCTTTGGGGGAAAATATAAATTGAGCACCACATTTTAATGAGGTGTTTAATGAGGTCTTTGATGACAAACTAATTTGGACTAGGCCGACTTGGGGCACCCCGAATTTACTATGTTTTGGTTACTTTTATATATACTATATTTCTGGTGGCCATTAACAAAAAAAAAAATGTTTTGGTTCTAATTTCACGATGATTAATGAGAATTAATTTTGGTGATCGTTTACTTATTTTGGCAAACAAAAGTAATTTTTTTGCGGCTACATTTTGCTAAATCTGATGGTTCGTTCTATGCCATTTTCTTTTTGTTCCACACCGTAACTGGGAACCTACGTATCTACTTACGGAGATATTAGGGGTCAAAGCTCCAACTATTTGAAAAGTTTTTTTTTAATTCAAGTTTTTGTTGTAAGACTTTTACTTTAAACACCTCTACGTTCCCCGTACTATTTTGATCCATCTATCAGCACAATGTTTTGAGTGCGTTACATTAAGTTCTACCACATGACATTATTTTTCACCCCAAAAAAATTTTGGCTTTAAGTTACTTAATTTGCTGCACAGAATGCTTGGTTGACCGCTTCGTGATGAGGTTGTTTACACCCTGTATATTCACATCATGAGTATGCTGACAAAGAGTATGTAAAGTAAGTCTCGACTTGTAAGATAACATCGCTTAAACTTGCTTGGAGCGATTCTTTCACTTCAATATTTATTCCGGTCGCTCCAGGGTCTGTTAGGTCATAAATGTTTCGTTGTTGTATACAGATTTAAAACTTATGAGATTATGTGGTTAATTGTATTTTTGAGTGACTTAAAAGACTTAATTTTTCAGGTTTGATAATTTAAATCAAATAAGTACTACTAAGGTCCACGTTCACCGAAAAGATAACGGTATGGTTATCTAAAAACAGCTGTTCAAGGGACATGTTCCCCTACAAAAATGTGTTTTAAACAGCTGTTTTTAGATAATCACACCGTCATCTTTTTGGTGAACATGGACCCAAGAGTAGTATCTGATTTCAGAGTTTCTGATTCATAATAATGGTTTCGTCTGAATTAATTGAGTCAGACGGAACACGAAATAAGAAGGACTGATATCACATACGAAAAAAAAAAAAAAGGTGACAGAATTTGAGAAACCCATGTCCAGTCCAAAAGAGGACTGCAATGGGCTTAGTGAATTTGACTACAACTTTACATAATTTCCTTACTATCCGGATGCAGCTGAATACAAGTATTTTACATAGACCGACTGCCTATCTGGCCTCCATAACCCAGTTACCATTTAGTACTGGTTATCAGACTTTTGGGCCACTAACTACCTGAAACGACTGTCAAAGATCTACGAATGACAGCCGGGGCCAACTGCTTAACCTACTTTCCGCGGTTTTAACTCTTCAGATTAAATATTACCTATCGGATTTTAGTTAGTGGACTACAAATTACGAATCACCAAGAACAAAAAAAAACAATATTAAAACTCCTTTGTTACCAAACAAAAAATTAACAAAACATACAAACTTTTTTGACGTAAAAAATGACATTGTAATCCCATTTGTCCAATTAACATTTAAAAGTAATACTAAAGGCAAAGGTCAGGAGATCGGAAGTAGGGCCCGGTTACGTCACTAGCTGGCCAACTTTCGTCGTCGTGCGCACACGCAACTAGACGTTACATTTACTGAGATATAATGCTGCCCTGGTAGTTGAAATCGTGAGTGAAGTAAATCGAAATTATGTGGATTAGAATTTTTAGGAGTTTTAGATATTATCTTATATTTTTTCTTCTAATGACAGTCGGTCGATCTTTAGGTTAAGCCGTGATTGCCTAGATTGGTCTGTGGATGGGTGACCACCCTTTCATCCCGGTTTGCCTCGGCAAGCCAGCCGTTGGTCCAGGCTGTTATTTGTAGATCTTTGACAGTCGTTACTCGTACAGGTAGTCAGTAGCCCAAAAAGTCTGACAACCAGTCTTACCAAGTGGTATCGTATAACCCAGTTGTGGAGGTCAAATAGGCAGTCGCTCCATGTAATGTGCTGGTATTCAGCTGCATCCGGTTAGACTGGAAGCCGCCCCAACGTAGTTGGGAAAAGACTAGTCAGATGATGATTTTGTGGAAATGAAAATGAAAAGTCTTTTTTTGTTCGGAGTTTTTGTCGGTTCTTTTTCATCAAAGAAAAAAGCCAATGATAATGAGAGTGAGTCCAAACGTATAGCTTGATTATCGTTATCAGAAATTTCTCATTAGCCGCCACGTATTTGTGCCCGATTCGCCACGTATTTGTGCAAGCTCGTCCTTTAATTTTAATTTTACAGGGACTTAAACATCGTTTGCAAAATGTGGGTTTACAATTGAGTACACCTCTGACTAACACTTTTAGGATATTTTAGGATAACAGGCGCGAAATAAGTCCGAACACCTTTTGCAGCGTTGTAGGTACTAAGGTCCATGTTCACCAAAAAGATGACGGTCTGATTATCTAAAAACAGCTGTTTAAAACACATTTTTGTATGGGAACATGTCACAGTCACAGCTGTTTTTAGATAATCAGACCGTTATGTTTTCGGTGAGCAATTGAGCATGGACCTAAGACTTAGAAAACCACCATTAAAATGTTAATGGCCGAAATCAGCTAACTTTGAGACAGATATCAATCAATGCGACTCCATTTAGATAGCAAACGAAAGGCAAAACAGTTACAAATGCATTCAAAATCTTTTCAGAGATAGCCTAATGATTTCATGTAAACCAAAGTACATTACGCAATAACATTCGTGCACTAACCTACTTTTCAGTCACGAGAGCAAACAGTCATACAAAATTGAACTTTAATGAATCCGGAAGTTTTAAAGAATTCCCAGTGAATATCACTTTGACCGGTAAATGTAATAAAGGTAAAATTAGCTTGTTATACAAGTGAAGTTTTGTAAATTTAATATAAAATTGTTGTGACCTTTTAGTATGTTATTATTGTATGAATTCCGTAATCGTACGTAATCTTGTAATCATGTGAAGTGTAATCAGAATGAGAATAAAGCAAGGTACTGATGTAATCAGTGACTTGACATGTTTTGATTTCGATTTTTCAGGGCTTTTATAAAAATCATTTCGAAAAAAATGGGATGATGCTAAACGTTAATTTACAAACTAATAATTATTTTTATTGATAATTATTTTGTTAGTTGTGTCACCTAATTCCATTAATTATTACGTTATCCTGTTTTCTGGTTTTTTTTTTCTGTTAACAACTACAAAACAGATTCATCATCTAAGTATTTAAAATAATATCCACATTTTCCATCAAGATTATCCTCAAACATTTCAACAATACAAATCGATTACTAATTACGAAGTGATTATTGAAATCTCATAGAATGGTATTAATTACCGGTTCATTGAGAAACTTTTGGCTGTCGTCACTAAAACGCTTTAACTATAATTTCATACTAGCTTGCGCCCCTGGCTTTACCCCTATTAAATTCGTTTTTAACATAATATCTATATAATTTATAGCAAATATATTACTCTGATTAAATAATATTAATAAATTAATAATAAATTTTTATTGTTAAAGGAAGTGTTACAATAAGATGTGACACTGGATCCCGCACTAGGATACCCTGTGTTGCAGGATCCAGTCTCTCTCGACAAATATGTTTCATTATGAACATGTATCAAAGATGTCATATATTCATGTCAGTTATGTTGCTATGTAAGTTTCATCAAAATCCGTTCAGTAGTTTTTGAGTGACAGAGTAACAAACATACATCCATAAATCCATATTTTCTTAGTCCTTACATCCTCACTAACATTCCCATATAGGATCATAGGATGAATGTCAAACAATTTTATTAAATTCAAGACAATTAATTTAATTTGATTCGGTTTTTTTTTAGGGTTCCGTAGCCAAATGGCAAAAAACGGAACCCTTATAGTTTCGCCATGTCTGTCTGTCTGTCTGTCCGCGGATAATCTCAGTGACCGTTAGCACCAGAAAGCTGAAATTTGGTACCAATATGTATATCAATCATGCCGACAAAGTGCAAAAATAAAAATTTAAAAAAACATTTTTATTAGGGTACCTCCCCCAGACGTAAAGTGGGGAGCGATTTTTTTTTTAATTTTGACCCTGACGTGTGATATATTGTTGGATAGGTATTTAAAAATGAATAGGGGTTTTCTAAAATCATTTTTTGATAATATTAATATTTTAGGAAATAATCGCTCCGAAAGTCAAAAACAATGTGTCCCCCCCCCTCTAACTTTTGAACCATAAGTTTAAAAAATATGAAAAAAATCACAGAAGTAGACCTTTATATGAACTTTCTAGGAAAATTATTTTCAACTTGATGAGTTGAATAGTTTTTGAGTTATATATCACTTTTTCAAAAAAACGCAAATGATAACTTTGTTTTTCATACAAATACTATGAAAAACAAAGTTATTTTTGCTGACGAAAAATGTTGGTATTTTTAATGGTCTGGGAAGCTACGGAACCCTACAGTGAGCGTGGCCCGACACGCTCTTGGCCGGTTTTGGTATATTATAATATCAGATGCATGTGAATTGATTTCAGGTTCAGATTTCCTTGCAGAGGTTTTAGGGTACATTAGAATAATGATGCTTGTATCAAAAGACTTCGTTTGAGTAGTGTGCAGCTAAGAGTTTAAAATATCAAAAATAGTAATTTAGAAGTTTTTAAAATATCAGAAATTGTATTTTTTCTGCAATTTTTTTGTCTTTTTTCTGGTGTCATTTTAGCTATCAGTCATCCCAAAAACTAAAAAGAATCAGTGGTAAATGTGTTAATTTAAGCAGGTTAATGAGTTTGGACTTGGATTGGTTTGAAACTTAGTCTTGGACAATCTACTTTGCTGATATTATTAAGTTTTCAGTAATCGATACCTCTGTTTTCTAAACAGATATCGATGAATAAGTAGGAGTATCAATTTTATTAATAGCTCTGCTAATTATTCAACCACGACCATAACAATAAACTAGATTCAAAAACATATGTCCATACAATAAAAGGTATCACATATAAAACCTGTATCAGTCGTATTACATTACTTAATATATAGACATAACAAAGCAATAATTTCTTTGTTTCCTACGCCATTTGCATAAATAAGAAACACAAACTAATGTCCCAAAATTCGTCCATATCCGTTCAATACTTTAGGCGTGAAAGAGTATCAAACATCCTCAGAAACTTTACAAGTAGTAAGATGAAAACTAGAGGATGTACAGTGTACACTTCTGCTAAACTCTTCTAAGATTGTAGTCGTGAAGGTATATTGTGTTCGTCACATTATAATAGTATTGCATTCTGTAATGCTGATGTAAAACATGTGTAATGCTGTGAGCTATAGCGAATTGATTTGTAAAAAACAATTGAAAAGCAAAAAAATCTAACGTGACATAATCAATATTAACATCGCTGATAAATAAGTAAATACTGCATGTTTCAGATTATTATAGACGCTAACATAAATCGTTCCATTAAGATCAGGTTAAAAGGTGCTCTTTGGATATTTCGAATATTATGTCATCATCATCATCATCATTTCAGCCCCAAGACGTCCACTGCTGGACATAGGCCTCCATTAAGTGTCGTCGTTTCGAATCTATGATGTACTTTTTTGCACACGACAATAGTTACACATCATTTTTACAATATTGCTAATTGTATGGGTACAAAGGAGGGGTTTTCGCTGATAGCTTATTAGATATCTTTCAGGAACCTTTGGATCATCATCATCAGATCATCGTCCACAGCCCAACTTCAGCTACTTCTGGGTATAAGTGTCTCTTTGCTTTTGCCAAGATCCACGTTCCTGTAGCTGCCTCATCCAGGATATTGCCGCAATGGCAACAATGTCGTCTGCCCTCCACTACATCCAACCTTAGAATGGAGGGAACCAACTTTAAACAAGTAAAATTAAATTTAAAATTTAAAAAAATCCCCGACACAATGTACTAAAATTTAAATAGAAAATAATTCGTTAATTTGCCATTTTGTGGTGGCGGCCATTTTGGATTTTTAATTTATCATAGTGTGTATAGTATTAAAGTAGTCAAGCCCTTTTATTCGATACCCATATTGAGAGAGTTGTTTAACAACAAAATAATCGGCCATCTTGGACTAATTTTTATCTTACATAACTAAGAATACTCCCGACTAATTAAACCAAACAAAAAAAAAAAAAAACAAAATCGGTTCATCCGTTTGGGCGCTACGATGCCACAGACACACACACACACAGACACGTCAAACATATAACACCCCGTCGTTTTCGTGTCGGGGGTTGATAAAAAGGAGGAAGTCACAGTTGTAGCCAAAGAGTATACACCCAATATAACAAAATAAAAATAAAGTTAACATAGATCTGTGTCATGAAAAAGCATAAATACCACACTAAAACGTTTGTTAACTGTTAAATTAATAAATAATGCTGATATTAATGTTAGCAACTATGACAGTTTGAAAACATATGTATATATTTTCTCCTTAATTAAATCAACGCCCCTACCGTATTATACTTACATATGAAAAACAGCACAATATCTCAACAAGGAAGTGAACAGTTTGATTCATAGTTTTACTATCGAAATAACCGTTTTTTGCACCACAACAACGTATACGAGTACATGACAACAACACCAAACTTCACTTGTCCAGGTTAAGCTGACCTTGCACTTGATAGGCTTTCAGTACAATAACAGGTCAGCTTAAGAATTGTATAACTTGACATTGTCGCGCGTATATCGAATCAAATATGAATGCATTGACAGCCATTACGAATGACCGTTGAAAAAGGTTATACAATTATTATTTATTTATATATAAAAGAGTTATTGATAAAATTTGATCCTGATTCGAATTTATTTTAATCTTGTGATATTTGGATCGAGACATTATTATTTGTAAACCCTTCGACTTTTCGTTTCGACATGGAATAATCTTAGAGGCTGGGTTAGTAGTATTAGGGTATAGTAATAGTAATTATACAGAGAATTGAGAAAAGAAATATAAGTTAACGCGTCATACTAACGAGAACAAACATTAAAGTTTTAAATTAATAAAGACAACCTCTTAGTTTTTATCGAAGTACAATGTACTATAAGTCCACCACCATTACTACAAAAAAACCCAATTACTAACAAGAATTTACTTTTTGCAAAACATTAAAGAAAAACAAAATTTATACCATCCACATAAAAACACGACATCAAAAATATTACATACAATTATAACGTCAATGAGTTAACTTCAAAATTGACAATAAACGCAGTCCCGTTAAAGGTTACCGCAGTACATTGTACTACCTAAAATATAAGGTCATAAATATATTCAGAGGCACGGATTATGCATAGTAGTAAGTACATAGAAGTGTGAAAACCAACACTTCTCTATTTGTGAGCACCGTTAAGCATAGCAAGGGAAACACTGAATTGTTAAGAAGTTCCTAATATTTACTTATGTTAATTTTACGTCATAACGGGTAGGTAAATAGTTTTGTGCATACCATTTCTTTTGTACAGATAAATTCAAAACTGCACTTGTTTTTTCCAGTTTATGGAAAAACGCAACTACCACTAATTTTCTTACTTGCAAGGTGTAATTCATTTGTTATCATCCATGTAGACATGGAACATGAAACTATAGCAGCACAATGCTCCTCTCCCGAGCTTTACCGTATGTTACCCTGTTCTACCCCATGCAGTCTTACCCTGCCTCCTTTCCAAGGTCATCTTTTCTTGTAAATATGTCAACTTGCATCTGAAAAAAGCCAATGGCTTTATCTACTTTTGTATGCACCAGAGAATAACTGTGTATCTGTGTAACCAAACAATTGAATGCTGCATTCTTCTTGTAGAATAGCTAATCCTCTTCAGACCTTCTTATGAAATCCACGGAAATACTCATCTAGTCAAATCCGAAACCATGTAAATACTGTTCAAGGAATGCATATTTAAATGAAGACCAACATCTTTATCTACTTGTGGAACCAAAGGTGGAACCTTTTCCGCAGTTAACTCCAAGAGCTCGTCAACTCGCTTGTCAGGTAGCATTCATGTGCCAAAATCGAAAATGTTCGGGATCAAAATTTTTATAAGTATTCTCTATCTCTTCGGTATACTATTGGAATCATCTGAGTCACCAAACGTTATACCAACAAACACTGAACGTAAATTGCCCACCATTTCCAGGAAACAATCTTCTAATTCTATTCACCTTAGCTTTTTACAATATTTTCTTTTCTTTTCGGACACTTCAACACCTTTCAAGTTTTGCACGCGCGTGCCTACGACCGTTAGAGCACTTATTTGGAAATAAGCCTCTTGACATCGATTTTATCGACTAGTGTACTTGACTGCAACGGTTTTCTATGATCATCGATTTGTTTAAAACTTGTAGTGGAATAACAACAATATGCATATTATTATTAGCCATAGTGGTTTTTCGTAGTATTGGTGTTTGCATATGATTTACTCCATGAGCAACCGCAGAACCGCTACTATTGAAGTTAGACCTAAACTAACTGTACCAGGAGTGCATGAGTAACAAGAAGATTCTACTCCCGAAGATTAAGTTTCCCGAACATTTGCAAGTCCATTATCTCGTCCCTTATCAGAACGAGATCAAGGAAAATAGCTCAGGTCTTTACATATTTTGTTTAAGGACTAGGAAGGCAGAAAGTTGATAAAGTGCGACTGCCGGTAGTTTATCTTAATTCTTCAGGCCTAATCCCAATTGATTTCGAGTCAGAAAGACTCAGGATAGTACTAATTTTGCTTGTTGTTATTTGTGAAGGTTTTTTTAATACTTGGCTGAATTTTCAGATTCATCGAATTTTTCCAGTGACTAACCCTCTTTAACAGTTTTACAGATAATCCTATCTATATTGCAAAAAAGGAACGTGTTAATATGCACGTCATAAATGCTCTACTGAAACCCTTTAACACTTCTATTGTAATCCTTGCCCCGTTATAGTCCAAGAGCTTCAATATTAGGGACTCACGACACGTCTACAGACGCAATACATATGTATATACATGTACATATGCATAGTGTTGACGAGTGAACTCAGGTCGTTGACCCAGGTACAGTTATCTTACGTTGTAATGTCCTTACGGGTTGGTTCATGACATTTTATTTACATTTTGGTTACATTTTTTGTGTTTGTCATCAATTGTGTTAAGTTGATAGGTGATTGAGGAGAATAGTTAATCAGATTTATTTTAGGGAACAAAAATATGACGAAAAACTACCTGATAGTTATGACTATTTTGAAGTAGGGTCCATTAGTGTGACTGCCCATTAGTCTAGTGGTCGAAAGCGCTACAGCTGCTGAGCATGGGTGTTTGGTTCAATTCCTAGGTCAGACAAAGTATTACTGGGTTTTTGGTATTTTCATCAGGAATTTAAATTGTCAGTAGCAGAATGTCTGGATTTGTGGTTTGTCACAACTCTGTCTTATCCTTCGGGGGCAACAGTTGTGATGTAAAGTTATATTGTAAGTATGTATTATTTCCTAACTTAAGTAGCACTTGACTTTTGTACACAATAACCATTTATTTGATACCATCTAATATCTCAACACCAAATCTCTTTGTCAATATCTCCAAACCATTTAGTAAAGAACAGATTAGAACGGACGCCATTAAAATTAAACAAGACAAAGATTACAAGACAGCAAAATTGCTTCAATCACAAAACAAAAAACCTTACCAGCCAGAACTAAGTATGAAATAAACATTTCCGTAATTTACATAACAAATATCTAAGTATCTAGATCTTTTTCTGAACCTATTTTGCAACCCAGCACAAAATGTTATTGCACATAACAAATCATTCTTTCGGCGACATAGAATTACGTAAAAGTTGCTAAAAAATGATCAACAAATTCCCACAGTACATAACATATTCGTAGACCAAATGAACGTACAGACGGGTCAACCTACCGTGTCATGGGGTCGAATAGTCGGCGAAAGCATTACAACATCGATTATAGCTTTTAAGAAGCGTCTATTGCTTCATACACTTAAAAGGTTAGGAGTTATGTAATGTCTGCATGTGCATTATAGGTCTGTGGTGTGTATGAGGTAATTTTATAGTGCATTAGAAATATCGCAGGATTTATGCTGTCTGTACTTAGTGTGATCTTTATTAGTTTAAAGGTTGGTTGAAGATGTTCTGAGAGATTTTAGTAAGAGTACGTTGAGTAATAGTGGTTTTGTCGGTTTAAATTGTGTAAAAGATGGTGATTGTACTATTAGTCATATTTTTATGTAATTTTCGGCTAGATTGTACATTCGTGAATCGGAAATGTTAAGCAACATTTTTCTTATGTGTCTGTTATAAGTTTTTTTTTAAACTTAATCTGTGCCTGTCTTTAATTGTTCAACTGCATAGACGCCAGCATATCAAGCTACTACAATATGTCAAACTTTTTATAGATTTTCAACTTTATCTTGAATTCGACTCGGGCTCTTAGAATTCGACATCAGACGTTTCAGATCTTCGATTTTACGACCCCGTTGTCGCTGGCATAAGCAACAGGATCCGCGTACGAAGTCGCGGGCAGAAGCTAGTTATAAATATAAAAGTCTGTAAAGATCGATATTTGTTATTCTTTCACGCAGAAACCACTGAAAAGATTTGGATTAAATTGCTAAAAGATTGATTATAACCCTTTTCCACTTATAATAATAGTAAGAAGATTGCTAGCCTGTAAATCTAACTGTTTTGCTGACTGTACCTAATAGGACACCCAAACGCCAGTTATGTTTAATC
This sequence comes from Xestia ashworthii, assembly GCA_950022955.1. Classification (NCBI taxonomy): domain Eukaryota; kingdom Metazoa; phylum Arthropoda; class Insecta; order Lepidoptera; family Noctuidae; genus Xestia; species Xestia ashworthii. Next base: position 15,173,225 of record OX465560.1, on the reverse strand, counting down.
CCATTTAATAGGGGACGAGCCTAATGCCATCAACCGTGCACAAATCCAGACTACATGGCTGGTATTGAGAAATTCCTAATGGAAAAGGGAAAAGCTCAATAAAGCTTTGCCCAAGCGGGGAAACGAACCCAGGACCCTATGGTCAGCAGTTACACTTGCGACCACTAGACCACGGAGGCAGTCAAGATTTATTATAGTAATAAATTACGAGTACCTACGGTTTACCTGGAAATCTAATTTTATGCCTATTTTCGTAATACTGGAACGCTTCTGTACTTTCACTTTTAGATAGAGTTATAATTAGATCATTTAGGAAGTAGAATGCAGTTACAGTATCTATTTTATATTAGGTAGGTACCTACTATTAACTAGATTGTATGTCTAGGAAGAGAAATCTATTCATTGATCACAAGCTGGTGCATGCGGCTTCGCCCGCGTACAAATTATATACTAAAACCTTCCTCGATAACCATCTATCCATTGGTGAAAACAGCATGAAAATCGGCGCAGTAGTTTTTGAGTTTATCGCGGACAGACAGACGCGGCGGAGGTTTGACTCTGTTTTATAATATGTAGTGAAGTGACTGAAATAGGAAGTAATTAAATGTGTGCAAAAGACTGTTTTTTGTCTGCATATAAAATTTCAAGAATTTTTTGTTACTGAAATGTCTTAATTATTAAACCTTTATTCAAAGAAAGATATATTTACACTATTTACATTTTTAACTAACAAAATAATTTGTACGATCGATCAAGCTACTTGGTTTACAGTTTATCAAAATGGTTACAGCCTAGGGCGTCAAAAATTTGTCCACATCGCTGTCAACAGGAAAAATGCCTAGAAGGCTGGTAGCACTGCCACGTTGGATGGCAATGCTGATTGTTATTGAAATTTACTTTTTCTACTTTGCAAATACGTAAATTGGATTTTGCTTTCATGACCGAAAACTGTTTTTGAATGCTTGATTTTTACTGGGCACTATCCTCGGCCCCCGTTTCCCAGCCGTTGGCCCCTGTGATCCCCAATGGGTTCCGCAAAGCTATACCTAATAGACGACCTACATTTCGATTATTATGTTTAAGTACCATGTAATAGGGAGAGCCTATTACCATCACAAATCCACTTTTTCAAAATAGCAACAGCCAATATAAAACCCGAAATCCCGAAAAAAAACTGCTGTTCAGTACATTTATGTTCGCTTAAAGTACTGAACAGCTGATATTTTTTCGCTATTTCAGCTTTGGTCTCATAATAAAAGTTGTTTGTTATCATGAGCACAATCACGTGTTTAAGGTGAGTACACAAATTACCAGTCACTCTATATTCTCCAAAAGATCTAAACAGTACTCTTAGAGTACTTTGTCAAAGTAAGTGCCATTTTGAAAATGCTGACTTATATTTCCAATAAAAGTGCCTTCTTTTATTGGAAATATAAGTCTTATTTCATAGGGGCGACCCTATTGCCATCAATCGGGCACAAATCGAGACTCCGTGGCTGCTACTGAGAAATTCCTGATGGAAATACCCAACAACAATATTTGCCTGACCTGGGAATCGAACCCAGGATCTCACGCTCAGCAGTCGTGCTTGCAACCACTAGACCAACGAGACATACAAAAAGTAACTATGTACATACCTATTCACGAAATATGCGGGCGTTTATAGCTAACTAAACGGTTACATTGTTACGTCAATCAGTTAGTTAAGTGTCAGGTGAAAACTGTTGAACCAAATCGTTACTATCAAGCTATTACAATTGAAATATTTTTTTTTCATTCAGTTTTGGCCTATACTTTCATAATCAGCTTGAAATGTTTACTGTAAGAAATAAGTGGTTAAAAAATGGTTCAATTTATTGAAGTGAAAACTTATTTAGGCGCGTTGAGTACTTTTTGAGTGAACAACAATCATGGAACTCGCGTGACCGTCACCTAACGCTTCGTAGCACTCGTAGCCGATCCGCTATGGTGTATGAGTTGTCGGTCAGGGGCCCAATTCTGCTATTTTTATAAATTCGTCACTGCAACACGATTCCATTCCCATCCCATTTTCATTTTGCTTAAGTTCATAATCTGCTAAATTCACAATGGTCGATCAATGGTCTCGTAATAAAATTGTGTTTTAATGACATTGTCCTGTTGCCATTATTATAAAACCCTTACTACAAATGGTTTGGCGAACATTTATTCATGCCAGATTTCATTTATAAGAGATTAGACATTTCTTTCAATGGACTGTCAGTGGTTGACCATGGAAAAGTCATAATGACGCCATTATATTAGTAGATTACCAAAGTTGTCAAAACTTGACAGAACTTGATCATTATGAAATCAATGATCGACTATTCTGACACTATTGTAATAGCAGAATTGAGGCCCTGGTTGAAACTCATCATCATCATCATTTTTCTGCCCTTATCCCAATTTATTTGGGGTCGGTGCAGCATGTCTGCTTCTTTCATACTTCTCTAGAACTAGTCATCTCAGCAGACCTCCTTTCTAGCTATGTCATCCTTCACACAGTACATCCATCGTATCTTTGGTCTTCCTCTACACTTACAGCTCTATGATTTGACTTTGACCAGTTTTGTACTCTATAATACCCTACTTTCGTATTATTTTCAAAATAGTAATAACTCCACTCAGACATTTTTCAAACACACTAGCTGCAACATACGCCTTTGAAAGTTGCGAGATACAAAATTACAACCTACGTACGCAATAAAGAAGACAAACATACGAAATAACATTTTAAAACAATACAGAATAGCAAACACATCATAATAAACTGTATTTTCTCAAGAATAACGCATCAAACGCTACTAAAGATTGGTCAACCATTGCAAACTAGGTATGTTCACTTCGGTTCCAAATGCTACATTTAGCAACCTGAAATAAAAACTTCAGCAATGCTGCTAAATTAATTGACATTTGAGATTAAACCCACTGAAATGCGTGAAGATGGTGTGGTATTATTTAAAAATTTTATTACACAGATGATCTTTAGAAGACTTAAAGACTACTTATTATATATCATCTTCTAAGAAACGCTCTTTCAAACGCTGCAAGAGCTTTATAAGTCATCATCTTTCTGCGCCTGTCCCATGTTATTTGGGGTCGATGCAATTCGTTTTTTCGTCCATTCTCCCCTGACAATCGTCACGCAATCATTTACTCCTTTTCCTTCCATAACATCATCACACAATCCATTGATCTTTTCTTTGGTCTTCCTGTTCCTCTCTCTCTTTCAAACACTACAATATTTTCTATACGTAATGACATAAATAGATCCTTTGGTAAATACTCTGGTGCACTCTCATGAAAGCAGAATAAACGTATAAAACAAGACTCAGATTTGACTCCAAATGTCTAAAACACAGTCATTCGTTTAATGCTAAGTTCAAAAACAATCTCTAAACTACTCTTAACGAAATTATGTCTTTAGCAATTCCGAATTCGTCTTTTCGAAATTTAAAAAGATTTTGAAAGAAACTGCCACCGACAACCGTTATTCGATTTAATTTCGTGTTATTATTTGTTGTAGCTCATTTTATTTGTACTTCCATGTCATTATAGATTGTTACAGAGAGCAGAGAAAATTAAATTCAAGGTTCAGAGATCAAACAAATAATTTGGGCGATTTCTCTTTACTTCTTTTGGATGGCTGATCTTTCGCGTCTCAGCAATAACGATGGAATCTTCCACTAGAGCCTCACGATTTCTTTCGAATTGCTAATTACCAAACTTAAACTTTCCCGCACTTTTATTTGGAAATACGTTTACAGGATTTTTTGCACTAAAATTAACGTATTCTAGAGTAAAAACTGAGCATTTCCCACAAGGAACATTCAAAATGTCTCAGAGAGAAAATTCAGGTTGTCCCAAAAATATAAAGTCTGCATGGCAAAATTAATTACCTACTGTCATTACAGTATCTAGCTACCCGCAACTAATTGAATCAGACCTACCTATTGTAGACATAGTGACATATCAAGCAATACATTTCCAGTATAACACGGCCCCGCTTTGTACAGATTTAACTTACAATGAAAGATCCGCATTAACTGAGTCTGTAAAGCTCTATTGTTCGTCGTGCGTACTGACCAATTTTTTACGTATTATAAAAATAATCTAGTTTGAAGCCGGCTAGTCGATAGTGTCGTAAGCGTAACATAACGTCACGCATGTGCTACTCGAATGATTACGCCGAATTGTGGAAAGCCAATGACGGTATTATTCACGTAGGTCACTTATTTCAATAGGGCATTACGGACTATTTGAGCCTTATGTCGAATAACCTAAATTGGGTACCATAAAATGCATCATTCTCCACATTTGGTGACATAAAGGTCGAATATCACATCCTAGCAAATCAGCTCTGCTATTCACCAAATTACCAACCTCCTTGCTAATTTTTTTTATATTTTTTAACAGGGCTGTAACTCTCAATTAGTGCTAATTTATCTTCATCATCATCATATCAACCCGGAATCACCTACTGCTGGGTATAACCCTTCCGATTTATCTGCCACACTTTCCAGGTTCTGTGCGTCCCTTATCCAGGTGTTACCCGCGACTTTGACGATGTCGTCGACCCAGCGAGCTTTAGCTTTAGTGCTAATATGCCAAAGAAAATTACGGGTTTAAATTTTTGGCATATTTCGACAAAAGAAAAAAAAACTAGTCCCAATTTTATGTCGGAAAGTCGCGATTTTTTTCCCAAATTTCAAAACAATTTCGCAGCCCCAGTTTCATTGCTGACCGATTTTTAACAACAACAAACTCATCGGAGTACTGAAGTCGGTAACAATCCTCTTGTTACTAACAAATTATAGCATGGATAATGTCCCCTAATTTCTTTCAGGGTTGCCAGTTTCTCAAGCAAACCGAGTTAGCCAACGCGTGGCGAGTTGCGGCATCAAACGCTCTACTGCGCAGGCGCGAGCTATACTTTTTTATGCAAGATTAGGGTTGACCTACATACCTCGTTTTACTTTTTTTGCTGCAATAAAGATTTAATAATTATTTTATTGCAGTTGCGTTGGGTGCTTTCTTTGGAAGTCATTAAATTAATGGTTGAGGTTATGTCCTGTTCATCATCATTTTTTTTTTCTTCCCTTGTCCAATTCTACTTTTATTTCTTCTTCCATTCTCCTCTGTCTGACGTCATGGTATCATTTACTCCTTTTTCTTTAATGGTCCTGTTTTAAGCATCATATTTAGTTGAATAAGACCATAGTATTGTCATCATCATAATCGTTTGCCCATAACCCAATTTATTTGGGGTCTGCGCAGTATGTCATTGTCTTCTTCTTTTATACTTCTATTAGTCGTCATCTGGTGTGTGTGTGTGTGAATGAGTTTTTATGGAGTCAAAAACTCATTTTATCGAGAATAACTGTCAAATTTATCTTATCGAGTCATATCAAATCCTGCGTACTTGCACTGCAGAAGTAATAATGCACCACTGCTGGGACAATTATTTGTCAACGGTTTTTAAGACCGTAAAACTTAAATCTAAGTCTAAATTGTCAATGGATTACCTACTTTAAAAAACGGTGTTCCGGACGTACACAAGACAGATTTTAAATATTTTAGCTTAATAAGTAAGACATGAGCTCATTTCAAAGCTATGCACTTAAACAAATACATCCGTTATTTAAATGCTCCTTTTTGTTCATACCTTTTAAGATTAACAGAACTTTGTTAAGATTAATTAGCTCGGATGCTCAACTATGCAAGGACGAAGGAAAAAGGAATCACTGATGTTTCTTTAAATAAATCTATGTTCACGTTCTATATGCTAGAGTTCAATATTTATACACCGGTGTGAGAGTGAGATGGCAATAGCTATGGGTCTCTTTCTAATAGAATAGAATAGAATAGAATAGAATAGAATACTCTTTATTATGTACACCATAAAAAATAGAAATACAAAAATTTTAAACATTTTACAAGGGGTGACACAATGGGCGGTCTTATCGCTAGTGATTGAATTTTAATAACTAGGTTGCAAAAGAGCTTTTCTCGTGGATTGATTAAAAAGATGGTCAAGGAGATATCGTGGCCGCCAATAGTGTTTTAAAAACCAAAATTGACATTTTTAACATTTGTTCACGTTCTGTAACGTCAGTGTCAGGACTTCAGAGTAATCCATCTACTTAATGATCAAACATACCAATTTTCTGTTACACCCACGCAAAGGATCTTTAATATATTCGAAGCCAAACATTAGAATCGATAATTAACCACAAAATTTCTAAAAAAAACTCAAACATAATCACGTAATAACATAACATACGTAATTTGAGCAAAAAAGTGTAAAGACGCCATCTTGCTCCACAGTTGACCCGTCCGAACGTCAGAGTAATGATTTTAACACCCGAAGTGTGATGGAAACGCCTCGTTAATTGTTATAAGTTCCAGTTTTAGAAATAATCATATCTATCTGCCTAAGCTTTTCCAGACTATGTTGGAGTTGGGCCAGTCTAACCGGATATAACTGAAAATCAGTAATTTCCATGGAGCGAATGCCTATCTGACCTTCACACCCAGCCACGATACGATACTCCTTCGTAAGTCAGTAATGGTAACATCAAGAGAAAAGATAAAAGATACGACAACCAATCAAAAATATTGCAATATTTCTTTTCGTCATCATAATCAGCTAAACGACGTCCACGGCAGTACTTTTGAGATCCTGGTTCCTGATCCTCGGTCAAGCAAAGTGTTGTTAGGAATTTCTCAATAGCAGCTTGAAGTCTGGATTAGAAATTTGGTGCCCGCTTAATCATAATAGGTGCACCCATTGTATTGTTAAATTAAAAAAACAAAATGGGGGAAATGTTACATCTCTTCCTAAACCATCGGGAAATATCAACGTGAAGTCGTGAACATATGACAATGTTAATGTCTGTCTACGTGTTTTATCTCAAAAACTACAATATAGGTTACGATAAGCGCGTGTCAGATACTAAGTTTAAATAAGAGCATTTTGTTTTATATCGCCTTTTGTGATAACCTCCGATCTCCTAATGAAGCGATTGAATGTGTTTTATCTGAATTTGTATTTATAAACGTGCTTAACGTAGCAACGACTTTGTGGTTTTAAAAGACAAAAGAAAGAAAAGAATCTGCAGTTTCCATCCAGTCAATAATCGTCCAGTAATATTCCCATTACTGGGATACAAGCCTCCTCACTATGAGAAAGAGTGGGCTGTTATCCACCAAGCTGGAGCCGTTTAAGTATAGGTAGATGTCCCAAATGTCTTCGAATCTTTGGTTCTGGGACATACCGATTCCCTCACAAGGTTTTTGTTTATGGGTTTGATTCAAAGAAACAAAGTCATATTTTGCCTTTTCAATTTTCACAATCCACGCGATCACATTGTAAATAGGACCCTGGACTGGTATAAGACAAGACATAGGCTCGTCCGTTTCATAACTTCATCAAAAAATACATTCTGCATTCTAGTTTAATTACGAAACCAGCCCTAAACAATGCAACTATTACGTAGCGTTTCGTGCAAACCCGTGCAGTATCTCAACATTTTTTGTGCAAATCGCACCGATAACCTGTTTCCACAATGTTTTGCACAAGTCGGATCACGCGCAAGCTTTTGGTTTGTCATTTAATTTACTTTCGGATTTCCTTATTCGGACCTTTGTTAGTTACTTTTATTGCAACGAATTTACGATGCTATGTAGGTAGTTCAAATTAAATGTAATTTATAAAAAAATCACTCCTGATCTCACTCCGATGTGAATTTACATTAGATTATTTCGTGGCCTTGGCAATAAGGTGTCAATTGTAAAAGTTACTTATTCCAGTCAATGAAGTATGGAGCGGAGCCAACTTATAACAACCAAATAAACGACAATCACCAAAAATGCTGCAAAGCATAGGATCCTGGTACTTTCTTCATCGAACATATTTCAAGAGGCCTGTTTCCAACAAAGGAAAACCTCAATTAACAAAGACATAGTATAGACTAGGAAGAATGTAAAGTACCTACAATAAATAACACTGAATGAATAAGAGAGCTAGGCTAATGGCTCTAGCCCATATGCGAACCATAATGATTTCCCATTTCCTTCCCAGTTTTTTTTTCTTTTTCAATCGCCTCATCTTCCGTCAGAACTGTCATTCGCATTAGGAACTCTTTGGACACTAAAGAGAAAACGAAAACAAAGTTTTAAGACTGTTACGTAAAATATAGAAAGAAATTTTGCCATTCTGCTTAGAGAAAGAACGGTTTGAATGTTTTTAAGTTTGGAATCTGGTGTGACAGAAAGTTCCAAGACACTAATATTTTTAAAAGTGTTTTCAAATATAGAATGTATTTGAATATTCTTATTGCTTGCTAACCATTCCCACCGCTCTTTGGATACGTAATCAGACTCCTAATCTCTCCTATATAGAGTTGCAGCCGATTAAGAAGATTGAAAACTAGTAATTTTCTCCCTGCTCTGTTTTTTTATTTATGAATGTAAAGCTACTAAATTATGGACGAACTACGTCCATTTTGCAGGTGTGAGGGCACGCAGAGCACAAAATTATCATTATAATAATAATTAAACAAATAAACAACGTCTTAATGTTTCTAGCCAATAATAATTATAACTAATTAATTCACTATACCTGCTATTTCAACATGAATACTAGAATCTCTAGTTTTAGCGCCATAATCTTGATTATGGACATTATGTATTTTCTAAGTTGACATCAGCATTCACAAATCTCACCTTGTGACCTGGACATAAGGTTAAGTTCAGATTGACGCGATTAATCGAGTCGCGTTTTTAATATTTACTTGCCTAAAGGTGATTCTAATTTTAAATTGGACTGACCTTGAACACTGTACATTCATACATATTTCTTTAGGAACTTTCCACCAACCAATAATTTATCAAAAAAAAAACAAAGTCACATTTTTTATTTTTCTTTTTATCAACTCAAGTAACTCATAGTAACATTGGGAACAATCTAATGATCACACAGTAACCACGCGACGCGACGTCCACAGAGTAGGACGCGTCAGTCTGAATTTAGCCTAAAATTTAAATAAATATAAAACTAGTTTTGAATGTTGAACACTATGAATAATTCATTATATTTAATACGATTATTAAAAATTAATTGAATCTATTAATTCTGCAGAACGAAATATTTTTGGAATAGTTTTGCCTTTTTGACTTAAAATTATTCTCTTTTGAACCTTTTTGTGTCTCGATCTTGTTTGTGCTAATTATATGCAAATATAAATAGTTTACAATAATTAGTGACTCGTCCATATCGTTCATTAGAATTCAAGGGATAAGCTAAAACGAAAAATTACTGATATAAACCAAAATATTAACGCATTTCTGGGTTTATAATTAAATAATTCAAGCAACGTAGCGGTTTATGATAAAAATTTCAATCGGGCAACATTTTTGGATTATTTGTAGCCGAAATAATTGTGAACTAAGCTAGTCTTTGATCATAAGCCAGAAAATTGTGTGTATTTTATGCGTACAATAATAGTACTGAAAGACGCTGACGAGAATGTCTGCCCAGAACATATTTTCCACGGAAAAACTCCAATACCCGCTAGCGTATTGCTACAAATAATAATCAAAACTTTGACACTACATAAACACTTGACCAAACCGGCTGTCAGGACACTATTAACGTAAATCATTAAGCTGTGATGACAAGTATACTAACGCCATTAAAGTTTATCGTTAAAGGATGTTTATAGATGTTTTTGTGAAAATTACTTGTCTATGAATTGGCCAATCGTGGCTTGTGCTATTATAGTGTAGCATGGTTATTTTGCCACATAAATTACAATGTCAAGACTGACGCTGAAGACGGCGCTGTTTGTAAACATTTGTGAATTTGTTTGACGAAGTTGGGAAGTTGTATTGAAAATACAAGATGGTGGCGTCAGGTCATAATCAGAACTATTTGATAATGGCCACGCGATAAAACGTACTTGTTAGGTACAACTACAACACCAGCGCAGACTGTCGGCTGTTTTAAATCAAAAATAGAACAAATGAGAATGGAATATGTTTTGAATGTAGAAATAACGTGAAATAACGCCAGTTTAGTCTTTATCAAGCCGGTATTATTTTTCAAAATAAACATGTACCTTTTTGACTAAAGATCTAGGTGTATTTTGGTTTATAAATAAGTCTTAGTATTTATTTTCATTAACATATTGTGGTTAGACTTTGTGGTTATCTTTTTTGCAAGCTTAAAGTAGGTACCTATGGCGGTACGTCACGTCATTCCAAATTATGTATTATGTTATTTTGATCTAAGTGTATTTTAAATCTTACACTTTTGGTCGAAAGCTTTAATATCTCTAACAGTAGACAGTTTTCAGTAGACAGATAGTTTTTAACGCTAGGTTTATTTACGAAGGAAATCTCATATATTGCCCTATTAATGATGATGTAACGTGAATTGACCAAACAACAGAATCCGCTTGACACCACAGGTCCTTAAATATTTATACAAGACAGACGGAGTCAACACAGTGGTGGAGCCAAACGATGCCGGCATTAGGACTTATGCACACCATTTTTGTTTTTTATTGAGTAACAAATTTAAAAAAAAAAAAACAGCATGTTCTAACTTTAAATTCGCAAAATAATACGAGTAAACATAATATATTTTATATTAAGAAGAGTTTCTATAAGTTAATTTATGATGACCTGATATGAAGATCTCCAACAAAAAACTTATCTCATATTAAATAAGCATCGATCAATATCTAAATCATTTTCTAAACAAACAAACACCCTCTAATGTTTTCTTATAACTTTGTTGTCTCTAAAACCCACAGTCGAGTCTCTAGTCAATATTTAACTTTAGCACGGAATTTCCACTTTTTTGTAACACTCGAATTGCCATATTAAAACACTCAAAACGCAGTTCTAAACAAGACATTATGACTACTCGGTTACAGTTAAAGTCAAAATGTTGATTGTTTTCAAAAAAAACTTTTTCACTACAAAAACCGTTTGAACTTTAGTGAACGTTCGTTAACTTAATTAATGAAGAAACTCTGTTTGACAGATGTCATCTTCCAGTTCCATTTAAGACAATCTTCATCGACATGGAAACTCACTAAACTAAATATATGACAGATATATTTAGTTATCTGTCATATATTTAGTTTTGTGAGTTTCCATGTAATTTAATTTATATTACATCGATTATATTATTCAATTACCTTTAATTTTACGAACATAATATACGAACAGTGGGCCTTTTCGACCACAACGCTTCTTTATTTTAGTTTATGAACACTTAGTCATGACGATTATATCTATTTTAGTTAATTATGAAAGTAGATAAACTAGATGTGGATTAAAACGAAAACTCGTGAAAAAAACTTGTACTTAACTCATATACGTCAATTGCACATCTGTGGTAACAATTTGACATTGGCATTCCTTGTCGTAGCTTAGAGGTTTTTTTTTCGTTCGCCTTACAAAGGCAAGCATCGATCTATAGACCATTCAGCCTAGTCATTTTTTTTTTAATATAGACTTGCGTTTGACAGCATGTAGCCTGATGTGAAGAGATTATACTGCCTAGCGAACCGATCCGCTCGAACTTTGACCAGATAATTTGGTTTTCATAGTGCAAGGGTTACCATTGAATAAACATAAGATGAGAATGCTGCCTCTTCTCTCGACTTAAAGACATTCTATTCGCAAATAATTTCGCGATTGGACATTATAGAGGCACCTTTATAGTTCAAAGGTTGTCATACAGGTTCTACAAGTGACCGGATTATAGAATCAATAAAATATTTAAAATAACATTAGAAACGACAGTTTTTTTTTTCGATAGCAGATATATTACATATTATTTTGTTTTTAATCGAAACGCCATGTTACGATCGACATATTTCTCTGAGTTATGGGTACTATTGTAACTCGATTTTTGTTTTCGAATCAAAGAAGTTTTAGTATTAAATATTGATCAATAGGAAAATAATGTATTCTCTGTGACATGAATGGTTAACTGTTTGATATATTTGATTAACTTTTGCGATGATTAAATATATAATATTATTTAAATATATTCAATTTTTTTTTTATATGTAATGTGTTTATATGTAATATTTATTTTAGATTATCCTTATACCTATTATAAATTTATTTAATTATTTATTACCAAAGCATTTTAAAATAAAAATTTAGATTTTATGTAAAGAGTTTCAAGTTACTAGTATCACTTATCATACAAACTTACTTAGATCCTTGTGAGATAATCTAACAAAATGCCTAAAGAAGTGATTCATACAGAATAACAATCTGTTTATTGCATATCACTTAGCTTCAGCACACTTATTTATTGCACTGTTTTAGACTTTCACGGTTTTTCACTACACTTAAAGTACTTACGGGATTATATCCGTGATTTTGTTTCGGTTTTCGAGTTCCAGTAGTGCGCGTAATAAAAGACTAAGGAAGAGGGTAGACAGATTTGTCTGCTCATAATTAATAATTTTCGTCCCACCCGCATACCTCTTCAGTATTCCCGCGATCATGATGCTTGCAACAGCGTCGAAATATCGGGTGCTCGAAAAACCGAAACAAAATCACGGATATAATCCCGTAAGTACTTTAAGTGCACTTATTTATTACCTACACTTACCCTCACACACACAGTACAGAACCTCATAACTTCATAAGCCACTAAGATCAATAATAATTTGAGAAAAAAAAAACTGGTCATTGACTGGCGATCTTTACTTTACTTCGAAATTCAAATTCCTACGTTGCATAGGCCTTAAAAAAAGTCTGTGATACGACTATCACAGACGTTTTTTTAAGGCCTGATCAAGATCTTTTAAGGTTCTGATTTTTTTAAGTTGGCAGCCGAAAGATATTGGGTGCTATTATATCGAGTATAGTTCGTACCAGAGCATAGGTGCAAGTAAGTTTTTCAATTGAATATACTTGAAGGCTATTAGATTAGGTTAGACTAATATTTAATTTATTTATTTTTTAAGTTGTTGATTTCATCTTTTCTCTGGACGCTCTTAATGTGCACGTCTGTCTACATCGTTCTCACATATATGTATAATCACAACATAAATGATGTAACCAAGATTTTGTAACAATATTTTGATTTAAAAGAGTGTCCATGGAGTTTCTTGCCCGTTCTTCTCCATAGAGATCTACGCTAGGGAATGGGCAACTACAGTACTTTCTCAAGTTATTATGCCTTGTGACTGTGACTGTAGCTTTGATTTAGATTTGTATTTTTGACATTCAAAAGTGCCGTAATGGTCTAATTGAAATAAATGATTTGAGTTTGAGTTTGAGTTTGAATTAACTTTGATTGCCATTAGTATTTTTGACAGAAAGAGTTCTAGCGTATCTAATTTAATAAAAAACATTGTGTTAAAAAAATTACACTGCAAGTTAGTACTTAAATCAAGTTTTTTTGCCAACAAGCGAAGTTGAAATGTTGAACACTTAACAACGGAGTTACCGATTGCGTTTTTATTTACAAACACTGTTTAATGAAGTAATTGCTCAACTATCTTGTTGGGTAAGACCAACTAACTATGTATGTGGATATTATATTATAATCGTTTTACGTTCGAGCGAGTATTAAGTGTGTAACAATAGTAGGAACCAAGGGTGTCAAGTTTCATGTCCTTTTGTTCATAAATTAAAAATGTTAATGTTTGTAACACCTGATTTTATTAGCATTTAAATATTTGTTTTGCGATTTGGGCTCGGGGATTCTCCGAAAAAAAATGTTTTCGTATTTTAAGGATGACGAATGGAATATTTTTTTTTAAACTGTAAAAAAAAAGGTTTTTGTTTACAGTTTAAATAAATATTTACAAAACATTCACACTTCTATGACCTTCCGGACCAGACGTGAAACCAATTAAATAAAGCTATATTATATTTATATAGAAAAAAAACCGGATCGATATCGAACAGTCATTTCATACAAATACATAAGTGGTCGACGTATGTTGCATTTTATTTAAGTATATTCTAATAAGGCGTCCATTAGCGCCCCGGGCGGAATGGCGGATATTTCAACAAAAATCCTTTCGCAACTTTCAGCAACAGTTCCGAGTTGCATAATAACTGATACTCACCGTGTAAGGGTTAACGTAGAGAGGGAGGGCCGGGGGCACTGACGTAGAGAAAATCACAGTTGAAACACTTGCCAGCCATGCACATAATCCTTCATTGGGTGAATGGGCACAGGGTCTTTTTTTTAAAGGTTCAAACGCACTCGCGACACAATTTTTCCGTGTATGTGGGAAAACTAATGCCGCGCGGCGCGTACGGCGCTTGCGACGGCGAGCGGGTGACTGGCGAGCGCGCGCGCCTCCCCACGTAATAAAACCTTCGCTTTTCAAGAGTGGGGCGCGACGGCTTTTTGAAAATGGAACCTGAACCTTACCTGCTGGATCGGGTCCCGTTTCCCGTTAGGCTGGGTTTTCATTCCGAGGTTATTGGAACTTGGCACTGTTAGATAGCTATTTTTAGTTTCGGATATTTAATACCGGGCTGTGCGACTGCAAAGACAGAGTTATTGTTTTTTTTACATCATTAGACGTTCAAATGAGTTGAGGGTGTGTAAATGTAGCATAACCTGCACTGACACTGACTAGGTAAACCATAGACAATATTTTTAATTTTACACAATTATTATAACTTAAGTTTTTATTTGACTGACTCGTTAGTCTAGTGGTTGCAACACTTGCAACTAATTGCAAGGAATCATTCCCGCTGCGTCGAGTCCCTTTACGTCGACTTGTGATTTTTTCTTGGTTTTGATACATTGTCTTTTGTTTCGGCTCGACATAGCTGTCACAGAGTACAGTCACAATTAATAAAGCTTTTTGGCTTATCCGGCGTGATTCGTGTTTTAAATAATACATTGATAACCCATCAAATGTACTAGGCTAGCAGAAGCTGAGAGGTCCTGGGTTCCCTGGTTGGGCAAAGAGATATTGGGTTTTTCCATCAGAAATTTCTCAGTAACAGCCACGAAGTCTGGATTTGCACCCGATTGATGGCAATAAGCTCGCCACTATCACATGGGCGAAATGTTGGTGTACTACTTGGTACACCTTTTTTTTCGAATGGGAAATCATCAAATGACTTCTCCCACTCTGGGCGGAGCGGGAGGGAGTGTCAGACTTTTACTGACTAAAACCCATCCATGTTCCTTCCTCGCCCTTTATGTTCCGAGGCCGCGGTATCTCTTTCGAACAGGCCTGCAACCCCGGACTACTTGGTACACCTCTGCTTAACTCTTTGGAGAAACAGGCGTGATGTTATGTTTTGTAAGTTTTTATTTCTTCCTTTCATAAGCACAAGATGTTATTGGAACAATGTCGTATTATTATTTATTTTAATAAAAATGTATACTTTCTTGGAACTTGTCTTCGCTGCGAAAAACTGAAATACTTTTAATAATAATGTAAATTTCTGTTTTTTATTTGAAATATTTTATTGTTTTTGTTATTATTAATAATTAAAGAGCATACGTGATCAAACATGCGTAAAGCTAGGTTTTGTTTTGTATATTAATGAAGTAAACTAATTTATATTTTATAGCTCTGAATGTTGTCTTAAAATTAGTGCAATGGATGTGACTAATTCATTTTTTTTAAATAGGCCGAGGGGAAGGCCGAACCATAGACTTCAAATGTTTCATGATTTTTATTTTAAATGGTAAAACATAGGTAGGAGAAATAGTCTTTTCGGATTTTGTATTTCTAAAATTGAAGATTGGTTGGTTGATTGATTGGTTGTGTAGGTACTGTTAAAAATAACCAAAATTAATGACATAAAAATAATAATTTATTAAACTGATCCCGCGAGTCCCAAATGAGCGGGATCAATTTACTAAAGAGTCATAGGACATTAAGAAAAGTAAAAAACACGCCTCTAATTTTAAATTGTTTTCTGTCCGTCAGAATGAAGTGAAATTTGAGAAAAACGACCCTAATTGATCAACGGTAAAGGAGTGGTAATTCATCATGATAACACCAGACCACACATATCTTTGGCCCGACAATGCATCAATGTGGCTATCAAGGATGTAAAAAGACTCTTAGCGAACCCGAAAGGCACTTGTTCTCCCTGTCATTGCGATATTTTTTTTGTTCGTTCTACACCATACCTAGGAACCTTCTAGTTACGGAGATATTGGGGTTCGAAGTTCCAACTTTACACAAGTTTTTTTTAATAACTTTACTTTAAACACATCCACGACCCCCACATTATTCAATCCATCCACCAGCACAATGTTTTGAGTGCGTTTCATTTAGTTTTACAGTAAAACGTGATTTTACACCCAAAAATAAATAATTTCCCAGCAAATAATTTTCGCGCAAAGTTAATTAGTTTGATGTACAGAATGCTTGGAAGAGTTGTTGAGAGTCTGTTTACACACTGTATAGTCCTCTCCTTGCACTCTCAGATTTTAACCTGTTTCGGTATCTTCAGAATTTTTTGGGTAGTGTTAGGTTAACATCAAGAGAAGACCATAGATAATACGGAGAAGATTGTCAATACTGTAATGTAGAATTTTGTTGATCAAAAACCCCAAGATTTCTACAACAACGGAATTATGCCACACTACCTACAAGATGGCAACAATTTATCGAGCAAAATAGCACATTCATACTTATAATAATGAAATGTAATTAAACTTTGAAAAAGAATGTCTTGAATTTTTATACGAAATACAAAGAAACTTCTTCCTCGACCATAGGTTTAAGTTTGTCGTACTTCCTTTAGATTCTAAGGAATGTTATGAAAATTAATGTTTAAAAAATTAAGAATAGTAATTTATTAGTCTTAAGATGTTAAATAAAAAGATAACGTTTGTTCTTCTTTGTGTGTAGATGGCAAATTTTTATTAAATAGTACAATATTTTGCAATAGTAATAAGTTCGCCCATATTAAGTACAAAACTAACTAGTCTCAGCGTAAAGTTGAAGTACCTATTTACACTTCTGTTACGATTTTTGATTCTCGGTGTAATATTTAGTCCAAAACTCATTAAATTTTAAGATCGTCAAGTGCGCAGGTTTTGAAGTGTCAGGGCATGCAGCACAAGATGGAAGGCTGGCCATCGTCTGTGGAGACACGTCGCATACACACTTGAGCTCTGAACCATCCATGAACCCCCACCTGAATAGATTGTCTTTATAAGGACCGACTTGGGTTCGGAGTAGATTTAGAGATTTCAAAGTCGGCCAAGGCAAATCCTGCTCAGGTGGAAGGCTATCAGACCGCTCGATGAAGCCGTCAGGGACTTAAACAGCTCTCGCTAGAGATCACATCTAGCAATGCAATGCTGTTAGCTGGAAAAGTTTTATGATTTTTCAGCCTCTGGGGCACTGAGACTTAACTGTACATTAGTATAAGTTTGTAGCTTCATCTTCTCGGTACGGCTGGCTATGGTCCTACGAACTTTTGGTGGCACAATCCCAGTTAGTGCATACAACATTCGTACCGGGGTCGATTTAAAGCAAACACTTATAATCCGGCGACGTCTCATTTAGAGCTGTATCCACTAGATTGGCGTCGGCAAAACAGT
This sequence comes from Xestia ashworthii, assembly GCA_950022955.1. NCBI lineage: Eukaryota > Metazoa > Arthropoda > Insecta > Lepidoptera > Noctuidae > Xestia > Xestia ashworthii. The sequence continues at coordinate 15,155,623 of OX465560.1, read as the reverse complement.
CCCATAATGGGCAAGCATACTTACCAATGAAGAAGCGCAGCGCCATTCCAGTTGTTCGTAGAACTTGAGGAGATGCCTCCCATTTGGATTTGGATGTAAGGCGGCGCAGCAAGTTATTTCTGCTATGCATTTTTATTTTCCATCATTTGCCTAGCCTGTTCCCAACTATGCTGAAGCTGGCTTCCAGTCTAACCGGATGCAGCTGAATACCTGTATTTTACATGAAGCGACTGCCTATCTGACCTCCACAACCCAAATAGTACTGGTTAATACGTTACCCCTTGGTAAGACTGGTTGTCGAACTTTTTGGGCCACTCACTACCTGTAACGACTGGAAAAGATCTACAAATGACAGCCGGCAACAACTGCTTAACGTGCTTTCCGAGGCATGGAAGAATGCATTTTTATTTTTAATAATATTAGTTTGGCAATTATTTTTATAGTTAAGCGACCGGTCTAAAGTTATACCGACGTATTTCAGGTGATCACTGTGGGCGATTAGATAGCTCCTGCCAAGAGATGTTTGGGTTACGACCCGCTTGTCTGTTTCGATACTGGAAAACGCATGATCTCTTTTTGTAGGGTTTGGTTTTAAAGCGTTTTCAGCATAATAGCGGCATCATGTTTGTTGAAAAGCACAGATTAATATCTTAAAATTAATGACGAGTGAAGTGCCCTAAATAAACCATATACCGTCTGCTGAAGTGTCCCAAAACTCCCAAATGACCGTACCTGCATTCTTGACGAGCTGAACAATTCCTCTGAAGCCGCAAAGTGACCATCCTCTAGGCACAAACAGTATGTTATGGAATAATCGTCGATACGAAAGGAAAAAGCAATGCAACGTGCAATTCGGTAACTTTGTTAGATTCATTTCTTACCACCAACTTCTGAAAGTAATTTTAGACTCTTTTAGGGTTTTTTTTGGAAGTCGGCTTTTTTTGCAGAAAGTTTTTTTAAATAAAATACTTATTCTTGGGCTATGTTGATGACTTGATGAATCCCTTAACATCTTCTAATTACAATATAAAAACTAATTCATGACAAGAATTTGTGTGGTATACTGTATACCACACCAATTCTTGCAATTCTTGTGTGAAGTTATTAAGAGATCATCATGTCATCAACATGGCTTAAATATAAAAAAAAAACATTTTTAGGAAAAAAAAAACAGAACTGATTTTGATAAAATTTATCTGGGGGTCTAATCGGAAAGTAAGTATGTCCTTTCACACAAAAAAAAGAAGATTTCAAAACGGTTTATATGTGACGGAGCTATGAAATCACAAATATAGCAAACAGCCAAACTGAGAACCTCCAGCTGTTTTTGAAGTCTGTTAAAAATACATCTCGGGGAAGCCACACCATAGACAAAAGGCCTAATTAATGCCTTTTTTAATGGACCATTAAAATTATTAAGGTGTTTTATGTTCTCCTTCACATTTCCCATACCGAGATTTAGGATTTCTTGGAACTAATAAAAAGCTAATTAAATAACACTAATAAATTAATTAAAGGATGCTGAAATCCATTAACATAATTTAAAAAACGTTGTAAACAAAGTACTAAAAGCTAACAGAAACGAAAACAGGATTCGAGTTAGTTAAAATCGTTCCTACAAAAGACATCAACGGGAGTCCTGTCGAGACTGTTTACTGTTTTTTTTTCTTTTTTTTGTAACAAAAAAATATGTTTTGATGCATTATTGAGCACAAGTATGACGTTATATCTGTAAAATATTAAATGATTCGTAGCAGTTAACATTTTTCCGTATATTATCATCAAAAATACTTTTAGAAAAAACCCATTTTGTACGCATATTGGCCAATGACTAATATTTCCTAGTCTAGTAGTCGTAGACATGACTGCTGAGATCTCAGAGCGTAGCTAGGTCCTATATCCGATCGTACTCTGAATTATATCGGGTTTTTCACCGGCGAAAAAAAGAAGGAGGTGCTCCAGTCAAAGATTATTATTTTTTAGCAGCAATGCTCTGCAGCAGCCGTTAAGCACGTTAAGCTGTTGGTCCCGGCTGTCATTTGTCCATCTTTGACAGTCGTTACAGGTAGTCAGTGGCAAAAAAAGTCTGACAACCAGTCTTACCAAGTGGTATCGTATTACCCAATATTAAGTGGGTTGTGGAGGAAAAATACTGGTATTCAGCTGCATCTATTTAGACTGGAAGCCAAAAAGGCTAGGCAGATGATTTGGACGATGATGCTTTGCAGCAGCCTCGCTACTGCATCATGACATCACTCATCACAATGACAGGACTTGAATACAGATTTGATCGCATGTGATGTTATTAACTGTACTTTAAAATCAAATTATCATGTCACGAGTTGCTTCCGTTAATTGTCAGATATTCGATAACATATTATTATACGTAATTGTGACTTTAATATGGTTTAATCATACATTATGATATCAAATGCCTATCGTCTATCATGATATTGATGAAAAGCAACGGAAATGAGCATTTACTCCAATATGATCAGCGTTGCGGGTTGTCAATCAATCATTGTTGGAATGCTAACCTTGCCCCTAAATCGTATTAGTGGAAAATCTTTATTGTGTAACAAATTAAAAAACTAAAATCAAGATGCAGTTTCCATTAGTATTTATTTCAGGAAATCTAAAATATCACCAACCAAACGCATTTCATGATATATCCCGAAATGAAGTAGCCGCTGTGGTACACACAGAATCTAAATAAGTTTAATAAAATGAATACGTAAGTACCATTTTTTTATCTGACAACTGTCTTTATACATTGATTAAATATTTCAACCACCGAACGCAAGACCTTTTTACAGGGTGAGCCTTAAAGTGCTCTTCTGAAAGCTACTGAATCCACAAACTGTAGCAAAGTCGGTCGCTATGACACGCGACGAGACTAATTTCTATGTAAACACGTTGGATTGACAGGCCACGGGAGACGCATTCTACGAATGCATTGTCGTACAGTTGCAAGTAGAATAGACACCAGGTATGTCCTTCCCATGGGGATGGTACTTACAAAATTAAGGTGGATGCTCCAAGGTAGTCACGTTGTAATGGGATCAACTCAATAAATGATAGCAAATGTACTGGGATTGCTGAAATCTCACGAATGTCTATTGTTTACACCAGTTCATAACAGAAAATTGCGCCGGTACACTGTGAAGGGGTAAGCACATGTGATCCACTTAAAAGTGAAAAATAAAAACTTTTTACAAAACATAAAACCAACTTCAGAAAACACAAAAAAGTGAAAAATAACTTTACAAAAACTTTACAAAAAACTTAATCAATCAAACAAAGGTTTTCTGAAATCGGTTTTATTTTTTGCAAAAAGTTTTTATTGCAATTGCAGACCAGTGCTAGGTTGTATGTTGATGAAAATATCGTTCGCGACCTTAAGACAAAAAACGTAAGAAAATTTGAATTTCGCGGACTACCCTGACGCTTTTAGCTTAATGGTGTTAGCATAGCTGGTTCCAAGCGACGTCATTTGTTGAAAATCGATCAATGTCATTTTATATTTCAAAGTAGCTTGACCTCATTGGTCAGATTAAGACCTAGCTAGGGTTGTGCCATCTACAATAGGGATGATTATTGACTAAAAAAATGATTCTGTTTACTGTTTAATTTTCTGTCCGTCAGTTAGATTATCGAAAAATATTGTATACTTGTTTTGTTGTTTTATCAAATTAATAAAAAATTACGAAGATAAAACACGTCAAAGTTCTTGAGTGACTTGTGACGTCACTTTCCAGTAAAAATGTACTCAAGTGTGACGTCACACGAGTTCTCGACTCACTGTATCGTCTTCATTTTTTGTTTACGAGAAAAAAGAAAAAATATGTGTCCAATAATTTTTGGAAATCTGTCTGACGGACTCGTTACATTTTTTTTTTGGTCATCTAACCTATTCGCTCGAAAAAGCACAATTCAACTAACATGTTCTTCAATTACCAAAAAAATAACCAGTTAGTTACCAATACTCCAGCTACTCCTTAACCACGTAACCACCACACCTACTGAAACAAAGAACGCTAACAACCTGCGTGTGCGCAACCAGTCAGGGGTAGATATTCAGGCCGCTACGATCAGCCGAACGAAATAATGCACACGCAATAATTGCCTTTAGTTAAATAATCGAGGTGGTTCAATTGGAGCAGGTCTTTATTAGATGTTTAGCGGAGTTATTGCATAATTATTGTGTCGAGGAGCTCGTGGCTATAGAATCTATAGCCATCTATAGTATAGATAATCAATCAATCAATCAATAATTTTACGATCAGGCATCTGAAGGCCCATAGATCAAATACACAAAAATACATTACAACATCATCATCATCATCAGCCTATAATGTTCCCACTGCTGGGACACGGCCTCCTCTCAATGAGAGGGAATGGGCTATAATCTACCACGCGGGCCCAGTGCGGATTGGTAGATACATTCCAACATAAAAATAACTAATACGACCAAAATATAACTTATAAACTATGAACTTATGACACACGAAGTGGCGGCGTCGTGTTACGCTGTGCGGTGTCATGTAGCCTGCCGTGAAAACGTCGGTAGACAGCACCCTTCGGCCAGATCTTTTCCTTGAGAAATTTGTCGAGGTACTGTGTGCCTAGTTTGGTCTGTGGACCTTTACATGTCGAGTTTTCTCCTTGCCTCGGAAAGCACGTTAAGCTACGTGGTCCCGGCTGTCATTTGTAGATCTTTGACAGTCGTTACAGGTATTCAGTGAGCCCAAAAAGTCTGACAACCAGTCTCACCAAGGGGTATCGTATTACCCAGTACTTACTGGGTTGTGGAGGTTTAGATAGACAGTCGCTCCATATTAAATACTGGTATTCAGCTGCATCCGGTTAGAATGGAAGCCGACCCCAACATATAGTTGGGAAAAGGCTAGGCATGATGACAGACCCCACTGGTTTGCCCCACTGGTGGGGAAAAATGGAAACCGTCGTTTCGTTGGCCCCACTACCCTGCCTCATGGTACAGGTGCCAGTGCATCAAAGTACCTGAAACTATAACATTTTCCCAATCGACCTTAAACCTTAATGTTTCAGTTGAAAATCTTTAAAAGGAAACGACATCAAGAGGCTACGATCTGTCTTTCTTTACTAAATATTCAGCTCTATCGCTAAAGCATAAGGTTCAAAGTTGATTGGGAAAATTTTACAGTTTCAGGTGGCTTTATGTGCTTGGAATCTGTACCTACATTGTTCTATATTCTGGAAAATTCTGAAAATGCAAATAAAATGGTAACTAACATCACGCCTTTAATCTAAGATGGGTTAGGCATAGGTGTACCTAATAGTATCATAGTAAAAACAGCCTCCTGATGGAAAAAACCCAAAAACACTTTCAGCATAAACTGACCTCGCGTTATAGGTTCGTATAGGTTTCCAATACAGTGAGAGATCCGGATAAACTGGTTTTGATTGGTCGTCGTGCGTACGAACGTCATCACTGAAAACAGCAAATTAGATTCATGAGTGAGTCTAAAATTCTTCCTAAGTAGAAACAACGTCATCTGTCTCATATTTTTCCTCCATGTTGGTGTCAGCTTCCAGTTTAACCGGATGCTACAGAATTCCAGTACTATTTAAGAGAAAAACATCTTCTTTTTTCAAAGGTTAATTAAGTTAAGTTATAATTAAGTTGGACGTGGTCTTTTAGTCATGCGACTTCATTAGAAGTTGCAGTGTCGTCATATCCGCGAACTTGCGTTATAAATAATATAAAAATTGGTGAGAATTCTGGGTACTCGCACTATAGCTTTCGTCACGCTTGTAATGCCGAAAGGGATCAGCAGAGGCGTACCCCCCAACATAGAATTTTTTCATCGGTAGTTAATGAGGAAGACCGTTAAAAGCTAATTGTAGATGGCGCCACCATAGCTGGTCTCAATCTGACCAATGAAGTCAAGGTATTTTAAAATATGAAATGACATTCCTTGATTTTCAACCAATGACGATGCTTGGAATCAGCTATGCTAGCGCCATTAATTCCACAGTGTGCATCCCCATTAAAAAAAAAACAACTGTTCCATACATTTTGTGAAACGCCTGGGTGTCACCACTGTGAGGATCGACCGGAGGACACTGTGGAGGTTTGCTCCGCCTAGGTATTGCACTTTTAAGGAAACAGAAGTTTTAATTTTTTTTGTTACCGAAGTTGCATTTATTTATGGTTCAGAATGATGTACTGACTACATGATCATCGTTTGAGCGTAGATTTTCCATCCATTCCATCAGTTGGGGCAAAAATCCAAACTCTGACCTGCTAATGAGAAATTATAGAAATTGAACTTTGAACAATGAGACAGTCTGTCAGCTTTGCTGAAACAAATGGTTTAGTAGTTAAAGGACCCTATTCGTAAACGGCTTACAGCGAAAAAAAGAACACGTTCTCCGAGTGACTTATTCTTGAAATAACTTGTTCTCATAATACCTCATTCTGTAATGACATATTCTGACAGGACTCATTTTTTAAACCCCGACGCAAAAACGACGGGGTGTTATGTTTGACATATCTGTCTGTGGCATCGTAACTTCCGAACGGATGAACCGATTTTGATTTTGTTTTTTTGTTTGAAAAGTGAATTAGTCGGGAGTATTCTTAGCTATGTTTGATGAAAATCGGTACAAGATGGCCGCCACCACAAAATGGCGAATTTTTTTTTTTCACAATAACAATACAATAATGTATACTATATTGAAAGGGAATAAGGAATACTAACTAAATTAGATACGGACAGTGGAGTGATGACTGGTACCTAAGACCTAAGGATTAACGATTTATTTTCTATTTATCTTTTAGTACATTATGTGTCGAGGTTTTTAATTTTACTTGTTTAAATACCCACCTGCTTTAACGTTAACACCAAACAAATGGATAATATTATAATCATAAATCTTTATTTATTTCGACATCAGATAACTGCCTAGAGTAAATTCACTACAAGGAAACCCCTTAAAGTATGTACAGATCGTCAGTGAAAGACACAATATCGATATCATGCTGTGTCAAAGATTTACATAAATATATTTAAATATCAATTTTAAACGAAACTGTCACTCGCAACTCAAAACAACTACCAATTTCTTTACAAAGGCAATAAAAAAACACAAGACAAAATTAATTTTAACCGTATCTGTACATAAAATTCTTTTTTCGAAATGAAGTAGCGATCGGAAGTCAGTTTGACGTCTTTCTCGCTTCCGTTTCCATCTTCCTTTTATTGTGAGCGAGCCTTGATTGTTTTCGTATAGCCTTCGTTTGATCGATCAGCTTTTCCTATAAAATCTCTAATTTCATGGTAATACCAATACCTACTTCCTGTAAACTGTTTCTTTGGTGTAGAGGTCGCAAGTGCGAATGCTAAGCATGAGGTCCTGGGGTTCGATTCTCGAGTCGACCTAATTATTATTATTGGGTTAAAATTGGTATTGGGTTTTTCTAGCAGGAATTTCTCAGTAGTAGTCACGGAGTGTTTTGTGTCCGGTTGATCGCAATAGGGTCGCCCCTATTAAATGGGACTTATTGGGCAATAGATATTTCCAATAAAAGTGTATTCAGCTTTTTCAAAATGGCATCTGCTTTGACAACGTACTCTTAAGAGTGCTGTGTAGATCTTTTGGTGAATATATTGGCTGTTTCTATTTTGAAATAGGCATGACGACAACGAAACGAACAACAACGAAAATATTGCAAATCTATTTAGTCCGTCAGCTAGAGTATTGAAAAATAATGGACACGTATTGTATTGTATTGTACAACGGGCTGGTGTCCGCAACTCCACGTCAAAGCGCATAATATATTTTGCGTATGGGCTATAATCCACCACGCTGGCCCAGTGCGGTTTGGTAGATGTCACATGTCTTCGAATTTTTGGTTCTAGGATATGCCGGTTTCCTCATGGACATGATATTTTACTTCACCGTTTTGAGAGCAGTGGTGATGAAATAAATTACACAAAGTAATGCCTAAACCTGTGTGGGTTCGAACCCACGACTTACTGCTCGTAAGTCGGGGCCGCCACCACTGGGCCACCGCTGCTCTGGACACGTAATTGTTGTTATTGTAAATCAATGAATATTGACAAAGATAAAACGCATCAAAACTCAAGAGTGGGGGCTCGTGACGTCAGAACTAGCTAAAAATTATACCTAGCCGTGACGTATTGGGAATTTTAAAAGCGTCGTATCTTCGCCAATTTTGATTTAGGTACGTAACAAAACAAAAAATACGGGTCAAACATTTTTTAATAATCTACCTGACGGACTAATTAGATTTTTTTGTAGTCTACCCTATTGTCTGTGAAAACAAAATGGCGGCGTTAAGTTACGAAGAAAGTCATGCGCCAAAAGATGTAGCAACTATATTAACTCCACATCGCTGTCATCAGGGATGCACGCCCAAAAGACTGGCGGCTAAACCTGGCAAAATCTAAAGCACAAAAATAACTTCAAGCCTGTAATCGCCTTAGGGTTAGGCAGAGGTGCATCTGATAGTACACCCACATTTCGACAGTTATGTTTAAGTCCTAAGTAATATGGGGCGAGCCTTTTGCCATCAATCGGCACAAAACGAGACTCCGTGGCTGCTGCTTAGAAATTCCTGGTTAAAAAACCTCAATAACATCTTGCCCTAGCCGGGAATCGAATCAAGGACCTCACTCAACCAACGAGACATCTTTGTTTTATTTAAACATTAGCTTCTGCCCGCGACGTGAAGTTTTCCCGCTTGCAACATTTCTTATTGCTGCTCCGCTCCTATTGGTCATAGCGTGATGTTATATAGCCTATAGCCTTCCTCGATAAATGGACTATCCAACGCAAAAAGAATTTTTCAATTCGAGTAGGTAGTTCCTGAGATTAGCGCGTTCAACCAAACAAACAAACTCTTCTGCTTTAAAATATTTATAAACATCTGATAATACCTACCAGTAGCATAACAGGTGCGTTAAATTACCTATACTTCCTTATTTCTTCAGACCTTGCGCTACAATTTCTTAGAACATGGATGACATCGGTAAATTTCTTGTCATTCAGGTTTGTTCTCATCATTTTGTTCATTTGACATCATTCTGCGGTTATCACACATATGTATAGGCAGTTAGGTACCTACTTAATTTCGCCAAAATGAGGTGGTATCATGTTTCTTAAAATTAATTATATTTAAATGTTTTACAGCCAGCGCGGTGACTGTTGGGTGCTGGAACTTAGTCTATACTAATATTATGAAGAGGTAAAGTAAGTTTGTATCACCTGACTTTTCCCAAATATGTTGTGGTCGGCTGCCAGTCTAACCGGATGCAGCTGAATACCTGTATTTTAGATGGAGCGACTGTCTATCTGACCTCCACCACCCAGTTAGTACTGGGTAATACGATACCCATTTGGTAAGTCTAGGTTTCAGAATTTTTGGGCCACAGACTACCTGTAACGACTGTCAAAGATCTACTTGAAATGACAGCCGGGACCAACTGCTTAACGTGCTTTCCCTGGTACGGAGGTTTTTTAAATACATGTTTTTATTGTAAGAGTTTTACTTTGAACACCTCTACGACCTCCGTACAATTTAATCCATCCATCAGCACAATGTTTTGAGTGCGTTACATTGAGTTCTACCACAATATATTATTTTTCACCCCAAAAAAAGTCGTTTTCCAGCAATAACTTTTGCGTTAAGTTACTTAGTCCAGAAAAGAGATGCTTGGTTGACGGTTTCGTGATGAGTCTGATTACATCCTATAGATAGATAGGTAATAAGGTACCTACTTCATTTCGCCAAAACAAGTTGGTATCATGTTTCTCAAAATTAATTAAATTTTACAGCCAGCGTGATGACTATTGGAGCCTAGAACTTACTAGATTGTTATAGCATCCTGATTCTATGACGCAGCTTGACTTCAAGGTTAACAACAAGTTTTAACTAGAAGATTCTTGTTCCAGGTGGTTTCTGTTTTTAAACTTTTCTAGGAGTCTAATATCTTTGGGTGCTCTAGCACCCAAAGATTTTAGACTCCTAGAAAAGTACACACAGTAGGCGGTAACCCTGAGAGCCTGAACATGCGACTTTATTAAGAAAAGAGTTATGAAACTTTTCGGCACCTTACATTTCTATGAATGTTTATGGTTATAAGAGTAGACGAAGACCAAAGAAGCGATGGATGGTTTTTGATTCATTTCTTTCTTCTTAGAGAAAAGTATGGCAGCAGAAGACATGCTGCCGACCCCAAATAAATAAGGATATCTCATTCCTTCATTTATGATCAGATCTTGGGGCTGTGGGGCCAACGAAACGACGGTTTTGATTTTTGACCCCACAAGTGGGGGAAAGCTGTGTGGGGTCAGCGGAAGGGAGAATGATGACGATGACATTTATATCTTTTTAACCGACTTCCAAAAAGAGGAGGTTATCAATTCGTCTGTATGTTTTTTTTTTTTTTTTTTTTTTTTTTTTGTGTTTGTTACCTCATAACTTTCGACTGAGTGAACCGATTTTGATGATTCTTTTTTTATTTGAAAGCTGGTGCTTCCCATGTGGTCCCATTTTAATTTGCTGAAGATCTGATTCTGGTCTTCGGAGATATACAATGGAACTACTCAAAAATGTACGGCAAATCTGCAGTGATTGCTGTTATCGCTTGTAGTTTTATTGTTTATACAACATCATGACGTAATATCACGCCTGTATGCTCTGAGGGGGTACGCAGATGTGTACAGTACACCCAGATTTCGACAGTGTTTGTTACCTCAGTACTTTCGACTGGGTGAACCGAGTTTGATGATTCTTTTTTAATTTGAAAGCTGGTGCTTCCCGTGTGGTTATATTTTAATTTGCTGAAGATCTGATCCGGATCTTCGGAGATATACAATGGAACTCTTCAAAAATACACGGCACCCTAGTAGCAATTGCCGTTGGCTTCCTTATGCCAACAGTTGGGAATGTATTGGCAGACGGTTAGTTGTTCCGCCAACCTAAACTTAAAATAGGCCCATTGTCATAAACATGCACTATTTGCCCAACGAGTAGCCAACAAAGGGCCTTCTGTTACTATTCCTACTGTTGGGTGATTTTTGCAGGGATTTCAGTTATTATAACAACATTGGGCCAACTAACGACGGGCCAGCTGCATCTATTCCTACTGTTGGGAGATTTTGTAGGGATTTAAATTACTAAAACAACATTGGGCCAACTAACGACGGGCCTGCTGCTTCTATTCCTACTGTTGGGAGTTTTTTGTAGGGATTTAAGTTATGATAACAACTTACATCGGTCCAACTTAAACCTTTCAATGGGCCTGTTAGGGATGAATGGATGATGCGTATATACTGGTACAGGTATAATTATCCAGTATGAGCTTACTAGTACTCTCTTAACTCTTAGTAACTCTTAGATTTACGAAACATATTTTTTTTTATTTTTGTTTATATTTGAAATTTTTGGTTTATACTGTAAACAAAGTGCAAAATTGAAAATTAAGGATAATTTAAGAAGGACATTCCGTCACTAAATGTCCTTGGTGGGCGGTATGTCCATGCCGAAACCGTAATGATAATATCGTAAAGGTTCAAAAGTTGTACGCCAACCTCGATAGATGGCGTTGTAGTCCAATTAGAAGTCGCTATCGTTGTGTTACCACGATTTGGTTGGGTTCGAGTGAATTTTAGTAAATATATTACCAGCTTAGGCGCGGTACAAGCTTGAGTGGCGTATGGCGTATGGCGGTGGCGCGGGTGCGCAGGAGGGCGAGTAAGTGGCGCCACTACCTCGCCCCCCGCGCAGCCGCACACGCGCCAGCGCCGCGCCACCGCCATACGCCACTTGTATATGACCCGCGCCTTAGATCAGAAAGCAATTTGGTTTTATTTCAACCCTATTAGTGTTCACACAAGGTTGTTAGTTCAACACTACCAGCTCGGTAGCAAACATTGGTAGGCAAATCCACGTTGGCCCCATCGCAAGTTGGGCCTTCGTGGGCAAATCCACGTAGGCCATCAGTTTTGGGCCCAACCCGCAAACTGCCCGCCAATTGTATGCATTTGCCAACTAACCAGAGGTATGTGGCCCAACTAAATGCCAACAAAAAATGCTACTAGGGCAAATCTGCAGTAACTGCTGCAATCGCTTGAATGTTTATTGTTTAGACAGCATCATGACGTAACATCACGCCTGTATGCTCTGAGGGGGTACGCAGATGTGTACAATATTCCCAGATTTCGACAGTTACGTGTATTAAGTTCCATTTATTGGGGATAAGCCTATTACCTTGACATGTATTGTTTTTTTTTATTTTATTGGCAAGGGTACTTCAAGGGTAGTTTGATGAGAATTTGGTTAGGTTCTGATTATGGGATCCATGACAAAGGAACGGAGTTCTTCAATTCTTAGAAGCAAATTAACGATACTCGGCCAAATCTTTTAAAGGCTATCCGGATATTTGGGTCACGTACCATAACGTCGTTATTAACCGACTTCAAAAAGGAGAAGGTTCTCAATTCAATGTTCCCCGATTACTCGAAGATGACTGGACCGAATTTATTTTTTAATTGTTTGAAAGGGTATACTTCCCAGAAGGTCCCATAATCATCAAGTCAGGATCCTGATAATGGGATCCTGGAGAAATAGAGAGAACTTTTCAAATTTTATAGGCACACCAAAAGCGATTTGGGTAGTTTTAGAAAGACTGCTTTCTCGGAGTGATCCCATTTAAATTTGGTAAAGATTAGATGAAAAACTTCGGAGAAAGGCAACGGAACTCCTCATTAAATGTAGCAAATGTGTGTCTCTTACAGGGATTGCTGAAATCTCATGTCTGTCTATTGTTTACACCAGTTCATAACAAAAAATCACGCTGGTACGCTGTGAAAGGGTATGCACATGTGAACCACTAAAAAGTGAAAAATAAAAACTTTTTTGCAAAAAATAAAACCGACTTCACACAAAAAAGTGAAAAATAACTTTAGCTTCAGAAGTCGGTGACAAAAAAACTAAATCAATCAAATAAAGGTCACCGACTTCTGAAGCTAAAGTTATTTTTCACTTTTTTGTGTGAAGTCGGTTTTATTTTTTGCAAAAAAGTTTTTTCCATCATCAATTTCGCTAATCGCGTTATGGGTTATGTCACTTTGGTTAGGCGCGGGAAAAATACAAGAAGCGTGTGGCGGTGGTGTGGCGCGGGCGAGGTAATGGCGAAGCGCGGGCGCATTCTAGTCTTTAGTCTAAATTGTCACGCATTTTCGCCGTCTTGTTCCCGCCCTGTGCATGCCACTGCTAACTGCGGGTGCGCGGAGGGCGAGGAAGTGGCGCCCGCGCGGCGCCCTCGCCACGCCGTCTCAGTATGTGTCTCGCCACACCTCTTCTATACATTTTGTATGAAATATCAAAGAAGTGGCGCCACGCCATCACCTCGCACGCGCCGCGCCACCGCCATACGCCTCTTGTATTTGACCCGCGCCTTAGGCTGTCTGGGGCAACTTTAGTTTAGGAGAATATTCTTTGACAAATTAACACTTGTATCGCTCCCAATCGTGTAATGGACTGAATTATAACCACAAACCCTTGTGTCATAGAGTCCGCGTATGTACCACTTCTATATAACAAGTATTAAATAAATAAATAAAACTGTCCGAACTGCCTTCTCGTATGATTTAAAATACGTTTAATTTGCAACAAGCAAAGTCTTTAGCTAAATCAATAATGACCCATAATACTTAAACAAACAGACTTAAACATAAACATCGCATCAGCTCATATAAAACATTATAAACATGTTTTAAACAAATACACCGCGTTTACGTGTTCAGGAAGATATGACAGTAAAGACAAGGCTTCACACGACTCGTCATTAACTTGTGAACATAATGAAGATATTTCTCCGAGGAGTTCCGTGTGCCGTTAATGTTATTCTTGTTAATCGGTCAATATTGTAAGTTAACTTCTGATAACAATCATTCATCAGTGCAACTCAATTAAAAATGTTTATGTTGTTGGTGTCAACTGTAAGTAGGAACATCATTATCTACCTAGCCTTAACCCAACTATATACAGGGTGTAAACCACCTCATCACAAAGCCGTTAACCAAGCATTCTGTACATCAAACTAAGTAACTTTACGCAAAAATTATTGCTAGGAAACAACTTTTTTTTTGAGGTTATAAATCATGTTTTGTGGTAGAACTCAATGTAACGCACTAAAAACATTGTGCTGATGGATGGATTGAATAGTACGGGGGTCGTGGAGGTGTTAAAAGTCAAAGTTTTACAAAAAAAACTTGTATTTAAAAAAAAACTTCTCAAAAAGTTGTAACTTTGACCCCCCATATCTCCGTAACTAGAAGGTTCCCAGGTATGGTGTAGAACAAAAAAATGATCGCAGTGATGGGGAGAACAAGTGCCTTTCGGCTTCGTGAAGAGGTGTTTTACACCCTTTATGTTGGGGTTGGTTTCCGGTCTAATTGGATGCCTATCTGACCTCCACAACCCAGTTAGTACTGGGCTACACGATACCCCTCGGTAAGTCTGGTTGTCAGATTTTCAACCTCCCTGTAACGACTGTCAAAGATCTACAAGTGATAGCCGTAACCAATGCCCTAACGTGCTTTTCGAAGCACGGAGCAAACACGCTACCTATGTAACGGTGACCATACATTCACGGACAGACCTGGCAAAATCATGGCTAATAAAGATCAATCCGAGCGGATGTCATTATTTAGCCACGAGCTCTAAATAATTAGCAGAACATCACAATACGGCTGTTTTCCGCGAAAGGATATGCAGCGGTATAGTAGGTACAGATAGGTACACCCAAGTCAGTTTTATGTCAGTGTAAGGGACTACGCACATTTATTCAGCTCTATTCAGCTTTTGCCCATAGAAAACAACGATTTGGTATGAGACGCGTACGCGCCTTTTCAGCTGAATGCGCGCGTACGCGTCGCGTAGTCCCTAAGGGGTCTTTGCGTCCTGCCGTGGTTGCGGGCCTGTTCGAAAGAGATACCGTGGCCCCGGAACATAAAGGGCGAGGAAGGAACATGGATGGGTTTTAGTCAGTAAAAGTCTGACACTCCCTCCCGCTCCGCCCAGAGTGGGAGAAGTCATTTGATGATTTCCCAACCAACAAAAAAAAGTGGGATTTGCGTCATTCAATAGAAGCCAGTTTCGCGTCATACGGAGAATATCTTACCGGAGCACTGCTACTAAGAATTACTGAATAAAAAACCCAGTTGTAAATCACTCAACCTGAGGATTGAATCCAGGAACCAAAGCTTAAGAGGCCGGCGGAACATGCGTATTTCATACAAACGTAATACCACAATAATTTGTAAATCATGCATATTCTTAAGGTAGTGTGTATTTATTTCGATTGGATTACATAATATCTAGGTTCCCAAATATATATTTTGAATGGACATTGATTTAAACAAGAGTTATGAGATAAATAAGTGTTAAATAGAAAATTTAAATTCCTCATATCTCGTCTTTATATCATTGTCATCCTTTTAAAACAAAAACTTGGGAACCTAGATATTCTGTAATCCAATCGAAATAAATATACATTTTCTTAAGAATATGTTTGATTTACAAATTATTTTGGTATTACGATAGGCTTGTTAACTGAAAAAATCTAATTAGTCCGTCACTAAGATTATCAAAAAATATTTCACCCGTATTTTTTCTTTTGTCACATAAAACAAAATTGAAGAAGATACGACGCTTTTAGAATTCCCAATACGTCACTATTCGGTATGATTCTTAGTGAGTACTGACGTCACGAGCGCCCACTACCGAGTTCTGATGCGTTTTATCTTTGTCAATATTCGTTGATTTACAAAAACAAAAAATACGTGTCCATTATTTTCTAATACTCTAACTGGCGGACTAAATAGATTTGCAATTGATTGATGGTGGAAACAAGCCTATTGTATGAACGACGCACGCTCCGCCGGCCCCTTAAAAATTGCACTTGCAACTACTAGACTAAACAGGCAGTCTATTTATTCTTCTTCTTTATCGTGTGGTTTAACCTGATGTCAGAATTTTCACGTCGCCCATGGGCCTCTGCCTTGCCTTTACTTGCTTTTAGAAAATATCTCTCACGCATGCTGATTTCCTCACGCTGTTTTCCTTCACCGAAGCAAGTGATACTCGTAATTCTACAACACGCACATATAAAACTATAAACTTTGATTTAACTTCCATAGAATCTAGACAACTGTCAATCACTTTCGAATTGTTTTTTTTTTCAATACTTTTCAGCGGTATTGTTAAAAGATTTTCGGTAGCTTGTCAATTCAATGTTAAATACTTCTCAATCATCGTTCCCACTAAATAAACGAATATCACTTTGTGACCCCCGGGACAAACATAATAGTAAAACATATGTTGTAACTAATAGTATGTTGTTACACGTTGTATGTAAATCAAAGTTCATTAAAAGAAATCTTACCTACACTTTCATGTGTCAAATTAGAAAGAGAAATCAATAACATGAATGTTTTAAATGTCAAATTCAATTACAATAGTGAATTTGTTCGGATATTAAATTACTTAGACAATAGTACAATAGATTCGGGTTTTGCATGCAAATTGTCTACAGAGTTCCTGTCAATATGTGTCTAGACATTTTTGGTACGTTTGTCTTTCTTCCGATTACATTTTATAAGTTCAAACATCAAAATATCCGGTAGCTCTCGAGCCAATTCATTGGATATGTGTATTTAAGATTATTTCACAGAACCTCTACCAATTTCCCCTTCAAACATTGAAAATATGCGCAGCTTTTACATATGACAATGTGGTCTTTCTAAAAACCATACAAGGAAATCATACAACACCAAAGAAATGCTGACTTCATCAATCTCATGAACTGAATCATCATGTCCATTATTCGTATCGGAGTTTTGACAGTTAAAGATATCCTGAATATGAGCAGCGGAGTAGTTTTAGTGAAAACCCACACCTCTCGGTTCCATCCCGAAAGAAATTACTTATTGAAGATTTTCCCCAGAAACAAAAAAAAACCCTACCTCAAGCGTCGTCGACCGGCCCTGTGTTCTCGTATTCAAAATCTTCTCATAACTTACATCATATTAATAACACAAATACACTCAAACTCAAAACATCAAAATCGCCACTTCGACAGGCATATCTAAGTGATAATAATTGCAATGCATCAAATTATAATAATGATGCGAACGTACTAACAATTACAGATCGTTATAATGTTGTTAGTTCGTTACAATGCTGCGTTTAGCCTTAGGCGTCGGAAACACTACGGAAGTGACTTGCTTAGTGTACGACCGCAGGCCAGTAAGGTGCGTTTACACTGGGACAGTGTGGTTTAGGAGATAAAGAACTTAATAAGTAGGCACACTTTCTCACTATTAAGTGGTTTACTGCTAATCTTATACATTTAAAACTCTATTTCCAGTTATTTGAAACTTTGCTCTTGATTTGATAAATATACTTCAATTATCCCATGGAATCTTACTACCGGGATAAAAAGTATTGTATGTGTTAATCCAGATAATAAACTATCTGTGTGCAAAATGACATCCAAATCCGTTCAGGAGTTTTTAAAAGAGTAACAAACATTCATACATTACAAACTTTCGAATTTATAATATTAGTAGGATTTATTATACCAGCTTACTGTTACTGTTATAAATTAGGGGCCATCAATGAATTCAGGATACACCATGCATTACTATATTTTACTCGAGTTCGACCAATGTAAACACTCCCTAAAAGATTCACTTGTTTGTATAAAATGGTGCTTATGAGTAGATGTTTGTTTCCAAAACAGGTACGAGTTTCGTGAAATGCTGACGTCACAAAATGATTCAAAGATGGCTTTCAAGTTTAAACCTTACCTTCAATTAGTTATTTATTACATGAGTAATTAAGAATTTACCTAGTTACGCAGTAGAATAGAGTTTAATGTGTTTATTTCAAGAACATAAATCCATGCATTACTAGGTTCACTTATCCCCCTATTCTCGTAATAGAAAACTAACCGATTCTTTCTTTATAAAAAAAAACATACTTCATACCATAGACAGAAGGTACCTACACCTCTGCTTGACCCTTCAAAGGATACAAGCGTAACGATCAAGTTATAGTTAGATTAAAGTCAAAACAACTATGATTAATAATGTTTTGCTTTGCAAACCATGGATTCTAGAATAATATTATAATGATTTATTAAGCGTACCCCAATTAATTTCTATTTATTGTAGCCTTTTGAAGAACACACAATGCAACCAGTGTAACTTGGTATGTAATAATGCTGGTTGCAAAAAAAAAGACTAAATTGTCTATGGCAAATTCAAAACGTAAAGATGTTCCATATTTCACCGCATGTCAACATAAATTGGCTACCTCAATTTTATTCTGTTTCTTGAATGACAATAAGCGTGAATAACATTGTAATAAAAACCGGCCAAGAGCGTGTCGGGCCACGCTCACTGTAGGGTTCCGTAGCTTCCCAGACCATTAAAAATACCAACATTTTTCGTCAGCAAAAATAACTTTGTTTTTCATAGTATTTGTATGAAAAACAAAGTTATCATTTGCGTTTTTTTGAAAAAGTGCTATATAACTCAAAAACTATTCAACTCATCAAGTTGAAAATAATTTTCCTAGAAAGTTCATATAAAGGTCTACTTCTGTGATTTTTTTCATATTTTTTAAACTTATGGTTCAAAAGTTAGAGGGGGGGGGACACATTGTTTTTGACTTTCGGAGCGATTATTTCCTAAAATATTAATATTATCAAAAAATGATTTTAGAAAACCCCTATTCATTTTTAAATACCTATCCAACAATATATCACACGTCAGGGTCAAAATTAAAAAAAAAATCGCTCCCCACTTTACGTCTGGGGGAGGTACCCTAATAAAAATGTTTTTTTAAATTTTTATTTTTGCACTTTGTCGGCATGATTGATATACATATTGGTACCAAATTTCAGCTTTCTGGTGCTAACGGTCACTGAGATTATCCGCGGACAGACAGACAGACAGACAGACATGGCGAAACTATAAGGGTTCCGTTTTTTGCCATTTGGCTACGGAACCCTAAAAATGACTCAAACGCAAAAAACTTTGGTTTAAGTACTTCACTACAGAAGATCACTAGATTTTCATTGGTACTTCAATTATTTCGTAGTTAACAATTCACTCTAAAGAAGGTTCAAAAACCGTTCAACCACATATGAATGACAGCACGAATTTCGAATAAATCGAATAAAAAAAAAACGGTCAACCTACTCATAGTCAGTACAACACTAATGGGTTCAAAGACTTTGAAAATAGAAAAAAATGACCTAGAGTCACTATGACACTATAGGATGAAGACGAATCGCCTTTGCCCCATCTGTCAAATCTATTATGAAGTTTAAATAAAGATGGCGGCTTAAGTCGGTAAATAATCATTTGTCATTAACTTGATGCTGGATGACGGCATAGAATGGCTAGACTTCCTATCTAATGAGTGATTTCTTAGAGTAGATGATACATAATTATGTTATGCTATGATGTATGTGAGAATGGCTTGGAGCTACCAACTAGCTAATGTTAAGTCTATTTAGTTTAATAATTTAAATACTTAGATTAGACGCCGAACAAACTGTGGGCTCAGGAATAGTGCCCTGAAACAGTGACACGGGGTCGCGACAGACACAAAATTGGAAAGAAATAGCACAGAATCGTGATCTTTGGAAAGAATGGAGACCTCCCTTCATTCTTCCCAAAGATCACGATTCTTCCTTTGCCCAGCAGTGGGACAATACAGGCTAGCTATAATATAAATACTAGGAACTGGCATTTAAAACGATGACGCGTCTACGATGTTTCAAAGCTAGGATCGATTACGATAATGTCTAAAAAAAGAGGCAGAGTACTCACTTATCTTTGTAATCTTAAGTAGGTAGGTAATCCAAGTTTAAGTACTCCATTCCAAGCTCTTTAGTAGAAAGTCTATGTATGTACCTGCATGTAATCCTAGCCTAGGAATATCGTCATCACGTTTTAAAAACAGTGACCGATCAGTTTAAACTAATAAACCGGTTAACTCTTTAAACTTTAAAAGGGTTAACCGGTTACCCCTATAGCCCGTATGTTTGTTTACCCATTATACAGGTTAACCCTTATAATATATGGGTTAACCATTTAAATATTGCTGACTAACCAGAATGAAGGACACAAAGCACCGTGTTAACTCCGTTAATTTGTTGCATGTTTTTATGTGCGAAAATGAAATCTACTTGATTCATCATCATCATCATCATCTCAGCTGAAAGACGTCCACTGCTGGACATAGGCCTCCCCCAAGTGTCGCCACATTGACCGGTCCCTTGCAATTCGCATCCACCGGATTCCCGCAACCTTCACCAGGTCATCGGTCCACCTAGTGGACTAGTGGTGCGTCTTCCAACGCATCGTCTTCCGGTTCGCGGTCGCCACTCTAGAACTTTTCGGCCCCATCGGCCATCCGTTCTGCGAGCAATGTGCCCTGCCTTCTGCCACTTGAGTTTAGCAATTCTTCGGGCTACGTCGGAGACCTTGGTTCTCTTGCGGATGTCTTAATTTCTGATTCGATCACGCAAGGAAACTCCGAGCATAGCCCTCTCCATTGCCCTTTGGGTGACTTTAAGCCTTTTGATAAGGCCCATTGTGAGCGACCACGTTTCGGTCCCGTATGTAATGCTTGGTGCATGGCTTGGTTATTATAGGCTGATTATCCCTATTGAGCACGGGTTTACCTTTACTCTAGTATTTTTTACCAAACCCTAAAACATAACCCAATTAAAACCCTTAAACGGGTAACCCTTTCGGTACCTACCTTAACAACTAAGAAACTAAGAAGCATTTGAAAAAAGCTTTCCTGATACCGATTTCTTTTCCACCATTCAAAATGCCTATTGCTGGTGGCCATAACAACTAACCGTTGGTTTATGCATAATTCATGAACTGTCGGCATATGTCAATAACCACAGGTTAAGGATGCGTCCTTGGGCACACAATGGGTGCTTCGCGATGCTGTTGCCGAACGAAAATCTGCAGTCATGTTGTAGTCTGTGCACGTAGGAAACCAATTGAGTAATTAGTTTGATGATTGGTTTAATTGCAATGTTAACAGCAATAAATAAGCTGTTAAGCGATGTTATGATATGTGTGGTCTCAATCAAAAATTAAGCCGCGTTGTCTTGTCCTTTATTCTTTTTTGCAAGAAAAGACGCAACTAGTAAAACTTATATTTTAACCTTTTGGACGCCATTGTCACATATAGGTGACAAGCAAGCGCGTGCCCTGTACGCCAAACGACACAAATATGTGACAAAATAGTAGGTAGATGAAATTGTGGCTTGGCGTGGAGGGCACGCGCGTGCTTTTATGCTGTGGCGGTCAAAAGGTTAAACGACTTCTAAAAAAGGAGGAGGTACTTTTAATTTTGTTACATCATCATCATGCATAGCGTTTTCCCAACTATGTTGGGGTCGGCTTCCAGTCCAACCAGATGCAGCTGAGTGCCAGTATTTTACATGAAGTGACTGCCTATCTCACTTCCATAACCCAGTTAGTACTGGAGAATACGATACCCATTGGTAAGACTCAAAGATCTACAAATGACAGCCGGGACCAACTGCTTAACGTGCTTATTTTGTTACTTCATCATACCTCAGTAATTACTGGGACGATTTACGTAATTATTATCATTTGGTAGAGGAAAATTGCGCAGTGGTCCCATATAAATTTTATTCACATTGCTTGGGTAGCTTAAAATTAAGAGCTATCTTGTAATAGTTTTTTCATCCCCCCTCGAAAAGAGTATTTTTGCTCATCGATATCTGAGTGCAAAAGCCGTTTTTATCGTCTAGAGGATAAAGTATGTGAATTCAAAACATAATTACCTATTTACTTCAACCTCCATGGTGCCGAATTTTTCATTTTTTTTTTTTAATTACTCAGACTCGGAACCTTCTTCGTGCACTTTTTAGGGTTCCGTAGCCAAATGGCAAAAAACGGAACCCTTATAGTTTCGCCATGTCTGTCTGTCTGTCTGTCCGCGGATAATCTCAGTGACCGTTAGCACCAGAAAGCTGAAATTTGGTACCAATATGTATATCAATCATGCCGACAAAGTGCAAAAATAAAAATTTAAAAAAACATTTTTATTAGGGTACCTCCCCCAGACGTAAAGTGGGGAGCGATTTTTTTTTTAATTTTGACCCTGACGTGTGATATATTGTTGGATAGGTATTTAAAAATGAATAGGGGTTTTCTAAAATCATTTTTTGATAATATTAATATTTTAGGAAATAATCGCTCCGAAAGTCAAAAACAATGTGTCCCCCCCCCTCTAACTTTTGAACCATAAGTTTAAAAAATATGAAAAAAATCACAGAAGTAGACCTTTATATGAACTTTCTAGGAAAATTATTTTCAACTTGATGAGTTGAATAGTTTTTGAGTTATATAGCACTTTTTCAAAAAAACGCAAATGATAACTTTGTTTTTCATACAAATACTATGAAAAACAAAGTTATTTTTGCTGACGAAAAATGTTGGTATTTTTAATGGTCTGGGAAGCTACGGAACCCTACAGTGAGCGTGGCCCGACACGCTCTTGGCCGGTTTTTTTAATTTGTTTTGCGCGCGCCATTTTCTTTCACGTCAAATTGTTAACACATTCAAGGAACTTGAAAACAAGTGAAAACCTAAAATCACTCATTATCTAGCGACGAGGAAGTTTATTTGACGCCAACAGAATTAACTGAATTTGTTAATAATGCGTAATTTTTTTCTTGCGTTTATTCATTTCCTCGCTGAGGTGGGATGAAAAGTTACGTGTTGCACTCGAGCGCAAAGATTTTTCACCTCGTGCTCTTTTGATTCCCTCGCTAACGCTCAAGTTTCTATGTTTTGAATTTTAGAATCTTTCGCTTGCTCGGTCATCAAAATTGACCACGCGGTTAAAAAACAATATATATATAACAAATAACTATTCTTCTACGTTTATGTGAATGATCTGCTTGTAATTTTTAATAACATTGTGTGAACAGTTTCTGAACAATCTCCTTGCCTCATGGGGTTGCCGTATTGTTGACCACTATACATGTTACCGACCACTTCCCTTTCTGATACAGAGGTAGCCTTTATGTCCAGCACAAGTCTGATAAAGTCCCATTTAATGCACCTAAGTCAGGCTTCCGGCTTATTGCATACTAAATAAAGTTACCTACATGACTCATAGGTAGGTACTCCACGATATAATATCGCAAACCTAACCTTGATCTTACTTCTGTCATACGTGTTGAGGTTAAGGGCAACTAAACGCAAATACGCATAATTACAGAAATAAATTATATAAATAAATAATGCCTGATCATGTCCTGTTATTGTATTTACATTTACGATGTGTTATTTCTATGACAGCTATTCTTAGAGTCCTCTTCCGTGATTTGATGTTGCTGGTTTGTTTATAACAATTTGATTAATGCCTACTAATAGACTCGTAATTGATTAGAAGGTACTAATAGGGTAACTAAACAATGGACATCAAGTTCAAGGCACTAAAACAATGTACGTGCAGTCAAGTAAATACGAGTAGGTATATTGCCGGATTCCGAATTGCCTAATTGAACATAACATCACGCCTGGTAAATGCAATCCGGACTATACGTAATCCGAAAAATCCGGATTTCCGCACATTTTTACTCGACTTCGAAATCCGGATTTGAAAATCGAATCCGGATTGTCTGAATAATAATAAATTGTTATTTGGGGGCTACATTGTCGCAAGAATATTCAAAAATGTGCTTATCTGCCGAAAACCTGAAACTGATATTTCCAGTTTAGTCTTGCACTAAACTGGAAACTGAACTGCGGAACTGCGTCTTGGCTTTCTTCGAGGCGTTATTCGAGGATAGTGGTTCGCGAGGCGATGCTTGAAGGCCGCTTACAAGCATCTTCAGTGCATTCAGCGCCGATTCAGAGCGAGCTTTTCCGCAGCAAGAATTATGTGCATTTGCACATAATTCTTGCTAATTCACGTAATCCGTCCGTATTCGTGTATGTGTTATGTGTGTTGCTAGGTTAGCACTTTTGATGCTACTCTTACTATTTTTGAGGTCGCATTTTATGTCTCAAAAAATTACAAAGTTTTTTTTTTTAGTTTAGTTGAGGAGAGGTGGTCAGGTTACATCAAACATTCTTTACATGGATGAAACTCTTTGCCCCCAATAAATTGCCACTGATGGAAATTCTGAAAGTAACTGAAACTTTTAGTAGAGCCATCGGGATGGAATTTGGTGACAAATTTGCAGTCATGTAGGTATGTAAAGCAAGGGGAGATTATGGTATCCGAGGGAATTCAGCTCTCGGATTCCGTACACCTGAGATCCCTCTCCTCATCCGAAAACTATAAGTATTTGGGTATGTTGAAAGCGTTAGGCATTAACATTGCACCTACTGTTTTATCTCTGCATCACCCTAAGGTAGACTGGTAGAAAATGCCCAAGGCATTAAGTCCGCCTTTGTACATTATGTGCATAAAGTTTAAATAAATAAATAATTTAAATCTGGAACTGGCCAATAAAATTGTGACTTCTTGATGAAAACTTTTAATTCACTTCCTCTCACAGAGTGGAGGCCTGTCTTCCAGCAGTGGGAATATTACAGGCTGAGTTCGCTTCTAAATTCTAATAGCAAACTACGTTGCCATGCCCTATACTCCATCACTAGTAATGAGAGGCTTTCTTTTTGAGAATAATAAAAACTTTTTTGCAAAAAATATAACCGACTTCACACAAAAAATTGAAAAATAACTTCAGCTTCAGAAGTCGGTGACCTTTGTTTTTTGATTGATTTAGTTTTTTTGTCACCGACTTCTGAAGCTGAAGTTATTTTTCAATTTTTTGTGTGAAGTCGGTTATATTTTTTGCAAAAAAGTTTTTATTTTTCACTTTTTAGTGGTTCACAGGTGCTTACCCTTTCACAGCGTATCGGTGTGATTTTTTGTTATGAACTGGTGTAAACAATAGACAGACGTGAGTCTTCAGCGATCCCAGTACATTTGCTATCATATTTTATTAAGAAGTTCAGTTGCCTATCTTCCGAAGTCACCAGATCTTTATCAAATCGAAATGGGATCACTCCGAGATTGTACTCTGCCTAAAACTACCCAAACCGCTTCTGATGTGCCTATAAAGTTAAGGAGTTACCTCTATTTCTCCAGGATCCCATTGAATGGAACTTTACACGTCTAACTGTCGAAATCTGGGTGTATTGTATACTTCTGCGTACTCCCTCAGAGCATACAGGTGTGATGTTACGTCATGATGTTGCATAAACAATAAGCAACCAAGCGATTGCAGCAATTACTGCAGCTTTGCCGTGTATTTTTGAAGAGTTCCATTTATATCTCCGAAGATCAGCGTAAGATCTTAACCAAATTGACATGGAACCAGACGGAAAGCACCAGCTTTCAAATAAAAGAAGAATCATCAAAATCGGTTCACCCAGTCGAAAGTTCTGACGTAACAAACATTGTCGAAATCTGGGTATATTATACACATCTGCGTACCCCCTCAGAGCATACAGGCGTGATGTTACGTCATGATGTAGTATAAACAATGAACCTACAAGCGGATGCAGCAATCACTGCAGATTTGCCGTCTATTTTTGAAGAGTTCCATTGTATATCTCCGAAGATAAGCATCAGATCTTCAACAAATTAAAATGGGACCCAACGGGAAGCACCAGCTTTCAAACAAAAAAAGAATCATCAAAATCGGTTCACCCAGTCGAAAGTTCTGAGGTAACAAACACAAAAAAAAAAAAAATACAGACGAATTGAGAACCTCCTCTTTTTAGAAGTCGGTTGAAAAAAAATAGTTTCCAAGGACTCGGTAGATGGCGTTGATCTGACTACGTTACTAGATGCCAAAGCCAAAACGCTTGAAAAAGCATACGTCACATACGCTCGTTGACTGACACTTTCGTTTGCATAAGCTTCCGAATCCAGCCATTAAGCTCCAGTAGCTTCCATTAAGTCCAAGTGAAATTATGTGACGTTCTGTTCCTTGCAGTATTACGTACCGAGATCAGCGCCATCTATCCAGCGGCCAGGAAAGAGTTAAACAAGAAAATCCCTCATTGACAACCTCACAATAACGAACCACAAACTTTGTGGAAATCAGTAAACTTCCATAATCAACAGAGGGAAAAACATTACCTATGTATTTTACATTCTTGTAGGTATTCCAAAGGTCGCCTGTGGAAAACTCAAGAGTCAAGTCAGTCAAGACATATTACAAGATAATTACTCTTAATATGTTTGTATGTGCATACAATAGTAAGACGGGGACCGATCGTTTACACATCGATGTGTTATGTACGGTCGAACAAGCTATTTGGTTTACAGTTTAACCCACAAATTACATTGTTAAGTGTAAACCAAATAGCTTGTTCGACCGTACACTTTACGTTCTTTAAAAACTGCAAATAATACAATATTGTAAGTTCTCAGTTTGTATTATCTGTCGGCGTGAGCTTTGACGAAATATCGTCATATCGTGGAGGAAAAATTAGATATATAAATAGAATATTCTTTATCATGTAGGTATACAGTCACCAGCGCATCGATTTACCACAAACTGTCATATTTTCTCATTCGATTTTGAACTTAACCATTTTGATCATCTTCCTAGCGTTTTCCCAACTACATAATTATATTGGGGTCGGCTTCCAGTCTAACCGGATGCAGCTGAACACCAGCCTATCTGACCTCCACAACTCAATTAGTAGTGGGTAATACGATACCCCTTGGTAAGACTGGTTGTCAGGCTTTTTGGGCCACTGACCAACTAACGACTGTCAAAGATCTACAAATGACAGCCGGGACCAACGCTTAATTTCCGAGGCCTGGAGGAAACTCAGTATGTAAGGGTGGTCACCCATCTACAGACCAACCAAGCACGGTTTAACCTAAAGATCGACCCGAGCGGCTGTTATTATTTAGCCACGAGCTCCTTAACTTAATCATTTTAAGGTTTAAAATCATAATGATGAATATTCATCGATGTGATTGCATGATTTAAACCGTTTCATTGAACTTAAGTACACTCTCAGACGAATGATTTGAAAGAAAGTGAATTAATATTTTTAAAAATACTTTTTTACAACGAACATAATAAAGGGTTTTAAAAACCTCTTAACGAAACCGAAAGGCACTTGTTCTCCCCGTCATTGCGATTATTTTTTTGTTCAACACCATACATGGGAACCTTCATAGTTACGGACATATTGGGGTCAAAGTTCCAACTTTTTGGGGTACGTATTGCAAGAAATATCTAAAATTAAAAGAACTAACGTAAAATAACCTACGAGTACGTTTAAAATCCCTAAAATCTAAATACCTAATGTTTTTAAATACCTACTAACACCTACCTACGAATTACCTAAGTTTAAAATACTGATTGGACTAAATACGAGTATCTAATGTTTAAAATATCAACAGTTATTACACTTAAGTTTTATATTCCCCTAAAAAGCGTAGTTGACGGGGCACCGTTACGCGGGGCCCCTATTTCTGTCTGCAGGGTTTAAAGGAACCTAACTAACCTAACGTGGGGGTGCCCCAAGTCCCGATTATGGGGGCAGAGATACTTCCGTTGCATGCATTTACAACTATGGTATTCATTTTTTATTAAAAATTTAAAATAATGAGTAATTGTGTTTTTATTTAGATTTGAACTTGACATAGGTATACTTGGATCTGTATTTTTCATTTTGGTCAATTAACGTAAACCAATTTAAGGAGCTTTGTACATGGGAATTTCAAGTTTTAGCTTTATGAACTTCAGTAACATAAGTGTATCCTTTTGACATTTTAAGCTTTCAGTATTTTGAATAAAAGTGAAACAATTTAGTTATTTCGATTTTAGAGATTTTGAACGTAGGTTATTTTACGTTAGTTCTTTTAATTTTAGATATTGCAATACTGTACCCAACTTTTTGATAGTTTTTTTTTTAAACATGTTTTTAATGTAAGATTTTTACACCTCCACGACCCTGGGGACTATCCAATCCATCCATCACCAGAATGTTTTGAGTACGTTACATTGAGTTCTACTACAAAACATGATATTTGACCCCGAAAAAAAGTCGTTTTCCAATAATATTTTTTGCGGAAAGTTACTTAGTTTTATGTACCAATTCTTGGTTGACGGCTTCGTGATGAGTCTGTTTACACCCTGCATGCTTCTTTACCAACCGAAGTAGCGGTTACACAGTAAAAGTACGCAAAATTAATTCAATCACATAACTAATTAACATTCAATCCTAATTACCTAACTAGTATTCAGTAGCCCCAATTAAGTCAGTGTTCAGATGCTCACTATTCGGCGCGTCACTTGCACTTGCGCAACGCTATAAGGCATATGCCTCACCGCTGCCGACGCGGAAGCAACTACTCTCCTTTCAATTATTTTGCCTCTGATAGTCGCAATCCAACATCAGCCTTATACGTAAGTTTAGATCACTGTGAAATACATGAGAAAACATAACAACAACATTACAGATTTTAATGCTGAATAAAGATGGTAGCTAGGTAAATGAAAGAGATACATTAATACTAATTAAGTTGGTCGCTGACTGTTCACATTCATACCGCCGCGCTCCGGCAAGGTATAGTTTGTCGCATCGACTGCAAGAGCTATCAAAAAGAGTACTCAGAGTCACTCAACATTGCTCGCTTGATGGGCCAAATTCTGTATAATAACCAACTTGTCAATAGTGTGTCGGTAGTGTGTCAGTAGTGTCTCAATAGGCTAATCATTGACATTTGGTATTCTACATTTTTTTATGGTCATTGACTTACGACTGTAGTGCCATTAAACCCCATAGAAAGACTATTGTAATAATTGGTATTCTGCTCCACTATAATCTGTCAATGTCATCATGATGGCCAAAGTTACGGTAGTCTGTAAATATTTTAAGTGTATTTGACAGTTGTGTCTATCGAACTACCACACTATAGACACACCACTGAGACACCGCTGAAACGCGAGAAGTTTTTGCAGAATACCAAATTTGCAACAGTGGCAACATAATGTCTGTAGTGTGTCGATAGAGTGTCAATGGCGTGTGCTTAACGTTAAGTTACAGAATTAGCACCCTGGACAGTCGCTGAAAGACTCTCGCTTGTTACGCGCGCATTCCAGAGAGTAGTCGCCGTTATCGCGCACTCGCTCCTCATGTCTCGAATAGATTCGCTTCACGCTCATCGCCGGCTGTGAGACGTGTGGCTAAGTCACAGCTGATCTAATGAGGTTACCGCAGTGTTAGTGTATGCTCTACTTGCGTCGTCTGTACCCTGTCTAATTGTCAAATGTGACGCCTGTCTGTCTGTGTTTGAATTAGACTGAGTTTTTTCATCTAATGATACTTATTAAAATACAGTCAATCATTGACTTACACTGTACACATACTCGTAGTTTCAGCAATTCGGACCGTATCACTCCTTACCAATCAATTAAATCTGTTAATGTTGTCTTCACGGGTTGATTAAACAGTTTGTAAAATCTAGACAAAGTGAGTAAAGTGATATTCTCTCAGCAATCATAATGATCTTATGGGCCCCTGAATTGGCTGGTACATATGCCGTTAAAAAATATCTTTCAGACATGCTGGTTTCCTCGCGATGCTTTCTTTTACCGAAGCAAGTGATAATTGTGTAAGGGTCGTAGCACACGTATCAAATCGGAAAGGGATCGTCACCGTATCAGCTCGCGCCGTTCAGTATTATTTGTATGAAAGTCCCTACTGCCAACGCACACTAATCGGAATAGCAACGAAATCGCCTCGCCTCGGGACAAGCTCACGAGCCGCAGTGCGATGTGTGGTCGACTTGCAGTCCCCACGCTTACGGTTCTCCGTACCCTAGCTTACGGCTCTCCGTACCCTAGCTTACGGCTCTCCGTACCCTAGCTTACGTTAACGTTTGGATTAAAAGGGATTAAACTAGTGCGCCCAGCCGTCAACCAGCGCGGTCGGCGAGCCGTAAGCGCGGCGTCACCTAGCTGTAGCCGAGTCGACGTGCCGGAGCTTCTGATCCGCTTACGTTACATAGTTAGGTTACGCGCCTGTTTGATGCCAAGGGCGAGGCGGTGACGGTTTCCGAGTTAATAAGTGTGTTAGGACCTTAATACGTACATGAATCCGAATAATCAGAGGCTTGGGTTTTAACTTAAGACCTATGACTTTCCAGTGCAACGCTCACACCAGCGTGGTGTGAGCGTTGCACTGCTCAGCTCGGATGGCTTGGCCAGATGCTTTTGAAAATTAGATGTTTAACTAAAATTGACACAATGTTACTATTGGGTAACTATCTCAGTGATTTATTAAAACTAAATTAAAATGTGACGAGTTTTCTTGGGGCCCCATACAATGGATTTGCCAAGGGCCTCAGATGGTATAGTTACGCCACTGGTCCTTTTGTGAGTTGAGTAAGAGTATATATCTGGACCTTTAAAACTGTTTCTTCTCAGAGTAGTCAAGTACGAAACACCAGCCGAATACATTAAAAAAATACGTGTAGAATGTGTGTAAAAACCTGTTTGCAAAGTAGTAGAACACAAACCTAAACACAAACCTATACGTTTCCAATGCGCTGAAACGTGTTCAACCGGGAAGTGTAATACTTTTTTCGCCTACTCACACCTACAGATTTACTTAACTATCGCTTACATACCAGACTGAACATTAAGTAAAGCTGTGTTTTGTTAATAGTTATAATGAGGTTACATCAACGTGCAAGTGCATGCTTCAATAGTTCCGTCTGTACGCAGTCTAATGCAACGCCTGAGTGTCTGTTCGTTAAAATTAGGTAAAATAAGAACGGTTTTTTTTTTATATCATGCTAAAACACTCCTCAAGAAGGTGAATTAAAACATCGTGAGGAAACCGCCGAAGTCCTAGAACCAAAAATTCGAAGACATTTGACATCTACCAACTCGCACTGGGCCCGAGTGCTGGATTATAGCCCATACCCTCTCATGGAGAGGAGGCCGTGGGTCCCAGCAGTGGGAACATTATAGGCTGCTATGCTAAAACACGCTACTTCATAACATAATTATCCTTCCCTTTCGATCGACTAGAAAAGAAGAAAAATGTTAAGTAGTCATTTACTTTGTCAGCGACTTTTTATGTTAGGTCATCAATAATATCAACAATCGTGAGTAAGGCAGATGTAAGCGAATATAGTGCTATGAAATACACATTTCTGTAGAAACTGCTAACTAAAGCTTTGTACAAGTGCGATCGTGGGAATTACTTACGATTACGATAAATCGACAATAGGACCAAGGTCAGATCTATTATCAGACCAATGAAAATACCCAGGTTTTTTTTCAGCAACATCGCAGTTATTGATAAGAAAATCAATTCCAAAATGGCCACCCAACAAGAACACTCACCCACTTTCGCAAGCCAAACCAGAAAACAATTTAACCTAATAAATTACCTCACAAACTTCAGAAATTCACTTGAACATTGCAATTTTCAAACCCTTCCCTGCGATTACCCTGTCAAAACCCTATAATCAGCATATAACCCTTTCATGCAGGGGTATTATCGAAGCATGCATATAAAGCACATTATTTCATCATAGTCTTGCATTTCCTGGACACGACCTAACATGGGGATATGGGTAACGCGAGCACAGAACAAGTTTTTGTGGAGAATCAAAATGTAGCAATGATTGGATCGAAGTTATTTTGCTATGTGTTGATAATTTATCACTGTTTTCCTTATATGGTGAGGAATTCGGTTTTGTTTATGTCAAAAGGAAATGGTTTTTTTGTAGTAGGCCTTATTACATTGGAATCTAATTGATTCATAACTGTTATATTTATACAACGCAATACCTTTGGTAGGATAATGGTGTCGATTCTGTTGTGCACAAACTAAACTTAATTTAGACTATTGCTATCTTTTACTAAAAGGCAGGGCGAGAAAAGGACGGCTATAGCTATGCACTAAGTTAGAAATGTCAAACTAGTTTATGCCTTGCGCTTCACCGTGTTATTAGTCGACATGTTTTTACGTGCACCCTTCATTTGTATGGAAATATTAGTTGGAATTAAATTTGACAGCTCTAAATTACGTCCGTCTCTTTCTCGTTTTGTTGGTGAGAAAAAGATAGTAATAGCCTAAATTAAGTTTAGTTTGTGCACAACAGAATCGGCACCATTGCCCGACTACAACTGTGAAGCAATAGCCCACAGTAGGATACTCCCGGTAGGAGGATCTTACCTCTTCAATGGGGATTGGATGAGGAGAGGAAGTTCCAACGTGATCGTAGTGCCTCTAGACCTTCAAAGAAACCCAGACTTTTTGATCCTGGTAGACCCGTTGACCAATACAAATATGGAAACCTCCTTGGCACGTGATCTTGCTTGTATAGAACCTTTTTTAATATCGGTGTCATTGTAAAAACTGTTGCCGCCATATCATCACGATGAGTAATACTCAGTGTTTTCCTGCATACTTATTTATATGCTGGACAGCGAAAGTGCGAACAGGATATTTGTGCTTAAGGATGCAAATATGAAGCAACCGAAATATTTTGTGTTTAAAATAAGTGAAACGTGTGGTAAATTTTGTTTAAAACTACATTGTTTCTGTGCCATGCTATGAAGAGTTCAGTAGTAATAGTAGGTACCTCATAAAATGTCTAAAACCCTTAACACTCTTAGTTTTTTCCATTTCTGTTTCCACCACGAAATGACAAAAAATATACAAAATTGTAC
This sequence comes from Xestia ashworthii, assembly GCA_950022955.1. Classification (NCBI taxonomy): domain Eukaryota; kingdom Metazoa; phylum Arthropoda; class Insecta; order Lepidoptera; family Noctuidae; genus Xestia; species Xestia ashworthii. Next base: position 15,122,792 of record OX465560.1, on the reverse strand, counting down.
CTTGATTAGCAAGATTTTGAGTATGAATGTAGACGGATACAGAGTACTGAGTAGGGGAAGACCAAAGAAACGATGGATGGACTGTGTGATGAATGGCAAGAAAGGTGTCTGACGAGCTGACGAGTAATAAAGTAAGCATGGAAGAAGAAGACATGCTGCGCTGATGCCAAATAAATTAAGATAAGAGTAAGAAAATGATGATAGTTAGCAAGTATTTCAATAAAGACATGGGAGCGTCCTTGGAGTTGGAAGTGGCCTTAGGCAGCAGTAACTGCTTTAGATCAGGTGACCTTCCCAAACTTTACACCATAAAAACGATCACAATCATCTCTTCACGCCTCTGTCCCATCTACACTACTCCTTGCACTCACTATGCCCAACGTCGAACATGAACCAGTGACGTAACAAATAGCAAGATGCGCTGCGCTTGAGCAACGTCTACATTTGCATGGTAATAACCGCACTTACTTGACACTTTGTATGGCCAGCACGCTTTACCTATATCTAGGGTAGAAAGGCCTCCTAGTCTTAGTAATATGTTTACCTATTAGCAATTAGATAGGGTTTTGGTCCTTCTAACGTTGGAGTATCAGTGTTGCCAATCATTTCCAAAACGTAATTGAGCCAAATGATGTTGATCAAATAATGATTATATTTAGTCACATATACCTACTCAGTACTCACATCTGCAGTACAAGTACGTAGGAATCGATAAGATAAATTTGACAGTCATTCTCGATCAAATGAGTTTTTGACTCCATGAAACTCATTTTATCGAGAATTACTGTCAAATTTATCTTATCGAGTCCTATCGATTCCTACGTACTTGTACTGCCGGTTGCAAATAGTTGCAATACAATGGACATGTATGTGGAGAGCTGATACGCATGTGACCAAAAGAGTGATGGACATGAATGTTGATGGATGGAGAGGGAAAGAAAGGCCAAAGAAAAGATGGATAGATTGTCTAAAGACTGATATGAAAGAGAAAGGAGTAAATGATGCTGCGACGCCTGAAGGGGGGAATGGAAAAGAAAACGTCGACGCGTCGACCCCAAATAGAAGGAGACAAGGAAGACGATGCTGGTTGCAATGCAAGCCAAGTTCAATTGGTTTGGGAAAAAGAGGTCAACGCTATTTCTGCTTTCGTAGATTTTGCCAAAATTGATTAAGACTTCATGAAAAGGGAATGGAACAATGTTCTCCTTTGTGGTAATAAAAAAAAACAATAATCACAAATCTATGAAGAGGCCAGCATCTAGTAGTATGTATGACCTATGATATCAGGTCACCTTGTTTCCGCAACTCCTCACGCAAAGCACGTATTTCATAGGTATTTATGGTGTTTCAGGTAATTTTATGTTGATGTTGTATTATGACAGTTCGTTATGCATTGCAGTGGTATTCCTCTCTATTTAAAGGCCTGTAGGGAAAAGTTCACCAACATCATCAAATCAGCCCCGAATCACCCAGCTGGGTATTAGGCCTCCTTTTTTGTCTACTACACTTACCGGTTCTGTTTGTTCCTTATCCAGGTGTTTCCCGCGACTTTGACGATAACGAAAGTTACGGGCTGTTAAAGATGATGATTTCATCTGAAGTTGAATTATACGAATCCAAATTTCCTTCTAGTTTCGAATACCCACATTGCAACAGACGTAAACGTTTCGATTTTAATTACCAAAACACAAATCAAGTTAAATCTCGTAACATTTGCAACTGATGCGAGCCTAGTCTGTTGCATCTTCACAGACGTCCTTTCGAAATCACTGCAATTAGGAGTTTATGGATACAACTATCGATTTATGCTAGGGTAGGGCGTTATTACCAAAAAAATTTAATCGATCAAGTTAGTGATTTGTTGGAAGATTCATAATTTAACTTCTAATGGTGTTAGAAGTCGTATAAATGGCGATATAAGGTGGACAACTGCATTTTAGTATTTCAATGGTGGATGCAGTAAGGTGGTGGAATTTCTGCGTTCGGTTTAACGCTGAAAGTTGAAAATTCAACAGTACAAACAGAAGTAAAAAAAAAATAATTCGTAGTTAAAAGCCGAATAGCTAATAAAATAAATTACGATCAAACATCAGGTGAATCAGTCAGTCAAGCAGTAATGATACTTTTTGTCCTTCGATGGAAAAGGCTTTGACCGTAATTAAAAAAAATGCTGGATTCATCAAGATAAAACAGGAGACATCATAATCATCTTCCTGAGCTTGCCCAATGTCAGTTGGTCCACGTTTATTTTTTCCCATGCTCCCCTATAAATCGTCACGCTATTATTTACTTTTCTATCAGCAAAATCAATTAAAATTTCATAATTCAAAGGAGAAGGTGTAAGCGTTCATTGATCTCACCTGAGATAAACTCAACTACTGATCTACGCTGACCGATTGACCTGCTAACCGTAGTTACTTCATGTCTCACACAGAGATATAACATACTGTTCTCCCCGCGTATTTTTATAATGTAGCAATCTAAATTATTTCGGTCCAGACAGACTAGAGCTTGGCTACGAGTTTGGCGCCTTCAAAAGCGTGCATCAGTTCCTGTAATGAGCAAACAACAGGATTACAGGACGCCAAGGATTTATCAACAACAACATTGACAACACAACAACATTGTTACAGACATCTTAACAACATACAGATGTTGTTAAGATGTCTGTAACAATGTTGTCATTATAATGAAATAATAGTACATTATGGTACAAGTGTGTAATGTTGGTGATTACCGCTGAGGCGCTATTGTCTTAAGAGAGCCGAGGACGGTAATCATCAACACACACGTGTATCATACGACGTTTTTCAACACACTTGAGAATAAAATAATACTAAAATAACTATAATTTCAACAGTGAAAACGAGTTGTGAATTTTTTTTCGCAATGGCGGGAATAATTAATCAGTTTTCCTATGCGCGCGCATCTAACAATGGCGATCGGCCATAGACTAAAAGAATGAGGTTTCTTTTTTTTGGCTTTTCGCGGATAGCGTTTTAGCCACGTACGAAATGGGGAATTCAAAGTTTTATTAAATACAGAGAAAACAAAAGTTACATTTGAGTGAAAGTTTTATTTATTAAAAACTTTTTTTTTTTTTTTATTCTTTATTAATTAGGGGTTTTTACCCACACGGATACGTCAACCCCATTGTACCTTATATTCTAGTTACACACAACTATACAAATATTACTATAATTATTATTATTACTATCATTATAACTTATGACATAAGAAAGGGAATTATTGCCTAGTCCTCTGAATTAAGCCACAAATTATGCGTTTAGTCCTTTCTGATTTAGGGTATGTTAATATATTTTGGATAAGTCCAACATCCCACATGTTCAATTTGAACTCCCTAGCCAAAGATTCCCTTTCATCTTTATTCTTAGCACATTCCATCAACAAATGTTGCACATCTTCAATTTTGTTACATCTTTCGCAATTAGGCGATGCAGCCTTTCGCATTAAGAAAGCAAATTTTGCTGATGGAAAGTGACCAGAACGAAGCCTTAACGCTAATTTTACATAACCCCTAGATAGGGATGTATCATCAAACCATGGCTCACGAGGTGGTTCATTTTGAATCACTTTATACCAAATGCCTTTTTGTTTGGATATTTCATTGAAGTGTTTTTTCCATTTCTCAAAACATACACACTTGAACCTGGAGAAATATTCCCAGTAATCGGACATATACGAGGTAACATTTCCCGTCTCAACAGCCAGTTTCGACAGTCGGTCAGCCTCTTCGTTGCCCCGTAAGCCTATGTGTGCTGGAACCCATTGCAAGATAATCCTAATGTCATCTTTGTTGTGGTAATGAATTAGCTTTAGAATCTCATAGGCTATCGATGCACCTCTGCAACCAGAGGCGCATCGAGCCAGATGTTGTAAAGCACTTTTTCATTACTCATACTCGGAAAGTAGGTCTGAAGTTGCGTGAGGAGCGGGCTGAAAGTAATACTTTTCAGCCCTAGGGAGAATAACTTTCTACTGACAGCTGTCACATTATTAAAAAAAATCTAGTTCTATTTTCACATTTCTATTGATCCATGTTCCGACTTCTATACAGCCTGTAAATTACAGTGCGATGTAAAATTGAAATATCATAAAATTCAGTATTAATTAAAGAATATAATTATTTTAAATAACTTAGTTATAATTTAGTTACAAATATTTCTTTAAAATAACAAAAATTTGGGCAAAATATTTACTATTTTTTCAGTGACGATAGTGAAAATAAAGGCTGAATAGCCGGCCACAGAAAAAAAAACAAAATAGGCGGGAAAGCGGCAATCCGATCTTCATTTTTTTTTCGAATGGTTTCGTGTTTTTGTTTTTATTTTCCTTGTATTCGTAATGAAAAGCACAGTGTTTACCTCGGGTTAAAGACTTATTTAGTCCCTCGAGCTATTAGCGCCCGCGCTACGCTTGGGCGCCAAACCCCGTCTCGGGACTGAATAAGTTACTTTCACCCCTTGGATAACAATGTACTATTACTATCTGTAAATATAACTACTTTATTTACATTTTGATTATGCAAATAAGACAACGCTTGATATATTGCAATGAGCTCCAGAGACATTATACATATATTTGTATTAGTTTTATACATAGCTTTATGGCCAGTGCTTTGAAAGAAAAAAGCAGCTCCACCTCCATCTTTAGTCTTTGACCCATCTGTGAAGATTTTACCCCAATCACTATATTTAGAATCCAATTCCGATACCACTTCATGAACTAAGGCATTGTTATTATAACATGTTTTTGGAAGCGTTATACATTCTAAATCACTTTTGATAGTCTTTTCAATTTGTAAGGCTGATACCCAAATGTCCAAAGAGAACATTTAAGACTATCCGAGCTATTAATTTGCAGCTGTCCTGATTCTTTAAAGGAAGTAGCCAGTAGGGGTTTTCTTTTGTTTGCCCAATAACTATTACTAGTTAGGGAGTCTAATTCTGAGATGGTGTCTGTAGTTATATTATTAGACCACGACAATGATTTTAAAATTATCTTATATGCGAGATATTGTCTCCTCAAAAATAATGGTGGTATATGCAGTTCACTCTCCATCACATGGATTGGTGAGGTTCTTATGAAACCTCCCACTATTCTGAGTGCTTGGTTCTGTAATTTATCTAGTTTACTTGTATGTGTTTTTGCACTAGAATCATACAGGTAACAGGCATAATCAAATCGACTTCTTACTAGAGATATATATATTCTACGAATATGTTTAGTATGCACCCCCCAAGAAGAGCCTGCTAGAACTTTTAATAAATTAAGGTATTTTCCACATTTACTAACAATTTCATTGATATGTTTCCGCCAGTGTAAACTTCTATCCAACCAAAGTCCTAAGTATTTAACACACTCCACCACTTTTAATGGCTGACCAAACACTTTTAATGATGGTAATATTCGCCTGCGGCCCCTACTAAATATACAATAATTAGATTTCGTTGGTGATAAGGTCAATCCAATCTCACCCAGTAATGTGATTATACAGTTTAAGGCATCCTGTAAATATCGCTCACATTTGTTTATTTGCTTCTCACTAAAATAAATTACAAAGTCATCTGCGTATTGCGATATCATAACGGTTTTTATTTGACGACAGATTTGATGTGTAACTAAATTAAATAATAATGGATCGCCTTGCGCCAATCCTCTGTTAGTCCATCTTGTTTCACAAGCTTCACTATTAAACGATTTAATTTTTAATTGCCTCTCATTCATAAACGACCATAGATAAGTGCAAATTCGAGACCCAACTTTAATTTCATCTAGTACTTTTGTGACAGAATCTATTGAAACATTATTATACGCATTTTCAATATCCATAAAGCATGCAACTGTAGGGATGTTTTTCGTAAATCCAACTTGAATGTAAGAGACTAGTCGGGATAGTGCGTCCAAACATGACTGTGCCTTTCGAAATCCTACTGTGTATGGAGACAGGAGCTTGTTTTTTTCGACAAACCATTCTAACCGTTTACAAATCATAAGATGAAAGATTTTACACACACACGATATCAGCGAAATAGGTCTTAGTTTGATTTCATTATTAACATTATTTGCAATTTTGGGTATGGGAATAATTTGAATATTTCTCCATTGGTGAGGCACAATACCGAATTTAAATATATAATTGTATATCTTAAGTAAAAGAAACTTTCCCGAATCCGGTAAATTATACAACATTGAATAGGAAATAGCATCTTGCCCCGGAGCCGAATCCTTTTTTTTGAGGCAATTTTCAAGTTCTTGACGAGTAAATTCGGATTCTAAAATTTCATTTCGAGACTTAAAGCTTGGAGTCAAATTAGAAACATAGTCTGGAGTCAGAGAACGTAAGAGTTCAACTTGTTTGTCAATGGGAGGGCACCATTTTTGTTGTTTAAAACCTTTCATCCACTTCATACGGCGCCACATTTCCTGCGTCGACGTAGTTGCGTCTATGGAGTCACAAAATTTTTGCCAACCATTATACCTAGCTTTCTTAATTAATGTTTGAGATTCTAAAGTCTTGGATTCTAGTTTATTTAAATTATCTGGGGTGGGGTTTTTACGGAAATTTGACAAGGCCAACCTTCGCTGTGCAACTATTTCTGACAATTTAGGGGACCAGTAATTTTTTTGTTTAAATTTCTCGTTTGGCTTTAAACTAAATTTAAAAAAGGGTATATGTTTATTAGCTGCATATTCAACATAGTTTATAAAAGCGTCGTACATTTGTTGCACATTATAATTAAAGGTTCCTTCATGAAACGTTTCAATATTTTCAGAAATCGTTTGACGATATTCACTCCAGTTTGCATTTTTAAAATTACGTTTTTTAACAATATTTACATTACAAAATAAGTTAGCTGTCATTTTAATAATCAGGTGATCACTACCCAGATTCTCATTAAACACCTGCCAATCAAATTTTATTGAAACGTCAGAGGAGACAAATGATATATCCGGGGACGTCTGTTGCAAATTACCATTTACCAACTTAACTCGAGTAGCGGTGCCGTTGTTGAGCAAAGTAAAGTCATTTTCCAAACATGAGTCCATTATTTGAGTTCCTCTTACGTCCGATTTAACCGACCAATTAGTGTGATGGCCGTTGAAGTCCCCAGCTATTATAGTTTTACTAGAAAAGTGACCAAAAATATCATCCCAATCAGAAGACTGAGTTTGAACAGATGATGGACAGTACAGTGATACAATATATTCTAAGTCTTTACAATTTAATAATTTAACACAAATTAGTTCGATACCTACATTATGAATATTAAATGACACTGGGTGAGACTGAATCGACCTGTGCACTAGAATAGCAACACCACCGTAACCATCGTGTCTATCATTCCTATATACATTGTACCCACTGATATTGACGTTAACCTCACAATCAAACCATGTTTCACTAATCATTGCAATATGTATGTTTTCTTGTATTAGCAGATCTGAAAAAGATATTAATTTAGGACGTAGACTCTGTGAATTCCATTGGAATAAGTTTAACTTTATAACTTCTTCTGTACTATCCATTACTGAGGCAGTTTTAATATTCTAGGACATTCTCTCCAAATATAACACTAACCATAAATTTCTTAAGTTCCTCCCAAATAATTTTCAACGTAGATAGTATTTTTCTTCTAATTTAAGTTCAGATTTATACAGACCTTTTATTTTTATCCATAACTTCAACCATTCAAAGTTATTCAACCATTGCGAACTTTGTTTAGATCCTTCTTTTCCTTTCTGTGCACTACCACTATCTTCATTCCTTTTCGACTCCTCCGAAACATCAGTTTTCTTTTGATCTTTTTGATTTAATTTCTTTTTTGTCTTTTTTTTTCGACATGTAGTATTTTCTTTTATTTCCACATTTGCCTGATTTTCTTCTTCCTCTTCTTCTTCATCTTCATCCTCTTGCATATCCGATATCGGTTGTTGATGCACCACAGCTCTGGTCAATACATCTCTGTAATTTTCTTTACCAGTGTTAACTATGGCCGTACGTTGGGTGTTATCAATTTGCTGGGAGATATCGTCTGTGTTTAATTCTGCCTTCTTTTCCATAAACAATTGTAGCGCTCTTCGGTACGTCACTTGTTTTTCGCTCATAATAATCCGAATAGTTTTTTCTTTTAGAAAAACGGGACAAGTTTTATCCAAGACGAAGTGATTTCCCTTGCAGTTTAGACATTTGAAGTCCTGTATGGTACAGTTTTCGTGCTTACCTCCACATTTCGGGCACAAAACCTTTTTAGTTGGGCAATATTTAATTATATGGCCAAATTGCCAACAACCCGAACACTGCGTTACTGGGAACACGTACGGTTCAACTTTAATTCGGCAGCCATACGCATAAATATATTGTGGTAGCACGTTACTTTTGAAGCTCACTCTTACTGATTCACAATCAATCCAGTTTCCATCCGATTGCAAACGTTTTAATCTTTTTACAGATAACACTTCAACATTCGCCTCTAAAATATTAATTAGCTCTTCCTCACTTAGCTCAAGGTCAATGCCTTTCACTATTCCATACGTGGTTGACATATCTTGCACTAATTGACATCGTAAGCCCATGTCCTTGAACTTTTTACATTCAATCAATTTAATAGCATCGTCTTTTCTCCGGAATTGAATAAGAACCTTGTATACACTTTTATATTTTATCTGAAGAATATCCGTAATATTTTCCGAACGCAATAATTTGGCCATAGCTATTGGTTTAGGTAAGTTCTTCATTGAGGTGACACATACTTCGTGATTCGCTATTGTTACCGGTATGCTAGTACCTCCCTTATGTTTCTCTTTTTCATTATTTACATCCACCGAATCACTTCTTATTAAACGTTTGGGCTTTCTCCTGATTACAGTAATAAAATCATCATCACTTTGGTCATCTTCTCGTTCTTTTCTTTTCTCTGCTAATCTTATTTCACCATCATTTATCCCATTTCCAATCTCCCGATTTACCTCCGTATTTCTTATCTCATTTAATTGTTGTTCACACTTCTCTGAAATCTCTGAATCGCTTAAATCTTCACCACTAGGATCCTCGTCCATTTTTAACAATTTGAGTAACGTGGGTATTCGTAAAAAATATGTCACACGATACGAAAGGCACAAACGCGTGCGCACTGCCGAACGTTTCGCACCACGTATTAAAAACTTATAAGTTGAAATTATCTATGTACTCGTAGAAACGAAGTTGCATGAAATGAGTGATCACGAATCTTTTTGTATCGAAACTTTTTTGAACAAAGCAATTCAACCAATAAAAAAAAAAAGCCTATAACTCACTTGTGAATAATAGCAATAAAAAAGTCACAGTTTGATTACAGGTGTCATTATGTGCCTAATTGCGGTGAAATTAGAGCCACTTTATGAGCAAGTGTGTTGAAATAGTACATTATGGTACAAGTGTGTAATGTTGGTGATTACCGCTGAGGTGCCATTGAGACCCGAGCCGCTAGGCGAGGGTCTTAAGAGAGCCGAGGACGGTAATCATCAGCACACACGTGTATCATACGACGTTTTTCAACACACTTGAGAATAAAATAATACTTAAAATAACTATAATTTCAACAGTTAAAACGAGATGTGAATTTTTTTTCGCAATGGCGGGAATAATTAATCAGGGGGTCTAAAATGGCCGCTTTCGCAGAATCGTAAATCAATCACGTTAAAAAAATTAAATTCTTAAAATGGTCTTTGTAGCCATTACAATAAAGTCCATTTTAAGAATTTTAAATTTTGTTCAATAAAATGAATCACGAAAATTAAAAATTCTTAAAATGGACTTTATGATCATGGTTACAAAGACTATTTTAAGAATTTTATTATTTTTACGTGATTCATTTACGATTCTACTAAAGCGGCCATTTTAGATCCCCAGTTTTCCTATACGCGCGCATCTAACAATGGCGATCGGCCATAGACTAAAAGAATGAGGTTTCTTTTTTTTGGCTTTTCGCGGATAGCGTTTTAGCCACGTACGAAATGGGGAATTCAAAGTTTTATTTAATACAGAGAAAACAAAAGTTACATTTGAGTGAAAGTTTTATTTATTAAAAACTTATAAGTTGAAATTATCTATGTAGATACGAAGTTACATGAAATGAGCAAGCAATAGGTACATTAATTTATTTGTACCTACTATTGAACACGATCTTTTTGGTATCGAAACTTTTTTAAGAACAAAGCAATTCAACCAATAAAAAAAAACCCTATAACTCACTTGTGAATAATAGCAATGAAAAAGTCACAGTTTGATTACAGGTGTCATTATGTGCCTAATTGCGGTGAAATTAGAGCCACTTTATGAGCAAGTGTGTTGAAAAGAATTTTATTATTTACTATCGGACGTCACGCGGTTTCACCCGCGTAGTTCAATGTGGATAAAATATAGCATATGTTACACAGGGTGAATGTAGCTTTCCAATGGTGAAATAATTCTTGAAATCAGCATAGTAGTTTTTGAGTTTATTCATTACAAACATACATACAAAAATACAAATTCCTCTATAAAATATTAGTGTAGATTTCCCCATCGTTTGTGAAACAGCACCACATTTGACGTTATTGGAACTAGAGTGTTCTAAGTGACATTTATACCATTTTTACTGAGCTTATGGCATAGAACCTAGGCCATAGTACAAACTATGGCATAGGTTCTATGCCATAGTACAATGATACATCAGAATCATGAAGTTCTATGCCATAGAACTTCATAATTCTTCCATGCCACACTGATCTAAGTAATGATGTGCACATTTGTACAAGTTGTTGTTGACTTGTTGTAGTGGGTGTTGTGTTGTTGTTGTTGTTGTGTGTTCATTTATTCCAGGGCAGAGTAGTCTATGAATATCCATCTGAACAGGTGACCTATACAGAGTCAGCGAATGGTTACATAGTCGGCTGATCGGCTCGTTAGTTTTTTTTTTTTTAATTTACCCTCAGCGTCACTCACAGACGTATAAAGAGTAGCAGACCAAACATAAGCTAAAATTTGTGAAGTCATTACACACACATATGAAAAAATTGTCTAAACAGGGCCGGACTAAGGCCGGTATTAGTAAGTATTGTAGGACGTTATAGGTACCTACATATTTTCAAGCTTTTATCATTTGTAATACGTTGGTAAGCATTCTCTGTGACCTTGTGTAACGGTCGCAATTAAATCAATAATTTTGCGACGCCACACTAATACAGGAGACTGACAGACGCAGTAGCACCATAACAGTAATTAGCAGTGTTCGGAATACCCAGTGCCATTTGCTGTTAACGACCTGAAATATTATATTATTAGTATAGATACTTGGGGGAGGCCTATATCCAGCAGTGGGCGTCTTTCGGCTGAGATGATGATGATGATAGATACGCCTACGGGAATGCAAAGTTTCAATGCATTCATTAATACTTTAACCCCAGATAAGGACCCAAAAAGGAAACAAGTTTTATTGACTGCATTTCTTCTAAGGTTAAAAAAAAACACGTTGTTTATATTATTTTTTATTTGGCAATGTGCGGAATGTATTTCCTCTAATCGCGCAATAACATTTTTCCAGAACGCTCTCATCCGTCATCGTCGCCTGATGCCCAAAAGTAGTCAAGTTACATGCATTAATTCATTCACAAAAATATTCGCACCTTTTGTTACATTTTTTCGACATGGCTTGCTTGGATATTAATATTTTTAGACAATTTTCAAATTTATGTAACAGAAAATTTGTAAACATCGCTTAACATGCATGCATGTCCAAAATACCCCCACCGCTAAATTGTGGTACTTCTTTGAGAACCAGAAACAATTGTCCCAGCAGTAGTTCGTTTTATTGGCAAGGTTTTTTGGAGGTTAATAACATTTTCCTTATCCTGTAAACAAAAGACAAACAAAATTATTATGAAGACCAGTTTAATATAAAACAATTTGTTACTATAGTAGCATACTATTACATACATGCATAGCCAGAGGTAATTCGGTAAACAGTGTAGGAATTGATAGACGTAGTCTTGTTTGAAAGACGCTGGCATCTATCAGTGTGCTTCAAAATGCTTCGAACAGAGTTCACCAGTAGGATTAGGTTGGAGCTGCATGCTATCAATCCAGGCTTTCTTTAAATTTTCATGTTTTGGAAACCTGGAACAAAAAATATTACTATTATTTTTATTTACAGCACCAAAATATCAAAGAAATATGAGTAGTTTATAATAATATGTGTGTGACCTATGCCTATTTCCTAGCAACATTGAATTGTGATAAACTGATACATTGTAGGCGTTACATATTGTAAAAAAATAAGCCTGTTGGATTTTTCGACTTTGTAGTAATTAATAAGCCTACGCACCTACAATAAATGCATTAACCCAATATGTAAACAATCATAATAATATTTATTAGATTTAGCATTTCGCAATACTAAATCCGTCCCCGGTTAATTCCACAAGTACTTGAGCTGTCATTAATAGTAAATTTAGGACAATTTTGTTTGTTTATTATTTTTGTACGGTTTATTCTAAGTAAGCGTGTGGGCAAATTGCATGGCAGTAATTGGGCTACGATAAAAACGATTAAACTTCATCGAAACGGTTGATTAATTTCGAAAAATCGACAAATTGTTTCAGTTTACAACAACGTAAATAAAAACTTACCGATGACAGCTTAATCCAGGTATTTTGTTAGAGCTATCACTGTCACACCGGTACGCACTGCACTTCACCATTTTATTTTACGTGTTTCAAGTCTTTATTGGTACAAACAATTAATATTTTTTCACATAACGTGATTGACACCGTAGAGTGTTCTTATAGGTTATAAGCTTATCAATATGGCGGCTCAGAAAAACAGGCTTCATGTCAAAATTTGTCTATGTGTGTGGCAGTGTGGCTACACGTAAAAGAACGAGACGCCATTATTAAGTTTTTGCTTGATAGAACAAGGATAAAGAATGATGGATATATTATAGGTATAACTAGGAATTTATGTTTGGTCTGCTACTCTTTATACGTCTGTGGCGTCACTTAACGATTCATTAGCGTCCGTTAATGACAATTCAAGTTAAATTAAGCAAAAGCTTTATGTAACTAATTAATGACTGATTTTATTTTAATTTCCTCTTATACGCAGCATTGTTTTAATCTTACTTGAGTGTGACGACTTTCTAGTTCAATTTCTTTCCCACACTGCCGGGCTTAATTGAATTTCGATCTATAAACAGTCGCTAAACCCACACAGGACCATCATTTGACCGCTACTCAGTTGATCTTTATTGAACCAGTTCCTATTAATCTACGAGTATCTACGCCAACTGACACTTGCTCTTTACAAACCGCGGGCCGAGGCAATCATTACGCATCGCGCATGTGCGTAAACAAGTAGGTGCACAATCTATTCAAGTCCTTATTTCCAATAGATGTTAGTTCCATTTAGATAAAATAATATGACAACTTTATGTCAGGGTAAATTAAGTTGATCGTATGATGACTAGTACTTTTGAAAAAATCTCTTTTTTTAAGTTGCAGTGCATACTAAACCTTATAGACTACATAGTTAGGCCGCTGGGCATGTTGTCGACTTTCATTATGTTGACATGCCAATACCCACATTTGTTTACGTTTTTGGAAACTATATTGCGAATGTAGAATAGGTGGTTACTGATCGTCCACAAACCAGGCAACCGGTCGGTAATTGCCCACCGTGACATATACCGACCTATCGCCTTTCTCGGGGCTCACACACGTGCGGAATATATTATCAGTGTGTGGATTTCCTCACTTAAGTGTTTTACGCAGTAGGTAAACGTAAAGCGAGGTATGTTTTGAACTGTGTGAAAGAAATTGGTGATGACATATAAAGCCACTAAAGTTCACCATTATTGATAGAACCTGCTGGCCCGTTTTCTACAACTTACTTAGGTATAACTGTCAGTTAATATGCCACGTCTTGCAGCTATTGCGGCGTGGCGTGGCGCGCCAGATGCATATCGGTTTCATACATTTAGTATGGTTAGAGACATATTTGTAGGTCGTGTCGTGTCGTGGCGCGTTCTGGCGTGGCGCTGACTGCTCACCACCGATTGCGCCAGAGCGGTGGTGGGTGTTATGGCGCGACACGCCACAACGGCAAATGTGTTTCTACACAACGAGGCTCGTGGCGCGAGATTGCCGAAGAAAACATTACGCACGTTTGAACGCTGCAAAGGTTCAATATGTGCCGTTCAGAAATAACGCCAGAGCGTGCCACGACACGACGTAATAGTGTGCACGGTCAACGCCATGACAGCAAGCGCCACGCCACGCCACTCCACGTAAGTGTGTTTCCGGCTATAGAATAATCAAAGAAAGATTTTCTGTGACGTTTTATTTTTAACCGTCGACAGTCAAAATGTCGAACAGACAGAGATAGCAACCTACCGAAACCGAACAGTAAGTTATTGAAAATGACCGTAAATGTATAAAATGACCACCATGCCAGGCAACCAGCAAGCCAGTCCTTCCAAGACGTATATTATTTTGGAGTACTGGATCGTGGAAGTAAGATGAGCAGAAGCTGCATGTAAAATACCTACTAATATTCAGCTGCATTGATTTCTGACTTTTAAGTACTCCAACCCGGGTTGATCCCGTGGAAGTTTTAGATCACTATTAGAAACAGTATCGACTGACATAAAAAAAGTGGTTAAAATTTTCAAACAAAATATATGGGAAAAGTTTTTTTGCAATTTCTGACTTTTTGAGTATTTCAACCTGGGTTGGTCCGGAAGAACCTTTTGATCAGTATTAGAAACAGGATCGATTGGCATCAAAAAAATGTTTTGTGAAAAATGGCAGTTTTCTAGCTAACTGTACATTTTTTTTTTATTTGTGAATGGGAATCAAAATTTCACAAAAAAAATTATGGATGGTTTCCTAAGACCATTTTCGTGTAGCTGAAACTGTTAAGGTAGCTCCCCTTACTGCCCCGTTAACCGTTTCAATTGATCAAATCCCATCAACAGATATCACTTACAAAATGATTAATCGCAACTTACATTGTGCAAACAAGTTTTTAAGTATAGATCGATGTAATGGTGGATGACCCCGAGTAGATAAACCGACGACCTAAAGATGCTTGGAATATACTGGATGCGGAAGAAGAACCTAGTGTTGTGGTGCAATTTGAGAGGGAGAGGCTAGTCTAGCGATTAAGTATCTATGATATAAATGATGTTAGCGTTGATAAAAGTCTATTAGAAGCCCATGTGCATATAATCCTTTTGTGAATTGACACAAGGTATAGAATCAGGCGTAACTTTGCAGAAATAAAAGGGGTATCCTCAGGAGGTGTTGACTTGATGGCGCCAGAGCGGTCGTCTCATTTCATGGCATTCTGGCATTCTAATTATAAGACACTTTGATGATAAGCATACACATCAGGCCTCCTCTCTGTAAAAAGGGAATGGGCCATAATCGGTCATCGGGGCGGGCCCTCTGCGGGTTGGTGGGTGACAGTTTTGTGAGACGTGGTTATGAAATCAAGTACAAACAGTTAAGTGACCTGGACTTCTGACATGTAAGACGGGCTGTTACTACTGGGCATTGCTCTTGAATTGATGATGGTTGAGAGAATGGGGCTATTGATAAGACGAAAATCAAGTTAGGTTAAGTGAGTAGGATTTCCTAATACATATACCTAACAATCGAAGACTCACAGTACCTAACTTATTGGGACCAACTCGGAGGTGAATAAAAAAGTAATCAGGAACGATTATGAAATTGGTTTTGCGGAACAGAAAGTAGTGATGAGGTTAAACTGAAAGGTCCATTTCGACAGCCGGACATTCTACTTACTGCTTCTTTGTACATCTTCAAATCGCAATCATTTTAGGTAAGTAGCACCCATTCTACAAACCGCAATACATAACCATTGCAGCAATCAAGACCTCAAAAATCCGACTCAAGTCAACCTGAAACACTTAGCCGTCGAATCTTCGCTTAAATATCAGAACAAGACTGTTACTAACATTAGCTGGCCCGCTAATTTTGCACTTTCGACTCACAAGTAATTACAACTTGCAACTTGCGTAACTGAGGCTGAGAGTCGCTTCTGCAGTCACGACGAAACTGTAACACAAACTTACCATTGCCGCCGAAAAAAAAACAAACTTTCTAAATTCAACTCTACGTCATCGCAAAAAGAAAGATGGCGGATTTTTTCCGCGCCAAAAGTTTTATGTCAGAACACAAAGCAGTAAAAATTATATCAAAACTCCAAAGGCAGTGGTTGCATAACCTCGTGCTCAATAGAATAATAATAGATGTCGCAGAAAAAAAAACGAAAGTGCAAGAATTGGAGCGGGCAATGGATACAATGGCATAGTAAGCACGATTGTGTATCAAAAACTTTTAACAATACTTGATAATAGTGTCTATGGCCACTAGAGGGTTACTAATGTGGTCTTCTGAAAGGAAGATAGCTAGATTTACGCAAGTATTCGAAACGCATCTAGCTCAAACATGATTGCTGTGTCGAAATAAAGATGTCTACAGTGTAACTCTTGACCTACACAACCATATCCGAAATGTTAAGTTAATCCAAGAGACAGACGGATTTCGAATGACTTGACTGGATTTATTTAATCGATGCCACTTTACAATCTCAATTGAATTATAAGTTTAAATCGATTGCAGAAAAGAGTTTTTACATTTTTAGGATCTATCGAAAAAATATCAAGAAAGCTGAAAGATCGAAACAGTAAGTAATTATCAGTATAACGTTGCACAAAATCAGCTTAAATGTTTGACCGCTAAACAGGTCAAGAAAGACAAAGTCATTAAAATAAGAAGACGCCTGCATAGTAGCATTGACAGTAGATAGGCGCTTGTTGAATTCTGTTACAAATAGGCAGTAAGACACACTCGTTGCAGGTGATAGTATTTATTGAGCTTCTACATATAAATCCTCACAATTCTGTTTTACACTAATACAAGATGCGACGCCATTAGTTTTTCTTATTATTGAACCACAGACAAGACCATCGACTATAAAGCTTGCCACACATCTTATTTAAAATCAAAACCCCACTTATGAATATCTAACAAATTCACACAGAGCAATGACTTGCTTTGTAGACTGATTGCTATTGTTGTATTGTGAGACGACGATCAGTCAGCTCAAGTCACTGTAAGTTGAGCTGACTGATCGTCTTAAAGAAATATTTGACAACAATTTTCTTATTTTTATAGAAACACAACAGCGCAGACAGACAGTTGAGCGTGGGTTCCTGCATGGGTTCGATTTCCCCATCTCCCTACTTCTTAGCCATTTCCCAAATAGGTACCTACATTGTTCAGGTGTAGCGTCTGCCAATCTCACCTCCAAAATCCAGATATTGGGTAAAACGAATAACATGATAGTGATACCTCTAAGACAATTTGAACAATACATTGGGTTTTATCTTTAAAGATACGTTGAACCAATAATATGTGTTTGTTATTGTGTACGATTTGATTCGTTTTATCTATTGTATGTAAGTCCAATTAGGTTAAAATTAGCAGCTGCGCTAGCAGACCAATGCAGCGATGTAAGTACAAATCGGAAGGCATTTTTTACTAATTTAGCCAATTTACTATCAATGTGGTTATATCATAAATTAATTTATTACATTCAGTTACTTACCTAAAGACTAAACCAGTACTAGGCTGTTATGTATTGATCTTTATTGATAAAACATTTATGTAAATACATTCCGAACGATGCAACTAGGTGAAATCGACCTAGAGTTTAATAATAAAACGCATTGCAATTGATAAGCATTTTTTACGATATATTTTTTTAACTAATTCTGCTTTAACATTGATTTTGTTTTTTTGCTACAGTACATAAGACACAAAATAGCGATACCACATTTCGTTTTTCTATTGTTAAATTATTATTTTATTAAATCAAATGTCATAAAGCACAACAAATTATGACACTGCAATCCTTTTGTTAGAAAAAGGGGCAAGGCTCAAGTTTCGTGCCTATATTGTTGCAGGTGTTGCTAGAAAAAAAAAACTGTTTTGCAAAGTTTTTTTTATTTGTCATACAACAAGTACCTAACATCAATAGTCGGCCTACTTTCAGCTTGTCCTCCAGATGTGGAGTACCCCCTTTCGAGGCTGATGCTACCAGCACGACTCACAGGTTCTGTGGCATAACAGCCTGCAATATTGTCAATGGTGGGGCTCAATCGTCCCCTCTATGACCTACCAGTAGACCGTTTTCAGATTCTTCAGATTTAATGAAAGACTCAATCATTTAGCATTTTGCCTGTTTACTTACAGTCTGTTGTGTTTACTTGCATTTTGTCAGTTTACTTAAGTCGTTTTGGCTCAATGAGATAAAAAACTGGACTCTTAAATTGCTCTAAAAGGGGTTTGAAGATATTGTATGAAGCGTGACCTGCCGTATCCACCATTTTAACGATATTTTCAAAATAACGGCCACGCATTAAATCGCTGGTATCAATACAAACAAGATTCATATTAGACAACATCTTATAAAGCGTCACGTTTTCGAGATATAAACTATCAAAGTTGTGCTGATAGCGAAGATTCAAATTCAAAATTCAAATTCATTTATTAATTATCTTGCAAACAGAATACGAACAGGATTATCAGGCCACAGCCTGTATCTTGGTGACCCAGACAATACACAAGTTAAAAAAACCTAACTTTGATTTGGAAATAACTACTTACACAACAACAACACGCCAAACAATTCCGAGCCCTTTTCAAATGTAGTTTTAGTGTCCCCTCACCACGCCCTAAGTATTCATGCTGAAAATGCCCTCTGGAATTTTTACCTTTTACCTTCTTGAGGATCGTAGTTTTATTTACCTTCTGAAAGTAACATAGTAGGTATTACTATGAAGATCCAGTGCTAGCAGGAACCATAGCACTAATAACATCCATGGCACGACTTGTTTCTGCTTATATGGTAACATTCTCGTTTTGGGCTAAAAATATTAGCTGAATTATGTTACGACAGCCAAATTTAGGTACCATTTTTGGTTTCCATAACCTTTGTAAATGAAGCCCATATAAGCTTACATTGCTTTTTTTATTTGAAATCCTTGATTATACTGACCTTTATTAAAAAGTATTCCAACTAAGTTTAGTATTATAATAACTATCTAATCGCCAGTCATCAGGAAAACTTCAATTTCCGTCACAAAGCATCAAAATGGTCTAGCTAAATTATGGCTTTAGGTAGGTACTAAACAAAAAAAAATATGGGAAGCAAACATAATAGCCACGATAGTCACCTTTACTTTTGGTTAGATTTTATTAAGATTTATCAATACTTCCTTATTTCCCTGTAAGGAAGATAGACCAGTGGATCGGACTTTCAACTTGCAAGCTCATCAGGTGTCGCGGATCTTTAGAAGATATAATCCGCGAATGTAAATACAACAATAATCAGATATAGCAACAATTATTAAAACAATTATTTTATACAATGGCAACATCGATGGTACATCACAGGAAATACGTGCGAAGACGTCAAGTCGATCCGACGCGGTAAGAACCAGTATTTTGTCTTGTTTGAATTAAGCTTAACTTTAGTCAGAAGTTTATTAGTGTTTATCAAAGTGAGTTTTATGTTTGTGAGTTGGTTGGAGCTTGCATCTCTGGATTGAAAGCTGAGTATCTAATGTTTTAAGATTAATCAGTAATTCTAAGTTCGTACATAATTAGGTTATTCGCTGAAACCATTGTTCTTGAGAATGCTGAAGTACCTTCGATCAATGATGGTACTATTGCTATTATTGATCGAAGTGGAATGTTGAATAATTATTACATGCAAACCAACGAGGTTGGAAAAGTTATCACTAGAGGTAAACCAACGAGGTTGGAAAAGTTATTAGTAGAAGTAAACCAACGAGGTTGGAAAAGTTATTAGTAGAGGTAAACCAACGAGGTTGGAAAAGTTATTAGTAGAGGTAAACCAACGAGGTTGGAAAAGTTATTAGTAGAGGTAAACCAACGAGGTTGGAAAAGTTATTAGTAGAGGTAAACCAATGAGGTTGGAAAAGTTATTAGTAGAAGTAAACCAACGAGGTTGGGAAAGTTATTACTGGAGCTTCTTGAGGTCTCAATTAGTACTAGTATGAGTGAGGCAGTGAGAATACCACGCTGTCCTCTATAGGTATGCTTGACCTTAAAGCCTTTCGAGTGCCCTTGGAAGTGAGCTTCCAGGGGTGGAAACCATACCGGTTTCCAGCTGTCGAGTTATTTAATAACGATTACTAATATTTGACATTTGGTTTCAGTAAATACCTATTACAATCTACGATGCCCAAAATATCGAAGTATCAGTGTCATCGATAATATCTATCTACAGATGGTGAAAGTGGCCCTTCGGTTCGAGTCTGGTTGCTCTGTGTTCAGTGCTCTGTCTCCATAAAGAATTAACAAGCGAAGCAGATAAAGTAAACCCAGGTACAAGTTACATGTATAACATTTTTTTTCTCTTTCGCTACGTCTGCCTAAGGTTACAACCTCAGAAGAGATCCATACAATACTCTTCTATCACATGATTCCTTTTAATAGTAGAATCTTAACACATATGGGCAGACGTAACGACATGGTGGAGATGCTGGGATTTTGATCGGTTGCAAGAATATTGTGAGTGCAAAGAGAGCCATTAATGCAGGCACGGCAGCAGCAACATGAGTAAGAGGGAGGTGAATTGGCATATCCCTTAGCACCAACAGTGGAGAAGAGCAATAATTATTTAAATATTTAAAGCTAATTTAACCACATTAAAAGTTGTGAATAAAGATTTAGTTGCGGGACGCACTGATGTAAATAGAGCACACAGGTTTGAGCGGGGGCCACCGACACCACGACGAATTATATATTTAATTTGTTATAATTGTTTTACTAAGTAATAAATGTAAAGTTTACCATTAACACTTGTTTGTAACGGAAGTTTTCCGGATGAATCGCTAGATGGCGCTAGTTGCCTCAACGTGTAAATCATTATTATGAACTATTGTTCAAAGGAAAATTGATTACGTAAGTTGCGTAATTAAAAAATTATATTATTATTTTATTCATACAGATTGAATCGTAACATGTCATTTAATCAGTGTTATTTATAGTTATGAAGAAAGATTCTTTTGAACCGGTCGGAAGTTCGTTAATTCCGTAAGCAAAGTATTATTTTGAGAAACTGTCTGGGTTAAATTATCGGAATAAGAATTAAATAATTGATCATTGATCCATTTGTTGTTCAAACGAAGTTACCTTCATGAATATTAAGTTAAAATATTAAGAGTACTTCAACTGACGTATTAGTCCATAAGGATGTACGACAGCGTATTGAGCACAGACAAATAACGAGTAATAAAGTATAGAGTTTACATTACTCATAATACACACACGGTAATCGATTGTAGCTCTGTTTAATTTATGTTTTGTCTTCAAGCTCTATTTTCGTGAACTTGATGTCTAATGTATCTGACGTGAAATCAGGAGCGAGATACTGTTTAGTTTTAAGTCGGGGAATATTTATTATTGCAAGACACAAACTACAAGGTTTGGGCAAAGACCTGAAGAGACTATCACGAGTAATGACACAAAACGAGAAGATAATACTAAAATTTTGATGTAATCGACAAACGAGAAATCGATTATGGAGGAGAATCGACCATCGTTATCATTTATACGATAAGCTGCCACCACACTATTTGATAGCAAAGTAGTGATTATATACTCTGTGGATCACGGCATCACGGACGGAACAAAATAACGACGACAAAGTTTGAAACTTTGAATACCTTGTTTACTGAAGTAATGTCGTCTACTCTCGTCTATTATAAAACACGAAAGTTAGAATCTAAGTATTGAAAACACGTCGACCAACGTGAGCTAGTATTTGCGGCCTAATATCTAAGTATCGGTAGGGACAGTCCGAGTACCTAAGATTCGCTGTGTGGACGAAACTACGGATACCTACACAACTACGAGGTAAATAAGACTTTTAATAAGATTAGTAGATGAGATACCATACGGGTTGGTATACCACGAATGTGCATACAGATTGCAAAGAGATCAGCTCCTTATAAATAAGACTACCTACTTACTTATGCACCTTTGATTATATATATAATCAAAGTTAAGCACCTTTTGGTAGGTGACCCACGTTGGGAGAATTCTAACGATTTACCAATTACCAATTGTAGAAGGTTCAATAGGCACCGAGTATGCAATTAAGATTGTTGAATAATATGACTAGCATGCTTATATAATATTACACCGCACATCACACTTAAGGAACAAAATCAGTATTAAAAGTGAGATTTATCAAAACATAATACCTATTTAATTATGATTTAGAGTAACTATATCTTGTGAATGTTTCTTACCTTGAAACAAAAGCGGTAGCGAGTACTAGTATTTATTGAGTACCTACCTACCAAACCTAAGAGCTTAATTATTTGGTGATTAATATTGAAGTATTCATTTTAATGTTGTAGAATTATTGATAGCATAGTAGCTATAATGTGTGATAAATTTGTCACAAAGATACATTAATTATTCAACTATAAGAATAATTATCATGAATATTCATTTTAGTATAGATTAATTACTATTTGAATATGTTTGCCCACTGTGGAAATGAACTTATCTGTGGTCAATCTGTTATATTTAATAGGATCTTGAAGATTTCTGAAACGAAATATATTGAATTAGTTAGACAAATTTAATATTAATATGTAGAACCTTTCAAGATTCAAATGAAATGGAATCTATAACGTTTTAATATAAACAAAGCATTGTAGTAGCGCGTTACATTTGCTAACATGCCTCGGATATCCTAGTTCTTGTAGACTTAAATGGAAATGATCTCCTTTGCACACCTATGTATTAATTTTATTATCATAAATTCACTGTTTTAAAGGGCTAACTTTGAAAGGGACTTTATTATTCAAATTCATAAAAGTACTACCATCATTCATATAGTTCATAAAATAAGATTAACATAATTATATCAAATCAATTAACTCTTTGAGTACTGTAGAATATTAACACTTGATCTACTAGAGTTAATAGTAAACATGTGTTTACACTTACATTTTTTAAAACGATTATCAAGGGAGATTAAGTTCCCAAAAATAAATACTTGCTAAAGCCAGATTTGATGAACTTTTAACTACCTAATGATGGTGACAAGTAGGTACACATAGACTAATATGATCTCACAAAAATCTGCATTAAGACTATTTTAGATGAGGTAATGATACAAAACCGATGTTTGGCGTATTTACCCTACGTAAACTCATACACTTCTGGAGTAAGTTTATGAGAAAAGAGGATTTCTTTTATTATTGTTTGTCTTAATAAAACAATAATTACTAATGTTAAGTATTATAGTAAACAGTACGGGCGTGATACAATTTTCGGTTACAGGATCTGTTCAAACATGGAAGAATTATTGTTGCACCGCTTGCAATTATTAGCAAATCAAATCGAACATCAGTCTAGCTTATCCTCCCGCCTCTCTATACATAACGATGAGACAAGATACGACGCAGAAATTGTAAAGGTTAAACTGGAATCGTCGGTAAAGAGATTTAACGAGGACCTCACTAACTACTTTCGTATGATCAATAATCTGTCCGCTGATGAAATAGGAAAAATGAGCGAAATTCAACTTGAAGCTGAACAGAACCTCGCCGAACTGGATGTGAAATTTAAAATGTTTACTACGCGAAACAATACACTTAACCATGTGACCACCCGAGCCAGCAGCACTTCTAGCCGCCTGCCAAAATTGAACTTACCTGAGTTCGACGGGGACGTATTGAATTGGCATCAATTTTGGGACCAGTTCAGTTCTAACATCGATGCAAGGAACATCACTGAGGTTGATAAATTACTGTACCTAAAAGCATCTGTAAAAGGGGAAGCCAAGCAGGTTATTGACGGTTTCGATACTACTAACGCCAACTACCAGATTGCGTTGAGAACATTGAAGGAAAGATATGGAAAGAAAAGATAAAATGGGATAGGTACACCCATCCCTGAAAGTTTCGCATCAAGATGGAAAGCAATCAACAACGACCTCAACAAGATCTCTGAAATCGCATTACCAAGACGTTATACCAGATTACCTCTGGAACCGCGCGACCGGGTCGGGGTTGAACGCTGGGACCTTTTCAAGGTCACGAGTTATTTCGTGTAATTTGACACTTGTATATATCACGGCAGGGAAACTCTGGAGAGGAGCAGTCCTCGAATATTGGCGCCATTCGTCGCCATTCTTAGTTCTGCAGTCGCAGTCCCTGAACATCACATCGCCGTGCGATACGATTGCATTGTTGGTAGATACAAGATGGGTAGTTGAAATCACACACAACACTTTAAGTACTCAAACTCCAAACGTTTATTTCTAAGAAACCTTTTAGGTACAGGCACAATAAACATTCTGAGTTGAGCAGCCCGTTTGCCAATATTGTTAATAAGGAGAAGAACGGACAAAGAAACTCCTTACACTCTTCTGCTCTTTTAAGCCATGTTACATTTCTCAGTTACAAGGTTATATTGTTCACTTCAAAAGCCATCATTATTTACTTGATAATTCAATTGTTTTTCTCATCGTTACGCTAAAGAGACACCTCCTAGTCGACGCGTCTATTCCTTGAATACCGGAAGTAACATACACATCCAGTACAGTAATTCATTACATCGTAAGTTCATTAAAACTTACAAACAATATCAGAATACTTCACATTTAATAATTGTAATAATTAAACAATACTAATATTCACAAATGCAAAGGTATTAATAAGTTTAAGCTAAATAAATTACTAGCTTCATTACTTTTTCACTTGTTTTAAAAACATTTCCGGCAGATCGGAAGATAGGCCAAATTAATACAAAGAATAGGTCTTCCACTAATAAATTGCTCTGTAAATAATGTTATGTTACTTTTTGATTTGAAGTTTCGTTTTAGAAAAATTGATTTAGTTATAGTTTAAAATTATAAATTGACTTATTGACCATCAAAATTTTACTCGGCGCCACATTCTACATGTAGAATGTTGCCATACAAACAAAGGAACCATTGTCCACGAAAGAGCTATTACAAATTGGTAAAATCCCAATAGTTATAAAATATTTGCTATCTTAATTTTAACTATAGTTCTAGCTAAACTTGTTTAATTAATCTCTTAAATTGTCACTCGAAGATCTATTTAAGTACTAGTTAATACAAATGCCAATAGATGGCGCTTCACCCTTTTGTCAATTGAATAATGATCTCTGTAAATAATTGTTAATGCCCGCTGCCAAAGCAGAGATGGCAGGTTCATCAATATTATCATGGAATAGTATATTATGAGTGTGTTATTAATTAGATTAAATCTTAGCAGATAGAGACTCCTGCGGCGACATATATAAAAAACACTTGTCGATCGCAAACTACAAGACTTAGACCAAAATAAAATTTACAGTGAATAGCTGAATAGTTAAGGAATCTATTTAACCAAAAACCAAGAAATATAATGTTAATAGAATACTCTAAAATAAATGTAGAGTTTGAAAAACAGTCACGAAACGGCTTTTTCGCGATTAAAATATTTATTTTACGAAAAACTATTAACTCCTAATCAATAAAAAAAAAAAATATCTTATTAGAAACTAGATTATATTTCCTTTCCAATAAGACCAAAATCTTAGTAAATTCTAATTGGAATGTAGATACTAATAAGATCCAAAGAATGCGGTTCACAAAAGTCACCAGTAGCTGGCGACCGCCGTTTTTTTGACACACATAATTTACGTAACTTTAACTCTAAGACACCTCTTTTTGTTGTTTATAAAATTAAACAATATACTCACCATACTAAATAATTACTATTTATCCGTTATTACACACGTTTTAATCACATAAAATTATTTATTCAATGTTTACTCATAGCACTTTAGGTATAAATACCTATCACTTTTTCACAGGCAAATTACTGCAACTTTGAGATTCGGACACTAAATTGCTTTAACATAATATTCTAGCACGGTTCTTCACCTTCATTTTGATGTATAATACTATACTAAAATACGACTATTTCGATGGGAAAGCAATTTGAATGCGACACTGCGCAGACGCAACACGGGCAAATGGCCGGGTTTGTTTACACTAAAGTGTTTATTTTATTTTGACGTCTGTCGATGGATTTGGGCACAGATAATCGAGTATAGAGTTGTGAAATATTGTTGAGAATGTAGTGTAGACTATAAATGCATGGCCAAAATAAGTACAGTTGAGTTTTAATGCATTTTTTGAAAGGCGGGTAGTTTAAATTTCGACTGGTTAAAGGTTTTAACCAGCAGCGTGCAACTGGAAAATGGAGGTGGTTAAAGCCTTTAACTAGCAGTGTTTCAGAGGGCAGTAATTTATATAGTATTCAAAGGCGAAATATCATTTGTAATCGGCAAGTCTCGTCTAGTCCCAATTAAAGACCAGGAACACCTGAAGATACCTAGACTGGAATTACTGGGAGTACTATTTGGAAGCCGTTTGACCTTTTGGACGCCATTGTCACATATACGTGACAAGCGGGCGCGTGGCCTGTACACCAAACGTCACACATATTTGACAAAACAGTAGATAAAATTGTTGCTTGGCGTGGAGGGCACGCGCGTGCATTTATGCTGTGGCGGTCAAGGGGTTAATGACATATGTAGTCGACCCTCTAAAACTAGAAGTAAGACGGCGAATACTGTGGACAGACAGTCGAATGGTTCTCGACTGGGTTAATTCAGACAAATTACTGCCACCATTCGTCGCACGGAGAATTGAAGAAATCAAGAGAAATAAAGAAATGACAATCAGATATGTTCCATCCGAACTTAACCCTGCAGACGTTGCTACAAGATCGGTGAGCACAAAAGAAGACAGGGATAAATGGCTAGTAGGGCCTCAGTTTCTGACACAAGGATCCGAAACTTGGCCTTCAAGCGAGGTAAAGTCCATGAACCTGTCGTCCTGGGAGGGTCTCCCGAGGGAACCTCGAGTCGAAAGAGATGTTAATAAAAAGTGTCAAGATACACCGGAGAAGAATATTGACAAGCCGAAAGAACGAGAAAGAAATTGGCAAGCTCAAACGAGTGGATTGTCAAACAAGCTTGAATCGATTAAAAAGTTACAAGCCGAATATTTCCCACAAGGAAAAAGTCAAGTTCAGAAACTTCTGAGAAAATGTCCGAATTGCATGAAACATGGTGGGAGACCTTTTAAGCTTCCACCTACACCAGCACTACCGTCAGAAAGAGTCAAACTATAGTTCACCGTTTACTTTCGTAGGAGTGGACTACATGGGACCTATTTTGGTGAAAGGAGAAAACGGAGAAACCAAACGATGGATTTGCCTTTACACCTGTCTAGCAGTAAGAGCTATACATCTAGAAGTCGTTCAAGATCTAACAGCAGCAGAAGGCCTACTATTATTGAGAAGAATGATAGCTACCAGAGGCATTCCAACACTCATAACATCAGACAACGCCACGCATTTCAAACTTATGTCTGAAAATCTGTCAGAACAATACTGTATAAATAAAGAAATACAGTGGAAATTCATACCCCAACTTGCGCCGTGGTTTGGGGGTTTCTACGAGAGACTAATCGGTATAGTTAAAAATTGTATAGAAAAAAAAACATTGGAGAAAACACATGCTGACACACAGTCAGTTAACTACAGTCGCAAAGGAGATTGAAGCATCCGTAAATATGAGACCTCTCACTAGCGTAAGACTCAGAGCTAGAACACGTTCTTAAACCAGCAGATTTCTTACAATGCAATGGGAAAATGTATAACGGTAGAAAGCTCGCCTGAAAACTTTATCAACGAAGGTACCGTAACCAAAACCGATCTTATCAAAGGTTGGAAGAAAGGATTAGTCATTTTACAAGAATTCAAAGAAATGTTCCTAAACAGGTATTTACCAAGTCTTCGTGAGAGATATTGGCATTCACACAAAGAACCAAGAGTAACCGCGAAAATTGCACCAGCAGTGGGCCAGATCGTCCAATTGCGGGGTGATTCTAAAAATAGGAAAACCTGGAAAGTAGGAACGATAGTCTCTCTTCAAAAGGGAATAGATGGACTATGTAGAGTAGCTAAAGTAAAGACAGGTAACAAAGAATTCACAAGATCCATAGCACATCTATATCCTCTTGAAATAGAAGACTGCGAAGTGAATATATTTGAGTATTATAACGAATCTATAATTGGAAGCGAAGGTTTAGACATACAGGACATTCAACCTGTAGACGTAGCTATGGAACCGATAGATGTAGGAAAAACCAGTAAAACTATAAATGATCAAAGAGAGGAAACCAACTGCGTCAGAGATATATCAGTACATAGTGAAGAATCACTAGAGGCTAACGGGAGGATAGATGACGATAAGATAGATGACTATAAGATTGATGAGGATAAGAATAATGAGTTTAAGGAAAAGGACCAAGAAGTATTAAAGGAAAGAAGAGGTGCGGCCACGAGAGCTCTACAGAAGATCAGAGAGTGGACGCGAAACCTCATGACAATATTTTAATTCCCCTGCCGGGAGTGTCGCGGATCTTTAGAAGATATAATCCGCGAATGTAAATACAACAATAATCAGATATAGCAACAATTATTAAAACAATTATTTTATACAATGGCAACATCGATGGTACATCACAGGAAATACGTGCGAAGACGTCAAGTCGATCCGACGCGGTAAGAACCAGTATTTTGTCTTGTTTGAATTAAGCTTAACTTTAGTCAGAAGTTTATTAGTGTTTATCAAAGTGAGTTTTATGTTTGTGAGTTGGTTGGAGCTTGCATCTCTGGATTGAAAGCTGAGTATCTAATGTTTTAAGATTAATCAGTAATTCTAAGTTCGTACATAATTAGGTTATTCGCTGAAACCATTGTTCTTGAGAATGCTGAAGTACCTTCGATCAATGATGGTACTATTGCTATTATTGATCGAAGTGGAATGTTGAATAATTATTACATGCAAACCAACGAGGTTGGAAAAGTTATCACTAGAGGTAAACCAACGAGGTTGGAAAAGTTATTAGTAGAAGTAAACCAACGAGGTTGGAAAAGTTATTAGTAGAGGTAAACCAACGAGGTTGGAAAAGTTATTAGTAGAGGTAAACCAACGAGGTTGGAAAAGTTATTAGTAGAGGTAAACCAACGAGGTTGGAAAAGTTATTAGTAGAGGTAAACCAATGAGGTTGGAAAAGTTATTAGTAGAAGTAAACCAACGAGGTTGGGAAAGTTATTACTGGAGCTTCTTGAGGTCTCAATTAGTACTAGTATGAGTGAGGCAGTGAGAATACCACGCTGTCCTCTATAGGTATGCTTGACCTTAAAGCCTTTCGAGTGCCCTTGGAAGTGAGCTTCCAGGGGTGGAAACCATACCGGTTTCCAGCTGTCGAGTTATTTAATAACGATTACTAATATTTGACATTTGGTTTCAGTAAATACCTATTACAATCTACGATGCCCAAAATATCGAAGTATCAGTGTCATCGATAATATCTATCTACAGATGGTGAAAGTGGCCCTTCGGTTCGAGTCTGGTTGCTCTGTGTTCAGTGCTCTGTCTCCATAAAGAATTAACAAGCGAAGCAGATAAAGTAAACCCAGGTACAAGTTACATGTATAACATTTTTTTTCTCTTTCGCTACGTCTGCCTAAGGTTACAACCTCAGAAGAGATCCATACAATACTCTTCTATCACATGATTCCTTTTAATAGTAGAATCTTAACACATATGGGCAGACGTAACGACATCAGGTGTGGGTTACTACCGGCGGAATGTTGTCAAAACGTAGTCAGACGCCCGGTCGTGCGACCAAACTTGGTTGGTTCAGCTCCTGCGGTCGTGGTCGTGGCCGGGTAGTGCGCGAGCTCTTTTACTGTCTTGTACTTCATCCTACGTCCTATTTCCGTCAATGATTATTATTTCTGTCCACGACACATGC
Source organism: Xestia ashworthii (assembly GCA_950022955.1). Taxonomy (NCBI): domain Eukaryota; kingdom Metazoa; phylum Arthropoda; class Insecta; order Lepidoptera; family Noctuidae; genus Xestia; species Xestia ashworthii. The sequence goes on along the minus strand of OX465560.1, from coordinate 15,092,764 downwards.
CTCGTTGCTTAGTGTAGCACTAGATGGCACTGTGTGTAATATCTAGCGATATTTATTTTACTTTATTGTAGGTTTTATAAAAGGAACCTTCTACGGACTTACTCTCCACATACCTAATCATTAATCAGCCCATAACATTCCCACTCCTGGGACGCAGGGTTACCGCTTGTAGGTCGGTTCTGGGCCGTTGGGCGTAACCAACTACCTACACGGAACTGACCGTGGACTTGTGTACCTATTATACGAGTACCCATACATGTTCCTTATATCAAAGTACAGCCAAGGTCTTCTGTTGGATCCCAGCAGTGAGCGACTCCATAGAAGACAAAACTTCAACAAGGGAAGCCCAATTCTGAACTAAGATAGATACATAACATTAAATTGATGTCTGCTAACACGACTGGACATGGACAAACAAATCTAATAATAGCATTAAATCACAAATCTGCGGCATAACGTAAATGCAACAACAACTTCACCTCAAAAACTCATCTTACTCCCCAGAACAATAGAATTCATATTCCTTTACTAGAACGGTACTAACCGTACACCGGAAACAAAAGCAGTAATAATCCATTGGACTCAAACCTGAGGCTATCCTAGTACTTTCACTGCCTGGTCCCAATAGCAGAGCAGCTCGGACCACTTCCTGAGACATATCTGCTGGTCACGATCTAGCTAAATACCTAACTGTCACAATTCTAGAGTAAATTCTAGGCATGCTGCCTACTTCCTAGGGCGATTCATTGAATATATTTGATGAATGTGTAGAGCGTAATGTGTGTGTTTCGGGAACTCTTCACAAAAACACAGCTCTAACAATTGTAAATAAAGTTTATTAGCAATATCACAACATTATAAAGTACAAGTTTAACTCTGATGCGCGGCTGAATGTATGCAGACCGGTAGGTTGGTAAGCGTGGACTGGCGAGGGCGACCCCCCATAGAAAAGGGTCCTCCAACCAGACGGGTGTCATGTCTGGTGGGCTACTGCCCTTTTCTATGGGTGATGAAGAGCTTTACACCCTGTTCTTCATACCCCCAAAATTAGGATAAATGTCTGTGACTCTGCAGTGTGTCTGGTTTTATTCATCTACTAACCGGTGCAACCTACTTGAAAGTTTTAGACTTCGATAATTTGTTGTTAACTTGGAGACGGGGTTACGGCAGACCACGAAGGAGATGGCGGGGTGTTGAATAGGTTCCGTCAGAGCTGAAAAGAGGATGGGAGTGTTCGCAAGAAGTGGAAAGTGAAGGGAGGCCTTTGCCAGGAGTGGGACTGTGGGACAGAGTAGACTAGAAAATACGAACTTGGTAATACGAGACTACATTAGGAAACATTCACGGAGAAATGCAATGCGGATACTGCTTTCCACACAGAAAATGTTACCTAAAATTAATTGAAGATCAACTGGAGAGCTTAAATAATCAATTTTCCCTGCCTTACGCAAATTATGCGCTTTGAAGTGCTGTTGCGGATACCACCCAAATATATTTACACGAATTGAAAATTATTTGATGAAACCAAGCTTTCTATATTTATAAATATAGACAGTCATGCCCCAAAGTGTCGACTCCCATGGGGTGTTTTCAAAGACGAAGAAGAGAAAAAGGGCTACACAAATCACTTGTCGATTGTTTACGCTAGGGTAAAACAAACTCCTAAACAACTTTAATAGCAATTAATAACAAAGCCGCGAAAATAAAAAATGATTGCCGATACGCGGTTTTCTACGACAGCTTGCTATACGGTAAAGGTAAAGAGTCAATACAAAAGTGAAAATACCGATGTTAGAGTAATTAGTATTTATTGAATAGTTTTGGGAGCGCAAAACTCAACGGAACAGATCGTGCCCCGGACTCCACATTGTGACTCCACAGTGACATTCATTTCATGAGGCAGCGTCCCCAGGGCAGGGCAGGGCCGCGCGGCTCGTGAGGCCTAGCCTTGTGAGTTTATTATAAGTCCACACTCACGAGGCTCGGCCGCGCGGCTCAGCCTCACGAAGCCACGCGGCCCTAGTGGGGACTCTGCTTAAGACTATGTAAACAAACATTCATAGCGATAAGCGGCAATGCCTTGAAGTGTTCATCAAATGAGTTAGTACGAATTGCACTCAACTTACTGTCTGTGTCCAGCTTGAACGTCATCGTCCCTTTGAGGCTGCTGCTGCTGCTTCTGGTCTCAGGGTGTGCCATGCTGCGTCCCGTCGCAGGCTGGTGCATGGGCGCGACCAACATCACTGAAGTAGCTCCAAAGGCCATCTCCGCCTCCCTCTTGTATGTCAGTGTCGGCTCGTTCTTCAGTTATTTTGCCTAATTATTAGGCAAAGCTGTATCTTTCTTATTACTGTAATGAGACATCAACTTCAAATACATTCTATCTATGAAGAAGTCAGAAATACTTCAGAGTAGGAATTACGGGTTCGGGTTGGTTAATGATATTTAAAACATAAAAACATTTACATTTTATCATAATTTATTTACATTAATATTTTACTTAAAACCTATTTTACAAAAAATTGGGAGGCCTTCAACTATGCTAATGCAATAAATCTGAAGTGTTTGTTTGTTTGAACAAAATCTGTGGAGTCTGAACCAACCACACGAATTTGAAATATATCTGCATTTCATTACCAAATTCTTGAGGAATATTACCCTGAGGACTTGAGAGGTGAGTAAAAACGAATGAGTGCTTGTTGGGCTAAAAGGTTTCTTAAATTAAAGAGGCCTGCCCAAAAGTGTCAAGTGCAATAAGTTTGGGAACTGGGCTTGCCAAACTTTTCCTTGTCTATGTCACAACATTATCCTAGAACATTTAGCTACGAGTCTTTGACCTATCACCTCTGTGTAGCCTGAGGACCAGACATAGCCGTGACTTTCTCTCCAATCTCAGTAAGCAACTGAGCTGATTTCTGTATGTTCTCAAATTGGTATCCCATGTGGACTGAGATCAGCTGCATCTTCTTCAGATTTTCTTCACTGTTCTCTAGTTGATGTTCAGTAGAGGCCATTTCTCTGGCTGCTTTTGATAGTAGCTGGTAAATAAAAAACAAAACTTAAAGACCTTAAACACTTAAATCAGCAACAATGCAAGGAGTGTCTAAGCTATTGTCTAGCACTGGGGCGATAGAAAATATATTTCAAGCCAATACATCAGTATATTTAAAAAACCTAATACCTCATTAGACTTAGATCCTCTTTGTATCTGGCGGGCCAAAGATGAGATGTTGTTCATATTGACTTGCACTCTTTCTGCCAATCGCTGTTTTGATTCGGCAAACAATGACCGGGCACTGCTCGACGATGCCGAAGTCATTGCGTAGCCACTGCAATTTCTTCTTCTAGTATATTCCGCTATTGGTGCTCAATGAAGCATTGAGAAAGTAATAGGTAGGTTTTTATTTCGCAAAACTTTTCATTTGCCAAACAAACAATCGATCGAAAACACGAAATTAGAAATGTCAATGTCATTGTCATTGTTTGACTGACATTTTTATTATCGTTCGGAAAAGCTGGTTAGCTGTATAACGAAGATGAACATAAAATACATAAACATTTTATTTTGATTTTCTTAAGCTGCGTTTACACGAGGTGTTTAATTTTGTTCAGACTGGCTGTTAAAATACCTTTTTGTGTCTGTGTAATGGGGTCAAAAACTGCCTTTTTATCCCACCAGATGTCGCATAATCAACTCGGCCTAATTTTGTCCTGTAACCTGTCAAAATCCAAACTAATTTACGATTTCTAAATAAACAAATATCGAAAATAATTATATACTGCACATATGCGTATTTGTTGTGCTCCAGACTCTAAAATCAAGGGATACATTTATTTCCAAAAGATCCAAAACGCCGAAAAGCCTGGGAAAAAAGCATTGACAATCAAAAACTTTAAAGCAACCGAACGCTGTGTCCCTGCTCATTATACAGCTAATGATTATTTTGGCCAAAGTAAATATGCCGATAAATATATTTGAATCGTAATAACTCGTTAATAATAGTAGCTCATTTTTTTTAGATATAATGTGTAATTCTAATAGAAAACTGCAGTGCCCTCAATCTTTTCTTTTACTAAAACAAAAGTAGAATCAACATTCTGCAAAATGTCTCTGGTCCTTGATGTACCTACAAGCCCTCAAGAAAGCAATGCAACTTGTACGTGGACACCGATATTGTGAGTCATGTGACCAGATGTACCAGTCTTTGGGTTGACATTAAAATTAAAATTTCTGTCGTATGCTTCTAATCTGAAAGTCAAAACCACATATAATAGATTCGATGAGTAGATAATATATCGATTATTTATCAATATAACCTTAAAATTATTTATTGATTACCATTCCATCAAAACTGCTTTTTCCCTGCTGTTGATGCATTTAATATACGTAACTCCAGTTTTAATTGTGAAACAGTCCAAAAAGAATGCATCATAAATATAAAATTATTCGAAAACAGCATTAAAAAATTCAGGAAATCATCAACATTAACGGGCAAGGCAGAGTCGATGCTAGTGACATCTGTCTCGACCTTTGAGTTTTTCTCCCCATAAAATGTTCGCCACCGTAGCAACTGGTCAGTGCATTGATCTTTAGCATGAATGAATAAACCCCATAGTGGTTTTACCATTCGACTTTATCTTGATTGCTTTTGCTGATGCCACTACACCCATTGATTCCCAGCAGTCCCCAATCAGAACTTTGTGTCTGGTCTATGGCAGTACGATCACTTCTTAAGACTGTAAACGTAGTGATTATATACTCTGTGCGTAAAACATGAGACGTAGGTACTGTATAAATGCTAAAGGTTTGGCATAGTGAGGAATGATGTTATAGTACGTGTTATGAACAGGAGTGATTTTGCGTAACAGTAGTAGTAGTTATATCATGATAACATGATAACTCTGAGTCTTTATATAAGTATTTGTTGAAAAAGACCGTTTTCTTTTTCACAACACCACTTCACCACACCCGTCACATGAAAAATTAATTATTTTTAATAAAATGGCAACTCTAGAATTTTGAGGCATCCTATTCAGTATCGCGTACTTCAAAATGTCTATTTCGAAGTCGACTATCATTTTTTCGTTTTATCTCTAGTAATAAAGTGAGACAGCGCTACAGGAATCGAATGAAACATTCGAATTCAATACGTCTGAATGAATCCAAATAAGAGGGCTGACTTTTCGCTCGTCACGGAAGGTTTTGTGTTGTAGGAAATTTCTGTAATCTAATTCAATTATTAGCCCTTTTTCCGAAATGTTTGCCTTTAATCTTAACCATTTATTTCTAGTACCTCCCGCTGTAGTTTCTTTCTTGTTTTGTTTCGCCATAGTATAGTAAAATGTCTTTTATTTACAAGCCTATTGTGAATCAGTATACTCGTCTTCATTTACTTATAAAACTAGTGTAATCTGAAAAATGGATAAAGGAGTGACATGTGAACATCTGAATAAACTAGCTGATAATCTGGGGAAGGAGCTGTGGCAGGCAAAAGAGGTAAATGTAAATAATTTTCATGATTATAACCTCAAATGTAATGTCATTGGTAATTAGCATTCTTGGTTCAGTCCTTGGTAAAATTGTATAACGCTCGGACCAGCGAGTAGTCCACAGAAAAGCGTGAAAACGGCACATAACGCTTGACATGTTTGATTGATTGTCTTTGCTTGTTATTTAATACCTCTTCACAGTAGGTGTGTTTACATTTTTTTCTTCCTATTGAGAGGCTATGAATTGCAGATAATGGCTATTTTTATAATTGATTGCAGCCTGCTGTTCTCTAAACACCATTAAAAACATTTCAACATGGCATTGTCTGAAAAAACATTAAAATTTATAAATAATAAATCTTTTTGTGTTTTAAGTTTAGCATGGATTAGCTTATAATACCATTATTCTGGCTCTGTATAAAATATTGTAAGTCCCACATCTCATAAACAATATTTTCTTGCATTACACAACAGTGTCTTATCTTGCATGACACAATAAAAATACAATATCATGCCTTCATAATTATTCAAGTATTACTAATGAGAATTTTAATTGCAATTAGATCTAGTTCAAGAACTCTGAATACAACAAACCTTTTGTTTGTTGTTCAATGTACTGTAGTATCATGCAGTGACTGTATGCATGAATATAACTTAGAATGGTAAAGTCCATTTTGGATTGTGTTATATTTTTTTATCTGTGTATAAATTGATACTGTACAATGAGCACAATTATTTGTGTTTACGATCTCTTCCACACAAAATCAAAGCATTTGTTTCATGTAGGCCAGTTACAGGCACTTTTGAATTGTAGAAACAAAGATGAAAATTTTATGTATCTACAGTCCCAGTCACAAGACATAAAACTGTTAAAGTACAGTAGTTGCCCATTCCCTAGCGTAGATCTCTATGTAGAATAACGGGTAAGAAACTCCGTGGACACTCTTTTACCCCAATATATTTTTACAAAATCTTGATTACATCATTCATGTTGAGATCGAACATTATGTGAGAACGAAAATGTCCATAGTAAAAACAAAAAACAATTGAAAAAAAACAATGATTTAAAATTAAAAACTATTGCACACAAAGCGACGGCGGCATCCGTCGGAGAGGTAAGCCCCGCCCCCCGGGCCTATATAAGCGACGCGCAACTTGATAGGACAAACATTTTGTTGGTTTGGCACTGACTTCAAAAACTAAGTAGGTACCTACATATAAACCCAGATAATTTTTAGTTTTCTTATTAATAAGTATTAATCTTTTTTGGACAAATTTGCTTTACGGGGTTGAAATAAAGACGGAATAGGGACTGAATTGGGATAGGAGTGGGGTGCATTAAATTACTTTGTTCTTTTCAGTGGATTGGTTTTTTTGAAGTCGGTTCTCTTTTTTTTTTAAAAGAAATTAGATTAAGTTATCATTTTTTTGTTAGTTTTTTTTTTTATTCGAATTAGTCATTTTTGTTTTGATTTTTATTTTGTTTTTGTTTTGATTTTTTTCATTTTTGTTTATTTTATTTTTATTATTTCATACTTTTTAGTGATAGGTACTCCATTTACGAGTATTTTAGGTTTTGGGATAATTTCTAGTTTGCACATAGTTAGGTTCTCCATTTATTTTAGACGACGACGTTAAAACAGGTTGACACTTATAACAGCATGATGACCGAAATTATAGCCACTCGCAGTCCAGGCGACTACACAATCAGTGCAGTAGATGAGTCCAGGAAGTTGGCCACATACGGCAGGACACCCCCAGCGACCGCTGTTCCGGCTGACCCAAACAAATGCGGCGGCCTTGTACAGACTATTCAACTAGCTGTAGGCTCTCGTATTATGCTTCGGAGAAATATGTCAATAACGGACGGCTTAGTGAATGGGGCGATGGGTGTTCTCAAAAGATTTAAATGGCCAGCACTAAGAAGAGACCAACTTGAGCCAGGTGAACTGCCTGATGCCATTTTGATATTATTTGATGATCCATCAATAGGAGTGCGTCTTACTGAACCACTCCTATTGATGGATCAATAACCAATAACCAACAATAATAATATTATCTTAACCATCCCCATGAAAGAAAGAAGAAATGTACCTTTGCAATAGATATAATACATACTGCATTTAATACAAATAAACGAACCCAAATTCGATGAGCTTGTCTTATCTTATTTATTAATATTGGAGTGTCCATAGTCGCCTTCCAGTTTCATCATCAGACCGGACGGCTTAGTGAATGGGACTATGGGTGTTCTTCATAGACAAGATAAAACCGATCCGTGCGAGCAACGCCACAGGATATCCATGATTGTTATATACCAAAACCCTTTTCAGAAAATTACGAAAACTTTTCTGAAAATCGCATCAAAATCGCTTCAGCCAAACGCGAGATAATTGCGGACAAACAAACAGTCGTCTTTCAAAATCTACAATCCAAGAAAGAAAAACGGGATCTATGCAGCAACGTCACGGGATATCCATTAGTGTTATACATTAAAACCTTCCCAGAATGTAACAAACACATTTCTGAAAACCGCATCAAAATCGGTTCAGCCAAACGCGAAATAATCGTGGACAACAAACAGTCGTCTTTCAAAATCTACAATCCAAGAAAGCAAAACGGGATCTATGCAGCAACGTCACGGGATATCCATTAGTGTTATACACTAAAACCTTCCCCAGAATGTAACAAACACTTTTTTGAAAACCGCATCAAAATCGGTTCAGCCAAACGCGAGATAATCGCGAACAATCAAACAGTCGTCTTTCAAAATCTACAATCCAAGAAAGCAAAACGGGATCTATGCGGCAACGTCACAGAATATCCATTAGTGTTATACACGAAAACCTTCCCCAGAATGTAACGAACACTTTTTTGAAAACCGCATCAAAATCGATTCAGCCAAACGCGAGATAAGCGCGGACAAACAAACAGTCGTCTTTCAAAATCTACAATCCAAGAAAGCAAAACGGGATCTATGCAGCAACGTCACGGGATATCCATTAGTGTTATACACTAAAACCTTCCCCAGAATGTAACAAACACTTTTTTGAAAACCGCATCAAAAACGGTTCAGCCAAACGCGAGATAATCGCGGACAAACATACATACATACATACATACGGGTCGAACTGAGAACCTACTTTTTTTTTTAAGTCGGTTAATACTTTTTTTTTTAAGTCGGTTAAATAACATCTTTCAACAGTCTGAATGATATGAGACAGATAAAAAAAAAATAGGCTCTACTTGTGGAGTGATGATTAATTTGTGCTTGGTAGGCAATAGATTCGCCCTTAAGGTTTTATTCTACCCCTCCTCCTAGCATATGTATATTATTTGTGTTGTTAGATTTCAAATTGAAGTAAGTCCAAAATGATTTAGTTCATAAAAAGCGGTTTTTTTTCTGTTTGGGTAAGGCTTTTTATTATCTCATTTTGAGGGTGGTGTGACTATTAATTTCTTCCATTTTGTTCCCACGAGTTCCCAGAGTGGGAAGTCATTTGATGATTTCCCATCCTAAAAAAAAAAATAAAAAAGGGTGGTGTGACTATCAAAAATCGGATTCTCTATCATCCTTTCTATCATTGTTTCTAGATTACGAGAAAAACGAATTTCTAATTTGGATATAGGTTTATTTTGTCAAAATGAACCAAGTCCTTCGGACTTAGCTTCATTTGATCTAACAGAATACTGGACTTAATGCAGTTTGAATCTGAACTGGGCGCCATTTTGAACGATCGCTTCGCGATTGGACCAATGCGACTTGCTGCGTTTTGATATAACAATCGATTGATTGAAATCTGAAGGGGCTGGGGTAGTAATTAGAAGTGTTAGTTGCAGCCGAAAGTATGTAACTAGAAGTATTTTTGTCAGATTTAGATTGCAAATGATCATAAGCAATTAATTGACAAAATTTTACAATAACTTCAATACAAATTCTATTTAAAAAACTCCATTTCTGTGTTAAATTTGCTTTTCTACTTAAGCTGTATTAATGCAATGTCTATATTTGTTTTATTTATGTTGAATGTACAATAAAGACTAAGAATAAGTCTAGGACCTGACACATTATTATTCAAGCACCTTTATACATAAACCTAAAAATTTAGTCTTGCTCCAATGAAACATACTAGTAGTATTATAAAGTAGTAGTATATACTAATAAACTCAAAAACTACTGGACCGATTTCAAAAATTCTTTCACCGTTAAAATCATACATTTTACTCTGAAAAACAGGCTATAATTTATATAAATATATTTATATCATGCGGACAAAGTGTTTGTAAAAAATATAAAACTTCACTACTCTCTTTATTTTTTGGGCAAGCCCGCTACTCTTTTCCCAAACCACTGAAACTCCTGTTCGCCAGAATCAATAGTGGCGACCACCAGAAAAGCGACAATGAAGCTCGACAGAGTCCCTGAGAATGTAATAATAATAATACACCACATGCAAAATACCACATTTGTTGCAGACATTAACATGTTTCGACTGCGGCTGCCCCGGCCCCAACCTCTGGATCTGTCTCCAGCCCGACTGCCATCACATCGGCTGCTCTGAAGTCAAAAATGACCACAGCACACTGCACCAAAAGGTATTGTAGTACAACTATATTTTTTATACTTTAAAGTAGGTAATTTTTTTTATCCTTGTAGCCATATTTAATAATAAACGTAAATACTAGCTGTGCTGTAAGAATCCTAAATCACATAAAAGGGTTGTATTTCCGAAATAGAAGAGACAAGCAGAGTTGAAACATGCAGAAATCAACCACTCATACATGGTAAATGGGACACCGATGCACATACATTTACCACATATTCAGTGCAGAATTATCAATCTGCTGTTTCATACAAAAGTGCAATACCTATACGTATGGTACAGCAGTGTTTGGGGTTCCGTACCTCAAAAGGTAAAAAAAGGAACCCTAATACAATCACTATTTTTAAATAAATTATGAAAAATTGATTTGTGGAGTTTTAGAATGATGTACTGAATATGTGTTAGTTTGTGCATTGTTGCCCCTTCCAACCTGTATAAGTTGTGAACTAAGCAATCAACTAATCTTTTTGACAATTCAAAAATGCATGTAATTGGTATATTTGGAATATATTTTTTGAGTTTGAATTTGTGTGGGATAATTTGTGAAGTTCAACCAACATGATTGATCAATACCTGCATCTATCTGCTTCGCCTTAGTGTGTAACTGTGTATGTACTTACCATAAAATTACCTACTCTATGTTCTACATCACGATCAATATAATATCTGCATAATAAATTGGAAAAAAAGTAATTAATCAAAAGAATAAATTAGCCAATACAGTTAGCCATCCTAATGTGATACTTATCATGCAAATATGCAACGTAAATCTTTATAGCATAGAAATATTTGAATTGTGGGTATTTGACTTAATAATTACCACATAAATAAGCAATAAAAATGAACAAGCATAGAAGCATACATCAAATGGTATTTTATTACTTTTAGTGAGTATAATGCTCATGTGTAATGTACCTTAATCATTACTGGCGAAATTTAGGTACTTATACCTACCTACCACACCTTCTATCTGTACTAATAATATAAAGCTGAGGAGTTTGTTTGTTTGGTTGATCCCTCTAATCTCAGGAACTACTGGTTGGAATTGAAATAATCTTTTTGTGTATATTATGTCACCGTAAAATTGTCAAATACGTTATATTACAATATAACGTGTATCTCTCTAGCGATATTGTAAAGTCTCGAATTATTGTCAACTGAACATACGGAAGTATCTCTTGCCCTCATAAACGGGATTTGGGGCACCCCCCCGTTAGGTTAGTTAGGTTCCTTTAAACCCTGCACTCGGAAATACGGGGCCCCGCGAAGCGGGGCTCCGTCGACTACGCTTTTTAGGGGAATATGAAGTGTTTTAAGGTTAGGTTATATTAATCGATATTTCTCAGGAATGGTACAGTATCTTTTCATGAGAGTGGTACCACTGGGCAAGGGGGACCCCTCCTTCTCTCCACACCGCGTGAATTGACTACCATCGCATGCATTTCACGAAAAATAATGCGTTTTATTGCAAGCAGTATGTTCATTTGACAATAATTCGAGACTTTACAATATCGCTAGAGATATTGCAAAGTAATGCATGTACACCTATAAAACTGTGGAAGAGGTATGTCGATGACGTTTTTGGGATAATCGAAGGAGATGAGCAAGAGGCAAAAGTATGCTTGGCACACCTCAACAGCATACATAGTAAAATCAATTTTACCTACGAGATGGAAAATGAGAGGAAAATTCCGTTTTTGGACGTGCTAGTGCAGGCCCGTGCAGACGGTTCTCTAGCCCACTCAGTATACCGAAAATCGACTCACACGGATCGTTATCTGCACGCTGATTCACACCACCATCCCAGACAGCTGAACTCAGTGGTGACTTCACTCACTAACCGCGCGCATGACCTATGCGACGAGGAACATTTACAAGGTGAGCTGGCGCATATAGAGAAGGTCCTACAGAAGAATGGATATACACTAAAGACAACACAGTATAGACGTGACACTACCCATAAACACCGGAAGTGTGAAGTCGAGAGGCAACCGGCATTTTTGCCGTATGTGAAGGGTGTGACAGACAAAATTGCAAACATCCTCCGGAAATATGCCGTAAAGACTATCTTCACTCCGTTCAGGAAAATCTCTCAGATGCTGCGTTCGCCGAAGGACAACTTCCCGTTGGAAAAACCCGGTGTTTATAAAGTAGACTGTAGTTGTGGAAAGTCGTACATCGGGCAGACAAAACGCACTGTAGCCTGCAGAATATCAGAACACGTAAGAGCCGTGAAGAACAACGACATCCAGAAGTCGGCCATAGCTCAACATCTGTTGGAGTCGGGACCGAACCACTGGATTGAGTTACACAACCCTCAAGTAATCTCGACAGAACGCCATTATATACCTAGACTGGTAAGAGAAGCCATTGAGATTACTAAACATGATAATTTCAACCGGGAGGATGGGTTTCAACTGTCGAGGACTTGGAACCCAGTGGTTCAACTGTGTAAAAGCCGGAAAAGTGCCGGAAGATGTTCACGAACGGACACAGTGAGTTTTGTGTGTCGGGAACGGAATCGTGTTGTGAGTGAATTATGTGACAATGGTAGCGGTGTCGTGCGCGAAAAACGAATAAGAAAGAGGGTAGACCGTTTCGTCTGCTCATAAACATCCACCCGCAATAACTTCAGTTCATCCGTGACCATGGCGCTTGTAACAGTGCCGAAATATCGGAAACTCAAAACAAACAATAAACATGGTAAATATCCCGTTCTTAATTCTAATGTTTATCGCTAGAGATATTACAATATAACGTATTTGACAATTTTACGGTGACATATACATATTATAAAACAAAGTCCCCCGCCGCGTCTGTCTGTCCCTATGTAGGTATGCTTAGATCTTTAAAACTACACAACGGATTTTGATATATGTAGATAGAGTGATTCAAGAGGAAGGTTTTATTATATAATTTGACGTGGGCGAAGCCGCGGCATCGGCTAGTTATAAATAAAAAAAGAACGGCTGTAATGAAGCTTTTTTACGTATCTTGCCGGTTATCGTATTGACCTACACTACAACAACAATATTAAATCATATCTGGTCGTATTATTGTTTGGGGTTTTACTGCATTTCTAAATTAACATTGATTACATTTTTTACACATAATTTATTATTCAAGAGGAAGGTTTTTATATATAATTTTACGTGGGCGAAACCGCGGGCATCGGCTAGTAAGCTATATAACATCACGGTACAACCAATAACAGCGGAGCATAAATGAAAAATATTGCAAAACGGGTAAAAATTATTTCTTTTGTGAGCTTTTCTCTCTTATGCAGCCGAAGTTGCGTGGGTCAACTAGTATAATATAGTAAGTTGTAACAGGAACACTTCTACCTGTCGAAGATTACAGGCATGATGCTGTCAGCAAAATTTAAAATTCTTAAAATGAACTTTATGCTTATAACTATAAAGTCCATTTTAAGAATTTATTTTTTTATAACGTGATCCATGTTATGATTCTGCTAAAGCGGCCATTTTAGACCCCCAGGTATTCGGCAACTGTCATGAAGCCTAAGATTCAGCAATATTACGATCTAGCTCACTCAAATACTGCTTTCCATTCGTAATTAATGCAAAATATTGCAATGTCTTAATTTATTTTAAAAGACTGATTGTTTTCTTATCTTTCTCTAACCCAATTATCCGTTTCATTGTGCATAATGTGGTATAGCGGATGTCAATTTGTATTTATTGAGTACAAACATTCGGTTTTTTAGTACTGACAGTCGAGGTAGATGTTGAATTGTTTGTGTATGCTTGCCACCAGACTTCACTTCAGAATTCACTTATCTAAAAGGCGTAAAAATACTAAACGAAGATGAAAGGCACTTGTTCTCTACTTGTTTTTTAATGTAATATTTTTATTTTAAACACCGCGACCTCTGTACTATTCCATCCATCCATCCATCAACAGTTGTTTTAAGTGCGTAACATTGAGTGTTACCGAAAAACGTGACTTTCTTTCCAAAAAAAAAGCGGCCAAGTGCGAGTCGGACTCGCCCATTAAGGGTTCCGTAGCAGCAAGTAAAATAATATAAAAGTTCTTGTAGTTCGTTGTATATTTTTCAGAATCAGAATTATTTATTTGTTAAACATAGGTATAAACATTATAGATCTTATAAATAGTGATAATAATAGTGAGTGTTTATATTTCAGTTGATTGAATGAAAGATAAATTGCGGTTTACGATTTATGACATATTAAAGAAGAAACTACTTACTAGATCTCGTTCAAACCAATTTTCGGTGGAAGTTTACATGCTAATGTACATCATATTTTTTTTTTTAGTTTTATCATTCTCTTATTTTAGAAGTTACAGTGAATGTGTGCCCCCGGGGGGGCACACATTTTACCACTTTGGAAGTGTCTCTCGCGCAAACTATTCAGTTTAGAAAAAAATGATATGAGAAACCTCAATATCAGTTTTGAAGACCTATTCATAGATACCCAACGCGTATGGGTTTGATGAAAAAAAAGATGAGTTTAGGTCTAAGTATGGGGAACCCCCAAATTATTGTTTTCTTTTTCTATTTTTGTGTAAAAATCTTAATGCGGTTCACATAATACATCTACTTACCAAGTCTCAAAAGCATGGCGTAGCTAGTTTCAGAAAAAAGTGGCAGTGATACACGGACGGACAGACAGATAGACGGACAGACATGACGAATCCATAAGGGTTCCAGTTTATTGCCATTTGGCTACTGATCCCTAAAAAAAGGAATTTCCCTGCATTTTTTTTGCATAGAGTTACTTAGTTTGATGTACAGAATGCTTGGTTGACGGCTTCGTGAGGGTGTAAACAGAGTCTGTTTACACCCTGTCCTATCATCCCCGTAGATCTAAGTAAAATAATGTTGACATTTTTGTCACGTAAATGCACCAGTTGATGAACCTTCATTCTGTTTAAATCAGCTGCCCGCACCATCAACGTTGTTTACCGAAACCATAATTATGCGACATTATATCGCCCCAACAGACGACAAAGTAAAAGACGATTACAGCCAGGAAATGGGTTATTGCTGTACTCAATCCGTCGCGTCGTCGTCGCTGTTTGTCGCCAAAATTACTGCAGTTTTATGCACTGCTTTGGCACATATACTGGAAATAGTTAGGAATTATATTGGGTTAAATATGTTTGCCAATTAGGTATCCATAGGTATTCACTATGCGTGTTCTTTTCGATTTGATCAGGGTATTTTTTACTGTTTGCAAAAGGCGGGCGTTTTGGGCGGTGCCTATTTTGTGGTTCAAAAAGGCCTGATCATCAGCCTAATTTAAATAATTTACCTTATTATAATAACAGCCGCTCGGATCGATTTTAAGGTTAAGGCTTGCTTAACTAGGTTGGTCTGTGTATGGGTGTCCACCCATTACATTCCAAGTTTCATACCGAGTTTCTGGGTGTTTCCGGCTGCGGGACTGTTCGAAAGAGATACCGTGGCCCCGGAACATAAAGGGCGAGGAAGGAGAACATGGATGGGTTTTAGTCAGTAAAAGTCTGACACTCCCTCCCGCTCCGCCCAGAGTGGTAGAAGTTATTTGATGATTTCCCACCCGAAAAAAGAAAAAAAAAGGTAATCATTGGCCCGAAAAGTCTGACAACCAGTCTTACCAAGGGGTATCGTATTACCCAATACTAGTTACCTATATATAGGTAACTGGGTTGTGGAAGTGTGATATGCAGTCGCTCCATGTAAAATACTGGAATTCAGCTGCATCCGGTTAGACTGGAAGCA
This sequence comes from Xestia ashworthii, assembly GCA_950022955.1. Classification (NCBI taxonomy): domain Eukaryota; kingdom Metazoa; phylum Arthropoda; class Insecta; order Lepidoptera; family Noctuidae; genus Xestia; species Xestia ashworthii. Next base: position 15,076,924 of record OX465560.1, on the reverse strand, counting down.
GGCCCTAACATAGTTGGGAAAAAGGCTAGGTAAATAAATAAATAAGTAAATAAATATCACTGGACATCACACACAGCGCCATCTAGTGCCACACTAAGCAAGGCTTGTGTCGTGGTCACCAGACAGTTGATATACTACATAATATACGACGACCCGAATGGCGTAGCGGTAGTGACGCTGCCTTACGTTCTTAGGGTCCTGGGTTCGAATCCCGGTAGGAGCAATGTTTGTGTGATGAGCATGGACATTTGTTTCCGAGTCATGGATGTTTATATGTATAATAAGTATGTATTTACAAACAAAAAAGTATACATGTAGTATATCAACTATCTAGTGTCCACGACACAAGCTTTGCTTAGTGTGGCGCTAGGTGGCGCTGTGTGTTAATGTCCAGCGATATTTATTTATATTTATTTATTTATATACTTTTTGTTTGTCAATACATACTTATAAACGTAACAATACAATGGTCCGATGCAATGAAAAGGACCTCACAAAGCGCTTTGTACACTGTTCAAGAATAAAATGAAATCTAAATATAGTTAACAAATGTATCAGATATAAAATCTTCTTTGTGCGTGAGTTTATTTCTGCAAGTCATAATATGTGTGTGAACTGAATCAGATTATGGAGCAAATGAATCATTTATGTTCAGCCGCTTTTGTTATGAAGATTTTTGATAGGTACGACATGTTTTTGATGTCTTTATTAGATGGCTTGTCGGATCCACGAGTACATACGTACTTTAATGTACTCGAGATGATCCACCACTACGCCACGATCATCTTCTACCTAGCCTTTTGTCCTTGTTGGGGCCGGCTTCCAATCTAATCGGCAACTAAATACCAGTATAACAACTATACTGGGTAAAATGTAACCCCAGAGTGGTTTTCAGTTTCGAGCGTCTGTCTTGGTCTACCAAGACAGGCGCTCGAAACTGACAACCAAGGTCCCGAAACCAAGGGTGCCCGAAAGTCTGACAAACAAAAGTCTTCAAATGACAGCCGTGACCAACAGCTTAACATGTTTTTCGAGGCGTTAGAAAAGAACACGAAAATACTATCCATAAAAGGCAGTTCCCGTCTGTTCAATACCTGCTGTAACACCGAATACATCACGCTTTTAAAACAGATGGGTTATGTAGATGAGCACCAATTTCTGTTAGTTACGTTATAAATTCTATGAAATAACAGCCGAGTCAATTCACTAATTACACAATGCAATTTATTTGACGATACTTCCTCCATTTACTATTCTCTGTTTTTTTTTCTATGGAGAAGAACCGACCAGTATCCAATAATCTGTAGCCTATACTATACCTAATTTATACATTTTGTTCCAGAACTTTCCTCTGCACTGCGTACACATGAACGTATCCACGGAGCGGATATGGTGTTACCTGTGCGAAAAAGAGGTTCACATCAGAGCAGCTTTCGCATATGCGGTCAGTAAATCAACATCTATGTAGAACTTCGTCTTCTTAGGGTGTCGCTGGCAATCCAATTTGTGTCGACCCAGAACTGATCTATTAGTTTGGCGATGACGTCCATCAGTTCTTGTAGTGAATAAACAACAGTCCGCTTAGCATGACCACCGGAGAAACGAGAGAGACTCGACAAATCTTTTGTTCATCTGTCATTGAATCGACAAAATGACAGATGAACAAAAGGTTTGTCGACTCTGTGTCGTGTCTACGGTGGTCATGCTACGCGGGAGATTTTTCTTGCTGCGCTATGTGATTGGTCACAAGCTTTCTAGGTCCACGAGCACCTGCAAGTTTTGTTGCTAGGTTTCCAATGACCTACAAAAACTGAAATGGGTTAAGCTATAACATAGGGCATGCCTATTGGCCAGCCCACTCCCTATCAAAAAGAGAAGGCCAATGTTCCAGAAGTGGATACCAGCTGATAATGTTGAAGCTAAGACATCTAGAAAAAGAAAATGGGTAGGCTTTTAAGCGGAAAGCACCAGGGTAGCCCGCGAAATTCAAATTGTTTTACGTTCTTCACAATCAGCAGGTCAGGGTCAGCTTGTATGTTGTCTAAAATATGATTAGCGGTCGTAACAGATATCGCTTTACAGAGTTTTATAACCTGCATCATTTTTCTCATTCAATGGGATTAACTTAAAGGGGTTGTATTGATGATTTGAATGATTATAATTCTGTAAATACATACATGCGTATTATGGCCGCTAATCATATTTGTTCAACATACAGCCTGACACTGTGACCGCCAAATTGCAAAAAACGTAAGAAAATCTGATTTTCGCGGTTTACCGTGGCGCAGGCCACGTTCCACCTTAAAAACATCTGTCAGAATGAAAATCTCGTCTGCAGTCTTTTCTAATAGAAATAAGTACGTTATAAAAAATATTTGCGTTTTCCACTTTTAGGTTCCAAAGATCGTTAATGGAGGCTAGAAGTAGTGTGGGACCCAGAACACAACCCTGCGGTACCCAGAACGACACATCACTAATATACTTTTCAATCTTTACCATCTGGTTCCTGTTTCTGAGATAGTCTTTTAAAAAATTGGGAACGGAAACGGTCTCAAAAGCTTTTTTTAGGTCTAGAAATACTGTCAGGCATTTTTTCCCTAAATGATCAGTTATTAGCGATGTGAAGGCACCAACTAATGTTTTAACTTTGTCTTGTAATAACCCAAGCAGGCTAGTCCGAACTCGACGTGCGAGAGTCCAACTCGGCTGGGCGCGGTGGCTCTGACCATGGCGGACGACGATCTGTCCGACGCGCACGACTTGCACTATGACCCGGACGCACGTTCCAGAGGTAAGACATAACTGTAATCATAGATATGACACAATTAACAGATTTAATCCATTTTCTGTTTGGTCGTGTTAGGTAAAGATCAATATATCTGTAAGGTTTGCCCCTAAAAATTGATTTTTTCAAGTGATTATTAAAATAACTTGTGTCAATAAATTAATTTTAGATATTGTTCCAGATTATTGATAATGTGTCTTTCATGCCTGTCGAATTTCACTAGCGAATTTAATTAGTATGATAACATAAGTATAGGGGTATAGGTAACACGTTATGTTCTCTAGATCCTTCCGCATCCGGTCTGGTGGGTCTACAGAACATGGGCAACACGTGCTACATGAACGCGGCGCTGCAAGCCCTCAGCAACACGGCGCCGCTCACCTCCTACTTCCTGGAGTGCGCCGCCGCCGTGGCTGTGCTGGCGGCTGACAAGAAGCCCGGCATCAGCAGGTGAGAGCTCACTATACTGCACGCCCTCAACAACACGGCGCCTCTCACCTCCTACATCCTAGAGTGCACAAGCATCAGTAGGTCTTTAAATAGGTTCCGTACGCAGGTTGGCAAGCGAAGCAAGGCAAACCTGTTAAGGTCAAAATTCTTAGATGACTCTTCCTGGAGTGTAAATGTGGTGTTTTTCCACAAACGTTGGGAGTCTTGATTACGTGTCCTGCTTGTCCTGTTGTTTATACATCTCTAGTGCTGATGGTTGCTACTAAAAGTGCCAAACTGCTCGCCAAATTTGGGCTTTGGGATTCAATATACAAAGATGTCGACAAGCCACGAAGAAGTAGGTAACAGCTTCCCATAACAAAGGTGAAACATAATGCCGATTATAGGTCTTCAGACAGTCGGCCGGCGCGGCGTGCCGATCACCGATTTCAAAAAACGTGTGCTTAACAAAACATCTTTTAAATATTTATTGTTATACTGTGTAAATGAGAATGACAGAGATTTTGTTCGGCTCTTACATTCTGATATCAGTCTGATGTAACCTAAAGTAATGAATTTCTTTCCAGAGCATACCAAAAATTAGTGAAAGAGATGTGGTGTAGGAAGACAAGAGGCTACGTTGTACCTAACGGCATCCTGTATGGCATTCGTAATGTAAGTGCACCTTTTTTCGACGTTTTATAAGTGCCCATCTAAAAAAAGAAATTATGTATTTAGATTTTGATTAAGAACTTACTTTGTTATTAAGAAAATGTTTATACAATTTTAAAATAAATTAGATAGTGAATTTGTAGACTTGATATATCCAGACCCCGTCGTAGTGTACAGGTTACATCCGGAGTTATTTACTATACGGACCTTGTAGAAACTAGAACAAATTTCCGTGCATTCAAGCGTTTTTGCCATACCTATTATTGGAATCAAATATAACAGCTCACAACTTAGGACCCATTAATGTTAATATTTCTCCGTGGTCCTAGGCAACTGGGCTTATCCCAGTTGTAAACGTCCCTTTGTGACTATTGACCTTGTTTCGTTCTATCTCCTGCCGATATGGAGGGAAGTGGAAATTACGGTTTTTTCCTACTCTTCCGCTATACTTTCTGATTAATTTCGTTGCGGGATCCAACACTATTAAATTCATTCTCACGGACTTAGTCGAGCTTCATTGTCTCGGCGCTTTTCTGGTGGTCGCCACTGTTGATTCTGGCTTTCAGAAGTTACAGTGGTTTGGGAATAGTGTGGCGGGCTTGTCCCAAAAAAAAAATCCAGACCCCGTGGTTGATACTGAGAAAAACATGATGGAAAAAAAACAATAATGCAGTAGCACTTGCGACCACTCGACCACGGAGGCAGTCAAATATGTAAAAATCGGTGGTGACAGGCGGACAAGAAAGTGATCTTATAAGGGTTCCTTTTTTACCTTTTGAGAGACGGAACCCTAAAAAAGATGCAAAATAATAAATTAAAGATGTAAAGATATTTTTGGAGTCAACATTCAGAAATAGTGTGATGCAATCGTCAAATGGTTATGTTTTGTGCATCATCGTGGTTCGAATAATCTCTAATCTACATTTTGCTGTCCGAGTTCTGTTAGCTAATTTAATTTGACCCTAAAAACATTATTAAAAAAAAAATACGCCTGTTGTCCAAGCATTGTGTGTTTACTTACCATGATTTCGTCGGCAGGTGCATCCAATGTTCCGTGGTTACCATCAGCATGACACGCAGGAGTTCCTGCGATGCTTCATGGATCAGCTGCACGAGGAGCTCAAAGAACCAGTAAATATACAAACATCATCCTTTCTATTATGTGTCCAGCTTACTATGAAAAGACCCTGCGAAGATCAAGAGGAGAGCATCAAAAGGGCAAGATAAATATAAATAAATATCGCTGGACATTACACACAGCGCCATCTAGTGCCACACTAAGCAAGGCTTGTGTCGTGGTCACCAGACAGTTGATATACTACATATATACTTTTTGTTTGTAAATACGTACTTATTATACATATAAACATCCATGACTCGGAAACAAATGTCCATGCTCATTACACAAACATTTGCTCCTACCGAGATTCGAACCCGGGACCCTAAAAACGTAAGGCAGCCTCACTACCGCTGCGCCATTCGGGTCGTCAAATGTTCTAGATCTATTTTAAATGTTATTCAGCAAGCAAGATATATCCTAGTGATGTGCCGTCGTACTGTTAAGTCATAGTTCTCGAGTTCGAACTCAAGACCTTTGAATTTTCGAATTCATGTGCCTAATAATAATAATTATCACTAAACGTTAGTGAAAGAAACCTCGTGAGGAAACTATCATGCCTGAGAGATATTTCTCGACGGCATGTAAAGCCAAGTCAGAGGCGTCATAGAAATTCTGACACCAGACTAGGCACTAATCACTTGATAAAGAAAGATTCAGCACCAACTTTGATTAATCTATTCCGGTGCCTATCACACAACTGCCATTCACACAGTTCAAGATAGCGGCGGGAGCAAGTCTAGAGTAAAGTACGCACCAAGTAACCTTACAAATCTTGACCTTACTGTGAACGTCTTTAAATGCAAAATTGTTTGACAGCTTTCCAGAAGATTCCACAAAAAATTTGTTTATGTGAATGGTCCTGCCTCTGTCCGCAGGTGTGGGACAGTACATCGGAGGACGCGCTGGGCTCGGAGGCGGACGGGGACCACCAGGACACACGACACCTGCACATACGACGTCGTGCCGCATCCTCCGGCGGTCAGTACACTACCGGAATGATTCCTGACTAAAAAAAATATGATTCTATTTTGTCCGTCTGTTAGATTATGAAAAACTAGCTGACCCACGCAACTCCGTCTGCGTCACATAAGAGAGGGAAAAAATTCCCCGTTTTTTCAACATTTTTCATTCCTGCTCCGCTCCTAATGGTCATAGCGTGATGTTTTATAGCCTAAAGCCTTCCTCGATAAATGAACTATCCAACACAAAAAGAATTTTTCAATTTGAACCAGTAGTTCCTGAGATTAGCGCGTTCAACCAAACAAACAAACAAACTCTTCTGCTTTATAATATTAGTATAGACTAGGATACGTGTTTTTTTTTTATCAAGTTAATAAGTTTTGACGAAGTTAAACGGGACAAAGATCATGAATGGCGGCCTGTGACGTGAAAAATGTACGCAAATGTGACGTCACACGAGTTTTCGACGCACTGTATCGTCTTTATCTTTTGTTAACGTAAAAAAATAGTGTGTGTGAGCTATGGGCTAGCTCGCTGTCCGTCCGTCTTATGACGACAGGCCGTGTCGACGGCGCCGGAGTGTGCCACGCGCGCCGAGCAAGAGATGTCAGCACAGTGAAGGCCGAAGCCTGCCGGGGTTGCGGGACTGATCGAAAGAGAAACCTCTGCCCCGGAACATAAAGGGCGAGGAAGAAACATGGATGGGTTTTAGTCAGTAAAAGTCTGACTCTCCCTCCCGCTCCGCCCAGTGTGGGAGAAGTCATTTAATGATTTCCCATCAGAAAAAAAAGTGGGTGTCATTAATAGTCAACAACTAATAAAATCCTGAAAAAATATAGAAAACGTTACCTGATACGTTTCTATTCCTACAGCAAGCGATGCTCCTTTCTTCGCACGGATGAGGCGAAAATCACCAGCGCCGTCGTCTTATAGCGAATCTAGAACTGAAGGCTACTTGAGGTAATTATAACTAACATACTTACTTATTTTATAAGCCGTAGAACCAATGACCGTTGGGGTAGACGTGTTCTTGAAGGGAGACTGGGAAAGCGTGGTAGAACGCTCTCAGACTAGGGTCCATGTTCACCGAAAAGATAACGGTCTGATTATCTAAAAACAGCTGTCATTGTGACATGTTCCCATACAAAAATGTGTTTTAAACAGCTGTGTTACATAATCAGACCGTCATTTTTTTGGTGAACATGGTACCTAGGTGGAGCGACGATATTCCCGGTTAGCGTCAAGTTGTATGGTGTCCTCAGCAGTGCATTACTGGAGGCTGATGATATTTACAGCAGCTCCATGTTACGATAAAACGAACAACGTAGTGTTACAAAGGTCATAGATTCCAAAAGGCTTTTAAGTGTATTTTTCAGAAAAAATCCTATTTTTAAGGTCTTTTTTTTACTGTTTTTAATCTCCGACGCAAACACGACGGGGTGTTATAAGTTTGACGTGTCTGTGTGTATATATGTGTGTATGTGTGTGTCTGTCTGTCTGTCTGTGGCATTGTAGCTCCCGAACGGATGAACCGATTTCGATTTTATTTTCTTTGTTTAAAAGGTGAATTAGTCGGGATTATTCTTCCACAAAATGGCGAATTTCATATTTATTCAAAAACTCTTTCAATATGGGTATCAAATAAAAGGACTTGACTAGTAGAATACACCCTTTAATAAATTTAAAATCCAAGATGCCCATCTTTACAAAATGGTGAATATATTTTTTTTTCACAACTCCCTCATTATGGGTATCAAATGAAAGGGCTTGTGCAATTATGACCCTACGTGTCGGGGTTTTTTTAATTTTATGTAACATGTGTTATACAATGTTAAACTAGATATTTATTAGCAGAGTCCAAACACAAGAGCCTATGGCAACTCGACACCGGCGCTCGGCTAGCTTCGCGGGCACGCACCATCTGCAATACAACATGTACTCACAGCAGCCCAATGGTAAGGATTGATTCACTTTATTTTACTTAACAATCAAATACTAAGACGAGTATATTTGTTAGGATGTTTAAAAAAAAAACTGGTGATCAACTGCATCTGTTTAAATGGGAAAGACCGTTAAAAGCTAATTGTAGATGGCGCCATCATAGCTGGTCACAATCTGACCAATGAGGTCAAGGTATTTTAAAATATGAAATGACATTCCTTCATTTTCAACCAATGACCATACTTGGAACCAGCTATGCTAGCGCCATTAGTTCCACAGTGTGCATCCCCATTGAAAGCCGACTCCAACATAAATTAGAAAAATCGGAGTTATCCAAGAATCTCGTAACATGAGGCAGATGATGTCAGTTACTGCTGTTTCAATTAAATGAGTAAAATGACCACAAATCGTAAGGGGAGATAAGATTTGAAAAGAAATATGTAATTGAAAAGCTTACAACTTAGCAAACTTTTTATAGAGAGCAGCGGTGGCCCAGTGGTGACTGGTGGCGGGCCCGACTTACGCACAGTAAGTCGTGGGTTCGAACCCAGACAGGCGCATTACTTAGTGTAATTTATTTCATCACCACTGCTCTCAAAACGGTGAAGGAAAACATCGTGAGGAAACCGGCATGTCTTAGAACCAAAAATTCGAAGACATGTGACATCTACCAACCCGCACTGGGCCCGCGTGGTGGATTATAAAGGGTGTAAAACACCTCTTCACGAAGCCGAAAGGCACTTGTTTTTCCCATCATTGCGATCATTTTTTTGTTCTACACCTTACCTGGGAACCTTCTAGTTACGGTGATATGGGGGGTCAAAGTTACAACTTTTTGACCAGTTTTTTTTTTAAATACAAGTTTTTTTTGTAAGATTTTGACTTTTAACACCTCCACGACCCCCGTATTATTCAATCCATCCATCAGCACAATGTTTTAAGTGCGTTACACTGAGTTCTACCACAAAACATGATTTATAACCTCAAAAAAAAAATTGCTTCCCAGCAATAATTTTTGCGTAAAGTTACTTAGTTTGATGTACAGAATGCTTGGTTAACGGCTTTGTGATGAGGTGGTTTACACCCTGTATATACCCCATACGCAAAATACGCGCTTTGACGTGGAGTTGCGGACACCAGCCGGCAGCCCGTTGTACAAAACAAACATAACTATTTTTGGCCTAAAAAAATACACTATTTCGTATTTGCCTAGGTCTTTCTTACATAACTTTCTTGAGTTAGTAACAAAAACTTATTGCATTTATTTTTCTTACTTAAAAAAAAACTACACCAAACTATCAATTATGTTGTTCCACCACATGCTCAGAAACCATCCGGAGTCAGAACCAGGGGTTGTATGGGTCCGAATCATCGTTGTCGTGGTCGAGCGAAGCGGAGGAGCGGTACGAGACCTGCTCGAGCGGAGCGAGCGATGCGCCCGATACTAGGAGCGAACAGCAGTTAGTATAAAACTTATACATTTTGTTAAAACTTATATATTATTGTATTTGGTTTTTATTCTCTGCGATAGTCAAATGTCATGAACTTTTCATAAATGTGTGGCAATTTCAGATATTTTTGAATTTTTTGACAAATATCCATGATTGGTATAAACCGCTCCAATGTGGAGTGGTTTATACCAATCGTTTTTCACTAACACTAGGGACAGTCGACACCTTTTTTTATCATGAGCGGGAGGGAGGGATTGACAGCGGTAATTCCGCTGTCAGCGAGCTGTCTGCTAATTTATGTTGCCAATTTAAAGTATATCTAAATAGCAATACATTAAGCTCATTTTTGAATTATATTAATAATAATAATAATAAATAATAAATAAATATCGCTGGACATTACACACAGCGCCATCTAGTGCCACACTAAGCAAGGCTTGTGTCGTGGTCACCAGACAGTTGATATACTATATATATACTTTTTGTTTGTAAATAAATACTTATTATACATATAAAACATCCATGACTCGGAAACAAATGTCCATGCTCATCACACAAACATTTGCTCCTACCGGGATTCGAACCCGGGACCCTAAGAACGTAAGGCCGCCTCACTACCGCTGCGCCATTTGGGTCGTCAAATATTATTTTTGTTGGGTGGGAAAAATAGGCTTGTTAACTGAAAAAATCTAATTAGTCCGTCACTTAGATTATCAAAAAATATTTGACCCGTATTTTTTTCTTTTGTCACATATAACAAAATTGACGAAGATACGACGCTTTTAAAATTCCCAATACGTCACTTTTCGGTATGATTCTTAGTGAGTACTGACGTCACGAGCCCCCACTCCCGAGTTTTGATGCGTTTTATCTTTGTCAATATTCGTTGATTTACAAAAACAAAAAATACGTGTCCATTATTTTCTAATACTATAACTGACGGACTAAATAGATTTGCAATTTATTGATGGTGGAAACAAGCCTATTGTAAGGAGTATGTTCGTTTGACAATCTTTCGGGAGTTTAAAATGTAACGGGTTTTTACAATTTTACGGTGAGATATATTTTCCGTGGCAGTAAGAGTGTGGTCCCGATGGGCGGCGGTGACGGCACGTCGTCGGGCGGCGTGCGCTTCCGCAGCGTCATCTCCGACGTGTTCGACGGCAAGCTGCTGTCTTCTGTGCAGTGCCTCATCTGTAATAGGGTAAGTTTTACTCACACACCAAACTTAACTCACCATCTACCTAGCCTTTTCCCAACTATGTTGAAGTCGGCTTCCATTTTAACCGGATGCAGCTGAATATTATTATTTGACATGGAGCGACTGCCTATCTTATCTCCACAACCCAGTTAGTACCCAGCTAATACGATACCCTTTGGTAAGACTGGGTATAGCAATCTTAACCATATAAAACTTATTTTCAGGCGCGAAGGTATCTAAAAAGCCGATTCCTGCCGGCTTCCCTTCGGGAACATTGCAGTGTCTAGGTGTAGGTATAGGGTAGACGCCAAAAAAAAATCAATTAGTCCATCACTTAGATTATCAAAAGATATTTTACCCGATTTTTTCCTTTTGTTACGTAAACCAAAATTGACGAAGATACGATGCTTTTAAAATTCTCAATACGTCACGCCTAGGTATAATTTTTAGATAGATCTGACAAACATTTTTTATTTTTTATAATACATCATCATTCTCCTACCCTTATGCCAATTTATTCTTCTTCTTTAGTCTTCTTCTTTCATACTTCTCTATTACTCGTCATCTCATTAGACACCTCCTACCACAATAAAAAAAAACTTATTAATTTTACATAGGTGTCAACGCGAGTGGAGACTTTCCAAGACCTGTCTCTCCCGATTCCATCGCGCGAACACCTCGCAGTGATCCGGTGTCAGCAACCTATCCTCAATCACCACGTGCCGCATGGAGCTCAGGAGTCATGGGTCAGTATATTATTATTCAATCCATCCATCAGCACAATGTTTTGAGTGCTTTAAAATCATGTTGTAGTAGAACTCAATAGTTCTACTACAAAACATGATTTTTTACCCCAAAAAAAAATCGTTTCCCAGCAATAATGTTTGTGTAAAGTTTAATTATCCAGCCGAAAAAAAATACGCTTATGTTTTTTTCGGTAGTTAAGAAATAGCAGGCGTTCCATACGTTTTGACTGTGTAGATATTGCAGTTTTTAACAAACAGCTGTAAGCCGGTAGTTTCATGTTTGTGAGAACGACTAAATAAGTTCAAACGTATGAACCAGGTGTGGTGGTTACTAAGCTGGCTGCGGTCGTGGTTCTACGGTCCGGTGGTGTCCCTACAAGACTGTCTCGCGGCTTTCTTCAGTGCTGACGAACTCAAAGGTGATAATATGTACAGGTATGTCATTGAAATATACTGGCTATAGTTGCTGCCAGATAAGATCGCAAATTCACAATATCGGTCATTGACTCACCTACATTTATTTAAGTTCTTAACTTTGAAATCCAAAAATAAGCCTGTTCAAGTCTTTCCCCACTTTTTTGTGTGAGACTTCTCCCACTCTGGGCGGAGCGGGAGGGAGAGTCAGACTTTTACTGACTAAAACCCATCCATGTTCCTTCCTCGCCCTTTATGTTCCGGGGCCGCGGTATCTCTTTCGAACAGTCCCGCAACCCCGGCAGGCTTCGGCCCTTGCGGGCCCATTCACTGTGCTGACATCTCTTGCTCGGCGCGCGTGGAACACGAACGCGCCGTCTACACTGCCTGTCGTCATTAGACGGACGGTCCACAGGCCCGCAAGTCTTGAATCGTCCTCTATTCAACTTTTTCAACATTTTTTCTAATGAAAAGCGATACATGGTTCATTAGTTTTGGTTCGTACGAAGATATATTAGGTAAAGGGCAATGACCGCTATTGAGATATTTATTGTCAGCAACTATACTTCCATATTGAAAACTGACAGTTGTGAAATTTATTTCAGTACTGATACCAACCCGGAGGAGCCCGTGGCTAAATAATAAGTTATTAGTACTTTAAAGTATCAAATAGATTTAGTGATAGGAACTTATTCGTCAGTAGCGCCATCTAGTGAGCTCAATAACGTCATTACATTTTCTATGTTGCTGATGAGACGAAGTTTTCTAACATGGAGCAGTGTATAATGAATTTCGTTGAAAAATCTTTTAATTCTAATAGAGGGATGTGTTGCATATTGGGGTGCAGGTTTATCGCCCTGGTACAATAAAAAATAAACAAAATCAAAAAAATGACCTTTCCGAAATATTACCAGTGCCTCTCAAAAAAGGGCATTTGATTCATCGAAAACAGTATGTTTAAATTTGAATTGTTCTCTTATTAGCGATTGTATAACAAAATGTGATGATAAATATAAAATACTATACTACTATTTATTTTCTCGCCGTCAATGGTAAAAAGTAAAAGAAAAAAATCTCGGTCCTTGAATCCCTCACGTGGAGTGAGGGATTCAAGGACCTCAGGATTCTATTCTAGAATCCCTTGTTACGGTCGGGATTCTAATTAGTCCCTCGAATTAAATTTCATTTTTGTTCACTTGCTGTATAATCTACTATTATTTCATTTTCACATTTCCCCCACAGTTGCTCCCGCTGCAATAAACTCCGTAATGGCGTGAAGATGTCGGGCGTGGTGCGTCTACCGGAAGTGCTGTGCGTGCACCTCAAGCGCTTCCGGCACGAGCTCATGTTTAGCGCCAAGGTCGGCGCACGAGTCTCCTTCCCCATCAACGATCTAAACATGGCGCCTTATACGCATAAAGGTAATATTATAATCGTAGTGTCTAGGCGACTGAGCTCTGTTATTTATTCTATCGCTGTGCTCAGGTGCAAAATAGACAAAACGAATTTTCCCAGATACGAGACCTAGCTGGATCGAATTTCGCCCACATAATCCTCTACGTTGCAGTTTGCACCGAAATCGATAGAGGCGTTTTTGAGGCTCTTATTACATATATAATATTTATTGTTCATTTAATAGTATGGGATGGAGTATGAATACACAGTCAAAATAAAGTAACTGGAGAAAGTTACAGACGTTACAGGTATCGAAAACAAATATGTAATTGAAAAAATAAAAACATTTCCGGCCAGTAATGTGCCCGAGTCATGCCCTTGCATTAACATTACGCCAAAAAAAAACAGATACTATTCATTAAATTTACTCAACGTGTTTGCTGACGATTTGTGCACCTTTGGCTTACCCTTCAGGCCTAGAGGGCGTGATTATATTATATTAAAAATCAAGTGTTTTTCTCTAAAGTAAACCACAATTCCCCAGACTGCACGTCAAAGATAACCCGTTACGAGCTGTGCGCCGTGATCTGTCACGCGGGTACTGCGGGCGGCGGGCACTACACGTGCGTGGCGCGCAATGGCCGCTCGTGGTACACCTTTGACGACCATTGTGTGCAGCCGCTACCCTACCATCATCTGCCACACTGCGAGGCCTATGTGCTGTTCTATAGGTAAGCAGGGATTTTAAACTTGTTACATTGATTTAAGGGGCTCGTGGCCAAATAAATAAATAAATAAATAATTACAGCCGCTCTGGTCGATTAAGCCGTGCTTGCCTAGGTTGGACTGTGGATGGGTGACCACCCTTACATACCTAGTTTCCTCTGTGCCTCGGAAAGCACGTTAAGCTGCTGGTCCCGGCTGGTATTTGTCCATCTTTGACAGCCGTTGCAGGTAGTTAGTGGCCGAACCAGTCTTACCAAGTGATATTGTGTTTCCTAGTATTACCTGGGTTTCGGAGGTCAGATAAGCAGTCCCTCCATGTAAAATACTGGTATTCAGCTGCACGCGGTTAGACTGGAAGCCGACCACAACATAGTTGGGAAAAGGCTAGGCAGATGATGACACCTCTTTGGGTTTGCTGTGATTGTTGAACAAAGGAACCGCCTTGAAGCAATGACTACTCGTTCGGCTCATGCCGATTGCCAAAATTTCGTTCCACATTTACCAAAGTATACCTTTTTTGTACAAAGGTACGTTGCTGTGTTCCAGGTTGAAGGGCATTTGTGTTCTTATGCATACATACATAACATCTGTAATCCCTAAAGGGTTTGGTAGAGGTGTGCCTAAATAATAGGCTCGCCTCCTATTACATTACACTTACTTAATTATAACTGACGTAATGTAGGTGCACTTGTACCCTGGTACCTAACCAGTGGCGAGGGGTTCATACAACTCGATTCCTACCGGCTTCCCTTCGGAACAACCACTGTACTGGCCCCTTATTCACAACCATTCGACTAGATTCCGTACCGAATCGAACGTCAAAGATATCGAAGATGTCCTCCAAACGCTATTCACAAATCCGAAACCGAATAATTTTGACAGTTCAATTCGTTAATAGGACTCGAATCTTTCCGACAGCTGTTTGCTGTCGGGAGTCATATCGAACAAAATTAATCGGAAGAAATAAAGCATAATTCCATCATATTTCAGTAAAATTGAAATTACTAAACTTTTAAACACTGCCTGAAGAAGTAAATGAAGTTTTAATATTGTATTGACCGTATTTTAATGATGTATCCGCATTTACATAAAATTTATGTGTTTTCAGAAATGTAATATTCGTTCTAGATTTTAGTTAACAAGTAAGAATTGTATAACACTGATATCAAATAGTACTTAGTAATTTTTCCTTTTAAGAAAAAAGAAAACTATAATGTTAACAAAAAAAATCAATTTTTCCGCTTTGCCAGTTCCACAAACGGCTGTTTACAAAGCAGGTTTATTCGAAACTAGTTTTTTTTTTAGTTTATTTTAGTAAAATAATAAAATAATTTTGTATCATTGCTGTCTATAAGTTACTAGCTGTATGTTCCCTAATTAAACAGAACGAAACATTCAAATAAAACAATTTTAATTTCTATCTTAAGTTTTCTACCACGATTATCTATTTACTACCATTTTGTAGCGTTCCCCAT
Source organism: Xestia ashworthii (assembly GCA_950022955.1). Taxonomy (NCBI): domain Eukaryota; kingdom Metazoa; phylum Arthropoda; class Insecta; order Lepidoptera; family Noctuidae; genus Xestia; species Xestia ashworthii. The sequence continues at coordinate 15,061,609 of OX465560.1, read as the reverse complement.
AAACACAATCTCAATCATATAGAAAAAAGCGCATCCGTTCGGATCTGTGAATAGCGTTTTGACAGTTGTTCGGTTCGGAAATGAGATAGTCGAATACGGTTCCTTACCGACACGGAAACGTATCGAATGGTTGTGAATAAGGGGCCTGGAGTCTACTATTGCCAACAGTATAACAATTTAGGTAATTCAGTTAGGACGTGATTGCCCAAACATGACTAAAACTACAAATGGTTTGATGTATGGTGTTTTCAAACATTATTAAAAATATGCACCGGACCGGCTTACCTGTTACAAAAATTTACCCTTCGCTATTGCTAGGTACACGTCTGCGTAACCCCTGAGCATGATGACATGATCGACGAGATGATTATGATAATGATATTGTCATTCTCTAATAAGTTTTGTGGTTTTGTCTATCAGGAAGGTGAATCCCCAAATGGTAACGTTACGGCAGAAGGCGGCTGAAATATTAGAGTCGACGAGCATCGAGACCAACGACATCAAATTCTACATCTCCAAACAGTGGATCAACAAGTAAGTGAACATAGCCAGTTATATTTTTTAAGTTTCACGTGGGGTTGAGCCTATTATCGTCAATTGGGCACAAATAAATCCAAACCGAAAACATGTGACATCTACTAATCTGCACTGGGCCCGTTGGGTGAAATACAGCCCTCTCATAGAGAGACACCCAAGTGAAGTATATGCCGTGGCAGAAAACCAAAGTTACTTAAAGAATATGCAAGCTTTTTTTTTTAGGATTGGAAATCATCAAATAACTTCTCCCACTCTGGGCGGAGCGGGAGGGAGAGTCAGACTTTTACTGACTAAAACCCATCCATGTTCCATCCTCGCCCTTTATGTTCCGGGGCCGCGGTATCTCTTTCGAACAGGCCCGCAACCCCGGAAAGAATATGTAAGCTGAAGTGGTCCAGCCACGTTAGCCGTAGAACCGGTGACCGATGGGGTAGACGTGTGTTGTTGAGTGGAGACCGCGAATCGGCTACCGTAAGGCGCGGGACTAGTACAAGAGGCTAAGTGATGGCGCGGCGACATTTCTTTGATATTTCATACAAAATTTAAACAAGAGGTCAGTGTGGCGCGAGACATACTACAAAACTCGATCGGCTGTTCGGAAATTTCTATGGAGAGTTGATTTTTTTTTTTGTATGTTTTCGGAAAAGTCGTAGAACAAATGTTGTTGTTTATGATATCAGTATTCTACTCCTGTGAGGTTGTTGGTGTTTTACAAAATTTAATAACCCTGTATAGACAATCAGCTTTTTTTCATCTCTCAATTAACCTATACTTTCATAATAATATAATACATATATTAAAAAAAAAAAAATGTTTTATACTAATAGAATACTCGTTTTAAGCCTTTTTAAGTAAATTGTACAATAATTTATTAGCGTAACACCAAAATGTAAGAGGGTTCTTAACTGACAATTGATCTCCTCGCTAGATTCAACACATGGGCGGAGCCGGGTCCCATAGACAACAGTGACTTCGTGTGTTGGCACGGCGGCGTCAGGCCCGACCGCGCTCCGCATCTTCATCATCTGGCCGCCCTCGTCCCGCAACCTCTATGGGAGTTCCTCTACTTGCAGTGAGTATACAACCTCTTTTGAAGATCCTACTTCATCATCTGTGTAGTCTTTTATCAACTATGTTGGTGTCGGATGCACCTAATTCTTACTAATATTTTAAATATATTAAACTATATGGATGTTTGTTACTCTTTCACGCAAAAACTCCTCAACCCATTTGGATGAAATTTTGCACACATATAGTTTATAATATAGTAAAAATATGAGGCTAGGTTTCCTCCACAGTTGAAACGAGCTGAGCGGAGAGGACTTGTGGGAATCACCCAATCACATTGGTTGAAATTCACATTAAGATTCTAGGTTCTACTGTGATTGGCCAAATCTTGCATGTCAGCCACTTAGTTCAACATGGTGCAGAATTGGCCTCATACGAAGAGTGACTATCTGTCTGATCACCAGAATGCAGCTATTCGGCACAGTACCTATTGGTAACACTAGCAAGTCTTTGGGGTTGCCACTAGATGTACCAAAAGGAGCCAACGGCTTCTATCTATCATGGGGGTTTAGGTTTCCGCACTTAGTCCTTGAAATGGGCCATTGTTCGTGAGCCATGGTGGCCGATTACTCCAACGGCTTAACTTGCTTCTCGTGGCACGGACGAGTTCTGGTATGAAGTGGACAGGCGCCTATCCACCAAGCGATCACACCAAACGTAACTGTCAAAATTACTTTGACCTTTATTTCAATTGAGATAAGATTTGTAGCCACTGACAAGTATCAATCACAAGTAACTTTATTTCGATGGGTATAAGGTTTATATTGTGTTGCTGGTGTCAGGAAGTCGGGAAGTGTCGGAAGTGTGAAGGTGTGATAGTGTGATAGAGAAGCGGATGTGACGTGTTGCAGGTTCGGCGGCGGTCCGGCGGTGTCGCACGTGCACGAGTGCGGCGTGTGCGCGCGCGCCGCACAGCGCCTGCGCACGCGCCGCGCGAGGGAACTCGCCTCCTTCTGCGAGCTGCACGCCACCTTCCAGGTATACACACACACACACACACACACACACACACACACACACTACACGAAACAGCTTCATGAGAAACTACTTTTTGCTCGCACGTGTTATGCTCGGACATCATTACATACACCGTGTTTCCGGACAATATCCATATACTTCGACCGGTCATTATGAACAACTTTTACTATGAGACAAACCCTGAATCGCGAAAAATAAATCTGCTGTTCCATACACTTGGTCGAGTTAATGCTAACATAATTGTAGGGAACAGCAGATTTATTTTTCGCGATTCAAAATTTGGTCCCATAGTAAAAATTGTTCATAATGATACTGGTCAAAGTTTATGGATATCGTCCAGAAACACGGAGTATAAGAAATTTTTCAATACACTTCCTCGAAAACTTGTTCTTTTCGCACTACAATTACGTTCAAAATGCAGTGTATTTCACACACATGCGTTTTTGTTATTTTTTCCACACGTGTGCGGAAAGCTAAATTGCCACAGATAACTATACATATACTTAGTCCAAATTGGTTCCATGCATAATTTATTTTATTTTTTTATTTATTTATTTTATTTCAGAAAAGCAATCTACACCTTTCTTTGTAAAAATTTTTTGAATACTCAAATTGTGTTTATACATTCAATATCATAGATAAACATGATTATTTAAAACTAATATTTACTTTTATAAAAAAAAAATATCATTTATTTGTGTTCTAAATTCAAAAATTTATAAAAAAAAACTGTTTTTAATATTAGGTTGTATAAAGGCTTCATACCTTTGCCTCTCCTTCAAAAAAAAAAAATTAAATCATAGTCTCGTAATTCATGACTCAAATATTTTACATTCTTTTATTTTATTTCTTCAAAAGTGTATTGAAAAAGGTCGTTTGATACACGTGGACATTTGTTATTGCAGTTCTCAGCTCAAAAACACCCTCGCCTACGGCTCGTGTGTTAATACCGCCTTGAACTACAATAACAAACTTTCTCCACTTGTATCAAAATGGACTATTCTTTCAGTATCTGATTCGTACAATGAATGCTGCTTTTTTATATTTTGTTCCTAGCCTGCTCTATTCCACACCTGGGCAAAGAATGCTGCCTGCCAGGCAAGATTTTATGAAATAATAATAATTCCTAATATTTCAATTATCATTCTATTTCTGTTAATTGCTGAACAGCGAAAGAGTGACTGTCATTTTAGTTTTCTTTTACTATTTATTTGGCCTAAATGACCTTAATGGGGGCTATCGTTTTTTAAGTTCACCAGATGGCACCACTGGTGAGTAATTTATTCTATTTGATACTATAAAGCACCAATAACTTCATTAAAAGTTTATTTACTTGCATATTGTGCACACTTTAGATTCATATTTACAATATTGCACCTAAAATGAGCAAGCATTAAACATTTATTTTTTTTTTCCTCCAAGTACTAACAAATTAGATGTTGAAAATCAAACCTGTTTATTTATAATCTTCAAGTCATTATTAATCAGGAATGGCTCAATCTAGACCACAATTGCGAATATTAGTAAAAATACGTGATAAAAAAGCGCATTGCGTGAACAATCTATGACATCTAACATTTCGGAAGACCTTACTCTACACGAGCGCCCCTAGCGGCGAATTCATGAGCGATAGTCCCCATTGATTCAGTATAGTAATCGGCACGAGTCGTGAGCACAAGCTGACAGCTGCACCATAGACAATATACATAAATCTGGTATTAAATTACATGGATCTCACAACTTTTTAAAAGAAGAACTAAGTTGCGAGACTTGGTTTTTTTACAAGTTTTGTTTGTAACGGCATTAACTCAACGTTAAAATCCCTTTCATAATTTTGTCTCGATTCATTTCTGCGTTACTACCCCATTCCGTTTTACGGTACAAATCAACACACGCACACAGTAGTTTGCCTTGTCCATTGTTTGTTTTGACTGAACAGCGAAACAGTGACTAAAATTATTGTGTTATTTTTGGAACCTAAATGACCGTAATCGATTCAGTAACCGATTTTAAACAAACTATTTTGGCGGATGTGCGTTAATTATTCGAAGACCCGCAACAGTAGTTAGGCTGCTTTACGTTCTCAGGGTCCCGGGTTCAAATCCCGGTAGGAGTAAATGTTTGTGTTATGAGCATGGACATTTGTTTCCGAGTCATGGATGTTTATGTACAATAAGTATGTATTTACAAACAAAAAGTACCTATGTAGTATATCAACTATCTGGTGTCCACGACACAAGCCTCGTTGCTTAGTGCGGAACTAGATGGCGCTTTGTGTAATGTCCAGCGATATTTTATTTTTAATTTACGTATTGTATGTAAACGTTGTTTTTGCAACAAGACTCGTTCCCTTGTTATACCGAAGTTGTGTCGTACAGGAACAAGAACGACCTCACGCGATTTACGGCATCAGCATGCACTGGTTCCGACAGTGGCAAGCCTTCGTGCGCAACAAGACGCAGCAGCCGCCGCCTCCCGTCGACAACTCTGGCATCGTTAGCAAACAGGTACCAACAACTATTCTTTCTACAGCCATCTCGGTACATAACATTTGAATTCGACATGTTTTTGAGATCAGTGGTGATGAAATAAATTACTTTGTGTAATTTATTTCATCACCACTGCACTGCTCTCAAAAACGGTGAAGGAAACCATCGTGTCCTAGAACCAAAAATTCGAAGACATGTGACATCTACCAACCTGCACTGGGCACGCGTGGTGGATTATATAGCCCATACGCAAAATACGCGCTTTGACGTGGAGTTGCGAACACCAGCCTTTTGTACAATACAATACAATATCGTTACTTGCAACTGTTACACAGGGTGGATACGGTAAACGGGACAGCAAGGGGAAGTACATTATTTCAACCCTCTTTGTTCCTTTGGGACTGTTTGTGTAACTTGCAAGGTAGTTAAGTATTTTTTAAGGTACTTAATAAGGGTTAGTAACCGTTGCAGCTACACGAAAATGGCCTTAGGAGACGATCCATAATATTTCGTGAAATTTTGATCTCCATTTACAGATTTCCGAAAAAAATTACAGTTAGCAAGAAAATGGCCATTTTACGCAAAATATTTTATATGCCAATTATTGGTCCTGTTTTGTTTCTACTAAATATACTACTGCATCTAAATGTACACTTTTGTAATAGTTTTTAAATAAATTATTCTTATTGTACTTAATAAATTATCTTTTTGGTACATTTTGGTTTTTGTTAGCGATAAGTAGACACAATAGTAAACAATAGTAGCGTCAGACCGATTCGGTCGGGCTTCACAGACGGCTACTAAACTTCCGCTGTCCGCCCGTCTGTCTGTCAGCGGGCTGAACGTCATGATCCGTAATAGATAGACAGTTGAAATTTTCACAGAATGTGTATTTCTGTTGCGGCTGTAAAAACAACGAAAGGAGGCTCCCCTATTGCGATGGTACAGAACCCTTAAGGTTGTAGCCCACATAAACGACTCCGCTCCCACCCAACAAAAAGAATATAATTCAAATATGAGCTTTATGTAATGCTGTTTGGATATACTTTCCATTGGCAGCATAAATTAGCAGACAGCTCGCTGTCAGCGGGCTTACCGCTGTCAATGCCTATGTGAAGTATATCTAAAGAGAAATACTTAAACGTCATATTTGAATTATATTCTTTTTGCCGGGTGGGAGCGGAGTCGTGTAACTGGGCAAAGAGGTTTAGTATGCGAGTCCTATTCGCACTTCGTCGGTTTCTTCAACTATTTGTTGTATTTTGGAAGGTGACTCAGAAGTCATCGTTCTCGTACCCTTATCCCAATTTATGTGGGGTCGGTGCAGCAGGTCTTCCATACTTCTCTAAAGGGTGTAAAACACCTCTTCACGAAGCCGAAAGGCACTTGTTGTCCCCATCATTGCGATCATTTTTTTGTTCTACACCATACCTGGGAACCTTCTAGTTACGGTGATATGGGGGGTCAAAGTTACAACTTTTTGACAAGTTTTTTTTTAAATACAAGTTTTTTTTGTAAGATTTTGACTTTTAACACCTCCACGACTCCCGTGCTATTCAATCCATCCATCAGCGCAATGTTTTAAGTGCGTAACATTGAGTTCTACCACAAAACGTAATTTATAACCTCAAAAAAAAAAGTTGTTTCCCAGCAATAATTTTTGCGTAAAGTTACTTATTTTGATGTACAAAATGCTTGGTTAACGGCTTTTTGATGAGGTGGTTTACACCCTGTATAACTCGTCATCTCACCAGATACCTCGTTTCTTCGGTCTTCCTCTGCTCTTATACCCCTCCACATTCAAATTCAAAACTTTCCTCACGACTCACAAGTTTTCAGTCACTGACGCCACATTTCCTTCTAAAAAGGAAGGTTTATATTCAGAAGTATTGCAAAATAATTGGCAGCGGAATCCTTTTGCTGCTTAGTTTACTTGCTCAACAAGCATAGAGTATATATCCACTAGAGAGCGTATAGGCCGATTTCTTCTAAGAACACAACTCACCACAGCGGGCCGGGGGACGAGGAAGAATGCGCGGCTGCAATTGGTCAGTTCAAGGTCAAGTTGCATAGCTATGCCTGGTTAGGGATTGCACTACTTGACTAAGGGAAAAAAGTCGATATCGATAAAATGAATCTTAAAATTACAAAAAAATACTCAATGAAATCACATAATAATATTTAATCAAAATCAGTCAATAGGTAAATAATAAAAAGAAAAACAAGAATTGTTTATTATTGATTTTTAAAATGAATTAATTTGGTATAAGTTTTACGAATTAGAGTTTTAGGGTCTTGATTGTTTTTAGTAAAAAATGTTATACGAGCATCTACATATTTTTGAATTATGCATCTTCCTAATTCAATCAAATGATTAGTTGTTTCTATTTCATATTGATGAAAACTAATATCGGGGAATAAATCATACCCAATTAGAGACTTTAAAACTGATCTCATAAAATAGTCTGAATTATATTTCGGAGACAGCACTTTCGAACCACTCTCGTTTATAGCCCTTTTAATATAGATTTCACAACGACGACATATTTCTAATACTGTAGTGGATGCGTACAATAACTTTTTTTTAGTATCCTTTTGAAATTGTAAGGCGTTTTCATTTGTTACACCAATCAGCGCTCCGATACAAGTTTGGCATTTTATTTGCTTTATCAGAGCATGGACAATGTAGCCGGCCATATATTCGACTACTTTTGCACCAAATTCGGAATTAGGTAACAGGCTTTCAAGGACTGAAAAATCCATCGTCTCTGTCTCTATATCTATGTTTTGGTCGTTGTATCTCGTAGTAATATTAATACGATTAATTGCAGAAGTGCATTGCAAAATTGATATTTGACCAAGAGCGCTACAATTGCCACTACCGCTATTTTTTATTTGCGCATATGTCAGGAGCTTCTTGTATATGCTTTCAAATACCCTAGCACTAGGGTTGTTATTTGATCCACCGTAGCATCTAATACTTCCGAACAGGTGTTCTAAGTGGTCCTGACTTATTTTATGAAGAGGAAGATATTTTAAGTCACACTCTGAGTTCAGGACCAAGTTTTGGATGAGAGCAATGGCACTTTCTATACACATACAAAATCCTACGAATCCGGTATAGCGAGGTGATTTTACGAGCTTGACTTCCTTTTTATTTTTTTTTTACAATTATGTCTGTGGACATATTTAATATAGCATCTCTTGCTGCTTTTAATTTACATATAACTGTCGCAGCGTTTTCTGCATTGACTGTTCGTTTTAAATCGTACCCATGGGTGTGCGAGTCCAGAATATCAAAAAGATCATTCATCATATCCAGAAACTGTGTTGTGGGTCTGACTTCTTGAAACTCACTTAAATTAAGCTTTTCTTTGCAAAATTTTAGTGCATCTGATACACTCTTACTAAAAATTTGGGTTGCTAAGCTTACTTTCATAATTTTAGTTTTAAAAAATATATGAGCAGCCCTTAGTCTATTAGCTAGATGAAATTTTTCCGCTGTTTGTAAATTATGTAAGTTGACCAGATGTTGCCACGATACAATATTGCCTCGTTTGTCTTTCAAATTCCTATAAAACTCAAATGCATTTCGCACTAGCTTGATCATATGTGCCGGATCTAAAAATACCGCTATTTCAGAAGCATTGCAGGGATTTTTAAACGTAGATATTATTTGATCAACTTCAAACGAACAGCCCAATTTTTTAGCCATAGTAATATTGGCTGGACAGCCGTCAAATGTTATGGCTTTGACGTTTACACCAGCCTCTTCTACCAAATGGATTGCCTCTGTTAGAAGGGCGGCTTTTTGTTCTGCATTAATGCCATTTATCAAAAAATATCCTATTGGAATTTTCCAGGATGCATTTATTGGCACCAACAAGAAAACAAGTGCATCTTTAGCTTCCTCTTGACAATCCGTTTCTAAACTAGCCCCAAAACTCACGTGGCCGTAATACCTTCTGCCTTGGGGATGATATTCGACACCGCTTCTAATTGCCATTTCGTCGAATATCATAGTGGCGTAAATTTTGTTCTTGGATTCTCTAGCTTTCATTTTGATAGTTTCTATTGCCTCCTTTGTAAATCCTGGTTTACCGTCAATGGATTGATACCAACTTCTGAGAGTACTTGTAAGGTAAACATGTGCTGAAACTTTGTCTAACGAAATTATACGCTTTCGGAGAGTAAAAATGCAAAGTTAAGGAAAATGCTCGTAACTCCGGTGAGTATTTAATTTTAGGTATATGTCCTTTTTTTTTATTTTAATATTTGGCGTTTAACAATTTCTTGATTTTGTACACCTATACGACTCAAAATGTCTTCATTTTCTTGGGTAATATAAGATTTTTTAGTCAAAGTATTTAAAATTTCTTTTAGACTCGCATTTTTTTTAAATAATAATCTATTTTTATCTTGAAGCCTTTTAACCTCTTTCTTTTTTTTGTTAAGAGAATGTACAAGGTGATCTATGTGTCGTCTCATTTTTCGTTTACGTGGAGTTAGGTCTACAATTGCTGGGTGTACTACTTCTCTCTTACTTATTGTTGAACTCTGAAAATAAGTAATGTAAGTATTAAAAAGAAGAAAAAAAAAACAAACAAGGAAAGTTATTAAAATAAACCTCACCGGAATTTCATAATCATGGGAAGGCCTAAAAATGTTACTTTCATTAAATGGAAAACACTGTAAAGGAGTCTGATCTTCAGATAGTGTATCAACAGCTGTTGCTTCAGCAGGCCCTTGAGTATTGGGTAATGAACTCTGTAATTAAACATAGCGGGTATCACTAAACGTAGTTAAGCACATTAATTTAACCTATGGACTCATTATATCAATAAAAACAAAACTTACCAAAATAGGCAAAAACATCGTTGGTATCGCTGAACTAAATAAACGTCGGCATTGTTTTAAATATTCAAAACAATCGGGGGTGAAGTGCCTTGAACAAACGGTACTGTATTTTGTTGGAAACCAATTTTCCCTATTAACCTTCTCTATCCACTTTTCTTTTAATTCCGGAATCTTCGGAAATCTAAAATAAAAACATGTATGTCAAACATACAGATGAAATAACTGAGAACCTCCTCCTTTTTCTTAAAGTAGGTTAAAAGTAGATAATAATTTCTGAATTAAATAAAAATTTTACTTTAATAAGTACAATTTTTTCATTTAATTTTATCGATATCAACTTCTGCCATTAAATTATAAAGGTAACAGCTCAGATTTTTACGATAAAAATACAAAGGGAGGGAAAGGGATAAAAGAATTAGAATTTCCTAGTGAAAGAAAGGGACTTTTCCAAAAGACATAAACGCGGGTCACGCTTTTGTGTGCTGTTTCACCTTCTACCATTTTAAATAGACCCCTGCGGTGGCTCTTAATCTGATTAAATCAAAACTAATTTTCGTAATGTTTACTTACCGATGAAAAGTTATGCCATCCTTTTTGTAACTAGAAGTCCTGGAACTTTTTCCACACCACTTCACAGCGCATGCAGGCATTTTTATGCGTTTTAAATTATATAAATAGATCGTAACAATTTATAATTATTTTTCGTGCACATAGGTCTAACACTTGGTCACAACTAAAATGGTTACTAGTACGGTCGCCTACTTGTAGGTGCAAATTTACTAACCGTTTTCGTGCGTCGGGGCACTGTATGCGCAGTCAAGTGGATATATAGTCTTTGTCAACAAGGGACCATTATTTTAAATATACGAAGACGGTGGGACGATCTAATCTTTTTTGCAGAGCTAACATGGCCAGATATCTCACAAGATATGAGAGTGGTTTGAAAGGACAAAGGAGAGCTTTGCCCAGCAGTGGGAAATATGACAGGCTAAGAAAAGAAAAGATTTTGATTTAATCGATATTTCTCAGGAATGGTACATTATCTTTTCATGAGAGTGGTACCATGGGGCAAGGGGGACCCCTCCTTTCCTCCCCCTCCTCCACACCACGCGAGTTGACTTCCATCGCATGCATTTCACAATGTTACGGTTTCACTTCGATAGATTATAATCTACCGAAAAATAATGATATTGTAAGCAGTATGTTCGTTTGACAATCTTTCGAGAGTTTACAATCTCTCTAGTTATATTGCAATCTAACGGTTTTTACAATGTAAAGCTGACAGATACGCACAATATCCAAGGATTTGTTTTATCCATGTCAAACTAGCTGATGCCCGCGGCTTCGCCTGCCCACAAATAGGCTTGTGTCTTAAAAAAATCTAATTAGTCCGTCAGTTAGATTATAAAAAAATATTTGACCCGTATTTTTTCTTTTGTTACATAAACCAAAATTGACGAAGATACGACGCTTTTAAAATTCGCAATACGTCACGCCGTGCTATAGTTTTTAGTGCGTTGTGACGTCACGAGCCCCCACTCCCGAGTTTTGATGCGTTTTATCTTTGTCAGTACTCAGTGATTTACAAAAACAAAAAATACGTGTCCATTATTTTCCAATACTCTAACTGACGGACTAATTAGTTTTGCAATTTATTGATGGTGGAAACAAGCCTATTATATACTTCCTCTTGAATCACTCTATGTACTAAAACAACCCGCATCAAAATCCGTTGCGTAGTTTTAAAGATCTAAGCATACATAGGGACATATACATAGGGCTGAATTGATGATGTGAATCACATTTATGTGTTTTTAATTGTGACATTTAATTTCCAGGAAATCGACGGCAACACAACACTCACGATCAAACCGGGCTCCGACCACGCTCAGCTCAGCGAGGAGCTGTGGCGGTTCTTCACCAGCATCTACGGCGGCGGGCCCGAAGTGCGGCTCAAGTCTCCCACCAACACCGCACAGCCTGTCTCACTCACCGACAAAGACAAGACTTTCGACGCGAGACGACTTTCTCGCAAATATTCAGAGTCGGACAAAGAGGAATACTGCACGAAATCAACCTCAGAAATGGACATCAGAGACAGCCTACCTGGCGAACTGCAGAAGAACCAATCTCTCCAAAACATTAACCGACGATACAAAGTGAAATCGGCCGCGGAGTCCGACGAAGATGTCACATACAGGCGGACGAGCTTCCAGTACAAACGGCCCGAGCCCAACGGGAACTATCAGGACTCTGACGATGATGACATGGACGTCAGCCCCCCACACAACTCGGTGTACGTGAACACAGTGCGAATGGAGAACGGAGTCGACAGCTCCGACCACGATGCCAACGACAACCCCGTTCTCCATAAGAACGTTGACAGACATACTGACACCGAACTACCAAATCTAGATAGTATAACGCTTAAGAGCAAACCCTCTAAAAGCGGCAAAGTGAGAAAAATTAAAAGACGGACAGTGAAATGATTTTTTCTTGCTTGCCAGTTTGTTAACAGACTGAGGCGACGGGTCGCGTCAGATAGCAAAGACTACGTTTAGTAACGTTTGAATTATCGAACATTCCTTTTTTTTTTCGGTGACTGGTGTTTAAAATACGTGCATTTATAGGTTGGACGAACCTTAAAACTCTGGGACTCTTTGGTCTCTGTCCGTTTCGTGAAAACGATATTTTTCTAAAGCATTATAATATTTAAATCTGCGGCCTCCGCGCCCGGCTACCGGGAGGGTGTTAGTATTTTTAGTACAATTTTAATTTAGTTCAAATTCAGGTATAGAAAAATTAGATACTTGAATAAAAATGATGATAATTATGTTATGTGAAATAATCATCGAACTTGTATATTTACAATAATGACTGTATATCTGTGTAAAATTCAATTGAAGTTAACCATAACACCTGTAAGTGTATAGAAATTTCGTGTTTATAGATAGACTAATAATTATCCTGACTGCATTTCTTGCGTTTCCTCTTGTTTACCGTGGATTAGGTATTTATTTTGTTATTTCTGGTTCTAAGTCTATGTGTTATTTGTTAAAGAATTGATCAGCAATAAAATATATTTCATCTATATTGGCTGCATACACTTGTTTTATTATTTTGAGGTTATACTGTCATAGCAGTATAGTAGTAAAATATCTATCTATAGACGACTCTGACGCATCGTCGCCGGCACGTGGAAACCAACACAACTGTCTAGCCGAGTGCATTAGAAATCCGCCAAAAAAACTAGACATTCAAAGATCATTGACCCGAGAACTAGCAACGTCATTGATAAATTAATTTTTCCTCGTAACTACGTAGAGCTGACGCGCGCATAGTTTTTCTTATTTCCTCTGGATGGTAAATAATGACCATTTAATACCGACAATTGAGTAATAATGTAGTGTCGTAAATGCGCGTGAAATCAGACTAATGATACAATGACAGGATGATTAATTGCTAACAAGTGTTTAGCGTCAATATATTTTCTTCTTATTTTATTATTTACTGTTACTGTCTATATTTGTAACTAAATAGTGTAAAGTGAATTGTGATTTGCGAGGGGAATTATAATAAAATGTCTTTGCACCGGAAACATAACTTTGAAAATTCGCTATAGCATAGACAATCCCGAAAAAAAAAGTGGGCGGGAAAACAAAACAAAATGGATGTTCCAAATATTTATTACAATGAAGACCATTACATCATGTTATTATAAACCAGGTACAATGTTTATAATTTATTATCATTTATCCTGTGAGACAACATTTTTTGCATTAGTAGATCAGATACAGTCATTAGACGGCTTTTGTTTGCTGAAAATCAAGATTTACGTTCTTTGGGTCTAAAAGGAGTGCTGAAGCTAAGGTACACTTGGCAACGAAATTTTTATACTTGACACTTAATTGTATTTATCAGTTTCATCATAGGTTCTTTTTTCTAGTTTCACAAGTTATGTTACCTATTTTTTTATGTAAATAGTTCGTACATCTTGATTTCCAACATACTTTAAAATCTGAAACGTTCTTTTTAAAAAACATTCATTATGTATTACTCCATAAAAGCGTAACAAAAATAGATCATTTCTATTAAAATATCATACGTTTCTAAAAATATTTATTTTTCTCATTTTTAAATCAATAAATCTTCTACATTTTTTTTTTCATTTATTATAAGGCCCCTATGTATGTACCAAAATTACGTATATCGTATATCTATTGATCATTTTTTTTTAAATTTTAATTTTTTTGCTACGAGTAAGAGAATACTACTAGAAAATTTGTTTTGTGCAGATTTTTACAACTTTTTAAGTGTTAACAAATGCGAATTTAAGATTTTCATACAATTTTATAGAACATCTTTCAGCGAAAAAAAATTCAAAATGCAGTTTTAATAAAGGCATTGTAAATTAAATTCAACATGATTTAAAAACAATATTATTCTATCACTCACAGCAGCTTCGTTGCTGTAACCAAAACTTATATAGAGAAATTTAAAAAATATTCGAAACTTTACAGATGTAAGCACAAAATAAAAAATATGATAATAATTATGTATTTGGTATTACACAACATAATTTCGTTTTTACAAAAATATAAATACAAATGAGTTACACTCATTATAGATAAATCTATAAAAACTGGGGGTACATGAAAAAGTTAACAATTATGCATAGATATTCCCCAATTAAAATAAAAAGGTAAACACTTATAGTGTCGCCAAAACAGATAGATTTTATCGTCAATTGACATCTGTTAACTATAAAATGTTAAATAAATAAATACAGGTAATGAACTTTAATATTAAATATTCAAGTTACATGACAACAAAAACGGCCGTACATGGTAGTCTTTGATATGTTAACTATTTTAATAATTATTTTACAATCTAAAAAAATCTTTATAAAAATATATTGCATTGTGTCGTTGTATATTTATGTATCAATAATAAAATATGAGGAAAAAGTATAAGCGCCGATTTCATCTAATTAAGGCCTACTAGCCTTATCGTGTAAATTAAATAGTCATTTTTTTCTTTGTTTGTAACGTAAATTAGACGTTTTTATAGAACTTACATGATAAAGCTTTTTTTTCTCACACTGCGTTATCCTGTTATGACAAACGTCGGTAATTCCATTGATAGGTATAATTAGATGAAACCGGCGGTATTTATACACTATGTGTAACATTTTGTACTTATTGTTTGCACCAATTACTGTAAAACTATTGTAAATCATCAGATAGGTAAATATCACTCAGTATAACTGCCTATTTGAGAATATAATGTACTGCTATTGTATATGACTAGTGGTTTAAGGGCATAGACTGAATCCGGGAATTCGGTTTGCGGTTTGGCTTTAGTAAAGAAGTATTCGAAGTTTGAAAAGGTGAAGGTACCTAGATGTATGTGCTTGCTTTCAATTTTTTTTTATTTGGTTTCAGACTGAATTACACAGACCGAAGTCTATTAAATGATTAGGTAGCACAAATATTATTTTAAGCTAGAGCAATACAAACAATTCAAACCAACAAACCAATTGATTCTCAGTCTACAACCTCGGGAAGGATTTAGCAAAAATATTTCCAACAAATACATACAACAGTCTAAAAAACTTAAACATTAACAGTTTCATATAAATTGTATTTATAAAAAACATTTTTGCGGAAATCTTTTCTGATATCTGCCTAAAGGAAATATGTATAATCATCGATATACAAAATATATGAAAATTTCTTATTTTTACTTATACCAAATGTGCGATAGGAAAGGTCCTAACATTATTATAGATAAAACTTTTTTTTCTTTTTATTTTTTTCTTGCATTAACTTTAAAATTCCAGATCTTTCGATTGTAAAATTTGTATTAACTCGATCCGAAAACTATCCAACATTGAACTCAAAGGCCACTCTTTTAGAGCACAATAAAATAAAAAGCGAAATTAATAATAATCATACATATTTAACTTGTATATCAATAAAGATTTCGATATGCAGCACACACTTATACATTAAATTAAGACAACAGGTGTTAACAGATTCAACCAACCCTATGGTCGTGTATTTCTCAAATAGAAAAAAAAAACGTTTTCTCACTAACCTAACATAGTACAATTAAATTTCTAGAACAGAATAAGTTGCAATTGAGGTAGATTAAATTTTTTACAGTCCTATTAACCTAATAGATTAGAATTATTCACATAATATTCTACATTTATCAAGCGTGTACATGATCTCACCATTATGCTCTCCTCGCATTACAAGACGCCGAACATTGACCATTATTATTATTAAAACCTTTACATTACCAAAAAATAATAAACTTAAAATATACTTTTAACATGTTGTGTCAGGAATGAGGTTTCTTGTTCAAAATACTTTAGATGCTATCGAAATCGGGGTAGGTGGTGTAATTACGAATTTATACTATTCACCATATTCAGAAAAGCAAGATTGCATATTGTAAACAGACAACTAATCACTTTAAAACTATCCCAATATTAATTACGTGTGATTGAAAGAAAGCTCGGTATAAAGGGATAGTTTCAAACGTGGGTAGTTATTCCTTTTCTTTCCAGAATAAGGTTGTTGAAGAGCTTCAAAGATTTCAAGTTATAAATGCTGCAAAGTAAATTGCTTATTACATTTACCATTAAGACAAGAAACGACGTATTTTTTTACTAATATTATTATAATGATGCTCCAATCTCGAGAGCGCTCTAAAAGAAACTGAAACGAACAGCGCACGTGCACAACTCGCGATAAGACAACGCGTTAAGACGTTAAAACCTAATTAAATAACCGAAATCAATTAATATTATTGTAAGTCATCAGAACTTGAACCATAAGGATTTGGGAATCAATTAAGTTTTGCCGCGCATTTAGATATAGAGAAATTGCAGTTCCAGAATGTTGTCTATCGGTGTTTAATTTGCCGTTTGCTAAAGCGCATTTGTAGATTATGTTTAGATACTGAATTGATAAGATTCTCTAATTCAAGAAATTGCAGACAAGGTGTTGAAGACTATGGTTTGACCAAGATCCGCAGCGAAAAAGGAGTTTCAAATTTGTTTTTTAGAGGATTTGCATACAACTAACATATACGAAGACTTTGTTAGGCAGCCAATGAGGCTTTATGAAGAAAAAATCATCAGGCAAACGAGGTCTTATGAGATGTGCACGCGTCGAATACGCTTAAAAATTTGTCTGAAAATGTAAGGCACCTAATCCAAGCTATAATATCCTTCCATTTCGCACCGAACAAGTTGTTTTAATGATTAATCCCCCCTAATATAACATCGACCATCTGACACTTACACATCACTAAACGAATTACATAATTTGGCTCATTATTCTAAAACGTATGCCAAGAAAATTGCTCCTCTGAAGTAACAAGTTGGGAAAATTATTTCTGTATGAAAAATTAAAATTTATTGCGGTCAAAATAATGAAATAATGTTGGCATAAATAACATCGTTAGCGGTAGATCGATTGGAAGATCCGTAAGTATGAGTTTTAGTTCCTGCACACGCGAGTCCAAAGAGCAAGTGAAATCTAGATTTTGATCGCGATCTCGGTACCGAACGTCGACTTCACCTATCCACAATCCTATCACTTTTGGCACATTTTAGTTATAATGAAAATGATAACGCTGTAAATTACCTACGAACGCCGAAGTCATCTACTTTGCTCATCAGACACACACCCGATTTGTATCGTTTATATTATTCTATAGGAAGCACAAGTGCCTCTGAGGTATATTGATCATTTTTATTGCATTTTGTTTCCAGCTCAAGTCTGCTGAGTTGTAAGGACTTCGATATCATTCTGTACAATAGAATGAAATGGAACCCTAATACCATACATTATAAAGCCTTTAGTTGTATAACTCTGTAATGAACACTTAGCACTTACACATAAGGATGATATATCAATCTAGTTACAGACAGATCTGATGTTAAACTACTCCGGCAGAATATTTACATTCACTTTATTGATTCGAAAGGAATATGCTCTCTGTTGTGTTACATTATCGCGTCGAAAGCAGCAAGCCTCTCTAAACATATTATAATAGCTCACTGCTTCCAAGAGCCATACACCCTGCTAGTATTCTGCTTACTATACTCGTACGGGGCGCGAACGCGGCCCGTCTCTACTAAGCACTAACTGTATCCCACCTAATAGCTCACAGAGTTGGTCCCAATTATACTCCATAAACGTCATGTACGCTATAAATAAACAATATATAATTCCGAAAGTACATACACGACTAGATCACATATTCATGTAGAATTCGGAAGTAATTTTGGTATACCCGAGACATACAAATATACAATTTGGCAATATAAGCCAGAGGGCGCGCACCCTCTAGCTTCCGTACCTATATGCTTACAAGGTGAAAATATTAAAAGTCCAACAATATTACAAATTGCATTACTAACTGCACTCAAGACTATTTACAGCTTAGATCAACCTTACCTAATGAGGTAGTTCGGTATTCACATAAGCTAAATGCAGGAATCTCACCCTTCACAACCTTCTGATGCCATCCACAGTCTAATGTAGAACTGCTTGGTAACCTAGGTAACCTCGAGTAGAAGATTAAAGTGTAAATAGCATGGAGGTGTTGGTGAGACGAGGTTAGTGAGGCGGGGGCGGCGGCGGCGGGGGCTTAGAGCTCTGCGCCGTCTGGAAGGCCTGCGTGAACGCTGGCAGTCGTTGCTGGACTCGACCTTCCTCCCCAGTGAACGTTGGCTCACTATCCTCTAACAGCCCTAGCATCTGGCTCGACAAACCTGAAGGGCCTTCGCCCGGATCCATCAACAGGGACTCCACATTCCCTGTATGAAGTAAATGCGCTTCCATTGCGTCTGGCAGCTCCTGCGTCGACAGAAAGGGCAAGTCGGACGGCGTTTCGGAGTATGGCGGAGCTACCATGAACATCATAGGAAACTGATCAACTGGTAGCAGCGTACATCCTGGCGACCCTGGCCGCTCTATCTTTATTTCTAAGGATTCCTTTATTTCTATAGGCTCCACCTTTATATCAAGGTCTGGTGGAATTTCAACAATAATATCTGTGGAGGGTACTCTGGTTGGACCTCCCTCTGATGTACTCTCTTTGGGTGAGGGTGATTTCCACATAGAAAAATCAGTACCTTCAATAGGGTACTCAGTGTATGTTTCTTCAAATGCAGATGCCTCAGGCGGAGGTTCACTAGATGTACCTACGGCTGCAGATTTCCATGATTCCTCAGGGTGTGCATTTTTGACATGCCGCACCAAATGGTCCTTACGTCCAAACTTTTGAGGACAATAAGGACACAAGAAATCACGTCTTCCCGTATGCACGACGAGATGACGCCGAACATCTTTAGCTGTGAAGAACTTTCGGTCACAATAGTTGCACGTGAACTTCTTATCACAATCATTTTTAACAGTGCGACTACCAGTGTGGACTTTTAGGTGATATATTATATCTTGCCGGGTGGTAAAATTCTTATCGCATATCTTACACTGAAGGTTACCTTCCTCAGCAGAATGCAGGGCAGCATGTTTTCGGTAGCTCAAAAGGGATGTGTAGGATTTCCTGCAATCTGGCCTCTCACATGTATAAAGCTTTTTTACTGGATTATGCACTCGGACATGGTTGGTGAGATGATCCTTACGGTTGAAAGTCTTACCACAAACATTGCACGCAAAGGCTCGTGCCTCACTGTGTATGAGATTGTGCCGCACAAGCTTGAACTTGGAGTTAAAGCGCTTATCGCACAGGTCGCAGGAGAAGGGCAGCTCGCCTGTGTGCGAAAGAACATGTTGGCTGAGCTTGCCAGGGCTTGAGAAGCGTTTGTCGCAAGTGCCGCATACATGGCGCTTAGCGTGGTCCTTGCGAACGCGCGGCTCCCGGGGCTCGGGCAGCGCAGGGCCGGGCGCGCTGCCCTCGCCCTCGCGCGGCCGCCGCGGCAGCGTGGGGATGCGCCGCGCCACTTTGACCGTGCGGAACAACTGCTTGATGCCGCTGGGGCCAGACGCTCCGAGCGTCACGTACTGCAGCTTCGTGGGCAGCTGCGATGCGGGCGGCGCTATGAACGTCTTCTGCGGGGTGGCCGCGCGTTCCCCGCTCGGCTCCTCTTTGAACTCGGAGCCGCCCTCCTCGCCTTCCTTAGGGTTCGGTGGCGGGCTGGCCATCTCGCGCACATTTTTGACGCGCTTGCCCTATATCGCCGTTCGTTGATCTCGCGTCGTGCTCGTATCGGCTCCGCCGTGGCGCTGGCCCGTCGCGATGGCAGAAAACATTTCTGTCACATTGACGGTCTGGAAGCCCTTTTTCGTATTCGTGTCACATGGTTCTCGCGGAATTTCTCTTGTCCGCAGTCGAATTAAACACAGTGATGGGTTCCACCCGCGTCCCTAAGACACTTTTCGATTGAAAAGACTGAATAAAGAATGAAAACGGATGGAAAAATTACTTTTTTTAAAGAAATACGTAGCGCTTGACATCGAAATCACGAAATGTCAAAATAATGAAATGAAGCCAAAAGCCATGTCAAAAAAAGTCCGCCGAATCGTCAGCTGTGGTCCATTGACCTACATCGAGGGCTTTCAGAATCACAAGTGTTTTGAATATTTCAGCTTTAAATAGTCGATTCGACTAATATTGTTAGGTAAACCATTTTAGAATCAAGTCAAATTTTGTACAATTAATGGGTATGAATCGTTTTCAGTGTTACTTTCATTTCTTTTTTCTTATTTTAATCCAATTTGAATCTTTTGAAGATGCTTCAAAGTTATGCAATACAATAGCCCTGGAACGCGTCGAGTAATTTTCTGTCGTGTCGAGTGATTTTCTGAAACGGCTGTTTTAACAATTTACAATTTATATTTTTTTATATGCTGCTATTTTTTTAATCGTGGTTTTAGTCTATCTGTATTCCATATTTCATCCGTCGATCTCTTTACTGTTTTGTACAGGGCCGGGTCTTTATGTTCTATTCCATTTATTCCTAGTTTGGGTCTTTCGTGATGATAACCCAGAGTTAACGCACATTTGGGCGGACCACACTAGGGATGGTGGTATTGCCTGCATCTTATGTAAATTTTCTTTGAAAAATCAGAGACCAATAGCAACCAACAGGAAACGTTGGCAGCTAGAGAGCTCATCATCATGGATGGAAAAAATGCTCAGATAAACCGTAAATAGGATTTCAATTTATTTATTTATTTCAAAAGGAAACAGCAGAAACAAGCAGCAGTTACCAGTTTCTAAGTTCTATGTTTGTGAGATGATGAAAAAATAAAGAAATTCTGTGAAACTAAAAGGCTCGTATCTGATTCTATTGAAAAACAGAATAGTTCAATTTCATTCATTCACTTTTTCATTCTGTGTCATGTCATGTCAGTCAGTCAAAACTATTGTCAATCACTTAGATTCTGTTAACCTAACTTTCAGTTTTATTTAATAAATTTGGTGATTTCAAGCCAAAACAGCAGTTAAATACTAACTTCGTAAATTCTAGAAGCAAATAAATAAATCAGGTAATGTACAATATATGCACAGTCACTCTGTTATGACGTCAAAGTTTATTAGCATCCAAGATTCTTGATTCTGGTGCCGTTTGCATTTTTATTAGGAAGAACTGTTTTTCTCAGATCATTTTTGATGTTAGCTGTTGTAAATTGACATTGGTTCGGTATGTTTTAGTAAAATGTATATTTAATTAAAAAATATCAGTGTCGGGAGGTCATATTCTAAATTTAGAATAGCAGTGAATTGTTGGTTGTTGGTGGATTCAAAAAACACCAACTGAACTCTAAAACTCAAAATTTTTACATTTTAAATTTAGAAAGTTTTTAAAAATTAAGTAGTGGTGTATGCCAGTGCAGTAGACAATCTCATCTCTCCCTCTCACTCTCATATGTCTAGTGCACAAAGAGTTATTTTTCCCTAGATATACCTCATATATGTGTTTATATGTGTGTGTATGATGAATTATGTTTAGGTAGAGTTACACTTCGTCACTTAAATTTAAGCCCAATGTTATAGAGGGAAACCTATAATCGCCAGCCAGACACACATCCAAAGCAGACACAGAAAACAAATATTGTGAGTTATAGGTCAGAGGGTCACCTTATGGGTTTGTGTATGGAGCAAAAACATGTATGTTTCAGAAATTTTATGAAAATCAAACCCCTTTACTTTTCCTGTACATTGCACTTAGATTATCTGCAAATGAATCATGAATATGTAAAACTACTGATAATATTATAATCCTTGCAGAATAACTGATATATAATATTGTTTATAAGTAAGTAAAAACATACATTTTAGTTTGACTGACCAAATCCTAGACAATTCAAAAATGCCTAGAATGGGTTTTATTGAAATAAAATATATGTATTGTTGTTATTAACTAACTATTGTATCTGCCTAGCTGTTAGTTTCCAAAAATAATAAAATAAAATAAAACTCAATGTAGTCATGAAAATCTCAATCTGGCAACACATTGTTCATAATCAATGGGGATGGACACTGTGGAACTAATGGCGCTAGCATAGCTGGTTCCAAGCATCGTCATTGGTTGAACATCAAGGAATGTCATTTCATATATCAAAATACCTTGACCTTGAACAAGAGTTTTTACTTTAAATTAATTATAAGCCTATATTGTCCCTCTGCAGGGCCTCCCTTCCCCTCTTCCACATTTTGCCTTCTAATGCAATTGTTAGCCAATCCTTGAGAAAGAGTTCATCTCACCCCGCCATCTCCTTTTAGGCCAAACTATAGCCCATTTTTTCTGTAGCCGAAGGTTTGGCCAAAGGTGGTTATTTCGGTCAAAGGTCACCGAAGTCTAAGCTTCAGCCGGACACTACTGGTTGTTAATATCTTGATGCGTTTTGTCTGACAATACTTCCAACAAATCACACACTGTGTGTATAACATGAACACACAGGGTATATATCATGAACACACTGGGTATATAACATGAACACACTGGGTTTATAACATCGACGACCCGAATGGCGCAGCGGTAGTGTGGCTGCCTTACGTTCTTAGGGTCCCGGGTTCGAATCCCGGTAGGAGCAAATGTTTGTGTGATGAGCATGGACATTTGCTTCCGAGTCATGGACGTTTATATGTATATTAAGTATGTATTTACAAACAAAAAAGTATTTATGTAGTATTTCAACTGTCAGGTGACCACGACACAAGCCTTGCTTAGTGTGGAACTAGACGGCGCTGTGTGTAATGTCCAGCGATATTTATTATTTATTAACATGAACACAGTGGGTATATAACATGAACACACTGGGTATAATGTGCCTTTACTTACAGTTGATTGAGACATAACGTGTCATTTTGTCTCTTGGATGGCTATGGCAACACACCTGTAATGCTACTGAGGTTACGCATGTGCATTGGCTTTTTTTTTTCAATAATAATAAATGAATGTCGCTGGACATTACACACAGCGTCATCTAGTGCCACACTAAGTAATGAGGCTTGTGCTGTGGACACCACATAGTTGATAAACTACGTAGATACTTTTTGTTTGTAAATACATACTTATTATACATAAGACATCCATGACTCGGAAACAATTGATGTCCATGCTCCTCACACAAACATTGGCTCCTGATGGGATTCAAACCCAGGACCCTAAGAATGTAAGGCATCCTCACTACCGCTGCGCTATTCGGGTCTTCAAAAACATCGTTGTCGTAAAAAAAATAACTACTTCAGCATGACAATTGCCAAATACAGTGAAACTTGGTTAAGTGGGAACTGGATAAGTGAGAAACCCCCATAGCTGGATCTCATACTGAGGTCCCGACATTTATGCCTGGATAGCTGAGACACTTGGTAAGTGGAATACCTCTTTAAGTGATACCAATTTGCAGGTCCCTTTAATGTCCCAGTTATCCAGGTTCCACTGTATTAGGAACATTTGTAAAGCTCTGTGTTACCAGTGTTGACACCTTAGCCCTTTTTGGGTCAGATCAATGATATGGCAGTATCGTGTGTTTCTTATTTTAATCATGTTGCTTGCAGGAACATGTCTGAGCAGCAAGTAGCATCAGCGCCGTCGGGAGGGTCCCTGGCCGCGTCGGCGACGAGCGTAGTTGACGAGCAGCGTTCGGGGAGCGCTGCAGGCAAGTGTTACCACTCCACTTCTTTTTACTTCTTTTTCTTCTTTCCCAAAGAGTTGGGCAGAGATGTACCTAAATAGTACACCCACATTTTGTCAATTATGTTTAAGGTACATGTAATAAGGGTCGAACCTATAACCGGGCACAAATCCAGAATTTGTGGCTGGAGAAATCCCTGATGGAGAAACCCAAAGACCGTGTCCGTGTCGGGTAACTTTTCTCCGACCCGGGAATCGAACTCGGGACCTCACACTCAGGAGTCGCGCTTGCAACCACTAGACCAAAGAATAAATATTGCTGGACATTACGCACTCCGCCATCTTGTGCCACACCAAGCAACGAGGCTTGTGTGACTTGTGTCGTGGACACTATATGTAATGTATCTATATTGATATACAACATAGATACATTTTTTTAAATTACTTGTAGGTACTAGGTACATATAAAAAGAGGCCAAATAATGAAAAAACAAAACAACCTAATTTAATTAATTGACTTCAGGAAGCGCCGGCAGCGCCGTCGGCTCAGGTGGGGCCGTCCCCGAAGAGAAGCTCTATGGGGGCTGTGAAGGTCCCAACGCTATGTACGTGAAGCTGATCTCTTCAGACGGGCACGAGTTCATCGTAAAGAGGGAGCATGCGCTCACCTCTGGCACCATCAAGGCTATGCTGAGTGGACCCGGCCAGTTCGCTGAGAATGAAGCCAATGAGGTCAACTTTAGGGAGATCCCGTAAGTATATGATAGGAATTAATCAACATTTTATTTTACTACTAGCTGATGCCCGCGGCTTATATGTATACTAAAACCTTCCTCGAGAACCACATTATCCATTGGTGGAAACAGCATGAAAATCGGTGCAGAAGTTTTCGAGTTTACCGCGAACAGACAGACAGCCGTGGCAGAGTACTTATAACATGTAGTGATGCTGCTCGTAACTTCTACCCAAGGAGGGCCCCACCAGTGAAGTTTTATGAATGTTAGTCCTGGTCAACCATGCACTCACACATGCTGGATTATAGTCCACTCCCTCTCATACAGAAGTGGCCTGTGTCCCAGCAGTGGGAACATTAATAGACTGATGATTTATGGT
Source organism: Xestia ashworthii (assembly GCA_950022955.1). Classification (NCBI taxonomy): domain Eukaryota; kingdom Metazoa; phylum Arthropoda; class Insecta; order Lepidoptera; family Noctuidae; genus Xestia; species Xestia ashworthii. The sequence continues at coordinate 15,036,442 of OX465560.1, read as the reverse complement.
GAAGATGACCCAGTAACTTCAGTTAAATACAATGTTTTCAGTTATGAGGAATAAGTCACCTATATTTCTATTCTTTAAGTTGATAGTGCCTGTGTTATCAATTGACTCAATTCCTGGTAGGACTAATATTTATACAGTTCAGTGTTGTTATACTAATTCCAATCGTATTATAAAGATTCTAAAGCTTAGTTTTATTTGTTATCAAATTAATCTATTCGTCACTATCTCGATGGCTGAATTAGAATCTAGCTATAACTAATATTCGTTTAAGATGCGCTTCTTAATCAGTTATTTATTATTTTAACCTTTTTAACACCATTGTCACATATACATGACTAGCAAGTGCGTGCTCTGTACGTCAAACGACACAAATACGTGACAAAATGGTAGGTGAAATTGTGGCTTGGCGAGCGCGTGCCTTTATGCTCTGGCATTCCAAATGTCCAAAGCCTCTGCCTCTTAAACTTCAAGAAATATGTTTTAATACTAATACTTATTACTAGCATTTCGCCTGCGACTTCGTCCGTGAAAATTGTGATAGCTCGGCGAATTTCCATGATATCAATATAATTTATAGCCTACTAGCTGACCCACGCAACTTCGTCTGCGTCACATAAGAGAGAAAAACGAAAGGACATAAATTCCAGTTTTTGCAACATTTTTCATTCCTGCTCCGCTCCTAATAATCGTAGCCGGAGGCCTAAAGCCTTCCTCGATAAATGGACTATCCAGCACAAAAATAATTTTTCAATTCGAGCCGGTAGTTCCTGAGATTAGCGCGTTCAACCAAACAAACAAACTATTCTGCTTTATAATATTAGTATAGATATTACTCAGTAAAGATGTAGTTTTCTAATAGTGAAAGAATTTTTAAAATCGGTTGAGTAGTTCCTGAGTTAAGACGTAAAAAACATACAAACAAAAATCAATTCTTTCAGGTTGAAATATATCTCCTTGCCAAATTTCATTGCGATCCGATCAGGTGTTTAGTCGTGAAAAGGTAGCAAACAGACAAACAAACAGAGTTACTTTCGCATTTATAATATTAGTATGTATAGAAAAGATTGAGAAAAATTAAATTTCTCTTTTACAGCTCACACGTACTTCAGAAAGTATGCATGTACTTCACATACAAGGTGCGCTACACAAACTCATCGACTGAGATCCCCGAGTTCCCGATTGCACCGGAAATTGCCCTGGAGTTGCTGATGGCCGCCAACTTCCTTGACTGTTAAAGAGTACAGCAATGTACCGGTAGGTGGCGCTAGTGTGACGTGATTTTACGAAAGAGGTTGGATGGAAAAAGGTTTTAGCTTTAGGCCTCTAGAAGTTTATAATTAAGAATATGGAAGCTAGATTGGCTCATACTTCACAAGATAATTATAGTCCTAGCACAGTTATTTTTGCTCGCACAACATATTACTGTCATAATAAAATGATATTTATTCTCAGAACGATAAGGTTGCTTCTTTGTCGCTTCCACTGACAATTTAAATTATGGTGATCTTTATTCCTATGACCATAAGGTTGGTATCGCATTATTGTTGTCAGAGATATCTGTAAGAGGACTGTAGTTTCATGTTTAGTCTCACTAGCGCCACAGTGATCAGAAACTGAATGATCACACAACTGCAATTCAGTGTGATATTGAAATTTTGGGAATGGTCGTGCATTATCTCGAAAATCTTCGGTTATTATCAATTGGGAGGTGACGAAAAATCTGTGCGGAGAATTTGTTTTACACTCGTCAAGTATTTTGTTTGTTGTAAGTAATTTGATTTATAACATTCAAACAGACTCCCTTTTTAAAAATATCACCCATTTTGTTATTAGGGGCCATTATTTTTGGCCAAACAACGATTATAGAAAGGTCTGTAGAAAACCTACCCTCCATTTCTTAAAAAAAAATCAATTTCCTCATCCGCGGTGATACGGGCGCCCGAATGTCTTTTCTTAAAATAACTGGTTGATATTGATGCAAAGCAAAAAAAAAATATTGGCAATTTAAAAAACGAACAGCCGTGCCATTTTGACAGTGTAGGTATTGTACTTTTGTAGGAACCAACTGATTTCTTTTTTCACTCCTTCGGAATGGTATTCGTTTGTGCTTCTATATCCCTTCCGCCCGGTATAGTAAACCCACAAAGAGATCTTATGATACCAGATGTTGGCTGATTGGGCCATCAGAAATGAGGTTTTAAGCATCGAAAAAGTTTGACAGTTGATATGATATCAGAAAAGAACTTTCTATGTAAAGGATATGAAAGTATTTAAGGGAGAATGCAAGAATTGTTATTAATTGAAATTAACCCATTTGTGTAGCTAAAAGTCTGATGTTAAATGTATAATTGGAGTTGCTTGTAATTAATATCAACTGTTCATACAGATGGTCCCAAAATACCACTCAAAAATATTAAGGGGTAATCCGGGATCACGGTCCTGGACCCGAATAATAATGGGTAACCAATAATTATTTGTTAAACATAGAAATGGATGAAATCATTGGAATCCAGAATGTCTGACTCATTTCTCATGAAATTCCAGAAACATTTTGTAAATCTCTCTCTAGTAAAATAAAATGGATTAATAAAAGTGATCCTATGATAATCTTTCCTTTTTCATTTCCAAGTTTCTTTGTATAGTGAATATAACAATGCAAAACCTTATCATATAAAATATAATTCATATTATAATCTGTAGTTCGGGACACCGCATTTATAGCAAACAGTTTTTTTGTAGATCCATCCAACAGTTTCTGTAACTCTTCGGACCCTGCTTCCTAATACAAGCGACCGGTTGAGTGAATACGCGATTGGCGTTCAAATGTCCCTCTATTTACACAACCTTGCGTTCGGATTCGCCAGATATTATTATCAGTGATACATGAACGATTGCGCGACCATCGCTTATATTACGACGCGGCCTGAAAGTATATTATTAGTTAGCAAATTTTATATTTTTTGTACCTAAAATGTTCCTTTCAAATAAAGCTTGTATAAACTCAAGTTTTTAGGATTTCATTATTTATTTTGCCAAGTGTCACTTAACATTAACCAAATCGCAATGTTTTGCTTTTTATTTTGTTAATAAAGCGTAAATTCTTATTGTGATGTTTTTTAATGTGGTCCTTTAGACTCGAGAACCCCAAAATGTTGGTAGGGGAACCAAAGGGCTTTTTCAGCGAGTATATTCAGCGTGAAAACTTGACTGAGTAAGCGTGAAAATTCCCAAAAAGGATGAAAAACTTGGAAAATCAAGAGATATATTACACAACCCCAATTATTGATTTTTAAGGTCACAGTTTCACACTGCACCCGCTAAAATGTAATACAAGAAGAAAAAAAAAAAAAAAAAGGGTACCAGACCGGTGATACTAGATGGGTTTACGCTGCGGCCGCCATTTTATGGCTCGTACATAATTTTAAGGCACCATCGCGCGACGCTTGATGATTGTATTCTGTAACAATATTTTCAACACACTTGCTCATAAAGTGGCTCTAATTTCACCGCAATTAGGCACATAATGACACCTGTAATCAAACTGTGACTTTTTCATTGCTATTATTCACAAGTGAGTTATAGGGTTTTTTTTTTATTTTATTGGTTGAATTGCTTTGTTCTTAAAAAAGTTTCGATACAAAAAAGATCGTGTTCAATAGTACAAATAAATTAATGTACCTATTGCTTGCTCATTTCATACAACTTCGTATCTACATAGATAATTTCAACTTATAAGTTTTTAATAAATAAAACTTTCACTCAAATGCAACTTTTGTTTTCTTTTTTTTTACTTTTTTTTTAATTATAAAACTTCGAATTCCCCATTTCGTACGTGGCTGAAACGCTATCCGCGAAAAGCCAAAAAAAAAGGAACCTCATTCTTTTAGTCTATGGGCGATCGCCATTGTTAGATGCGCGCGCATAGGAAAACTGATGAATTATTCCCGCCATTGCGAAAAAAAATTCACAACTCGTTTTCACTGTTGAAATTATAGTTATTTTTAGTATTATTTTATTCTCAAGTGTGTTGAAAAACGTCGTATGATACACGTGTGTGTTGATGATTACCGTCTCGGCTTTCTTAAGAACCTCGCCTAACGGCTCGGTTCTCAATGGCGCCTCGGCGGTAGTCACCAACATTACACACTTGTACCTTAATGTACTATTATAAGTGTCATACAACTTGACACAGTGCAAATTGCAAAAAAACGTAAGAAAAATTGAATTTCTTTTTTCACCTTAAACTGATCATTCGGTGTTACGATCATCAATACGGGTTGTATAAATTGATGTCATAAAGTCTAATGTATAATAAAATCCAAGTTCATAAAGGTTTAAGAACGAATTTTCCAAGTTCACAGTAGTTTCTGGACCTTTGTGAACTTGGAGGGTTGTATTGATGATTTTGATGATTATAATTCTGTAACTACAGACGTCTTATAGTCGCGAATGATATTTTTATCAACATACATTAAAGCACTGGCCTGCAAATTGCAAAATCTTAAGAAAATTTGAATTTCGCGGGCTTACCCTGGTTTATGCAGTTTAAGGGTGCATTCCGAGATACGATAAAATCACACAGCAATATTTTGCGTTCCGTTTTAGTTTTCACGATTATGACAGCTAAGATCTGTCATTAGGGCCCGTATTATTAAACGTAACTCAGCCCAAGATACCGCACTTGAAATGAATGTTGAGATCCTGATCGTATTAATAAACGTGATTATACATGTTCTCAAGTTGCGGATTAGGTTTACGTCATCAACTGAGTGATGGACTGATTAATAAACGAAACTCGACCCTCAAGTACACATTGAGCGCGGGTCCCTGAGATGCTATATCGCGAGTGCAGACAGTCCGTGACTTGAGGAGTGATTAGCGTGGCGCGAAACATGGAAATTGAAAATATTTTGAATGATATTAATATTATGATTTTATTACGATGAAATAGGTTACTATGACGATATTTTGTGGCCTTTGGGATTTCGTTTATCAAAAGTTTATCTATGCGATGCTTTTGTTACCTAAAATTAAAAAAAAAACGATCTAGATTTGTTCAAATGTCAGACATTAATTAAAAACTCATTCATAAAATATAATAACAGAGGTCTTCTAATTTCCCCAGAAGTAGCCGTACTTTTTACTTTTGGGTTGTATGCAACAGCATCATTTTAGGTTAGTATGTAATATCGTAAGTAATTGACTAAGTACAATTTTACAAATGCTTTTATTTTTTGCAAAAAAGTTTTTTATTCTTCCATTTTCAGTTTTCCCAAACAAATATTTCCCATGAATTTATTTTACATTGTGAACAATACGTTTCATGTAATAAATGGAACTTAACATAACTGTCGAAATCTGGGTGTATTGTACACATCCGCGTACCCCCTCAAAGCAGACAGGCGTGATATTACGTCATGATGTTGTTTATACAATAAACATCCAAGCGATTACACCAATCACGACAGGTTTGCCGTCTATTTCTGAAGAGTATTATAGAAAACCGATAAGTATCATTCAAAACTTCGGTCAATGTGACGGCATCGTTCACGAGATCAAGCCCTCAAGTACAGCTAGTTGAGGAGCTGTCTTGGTAACTGAGATACTGTACTTATGCGTCTATTAATTAGCATCAATCTTGAGGTGCTGATGACGTCATAATGGCGTATCAAATGATAACGTACTTGAGTACGGTGTTGAGGGACGTTTAATACGGGCTTAGGTCATTTGACAGCGCTCACGGTGACATTTCTTTGGGGCATGGTCGGTGTACCTAATCGCAAGATGGCGCATGTCATGACGACTCAAGGAACATCGTCGCGCTTGTGATCGCGCTCACGGTAACTCGGAACGGGTTTATGGACGCTCATAGCGTTTACAGCCTATCTCGGAACGCACTGTAACGCTGATGCATGCTCCAAGGTAGCCCGCGAAATTCAAATTTTACAACGTTTTTTGTACGCTGCTGAAAATATCGTTCGCGGCTGCAAGCCATTATTATTCTAATCTATGATTATTATTATGTAGTCACAGAATAAAATTATAATCATCAACACAACCCTCAAAGTTCTTAAAAGTCGAGGAACGACTTTGACCGTGAAAAATTCGTTCCTCGACTTTCATGAACTTTGAGGGCTGCACTGATAATTCTGATGACTACAATTCTGCAATCTCATACGCCCCACAGCCGCGAACGGTACTTCCACCAACATACAACCCAACACTGGCCCGCAAATTGCAAAAAACCCAAGAAAATTTGAATCACAGAGTATATAATATTTGAATTTCGCGGTAACTTGCAAAGAAGCACATCGTGATTTTGTTTTATTTTGTGGCGATTATGTTTTATCGATACTAATGACTGACTGCCATCGATATTCATTTTTATGTTTCTTTGTGGAGGTTTGTTGTCGCATAGAAATGCCCGCGAAATTGAAATTGTCTCACGTTTTTTGCAATTATTATTATATTTTTGCAGAATCAGGCTGCACTTCTAAGGGTGGAATTGATGATTTTAAGCATATTTTAATCATCGTAAAACCTTACACTGACTTGCTAATTGCAAAAAACGTAAGTTTGAATTTTGCGGGCCACTCCAATTCGAGTGTGGGGAAAAATCACAAACCTAACCTAGCAACCCCGTGACGCCCGGTGTCATGCAAAGAGTAAAGTAACTATTATAGAGGGAGTGCAAAGAGTAAAGTAACTATTATAGAGGGAAAGAGTGACAACTCTGTGGTAAAATTTGCATGTATGGAATGTGCTGCCACCATGAGTTTGGTGGGTGAACTAAAGTTCTGATTTACACACACTTACCTAAGGTATGTGTGTGCGTGTATTCATAACTTTACGTGTGTGTGAACTTTATGGGTATGCATGCATACTTCAGTACTTTAACTGTTCAAAACAATAAAAATGACCAATGAAAAACAAAGTTATATATATTATGAACTAAAAACAAAACAAGTAACAATAACAAGTAACAATTTTAACAGAATTAGCTGAGATAAACTCGGGAAGCGCATCAACGTCGGGAAAGCCGGAGTTCAATGGCGACTATGACCTTTGTTTGACAGACTAGTCAAGATGGCTGTCGTTTGGTTATGCCACCAACCTCCAGATGTCGCTGTCGTCTATGTAAATTGATGACAGTACTAAGTGTGCCCCCCCTGAGGGAGTGTCATGTCATCCCCTAAGTTCCCTTGTGAAATAGGTATCGATTTCCCTCTATAATAGTTACTTTACTTTACTCTTTGATTCCTTTGTACAAGTGCCTTTTGGGCCCGTAAGGGTAATATGTGTTCTGTGCTTTGGGGTAAATCGCTGAACGTAAAACATCGCGTTTCTGTGAAATCTTGTTGTTGTGACGAATACTGTCGATAAAAGTGCCTTAATTTTGCTTCAACTTCAATCGATATCATGCTTTGTGTTTGGGGTACATCAAAAGGTTTGTTGTAGCGTATTTAAAACCTACTTCTAAAGTTTTACTCTGCGTCTACTCTATTGGCCTCCACTAGGGAACGCCCATGTCCCATGTCCTCGCCCATGTAGGTTGGTTCCACATTCTGGAGTTGATGGATTCTCTTACTCTTTCATTAATAAAGCAGACCTACTTACCGTTATCTGGGTCTGGATTCATAATTGCATAATTTTCTATAATTATGATTTCAGTGAAAATGTTTGTTAACCAACTTTAATTAGTTTTATTATTAATAGATCCGAGATGGACTAATCGGAAACTTATGATGATTTTAAACATATCTAGGTATTCAATGTTACCCACATCGTTTTAGTTTTTTTTCTTTTCACAAATGGACACGGCCTGTGTTCACAAAATGGCGATTGGTCTACGCCATGTAAAATTTTGATTAAGTACCGTCATAACACTCGCATGATTAAAACAAAACAAATCAATTGCCATAAGCGATTTGCGCGATCGCTTTTCCTGCATCTGCATATTTTTGCGGTTGGGAGAACCGAGACGAACGAGACCTTGAGAAGAGGTCTACCTCAGGGATCCGTCCTTAGTCTCCCATTATTTAAAACTAGCACTTTGCCCGCAACTTCGAAAATTGTGATAATATCAATTTTATAAAATTTTAATTTGCATGATATCAATATAATTTATAGCCTTTGTTACTTGGTAAAGATGTAGCTTTTTAATGGTAAAAGAATGATTAGAATCGGTTGAGTAGTTCATGAGTTAAATCGTAACAAACACACAAACAAAAAATCAAATCTTTCCTCTTTATAATATAAGTAGGTATAAGTATAAATCTACAAACATAATATTAGAATAACATTGTATTATTGGCTGAGGCAATTCTTAGAGGACACTGCTCAGTCCATTAACATCTCGCTGTCTTCACCACTAAGTCATAGTTTAGACTAATGATATCTACATTGCCCTATCATTCTTCAATGTTTGAGTTCCCAACACATTATTACATTGCTACATTGTCGACTAGGTCTGCATTTTTAATAAATGTTTTATTTTCCAGACATTCTAGACACAATGCTACTATTTGCTGAGAACGGCTTCACTGTCCTCAAAGGACCCAGGGAGTCGGAAAAGGCAGCTGAACCTAAGGACAGAATCAACTTTGAAGAAGTCAAGGGAGAACCAGAAAAGGACCCACAAAGACTAGTGGAAAACCGGGGCAGTGGTACAGATGATAGAAATTTCCAAATAGCCATCGCCTGGCCAGTACTACCGCATACATCAGCTGACTGGGCTCAGATACAGCCAGTCCCAGAATTCATAGAGAAGATAAAGCTTATGGCACAGACTTTGCCATTTGAATTGGATGACATCCAGAAACAAGTAATTTTCCTCTTTAATTAGTACTTTTTTTGCCATTTTTAATACCGTGTGAGAGATCTTGATGTGCCTGTGTTATGTGTACATATTGTAATGAAGGAAACTTATTATTAACTAAATCAACGGAAAAATATACAAAAAAAGATAAGAGAGAAGAGCATTTTTTTTTAATTCTAGTTCGCTACTGTGGGCCCTTTGTAAAGAAAACAATATAACTTTTAAATAAAACAATCTATCACGAAATAATAGCCCACCCTCATAAAGTAAATAAAATTAAAAAAAAGGGGATGACTTAATTTATCTTTAATTTATTAAGGTTTTTATTTTTTAACAATAGTCAGGTATATTATAAAAAGTGTTATTGAGTATTTCCATCAGGAATTTCTAGTAGTAGCCACGGAGTCCGGATTTGTGCCCGTTGATGACAATAGGCTCGCCCTAAACCTGCGACTTACTGTACTGTACTGTCCAACGGGCTGCTGTCCGCAACTCCACGTCAAAGCGTGCGTATTTAGCGTATGGGCTATAATCCACCACATGGGCCCAGTGCGGGTTGGTAGATGTCACATGTCTTCGAATTTTTGGTTCCAGGACATGCCGGTTTCCTCACGATGTTTTCCTTCACCGTTTTTGAGAGCAGTGGTGATGAAATAAATAACACAAAGTATTGCGCCTGCCTGGGTTCGAACCTACGACTTACTATTCGTAAGTCGGGGCTGCCACCACTGGGCCACCGTTGCTCTCTCTGCATTTATACTGAACTAGCGAAATGTAGGTTTAATATTAGGTCTTCTCTACTCTCTCTGCAGCGCACATAAGGCTGAAACCGAACTGAACCAAAAATTTAGAGACATGGCTTATACATAACATGATAAATAGGATAATTAAATATTATGCTGTTTTACAGATGATATGGAAGAAAAACCAGAAAAGGGCCACTACTACTACGGGACTAAACTGGGCAGGCATCCGGTGCACAGGGGGCACTGCCCGGATGGGTCTCATATTTCCCCCAAACTCGTGGGAATAATATGGAAATAAATAAAAAAAATACAAAAGATAGAAAAAAGAGGGATGCGCGGTCGGAGTCCGACACTGCATCCAGCGATGTGAGCGCGGGAGCCTCAGGGAGCTCCCGCCGCGAGAAGGCCGGGACTGCTGCGGAGAACAGCATTAAGGTCCTCCGCAAGCGGCCCAGACCAGAAAAAGGACCATGTGTCGTCTTCTGAAGGCGAGATGGCCTCGGCTCGCATCATCCTCCACCAGCAAGCGTGGCGAGATGCGAGCTAGTGGGAGGGGCTCTCTGCCTCCTGAATGTCGCCGAGGCTGGCCGAGGAGGGACCCGGAGATGACTGGTCGCGGGTCTGGCGACGAGGTGGGTGCACCTGGGGGCGTCAGGTTTGCGGAGAAGGTGGAAGCTGCGATAAGGGTCGTCCTTGGAACGGATGACGTTATTCAAACTCACGGCTATATTCGCGGTTTCGGCCAACTATGCGGGGCCTCCGCCAGGCGAAGCGGCCAATAGCGTGCGGAGGTCCTGCCTGATGGAGCTTCTCCAAGAAGAGAATATAAAGCTCCGAGCATACCTCGCCGGTCTGCGTGAGCCCCGGCTCCCGCAGGGCGCCTCGACAGGAAACTGGTGTCCTGACACAATGAGGCGGAGTCGCGGCAGGCCACGAAGGAGATGGCGGGACGAACTGGACAAGTTCCGCCCGAACTGGAAGGAGGACGCGTAGGTTCGGAAGAAGTGGAAGGAGTGGAGGGAGGCATTTGTCCAGGAGTGGGGTAGGAGCAACCTAGGGAAAAAAGGTAATAATATATAGTAAACGGTAATGCCTATTAGATCTGTGGTTAATTGCGTCTAATTTTCTTGCGAAACCAAAAGTGTACATTACTTATTGGTTTTTTATCTTACAGGGCAATCTACACATCCCCGACCAAGGCACTCAACCAAAACTTTAGATACCTGGCAGTTATGTTGGGCAGGTGTGTGGGTCTCGGTGACGGGGGGCTATGGGGTTGATTACAGGTCAACACCACAGCCTCCTGGGTGGTCATGACCACGGAGATCTTACGGTCAATATCGTACTACCATGGTGATGGATAAGAAGAAGGCGATGATGGAGGGACTTCATAAGGGGGCGTCCATTAATAACATGAGGCAATTAAGGCAATTTTCGACGCCCCCTCGCGCTTTGGTAAGATTTAACTTGACCCCCTCATTCCCCCTCATAATCTCACGTTATTATTATTATTATTTTTTTATTTGACAGAGGTGTACTTTTAATTATTTTTTTTTATTTATTCATTTATTTATAAATTACATTTGACACACTTAAATAAAGCACACGATTAGACCTCTGGGTCTGTCTTAGCATGCCATGGCCTGAGATTTGATCAACGCGCTATTTACGTTTAAGTTATAATCGAATCGATGTAATATTCTTTGAGCTTACGCTTTATGTTTCTACTATTCAATGAGTCTCTGATGTCTGTTAGACTTATCGTAATTCGTGGTTAAGTGTCAGTGTGTTCATCTGTGCTTGATTGCGTTGGATTTTCCTCCCCTCCCCCCTAAATGTCACACGTAATTAATGTAAGTATGCCCCCTTACAGCAATACATAGACAAGAAGACGACTCATCACAGCAATACATAGACAAAAGATTCTCGCCACCGTCGCCGCTGCCAATCTCGCCACCGTTGCTGCTGCCACGCCACCGTTACTGCTGCTAATCTCGCCACCGTTGCTGCTGCCAATCTCGCCACCGTTACTGCTGCCTATTTCACCACTGTTGCTGTTGCCAATTTCACCACCGCCGCCGCCCGTCCTGGTAGGTCCACCTTTTCAATCTTAACAGGTTTAACGCGTAGCGAAGTGGTGTAAAAACACAAGGGTTTCGACTCTCTGCCTGGAGCATTGACCCCACGTAACACTGCTGGAAATACAATAAGTTTAAATTATTTGGAAAATTACCATAAAGAAGAGAACTTCCTACTTAGGTCTGACGGTGCAAGGTACATACAGCCGAGCACAATTAATGAGCCACATATGCCACTATTCGTATTCTTCGTCCAAGAAGAGAACTTCTTATCTATACGTCCATTATACAGCAAGACGCTCCACTGTTTTGATCAGTTCATATTAACGATTATATTTTTATTTTTCAGGTCCGGCTCAATTACAGAGAAGACAGAATATAGATGAAAGCACACGTTATCGAAAGGCCTCAGGCAGAAAGGTTTTTAGCAACGGGTTGCAATACAATCTCAAACAAACAAAAAAGAAATCGAAGAAAATAAAGAGATGAAGATTTCATATAGTTGACCTGTTTTTCGAATGCTGCTGTTTCGTTCTAATAAACGTGAGAGTTCATAATGAGTTCGTTTTATTTATTTAAATTTTAAACCTTACATCATGGCAGTCGCTCCATGTAAAATACAGGTATTCAGCTGCATCCAGTTGAGACTGGAAGTCGACCCCAACAAATTTTCTATAGAAATTTTAAATACTTACATCATATCTCGACTTTATATCATTGTGCTTTCAAAATATTTATGTTTGATTTTCATATTATTTTGGTATTACGTTTGTATGAAAAACGCATGCTCCGCCGGCCCCTTAAGATTATAATATCTAATAAAATAGGTTAAAAGTTTTCTGTAAACAATAAGCCATGGTCACCCTATCGACATATTCAAGACGTATTAAGGATTCCGTTCTACAGCTCCTGAAATGTAAACCTAGGGTTTTTTTGTGCATTTTTACCTGTTTTGACAAATTCAGATCTAGGTTTTACAAAAAACTTCAGACCTCTGCGATTCTTTTTCAGCGAGATATCGGCGATTACGTATTTTTCACTGTTTCAATGGCGCGGCCATGGCGTTTTAGTCTTACAGCTCCTAAAATATAAGCCCAGGATTTTTTTCTATATTTTTAAATTTTTTCACAAATTCGATCTGTTACCAAAATTTCAGGTCTCTGCAATGCTAGTTTTAAAGATCTCTCCGTGGCCGCGCGGTTAGGAGCGTTTCAATGGCGCGGCCACGTTCAAACCCTTGTAACTTTTTTACCCTAGCTTTGACAAATTTATAGTTTTGGGAGTCTACTTTTACAAATGTTTACAAAATCGTGGCATAATTTTTTTTAAAAAAAACGTCATGGCCACGCCATCGAAACGGACACGATTTCATACAAGTAATTCTAAGGGCCTATGCACACCACGTTTTTTAAACGCGCGTTTTTATCCTGCAGAGCAGTTTGTTGTCGTTTGTATCGATACAAACGCGCGGCACCGGTGCGTGTGTATCGATACAAACGCGCGGCACCGGCGCGTCAGTATCGATACAAACGCGCGACACCGGCGCGTCTGTATCGATTCAAACGCGCGACACCGATACGAGCGCTAGCGCGCGCGCTTTCCCTACGGACGGGGTTGATTGAATGCTGTCTCGACCGACGCCATCTTGCTACTGTTGACGAGGTTCTGCTTAAAAACGCAAAATGCCAGCGCGTTTGTATCGATACACACGCGCGTTTGCATCGCGTCTGCATTACTACACACGCGCGTTTGCATCTCGTCTGTATCGCTACACACGCGCGTCTGTATCGCTACACACGCGCGTTTGCATCGCGTCTGTATCGCTACACACACGCGTCTGTATTTATACAGGTGTGCAAAGGTCTTACAGGCTGCGTCTGACTTACGTGCGTATCGCGTCTGTATCGCTACAAACGCGCGTCGACGGCGCGTTTAAAAAACGTGGTGTGCATAGGCCCTAAAATTCGATTCTTGCGGCTCTGATATGTGTGCGTTCACCTTAAAGGAGCTAGGTGACTGCTGAGATGGAGAGTTATAGAGAAGTAATGGAAGACATGCTGCGCCGATCTCAAATAAGGGCGGGAAAATGATGAAGATTCGTGAACGGAGCACTTTTGTGTTTACCACAAATCCATAATATCAAGCACGCTTGTCATTTCTGAAGAGTTAGACAGAGGTGTAGGTACAGTCACGTCTAATAATATGTAAACACTTAAGAATTTTTTAAATTGTGTTTCTCCTAATGTAATGATTAAAATTTAATGTTATTACGTACAATATAGTATTCTGGAACTCATATTTTTATGAAAAAGATACAATCTCCTAGTTACAATCGTTATTTCTCGCGAAAATAGCTATAATATTAAGGAAAGTGGTGTATACATATTATTAGACGTGACTGTACCTAGTCTAGTATGCTCAGATTTCAGTGAGTTACAAGTTCCATGCAAAAATGCCAGCCCTGTCAGCAATCGGGCACAAATCTGACTCTGTACTGCCATTGAGTAATCCCTGATTGAAAACCCAAGAATATTAAATTTGTCTGATCTGGGAACCGAACTTAGGATCAGTAACGCTTCCAGAACTAGTAGTGGGGGGTCGTAGTGTATCTTCGCCAAAATAATAGGTCTCTTAGTATAATTGTGAGGAAATGAAACAAAAAACAATGATTGACTTGTCCTTTATTTAATGCGTAAACAAAATCCGGTCCACCATTATCAGATATTTGGAAAATAATCTCAGGCAGCTCACTACAATAATATAATATGGACTACGTACTGCTTACAATTACCATTACACTTTGGAATGATATCCTGCTTAACACTAAACACATTAGGAAAATCAACTTTACAAATAAACCGAAGATACGTCAATAAATAAATTCTGATTTTATAATTACAAAAAACTTACGCTCATACGCTACGAATTCCATCTGAGATCTAAGCTTATAATAAAAACTTTGGATAAACAATTAAAATAATTATTGACAAATTGTTTTGTACATTTTTACAAAAGAAAATTAATCAATTCCGGCTGAATACTGGGAGAGAATGTATAAGGAATTAAATGCACAATGTTACAATAAGTTGTGACTTGTAAACGCACCTTACCTAACGAAAAATATACACATTATCGCAATAATACATTTTACATTAAAAAATAATACTTTCTAATCAATTTCAAATGACAACATGACAATTATTATTGTTCTATGGAAGATTTCATTCTTACACATATGCACCAGTACTGGTTGAGTATAAAATTGCAACACCGTTACACCAAAAATATAAAATTTGTATGAAAATAACTACAAAACTTACTCATTATGTGCAAATTTGAGGAATGTGCTCACTGTACTGCATTACATAGCCGTCCTTATTATAAAAAGTATTCAAATTTTATTGGCAATAATATCACAAATCAATATTATCATGATTTCACAATCAACAGCTCTGAGTGACATGTGGATATAATGAGAGATGTAAAGGTGTACACGAATCGTTTGGCGCGTGGCCAAAAACAGAACTAACGTCGCTATCTTGTTTTTTGTCAATACAATTCTGTGACAATTTCACAAAATATTTACCGACAACGCCTGTCAATGTCACTCATGCGCCAAAAGATCCATGTACCACTGTGTATGATGTATCGAGACGAGAACGAACAGAGATATGTCGAACAATAATATTCACGAATACCTAGGCAACACGACATATTTATTTGAAGCACAACAATGCTGATGATATGTTAATAGATATCACTAGATGATCGATACACGGTGCAAGGGAAATTGTAACAAACTTTTACTATAGTTTCAGTTCAGACCAGCACAACCATACCATCCATTAAGAATTTTCGTGTTCTTTTTTTAAAAATCAGCTGTTCCATTACTTTCAATAGATTTTAACAATGTTTAAAGGTACTTTTACATTATGTAACAACCAGTTTCTTTGTTCCATAACCGACAAAAACTTAAACGATCCTGGGTCTGGATCTTGTGTATTGAAACCATGGTGAAATTTCGTGTAACGATATCCCTTATGCCATGTATATTTTATAGAAGTTATATTCATGTAAATAACGCGTTCCTCATTCGCCAATTAATTTATAGAAAAGCGTTTCAATATTCCATATAAAAAGCAGAAATTAATGATGACTCGCCGCTAACTATACTCAGTTTTCAACAGTGGAAAGGCAGAATGTTTATAATGATTAGGCCTTTCATTTACTTACGCTTATAGCTTAATTCTTTAATTTAGATTTGAAGTTAAATTTTATTTTCGGAACTTTCGATATGGTAAATTGTTTCCAATTTATTTTTTTATGTTGTAGGTTTTCATTTTACTATAATAGTCGTTTTGCCTTTCGACCGTCGAAACTTCTAGAAAAACGCTATTTACATGAATACAACATTAATAAACGGTTATGTATATGAATTCCGATTTAAAACGAATGCGAATGGATGGATATACGGCAATTTATTTGGCTCACTTAATTCGCTACAGTTAATATTGAGCATTCTTTTGTCTTTTCCAAATAAGCGTCGCACTATAGAGGCAAACGAAATATCTATGAGCATATCCGGGTAAGTACACTAGTCATGCTAATATTAGGTCATAGCCTATGTAAAGCTGTCGACGTCGTAAGACGTAAAATAAAAATTGCCACTACAAGCGAAAACGTCATTAGGTCATTCACCCCTGGTCGGTGTGACCAATGTTCTGATCTAGAGGGATCATCTTTTTGCTGACAGAGTAAATTGGTGGGGAGTCTAGTTTGCCAGCTAACGCTTGAACTCGACTTTTGACGGATTCCATAGGGGCCGAATCTACTTTGACATCATCAGAACTTGATGAGGAGAATTGGAAGGATGAGGCTTCAGTGTTGCCATATATAATAATAATAATAATAATAATAATAATAATAATAATTTATTTCAAATAACAATATATGTTGTGGTTCTCTCACGTTACCATAGAGGTTGTAGTTATGTATGAGGGTAGATACTCTGTTCGGTGCGGCGGGAAGACTGCTATGTTCTTTGGGGGGTTGTTCAGTGACTGTCAGCTGGCTGGTGGTCACTGGTTGGTTGATCTTGAAGTCTGGCTTCGGAGGGGGAGCTTCATCCTCTTGCACCGATGACTGGTTGCTCAGCACCGGGTTCTGAGGGACGCATATTTGGTTTTGAGCCGCGAAGACTTGGTTTTGTGAAGTCAGCGTTTGATTCTGTGGAGTGGCGACCTGTAAGAATTATTTGTCCCTTTTGATTTTTTAAAACTTGCTCGTTTTAAAAGTGCTTGGTAAAAAATGGATACTGACTACATACTACCGACTAGATACTTTGGAAACGCTGCATGCAAATGGAAGAAAAAATACGTTAGAAAATGTTGGGTATATTGTTAAAACGTGCAGGCAATTTTAATGTAGAAGTATAAAAAACAGATGTAAATTAATAAGATTAATGGATAACTATATTAACTCTCGTTTCTACTAACACGTAATTCCAATCGATAAAATAACCTAACTACTATCCTACTCCTATCGATATCGTTACTGCACTGATCAAAAAGGGTTGCCTTTTGTTAAGACCACAACATCAATTACACATTTCGACGAAATGATGAACTATACAATGACAGGTGTAAAAAGTCCCTTCTCGAAGCCGAAAAGCACTTGTTACACTCCTCGACATTGCGAAAATTTTGTTGTTCTGGAACATACCTGAGAACTTCCTACTTACGGAGATATTGGGGGTCAAAGTTACTATGTTTTTCATAAGTTTATTTTTAAATACAAGTTTTTAATTTTATGACTGTACTTTAAATACAAACACACTATTCTATCTATCTAACAGCACAATGTTTTGAGTGCGTTACATTGAGTAAAACGTGATTTATCACCCCAAAAAAAATAGACGTTCCCCTACAATCATTTTTGCGTAGGGTTTGTATTGTATAACGGGCTGGTGACCGCAACTCCACGTCAAGGCACGTATTTTGCGTACGAAAAAGGGAAGTATGGGTAGGGTTACTAAGTTTGATGTTCAGAATGCTTGATTAACGGCTTCGTGAAGAGTCTGTTTACACGCTTTGTAGGGCGTTTATATACAACGTGTAACGTTAAATGCGCTAAACCTGAAAATAGTTTGATCAGAATCACTAGCAGAATCAATTGAACCACTTTTTAATACAGGTCACACTTTTTTTAAAAATCTTCATTAAAAATGTTGGCCTGTCTATTTTTTAATAGGTCAAGCCATCACGTGCGCAAACCCTCCAAAATAGGTAAACAAACAAACATAAATGGTTGCCGTACAATTTAAATTGTCTCATACGCGGGATACTAATAGATCTTGCCAGTAAATCTAAAACAGCACATACAACCTGTAATTTTTGTTTTGGGAGTCTACTTTTACAAATGTTTACAAAATCGTGGCATAATTTTTTTTAAAAAAAACGTCATGGCCACGCCATCGAAACGGACACGATTTCATACAAGTAATTCTAAGGGCCTATGCACACCACGTTTTTTAAACGCGCGTTTTTATCCTGCAGAGCAGTTTGTTGTCGTTTGTATCGATACAAACGCGCGGCACCGGTGCGTGTGTATCGATACAAACGCGCGGCACCGGCGCGTCAGTATCGATACAAACGCGCGACACCGGCGCGTCTGTATCGATTCAAACGCGCGACACCGATACGAGCGCTAGCGCGCGCGCTTTCCCTACGGACGGGGTTGATTGAATGCTGTCTCGACCGACGCCATCTTGCTACTGTTGACGAGGTTCTGCTTAAAAACGCAAAATGCCAGCGCGTTTGTATCGATACACACGCGCGTTTGCATCGCGTCTGCATTACTACACACGCGCGTTTGCATCTCGTCTGTATCGCTACACACGCGCGTCTGTATCGCTACACACGCGCGTTTGCATCGCGTCTGTATCGCTACACACACGCGTCTGTATTTATACAGGTGTGCAAAGGTCTTACAGGCTGCGTCTGACTTACGTGCGT
Source organism: Xestia ashworthii (assembly GCA_950022955.1). Taxonomy (NCBI): domain Eukaryota; kingdom Metazoa; phylum Arthropoda; class Insecta; order Lepidoptera; family Noctuidae; genus Xestia; species Xestia ashworthii. The sequence continues at coordinate 15,017,787 of OX465560.1, read as the reverse complement.
ATCGCGTCTGTATCGCTACAAACGCGCGTCGACGGCGCGTTTAAAAAACGTGGTGTGCATAGGCCCTAAAATTCGATTCTTGCGGCTCTGATATGTGTGCGTTCACCTTAAAGGAGCTAGGTGACTGCTGAGATGGAGAGTTATAGAGAAGTAATGGAAGACATGCTGCGCCGATCTCAAATAAGGGCGGGAAAATGATGAAGATTCGTGAACGGAGCACTTTTGTGTTTACCACAAATCCATAATATCAAGCACGCTTGTCATTTCTGAAGAGTTAGACAGAGGTGTAGGTACAGTCACGTCTAATAATATGTAAACACTTAAGAATTTTTTAAATTGTGTTTCTCCTAATGTAATGATTAAAATTTAATGTTATTACGTACAATATAGTATTCTGGAACTCATATTTTTATGAAAAAGATACAATCTCCTAGTTACAATCGTTATTTCTCGCGAAAATAGCTATAATATTAAGGAAAGTGGTGTATACATATTATTAGACGTGACTGTACCTAGTCTAGTATGCTCAGATTTCAGTGAGTTACAAGTTCCATGCAAAAATGCCAGCCCTGTCAGCAATCGGGCACAAATCTGACTCTGTACTGCCATTGAGTAATCCCTGATTGAAAACCCAAGAATATTAAATTTGTCTGATCTGGGAACCGAACTTAGGATCAGTAACGCTTCCAGAACTAGTAGTGGGGGGTCGTAGTGTATCTTCGCCAAAATAATAGGTCTCTTAGTATAATTGTGAGGAAATGAAACAAAAAACAATGATTGACTTGTCCTTTATTTAATGCGTAAACAAAATCCGGTCCACCATTATCAGATATTTGGAAAATAATCTCAGGCAGCTCACTACAATAATATAATATGGACTACGTACTGCTTACAATTACCATTACACTTTGGAATGATATCCTGCTTAACACTAAACACATTAGGAAAATCAACTTTACAAATAAACCGAAGATACGTCAATAAATAAATTCTGATTTTATAATTACAAAAAACTTACGCTCATACGCTACGAATTCCATCTGAGATCTAAGCTTATAATAAAAACTTTGGATAAACAATTAAAATAATTATTGACAAATTGTTTTGTACATTTTTACAAAAGAAAATTAATCAATTCCGGCTGAATACTGGGAGAGAATGTATAAGGAATTAAATGCACAATGTTACAATAAGTTGTGACTTGTAAACGCACCTTACCTAACGAAAAATATACACATTATCGCAATAATACATTTTACATTAAAAAATAATACTTTCTAATCAATTTCAAATGACAACATGACAATTATTATTGTTCTATGGAAGATTTCATTCTTACACATATGCACCAGTACTGGTTGAGTATAAAATTGCAACACCGTTACACCAAAAATATAAAATTTGTATGAAAATAACTACAAAACTTACTCATTATGTGCAAATTTGAGGAATGTGCTCACTGTACTGCATTACATAGCCGTCCTTATTATAAAAAGTATTCAAATTTTATTGGCAATAATATCACAAATCAATATTATCATGATTTCACAATCAACAGCTCTGAGTGACATGTGGATATAATGAGAGATGTAAAGGTGTACACGAATCGTTTGGCGCGTGGCCAAAAACAGAACTAACGTCGCTATCTTGTTTTTTGTCAATACAATTCTGTGACAATTTCACAAAATATTTACCGACAACGCCTGTCAATGTCACTCATGCGCCAAAAGATCCATGTACCACTGTGTATGATGTATCGAGACGAGAACGAACAGAGATATGTCGAACAATAATATTCACGAATACCTAGGCAACACGACATATTTATTTGAAGCACAACAATGCTGATGATATGTTAATAGATATCACTAGATGATCGATACACGGTGCAAGGGAAATTGTAACAAACTTTTACTATAGTTTCAGTTCAGACCAGCACAACCATACCATCCATTAAGAATTTTCGTGTTCTTTTTTTAAAAATCAGCTGTTCCATTACTTTCAATAGATTTTAACAATGTTTAAAGGTACTTTTACATTATGTAACAACCAGTTTCTTTGTTCCATAACCGACAAAAACTTAAACGATCCTGGGTCTGGATCTTGTGTATTGAAACCATGGTGAAATTTCGTGTAACGATATCCCTTATGCCATGTATATTTTATAGAAGTTATATTCATGTAAATAACGCGTTCCTCATTCGCCAATTAATTTATAGAAAAGCGTTTCAATATTCCATATAAAAAGCAGAAATTAATGATGACTCGCCGCTAACTATACTCAGTTTTCAACAGTGGAAAGGCAGAATGTTTATAATGATTAGGCCTTTCATTTACTTACGCTTATAGCTTAATTCTTTAATTTAGATTTGAAGTTAAATTTTATTTTCGGAACTTTCGATATGGTAAATTGTTTCCAATTTATTTTTTTATGTTGTAGGTTTTCATTTTACTATAATAGTCGTTTTGCCTTTCGACCGTCGAAACTTCTAGAAAAACGCTATTTACATGAATACAACATTAATAAACGGTTATGTATATGAATTCCGATTTAAAACGAATGCGAATGGATGGATATACGGCAATTTATTTGGCTCACTTAATTCGCTACAGTTAATATTGAGCATTCTTTTGTCTTTTCCAAATAAGCGTCGCACTATAGAGGCAAACGAAATATCTATGAGCATATCCGGGTAAGTACACTAGTCATGCTAATATTAGGTCATAGCCTATGTAAAGCTGTCGACGTCGTAAGACGTAAAATAAAAATTGCCACTACAAGCGAAAACGTCATTAGGTCATTCACCCCTGGTCGGTGTGACCAATGTTCTGATCTAGAGGGATCATCTTTTTGCTGACAGAGTAAATTGGTGGGGAGTCTAGTTTGCCAGCTAACGCTTGAACTCGACTTTTGACGGATTCCATAGGGGCCGAATCTACTTTGACATCATCAGAACTTGATGAGGAGAATTGGAAGGATGAGGCTTCAGTGTTGCCATATATATGTTGTGGTTCTCTCACGTTACCATAGAGGTTGTAGTTATGTATGAGGGTAGATACTCTGTTCGGTGCGGCGGGAAGACTGCTATGTTCTTTGGGGGGTTGTTCAGTGACTGTCAGCTGGCTGGTGGTCACTGGTTGGTTGATCTTGAAGTCTGGCTTCGGAGGGGGAGCTTCATCCTCTTGCACCGATGACTGGTTGCTCAGCACCGGGTTCTGAGGGACGCATATTTGGTTTTGAGCCGCGAAGACTTGGTTTTGTGAAGTCAGCGTTTGATTCTGTGGAGTGGCGACCTGTAAGAATTATTTGTCCCTTTTGATTTTTTAAAACTTGCTCGTTTTAAAAGTGCTTGGTAAAAAATGGATACTGACTACATACTACCGACTAGATACTTTGGAAACGCTGCATGCAAATGGAAGAAAAAATACGTTAGAAAATGTTGGGTATATTGTTAAAACGTGCAGGCAATTTTAATGTAGAAGTATAAAAAACAGATGTAAATTAATAAGATTAATGGATAACTATATTAACTCTCGTTTCTACTAACACGTAATTCCAATCGATAAAATAACCTAACTACTATCCTACTCCTATCGATATCGTTACTGCACTGATCAAAAAGGGTTGCCTTTTGTTAAGACCACAACATCAATTACACATTTCGACGAAATGATGAACTATACAATGACAGGTGTAAAAAGTCCCTTCTCGAAGCCGAAAAGCACTTGTTACACTCCTCGACATTGCGAAAATTTTGTTGTTCTGGAACATACCTGAGAACTTCCTACTTACGGAGATATTGGGGGTCAAAGTTACTATGTTTTTCATAAGTTTATTTTTAAATACAAGTTTTTAATTTTATGACTGTACTTTAAATACAAACACACTATTCTATCTATCTAACAGCACAATGTTTTGAGTGCGTTACATTGAGTAAAACGTGATTTATCACCCCAAAAAAAATAGACGTTCCCCTACAATCATTTTTGCGTAGGGTTTGTATTGTATAACGGGCTGGTGACCGCAACTCCACGTCAAGGCACGTATTTTGCGTACGAAAAAGGGAAGTATGGGTAGGGTTACTAAGTTTGATGTTCAGAATGCTTGATTAACGGCTTCGTGAAGAGTCTGTTTACACGCTTTGTAGGGCGTTTATATACAACGTGTAACGTTAAATGCGCTAAACCTGAAAATAGTTTGATCAGAATCACTAGCAGAATCAATTGAACCACTTTTTAATACAGGTCACACTTTTTTTAAAAATCTTCATTAAAAATGTTGGCCTGTCTATTTTTTAATAGGTCAAGCCATCACGTGCGCAAACCCTCCAAAATAGGTAAACAAACAAACATAAATGGTTGCCGTACAATTTAAATTGTCTCATACGCGGGATACTAATAGATCTTGCCAGTAAATCTAAAACAGCACATACAACCTGTAATTTTTTTAAATGTTTTTAAAAATAGTTTGGGGTGTCTGAGGTTTTGCGCATTTAACATTACACGTTGTATATTTATGACTAGCGGACGTCACGCGGTTTCACCCACGTAATTCCCGTTCCCGTGGGAGTACGGGGATAAAATATTGCCTATGTTACTCAGGGTGAATAAAGCTTTCCAACGGCGAAATAATGATACAAATCGGTCCAGTAGTTTTTGAGTTTATTCGTTACAAACATACAAATCTTTCGTCTTTTTAATATTAGTATAGAAGTTTAGATTACAATGAATAGATTTATATTGTCTGTGTAGATTTAAATAACTGTGACAGGAAGGACCGAACAACGCAACCCTTTTTGAATCAGCACAGAACTAAAAAAAAAACAAAAAACGTCATCTCCGACTTACCTCCTGGTCAGCATGCGACACTAACCTGCGCGTGAGGGCTGGTGACGTCACACTCGTCCTGCAGCGCAGCGCGCCACTCCACCTGCGGGTGTCGCGCGCGGATACAGTCCACCACGTCCAGCAGGTTCTTAGCGTCCATCGCCAGGATGTGCGCCGCTGCTAGCATGTTTCTGTTCCGAGTTGAGAGGGTTGGAAGTTTGGCATCATTTCTATCACCTATGGACGTACAGCCCAACCAGTCTTACCAAGGGGTAGCGTATTGCCCAGTACTAACTGGGTTGTGGAGGTCAGATAGGCAGTCGCTCTATGTAAAATACTGGTATTCAGCTGCATCCGGTTAGACTGGAAGCCGACCCCAACATAGTTTGGAAAAGGCAAGACGGATGATGATGGACGTAAAGCCCGATAAAAAAAATTATATATAAAATAAATTACCTGGCAACACCGCATTTTCTGTCAAACTCGGCAATGTGAAATTGGCTTGTCACTACTCTGGGTTGCCAGAAAATCGCTAAAAACGCCCTCAATAGCAGTCTATTGTAAATAGACATCTTCGATATTGGACTTGGGTCTCTTATTAAGCTTCTAAAACTTGGTAGTTAAGAGTCCTAAATGCTACACGGATCTTTTTAGCTTCAAGAAACAAGAGGAATAGCGAATGTGGACTATAGGTGGGTGTGTACTCACTTAGTGTACTCATGCGTGAGCGTGGTGTTGTGGTACTGTATGGCGAGCCGCATGGCCTCCACCAGCGCCGCCATGTCCTTGCTCAGCACCTGGTGAGCCATCTCCACCTCCCTGACGAACAACATTACAAATCAATAAGGAAATTCAAGATAGATGCAGAGCAGTAGTGGTCCAATGGTAATGGTTGCGACTAATATGTCATAGATTACCACCATCTTTTAAATCGGCCCCGGTTCTGAGCCAATTTCAATGGCATTTAAGTGGTTAGGCACGCTAATTAATAAACAGCTTTGTGTAGTTTAGTTCACAACACCACTGCTCTCAAAACGGTGCAGAAAACATTGTGAGGAAACCGTCATGACCAAGAATAGAGAATTCTAAAACATCTGATTTCAAACCCACACTGGGCCCGTACGGTGACAATCCACTCCCTCTTATATATAGAGAAGCTTAGGTGAATGGGAACATTGGTGTATATGTTTTGTCGACTAGATACCTCTGCGCATGTTGCGGGAAGGGCACGACGACCTTGTCGACGGTGGCGCACAGTTCCCTGAGCTCGGCCCCGACGGCGCGCACAGCTTGCAGTACGGGGGCTGCGGCCGCACCCCCCGCAGCGGCGCCCGCTAGCCGCATCACGCAGCGCACGACGCCCGTCGTCGCCATGTACACCGGGTCCGGTCTGCTGCCGCTACTGCCGCTACTGCCGCTACTGCCGACACTCTGGGGAGATGGACGTTGCTTAGTTTGGTACGGCTTTTTTTTGTGGCACTAGCTATCCCGACATCGTCCGCGTTGAATTTAATGAAATAAAGTAGTTGTAGTTGTTTATTTTTTTTTTCTAATACACTACGTGTAACAAAAAGGGTATAGTCATATGAAAGGGTGTGCTACAGACCATCAAAATGAACAACTTTCTCCATGTGACCACCATCATATTGGCGAAAAAATTATCAACGGCTCCATACAGAATTCCAATACGTACTCGACCAAATGTATGAGACAGCTGATTATTTTTTTACGATTATGATGGTGGTCCCATAGAGAAAGTTGTTCAGTTTAAAGGTCTGAAGCACATCCTTTCATATGACCCTTTCTGTTACACGTTGTATAATTAGTGTAAGTTCCTTATAATAACAGCTATTTGCCAGTAAAGTATATAATAACTGTAACTTTCAGTGAAAAGCTTTCATTTTGAAATTACAAGCAGACACCGAAATATGGATTTTTATTTGCATAGATTAAACAAACTTCAGTAAAGTCTGAGGTAGTACTTACAGAATTAAATGTCTGGTTTATAGTAAATCGGTTTACAGGATGTTTCAGACAGGTGTGAAACTTAACAGCTTTCTCATTGGGGCCAACATCTTAATCGCAAAATACGAGTAGTACATTTTTATATAAATGGGGAAACTTTGTTATTGCAGCCGAGGTAAAATTGACGCCCGAGCCGCAAGTAAGGTTGTTATGGAGCCGAGAACCACAAAACAAACACAGAACAACAATAACACAGAGAGATCAACTGATCAGATACAACTTTTAAATGTGTTTGCTTACCTTTTCTTCACTGGGCGGCCTTTCTTTAGTTACAGTATTTGCTGGACTCGTTTCGGCTGAGGTAGCCGCTGTAAATTAAAGATCAGTATTATTTTTATTTATTAAAATATTAGTATGTCGACACACTGTATTTTGAAAGATCCTAGGTCGAATACGGCAGATAGTGTTGATCTTAACCGATTATAAAACAAAGTAACATAGTTAACATAACATATTTACCTGAGTGTGGTTGACTAGACGCTCTCGGTTCATTGGTACTGTCTGATTTCTGTTCGGTTCCCGGTTCGGACTCCGTCGACAGCTGCACGTTGGACAGACGTTTATTCTGAAACAAAATACACACCATAATGTGGTGGGGTTTCTATTTTTGATATCCATAATATTGTTCTTTACGTGTGGAAATGGAACAGTTTTAACAGTATAAAAACTTGTATACATGGGACATTTTTCTGTACCTAAATCATCATTTCCCAACTATGTTGGGGTCGGCTTCCAGTCTAACCGGATGCAGCTGAATACCAGTATTTTACATGGAGCGACTGCATATCTGACCTTCACAACCCAGTTAATACTGGGTAATACTATACCACTAGGTAAGACTGGTTGTCAGACTTTTCGGGCCAATAACGACCTATAACGACTGTCAAAGATCTACAAATGACAGCCGGGACCAACTGTATAAATATCAGAAGTTATTTAAATACAGGGTGAATTTGAATAAATGCGACAACATGAAATGGGAGCTTCAGTTACAGTAACATAGTAATTATAAACTGTTTTTTCTACTATCTAAATCGTTAAAAAAAATTACGCGATTATCGTTTTCAAAAGGTCCATTGATGTTATTATCTTTATTTAAGTACGAATTATCGGTATTCCCGTTCATAGCGGTCATTTACCTAATTTAGCCTAGTTTCTAATGTAAGTATCGCGCGACGTTGCCAAACCTCGCATGTGCGCCAGCGCTGACATCCCTTCCCGGCGACCGCGCGCCGCCCACTACCCTTCCTTCGTTCATTACAATTTTACATTTGATATTTTATACATTTTCTTGACAACACGTATTATTGTTTATTTAAATTTGTCGCATCTATTCAATTTCACCCTGTATAAATCTAGTTTAGTGTAATATTTACCAAATTCTCTTCTTGCATCTGTAACCACCGTCTGTCCTCTTCACTCTGATGTTGCTGTCGCGCTAATTCGGCCAACAGTCGCCTTTCTACCGCTTGTTCGCTGTCGCATTCAGGACTCTGTTTGTGTACGAAATAAGAGCTATAATCGACTACACAAAGAACTAAATATGTGTTGAAGAAGTTTTGATCAAATAAAAAAATTAGAAGACTATCTATTTGTGATAATTAAGCTTGAGCGTGCATTAAAGGGACTTAATTCTATACATTTTTATAGAACTAACATTGCTGTTAGTGACATTGCCAATTTCCAAGTTTTTGTACAAATATTATTTTTTTTTAGTAAATAAAAGTAAAATGTTATCAACCAGACACGTATACCGAATAGTTTTTGAGAATTTTTGATAATTACTACCACAATGTTAGTTCAGTTTATTTGTAAAAATAACAGTGAATTCAGTTGTGAAAAAATGCATAGGTACAACACAATATTTTCTTCACAATTGTATTCTAAAAAAATAAAATGAATAATAAGTAAAAATAAAATAAAATGAAAACCGACACTCTACCGGAGAAACCCAACTGACACAAAAAATCTGAAAACAAAAAACAAACCAAAAGAAAAAGAATTGCAAAATAAAAATAAATCTTAGTTACACATACACCCGCCTTACACCTTAAATATCATATTCTGGGAAATAGGATTGGTGGGATATTTACAACGTAATAAGGAATTCATATTTGAATTAACTTTAGAGCTATTCTTGTTACTTAATCGTAAATCGCCATATTTTTGACATCAGTAACTTTATTCTGTTTGTCCAATCTCATGTAATCTATTGATTTAAAATCAAAGTGTTTATTTCAAGTAAACCAGTTACAGGATCTTCCGAAATAAAGACAACAATGAAATGTAGCTACAGTCCCAGTCACAAGGCACAAAAACTGTGAATGAAAAAACTGTAGTTTCAGCGTTGATTTCTATGGAGAAGAACGGGCAAGAAACTCCATGGTTGATTAGCAGAAGAACTACAATCAATACGTGGCAATCTTGGCCTGAATATCTTTGGAATTGATCTCTCAGATCTTCTGTATTATAAACCTAATTTAAACCTTTAATTACATGAATTAACAAAGTGACACTAGGTTATGATATAGTATTAATGCTTATTTCACTTCTTTCTTTTATTGTAAACTATTCGAACTTGTTGTTAAAAAGAATTAGGAGACCCATTGTATTTACTTATGATAAAATACTACGACTTTTATGCTTCACTCTTCACGCGTTCCTACTCGTAGCAAGCATGCATACTCTAATATCTACACACACGTACTAAATACTTCGCCTTTATGGTGTTCATGATAAATGCAAAACTTGATATTTACTAAAATAATATTCAGTTAGAAGTACTGTTTATTAGTAGTAAGGATATTAATAAAATTCGAAAGAAAAATGGTTATAAAATTATAATCAAGAAGATCGAAATGAATATTTTTTTAAGATCTCCTTAGTTGGATTTTATTTTTTTCAGAATGTCTACGCACCCATATAAAACCTTTTGCATTTAACCATAACACCAATAACATGCCTTCCAAAAGTAGAAAAAAAAACTACGCGAACAATCCATTCACCTGCACGGGCTGTGCCACTCCGTGTACATGGGACACTCCTGTGGACACTCCTTGTACGGCCCCGTGTACCGGCATCACGCCGTGTACGGCCCCGGACGGGCCGGACACTACCGGGGCAGGTACCACGGCCGGCTGACACTCCATCCGGGACGAGAAGATCACAGACGCGTCTGCCGGCTGTACCATCGCCGGACGGTACGCCGACCCAAGCTGTGGCGCCTGAGAACTCGCCACCTGAGCCCTGTACATCATCGGCTGTGCCCCCGACACACTGTGCGTGTATATCTGCTGACCTCCATACGACATTGGAGGGACCACGCCCATCGGTTGCGACGCAAAACCTTGGACTGGTGCGAAGGGCTGCGGGCTCGCTGATCGTAAGAATCCAGGCGGGACTTTTGAAGGTCGCGCCTGTCCGGGGGAGTATGGAACTCCTTGGACTACTCCAACTGGGACTCCATAAGCTGATGAGGGATGTGAAGCCGCCATACTACTCTCACGTCGGTACTGAGGTCTTGCCATCGCTCTCTGCGCTGCTACAGCAACGCAACTCTTCACATTATCTCCTCCAAAGTCATATATCTCTTCGACTAAAGCCGGCTCAGGTTGTGTACGCATTTTGTTCATCACACTGGCTGCTAATTGGGCATTCAGTGACCCTTGGACAGCGAACTGACCCACATCTTGATCTCGACGAGTTCTAGGGGGAGGAGACGCGGGAACCGAATGCTGACGAGTGAAGGGAGCTATGGGGACCGGTGAGCCACGATGGGACACACTTCCCCTCGCATTACGTTCCAGAGACCCCATACGGATGGGAGCTCTTTCAGCACTAGACAACGCGCCTCTCGTGTTCCTCTCTAAAGACCGAACGCGGCTAGCATAAGTCTCGGGCACTTCGGGCTCAACGGCCGGGGAAGGCGACGAAGTCTCTCGGGGGGACACGGGAATATTCTGGCAAAGATTGTCACAACTTTCCCTCGCACCTACAACTACTGTCAGGGTCTCATCGGGGACTTCAGAAGGAGTGGGGGCGGGGACGATAGGATCTAGCTTCTGCAAGCTAGCTGCAGGAATAGGGGCGGTTTGGAGAGGGATGTCGATTTTCTCGTCAGGTCGGGGGTGTATGATCTTTTCGACGATGTCTTGGGTCTCCGGGAGAGTCTCGGCGAAGTCTACGGAAACGGTGTTGAATACCGAGGCGGGGGTGGTGTAGGCCTGCGGGTGTATGGCGCGCGCTTGGTTCTCGCGCAGGAGGTGTGCCAGCACCAGCGGGTTCTGCGCTACGATGTACGTCTGCGCCGCGTTACCACCCGCCGGCTGGGTTGTTGTGTCACTTACTGTAGACAAAAGAAGTAAACTTGTTAAGTGTCTTATCTATCTCAACTTGTCGTTCCGGACGCTGCAAAGTCTGGAACTTTTCTCTCTATCTAAAACTGGACTTCTTTCCAGAATATATTTTTGAGCTAAAATATGCATTTGTAAACAACAGTATAGTTTTGAGGCTGATCAAATCAAGTGACTCTTCTTATGTGCGGTAAGGCTGTTGCATGGTTGCGGCCAGTTACAAGACATACTAAATCAAAAAGTTTGACCTTGAAGAGCGTAGTTTTAGGCACTCATACCAGTGCTATAGTTTCTTTATGAAGTTCGATATCAAATTTTTATGCCAGTATAAGTTCGGTATAAACACGTCTATGTCTGTAACGCAGTAGGTACCAGCGATATTGTTGGAGGGTCGCTGCGGCTTGGGCGGCGGGTCCTCGCTGTAGGAGCCGGCCGCCACGCGTCTGTTCTCTCGCCGCATCGTCTCCCACGCAGAACTGCGCTCTTCTTGCAGGATCTCGCTGTAAGAGAGGACTTCACTTAGAACACTAGTTGTCATCATCATCTACCTAACCTTTTTCCTAACTATATTGGGGTCGGCTTCCAGTCTAACCGGATGCAGCTGAATACCAGTATTTTATATGGAGCGACTGACCCCCACAACCCTACTACGTACTAGTGGTACTAGGTAACACAACTCCTTGGTAAGACTGGCTATCAGACTTAAAACCTAATAGCCGGACAGACCAGCCAGCTTGGCCGGACACCCTACATTATTAAGGTTTTGTGTCTCTGTATTAATTGGGTACGACAAAAAATTGAATGTAAAATCAAGCTTTTTTGATTATTACCATAAATCTTTATAAATTCTAATGAAATACAAATAATATCGAATGCCAAATCAGTCTGAGTGTCATGTCCATAATGTCCAGCTTTTCCGGACACCTGGCAACGGTAGGGTTGGCCCTTGCCAAGATAACAGTAGAAGAGAGTTAACAAGGTGCATGAAATTAGTCTCCATAAATGTCAATATTTAATTGCAGTGAATGCTGGGCAAAAGTAGCTGAAGCGCAGACATTTATCAATAAACAAAAGACGTTGGGTCAGTTTATTGTCTTTGATTGGACGTCAATCAAGGTCTATAGACTCTGCTTTTCAAACAGAAGAGATCTTTTTTTGAATCCTTAGATAGGTGGAATTTTGTAGCAAAGTAAAGAGATACTCACAAAAGTGTCTCTTTTAGCTGATGTGCGGCAGGTCGCTGACTGGGCTCGTATGCCCAGCAGCGCGACATGACGGAGTAGAGGCGCGGGGGGCAGCGGGGAGGCAGCGCTAGTCTCTCGCCGTTCTCCAGTTTCCCGATCACGTCGTTGTTCTTCACGCCGCTGAACGGCTTTACGCCCAGCATGAGGATTTCCCACATGCATACGCCTGTGGAGATAAAATAAGACGTTAATGGATGACCTAAAAAGAACCAAAATCTGGCTCAGGCAATACGACTTAATCTTTTGAACGCCAGAGCATGAAGCACGCGCGTTCCCTACGAGTCCACGCCAAGTCACTATTTCATGTCCTGTCACATTTGTGTGTCGCTTGGCGTACAGGGCACGCGCTCTTGTCACGTATATGTGACAATGGTATTCAAAACGTTAACTTGCATCAAGCGCCATGCGTGTGCATGACTCGTTTCATTCGCGTGGTGCCTCGTAACATACTCTATTGCAATTTCTTTCATTTGTTTTTTCCGCAGTCATTGTGTTATGGCATATTCGTAGCTTGTAACTATGGGGTTAGCAATTGGCCAGAAATCTGTGTTACATCGAAAGTGGGTCGAGAGGAATTTTACTCGCTGTGTGTGACCGCTATTGAAATTACGTGATTTTAACATCGCTTTTATTCGGAAATGAAGATAAATAATGAAAGGACAAAGAAAAATTTAACGCAGCTCAAACGACAAGCAAACGATTACAACTTTTTTCTTTTTTTTTACCAATAGCAGGCTTCCTCGATAGATGGGCTGTCCAGCACTAAAACAATTATTCAATTCGAACCAGTAGTTCGTGAGATTAGCGCGTTCAACCACACAAACTCTTCAGCTTTATAATATTAGTATAGATATAAAAATGCTAAGAAATACGTACCGAACATCCAGACATCGGAAGCCGAGGTGAACCTCCTGAAGTTGATGGACTCTGGTGCCATCCACTTGATGGGTAGCTTGCCGCGCGACGCCTTGTAGTACGACTTATCTTCCACCATCTTTGATAGACCGAAGTCTGCCAACTGAGGAACAGGAGAAATGGCTAATAAGTTATAAGTACTAAGTAAGATAAAGACAGCATTGTCCTTCCTAGTTTCGAGCTGGGAAGAAGAAACGCACCAAAGCCATTGTTACTGAACCAAGCCACAGTTACATTGTTAGTTACTACCAGAGGCATTGGCGCATTCAGAAATGAATCAGAAATATCTCTTGTTGCCTATTATTTCACCGGGATACGTGAAGAGTCTGAAACCTTCAAGCTGGAAACAACGATGTTGTTTGGAAGCAAAAGTTTAATTTTTATGAACGTCCTCGTGCGGACGAATACTACTCCAACAAAAGTACGTTTCGATATAAGTGGAGAAGTTTTTTTATTGCATTCGAGGCGGAATTCGCACCCGAGCCGCAGGCGAGTTCGTTATGGTCCCGTGAACTGCAGTAATAAATGTGCAAATTTTGATTTCCGTACACGTATATGCAGAAAATCCACACGTGCGTAATAGAATGCATGTTAAACCTAATCGTAGTGCAAAAAGAACCAGTTTTCGAAGAACTACATGAAAAAGTCGTTTCAAATTACTTCCGTGTCTTCGCACACTACAGACAATCCGCAACTGCGCTTTTTGTATTGATTCCGATGTACTAACCTTAACACAAGTTGGTGTGGAGACGAGTACGTTTCTCGCGGCGATGTCTCTGTGCACGAACTTCTTGCTCTCGAGGTAACTGAGCGCCGTCGACAGCTGGTAAATGTACAGGACTAGCGTGCATGTTTCTAGTCTGAAACAATAGAAGAATAAGGGTACTTATAATAAAGAAGAAAATTTTTCTAGTCTTCTTTTCTAAACAAGATTTTTTCGTATAATATCACACAAGATTTATTTTGGATGCTTTATAAGTTACTTTTTATAGGGACACAAGATAAGACTGAAAAAGAAAAAGTGACTTGATCTGTCAATAGAAATCCGTCAAAATATTGCGCTTTTTATTATTGTTTGTTTTTTTTTTCTACAAACTATAATGATAGCAACTGGTGTAGAAATTATCAAGTAGTTACGTCAGGGTGCCTACCACAACCTCTTATGGCATCATTACTTTAATCTTACTTTAGGGAGGGAAAGAGATCCATCAGTTTTTTTAAATAGAAGCATAGAAAATATGTACTTATATGTAAATAAGGTGCACTGTTTATCCGTCACTAACTCAAGGTTCATTGGAAGACTAGCGCCAGACAGCATCACCTGTTTGGTTTAAATGCTGAAATGGGTCTTTTCAGCGCAGCCGTGAGGCACACAGCACATACTATGTTTTCCTCCTTATTTTGTATCTTTTTAGATTATTATGTTTCAAATTTCTTTCTTCTTTAAATTGTAACAACTTCATGTGTTGTTTAGTTTATCTAATACTAGTGGATGCCGCTACTTCGCCCGCGTAAATTTATATACTAAAACCTTCCTTTTGAATCACTCTATCTATTAAAAAAACCCGCATCAAAATCCGCTGCGTGGTTTTAGACAGACGCAGCGGGAGACTTTGTTTTATAATATGTAGTGATAGTGAAGTGAAACGTAATTTATTTTAAAGTGTTAGTTTGTTTGCCAGTTGCAACGAACCTGTGCGCATTCTGCTGTAGATAGGCTCTCATCTCTCCGAGCGTGGCGAGCTCCATGACGATCCAGATGGGCGGCGCGCTGCACACGCCCACCAGACCGATGATGTGCGGGTGCGAGAACTGTTGCATTATGTCTACCACAACAATACTAGGTTTTAATTGCAAAATAAATTATTTATTATGCCATTTGAGAGCGTTTATACAGAAAGTGGTCAACGTAAACATTTCGCTGTTTTGATTAATTTGACAATATTACTCGCTTTGTTAAAATAGGTTAATATTTGACAGCTATTTGCAACGTAGCTAACTTTTTGGATGAACGCTCTTAAGAGTGAAATTCATAATGTCCCTACTGGTGTAAATTATCCTATGACTGATATTTGCTATCACGTTTTCTTAAACAAAGTTGCAATATAGGGGTTTACAGGGGTGAAAAATTGGTCTAGCTAGATCTCATATCTGGGACAATTTGTTTCCTCTATTTTCACCCGAGCAGAGCTCTGTCGCCTTCGTACTGCTTATAATCTACGTTTGAATTGAGCAATGTAATAAATATAAATAGAGTACGAGTCATTTTTCTCTTTCCTCTTTTGGAGCGAATTATGTAGCGAAGAAACTTATTAACTATTGTTTGACTAGTGTTGCAGGTGCGGAGTACTCACAAGCCTCCTCTAGGAACTTCTCAGCGGTGTCGAGGTCGGCGTCCATCTTGCACGTCTTCACCGCCACCGGCAGCACCGCACACCCCGCACTTCCCGCACCCCCCGCACCCCCCGCAGGACCGCGACGGAGCGACGGGTGGGAGGATGACGTCACCTTGCATGTGCCTGGGAGATGATAGATGATGTTATTGTAGAAATTGAAATGGTGGTGCATATGTGGGCGTATCGTACGCCGCGAAACTGAGTATGCGAGATTTTGAGTGATTTAGGAACAAAACGATTATCTGAACACTACATAACATAACATCACGCCCGCAATCCCGGAGGGTTAGACAGAGATGTACCTAATAGTACACTCACAGTTCGCCAGTTATGTTTAAGTCCCATGTAGGTAATAGGGGCGACCCTATTGCCATCAATCGGGTGCAAATCCAGACTCCGTGGCTGCTACTGAGAAATTACTGATGGAAAAACCCAATAACACTTAGCCTGACCTGGGAATCGAAACGACGATCTCATGCTTAACACTATACAGTGAATATACTGTTACGAGCTGGGTATGAGATAAATTAATTACTACCGATTAAACAACACAATAACTTTATTAATCACAAAACAATTTAAACTTAATCACAAGTACGAGGGTGGTCCCAGAAGTAGCCGACCTAACCAAGAAAAATCAAAATAAATGGGATAAACTATATTTATTTCTCTACATAGCTTCCTTGTAGCTCGATACACTTTTCCCAGCGGTGCTCTATAGCGTCAATGCCACGTCTATAGTAGGAATCGTCGAACTCTTCAAAATAGCCATTAACCAAAGACTCAACCTCTATGTTGCTTGAAAATCTTTTCCCGCCAAGCCATTTTTTTAGGTTTGGGAACAGAAAATAATCTGACGGGGCCAAATCTGGTGAATAAGGTGCATGGGGAAGCAATTCGAATTTTAATTCTTCGATTTTAGCCATTGCAATGCCGGATGTGTGGACTGGAGCGTTGTCTTGATGAAACAAAACTTTTTTCTTTGACAAGTGAGGCCGTTTTTTCTTTATTTCTTCACTCAAACGCTGCAATAAGTTCGCATAATACTCGCCAGTAATGGTTTTTCCTTTTGGAAGATAATCTATGAAAATTATGCCACGCGCGTCCCAGAAAACTGAAGACATGACTTTTCCTGCCGATGAAACTGTTTTTGCCTTCTTTGGAGCTGATTCTCCTCTTTTAGTCCATTGTTTTGACTGTTCCTTAGTCTCAGGTGTAAAGTGATGAACCCATGTTTCATCCATGGTGATAAATCGACGTAAAAACTCGGCTTTGTTGCTGCGAAATTTTGCTAAACATTCGACTGACACATCCTCACGACGCTGTTTTTGTTCTAATGTGAGTAATCGCGGCACCCATCTTGCACACAGCTTTTTCATGTCCAAGTTTTCTTTTAAAATACGATGGACTGCACTTTTTGAAATGCCTACCATATCTGCTAGCTCGCGCACTTTCAGTCGACGGTCATCCAGTACCATTTTGTGTTTTTTTTTACTATTTCTGGATTAGTCACCTCATTTGGTCGTCCACTGCGATGTTCATCTTGGCAGCTCGAGCGACCGCGCTTGAACTCTGCCACCCAATATTTTATTGTTGTAAATGAAGGAGCAGACTCCCCCAAAGTAGAATCTAGCTCCACTTTGTTCTAGTTGGGCTGAGACCTTTCAAATAAAAGTATTGAATTACGTAACGAACACCAATTTTATCCATAGTCGAAAAATTCGATGAAAAGTTTCACTAAATCTGCTTCAGAACAAATGCCAAATGACCTAGCGCCTTCGAATTCTAAATTTAAATTTCTTAATGTCCAAGCTTCCTAAAAAGAGTATTTAATCAAATAAAAACTGCCAGTAAGTAAGTAAGGACGGGTATTTATGGGACCGCCCTCGTACACTACAATACACTACTATTCACTATTCACTTAGATATCGCACTTCAAGTTCACTTCGATTCGCTTCGATGGTAGCCAAAACTAGACTGACTATCGCGGCCCTGAGCGGTCTATTTATACTCGCCAACAGTCACACCAGAATAACCTCGAATATTCTAGAGGGTCATAGAAAACACTAACAAAAGAAGTAGGTAATTATTATTACTAGCTACCTGTACAAAACAAACAAATATGAACCGTATGCCCTAGGCGTACGGTTGAAATTCTAATGTCTTTTTATAAAGAGGTCGCGAGTTTGTAGGTACCTACCTAACTTTGAAAGTAATAATAATAGAAAACACTCGAAATTTTAACGTACACATACTGTAATCACGTGCTTTCTCGAATGTTCTAGTAGGTCCGATGTAACAATACTTTTTGCAATTCTGGTTTGTTGATATAACAAAATGGTGTTGACTAATAATATTTAATTACCTTTATGTACGTCTCCAAATTGTCCTTCGCCAATGATGCCGGTCAGTTCTATTTGATTTCGTACCAATTCGTAGTCTCGAACTGAAACAAATCACGTCCATTTTATAAATAAAATTTAATGACAAGTTTTTTTTTCGTTTACAATACATCTATAATATTGTATTTCTAGAAAACTTCTTGAATAATAAAACTGAAAAAAATATCAAAATGTAAAAACTGTCTTTTGATGCCAAAAACATTCTGGTACAATTTTGAAGAAGTTGGAACACATACGTAATATTCAGTTCACTGACCAATTTTCAACCTTATTACAAAAATTATAAGGGTGAAAACTGGCAGACCGTCAGTGAAGTCGGTAGTACAGTCACGAGCACCAATATGCATACACTTTCCTAAAAAAAAACAATTTACACGAGGAATAACGATTGTAAGTCGGAAATAGGATCTTTTTCACAAAATATGAATTTCAGAAGGCAATATCCGTAACAACATGGAATTTTAATAAGACAAGTAAGAGGAAAACACTTTTAAAACTTGTTAGTTGTTTACATATTAGTGGTGATGGCTGTACATCTTAATTATCTTAGATTCAAAAGAAATAATGATGGTCTTACCAGCGGGCGTGGAGTAGTCAGCATCGTCATCTACGATCTCGGCGTAGTCTTCTGAGAGTAGGGTCGCCGTGTTGGCCTCCCACGAGCTTGTCTTGCCTTCCGACGAACTACTGCTCATCTCCGCTGTTAAAAGTTAATTATTTATTAAGGAACAACACTTATCCAAATTTTTCTAATTATAATTTTTTTTTTTTTTTTTTAACTTAATTATTAAAACTTATTAAAACTTTGTAACGAATTTAAAACTTTATTAAAAAACTAGCTGACCCCGTAAACGTTTTTCTGCCATTTTTAAATATATTATGGTGTGAAATATACTTTTCTCAAAAATGGTATGTAATGTTGACATAACATCTCTAAAAAGTATCCAGAAAGTGAACTCTACCGGAGACTATTCACAACTGTCCGGTAAGAAGCGAGATTTTAAATTTGGAATCTCCTACTGTCCAGTAAGTAAGTATGTAATTTACTTACTGGACACTTGGTCATCCTTCATCCCTTTTTTTTTTTTATGGCTTCGCACGGTTTAGGTCATCCTCTTTAGATCTGCTTAGAAAAAAAAAAACATAGTACCTACCAGACACAGATTAGAGTTTAGCCATTATAACATGGTTAGAGGGAGGCTCCAAATATATATCTATCTCTTTTTGGTATGACATTTTATGAGATACATAATATATTTTGGAGCCTTAAACATCCATTTTATTGTCTGTGACACTTTTTTTTTTTTTTTTATGGGTCTGTGACACATAACGCGACGCAGAAAAAGTATGCACGTTGCGTTTTGTACTTAGTAATGTTGTAGAAGTATAGTGTGGGATTTTATGTTTGTATTTAGTCATTTCAGTTTATAAATCATGTTGGATTAAAACTTTCCATTCTAAAATTAACATGGAGTTTCAAAAACAATAATTTACATTTTTTACTAAAACATTCATGTAATGTTAAAATAGAACAATGTTTAAAACTAAACGCAAACTTTGTAGTAAAAAAAACAACGACTGGCGGGATTTCACATTCAATTGCGACAATTGTGTTTTAATTTACCGCGTGAATTTAAATAATTCCATTAAATGAATTCAAGCGAATCTGATTCGGAAATAGATGGCACTCCTCCTGATTTAAAAGCTGAGGCCAAATTAGCAAAAGAAAATTTACTTCCGCCAAAATCCAAGGAGCGATACATGAAAAATTATGAAAAATTTATGAAGTGGAAGGCAGAAAAACAAGCCAACAGTTGGTCTGAAAATGTATTCTTGGCATATTTCAGCTTTCTTCGCCAAACAATGCAGCCGACAAGTTTATGGGCTGTGTATTCTATGCTTCGATGTGTAGTGCAAAATAAACACGATGTAAACATTAAGAATTATTCCAATTTAATAACTTGGTTGAAAAGACAATCGACTGGCTACAAAGGAAAAAAATCGAATGTATTTACCAGCCAAAACATACAGAAGTTTATAAATGAAGCACCCGATGAAGTTTATTTAGCAGTGAAGGTAATATTTATTTTGTTTACTTATTTAATTTAACTTGTTGTGATGTACGAGTAAGTGGTCTGTTAGTCGGTTGCAATAATATAAATATGCTATTAAATCTGGTTCCAAATAACATAAACTTATTTTTATATTCTCGATTTAAATAGTTTTTTTTTGTTTTTAGGTTATTACTATAATGGGAATTAATGGCGCCTGCCGATGTATGGAGCTCTGTAATATTAAAAACAGTGACGTGGAATACCATAATGAAATAATTTCGGTAAAAGTACGAGAAACAAAAACAAAAATTGATCGCTCTTTTGTTATACACAAGGAGTCAGCTCATATTGTAAGGAAATATCATGACCTGCGCCCTGAAAATATGAAAAGTGATAATTTTTTTATCAATTATAGAAACGGGACATGCTTGCGGCAAAACATCGGTCGTCATAAGATTGCCGCAATACCTAAACAAATAGCAGAATATTTGAATTTACCAAATCCAGAGAGCTATACTGGCCATTGTTTCCGGAGGTCGTCTGCTACCCTTCTTGCTGACTCTGGAGCCAATCTCACGACAATAAAACGACACGGGGGGTGGAAATCGGACCGAGTTGCAGAAGGATACATAGAAGAGTCATTAGAAAATAAAAGTGAAATTACAAGCAATATAAATAAAAAAATTAAATTGAATACTCAAAACACATCATCTTCCACCTCCCCGCAGCCGTCTACATCGCGTCAACAGCAGCTAAGCCTGGCTCCGCAGCCATCTACCTCTCGCCAAGAACCGACCACTATTCCCCTGCCCGTAACATCATCGCAAGCATCCACCTTCCCAAACAACCAAATTAATGTCTCACAGACATTTACTGCCAGCCAAGAGTCCGTTAATCAAGATGTACAACAAACAAATATAAATGCCCCCGGTAAATCGATCACAATATCTATCAGTAATTGCCCTAATATGAATGTAACCTTCAATATTAATTAAACGAATTTGTTGTTAAACTTTCTTTCATTTTTGAGAAAAGCATTATACAAACCTCAACCAGTAAGAAAGCCATCCTGGCCTCGTATATAACCGGACCTCACCTGCGGTTCGGTCCGGTTAACTCATACTCGGCCAGGAAGGCTTACTTACTGGATTCTGCTGTAATGTACTATTACGACCCATTCTCATAAGTACAGGCAAAATATACTTACACGAAAAATAAAAACAATCAAGTCTTTTCGGAGATGTTCGATACAAAAAACTGTGAAACGAGATTCTTATGTAGCACAGTTTTTCTTTTAAATTACATTTTATTAATTGAAACTTCATAATGAATTTGAAACTAAATATAAAAAAATGCAAGGTTCTACTTTTATTTTTTTTTTCTAAATTTTCGTTTATTTTATTTAATATTTTTTTCGATGAACTACTGCTCATCTCAAGTGTCGAAGTAAGTTTGGATTTAAGAAACGGTACACGGAGGTAGCATGATTCATAATACAATTGATAATAGAAATGGCTTGTTTAGTAAATTCCATTTTAGTATTGGATAATTGTACGACGTTGATTGTTTTTCCTTGACATTCTGATTGTTTTTTTTTTTTGTAAAATGGATCTAAAATAATAACAAAAAACAATAGGCGTGTCCTGAAAAAAAAAATCATTTGACCCGTATTTTTTCTTTTGTTACGTAAACCAAAATTGACGAAGATACGACGCTTTTGAAATTCGCAATACGTCACGCTGTGCTATAATTTTTAGTGCGTTGTGACGTCACAAGTCCCCACTCCCGAGTTCTGATGCGATATCTTTTCAGTATTCATTGATTTACAAAATACGTGTCCACTATTTTCCAATACTCTAACTGACGGACTAATTAGATTTGCAATTTATTGATGGTGGAAACTAGTCTATTGGATAGAAGCAAAAGAATTTGAGAGATTAACAGAAAACTATTTCTAAGTTTTAGTTTCGCATGTTATTACTTACTTTTACATTGACAATTGAGTTGTTTCCATACGGTTGCTTGTAGAAAAGAGAAATTTCCAATAAGTTAGATTAACAGCATTATAATTATTAAAATCATCGATACAATACTCTTAGTTCATTTAATACCCTTGAGTAAAATAAACGTACCTACAGTTTTTCATAAAATAGCTACCTATTCGATAGGGTAATGGCCGTTTTCTATACCTTACTTACGTATAGCTGTCAGTTAGTATGCTATCGGTGTTTCTATAAACAAAGTTAGTCCTATCCGCGTCACATAACTGTCATAATTTCATAGAAAAATAAAAGAAAGCTTATCTGTGACGTCTCGTTTTTAACGGTCGGTAAAAAAACAGACATAGCAACCTACCGATACCTGTTGGTAAGTTATTGAAAATGGCCGTAAATGAACTCTCATAAAATCATATTTTGACCAACATACAGCCTGTTACCTGTATCTGCAAATTACAGTTAACAGGCTGTTTTGAGGTCTACCTTAGCGCATCCTCGTTAAGCCGGAAACACACTTACGTGGCGTGGCGTGGCGTGGCGCGCGAGAAGCATATCGGTTTCATACATTTAGTATGGTTAGAGACATATTTGTAGGTCGTGTCGTGTCGTGGCGCTGACTGCTCACCACCGATTGCGCCAGAGCGGTGGTGGGTGTTATGGCGCGACACGACACAACACGTAACTGTGTTTCCGGCTTTAAAATGATTAGTATTGGTGTACTCTACTTACTTGTCCTATTCCACAAAGAAGTTGGTGACTCCGTGACCAGTCTACAGTATCCATCTACTAAATCTGCTAAACTTTCTGCAGCCTGAAATGGTCAAAGATTAAAAATTCATTTCTTAAGGTAGGTAAGTTCGTGGTTACATATTGGCCCAGTGGTGGCGGCCCCGACTTCCGAACAGTAAGTCGTGGGTTCGAACCCAGGCAGGCGCATTACTTTGTGTAATTTATTTCATCGTCACTGCTCTCAACAACGGTGAAGGAAAACATCGTGAGGAAACCGGCATGTCCTAGAACCAAAAATTCGAAGACATGTGACATCTACCAACCCGCACTGGGCACGTGTGGTGGATTATATACCCCATACGCAAAATACGCGCTTTGACGTGGAGTTGCGGACACCAGCCCGTTGTACAATACAATACAATACAATACATATAAACAGCTGCTCGGATAGATCTTTAGGTTAAGTACCGCTAGCCTGGGTTGGTCTGTGGATGGGTTACCACCCATTACATACATAGTTTCCTCCGTGCCTCGTAAAGCAGGTTAGGCCGTTGGTCCCGGCTGTCATTTGTCCATCTTTGACAGTCGCTACAGGTAGTCAGTGGCCCAAAACGTCTGACCAACGACCAACGGGTCCCAGCTGTCATTTGTAGATCTTTGACAGTTGTTACAGGTAGCCAGTGGCCCGAAAGTTTGACAACCAGTATTATCAAGGGATATCCTATTAACCAGTATTAACTGGGTTGTGGAGGTCAGATAGGCAGTAGCTCCATGTAAAATACTGGTATTTGATCTCTCGTAACAATAGTTAGCGTATTGGTTTCACATTTTATCACCAGTCTTGGCGGATGCACTTGGTCTGTTTTAATTGTAATATCGTTAGTTATCAAGATGCAATGGTTCTGCTTACCTCAACACTGCTGCACGTGATGGTGAGCGTTTCCGTCGCTCCCTTCACTCGTAACTGTAGCGCGGCCTTACCGCACGACCCGCTCTGAAATTAATATGTTTGCTGTGAATATTTTTACTTAAAACAAGAGTATTTTATTGGAAAACCAATATTAACACTGTTTTTAATTTTTATTATATTAAATGGGCCTACTCTTGATCTCAATCTACCACCATACATACCAGTGCCGACATATTTATGTATGTTTAATGTGATTGTATTATTTGTCTATACAATACTGGCTTGCTATTTTCAAAACGAATCTGGTAGGAAACGAGTTACATGGATCCTTCGCCACTGATACATACCATTAATGACATAAAATCATCACAACATGACATCATGAATGTGCCGAAATTAAAATTTCTTTTGCTTAATTAGGAACCCAACATTCAAACATCAGCGCAGACCAAGTAACATTGAAATACGGTTATTGTGAAGGCAAGGTTGGCGTAAAAGCTGAGCAATTGGTTGCAGCGCTGCGTGTCGCAGGCCCAATTCCCGCAGAAAAATGACCGTCAACGCGAATTCCATGATTTTTGTTCACTCAAAAGTGCTCAACACACCTAATGAAGTTTTCACTTCAAAAAATATTTGTATAACCAACAGGTAGTTGTTCGGGGTCTGGCTGTTTAAGCATGTTAGTTTAAATGTTTGTAAATGCACACACGATACAGGAGAAATTCTTAGTGTGGAAACGTATTTAAAAAAAAACACAAACCATCGAAATCGGAATCGAAAACTACAAACGCCGCCCGGCTGTTTGATGTGTGCAATGATTTTATTTCCAAACAACTTTGTACCTAATGCCCCTCTAATAAAAAGTGCTTTTCAATAACCTCTAAATCTTCTAGAAATTTAAAAGAAGACGCTGTTTACCTGTGTTTGTGACTGTTGCGTGCAGTTAGACTTGAGCGTCTGCACCGCCACGATGTCGCAGAACGACGCGATCTTCGTGTACGTGGGCGGCTCACCTGCCTTGTGCGACACGTACGATATATCTGGAACAAAACCATGTACTTTTGTAAGAAAACTGTCTTTACTACTACTACTAACTTAGAGTGCGTATAGTACAAATACTACTAGTCTTTCATTTTCGTGTGGCTAATACCTAACCTGCAGTGCAAGTACGTAGGATTCGATAGGACTCGATTGGATAAATTTGACAGTTATTCTCGATAAAATGAGTTTTTGACTCCATAAAACTCATTTTAACGAGAATAACTGTCAAATTTATCTAAACGAGTCCTATCGAATCCTACGTACTTGCACTGCTGGTGTCAGAGTTTTTATGCCGTCGACAACATGGCGTCAAGAAATATCTCTCAGGCATGCTGGTTTCCTCCCGATGTTTTCCTTCACAGTAGCAAGTGATAGTTATACAATACATCAGAGGTGCGTGCCTTGAGTTCGAACTCGACACCTCAGACTTGACAGTCCGAAGATCAAACCACTAGGCTACTAGTGCAAGAGAGGGATGGTGCTAGACAGAAGAAATACGTCGTCTCTTTCTGCCCACTCACACACACACACTTCTCCTTATGTCCCGTGACAACAGATAATCATGTAGTTTAAGGAGTCGTGGCTTGAGTATTTAAATGGAGATGTTCATATATAGGACGACACGATTACTGTCAACCACGAGTTTTGCCACTAAAAACTAACGACAAGACGTCACGACATAGTGGGAACGGCCACGACAGTCACGACACTTAAAACTCCACGATTATCTGTCGTCACGACATAGTGGCAACGGCCCTATAATACTAACCATAACAACAACATCAAGCTTGTAAAACCGGAAGGGTAAAGCAGAGTTGAACTTAATATTACACCCATTTTCGGCAGTTATGTTGATATCCCATGAAACAGTGAGCTAGCCTATCGCCATTAAGTACAAGTTGGTAGTTCAGTTCTGTCTCCAAACGATGTTTTCGTAAAATATAGTCATCTGCCAGAATTTTATCCAGAATACCAGTATTTTACATGGAGCGACTGCCTATCAGACTTCCACAACCCAGTTAGTACCGGGTAATACGTTACCCCTTGGTAAGACAGGTTGTCAGACTTTTTGGGCCACTGACTACCTAACGACCTGTCAAAGATCTACAAATGACCAGCCCAAGACTAACAAGACTTACCTATAAAAGGTCCAATCGCGAGCTCCACAGGAATGGCCCAGCCGGTCCCGAGCGCGCCCGTGAACGTCTCCCTGTCGTACCCGTAGTGTGTGTGCATCGTGTCCAGGTACTTGAGCATGCATTCTGTGTCGCTCAGGTTTGCCACCTGGAGTAATAACAAATGTTATAAGGATTGCTTGTCTTCTTTGAGTATTGGAAAGAAATAGCATGAAATCGTGACCTATGGAAGGAAAGGAACGAGGCCTCTGCCCAGCAGTGGGACAATACAGGCTAGCTATAATTTATATCTATATATATATATATAAAAAACAATTGCTGTTAGTCTCGCTAAAACTCGAGAACGGCTGGACCGATTTGGCTCATTTTGGTTTTGAATTATTTGTTGAAGTCCAGAGAAGGTTTAAAAGGTGAGAAATAGGTAGGTAGGTAGGTAGTAGTAGGTAGGTAGTAGTAGGTAGGTAGGTAGTGGTAGGTAGTAGTAGGTAGGTAGTAGTAGGTAGGTAGTAGTAGGTAGGTAGTAGTAGGTAGGTAGTAGTAGATAGGTAGTAGTAGGTAGGTAGGAAAAAATGCATTGCAACGCATGCCGGGGTACAGCTAGTAAATAATAATAATAATAAGGTTTGCATCACGATTGTGTGTCACATTTCTGGGACTTTAGAAGTGGGTAGGTTTTTGAAGATGGTCTCAGTGTTGCAAACCTGTTCGGATGGGTAAGCCTCGGTACAGTCGGGCGGCAAAACCAATAAAATAAGTAAATATACAGTAAAATTGAGAAAAGGAGTAGAATAATTTAAGGATCTAAGGATCATAGCAGTTGGTTTTTTTTTGTAGTTTTTACCTACACATAATCTCACGCATTTTTATCCATCGTGATGGACAAAAATGCGTGAGATTATGTTTTATTAAAAGAGTGATGGACATGTTGATGTATGCAGACGGAGAAAAAGATGGATTGTGTGAGGAATGATATGAAAGAGAAATGACGTCGTGACGTCTGACAGGGAGAATGGAAGAGGAAAACGTGATGCGCCGACCCCAAGTAGAATGAGACCAGGGCAGGAAGATGTTGACTTTCAGAAAAAACAGCTGGTCTAGGTCCAATTGCAGAGAGCGAGAGGTCCCCGGCTAATAGAATACTTGTTAGTTAATGATCCACTTTTTTGGATGATCCTCTTTTTTTCTGCATCACCCTAAGGTAGACTGGTAGAAAATGCCCAAGGCATTAAGTCCGCCTTTGTACATTTTGTGCATAAAGTTTAAATAAATAAATAAATAAATAAAATAAATTAGTATACAGGGTGTAAACCACTTCATCACAAAGCCGTCAACCAAGCATTCTGTACGTCAAACTAAGTAACTTTACGCAAAAAATATTGCTGGGAAACGACTTTTTTTTTTGGTGTGAAAAATCATATTTTGTGGTAAAACTCAATGTAACGCACTCAAAACATTGTGCTGATGGATGAATTGAATAGTACGGGGATCGTAGACGTGTTTAAAGTAAAATTCTTGCAATAAAAACTTTTATTTAAAAAAAAAATTGTAAAAATATTTAACTTTGACCTCCAATATCTCCGTAACTAGAAGGTTCCCAGGTATAGTGTATAACAAAAAAATGATCACAATGACGAGAAGAACAAGTGCCTTTCGGCTTCGTTAAGAGGTCTTTTACACCATGTATTTTCTAATTGGATTAGAAAAAGGTCCTAAGGTGAAAAAAAAAAACGTTACCTTTTTGAACTGCTGTTGTATCGCCTTCTTGAGCACCTTGGGCTTGATGGCGTCGATCACGGACTTGGGCAGGAACTTGTGCAAGCCGAACTCTTTCTCCAGGTACTCTATGTTCGACTTCTTGTCCAGGGATATTTGCATATCCTTACAGAAGTATCTGGAAATTAGCAAAATAAAAAAGGATTAAAATGATCCTTTATTGACCACCCGGCGACGGATAAACGCAACTTGTGGAATCGGCACGGATTAGTTCAAAGACGCAACTCCGGAGATCGGATTTTGACAGATAATGTAATGAAGCATCAGTCAGTGTCCGGTGTCCGCAATATGTCCGTACTTTTATACAGCTATCATTATAGAAACAATACATTAAAGAAAAAGACAATCATGGTGCGCCGAACCCTAATTGATTGGTGTAAGGAAAAAAAGCAGACTTCAGGTTGTGATTGAAAGAACCGAATAGTCCTTCTATCAAGATCTGGAATTAGGCATTTATATGGAAAAGGATACTCACTTAATTTCTAAACAACATATTTGTATCGCCAACTCCTGGTCTACCATAGGATGATTGGCGTTGAGGTAGTCGTGTCGCACCTGGAACATGAAAAAACAACGATATAGCTCCGCACAATAATGTTTCTCAATAACATACAGGGTGTAAACCACCTCATCACAAAGCCGTTAACCAAGCATTCTGTACATCAAACTAAGTAACTTTACGCAAAAAATATAGCTGGGAAACAACTTTTTTTTTTTGAGGTTATAAATCATGTTTTGTGGTAGAACTCAATGTAACGCACTTAAAACATTGTGCTGATGGATGGATTGAATAGTACGGAGGTCGTGGAGGTGTTAAAAGTCAAAATCTTATAAAAAAAACTTCTATTTAACAAAAAAACTTGTCAAATAGTTGTAACTTTGACCCCTCATATCTCCGTAACTAGAAGGTTCCCAGGTATGGTGTAGAACAAAAAAATTATCGTGAGGATGGGGAGAACAAGTGCCTTTCGGTTTCGTGAAGAGGTGTTTTACACCCTTTATATTATGTCTCAGACTTCATGAAAAACGTATAATCATCAGCAGACACAAGCATGACGAATCCAGACAAAGATCCAGAGCTACACCCCTACAAGGGACGTAGGTCGTGTCCACTCCTCAACTTCAGGCAGACGCTTCGTAGAGTACGGATCAGCTGCAGTACAGATTCAAAGACAAGAAACCAGAGGTTGAACATATTAGTAACCATTCTCCGAAGATAACATTAATTTTAAAGGGCACTGGCGAACTTCGTATAGAGACTTGACAAGACGATAATTTAGACCTAAATCTGCTAGCTTTTTCTCAACTATATTGACCCCTAAAATACAGGTCGTAGTTTGGGGGTTAGGATCAGATTTGTGGACAAACACTCGTGTGCTTTTATATTGTGATTGGCTTGTATGTAACATGTGTTTTTAATTTTAAGTGTCAAATATACATATATATTTTTTTAAATTTTTAATTGGGTTGTAGGTACTTCCAGTGTATCTGCTGTATGCAGTTAGCTACCAGGAGGAACACGAACATGGAAGGATTGCCAAACTATCCTCCACAACCCACTTACTGAGCTTACTGAGAAACACGATACCCCTTAGGAGCCATCCTTTAATAAAGTAAGGATTTTTAGGCCACTTTTATTCCCTTAGGCTCGGGTCATATACAAGTGGCGTATGGCGGTGGCGCGACGCTGGCGCGTGTGCGGGGGGCGAGGTAGTGGCGCCACTTCCTCGCCCTCCCGCGCACCCGCGGCACCCCCATTCGCCATACGCCACTCGTGTTTGTCCCGCGCCTTAGGGTGAAACCCCTTATCTATACGTTGCCGTCATTAGGGTCCCCCCGCCCTCCCAGCATCACGTGCAATTTTTATTATTGAAAAATTCTGAGAGATTTACATTCTACTTATAATCTTTTTCTGACCCCGTCACCCCGTTTAAATCTCATGTGATTAAAGGACGACCCCTTTGAAACTACTAAGACCATACTTCTAAAAAGTCTATCCTACAGAAGATGACCCACCTGGTCGTAATAATAATGGAAGGTGACTCGGTCGGCGTCGCACAGGTCGCGCAGGTTGGCGGGCAGGTAGCGCACGCGCAGCTCCAGCCGCCACTCGCTCGCCGGCCATTTTGTCAGCAGCTCTGACACCGGCGTGTCTTGGTGGATCCAGCGGCACTGAGGACGAACACGGAGGTTTTAAGTCAGTTAGTACCAAGTAGGTCTACAAATTCATCTGCAATCTAGGCTGGAAAATAGTATGTACCTCTGCGGATGCCAGGCTAAGAGGCTACCTATATGTCCAATTTCGTAACGATCGGTTCAGTAATCAGTGAGGGGTTAGTCGTGAAAAGGTAACAGACAAACAAGCAAAAGAGGTACTCTCGCAATAATAATATTATTATTACAAATGTATATTGGTGGAAATTAAACCCTCATCAGAAAACTGCGACAGTTTAACATACAGTCCAAGATACTTTCTGCTATTATGCAGTATCAGAGCATTAATAATAATTATAAAAAAACTTCATAGCCGCGTTGAGCACTTTTTGAGTGAACAAAAATCATGGAACTCGCGTGACCGTCACATAACGCTTCGTAGCATTCGGCTACGAGTTTTCACTTCTATCGGCAGTCTCCAAAGACCCCGCCCCGCATGTTTTTTGTAAAAACGTTTAGGCGCCGCATATACGTTCGTTTAAGCTCTCTAGCTTGAACGAACGTATACGCAGCGAAACCCAGAGGGATAGAGGTTACAGGTCTAGCCTAGCGAAGGGTGATTTAGCTTACCTTGCCAGTGGTTAGCCTCTTGGCCCGCAGCGCGAAGCAGGAGGTGTACACTCGGTCGCCGGCCGCTAGCCTGGCAGCCAACAGCCGCAGTACAGACCTCACATCTTCGTCTGCTGAGGCGCGGACCACGTTGAAGCCACCGTTGGGGAGGTGGACCTTTAGCGTGGACTGGTCGCCTGCTCCGCCTCCTCGAAAAGATGGAAGAAAAATTTTAAAGATTTTGGTGAAAATTCATCACTATCAAGCTTCTTATCTCCTACTAGCTGATGCCCGCAGATTTGCCCGCGTACAAATTATGTACTAACACCTTCCTCGAGAACCACTCTATCCATTGGTGAAAACAGCATGAAAATCTGTGCAGCAGTTTTCGAGTTTATCGCGAACCGACAGACAGACGCGACGGAGGACTTTGTTTTATAATATGTAGTGACTATGTCGCTGTCTTCGACTGGGTCCATAATTATCTCATTGAAAAGTTGCCGCCGAAGTACCCTAACGGCCTTTTTCTATAACTTACTTACGTCAAACTGTTAGTTAACATGCCATAATGGTAGCGATCGGTGTTTCTATAAACAATGTTAGCTTGAAATATCCTATGCGCGTCACCTACCTGTCACTTGATTCATAGTAAAATCATAAAAAAACATTTCTGTGACGTTTTATTTCTAACCGTCCGTAAGCAAAATTTCAAACAGAGATAGGAGCCTACCGAAACCTGATCGAAAGTAATTGAAAATAACTGTAGTACACTTTGTGGAGTGCCATAAATAATTGTGTATTGAGCATTATCTACCCAGCCTTTTCCCAACTATGGGGGTCAACTTGGGTCAACAACTTGGGGTCGGCTTGCAGTCTGAAAAGAAGCTGGTGAGTATAACCGTGATTTTATTTGTAGCGACTACCGAAATTCAATAAAAAATGAAAAAAATAGGTAATTTTTTGAATGTTACTGTTGTTGGCGTGTCTTTCAGAAATCGAAACCTTTTTTAACTAACACGCATTAGCAAATATTTTAACTTATTAAATAAATTGAAAGATTTTTAGATAATAAAGTTAACCTTTTTTAAAACCAATGATCCCAAAACAGGAAGTTGTTGTCCACGGACTCAAGGCACCATAACAGCCTATTGACAATTTCATTCTTAATTTAAATCCGAACCTCTGATTGGCCAGACATCTCCTATGGGCCCAGGCGTTTATGGCACATACTTTCTCAGCAGCTAAGGTATTCTTGTCACGTACCTATGCTATGATTTATGTATGGAGAGAGATTTTACTGAGAACCGATGTTAAATCGAGTTTAAAATGAAAGTCGGTGGATAATCTTTTATTTTTATGCGACGTGAGTATTGGAAACAGATGTACCTATTGATAGGATATCTTCTTTTCGGTGTTTTCCTTTCTCATAAAATTAGGTATAATAAAAAGTAACTTACAAAATTGTTATCAACTAGGAAATTAATCGCTTGTTTTTTTTTTAAATTAATTTGATACTTTAAAAGCGGATGTAATGTAAAATGTGTAACATTTTGTAATTTACGAGTACGTAGATCAGTTTCAATAAATAATTTATTGAAAATAAGATACAAATAGAAGTTATCATTTTGTGACATTTCACAAAATGATAAAAGCGATTGGCAAATTAATACACTGCCAGACAGGTAGGTATTCTAAAATTCCCTAAAACAAGCCTGGTCAAATGTCAGCTGATTCTTTCACAAACAGATCAACTTTCATGAAAGCTAGCTGCGCCTACACATCAAGTAAATGTAATGGATGCCACTAAGTAATGGTGTTAATAAAAGGCCCAACAAATTAAAACCGCTGTGAGGTGTGTCGTTATGGGTGTGGAGACCAACCCCTGCGGTTATATTGTACTCTAAATATTGTTTATTACGGTTATTGTTGAACTTGAATGGAAGGTAATATTCAGTCCGATGTTCAGTTTACTTCTATTTATGTTTTCATCAGCGGAGTGCTTTTCCAGTGAACACAACGTAACTGAATGCTGGCAAAATGGCTCTACTACATAAATAATATTCTTAGAAAAGTTTACCGACAAAGATTTATTAGTGGCAAAACCTGAGAGAGTCAAAAAAGTGTCTAGTCTAGTCTAGTCTATCTAGAGACACTATTTTGACAATGTATTTTTCCTTTTTTTTGAGGAGCTCGTAGGTAAATAATACGTAACAGCCGCTCGGGTCGATCTTTAGGTTAAGCCGTGCTTGCCTAGGTTGGTCTGTGGATGGGTCACCACAAATTACATTCTGAATTTCCTCGGTGCCTCGAAAAGCACGTTAAGCTGATAGCCCCGTCTGTCATTTGTATATCATTGACAGGCGTTACAGGTAGTCAGTGACCCAAAAAGTCTGACAACCAGTCTTACCAAGGGGTATCCGTATTACCCAGTACTAACTGGGTTGTGGAGGTCAGATAGGGAGTCGCTACATGTAAAATAATGGTATTGAGCTGCATCCGGTTAGACTGGAAGCCGACCCCAACATAGTTGGGAAAAGGCTAGGCAGATGGTGATTTCTTCTTTTTTCTTTCTTCGGTAAGTTCTGTGTACTTAGTTGTTTTAAAATTTTACACTATACGAAACTACTCATTTTTTATTATTATTTAAAAACTGGAGCCCTGAGACAGTTAGACGGGGTCGCGGCAGACCGAAGAGAAGATGGCGGGACGCCTTGGATGGCTTTCTCGTTAATTGGCGAGAAGAGGCGCAACAACGAGAACAGTGGAAGGAATGGGGGGAGGCCTTTGCCCAGGAGTAGGACAGCTCAGGCTGATGAGGCAAAAAAAAACGATGCCCTAGCAAAATCATTAATTCTACAAAATAAAATTCATTAAACCCGTTTTTTTTTTACAAAAACCACATTTTTGAACAACGCAAAAGGTAAAACCACTTTACTCTAACAATCCTTCTTTAAAAAAAGTTTCCGACGTAAACTGAGGTAACTACTTACAACTTTGCACACACGTCCCGCGTCCGTGCTTTAATTAAAAGTGTTGCCAGCACGAAGTACAGGTAATATAATGCTCGTCTCGTTAAAAAAGGACAAACACCTCCCCGACGTTTACGCTGTAATATATTGGTGGAGGAATGAGGAGAAAAGAGGAGGTATGGGGACCCAGGACCTCCTCTTTCCCTCTACAAAAGGGGAGTGCGTGTAATCCGGTTTCTAGAAACAAAGACTGTATTTTTTTTTTGTACAATGGCTTGTGCGCTGCAATGGGTTGTGTTGTTTCCATTTATTTTAACAGCTTGTAAAGGCAGTCGCTCCATGTAAAATACTGGTATTCAGCTGCATCCGGTTAGACTGGAAGTCGACCCCAACATAGTTAAGAAAAGGCTAGGCAGATGAGATGTGTTGTTATAATTTTCGAAGGTGTCAACGTGTCACGTAAAGGTTACTCGACAAAAATATATTTTTGTCAATCCCAACACCTGCGTTTGGTTTGCTAGTTATCTTTTTCTGCTTTCTTTTTTTATACAGTTGCTGTCATAAGACGGGTATCATTCGTGGCCGAGAATTTACTAGTAATAATATTAAGTTCTTACCATGCGCGGGCGCTGATGACTGGTGCCTCTTGGGCGAGCCGCCCGGCGGAGCGGGCTGCATGGCGCGCGCTAGCGGACCCTCCCCGCACCTGCCGCCACCTTCCGGCTCATGGCTGAAACAATAGGAATAATACGTCAGAAATACTCATCTACACTAATCTATAAAGGGGAAACATTTGATGTTTTTGTTGGTTACGATTTAACTCAAAAACCCGTTAGAAAGCTACATCTTTACCGAGTATGAGAATCACAAAGACCAGGGTGGCATGGCATGGAAGGGAGCAGGTCTTTACTCCGCAGTGGGTAGAACAAGGTTGCCATTGACGAGGATGATAACATAATGAAGAATCAAGTCATCATATAAGACTAGGTTTGCTTTTACAAGTTTGCCATAAGACCATGGTAGTGCCATTTCATGTCCGATTAGAAACAGTGTAAAAAGATCTAGATACTCATGTTTTAGACCAAAATCCCGAAGGATAAAATAAAGATAGTTTACTAAAAAGCCCGAAAACTAAAAGCCGGAGCAACCGCAGCAAGTTTAAATGTTCCGCAAGAACTAAGTTATTCTTGGGTTCTATTTTATTGGATTCTATTTTATAGGAGAAAGAAAAATCATCATTTTCCGCTCCGTTTTGTGTCTGTAGCCTTACACACACACTGCATGCTTATACACCGTTATATCATCTCTACAAACATGTAAAATTAATTCTTCGCGTAAAAATCTCCTTTTCGCAGTCCATTAACTTTGTAAACGTTGTGAAGCGCTCTGCTCGGTACACACATTATTATTCATGAGGATGATAACACACTTCTAAATCTACATACATGCATGGATGTTGTAAGTACATCCATGCATGCAGTCTACTTTCATAGCTTTTTTAGTGAGGTTACCTTCTGGTGAGGAACTGTCGTAAGGAAAGTTTTGAGTAATATGAATGTGGATGGGTACCTATACCTATATGAGTAGAGGAAGACCGAAGAAACGATGGATGGACATGGTGTAAAAGATGATAATATGGCAAGAAAGGAGGTATCTAGACACCTCTGATGAGATGACGAGTAATGAATTGGGGAAAGGGCCAGTGAATGATAATGCTCATCTTAGGGCGAATTTCACCCAACAAAACGAACGCAATCTATAAAACCAAGTTATGGGTTGTTACAGCTCTTGAACGGTGTTTAGTTTACTTAAGGCGCTTAGACGAGCTAAATTAGCAACTCTATTTGTGGTGGTTCAAACTTCGTTTGAAATGCTGTTAAAATAAAGTTCTAATCAGCTTGCCCTACAAAGTGGTTGTTACGTCAGCCACTGCGGGCCAAATACCGCGAAATGAGTGGTTTCGATCGATTTACAAAAAAAACTATTGATTGGATTAAAAAACTAAAACAGTATCATGCTAATATAATGCTTGTAGAATTATTTGCCAAACAATCAGAATGATCGCATGCATATTAGTATGTTTTTTATTGTTTGAAAGATATTTTTAGAGGTAAGTTCGTGATTTCTTTTTATCGAGCCAAATTAATTGTATTATGTTTTCAAAACAGTATCATGCTAGCATATATCCTGAAGAATATCATATATTTTTCTGGTCTTGTTTATAGCAGTGAATCATATACTTTTAATAATTATAAAACTCGCGTTTAGCTCGTGTTATCACCTTAAAGTGATCGCGTTCAGTTTTATTCGTGAAACTCGTCCATATACATTTGCCGAAGTAAAAGTGAAATGATTCTTATTTAAAGTTATGATAGTCTTCACGGATATATTCTAATGTGTGTTTATTTAACTCTTATAAACGCCATTTTAATTTGGTCGATTGGTAATTGAAGTGATATCAATGACAAATATAATTACATGTTGTTAGAAAATATTTAGAGAGATTTACAATGATATGACTATTTTATTTGAAGTCTTTTTATTGAATATATTCGGTCAGTAAAACACACACACACACACACACACACACAACTTGACTCTTTACATTTCACACATTTGACGATTATGAATTTTACAAAATATACCTACATATTTAGTAACTCAGCAATGTAATATGGATTATTAATATACGTTTATTGCTGACTATACAATATTGTATTTTACTATACATATAAATAAAACACATCGGCTCTTTCAAGTTATTTTAGAACCATAATACAAGGGAAGGAAGTTTTTTTTTATCTCTGTGGGAGCTTCACTCAAAAACTACTGAACGAATTTTAATGACAGTTCTGTTGTTCTATTTTAAGAGTTCTGCGACCAAAAAGGGTGTAATGTTATGTTAGAAATAAGGAAGCAACGACAAAATGCTTTCGATGTTGTTCGAGGGAAAAATAAATATTTCTGTAGATATGGGATGGTGATATGCATTTTCCAGGTTTTTTTAAGGATTTTGGTCATTACCTACTAGGAAATAAGTCAGATTATTCCCAAGAAGTTAAATAGCGCTTATTCGATTCTGAAAACTTGACAAATCAATAACACTGGCCAGATTTACAAACAATCGCAATAAAATAACAATCAATTTAAACACAAAAGCAAGCAGTATACCTACTAACAAACAATAAAAGGAAACGCCAGCCTTTTGTTTCTCGACTCACAAAAAACAAAATGGCCGACCTTAACCCGAAACTTGCAAAGGAAAAATATCCATAACAAAATACCAAACAGTTTCAGCTTTACAGAATTGGTCAGGCTTTGGTCAAGGGTTTGACAAAAGACGGTAATAATATATGGTGCCGACAAGGTCGCCATTTTATCCAAAGGCACAAATAGTGTACTTAGGAAATATTGGGTTTCCTTTGTACATAGGAAAGCGTTATTATTGAGGTCCGGCATTTCATAACGGGGAAAAAACTAGGAAAATAAAGTGTGTTTTTTTTACCGAAAAAAGAGGAGCGGAAGGTTCGTTTCAGTAATTTTCCATTACTTTGTGATGAATCGATTGAACCTGGAATAGTTTATTAACCAGGAAGTCTAAGTTTAAAACAGTCTGGCATGATGAAAATAAAATGTACTTCATCACTTTGTACTAGGTACTATAGATAGACTACTGCATTAGAATCATTCAAAAGCAAGAAAGAGATCCTACGCTCTTACTTTACCTATTTATTTTACGTTTTATGTAAGTAAATACGCACATGAAGTGGATACTCCTAGTAATAAATACCTACGTATAACACAAAGAAATGTTACAGCATCAAAT
Source organism: Xestia ashworthii (assembly GCA_950022955.1). Classification (NCBI taxonomy): domain Eukaryota; kingdom Metazoa; phylum Arthropoda; class Insecta; order Lepidoptera; family Noctuidae; genus Xestia; species Xestia ashworthii. The sequence continues at coordinate 14,980,428 of OX465560.1, read as the reverse complement.
CAATTAAAAAATTTGAACCATGCCATACCATACCCTACGTAAACAAAAAAAACCATAAAACTAAATAGGTACGTACCAACCTAAAGAATCGAATCTCTCATGCTCCCGAAACTTTACAAGACTTACCCCGACATAACGTTGTTTTATTTCGTAGCGAATTACAGCATAAGAGGATTACTCGCGGAGTTGCGGGGTGCGTGTGTTATACTTATGTGGGAAGAAACATGCTGGGTTTGCGAAAATACGTGTGTACAGTTACAAGCAGTAATATGTGCACAGTAAGGACGCAAATTCGGAGGAGCGATTCTTGCAGCGGGCATTTAATGGAACTGCCTCGCCTGCTGTACGTTGCAAGAAACTTTCCTAGAATTCACCGCCTAAGCGATTTTTAAAACAAATTTTCTCCTAATGTTTGCCCCGGCTGTCATCTGTAGATCAGTGGACCTAAAGTCTGACAACCAGTCCTACCAAGGGGTATCCAAATAGGCAGTCGCTACATATAAAATACTGGTATTCATCTGCATCCGGTTAGACTGGAAGCCGACCCCAACATAGTTGGGAAATGGCTAGGCAGATGATGAGTTTTTTGGAACCCATCCTATTATGAAATAAGTCACAAAGAAAAACGCTTTTGAATTTCACCTAAGTGTGTACATGTTGGTGCTCATGACTGTACGTGTCTCGTACCTTGTGTTTTATTAAAAGTATAAGGGAGAATGAGGTAAAACAAAAGAGGAACGAAAAGGATTAGATCAAATTAATTCTAGATTCCTTCTATCTGCCAAAAAAGTGGAGAGCTTTTTGTGTGGTATGTGTCGTACAAAGACAGATTTTGTATAAGTTGTGAAGTAAGCATACCTACGCTTGTAGACTGTAACAGCTGCAAAAAAAAATAATTTTGCTGATTCGTCGCTTCAAAAACATCAAATACAGTGAAAAAATCTCCGCCACATAAGAAAACACTTCCAGACAAGATTTTAATAATTGTTATATTTCCAAGGAAGACCAAAGAAACTATGATTGACCTGTGTGAAAAATGATTAGGCTAGAAAGCCTAATCAGGCTCAATCAGTTTTCTCAGGAGGCTGAGATGAGGAGTTATAGAGAAGTATGGAAAAAGAAGACATTCTGCGCGGAACCCAAATAAGTTGGGATAAAGGCAGAAAAATGAATTGTCAATTTCCATATTTTGGAAAGAACGGTTCTTGCGAACCAAGATTAAACCATATGATATAACAATAGAGACATTTAAAGAAATGTTTAACCAGCTAGTTAGTCCACTAGTCAATCAGTTATTCTAATTAACAAAACACATACATTTAAACAACGGGGTCTTTAGTTAATCAATGAAACCAATCAATTCGACACAAAGAGTCGTTTCAATCAGTCGTAGTATCTAATTGTCTATTATCTGGTTGTCCTGTTTCCGACATTACGTAGACGGCTAGTATTGCTCCTAATTTAGTCAAGTTATGGCTGTATGTAGTTCAATAAAATTACCATCCTAATTTATGATTTCTGTACCTCATCATCATTTTACTGCCCTCATCCGAATTTATGTCTTTGAAATTGTATTGTTGCAGTAGTCACCCTTTTTTGTAGTCATAATATCTTCGGTTCATTAAAATCATCATTTATAACATGTTTATGCACGAGGTTTCCCCCGTGAAGTTCGACAATTGTCGCATGGGATCTTACTACCGGTACAAAAAGTATCCTTTAATTAAATCTAGGTTTTAAATTGTCTTTTTGCAAAAGTTCATGTAACTCCGTTCAGAAGCTTTTGCATCAAAGGTTAACATCCATCCATTCATCATCACAAACTTTCACATTTATAATATTAGTAAGAGTAAGATTCCTGAGTAACTACGGTGATCCTTGTTTACGGTGTCATTGGCCTTTATTGCCCACTCAATCACTAAATGAACCCTTATCAAATACTAGAAATAAGTTTCTCGGATTTGTGTACAATCAGCTTAACCAGAAACTTCGAAACATCCCCAAAAGTTCTGAATCCCTACAAACCCAAACAGAATTTCATGGAACACGATACAAACATTCGAGCAATTTCATATCGCTTCGATTCCGTTCAGAGGACGCGATCCGACCCTCGATTGGTTCGAATCTAATTGACCGCAAGGCATCCGAGTCCCACAGTCCTCCAGTCCCTCCGTTACCCACTTTACTCAAAAGCCAAGAAGATGGCAGAAAGCCCACTAACAGCGCAAAATAAGGTAAAGTGAGAATAGTCACAAAAACCGCAAGATTTTATAGCTTCCATTTTCTGAGAGACAGCAAAATCCTTACTTTTCGACATGACCCATCATAACAACCAAACCTATTTTAAGCCAGAGATTAAAAATAAGAATGCTTCGAGAAATCGTAGAGATTTTCTGAAACAGAATCTCATCAGGAAAATTAATTCCACTGTTCTTTTTAAAGAGTAACTCGTATCCCATTCTGGGCCCATAATTGTTTGACACCATGTATTACCACTTAGTACGTCTTGACCAGGTCCATGTACAGTCAGCTTCACGATGTCGGTACCTCCCCTTGAAAGCGTTCGTTAATAAAATAGTGGTAAGCAATTGATGCAGCCCACCGTACCAGGATACGACAGGATCTTGATGAGTGTAAGTCTCTATTTTCCCGATCTTAGACCAAAGTAGACATCTATTAACACATTCTGCATTTCGTTTCAGTCAGATTTCTTCTTTGTCCTGCACTGCAGATTTTGCCTCTTTGTAAGCTTTACCTTCTACTGCATGTTCCAGCCAAGTTTCCCTTCCTACATTACCAAGACATTGTTATGAAGCTAATGGAACTTAGTGCCGGCATTTAGTGTGTTAAGAGGCAGCCCTATCCGGCTTGCATCAAACGATGTTATACCATGGTAGCGAAATCTTGAAGCATGTTTAGTTAGTGTTTCTGTGTACAGGGTAATGGGTTTGGAGTTTATTAATATATTGTTAGAGTAATACAGAAGAATTTTACAAGTTAGATTAGCTATAGTAAGTGCATTAGATGTATGAAACACCGGGGCAGAAATGGGTGCATGGGTTGCTAATTTTTCTGCTGCGGGACTGTTCAAAAGAGATACCGTGGCCCCGGAACATAAAGGGCGAGGAAGGAACATGGATGGGTTTTAGTCAGTAAAAGTCTGACACTCCCTCCCGCTCCGCCCAGAGTGGGAGAAGTCATTTGATGATTTCTCATCCGAAAAATAAATAAATAAATAGGTTGCTAATTTTAGTTGCTTTTCCATGCATGTGCAGGCAGAAAGACGGTGCTGCATCCTGCATCCAGGCCTGGATGTTTACCGCGGGATTGAAAAAACATAATTTGCATAACAATGAATGCCATGGATTTCTTTATAGTAAGTGCAAAAGGCAGACCAAAGGAAAGATGAAAGAAGATGATGATGATTCCTTTGCTAGAAAAGGTGTGAACACTGAATAGACGGCTAATCAGAATGGGTATGAAGGAGAAAGATTCTAAGCAAACTGGAGTCCATAGACATGAGAATGATAATGATGATTGCGTCAATGAGAAATGCAATATTTTACTTAATTTTTCATGTATGCACTGTAGAGGGTCAATTTTTTTAAATGTATAATTATAACTGATAGCAATTCCCCGCCAGTTTTATCACAGCGATGCACAGTTACAATTCTGACACAACAATTTTCATGCATTTATTCATATTTATCTGCCGCATTGCATAGCCAACGCTTTGTTTGTAGACAACCAGCTATCAGAGAAAAACGGAAGTAAAAAAGTGTACCAGTCGAAAATAATATTGATTCATTGACAAATTATTTTATCGTTTTTATCAATTGACTCTTACGCGTTTCTAGGAAAGATAAGCAAGTGAACGGATCTATGAATTAATAGTAAGGGAAATAAATAACAAAACATTTTGTTTAGATTAAAGATTCCAAGAATAGTCCTGATACGAGATAACCAGGCATTGTGGATTTAATATTTCTAGCGGTGGATGGAAATTACAAAATCTAACGCTACAGTGGAGAAGAGAAAGAGATGGACAGAACAGGATGTGACGATGATGATAGATTGTGTAGAACCAAACATGAATTGAACAAAGACATCGTATCACTACGAATAAGGATACCTACCTAATAAGAAAACTACTGCTATCAATCACGACGATGATATTTTTGGGGTATTATTCCAAAGTAGCAACTGTACAGACGTCTTATTATGGGATTAACACAAAAGAACTAACTCCTACAGATACGACTAACTGACTTTTTATTTATACAAGCGTTTTATGTAACTTCCAAGAATTAACAGAATCGTCTGGTCACCTTCAAGACTTAACAAACTGTGAAGAAGATCTATGACCAGGATGACCTTACATGTCAATCAGCTGCTGTGCTTTTTGTTAACAACAAAACAGCAAGGGAATTGATAAATTACTTGGTATTTTGTTGTTTATTTATATCAAGAATCTGAGAAATTCATATTGACATTAGGAACGCGCAAGTAATGCTTTATGGCTAAAGCATTAGGTTCAAAGCTTATTGGGAAAATTTGTCAGTTTCGGGTAGCTTGTGGCATCTGTACTTCATTCGTCTTGCCGGTAAACAAGATGTTTTCTGGCACACGTTTGAGACTTAAACAAGATACCAGTATTATTGACTTGCACAAGACAGTCAGTACTGGGTAATTCGGTTGTCAGACTTTCAGACCAGTGACTACCTGTTACGACTGTCAAATATCTACAAATGACAGCCGGGACCAAGGGCTTAACGTGGTTGCCGAGGTGCGGAGGGAACTCGGTATTAATTGAATAAAGGTGCAAAAAAAATCTTGAGAAAATAGAGAAAGTCTTCGATTTTAATACTAACTTCAAATAATAGGTAGAGTTTTTAAAAAAGACAACGCCAATAAGATAGATTAAATAGAAATACTTAATGCATTACATAAAGCAACGTTAAAGGAAACTGTGACTAGACTAGTCAAGCAGGCTTGGAAAACACGAACCAGAGATAAAAATATTCTGTCAAATAGAACCTACAACGGTAGCAGACGAAACTAAAGAAATTAATAATTTAAAAATACCACGAAGGTCCAACAATAGTACGAGAGAACACAGATAAGGGAAACATTGATTAGACAAGTAAAACCTAAACAAAAGAAAATCAACCATATACCCAGACATAGGAAACAAAAGTGAGCAACCTGAACTCAGGGTTGGCAAATTATAGAAAGCTGACATTTATATCGTATTTCTCGTCAAGGGACTGAAATAGAAGGAATAATGTATGAAATGATATTTAAAGCTGTACTAAAAGTTGTCATCAAAATTTTATAAAACTAAACTAGTTTCACACATTTGCTACCAGGGATGCAAAAACCTAGAAGAAAAGCTCATCATCATCATCAGCCTACAGCAGTCCACTGCTGGTCATAGGCTTCTTCAATCGCACGCAAATTAACTCGATTCGCAACAACTCTCATCCCGTTGCTCAACAGGACTAAATTCCAAACTTTTAAAATCGTTTCACATGAAAATAACGTCTTTCAAATTCTTCCCAATAGTGTGGTTAGTGCCTAAACTATTGTTAGTTAGAGTTTTTATACCACACATGGTCCTCTGACTTCGCTTTACATGCCGTCGAGAAATATCTCTCAGGCATGCTGGTTTCCTCACGATGTTTTTCCTTTACCGAAGCCAGTAATACAATACGCACATGAATCCAAAAAATCAGAGGTGCGTGTCTGGGGTTCAAATTTGAGGCCTATGATTTGGTAAACCGACAGTCACACAACTTGGCTATCACTGCTTGACACTTTCAAATTAAACACTATAGAGTAGAGATAAAGCTGAGCGTGTAGTTGTCACGATAGAAACTCCAACAAATAAAATATTTTCAAAATCTACAGTTCTTACCTCGCCAACCCTAACCTAACGTGTCTCTAACTACCCGCACCGCCTATTCTGAATGCAAGGGGCATTGTGCATTTGCATGCGCCGAAAGCCGCCAATCGATGCGTGCGGGGGTGAAGGAGGGATGCGCAGGGAAGGGGTGGTCACCCCTGGACAGGCCTTGTTGCTATAATTACAACTTCCCATGGCCATGTACTGGATATTGGGAAGCCTAGATTTCGGTTGATTGGAACTGTGGATTATGGTTTACAACAATGTAGGTAGGACAACAGTACATTGAGATTATTTTAGGACTGACAGAGTCATTCTTACTTTGTTTAGGGGAATGCTCCAGGGTAATACTTGATTGAACGACTATTTCATGAAAAAGTCATTCAATCGAGTTACATGAACTTGGAGGGTAGTAGGTATTGATGATTATAATTCTGTAAATACATACGTTTTACAGTCGCGAAGTATATTTTCATCAACATACAACCCAACATTGGCCTGCAAATTGTAAAAATGTAAGAAAATTTGACTTTCGCGGGCTACCCTGAAGCTTCCAACTTAACTACACTGAAAACTTTAGTGGCAGATACGCTTCAACCAAATAAACGGTTCTCAAAATCGAGGCTGTCTTAAATAACGTAATTACTTACTCAGAATCAAAATCAAAATCAAGACATAAAAACTGTGAAAGTACTGTAGTTGCCGATTCCCTAGCGTAGAAATCTATAGAGAAGAGCGGGCAAGAAACTCCATGGACACTCTTTTAAATCAAAATGTTGTTGCAAAATCTTGGTTACATCATTCATGTTGAGATGGTATAGGATATTACCCACAGCCATGGGATTTTCTTACTAAGTTTATGCACCCGTTTAACTTCCGCAGAGTAAAACTTGGCTGCTGCACTATGTTTACCCTAACTCCTATCTACTTTACAATAATAAAATTCTGTTTTTACAATATTAGCTTTTAGCCTGGGCTTAACTCATCTTCATTTTTCTCATTTCCTTTGCGCCCCGTGTTTGGCTTGGCTAAAGGTAGTTTGTATTTTAAGCTGGGCTTAGCTTCGGATTTTTTAAATTGAACACAAGAATTATTTTGAGCCATATTTTTCCACGTTCTTTCATTATTCATATTAAGTTTATTGTAAGTTAATTTATTTGCCAGCTTTCGCGTAAGTATTTTTTCGGTTTTGTTATTTATTTGGTTAGTAGTGGCTAAATAATAACAGCCGCTCGGGTCGATCTTTAGGTTAAGCTGTGATTTCCTAGCTTGGACTGTGGATGGGTGACCACCCTTAGATACCAAGAGTCCTCCGTGCCTCGGTTATGTTGTTGGTCCCGACTGTCATTTGTAGATCTTTGGCAGTCGTTTCAGGCAGTCAGTGGCCCAAAAGTCTGAGTCTGAGTATTAACTGGGTTGTGGAGGTCAGATAGGCAGTCACTCCATGTAAAATACTAGTGACCTAGTGTTCAGCTGCATCCGGTTGGACTGGGAGCCGACCCCAACATAGTTGGGAAAAGGCTAGGTAGATGACAATGAATGGAAGTTACGTTTTGAGTATACCGTTTAATTACAACTAGGCACCTAAAAATATTTTCTTAATGTCCATAGACCCTCCACAAGCTTTTCTTCTAAAACATTGACTCTTCGCCACTGATAGTTACCGATTCCCATCAAGTAATCATCATTATTTCTTATGACCCGAAGGAAGACGTCCCTTCTAATGGCTTTATGACCATTATCTCTACCCTTAGCGAATTGGTGATCACGATAACCCCTGTTAACTTACATTATTTAGTTCATAACAAGCATTTGCCTGCGGATTCGCCCATGGAAGTTTGATATTGATTCGTGCAGTAAGGACACTTAATAGTATCTCACGGCGTTTAAACATATATTCTTGTTCTTTGGCGGAATTCCAGAGGGTGACATTTAGTATGTTGTCCACTGTGTATCTTATTTATCTTTTATCTTGTGCTTTTACCCTGACCCGTTATTTGGGACTGGACTACTAGCAATTTCATGACTACATTTGTTAGCTTGGGTCTCACCTGTTAAAACAAACGTATGTGATTCTATACTGATATTATAAAGAAGAAATATTTGTATGTTTGTATTTTTGTACCTATGTAACGAATAAACTTGAAAACAACTGGACCTATTTCAAAAATTCTTTCAACAATGGTTAGCTGCATTATCAGCTAGTAACATACTAATAGCACAGCTAATAGGCTATATTTTATCCCCGTACTCCCACGGGAACGGAACTGCGCGGGTGAAACCGCGTGATGTCCGATAGTAATGAATAAAATAAATATTACACGTGATTATAAGTATCCTTTGTCCAAAGCGAAGTCATAAATTATCCGTGTGCCTTTGAATTTGTAGTAGCTTTATGTTCTGGCGTCTGTACCTACAAGCTATCAAACCGCCTTAATACAGCTACAGCAGCGTATTCACAAACTTGTCTAAACTGCCTATACGGTTACTCGACCTCGGATGTAGCATCTGCATTTCTGTTAAGATCAAATCTGTTCGTTATCTGATACTGTGAATACTTCACACTTGGATGCAATACTACTGAACGTTAAGACAGGTTTTGTTACAGAGTTGAGATGTTTTTGTGTGTACTCATGTAAATTGATGTAACTAGATCTTTCGGCATTTGGTTTGGCAGTTTCCAATCTTCTACATTAATTTAACTTGACTTGGAGCTTCCAATATAGCTTCTTGATTACTGCCTATGTTTTTTGCATGCGAGGATACTATCGATAACTGACTAATCTGACAATCATGAAGTAGTTATAGTAAAAATGTATGGATATATACGAATTCAGAGGATATACGCAATCAGGGAGTCTCATCATCAGCATACAACAGTCGACTGCTGGACAGAGGCCTATCTTCAATCGTACGCCGCTTAACTAGATTCTCGGCAACTTTCATCCTGCCAGTCGCCGTGCCAAGACCTTCGCTCTGAGGGGATCCACCTTACGCTTGCCGATTCGCGGTCTCCACTCAAAAACACATCTACCCTAACGGTCATCGGTTCTACGGCTAATATGGATCTGAAGTGGCAATGGGCCCCCATTGCCACTTCAGATTACTTATTCTGTAAGGTATGTCAAGGAGTCTTGTTACCCAAAAATTTTTTGAGACCTAACCTACATTTTATTGTTTTAAAAAAACCTGGCCTATTTGAACGACTGCATTCTCAAATCAATAACAATGATTAATTATATTAGTAAAACAATACACAAACGCTTTAGTTGCCAAGCAATTCTGGTAAAAATTAAAGTGTCTGGCATATTTTGGCAGGGGGCCCGCGCGTGCGGGTCTGGCATCGATACGGTCATACGGTGCAATGCAAATGTTGTATTGTGTCATTGTGTAGACCCAGAATGTTTGTATTACGTAAGTACCGTTAGTGCTTTTGAGGTAGTACTAGTGTATTTGGTACGTTTGCCAAGAAAATATTTGATTTTGTTATGTACTTTACGGGCACGCGCGGTGGTACCGGCTGTCCATAGTAGTTCTTTGACACTCGCCACGGGTAAGTCAGAAGCTCTTAAGTTTAATACTTTTCATTACTCATACTCGGAAAGTAGGTCTGAAGTTGCCTGATGAGCGGGCTGAAAGTAATACTTTTCAGCCCTAGGGAGAATCACTTTCAACTGACAGCTGTCACATTATTAAAAAAAAATCTAGTTCTATTTTCACATTTCTATTGAACCATGTTCCGACTTCTATACAGCCTGTAAATTACAGCGCGATGTAAAATTGAAATAACATAAAATTCAGTATTAATTAAAGAAAATAATTATTTTAAATAACTTAGTTATAATTTAGTTACAAATATTTCTTTAAAATAACAAAAATTTGGGCAAAATATTTACTATTTTTTCAGTGACTATAGTGAAAATAAAGGCTGAATAGCCGGCCACAGAAAAAAAAAAACAAAATAGGCGGGAAAGCGGCAATCCGATCTTCATTTTTTTTTCGAGTGGTTTCGTGTTTTTGTTTTTATTTTCCTTGTATTCGTAATGAAAAGCACAGTGTTTACCTCGGGTTAAAGACTTCTTTAGTCCCTCGAGCTATTAGCGCCCGCGCTACGCTTGGGCGCCAAACCCCGTCTCGGGACTAAATAAGTTACTTTCACCCCTTGGATAACAATGTACTATTAAATTTTCAAGGGGTATCGTCTTTTAACTGGGTTATAGAGGACATTAAAAGATTGAACACGGTTTTAAGCTTTCACGGTTTAAAACTAAACTTATATTGTTGACTTTTGTTGATTGGTTAAGATTTCCCGTAAGTGACAATATAAGTTTATTAAAAGATTGGCCTATTCCAGTTAAACTGGAAGCTGACCCCAACATAATTTGGAAAAGGTAAGGCAGATGAGGAAGAATCGAAGACTCAACGTGCGTGTATAAAGGAAGAATGAACATGAAGAGAGTAATATAAGAATCGTGACCGTTGGAGTTTTAGTTTTCTCTTTTTCCCTGAAGGAAAAAGTTATGAGTTTATAAAGGGTGTAAAACACCTCTTAACGAAGCCGAAAAGAACTTGTTCTCCCCATCATTGCGATCATTTTATTATTCTACACCATACCTGGGAACCTTCTAGTTACGGAGAAATTGGGGGTCAAAGTTCCAACTTTTCGAGAAGTTTTTTTTAAATACAAGTTTTTATTGTAAGATTTTTAAATACCTCCACGAACCCTTTACTATTTAATAAATCCATCAGTAGAATGTTTTGAGCGCGTTTCATTGAATTCTACCGCAAAATTTATCACCCCAAAAAAAAAGTCGTTTCCCAGCAATATTTTTTGCGTAAAGTTACTTAGTTTGATGTACAGAATGCTTAGTTGACGGCATTGTGATGAGACGGTTTACACCGTGTAGGTATATGGATGATGAATTGTCTAAGTACTTTTACTTACTTATATTTTGGCTTATTGATATAAATAAGTTTTGCTTTATTATGATTGTATCGTCATTGTCATTGCTATCAGTTACTTCATCAACTTCAGGAACAGTAAGTGTATCCTGCTGCTTATCTATGTGTTATCAGATATCTATTCGTAGTATCATCATTATTCTCTTATCATTGGTGGGCATTTTGATTAGCTGTAGACAGCTAGGAGCCACGGTGACGATGAATCATTTTGTACGGTAAGTCTACAAACTTAGAGATGTTTGGCGATATAGTATTGAGAAGTTAAGAAAGAATGAAGAGTTTTAAGCCACAAAGACATAAGCTACGAAAATCTTTGAGGTCTTTTCTGAAAGATGACAACGTTTACGTGCGTAGGTAAATAGATACCGAATCTTCGACTGTTTTGATAAACATAGTCAATACAAAATGGAATAAAGAAATGGCGCTTTATGTTGAATCAAAGTACTTACTTATTCATTTAAAAAGTTTTTATCATAGGGGTTGTTTAATAGGGTTAATAACTATAGAGGTAGATCCGCCGAAGAGTGAATGTACTAATAGGCACACCTCTGCCCAACCCTTCTCCAACAGGCGTGATGTTATGATATGGATCTATAATACTAGGGCCATAATCTTCACATAAAAGTAGTACCTACTAACTAACAAAGTATGAGCATATTGTAAGCAGTCATAAAAAACAACGTAACATAAAACTGTAAGAACTGGAGATGTTTACAAATAAACAAGCATTTAGCCGGGCGGGTGTGAACAGGTGCGCAATTAAGTAGGCCATCGAACATGTCCGAACAAGCTGGGCTCTGACTCATGTGTGTGGAATAGGTAGTGTACAGAAGGTCAAGTTGATACGATGTGCGAGCTAACGACTAACAGGTGGTATCATAAAAAAATACAAATATAAAAGATAACATAGCACATCAACACGTATGCGCTATAGGGACGCGATCCTATTGCTATCAACCTGGCACAAATACAGTCCACAAAACATTGGTAGTAAACCAGCTCGCTTTAGAACAAAAAGTTCGAAAACAAATGAATGTGAATGACAAAATTCGGTATTGAGAGACACACCCACAACCTGATTCAGTACAAAAGTGGGAATATTATGAAAACGTCGAAAGGATAAAAAGGATTAAAATATGCTAGTGAAAGTGATATGACTGAAAAAAATTGTGTACATTACATACCAACATTCATTGCCCATCGCAAAAATAGAACGAAACATTTGAGTTTCAGACTCTCACAAACCACACACACTTTGCTTTGTCATCACAGTTTAGTCATATTGCGTTCACTTTGTATTTCGCAATTTCTCCATTATATGACTAAGCTAATGTCACAATAAATAAAGATATTGCAAAACAGCGTTCACTGAAATCACGACTGTCAGTAGCGCGATTAGAACTGCGATTAAAATAAAATGTGTTTCTATTCCTTATCGCACTTCGACCGGGAATGGTCCTTCTGATAGCTATCTACTCTGTGTCATATTGCACAAGCTTTATGTTATTGAACCCTATGGTGATGGAAGTAGAGTCGATAACCCTACCGTCATTGACCACTGTCAATCATTGGCTTTATTACGAATAATTGAAATAAATGTTTTATTGACAATAAATCATGTTCATCATATCCGTGTATATAAAGTTTTATTGTATGAGGAAATTAGCTGGTACCGTTAGATTTATATGTGAATGAAATTGATGGTTTGAATCCGTTAATTAAACCATTAATTATTGCTTACCACAGTTACCACCGACGCCGGGGTAAACAAAATTCATTTAGTCTAACATTTACAATTCAAAAAACTTCTTTCAAGTTCTTTTCAGTCTAAAGAATGATTCAGTAGCTTATTTAATTGTATTGATGATAATAGTTCTTACAGTTCTGTAAATATGTGCTATATTTGTTACGGTCTACATCTTAGCGTGTCGATGGCAATCTGAATGAGGTCGGCCCACAACTAAGTCACTAGTTTCACGCCTTCAGTAGCGTCCATCAGTTCCTGTAATGAACAACAGCAGCAGGGTACTCAGGACACAATATAAAGTGCCCTATCATTCATTTGTGGAACAGCACCACATTTACACTCCAGGGCCTCAATTCTAGGGCACGCCACGATAGTGGCGGTAAGTCTCCTCTTTGAGGAGTGGCTTGAGAGGCGCCACGGCGCCCTCACCTTCCGCCTGACGCAGGTCCTCACCGGACACGGATGTTTCGGGAGGTACCTGCACCGAATCGGGCGGGAGGAAACGCCCGGGTGTTTCCACTGTGAGGATCAACCGGAGGACACGGTGGAGCACACGGTGGAAGTCTGCCCTGCGTGGGCGGAGCACCGCCGTGTCCTCGTAGCGGCGACCGGCGGCGGCGACCTCTCGCATCCGGCCCTGGTTCAATCCATGGTCCGGAGCGAGACGGAATGGGAAGCCGTCACCTCCTTCTGCGAAGCAGTCATGCTGGCAAAGGAGGTGGCGGAACAAGAGAGGGAGAGAGTCTCTCTTCCCGGCCGCCGCGGGAGACGCACCGGGCGTCGGGGGCCACGTGGTGGCTACCGGCCACCGTAGATGCGGGCCTGTTGACGGTTAGCTATGGGCTAGCTAGCCGTCCGTCCGTCTAGTGACGACAGGCCGTGTCGACGGCGCGTTCGTGTTCCAAGCGCGCCTCAAAGAGATGTCAGCAGAAGAGAGGGGCCCGCAAGGGCCGAAGCCTGCCGGGGTTGCGGGACTGTTCGAAAGAGATACCGCGGCCTCGGAACATAAAGGGCGAGGAAGGAACATGGATGGGTTTTAGTCAGTAAGAGTCTGACACTCCCTCCCGCTCCGCCCAGAGTGTCATTTGATGATTTCCCATCCTATAAAAAAAAGGGCCTCAATTATGCTATTACAATAGTGTCAGAATAGTCGATCATTGATTTCATAATGGTCAAGTTCTGTCAAGTTTTGACAAGTTTGTTAATCTACTAATAAAATGCCGCCATTATGACTTCTCAATGAACAACCACTGAGTTGACACTTCATTGAAAGAAATTCCTACGAATTCATATCTGAAAGCAATGCTATCATCCATCATAATTAAAATAAAACTTTCTTATCAGCACCAACAATGTAATACATTCCGATACCGATATCTTCTGTCAGTAGATAGATAGCTGTACAATGTACATACGATTTGATTAATTAATTAGTTGCTGTCATTAGCATGCTTACCGTCGCTGAATACTACTACTAGTGAAAGTTGATACATGCGGGGAAGAAAGCGAAAACTGTGAAGATATTTCTTGCAGTGGCGAGGGGTCCATACAACTCGAAACCTACCCGCTTCCCTTCGGAACACCCATTGTACTGGAGTCTACTATTGCCAGAAGTAAAACAATGTAGGTAATTCAATTAGGACGTGATTGCCCAAACCTGACTAAAACTACAAATGGTTCGATGTATGGTTTTCTCAAAAATTATTAAAAATATGCACCGGACCGGCCTTACCTGTTACAAAAATTAACCCTTCGCTACTGATATCTTGACACATTTAACATCACGCCTCTAACACCTGGATGGCTAAGCAGTAATGTATCTATAGTATATGTAGGTTCCCACATTTCACAGCTTCTTTCTTTTGTGAAAAATGTTGCCCTTTTTAGGATTTTTGAAGTGAAAACTTATTTAGGCGGTTTGAGCATTTTTTGGGTGAACAAAAATCATGGTTCTCTCGTCATCGTCATCTAGCGCTTCGTAGCACTCGTAGCCGATCCGCTACGGCGTAGCACCACTTAGGCGTGCGCGGGGAACATCCCGTAGCAGATACAGATTACTTAGTTTTCACTTCGGCAGTTCCTAATGCATGTATTTTTTTTTTGGGTGGGTGTGTTAATGCGTTTACAAACATTTAAATTCACATAGATAATCATCTAGACTAGGGACAACTATCTGTAGGACATACATATATTTGTCCCGTGCGGGGATCAAACCCGCGATTCACAGCGCAGCAGGCTATCGCTCAGCCACTGTACCATCAAGTTTTGGCACTTGCGACCTTCTTCGTTAATTTATCTTGCTAGAGTGAACCCAAATAGAGTGTTACATCAAACTGTGTCAAAATCGTGACTAAAAAAGTGTCGAATATTATAATCTGTAGATAAAATAAACATGATGTCACAGACTTCCGTTCCGGGTGTCACGATTACGTTTATCATAAATTCGATAAGAATGCAGTTCACGCAAATAAAGATTCTGACGACCAATCTGAAGTGTTTTTGGAAAAGATTGCAGTAATACGAATTTTACATAGAAACTGAGTCTGTTTACAGGAAACGTCAAATAATTGATCAAAGCTATCGAGTTTCAAGAATCGAATTATATTCCAAAGGCACATACATCACTACACACAAAATCGGTAACAAGCAACAGACCTATCTGATTTCAAAACCGGAATTTCAGTCCTGATACTAAATCAATTACGGCACATGTCTCGATTATAGAGACGAACCGGAATATCGAATAATCGTTGATTGAACGTCGTTGCATCAAAACAGAATGTACAATACCGGTACTAATTGGGAATCGATTGCAATTTTGTGGAACGAAATATCGGATCATCGAACGCGGATAATTACCGAAATGTTATTGAACTTACTTAACGCTTGTAATTCTTGAAGGGATAGGCAAAGGAGTTCCTTATAGTACACCCACATTTTGTCAGTTATGTTTAAGTTCCATGTTATAGGGAGCGAGCCCTTTGCCATCAAACGGACACAAATCCAGACTCCGTGACTAAGAAATTCCTGACGGGAAAACCCAATAACACTTTGTCGGACCTGGGAATCGAACTCGGGACCTTGTGCTCAGCAGTCGCTCGATCACTAGACCAACAAGGCAGTCAATGTCAATGAACTTGTGTCAGATATTTTTAAACATAGCTTTTTTAAACTATGCTAGGAAATGTCGAAGGGTAGACGGCAATTGTTTTTTCGTGGATCATTTGTTTATGTTCTATGTTCAACTGTAGTTTGTTTATGACCTCAATGGTTCTACAGAATTTCTTTTGTTCGTTGCTTTCAGCTGCTGGCCACCGAAAGGGGATCTTCAAAAGGTTTCTTGTGAAACTTACTTCCTACATGAAAGAAGAAAATCGATTGGTTTTAGGTACGACTTTCAGAGGTAGCTACATAATTTTGAAAAATAAAAGTTTCTTACAAGCGAGATCTTCCGATGGATGCGGCAAACTTAGAGAAACTCTGGGTACCTAGTGAAAGGTGTAAATGCAATCTATTCTTACACTAGCAATTAAACTGCAAATAAAATCGAGTCCAAATAGCCGATGAAATACATCAAAATTGACAATTTTGACAGTTATATTTCTTTTGAAAGCCGCCATTTTGGTTTTGCGATGACATGCCACTGACATAATATTGTGTTTAAATCAAGCTTGGGAAGTCATGATTGTTTTATATAATATCCTATTTTGACATTTGTTTTGATCACTGACATGTCATTATGTATTCATGGGTCTTTGGCAGGTTTTTTATTTACTTGCTTAATTAGTGTGCATTTCCCACAAAATACAGACAAGCGACCATTATAAATTTAGAAGACTATGATATTTTGGAAATGGTAATGGCGTTTTCTTGACATGGTTGTCAATGAATAGAAAATAGTTTCACATACTTCAGTTAGTTTTGCATGTCTGTAGATAGTAGATCATGTTTTGTAGATAGTAGGAAACTTAACTATTGATTTGTAAGACCCGCTTTAAGAATTATTGTGATTATAAGACCATATAAAATAATACAACTACAAGCCAGGCGTGAAAAGTCATCAAACTCCGGAAAATGCCATCAATGTCAGCCGTCGCTTTAAAATCTAGACAAAAGCCATTACTAGCCAGACAGAATCGTTGTTAGAACAGTTTCCACGCATCAATGAGCGATCAATCGTTTGTACTAAAATAGACGCGACGTCGATCGCCTTATTCATGCACTATGTTCGTCTGATTTGCCAAAACTAAAGATATTTAGTACCATTCAAATTGTGGAGGTTACATACGGGATTGTATTTTGAGCTTTTTAAATTAACTTTTTACGGAAACTACTTCTTAAAATGATCTGGATAATAGTTGAAGCATGTTACTTCAGGATATTATGGTCTATTTTAAAAACAAACTAAATATGAGCTAAAAATAACTACATATGTGCCAAATCTAATTCAAATCCATTAAATCATTATGCGTATGTATCAAACAATTCAAACACAAACTTCCACATTAATAATACTTGTAATATAATATGCCATTAAAACAACAAATAAATACCAAATTTGTAAAATTATGCGTAAAAGAAAAAAGAAGAGTTCATAAAAGCGTTTTCCAATTGAATCCGTTGCAAGCCTTAATTAAAAGAGTCATACAACCGCTTGCATGCAGTACAAAATGCCACGCATCCTTTAAATTTTGCACATTTCTGCCACACACCCGGTTTTAAAAGGATCGTGGAATTGGATTATGGTGGTACTGCCATTTAAATGTGGCACGAATGAATATCGGGAAACTACAGTGAGGTTAAATTAATTGCTTGGGGGTTTTGTAGATTGGTCGTTTTAAACGTTTTCTGTGAGGCACGTTAGCGGTCGTGAAACGCCCACAGCATCAATCACTAATAAAAAACGATCGATGGCCCACGGTTTTCTCAGTGTATCTATTTGATAGATATGTAAACACTGTCTCGGAGCCACAATTAGTCAGGTAGCTGTCACCAATGTCATCTGTCAGTCACCACGAATGGCGGGAAGTTGGAAGGTAAAAGCGTACCATGGACTGGGGCTTAGTGGTGCTGGTAAGCATGTTATATAGTTACTAAATTGTGTTATAAACCTATCAGCTCTGCTAAACGAGGGTACTCCACTCGGTTTCTGACAGTTGTTTCTTCCGCATGATATGTTGTGTTTTGACCGGAGATCTGTCAGCTTCTTACAGAGCTGATTTCTTCAGATTTCACTTCTTGATTGTATCGTTGATCATAGTAGCCTGTGAACTGCCTCATGCCTAAAGGCTTTAATGATCCCTGGCCTTTCACCCACTTTGTTGGGCTTTTAGTCTAACCGCATGCAGCTGAATACCAGTAATAGGCTAGTTTCCACCATCAATAAATTGCAAAACTAATTAGTCCGTCAGTTAGAGTATTGGAAAATAATGGACACGTATTTTTTGTTTTTTTAAATCACTGAGTACTGACAAAGATAAAAAGCATCAAAACTCGGGAGTGGGGGCTCGTGACGTCACAACGCACTAAAAACTATAGCACGGCGTGACGTATTGCGAATTTTAACAGCGTCGTATCTTCGTCAATTTTGGTTTAGGTAACAAAAGAAAAAATACGGGTCAAATATTTTTTTATAATCTAACTGACGGACTAATTATATTTTTTTAGGACACAAGCCTATTTACATTGAGCGACTGCCTACCTGACCCCACAACCCAGTTAGTACTGAGAAATACGATACCTCTTATTAGTAAGACTGATTGTCAGACTTTTGGGTCACTGACTAAGAACAACAAATTGAAATTGTTGTGTTATGTTTGTGTTATTGATGCAACACCTTTTCCTATCATTGCATTAAGTCGCATGTTAAGATATAATGTATTATAACAATAAACAATCATGATAGATATTTCGCTATCGTTATCATTTATCAGTATTGCAGTATTGCCTATTTATCACACATTATCATGCATTGCATATCAATGATTTCATATAGAACAGTGCAATAACCTCACATGTATTGAAATGTAGAAGTGTGTGGGTGTGACCTCGTCAATGTCATTTACTACACTAATGATTTAAAAGATATTTATGTCAATGTCAGTTATGTTATGGTAATTAAGTTGTTTTTTATTATTATATTTTTCGAGCTATTCTTTTGAGGACTTCAAAATAGATGAACACGTCTTTGTTATTTCTTAGTTGACCATGTATGTATGTATGATACATAAATATAAAGCTTTCGGAATAAATTGTGGCAAATGATGGAGACCGCATCAAAATCTATTGTGCAGTTGAGAAAACAATGCAGTCACGCGGAAAGACACGACAAGTGACTTTGATTTATAATAAAGTTACTAACACAGTTACTTCATTTATTTTTCGGAAAATTATTCAACAGAAATAAGGAGTGTTAAATTACATTTTGTGTGTTACATTTCCTCCAAAACTGGCTCTTATCGCACTACGATTAGTTTCAACATGTAATGTATCACACACACGTGGATTTTTTCATTTATCACTCGTACACATGCGAAAAAAACGTCCACAGATACGCAATACTAATTTCTTCGACAATGTATTAAAAAACGTCGATTTATAGGTACACGTGGGTATATGTTACTGCAGTCCTCAGCTCCATAGAACCTCGCCTGCGCCTCAGGTCTGAATTTCGCCTCGAATGCAATAATGGAGTTTCCCCACTTTTATCAGAATGCACTAAAAGACTTTAATGCTTCTTCAAGCTAGCTTCATCAAACTAGCTTCATCAATAAAGTTTGAAGACGAAATTTACAGCTTTTAACTCATACGAAAGCGTTGATTGCGCAGTTGTTAAACCGCGAAGCAATCTTGGGAAGTAGTGTTGAAATACTCCTGGTTAAAACTAAAACCGTAGCGCGTCTGCTCATAAAACCTGGCCGTATATTTTCATTTCAATGGGCTCGGCGGCTCTCGCGAATAACCAATGCAATAAATTATATCTATGAATATTCAGAGCACGCCGGTCGGTGTTAATTTGACGCATTTTAGGCGACCCCTTGCACCGTACTGTCTATAAAATCGTAAGTGCAGTTCATAATTTTCCTTCGCTTGTCGGAATTTATTTGGGGTCGACGCAGCATGCCTTCAAGAAACAACAGATGGACTGTGTGAATGATGATATCGTATAGAAAGGAGGTGTCTGATGAGACGACGAGTTATAGAGACGTATGGAAAAAGACGAGATGCATTACTCAGCAATCACCTCATTTCTAGTCGTAACATCATTCACACAGAGTCGTAAGTACACTACAAAGAGTATTATGTACTGTACACTAACCAAAAAAAAAAGCGGTCTTGTCAGTTGAATGACATTGACAGAAGGGCGCTGTTATTGTCTATGGAAATTGTAATAAACAAAGAAATGGCGACGCTTGTTCCAATTAAAGCCATTAGACTTGGACCATGCAGCACTAAAACATGTACATATTTTTAAATCGTTAAGTACGTAATCAACGTTATTCAAAGAACCATAATTGTGGAGTATAATCTTAACTAATTTGATGAATGTTAAAGTTTGTTTGTTGGTTTGTCACGCCTCCACGCTTAAACAGTTGTTCGGATTTCGATGGAAAATTGCTCACAGGTAGTCCATGACCTAGCTTAGGTCATAGAATACTTTTATCCCGGAAGTATTACCCAGTATTAACTGGGTTGTGGACGTCAGGTAGGCAGTCGCTCCATGTAAAATCCTGGTATTCAGGAAGCCGACCCTATCGTAGTTAAGCTAGGCAGATGATGATGACGTTGCCGTGGGATAGTGGGATAATCTTCGCCATCCACACGAGCGAAGCCGTGTCCGAAAGTTAGTTTGGCAATAAGTGAAGTTACGACTTTATTCGTCTGGCAATAATTTAGTGCAATGCGGGCCGTTAATTTATTCGGAGAACGCCATCGTTAGCGATTTGATGGGATCGGTTATTACTGCGGTATCACAGTGCAAGTAATTGGGTCAAATAAATATTGCTAAATGGAAACTATCAATCTTTGTGTGAAGTGTCAGTTATGACATTATTAATGTTGCTGTATATGGTTCATTTTATATTTTACGTACCTTAGTACGTTAAACAAGTAGGTATAAAATTATGCTGATAGATTGTTCAATTAACAAAACCCCATATTTCACTAGTTTATAGCTTATCATTTCCATAGATTTTTGCATTTAAAAGATTGTGATTTGAGTATTACCAAAAATAACAGTTAACTCATAGTATTGTGTGATCTTTTTACTGTTTTGACAGGAGGGCGCTATTGGGAAACATTCGCAAAATTGTCTATGAGAAATGTATCGAAAAAACAAGATGGCGACGTTATTCAGACCTTGATCCATATGATGTTAGTAATACACAGTACTCATAAGCCATGTTAGTGACAAACAAAAACTTTTTAGGCCACGTTGTAAAAGATCAAAGCTAAAACATGCTTTCCATTTGTTTTTAAGATGGCCATTCGTCTATTCCAATGAATACCAGATATCTAAAATGTCGTTAGCGTAGATCAAAATGTCAGATGACGTAACCAAACGCAGGCATTGGTGGACTTTGTGTAATAATGAGAAATGGCGTGTGAATTATTTGGAGCTTCGTGATCCGCATATGTTATTGGTGATTAATTCAATAGACGTTTGATATTGGCGTGAGATAGAATGTTTTACCTATCATAAAGAACAGGATGGGCAGTAAGTATTTCATTTTCAGTGTTGAAAAGAGGATTTTCATGGAGAAGACATCTAGAGAGTTGGATATCTAGAAAATAGTGTAATCGCCATATGCATAGCTATGTATTTTCTTTCTTATATTCTACGACAAACGTAGGACAGCACGAATTTCCGGAAAAGTGAATAAAGTAATATTATTGTTAAGTACTTTACGTCATCCTTTTTTAATATTTTGTAGTTTTACTTTCAAGAATTATCTCAAAAGTTGTATTGTTAGTACAGCCAGTGGCAGTTTTTCTATTTCAAAACGAAATAACAACTACGTCGATGTAGCATCGTTGAAAATTAGTGAAAAATGCTATGCTATATCTATCAAAACATCAAAGGATCATACTATATATATTCCCAGCACCATTTTCAAATCGGCAACATATTTAGTGGCCTTCCTGACAAATCGGAATTGATAAAAAACGACATAAAAAAGTTTGTGTCTGTCTGCGTCTGATTCACGAATATACGCCTAAATTCCTGGATCTAGATTGGACACATGCACTTCGAAGAATAGGCATCCTAAATGTATGACGTAAGCACTGAGATTTGACGGTATTTAGGTTTTTTATCAAGAGGAAAATATTTGTATAACTAGGTTTTGTTTGCTTTTTGGCGTATTTTTTTAAAGTATATTTTTATTTTATTTTTTTGATTATATTTCATTGTATTAATTCTATGGCCTTTTGCCTGCGATTTGCATAAAATCTACATGCCAATGAGCGTTTTTTGGATACCTTTATCTAAGAAAAAACGGTAAATAATAAATCGAGGCTACTGTGGTTTTCTGGGCTTGAAACTTGATTATCTACAAAGCCACGGGTATTATTAGACTAAACATAATGTAATTTATAACCATTAAAATTAGCCTTACCGTTAAAAAATAAGCCTGCCCTTAAAATGATTTATAAAAAATCCATAAATTCTTAAAAAAAAAAAAACAATCCTATCATATTTCCAACATACTTTACACCTACATTAATTACATGGAAAAATCTATGAAAACACAAGTTCAGGCAACTCTCCACATACATCAGACTAAAGAAAAATACACCGCGCCGCGTACGGCACGGCTGACGCTCTCACAAACAATTGTGTTCAATGAACTTGAAAATTGTTTCTCTCCGTAATGATATTCATTGGAAGCGCGGCACTACGTGTTTTCAGCCAGCATTTTGTTGCGTGTCGTATGGTGTGGTACAGAAGTGAGAAGAATCAAGTCGTATGTGTGGTCACTACTTTAGTGAGTCTTTTTTTTAAAGGGTGTGGTGCGATGAGCATTTTGATTGGCATTTCTGACAAACTTATTGTTTAGTTTAGTTACCGTGAAAGTAATAAAAGATGGCCAAGTAATTATAAGTAAAGGAGGATTGTTTCAAGAATTGTTTCATCATTCAACAGATGATTGTTGTCAATATACACCAACTTTCAACAAGATTGACATAATCTATTCGGTAGCTAGCAGGTAGCTTTATGTTGTTACAATCAATACGTTTCGTCGTTTCCACCATCGTTGTTGTTTTATTGCTGATAGCATATCTCTTTGCCGAGGCATGATAACTTTATTCGCCAAACGTGCGTGAATGTAACCGAAGCTTAACAGAGAGATTGTCTCTGGTGTATGAGACGGGTGTAATGTTCACAGCGTCATTTAACGCGGTAATATATTGAGCGCCATGATGGAATAGGTGTCGTCGTGTTGCCGCCATTTTTCACTGGAGCAGCCATTTTGTATGCTCATGTAAGTTCATGGGGATGTAACCTTACTTATGTTTTTTTTTTAAATACGAATACGAACTGGTCTTTTCTTGATTGTTCCAGATATGGTGACGAGCGCTGCATGCTAACTGTCATTATGTCAGTTGAATTGCGTTATCTTTCAACATTTGATGCAATAGATTGCTTCAAAATACTTCGAATAATATTGTCATAGAAAAGTGATTTGCTCTATTGGGGTGCTACTTTTTGTCAGTTTCATTCAATTCAAAATCATCTCGACCATCGAAATTCTCCGTAATGACCGAAAATATCAACAGTTGCAACCTCTGGCGCCGGCCGGTAACAAAGTGTGAATCATGCACATTCCGACACTTGTGCCGTAAGACGTTGGACACGAGTATATGTTTAGTAGCGTCTAGGACATTTTGTAGGCAGGCTGAGTATTGTACTGATAAATTTGACAGTTAATTCTTAGTAGGTAGTTGTTATTCAAAACTGATGGAGAAGACGTGGGATTTGGCGCCACGGTTTTGTTTGGTACTAGTTTACTTTTGTCCGTGTATTCACCCGTCTGTAGGGTTTGCATTTGTCATATTAGTTTGGAATTTAACGTTATTTTGTAAATGACGTGATGGATAAAGAATAAATGTCCACCTTTATTCTTGTGGGTGTTTTAAAATACAACTCTACTGTTATACTAGTGGGTAGTTGTGTCATCATTATGTTTACTAATAAAAATAAACTGTCTTCCAATCTGTTTGACAGATCTGTCAACCGTTGTGATTGATTTCTTTTGGGCCCACGTTCAGCAGAGCAAAGAAGGGGATTTCATATTTAAGTTAATTATCAAATAAAAAAGCTGCTTGATACTTAAATTACCATTTTTTGGCATCTAAATCACATTGGGCCGTTCTCCTAAAAAAATAAATCAACAACATTTTTTTTGGCATATCTCACAACAAAAATCTAACCGTTTCTAATTAAATCTACATAAGGACGAAAAAACGTTCATTACGTTTAAAACAATTAATCATTACTCCATGTATCATTCGTCAGACATTTACATATTTATTCGAGTTGCCATAGCGAGCAAAATTATGCAAAACAGCCCGGCGCGACGACTCATAATTAAATATAATAAAGCATTTTAATCTCATTGGCCTTAAAACGTATAAAAACTGTCATGGCGTATTAACAATTAGTGTTGTGCGAAATGAGGGCTTTTATAGCTTAGGCCGAAAGAGCCCTAATTAGATGCCATATTTCCGTTTTTTTTTCTTTGCAGATATTGTTATGGTTTTGAAGTATTATTAAGATGTTTTTGTTTTGTTATAATATGTTGGTTCCTAGACAGCTAAGATTAGCTCTAAGAAAAAAAAACATAACAAATCAAGGGTACGGTAATTTGTTATGGAATGGTTATAACGAATTTATTTATGCATATTTAATTATTTACGATTTACCATCCCAAATTCCAAATAATATCACTAATTTGTTTTAATTTACGATATAGGTAGGTACCTAGTCTTTTTTATCCATTGACCGCGGTTCCTAAAGATTCGGCTGTAGCTCAGCCGAAACCGAAAGCCCAACACTATCAACAACCTTATGACGCCCACACTTCAAAAACCTTACCTCAATAAATATAAAAGTCAATTCATATTTTTACAACCGTAATGTCAGTGATTGTTACATTAAGTTCGTCATAACTGTACTTCATAATGGATTATGATTTAAATGAGCTCATAAATATCTAAGGAATGCTTTGTTTTTAGTACAGTAATAAACTATACGAAATTATGTTTGTTGATTTACATTAATATTGGGACAGTTAAAATCAATTTAGTTTTAGAACCGAATCGATAAATAATTATTTAGTAATGACTAATACTTTTGGGTTTCGGCTTTCGGTGTAACCGTCCGCAACACTAGATAATTATTTTTGAGTTCATTATTAGAAATAATTCACATGACAAGTAAATGGTTAATGCAATAAAAAATGCAAGTAATAAATTATAGGCCTCAAGCAAATATAATTCCAGTATAAATTACAGGGTTATTACAAAAAGTGCAACGCACGCCAATCAAAGTTCACTGCGCATGAAACCGCACAATTTTCTTTTCTTCAGAAATGAACAACATTTAAATATTATCAATACCAACATAATTTAACGCCTTTAAAAAGCGATATTACGCAAATAAACCGCAAAGCTTACCTCACTGATAACGTTATTTATTAAAAGCTTTCCGGCTTTTAAGAAAACCGAGTTGTTTATCAGAAAGTTGCGAGATTATTATGTCGCGACATTGCTTAACATTAAAGGGCCTGTACATAAGGTCGACAATCCACTGCTGCGTAGCATATCCCCCAGCTGATTCCCTTGCTGTCCCCCCCCGGAGACACCCTAAGCCAAGTCTGTACTGTACCACAGAGGGAGTGTCCTCAGCTTGTAGTCGCATAGTTTATAAGTTTTTTGTCCTGGCTAGAAGCCTTACTCCAAGGCACCCATAGGATTGTCCGGTAAAGCAGACGATACCCTCCTGGGAACTGTGAGACGCCAGTAGACTAGATGCCATTAATTAAAAAATGCAACGGAGGATGTTCACGAATAGGTACGTCATGTCAGCTGCGCGGTTCATTTATTTTTTGCGTAGCCGTGAGTCTCAGTCAGTGGACGATCCCGTCTACATTTTGCCACAAAGCGAAGCTAAGAGCACGTGCATAGCTTAGCTGTGAGTTGTGGAGCAGTGCCTCAAGAGATAAGCGACATATGCTGGGGTGTTGTCAACATCACTACACCCACTCAACACCTACGGCCAAGATTGCGTAAGTTGGGTCGCCGCATGGCTGTCCCCGAAATGTCGGAAGTGGTAAACAATTTGTTGGTCATTTAAAGTGAGTCAAAAGTTCCAGTTCTGTCCCGTAACTGCATGGACATAAAAACTTGAGGATATTTTGTTAGGGACGGGCATGATGGCACAAAATCGGCCAAAACTTTATTTTTGATACTTGTATTTTACCGGTATCATATATTTGAGACTAACACTATAGTTTTCTTAGCATATGTGTAAGTACATTTAAAACAATTGGTAGATGAATTTAATGACCCGAGAATTTGAAACCTACATATTCTAGGCTATCGTGAATTAGTGTCATAAAACCAATGAAGCATTTCAAGATCAAATATGCGAGAAAGTAGCTCAATGCTAATTGGGCCAATTTACTCCAAGTGTTCGATTAAGAGTTATTTTGCGGGAAAGTGTAAAATAACTGGCGTCTTCAGGCCGTATGAACGTGAATCATCGAATAGTAATTATCGTACATGCTTCGTATCAAATGCAAGGATAGAGATATCGTAACTTCGGTAAACTGACAACAGTGAATGAAAGAGATGCAGAAAATCATTCACTCTTTTAAGGTTTGAAGAGTAATAGCTTATTAGAGACGTTTCAGAGTTATTTGACCTTTGACATAAACCCTATGGCAACATTGAAAACGACAATAGTACTGTAGAAGCAGAAAAATAACGTATTATAGAGCTGTTGTGGATAAAGAAGCTATGAATGACTATGCGACTTTAGTAGGCTTGGAACTGCAATATTATTGCGTAACACGCAAGACTTACAATGGCAATGTATTCATTTTGGGAATTCACCCATATCCTTTTTGAGACGAATTTGTCAAACATCAGATACAATTGATTAACAACAATTACTTTTAAATCTTGCAGTAGATGATTGTAAGTGTGTTACGCAATTTGGGTGAAAACTAAACATACAGAACCCATTTCTATAACCAAGCAGAGTTTATGTAACAGAGTTTAAAGTAACAAAAATATGAACTAATCACAATGATACACTGCCAGCATTCTTTTCCAAAAAAGGCGAGATCAACATTGCTAATAGAATTTTTACAACGCATCATTTAAAGCTTAACAGGTGTTTAAGTTGCATCACAAAGACTTTAAAAGATGGAGACCTCGAATTGATTCGTAAGCCCACACCTCAAGTCGTAGGTTTATATCACCGGAGACACGCATTCTTAACACATCAATTTGGAATTAAAGAGGTTTTGGCACTTGGTCAAGAAACTATAAATGTCTATCTAAATAATGTTGTAAAAACTAACTATATTGAAAATGACGCTAACAAACTGGCTTTAAAAACATCTATATCGTAATATACAAAAAATTAACGGAGATAAACGATGATTAGTTTAAATCTTGTAGATTATACGAATCTTATTAATAAACATGTAGATATTCAGAGGCCATTTAGCCCGCGCATGCGTTTTTTTAAAGATAACGCGTTTCTTATGAAAAATATTTATAAAACTACGCACCTCTTGGACCGGACCCTCGTATATCTCCAAGTATTGCTGCTGTAATGTCCTGAACTGGACGGACACAGTAGCAACTGAAGACTGTTCGGTCTCGGCTGCCTCTGCTTCTTCACTCGTAACTTCACCACTTCTTCGACCTCTAACTTCTCCAATTTCTTATCTTTCTTCAACTCTTTGAGTGGCGGCTTTTTGGAGTCCACACTCCATCTGCGCTCATCTATAATCTTTTCCTCCAAATTCAAGTGATCCAGCCTCTCTTTGATATAACTCCTTGTTCGAATCAAGTCTGGAGTCGTATCCAGTCTATCATGTCTCCTTATTTCGATAGGAGATAAAGGAGGTCTTCTTGGCTCAAACACAACTTTGGAGTACTCGTTACTTCGACGCCACAAACGAGGCGAGAGTGGCCAGAACCGCCCGTTTTGTTGACCAGATTCCATCACCATTTTGGGTTTTTATCACTTCACTTATATTCACAGACTTTATCGATGCTAAAATTAGAATTGAAAATGTTGAAGCTTTATATCCTCAGACAGTTATTTAAATGTGAAATATCAAACGCGAGCTTAACGTTGGTAATATAATTGAAGACAAACACTGAACACGTCCGTTACATCCGTAAGCTATCCATATACTAAACGTAGTTGAAATGAAAAGTGCATAACAAACGCGCCAACGCAATCAATCATGCGAGTCGTCTACAGGAACCATAGATAAAGATGGAGTGACTACTCCGATGATTCGATGAGTCAAACAGAAGTACAATTGACGTAAAATGTATTAAAAATATTTTTTTTGATTTATTTTTTATTTTTCCTCAATTTAGCGGTAAATAATGTTTTTCCTCGTATCAAAAAAGAGAGAGCAATATTTTTTTCTACAAACATAGTAGTAATGTTTGGCTTTCCATAATGAGTCGTTTGAGGTAAACACGATTGATAATTTGAATAAATAAACGATATTCTAAAAACACAGGAATATAAATGTCGGCTCGTAAAAGTTGAAATGTATAATATATATAATATGTCAAACCAAATTACAAACGGCCTAATGAACTTTAACCATTTAAACGAGTTTGACCCTCAATGACACAATTTTTATCAATTTCTATCATTTGTGAATTCTACATCAATTAGTGGAATTGAGGTCAGCGACCGACAAATCGCGGGTCGTTATGTCCAAGCGGCGCTAGTAATAAAAACCTTGTTTTTGTCTTTTATTACAATTCTTGCCACCTATAACAGGATCTGTGTACATTTTGCCTGTATTTAATGGCTTTTTTCCTGTCTACATATCGTTAAATGCGTAATTCAAAAGACTATTGCACTTTCCGTGCGGAAATGACTTAAACAAACAGATTAAAATCTTACGAGAGCATTTGCTTGTAATTTATAGTAAACGGAAACAATAGTTTTATATTTTCCTGCTTTTGTTTTGGCAGTTCCAAAAAATCTCAAATCTATCATTATCGCCATTTTAGGAAACGAAATCGTGAGAGCTCCAAATAAAGCAAAAAAGCGGGGCCCTAAATACATTTTAACAAGACGAGAGGGATCGCAAACTGTTAATGACTCCTGACGACGCACTGATAGCCATAAACTGCCGAGGAGTCATAATGGCTGAGATATCGGATGTCACCGAATAGCGTTGCATACTAAATGCTGGCTCAGGAAGCGGGCGACAGGACGCTGATATATGTGCGTGCAGGCATGCTAATGTACTGATGTAGTACGTAGATAGAGGGTAAGTGGATACAGAACTTAGTGTATGACATTAGGAGCCTTCATTTCGAGACGCAGTTTTGGAAAATAAAAATATACCTACTGTCGAGATCACGTTTCAAAATAATCAGAAATCATTAATTTTTAAATTAGAATGAAAATCAGTAGCTTTTGAATGTTAAATTACAGGAGACAACCTCCCAAGGTCCCGCCTTTAAGGAAGGGCCAGGAAACACTAGGGACACTGTTTTAGCTGGGTAGAAGATTTTTGCATAATAAATCAGCTAGAAATTGGTGTTTCTTAGGAAATACCAGTTTATCAGCTACATCATTCTGCATTGCGTTAACTGATTCACCGTCTGCATTCAAGGAAAAGAACATCAAAAAATATTCCTCAACAAAATTCTAAACTCCTAGCAATGGTTACGCAACACCATTTAACGATTAAAGGAAACGGAGATAGTACTTTAAGTCTAAAACAATAACGTGAAACAAAAAGCTCGGAGCCCAAGTAAGGAAAGCAGGATATAACGAAAGGATTCAATTGTCTGAATCAACGGAAGCGTTCGATGCGTTTGACATTATTATGACAATAGGGCTGAGTCAGCGGCCCGGTAAATTCTTGAAATTAAAAAGAAATCAATGCTTGTTGACATTGTGTACTTAAAGTATGGGATGCGACGAACATTCTTACTACTTTTTTACTTCTGCCAAGCATAGCGAGCCTATAATGTTCACTACTGGGACTCAGGTCTCCTCCCAATGAGAGGATGATCTTCCATGCGGCTCCAGCGCTAGTTGGTAGGAGTCGCACATGTCATCGAATCTTTGGTTCTAGGAAATGCTCACACCTTAGTTATGATTAAGTAGTCAGATATTTAATAGAAATGGCAGGTCACCTCTGTCTATATTGGGATCTCCTGCTACGTTGTCAATGTATATTGAAGCAATTCTTGTAAATTACATTATTTGTTCATGTTAATTTCATTCTTTACTTTTAATTATGTGTGCGCCTGTACGGCACGGCACACCTTTCGGGGAAATCCTTTGCAATATTTCGTAATACTTTATGAGGAGTTTCCCGAACGGAAGTTTCTGATTAATAATATCTAATCTACATAATCAGTTGACGTTTGATGCAGTGGCGTGAATTGTCTAGTGTGTTTAGTGGCTTAGCTTTGTGTAAGATAGATAAAAAAGAGTAGATCCTGGTGGTCCAACTCCGGAAGCCCAACAGCAGCGCAGAAGACCCAAGCATAGATGGCGAGATCGGTTCATATTAGTTCAAGAACTAGTTCAGTGGAAAAAGAAAAAGGGAGCCATTTGCCTTTCAGAGGGAAAGTACGAATTAACTTTTTATATTAGTACTGGTGGTCTAAGAAAGACAATTAATGGTGATCACGCATGGCTAGATGGAGGTAAAAAATAGTAAGTATGATGAAATTCTTGCAAATAAAATAACATAGTTTTGTAACAACACGAACGGTTATTGGCACCGCTAGGTCAACAGCATCGTGTCAATGTGTAGGATGCGCATATACGCAGCGGAATAGGCTTGTTTCCACCATCAATAAATTGCAAATCTATTTAGTCCGTCAATTAGAGTATTGGATAATAATGGACACGTATTTTTTGTTTTTGTAAATCAACGAATATTGACAAAGATAAAACGCATCAAAACTCGGAGTGGGGGCTCGTGACGTCACTGTTCGGTATCAACTCACTAAGAATGATACCGAACAGTGACGTATTGGGAATTTTAAAAGCGTCGTATGTTCGTCAATTTTGGTTTATGTGACAAAAGAAAAAATACGGGTCAAATATTTTTTGATAATCTAAGTGACGGACTAATTAGATTTTTTCAGTTAACAAGCCTATTGCGTGCCGACATCCACGTAGTATGGTGCGGTGATTAACGCATTATGAATCAATATAATCCTTCACAAATACAGTAATTTATGAGTATTAACATTGCATTATTTGTATTCTACAGGGACATATATATGCTTCAAGAGTTTAATGTGGTGGGGTACATAATAACACATTGTGTCGGTTTGTTTTAATTTGTGGCAAATTGATGATCAGGCCGGCTATGTTTTGTTACGGAATTTTATTTTTTTTGACGACCCGAATGACGGAGTTGTAGTGAGGCTGCCTTACGTTCCTATGAACGTAAGGCAGCCTATGGTCCCGGGTTTGAATCCCGGTAGGAGCAAATGTATGTGCGATGAGCATGGCCATTTGTTTCCAAGTCATGGATGTTTCTATGTTTAATAAGTATGTATTTACAAACAAAAAAGTATCTATGTAGTATATCAACTATCTGGTGCCCACGACACAAGCCTCGTTTCTTAGTGTGGCACTAAATGGTGCAGTATGTAAAATGTCCAGCGATATTTATTAAATTTTTCAGTAGCTATAAAAGCGAAAGACTGGTAATAAGTACATATAATAGATGATGATAACGACATAAAACAGATAAAGATTTAATCTAATTTAATTTTAAGATTTTTTTTTTGATTTTTCGTATGAAAAATGATCAATATTATCAACAAAATCTTTCCTATTAATCAGAAAATAAATTACGTCAAGGTCCACGAAAGCGATCCGCATGATTGTGACAAACTATCATGCGGATCGCTTTCGTGGATTTCAGCGGGCATCGATACAAAAAAATTCGTCATTACTTTTCTACTTCCTTCTGTAGATTTAGACACAATCGATATCATTTCCAACTCACACATTTTTTCGGAAATCTTAGCGTATTTCCGAAAATGCTGATGGTATGAGTCGATTACCATCACTAAATAATGTTATCTTTTGTCAACATTGTTTCAATACCAACTACATTCAAAAGTGTATCTCATGATTCGTAACTTTAAAGATAAAACCAAGTGATGACGTGACTCGTCCTACATTGTCCATTCACAGTTTACGGCAGCCATGAGCGAAACAAGGAAGGCACTTGCAGACTGATGATATCTCTCCTCAGTTCTCTTGTACAAGTTATGGGCTTACAACTTGCACTGCAGTAATCCTTCTGTCTGAGAATAACTTTGGGACTTGCTAGCAAGATGCGGCAAACCGGACACCTGTTCATAACTGTATTATGAATTTTGTACAAGACAAATCTTGAGA
Source organism: Xestia ashworthii (assembly GCA_950022955.1). NCBI lineage: Eukaryota > Metazoa > Arthropoda > Insecta > Lepidoptera > Noctuidae > Xestia > Xestia ashworthii. The sequence continues at coordinate 14,948,151 of OX465560.1, read as the reverse complement.
AGAAAACAACAACTTTAAGGTGGATACCCCAGCCAGGGTACGACTTTTTCAAGGTCAAAACCTTGATGAACTTGGAGGGTTGCAATTGATGATTCTGATGATTGTAATTCTGTCACTACATAGGTTTTACTGTCGCGAACAATATTTAAATCAACATACAACCTACCACTAGCCTGCAAATTGCCAAAAAACGTAAGAAAAAAATTGAATTACGCGGGTTACCCTGACGCTTTCATCTTAATATCCTTATCAAAAAGGCAAAAGAATAAAAGGGGATAGAGTGTTGTATCTTGTAACAGATCCCAAACAACATACGAATTTAGTTGATACAGCATAATCAGCCTATACCGTTCCCACTACTGGGATACAGGCTTCTGAGGCTTTTTGAGGTAGACCGTGATCCACGTGTGGGCCCAGTGCGTGTTGGTACATGTCCCCAAAGTTTTGCTTTCAGGACGAGCCGATTTTCTCACAAAAAATGGGTTCTTTGTTTAAGATCAAGTGCACAGTTAAATTCGTTCAGTTCCATTAAAGAGTAGAAAGAAGTCAAAGACCAGATAACAGAATCAATTTGATGACACGTCAGGGGACGACGATAAAACAAAGATTCATTACCAACAATCAATGAATAATCCTTTCCAGAAATTTTGTCAACTACTTCGCGAGGTCCTAAGAAAGCTTCAAATAACCCTGGTGCAGGCATTGTGGGTGACAATAGCCGGAAGACGTCGGCACCGTATGTGACGGGTGCCGTATAAGGACCCCTAATACCGTATGCAGTGGTGGTCGCTCTCTGTTGGGAATTATGAGCTGATGTGACTGAGTGATGACGTTTTGGAATGCAGCGATGGGCAGTTTGAAGGCAGTTTTATTTTTTCTCCGTTGAAGGTGTTTTGAAATCTAACTTATGGGCTATGAGTGTTATTTAACAGAAGAACAATTCTTATGAAGATCCTTCAGTATCGTCAGCTGATGATGAAAATTTGAGTTTAAAATTATTTAAGCCTATTAGAAATCCGTTTCCTAATTTTTGCAAAGCTTCTGTATCATCAATCATTAATGGAGCATTTTTTTGTATACTTCGGTAACAACTGACCACGAAATTCCTTAGGAAATGTGAATTTCAATAAATGTTCACAGTATTGTTGGCATGCAAATGCACGATTAGAATAAACTAGTTAACATTCCTCCGCACCATAATTTTAACAGGGCTTTCAAAAAGCGAATTCCGGTTACCATTATTTTCGTGGAGCAGCTGTCTCCTGTCAAGCTGCAGTGAAATCCGGTAGCCGCCATTTTGGGCTGCATAGCACACTGTCCCAGATATTTGGAATAGCCCCGAATGTTGCCGTGCTGCGATTTTGGACGACGTCCATAGAGGCTGGGATCAAAAGAGTCCGCTTTTGTTTTCGCTTTTGGATTCGGATTTCAGTTGTTTATTGGATTGAGGGTACTTTTGGAAAGTATTCAATTAAAGAAATGTTTGAACTCTGAAGTGATGGTTATCGTGATAGTTTTCTTTAGGGTGAACTACTTGAAGGACGTGTGGGCTTTTTAAATTTACTTTTTAGTACTGGGAGATGAGATGGATCAGAGAATGACTAAAACGATACCCCTTGGTAATACTGAGTGTCAAGACTTTTGGGTCACTGACTACCTGTTACGAATGTCAAAGATTGCCGGAACCAACGGCCAAACGTGCTTAAAAAAACAGCTTTTGTTTAGAAGCTCAAGCTCTCGAAAAACTTGATAACAATCTGGTGTAAATGTATCAAGTGTCTACAAATTACACATCATTTTTCTGTCTTACCAACTCCCATCTCAACAAGATCAGAAAAAAAAAATCTTTTAGCCTAAGGGCTGTAGAAATGAAAACACCTATCATTCAAGAAGTGAAAGTCATAAAGACCTGTCTCATACCAAACACGAATTACTTTTAGCCTCAGGAGCTAAGAGCTATAATTTTGGTCTGCAACACGCAAATGAGGTGTAATAATTCAAGCATACATACATGCTGTGGTGCGGTCTTATCGGGTACAAGCCCGCAAGCCGGGGTCCCATAACGCATGGTCGAGCCTGACATATGGCTGTCATCCATCATGACGCTGATTTATCGGCGTGTTTCCGCATATCATCGGATTTCGATTGTCATTTGTTCCGTTTTCCCGGAGGATTACGGTTGAAAGCAATTTTTGTATCAGTCTTTTGTTTTATGTGTTTGGGTATTGGGTGCGTAATCTCTTTGGGGTTGAAAAATTGTACAAATAAAATCTGAGCGTTTATCTATTATTGTTCCACTAGCTGATGCCCCCAGGTTTGCCCGCGTAGACATTATATAGGGTGACTGGTACTTAGTGTACGAAAATTAAACACGTGATTCTGCTTATGATAACAAACAACTATAACTTTTATGATGGGAGCAAACCTGAAATCGCGAAATAAAAATCAGCTGTTCAGTAGGTACATTTATGTTCGCCTAATGTACTGAACAGCTGATTTTATTGCCAGCTTGCCAGTCACCTTATATACTAAAACCTTCCTCGAGAACCACTCTTCCCATTGGTGAAAACAGCATGCAAATCGGTGCAGTAGTTTTTGAGTTTATCGCAAACAGACAGACAGACAGCGGAGGAGTTTTTTTTATAATATGTAGTGAATGTTTTCAAACCTTAGTATATACTCGTAAGTTCGAACTCTGAAGTCGCAAAAAAAAAACACCTGGTCTCTACAAAATCATAATTAAGAAGAACACACACACATGTATGGGACAATTGTTTTTCCTAATTTCAGGATCTTATCTGAAAAATATTATCACGAGTACGGTACACCCAATAAGAGGTCATGTAGAGGTAGGTAGATAAATCGTCAGCTTCTATATTTTGTTCCACAATAAGACCTTTTCCTTGTACCTCACCAACTAACTCCCGCAGCTAGACCAACTAAACTTTTCCATTAGTGTTTTCTTTCTATTTCGCCCTTCCATTACTACCCCTAACTTTCAGAGTACCTTAACTCCTAATCACGGAATTAGGTACATCATTAACTTCCACCAAATCTTGCCAACGACCAACAACTTCGCTAGCCAAGTTTATCAAACCAAAATCTGTGGACTTGGCCAAGTCTGAAGCAAAACTTGGTAATATCATCACTAGTGGGTAGCTGAATGGGAACTGCTTCGTAACGCCAGTTAATAGGCTAATGAGGAGTATGTTTGCCAAGTTCGGTGAACGTGCCAAGTATTCGAAGTTTGGGGTGTTTGGACAATGGGTGGTGAGATTTTGTGTTCGGTTTTGGATCATTAGGATGGTTATTGCATATATGTAGAATTTTATTTGTGGATCAAGTGACACTCAGACATGTTTTGTTTTTTTTTTAAGAATCTATTTGACAGTTAACGGTTAGGATAGCATTTGTTTTCCTCGTTTCCCTTTCTAGGCATTTATTTTGACGTATATTAACGAAATGCTTACGTTTATGGTATACTAATACATTGAAAGTATAATTCTTTTTAGTATTCCTCCGCTTGATTCGTCTGAATTATCATTAATACAAGATATACATATCACAGTTATTAATATTAATACAAGATATATCAGAGTTATTAATTAACAAAAGTTTTCAACTGAACAATACACAATTTACTACATCATCAGAAAAACTTATCTCTCAGCACCCATTCTCAATAGTACTCTAAACGAATATCGAAACGTTCGAATCGCATGTCCTCCACTCATTTCATGTGCTCCTAGTAACACAGAAACGAAGTTAGATAACCGAATGTTTCACTATATTGTTAGTTTGTAACTGACCGACTGTGAAACACTAAATGGTTGTAAACATTATGAAAACGAGTCGAAAGCGTGCTTCTTACTACTTGTTACTAATGTGTGTTGTGAAACGTAGACGAAAGTAGGCCGTGAAAAGTGCAAGTTACCTCAGAAGTTCTGAATGAATTGGGACTCTGAGCGTGATGATTTTGATATGGGAAAAGATTTGGGCGAAGGCTTTAAGGCAGACCAAGGTAGAAAAAAGGATGAGAAAGAGTTGCGTTAAAGACGACATTGAAAAGACACTTGACTGCTGAAAGGACGGCGTATTATATAATTATCACTTGCTTCGGTGAAGGAAAACATCGTGAGGAAACCAAACCAGCAAGTTTGAGACACCATCCTCGACGGCATGTTGGAAACCAAGTCAAAGGTCCAAAGGCGGCAAAAAAACTCTCGACACCAAGTTAGGCAGTAACCATACGATAAATGAGAAAAACTGAAAGGACAACTCATAGGATAGAAGATACTGCGAAACCCCAAATAGATTGGGATAAGGGCAGGATGATGTCGAAAGGACACCAGCCTACTATACAACAGACTACCATTTGGACCGATGATTAAGTAGGAGTTTATTAAGATGATTTTGACATCTAGTGATGGCAGATTTACAATCTGTAAGAAGGTCTATCAATCTGTAAGTACTTGATGAATAGCCCCGTAAACGAAGCGAAATAACTATTGAAACAGCTCTTTCTACTTCCACTAAAGTCAAAGATGTGAAGCTGCTTGTATGAGTCCCCGCAAGTGGGTCGAGTTTAGAGGATTATGTTACGGACGCTGAGAAAAACTGTTCTCTTGTTGTGTTTGGCAAGGTTTATTTTATGTTGGTGTTGTTGGGAGTTTTGCAATAGAGGTTAGAAGCATTAGTGGCTGTAGGGCGTCCAGTAGTTTAGGATGTGGTGTACCTTAACTATTCTACAGAAAACTCCTTCCTGTGGCAATAGAAGCTGTCAAATTATGTGGAATTATAACTACTTTGTTAACTTCAACAATAGATATAAATGAAGTGGTGTGTTTAGTGCATGGTGCTTGCAGCAGCGCCGAAATATCGATAACTACTATTAGTAAACATGGTAATAAAACCTTTGTTTGGTCAAACAATTACAAAAGCCTACTATTTTGAGTGATCCCCCCAGTAGAACATATTTTTTTACATAAATCACAGATTAAGAAAAAGTAACTGTGAATAGACAAAATTAATATAGAATAGAATGTATTTTGGGAAAGTTCTTCACTTCTTCGAAATATCTGGGGATTTTCCGTCTACGAAAAGACGGTAAGATCTACAGTATAGCTACACAAATAGTCGTGACCTTTTCCCTAACAATGTAAAGCACTACAATCGCAATTACATTAACCTACATTTGTGATATTAAAACGTTTCTGAGAGAGATGTTATTCATCATATTATTGCGAGAGATAAGATGATGACAAAGTTACTATAATACCTACATACATGCATAAGTGAGTATCGATTAATTCGATGAGTAGGAATAAAGACTCTTTTGTAATTGGTACAGGGATCTTTTTAAATTGAAAATGAAAATGTTTAATGGAAATGGTGTGCATATAAACCCGCACTGCAAAAGTAGATATTTTTGGTTGTTAAATTAAAGTAAAAGATGGCTGACAAATGCGCAGTTTTTGCAACAGACGTGCGTGTGCAAAAGGAGTTTGATGTTAGGATAGTAGCTAGCTTTTTGTAGTGTATGCCTATTGCCTACCTACCCCCATGTGATAAAACTTGAGTTTATGGATGATAACTTAATCAATACTCCATAACACAAATGAAAAGATCTAACATCTAATTGGAATCATTCACAGTGAAACTATCTTACAACTCTACAAATTGCGCAAAAACATGATTTTTAGTTAAGGACGCGTTCGCAAAATTGATAGGTACAGAATCGAACTACTACATTGACACGGCTCATACACACAAGTGTAGTGCACGACTACTATTCTCGCTACCGAGAAAAGTAAACTTGTGTGTATTGACTCGTGTCAATGTAGTGGTTCGATTGATTCAAGTGAACTCATTTTGATACTTAGAAAGATTCATTTTTTTACGTATTTATTTGGAATAAAATTATGGCACCAACATAAATATTTACGTTTTATATTTTTACGTTTTACCTCGGACTTGATGGAACGACCTGAAGGTGTACTTCGGTGACTGCTACTGGAACTCCTCGACGTGTTGGACTAGGTGAGCCGAGTTTGGGCTTGTTTTGTTAGTTATGATGAGACCTTACCTCCGGACTTGATGGAGCGACCTGAAGGTGTACTTCGGGAACTGCTACTGGAACTCCCTAGACGTGTTGGACTAGGTGAGCCGAGTTTGGGCTTGTTTTCTTAGTTATGATGAGACCTTACCTCCGGACTTGATGGAGCGACCTGAAGGTGTACTTCGGGAACTGCTACTGGAACTCCCTAGACGTGTTGGACTAGGTGAGCCGAGTTTGGGCTTGTTTTGTTAGTTATGATGAGACCTTACCTCCGGACTTGATGGAGCGACCTGAAGGTGTACTTCGGGAACTGCTACTGGAACTCCTAGACGTGTTGGACTAGGTGAGCCGAGTTTGGGCTTGTTTTGTTAGTTATGATGAGACCTTACCTCCGCACTTGATGGAGCGACCTGAAGGTGTACTTCGGGAACTGCTACTGGAACTCCTAGACGTGTTGGACTAGGTGAGCTGAGTTTGGGCTTGTTTTGTTAGTTATGATGAGACCTTACCTCCGGACTTGATGGAGCGACCTGAAGGTGTACTTCGGGAACTGCTACTGGAACTCCTGGACGTGTTGGACTAGGTGAGCCGAGTTTGGGCTTGTTTTGTTAGTTATGATGAGACCTTACCTCCGCACTTGATGGAGCGACCTGAAGGTGTACTTCGGGAACTGCTACTGGAACTCCTAGACGTGTTGGACTAGGTGAGCCGAGTTTGGAATTGTTTTGTTAGTTATGATGAGACCTTACCTCCGGACTTGATGGAGCGACCTGAAGGTGTACTTTGGGAACTGCTACTGGAACTCCTCGACGTTTGGACTAGGTGAGCCGAGTTTGGACTTGTTTTGTTAATTATGATGTGAACTTACCTCCGGACTAGATGGAGCGACCTGAAGGTGTACTTCGGGGACTGCTACTGGAACTCCTCGACATGTTGGGACTAGGTGAGCCGAGTTTGGGTTCGTTTTGTTAGTTATGATGAGACCTTACCTCCGGACTTGATGGAGCGACCTGAAGGTGTACTTCGGGAACTGCTACTGGAACTCCTCGACGTTTGGACTAGGTGAGCCGAGTTTGGACTTGTTTTGTTAGTTATGCTCATGTAGTCCAATACGTCTAGGAGTTCCAGTAGCAGTTCCCGAAGTACACCTTCAGGTCGCTCCATCAAGTGCGGAGGTAAGGTCTCATCATAACTAACAAAACAAGCCCAAACTCGGCTCACCTAGTCCAACACGTCTAGGAGTTCCAGTAGCAGTTCCCGAAGTACACCTTCAGGTCGCTCCATCAAGTCCGGAGGTAAGGTCTCATCATAACTAACAAAACAAGCCCAAACTCGGGTCACCTAGTCCAACACGTCTAGGGAGTTCCAGTAGCAGTTCCCGAAGTACACCTTCAGGTCGCTCCATCAAGTCCGGAGGTAAGGTCTCATCATAACTAAGAAAACAAGCCCAAACTCGGCTCACCTAGTCCAACACGTCTAGGGAGTTCCAGTAGCAGTTCCCGAAGTACACCTTCAGGTCGCTCCATCAAGTCCGGAGGTAAGGTCTCATCATAACTAACAAAACAAGCCCAAACTCGGCTCACCTAGTCCAACACGTCGAGGAGTTCCAGTAGCAGTCACCGAAGTACACCTTCAGGTCGCTCCATCAAGTCCGGAGGTAAGGTCTCATCATAACTAACAAAACAAGCCCAAACTCAGCTCATCTAGTCCAACACGTCTAGGAGTTCCAGTAGCAGTCACCGAAGTACACCTTCAGGTCGCTCCATCAAGTCCGGAGGTAAGGTCTCATCATAACTAACAAAACAAGCCCAAACTCGGCTCATCTAGTCCAACACGTCTAGGAGTTCCAGTAGCAGTCACCGAAGTACACCTTCAGGTCGCTCCATCAAGTCCGGAGGTAAGGTCTCATCATAACTAACAAAACAAGCCCAAACTCGGCTCATCTGGTCCAACACGTCTAGGAGTTCCAGTAGCAGTTCCCGAAGTACACCTTCAGGTCACTCCATGTAATCCGGAGGTAAGGTCTCATCATAACTAACAAAACAAGCCCAAACTCGGCTCATCTAGTCCAACACGTCTAGGAGTTCCAGTAGCAGTCACCGAAGTACACCTTCAGGTCGCTCCATCAAGTCCGGAGGTAAGGTCTCATCATAACTAACAAAACAAGCCCAAACTCGGCTCATCTAGTCCAACACGTCTAGGAGTTCCAGTAGCAGTCACCGAAGTACACCTTCAGGTCGCTCCATCAAGTCCGGAGGTAAGGTCTCATCATAACTAACAAAACAAGCCCAAACTCGGCTCATCTAGTCCAACACGTCTAGGAGTTCCAGTAGCAGTCACCGAAGTACACCTTCATCAGGTCGCTCCATCGAGTCCAGGACGATTAGGCATATAATTATAAACCCTACTTACATACTTTTTTATAGCAAAATGAAATAGAATGAAAATCTTACGAGTACCTTGTCAAGTATCAAATTCGGTTTGTCGAATATTTTGTGTTTTTACAGCGATCTTTTTCAACTCGAGCCGCTCTAAACAGGCGATACAATGTCCACTCTCGACGGGGGCCGCGCTCGGACTAAAGTTTCATTCCAAGTGCTTGTGCAATAAATCAAGACGGGTATAGAAATAAAATAACCCTTAATGCAATCGATTAAGATTCATCCAAAATAGCAAAATATGTGAAAAAATAAGTTTCGGTTTTCATTTTTTCTGCGACTATTTAAAGCATTTAGATGAAAAAAAAAACTAACATTAAACATTGAATATGTTAGCCTACATATAGTATTTTTAAAAGTAGTCAAATATGATAATAATAGCACAAAAAATGTACCTAAACTCAACCCGGTATCGTTAAATTTGTGGAAAATGGCAACGAAAGATCGATTTTACATTGTAAAAAAGTAAAATTTTCAATAATAAAGTACCGTTAATTTGAAGATGAACAACCAATCTATACGATGTAGTTATTGGTTATATTGAATTTTGTTTTATTATGCTATAAAATGTACCGAAAAACAGCATAATTTTGCCTGATATGCAAACGCGCCCTTAACAATAATCTGTCTCCTGTCTTCACTAAATTCTGTTGAAACAGTGGAAAGATCACAAGCTTTTCTACACGTTTATCTTACTATACTACTGGACTGGACTAGAATCTCAGCACTTCAAAGAGAAAACTCTGTACACATATCAAAACAAACCGTTGCTTGTAAATTGATTCGACTGGCTAACTGTTGGAGTGTTGCACAAACACGCGCGGAACGAGATCGTGGGGTTGTACGGAAATATATACAATGGGATCAGGAAATAGATAAGTAGGTAGATACAGGAGTTTGGTCAGGAGATGGCAAAGTGTAAGTAAACGTAGGAGAGAGTATTCTTCTTATTTGTTACGAATCATGAGATACAGCGGCTGACAGACAAACAGTCGGACGGACAGGCAGACGGACGGACGGACAGCCGAGGCTTTGTAATAGTCCCGTTGACTAGCCTTTGGGACCCCTAAAAAGTAGCCTATACAATTACAATGTTAGTCCTATGGAGAAACTTTTTCAGCTTGATGATCTTTTACACACTCCACACATGCTATAGAAGTTAGAGAGATTCACTGGTATGCTTCAGGAGGGATTTAGCAAAAGTTCACAAACTATGGGTGCGTAAAGAAAGACGGAAAGCTCGAAGAATGAAATTAATAAGTTTTAACGTAATTGCTACATTATATATTTGTTCAGCAGTTGGGATAGCACAGGTAAATAAAAATGTGACACGCAGAAGCTTTTTCTACTAGTTGAGATGGTGGATCAGAAAACAGAGTTGATTTTATTGGAAAATAACTAAGCTATGGCTATAATTTGCTAACAAGCCAAAACAGAAAGAGAAACAATAAGTTAACACACTGTGACATTTCTAAATTGACCGCAGAGACAATTAAGGACAATAAAAAATACAGTGATATGGCACGAACAGTTGGAAAATAAATATTTTTCCGCTCTGTTCCGGGAATTCTGGAAAAATCCATATATTTTTATGTAGGTACGAACGATGGTCAGCAATTATATCATAATAAGTAGGTTTAAATAAACAAAGCATTAACTACTAAACAATTGCGTATTGACCATTGCAACTTCCTAACTGACTATGACGATTTACAGTAGCAGAGAACTACCATTTTTTTTTTGTTGTTTTATCATCTTTCAAATATCGAGGAGGGACGAATTGCATTTGACTAAAACAGTGATGAATATAAATGTTGATGAATCGAGAGATAGAGAACTAGCAAGGGAATGACAGATAGATTGTGTGACGAATGATATGAAAGAAAAAGGAGTCAATGATTGCGGGACGAAAATGGAAGAAAATAACATGGAACGAGGGCAGGAAGATAATAATCTTTTTGAAAATATCCACAACCCATCACGTCTGTCGAGTTTCACAAGTAAAAATTAATTTGAACCTGTATTTGTTTCTAGAGTTAACTATGACACCGACTTTTATTTAGGTCCATATTCACCAAAAAGATGACGGTCTGATTGTCTAAAATCAGCTGTTTAAAACACATTTTTGTATGGGAACATGTCACATTGACAGCTGTTTTTAGATAGTCAGACTTATCTTCTCGGTGAACATGGACCTTAGTCACTAGCGGATGTCACGCGGTTTCACCCGCGTAGTTCCCGTTCCCGCGGGAGTTCGGGGATAAAATATAGTCTATGTCACTCACTGATAATGTACTCGTAGCTATCCATTGCTGAAATAATTTTTCAAATAGGTCCAGAAGTTTTGAAGTTAATTGGCTACATACAAAATCCAAAAACATAAATCTTTCCTCGTTATAATATTGGTATAGATTATGCATTATTTTAATTATTTGAGGTTGGCGAAAATATAGTCGCTGTCAAAAGTTCAGAGGCTCACAGTTTCGATGTGCAAGAGAATCAGAGATATATCAAAATAAGAAAGACAACTAAATAAATATCTAGTGACATAAATGGTCCATAAATAAACAAGTAAAATAAAGTAATGAGGAAGGCGAACATCCTTGTTAGGTCCTAATCGTGTCCCGGGGGAAACTGTCGCACGAAATAAATAGACATACAGAAAGCTCACTCCATACAGATAACAAAAAGCACGCACATAGACGCATACTGGGAGTGGATTCAAACAAATGCACACGATCACATCGCTATCTAATTTGTAATGTTATTTAGAAAAAAGTAATCAAAACTACGCATTTACAATAATAGTTTGAATACCTACCACATAAAATTCATTTGGCACGTTCCAGTTTAACTTAATGTCTTTATGTAAATTACTAGCTTTTTACATGTCCTAGCTTTTTCTAGGGTGAATACTTTTATCGATTGAAACGTTTGGCATTACTTTTTCAAAAGTCATTCTGAAACCAACTTAATTTCCACTAAATAAGGTTGATTTAAAACAGCATGTATTAGAGATTTGAAGGAAGTTTGTTGTGTGCGTGCGTTAACACTCTTTGTTTGAAATCATCCTTCTGTAGCTATCTATTCTGCGTCTGTTATTATTATTGAGGTAAGGGTCGCTACTGAGTTCGTTCACATCTATCGGAAAAGCGTTCTATTTTGTTGTTACCCTGTACTAATAAAATTTATTTCAGGATCTCTATTTAAAGTTAGGATAAAGGAATTTATTTAGTGTGAGAACGTGGTAAGAACCTTTGTTTTAGGAACAATTTCATGAAAATCGTTTATTTTAGTAACTCTCAAAATTGAGTGGTGGCCCCTTGGTGTTCGACTGTTCCTTTTATTTCACTGGGGAGAAAGTAAAACTCGATACAGAGAGAATATAAGCCAATTTGTCGCCCAACATTATTCAAATCATCTTTTTAAAATGTAAAGTCGCTTTTCAACCGACTTCCAAAAAGAGGACGTTCTCAATTCGACTGTATTTTTTTTTGTTTGTTACCTCAGAAGTACTCAGAACTTTCGACTGGGTGAACCGATTTTAATGATTCTTTTTTTTTTCGTTAGGGCCAAGACTGCCTCTGCCCCTACTGCAACTAATGAAAGTTAGAATCAAGGAAAACGCCGAGTAAATGAACCTCGACCTTAGCTTCCGTAACGCAATTATCGAATTATGTACTTAAAAAAGTATAAAAAAAAACTGATAAGAACAGCGGAGAAGTAGGAAAAATACATAATTCGAACGTGGTTGATAACTACAGATTTTTTTATCTCACTTCTCATCACAATCGGCCTTCTACTCAAGTTAATTACAAGACAAATGACAATAAAAAGCCTGACAAATTAAAAATACAACAAAGAGTTTATTTTGTCTTTAGTTCCCTAGCGCTTGAGCACGGACAATAGAAATAACTGTGTAATTTGTTCGGTTTTATTTAAACGAACTGACTGGCACATTATGTGAATAATCTTTTTTGCCTTGAGTTTAGCTACTAATACCGTAGTATAGATATTAGGTTCAGTCAGATCATCACCACCAGATCAAGTCCATGATAAATATATTGGAAATCGTAGGGCAAAATCGTTCCTGTCTCTGTCGCACAACTGTTTAACTACAAGCAAGTGCAACAAAGAGAGAAGAACATCATAAGACCTTAGCCTTAGTGTGGCACCACATCCACAAAATTATAGTCTTCACAAATCATCGCGAAATAAACTTTATTTATTGGGTGGGAAAGTCCTCGTTGCTAAAAACCCTCCGTCTGGTACGAGCGGAGAGTTATGTAGGACTTTAACTGAATAAAAACCCACTATTCCTACTTACTTACTACCTTGTGCAAGGGGCCCGAGAGATCCAAATACATTCACGCGCACCCCTGATTGGATCGTAATATATATAACCTAGAATCATCAGCCCAAAATTAAACAGAGAGAGACTAAATCTTGTTTCCAACCCAACTTCATAATCTTCACAGATACTTTGTTTTGACTGAAACACTACATCAATTATAAAATACATAGTATTAACAAAAACTGTGTTATGACTGAGGCTCGCTAACGACCTGGCGAGGGTCCAAAGGACGATGACTCAGCCTAGAAGGGAATTCCTGAAGCATCTGATGTCACTGAGCTGGGGTATTTTGAGTACAGATAATTAATGAATAGTTGGGTTATTGAAGTATTTTCATTAATAGCTTTAAATAACTATAGAGGGGAGAAAGCAGTCGTAGATAACTGTTAACTCGGGTGGGGATAATTTGATATTTGGTGCTAAAGAACCGTTTAGATAACACAACTTTCTATGGCGTTCCGAAGGATTGCGATGAAATTCATAATACATTGCTTCATTTGTTTGACAAATTCGTCAAATCAAATCAGTTTTTTCGCTTTTAGTTTTTCGCGTCTGTCCGACAACGTAAAAGCGCAATGAATATCGTTGAATTGTCAATATTAAAAGCATTGGGAATGCTACTGTGTTACGCAATAATCTGCCGGTCCACATTAGGGTGGATATGATTCATACAAAAAAGTCAAAAATTAAAGGATGTCAACAGAACCAGAGAAGAAAATACTTGGTATTACGTTTTCAACAGCTCGTTATAAAATTTTGTTCAAAATAATATTACCACAATTTGAATGAATCACATTCGTATTCAAACAGCAGTTTCCTGGTTTTATTTATAATAATGATGTAAGATGTGTAAATCGAGATTTTTCAGAGCATATTTCTGTTTGGGAATAAGATGACTTACAACGAAGAGTGAAGACAAAGAAAACATAAAATGAGATGAAGATGAATAAACAGTTTAAAAATCAAAGATAGTCATAATCGTCTGCCTAGCCTTTTCTCCTCTATATTGGGGTCGGCTTCCAGTCTAATCGGATGCAGTTGAATACCAGTATTTTACACGGAGCGACTGCCACGCCACAAAGCCACTAAAAATCAAAGATAGTTTTAAATTAAAAAAAGACATAGCAATTTTATTGGAAGAAACAATAACAGTTAACAATAGCTTGATTTAAGTTGAGCGTTTATAAAAACAACTCATAAATTGGTAAGAAATAGTTTGAATAAAATGATGAAACAGAACTTTCACGTCAGACTAAAAAGGAGAAATGAAGAATAAAACAGAATTTCCTACCCAAAAGTGTTCGGAAAAATACTACTTCGAAGAAAAAACTAATAAACCAGAACCAGACCTACGCCTCAGTCACAGTACCAAATACAGTCTAAAAGCTTAGAGCAATTACAGTTAACAGCAACAGAGCAACGTCTAGGAGACCACCAACTGAACGGACCGAACGCCGAGACCATTTAGCTAATGGGATGCCCTGCAAATGGCAGGCCACGAGAAATATTTACGCCTCTGGGAACCAAAGAATTGGATTCTGATTTGAGAATGATGTTGTTGGACTTCTTTCGTCTAGGAGAACAATTTACTTAATTATCGAAGGAACAGTTTTCTTTGAAGGAGGTAAAGATTTTTTTATTAAAGTTATAGGCGAATTTACAAATACTAAATTACCTATTTGTAAAGCGAAAGGTGACTAACGGTGAGAAATAATTACACTGAGAAACAAATCGTGAGACCAATGCGACCGATGAAATTGAATTATAATTTGAGAATGGAACGGGATTTGTGGGACTTCTTCGTTGAGGGAGAACATTTGAATCAATTTTATTATTGTAGTAGGGAATGTATTTGATGGAAGAAAAGGTTTTCTTTATTAGACACTTACAGGTGATTTTGCCCACTCACAGAAATGAGGCCTGTGTACCATTAGTGTAGACGTTACAAGCTGTTAAATGCAAGACATTTTTGGTAAAGAATCAGAAGAACAGGACTTCTTCAGTAAAGTTTAACTTGCCTTATAAGCTAAACAACCAACAAATTCTCCTAACCTAGTCTTGGTTAGGAGAATATGAAGCTTCAAAAGTCTCCGCCGCAACAAAATTGCCCGCCGCGTAGCCGCGACAATTGAGTTAGTGGAACATCACCACGAAATTGGACTAGCGCACGAAACACTGAAGTTAATCACGCTGTTAACTGACACAGTGACTCATCGACGTGTGCTGAACTGCTGACAACCAAACAAAACAGTTATTTTACATCTGACATGGACTTCATGGCTACGAGAATAGAGGTCACTGTACAAAATCAAAGGTTAGATAACAATAAAAGGACAGTACATTGCATGGTAGAAGAACTATTACAGACAATACTGGAAATGGTAAAAGTTTCATTGGAAACTGTTGCGTGGTTGAAGTTAGACAATCAATTCACAATGGGCCGATTTTGACGACAGTTTTTGTAATTTTAGTGTGTGGTTTAGAATTAGAAGTAGTGTTTGATTTTGCAGTTACTACCTGCCGTAGTCCGTACGTACATACGTACTTCCTAGATCGGTAAAAATGATAATAGAGACATCAAAATAAGAATGTACTGAATCGTGAATTCGTGGCCCAGATACGATTTTCTTGCTGTTCCGTGGTTATAACTGTATCTTTGAAATCTTTCAGCCTATTGTTTATAATTCGAAATTCTTATTTCTGTTCATGCTTTTTGTATATTGTTTTCGTGATTCTATTACACTAATTGAACTGCATTATTGCATAATACACTAACAAATCCTCAATAATCACGCTGGCTACAAAAATCTCCGGATAAAGTTACACACAACCCCTATTTCCAGTCTTAAAATATTTATATTCACATTTCAACTTAGCAAATATCTTCTGAGATAGTCCACCCATTAAAAGTTTAGTCACTTAAGTGCACGACCCCAAACTAATTAATTTTACTAGGCATACTATAAAATATTTAATTACAAGATCATAATTAATAACAGCAGTTCCCACAAAGGATAATTTTACTTCAAAATTAACGTTATTATCTTTTATCGTATCAAAGAGGGTTTATTAAAAAAGTCTTAATTGGAGCTATTATTTTTCTTCTGCGGAAGGTATACTCAGGATATTATCTCAATGAGACATTAATTTTAAAGATGGGTTTTCTTGTGTTTTTATAATTTACGTCAATGGGAGTTTTAGCGACTTTGGGAAAATTCGTTTTTTTGTTATTTTTATTTAAAATTACATCATTTATAAGTCTTTGGCTAAGATCAGTTTTCAGTTCCATCGTTTATATCGACATCTTTGCCTTTTGACATTCCGTCCCCATCCTCAGGCGATACAACTTGTTTCCTTCGATTGAGTACCGTCGGGTCGCAACTTTGCAAGTGAATAGTGGCATGCTCTGAGCAATTTATTACCCCGTCGTACCGTATGCACCATTGACCTGCACCATCAATGGTGCAGATGAGACAAATTAGTTTTAAACGAACCCGTGGTTCATGTGTTTTCTCCGCATTCGCTTTCATATTAACACACATGTCACTTTAAACCGTATGATTTCAGTAGTTATACTGCTTCATCATCATCTTCCTAGCCTATCCTCAACTATGTTGTTCTTACCAGATCCAACTGAATACCAACATTTTACATAGAGCGAAATGGGTATTACGATAACTATTGGTGAGGAGACTGGTTATCAGAATTTCGGGCTACTAGCTGTATGTAACGACTATCGAAGATCTACAAATCAAATAGGCTTTTCGGTAGTTAGTGTTTATTGACTTTTATTACGATTGATTCCATCTTTCACTTCCACATAGCTCTAAAGCTTTTCGTATTTAATTCATCGAAAACAAACATTACTAAACATTGGCAGGGCTTACAGAATATGTTAATGCAAAGAGATTACAATCCTTTGTTTGATCAGGACGGCGGGATCTTCAATGAACGCGTATTATGTGAGTTTTAACAGATTAATTCGGGTTTTCATTAACATAGGATCAACTGAATATAGATGTTGATGGATTCAGAGGGACAGGAAGATCAAAGAAAAGATGGATCAATTGTGTGAGGAATGATATGAAGGAAAAATGAGTAAATGAGAGGGGAGAATGGAAGAAAAAATAATTTAGCGCCGACCACAAATAACATGGGACAAGAGCAGGAAGATGGTGAATTGAACTAAATACATAGATCATTAATGTTTTGGTGACTCTCTTTGTTTGTTTAGTTATATATCCTCCTTTATACTACAGAGTCTTTAATCATGTTTTCCATTTCTATTTCACAAATCTTGACCAAAAACGCTCTCATGTTCTCAAGCGCCAGATTATTCTTGTAGTACTGGTCTGTAAAATCTATTTGTGATCAGTTGGTCGAAACACCATAGCCAATTAGAATTTGACAGAGGGCCAAAGAAAATTGTCGTTCTATGAAATACCAAATGAATTTGAGACAATTATTTAACGTACCATAGACAATAGTTATTCAACAGCAATAGACAATTACGTAATATTCATAAAGTCAAACAAATACATTATCTAGCAAACGTAGAATGTAATACAATATCTGTAACTAAGACGTAAAGCACTTATCTTGTCAATTATAAAGTAAATATAGATTTACAAAAGCCTTGTGCTTTATTAGCTTAAATGTCAAATGTTATATCCGTTTTCCGAAGCTTACTTGAGATAAGCAAATACGAATGCATCGATGGATAAAGTCGTAACGTGAAGGATATTATCAGTCCTGGATACTACAAAATAAATGGCTAAATAATAACAGCCGCTGTGGTCGATCTTCGGGTTTAGCCGTGCTTGCCTAGGTTGGTCAACCTATGGTTGATAGATGATTTCCAATATACGTATGGTAAGCATTTTTTACCAATCTAACCATTCATTGTGAGTCTTTAAGATGAAGGGTGGAATCACTGCCTTGATGATTGCCGGCGATGATCAACTCCCTGTAAGTATCTTTTACGGAAACAAAAAGCTAAAATTTACAACGCAATTAATATTATATATCTATTAGATGATCACCACGTTTCAAATTATAAAATGAGATCAAAGGATACGCACGCATATCATATCAATAATTGTTTGCTTATCAACCACGTAGGATCTTTAGTTAAAGTCAACTGGGATGCGAATGCGTAGAATCATATTACACAAGCATTTTAGGTACCAAGCAAAGTCAGGTAGGTACCAGGTTTATGTTTAAAACAATAATCGTTTATACCAAGCATTCATTCGCTTCTGTCTGGACTTTAGGAAAATGTAGTCGTGAAGAAAGTTTTAATTACTAAAATGGATGGCTATAGAAGTAGAGGAAGACCAAAGTAACGATGGATGGACAGCGATGATATGACTAGAAACGGGGTAACTGCTAAGATGACGAAACAGAAGTATTGAAGAAGTAGAAATATAGCGTGGATTCCAGTTGAAGTAAGAAAAGCATAGTGTTGATGATGACGAAGAATGCGAGAAAGAAAAACAACATCATGTCGCACAAATACCAAGCTTATGTTCAAAACAATATTACTTAAACTCAGCATTAATTCACGTCTATTTACTATCTTGGAATGTAGGAATATCTAGTCACTTGCCATCCCACGCGTATAGTAAGAATCAATCGAGTAAAACTAGTTATTCTGACATACTCGTAGAAGCGATGCACTGCAAACCAGCGGGGGATTATTTACGTCAACACAAGACTGTAAATAAAAATGTCACTACTGCTTCTTGGAAGATTGTTACATATTCCGGAAACTTGAGGCTTGGGACCAGAGAGTATAGACAAAAGGACACTCTATAGTAGCGATGACGATTCTTGGAAGTAAAAAGTGGATCGGATTGATTTATGCTGAGGAAAGCTTGTCAATCATACTGAAAATCAAATCATTTAAGACTAGGAAACGTTTTGATGAAATTAGAATTATATTTTCAATGAAAACAGAAAAAAACATCCAAAAGAATAGTGCAAGACTGAGGACAACACAGTGATTATATAAGTACTTTATCCAACAGTAGAAGCCAGTTGGTTACACGAAGAAGGAGAATTCGAAACAGGTATTCAGAGTGTGACGAATTTAATCGTTTCTTCTGAAAGATTAACTGTTTTAAGAACAGAGATGTTAAATTGAGACCTGAGTGTCAAGTGATCCATCAGCTACAGGCAAATTGACGCCAATTGTTACCGGAATACGCAACCAGTCTTGCAGTTGACACTAAATACTTCTCAACATGCCGCTGGTAATTACACTCATCCCGCAAATGGAAATAACAAGAGGACAGGTGTAATAACACCAGCAACATATACTCATGTGATTATACCTTGTCGCAACTTGTTTGCCCGCAAAAATATGCACTCTTTAAGTAAACAAGTCGATGTCCTTATCATATAGGCTCGTTTTTAGGGTTCCGTAGCCAAATGGCAAAAAACGGAACCCTTATAGTTTCGCCATGTCTGTCTGTCTGTCTGTCTGTCCGCGGATAATCTCAGTGACCGTTAGCACCAGAAAGCTGAAATTTGGTACCAATATGTATATCAATCATGCCGACAAAGTGCAAAAATAAAAATTTAAAAAAACATTTTTATTAGGGTACCTCCCCCAGACGTAAAGTGGGGAGCGATTTTTTTTTTAATTTTGACCCTGACGTGTGATATATTGTTGGATAGGTATTTAAAAATGAATAGGGGTTTTCTAAAATCATTTTTTGATAATATTAATATTTTAGGAAATAATCGCTCCGAAAGTCAAAAACAATGTGTCCCCCCCCCTCTAACTTTTGAACCATAAGTTTAAAAAATATGAAAAAAATCACAGAAGTAGACCTTTATATGAACTTTCTAGGAAAATTATTTTCAACTTGATGAGTTGAATAGTTTTTGAGTTATATAGCACTTTTTCAAAAAAACGCAAATGATAACTTTGTTTTTCATACAAATACTATGAAAAACAAAGTTATTTTTGCTGACGAAAAATGTTGGTATTTTTAATGGTCTGGGAAGCTACGGAACCCTACAGTGAGCGTGGCCCGACACGCTCTTGGCCGGTTTTTATAATTACGCCTTTCGCTTTAATGCCCAGGAACTATGATAATAATGCGCTGATAAATTAATATAGCCACATATTTTCCGTAATGTTTTTATTCCGAAGACTGGAGGCCAAACCGTGGTAGGTCGGGGATAATTGAAAAATTGAATTCTTGCGGTCGTTAAATTTTGTAGTAAATAAATAAGTAGTCATCATAATTACGTGTTTACTTCGTGGAAGAGCTTAAGTCGGGTTTTTTGTGGCGAAAACAGAAAAGAATATTGAAAAGTATAATAAGCCTATGGATAAAATCGCTCGAAAGCCTCACGAAATTGACAATTAAGGAAACGTTGGAGATTGTGGATAAAGAAACGAAGAATTTATGCAAAATAAAATTACAAATTAAATTGTACGAAACACACGAAATGGAAATGTCGAACTTGAATACAGATTTAAGAGAACCTTATTGAATATACGACCACAGGTAACGGCGAATAATATTATTGAAAAGTAGGTCAGTGGCCCAATCGAAAGATTGAATGTCAAAAATCCATTCTAATAATTGAATCTACATTTCACGGAGTATCTATTCCAAAAGACGAAGTATGACCTAAAATACTCACAAACAAAGAAAAAAACCCTATGTAACGCGACACTAAACCCGGTTTAGTCAGTTATAATCTAAGTTTAAACCTAGCACGCGTGAGTCAACTGTCCAAAATGGAACGAGACGATTTGTTTAACAACAGCCGGGCTGCGTGTACGCATAAATATGAGTAAATAACGTCATCAAACAGACAACCAATAGTAAAACAGTTTACGACGAAAATATAAATAAAGATGTTGAGTAGTTTGAAGAGAAAATTCTAAAAGTTTCAGATGAATTCATCTGTGTAGTTTCACGCAGTAAATTTTAAGTGTTTGGTCTAAATATTTACTTTTCTAGATTGTTGAACTCAGATCTAGGCTGTCAAAACATGATCTGTAAGAGAAAGATAATAGGGCGATGACTCCAAAGGGATCCAAACCAAATATTTTAAAATTTTGTTTAACACAGATTAAAGTATGGTGGTTTTACGAATTGAGGCTGTGTTATTGACACTACAGAACATATTATAATTGATTATGATATATTCAAACGCATTAGTCACGGTTTACTTTTAAATGCCAGGAAATACGAGTACCACCGATATGGAATTTTATCGTGAGACCTGAGTTCATAATTATTACGCCTCTTAAACTCGTAGATCAAGGCTTTGAAATAAACATTGATTTATGATTTACAAAGTTACATCAAAATTATCTCAACAGTTGTATTCTTGAGCTCATACACATCCTTTAGCAATTTAAAACTGCTTTTTATTGGATGCAACTTCCTGTATTTCTTAATTTGTCACAACTTTCGACTTAATAACTTTGTATTCGGACGTTGTATAGTTGTTAATTAGTTATTAATAATCTTTATTTACTTTTGCATCAACTTCTTTATCAATACCAGATGCTTCAACATCACCAATCAGCATAATTTTATTTGATTTAAATATATGTCACCGTAAAATTGTCAAACACGTTAGATTGTAATCTCTCTAGCGAGATTGTAAATTCTCGAATCATTGTCAACTGAACAAACTGCTCACAATATAACGCTTTATTTTTCGGTAGATTGTAATCTATCAAAGTGAAACCGTAATATTGTGAAATACTCATACTATATTATATGTATATTAGTGGTAATTTTACAATGTATAGAGCCAAAGTAATAAATGGCACATCAAAGCTTAATTTACACAACCAATTCATTTTAACTGCAATTTCAAACAGATTACGGCCGCCATTATTTTAATTTCAGCCATTAATTTAAATAATACAATTGGAACGAAACCAATGGCTTTATATTGGTTGACATCAACGATGAATGACCGAAAAATAATATTTACAAAACAATTCATCGCGAAGATAGAACTGCAATTATATCTGTCAGTACGACTACCAAACTAACTTTAAGAGATTCTGGGAGATCGAAGAATGACCCCGTTTTATTCGAGAATTTAGTTCACATGGATTAAAGTAAATATTGTGAAGTAACACGTTCTATAAATCTTTAGAGAGAAACAATCTGATATTGATAAATGTTGCGATTGCTCTTTATTAATAGGCTGGTTAACTGAAAAAATCTAATTAGTCCGTCACTTAGATTATCAAAAAATATTTGACCCGTATTTTTTCTTTTGTTACATAAACCAAAATTGACAAAGATACGACGCTCTTAAAATTCTCAATACGTCACTGTTTGGTATCATTTTTAGTGAGTTCTGACGTCACGAGCTTTGATGCATTTTATCTTTGTCAATATTCGTTGATTTACAAAAACAAAAAATACGTGTCCATTATCTTCCAATACTCTAACTGACGGACTAATTAGATTTGCAATTTATTGATGGTGGAAACTAGCCTATTTTGTATACCTTGTTATTTCTACCGTATTTACCTCTCCGATTTCTACTTTTGCATTGATTTCATTTTCATACACATCAAAATCTTTATTAGCAAATGTTCTACTCGCTTCTTTAGTTTTAGCTTCTAAAGATGTTTATGTCATTTGATTTTGTAATCCTTACCCATGTTGGTTTATGCTCAAATATCTTGCAGTAATACCTGAACTACGCAACAGACTTCAATTTTAAGTGTGTCTAGGTTATCAACCGAGACCTAAGGCTGCATAACATATAATTTTTATGGCTTGTCTTGTTTTACAGGTTTAAACAACGTTATCTGACCTCTGGATCATTCCTCGATATCCATTTAAATAGCCATTTCAGTAGGTTATTTGTAACCGAAGCTTAGATTACCGTTTGTGGAGGCCTGTCACAGCCAGAAGACGTCACGGCAGAACCCGTAGAAGATGGAACGAGCCGGACAGAACCAACGATCTTTGGTCCACATTGGCCCTGAGTCGAGAGAACTGAAACTCAATGGCGAGAGGCCTTAGCACAGCAGTGGGATACTACAGGCAGTAAGTAACCTAAAAGTCTCTGAACTTTAATCAGCGTACTAAACCTCTCAGTATTTCCAACACGATGAATAGAATTGTAATGTTGCCTGTTGGGCGGATAAGGGTGTCAACTACTGGGTGGTCTCAGCTACTAATAGATCAAGTCGTCATTTCCTGTGCGTCTGAAGAGGGGCTTCAAACAAGAGCAAGAGATTGATGGTCTCTTGTCACAATTTGGTTGAGGTGACATTTGTACCCTTTAAGAGAAAGACGACGGCGCCGATTTTTATAAAGGAGAATAATTTTGAAGGATTTATTTTGGACATGTTCTATGAAGTGGGTTTTGTCAGCACAATTTTTATCTACATTATCAACCACAAACCGAAAGTTTTGAGTATGAATGTATACGAGTATAAGAGTAGAGAAAGATCAAAGAAACGATAGATGGACTGTGTGAAGGATGGTACCTATAGCAATCAAAGAGATGTCTGATGAGATGACGAGTAATAGAGCAGTGTGGGAGAACGAGACCCAAATGAATTGGGATGAGGGCAAGAGAATGAATCTTTAAGAAAAATATCCACAAACTTTATGGATTATTTTAATGTATGTCAATGTAACTCGTAACTATAGCTTCACTATCAAGACTCAACAATACTGTAGTACAATTTTTAACGATATTTACATCACAAACATTTCACAACAATAAATACAGACGCAACAGATGTGTCCAAACGTTGAAATGTCCAATAAAACGGAGAGAGATCTAAATAAAAATGTTCGTGAAGGGTGACAGTGTCGTCTGCAACAGTAAAACTGTCTCATTCGTAACTGTCGTATAAACAATGATACAAAGAACTGTCTTTGAGTCTAAACGAGTATAGAAAATTGTGGAAATTGTCCGCTTTCGTCATTTTATTGTGGCCCTTTCACTATTTAATAGATTTCTTTTTTTTTTAACCGACTTCCAAAAAGGAGGAGGTTCTCTATTCGACTGTATGTATTTTTTTTTTTTTTTTTTTTTTTTTTTTTTATGTATGTTACCCGATTACTCGAAGACGCCTAAACCGATTTGAAAAATTCTTTTTTTATTTGAAAGGGTATACTTCCAAGTTGGTCCCATAGTCGCCAAGTCGGGATCTGATGATGGAATCTTGGCGAAATCGAGGGAACTCTTCAAATTTTATAGGATAACGTACAGCAATTTTGGTATTTTCTACAACAAGTGAAGCATTTGCGTTTGATAAGAACCATTCTACCATCAGATCTGATGATGAAGCCAAGAGTCACGGAACTCCATATTGAGACAATGTATCCTAGTCGTGTTTGGGCTTGTTGTAATTGTAACGGTATGCACTTTCCATGTGTACCAAGCACATGTGAACCACTAAAAAGTGAAAAATAAAAACTTTTTTGCAAAAAATAAAACCGACTTCAAAAAGAAAAAGTGAAAAATAACTTTAGCTTCTGAAGTCGGTGACAAAAAAAATAAATCAATCTTACAAACGTCACCGACTTCAGAAGCTAAAGTTATTTTTCACTTTTTCTTTTTGAAGTCGGTTTTTGTATTTTTATTATGGAAAGCTTTTCTAATGATTTTATGGGTATTAGATCTCTTGAAGATTTGTGAAACTCTTTAAGTTAAATTAAGGAAGTTTTGCTTGGATTTTGTTGTGTTAAGATCTTGTTAACGGACCGTTCATGCATATACATGGCTATTTGACTAGTATTCTAGTTGTAAATCACATGCTTTAACAGGAAGGTGGTGGTCACAAAAAACAGTGACTAATAAGGCGACCTGATCTGAGGATCTAAAGCTTCGCAAATAATAAACAAAATAATAGAAACCTCTCATAAATTCACAGTTCACAGAAAAACACAGAACAATGGCACATCGAAAAACTTCGTAATATTTCGAAAATCGAACTCACGGCAGTACGCTATTTCAAATATCGAACGCGCGGTCCGCGCCGCGTGCGCAGCGGCCTGAGACTGGCTGGAGTCGGAGCTCACCGATCGCATCATTCACCTTCGTCACCCGTCTCTTTCACACATACGGAGCTTTTAAAAGTTAGAAGAGGATAGAGAAAGCAAGTGGTTTTTCTCGAGATGACGCGCGGAGGCGTAATTTCACAAGGCTTTACCGTCAAGGACGATTTACAAAACATTATTGGAATAAATATAAATAAAATGTGAATTCTTTTTATGTGAAATGTCAGCTGGCTATGTTATTGGTCAGGTATGTAGGCGAGCTGTTACTTTTATTTTTGGGTCGTGTCGTACGGTGCTATTAACACATGCTTTATGGACAAATTAGTATATAAATAGACGTTTTATCGGTTTTATGTAACCACCATGGCGTATCTGGTGAAAAGTGTGCAGTCGTTAGATACCAGACTAAATATAAATACTTACAAACAAATGTTTACATAATTTGTTTTTGAGAAGATTTCGGTTAACGTTACCTGACCTGCCTTTTGTTAGCCTACAAGGTCAAAGGAAAAAGAAATAATATTTCTTATTACACGAACGCATAATTTATTCTAGAAAGTGATATCAATATTCATTTAAAAAAAAAAACCGTTACGTTTAAAATATTGATTACATTTAAAAAAACCGTTACGAATTCAAATTTTAACCGTTTTATGCAAAAAACAAAACTTAAGTAATACTCGTAATAAATTGAGTGAATTAATAAAATCACAATCAATAAAAACGGGTTAGTATTAAATAGGTGCAACATTTTTACTGCTTTTATTTAACTCCATATAAAGGCAATACACTCAGCGATATGACATTAAAAGTAATTGCTCTGTGCTCAAGTTTTTGCACATATTGAGCAGAACCACGAAGCAAACGTAAACAGAAAATACACTCATCGAATTTTTATACTCTTTGAGCTTTGAAATGGAAGCACTGTAAAGGATTATTTACTAGTTGATTTTTTTGCTAGCCTTTATCCCACTCCTGGGCAAAGGCCTCCTGCCATTCCTTCTACTTCCTACTATATCTATACTCCTCTCTCTTCTGTCTTCCTACTCCTTGATACTCCTTTAGCAATTCCTTAATATTTCTCATAATATAAATTCTCCAAAATATTAGTAGACAAGTTTTCTCCGAAATCATGTAAAATGATAAAATAGATATATACATATGTCGGGCATATTTCAGAAAGGCCCTTGGCCATTACACTGCTATTTAGCATATGCTTTCAATAAAAAAAACAAACGGTCTAGTATGCTATTCCAGAACATGGTCTTCAATCGTGTTGATCTACTCTTTTTCCTATCATCTGACAATAAGTACTAACGAGGGCGAGTGTTATATCAATAAAATGCAATTAATCCATCGTTAACCGAAGGTATGCGAGGCTACCTCCGTCCAGTCAATATTTTAGCTCATATCTACCTCCTATAATATTTATTCATGTTCTCGGTCTATCGTTTGTACGATCTACGTGTGCTTTCTAAGGTTTTCTGTATTTGGTATCGTTCAATAGAACTATTAGGTGGAAATTCGATCTTAACAGGGTATTTTATTGACTTAACGGCAATTTTTTGTTTAGTGTTTTTTCGAATTGGAGTGATTAAACAATTATGTGAAGATGTGTAATTTAAGTTTGACGATAATTTGGATTTCGTCGTCCGGTTCCTGCAGTCTGATAATGATATAACCGCAATATTCGACCATATATGTAAATTAGATTATGCTTACAAAATGGTTGCAACTTGCACACAAAATAAAGCGAATTGATGATATTAAAAATAAGGTAGATCATATTATGGAAGCAACCACATTTGCAATGAGTGGTTAGCTACTGCTGAACTAAAAGCAAAGGCTGTAAATAATGATAATCGGATGATGGTAAATTATCCGTATGAAGTAGGAGACGAATTCTGTGCATTGGGTAAACAAATATTGCCATTTAATGAAGATATCGTCCCAAAACAAAAGGAACGATGGATGGAATCTGTGAAGGATGATACGGCGGTGTCTAATGAGATGGAGAGTAATCCCTACATATTATATTATAAAACAAAGATGTCTCCCGCCGCGTCTGTCTGTCCCTATGTATGCTTAGATCTACATGCTACTACGCAACGGATTTTGATGCGGGTTTTTTTAATAGATAGAGTGATTCAAGAGGAAGGTTTTAGTACGTAATTTTACGCGGGCCAAATAAATTAGGACAAGGACTAGAGAATGTTGTTGATCTTTTGAACACCCAGATATAGTGCAGGAAACTTGCGAGCTGATAATAATGAAAGACAAAGCGGAACAAGAAACAAATAATAAAAATATAGAGCCAAGTAATGCTATGGAAGTATAACAGATATTCATTGAGATACACAAACAGTCAGACACGGAACCGTTCGCGTCCGTCAACCTCACACCAGAGGCCGTTACTCAGACGCGAACTAATATATGAATTATGGATTATTATTTATAAATGCACTAGATTTGAGCTGCGGTTGTACTTGCTGATAATCATACTAGTACTTTTAATGCGAAAGTATCTCTGTCTGTCTCGGAGCTTATTACATTTCAAACACTCAATGGATTTCGATGAAATTTGACCACACTGCTAAACTATGTCCTGGGTTGAGAAAGATAGATACTTTATCTCGATTGTACGTCCCAGTGGGGTGGTTTCCGACCAACAATGGGAAGAAAGCAAAAGGACGCGGGCAAAATGCTAGTTGATAAATTAAGTAATTATTTTACCTTAATTATATTTTATAGAATTAAACTATAGGTACCTAATAGTATTATAAATAATTTCATTTAAAATAAAATTTAAGATAATTTTACATTATTTATACTTAAAATAAAAAAAATCAAACATAATTAGAAAAAAAATGATAAGTTTGTTCTTTAATAAATAATTTAATAGCATCTGAAAAAGGTTGTATAATTATGACAAAATTTGAACACAGATTTGATTGGACTAAGAACAGCAATAATGATGTTTCTTAGAAGGTGGCGGACAAACACTAAAAGAGAGAGAGATCTATATAAATGGACCCAATAGCACTCGAATGCGTGGGGTAGGTATTCTTTGGAATACCGTAGGGTTAGCGGAAATGACTGATGAAACCATCCGCGCACAGGACGACCAGATAATGTATTTGTTCGTTCTAAAACATTCTGAAATAACACAAACTAATAATCATTATCAAGCTTATTTTTGCCGACATGAAAAAACGAAAGCAGTGAACGTAAAAGCAAACATAAAAATAGACGATGTAGGTAGTTGTAAGCCCGTTAATGAGCATACAGCGAACAAGCTTGCTTTCATAGCTAATTAAAAGCAAAGAATCTTCCGACAGTAGAGAGGAAAAGAAACTAGTACGACGAAGGTAGACTAATCAGGATCGCGTGTCGATAATCATATCGATTTTATCTGAAAATACTATGAGTGTAGATACGTTTAATTAAACGTTGATAGATAAATACAAGGTTCGGCAGGTTTACAGTGGAATAAGTTTCTACGGCTTACATAAATGCGTCTGATTGAAGTAGCCTCTTAACATTCAGGGGGCCGCTATTACAAGCTAGTGATGATGGTAAACATACCCAATTGGTTACAGCTGTGATTAGTTTACGTTACTGGTATTAAGCTGCATCCAGTTAGACTGGAAGCCGAAACAAACATGGTTATGAAAGGCTAGGCAAACGACAATGATATCATACATACAGACTAACAAACAAAAATCTGGCAGTTAGTACAAGAATAATTCATAGAGGCTCGGCCTAGACAGGTAACAGTAAATGGTATAAGTAGATGACGGTACTAATGACTCATGTAAACATTGCCAGTGCGATCATGACGAACGTTCACTTTTTACTTATGCGTGTGCGCATCGGGATCTAGGCGAACCGAAAGCGTTACTTTATGCTGTTGGAAATGACACACATGCTAGAGTACAGATAAATAGGGTGTCTCAAACATTTGGGTCAAGCAGTATTCTAGTTGACGAGATATTCTGATTTGACAGCTAAACTTCAGTAATTGAAGAGGTACCATGAGAAAAAGAAAAAAAAATGAAGTTATATGTAGGGACAGTCGGTTATTATATGTTACGATTATGATATCAGTCCTAGATGAGATGATAGATGTTTATGAAGTACTAACGTTTTTTTAACTGGTCATGATGCTTTTTCAAAAGCCAGGTATGTTAAGCCTCTGCCGGGGTTGCGGGCCTGTTCGAAAGAGATACCGTGGCCCCGGAACATAAAGGGCTAGGAAGGAACATGGATGGGTTTTAGTCAGTAAAAGTCTGACACTCCGTCCCGCTCCGCCCAGAGTGGGAGAAGTCATTTGATGATTTCCCATCCTACAAAAAAAAAACAAGTATGTTAAGCCAGTAAGTAAGGATATCTGTGTTTCGAACTGCAAAGTTAACCTCAGGAAAAGCAACTTTCGCGTTCAGATTATAAATTATTGACGTTAGCGGAAATATAAATATTTTCATGGTTCCAAGATGTAATGGTTTTAAACGGAAAGGCACTTTAGCCAGAGAATTTGCACTGATTACAGTTTTTTCGTAATTATTGTTTTAAATGTCAAACACATTAAGATTAAGCGATTGACCTTTGAACAATTATTATTATCTTGTGCGGAAAGTTTGTTTTAACTTCGTGACGTGAATGACATGATATGGTTGTACTCGTATTTTCCTTAATCCAAATATTTGCGACTCCTTGCGAAATCTTTCCTTACAAGGAAAAGGCTAATGCGAATTTCACCATGACTGTGATCACCACACCAGTGATCAGATCAATTAATCCTTGATAAGAGACCGCTCAGGAGCGGTCAGCACAGTCATTGATGGAATCTGCTGCAAGATTTTTAGCCAAAATGACTACTATTAACGATGAATACTTTTGCCAGTACCTGTTGAGTCTGTCATTTTGTTAAAACATTTGGAGAGAATGTCATGTTTAGCTATTACGTCAACATTCCATCTGTTACACCTACACGAGTACCAATTTTATTACCAAAAGGAGCTTTCTCATAACTCCTCCAGGGCCTCGATTCTGCTATTACAATAGTGTCAGAGTATTCGATCATTGATTTCATAATGATCAAGTTCTGTCAAATTTTGACAAGTTTGTTAATTCTACTATCATAATGGCGCCATTATGACTTCTCAATGAACAACCATTGACACTCCATTGAAAGAAATGTCATAGAATATTAATATCGTACATGAAATCTGGCATGAATAAATGTTCGCATTTAGTAGTAGATTTCGAAAACCATTTGTACTAAGGGTTTTATAACAATGACAATACGACAATGCCATTAAAACACAATTTTATTACGAGACCATTGACCGACCATTGTGAATTTAGCAGATTACGAACTTTAAGCAAAATGACAATGGGATGAGAATGGAATCGTGTTGGAGTGACGAATTTATTAAAATAGCAGAATTAGCCCCCAGACCTGTCAGTGTTATTAATGCTCTTGAATGTGTTTTAGACGTGCTGATCGAGTTCAGTTTCACAAATGTTTACTCATCGTCTTCTTGCCCTTGTCCCATGTTATTTGGGGTCGGCGGCAACACGACTTCATCTTCCATTCTCCTCTGTCAATCGTCACAGTATCATTGGCCCCTTTTTTCTCCATACCATTCCTCACAGAATCCATCCATATTTTCTTAGGTCTGGTCCCTCGCCATTCATTAACATTTATATTTAAACCATATGCGATTCGTCTCTCCTCATCACATGCATAAACCAAGAACAACATCCACCACAAAATTGTTATCTCCACTACATACGATCATTTTCCATTCATTTTCTTCACAGCCCAGCATTCACCAGTGTGTTAGGCAACCTAAAACATCCCAGTGAACATCGCATTAGCTTCGCTCTCTCTGTATCAACAGTAACTTCAAATCGTGAACCCCGATCGTGACCACCTATAAACAGGCGATACCTACAAACATACATAGTACATACATGTGTAAATTGATCGTTTTTTATTCCGCTTTGCCCGCGGCTGCGCTTTGACTTTCCATTTAATTATTTCCGACTTGTAGTCTGGTTTATGAGGTTTGTTTTGACATGTGGGTGCATTAACGCCATCATTGGGCAGCCATGGCAAGGCTTTAAGGTCTTTCATTTTTCTGCAAATAATGTTCATTTGGTTATGTTGTAGGATAATATTCCGTTAGGAATTATGAGGCCGGAGATACGAAGAGAAAATATGGATTGGTATAGGAGTTGAAGAAGACTAAAGAAACGATGGATGGACTGTGAAAAGGATGATGTGGAAAGGAATAAGTTTTGAGATGAGATGACGAGTAATACCGAGATATGGAACAAGAAGATATGCTGCGCCGACCTCCAATGAATTCAGATTAGGGCAAGAAAATAATGAGATACGATGAGAAAAGTGTTGATGAAGGCCTAGCCTTTCTTCAGCTTGAAAGCCGAGTGCCGTTTTCAGAAAACGGCATAAGGTGTTCTTTATATCATTCTTCACCTGATCGGGATCATTGGTCTTTCTTTTTGTATCGATGGTACATGTTTCTTACTATTTAGGCCCATTTAGTACATTTTAAATTATTAAGAATTTTACACAGGAGTAGATGTGCAAATTATTCGTAAAGGAAGCCTTTTATGCATCCTAGTCTTAAGGAAAACTCTCCATAATTTTCCTCCTAACTTCCCCAAGATTTTACCTCGCCGTCACCACAAAATACCCTTTCCTTAATCTTAATATCTGCGGTACAAGCCGGTAACAAATCTTCAGTTATATTGGTTAAGTTAGGTGATCTTTCTTCGGGTGGCCCAAACTTTAGGGCCACTAGAACGCTCGGCTTATTTCGGACAGTGTCGTGTCCTCAAGTGCCGAAGTTTGGCGCCGCCTTGTATTTATGGTACAGCCGTGTTTTATTACTCTGTTCGAAACTTGAATAATATGAGGCCACAATGTGCAGCTTGTGGTGGAGTTTGGTGACATTGTCTGTGGTTTTGTGTGTTTACTTGTAACTTGTCCACTTCTGTCACTAAGTTCTAGATCTCTATGTTTCTTAGCTCATACTTTGGCCAAGCGTTCCTGATAAGTGCAACAGAGACCGAAACATTTCTAAGTCCAAAGTACACGCTTAGTATATATTTAGGTCTAGGATATGCGGGTAGGTACGTAGAAAATTAATTTTGAAAACTAAAAAATCCAACAACTTGACACTTGAAAGTCAAGTTTCTTATACAATGTAGTTATCTGCTGACGCAATTGAGATTCTATGCAAGCGTAGCAATTGGAAACCACTTACTAAGCAAAACGAGGGCAATACCCCACGGCAACTGCCATTTGATTACCAATGCACCATCTAATTAAAATGCACCCTACGTGGTTGGTCCATTTGCAGTTCACCCGTCTAACGCTAAATTCGCATAAAATCTAGTTTCCCGATAACCGACTTCGTTCAAATAACGAGAACATCGCCCAATGACATCAAGTTCCACCTGATTGGTTACACGTCACTATAATTACTAAGTATATGTTCCATATAGGGAACACATGACAGCTGTCTGCGGATGATCGGAGGTCTATTGAATCATGTCATTTGCATGGGTAAGGCGAACTGATTTGAATGTTAAATATAAACTGTAAGAGTGGAATAAATGTAGAACATGTTCATGATGACGACATAACTTTTTTGGTCTCTTTTATTGTGCCTTGTTTACACTGCTCCGTCTTAAGTAATCGACATATTACATTTTTTTAGCTTTTGCCCGTAGATTTGGTCGCGGTATGGTAGGAAACTTTAAAACGGGGACATTTTCAATATAGTTTATCGTCACTCGAGTTTACCGTACTTTCCTATTTGTGAAAGAATTTTCCAAATCGGATCAGTAGTTCCGAAAATTATCTCTTGCATCACTAATTATAACCGAGGAGAAGATGGCGGGACGTCTTGGATGGCTTCCTCGCGATTGGTGAGAAGTGGAAGAAATAGGGGCGCAAGTTCCGAAGCCTGCCGGGGTTGCGGGACTGTTCGAAAGAGATGCCGTGGCCCCGGAACATAAAGGGCGAGGAAGGAACATGGGTGGGTTTTGGTCAGTAAAAGTTTGACACTCCTTCCCGCTCAGCCCAGAGTGGGAGAAGTTATTTGATGATTTCCCATCCGTAACGACGAGCTGGATAAAACAAACGACCAGTAGTCCACAATAGCCCTGGATAGACAATACTGGCAGTCATGGGGAAAGGCCTTTGCCCGGCAGTGGGATGACGTAGGCTAACGGTATCTAGTAGTATCAGTAAGGAAAACCGCACGCAGTCCTAAAATAACTGCAATTAGTGCTGCAATGAAAAGCTAACACGTCTCAAAATAGCATTAACAAATCTAATTCCCCGCCATTCCCCGTAGGCTAAACTTCAAGTCTAGACTCACGTGAGTAATCAGAGCCAGAGCCAAGAAGAATGTAACCTAGACATTCCTACAGTGCATTCACAAATAATTTACCTCCCTGACATTTCATACACCCCCGGAAAGATGGCCAAAGCTCGTCACTCACTGGATGCCTATGGTAGGTCATCGCCGTTGAGGCTCGCACAGGATAGAGAGGTTTGAAAGGGGACATAGAGAGGGATAGCTAAAAAAACACTTTTCATCACCGTCAAAATCACATTAATCTTTAAAGTCGTAACTAGAAGGTTCGGATTGAGTTGCTACCACCAAGACTGACAAGATGAAAGTGATCCTTATTCTCTTTACATAAGGTTGCTGTTGGATAGCAGCTGTCAGACGTACAAGAAGTGTACTGGACTGTACGATCAGCAGTGACGATTAGTATTCGGCTGACGTTTCGCCGTCTCCTGTGGTAGCGCGTGTACAGACGGATGTAGTTACTGGAGATCGAGACGGCAATGAGGTTTAGTTATGACGAAAGATTGTCTGGAAGGTTCTTTTGGTGAGAATATTTGTGAGCGAAACTGTTGTAGTTAGTAAACTTTATTTTGATAAAATTCAAAAATGTTAAATTACATCGTTATGCAATTTTGAGGGGGCTGTATCCCAGTAGTGGGAACATTGCAAGGTGTCACATTATAAACATGATTTATGTGCGTATTGCATAATTATCACTTGTGAAGGAAAACACCGTGAGGAAACCCAGCATGCCTGAGAGATATTCCTCGTCGGCATGTAAAGCGAAGTCAGAGACCCACGAGCGGCACAAAAACTCTGACACCAGGTTAGGTATTAACCACACGATAAAGAAAGACACCAAAATATATTGTAGCAACAGAATTGCCTCCAAATGATTTAAATTTAACGGAATCAATCCATCTGCAATGCAAACCAGCACGGAAAATTAAACCAATTCAATTGAACACCACTTGTATCAACACACCATCCATACATCATACAAATAATTCCATTCAACTAAAGCAGCTGTTGAATATGCATCGTTACATGATTGCTTTAATTACCAGATCCTGTGGAACTGTGACGGTCATGTTTTTCCTTAGACCAAGAGGAAAAGCGTAGACAAATCATTTTGCAATTAGTCGGAACGAAGACTTTGTGTCATGCATAATGTAGATTTTGTTACAGATTATCGCTTGGTATTCTTTTGAATTTATATTGAGGTAGACCATGGTAGGTATGTAGAAGATATTTTTGAGTTGATTCTTATGCAATGGTGTCGATTCTGTTGTGCACAAACTAAATTTAATTTAGGCTATTGCTATATTTTACTAAACGGCAGGGCGAGAAAAGGACGGCTATAACTATGAACTAAGTTAGAGATGTCAAACTAGTTTATGCCTTGCGCTTCACCGTGTTTTTAGTCGACATGTTTTTACGTGCAACCTTCATTTGTATGGAAATATTAGTTCCAATTAAATTTGATGTCTCTAAATTACGTCAGTCTTTATTAGAGAGAAAAAGATAGCCATTGCCTAAATTAAGTTTAGTTTGTGCACAACAGAATCGAAACCATTGGCTACCGAAAAAATATATATCGATCCTGTAGAAGTGTAAAAGCCGTTGTACACACACGAATCGCATTGAAACCGATCGGCATTTGTCTACATATACAGGGTGGAATTTTTCAATGCCACTTGGTGGGAAAGTACTCTAAATACTGAAGATGGCAAATTTTACTCAAAGGAAACATTCCTTTATTTTTAAAAAGATACAAATCTACAATCACAGATTTTCGAAAATTCGTCTTATCACTCATCATTTGCCTAGCCTCTTAACTTGGGGTCGGCATCCAATCTTACTGGATGAAGCTGAATATCAGTATAAATTTATCTTGGAGCGACTGCTTATCTGATCCTCACAACCCAATTAGTACTGGGTAATCCAATACCCCTTGGTAAGACTGGTTGTCAGACTTTCGGGTTACTACCTGTTACGATTGTCAAAGATCTTTCCGAGGTACGGAAGATACTCGGTATGTACCTAATGGGTGGTCACTCGTCCACAGAACAGCCTAGACAAGCGAAGATTAATCTGAAGATCGACCCAAGCGGCTGTTATTATTTGGCTACGAGCTCTTCTAGTGAGTTTAAACAATGTCATCGGAAAATGTAGCACACTATACAACGGCCTTCTTCGGGAAATACAACCGTTTCTTCGTGACGTATCTACACTAATATTATAAAGAGGAAAACTTTGTTTGCTTGGTTGTAATGAATAGGCTTAAAAACTACTGGACCGTTTTTAAAAATTCTTTCACCATTCGAAAGCTACATTATCCACGAGTAACATACGCTACATTTTATACCTGTACTCCCACGGGAACGGGTACTACGCGGGTGAAACCGTGTGACGTCCGCTAGTATTCCATATACCAGCAACTTGTCTTGTACGATTTCTTGGATAATTAAGCTGTCAATACATACGAGGAATCATCGGTTGAATAGTTCACGTGCGTTCGAGAGATGATAATAATGATTCTTGATTACGTTGTGTACTAACAAGATTCCCCGACATTTTCCCCAATGACTAAGTAATCAATGACGGTTTGGTGGAATTTGGGGAAAACGCTTTACATAAATATGTTTTAAATACTATTTATCTACCTACAGACGTCAAGACTCATTACATCTAAGGAGCTCTGATATTTAGTAATCGAAGGTCGTTATATTATGTTTTACCGTTTCATAATCTCAGTGTTATTGTATGACGTAATCTTCGTGAGAATATAACAGATTCGTTTACTTAATTTTGTTTGTTGCATTTACTTTAAGATATGTTTAACTGGAACTCAGAAATGTACATCCTAATTATCTGTTAAGAGACTAAGCAAGAGCATAGGTAATAAGCCAAAGACGTAGGTTGAAATCGGTCGTTTTCACCAAAAAAAACTAATCAACATCACTTGAGGAGATAGTTTATTCACACTTTATGCTTATAGATTTCTTGATAAATACTGAAAAATGGCTTACACAAGGCTCTAATTAGATAATTACAAGACAGTAGAAAGATAAAAATCCTCTTTAATTCCAAAGCTACAGAAAACTTCCTAGAGATTATGTTAAACCCTGTTAATAACCTACTACTCGCTATAAATACCCTAGCTACACCTAACATGCACGACTCAGTTGCCATTTAGGGAAGCTATCGGAAACTGGAAGGTGGTGCTGTTCACACGATGCCAAGGTCTGCCGTGACCAGCTGTTTGAGAGATGACGGATATTCTCTATACGGACTGCAAGACGCTGGGTTGATGGGTGGGATTCCTTTGCTGAAAAGGCCGGTATTGGTGGCTGAATGAAACGGTCGTTGAGCTCGACAGAACGTGGTTGGTGGGTGGTGTGACGTAACTTGGGAGGAGCCTTAATCCAGCAGTGAATATTACTGGAAAATTGAAGACTTTTATGCATGAATGTTATAAAGCAAATTCAAAAACATGATCTGTTCCAATTGCTTTAGAAAACATTTATTGATGAACGTCCCATTTTGTTACACTTTTGCTCGATTCGCTCGTGGAGACCAACCCTGGATTGGACTTGTTTGCTGATAATGTTAGAATGTTTGTGGTTCTGTGAGAAGAACGGAGTTAAATGATTATTTATTTTAGTGTTAATGGTTTATACTGTACTAAATGTAAAATAAACAATAAATGGTACTGATTCTTAGTTTGTTGCAAATCTCGGCGTAACAAACAAATGAATCCTAATCTTTATTTACCACTGTTTTCTTTCTTCGACTCGTTTCTTTTAGGGACAAACTCGTATAAGGAAATTGACTATAAATTCACAATGTTCCAATAGTTCCCAAACCATTGACACCCTACATGGATTGTTTACGTCATAAACTTTATTTTATGCTAATCCATTGAATTTGGTTTTATAAATTCTTGTTGGAACAAATTACTGTTTTATTGGTTGACTAAATAATAACAGCCGCTCGGGCCGATCTTTATGTTAAGCCGTGCTTGCTTAGGTTGGTCTGTGGATGGGTGCCCACCCTTACATACCGCGTTTCTTGTACGTTAAGCTATTGGTCCCGGCTGTCATTTGTCCATCTTTGGCAGTCGTTAAAGGCAGTCAGTGGCTCAAAAAGTCTGACAACCAGTCTTACCAAGTGGTATCGTATTACCCAGTATTAACTGGGTTGCGGAGGTCAGATAGGCAGTCGCTCCATGTAAAATACTGGTATTGAGCTGCATCCGGTTAGACTGGAAGCCGACCCCAACATAGTTGGGAAAAGGCTCGGCAGATGATGATGGTTGACATATGGAGACAATGCTTTTAGAGGTTTCGTATAACTTTTTGTCAAAAATATAGCCTGTTTAATTGTTGTTTGTTGTATTAATTATCACTTGGTCCTAACCAAAAGAAAAAGCCTGCCGTCGAGGAATGTCTCTAACATTCCTCGACAGCATGTAAGCCAAGTCAGTCAGAAGCCTATGGGCGGCTTCAAAACTCTGACACCAGGTTAGGCAACAACCACACTATAAACTGATTGGCAATGCCAATCAATTCACCAATTCATTGCCAAATTTGCCAATCATTTTAAAAAGTCGCATCTCCGAATGTAACTAGTTCTTATTAACAGTCGATTTAAAAAAAGAGCCAAAGACATAAACAAAGTTTAGTTACCATAGACAATTAGACACGCACTTGACCAAAAAAAACATGGCGACAGACAATTTTTTTTTTTAATTAACTGAAAAACAATGTCCAGCCTATTGATGAATATTTCACTAACTGGGTTAATTAACCCATGATCTGTTTGCCATAACAGAAATCAATATGGCTTTGTTCACATAACCAGATTATGCATTCGACTGCAAACTGGCAATGGTTTCAATCAAATTGAACGCGAATTTGAAACCGACATCAAAATATTGATAAACTACAATCAAAACATTTTCGGGGTTTTGAAATGTTATTAAGTTTATGAATAATTAATTATTGTTTATTATTGTTTGTTTATTTTTTTTTTATTTTTTTCGACATTTAAAGAACAAAGACCAAGCGATTAATATTGGTAGATGTTGTAGATTACCGTCGTAAACCACATTAAAGTTAAGAAAGGATTAGGCAAAGGTGTACTTAAAACCACATTTCACCAGTTCAATCAAATTAACAGTAAAAACAAACAATTTGGCAGCTGGATCAAGGGCTTGATTCAGAAAGCAGTACTTCTGGACACGGCACGTATTATTAAGAGGTTCCTCTCTCAAGAGCCCTGACAATTTTTTTATAAGTAGTTTTAAATGTTTGTTTTACTTAATGGTGTTTTATAGAGAAATACCTATTTAAAAATATGTAACATAATTAATAAAGGAAAACAAATTATAATTAGGTATACCTCTTAAGTCCTAGGGCTG
Source organism: Xestia ashworthii (assembly GCA_950022955.1). NCBI lineage: Eukaryota > Metazoa > Arthropoda > Insecta > Lepidoptera > Noctuidae > Xestia > Xestia ashworthii. Next base: position 14,909,457 of record OX465560.1, on the reverse strand, counting down.
TAAATATGGACTTTTTTTGTTCATACTAAATTAAATAGAAGGATTACCAAGAACAATCAGCTTGAGACTATGTCACACTCACACCTAATCACAGATAAAATGTTAATCGCAGTATTCCCCAATTACTAATCAGTACATATCAAATTAACGATTATGTCAATCTACCTAATCTCACAAGTTCACAACCCGAGAAGCGATAAGGATGTCCAGACCAATTAACGATTACCGATTACTCGATTACGCATCGAATGAGCTCGATCGATACATCGCACCGATACATCAGCCTAACAATAACAATAGATAATCTAAACAATCTACACATTATCGGTGCGTCGCCATCTGATATTCTAGGCGGGGTCAATGACCGAGGGACAAAGACTAAGTTTATAGATAAGACACTCGATTGTAGTGGTCAGTTGAAGTTTTCCAATTTTATGTGGGCAACTATTTCAATATGGCTGTAAGTGGTTTAGTTTGAGAGATATGGGTGAAGTTCGGTGTGTGTAGTAAAGGTTATGACTTGAGTTTTATTACCGTTTTGGTGTGATTGTTTAAGGAGTTTTTTTTTTCGTATTTCAGTAGTATCTTTATCATGATTCTCTTGCTCTACTCCCAATTTATTTGGGGTTGGGGTAGCATGTCTTCTGCCAAACTTCTCTATTAGACCTCATCTCAGTAGTCACATCTTTTCTAGCCATGTCATTTTTAGTCCCGTTCTTCATGTCGTAGGTCTTCTTCTATAGCCAACAACATTAATTAACTATAATGAACATCACGTGTTGGTAACTAAATCAAACTTGTTGCTAAATCGGGGTCTCTTTTTCATGAAGATGTATAAAAGAAAAAAAACAAGGTCAAATAAATTAGGATACGGGGAACAGGACTCATAATGATGATATTTCGTGAATATCATAAAAAAGGCGAACAAAACATTAACGACATACCTGACTTGCTCGCTCTATTTTCACAAATTGCTACATCATTGACAAAGAAGTGTCCCCTCTACAATAACTAGCCTTGCTTAATCTATGGCCGGGGCAATTGCACGGCTGGCGCTATGCCAGAGAGACGAGCAATTTTATTAAAAACTCTTAGTATTGTTAACATCTGTTGCATCTAAACACATGTGTTAGTTTTATCATTACTTCATGTTGTCGCTTTTTTTGGGTCGAAACTGTGTAGTTTGGGAAACTGCGTGTGTTTGGGTCCGTTATGGCATTTGTTCTTTGAAATTGGTGGGTGTGGTAATTTGGCAGACAGGATAATTGGCACACATTTGTTTACTCTCTAGTTAATTTATTGTCTCCCTGTCCATTCAAAGACTGTCAGGTTAGATCAGCGATATCTAACAACTACGAAATTATGAAATTGTTAGCGATAGGACCTGCGTAGCTGTTAAAACTGTGGGTCCACCACAATTTAAAAAAAAAAAACAAATATTTTAAAGCATTATATCTATTTAAAGACTGTACACTGATCAATCAGTAAATAATAATGTTTTTATAGGCGCCAAAGTCTATAAGAGTAGGATTCGTACATCTGAGGGTTGCTTATGACTGAGGGCACATCACGACTCACGTAGACTTTCCTCAACTGTTACTGTCGTAAAAGGAAACGGTAAGGTGAAGAGGGTATGTCATTAACATCTCGCGGATATACCATCAAGTGTGGTCAGTTTCAATTCGACCGTTTACGTAGATCATTAGGAGGCCTCCGGCCAAACACGCAGTGGACATTTACGAGGCTAATAAATGATCACGACACACTTTACTGATGTGAGTTGCTGGTGAGGACATTCATGACGAATTAGTCTCATTATACATCATCATATAGTCTGCCTAGCCTTATCCCAACTATGTTGGGGTCGGCTTCCAGTCTAACCTGATTCAACTGAATACCAGTTTATACATGGAGCGGCTTATCTGACCTCCAAAACCCAGTTAGTACTGAGTAATACGTTACTCCTTGATAAGACTTGTTGTCAGAGTACAGAGCCACTGACTACCTGTAACGACTGTCAAAGATCTACGAATGACAGCCGGGACCAACGGTTTTCCGAGGCGGGAACTCTGTATGTATAGGGCGGTCATCCATCCACGGACCAACCTAAGCAACTGCGGCTTAACCTTGCCAACATCTGTACGTAAATCTATCATCAGTTTCATTATATATCATCGTCATTCTCTTGCCCTTATCCGTGACGGCGCAGCATTAATAAATATATCGCTGGACTTTACGCACAGCGCCATCTAGTGCCACACTAAGCAAGGCTTGTGTCGTGGTCACCAGACAGTTGAAACTTTTTGTTTGTAAATACATACTTAATATACATATAAACATCCATGTCTCGGAAACAAATGTCCATGCTCATCACACAAACATTTGCTCCTACCGGGATTCGGACCCGGGACCCTAAGAACGTAAGGCAGCCTCACTACCGCTGCCCCATTCGGGTCGTCAAACCTCCTTTCTAGCCATGTCATACTTCACACAGTACATCCATCGTGTCTTTAGTCTTCCTCTACTCTTATAGCCATCCACATTCATACTCAAAACTTTACTCACGACATTTTCCTCATTTTTCAGCATCACATGACCAACAAGTTTTACTATTTTCTATTAAGTTTCATTATATACAAAATATTGTAATTTTAAATTTTGTTGTTGTTAATGTAACAAACCTGGTAAAAAAAAAACAAAGTCCCAATGCACTGTTTTAGACTTTCACAGTTTTTCACGACACTTAAAAAAAAATACGGATGTAATCCCGTAAGTAGGTACTTTAAGTGTAACAAAGTCCTAAATGAAACAATCAACTTATATTATATACCTAGTACACCAGTTAGTTCGCAAGCATACATTCTGATAGCCGCGTTGCAGACAATAATCGCGTGGGTGACCATACTCGACCATAATATTTGTATACGGCAACACTACCGAATGATTATGGCCATATTATAACTTATACGGCACGTATTTCTAGAAGTCCAAGAAATATCGAATGGTAATTTTACTGTGGTCTCTTCCAAACATGGATCCATTACTACAACCAACTACATTTTCAATTCTACTAACTTTTCAAGTAGGTAGAGTCGAAGACTTTAATTGATAAGCCACTTTTACTACTTTAGAATTTTGCACTTTTATACATTCACGAGTACGAACATTACTGACTTAACCCGATTTGAGCCACACGGCAAAAATACGAATAGCGGCAAGTGGCTCATCAATGAGAGGTTTTCGTTTCGAGAATAAAAAAAAATAGTTTCCATGAACTCGATAGATGGCGTTGATCTGACTACGTTACTAGGTGCCAAAGCCAAAACGCTTGAAAAAACACGTCACATACGCTCGTTGACTGACACTTTCGTTTGCATAAGCTTCCGAATATAAAAATTAGGTCCAAGTGAAATTATGTGACATTCTATTCCTTGCATTAACGTACCGAGATCAGCGCCATCTATCCAGCGAATAGGGAAGAGTTGAAAAAGAAAATTCCTCATTAAAGTCCTCGACTGTATATGTCCTTAAAACCTCGTTTTTTTCCCAAATGACTTGCTATCGCACCCCACGTATGTTTTGTAAACTATGTGATAAATAAATACATAATGTACCGTATAATGTGCTGTTGAACCGCGCTGAACTCTTTAAAGGGAGAACATCGTTTACTGTAGCGTGCAGTGTGGCTTCCGGCTTAGACTACGCTTTGTCTTGTTTCTAGGTGACTACAGATATAGTCAGGCATTCTTCGCTGGAATTATTCTTGCTTCCATAGATTCATAGAGTGATATGAAGCGTGGAACTTGAGAACGTTGGCGATAGAGGACAACTAGGGCACTCTTTTTCTTCTGTATCGTATGGCTAGTGCCTAACCTGGTGTAAGAGTTTTTATGCCACCCATGGACGTCTCAGACATGGTGGTTTCCTCACGATATTTTTCTTCACGGTAGCAAGTGATAATTATACAATACGCACATGAATCCGAAAAATCAAAGTTCTGTGTCTTGGGTAAGAACCCGAGATCTGGCAGTCCGGCGGTCACCAATAGGTCATCATCATCAATGATATAATACTGCTCTGGGGTACTAACAATCTGCTTTTCAAAAAAAGATGTGACTAAGTCCTCGCAACCCTTGTACTTAAAAGACAACACGACAAGAACATCGCAAGAAGCAAAACAGGTAAACACTGTAACGAAGATATAGACATCATTTGTAACACGTGGCGTCCAAAAGTGTCCTATTAACTTCAATAGTAAAACGCTACTCAATTTCAAACCGGTTTGCATCACACCAAAATGCAACAGACACACTAAAATCTCTCAACCCGAATCTGGCTCACATCTGTATCATTAACATCAATTCAGTTTCACACAAAGATGTTCAGTGCATCGATTATGATTGCGAGTGGGATGAGGGTTGTGTAACGTTGTATCCGTGAATCGGTAATTAACGGGTTAGATTGATTACAAGGTGATACGGGTTTGATAAGCATAATATGACATGATACTAATTGAGTAGACGAAGGACGGGACGGAGGGATGTTTGAAGATAACAGTCTAGGTGGGCAGACGATTTGATTAAAGTGGCCGGAAGAAACTGGATAGCTATGACATAAAACTGCCAAAAGTGGAGAGAATTTGAAGAGACAGACCTACACACAGCATTGGGTGGCTAAGGGTTGAAGAAGAAGATAATGAGATAATAAGCACAATGCCGTTAACCAAGCATTCTGAATATCAAACTAGGTAACCTTATGCAGAAAATATTACTGGGAAATGCCATTTTTTGGGTGTGAAAAATCACATTTTAAAGAAAACTCAATGTAACGCACTCAAAACATTGTTTTGCAGAATGGATTGAATAGTGTAGGGGTCATGGAGGTGTTAAAAGTAAAGTTCTTACATTAAAAACATTAACTGCTGGAATGTAAAAATGATTGCTATGATGGGGAGAACAATGCCATTCGGCTTTGTTAAAGAGTCTTTTTACACCAGGCTCGGCATTCGGGTCCATGTTCATCAAAAAGATGACGGTCTGATTATCTAAAAGCAGCTGTTTAAAACACATGTTTGTATAGGAAAATGTCACAGTGACAGCTGTTTTTAGATAATCAGACCGTTATCTTTTTGGTGAACATGGACCTTAGTATAATAATTCTAAAATAATGACACCTAGTACAGGCAACAACCTTCAACGACCTTCCATTGTGAATAGCTTTTCAGTAGCTTATGTCAATACAATACAATTCTGACTGTTCCGACATTGTTATAATGTTTGTGTAAGTACCTACTCTGAATTCCTCCAAATTCACTGCTCGTAAATCGACTACATTTTGAGAAAGTTCATGTTGTTTTCTCAAAGTTTTACCTCAAAAACCAGTAGGATTGCAGGTAATTTCCACAAAATAACTGGATCACCTTTGATGACAGTTTATTTCATTTCAGTACAACACATAGCGAGTTCAGAGCAATGATTACATTATGATCAAGCGTGGGCGGGAGCTGCAAATTTATCGCGCCGGCTGACATTACGCAACCAATACGTAGGGATGGGACATCGGTATCGATGACCACAAACTATACACGCGCAAGCGAGACGCGTGTGACCATGCCCTGACAACTTAGAACATGTTCTTTTATTGCGAATAGCGCCATCTATCCCGCACGCAATGATTTTTTTTATCGCAATGTTACCACTTTACTAGAGACTACTAGTGTAGTCTAGTTTCACAAAAAAAAAATGATTTAACAAGCAAATATAAATTGTATTTAATTTACATTTTATTTTGTGTAATTAGTGATTCATCATAAAACATATAAAAACGGGTATTTATCGCGAATTTACCTTTAATTTAAGCCCGACCGAATTAGTGATTGTTGTACGACGATGATGACTTTACTGATACCAAACGTTGAGAACACTGTATTAGTCTATGCGTGTGACTGTAACTGCGAAAAAAAAAAACAAATTAAACAATATGCCATGAGTCTCTGCGATTCGATTTTCGGAGTGACAGTACTCAAACAAGGAAACTAGTGAGGTGCGCGCGATTCACCGGTTATTAGTTGCACGGCCAGAGGCCGTGTCCGGCCCTTAGTGTTGATTAATTGAAAAATGACAAGTTCTATGGAAGTGAGTGCTTTTCCGAAATATCTTTCCCTAATTTATCAGTGAGAAGTATGTATATTATATGATACGTCTTTTTATATGAAGGTATCATTATTATTGATACCCTCTATTCCGCTTGAACAACCAAGCTCGCTCACACAGTGTTATGCAAGCAACATTTATTTCAATAATAAAAGCAAGTTAAAATGAATGTGTTTCTGAATCACCCATGCGTTCCCCAGCGGTGTAAATAATGGATTAAGTTGGCACGGACTCAAGTTACATAAATCGCATTGGGCTTAAAAATTGCAATAGTGCATGAATTGTAACCCAGATACGGAAGCTGTGACCCATTTTTGCGGGGGATGTTTTAAACGTGTGCGGAAAAATAAGCAGCTGGGAAAATGAAGTAGGTATTCCGTTGTATCTAGAGAGCAATCTTCAGGTCCAGTAAGACAAGAAGAGGTAGATTTTTTTTTTTAAACGGTGGCTTTCAAGTAATTTCGATAGAATAAAATTTGGCATAATTGTAAATCAACGCTAAAAACTTAACATAGTCAGTTCCCACTGCTGGGACACAGGGTTCCACTATGTGAGAGGGAGTGGGCCGTAGCGCACCACCTAGCTCCAGTGTGGGTTGGTGCTGGTGTATTTGAATACTCTCCTTATTTTGGTAATGTGTCGGTTTCTTCACACTGTTTTGCAAGTAAATACAGTATTAGGTATTTGTACTGGGTACCCAGTAATTAGTTGTGCTAATCCAATAAAGCACACAGTCAAATTGGCTTCAAGAGACAATCAATTTTATAGATATAATAGTCCCACATGAATCGCACGGTCCCATGCGTAAACATCTCCATCCTCAATCGGTATGTTTCATCGACACATCGACAAATAACACACACATTATCGACTTATCGCAACACTACGCTATAATAATTGACAGCCCGTTGTTTACGACGACTGTTGAAAAAATATTCGCTTGTGAAATATTCAGCTTTGTCACTTTATGGTTTTTGGAGATATTTCGTAACGCAAAATATTTTTATGGCTTCATTGTGTTGTCTATGGATACGTGAGTTTCCATGTTTTTTGTTTAAATGGGCGAAAATTTATAACTGTCTGCTGTATTATAGATCATTGCTATTTCTTTATGGGGTTTCCTAGTCGTCAAACATCTTTATAAGCCTTGCCTGGGGTCTATCAGCTGAATATGGATTAGTCCATATCTTGGAAAAACTAGATTCAGCTTTATAATTATAAGGGTAGAGCCGTCAGGGTCACAATCACTCGTTCTAAGTTCACTATTAGCGCGAACCAACTGTCAAACCTCTAAAGGTAAAGAAGGCAAGTTGAATTTAGCAACAAATTAATTAACTAAAGCAAAACACTATAACCCAAGACACTATATTAAAACAAATGAACGTAGCACCCAGTCTACATATAATTATAGCAATACGAGCTAAGGTCGGGGGTGAAAATGCAATATCCGTGGTTACCCCGAACGCAGTGATTGCGAGCAGGGGATCAATACAAGTACTTATACGTGCAGTAGGTAGGTAGGTGCAGTGCATTTATTAGAGCAGCCAGATTGCATTAATATTTCATGTGTTTGTGAGTGGGGTACACACCGTACACAATATAATGACAGGGATTGTGTCGACTGAATAGGTGGTTCTTAATGAACTTAAATAGTCGATATATCGATAACATTGTTGAAACTTGAAATCCCTAAAAAAATTGGCAAAAAAGCTACTAAAGGGTGGAAAGAAATAAAATAAGGTTTTTATTTTTTATAAAAGATTTGTGTTGATTTACCTTTCTTAAATTCGGGGTATCTTAATGATCTTAAACGTTTTCAAAAGATCATTCCAGTTATTTGTTGCTTACTTAATGATGACGTGAAATAATATAATAAAACTTTACCAGTGAGTATTCTTAGGTTAATTAAGTATACATAAACAATAAGCTAATTAAATGACCCTATTCACTAAATCTAGCACAAACTAGCCAGTGAAGTGCTAGAATACTTCCCAGATTACAAGAAGCAGGAAATCCTTCATCTGCAGCGGATTGCGTCTTGCGCAGCTTGACTTGTGTAGGGATTCAGATGGACGATAAAAACTATTGCTATCGATAAAAATAATGAATAACATACTTATTGGGTGGATAATTGACATTTTTTCTTTTTGTATTGAAAGTCTACGTAATAAGGTTTAAGTAACTATACAGGGTGGGAGTTCGATGTGGGGGGGGGGGGGGTGGTTAGTATGATGTAATTATTACATGGTAATCGCGTCGGTTTCTCTTTCACCACAATTGGAAATGGCGGTGTTCGTTCAGGGTCGATAGGTAGGGGCATATTTTCAACGTTATGAATCAAATTAACTAAAAGATTAAAGAATCAAGCAAAAGAGCCTAAAACGAAAGGATCTAAATATAACACACGATGATGGCTTGTCAAAACAGAATTAACGACCTGTCAAGAGTTAGTTCGTGAACAAATTAGCAGATACAATTTTTTTTTTTTTTTTTCAAATTGGGGAAGAGATGTAGGTAATGATTCAATAATATTGTTGTAAGAGGTGTTACAATGCCCCTGGCAGCTATTAAAGCCACCCCAAAACCTTTACAAAACGGGAAAATAATCTCACCCCAGGCCCTTAGCAACAAAACAATAGACAGAGCTTATAACTTCTTATTTAATAATGAAAGCATTCAAATCCTCGTTTAAGTCCTAACAAATAAACAAGAAACAAGATTAAGACATAAAAGCAAAGTTTTGATAAATAGCACATCATGCTGTAGATAATTTATTCAACCACTCGATTAAAGGAAAACGAATCCTAAACTTTACAAAATAGAGTTGGAATTCTATCTATTTAAATGTGATATATGGAATTGGAACCTGTGCAATGAAAAAGGTAGCCTTAATTTTACACAATAGAGTTGAAATTGTATCAATTTGAAAGTTAATATGAAACGCGTTGGAGCTGTCAAAAGTTGGCGCTATAGTCTGAAATGGAAATGCCGATGAAATGTTGTGACAGATAATGGTAGGGGAAAATTTTACAATTTATGATTGCATTGTTTTGAAAATGGGATATTTAACATGTAAGCGACATGACTATTATGTTTACTAAAAGCTACCGTAAAATATTTACAAATGTTATTGCGATTTTGCCAGAAAATCAGTTTATTTAGATCAGACATTTGCAGATGGTAATTGAATCCAAAAGTACGAATTGAGACCAAAGAAACGATGGATGGATTGTGTGAAGAATGATATGAAATATAAAGGAGTAAATGATAGCGTGACAGTTGGCAGAGGTGGATGGAAGAAGAAAACGTGTTGTGCCCAATGACGTATTATAAATAGACGCGTCATGCATGAACATCACGGCTGTCGAAAACAGCGTAAATACTGTCGGTAGCTAGATAGCTACTTAGACGCACGAAGAAAGGGAAAGAAAATTAAATGTCATCTACGGAATTTTTGTTGTTAGAGAGAGATAAATATATTTCTTTAATTCCGTTGCCATTCTGTGGTGCATGCTCATTGGCGCGTGACTTACCTCAGGCGCCAGCCGCCATTAGAAGGCATCGAAAAAAATAAAATAAAATACATTATTCTTGATACTTACGTATGAAACTTTTCTATTTTTCACAGTTAAAGTGTAGTTTTTACATGTCCTAAAAACACAGGACGGCATTTTTATTTCGTTGTTTGAGGAAGTTATACACAAAAGTTATTTTAATGTCACGTACTGCCGCGGCACTGGTTGGTACGCGACTAAATGAAAATCCGGCAATTGCCTTGCATTCATGTTGCCACTACAGAGCGCGGGCAACGTATCTATAGTTTTATATATCATTGGTTGCGCCAACCACGAGTAACATGGCACAAAGGAATGAAAATGCTGTATGTTTTAAGAATGGTTTGGTTGGTCCCCAATCTCCTAGTATGTGTATTACCAGCGTCGGGCACTAACTGTTCGGCAGTTTGCTGAACTGGATCTATTTGGCGCAGCCGCAACCACACACAATAGTACTTTTCACTTCTCATGCTCTAAACATACGCCATTATAGCCCTACGAAGCGGGATTAAAGTGACCATTTATTCTCTAGGGAGTAAAAGATAATTTAAAAATGGAACGATCTTTTACTCTGAAACATGGTAACAAAAGAGTAACTTATCAAAGGTTTTATTTAAACGAATTGGCTTGCAAATAGACAGCGGTTTATTGAAAAAAAAAACAAATTAACTCTTCAACGCGAGAAAAAAAATTGTTGTTTGTGTGCATCGTTGATTTTGAAAAGTATGTGCAATGCCTCTATTGCTAGCCGCTGCAGTAATGTAGGTACTAATTATCTTACGGATCATCTTCATTGCGAAAATGTTGAGAGTTTGTGTTGTGTTTTAAATTGTTAATCTGTGACTGACCTGATTGAAAAAAAACTGACCGCTCAGTTCAAAATTTTTGTTGTGAGTAAATTTGTTCGGTTTTAAATGACTATTTTTCTCGCACTCGAAGTGAAAAGTACAGTTTGCACCTCGAGACTAAACGCCAATTTAATATACCCTCGCTTTCATTGACTCCCTCGCTCGGGTATATTATGGCTTCGTTTAGTCCCTCGTTATAAAATTTACTATATTTATTTTTATTTTTTTCTGTTGACTTTTAAGTTTTTGTTGTGTGTGTAGTTTTAAGTTTTTTTTTATTCCTATTTTTGTTTGTTGTGCGTTTTTGTGGCATGTGCCAAATAAACATGATTTCCTTCTTTCTTTATTAGCATAAAATATTAACAGGTACCTATTGACAAAATTCCATCCACCGCGATTAATTCGCCAGTGTCAAGGAACGTTATCTAACAAAGTCGTGTAAAATATACCTTTACTACAAACAAGATTACAGAAATTAATTAATCGCGCTAAACCTATCGCGTTTCCTACAGTAACGAATCACAAGCCGACATGCAATAGTAATTATTATCCATCACCCTTACAAGGGTGTAAACACTAACCTTTATGTCCTAAGCGCCATTTTCAACCGCCATATAACAAAACCTTAACACAAGGTAACAAAGTCCAATTTCCCGAGCACCCAGATCTTTGGTTGCTAAAGTTAATCACTAGAAATTGTCTACCAAATAGCAACGAGCTATGTTTCACAGAGGTTAATACGAAGCCACATTCATTCTGGACCTAATACGGAATTTTGACGTAAATTTTGCATATAAAATGTCGAGATAGCGGTAAAATATAGTCATTAGCTATCGGTACAATCGAGCGGGTGGTAATAGCCGGTAAAATGTTGTAAATATTGTACCGAGTGGTCGTCTAGTTAAGTGTGTTTGAACACTAAACTTGCCTAATAGTGGCAAACCCCTGGCGGTATCGAGATTGAAATTACGGGTTCATGGGTTATTTACAAGATAACGGTATCGGTATATTAAATGCATAAATGTGTTCAGTTTTGAGAGTTCATAAAAAAATATTTTCATCCCCCCATCTCGGAAAGAGTATTTTTGCTCTTCGATATCTGAGTGCAAAAGCCGTTTTTATCGTCTTGAGGGTAAAGTAAATTTGAATTTAGAACATCGTGTGCACTAAGCATGTCAATTCAAAACATCATTAAACCTATTTACTTCTACCTCTATGGTGCCGAATTTCACATAAATTTTTTTTTAATTTGTTAAGAACTCAGACTCGGAACCTTCTTGGTGTACTTTTTTTAACATGTTTTGCGCGCGCCATTTTCTTTTCACGTCATATTGTTAACACCTTAGGTTAAAAACAAGGAATCCAACTTGAAAACAAGTGAAAAACTTAAAATGACCACTCATTATCTAGCGACGAGGAATTTTATTTGACGCCAACAGAATTAACTGAATTTGTTAACAACGCGCAATTTTTTTTTTGCCTTTATTCATTTCCTCGCTGAGGTGAGATGAAAAGTTACGTGTTGCACTCGAGTGCAAAGATTTTTCACCTCGTGCTCTTTTGATTCCCTCGCTAACGCTCAAGATTCTAAGTTTTGAATCACTCGCTTCGCTCGTGACTCAATCTTGGAATCTTTCGCTTGCTCGGTCATCAAAATTGAGCACGCGGTTAAAAAACAACTTTGCACTCTTGTATAACAAATAACTATTATCGACTAGCTGATCCGCGCAACTTCGTGTATTGAATTTTCTCCGTTTGCAACATTTTTCATTGATGCACCGCTCCTATTGGGCGTAGCGTGATTTTATATAGCCTATAGCCTTCCTCGACAAATGGACTTAAAGGATTTTTCAATTCGAACCAGAAGTTTCCGAGATAAGCGCGTTCAACCAAACAAACCAAATTTTCAGCTTTATAATTTATAGAGAAGAAGTACGTACCTACGTAAAGCTTGAATTTTACTTCTCATAAGTCATCAACAGACAGAGCAGCGGTGGCCCAGTGGTGGCGGCCCCGACTTACGAACAGTAAGTCGTGGGTTCGAACCCAGACAGGCGCATTACTTTGTGTAATTTATTTCATCACCGCTGCTCTCAAAACGGTGAAGGAAAACATCGTGAGGAAACCGGCATGTCCTAGAACCAAAAAATTCGAAGACATGTGACATCTACCGATCCGCACTGGGCCCGCGTGGTAGATTATAGCCCATTCCCTCTCATTGAGAGGAGGCCGTGCCCCAGCAGTGGGAACATTATAGGTAGGCTGATGATGATGATGATGATGATGAAGTCATCAACTCATTTTACTTTCAAGTAGCTAAAAACGAGACCTTAAGCCTAAATCTAAGGGGATATAGGGTTCTGGCAAATTCAAAATCAGTTCAGTAAAATCTTTAGCCTCTTTCCACACGTTCAGACTTTCGGATAGGTGTCGCCAGAAGCATTGGATGGATTAGTCTGAAAGCTTTCACACGTACCAGCAGATTTTACTCGTGCATTTGCCTACGTTTGCTACTGGCGGCCTGAACGTGAGAAAAGCCGTACAATGCTCAAAGTAAAAAAAAAAACACTGTAGTTCATGGCCATATAAAAAGCCATTTCTGCCGCACCTACAAGCCGCTAGTAGAATAGTTACGTCGGCTTAGTTGGCAAAGAGGAACAAGAAAAATAAAGGCATTTAAATTGAAGAACATATAACCCTCAAAAGATGCTCTTCACGAATGCTTCTACGCAAATTGCGAAAACAGTGACAGGCGGAATGTCGCTATCTATCAGAATAATTTTCAAAGAGGAAAGCCAGCAGTGTGTGTCGCTGCGGTCGAGCGACACTGCCGCTGCGGTCACCTTAAGAAGAGCATCTTCATCCACCACCACAAGACGTCACATGTAAATAGTTCATGTTCATCTTACCGGGGCAGACAGAACGTCACTCGCTTACTTAGCATGCCAAGCACCTAACTACGGTACGGGGTAGGTGCTTACCTGGAAACAAAGAGAAAAGTTTTATTAGATACGTCATGATAAACAACATCACAAACATGAAAGATCCCAAAAATCGTTGTAAGTTACTTTATAAAGATTTAAATTACAGGTTTGCTACTAATTTGAATAAGTGTTGACAGAAAATAAGAAAACATGAATAAGATTATTTATACAGAAATCATCCTACTGAACAAATTTGATAT